>BLIW01000008.1:9775000-12275000 GCA_016586305.1 Ophiorrhiza pumila | reverse complement strand
ACGCCTTTGCTCCATCATCAGTCCAGCACACGCCCTCCAGCTTCAGCGCCAGCGCCTGCACCTCTCAAAGTCCAAGTGAAGAAATCAGAAAGTTCTAGCGCCTTTGAGCCTAGAGTCTTCACGCTTTCAACGTTTCCACGAACCTTCAACAAATCCAGCTTTTTCGAATCCACGCCTTTCCGCCACAGCACACCACGGCTCCATCAACCCAAAAATCATAATGCAAACACTTAGCCATTTTTCCAGCAATTTCACCAGCAGCTCCCATTGTGCATTCCGCTCGACGAAGCTTCGCTTCCAGCTCCACGAAACCTCGCCAACGGCTGCACGAAGCCTCGTCACCGCTGCACGACGTCTGCAGCCTTTGTGCAAGTGAGAAGTGAGTGCTAAGAGTGAACTGTGAGTGAAGTGAAGTGAAAAATGTGAATGAAACACATGCTCAAAAGTAAATGGGTTCTAAAAAACGACAACAATGAACTTATGGAATTCCAAAAAACAACAGGCTACATACACTACCATCAACTAAAGATGAAAAACAACTATCAATGACCACGAACTTGTGAAACGAAATTTGAACACTTGAACGAAAATGGAAGTTAGAAAAACATGCAAATGATGTTGTTTTCTATTGGAAATCAAGTGCAGTGACATGGTCTTACAAATGAAGAAATTCAAGATGCATTCATATGGAATTGCAACTGTTATCAAGCATCACCTGAATATCACTTCACAACAACTTCATGAACAAGTGCAAACAATACCAAATGAATATGTTTAATGGAATACACATGTCAAGAAAATCTGATCCTTTTACGTTATGAATTTGGGAAAACGTAAACCCTGAGAGTTGTAGCCCTATGTCCTAGCTTTCCATAACTTTTTGAATCACTTAATTCGGAGCTAGAACGAGGGAGTTATGGCCAAAATGGTGGGGTGGGCTAAGACTGTGCGCGATGTGCGCGACTTAGTCGCATGAAGATGCGACCTCGCCTCATGGAAAGGGAGACTAAGCCGCATGGAGAGGGTGACGAGCTGTGCATGTTTGTGCGATCAAGGGTGCGCGTGTGTGCGGCGAAATGTGTATGTGTGTGCAGCAATGTGTGTGCGACGAAGTGTGCACAGTGGTGCAATAGTGTGCTGTGTTGTGCGACGAAGTGCGCAGATGTGTGCAGCAACTTCCATTCAATATTCGAACATGATGCAATGGGAATCTGGAAAAACTTAAAGCACGAAAGTTGTAGATCTTCCTCACAGCTTTCCATTGGCTCATAAATCAATAACATTGGACGTCTGGAACTCAAGATATCATCTTTCTAACAACCTGTGGTGGTAAGAGAAGTCAAAGAAGAAAATCTGAAGTAGCAATTACAAAGATGCTCCCGTTTCTCCACCTTGCACACAGAATTAGAAGAAAGTTAAAACATATGAATTGAAGTACACTAGAAGGGCTTTCCAGAACATTAAAGAACTGACCAATTGGATTAGTATTAAGGACGTTATGCTCAAATAAAGTTCACTAACCAAATCTGCCAAACCCCAATTCTAACCCAAAAGGCATATTTCATTTTTCTTCAAATCCCACACAACACTCAAGTCCTTTAAACTCTCTTTTTACTTCATTTGACACCAAACACACATTTACCTCATTTTATCCATATTTTTAGGTCTTTTCCAACATTTAAACACCTCCAGTTGCATATCACAATAATGCACAAAATAGCACATTTCACCACATAAATGCATGAAAATTCAAGTCAAAAGCTAAGTGAACTAATTCATTTAAGTTGGTATAAAACTAACTTATCACTAATCATACCTACTTTTCATGGAAAAGCATATCCCGAAGCATATTTTGATTGGGTACAAGACCTAGATCACTTCTTTGAAGGCAATGATTGTCCTGAGGATAAAATATACCGCCTAGCCTTCATGCATCTCAAGGATTATTCAAGCCTATGGTGGGATGAGGTAATGAATACTAGATGCCAAGATGGCGAAAGACCAATCCGACTTCGAACCAAAAGAAGTTGCTCATGAGAAAGAAGTATGTACCTTCACATTACAACCACGAACTCAATCCAAAGTTGCTCTCTCTTGTGCAAGGAAATCGAACAGTGGAGGAATACTACCATGAGATGGAGGCCCTTATGATAAAGGCCAATGTTCAAGAAGATCCCGACTCAACTATTGAGAGGTTTCTTCGAGCAATTAAGATTGAAAAGCATCTCAAATCCAAGGGGCAATTCACACAACCATCACCGCTATGGAAGAGAGATCTTAAACTGAACTCTATGCCATTCACACCGCCAACAAAGCCGAAGTAGTTCACACCAAATTAGCCTTCAAACACATCGAACAATGCTCAAAAAATAGTCCACAATGTTGCTGAATCTTCCTCAAAGCCGGCGTCTAAACTGAATGAAAGGTTGAGGGATATTCGATGTTTTAAGTGTCAAGGTTATGGCCACTACCAATCTGATTGTCTTACTCGTAAGATGATGGTTATTCTTGACAATGGAGAAGTGGAAAGCGATGAGGAATGCGCTGACATTCTCGAACTTGAGGAGAAATATGCAAGTGAAGGTAGTGAAGATATTGACGCTTATAAGGTTGGTGATTTTTGTTTAGTCTCACGTCGAGTACTTAATACTAATCAACATGTTGATGAAGACTTGATCCATCGTGAAAACATCTTTCACACACGTTGCATAGTTCAAAATAAAATTTGCACTGTTATTGTTGATAGTGGAAGTTGTACAAATGTGGCGAGTACTCTACTTGTGAACAAGCTGAATTTGTCTTGCATGAAACACCCAAAGCCGTATAGACTTCAATGGATTAACAATTCAGCTAAGACTAGAGTAACCAAGCAAGTTAAATTTTCGTTCTCCGTTGAAAATTATGTTGATAAGATTTTGTGTGATGTGGTTCCAATGGAAGCTGTTCATATATTGCTTGGAAGATCGTCGCAATTTGATAGAGATGTTGTATATCATGCCAAGAAGAATTTCTACCATTTTGAACATCAAGGTAAGAAATTCAATTTGTGATCCTTAAGTCCATCCGAAGTCTTTGAGGACCAAGCAAAAATTTATAAGGCTTATGGAGATATGAGTGAAGCAAAACCCAAGAATGATCAAGAGAATCACAAGAATGTAACTAGCATAGGGCGAAACATTGTAGCTAGAAATAGTGATAATGATAGCCGAGAGTTAGTTAATTCAAAATCTTGTTGTTTTCCTTCCATGAGTGATTTAAAGAGAGCAATACTAGATAGGAAACCATTGTACTTGATATATCAAAAAGATGCACTTATCATTGATAGTGATCACCTTTCTTCTTTTCCTAGTGTCGTTTTGTCTCTTTTACAGGAATATGGAGATGTGTTTCCCGGGGAATTACCAATAGGTTTACCACCAATTCGAGGTATTGAGCACCAAATTGACTTTGTGCCAGGAGCTCAAATTCCAAACCATCCAGCTTATAGAGCAAATCTCGAGGAAACAAAAGAAATTCAACATCAAGTGGATGAACTCCTTGACAAAGATGTTGTGCACGAGTCTCAATTGATACTATGGAGGCCTACCAATCACGAAAGAATTCAACAGTGCAGTCTTGGCGGAATTATTACTACCACCACACAAAAAATGATTACTTTCAAGACAAATCATCAATCTATTTCAAAAAGCAAAAGTGAAGACTCCAAAAAGACATCCATTCGAGAAGACATGTTCATGTGAAAACCATGTGAAAGAAAGCAACAGCATTCAACAAAGCACAAAGGATAAGATTCCGGATTTCAAACTAATATTCAATTCAATGTAATATTTAGCTTTCTATTGCTTATAAAAAGCAAGCATTCTATGTTTTAAGCATCAAAAGTTTTCAGAAGAAAAATAAAATTTCTCTTTTATTCACCCTCTCTGTTTTATCATAAACTCTTATCTTTTACATATCTCGTAAGGTATTCCATTTTATTTCAAACACAGTTTGTTTTATATTTATATATTGTCGGTCCTGCATAAATTGGTATCAGAGCCAAGTTTTCAATCTCTTTAATCATTTAGACTTATAATTTTTAAAATTACTTAAGTTTCTTAATTAACATATATAATTAAGATCTGTAAGGTTTGTTAAGCGGTTGAGCAGCCTTGTAAATCCGTTGGTAAGCCACTGCATCGTCTGCTTAAGTTGTTCCCGGTTAGGCACTCTTGTGTTCCCCATACACTCTGCATTCTGTATGTTGCATTAAGCAACTCAGGTACGTTTCGAAATTATGAATTTAAGTATTTTAAAGAAATTGATTAATTTTGGTAATAATACTAATTTAGTTGATACCGATAATGTCAATCAAAGTCATGAAATACAGTTTGATATAAATTCAAAAACATTAAGTTCTGTTTAACACATAGGTAATTTAAATTTTAATAATTCATATTCAGTAAAATTACATGAACAAGATTAAACTTTTAAAGAAACTTCAAAAACTATTAGAATTATGTCAAGTTTAGCAATTGATAGTTATAGACGTCAAGGATTTA
The DNA here is from genome assembly GCA_016586305.1 of Ophiorrhiza pumila. Classification (NCBI taxonomy): domain Eukaryota; kingdom Viridiplantae; phylum Streptophyta; class Magnoliopsida; order Gentianales; family Rubiaceae; genus Ophiorrhiza; species Ophiorrhiza pumila. The sequence continues at coordinate 12,270,459 of BLIW01000008.1, read as the reverse complement.
AATATATTCATTATGGATTAATAAAAGTAATAGTAAAACCTTTACATATGTTAGGAATTGATAATCCTATATTTATAGCTTTAAGAGACAAACGCTTAATAGAATATAAAGATTCAATACTTGCTTTAATTCAGACTAATATATGTGATTGTTCAATATCATTCAATTGTGTACCTAATTTCCTAGCTAGTTTAGATGATGCTTTAATTCTTGATTCATTAGTAATGGATATTCTGATAAACCAAAATAAAATAGATTCAAGAAGTAGAAGTTTTGTTGTTTTATATAAAGTAAGAATTAAATTATTAAAAATAGTAATAGATCCAAAATTAAAATTAGAACAAACACATACTGACGAAACATTAATATTTGAAGAAGACTTTACAATATCTTCTGTATATATTCTAAAACTTTTAAAATGGGAAGAGATCACTATTCCACAAACATTCACTGTAATTCCTCAAATTCAATCAAGGAATCTTGAACAAAATAATGCTTCAAAAATAGTTAAACAAAATGATGGTAGAATAATAATACATTTTGATGGAATAAGAACTAACAAATATGGAGCTAATAAAACTATAGTACAACCAGCCAGACATTCAACTTCAGATATTCCAAACCTAAAACGAACTTTCAGTCAACATACTAATTTAGAAACTAACCCAGAAATTTATTCAATACCCATTTCAGGAAGTCAAAGAATTTATTACAAAGCACCCCTACCAGAAATAACAGATAGCCAATCATTTACTCAATCACCAACTATAACAGATATGAAACATGATTCTATAGAAGTAATAAATAAAGAATTTAAACCAAATTATGATTATTTAGATGAAGAATTTAATGATAATAAGAATATACCAAAAAGATATTGGTAAAATAATTTCAATAAAGAATTTCAAGAAGTATTAATTAATAAATGGAAAGAAGACTTATTAAAAAGAAAATTCAATTTTCCTTTCTTTTCTCGGATAGAATATGAAACTCAAACTATAGAAGATACAAAAACATACAATACTCAAAGTATAAATGTACAAACATCATTATACAAAAAATGGAATATAGTAAGAGGAGAAGTATTAAGTTCAGTTTATCCACCTTTATTAAATTTCAAAATTCAAACAATTTCAGGAGAGGTAATTGCAACACCATTTAGAGAAGCTAGAACATAAAAAGGTCCAGCAGAAATTGAAGATATTAAAAAAGTTAATCAACAATTAAACTACTCTAATCAAATCTTATCAACAATAGCACATCAAGTAGACATAGTATCAACAAAAATAGACACAATACCTAAAGAACAAAATAATGTTATAAAAAATCCTTTTAAAATTGACAAATTAAGATTTCCAAATGAAATTTCTAAACCTCATTTTCAAGTAAAAGATGTATTTAAAAATATTCAACACCGAAATCATGAACAAGATACTCTTCAAAAAATATTAAATAAATTAGAAGAAACTAGAACTAGTACCAGTCATATTCAAATTATTCAGCAAAGTAATCCTATAGAACAAGAAAATAGTGAAGATGATAGTCAAAGTGAAGAAAGTGAAAATGAAGAAGTTTATCAAAAAATAGAACAAATAGAAAATGAATTTGATGAAGTTAACAGAATTAGAAAACCGTATAAATAACAAAAATATTATAATAAATATTATAATAATAATCCCACATATGCACCATATCAAAGAAAAAATTATTATCCTCAATTAACACCTCCAGATTTACAAATAGAAGAAAGAGCAAAATTTCAAGCTAGTCAATATGATGGTAGAGCAGTTTATGAATGGAATATAGATGGAAAATCAGAATATGAAATATTAAGATTACTCCAAGAAATAGGAATGGCCAAAGCCGCCTATAAACAACAAAGATATGATCAACAAAATATTGCTGCAAGATTCCTAGCAGGATTTTTAGGACAATTAAAAAATTGGTGGGATAATTTAATTACTGAACAAGATAAAAAAGATATATTAAATCATACTACTGAAAAAGATGAATTAGATGTAAGTGGACAAGTAGTAAAGACATGGAAGGAAATGTTGTAAAAAAGAAAGTAGCAGATTGTGCAAATTTTTTAATTTATGTCATGACACTTCATTTTGTAGGAAATCCTTCTCAGGAAACTAAGAGTTCTCAAATATTTTTAACTAATTTAAGATGTCCAACTTTAACAGATTTTCAATGGTATAAAGATATGTTTTTAACTTATGTATACAAAAGGTCAGACTGTTTACAACCATTTTGGAAAGAAAAATTAATTACAGGGGGTACCCAATTTATTTTCTCAAAGAATATTTAATGCTATAAAAACTTCAACAGGAAAAGAAGAAATAAATTTTTATGAATGGACTTATGGAGAATTAATTGCATTCATAAAAGAAGAGGGATTAAAGTTATGTCAAGAGTTAAAATTACAAGCAAACTATGGTTCTGAAAAAAGAGAATTATGATCATTCTGTGAAGCATTTGGTATCAAAGGAATAAAAGCACCATCTAGAAATATTAAAAGAATATCATATCCACGTTCATATAGATATTATAGAAGACCAAGACAATTTCAACAAAGTCCAAATCAAAATCAAAGTAGACAGCCTAGATATTTTAGAAAAAAAAATATAGAAAAAAGAAACTTGTTTGTTACAAATGTGGCAAACCTGGCCATATTGCAACAAACTGTAGAAGTCGAAGAAGAATTAATGAAATTCTTGATAAAGAGCAAGATAAAGATCTAAGAGATAAATTAATGAAAATAATGATTAACGAAGAATCAAATGAAAGTGATCAAAATATTAATGAAATAACTTCAGATAGTGAAGAAAAATATTCAGACAATTCCTCACCATGTAAATGTATTAGTGTCATAGCTGAAGATAAGAATAATAAAGATATTTTATTTGAAATTATAAGTAAAATTAATGTTCCAGTAGAAGAAAGAGAATATTTAATAAGATTAAAAGATTTAATAATTCAAGAGGATAAAAAACAAGATATTATAGAAGCATTTAGTTTAAACAAACTTTATAATAAATATTCATCACAAAGTGCAATTCTAGGATTACATTCTCAAAAACATTCAACTACTCAAGAAGAAATCATAGAATTAAAACTAGAAATAAGAGAAAGAAGGCAAGATATTAAAATTTTACAGTTAAAAGTTTTAGAAATAGAAGCAAAGATGATACTGAATAATCAAATACAAGATGATATACCCGAAAGTAGTAATAAAGGCATTCAGATTTCTAACAATAAAAATAAAGAACTTTTTAATGAAGAAAATGAAGAAGAATATTTCAACATTATTGAAAGAGTAAATATTGAAAATGGTATGTCTTTGTCACAATAGGTGTACAAGATTACAATACTACACATATTGCAATGATAGATAGCAGAGCATATCAAAGTTGTATTAACTCAGGAATAATAACATTAAAATATTGTACAAAAACCAATCATAGATTATTAACTGCAAATGGCAATCCATTAAAAATAAAATACAAATTATCTAATGGTTTTATATGCAATAATAATTATTGTTTTAAACATTCATTCTTTATAATAGAAGATTTAACTCAAGATGTTATATAAGGCAATCCATTTTTATATCAAATAACACCATTTAAGAAAACAACTAATGGATTAACTCTAAAAATCATGGGAAATAAAATAACATTTCAATTCATTACTCCAGTAAGACTAAAAGAATTAAATCTATTACAAACTAATAGCATATTTTTTGACATTAAACAAAAAGAAAATTAAATAAATTTTATAAAAGAAGAAATTTCATATCATCAAATAGAGTTACAATTAAAAAGAGAAGAAGTAATTAAGAGAATTACAGAGTTAGAACAAAAATTCAAAGAGTCCATATGTGCTGATCATCCATCTGCATTTTGGGCAAGAAAAACTCATATCATTGAATTACCTTATGAAAAAGACTTTAATGAGAAAATATTCCAACAAAAGCTAGACCAATTCAAATGAACTCAGAATTATTACAACATTGTAGAACAGAAATACAAACATTATTAGATAAGAAATTAATACGGAAGTCAAAATCTCAATGGAGTTGTCCAACATTTTATGTTAACAATCAAGCTGAAAAAGAGAGAGGAGTTCATAGGTTAGTCATAAATTACAAGTCATTAAATAAAGTATTAAAATAGATAAGATATCCAATACCTAATAAAAAAGATTTATTAAATCGATTATTTAATGCAAAAATTTATTCAAAATTCGATTTAAAATCAGGATACTGGCAAATTCAAATCACAGAAAAAGATAAATACAAAACAGCATTCACAGTACCATTTGGTCATTATGAATAGAATGTAATGCCATTTGGATTAAAAAAATGCTCCTTCTGAATTTCAAAATATAATGAATGATATTTTTTCAGCATGTACATTCATGATAGTATATATTGATGATAAACTAGTTTATTCCAAATCTATTGATGAACATTTTAGGCATTTACATATATTTTCCAAATTAGTGTCTCAAAATGGATTGGTCATTTCAGCAACAAAAATGAAACTATTTCAAACTCAAATTAGATTTCTAGGTCATGATATTTATAAAGAAACCATTAAACCTATTAATAGAGCACTAGAATTTGGAGAAAAATTTTCTGATGAAATTAAAGATAAAAATCAATTACAAAGATTTTTGGGACGTTTGAACTATGTAGCAGATTTCTTTCCTAAACTAACAACAATATGTGCACCCTTATATCAAAGATTACAAAAAGATCCTCCGACATGGGCAGATAAACACACACAAATCGTTAAAGAAGCAAAAGAAAAAATTAAGTCATTGCCTTGTCTAGGCATTCCACATCCAGATGCATTCATGATAGTAGAAACAGATGCCTCTGAAATAAGCTACGGAGGTATCCTAAAACAAAAATTAAATAATAAAATTGAATTAGTTAAGATATACTTCAAAAGTATGGACAGGATCTCAAAAGAATTATTCAACTGTTAAAAAATAAATTTTATCTATAGTACTATGTATTTCAAAATTTCAAGATGACTTATACAATAAAACTTTTTTACTAAAGGTAGATTCCAAATCAGCAAAAGATATATTGCAAAAGGATATTCAAAATTTAGTTTCAAAACAAATCTTTGCTAGATGGCAAGGAATATTATCTATTTTTGATTTTGATATTGAATATATAAAAGGAGAGAATAATTCATTACCTGATTTCCTTACTCGTGAATTTTTAACAGGCAAAATTCAAGATGACCGAAAAGGGAGAATCCTCTTCATTCAAGAATCAAAAGAAGCAAAGTCCGAGTGACTATGCTACGAAGGTTCTTACTCCAAAACCATTGTCACCAAACATTCAAGTGTCAAACAAATTTACTCCTTTAGATGAATTTCCACCTTTCCCAGCCCTTACTTACACTCATGTGGCTAGCACTCCATTTGCAAGATTAAGAAATCAATCAAATAGTCCATCTGCTACTCCTAAGACAATGACTCCTTTACCCATTACTAATACACTCACTAATAATGATAATAATAAAGAATCTACATATCAAACTAAACAAGTATATGAATATTTAATTTTGACTAAATTTAAAGTCAAACATGATATTCCAAATTTAAAATATTATACTCAAACTTTCTTCAGTGACACTGTTTTATGGTTTTCTGATGACCCAAGCAAAAATCAACGGTTTTATGAATTCATTCTTGTAGATTCATTCTCAGCAGAGATTTTTTATCACAAAGATGATTCAAACAAAATCACTTAATCAAAATGTATCATTCGAAATGTTTTAAACTATCAAGATTGGCAATCCATTCGTTCAAAAAATCCTTTTTCAAATCCGCGTAATCGTCAAGGGTATTCATATGAAAACTACAAACAAGCCTGGAAAAAGGCCTTATACTTGAGATCTTTTGATCTTTCCTGGTTCTTTACATTCCATAAAGATTGCAAAATAGAATTCCCACTATGATTCTATGACTGGTGGGAAACTCATGGATCACAGGAAGAATTGTTACCACAAAAGGCATTAGAAGGATTCAAGTACTGGAAAACTCATTCAACTATGCCACCATATGTTAGAGAAGTTCAATGGTATGTAGCAATGAAGGTTCCATGGATCTGGTGTTGGAACTTTCAAATTCAACAAATCAAGACTCAACCAATGCCAATGTCTCTTATAAGGCAATTCAAATGTAAATGGTGGGAAAAATAAGACATATCTTTATGTTGTTCAAAAGCAGTAAATACTGTTTTAACAACAGGCCAACGACTATAGACTGCACCGACAATGACAAAACAACCTAGTGGTCCAGGAGGCCCTAGCGATATAAGCACTTCAAAAGCTCCCATCAATTCAATTCCTACTCAGAATCCACAGACTCCAACATCAAGCCAATTCAAACCAGAAGATATGAAAGCATTTTTTCAATTTATGGAATTCCAAAGAAACAAAAATATTCAACAACATCAACCACAAATGTCAACAGATTCAACTCCGAGCCCTTTACCCAAAGACATGTTTGGGGGACAAATGGCTCAAAACCAGTTTGAATAATTAAAAAAAATTAAATTAATTTTGTAAATATTGTTTTCAGGAAAAACAGTATCAGTTAGAAACATTCAAAAAGAAGAAATTTGAGATGGATGAAAAAGCAAAATATGCAACGATGATAACAAGTCGAGAAATTGGACAAGGAAATTCAAGAGTCATTTATCAAAATGGGCAATATACAATTGATACTATGGAGGCCTACCAATCAGGAAAGAATTCAACAGTGCAGTTGGTGGAATTATTACTACCACCACACAAAGAATGATTACTTTCAAGTCAAATCATCAATCTATTTCAAAAAGCAAAATTGAAGATTCCAAAAAGACGTCCATTCAAGAAGACATGTTCATGTGAAGACCATGTGAAAGAAAGCAACAATCACTCAAAGACTAGAACAAGCATTCAACAAAGCACAAAGGATAAGATTCTGGATTTCAAACTAATATTCAATTCAATGTAATATTTAGCTTTCTATTGCTTATAAAAAGCAAGCAATCTATGTATTAGGCATCAAAAGTTTTCAGAAGAAAAATAAAATTTCTCTTTTATTCACTCTCTTTGTTTTATCATAAACTCTTATCTTTTACATATCTAGTAAGGTATTTGATATGAGTGGTCGAGGCTCTAACTCCTGGACCAAACAATCTCCACAAACTTTGGATCGTCGCTGCACGAAAATTAACCACAAACAACACCAAAAACAAAAAGTTGGGTGGAAAGACCATCAAGGGGAAACGAAAAGGAATGACTTGAAGTAAATCAAACCCCCACGTTTAATACAAACGGATTTGGCTTAACTCGTGAAAATTCAAGAGCTAAACTTAGTCGATTTGGCTTGTTCTTGAAATCAAGAAATTGGTGAAGTCACCTAAAGGTCACGCTAAAGGTAAACTTTCTACAATGAAGAACTAAATTATTCTCCACGGCTTTGACAACACAAAGTGTTAAGAATTTAGCAAAGCTAAAAATTCTAAAAATTCTCTATCTTATTTCACGCAAAAATCACCTTAAATAAGGTTACAAAAATCGTGAAACCCTAATGGTTATCAAGTACAACTTGACTTATTAACAAACTAACAAACTTACAAAATTAGTTTCCTAAAAAGTAACAAAGCAAAACCGTGTTTTGCTCCCTCTATAAAAAACGAGTAAAGCTCCTAAAAAGTAGGAGATTACGTTCCTAAACTTTTACTTGCCATTATCATGCAAGATAATTGGGCCAAGTAATCAACTTATTAATGAATTAATTAAAGCCCACATTAAGTGTTTTGGACTTAATTAATTAACAATAAAATAAATCCTAGCAATTAAAGAATGCTGTAATCCAACTTTGAAGCCCAAGTACACGCCTTCTTCTTTGTCCAGGAGCTTAATGTGAGGTTTTTCGGACGACCTTTTTGGACGACTCCAACCGTCCGAACCTAAACTTTTGAAAGGTCCAAAATTTTCACAAAGTTTCGGACGACCTTTCGGACGACTCCAACCGTCCGAACCTATTTTCTGTTCTTTTTTTTCGTAGTTTTTGAAGTTAAAATCAATTTATACCCAACGTGTTCTAAATCTTCTTGTGACGTGTTTTCTTTGATAACTTCTTTGGTTTTTACTTGTGTAATTTTTGTTGTAGAACATGTTGATTGAGATGTGTTCTATAAGTCATTGAACTTGGTAAGTCTCAATAGTTCTAACATATTTATTACTTGAGAGTATTAGCTAGGATAAACAAGAGAGAACACTACTTAATAGAATGGAGAGTACCTACTACCCCAAAGTGAGGAACCCATGAGGATTATCTATATATATTCTTGCATTTTCTTTACTAACTTGCAGGTACCAATGGAGGAAGAAAAAGGTGATAAAACATTCACCCAAGCCAAACAAAAGTTCGCCAATGAGGTGCTTTTCAACATGCTTCAAAAGATGAATATCCGACTTGATAACATGGAGTCGATATCCAAAGGATCCACCTCGAGAAAACTAAAATTTGATGAGGATGTATCCGAAGATGAGGAGAACACGGGTTCTTCTTCTAAAGGTGACAAGTCTAAGATTTCAATTGGCTCTGTTAAACTCACTATCTCTAGGTTTCATGGCAAATCAGATCCCTAGGCATATTTTGAATGGGTGCGAGAATTAGAACACTTCTTTGAAGGTAATGATGTATATGAAAGTAAGAAATACCGCCTTGCTTTTATGCACCTTAAGAATTATGCTAGTCTATGGTGGGATGAAGTCATTAGATCTAGACGTCAAGATGGTGAAAGGACAATCAAAACTTGGAACCAAACGAAAGTGCTTATGAGAAAGAAGTATGATCCCTCACATTATAACCGAGAGCTCAATGAAAATTGCACTCTCTTGTGCAAAGTAGCCGAACAGTTGAAGATTACTATCATGAGATGAAAGCTTTAATGATTAAAGCCAATGTTCAAGAGAACCCCGACTCAACCATTGAGAGGTTCCTTAGAGGTATGAATTCCGAATTGGCTTACCATGTTGATCTTCAAAGTTATGTTGATATTAATGAACTTGTTCACAAAGCTATCAAAATTGAGAAACATATGAATGGAAAGGGTCGAAGTTTACAACAACCACAACCACCTTGGAGAAGAGATCAAAAGCTGAACTCAACTCCATTTACACCATCAACAAAACCGAAGTCTTCCACACCAAATCTGCCTTCAAACACTTCAAACAATGCTCCAAAATCAGTCCACCAAGCTGCTGATTCTACCTCAAAACCGGCGCCCAAACCTAATGAAAGACTGAGGGATATTCGTTGCTTCAAGTGTCAAGGTTATGGCCATTATCAATTCGACTGTCCAACTCGCAAATTGATGACTAAGAAGAAGGCGCATACCTGGGCTTCAAAGTTGGATCACGCCATTCTTTAATTGTTAGGATTTATTTTGTTGTTAATTAATTAAGTCCAAAACACTTAATGTGGGCTTTAATTAATTCATTAATAAGTTGATTACTTGGCCCAATTATCTTGTATGATAACGACAAGTAAAAGTTTAGGAAAGTAATCTCCTACTTTTTAGGAGCTTTACTCGTTTTTCATAGAGGAAGCAAAACACTGTTTTGCTTTGTTACTTTTTAGGAAACTAAGTTTGTTAGTTTGTTAATAAGTCAAGTTGTACTTGATAACCATTAGGGTTTCATGATTTTTATAACCTTATTTAAGGTGATTTTTGTATGAAATAAGATAGAGAATTTTTAGAATTTTTAGCTTTGCTAAATTCGTGATTAACACTTTGTGTTGTCAAGGCCTTGGAGAATAATTTAGTTCTTCATTGTAGAAAGTTTACCTTTAGCATGACCTTTAGGTGACTTCACCAAGTTCTTGATTTCCATAACAAGCCAAATCGACTAAATTTAGCTCTTAAATTTTCACGAGTTAAGCCAAATCCGTTGGTATTAAACGTGGGGGTTTGATTTACTTCAAGTCATTCCTTTTCGTTTCCCCTTGATTATCTTTCCGCCCAACTTTCTATTTTTGGTGTTGTTTGTGATTAACTTTTGTGCAACAACGATCCAAAGTTCGTGGAGATTGTTTGGTCTAGGAGTTAGAGCCTCGACCACTCACATCAATTGGTATCAGAGCCAAGCTCCTGCACCAAACAAAACCACCACGAACTTCGGATTGTTGCTACACAAAAATGTTAAAAAACAAGAACACCAAACAGATTTGGATGGAAAACAATCAAGGGAAAACGAAAAGGAATGACATGAAGTAAATCAAATCCCCACGTTTAATGCAAATGGATTTGGCTTTACTTGTGAAAATTCAAGAGCTAAACTTAGTCGATTTGGCTTGTTCTTGAAATCAAGAACTTGGTGAAGTCACCTAAAGGTCATGCTAAAGGTGGACTATCTACAATGAAGAACAAAATTGATCTCCAAGGCTTTGAAAACACAAAGTGTTAATCATGAATTAGCAAAGCTAAAATTCTGAAAATTTTCCACTGATAAAAACGTTTAAGGCCTCCATAAATAAGGGACTAAGTCGGCTATACAAAGATTAGGAAACAAGAAACCCTAGAAGTTGCAAAATACAACTTGACTTCCTAGCAAACTAACTAACTAACTAACAAACTTAGTTTACTAAACTTCAACAAACTGTTTTGTCCTTTTAAGAAGCAAAATCCGTTTTGACTTTCCTAAATAAATTTACTTTCCTAAATCTTTTACTTGCCATTATAATGCAAGATAATTGGGCCAAGTAATTTATTAACGAATTAATTAAAGCCCACATTAAGGTTCACACTTAATTAATTAAAGACAAAAAAATCCTATGAATTAAAAGGTAATGGCGTGATCCATTGAAGGCAAAGCCCAAGCACACCATCTTGGTCTTCAATAGGTCCATGAATTCGCGACGGTAATCTGCCAGAATCACGTCACTCATCTTGGTAGGCATTTCCAACAATGATAATGTCAGAATCTCGTAAAACGTAAAACATAAAAGTTGTAGATATATGTCTTATCGTTATAGGGCCACTTGAATCACGAAATTCCGAGTTACATTGAGAACGATACATCAAGAATACCAAAACGTGACAGAATCTTTCAGCATTTAATCATTGATTTTGGCACCATGGACATGGACACGGCTCATTCGCATCAATCCCTCCCTCCTCGGAAATGATTCGACTTCAAATATTGAATATGGGTTCCTAGATCAAACACCAATATCACGAACTCAATGCAAACTCGAGCCAAATAGAATTTGAATGATATACATCTCGGCCAATGATGGGGGCAAATATGTATGTATAATGTGATCGTGGTTGCTATTTACCCATACTCAAAAATAAGCTTAAACAACCCCAATGAAGGTGATAGTAAAGCGAGTTCGTTCTCTCAGGGAAAGGGCTATGTTAGAATTCTAAAGTAAATATTTTTGTGTTTTTATAATTGACAAACTGAAAGTAACAAAAGGAACAACAATTAACTGAAATAAAGATGGTGATATGATTTAAAACGCAATTCAAGCAAGTGTACTCCCGAGATTATATGATAGGGTTACATAAAGACATATACATTCATTCTATCTATGGTCATGCAAAATAAGGATAAACACACATACTCACACCCTCCTATATAGCGGTAGGAAAGGAGTGATTGATGCACTTAACTACTTACATATTAAATAACTCATTGAACACTCCTATATGGCGATAGGTACAATTCACTTCCTTAATTAACCCGAAATCTATTGCAACTACCAACTCAACCAAACCCTCAAGTTCAACCGCTCCTTTATGGCCGAGGCAACGCCGGAACCAGTCACGCTAATGCCAAACTAACCCCACAAATTCCTCCTATATAGCAGTAGGTAAGAATTAAGGTAAATTAATCTAACAAATTCACATCCAGCCCACAATAGATTCCAAACAACTTACTCTAACCCTCCTATATAGCGATAGGACAGATTAAAACAAGTTATCTCTAAGCAATTTACTGCACTTCATGAAGATATTCATCATACATAATTAAGGCCTTAAATCATGCATAATTATGAAGAACACAGTAAAACTCATTTACAAAGACCATAGAATAGAACTTAGAATGTAGATTAAGCACAAAAACCCTTATTCATAATCTCGTGAGCACATAAGATTTGGCCTAGCATAGCCCAAATCGCACATCATGATATATATATTAAAGCACAATATTAAATTCATTAAGTAAAAGAAAGACAACACCTTGAATCAAAAAATCCTTGGAAGAAATCTTTACTCTTAAATAAATAGATCCATGTTAATGATGTTCCCGAACAAATTCTCCTTGCGCAATAACCAAAAGAAAACCCTAGTTGTTACAAAGGAAAGCCCTTGCTTGAAATCTCCAAATAATGTCACACCCAAAATCTGTAAACCCTAGCCCTATATATAGTAATTCTATGAAAGTATTTGCAACTAAGTCCATTATAAAAGTGTTGTCGGAAAAGGAAACTCAATGTGGGCCAAAATCGCAAGTTTCCAAAAATGAGACGAAAATCAGCGCCTTCTGTCGCTCCCCGACGTCGTGACGTGCGACCGTGCAAGTCGCGACGTGCACCGATGTCGCGACGGGGAAGAGATCCCCACGTCGCGACGTGCGTGGCTGTTACTTTCTCAAAATCTGCGGAATCTTGAAGTCGCGACGTGGAAGGGATCCCCACGTCGCGACGTGGGCGGCTGTCTTGACGATTTTCTCAACTTTTCCTCCACTTTTGCATCCAATTCAACTTTTGCATGATTTCTTCCTTCCCAGAACACCATGGTTGACAAATCTACAAATGAAATACTAAAACAACTCAAAAAGAACAAGAACGAGCAAGGAATCAAGTATAAAACCACAGATAAAAGGTGAATAAATTCACCTCATCAAATTCCCCCACACTTAACCTTTGTTCGTCCCAAACAATCTAAGCCAAAAACGATAATACTAAAAACAAAAACTTAACACAACAACTCTTAACAAATAAAACTAACACATAACAACAAATGCATCCAATTCATCAAACCGATCTAAGAACAAGTGCTATGTATTATCCTCATAATCGCAAGTATTCAAATGCCAGGTACACATAATATGAGTCCCCAAAAGTTATCAAAGTGCATTGACATACTCATTTAGACACGTTGAGCCAACCATGTGTGTGTGTGCGATAGGTTCCACCTTAGTTCATAAATCATCCACAACCACGCCATAAGCCAGGGCTCCAACAACTAAGTCTTTGTCTCAACTCTTTCTTACTAATCATATTAAAGATTCATTATTCAGCTCATATTAATGAGAATTCACTCAGCAAACCTTTAGGTTTAAATATAACACTCGTTCCCCCAGACTGTCACACTTAATTAGGGTATTGCATTGGAATTCCCGTGACATCCACCTGGAGTACTGTCTCACCTTCGGGTTTTAGACCCATTCCCACTCATGCAAGTTCTCCATTGACTTTTCGTTTAAGAGCAGTCTCGCAGAGGAGTGACAATATGAAGCCAGAGTCTTATGGCTTCTAATCTCCGTTACCATCCATATGAGTTCTCTTAGGGTTATTATTAAAAGCAATCTCATAGAGGGACGATAGTACGAGCTTAACAAGCTTATCAATGCAAAAGCATTAAGTGCAAACAATTATGAAAGCACATTTATTATAGAGCACATTATAAGCGAGTTATATGAGTTTTAACTAAACAAAGTGTTAAAAACACTCCAACCACTTAATGATTACGAACTCATCAATCCCCTCAGTAGTTTCCCTAAGTGCATGAATATGGTCGACTCAAAATGCTAAAATTTCTATCAAAGACCCGACTTCCTCTAGATAGCATGTTACTTTCCTATCACACATTGAATCTTTCGATAAAATCTCATCATTGGCAACATGACACTTACACTTATCACAACAAGATCAAAAATTTTAGAATTTGGATACAACACAAAAACAACACAAAAAACATATAAAAACCATGGTTCAACTATGAAAAGAATTATCATTTACTACATTACTTATATTCGGGCTAAGATCATAAGAATGGAACACAACATAAAAATAAAATAGTAAAAACTACTACGGAGAACTAATTAACCATTAATCAAAGCATAACATCCACACATCAACTCCTAGGAATTTAAGCATAACGACATACAAAACAACATGAATTGAATAACATGAATTTCATCCCCCCCATAATTAAAATACACATTGTCCTCAATGTGTGAGAAAGGAAAGAATTCACCTATTATCCATGTCATTCCCGGTAAGCTTGTTGTGCGGTTGAATCCTTGTCAATGTCTCAAGTGGTTCTTCTTTATTCAAACTAAAAACTAAAAACAAAAACATAAAGACAATTACTTTAAAAGAAGGGTAAGAAGGTAGTTCTAGGTTTATTTGGTCCCTAGCTAGACCTTATTATCATGGCCCTCTCCTTCTATACTCGGAATACCCATCCTTATACCACAAGAAACCTCTCTCACGAGCACTCTGCCTTCTTGCATAATGCTTCTTGTGCAGCCCTTTAAAGAGGAACTTGAGCTCATGCATTTGAGGAGCAAGTTCAATGAACTCAACATTGTACCACTCTTGCACCTCCAAGGTAGGTCCCTCATTGTCTTCTTGCACCATTATCCTTGAGATTTCCCAGGACTCTTCATTATTTGACGTCACCTTTTCTTCCACCCTATTAGAAATATAAGAATCCACCAACGGCTTTGCTTCTATGGTCTCAATGAAATCATCAGTAATTTCAAAGATGGAGGTATCAATAAAACAGTTCTCTACCATATTAGTTATTTCATGAAAAATCCACAAATCTTCCTTATCTAAACTAATATGGTATTCCGTTTTAGGCATCTCCACATCGTCAGTTATCTCTAAAATGGAAGTATCTATGAAAACATTTTCAATCAAATTCCTCAACTCTAATGCTATACTCTCATCTATCTTATGCACTTCAGAATTAGATATATGCATTACAGAGTTATCATTATTCACAGTACAAGTTTTCTTAGGATTGCATGTAACAACTGAATTTTCAACCACATCCATGTAAAAGCAAGTATTAATGTCCTTCTGATGCTTTCTATCATAATCGACATTCAATATTACCTCTTCGCCATTGACACGAAAAGTGATGGTCTTGCTGTGGACGCCAATTAAAGCATCTCCAGTTGCCAAGAAAGGTATTCCAAATATGAGAGAAACTGCCTCATCCTCCTCCATGTCTAAGATAATAAAATCCACAGGAATTGTGAACTTATCAACAACCACCAAGACATCCTCAATTATGCCCATAGGAGTAATAATGGATCTATCAGCCAACTGGAGAGTTATCGCCACCGGTTTTACTTGCTCACCCATGCCCAAACTGACAGCAATAGAATAAGGCATTAAATTAATACCGGCTCCTAAATCACATAATGCCTTCGCAAAGTATCTCGCACCAATTTTGCATGGAACTGTGCAGCTTCCTGGATCCTTGAGCTTAGGTGGTAGATTTGATTTCATTAAGCATTGCCCAACTTGATTCAATTGGATCACCTCCTCACATTGCAAAATTTGCTCCTTATTAGAGATAAGATCCTTTAAGAATTTCGAGCAAGTAGGCGCTAACTTTACCAAATCCAACAAAGGTATTTCCACGTGGAGCTGCTTAATCTTTTCAGCAAATTTGCTGAACAAAATCTTCTTCTTTGATGGATGCAACCTTTGAGGAAAAGGTGGTGGTGGAGCATATTCTGGAAAATTAAAAGCACTTGGAGGATTTTTCTTCCTCCCTTTGTTAACACTATCGCCATTGTGTTCTACTTGCTTGGGAGCATTTTCCTTCTCAATTTGAACCTTGACAACCTCTTTATCATCCTTTGGAGAATACTCTTCAGAAATAATTGGAGATTGCAATTCCTTACCACTTCTTAATGTCACAGCACTGCAATGCTCTCTTCCATTGGGATTGGGAAGAGTGTCACTGGGTAAAGATCCATCTGGTCTATTGTGAATTTCCGTCGCCAGTTGGCCTAATTGAATCTCCACATTCTTAAGAATAGCACTGTGTTCCCTTAACATGCCTCCTTGAAGCTCCACTATTTTTTCCAGATTGGCTGTTCTTTGTTGACATTCTCCAAAAAGCTTGTCCATCTTACCCCCCAACACTGTGATAACATCCTCCAGTGATGCTTGTGGCATACCATTTTGCGTGCTCTGTTGGGTACCATAACCAGGTGGATAAGTTGGTCTTGACGTATTATACTGTGGACGATTCTGTCCTCCTTGATATCCTTGGTTCCCACCGGATGGCTTTCACTGATTTGAACTCCCATTATAGTTGACATACTGCACTTGCTCATTGTTTACTTGAGGACACTGATCCATGTGATGTTCTCCTTGACATAAACCACAAGTTGGCGTGGTTTTGTTTGTCAATGCTGCTTGAATACTAGCCAGTCGGCTCTGCATGGCTGTCATCTATGCTTCCCAGTTGGTGGTTTTATCCAACTCTAACATCCCAATTCGACGTCTTCCAAGGTTGCTCCTCCCAGTGGGTAACATCAGCTCATTGCTTACTATACGCTCAAAACTCTCTTCAACTTCTTCTGGGATTTTATCTCGCAAGTTTCCGCCAGCTGAAAGATTTACTAAATGCATAGTATCCATATTAAGTCCATTGCAAAAGAAATTCAACTCTCGTCCCGGCTCCAACCCACTGTTTGGGCATTTATTGAATAGTTCCTGAAATCTATCCCAAGCTTCTGTGAAAGACTCATTGTCACCTTGACGGAACTGCATGAAATCTATTCTGATCTTATCCATTCGAGATGGAGGGAAATATTTAGTCATGAATCTCCTTGCAACCTCATCAAAAGTTTCAATCCTCGCCCCATTAATAGAGTCATACCATCTCTCAGCTGCTCCTTGAAGAGAGAAAGGGAACAACATTCTCTTCAAAACATCATGGGGGATATATGGGAGATTACTTGTGTTACACACTTTAAGGAATGTCCTTAAATGTGCATGTGGATCTTCATAACTCATCCCATAAAAAATATGGCCATTTTGAACCAAATTAATGAAAGCCGACGGAATTTGAAAATGCTCTCCAGTGTTAATGAATGGTGAATCCAAGTTGTCCATTCGAGGCTCATAATAATCACCATATCGACGACGAGGTGCTTCTGGTTGGGCCGGTGGAATAATAAGAGGGTCCCTTGGAGGATCATCCACATTTTGCTGATTTTCTTGACCAGCCATTGATGTAGAATCCAACTTCTTCTTATCACGTAACGTCCTAGCAAGTTTCAGATCAAATTCGTATTCTGGCAATCCACAAGATCTTGTCCTGTGCATGCAAGGAGTAAAAAGAAAGGGTGAAAAGAATACAAAAAATAAATAAAAAATAAAATAAATAAAAACAAAAACTCCAACACGACTGCTTTCCCCGGCAGCGGCGCCAAAATTTGATGGGGGCAAATATGTATGTAAAATGTGATCGTGGTTGCTATTTACCCCTGCTCAAAAATAAGCTTAAACAACCCCAATGAAGGTGATAGTAAAGCGAGTTCGTTCTCTCAGGGAAATGGCTATGTTGGAATTTTAAAGTAAATATTTTTGTGTTTTTGTAGTTGACAAACTGAAAGTAACAAAAGGAACAACAATTAACTAAAATAAAGATGGTGATATGATTTAAAACGCAATTCAAGCAAGTGTACTCCCGAGATTATATGATAGGGTTACATAAAGACATACACATTCATTCTATCTATGGTCATGCAAAATAAGGATAAACACACATACTCACACCCTCCTATATAGCGGTAGGAAAGGAGTGATTGATGCACTTAACTACTTAGTTATTAAATAACTCATTGAACACTCATATATGGCGGTAGGTACAGTTCACTTCCTTAATTAATCCGGAATCTATTGCAACTACCAAGTCAACCAAACCCTCAAGTTCAACTGCTCCTTTATGGCCGAGGCAACGTAGGAACCAGTCACGCTAATGCCAAACTAACCCCCCAAATTCCTCCTATATAGCGGTAGGTAAGAATTAAGGTAAATTAATCTAACAAATTCACAACCAACCCACAATAGATTCCAAACAACTTAATCTAACCCTCCTACATAGCGGTAGGACAGATTAAAACAAGTTATCTCTAAGCAATTTACTGCACTTTATGAAGATATTCATCATACATAATTAAGGCCTTAAATCATGCATAATTATGAACAACGCAGTAAAACACATTTACAAAGACCATAGAATAAAACTTAGAATGTAGATTAAGCACAAAAACCCTTATTCATAATCTCGGGAGCACATAAGATTTAGCCTAGCATAGCTAAATCGCACATCATGATATATATATTAAAGCACAATATTGAATTCATTAAGTAAAAGAAAGACAACACCTTGAATCCAAAAATCCTTGGAAGAAATCTTTACTCTTAAATAAATAGATCCAATGTTAATGATGTTCCCGAACAAATTCTCCTAGCGCAATTACCAAAAGAAAACCCTAGCTGTTACAAAGGAAAGCCCTTGCTTGAAATCTCCCAATAATATCTCACCCAAAATCTATAAACCCTAGCCGTATATATAGTAATTCTATGAACGTATTTGCAACTAAGTCCTTTACAAAAGTCTTGTCAGAAAAAGAAACTCAATGTGGGCCAAAATCGCAAGTTTCAAGAAATGAGACGAAAATCAGCGCCTTCTGTCGCTCCCCGACGTCGCGACGAGCGACCGTGCACGTCCCGACGTCGCGACGGGGAAGAGATCCCCACATCGTGACGTGCGTGGCTGTTACTTTCTCAAAATCTGCTGAATCTGGACGTCGCGACGTGGAAGGGATCCCCACGTTGCGGCTGTATTGACGATTTTCTCAACTTTTCCTCCACTTTTGCATCCAATTCAACTTTTGCATGATTTCTTCCTTCCCAGAACACCATGGTTGACAAACCTACAAATGAAACACTAAAACAACTCAAAAAAATCAAGAACGAGCAAGGAATCAAGTATAAAACCACAGATAAAAGGTGAATAAATTCACCTCTTCAGCCAACATATTTAACTATTCTGCAAGAACAAAACAAATATATAAGATAAAGGGAAATTCAACAATCTAGAACAAGTGATACGAATGGAGTAGCTTTTGAGTTCTAATCCACGCGTTTTCCACACTCTTTGGACAGTTGTTTCTCAATAATCCCTGGTCAAGCACGAACACAACAAGACAAAAAGATATTTAACGAGAAGGAATGGAAGAAATCAACCAAACCCCAACGTTAACACAAATAGTTTCAGTCCAACTAATGTAAATCAAAAGTTAAACTTCCTCAGTTTGGCGTGTTCTATAAATCTAGAACGGGTAAGCTCAACCTAAAGCTCCTCACTTAAGGTTTTCGCGGGTCTTATGATTGTTCAACTAAACTTAGATGAACTCTCATGTTTTCTCTCAACTTATCACAGCTGGAAGAAGGCTTTAGCAAAGCTAAACTTTTATCAAATTTCATGTTATCATTAACGTGTAAAAGAAGGCCATTAAATAGGCTACAAAACAAAACCCTAATGTTGATTTCGGAAACTAAAATTTAAAAGAATAACTTTCCTAAATTACTTTTATAATTATCATGTAAAATAATTGGACAAGTAACTTTCCTAAAAATCGAAACTAAAGCCCAATTAATTAATGTTAATGGACTTTAATTATTACAACTTAAATAAATCCTAAAATTAAAGGATAGGCGTGATCCATGCAAGCCCAAAACATGCCTCTTCATTGGACTTCTTGAATTCGACTCTTGTGATGTTTCTTCACGGTGGATCATGATTTGTTAATGAAGAAACATGCCACAAAACTCCTCCTTGAGATGATTGAGAGATCTCGGCCTCCATTGCTTCAAAATATGATGCCAGTAAATTGTGCAAGGTGGCCTTCATCTTTGAACTCCTCGATCTTGTCATTGGTCCATAAAGATTCACCAAAGGATCTTGAGAACTCGGCCTTGGCACCATGGACATGGGTTGATTTCCATCATTCCCTGCCTCCGCGAAAGGATTCGTCCTCGAATCACCTACATCAAACAGAGATAAATCAGTAACATTAAATGTAGATGAGACATTACTATACTCACTAGGATGTTCGATCTTATAGCCATTATCTCCAATCCTTTCCAAAACTCGAAAAGGACCATCGCCTCTTGGATGAAGCTTAGATTTCCTTTTGTCGGGAAACCTCTCTTTCCTCAAGTAAATCCAAACCCAATCACCCGGTTCGAAAATCACTTGTCTTCTACCCTTATTGGCTTGCTTAGCATATTGCTCATTATGCCATTGAATGTTCTGGCGAACCCTAGCATGTAACTCATTAACAAATTCAGCTTTCTTTTGACATTCAAGACTAACAAACTCATTAGCAGGCAAAGGCAAAATATCAAAAGGAGTTAAAGGATTAAAACCATACACAATTTTAAAATGTGAGAAATTAGTAGCACTATGTACAGTTCTATTGTAAGCAAACTTAATGTGTGGTAAACACCATTCCCAATTCTTTAAGTTTTTCTAAATAAGTGCACGAAGTAAGGTAGACAATGTCCTATTAACTACTTCAGTTTGTCCATCAGTTTGTGGATGTGCAACAGTAGAAAACAACAACATAGTACCCAACTTATTCCAAAGAGTACGCCAAAAGTGAGACAGAAATTTAACATCTCTATCACTAACAATACTCTTAGGCATTCCATGCAATCTTACAACCTCCTTAAAGAACAAATCAGCAATATGTGTAGCATCATTATACTTAGAACAAGCAATAAAATGTGACATTTTGCTAAATCTATCAACTACAACGAATATGCTATCATGACCATTGCGTAACCTAGTAATACGAACCTAGAAAGCCTATTATTTAGGTGATCAATAAGCAAGTGGTTCGTGAAATTCATTCAATTAATTTGTGATGAATCATATAGTTGGAGGCCTGGAATAAATACGAAATCACTGTTCCTAAAGGTTCCATGGAGGTTTGTTGCTTCACGACACGAAAGGTGTTGCCACCATGGAAATTACATTGTTGAGGACTTATGCCACAGTTTGGTATTATTAGCATATCTATCTCATATTATCTCCGATTATGCTGATTCAAGCGGCTGTAGAAACATAAGAGAAAGATCTACATATGTGTAGCATCTCTATCACTAACAATACTCTTAGGCATTCCATGCAATCTTACAACCTCCTTAAAGAACAAATCAGCAATATGTGTAGCATCATTATACTTAGAACAAGCAATAAAATGTGACATTTTGCTAAATCTATCAACTACAACGAATATGCTATCATGACCATTGCGTGACCTAGTAATACGAACCTAGAAAGCCTATTATTTAGGTGGTCAATAAGCATGTGGTTCGTGAAATTCATTCCATTAATTTGTGATGAATCATATAGTTGGAGGCCTGGAATAAATACGAAATCACTGTTCCTAAAGGTTCCATGGAGGTTTGTTGCTTCACGACACGTAAGGTGTTGCCATCATGGAAATTACATTGTTGAGGACTTATGCCACAGTTTGGTATTATTAGCATATCTATCTCATATTATCTCCGATTATGCTGATTCAAGCGGCTGTAGAAACATAAGAGAAAGATCTACATATGTGTAGCATCTCTATCACTAACAATACTCTTAGGCATTCCATGCAATCTTACAACCTCCTTAAAGAACAAATCAGCAATATGTGTAGCATCATTAGACTTACAACAAGCAATAAAATGTGCATTTTGCTAAATCTATCAACTACAACGAATATGCTATCAAGACCATTGCGTGACCTAGGCAAACCAAGCACAAAATCCATAGAAATATCAATCCAAGGATGACTAGGAACAGGCAAAGGTTGATACAAACCATGAGGCATCACTTTAGATTTTGATTATTTACACACAATGCATTTATCACAAACACCTTTAACATGTTTAATCATGTTAGGCCAATAAAAGTGTTCATTCAAAACAGCAAGTGTCTTAGCAATACCAATGTGCCCAATTAACCCTCCCCCATGCGTTTCCTTAACAAGCAAAACACGAATGAAACTTTGGGGAATGCACAATTTATCTTTTCGAAACAAGAAACCATCATGCACATAAAAATCACCATTGGGTTTGGTCTTACAAATCTCATAGGTGGTGGCAAAATCGTAATCATGCTCAAACAAGTCTTTAATCAAATCAAAACCAAGTAACTTAGCATGCAAGTAAGTAAACAAAGTATACTTTCTAGACAGTGCATTAGCTACAACATTATCTTTACCAGACTTATACTTAATCACGTATGGAACAGACTCAATGAATTCTAACCATTTAGCATGCCTCTTATTCAACTTACCTTGAGTCTTCAAGAATTTAAGGCTTTCATGATCAGAATGGATTATGAATTCTTTAGGCCATAAATAATGTTGCCAAACCTGTAAAGACCTTACCAAAGCATACAACTCCTTGTCATAAGTTGCATACTTCAAAGCTGCCCCATTAAGCTTTTCACTAAAGTAAGCCACGGGCCTTGATTCCTGCATTAAAACAGCACCAATACCAATCCCTGAGGCATCACAGTGTATTTCAAAAGCTTTATGAAAATTCGGTAATGCAAGCAGAGGGGCGTGAGTCAATTTATCTTTTAAAGTGTTAAAAGCATTCTCATGTTCCTTATTCCATGCAAATGTGACATTCTTTTTAACAAGTTCATTCAAAGGTGTAGCTATAGAACTAAAGTCCTTAACAAACCTCCTATAAAAACTTGCCAATCTATGAAAGCTTCTAACATCACTAGCATTTTGTGGTCTCGACCAATCCATGATTGCCTTGACTTTTGGCTCATCCACAGAAATACCTTGAGAACTAACAACATAACCCAAAAAGATAATAGATTCCATGCAAAAAGAACACTTTTTGAGGTTAGCATAAAGTTTGTTCTCAAGTAAAACAACAAATACTAGCTTAAGATGTGCAACATGTTCATCTAGTGCTTTGCTATAAATAAGGATGTCATCAAAGTAGACTACCACAAACTAACCAATAAAGTGACGAAAAACATGATTCATAAGCCTCATAAAAGTACTAGGTGCATTAGATAAACCAAAAGGCATAACTAACCATTCATACAACCCATACTTTGTTTTAAAAGCAGTTTTCCATTCATCACCTTCTTTCATGCGAATTTGGTAGTATCCACTTTTCAAATCAATCTTGGTAAAAATAGAAGAACCATGCAATTCATCAAGCATATCATCTAATCTAGGAATTGGATGTCTATACTTAATGGTGATCTTATTAATAGCACGGCAATCAACACACATTCTCCAAGACTCATCCATTTTAGGAACTAGAATAACAGGAACTGAACAAGGACTAAGAGACTCGTTTACAATACCTTTGTTAAGGAGTTCATCCACTTGACGTTGAATCTCTTTGGTTTCCTCCGGATTTGCTCTATAAGCTGGACGATTTGGAATTTGAGCTCCTGGTATGAAATTAATTTGATGTTCAATACCTCGAACTGGTGGCAATCCAATTGGTAAGTCATCGGGAAACACATCATTATATTCCTGCAAAAGAGAGTAAACAGTACTAGGAAGAGAAGCAAGGTGATCACTATCAACAATAAGTACAAAATCCTTGCGAAATATTAAGTACAAAGGCTGTCTATCTAGTATAGCTCTCTTAACCTCCCTAGAAGAAGCAAAGTAACAAGACTTCCTATCAACTAACTCACGACCCTCACTATTACAAGATGAAGATGAGCTAGCTATTACATTTTTTTTCTCTTGACCTTTCTTCTCCTTGGCGGCATTGAAATCTCTACAAGCTTGAACAATTTTAGCTTGATCTTCAAAAACTTGGAATGTGGTTAAAGCACGAAGATTGTACTTCTTACCCTCAAAATCGAAACTGTAGTAGTTCTTCTTGGCATGATAAAGTACATCACGATCAAATTGCCAAGGTCTACCAAGTAAAATATGACTAGCTTCCATGGGAACAACAACACATATAACTTGATTAACATATTTCCCAATGGTAAAAGTAAACTTCACTTGTTTAGTCACACGAGTTTCGGCTGAATTATTTAGCCATTGAAGTCTAATGGCTTGGGATGTTTCATGCAATTCAAATTCAGCTTATTAAAAAGTAAGGTGCTAGCCACATTGGTACAACTTCCACTATCAATAATCACACTACATACCATATTTTCAACAATGCATCGAGTGTGAAAGATATTTTCTCTTTGCATTAAATCTTCATTGATTTGTGGTTGCACATTAAGAACTCTTCGAGCAACTAAAGAAAAAGTACCAACCTCATATGTTTCAAGATCTTCACTTTCTTCACTTTGGTATTTTTCTTCAAAAGCTGGCATGTCGGCACATTCTTCATCACTTTCAACCTCTCCATGATCATTCAAGAACATCAATTTCCGAGTTGGGCAGTCGGCTTGTACATGTCCAAAACCTTGACACTTATAGCACTTGATATCCCTCAACCTTTGGGAAGGTTGTGGCGCCGATTTAGGAGCAACTTCAGCAACCTTTGGGATTGTTTTTGGAAAGCTTGATGTCGTAGTTGAAGGCTGGTTTGGAGTGAATTGGCGTGGCTTTGTTGATGGAGTGAAAGGAGCCACATTTGGTTTGGCACTTGTTTGCCAAGGCGGATTAGGTTGTGTGAACCTTTGCTTTCCTTTCATGTGCCTTTCAATCTTTATTGCTTTATGAACAAGCTCATTAATATCAACATAACTTTGAAGATCCACATGGTATGCTAACTCGGAATTCATACCTCGAAGAAATCTTTCTATGGTTGAATCCGAATCTTCACGAACATTAGCCTTGATCATAATAGCCTCCATCTCATTGTAGTATGCTTCCACTGATTTACTTCCTTGCACAAGTGTGTGCAATTGCCTATTGAGTTCATGATTAAAGTGTGAAGGGACATACTTCTTCCTCATAAGCAATTTCATTTGGTTCCAAGTCGTAACTGGAGTTTCACCATCTTGGCGTCTAGTTCTTATTACCTCATCCCACCAAAAGCTAGCATAATCCTTGAGGTGCATGAAGGCTAGACGGTATCTTTTATCCTCGGGAAAACTATTGCCTTCAAAGAAGTGTTCAATTTCTCGAACCCAATCAAAGTATGCTTCGGGATCTGCCTTTCAATGAAAAGTAGGTAATGTCAATTTAACAGAATTGAAACTTCAGACTTTTTACCAATTTTTGTAGAACCAACAAACTCCTCCTCCTCCTCATCATCGGTTAGAACCTCATCAAAATTGATGTGGCAAGAGGCGGAATTCTTTGTACGGTGTTTTGGATTGGAAGCAAGAGTATCCATTTGCAATTGGAACTTTTGAATCATATCAAAAAGTACTTCCATTTCAGATTTCTATGCACCTTGAGATACAGTGTTATCTTCTTCCATTGTACCTGGAAGTTAGTAAAGAGATCGCAAGAATATATAAAAATCCTCACGGGTTCTCACAATATGGGGAGTAGATGCTCTCCTCTCTAGTGTAAAGGCTTTTCTCGTGTATACCCTATCTAATCTCTCGACAATGTTTCTCTCAGACTAATTGAAACTTACTGTTCAACAATTTATATAACAAATCTCAACCAATTAGTTCAACAAGTCAATTCACAGAAGTTAAACTAAAGAAGTTTGAAAAGAAACACGTCACAAGAGTATTTTAAAGATCACGTATGGGGTATAACTTGGTTTATTTCAGAAAATTACGAAATTATCAACTAGGCAAGAAAGCAAGATGAATAATTTTTTTATTTCACCCAAGCAAGATATGTCACGACCAATATTGATGATTTTCAAACTCAACCTAAGAACACTTAGTTCTTTTCAAATGGAAATTAAAACAGCAAATAAAGAAAAGGTTCGAAGATATATATTTTTTTCGATATTTTCTGATATTTTTTTTTCTTAAAACTTTCGGACGCCTCTTTCGGACGGTCAACCCGTCCGATCCTCAAACTTCTGAGACGACGAACTTTCTGTTGAGTTTCGGACGATAGTTTCGGACTCCTGGCTTAGTTTCGGCCGGCTGAAACTGTCGCGACTGGGTGAAAAACGCTGATTTTTCTGACGAATGTTTTTTGGAAACTTTTGATGAAACCCTTGCAATGTTTTTGAGGTGCGACTCAAGCAACGAAAACACAAGGAATTCAGCACTATGAGGATGAACAAATAATGCAGAATTAACCCCAAAAAGGACGCAAAGAAAAACTGCAACAAAGAAGACAAAAACAACACAAAATTTGGCAAACAAGAAAACTAAGACAAGAATGATTTTTGGACAGATTTCAGCACGAATTTTGCATGCGATTTTGAGCAGTTTAATAACGAATTTAAGAGCTGAATCTAACACGAATTAAGACAGCAAGAAGGACTCAAAATAGCAGCAAGAGAGGTGCATGAACACAGCAGAATTTTGACGCAAATCTGCAGCAAGAAAAAAGCACAAAAAAATAGCAAGAACGAAAACGGATAAACCTGATTTTGGGAAACAACCTTTGCTCTGATACCACTTGATACGAATGGAGTATCTTTTGAGTTCTAATCCACACATTTTCCACACTCTTTGGACCGTTGTTTCTCAATAATCCCTGGTCAAGCACGAACACAACAAGACAAAAAGATATTGAACGAGAAGGAATGGAAGAAATCAACCAAACCCCAATGTTAACACAAATAGATTCAGTCCAACTAATGTAAATCAAAAGTTAAACTTCATCAGTTCGGCGTGTTCTATAAATCTAGAACGGGTAAGCTCAACCTAAAGCTCTTCACTTAAGGTTTTCGCGGGTCTTACGATTGTTCAACTAAACTTAGATGAACTCTCACGTTTTCTCTCAACTTATCACAGCTGGAAGAAGGTTTTAGCAAAGCTAAACTTTTATCAAATTTCATGTTATCATTAACGTGTAAAAGAAGGCCATTAAATAGGCTACAAAACAAAACCCTAATGTTGATTTAGGAAACTTAAATTTAAAAGAATAACTTTCCTAAATTACTTTCCTAATTATCATGTAAGATAATTGGACAAGTAAGTTTCCTAAAAACCGAAACTAAAGCCCAATTAATTAATGTTAACAGACTTTAATTATTACAACTTAAATAAATCCTAAAATTAAAGGATAGGCGTGATCTATGCAAGCCCAAAACACGCCTCTTCATTGGACTTCTTGAATTCGACTCTTGTGATGTTTCTTGAAGGTGGATCATGAATTGTTAATGAAGAAACATGCCACAAAACTCCTCATTGAGATGATTGAGAGATCTCGGCCTCCATTGCTTCAAAATATGATGCCAGTAAATTGTGCAAGGCGGCCTTCATCTTTGAACTCCTCGATCCTGTCATTGGTCCATCAAGATTCACCAAAGGATCTTGAGAACTCGGCCTTGGCACCATGGACATGGGTTGATTTCCATCATTCCCTCCCTCCTCGAAAGGATTCGTCCTCGAATCACCTAAATCAAACAAAGATAAATCAGTAACATTAAATGTAGATGAGACATTACCATACTCACTAGGAAGTTCGATCTTATAGGCATTATCTCCATTCCTTTCCAAAACTCGAAAAGGACCATCGCCTCCTGGATGAAGCTTAGATTTCCTTTTGTCGGGAAACCTCTCTTTCCTCAAGTGAATCCAAACCCAATCACCCGGTTCGAAAATCACTTGTCTTCTACCCTTATTGGCTTGCTTAGCATATTGCTCATTACGCCTTTGAATATTCTGGCGAACCCGAGCATGTAACTCCTTAACAAATTCAGGTTTCTTTGGACCTTCAAGACTAACAAACTCATTAGCAGGCAAAGGCAAAATATCCAAAGGAGTTAAAGGATTAAAACCATACACAATTTCTAGTAAAACGATACACAGTTCTATTGTAAGCAAACTCAATGTGTGGTAAACACCTTTCCCAATTCTTTAAGTTTTTCTGAATAAGTGCACGAAGTAAGATAGACAAAGTCCTATTAACTACTTCAGGTTGTCCATCAGTTTGTGGATGTGCAATAGTAGAAAACAACAACTTAGTACCCAAC
Source organism: Ophiorrhiza pumila (assembly GCA_016586305.1). Lineage (NCBI taxonomy): Eukaryota > Viridiplantae > Streptophyta > Magnoliopsida > Gentianales > Rubiaceae > Ophiorrhiza > Ophiorrhiza pumila. The sequence goes on along the minus strand of BLIW01000008.1, from coordinate 12,242,295 downwards.
TTATTCCAAAGAGTACGCCAAAAGTGAGATAGAAATTTAACATCTCTATCAATAACAATACTCTTAGGCATTCCATGCAATCTTACAACCTCCTTAAAGAACAAATCAGCAATATGTGTAGCATCATTAGACTTAGAACAAGCAATAAAATGTGACATTTTGCTAAATCTATCAACTACAACGAATATGCTATCATGACCATTGCGTGACCTAGTAATACGAACCTAGAAAGCCTATTATTTGGGTGGTCAATAAGCAAGTGGTTCGTGAAATTCATTCCATTAATTTGTGATGATTCATATAGTTGGAGGCCTGGAATAAATACGAAATCACTATTCCTAAAGGTTGCATGGAGGTTTGTTGCTTCACGACACGTAAGGTGTTGCCACCATGGAAATTACATTGTTGAGGACTTATGCCACAGTTTGGTATTATTAGCATATCTATCTCATATTATCTCCGATTATGCTGATTCAAGCGGCTGTAGAAACATAAGAGAAAGATCTACAACTTTCATGTTTTAAGTTTTACGATATTCGGAAGTTAGCATCATCAAAAGTGCCTAACAAGATGAGTGACGTGATTCTGGCAGATTACCATCGCAAATCCATGGACTACATTGAAGACCAAGTAATGGCGTATTGGGCTTCATTAATTGTTCACGCCATTTTAATGTTTCAATTGATACGGATGGCCTTGGATGGAGATCCTCAACCACACGAAACCCTCACCTTTGGATCGTTGTTGCACCAAGAATTGCGAACAAGCAAAAAACTCAAGACAAGAATGCAGAAATCACAAAGAAACACAAACAAAGATATTGAACATCAGTTTTGATTGAAAGCAATCAAACCCAACACGTTATAACAAAAAGAATCCAATCCAACCTATGTAAATCAAGAGTTGAAAAGTTTTTAGTTTGGCTTGTTCTTTAAATCAAGAACTGGTAAGTTTTTCCTAAGGTCTTAGTTTAAGATTCACGGTTCTTATGAATATTCAACTGAAATCAATTGAATAACTCACGTCTTCCTACAAGCTTTGTTACGGCTGCAACGTTTCTTTTAGCAAGGGTAAAATTATCAAAATTCATCATATCTTATTTCATGTGAAAAACTCACCTATAAATAGGCTACAAAAACATGAAAAAACCCTAACTAAATTGCAAAGAAATCTCAAAGAACCTTTGTTTTATTCACGACTATTTTCTGGGATGGAATGGAACAAATAAATTTCGTCCCTAATAGTATTTAAAAGAAAGAACACACAGCAAAAAGCAGAATCAAATTATGAGTTAAAACGAAAAAGTTATAGTCAATTTGATATTTGCCCGGGACAAAATAAAGACTAAAATAAGACTGATTTTTTTTCGATTTTTTGATGACACTTTTCGAACATAAAACCTTCGTCCCACTAACTAGAAGAAACAAGGATCACAATGCAAAAAACGGAACTCGATTTCGACTCCAAACGAATAAGATATGAGCAAAACAATATTGCCCTGACAAAAAAAAAAAGAAAATTTACCTACGAGTAAAACCTGAATTTTATGCAACAACCTTCGCTCTGATACCAATTGATACGAATGGCGAAGGATGAAGTCCAATCCACACGAATTTTCCACACTTTTGGATCGTTGTGCAACAAAACTCACGAACAAGATTTCACACAATTTGAGGAATAGAAACAAGAAACGAAAAGGCAAGATTAAAATTAACCAAACCCCTACGTTATAACAAATTGAATCAGCTTAACAATTGTAAATCAATTAATTAAACCTATCAGTTTGGCCTGTTCTATAAATCTAGAACTTGTAAGCTTCACCTAAAGTTCCTCACTTAAGGTTAGGCGGATCTTATGAACAATCAACTAAAATTAGAAGATTCAATTCACGTTATTCTTAAAGCTTTTCACGGTTGCAAAAAGGGTTTTAGCAAAGCTAAATTTTATCAAAATTCATCATATCTTATTTCATGTGAAAAACTCACCTACAAATAGGCTAAAAAAACATGAAACCCTAACTAAATCCTTTATGGAAAAGCATTCTAAACACGGTTAAAAAGGAAAGCAAAACACGTTTTTGCTTCCTTCAATAACTTTCCTAAACTTTTAAGAAGCAAAAACCAATTTGACTTCTTAAGTTTCCTAAATTTTTACTTGCCATTATCATGCAAGATAATTGGATCAAGTAATTACTTAGCCCATAAGTAAAAACACAAAGACTTAAGCCCATAATTAAATGTTTAATGGACTTAATTATTACAACTCAAAAATAAACCCAATTGAAACATTAAAATGGCGTGAACAATTAATGAAGCCCAATACGCCATTACTTGGTCTTCAATGTAGTCCATGGATTCGCGACGGTAATCTGCCAGAATCACGTCACTCATCGTGTTAGGCACTTTTGATGATGCTAACTTCCGAATCTCGTAAAACTTAAAACATGAAAGTTGTAGATATTTCTCTTATGTTTCTACAGCCGCTTGTATCAGCATAATCGGAGATCATATGAGATAGATATGCTAATAATACCAAACAGTGGCATAAGTCCTCAACAATGTAATTTCCATGGTGGCAACACCTTAAATGTCGTGAAGCAACAAACCTCCATGGAACCTTTAGGAACAGTGATTTCGTATTTATTCCAGGCCTCCAACTATATGATTCATCACAAATTAATGGAATGAATTTCACGAACCACTTGCTTATTGACCACCCAAATAATAGGCTTTCTAGGTTCGTATCACCTAGGCAAACCAAGCACAAAATCCATAGAAATATCAATCCAAGGATGACTAGGAATAGGCAAAGATTGATACAAACCATGAGGCATCACTTTAGATTTTGATTGTTTGCACATAATGCATTTATCACAAACACCTTTAACATCTTTAATCATGTTAGGCCAATAAAAGTGTTCATTCAAAACAGCAAGTGTCTTAGCAATACAAAAGTGCCCCATTAACCCTCCCCCATGGGTTTCCTTAACAAGAAAAACACGAATAGAACTTTGGGGAATGCACAATTTATCTTTTCGAAAAAAGAAACCATCATGCACATAAAAATCACCATTCGGTTTGGTCTTACAAATCTCATAGGTGGTGGCAAAATCGTAATCATGCTCATACAAGTCTTTAATCAAATCAAAACCAAGTAACTTAGCATGCAAGTAAGTAAACAAAGTATACCTTCTAGACAGTGCATTAGCTACACCATTATCTTTACCAGACTTCTACTTAATCACGTATGGAAAAGACTCAATGAATTCTAACCATTTAGCATGCCTCTTATTAAACTTACCTTGAGTCTTCAAGAATTTAAGGCTTTCATGATCAGAATGGATTATGAATTCTTTAGGCCATAAATAATGTTGCCAAACCTGTAAAGACCTTACCAGAGCATACAACTCCTTGTCATAAGTTACATACTTCAAAGCTACCCCATTAAGCTTTTCACTAAAGTAAGCCACGGGCCTTGATTCCTGCATTAAAACAGCACCAATACCAATCCCGGAGGCATCACAGTGTATTTCAAAAGCTTTATGAAAATCCGGCAATGCAAGCAGAGGGGCGTGAGTTAATTTATCTTTAAAGTGTTAAAAGCATTCTCATGTTCCTTATTACATGCAAAGGTGACATTCTTTTTAACAAGTTCATTCAAAGGTGCAGCTATAGAACTAAAGTCCTTAACAAACCTTCTATAAAAACTTGCCAATCCATGAAAGCTTCTAACATTACTAGCATTTTGTGGTCTCGGCCAATCCATGATTGCCTTGAATTTTGACTCATCCACAGAAATACCTTGGGAACTAACAACATAACCCAAAATGATAATAGATTCCACGCAAAAAGAACACTTTTTGAGGTTAGCATAAAGTTTGTTCTCACGTAAAACAACAAATACTAGCTTAAGATGTGCAACATGTTCATCTAGTGATTTGCTATAAATAAGGATGTCATCAAAGTAGACTACCACAAACTTACCAATAAAGTGACGAAAAACATGATTCATAAGCCTCATAAAAGTACTAGGTGCATTAGATAAACCAAAAGGCATAACTAACCATTCATACAACCCATAGATTGTTTTAAAATAAGTTTTCCATTCATACAACCCATAGATTGTTTTAAAATAAGTTTTCCATTCATCACCATCTTTCATGCGAATTTGGTAGTATCCACTTTTCAAATCAATCTTGGTAAATATAGAAGAACCATGCAATTCATCAGGCATATCATCTAATCTAGGAATTGGATGTCTATACTTAATGGTGATCTTATTAATAGCACGGCAATCAACACACATTCTCCAAGACTCATCCTTTTTAGGAACTAGAATAACAGGAACTGAATAAGGACTAAGAGACTCACGTACAATACCTTTGTCAAGGAGTTCATCCACTTGACGTTGAATCTCTTTGGTTTCCTCCGGATTTGTTCTATAAGCTGGACGATTTGGAATTTGAGCTCCTGGTATGAAATCAATTTGATGTTCAATACCTCGAACTAGTGGCAATCCAATTGGTAAGTCTTCGGGAAACACATCATTATATTCCTGCAAAAGAGAGTAAACCGCACTAGGAAGAGAAGCAAGGTGATCACTATCAACAATAAGTACGAAATCCTTGCGAAACATTAAGTACAAAGGCTGTCTATCTAGTATAGCTCTCTTAACCTCCCTAGAAGAAGCAAAGTAACAAGACTTCCTATCAACTAACTCACGACCCTCAATATTACAAGATGAAGATGAGCTAGCTATTACATTTTGTTTCTCTGGACCTTTCTTCTCCTTGGCGGCATTGAAATCTCTACAAGCTTGAACAATTTTAGCTTGATCTTCAAAAACATGGAATGGGGTTAAAGCACGAAGATTGTACTTCTTACCCTCAAAATCGAAACTGTAGTAGTTCTTCTTGGCATGATAAAGTACATCACGATCAAATTGCCAAGGTCTACCAAGTAAAATATGACTAGCTTCCATGGGAAAAACATCACATACAACTTGATCAACATATTTCCCAATGGTAAAAGTAAACTTCACTTGTTTAGTCACACGAGTTTTGGCTGAATTATTTAGCCATTGAAGTCTATATGGCTTCGGATGTTTCATGCAATTCAAATTCAGCTTATTAACAAGTAAGGTGCTAGCCACATTGGTACAACTTCCACTATCAATGATCACACTACATACCTTATTTTGAACCATGCATCGAGTGTGAAAGATATTTTCTCTTTGAATTAAATCTTCATTGATTTTTGGTTGCACATTAAGAACTCTTCGAGCAACTAAAGAAAAACACCAACCTCCTATGTTTCAAGATCTTCACTTTCTTCACTTTGGTACTTTTCATCAAGAGCTAGCATGTCTGCACATTCCTCATCACTTTCAACCTCTCCTTGATCATTCAAGAACATCAATTTCCGAGTTGGGCAGTCGGATTTTACATGTTCAAAACCTTGACACTTATAGCACTTGATATCCCTCAACCTTTGGGAAGGTTGTGGCGCCGATATAGGAGCAACTTCAGCAACCTTTGGGACTGTTTTTGGAAAGCTTGATGTCGTAGTTGAAGGCTGGTTTGGAGTGAATTGGGTGGCTTTGTTGATGGAGTGAAAGAGCCACATTTGGTTTGGCACTTCTTTGCCAAAGGCGGATTAGGTTGTGTGAAACCTTTGCTTTCCTTTCATGTGCCTTTCTATCTTATTGCTTTATGAACAAGCTCATTAATATCAACATAACTTTGAAGATCCACATGGTATGCTAACTCATAATTCATACCTCGAAGAAATCTTTCTATGGTTGAATCCGGATCTTCATGAACATTAGCCTTGATCATAAGAGCCTCCATCTCATTGTAGTATGCTTCCACTGATTTACTTCCTTGCACAAGTGTGTGCAATTGCCTATTGAGTTCATGATTAAAGTGTGAAGGGGTATATTTCTTCCTCATAAGCAATTTCATTTGGTTCCAAGTCGTAACTGGAGTTTCACCATCTTGGCATCTAGTTCTCATTACCTCATCCCACCATAAGCTAGCATAATCCTTGAGGTGCATGAAGGCTAGACGATATCTTTTTTCCTCGGGATAACTATTGCCTTCAAAGAAGTGTTCAAGTTCTCGAACCCAATCAAAGTATGCTTCGGGATCTGCCTTTCCATGAAAAGTAGGTAATGTCAATTTAACGGAACTAATTGAATCTTCAGACTTTTTACCAATTTTTGTAGAACCAACAAACTCCTCCTCCTCCTCATCATCGGTTAGAACCACATCAAAATTGATGTGGCGAGAGGTGGAATTCTTTGTACGGCGTTTTGGATTGGAAGTAAGAGTATCCATTTGCAATTGCAACTTTTGAATCATATCAAAAAGTACTTCCATTTCCGATCTCTGTGCACCTTGAGATACAGTGTTATCTCCGTCCATTGTACCTGCAAGTTAGTAATGAGATCGCAAGAATATATAAAAATCCTCACGGGTTCTCACAATATGGGGAGTAGATGCTCTCCTCTCTAGTGTAAAGGCTTTTCTCGTGTATACCCTATCTAATCTCTCAACAATGCTTCTCTCAGACTAATTGAAACTTACCGTTCAACAATTTATATAACAAATCTCAACCAATTAGTTCAACAAGTCAATTCACACAAGTTAAACCAAAGAAGTTTGAAAAGAAACACGTCACAAGAGTATTTGAAAGATCACGTATGGGGTATAACTTGGTTTATTTCAGAAAACTACGAAATTATCAACTAGGCAAGAAAGCAAGATGAATAATTTTTTTATTTCACCCAAGCAAGATATGTCACGACCAATATTGATGATTTTCAAACTCAACTTAAGAACACTTAGTTCTTTTCAAATGGAAATTAAACAGCAAATAAAGAAAAGGTCCGAAGATATATATTTTTTTCAATTTTTTCTAATTTTTTTTTCTTAAAACTTTCGGACACCAGTTTCGGACGGTCAACCCGTCCGATCCTCAAACTTTTGAGACGATGAACTTTCTGTTGAGTTTCGGACGATAGTTTCGGACTCCTGGATTAGTTTCGCCAGCCGAAACTGTTGCGCGACTGGGTGAAAAACGCTGATTTTTCTGACGAATTTTTTTTGGAAACTTTTGATGAAACCCTAGCAATGTCTTTGACGTGCGACTCAAGCAACAAAAACACAAGGAATTCAACACTATGAGGATGAACAAATAATGCAGAATTAACACCAAAAAGGACGCAAAGAAAAACTGCAGCAAAGACGACAAAAACAACACAAAATTTGGCAAACAAGAAAACTAAGACAAGAACAATTTTTTGACAGATTTCAGCACGAGTTTTGCATGCGATTTTGAGCAGTTTAATAACGAATTTAAGAGCTGAATCTAACACGAATTAAGACAGCAAGAAGGACTCAAAATAGCAGCAAGAGAGGCGCATGAACACAGCAGATTTTGATTCAAACCTGCAGCAACAAAGAAGCACAAAAAATAATAGCAAGAACGAAAACGGATAAACCTGATTTTAGGAAACAACATTTGCTCTGATACCACTTGATACAAATGGAGTAGCTTTTGAGTTCTAATCCACACGTTTTCCACACTCTTTGGACCGTTGTTTCTCAATAATCCCTGGTCAAGCACGAACACAACAAGACAAAAAGATATTGAATGAGAAGGAATGCAAGAAATCAACAAAACCCCAATGTTAACACAAATAGATTCAGTCCAACTAATGTAAATCAAAAGTTAAACTTCCTCAGTTCGGCGTGTTCTATAAATCTAGAACGGGTAAGCTCAACCTAAAGCTCCTCACTTAAGGTTTTCGCGGGTCTTATGATTGTTCAACTAAACTTAGATGAACTCTCACGTTTTCTCTCAACTTATCAAAGTTGGAAGAAGGTTTTAGCAAAGATAAACTTTTATCAAATTTCATGTTATCATTAACGTGTAAAAGAAGGCCATTTAATAGGCTACAAAACAAAACCCTAATGTTGATTTAGGAAACTAAAATTTAAAAGAATAGCTTTCCTAAATTACTTTCCTAATTATCATGTAAGATAATTGGACAAGTAAGTTTCCTAAAAAGCCCAATTAATTAATGTTAATGGACTTTAATTATTACAACTTAAATAAATCCTAAAATTAAAGGATAGGCGTGATCCATGCAAGCCCAAAACACGCCTCTTCATTGGACTTCTTGAGTTCGACTCTTGTGATGTTTCTTCAAGGTGGATCATGAATTGTTAATGAAGAAACATGCCACAAAACTCCTCCTTGAGAAGATTGAGAGATCTCGGCCTCCATTGCTTCAAAATATGATGCCAGTAAATTGTGCAAGGCGGCCCTCATCTTTGAACTCCTGGATCTTGTCATTGGTCATCAAGATTCACCAAAGGATCTTGAGAACTCGGCCTTGGCACCATGGACATGGGTTGATTTCCATCAACAAGACTTTAAATGATTTTCTTTCACCAAAAGAATGGATCGGGCAGAATATGTTTGCATGCATAAATCATGATTAATTTTAACACGTTGTGCAAGAATCATAATGTTAAATTCAGTGAATGCAAAACAATTATGCAAATAATCATCATGCAGTTTATGAAAATCAGAAAACATATTACTACATGTAACATAAAACAACTTTAAAAATAACACTTCATATAAAGGCATATTAAGTGTTTTCGAAAATATGAAACTATGCAACAAAAACTTACTAACAACATGCATGGACACACTAGCACTAACATTAAAATCAATTTTATTAATATGCAAAATACGAAAAGGACATACACATAAATTAACGTAATTCCAAAGATTATCCAAAGATACATAAGAATATTCATAGCAACTAAATATATATATCTCGGATGCAATGTAATTCACAATAACGTTTGAACCACTTTGCAAACATGTTAAAGTTATCAAATATGAAAATACAATTCCGAAAATTAAAAACATAATGTTTACTATCTAATATATAGATGGTAACACAATACTTTACCTTTTGGAATTGAAAAGAAATTAGGAACTTAGATAACTTACCAAACAAGTGTTGAACAACCGGATTACCTCTTTGAAGTTGATAAATTTGATTATGGAATGGATTAAAAACAGAATGTGCAACTTCACAAATCAAATAATCAAAAGAATGGTTATTCCGGCAAGTATAATTAACACTTTGTTTAGTTCACACAAGGATTTGATTATGGTCGAAATTATTAACATAAAATTCAGAATGTAACTCATGTATTAAATAAGCCACATAACACACTGTCATGCTATACATAAATTCAGTCAATTCAAAATATATGGATGTAACTATTGAAGAATTATGTAAATCGATTTGCTTATGAAAACACAAGGTGTTAGACTCTAAAACACTCTTGACAAAAATTCGAACCATTTGTGTAAAAGTATAGGGAAGCTTTTGAAATTGATTAAAAACAGTTTGAAAAGTTTGAAACTCAACCGAATTGATAATAACAAAGTTCTAAACATTTTTATGATCAAAATCAAGTGAAAATTTACCTAACTTGCCTTGCTTACCTTGTGGAAAACAAGCTAAGGCAGATTGGACTCCTTCCAATTGATAATGAGTTGTTTCGAACTCCATTAAACACTTAGGAACTCCATGAATCTGCAAGACAAAAGAACTAGGCAGCAAACGGTTTAAATCGTGATCACTAGAATTCATAAGTACAAGATGTTGTTGTTTGTCTTTCAATGAACTCTCATTCTCACTCTTTCTATCACACTTATTTTGCTCACGGGCTATACTAACTAAATCACTCTTTTGATTTTCATTTTCAGCTTTTTCTTTCAATTCTTTTTCTCTCTTTTGTTTTTCAACTCGCACATTTCTTTCTCTTCATATGTTTCTCAATTTTGATAGCTTTGTGAACAAGTTCATTAATATCAACATAACTTTGAAGATCAACATGGTAAGCCAATTCAGAATTCATACCTCTAAGAAACCTCTCAATGGTTGAGTCGGGATCCTCTTGAACATTGGCTTTAATCATTAAAGCTTCCATCTCATGATAGTAATCTTCAACTGTTCGGCTACCTTGCACAAGGGAGTGCAATTTTCTATTGAGCTCTTGGTTATAATGTGAGGGAACATACTTCTTTCTCATAAGCACTTTCATTTGTTTCCAAGTTTTGATTGGCCTTTCACCATCTGACGTCTAGATCTAATGACTTCATCCCACCATAGACTAGCATAATCCTTACGGTGCATAAAAGCAAGGCTGATAGCAATCAGCCCATGTCCTTGGTGCCAAGACCGAGTTTACATGATCCATTGGAGAATCTTGATGGTCTAATGACAAGGTCAATGAGCAAAAGGATGAAGCCTTGCACAATTTATTATCATCACATTGTGAAGATTTGGAGGCCGAACCATCTCAACATGAAGTTCTTTGGAATGTTTCTTCAATAACAATCTATGAAGATGTTTCTAAGAGTTCTACATTGGAATTTAAGGAAATTCCACATTGAAGAGTTCACATGGCCGAATGAATGAAGACCAAGAAGAAGGCGTGTCCTTGGGCTTCACAATTGTATCACACCATTCTTAAAGTTATAGGATTTATTTTGTTGTTAATTAATTAAGTCTAGAACATTTAATGTGGGCTTTAATTAATTCATTAATAAGTTAATTACTTGGCCCAATTATCTTGCATGATAATGGCAAGTAAAAGTTTAGGAAAGTAATCTCCTACTTTTTAGAAGCTTTACACGCTTTTAAGAAAGAAGCAAAACCGTGTTTTGCTTTATCACTTTTTAGGAAACTAGTTAGTTAGTTAGTTAGCTAAGAAGTCAAGTTGTATTTTGCAACTTCTAGGGTTTGTTTCCTTATTCCTTTAGCATGGCCGAATTCTCCTCTATTTAAGGGGCAGCCTTGTAACGTTTTTAGACATGTTATGTTGAATGAAAGTTTTAGCTTTGCTAAATCAGATTAACACTTTGTGTTGTCAAAGCCTTGGAGAATAATTTATTTCTTCATTGTAGCAAGTTTACCTTTAGCGTGACCTTTAGGTGACTTCACCAAAGTTCTTGATTTCAAGAACAAGCCAAATCGACTAAGTTTAGCTCTTGAATTTTCACGAGTTAAGCTAAATCAATTTGTACTAAATGTGGGGTTTTGATTTACTTCAAGTCTTGCCTTTTTGTCTCCCCTTGAATTACTTCCGCCCAAATCTATTTTGTGTTGTTTGTGATTAATGTTTTGTGCAGCAACGATCCAATGTTTGTGGAGATTTGTTTGGTCTAGGAGTTAGAGCCTCGACCTTTCACATCAAAGGCGGTATTTCTTACTTTCGGATACACCATTACCTTCAAAGAAGTGTTCTAATTCTTGCACCTATTCAAAATATGTCTCGGGATCTGATTTGCCATGAAACGTAGAGATAGTGAGTTTAACAGAACCAATTGAAAATTTAGACTTGTCACCTTTAGAAGAAGAACCCATGTTCTCCTCCTCCTCATCCTCATCTTCGGATACATCCTCATCAAATTTGAGCTTCCTTGAGGTGGATCCTTTGGATGTCAACTACAAGTTATCAAGTCGGATATTGATCTTTTGAAGCATGTTGAAAAGCACCTCATTGGCGAACTTTTGTTCGGCTTGGGTGAACAAATCCACCACAAACTTTGGACGATTTGAATCTGTAGAAAGCAAAACCGTGTTTTGCTTCCTCTATGAAAAACGAGTAAAGCTCCTAAAAAGTAGGAGATTACTTTCCTAAACTTTTACTTGCCATTATCTTGCAAGATAATTGGGCCAAGTAATCAACTTATTAATGAATTAATTAAAGCCCACATTAAGTGTTTTGGACTTAATTAATTAACAACAAAATAAATCCTAACAATTAAAGAATGACGTGATCCAACTTTGAAGCCCAAGTACACGCCTTCTTCTTAGTCATCAATTCGGCCATTGTAAGTTCTTCAAGGTGGAATTTCCTTAAGTTCCAATGTAGAACTCTTAGAAACATCTTCATGGATTGTTATTGAAGAAAGAATATCATGGTAATTGAGGGTGGCATAATTCTTCAATACATGCAAAGCATATCTTGAATTCGACTTTGGCACGGACATGGATGGATTGCTCTCATTCCCTCCCTCGTCGAAAGGATTCGTCATCGAATCTGGAAAAAGAGTTCCTGGATCAAACACCAAAATCACGAACTCATTGCAAACTCGAGCGAAGCATAATTTGAATGATTCACATCTCGGGCAGCAATCACATATTTCTTGCAAGAACAAAAGAAGTGTATAAGATAAACAATCTCGTGCATTTTCTTTTGCCAAACGAATTAGGCGAGCAGAATATTCATGTACGTGTAAAGCATATAAACACAATATTGTTAAAGAAAACTCATAAAAATTATGCAAATAAACATCATGAAGTAAATGCAAATCAGAAATCCTACTAATAAATGCATCACGAAATAATTTAAACACTTCATATAAATGCGAACTTAGTAGCTTTGACAATATGAAAGTATTCAAGACAAACTTAGTAATAACATCATGCATTGACACAGTAACCCTAACATAGAAAACGACTTTAATGTGTAAAATAAGAAAAATATGTAAACATTTATTAATGTAATTACAAATACTATCCAAGGATTCATAAGAATATTCATAACAACTAAACATATATATATCCCTGATGCAATGTAAATCACAATAATGTTTGAAACACTTTGTAAGCATGCTGAAGTCATCAAAAAGAAAAATACAATTCCGAAAATTAAAAACAGAATGTTTACTATCTAATAAATAGATGGTAACACAATACTTTACCTTTTGGAATTGAAAAGAAAGTTGGAGCTTAGACAACTTACCAATTAAGTGTTGAACTACACGATTACCTCTTGGAACTTTATGAAATTGGCTATGGAACCGATTATAGCCAATTACCTCTTGGAACTTTATACACAAGGATTTGGTTAAGCTCGAAATTATAATTAAGTACAAAAATGTATGACTTATGTAATATATAAGCAACATAGCGTGTGAAGAAAGTATACATAAACTCAATTAATGCAAAATAGTTAATTTTCATAATTGGAGAATTATGTATAACAATTTGCTTACCAGAACACAAACCATCGGTCTCTAATACACATGTTATAAAATTTTGAACTAATGTTTAAAAGGTATATGAAAGTGATGTGAATGGTCGAGGCTCTAACTTCTGGACCAAACAATCTCCACGAACTTTGGATCGTTGCTGCACAAAACGCTAATCACAAGAACACAAAACAGATTTTTGGCGGAAGTAATTCAAGGGAAACGAAAAGGGAAGACTTGAAGAAAATCAAACCATCACATTTATTACAAATTGATTTGGCTTAACTCGTGAAAATTCAAGAGCTAAACTTAGTCGATTTGGCTTGTTCTTGAAATCAAGAACTTGGTGAAGTCACCTAAAGGTCACGCTAAAGGTAAACGTGCTACAATGAAGAACTAAATTATTCTCCAAGGCTTTGACAACACAAAGTGTTAATCCGATTTCAGCAAAGCTAAAACTTTCAAATTTCATTCACTAAAAATGTCAAAAGGCCTATCCTTTTATAGGAGGAAAATCGGCCATAAAAAGATTAGGAAACAAGAAACCCTAGAAGTTGCAAAATACAACTTGACTTCTTAGCTAACTAACTAACTAACTAACTAACTTAGCTTCCTAAAATTGAAACAAACGGTTTTGTCCTTTAAGAAGCCAAAACCGATTTGACTTTCCTAAATAATTACTTTCGTAAATCTTTTACTTGCCATTATCATGCAAGATAATTGTGCCAAGTAATATACTTATTAATGAATTAATTAAAGCCCACATTAAGTGCTTTGGACTTAATTAATTAACAACAAAATAAATCCTATAACTTTAAGAATGGCGTGATCCAATTGTAAAGCCCAAGTACACGTCTTCTTCTTGGTCTTCATTCATTCGGCCATGTGAACTATTCAAGGTGTAATTTCCTCAAGTTCCAATGTAGAACTCTTAGAAACATCTTCATGAATTGTTATTGAAGAAACATGCCAAAGAACTCCATGTTGAGATGGTTCGGCCTCCAAGTCTTCACAATGTGATGATAATAAATTGTGCAAGGCTTCTTTCATCCTTTTGCTCCTTGACCTTGTCATTGGACCATCAAGATTCTCCAATGGATCATGCAAGCTCGGCCTTGGCCCCAAGGACATGGGCGGATTGCTATCATTCCCTCCCTCCTCGAAAAGATTCGTCCTCGAATCACCTACATCATACAAAGATAAATCAGAAACATTGAATGTAGAAGAAACATTACCATACTGACTGGGAAGTTCAATCTTGTATGCATTGTTGCCTATCCTTTCCAAAACTCGAAAAGGACCATCTCCTCGTGGATGAAGTTTAGATTTCCTCTTTTCAGGAAAACTTTCTTTCCTTAAGTGAGTCCAAACCCAATCTCCTGGTTCGAAAATCACTTGTCTTCTACCTTTAATGGCTTGCTTGGCATATTGTTCATTACGCCTTTGAATATTATTTCTAACCCTTACATGTAACTCCTTAGTAAATTCAGCTTTATTTTTACCTTCAACATTAACAAACTCATTAAAGGCAAAGGCAAAATATCAAGAGGAGGCAAAGGATTGAAACCGTAGACAATCTCAAATGGTGAACAATTAGTTGAACTATGGATAGTTCGATTATAAGCAAATTCAATATGCGGCAAAAAATTTTCCCAATTCTTTAAGTTTTTCTGAATAATAGCACGAAGTAAAGTAGACAAAGTGCGATTAACTACATCAGTTTGTCCATCAGTTTATGGATGTGCAACAGTAGAAAACAACAACTTAGTGCCTAACTTATTCGAAAGAGTGCGCCAAAAGTGAGATAAGAACTTTACATCCCTATCACTAACAATACAATTAGGAAGTCTATGCAATCTTACAATTTCCTTAAAGAACAAACCAGCAATATGTGTAGCATCATTAGTTTTGGAACATACAATAAAATGTGCCATTTTACTAAATCGATCCACTACTACAAATATGATATCCTTACCATTGCGTGATCTAGGAAATCCAAGTACAAAATCCATAGAAATATCACTCCAAGAATTACTAGGTACAGGCAAAGGTGAATACAAACCATGAGGCATAATTTTCGATTTTGCTTGCTTGCATACAATGCATTTATCACAAATACTTTTAACATCTTTAATCATGTTAGGCCAATAAAAGTGTTCATTCAAAACAGCAAGTGTTTTAGCAATACCAAAATGCCCCATTCACCCTCCTCCATGGGTTTCCTTAACAAGTAATTCACGAATGGAACAAAGGGGTATGCATAACTTATCTTTTCGAAATAAGAAACCATCATGCAAAAAGAAGTCTCCATTCGGCCTTAAAGTGTATTAATTAAAGAAGGCATTAAAATCATCATCATCTTTGTACAAATCTTTAATCAAATCAAATCCAAGTAACTTAGCATGCAAGTAGGTGAATAATTTATATCTCCTAGATAATGCATCAGCTACAACATTCTCTTGACCAGATTTATACTTAATTACATATGGAAAAGTTTCAATAAATTCTAACAATTTAGCATGCCTTTTATTCAACTTACCTTGAGTTTTCAAAAATTTAAGGCTTTCATAATCAGAATGAATTATAAACTCTTTGGGCCATAAGTAATGTTGACATACCTGTAATGACCTTACCAAAGCATACAACTCCTTGTCATAAGTTGCATACTTCAAAGCTGCCCAATTGAGCTTTTCACTAAAATAAGCCACGGGTCTTGATTCCTGCATTAAAACAGCACCAATACCTATCCCGGAGGCATAACAGTGTATCTCAAAAGCTTTATTAAAATTGGGCAAACCAAAAAGAGGGGCATAAGTCAACATGTATTTCAATTTATTAAAGGCTTTTTCATGCTCATCGTTCCATTCAAAAGTAATGTTCTTTTTAACAAGTTCATTTAAAGGTGCAGCTATAGAACTAAAGTCTTTAACAAACCTTCTATAAAAACATGCCAAACCATGAAAACTCGTAACATCACCACCACATTTAGGTCTCGGCCATTCCATAATAGCCTTGACTTTTGACTCATCAACAGAAATACCTTGAAAACTAACAACATAACCCAAAAAGATAATTGATTCCATGAAAAAAGAACACTTTTTATGGTTAGCATATAATTTGTTCTCACGCAACATAACAAGCACAAGTTTTAAATGTTCAACATATTCATCAAGTGATTTGCTATAAATAAGGATGTCATCAAAATAGTCCACAACAAATTTTCCAATGAAAGATCTAAAGACATGATTCATTAGCCTCATAAAAGTACTAGGTGCATTAGTTAGACCAAAAGGCATGACTAACCATTCATACAAACCATACTTTGTTTTAAAGGCTGTTTTCCATTCATCACTTTCTTTCATTCGAATTTGATAGTAGCCACTTTTTAAATCAATCTTGGTGAAAATATACGAACCATATAACTCATCAAGCATATCATCTAATCTAGAAATTGGATGTCTATACGTAATTTTGATTTTGTTTATGGCACGACAATCAACACACAATCTCCAACATTCATCCTTTTTTGGTACTAAAATGACAGGAACTGAATATGGACTAAGAGACTCACGAACTATACCTTTGTCAAGGAGTTCATCAACTTGACGTTGAATCTCTTTTGTTTCCTCAGGGTTAGCTCTATAAGCTGGGGGATTTGGGATTTGAGCTCCTGGTATGAAATCAATTTGATGTTCAATACCTCGAATAGGTGGCAAACCTTTTGGCAAGTCCTCGGCAAACACGTCACTATATTCCTGCAAAAGAGATAAAACAACACTAGGCAAAGTCCAAAAAAAGTACAAAATCCTTGCGAATAATCAAATACAAAGGCTACCTATCTAGTATTGCTCTCTTAACATCGCTTTTAGAAGCAAAATAACAAGATTTTGAATTATCTAACTTTCGTCTATTACAAGTTTTATCAACAATGTCATGGCCTAAACTAGATACATTCTTTGTATGCTCTTGTTATTTCTTTTCATTTGCTTCTTGGTCGGTCATCTCACGAAAAGCTTGTACAATCCTTGATTGGTCTTCAAAAGCTTGAAAAGGACTTAATGCTCTAAGGTTGTACTTTTGGCCTTCAAAGTCAAAAGAGTAGTAATTCTTATTGGCATTGTATGTTACATAATGATCAAATTGCCAAGGTCTACCAAGCAAAATATGACTAGCTTCAATGGGAACCACATCACACAAAATCTCATCAACATACTTTGCAATGGTGAATGTAATTTTGACTTGTTTAGTCACCTTACTTTCTGCCAAATTATTTAACCATTGAAGCTTATATGGTTTTGGATGTTTCACGCAAGTCAAGTTAAACATCTTAACAAGTAAAGTACTTGCTGCATTTGTACAACTACCACTATCAACAATCACACTACAAATCTTTCCTTGAACCATGCATCGTGTGTGAAATATATTCTCTCTTTGAGACAAGTCATCATCAATTTGTGGTTGTGCACTAAGAACTCTGCGTGTGACTAAAGAATAATTACCACCTCATATGATTCAAGATCTTCACTTCCTTCACTTTGGTATTTCTCTTCAAGAGATGGCATGTCGGCACATTCCTCATCACTTTCAACTTCTCCATTATCACGAATTATCATCAATTTGCGAGTTGGACAGTCGGATTGATAATGGCCATAACCTTGACACTTGTAGCAACGAATATTCCTTAACCTCTCATTAGGTTTGGGCGTCGGCTTTGAGGTAGTGATGCGAATAAGTCCGTGTCCATGTCCATGATGCCAAAGATGAAATCCGCTGTATACACATTGTTGAGGACTTATGCCACAGTTCCGTATTATTGGCATATCTCTCTCATATGATCTCCGATTGTGCTGATTCAAGAGCCTGTAGAAATATAAGAGAAATATCTACAACTGTTATGTTTTACACTTTCACAGATTCAAAACGTATCATGGTGAAATCGGCATGTGAAGATGATGTTGCTTGCTGGACTCGCGGGAAAACAAAATTTATTCTTATTAAGTCTTAGAGTTTATTTAATTTGTAATAAATTTAGTCCATTGAACATAATTTTTGGGCTTAATATTTCGGTTATTAAATAAGTTACTTGGCCCAATTATCTTGCATGATAATGGCAAGTAAAACATTAGGAAACTAGTCTCCTACTTTTTAGGAAAGTTTAGGAAAGTAATTCCCTAAATTTTAGGAGCCTTTTTGCGTGTTTTCTAGAAGCCCGAAACCGAGTGGTTTTGTGTTCTTTTAGTAGGATTAGGAAGCATGATTGACAATTATCCCACATTGGAAAAATACCATTAATTAACACTTTTTGTAGCCTATATAAAGGCAGCCTTTAAACGTTTTTTAGGGAGAATTTTCGAGATTTTTAGCTTTGATAAATTCGTGATTAACACTTTGTGTTGTCAAAGCCTTGGAGAATAATTTAGTTCTTCATTGTAGATAGTTTACCTTTAGCGTGACCTTTAGGTGACTTCACCAAGTTCTTGATTTCAAGAACAAGGCAAATCGACTAAGTTTAGCTCTTGAATTTTCACCAGTTAAGCCAAATCCGTTTGTATTAAACGTGGGGGGTTTGATTTAATTCAAGTCATTCCTTTTCATTTCCCATTGATTGTCTAACTTTCTATTTTTGGTGTTGTTTGTGATTAACTTTTGTGCAGCAACGATCAGAAGTTCGTGGAGATTGTTTGGTCCAGGAGTTAGAGCCTCGACCATTCACATCAATTGGTATCAAAGCATAGGTTGTTGTCTCAAAAATTCAGGCTAATCTGCTTCTTTGTTCTTCCGTATTCTTGCAGTTTTTGTGTCGTTCTTTTGCTGCTGTTTTAGCGTCCTTGCTGCTGTGTGTTTGCATTTTTTTTGCTACTATTTTTGTGCCCTTCTTGCTGTCTTAATTCGTGTTAAATTCATCCCTTAAATTCGGCAAAATCGTATGCAAAAACCTTGCTGAAATCTGCCCAAAATCGCAAATTTTCTTGCTTATCGTTTTTGCGGTTTCGTGTCTTTCTTTTTTTGTCATGTTGCATTGTTCTTGCTGCTCTTTGTGTCTCGTTCTGCATTGTTTTGTTCATCATCATAGTGCAGGATTCATTCAGTTTTAATTGCTGCTAAACACGTAAAAATTTAATTAAGGTTTCATCAAAACTAGGGTTTCCTTAACTATTTGGTCAAGATTTCATAAATTCCATGTTTCTTATCCGATTGTCTTCATTTCTTTTGTGTTAGATTCATCACTGTGTCTACCATATATTGCTTTTTTATCAAACTTTTAGTATATCCGAAAAAGACATGTTCTTGGACACTTTCTTGAAAATCTTGAATTTCTTGAAAATCTGAAAGTGCTGAAATTTGTTTCTTGAGCCATATTCTTGATCTTTATCACAAATCTTGAATATCTTGCGAGAGTGCCATCTTTGAATTCCGAATATTTGGTAAGTTATTAAATGTTTAAATTTCTGAAATTTTAAGGTTAAGACAAGACAAAATCCTTAAATCCTAGGATTGTGTCTTAAAACCTTAAACCTTAAACCTTAAGTTTTTGTTGTGTCAAAGGTTCTTGTCCGAACCTAAAGTCTTTGTTTTGTCCAACGTTTGTGTCTAAACCTTATACTTTTTGTTTTGTACTAGTTTGTGTCCGAACAAAAAAAAAAATAGTCAAAAAAAATAGTACGGTCAATTACAAAATATATATATATATATATATACAAATTCAGACTTTGTTTCTTTTATTTCTTTTATTTTCTATTTTAAAAAAAAAAAGGTTTTGAACGCCCTTTTCGGACGCCTTCACCTGTCCGAACCTAAACTTTTGAGAGGTCGAAATTTTCACAAAGTTTTGGACGACCATTTCGGACTCCCTCAACAGTCCAAACCTAAACTACTGAGAGGTCGAAATTTTCACAAAGTTTTGGACGACCATTTCGGACTCCCTCAACCGTCCGAACCTAAACTACTGAGAGGTCGAAATTTTTACAAAGTTTCAGACACCTATAGCCGTCCGAACCTATTTTCTGTTTTTTTTCTCTTTTTTGTTGTTTCTGAAGTTAAAATCAATTTATACACACAGGTGTTCTAAATCTTCTTGTGGCGTGTTTTCTTTGATAACTTCTTTGGTTTATACTTGCGTAATTTTTGTTGTGGAACTTGTTGATTGAGACGTGTTCTATAAGTCATTGAACTTGGTAAGTCTCAATAGTTCTAACACATTCATTATTTGAGAGTATTAGCTAGGATATACAAAAGAAAAGCTACCAAAAGAGAGTGAGAGTACCTACTCAGCAAAGTGAGAACCCGTGAGGATTATATATATTTTTCTTGCGTTTTCTTCACTAATCTTGCAGGTACCAATGGTGAAAGAGAGTACAAATACTCTTAAGTTGGAGATTGATGAATTAATGCAAACACTCCAAAAGATGATACAATCTCATGATGAAATTGAGGAGTCCAACACCACATCTTCAACATGTGTAAAAGAGTTTCATACAAGGTGCAATGCCAAAGTAAAGTGTGTGCTATAGTGATTGACAGTGGGAAAAGCTCTAACTTTGCTAATGAGCTAATGATAGAAAGGTTGAAATTACAAACCACTCCACATCCAATCCTTACTTGCTGCAATGAGGTGAATAATTATGGTGAAGTATGGGTGTCAATGCAAGTCAAGGTTGCCTTCTCAATAGGAAAATACAAAGCTGAAGTTTTATGTGATATATTTCCTATGCAAATAACCCATATTTTATTGGGAAAACCATGGCAGCTTGATTGCAAGGATGCTTATAATGATCTAAAAAATTGTTATTCACTCATGAAGGATGGTAAAAAATTTAATCTCCGTGCTTCAACACCTTGTGAAATTTCTGAAGATCAAGCTAGGATTGCTAAAGCTTGTAATGATATGAAAGAGAGAAAAAGAATTGAAAGAAAAAGGTGAAAAAGAAAATCAAAAGAGTGATTTAGTTAGTATAGATCGTGAGCAAAATAAGTGTAATAGAAAGAGTGAGAATGAGAGTTCATTGACAGACAAACAACAACATATCGTACTTATGAATTCTAGTGATCACAATTTACATTGTTTGCTGCCTAGTTCTTTTGTTTTGCCAGTTTATGGAGTTCCTATACATCTAATGGAGTTGCAAACAACTCATTATCAAATGGAAGGGGTCCAATACATACATATTCTGCCCTTATAATTCCTTTGGCATAGGAAAGTGCACAAGATTGTTTATCTTATACACTTCTTTTGTTCTTGCAACAGTTACGTGATTGCTGCCCGATATGTGAATCATTCCAATTGTACTTCGCTCAAGTTTGCAATGAGTTCGTGATTTTGATGTTTGATCCAGGAACTCACTTTCAAGATTTGAGGACGAATCCTTTCCTAGGAGGGAGGGATTGATAAGAATAAGCTCGTGTCCATGTCCATGGTGCCAAGGATGAAATCCGCTTTACACACATTGTTGAGGACTTATGCCACAGTTCCCAATTATTGGCATATCTCTCTCATACGATCTTCGATTGTGCTGATTCAAGTGGCTGTAGAAACATAAGCACAATATCTACAACTTTTATGTTTTACACTTTCACAGATTCAAAACGTATCATGGTGAAATCGGCACGTGAATATGATGCTGCTTGCTGGACTCGCGGGAAAACGAAATTTATTCTTATTAAGTCTTAGAGTTTACTTAATTTGTAATAAATTAAGTCCATTTGACATTATTTTTGGGCTTAATATTTCGGTTATTAAATAAGTTACTTGGCCCAATTATCTTGCATGATAATGGCAAGTAAAACTTTTGGAAAGTAGTCTCCTACTTTTTAGGAAAGTTTAGGAAAGTAATTACCTAAATTTTAGGAGCCTTTTTGCGTGTTTTCTAGAAGCCCAAAACTGAGTGGTTTTGTGTTCTTTTAGTAGGATTAGGAAACATGATTGGCAATTATCCCACATTAAAAAAATACGAATCATTAACACTTTTTGTAGCCTATACAAAGGCAGCCTTTAAACATTTTTTAGGGAGAATTTTCGAGATTTTTAGCTTTGCTAAATTCGTGATTAACACTTTGTGTTGTCAAATCCTTGGAGAATAATTTAGTTCTTCATTGTAGATAGTCTACTTTTAGCGTGACGTTAAGGTGACTTCACCAAGTTCTTGATTTCAAGAACATGCCAAATCGACTAAGTTTAGCTCTTGAATTTTCACGAGTTAAGCCAAATCCGTTTGTATTAAACGTGGCGGTTTGATTTACTTCAAGTCATTCCTTTTCGTTTCCCCTTGATAGTCTAACTTTCTATTTTTGGTGTTGTTTGTGATTAACTTTTGTGCAACAACGATCCGAAGTTCGTGGAGATTGTTTGGTCCAGGAGTTAGAGCCTCGACCTTTCACATCAGGTAGAATCAGCAACTTGGTGGACCAATTTTGGAGCATTGTTCGAAGTGTTTAAAGGTTGGTTTAGTGTGAAGGACCTCGGTTTTGTTGGTGGTGTAAATGGAGTTGAGTTCAGCTTTTGATCTCTTCTCCAAGGTGGTTGTGGTTGTTGGAAACTTTGACCCTTTTCCTTCATATGTTTCTCAATTTTGATAGCTTTGGGAACAAGTTCATTAATATCAACATAACTTTGAAGATCAACATGGTAAGCCAATTCGAAATTCATACCTCTAAGGAACCTTTCAATGGTTGAGTCAGGGTCCTCTAGAACATTGGCTTTAATCATCAAAGCTTCCATCTCATGATAGTAATCTTCAACTGTTCGGCTACCTTGCACAAGGGAGTGCAATTTTCTATTGAGCTCTCAGTTATAGTGTGAGGTAACATACTTCTTTCTCATCAGCACTTTCTTGATTAGCCTTTCACCATCTTGGCATCAAGATCGCATGACTTCATCCCACCATAAACTAGCATAATCCTTAACGTGCATAAAGGCAAGTCGGTACTTCTTACTTTCGGAAACATTATTACCTTCAAAGAAGTGTTCTAATTCTCGCACCCATTCAAAATATGCCTCGGGATCTGATTTGCCATGAAACGTAGAGATAGTGAGTTTAACAGAACCAATTGAAAACTTTTACTTGTCACCTTTAGAAGAAGAACCCGTGTTCTCCTCCTCCTCCTCATTCTCGTCATCTGATACATCCTCGTCAAATTTGAGTTTACTTGAGGGGGATCCTTTGGATGCCGACTCCAAATTATCAAGTCGGATATTGATCTTTTGAAGCATGTTAAAAAGTACCTAATTGGCAAACTTTTGTTCTACTTGAGTGAGTGTTTTATCACCTTTTTCTTCCTCTATTGGTACCTTAAAGTTAGTAAAGAAAACACAAGAATATATACAGATAATCCTCACAGGTTCCTCACTTTGGGGTAGTAGGTACTCTCCACTCTATTAAGTAGTGTTCTCTCTTATTTATCCTAGCTAATACTCTCAAGTAATGAATGTGTTAGAACTATTGAGACTTACCAAGTTCAATGACTTATAAAACACGTCTCAATCAACAAGTTCCACAACAAAAATTACACAAGCAAAAACTAAAGAAGTTATCAAAGAAAATACGTCACAAGAAGATTTAGAACACATGTGGGTATAAATTTATTTTAACTTCAGAAACTACGAAAAAGAGAAAAAGAATAGAAAATAGGTTCGGACGGTTAGGGTCGTCCGAAACTTTGTAAAAATTTTGACCTCCCAGTAGTTTAGGTTCGGACGGTTGAGAGAGTCCTAAATGGTTGTCCGAAACTTTGTGAAACTTTTGACCTCTTAGTAGTTTAGGTTCGGACGGTTGAGGGAGTCCGAAAGGGTCATCCGTAACTTTGTGAAAATTTCGACCTCTCAATAGTTTAGGTTCGGACGGGTAAAGGCGTCCAAAACTTTTTTTTAAAAAAAAAATATAAAATAAAAGAAATAAAAGAAACAAAGTCCGAATTTGTATATATATATATATATATTGTAATTGACCGTACTCTTTTTTTTTCAATCGGTAACTTTTTTTTTGTTCGGACACAATCTAGTACAAAACAAAAAGTTTAAGGTTTGGACACAAACCATGGACAAAACAAAGACTTAAAGTTCGGGCAAGAACCTTTGACAAAGCAATTTTGACGTGTAAAACATAAAGGAAAACACACGGAATTCAGCACTATGATGATGAACAAAACAGTGCAGAATTTGGACACGAAAAACAGCAAGAAAGACGCGAAGAATCAACAAGAACGACAACACAAAAAACGCAAAACCGAGAAGCAAGATTAAAGACGATTCGGGTAGAATTTCAACAAAGATGTAGCATGCGATTTGAGCACAATGTTGACGAAATTCAAGACTGAATCTAACACGAATTAAGACAGCAAGAATGGACTCAAAATAGCAGCAAGAAAGAGGCAAAACATAGCGCAACAGATTTGCCGCAAAACGGCAGAAATGAAGGACGACAAAACAGCAAGAATGTGGAAGAACAAAGAAGCGGATTAACCTGGATTTTTGAGACAACAACCTATTCTCTAATACCAATTGATGTGAATGGTCGAGGCTCTAACTTCTGGACCAAACAATCTCTACGAACTTTGGATCGTTCCTGCACAAAACGTTAATCACAAGAACACAAAACAGATTTTTGGCCGAAGTAATTCAAGGGAAACAAAAAGGCAAGATTTGAAGTAAATCAAACCCCCACTTTTATTACAAATTGATTTGGCTTAACTCGTGAAAATTCAAGAGCTAAACTTAGTCGATTTGGCTTGTTCTTGAAATAAAAAACTTGGTGAAGTCACCTAAAGGTTACGCTAAAGTTAAACTTGCTACAATGAAGAACTAAATTATTCTCCAAGGCTTTGACAACACAAAGTGTTAATCCGATTTCAACAAAGCTAAAACATTCAATTTTCATTCACTAAAAATGTCAAAAGGCCTATCCTTTTATAGGAGGAAAATCGGCCATAAAAAGATTAGGAAACAAGAAACCCTAGAAGTTGCAAAATACAACTTAACTTCTTAGCTAACTGACTAACTAACTAACTTAGTTTCCTAAATTTGAAACAAACGGTTTTGTCCTTTAAGAAGCCAAAACCGATTTGACTTTCCTAAATAATTACTTTCTTAAATCTTTTACTTGCCATTATCATGCAAGATAATTGGGCCAAGTAATCAACTTATTAATGAATTAATTAAAGCTCACATTAAGTGTTTTGGACTTAATTAATTAACAACAAAATAAATCCTATAACTTTAAGAATGGCGTGATCCAATTGTAAAGCCCAAGTACACGCCTTCTTCTTGGTCTTCATTCATTCATCCAGGTGAACTCTTCAATGTGGAATTTCCTTAAGTTCTAATGTAGAACTCTTAGAAACATCTTCCTGAATTGTTATTGAAGAAATGTGCCAAAGAATTCCATGTTGAGATGGTTCAGCCTCCAAGTCTTGACAATGTGATGATAATAAATTGTGCAAGGCTTTTTTCATCCTTTTGCTCCTTGACCTTGTCATTGGACCATAAAGATTCTCTAATGGATCATGCAAGCTTGGCCTTGGCACCAAGGACATGGGCGGATTGTTGTTAGAAAGACTTTGAAATTGTTTCAAAGCAGAATACAAACTTTGAAAATCAATGAGATTGACGTTAACAAAGTTATTGACATGTGAACTATTGAAATCAACCAAAAAGCTTTCATACTTACCCAACTTACCATGCTTACCTTGTGGAAAACAAGCTAAGGCAGATTGGACTCCTTCCAATTGATAATGAGTTGTTTTGAACACCATTAGATGTTGAGGAATTCCATGAATATTCAAAACCAAAGAAATAGGAAGAAAACAATGTAAAGCGTGATCACTATTATCAATTAAGTACAAGGATTGCTTCTCTAACATTGCGCGCTCTCTTATCCTCATTTTTAGAAGCAACATAACAAGATTTTGAACTATCTAACTTTCGGCTATTACAAGTTTTATCAACAATGTCACGGCCTAAACTAGATACATTCTTTTTATGCTCTTGTTCTTTCATTTCCTTTGCTTCTTGGTCGGTCATCTCTCGAAAAGCTTGTACAATCCTTGATTGGTCTTCAAATGCTTGAAACGGACTTAATGCTCTAAGGTTGTACTTTCGGCCTTCAAAGTCAAAAGAGTAGTAATTCTTCTTAGCATGATATATTACATCTCGATCAAATTGCCAAGGTTTACCAAGCAAAATAGGACTAGCTTCCACGGGAACCACATCACATAAAATCTCATTAACATACTTTCGAATGGTGAATGAAAATTTCACTTGTTTAGTCACCTTAATTTCTGCGGAATTATTTAACCATTGAAGCTTATATGGTTTTGGATGTTTCATACAAGTCAAGTTTAACTTCTTAACAAGTAAAGTGCTTGCCACATTTGTACAACTACCACTATCAACAGTTACACTACAAATTTTTCCTTCAACCATGCATCGTGTGTGAAATATATTATCTCTTTGAGACAAGTCATCATCAATTTGTGGTTGTGCATTAAGAACTCGGCGAGCAACTAAAGAATAATTTCCAACCTCATATGATTCAAAATCATCACTACCATCACTTTTGTATTTCTCTTCAAGAGGTGGCATGTCGGCACATTCTTCATCACTTTCCACATCTCTATTATCACGAATTATAATCAATTTACGTGTTGGACAGTTGGATTGATAATGGCCATAACCTTGACATTTCAAGCAACGAATATCCCTCAATCTTTCATTAGGTTTGGGCGTCGGTTTTGAGGTAGAATCAGCAGCTTGGCGGACTAATTTTGGAGCATTGTTCAAAGTGTTTGAAGGCTGATTTGGTGTGAAAGACTTCGGTTTTGTTGATGGTGTAAATGGAGTTGAGTTTGGCCTTTGATCTCTTCTCTAGGGTGGTTGTGGTTGTTGAAAACTTCAACCCTTTCCCTTCATATGTCTCTCAACTTTGATAGCTTTGTGAACAAGTTAATTAATATCAACATAACTTTGAATATCAACATGGTAAGCCAATTCAGAATTCATACATCTAAGGAACCTCTCAATGGTTGAGTGGGATCCTCTTGAACATTGGCTTTAATCATCAAAGATTCCATCTGATGATAGCAATCTTCAACTGTTCAGCTACCTTGCACAAGAGAGTGCAATTTTCTACTGAGCTCTTGGTTATAATGTGAGGGAACATACTTCTTTCTCATAAGCACTTTCATTCGGTTTCAAGTTTTGATTGGCCTTTCACCATCTTGACGTCTAGATCTAATGACTTCATCCCACTATAGACTAGCATAATCCTTAAGGTGCATAAAAGCAAGGCGGTATTTCTTACTTTCGAATACATCATTACCTTCAAAGAAGTATTCTAATTCTCGCACCCATTCAAAATATGCCTCAGGATCTGATTTGCCATGAAATGTAGAGATAGTGAGTTTAACAAAGCCAATTGAAAACTTAGACTTGTCACCTTTAGAAGAAGAACCCGTGTTCTCCTCCTTCTCATCCTCATCTTCGGATGCATCCTCATCAAATTTGAGTTTCCTTGAGGTGGAACCTTTGGATGTCGACTCCAAGTTATCAAGTCGGATAGGATGTTGAAAAGCACCTCATTGGCAAACTTTTGTTCGGCTTGGGTGAGTGTTTTATACCTTTTTCTTCCTCCTTGGTACCTGCAAGTTAGTAAAGAAAACGCAATAATATATATAGATAATCCTCACGGTTCCTTATTTTGGGGTAGCAGGTACTATCCACTCTATTAAGTAGTGTTCTCTCTTGTTTATCCTATCTAATACTCTCAAGTAATGAATATGTTAGAACTATTGAGACTTACCAAGTTCAATGACTTATAGAACACGTCTCAATCAACGAGTTCCACAACAAAAATTACACAAATAAAAACCAAATAAGTTATCAAAGAAAACACGCCACTAGAAGATTTAGAACACGTGCGGGTATAAATTGATTTTAACTTCAGAAACTACAATAACAAAGAACATAATATAGGTTCGGACGGTTGGAGTCGTCCGAAAGGTCGTCTGAAACTTTGTGAAAATTTTAGACCTTTCAGAAGTTTAGGTTCCGACGGTTGAAGTCGTCTGAAAAGGTCGTCCGAAACTTTGTGAAAATTTTGACCTTTCAGAAGTTTAGGTTCGGACGGTTGAATTCGTCCGAAAAGGTCGTCCGAAACTTTGTGAAAATTTTGTTCCTTTCAGAAGTTTAGGTTCTGACTGTTGGAGGCGTCTGAAAAGGTCGTCCGAAACTTTGTAATCACACTAAAAAACAAAAAGATACACTTCAACAAGATATGGCACTTTCAATATATGGTGGTTTTCCAGTAAAAACTCAAGAACACTTAGTTATTTTAAAATATAAAATAAAAAAAATAGAAGAAACAAAGTCCGAATATATATTTTTTTTTTGTAATTGACCGTACTCTTTTTTTTTCAATCGGTCACTTTTTTTTGTTCGGACACAACCTAGTACAAAACAAAAAGTTTAAGGTTTGGACACAAACCTTGGACAAAACAAAGACTTAAGGTTCGGACAAGAACCTTGGACAAAACAAAAGTTTAAGGTTTAAGGTTTAAGGTTTTAAGACACAATACTAGGATTTAAGTATTTTGTCTTGTCTTAACCTTAAAATTTCAGAATTTTAAACCTTTAATAACTCACCAAATATTCGGAATTCAAAGATGCCACTTTAACAAGATATTCAAGATTTACAACCAAGAACAAGAATCTAACTCAAGAATAAATTTTTGACAACTTTGGAATTTCAAGAATTTCAAGAAGTTCAACAAAGTCTCTAAGAACTAATCTTTTTGACTTGAAACAAAAACTCAACTAAAACACAAGATGATATAGATACACCAACGGAATCAACACAAAAGAAAGAATGAAAAATAGATGAGAAAAAAGTAAATTATGACACCTTAACCAAAACCCTAGTTGGAGAAAAACCCTAATTTCACGAAAAACCCTAGCTATTTTTTTGATGTGTAAAACAGCACTGAAACCCACGGAATTCAGCACTATGATGATGAACAAAACAATGCAGAATTTAGACACGAAAAACAACAAGAAAGACGCTAAGAATTATCAATAACGAAATCAATAAAACGCAAAATGCCAAACAAGATTAAGGACGATTTCGGGCAGAATTTCAACAGGAATGGTGCATGCGATTTTGACGAAATTAAGGAGTGAATATAACACGAATTAAGACAGCAAGAAGGACACAAAAAAAGTAGCAAAAGAGACGCAAAAACACAGCAGATTTAGTGATATCTTAGGGTTCTAAATGGATGAATACATGATTTAGAATATTTCATGCTATGTAATTAACGTAATTGATAAAGATTGAAATCACACTTGAATTTAGGAATAGAAATCTGTTAAATTTCATATCTCTGCACTGATTGTAAATGGATCAAGCTTCGATTGGGGTCGCCATGCTAAGTTGAGGATTGAGTCACCAACGTTAGTGAAGACGCATGAAATGAGAAATAAAGTGTGATTGTCTGAGTCTTTACACTTGTTTTCTATGATTATTTCATTTCTAAAATTCAGGCCTCGCCATGGGAAGCTTTGATGAATTGAAACATTAGGAAAAGTGTTAAAGAAGCTCTCTATGTTAATAAACGAAGACATTCAAGCTTAGGCCGGGCCTCGCCATGGAATTTCCTAGGATTTGCATGTTAGAGTAGTTAGCTTGGAGAGTTGAGACGTTGCGGAGTGAATTCCAACATTCTCAGGCCTTGCCATGGGAGAGGATGGTGTTAGGAAATACAGGGAGTGGTGTGGTCGCCATGCTAACCACAACTTGAGCTTCTAGGCAATTTAGGTCTCCATGAGCTTTGCTTGTTTGTCAATTATGTAGCGTTGATCGGCTAGATTTGTGTTCATTGGGCACAAGAACCCTAGGATAAATGTTCATACTTGATTGTTATTACTTTATTTCCTTTGTTCTAGTTTCCTTTTGTGTTGATATTTCATACTATTTTGTGACTTGCTACCGAGACAATACTTAGAACAATTTATGAATTCAAGAATCCATCCCCTTCCCAGTGGATATGATACCCTACTCATTGCTACTACACTAGTTTAGGGATTAAAATTGCAAGTACACGACACGCTTGCCAATTTTTGGCGTCGTTGCCAGGGAAGGCACGGTTTCTTGAATTTGGACTTACTCTGCTCTGTTTTGTTTTTTGTGTAGAATTAGTAGTTCTATGTTGTTTTCTTTGTTTTCGTGTTTTGTTCTGTCTACTTTGGCTTTCTTATGGTGAGTGCAGGACAAAGAAACTCATTTGAAAGAGAAAATTACACACCACAAGTACCCAAGCATGTCTAGATGGTATGAGGACTCTTGTGGCTCGTATCATTACACACAGCCAACACCTAGAAGATTTGAGGACTTCTCTCCACCACCTTATGAAGAGCAATGGCAAAATCAAGCACAAAGCAACAACTCATATCATATTGGAGCACAAGGACCCTATGTGGAATACATGTTTTCTCAAATGCTGGAAAAACTTGATAAAGGCTTACAAAGGAAAGAGCAATGGCATAACCAACAACAAAGCAATGAGTGTTATCTCAGAGAAGAAGCAAAAATGGAAAACATGTTGTCTCAAGTTTTGGAGAGATTTGATAGAAATGAAACAAGATTGGTTCAACTGGAAGAGGAGCTTCAAGGGCGACAACAAAGACTTGATCGAATCAATGCTTTAATGAACAACCAATGGGAACAAATTGAGACACCAATTCAATATGCACAATACTGTTCACAAGGTACACCTCTAATTTCTAGAATACCAACTCCTGAGAAATATCATTTTGAAATACAAGTTAATGTTAAATGTGGTGAAAAGAATCCTTTGGAGGTGGAATCTACAAATATTGTGGTTTTATACATGTCAATTTTTGACGCCGTTGCCGGGGAAGGCACGGTTTCTTGAATTTGGACTTGCTCTGCTTTGTTTTGTTTTTTGTGTAGAATTAGTAGTTCTGTGTTGTTTTCTTTGTTTTCGTGTTTTGTTCTGTCTACTTTGGTTTACTTATGGCAAGTGCAGGACAAAGAAACTCATTTGAAAGAGAAACTTGCACACCACAAGTACCCAAGCATGTCTAGATGGTATGAGGACTCTTGTGACTCATATCATTACACACAGCCAACACCTAGAAGATTTGAGGACTTCTCTCCACCACCTTATGAAGAGCAATGGCAAAATCAAGCACAAAGCAACAACTCATATCATATTGGAGCACAAGGACCCTATGTGGAATACAAGTTTTCTCAAATGCTGGAAAAACTTGATAAAGGCTTACAAAAAGGAGAGCAATGGTATAACCAACAACAAAGCAGTGAGCGTTATCTCAGAGAAGAAGCAAAAATGGAAAACATGTTGTCTCGAGTTTTGGAGAGATTTGATAGAAGTGAAACAAGGTTTGTTCAACTGGAAGAGGAGCTTCAAGGGCGACAACAAAGACTCGATCGAATCAATGCTTTAATGAACAACCAATGGGAACAAATTGAGACACCAATTCAATATGTACAATACTATTCACAAGGTACACCTCTAATTTCTAGAATACCAACTCCTGAGGAATATCATCTTGAAATACAAGTTAATGTTGAATGGGGTGAAAAGAATCCTTGGGAGGTGGAATCTACAAATATTGAGGTTTTCTCACAAAAATGCATTGTTGATGAACCTTTGTTGCATGAGTCAATTTAAGTTGTTCTTTTATTGAGAATGATGTCCCCTGTGATGAACTTGATACAGATGAAATTAGAGCTTTGTGGTCTCTTAGTGACAAGATGGAAAGTGTGTCCAATGTTGAGTCTTGCATTAATTTTATGGAATTTCATGAGCCAAATGATGTTGATAGCCATTCATTAGATGTTTCTCCTCTTGATAGCTTTGTGAATTGTATAGAGATACTTCTTGAGGATCATTGTGATATCATGAATGAGGATAATGTTACAATTGCTAATGAGAATGTTAACACATTTCTTGAAACTCTTGTTGAGGCACCAACTATTGAAATGGTGATTGAATCTAAATGTCTATACGGTGACTCGCAAGAAGTGCAAAATGAGATCCTCTTGTTAATTGATGATAATGTTTTTTGTGTTTTAGACAAAGAAAAGGCTGAAGAATTTCCCTATGTTAGTTTAGATGATGAGGATGTGCCAATTTGGAATGACATTGCTAACATAGTGGAAAATTGCTTCATTGATACATCTATTTTTGAGCTTACTGATGTTAGTCTAGATTAAGAAGATGTGAAAATTTCTAATGAGATTGCTAACATGGTGGAAAATTGCTTTATTGATGAATCCATTTTTGAACTTACTGGTGGTTTTGAGCTTACTGATACCTTTGTTGAAACCATAGATGTACAAGACTTGGTTGAGCCTTGCAGGGTTGGAGAGCCTAGTGTGGTGGAAAAAGTGAATGAGTTGCCTTCCATGGGAGAGCCTTTTAAGGTGGATGAAGAAAAAGAGGTGCCTCCAATAGGGGAGCCTCGGTGGTTCAAAGTAAAATTTGTAGAATTTGTTCCCCATGTGTATAAGTTTAAGCACCTCCTTGAAAATATTCCTCAAGTGCCATACAGGAGGAAGAGGAGTGCTTATGAAATATTTTTTTTCTGGTACAGAGAGGGTTATTCCGATTCTTGAAGAAGAATGTTTCATGAATAACGTCTAGCTAGAGACTACAAAACCCAGAACTACTTATTTTTTTTATATTCCCTTAAATAAAGTATTTTGGTAGTTTCGTGCATTTTGCTCATTTTGCTTATACTCACCAAGGCCACTTATGTTGTAGGAGCTTATACATGAAGGGAATTGCAAGGGAAAAAAGCCATGCACACATGAGGCTAAGTGTTGGGGAGTGGTTCTATGGACCACTTCCATACTGCCCACAATCACTTTATTTTACATTTCAAGCATGCATGTGCCTAGTGTTACTTATTTCATATATTTTACACCACTATGATTCGTAATCATAGCGCGCGACACTTTTCTTGTATACTACCTCCATGTCATGTTTTTCTTGTATCAACATGTCGTGTGCTTGAGTGAGTAATTTCCTAATAAGCTTGGTTTCACCATGTGCAGGAAATTTTTCATGCGAAACGGAACTAGGGACAAAAACACTCCACCAAGCAAACATTGGACTTCATGACATATCAATTCCAGAGAGCTCCTAAACCTTTCTTTACTTTACATTGAGGACAATGTAAGTTTTAAGTGTGGGGGAAGGAATGTTTGCTATGGTTTGTGTCTCTTGATCTTTATATGCTTACTCTTCTTGCATGAATGAAATTTTTTGTGCTATGTGATGCAAAGCATGCTATTTTTCTAGTTTTGTTGTGTTAAATTTGAGTGTTTGCATATTATTTTCCATTATATGTTGTGTCTTTCATTGTTGTGCAAGTTTTCAATTTTTTGTGGAAAATTTGAAATTTTTTGTGAATAAGTGATGTTAAGAACACAAGTTTTGTGTAGTTGACATTTTTGTGGAAGAACTTGTTTATCCATGGAAAGTGCATTAGCACTAGAGTTGGATGTGTGTTCAAAAATTGAATAAAAATGCTTAGTGGTGAGGATAGTTCAATGCTAAGTGGTAGGAGTTAAAACATAGTGGGAAAGTTTGAACTTTAACATAGTTGTTTTCAAACACAAAATGGATTACATACAAGGATGGTTACACGTATGTGAAAAGGTGAGAAATAGAGAATTTTTAAAAATTTTCTTGAATTAAGTTGAGTAATCCTTGGAAACTTGTAATGACATTTAGGCACCAGGGAACATGATTTGGGAAAAAAGGCAAGTTATGCCAATGTGAAATGTATTGAATGTTAAGTGCATGGACAACGTTCCAAGAGCACACAATTATGAACCACTCCTCTGCAGGACTGCTCTATCACACTAAGTGTGCATTTTAAGAGAACAATCCGCATGAGTGGGGATGGAATTCAAAAGCCATAAAACCCGAGGCATTAATTTGAAAGGCCAAAGAGTACCTCAGTGTAATAATGTCATGTGCAAAATGAAGGTAAAGGACTAAAGGATCACAACCTGGGGGAAAGAGAGGTAAGAAATGAGGGAAACCAATGATCCTTAATTTGGTGCATTTATGTCTATACAGTGTTTACAAGTTGAGGACTTGAAAAGAACTAATAATAAAATCCTTGCATTCTCTATTTTTGCTTAGATCATAAGTGAGACTTGAGATGTATGTAAGCCTTTGCACACAACTCACACATCTATGTTAAAGCTTCAAATGAGTACAACTTGGTTTTGATAAATGCCATGAAGAATTGAGCATATCCTCGCAACTAGAGTTTAATTGGTTTAACTAAGAAATGTGCACATCCAATAAAAGTGTGAAATGTACTTGAAATGGATGGGTAGGTTTTTCTACAAGAGAGTTCGCTATGTAGAATTGTGTGTTGTGTGTTGGTGTAATGTTGTGACTGTGTTTGAGTTGTGTAAGTGTATTGTGGTGTAAGTGTGATGTTGTGTCTTTGCTTGAGGGCAAGCAAAGGTTGAAGTGTGGGGGAATTTGATAAGTTGGTTTTATATCAACTTATATGTGTTAAATCACTTAGCTTTTGTCTTGTGTTTTATGCAAATGTGTGATGTTTTGTGCAATTTTGTGCATTAAGGTGGTTTGCAAGTTGAAAGTGTTTAAATGGTGAAAAAGGCTAAAAATGATGTTCAAATGAGTTAAGTGTGTATGTGAAGTCCAAGAACAAGGAATGAATTGGAAAAGGATGGAAATGATGCTTTGAGAAAACCTAAACATGTTAATAGGCTTGAATTAGGGTTTTGGGCAGATTTGTTGTGCAACTTCATTTGAGTGTAACGCTTTCAATACTAATCCAAATGACGAGATCTTGGATGTTCTGGAAAGCTCTTTGAGTGTACTCATTTCTTATGTTTTAACTTTCTTCTAATTTTGTGCACAATTATGAGAAACGGGGGCATCTTTCCAATTGCTACTTCAGGTTTTTTATACTTGAGTTCATATTGCCACAGTTTGGTAGATTGTTTATATCTTGAGCTACAGACCTCCAATGATGCTGTTTCTTGAACCAATTGAAAGCCAAGAGAAAGATCTAAAACTCTTATGTTCATCACAAAATCCAATTCAGAGGCTACAATACACACATTTTGCTTGGAATTAGTTTGTTGTGCTGGAGCACTCAATTCGCACGACACATGCACTCACTTCGCACACACATGCGCACCTCGTCGCACCAGCTGTGCGACGAGCTCACCTCGTCACCCATCTCGTCGCGACGAGCTCACAGACCTTGCCGCACGCATGTGTGGCGAGCTCACTCACATCGCCGCACGAATGTGCGGCGAACTCACGCACATCGCACACCGCTTCACCTCGTCTCAGTATTGTGGCCATAACTTTCTTGTCCGAACTCTGATTTTGGTGATTCAAAAGGCTATGGAAAGCTAACACTTAGGGCTATAACTTTCATGTTTTAGGATTTGACAAATTCATAGCGTATCAGGTCCAGATTTCGCTTGAAAGTTGTTGGACATTTCACTCAACACTCACCTAGCACATTACATTGCACTCACCGTACGCAACACTTGCACACTCTAAAACAGCACACACCATGCGGCGAGCTCACTTCGCCGCATGCATCATGCACACCACTCGCACACTAGCACTCACTCACACTAAGCGGCGAGATCACCTCGCCGCAACACTCTCGCGCACATCACTCACACTTCGCCGCATGATCTGCGGCAAAGTCTCGCACCACGCACACACATCATGCGGCGAGCTAACCTCGCCGCATGCACCATTCACTCCACTCACGCTTCACTACTCATCACATTTCATTTACATCCAGTTTGTACACAACACTCTTAGCCACACTTAGTTCACAACATTTTACACACACTCACTCTTCATTGCATTTCATTATTCATTCATTCTTGCAAACATTCATAACTTTCACAACATTTGTCATTCATACTTCACACTCATTCACTTCATATCTACACTTCACTTCACGCTTGCACTACACCTAAAATTCTCACACACCACAAACAATTTACACGGCGAGGTCTCGCCGCGAGACCTCGCCCACACAACTTTGCACGGCGACACCTCGACGCGAAGTCTCGCCCACAAACTCAAATACACGACGAGGTCTCGCCGCGAGACTTCGCCTTGGAATATTTCTTTTCAGCAAATTGAAATTTTGTCTAAGTGATTGGTTATGGTTTTCTTGTGCAGGATGTGTGGAGGCACGATCATGGAAGACTCAAAGGCATGCATGAGTTGTGAAAGAAGTGGGTCTTGTTGACTTGAAGGCGCAGTAGGATCGATAAAGACGCGAAGTGCAAAGGAAGTAAAGGCGTGATTGTTCTTGTGCCAGGGTTGCTGTTGAATTTGTTGAGTTTTGCCAACATGTGTTGTGGCATTCTCGTAATATTTTAGGCATTTTTACATTAGTGTTTTATTTACGTTTTGTGGCCTCTATAAATATGTCATTAGATAACCAAAAAGAAAGAACGAAGATTCGAGATAGTTAACAGATTTTTGAAGTAGGATTTTCTCTCTAACTTTCTCTCTCTAGGATTTTCTCTCTCTAAATTTTCTTCTCCGTTTTCATTTCCGATCGTGACTGTATACCGGAGATTACATATTGAACTCAATCCAAGGAGCATTTGACATTCCTCTACACTTTAATCGGTAAAATCTTTCAATTGATGGAATTTAATTGCTTAATGTTGGAATTTGATGAATATGAGTTGAATATGGAATTCTTTGGCTAATTGTGTGATATCTTAGGGTTCTAAATGGATGAATACATGCTTTAGATGATTTGATGCTATGTAATTGACGTAATTGATAAAGATTGATATCACACTTGAATTTATTAATAGAAATCTGTTAAATTTCATATCTCTGCACTGATTGTGAATGGATCAAGCTTCGATTGTGGTCGCCATGCTAAGTTGAGGATTGAGTCACCAACGTTAGTGAAGATGCATGAAATGAGAACTAAAGTGTGATTGTCTGAGTCTTTACACTTGTTTTCTATGACTATTTCATTTCTGAAATTCAGGCCTCGCCATGGGAAGCTTTGATGAATTGAAACATTAGGAAAAGTGTTAAAGAAGCTCTCTGTGTTAATAAACGAAGACATTCAAGCTTAGTTCGGGTCTCGCCATGGAATTTCCTAGGATTTGCATGTTAGAGTAGTTAGCTTGGAGAGTTGAGACATTGCGGAGTGAATTCCACCATTCTCAGGCCTTGCCATGGGTGAGGATGGTGTTAGGAAGTACAGGGAGTGGTGTGGTCGCCGTTCTAACCACAACTTGAGCTTCTAGGCAATTTAGGTCTCCTTGAGCTTTGTTTGTTTGTCAATTGTGTAGCATTGATCGGCTAGATTTGTGTTAATCCGGCACAAGAACCCTAGGATATATGTTCATACTTGATTGTTATTACTTCCTTTCCTTTGTTCTTGTTTCCTTCTGTGTTGATATTTTATACTATTTTGTGACTTGCTACCGAGACAATACTTAGAACAATTTTTGAATTCAAGAATCCATCCCCTTCCCTATGGATATGATACCCTACTCATTGCTACTACACTAGTTTAGGGATTAAAATTGCAAGTACGCGACACGCTTGCCAATCTTTTCTCCTCATTTTGGCCTCCATCATTAATAACCTACAAAACACACTAAAAACACATTAAATAGGTCAAAGACGGCACAAAGTATAAGTGAAAATAGCATATATAAGGTGAGCATATTTCGCCTTATCAATTTCTCCCACATTTAAACCTAGCTCGTCCTCGAGCAACAAAACAAAAAATAAAGCATGACAAACACTAATAAAACATAACCTATACTCACAAGACACAATGGAAACATAAAGAAATTTATCCCATGTATCCAACTTTATCCATTTAAGCTCATGATAAGTATTATGCATATGCCTCAACATCTAATGAATTCGAATGTCAAGTACTCATAACATGTGTCCCCAAAAGTCATCAAAGCATCTTAATGTACACATTTAACACGTTGAGCCAATCATGTGTGTGTGTGCGATAGGTTCCACCTCAGTTCATAACTCATCTACAATCACGCCATAAGTCAGGGTTCCAACAACTAAGTCTTCGTCTCAACTTTTCCTCACTAACCATATTAACTCCTTTATTAAACTCAAATAAATGAGGATTCGCTCAATAAACCTTTAGGTTCATATATATAGCACTCGTTCCCCCAGACTGTCACACTTAATTAGGGTATTTCATTGGAAATCCCGTGACATCCACCTGGAGTACTGTCTCACCTTCGTGTTTTAGACCCATTCCCACTCATGCAAGTTCTCCATTAACTTTTCGTTTAAGAGCAGTCTCGCAGAGAAGTGGCAATATGAAGCCAGAGTCTTACGGCTTATAATCTCCGTTACCATCCATATGAGTTCTCTTAGGGTTATTATTAAAAGCAGTCTCATAGAGGGATGATAGTATGAGTAAAACAAGCTTAAAAATGCAAAAGCATTAAGTGCAAACAATTATGCAAGCACATTTATTAAAGAACACGTTTTAAGCGAGTTATATAAGTTTCAACTAAACAAAGAGTTAAAAACACACCAACCTACTTAATGATTACAAACTCGTCAATCCCCTCAGTAGTTCCCCTAAGTGCATAAAAATGATTGACTCAAAATGCTAAACTTTCCATCAAAGACCCGACTCCCTCTAGATAGCATATTACTTTCCTATCCCACATCGAATCTTTCGATAAAATCCAATCATTGGCAGCACAACACTTATCACAAAGCATTTAAAATTTTATTTTGGATACCCCTTCATTATTATTAGTTGCCTATCAAAACACAAACAAAATTTGTGAAAAAAAACACAAAAACACAAAAAAACGAACACTAAAAAAAATAATTAAAAATAAAAATAAAAAAACTTCACATTTACCTATTATAAGTCTCACCCTTAAAATTTTCCTTATAGCTCAAAGGAGTTCACGTCAAGAATTTATTCAAAATTAATAATAAAAAAACTAATAAAAACTACTAAGAAAAGCTAATTAACCATTAATCAAAGCATAACATCCACACTTCAACTCCCAGGAAATTAAGCATAAAGACATACAAAACAACATGAAATAAATAACATGAATTTCATCCCCCCCCACACTTAAAATACACATTGTCCTCAATGTGTGAGAAAAGGAAAGAATTCACCTATTATCCATGTCACTCCTAGCAAGCTTGTTGTACGGTTGAGGCATTGCCAATGTCTCAAGTCGCCTTCTTTTTTTATTCAAACTAACAACTAAAAATAAAAACATAAAAACTATTCATTTAAAAGAAAGGTGAGAAGGTAGTTATAGGTTTATTTGGTCCCTAGCTAGACCTTATTATTGTGGCATTCTCCTTCAAGATTCGGAATACCCATCCTTATACCAAAAGAATGCTCTTTCACAAGCACTTCGTCTTCTAGCATATTGCTTCTTGTGCAACCATTTGAGGAGGAACTTGAGCTCATGCATGTGAGGAGCAAGTTCAATAAACTCAATTTTGTACCATTCTTGCTCCTCCAAGGTAGGCTCCTCCTTTTCTTCTTCCACCATTAACATTGGGATTTGTAATGACTTAACATCGCATGAAGAAATCTCCAATTGTTCCATGATTTGCCATTCCTCCCTACAGGGCTCCAACAATGGTTTTGCATACAAAGACTTAAGACAATCATCAATAGAATTATCAATGTATGAATCCACAATGCATGATCTCACTATGTTAGATATTTCTTTACAAATCAACAAGTTCTCATCATCTAAGCTAACATGGTCATTTGGAATATTTTTTTCATATGCAAGGCAATCAAAATGGGAAGCTAATACACATGGGGTTACCTTTAAACTACCTTTAAACCAAAGGAATTCATGAAAGATATTGCTGCATCAAAACTACCCATTATATTGATTAAGTCATCATAGAAAGAAAACTCAATATTGTCAAAGAAAATATTAGAGTACTGCTTCTCATTCATGTTATCACTAAAAGGAGGATCACATTGCAAGTGTTCAATATTCATGCATGTAGGAGAGACAAATTTATCAAGTTTGACCTCACTTTGGTTCCCAGTTGCATTGAATAAATCTAACCTTGCTTGCCTTTTTTCAATAAGAGCTTCAAATATTCTTAAAGATATGCTATGTTTTCTTGTTGACCATGGCTCCTGGTAAATAAGTTGAGGTTCAAACTCCCTTTGCACATAGCTCCTGCAGTGAGCAATAATATATCCCCAAGAAGTTTGAATGCCTTCCAATACGTTGGTCAATACTGCCAGGTTAGCCTCCAGAGATTCCCAATGCTCCAATGGAAAGAATTCACCAAATATTCTAGAGTTCGGTTGTTCATCATCCACTCTATATGGTGGGTCACAATTAATTTCAAAAGATTCACCAAACCTCCTAGACATACTTAGATAGAAATTAAAATTATAAATAAATAAATAAACCACAAAAAATAAAAACACCAAAAAAATGAATAAAATATTTACAACTAGTATTCACAAAAAAAATTAAAATTTCAACACGGTTGCTTTCCCCGGCAACGGCGCCAAAGTTTGATGTGGAGCAAATATATGTATTTAAAATGTGATCGTGGTTGCTATTTACCCCTAATAAAAAATCAAGCTAAACAACCCCGTGAAGATGATTGCATAGCAAGTTCGTTCTCACGAGAAAAGGACTGTGTTGAAATTCTAAAGAAAATATTTTTGGTTTTTTTTAATTATCAAATTGAAAGTAAGAAAATAAATAACAAGACTACAACTAAAATGGTGATTTAATTAAAAACGCAAATTAAGCAAGTGTACTCCCAAGATTATATTTTACGGTTATATAAAAAGCGCATACTTACATCCTATATATGGTCGTGCAAAACAAGGGTAAATAACATAACTCACACCCTCTTATGTGGTAAGAGGCAACGCCCGAACCAGTCACGCTAATGCTAAATTAACCCTCCCTAACTCCTCCTATGTGGTAAGAGGCAAGAGCTAAGGTAAAATCAATCTAACCAATTCACAACCAACCCACAAAAGATTCCAAACAACCCACTCTAATCCTCCTATGTGGTAAGAGGTAAGATTAAAGTAAGTTATCTCTAAATAATTTACTTCACTTAACCCAAGTATTCATCATACATAATACTGGCGACATATCATGCATAATTATGAAGAACACAACAAAACTTATTCCACAAAGACCATAAGATAGAACTTAGCATGTAAATTAAGCACAAAAACCCTTATTCATAATTCCGGGAGCACAATATATTAAGCCAAGCATGGACAAATCAAACATCATCATTTTATTGTTAATTAAGCACAATATTGACAACATAAATTAAAAAGAAAGATAACACCTTGAATTGAGAATCCGTAGATGAAATCTTTGTCTCTAAATTGATGAAATCAATACTCAACAATGTTCCCAATCCGTACAGCTTCAATTCTCCGTAAATAGCTAAAAGAATGAAACCCTAGCTATTACAAAGAAGTAAAACCCTTGCTTAATCTCTCTCAAAGTTGTCACACCCTAAAGCTATATGAAACCCTAAAAAAGAAAGAAAGAAAGAAACCCTAATCTACTCTAAAGTATGAACTTCCTCTATTCTTCTATGACATCCCCCTTTGAGAATTAAATAATAGATAGCCTTATATAGGAAACAACTTGAAACCTTATGAAACACTAATAAGATGGCATGTTTTTGGGCCCTAACATGTAAGGAACACGTTAGGAAACAACCCGTAACAAAAAAACATGTTAAAAACGTCAAAAACTGAAATTTGGAAATTTTCATGCTGCTGAATTCCGCACGTCGCGACGTCCACGGTCGCACGTCGCGCGACGTCCGGATTGTGGGCTATTGTTCTATATGCTCCCGGCCGAATTAGGAAAAACGCAAAACATCAAAGTTGTAGCCCTGTCTCTTAGCTTTCCAATGGCTCTTGAAGCATCCCATTCGGACGTAACCGGAGAGAGATATGATCGAAATACTAAAGACTGACAGATTTATTCAGCATTTGTTCTTCATCGCCTTTCCACGTGTTTTTCTATGTTAACACTTTTTGAAGTCTCGAAACTCCATGGGATCAACTTGGAACTTATTTGGCGCTCTATCCAAGGTCTCAAAGCATAAGATTGATCATCAACAATTGGAATTTACACCTTGAACATCTTGCGAAACATGGAACTAGTTTCTTTGTGACGAAAGGCACATTTTTTACCTAAATCACATATTTCTTGATCTTTCTCAATCTTTTCCCCTCGTTTTGGCCTCCATCATTAATAACCTACAAAACACACAAAAAACACATTAAATAGCACAAAGTATAATGGAAAATAGCATATATAAGGTGAGCATATTTCACCTTATCAATCCCCTTGTCCAAAGAATTTTTCACATTTCAAGCTCATAAGCATATGTAATTTTTTTAACAAAATTATTCCTAAGCTCCTTGCTACTAGAATAGCCCGTCTTCTTCCAAGGATAATTTCTGACAATCAAACGGGTTATGTTAAAGATATACAGTTAATTGATAATTTTCTTTTAGCTAGTGAACTTGTTCAATGTCTCCCGAAGAAAAGCAAAATAGGCAACGTAATTCTAATGTTAGACATGGAAAAAGACTATGACAGAGTAGATTGGATCTTTTTGCTTCAAATGTTCAGAAATTTTTGTTTCAGTGAAATAATAATTGATATGATATGGAGATTAATTTCAAATGTAAATTTTTCTGTTCTAGTAAATGGTACTTCAGTTGGTTTCTTTAGTTCATCAAGAGGCATTAGACAATGTGATCCCTTGTCACCTTACCTCTTTATAATAGGGGCAGAATATATCACTAGAGCTCTAAACACAGCCCAAGAACCCTTTTTCCACTTTCCAAAAAACTGTCCTAAAGTTACACATCTAGCTTATGCAAACGATTTGATTATTTTTTCAGCTGCACACACTAGCTCGCTAAAAAATACAATGAATATGCTCAAGCAGTATAAGGAAATTTCTGGCCAAAAGATAAATACTCTTAAAAGTTCTTTCCTTATTCATCATTCATGCAATAGAGCAAAAAAGCACATGATTAGTAAGATTACAAAATTTAAGCATGAACTCTTTCCTGTTAAGTATCTAGGGCTGCCACTTTACTATGGAAAGAATAAAACTACATACTACGAGTCTTTAATCCAAAAAATCCATCTTAAAATTAGCACATGGAGTAATAAATTTCTATCAAGTGGCGGAAGAATCACTTTGATTAAATCTGTCCTTTCAGCAATCCCCACACAATTCCTTTTAGGATTAAACCCCTCAAGGAAAATTCTGGATAAAATAGAATCTATTTTTGCTAATTTCCTTTGGGGAACAAATAATGAAAAACCAAAATATCATTGGCTTAAATGGTCCAAACTTCGTAAACCACTACTCGAAAGTGGTTTAGGTTTTAGATCTCTAGATGATATTCAAAGAACTTGCTCATCTAAACTTTGGTGGAAATTCAGGGAACAAAAATCCCTTTGGGCTCGTTTCCTAGCGAAAAAATACGGGTCCCATTTTCAGATTCTTCAACATCCTTCTCTCAAAATTCACACGTGCACGTTGTCTAAAATGTTATCTATTGCTCCAGATATAGATCCTTTCATTCATACAAAATGTCAATCAAGAAGAGAACCAGAAATTTTCTGGAATCCGTCAACTACTGGTAAGTTCACTTTCAAATCTGCCTTTAATGTAGTTTCTCTGTCTAATTATATAGTTTGGCCTTTTGCTAACTTCATTTGGGACTCTTTCATCCCACTAAAAGTCTCTTTTTTCATGTTTAAACTTTTAAAAGCTCAAGTTCCAATAGGAAATGTACTACATAGATTCCATATTCATGGGCCTTTCAAATGTGTAATCTGTCATCTTGAAGAAGATTCGGTAAATCACTATTTTTTAAAATGTTCCATGACTTCAGCATTATGGAAATTTTTTTGCAGTGAAATAGGCATCTTGTTTGCTCCTAATAATCACTCTTTAAGTCTTTTTCTTAATCACTGGTGGAATCACAAAGGAAGAAATGAAATCAGCACCTTCATTATAAAAATAATTCCTTCCATTATATGTTGGCAGATCAGGAAAATCAGAAACAAAATCA
Source organism: Ophiorrhiza pumila (assembly GCA_016586305.1). Classification (NCBI taxonomy): domain Eukaryota; kingdom Viridiplantae; phylum Streptophyta; class Magnoliopsida; order Gentianales; family Rubiaceae; genus Ophiorrhiza; species Ophiorrhiza pumila. Next base: position 12,198,027 of record BLIW01000008.1, on the reverse strand, counting down.
TATATGAGGAAGATAAATGGGATTTAGAATTACTGAAAAGCTTAATCTTGAAAGAGCTTAAAGTGAGTTTGGAGGCTAAATTTATAGATTTCAAATGCTCTAACTTCCCATGGAATTTTTTCTAGAATTCTGTGTTACATCCTGAAAAAAGGATTATAGTAAGCTACATCAAATGGCATCCACCTGAAAGAAATAACTTCATCCTGAATATTCACGGTTTTTTCAATGGTAACACAGGACAAGGGGGTGGAGTGCTAAGAAACAGTGAGAGCTCACTGATTTTTGCCTTTACAATGCTTCCTTCTTTCACTAACTTGATTTCAAGTGAACATGTTATTATACAAATAGCCATACAAGGACTGAAGATATGCAATTAGAAAGGTCTCACTTCAAATATCAGCATTGCATCCTCCTCAAGCAATATATATTCATGGCTAAGAACAAATAAGAATTGGCCCTGGAAGCTCTGACAATTAATTCAAAACTTACAAGATGTCTGCCCGCCGAACACTTGGATGCAGTGCCAAAAAGAGGAAAATGTGGTCGCCAACTTATTAGCAAAATCAGCCTCGTTACTACCGAATGAGATAATTAAAGAAGAAGCCAAGCTCCCCGAAAAAATTCGAAAGGTAATTAGATTAGAAAGACTGGGTTTCCCCTATATCAAAAGATCATATTGCTGTAAATGCAACATTCCCTCTTCATAAATTCTTCACAATTTGCACGCACAAGACCGATGGCTGCTGATGTTAGGCCATTTAGTCTATGTTATTTCAGAATTTTTAGGCTGCTGATGGTAGGCCTTACTGTCTTGGAATTTGGTTATTTGGCTGCTGAAGTTAGGCCGACATATTCAGTCTTTGTCAATCTTGAAATCAAATATTTTCGATTCCCCTCTGCTTTTGGTGATCCTAAACTTTATATAAATCTTGTAAGGGGGATCATTTTTCTCCGTCTTTCAATTGTAACTTCGGTTTTGAAATTTGTAAAGGAGGAAGTACTCCTTGTTTACTATCAAAAATTCAGAATAGAAGCTAGCAATGTAAGGGATGAGTCCTCCTTATTTATCGCTTTCCATATGTAATAATGGTGTGGTTATATCCGCTCTTATCTTTTGTACCTTATTTTATATCAATAAAACAGGGAGTGGCGCCCCCCCCGCAAATGGGATGATTAGCAAAAAAAACGAAGCTTATATGTTTTGGATATTTCACGCAAGTTAAGTTCAACTTCTTAACAAGTAAAGTACTTGCCACATTTGTACAACTACCACTATCAACAATCACACTACAAATGTTTTCTTGAACCATGCATCGTGTGTGAAATTTGTTATCTCTTTGAGACAAGTCATCATCAATTTGTGGTTGTGCACTACGAACTCGGCATGTGACTAAAGAATAATTACCAACCTTATATGATTCAAGATCTTCACTTCCTTCACTTTGGTATTTCTCTTCAGAAGGTGGCAAGTCGGCACATTCCTCATCACTTTCAACTTCTCCATTATCACGAATTATCATCAATTTGTGAGTTGGATAGTCGGATTGACAATGGCCATAACCTTGACACTTGTAAAAACGAATATCCATTAACCTCTCATTAGGTTTGGGCGTCGGCTTTGAGGTAGTGATGAGAATAAGCCCGTGTCCATGTCCATGATGCCAAGGATGAAATTCGCTTTATACACATTGTTGAGGACTTATGCCACAGTTCCGTATTATTTGCATATCTCTCTCATACAATCTCCGATTGTGCTGCTTCAGGTGGCTGTAGAAACATAAGAGAAATATCTACAACGTTTTTGTTTTACACTTTAACAGATTCAAAATGTATCATGGTGAAATTAGCACGTGAAAATGATGATGCTTGCTGGACTCGCGGGAAAACGAAATTTATTCTTATTAAGTCTTAGAGTTTATTTAATTTGTAATAAATTAAGTCCATTGAACATTATTTTTGGGCTTAATACTTCAGTTATTAAATAAGTTACTTGGCCCGATTATCTTGCATGATAATAGCAAGTAAAAGTTTAGGAAACTAGTCTCCTACTTTATAGGAAAGTTTAGGAAAGTAATTCCCTAAATTTTAGGAGCCTTGTTGCGTGTTTTCTAGAAGCCCAAAACTAAGTGGTTTTGTGTTCTTTTAGTAGGATTAGGTAGCATGATTGTCAATTATCCCACATTGGAAAAATACCAATCATTAACACTTTTTGTAGCCTATATAAAGGCAACCTTTAAATGTTTTTTAAGGAGAATTTTAGAGATTTTTAACTTTGCTAAATTTGTGATTAACATTTTGTGTTGTCAAAGCCTTGGAGAATAATTTAGTTGTTCATTGTAGATAGTTTACCTTTAGGTGACTTCACCAAGTTCTAGATTTCATAAACAAGCCAAATCAACTAAGTTTAGCTCTTGAATTTTCACAAGTTAAGCCAAATCCGTTAGTATTAAACGTAGGGGTTTGATTTACTTCAAGTCATTCCTTTTCGTTTCCCATTGATTGTCTAACTTTCTGTTTTTGGTGTTGATTGTGATTAACTTTTGTGCAGCAATGATCAGAAGTTCGTGGAGATTGTTTGGTCTAGGAGTTAAAGCCTCGACCATTCACATCAATTGGTATCAAAGCATAGGTTTTTGTCTCAAAAATTCAGGTTAATCCGCTTCTTTGTTCTTCCGCATTCTTGCTGTTTTTGTGTCGTTCTTTTGCTGCTGTTTTAGCGTCATTGTTGCTGTGTATTTACATTTTTTTCCTACTATTTTTGTGTTCTTCTTGCTGTCTTAATTCGTGTTAAATTCAACCCTTAAATTCGTCAAAATCGCATGCAAAAACATTCTTGAAATCTACCCCAAATCGCAAATTTTCTTGCTTATCATTTTTGCGATTTCGTGTCTTTTTTTGTTGTCGTGTTGCATTGTTCTTGCTGCTCTCTGTGTCTCGTTCTGCATTGTTTTGTTCATCATCATAGTGCAGGATTCATTCAGTTTTAATTGCTGCTAAACACGTCAAAATTTAGTTAGGGTTTCATCAACTAGGGTTTTGGTCAAGATTTCATTAATTCCTTGTTTCTTATCCCGATTGTCTTCGTTTCATTTGTGTTAGATTCATCATTGTGTCTACCATATATTGCGCTTTCATCAAACTTTTAGTATATCCGAAAAATACAAGTTTTTGGACACTTTCTTGAAAATCTTGAATTTCTTGAAAATCCAAAAGTGCTGAAATTTGTTTCTTGAGCCATATTCTTGATCTTTATCACAAATCTTTAATATCTTGTGAGAGTGCCATCTTTGAATTCCGAATATTTGGTGAGTTATTAAATGTTTAAATTTCTGAAATTTTAAGGTTAAGACAAGACAAAAACCTTAAATCCTAGGATTGTGTCTTAAAACCTTAAACCTTAAACCATAAATTTTTGTTTTGTCGAAGGTTTTTGTCCAAACCTTAAACATTTTGTTCTGTACTAGTTTGTGTCCGAACAAAAAAAAATAGTAAAAAAAAAATAGTACGGTCAATTACAAAAATATATATATATATACAAATTCAGACTTTGTTTCTTTTAGTTTTTTTATTTTATATTTTTTTTAAAAAAAAGTTTCGGACGCTTCACACATCCGAACCTAAACTACTGAGAGGTAAAAATTTTCACTAAGTTTTGGACGACCATTTCGGACTCCCTCAATAGTACAAACCTAAACTATTGAGAGGTCGAAATTTTCACAGAGTTTCGGACAACCATTTCGGACTCCCTCAACCGTCCGAACCTAAACTACTAAGAGGTTGAAATTTTTACACAGTTTCGGACAACCCTTTCGGACACCTCTAACGGTCTGAACCTATTTTCTGTTCTTTTTCTCTTTTTCGTAGTTTCTGAAGTTAAAATCAATTTATACCCACATGTGTTCTAAATCTTCTTGTGACATGTTTTCTTTGATAACTTCTTTGGTTTTTACTTTTGCAATTTTTGTTGTGGAACTTGTTGATTGAGATGTGTTTTATAAGTCATTGAACTTGGTAAGTCTCAGTAGTTCTAACACATTCATTACTTGAGAGTATTAGCTAGGATATACAAGAGAAAAGCTACCAAAAGAGAATGAGAGTACCTACTCACCAAAGTGAGAACCCGTGAGGATTATATATATTTTTCTTGCCTTTTCTTCACTAATCTTACAGGTACCAATGGTGAAAGAGAGTACAAATACTCTTAAGTTGGAGATTGATGAATTCAAGCAAACACTCCAAAAGATGATACAATTTCATGATGAAATTGTGGAGTCCAACACCACATCTTCAACATGTGTAAAAGAGTTTCATACAAGGTGCAATGTCCAAAGTAAAATGTGTGCTATAGTGATTGACAGTAGGAAAAGCTCTAACTTTGATAATGAGCTAATGGTAGAAAGGTTGAATTTACAAACCACTCCACATCCAAATCCTTACTTACTGCAATGGGGTGATAATTGTGGTGAAGTATGGGTGTCAATGCAAGTCAAGGTTGCCTTCTCAATAGGAAAATACAAAGATGAAGTTTTATGTGATATATTTCCTATGAAAACAACCCACATTTTATTGGGAAAACTGTGCCAGCTTGATTGCAATGGTGTTTATAATGATCTCAAAAAATGTTATTCACTCATGAATGATGGTAAAAAGTTTAATCTCCGAGCTTCAACACCTTGTGAAATTTCTGAAGATCAAGCTAGGAATGCTAAAGCTTGTAATGATATGAAAGAGAGAAAAAGAATTGAAAGAAAAAGCTAAAAAAGAAAATCAAAAGAGTGATTAAGTTAGTATAGGCCGTGAGCAAAATAAGTGTAGTAGAAAGAGTGAGAATGAGAGTTCATTGAAAGACAAACAACAACATATTGTACTTATGAATTCTAGTGATCACAATTTACATTGTTTGCTGCCTAGTTCTTTTGTTTTGCAGGTTTATGGAGTTCCTAGACATCTAATGGAGTTGCAAACAACTCATTATCAATTGGAAGGGGTCCAATCTGCCTTAGCTTGTTTTTCACAAGGTAAGCAAGGTAAGTTTTCACTTGATTTTGATCCTAAAAATGTTAAGAACTTTGTTATTATCAATTCGGTTGAGTTTCAAAGTTTTCAAACTGTTTTGAATCAATTTCAAAAGCTTCCCTATACTTTTACACAAATGGTTCGAAATTTTGTCAAGAGTATTTTAGAGTTTAACACATCGTGTTTTGATAAGCAAATCGATTTACATAATTCTTCAATAGTTACATCAATATATTTTGAATTGAATGAATTTATGTATAGCATGATAGTGTGTTATGTTGCTTATTTAATACATTAGTTACATTCTGAATTTTATGTTAATAATTTCGACCATAATCAAATCCTTGTGTGCACTAAACAAAGTGTTAATTATACTTGCTGGAATAACCTTTCTTTTGATTATTTGATTTGTGAACTTGTATATTCTGTTTTCAATCCATTCCATAATCAAATTTGTCAACTTTAAAGAGGTAATCGTGAAGTTCAACACTTAATTGGTAAGTTATCTAAGCTCCAACTTTTTTTCAAATCCAAAAGGTGAAGTACTGTGTTACCATCTATTTATTAGATAGTAAACATTCTGTTTTTAATTTTCGGAATTTTATTTTTCATTTTGATAACTTCAGCATGCTTACAAAGTGTTTCAAACATTATTGTGATTTACATTGCATGCGGGATATATATATGTTTAGTTGTTATGAATTTTCTTTGACAATGTTGTGTCTATATGCTTTACACATACATACATATTCTGCACTTATAATTCCTTTGGCAAAGGAAAGTGCACAAGATTGTTTATCTTATACACTTATTTTGTTCTTGCAACAGCTACTTGATTGCTGCCCGAGATGTGAATCATTCCAATTGTACTTCGCTCGAGTTTGCAATGAGATCGTGATTTTGATGTTTGATCCAGGAACTCACTTTCAAGAATCGAGGACGAATCCTTTCCGATGAGGGAGGGATTGATGTGAATAAGCCCGTGTCCATATTCATGGTGCCAAGGATGAAATCCGCTTTATACACATTGTTGAGGACTTATGCCACAATTCAGTATTATTGGCATATCTCTCTCATATGATCTTCGATTGTATCATAGTCAAATCGGCAAGTGAAGATGATGCTGCTTGCTGGACTCGCGGGAAAACGAAATTTAAGTCTTAGAGTTTAATTAATTTGTAATAAATTAAGTCCATTGAACATTATTTTTGGGCTTAATATTTCAGTTATTAAACAAGTTACTTGGCCCAATTATCTTGTATGATAATGGCAAGTAAAAGTTTAGGAAACTAGTCTCCTACTTCTTAGGAAAGTTTAGGAAAGTAATTCCCTAAATTTTAGGAGCCTTTTTGCGTGTTTTCTAGAAGCCCAAAACCGAGTGGTTTTGTGTTCTTATAGTAGGATTAGGAAACATGATTGGCAATTATCCCAAATTGGAAAAATACCAATCATTAATACTTTTTGTAGCCTATATAGAGGCAGCCTTTAAACGTTTTTTAGGGAGATTTTTAAAGATTTTTAGCTTTGCTAAATTCGTGATTATCACTTTGTGTTGTCAAAGCCTTGGAGAATAATTTAGTTCTTCATTGTAGATAGTTTACCTTTAGCGTGACCTTTAGGTGACTTGACCAAGTTCTTGATTTCAAGAACATTCCAAATCGACTAAATTTAGCTCTTGAATTTTCACGAGTTAAGCCAAATCCGTTTGTATTAAACGTGGGGGTTTGATTTACTTCAATTCATTCCTTTTCGTTTCCTCCTGATTGTCTAACTTTCAGTTTTTTGGTGTTGTTTGCTATTAACTTTTGTACAACAACGATCCAAAGTTCGTGGAGATTGTATGGTCCAGGAGTTAGAGCCTCGACCTTTCACATCAGGTAGAATCAGTAGCTGGCGGACTGATTTTGGAGCATTATTTGAAGTGTTTGAAGGCCGGTTTGGTGTGAAGGACCTCGGTTTTGTTGGTGGTGTAAATGGAGTTGAGTTCGGCTTTTGATCTCTTCTCCAAGGTGGTTGTGGTTGTTGGAAACTTCGACCCTTTCCCTTCATATGTTCCTAAATTTTGATAGCTTTGTGAACAAGTTCATTAATATCAACATAACTTTGAAGATCAACATGGTAAGCCAATTCGGAATTCATACCTCTAAGAAACCTCTCAATGGTTGAGTCGAGATCCTCTTTAACATTGGCTTTAATCATTAAAGCTTTCATCTCATGATAGTAATCTTCAACTGTTCAGCTACCTTGCACAAGGGAGTGCAATTTTCTATTGAGCTCTCGGTTATAACGTGACAGAACATACTTCTTTCTCATAAGCACTTTCATTTGGTTCCAAATTTTGATTGGCCTTTCACCATCTTGACGTCTAGATCTTATGACTTCATCCCACCATAGACTAGCATAATCCTTAAGGTGCATAAAAGCAAGGCTAATAGCAATCCGCCCATGTCCTTGGTGCCAAGGCCTAGTTTACATGATCCATTGGAGAATCTTGATAGTCCAATGACAAGGTCAAGGAGCTAAAGGATGAAAAAAGCCTTGCACCACTTATTATCATCACATTGTGAAGACTTGGAGGCCGAACCATTTCCACATGAAGTTATTTGGCATGTTTCTTCAATAACAATCCATGAAGATGTTTCTAAAAGTTCTACATTGGAACTTAAGGAAATTCCATCTTGAAGAGTTCACATGGCCGAATGAATAAAGACCAAGAAGAAGGCGTGTCCTTCGGCTTCACAGTTGGATCACGCCATTCTTAGAGTTATAGGATTTATTTTGTTGTTAATTAATTAAGTCCAGGACACTTAATGTGGGCTTTAATTAATTCATTAATAAGTTAATTACTTGGCCCAATTATCTTGCATGATAATGACAAGTAAAAGTTTAGGAAAATAATCTCCCACTTTTGAGGAGCTTTACACTTTTTTAATAAAGAAGCAAAACCGTGTTTTGCTTTATCACTTTTTAGGAAACTAGTTAGTTAGTTAGTTAGCTAAGAATTCAAGTTGTATTTTGCAACTTCTAGGGTTTGTTTCCTTATTCCTTTAGCATGGCCGAATTCTCTATTTAAGGGGCAGCCTTGTAACATTTTTAGACATGTTATGTTGAATGAAAGTTTTAGCTTTGCTAAATCAGATTAACACTTTGTGTTGTCAAAGCCTTGGAGAATTATATAGTTCTTCATTGTAGCAAGTTTACCTTTAGCGTGACCTTTAGGTGACTTCACCAAATTTCTTGATTTCAAGAACAAGCCAAATCGACTAAGTTTAACTCTTGAATTTTCACGAGTTAAGCCAAATCAATTTGTAATAAACGTGGGGGTTTGATTTACTTCAAGTATTGAATTTTCGTTTCCCCTAGAATTACTTCTGGCCAAATCTGTTTTGTGTTGTTTTTGATTAACGTTTTGTGCAGCAGCGATCCAAAGTTCGTGGAGATTTGTTTGGTCCAGGAGTTAGAGCCTCGACCTTTCACATCAAAGGCGGTATTTCTTACTTTTGGATACACCATTACCTTCAAAGAAGTGTTCTAATTCTCGCACCCATTCAAAATATGCCTCTGATTTGCCATGAAACGTAGAGATAGTGAGTTTAACAAAACCAATTGAAAATTTAGACTTGTCACCTTTAGAAGAAGAACCCGTGTTCTTCTCCTCCTCATCCTCATCTTCGGATACATCCTCATCAAATTTGAGTTTCCTTGAGGTAGATCCTTTTGGATGTCGACTCCAAGTTATCAAGTCAGATATTGATCTTTTGAAGCATTTTGAAAAGCACCTCATTGGCGAACTTTTGTTCGGATTGGGTGAACAAATCCACCACGAACTTCGGACGATTTGACTTTGTAGAAAGCAAAACGGTGTTTTGCTTCCTTTATGAAAAACGAGTAAAGCTCATAAAAAGTAGGAGATTACTTTCCTAAATTTTTACTTGCCATTATCATGCAAGATAATTGGGCCAAGTAATCAACTTATTAATGAATCAATAAAAGCCCAAATTAAGTGTTTTGGACTTAATTAATTAAGAACAAAATGAATCCTAACAATTAAAGAATGGCGTGATTCAACTTTGAAGCCCAAGTACACGCCTTCTTCTTAGTCATCAATTCGGCTATGGTAAGTTCTTGAAGATGGAATTTCCTTAAGTTCCAATGTAGAATTCTTAGAAACATCTTCATCGATTGTTATTGAAGAAAGAATATCATGGTAATTGAGGGCGGCATATTTCTTCAATACATGGAAAGCATATCTTGAATTCGACTTTGGCACGGACATGGATGGATTGCTATCATTCCCTCCCTCCCCGAAAGGATTCGTCCTCGAATCTGGAAAAAGAGTTCCTGGATCAAACACCAAAATCACGAACTCAGTGCAAAGTCGAGCGAAGCACAATTGGAATGATTCACATCTCGGGCAGCAATCACGTATTTCCTGCAAGAACAAAAGAAGTGTATAAGATAAACAATCTCGTGCACTTTCATTTGCCAAACGAATTAGGCGTGCAGAATATTCATGTACGTGTAAAGCATCTAAACACAATATTGTTAAAGAAAACTCATAACAATTATGCAAATAAACATCATGAAGTAAATGCAAATCAGAAATCCTACTAATAAATGCATCACGAAACAATTTAAACACTTCATATAAATGAGAACTTAGTAGCTTTGACAATATGAAAGTATTCAAGACAAACTTAGTAATAACATCATGCATGGACACAGTAACCCTAACATAGAAAACGACTTTAATGTGTAAAATAAGAAAAATATGTAAACATTTATTAATGTAATTACAAATACTATCCAAGGATTCATATGAATATTCATAACAACTAAACATATATATATCCCGGATGCAATGTAAATTACAATAATGTTTGAAACACTTTGTAAGCATGCTGAAGTTATCAAAAGGAAAGATACAATTCCAAAAATTAAAAACAGAATGTTTACGATCTAATAAATAGATGGTAACACGGTGCTTTACCTTTTGGAATTGAAAAGAAAGTTGGAGCTTAGACAACTTACCAATTAAGTGTTGAACTACACGATTACCTCTTGGAACTTTATGAAATTGGCTATGGAACCGATTGAGAACATTATGTGCAAATTCTCGATCCCAATATTCAAAAGAAAAGTCATTCCAACAAGTATATCCAATATAAACCGAATTTACACTTTTATGCACAAGGATTTGGTTAAGCTCGAAATTATAATTAAGTACACAAATGTATGACTTATGTAATATATAAGCAACATAGCATGTGAAGAAAGTATACATAAACTCAATTAATGCAAAATAGTTAATTTTCGTAATTGGAGAATTATGTATAACAATTTGCTTACCAAAACACAAACCATCGGTCTCTAATACACATGTTATAAAATTTCGAACTAATGTTTCAAAGGTATATGAAAGTGATGTGAATGGTCGAGGCTCTAACTTCTGGACCAAACAATCTCCACGAACTTTGGATCGTTGCTACACAAAACGTTAATCAAAAGAACACAAAACAAATTTTTGGCGGAAGTAATTGAAGGGAAATGAAAAGGGAAGACTTGAAGTAAATCAAACCACCACGTTTATTACAAATTGATTTGGCTTAACTCGTGAAAATTCAAGAGCTAAACTTAGTCGATTTGGCTTGTTCTTGAAATCAAGAACTTGGTGAAGTCACCTTAAGCTCACGCTAAAGGTAAACTTGCTACAATGAAGAACTAAATTATTCTCCAAGGCTTTGACAACACAAAGTGTTAATCCGATTTCAGCAAAGCTAAAACTTTCAAATTTCATTCACTAAAAACGTCAAAAGGCCTATTCTTTTATAGGAGGAAAATCGGCCATAAAAAGATTAGGAAACAAGAAACCCAAGAAGTTGCAAAATACAACTTGACTTCTTAGCTAACTAACTAACTAACTAACTAACTTAGTTTCCTAAAATTGAAATAAACGGTTTTGTCCTTTAAGAAGCCAAAACCGATTTGACTTTCCTAAATAATTACTTTCCTAAATCTTTTACTTTCCATTATCATGCAAGATAATTGGGCCAAGTAATCAACTTATTAATGAATTAATAAAGCCCACATTAAGTGTTTTGGACTTAATTAATTAACAACAAAATAAATCCTATAACTTTAAGAATGGCGTGATCCAATTGTAAAGCCCAAGTACACGCCTTCTTCTTGGTCTTCATTCATTCGGTCATGTGAACTCTTCAAGGTGGAATTTCCTTAAGTTCCAATGTAAAACTCTTATAAACATCTTCATGAATTGTTATTGAAGAAACATGCCAAATAACTCCATGTTGAGATGGTTCAGCCTCCAAGTCTTCACAATGTGATGATAATAAATTGTGCAAGGCTTCTTTCATCCTTTAGCTCATTGACCTTGTCATTGGACCATCAAGATTCTCCAATGGATCATGCAAGCTTGGCCTTGGCACCAAGGACATGGGCAGATTGCTATCATTCCCTCCTTCCTTGAAAAGATTCGTCCTCGAATCACCTACATCATACAAAGATAAATCAAAAACATTGAATGTAGATGAAACATTACCATACTCACTGGGAAGTTCAATCTTGTATGCATTGTCGCCTATCCTTTCCAAAACTCGAAAAGGACCATCTCCTCGTGGATGAAGTTTAGATTTCCTCTTTTCAGGAAACCTTTCTTTCCTTAAGTGAATCCAAACCCAATCTCCTGGTTCGAAAATCACTTGTCTATTGTCTTTATTGGCTTGCTTGGTATATTGTTCATTATGCCTTTGAATATTATTTCTAACCCTTACATGTAACTCCTTAATAAATTCAGCTTTCTTTTTACCTTTAACATTAACAAACTCATTAAAAGGCAAAGGCAAAATATCAAGAGGAGTCAAAGGATTGAAACCATAGACAATCTAAAATGGCGAACAATTGGTTGAACTATGGACAGTTCGATTATAAGAAAATTCAATATGTAGCAAACAATTTTCCCAATTCTTTAAGTTTTTCTGAATAATAGCATGAAGTAAAGTAGACAAAGTGCGATTAACTACTTCAGTTTGTACATCAGTTTGTGGATATGCAATAGTAGAAAACAAAAACTTAGTGCCTAACTTATTCCAAAGAGTGCGCCAAAAGTGAGATAAGAACTTTACATCCCTATCACTAACAATACTCTTAGGAAGTCCATGCAATCTTACAATTTCCTTAAAGAACAAATCAGCAATATGTGTAGCACCATTAGTTCTGGAACATGCAATAAAATGTGCCATTTTACTAAATCGATCCACTACTACAAATATGCTATCCTTACCATTGCGTGATCTAGGCAATCCAAGTACAAAATCCATAGAAATATCAATCCAAGAATTACTAGGTACAGGCAAAGGTGAATACAAACCATGAGGCATAATTCTTGATTTTGCTTGCTTACATACAATGCATTTATCAAAAACACTTTTAACATCTTTAATCATGTTAGGCCAATAAAAGTTTTCATTCAAAACAGCAAGTGTTTTAGCAATACCAAAATGCCCCATTAACCCTCCCCTATGGGTTTCCTTAACAAGTAATTTATGAATGGAACAAAAGGGTATGCATAACTTTTCTTTTCGAACTTAGAAACCATCATGCAAAAAGAAGTTTCCATTCGGCCTTAAAGGCATTCATTAAAGGCGGCATTAAAATCAACATCATCTTTGTACAAATCTTTTATCAAATCAAATCCAAGTAACTTAGCATGCAAATAGGTGAATAATGTATATCTCCTAGATAATGCATCAGCTACAACATTCTCTTGACCAGATTTATACTTAATTACATATGGAAAAGTTTCAATAAATTCTAACCATTTAGCATGCCTTTTATTCAACTTATCTTGAGTTTTCAAAAATTTAAGGCTTTCATGATCAGAATGAATTATAAACTCTTTGGGCCATAAGTAATGTTGTCATACCTGTAATGACCTTACCAAAGCATACAACTCCTTGTCATAAGTTGCATACTTCAAAGCTACCCCATTGAGCTTTTCACTAAAATAAGCCACGGGTCTTGATTCCTGCATTAAAATTGCACCAATACCTATCCTGGAGGCATAAAAGTGTATCTCAAAAGCTTTATTAAAATTGAGCAAAGCAAGAAGAGGGGCATGAGTCCACATGTATTTCAACATGTATTAAAAAGGCGTTTTCATGCTCATCGTTCCATTCAAAAGTAATGTTCTTTTTAACAAGTTCATTTAAAGTGCAGCCATAGAACTAAAGTCTTTAACAAACCTTCTATAAAAACTTGCCAAACTATGAAAACTCCGAACATCACTAGCACCTATAGGTCTCGGCTAATCCAAAAGAGCTTTGACTTTTGACTCATCAACAGAAATACCTTGAGAATTAACAACATAACCCAAAAAGATAATTGATTCCATGCAAAAGAACACTTTTTGAGGTTAGCATACAATTTGTTCTCACGCAACATAGCAAACACAAGTTTTAAATGTTCAACATGTTCATCAAGTGATTTGCTATAAATAAGGATGTTATCAAAATAGACCACAACAAATTTTCCAATGAAATATCTAAAGACATGATTCATTAGCCTAATAAAAGTATTAGGTGCATTAGTTAGACCTAAAGGCATGACTAACCATTCATACAAACCATAATTTGTTTTAAAGGCTGTTTTCCATTCATCACCTTCTTTCATTCGAATTTGATAGTAGCCACTTTTTAAATCAATCTTGGTGAAAATACACGAACCATATAACTCATCAAGCATATCATCTAATCTAGGAATTGGATGTCTATATTTAATTGTGATTTTTTTATGGCACGACAATCAATTGATACGAATGGAGTAGGAGGAAGTCCAAATCCACACGAATTTTCGACAATACTTGAGATCGTTGTGCACCAAATTCAAACAAGAACAAATTGGCGGAAAATAAAGTATGAAACGCAAGGCAAGATTAAAGTTAACCTAACCCCAACGTTAACACAAATTGATTCAGTCTAACAATTGTAAATCAACTAATTAAACCTATCAGTTTGGTCGGTTCTATAAATCTAGAACTTGTAAACTTTACCTAAAGTTCCTCACTTAAGGTTTGGCGGGTCTTGTGAATTATTCAAGAAAAATTCACGTGAAGATGTCAAATTCAATTTAGCAAAGCCAAAATTTTCTTAAATTCAACATGTCTAAAAATGTTACAAAGCTTCTCCTTTTATAGGGAGTAGTTTCGGCCCTTGCTAAACAATAAGGAAAGAAAACCCTAACTCAAGTCAATTACAACTTGACTTCTAAGCTATCTAACTTTCCAAATTGGAATTGGAAACTAATAACTAACAAACTAACTAATCCTTTATGGAAAAGGATTCTAAAACTCGGCTAAGAGGGAAAGCAAAACACGTTTTTGTTTCCTCAAATTACTTTCCTAAATTCTGCTAAAAAGTAGGAGATTACTTTCCTAATTATCATGCAAGATAATTGGGCCAAGTAATGACTTATTAAAAACAAAACTCAAGCCCATAATTAAATGTTCAATGGACTTAAGTATTACAACTTAAAATAAATCCTAAAGATTAAACAATGGCGTGATCCATTAATGGCAAAGCCTAAGCACGCCATCTTGGTCTTCAATGTAGTCCATGAAATTCGAGATGAAAATCGGTCAGAATCCCGTCATCAATTTTGGAAGGCACTTTCAACGGTGATAACGTCAGAATCTCGTAAAACTTAAAACACGAAAGTTGTAGCTCTATCTCTTAGCGTTACAGGGCTGCTTCAATCATGCAATTTCGAGTTATATCGAAAGAGTTATGGCACGAATACCAATACATGACAGAAACTTTCAGGATGAATAATTGACTTTAACACCAAGGACATGGACACATGCTCATTCTCATCAATCCCTCCCTCCTCGAAAAGGATTCGTCCTCGAATCTTGAATTGAGTTCCTGGATCAAACACCAATATCACGAATTTATTGCAAACTCGAGCCATGTAAAATTGGGAAGATGCAAATCTCGGCCAACAAGAATTGATATCCTGCCAAAATAAGACAAATGTAATAGGTAAAAGAAAGTACAATAACCTAGAACAAGACTTAGAATAATTTCCTTTCACCAAAAGAATAGAATGGGCAGAATATGTATGCAAAATCGAAATACATACAGCATGATTAGTCTTAACAAATTTTGCATGAGTCATAATGTTGAAGTTAATGAATTCAAAACAACTATGCAAATAACTATCATGTAGTTTATGTAAATCAGAAAATCGAATATTCTGAATTAGAGAACTAATCAAAACGAATTCACTATCAACATTCATGAACACTTTATTTACGTTATTAACATGTAATGTAAGCAAAGGACATAAACATATATGAATAGAATCATAAGGAAAAGAACAAGAAAACATCTATGCATCCTTGACAAAGTGCAAATCACAATGACGTATGAATACCTTTAAAAACATGCGAAAGTTATCAAATATGAGAGTGTAATTCCAAAGATTAGAATGTAAACAATCTATTGAATAGTTGTAAATAGAAAATTTTACCGCTTGGAATTCAAAAGAAATTTGGAACGGAGATAACTTACCATACAAGTGTTGAGTTACAAGATTACCTGTTTGAACTTCATGAAATCGATTATGGAATCTAGTGACAATAACATGTGTAAACTCCCGATCCCCATAATGAAAAGAAAAGTTAGTCGAACAAGTATATGCACTACAAACAACACTTTTATTCACAAGGATTTTGTGAAGCTCGAAATGACCAACATTAAGCTCAAAATATAATTCATGTATGAGATAAGCAACATAGCATGTGAAGAAACTATATATAAATTCATTCAAAACGAAATAGTTAGATTTCATAATTGAAGAAATATGTGAAATAATTTGCTTACCAAAACACAAATCATCAAACTTTAAAACACATGGTATAAATTTTCGAACAAAAACATCAAAGGTAGGTGAAAGACATTGAAATTGATTCAAAACAGAATTTAAACTTTGAAAATCAATAGTGTTGACATTAACAAAGTTCTTGACATTCAAACCATTAAAATTAATTGTAAAATGTGATCGTGGTTCCTATCCACCCCTACTCAAAAATAAGCTTAAACTACCTCAATGAAGGTGATAGTAAAGCGAGTTCGTTCTCTCAGGGAAAGGGCTGTACTGATGTTTTAAGAAAATCTCTTTGTGTTTTTATAATTGACAAACTAAAAGTAACAAAAGAAACAACAATTAACTAAAATAAAGATGGTGATATGATTTAAAACGCAATTCAAGCAAGTGTACTCCCGAGATTATATGATAGGGTTACATAAAGACATACACATTCATTCTATCTATGGTCATGCAAAATAAGGATAAACACACATACTCACACCCTCCTATATAGCGGTAGGAAAGGAGTGATTGATGCACTTAACTACTTAGATATTAAATAACTCATTGAACACTCCAATATGGCGGTAGGTACAGTTCACCTTCTTAATTAATCCGAAATCTATTGCAACTACCAACTCAACCAAACCCTCAAGTTCAACCGCTCCTTTATGGCCGAGGCAACGCCGGAACCAGTCACGCTAATGCCAAACTAACCCCCCCAAATTCCTCCTATATAGCGGTAGGTGAGAATTAAGGTAAATCAATCTAACAAATTCACAATCAACCCACAATAGATTCAAAACAACTTACTCTAACCCTCCTATATAGCGGTAGGACAGATTAAAACAAGTTATCTCTAAGCAATTTACTGCACTTTATGAAGATATTCATCATACATAATTAAGGCCTTAAATCATGCATAATTATGAAGAACACAGTAAAACTTATTTACAAAGACCATAGAATAGAACTTAGAATGTAGATTAAGCACAAAAACCCTTATTCATAATCTCGGGAGCACAATAGATTCAGCCTAGCTTGGCTAGATCAATCATCTTAATATTAACAATTAAGCACAATATGGAAAACTTGATTATAAGGAAAGAAGACACCTTAGATGTGATCTCGACTTGTAAAAACATGAATCCAATAAGAGATGATGTTATTCTCCAAGAAATAGAAGAGGTAGAAAAACCCTAGCTATTACAAAGGAAAGCCCTTGCTTGAAATCTCCCAATAATGTCACACCCAATATCTGTAAACCCTAGCCCTATATATAGTAATTCTATGAAAGTATTTGCAAATAAGTCCTTCACAAAAGTCTTGTTGAAAAAGGCAACTCAATTTGGGCCAAAATCGCAAGTTTCCAAAAATAAGACGAAAATCAGCGCCTTCTGTCGCTCCCCGACGTCGCGCGACGTGCGACCGTGCACGTCACGACGTGCACCGACGTCTCGACGGGGAAGAGATCCCCACGTCGTGACGTGCGTGGCTGTGACTTTCTCAAAAACT
This sequence comes from Ophiorrhiza pumila, assembly GCA_016586305.1. Taxonomy (NCBI): domain Eukaryota; kingdom Viridiplantae; phylum Streptophyta; class Magnoliopsida; order Gentianales; family Rubiaceae; genus Ophiorrhiza; species Ophiorrhiza pumila. The sequence continues at coordinate 12,180,612 of BLIW01000008.1, read as the reverse complement.
GCTGAATCAGGACGTAACGACGCGGAAGGGATCCCGCTGTCTTGAGATTTTCTCAACTTTTCCTCTACTTTTGCATCAAATTCAACTTTTGCATGATTTCTTCCTTCCCGGAACACCATGGTTGACAAACATACAAATGAAACACTAAAACAACTCAAAAAGAACAAGAACGAGCAAGGAATCAAGTATAAAACCACAGATAAAAGGTGAATAAATTCACCTAATCAAATTCCCCCACACTTAACCTTTGTTCGTCCCGAACAAACTAAGCCAACACGGTAATACTAAAAACAAAAACTTAAAACAAAAACTCTTAACAAATAGAACTAACACAAAACAACAAATGCACCCAATTCATCAATCCGATCTAAGAACAAGTGCCATGTATTATCCTCATAATCGCAAGTATTCAAATGCCAAGTACACACAATATGAGTCCCAAAAAGTTATCAAAATACATTGACATACTCATTTAGACACGTTGAGCCAACCATGTGTGTGTGTGCGATAGGTTCCACCTTAGTTCATAAATCATCCACAACCACGCCATAAGCCAGGGTTCCAACAACTAAGTCTTTGTCTCAACTCTTTCTCACTAATCATATTAAAGATTCATTATTCAGCTCATATTAATGAGAATTCACTCAGCAAACCTTTATGTTTATATATAACACTCGTTCCCCCAGATTGTCACACTTAATTAGGGTTTTCATTGGAATTCCCGTGACATCCACCTGGAGTACTGTCTCACCCTCGGGTTTTAGACTAATTCCCACTCATGCAAGTTCTCCATTGACTTTTCATTTAAGAGCAGTCTCGCAGAGGAGTGATAATATGAAGCCAGAGTCTTATGGCTTCTAGTCTCCGTTACCATCCATATGAGTTCTCTTAGGGTTATTATTAAAATCAATCTCATAGAGGGACGATAGTACGAGCATAACAAGCTTAAAAACGCAAAAGCATTAAGTGCAAACAATTATGCAAGCACATTTAATAAGAGCACATCATAAGCGAGTTATATGAGTTTCAACTAAACAATGTGTTAAAAACACTCCAACCACTTAATGATTATGAACTCATCAATCCCCTCAGTAGTTCCCCGAAGTGCATGAATATGGTCGACTCAAAATGCTAAAATTTCTATCAAAGACCCGACTTCCTCTAGATAGCGTATTACTTTCCTATCCCACATCGAATCTTTTGATAAAATCTCATCATTGGCCACATGACACTCATCATAACAAGCTCAAAATTTTAAAATTGGACACAAAACACAACACAAAAATACAACGCAAAAAACACATAACTACCATGGATTACCTATGAAAAGAATTATCATTTACTAAATTACTTATATTCGGGCTAAGATCATAAGAATGGAACACAACATAAAAATAAAATAATAAAAACTACTAAGGAGAACTAATTAACCATTAATCAAAGCATAACATCCACACATCAACTCCCTGGAATTTAAGCATAACGACATACAAAACAACATGAATTGAATAACATGAATTTCATCCCCCCACACTTAAAATACACATTGTCCTCAATGTGTGAGAAAGGAAAAAATTCACCTATTATCCACGTCATTCCCGGTAAGCTTGTTGTGCGGTTGAATCCTTGTCAATGTCTCAAGTAGCCTTCTTCTTTTTTCAAACTAAAAACTAAAAACAAAAACATAAAGACAATTACTTTAAAAGAAGGGTAAGAAGGTAGTTCTAGGTTTATTTGGTCCCTAGCTAGACCTTATTATCATGGCCCTCTCCTTCAATACTCGGAATACCCATCCTTATACCACAAGAAACCTCTCTCACGAGCACTCTACCTTCTTGCATAATGCTTCTTGTGCAGCCCTTGAAAGAGGAACTTGAGATCATGCATTTGAGGAGCAAGTTCAATGAACTCAACATTGTACCACTCTTGCACCTCTGATGAGTTGGATTTATACCAACTATTTTGTGCTAAATCTCTTGGCTTTTGTTTTGTGTTTGATGCAAATGTGTTGTGATTTAGGTGGTTTTGTGCATATATGTGGTGTGCTAGTTGGTAATGTTGAAATGGTGCAAAAAGAGTGAAAATGATGATAAATGAAGTGAAAACTGTTAAGGAAAAATAAAGGAACTAAAAAGGGCATTATTCGGTCAAATTAGGGTTTTCGGCAGCTTCGAGTATGCATTTTGTTTTGTGAATAACTCTTTCAATTCTAATCTGAATGGTGCAATTTTGGTGGCTATGGAAAGCTCTTTGTTTGTACTTCAATTTCCATGTTTTAACGTTCTCCAAATTCTGTGTGGAAGCATGAGAAACGAAGGCATCTTAGTTGTGTTTGGATTAGGATTTAATAGAGTTGTATCTTTCTACCACAGTTCGGTAATTTGATGATATCATGAGTTTCAGGTGCCGGATTGGACTGATTCTTGAACCTATAGAAAGCCAAAATAAAGCTCTACAACTTTCATGTTTACGGAAAAATCTAATTATGAGGCTAGGCTACACAAATCTTGCATGGAAATTGGTTGTTTTTTCTGGCTTGGCACTACGCACTCACCGCACCACTCTCGCACACAAGCACTCACCTCACTCGCACACTAGCACTACACTCTCACTGCGTCACTCACACACACTCGTGCGGCGAGGTCACCTTGCCGCACAACTACTCTCGCACATCACCCACACACATTGTGCAGCAAGGTGACCTCGCAGCACAAACACTACGCACACACCATGCGGGGAGGTCACCTCGCCGCATGAACACTTCATGCATTCTAGCATTTCACACACACTCACTCTGCATTTCATTTCATTCACATCCATTCTGAACACATATCTCAGCACACAATTCACTACACATTTCAACTCGTCGCAACACTTTTGCACACATTTCATCATCCATTTCATGAATGATAATGCATTGAATTGTATGTGAGGGGATAATCTTGGGAGTAAATACCAATTGTCTTTGAACCTGAATTGTGTACACTTCAAAATGTTCAACAATTCGTCTTTGATCATCCTTTCTGTTATGCAATGTGTTTTTTAGTTTATACTTTGCATGGTTCAATAATTTTCACTAAAAGATTTATCCATTGCATTGCGATTCAAGATGGGATAACATACGGTTTTGCACGAGAGAACTCTTTGATGTTCTTGAGTGTGTCAAGTTCAGTTTCATTACTTCACATTTGCATCATTCCCTTATTTCACAGCACTTTATTACAGGTGCACGACATTCCCACGTTCACTCACAACTCACAAACACTTCACACAAACACTCACTCTCACACACTCACACATTGCACGGCGAGGTCTCGCCGCGAGACCTCGCCAGCAATTACATTACACGGCGAGACCTTACCGCGAGGTCTCGCCACACACACACAATACACGGCGAGGTCTCGCCGCGAGACCTCGCCCACAAAGTGGCTTGAAAGTTCTGATTTCGCCAATGGGAGAAAATGATTAAGTGTTGGAATGCTTGTTCTTATGCAGAAGGTGTGGAAGGCGAGCTGGTGTTTTGCTCAAAGGCGTGACGTTGCTAAGAACAGAAAGGGTTATAAAGACTAGAAGCTTGGAAGCGTGAAGAGCTCATGAAGTAAAGGCGTGACTAAAGCTCAACAACAAAAGGGTTGGAATAACATGTTGAAGGCGGGCTCTTGGCAAGCTGGAAGGTGCTGGAACTATGATGAATGCGTGGAGATGTTGGGCTGAAGACGCTGGAGATGGCTTGAGTTTTGGTGGATATTTGTTTTTGCTAAATGCAGTGGAATTCTTGTAATTCATTAGATATTGTAAGTTTGCGTACTGTTTACGATTCTTGTATCCTCTATATATAGAGGGTTAGTTAGCTTTTTGGGGGGACGAATATTCAAGAATAGATAACCGACTTTTGATTTGGAGAGCCGGAATTTTCTCTCGTTTTAGCTTTCTCTCTCTACTTTCTCTCTCTACGAATTCGATCTCCATTTCCATTTATGATTGAGAATCTGAACCGATAATTGTAATTCTATTCTCAATCAAGGAAGCTTTTACGGATTTGTTTAGATTTGGAAGCAATTGAAGCAGAGTAATTGATAAATTCTTCCTAATTGATGAATACGATTTGCTATTTGATGAATTTTGACGATCGTGGACTGGAAATGGAACCCTGTGGCTAAATTTACTTGTTCTAGGGTTTTGATTCGGATGTAGTGTGGTTAGACTACGTATTGACTTGCAATTGCATTAATTCATTAAGAACGATTTCATACTGGTACATATTGTTTAAATCTTGTTTAAATTCACTCATTTGAGATCTTGTTGCCTGAATCACCCTTCGATTGCGATCGCCATGTTAGGTCGGAGTTTAATTCTACAATAGGAGTTAAAATGCTTGAATTGAGAACATATAGTATGGTAAATGAGTCTTCTCACTTGAATTGCTTGATCATGAATCGAAATGCGGTCGTCATGCCGGTGGAGGTTTATTGATATTTTAGAACTAAGTGAGGAGAGATTTTCTGAGATTTGTGAAGACAATCGTAACTAGGTTAGGCCTCGCCATAGGAAAACCTAGGAAATTGCTTGCAAATAGTAGTGAATCTCAAAAGGTTGGGACTCTGCGGGTTTAATTCTTCACTCTAGGCCTCGCCATGGGAAATTGTGGAGTCAGAGAACATAGAGATTGAAACAGTCGCCATGCCAGTCATAATCTAAGTTCTCAGGCAGTTTGATCGCCTTTTGGCTGTCCTTTGTGTCAATTGCAATGCATTTCCGTTGTTAACTTACATGATCATCCTGAAAGAAACCCTAAGACATCTTCCTTATAGTTGATATCTCATCTCTTTGTTTACTTTTAGTTTTATATTTCATTTTTCAACTATTCTTGAGTGCTATTGTTGTCTTTAAAATCGTGAAACTGTACTTGTGAATTTCCTGGAGCATTTTATTAATACTTTGGTAACCAACTCCTTCCCACAGGATACGATCCCTACTTCCACTTCTACAGTAGCTATAGGGTTAAATTGTGCGAACACGACTACTCGCTATCAATTTTTGGCGCCGTTGCAGGGGAAGGCACGGTTCTAGGATTTGATTAAGTGTTCCTTGAATTTCACTGACCCATTTTGTTTGTGTTTAACTGTTTCATAAAGTTTACTTGTTTTTTTTTGTGTTCTGTTCTTTGTATTTTCTAATACATATTTAGAATTGTGGTTTGCTTATTTGCTACACATTTGAAGTTGTTGATTCTTTGCTATTATCCTTCACGATAGTGTGTTATGTATGCCAAGATCTAGCAGGTCTGCAGGGGAACCGCAATTTCAATTAGATCATGAATTGGCAAAAACTTTGGGGGTACAGTTAAGACAACAAAGAGAAATGGTTGCCCAAGGAGCAGAAGAACCTAGGTTTGGAGACCATTATGCAGTGAACTTCGACAACAGATTTGGGCAACAGGACATCGACGTTAAAAGCTACCATATTCCTCCACAAATAGTCTCCATGATCACTCAGGGCCAGTTTTTCTAAGGGCTTGACAATGAGGATCCTGACGACCACCTCGATTGGTTCCTAGGATTATGTAGCACTTTCAAGCTGCCGAGAGTTGATAGGGGTGAGGTTCACAGGATTTTGTTCCCTTTATCTCTGCGTGGTAACAAAACACTGGTTCAAGAGTATTGGAGGACCAACGCAGCTTTGTCTTTCGATGAGTTACAAAAGTGATTCTTGTCCAAATACTTCCCTCCAGCTAAACTTGAAAAGAGAAGGTTGGAAATTATAAATTTCCAGCAACAAGATAGTGAGTCATTTAAGGAAGCTTGGGAGCGCTTTAATGACTTGATTCGGCAATGTCCCAATCATGACTTGGGCGAGATCAGCGAATTAAACACTTTCTTCAAAAGTCTTACTCCTGAGGCATCCATGATGGTAAAGGCTTGTGCCAATGGTGCACTCAAAGATAAAAGTGTGCCTGAGGTGCGAGAGTTGTTCAACCAGATTGCTGAGGATGAATATTTGTTCCCTGAAGCTCGTAAACCTCACAATAGAAGGAAAAGAGGAGTCCTGGAGTTAGATGAGGAAACTTCACTCAATGCAAAGGTCGAAGCCTTAGCAAAGCAAATGTAATCCCTAAAGACAACTCAAGCCAAGGCACATGTGTTGTCTTGTGGAATATGCAAGGGTGAACATTATACTGATGAGTGCTCTATCACCACTGAATCCATTCAATACGTGAATAATTATAGCAACAGACCCCAGTACTCCGTAAATTACTCAGGAGGGAACAATAGAGGCTTTGGAGGTAATCAAGGAACTTGGGGGCAACAGAACCAAAGCCAAGGAGGCCAATATACTCAAGGGAATAATCAAAGGAGAACTTCCAATCCTCCACCAGGTTTTGAGCAACAACAAAGTGCTCAAGAACAAAGGAAACCATCAGTGAAAGACATGCTCCAGAGTTTTATGGAAAGGATGGATAAAAATGAGGACAGATTTGTTGCTTTAGAGACAACTGCAAGACATCATGATGCCATATTCAAAAACATTGAGATGCAATTGGGACAACTTGCTAATACTATACATCATAGGCCTATTGGATCTCTTCCCAGTGATACGGTGCCAAATCCCAAGAACAAGGTTAGATGTAATGCCATTATGTTGAGAAGTGGTAAGGAACTGCAAAAGTCATCTAAGCCTGAGGATGAGGAATGTGTTATTGAGGAGGAAAGTGTTCAAATTGAGAACGAGAGTGTCAATGAGGAAATGGCACCAAAGAAGGTTAGTGAACAGGAAGCTCTTGCATTTGAGAAGAAGGGTGAGCAAACAGATACAAAAAATGTGAAGAAGGAAATACCAGCTAGGGTAGGAAATGAGATCACCAAGAACTCCAATCCTTACAACTACCCTAAGTATGCCCCCAAACCTCCTTTTCCAGAGAGAAAGAAACCACCTCCAAAAAAGGGCCCTTAGCTTAATAGGTTCCTGGATGTACTCATGCAAGTGAATGTGAATCTTTCCCTGATGGATCTAGTGACATCAATGCCAAGGTATGCTAAGTATCTCAAAGATCTCATCTCAAACAAAGAGCAGATCTTGAGATGTGATGTTCTCAGGATGGTTTCTAAGTGCACTCAAGCATGGCAGGTTCATGATCTTCCTCCAAAGCTTAAGGATCCGGGAAGCTGAACAATTCCTTGCAAGATAGGCACAAGACATTTTGCAAAGGCTCTTTGTGATCTTGGTGCTGGGATCAACTTGATGCCGCTTTCCATAGCTATCAATGTTGGATTGGAGAGCCGGATTTGCCCAGTTGCAGTAACCCTCCAATTGGCAGATAGGTCCTTGGTGACTCCTACAGGTTGTGTGGAAGATGTTTTGGTAAGAGTTGATAAATTTACTTTGCCTGTTGATTTCATTTTACTTGATATGGAGGAAGACCCGGAGGAACCTTTAATTTTTGGGAGGCCTTTCCTAGCTACTGGTAATGCTTTGATTGGAGTACGTAATAAAATAGACACATTTAGAATTAATAATGAGGAAGTAGTTTTTGATGTGAACTACGCCATGAAACAACCCATGTACACAGAGTCTTGTTTTTCAGTTCAATTGACGAATGTTCTACAACTTTAGTTAATCAGGGTGTTATGCATGACTACATCTCTATTGATAGAACTGACAATTGGGAAGAAATTGATTTGAATGAGCATGATAATGAGGATTGCATGATTTTAGCTGAGAATGCATCTGTGGTAGAGTGTTGTTTAATTTGTTCAATAGATAAATCAAACTTTGAGTTGCAATCTAAGGTGCTGATGGAACATCCCTCCCAGGAAGCATGTGTTAGGAATTTTCCAAATGATAATGAGGGCCATGCTATGCTTGATGATGTAGATGATCATTCTTTAGATGTGATTTTTCTTGATGACCTAATACATTGTGTAGAGACTCATCTTGCTGAGCATTGTGGGACCATGAGTGAAAATGTTGCATCTACTTCTGGAAATGTTAACACATTGCATGAGATTTTGTGTGAGGCACCTACTCTGGAAACTGTAAATGTAATTGGCACTTCACAACAAGTGAACAATGAGATAGATAATTGTGTATTTAAGACATTTACTTTTGACCTCACTGATGAGTTTGTAGAGACCATGGAAATACAACCCTTGGTTAAGCCTTGCAGGATTACCATGGACAATGATGCGTGTCCTATGAAAGTGAGAGTTGTAGAGGATGTTCTTCAAGTTCCTGTGCTCCCACATCACAGAGATTATACTTCTCAAGTGTCCTCCAAGAAGAAGAAGTGTGCTTATGAGATTTCATCTTTTGTTTGGTGCAGAGATGGATTTACCGAAGTCCAAGCATGAACAAAACATGTTTCGTGGTTGAATAAAGTCTAGCTGGAGACAACAAAATCCAGAACTTCTTCTTGTCCTTTTACCTTTTCTTCAGTTTTTGGTTTAATACTTGTTTTGTTAGTCTGCACTTTTTGCTTATACTCACCAAGGGCACTCATGATGTAGGCATCCCTGAAGGAAATTGCAAGAGAAATTGGCCATGCACACAAGAGGCTAAGTGTGGGGGAGTGGAGTCATGAACCACTCCCACAATGCACGTAATCATTTTGTTTTACATTTCAAGCACGATTGTGCATGTGCCATTTAGTGTTAATAGTTTTATATTTTTACACCACCATGATTCTTAGTCATGGTGCGACACTGGGCTTGCATGTTCCTCCATGTCATGTTTACCTTGCATCAATATGTTGTGTATTTGAGTGAGTGAGTTCTAATAACCTTTGTTTTACCATGTGCAGGAATTTTTCATGCGGGAACGAATTTCAAACACGAGCACTCCACAAAGCAAACATTGGACTTTATGACTTATCATTAACCAGGTAGTTCCTAATCCTAACTTTACTTTACATTGAGGACAATGTAAGAATTAAGTGTGGGGGAGGGAATGTTTGCTATGGTTTATGTTTCTTGGACTTTATATGCTTACTTTCCGTCATGAAATGAATTTTTTTGTGAAAGTTTTTGTTTTAGGAAATTTTTTGTGAAATTTTTTGTTTAGGTGATGTAATTTTTAGTGTAGATGTGTGTTGTTTTGAGAGTTTTGCCTGCTATTTTAGTTTTGTTGTGTCATTTTGAGTTTAATTCCCGTATGTGTGGTGTTTTTTCATGTTTTGTGCAAAATTTAAATTTTTGGTGAAATTTAAAAAGTTTTGGGAATAAGTGATGTTAAGAACACAAGTGTTGGCAAAATGTCCTTATCCATGGAAAGTTTTGGTGTGGAGTGGTGCTGTTTTGGTGGGTTGATGTTTTTAAGTGTTAAGGAGTGTGAGTGTGCTAATTAAGTGTCAAATGTGAAATGAAACAAAAAGAGGTGTGGTGTTAGTGAGCCAATGGAATGAAGTAGCACTTTGTACTAGGCTTTGGCTCCTTTGGAAATCTATGTTCGAAATTTGTGGTTCATCAAGTTCTATTTTCTTTTTTGCATGTGAAAATTGTTTTGTTATCTTTGATTCCAACCTTGATGAAATTAGTACATCTTTTTAGTCAAGGCATCATGTTAAAGTAAGATAGATATGCCATGAAAAATGGTTCTTGGACATAGGAGGAAAATGATTCATTATGTTCTTATTGTTATGCATTATCTCGGTTGTTTTGGATGCTCTAGCATACATAGTCCTTTAGAGACATTCAGGAACTCTTGGTCACACAAGAAGGGATATGGAGAAAAAGCCTTTGGCAATTGGGAATGAAAAGCCGAAATACCCTTGGCAAGCATAATTGAGAAAAAAACAGCCATACAACTCAGGCAGCTAAAGGGAAAAAGAAGCCAAAAGACCCAAGGCGAGCACACCAATGTGTGTAAGAAAGCGAAAACATCAAAGTGTAAAAGAAAGTGAAATGTGAAATCAATAGAGAAGCACCAATGCGCACCATTGATCTTGTGTGATTTTGAGTTCTTGTGTGTGGACATTGTGATTGTGTATGAAATGGAAAAGTTTTGGAACAAAAGAATAATGCATGCATAAAGAATGGATGAATTAATGTTCCTCAGCACACACTTTCACGCATGACATTTTGGTCATTATTCATCGTGCCTTGGTTGATAACTTGTGCTGAGATTTGATAGGTTGGGATTAAAGACATGTTATGAATTTCATGCATGAAAAATTTGTTTTGATGAACTCAGAGGATAACAAGTTGACAAAGGAGTGGAGTCTAGTGTTAAGTGGTTGTGAACTGTGAGTTTGCTTGAGGACAAGCAAAAGCTCAAGTGTGGGGGAATTTGATGAGTTGGATTTATACCAACTATTTTGTGCTAAATCTCTTGGCTTTTGTTTTGTGTTTGATGCAAATGTGTGGTGATTTAGGTGGTTTTGTGCATATATGTGGTGTGCTAGTTGGTAATGTTGAAATGGGGCAAAAAGAGTGAAAATGATGATAAATGAAGTGAAAAGTGTTAAGGAAAAATAAAGGAACTAAAAAGGGCATTATTCGGTCAAATTAGGGTTTTCGGCAGCTTCGAGTGTGCATTTGGTTTTGCGAATACCATTTTCAATTCTAATCCGAATGGTGCGATTTTTGTAGCAATGGAAAGCTCTTTGTTTGTACTTCAATTTCCATGTTTTAACTTTCTCCAAATTCTGTGTTCAAACATGAGAAACGAAGGCATCTTAGTTGTGTTTGGATTAGGATTTGATAGAGTTGTATCTTTCTGCCACAGTTTGGTATTTTAACGATATCTTGAGTTTCATGTACCTGCTGAGGCTGATTCTTGAACCTATAGAAAGCCAAAAGAAAGCTCTACAACTTTCATGTTTACGGAAAAATCTAATTCTGAGGCTATGCTACACAAATCTTGCATGGACGTTGGTTGTTTATTCTGGCTTAGAACTACGCACTCACCGCACCAGTCTGGCACACAAGCACTCACCTCACTCGCACACTAGCACTACACTCTCACTGCGTCACTCGCACACACTCGGGCGGCGAGGTCACCTCGCCGCACAACTACTCTCGCACATCACCCACACACATTGTGCGGCGAGGTCACCTCGCCACACAAGCACTACGCACACACCATGCGGCGAGGTCACCTCGCCGCATGAACACTTCATGCATTCTAGCATTTCACACACACTCACTCTGCATTTCATTTCATTCACATCCATTCTGAAAACATATCTCAGCACACAAGTCACTACACATTTCACCTCGCTGCAACACTTTTGCAAACATTTCATCATCCATTTCGTGAATGATAATGCATTGAGTTGTATGTGAGGGGATAATCTTGGGAGTAAATACCAATTGTCTTTGAACCTGAATTGTGTACACTTCAAAATGTTCAACAATTCGTCTTTGATCATCCTTTCTCTTATGCAATGTGTTTTTAGTTTATACTTTGCATGGTTCAATAATTTTCACTAAAAGATTTATCCATTGCATTGCGTGATTCAAGATGGGATAACATACGGTTTTGCACGAGAGAACTCTTTTATGTTCTTGAGTGTGTCAAGTTCAGTTTCATTACTTCAGATTTGCATCATTCCCTTATTTCACAGCACCTTATTTCAGGTGCACGACATTCCCATATTCACTCACAACTCACAAACACTTCACACAAACACTCACTCTCACACACTCAAACATTGCACGGCGAGGTCTCGCCGCGAGACCTCTCCCACAAAGTGGCTTGAATGTTCTGATTTCGCCAATGGGAGAAAATGACTAAGTGTTGGAATGCTTGTTCTTATGCAGAAGGTGTGGAAGGCGTGCTGGTGTTTTGCTCAAAGGCGTGAGGTTGCTGTGAACAGAAAGGGTTATACAGACTAGAAGCTTGGAAGCCTAAAAAGCTCACGAAGTAAAGGCGTGACTGAAGCTCAACAACAAAAGGGTTGGAATAACATGTTAAAGGCGTTCTCTTGGCAAGCTGGAAGGCGCTGGAATTGTGATGAAGGAGCGGAGATGTTGGGCTGAAGACGCTGGAGATGGCTTGAGTTTTGGTGGATATTTGTTTTGGCTAAATGCAGTGGCATTCTTGTAATTCATTAGATATTGTACGTTTGCGTACTTTTTACGATTCTTGTATCCTTTATATATAGAGGGTTAGTTAGCTTTTTGGGGGTACGAATATTCTAGAATACATAACCGACTTTTGATTTGGAGAACGGGAATTTTCTCTCGTTTTAGCTTTCTCTCTCTACGAATTCGATCTCCATTTCCATTTCTTATCGAGAATCTGAACCGATAATTGTAATTATATTCTCAATCAAGGAAGCTTTTACGGATTTGTTTAGATTTGGAAGCAATTGAAGCAGAGTAATTGGTAAATTCTTCCTAATTGATGAATATGATTTGCTATTTGATGAATTTTGACGATCGTGGACTGGAAATGGAACTCTGTGGCTAAATTTAATTGTTCAAGGGTTTTGATCCGGTTGTAGTGTGGTTAGACTACGTATTGCCTTACAATTGCATTAATTCATTAAGAACGATCGCATACATGTACATATTGTTTAAATCTTGTTTAAATTCACTCATTTGAGCTCTTGTTGACTGAATCACCCTTCGATTGTGATCGCCATGTTAGGTCGGAGTTTAATTCTACAATAGGAGTTGAAATGCTTGAATTGAGAACATACAGTATGGTAAATGAGTCTTCTCACTTGAATTGCTTGATCGTGAATCGAAATGCGGTCGTCATGCCGGTGGAGGTTTATTGATATTTTAGAACTAAGTGAGGAGAGATTTTCTGTGATTTGTGAAGACAATCGTAACTAGGTTAGGCCTTGCCATAGGAAAACCTAGGAAATTGCTTGCAAATAGTAGTGAATCTCGGAATGTTGGGACTCTGCGGGTTTAATTCTTCACTCTAGGCCTCGCCATGGGAAATTGTGGAGTGAAAGAACATAGAGATTGAAGCGGTCGCCATGCCAGTCATAATCTAAGTTCTCAGGCAGTTTGATCCCCTTTTGGCTGTCCTTTGTGTCAATTGCAATGCATTTCCGTAGTTAACTTACATGATCATCCGGAAAGAAACCCAAGGACATCTTCCTTATAATTGATATCTCATCTCCGTGTTTAGTTTTAGCTTTATATTTCATTTTTTCAACTGTTCTTGAGTGCTACTGTTGTCTTTAAACTCGTGAAACTGTACTTGTGAATTTCCTGGAGCATTTTATTAATACTTTGGTAACCAACTCCTTCCCTGAGGATACGATCCCTACTTCCACTTCTACAGTAGTTATAGGGTTAAATTGTGCGAACACGGCTACTCGCTATCAACCTCCAAGGTAGGTCCCTCCTTGTCTTCTTGCACCAATATCCTTGGGATTTCCCAGGACTCTTCATTATTTGACGTCACCTTTTCTTCCACCTGTTAGAAATATAAGAATCCACCAACGGCTTTGCTTCCATGGTCTCAATGAAATCATCAGTAATTTCAAAGATGGAGGTATCAATAAAACAGTTATCTATCATATTAGTTATTTCATGAAAAATCCACAAATCTTCCTTATCTAAACTAACATGGTATTCTGTTTTAGGCCTCTCCACATCGTCAGTTATATCTAAAATGGAAGTATCTATGAAAACATTTTCAATCAAATTTCTCAACTCTAATGCTATACTCTCATCTATCTTATGCACTTCAGAATTAGATATATGCATTAAAGAGTCATTATCATTCACAATACATGTTTTCGTAGGATTGCATGTAACAACTGAATTTTCAACCACATCCATGTAAAAGCAAGTATTAATGTCCTTCTGATGCTTCTTATCATAATCGACATTAAATATTACCTCTTCGCTATTGACACGAAAAGTGATTGTCTTGTTGCGGACGCCAATTAAAGCATCTCCAGTTGCCAAGAAAGGTCTTCCAAATATGAGAGGAACTGCCTCATCCTCCTCCATGTCTAAGATAATAAAATCCACAGGAATTGTGAACTTATCAACAACCACCAAGACATCCTCAATTATGCCCATAGGAGTAATAATGGATCTATCAGCCAACTAGAGAGTTATTGCCACCGGTTTTACTTGCTCACCTATGCCCAAACTGACAGCAATAGAATAAGCCATTAAATTAATACCAGCTCCTAAATCACATAATGCCTTCGCAAAGTATCTCGCACCAATCTTGCATGGAATTCTGCAGTTTTCTGGATCCTTGAGCTTAGGTGGAAGATTTGATTTCATTAAGCATTGCCCAACTTGATTCAATTGGATCACCTCATCACATTGCAAAATTTGCTCTTTATTAGAGATAAGATCCTTTAAGAATTTCGAGCAAGTAGGCGCTAACTTTACCAAATCCAGCGAAGGTATTTCCGCATAGAGCTGCTTAATCTTTTCAGCAAATTTGCTAAACAAAATCTTCTTATTTGATGGATGCAACCTTTGAGGAAAAGGTGGTGGTGGAGCATATTCTGGAAAATTAAAAGCACTTGGAGGATTTTTCTTCCTCCCTTTTCTAACACTATCACCCCTGTGTTCAACTGGCTTGGGAGCATTTTCCTTCTCAATTTGAACCTTGACAACCTCTTGATCATCGTTTGGAGAATCCTATTCAGTAATAATTGGAGATTGCAATTCCTTACCACTTCTTAATGTCACAGCATTACAATGCTCTCTTCCCTTGGGATTGGGAAGAGTGTCACTGGGTAAAGATCCATCTAGTCTATTGTGAACTTCATTCGCCAGTTCGCCTAATTGAATATCCACATTCTTAAGAATAGCACTGTGCTCCCTTAACATGCCTCCTTGAAGCTCCACTGTTTTTTCCAGATTGGCTGTTCTTTGTTGACATTCTCCAAAAAGCTTGTCCATCTTACCCCCAACAGTGTGATAACATCCTCTAGTGATGCTTGTGGCATACCATTTTGCGTGCTCTGTTGGGTACCATAACCAGGTGGATAAGTTGGTCTTGATGTATTATACTGTGGGTGATTCTGTCCTCCTTGATATCCTTGGTTCCCACCGGATGGCTTCCACTGATTTGAACTCCCATCATAGTTGACATACTGCACTTGCTCATTGATTAGTTGAGGACACTGATCCATCTGATGTTCTCCTTGACATAAACCACAAGTTGGCGTGGTTTTGTTTGCCAATGCTGCTTGAATACTAGCCAGTTGGCTCTGTATGGCTGTCATCTGTGCTTCCCAGTTGGTGGTTTTATCCAACTCTAACATCCCAATTTGACGTCTTCCAAGGTAGCTCCTCCCAGTGGGTAACATCAGCTCATTGCTTACTATATGCTCAAAAATCTCTTCAACTTCTTCCGGGGTTTTATCTCGCAAGTTTCCTCCAGCTGAAAGATTTACTAAATGCATAGTATCCACATGAAGTCCATTGTAAAAATAAATTCAACTCTCATCCCGGCTCCAACCCACTGTTCGGGCATTTATTGAACAGTTCTCGAAATCTATCCCAAGCTTCTGTGAAAGACTCATTGTCACCTTGACGGAACTGCATGAAATCCATTCTAATCTTATCCATTCGAGATGGAGGGAAATATTTGGTCATGAATCTCCTTGCAACCACATCAAAAGTTTCAATTCTCGCCCCATTATTAGAGTCATACCATCTCTCCGCTGCTCCTTGAAGAGAGAAAGGGAACAACATTCTCTTCAAAACATCATGGGGGATATGTGGGAGATTACTTGTGTTACACACTTTAAGGAATGTCCTTAAATGTGCATGTGGATCTTCAGAACTCATCCCATGAAAAATCTGGCCATTTTGAACCAAATTAATGAAAGCTGGCGGGATTTGAAAATGCTCTCCAGTGTTAATGAATGGTGAATCCAAGTTGTCCATTCGAGGTTCATAATGATCACCATACCGACGACGAGGTAGCGCTGGTTGGGCTTGTGGAATAATCAAAGGTTCCCTTGGAGGATCACCCACATTTTGCTGATTGTCTTTACCAGCCATTGCTGCAGAATCCAACTTCTTCTTAGCACGTAACGTCCAAGCAAGTTCCGGATCAAATTCGTATTCTGGCAATCCACAGTATCTTGTCCTGTGCATGCAAGGAGTAAAAAGAAAGGGTGAAAAGAATACAAAAAATAAATAAAAAATAAAATAAATAAAAACAAAAACTCCAACACGACTGCTTTCCCCGGCAACGGCGCCAAAATTTGATGGGGGTAAATATGTGTGTAAAATGTGATCGTGGTTGCTATCCACCCCTACTCAAAAATAAGCTTAAACAACCCCAATGAAGGTTATAGTAAAGCGAGTTCGTTCTCTCAGGGAAAGGGCTGTATTGAAGTTTTAAGAAAATCTCTTTGTGTTTTTTTAATTGACAAACTAAAAGTAACAAAAGAAACAACAATTAACTAAAATAAAGAAGGTGATATGATTTAAAATGCAATTCAAGCAAGTGTACTCCCGAGATTATATGATAGGGTTACATAAAGACATACACATTCATTCTATCTATGGTCATGCAAAATAAGGATAAACACACATACTCACACCCTCCTATATAGCGGTAGGAAAGGAGTGATTGATGCACTTAACTACTTAGATATTAAATAACTCATTGAACACTCCTATATGGCGGTAGGTACCGTTCACTTCCTTAATTAACCCGGAATCTATTGCAACTACCAACTCAACCAAACTCTCAAGTTCAACCGCTCCTATATGGCCGAGGCAATGCCGGAACCAGTCACGCTAATGCCAAACTAACCCCCCAAATTTCTCCTATATAGCGGTAGAATTAAGGTAAATTAATCTAACTAATTCACAACCAACCAACAATAGATTCCAAACAACATACTCTAACCCTCCTATATAGCGGTAGGACAGATTAAAACAAGTTATCTCTAAGCAATTTACTGCATTTTATGAAGATATTCATCATACATAATTAAGGCCTTAAATCATGCATAATTATAAAGAACACAGTAAAACTCACTTACAAAGACCATAGAATAGAACTTAGAATGTAGATTAAGCGCAAAAAACCCTTATTCATAATCTCGGGAGCACAATAGATTTAGCCTAGCATGGCTAGATCAATCATCTTAATATTAACAATTAAGCACAATATTGAAAACATGATTATAAGGAAAGAAGACACCTTAGATGTGATATCGACTTGTAAAAACATTAATCCAATAAGAGATGATTTTATTCTCCAAGTAATAGAAGCGGTAGAAAAACCCTAGCTATTACAAAGGAAAGCCCTTGCTTGAAATCTCCCAATAATGTCACACCCAAAATCTGTAAACCCTAGCCCTATATATAGTAATTCTATGAAAGTATTTGCAAATAAGTCCTTCACAAAAGTCTTGTTGAAAAAGGCAACTCAATTTGGGCCAAAATCGCAAGTTTCCAAAAATGAGACGAAAATCAGCGCCTTCTGTCGCTCCCCGACGTCGCGACGGGGAAGAGATCCCCACGTCGTGACGTGCGTGGCTGTGACTTTCTCAAAAACTGTTGAATCTGGCCATGGCGACGTGGAAGGGATCCCCACGTCGCGACGTGGGTGGCTGTCTTGACGATTTTCTCAACTTTTCCTCCACTTTTGTATCCAATTCAACTTTTGCATGATTTCTTCCTTCTCGGAACACCATGGTTGACAAACCAACAAATGAAACACTTAAACAACTCAAAAAGAACAAGAACGAGCAAGGAATCAAGCATAAAACCACAGATAAAAGGTGAATAAATTCACCTCATCATCAATCAAAGAGCTTTCATACTTACCTAACTTACCTTGCTTACCTTGTGGAAAACAAGCTAAGGTAGAATGGACTCCTTCTATTGCGTATTGAGTTGTTTTCAACTCCATTAAACACTTAGGAACTCTATAAATCCGCAAAACAAAAGATCTAGGCAGCAAACAATATAATTTGTGATCACTATAATTCATAAGTACAAGATGTAGTTCAACTTTCGATGAACTCTTTTCTCTCTTTTGAGTTTGAACACTCATCTCACTTTCTGAATTTTTCAGCTCATCACTCTTTTTATCACTCTTATTTACAAGTTCACAGCCAATGCTAATATTTACAATCTTTTGTTTCTCTTGTTGTGCACTCTTCTCTTTCTCTTTTTCATCTCTCAATTTAGCACAAGATGTAGCAATTCTTGATTGATCTTCAGAAATTTCACAAGGCTTTAAAGAACATAGATTAAACTTTTTACCATTATGCCTAAATGAATAGCAATTCTTGAGATCATTATAAACGCCATTGCAAGTAAGTTTCCACGGTTTTTCCAATAAAAGATGGGCTGTTTGCATAGGGAATATGTCACATAGTACCTCAGCTTCGTATTTCCCTATTAAGAATGCAACCTTGACTTGCATTGATACCCATACTTCACCACAACTATCACTCCATTGTAGCAAGTAAGGATTTGGATGTGGAGTGGTGTGCATACTCAATCTTTCTACCATTAGCTCACTAGCAAAGTTAGAGCTTCTTTCATAATCAATCTCCACTGCACACAGTTTATCTTGGATTTTGCACCTTGTTTGAAACACCTTTTCACATGACGTAGAAGTGGTTTTAGCTTGTGATACTTGTTTATCACTTTCCTCCATTGTACCTGCACGTTAGTAAAGACAACAAGAGATAGAAAAAAATAAAAACCTCTCAAGTTCTTACTTTTGGTGAGTAATACTCTCCTCTCTAGTGTAATGGCTTTTCTAGTGTATACCCTATCTAAACACTCAACAATAAATCTCTCAAACTAATTGAAGCTTACTGTTTGTCGATTTTAAGAACAAGTCTCAACCAATTAGTTCAAACAAATCAATTCACAAAAGCAAAACAAAAGAAGTTTGAAAATTGTTCATGTCACTAGATTAATTTAAAGATCACGTATGGGGTATAAACAGATAAACTTCAGAAACTAAGAGAAACAGAAAGTAGATTTCAAGACGAAGAAAACGCAATTTGAATGACTTAATTCCGAGTTGTATTGAAAAAGATATGGCACTTTCAAGATTGAAACAAAAGAAAAGAAAACAGCAAAATAGGTTCGGACGGGTAGGTCGTCCGAAATAGTCGTCAGAAAGATAGGTTCGGATGGGTAGGACGTCCGAAAGGGGCGTCCGAAACATTGTGAAAATTGAGTGCTCTCTGAAGTTTAGGTTCGGACGGTTAGGTCGTCCGAAAGTGGTGTCCGAAACTTTTTGTGAAAAAATGTGACCTCTCAGAAATTTAGGTTCGGACGGTTGAAGGCGTCCGAAAGTGGCGTCCGAAACTTAAATAAAAAAAATAAAAAATAATTTTTTTTTCTTTCACTTTAGACCAATTGCCTTTGGGCTATTTTTACTTGGTATTTTTTTTTTGTAACTATTGGGCTTTTTTTTTTGTAGGCCTTTTTTTTAAACAATAACCTAGTACTTTTCTATGTTTTTAAGGTTGTTGTCTTAACCTTAATTTCAGCAACTTTGAAGTATCAAGAAGTCAACAAAAATTTGGAATTTGAAGATACCACTTTGACAAGAGATTCAAGAAATGCCACAAAGAACAAGAATATGTTTCAAGAATCAAATTTTAGCACTCTTGGATTTTCAAGAAAAACCAATAAGTTCAAGAAAGTGTTCAAGAACTTGTCTTTTTCGGATGTGATAAAAGTTTGATCAAAATGCAAGATATGGTAGACAATATGAAGAAATTAACACAAAAGAAAGAATGCAATTCAGATAAGAAACAAGGGAGTTACGCAATTTGACCGAAACTAGGGTTTGTAAGAAACCCTAATTTTTGACTCAAAACCCTAGCAAGTTTGGACGTGTGATAACCAATGAAAACACAAGGAATTCAACACTATGAAGACAATATAAGTGCAGAATATAGACACCAAGAAACAGCAACAAAAACGTCAAGAAAACAGCAAGAATTCGAATCACAAAACGCGAAAATCGGAAGCAAGATCAACACGGTTTTTGGGCAGATTTTGCATGCTATTTGTGGACAGAATATTCACGACTTCTGGACTAGATTAAGACACAAATTTACTGCAGAAAATTGACTCAAAGAACAGCAAGAAGAACGTAAAAGATAGCAGCAAGACCGACGCACACAAACAGCCAAGAACGACAACAAGAAAAAGATACAAACTCAAGAAACGAAAACAAGAAATTGATTACCGAATTTGATGAACAACCTGGCTGCTCTGATACCAATTATAAGTAATTACTTGGCCCAATTATCTTGCATGATAATTGGGAAAGTAATCTCCTACTTTTTAGGAGAATTTAGGAAAGAAATTTGAAGAAGCAAAACGTGTTTTGCTTTCCCTCTTAGCCGAGTTTTAGAATCCTTTTCCGTAAAGGAATAGTTAGTTTGTTAGTTATTAGTTTCCAATTCCAATTTTGAAAGTTAGATATCTTAGAAATCAAGTTGTAATTGACTTGAGTTAGGGTTTTCTTTCCTTGTTGTTTAGCAAGGGCCGAAACTACTCCCTATAAAAGGAGAAGCTTTGTAACGTTTTTAGACATGTTGAATTTAAGAAAATTTTGGCTTTGCTAAATTGAATTTGACATCATACACGTGAATTGTTCTTGAATAATTCATAAGACCCGCCAAACCTTAAGTGAGGAACTTTATGTAAAGCTTACAAGATCTAGATTTATAGAACTGGCCAAACTGGTAGGTTTCATTAATTGATTTACAATTGTTAGACTGAATCAATTTGTGTTAACGTTGGGGTTAGGTTAACTTTAATCTTGCCTTCCGTTTCATACTATCATTTCCGTCAATTTGTTCTTGTTTGAATTTGGTGCACAACGATCTCAAGTATTGTGGAAAATTCGTGTGGATTTGGACTTCCTCCTACTCCATTCGTATCAAACACACATTCTCCAATATTCATCCTTTTTAGGTACTAAAATGACAGGAACTAAACATTGACTAAGAGACTCAAGAACTAGACCTTTGTAATGGAGTTCATCAACTTGACGTTGAATCTCTTTTGTTTCCTCATGGTGAGCTTTATAAGCTGGGCGATTTGGGATTTGAACTCCTGGTATGAAATCAATTTGATGTTCAATACCTCGAATAGGTGGCAAACCTATTGACAAGTCTTCGAGAAACTCGTCACTATATTCCTGCAAAAGAGATAAAACAACACTAGGCAAAGAAGCAAGGTTATCACTATCAACAATAAGTACAAAATCCTTGTGAATCATCAAATACAAAGGATGCCTATCTAGTATTGCTCTCTTAATATCAATTTTAGAAGCAAAATAACAAGATTTTGAACTATCAAACTTTCGGCTATTACAAGTTTTATCAACAATTTCACGGCCTAAACTAGATACATTCTTTGTATGCTCTTGTTCTTTCTTTTCCTTTGCTTCTTGGTCAGTCATCTCACGAAAAGCTTTTGCAATACTTGATTGGTCTTCAAAAGCTTGAAAAGGACTTAATGCTCTAAGGTTGTACTTTCGGCATTCAAAGTCAAAAGAGTAATAATTCTTATTGGCATGATATGTTACATCACAATCAAATTGCCAAGGTCTACCAAGCAAAATATGACTAGCTTCCATGGGAGCCACATCACACAAAATCTCATCAACATACTTTGCAATGGTGAATGAAAATTTAACTTGTTTAGTCACCTTACTTTCTGCCGAATTATTTAACCATTGAAGCTTATATGGTTTTGGATGTTTCACGCAAGTCAAGTTCAACTTCTTAACAAGTAAAGTACTTGCCACATTTATAAAACTACCACTATCAACAATCACACTACAAATCTTTCCTTGAACCATGCATCGTGTGTGAAATATGTTATATCTTTGAGACAAGTCATCATCAATTTGTGGTCGTGCACTAAGAACACTCTGTGTGACTAAAGAATAATTACCAACCTCATATGATTCAAGATCTTCACTTCTTTCACTTTGGTATTTCTCTTCAAAAGGTGGCATGTCGGCACATTCCTCGTCACTTTCAACTTCTATATTATCACAAATTATCATTCAATTTGTGAGTTGGACAGTCGGATTGATAATGGCAATAACCTTGACACTTGTAACAACGAATATCCCTTAACCTCTCATTAGGTTTGGGCGTCGGCTTTGAGGTAGTGAAGAGAATAAGCTCGTGTCTATGTCCATGATGCCAAGGATGAAATCCGCTTTATACACATTGTTGAGGACTTATGATAGGAATGAGCCCGAGTCCACATTGCCGAATCCAGCTTCCTATGATCCATTAGCAAATCTTGGTGGTCCAATGACAAGATCAAGGAGCAAGAGGATGAAGGAAGCACTACAAGCATTGTTATCAACACATTGTGATAATGTTCAAATGAGTTCGTCACCACCATCTCAAGATGAAGTACTTTGGCATATTTCTTCAATAACAATTTATGATCCACCTAGAAGAAATAATGTGAAGGCCGAAATATTAAAGTCCAAGAAGAAGGCGTGTTTTGGGCTTTGAAATGGATCACGCCCTTTTTAATATATTTTAGGGTTTATTATGTTATTTTTAATTAAGTCCACTTAACGATTTTATGGGCTTAATTGGCGTTTTTATTAAGTATTAATAAGGTATTACTTGGCCCAATTATCTTGCATGATAATGGCAAGTAAAATCGTGTTTGGCCACCTTTGGAATAATCGTTTGCCCTAATCCTTTTTGGAAAAGGATTAGCTTATTAGTTTGTTAGTTGTTAGTTTCCAATTCCAATTTGGAAAGTTGGTTAGTTTAGAAGTCAAGTTGTAATTTACAACTTCTAGGGTTTTATTTCCTTTTCCAATTTGTAGAGCCGAAACTCATCTCTATATAAAGAGATCATTGTAAACGTTTTTTAAATATGTTGAATTGAAAGAATTTTGGCTTTGCTAAATTAAATTTGACATCACCAACGTGAGTTATTCTTAAATAATTCATAAGACCCGCCAAACCTTAAGTGAGGAACTTTAGGTGAAGCTTACAAGTTCTAGATTTATAGAACCGGCCAAACTTGATAGGTTTAAACTTTTGATTTACATTAGTTGAACTGATTCAATTTGTGTTAACGTTGGGGTTAGGTTAATTTTAATCTTGCCTTTTCGTTCCATATCTCTTTTCCGCAAATTTTGTTCTTGTTTCTTGAATTGAGTTTTTGGTGCACAACGATCCGAACTTGTGGAAAATTCGTGTGGATTGGACTTCATCCTACTCCATTCGTATCAATTGGTATCAAAGCGAAAGGTTGTTCATCAAAAAAAAAATTCAGGTTTTGCGTTTTGTTCTCTCTCGGATTTTTGTCCTTCTTTTTTTGCGTCGTTCTTGCTGTTTTGTTGCATTAATTTCTGTAGATTTTGTGGTGTCTTTTTGTTGCCGTTTTCGTGTCTTTATTGCTGTCCAAGGTCGTCATAGTTCTGCCATTAAATTACGTCAAAATCGCATGCAATTTGTTGCTAAAATCTGTCCAATTCGTGTTCATCCATTGTTCGGATTTTTGCGATTTTTGTTGTGTTGTTCTTTGCTGTTTTGTGTCGTGTTTTGCTGCTGTTTTTCTTCATAATTCTGCATTGTTCTTGTTCATCATCATAGTGTGGAATTCTTGAGTCATTCTTGCTAAAATCACGTCCAAAGAATTAGGGTTTGTCAAACTAGGGTTTGTGAAATTAGGGTTCTTATTCAAAATTTCATAACTTCCTTGTTTCTCATCCTTTTCTTGATCTTTCTTTTGTGTTAGTTTCATCATTCTATTGCCATCAAAGTGTGTTTCGATCAAACTTTTTCACCATCTCAAAAAGACAAGTTCTTGACCACTTTCTTGAAAATCTTGATTTTTCTTGGAAATCCGAAAGTGCTCAAATTTGAATCTTGAAGACATATTCTTGCTCTTTGTGATATTTCTTGAATCTTTGGTAAAAGTGGTATCTTCAAAATCCGAAATTTTGTTGACTTCTTGATACATTGAAGTGGTTGAAAATTTAGGGTTTATCAACAACCTCAAAAACCCTAGTTAAGCTTTTTGTCAAAAAAAAAAAAGGCCATTACAAAAAAAAAAAAAAAAAAAAAAAAGAGGCCATTACAAAAAAAAAAAAAAAAAAAGAGACCAAGTAAAAATCAGCCCAAAGGCATTTGGTCTAAAGTGAAAAAAAAAAAAC
Organism: Ophiorrhiza pumila; assembly: GCA_016586305.1. NCBI lineage: Eukaryota > Viridiplantae > Streptophyta > Magnoliopsida > Gentianales > Rubiaceae > Ophiorrhiza > Ophiorrhiza pumila. The sequence continues at coordinate 12,156,522 of BLIW01000008.1, read as the reverse complement.
AAAAAAAAAATTTTTTTATTTTTTTTCGTATTTAATTTTATAGTTTCGGACACCACTTTCGGACCCCTTAACCGTCCGAAACTACCGTCCGAACCTCGACAGAGAAGTCACAAATTTTCACAAAACTTTCGGACGCCACTTTCGGACCCCTGACCCGTCCGAAACTACCGTCCGATCCTCGACAGAGATTTGAAATTTTTTTAACAAAGTTTCGGACGCCACTTTCGGCCGTCCGAACCTTTGTTCTACCGTCCGAAACTCGGCAGAGAGTTTCTATAAACTATAACTTCAAACCTTCATAACTTTCTCATTTTTAATCGGAATTGAGTGATTCAAAAACACATCTTCTTGTTATCTTCTCTAGTTTCTGAATTCGTAGCTTTCTGAAGTTAATCTATTTATACCCCATACGTGATCTTAAATTCTTCTTGTGACGTGAATTTTTCTTTTCAAACTTCTTTGGTTTTGCTTTTGTGAATTGATTTGTTTGAACTAATTGGTTGAGACTTGTTCTTAAAATCGACAAACAGTAAGCTTCAATTAGTTTGAGAGATTGATTGAGAGTATTTAGATAGGGTATACACGAGAAAAGCCATTACACTAGAGAGGAGAGTATTACTCACCAAAAGTGAGAACCCGAGAGGTTTTTTATTTTTGCTATCTTTTGTTATTTTTACTAACTTGCAGGAACAATGGAGGGAGATGATAAAACACCTCAAGGACAGCCCCAAACGGATCAAAAATATGTTAATGATGTTCTATTTGACATGATCCGAAAGCTCAATCTAAAGATTGATAATTTAACAATTTTTCCTTCACCAAAAAAAGGTTCTACTTCTCGACAAAATAAACATGAAGAAGCCGAGCCTAGTGATGAGGAGAATGAGGAGTTCATGGATTCTCCTAAAGATGGTAAGAAATCTGATTTGTCAATTAGTGGAGTTAAACTAACATTGCCTACTTTCCATGGTAAAGCAGATCCGGAAGCTTATTTTGATTGGGTTCGAGAGCTTGAACACTTCTTTGAAGGTAATAGCTATCCCGAACATAAGAGGTATCGCCTAGCCTTCATGCACCTCAAGGATTATGCAAGTTTGTGGTGGGATAAGGTAATGAGATCTAGACGTGAAGATGACGAACCACCTATTCAAACTTGGAAGCAAATGAAAGCGCTTATGAGGAAGAAGTATGTTCCATCACATTATAGCCGAGAGCTCAACAGAAAATTGCACTCCCTTGTGCAAGGAAACAAAACCGTAGAGGAATACTACCATGAGATGGAAGCTCTCATGATCAAGGCCAATGTTCGTGAAGATCCCGATTCAACAATTGAAAGATTTCTTAGAGGTATGAATTCTGAATTGTCTTATCATGTTGATTTACAATCTTATGTTGATATTAATGAGCTTGTTCATAAAGCTATTAAGATTGAAAGGCACATGAAAGGTAAGAACAGGTTCACACAACAGAATCCACCATGGCAAAGGGATTTGAAATCTAAATCAGCCCCTTTCACTCCACCAACAAAACCAAGGCAATTTACCTCAAACAAGCCATCTAGTGCGCCTCCTTATGTCCCAAAATCAGTCCCCAAAGCTGCTGAAAATGCCCCTAAACCGGCGACAACTTCTGCTCCAAGATTGAGGGATATTAGATGTTTTAAATGTCAAGGCTATGGTCACTTGCAAGCCAATTGTCCTACTGCCCGGATCATGATTACTTTAAATACTGGCGAAGTGGTAAGTGATGATGATTGTGCCGACATGCCACCTCTTGAAGAAAAGTACCAAGATGATCAAAGTGATGAGGGTGAAAAGCTTGATGAGCCGACCTACTCAGTTGGTAACTTTTCTTTAGTTTCTCGCCGTGTTCTTAATGTTCAACCTTTGGAAGATAATGATTTGATGCAACGTGATAACATATTTCACACACGCTGTTTAGTGCAAAACATAGTTTGTAGTGTGATTATTGATAGTGGTAGTTGCACAAATGTGGCGAGCACCTTACTTGTTAACAAACTGAATTTGAATTGCATGAAACATCCAAAACCATATAGGCTTCAATGGTTAAATAATTCAGTTGAAACTCGTGTCACTAAACAAGTAAAGTTTTCTTTCACCATTGGTAAATATGTTGATACTGTTTTATGTGATGTTGTTCCAATGGAGGCTAGTCATATTTTACTTGGTAAACCTTGGCAATTTGATTGTGATGTGCTTTATCATGCCAAGAAAAATTTTTACAGCTTTGTGCATAATGGTAAAAAGTATAGTCTTCATGCTTTAGCTCCTGCTCAAGTTTTTGAAGATCAAACTCGAATTGCACAAGCTTGTAAAGACATAAATGAAGCTAAGAAGAAGAAGGAACTAGAAAAACAACAAAACGAAAAATCTAATTTAGGCCGAGATGTATTTAGTAAGAAATCTTGTTGTTTTGCTTCTTCTAATGAGATTAAGAGAGCATTGATTAATAGGCAGTCCTTATACTTCATGTTTAGCAAGGAACTTATACTTGTTGTTGACAGTGATAACCTTGCTTCTTTGCCTAGTGCCGTGTACTCTCTTTTGCAGGAATATAGTGATGTGTTTCCCGAGGAGTTACCAATAGGTTTACCACCTATTCGTGGCATTGAGCACCAAATTGATTTCATCCCAGGAGCTCAAATTCCAAACCGACCAGCTTATAGAGCAAATCCGGAGGAAACAAAAGAGATTCAACGTCAAGTGGATGAACTCCTTGACAAAGGTATTGTGCGTGAATCTCTTAGTCCATGTTCAGTTCCTGTTATCTTAGTCCCTAAAAAGGATGATACTTGGCGAATGTGTGTAGATTGCCGTGCTGTTAATAAGATTACCATTAAGTATAGACATCCAATTCCTAGATTAGATGATATGCTTGATGAATTGCATGGATCTTCCATATTTTCCAAAGTTGATTTGAAAAGTGGGTACTACCAAATACGAATGAAAGAAGGAGATGAATGGAAAACTGCTTTTAAAACAAAGTATGGGTTGTATGAATGGTTAGTTATGCCTTTTGGTTTATCTAATGCACCTAGTACTTTCATGAGGCTTATGAACCATGTTTTTCGTCATTTCATTGGAAAGTTTGTGGTAGTCTACTTTGATGATATCTTGATATATAGCAAATCACTTGATGAACATGTTGAACATTTAAAACTCGTGTTTGCTATATTGCGTGAGAATTATATGCTAACCTTAAAAATTGTTCTTTCTGTTTGGAATCTATTATCTTTTTGGGTTATGTTGTAAGTTCTCAAGGCATTGCTGTTGATGAGTCAAAAGTCAAGGCAATCTTAGATTGGCCGAGACCATAAAATGCTAGTGAGGTAAGAAGTTTTCATGGATTAGCAAGTTTTTATAGAAGATTTGTTAAAGAATTTAGTTCCATTGCTGCACCTTTAAATGAACTTGTTAAAAAGAATGTCACTTTTGCATGGAATAAAGAACATGAAAACGCCTTTAACACTTTGAAGTATAAATTGACTCATGCCCCTTTACTTGCTTTGCCGAATTTTAATAAAGCTTTTGAGATACACTGTGATGCCTCCGGGATTGGTATTGGTGCTGTTCTTATGCAGGAATCAAGGCCCGTGGCTTATTTCAGTGAAAAGCTTAATGGGGCATCCTTAAAGTATGCAACTTATGACAAGGAGTTGTATGCATTGGTAAGGTCATTGCAGGTTTGGCAACTCTACTTATGGCCAAAAGAATTCATAATCCATTCTGATCATGAAAGTCTCAAATTCTTAAAGACTCAAGGTAAGTTGAATAAGAGACATGCAAAATGGTTAGAATTCATTGAAACTTTTCCTTATGTGATTAAATATAAATCTGGTCAAGAGAATGTGGTAGCTGATGCTTTATCTAGGAGATATGCTTTATTTACCTATTTACATGCAAAGCTACTTGGATTTGAATTGATTAAAGACTTGTATAAGGAAGATGTTGACTTTGCCGATCTTATGATCTTTGTTCAATACGGCCGAATGGTGATTATTTTGTGCATGATGGTTTCTTGTTTCGCAAGAATAAATTGTGCATTCCCTCATGTTCCATTCGTGATTTACTTGTTAAAGAAACCCATGGGGGAGGGTTAATGGGGCATTTTGGTATTGTTAAAACACTTTCTGTTTTGAATGAGCACTTTTACTGGCCTAACATGATTAAAGATGTTAAAAGTGTTTGTGAAAAATGTATTGTGTGTAAGCATGCTAATCCAAAAGGAAAGAGACTATCCCATTTTATGCCTCGCGGCGAAGTCTTTCCCTTCTCTCAGTTTCCAGGTAGCTTTGCCTTTGTGGTCTGCCCATGGTTCCCAAAGATTGTCGAGATTCCTCCGTGGGAGACACGTGAACTCCCTGCTTTCTTGCCATTTGTGCCAATAAGAGAGGGAAGAACATAGGTGTGTAGTCAGATTCTTGTGCTCGCCGAATGTATCACATGAGCACCTTTCCCATATCGAATGTCATTCTGTGCTGGATGGCATAGATTAGGAGTATCCTTTCTCGTGTCGCTCTGATGTTGTGGTTGGTAGGCATAAGCCTTGAATTTATGATAAGCAACCATATTCAGGCTTCGGTAGTTAAATCCTCTGTTTTCACGAAACTTGCATCAGATCGTGCATTCAGGGCCCAAAAAGCTCCAGGTAGCCCAACTGACTCGATTATATGGTTGACATTTCTGGCTTCCACCAACAGTTCAAAATCCCCCTCTGGATAGTCATGTAGTTGGAAGTGTTGATTGATGGTGTGGCTTGTTACCTTGAGGTACGTCCCCCTCAGGTAAACTTCATAGTGGTCGATCCAATTTGCGTCACTTGTATTGGCGTTGGCATAATATTCTTGGGCTAACTCTACATTGGATATGGCTGGAGCGAAGGTGAGAGGCTCCCACTTGTAGAATCAGATCGCCTCTTCAAATGTGTGTTTTGGGGCATCAAACTTACGTTCCACTAGGACATGTCAATAGATGAATCTATCAAATTGTCTCTCTGCCCTGTCATTCACAAACCTTAAGGGTTTGTTTGGAATGTACTCCTTATCCTCTAAATCGGAAGAATCTAAGCTGCTTAAGACTCCTCGGAGGTACGTCCTGTAGTCATCATCGATATGCGCCATGTACCTGAACTGGAGAATGTTGTGAATGCAGTGTGGAGTTATGCTTGATGTGAAGAATTTGGACTCCCTTCTTGGAAATTCTCACTCGACCGATGCTACTCACTCAAACTTGGGATGCATCTTATCATGCAAAATGAGTTATATTTATAAGGGTTTTCCATGCATTATTCGACCAACATGGAGCTAGAAGACGAGCCATGTGATTTAACTAAAAGACAAAATGCAAAGTGACATCATACATGCAAACAAAGTTGTGTGCAGCCTATCCTAATCTGATGCAACAATGGGTCACACTTGAAATAATTTGACTAAGTGACAATTCTCTATGGGTCCCCTTTGCATGCATTTGGCTTGTCACTTAAAACCCGGTTATGCACTTGTGCTGTTTAGCCATTTCTGCTCCAGGAATTGTGTGCGCCTTACTTGTGAATGAGTTGATTCTTCACTGACTTACTCAGATACCTTTTCCAGCTCGAGTTTCTCTTAATCCCCTAAGTACGGTTAAAACTCAAAAAATGGTTGTGCAGAAGAATCTAATTTTTAGAATATGTACTTGGTGTAATGACTCCGAATCAATTCTTGTCTGTGTTAGTGCAGAGATGATTCTTAGCGTGTATACCTTTTCTTGCCCATGACTCTCGGATATACTTACCACATTCTTGGGATACTCTGTGCTTCATGTGTGCTCATCTCGTCTCTCACTTGTTGAAGCTTCTATATTGTTTTTGTCCTTCTTCCTGCGTGTGAGAAGACATGGAGATATGAGGTTCACTTGATTATTGAAAACATAACTATTAACAGAAAGACAAACTAGACGAAGACAGAAAAATTAATTGATTATGTTGCCTCCCAATACAGCGCTTGGTTTATTATCCTCAGTCAGACATGGAAGAGCTTCTATCAAGAAGGGGACTGTTAAGGAACTGAGCTTGTCCCTTGTCTTCTGTGGGTGATTTGGAAATTTTCACTCTGTGCCCATTTACTTTCCAACTCGCTCCAGATGCCCCATTTTCCCTTAGAGAGTTCCAAAAGGGAAGATCTTTGTGATGACGAAGGGTCCAACCCATCTGGACTTCAGCTTACCAGGAAAAAGTCTTAGCCTGGAATCATATACAAGCACTTGTTGTCCCACTTCAAACTCCTTTACCTTGATCTTGGCATCATGCAATTTTTTTGTCTTCTCCTTATAAAAACTTGCATTGATGTATGAATTCCATCTGAACTCGTTTCTATTTATTCAATATCGTCATCCTTGACTCTTGAGCCAAGTCCAAGTCAATGTTCAACTTTTGTACTACCCAATAAGCCTTGTGCTCCAACTCAACTGGAAGATGACACTCATTTCCAAACACAAGCCTAAATGGTGAAGACCCAATTGGGGTTTTATATGCTGTCCTGTATGCCTAGAGTGCATCATCCAACTTGAGTGCCCAATCCTTCCTTCCCGGATTCACTACCTTTTTTAATATCCTCTTAATCTCCCGATTTGAAACCTCGGTTTGTCCGTTGGCTTGGGGGTGATATGCTATGGAGACTCTATGTTGCACCCGTACTTAGCCAATAGTGATGAGAAAGCTAATCCAAGAAGCTTTGTGGATGATCCATTACAAGGAGTTGGAGGACCTTTGACGCGTTCGAGAACTAAGCATATGAGGAGTGCACTATACGCGTTGATCAACGACACATTTGAGCGTGAACTGGTTTGTAAGGTTCGTGAGGAGGATGCAACAATCATTGCTTGTTTGGAAATGACTAGAATGGAGTTCAATGTTATGTTAGGTCGAAATGAGGCATTGGAAGGAAGAAGAGTCGAAGAACATGGACAAAGAGCATAAAGAGCTCCACGTCGCGACGTCCATGGAGTTCCATGTCGCGACGTGGAGAAACGCATCAAGGAGCTTAGAAGGATTGACACACGTCGCGACGCGCAACCACCGACGGCGCGACGTGCCCCGACGTCGAGACGTCCAGGCCCTTCCACGTTGCGACGTAACTCTCTGGAAGTTTTCAAGTTGGAAGAAAATTCACCAAAATTCGACATTAAATCAAGAATGATACCCACGTCGTGCGACGTGCGACCACCGACGTCGCGATGTGCGGGAATGCGGACAATTTTGCTTTGAATTTGTTAGCCGTTATTTCTTTAGGGTTTCTTGCCTATAAAAGGAAACCTTTTATGAATGTTTTTAGGAGACTTTGATAATTTTCAATTTTGAGAGTTGTAAACTTTCTTGTGTTCTTTGTGAAGAACAATTTATTCCATTCAATTAAGTGCTTGATTGTGTGGGATTCTTGATAACAAGGGTTCTACGGGCAAGTCTTCTTAGGGCGTTTGTTACGTGACAATTGATAGGTACGTTTCAATTTATTCATTAAATTTGGGGCTGCCTCATTTGCATTCTCTTCATCTTATTATTTCATTCGTTTAAATTCCTCAACTGATCTTGGGTTTGCATTCTTAGAATCCATAAGGGTCTAGGATCGTATCAGTTTGGTATCAGAGCCTAATTGGGGATTTTTCCATCAAAGAATTGCATCTTTGATTTTCTCTTGTGATTTTGATATATTGTGTCATTGTTGCATTGTTGATTCCATTGTTTGGTATTTTGTTATTCTTATCATTGTTGCAGATTGTGGCCAAGAAGAAAAAAAATAAAACTGCAGGAAAAAAAATGCAGAAAACATGAAAAAAAAAGTACAGAAATCTATTAAAAAAAGGCTAGTTTGAGTCTTGTTTGAGTTTTGATTCTTAAGTTTCAGCTTGAGTTTTCAAGGTAACATATTTGCCTTGATTTCTTGGAAAGTTTCTTGAATTTGTTGAATTGCAGGACTGTGCAGAAATTTTTTTCCAATATATGCTTAGAAGTTGCTGCACTAAATCAGTTGGGATTATTGCTTAGTTTATTGTTAGTATTGGGTAACTTTGTTGTTCTTGCTTGCCTAATTTCATTCCATTATTCAAGAGTCTTGTAATCATCCTTGTTCCTTAGAGTTTTCTGTCTTCTATACATATTCCCATTTAATTGAATTCTTGGTTGATGTGTGAGTGTTTGTTTAACCCAAAGAACTTGTAATGGAATTTGAGAGAGAGTTTCAATCTTTTGAGTGATACACGAGCATGAGTGTAAACACTTAGGGTGTGGAAAGGATAAATTTATTATTCCTAAATTCATCATGAGTGGGGAGGGAACAAGTAGTCCTTCTTGTAACATTGAAACTGTCTTTAAAGCCATCCAAGACCAATTTGATAAAATCAAACTTCGTCTTAACTTCTTGGAATCCACTGAGCAACCAACTAGGGAGAGAGTGGGTAGAAATCCATTGTTTGAAAGGGGAAATCATGAGGAAGAATCAGAGGAGGAAGAAGAGGGAACATGGGGTAGATTTGTAACGGGTTTGAATAGGGAGATAGCTGATGTGGTAGAGTTGCAACAATATGTTGACATGGAAGAATTGTTGCATAAGGCCTTGAAAGTTGAGAGGATTGTTAAGGCTAAGGAGAAGAGTACTTCGATTAGTTCTTGGAGGGATAATAAGCCAGTTCTTGGAGTACTTGGAAGAGTACTTGGAATAGTTCTTTGTAATTGTAAAAGATTTTGAAAGGAAAGAAAAAGGTGAATCTAGTGAGAGTAAAAGCCGAGAGGAAATCATCAAAAGAGAGGAAGAAAAATCAGAAAATGAGAAAAATAAGTTGAGTGTTTTTGCAACAAAAAAAGAGGTGAAAGAAAAATTGAGTGACGGAGAGAGTTTGTTTATTTTGTTGTATAAAGATGTGTTTTTGCTTGATGCTAAGATACTTGATCTTTTGCCTCGAGAAGTGGTGTTTTTATTGCAGGAGTACGAGGATGTTTTTCTCGAGGAGTTGCCTGCAGGACTTCCACCATTGCGTGGGGGATAGAGCACCAAATCGACTTCATTCTCGATGCTTCTATACCAAACCGTCCAGCTTATCGAACTAATCCGGAGGAGTCCAAGAAGATTCAAGCTCAAGTGGAGGAGTTGTTGCAAAAGGGGGCTGATGAGTTGGTTTTATACCAACTATTTTGTACTAAGAAATCTTGGCTTTTGTCTTGTTTTTAATGAAATGAGTGGTGTTTTATATGTTTTAGGTGTTTTATGCATGTTTGTGATTTGCAAGCTGATAATGTTTAAATGATGCAAAAAGAGTGAAAAATGATGGAAATGAAGTGAAATGTGTTAAGGAAAAAATTGGAGAAACTTAATATGATCTCTTGGAGAAATTAGGGTTTCTGGGCAGAGTTGAGTATGCGAATGGTTTTGAGTGTAACTTGTTCAACTCTAATCAAATTGGTGAGATCTTGGACGATATGAAAAGCTCTTAGCATGGACTTCATTTGCTGTGTTTTAACTTTGTCCAATTTCTATGTGCAAGGCCATGAAACGAGGACTTCTTTGGAGACACTACATTAGGGATTCAATGTTGCATTTATTGTCATAGTTTGGGAGATTGCTGACATCTTGAGCTCTAATTGTCCGTTGGTGTTGTTTCTTGTACTCAGGGAAAGGCAGGAGAAAACTCTACAATTCTTGTGTTGAGCTCAATTTCTAACTTGGAAGGTAAAAGGGTGAATTTTAGCCATGAATTGCTAAGATGAGATTTGCACTACGATGAATTTTAGCCATGAATTGCTAAGATGAGATTTGCACTACGATGCATCGTAGTGCAAATATCCAGTTTTGCCATGTCTTGGTATTTCGGCCATAACTTTCTCATCCTGAGTCTAAATCGGGTGATTCAAAAGCCAATGGAAAGCCACGAGAGATATCTATAACATTGGTGTTCAAGGTGAAGGCCAGGTCGGAAAGAAAAGTTGGAAATTCAACGTGGGAAGTGGCAAAACCAAATTAGGGTTTTAAGCCTACGATGCATCGTAGGCTTAAAATGCACATTTTTCTATTTTGGCCATAACCCTCCCACCTGAGCTCCGATTTGGATGATTCAAAAGGCTATGGAAAGCTGAGATCAAGAGCTACAACATTGGTTCTTTAAGTTTCTCCAAATGCCCAACACATCATAGCTGAATCTCGGGTGAAAGATTGGTGAATGGTGTGCACAATATGGAAATTTCACTACGATTCATCGTAGTGCAATTCTGCTCAAGCACAAAATTGTACTACGATGCATCGTAATGGAAATTTACTCAGACACACTTTAACACAACAATTCATCGTAGTGTTAATTTTCACCTCATACATTCATGATTTATATACTTAGAATTTCAAACCACATTTCATGCATTTCAGCTTTAAGTTTCCAACTTCTTTCATTTGCATCTCTACTTTACATATTTCAATTTCACAACATTTGTTCATTACATCTCTCACTCACTTCACAATGAACTGGATACACTTATGTATTTGATTTGTTTTCATTGTTTTGTAGGTTTCATCACTTGGTAAGCATTCATGGCAGTGAGCTTAAGTTCATAAGTTCTCATTTCATTCATTCAATCTCCTTTTGCATCCTTCATTGATTTCACTCCATTTTACTTCATTTCTTTCACCTCACATTTCACGCATTACATCACACGCATTTCAACACACTCATTTCATCACACTCATTTCATTACAACTCAAGCAAAACATCGCACACACCTCACTACACGGCGATGCATCGCCATTTTGTTAGGATTGGCTGACGATGCATAGTGGCGATGCATCGTCGTGAAAAGGGTTAACACTACGATGCATCGCCACGATGCATCGTAGTGCATTTCAATATGTGCTACGATGCATCGTAGCGTTAGCTTGTTGTTTGTGATTTTGAATGTTGATTTTGTTGCTGAAATGGCTAAGTGTTTGAAGGTTGTTCCATGAAGTTTTTTAGCTTTGTTGCACTGCATTGATTTGGTCGTAACTCTCTCGTTTCAGCTCCAAAATAGGTGATATAAATGGCTATGGAAAGCTAAGACAAAGTGTTACGACTTTCATGTTTTAAGTTTTCCCAAATTCATAGTGCATCATGATCAAATCTTTGTGGGAAGTTGCTGCCATGAACTCTTTTGTGTTGAGTTTCTAGAAAAATGGCTAAGTGTTTAACTTCTGATTTTCTGAAATTCCAGGCAGCTGAAGGCGTGGTGTTCGGTGGCAAGAAGGCGTGAATCTTTAAAGGCTGGTCTGCTTGGAAGCTCGCAGAGAAGCTGAAGGCGTGATAGGCGCAAGCAAGAAGGCGTGAACTTGGTCTGATCTGCAACCTGAATTCTTCAGAAGCGAAAGCGTGAAGAGAAGAAGCTGGAAGGCGCTAGCACTGTACTGAAGGTGCGCGGCCGTTGAACTGAAGGCGCTGGGTTGCTGAAGAAGTTTTTCAACTTGGGATTTTCAAAATTTAGGCTGATTCTTAGTCATTTCTTTGAAGGCCATTTTGTGTAATACTTTATACATTTTATGTTGCGTATTAGTTATGTTTTCCCAACTCTATATATAGGGAAGGTAGCTAACATGTAAAGGGACGATTCATTATTCACTGCTCACATTTTCCATATTGTAACCGACTTTTGATTTTAAAGAGCGGGAAGTGTTCTTGAGATCTACTTTCTCTCTCTACTTCATCTCTCTAAGTTTGTTGCTTCATTTTGGATTCCGATCAAAGATTTACTTTCATCATTGTACATCTCCTGGAAATTGAGAAGAAACGTGACAATCCTCTAGGCATTTGGAAGCTTTTAAGATTCTTAATTGGTAAACTTTTCCAATTAATGATTATGAACTGTTTAATCTTCCAATTCGTTGATCGTGAAGCTGAAATGGAGATTTGTGGCTAATTGTGTGATAATCTAGGATACTGAGGGTGAATGCTAGGTTGAAATTGTAATTGTGCAGTAGAACTAACAATCTAATATAAGAAATGAAAATTCTCAGCACTGAATTTGTAAAACTTGTTAAGTACATGCTTTTGATCTGAATTTGATGAAATGAGATTTGATTGCGGTCGTCATGCTGAATTGAGTCTTCTTTTGTAAGATTTGGATGGAAATCATGAATAAGAACCTGAGAATGCATGAGTTCTTAAATCTGTTTGAATTTGCACAGATCTTAAGGCTAGACCTTACTATAGGAAGCTTTGAGTCTGTAAAATCCAGAGAACAAGGTGACAAGAGATTCTCCTACTTAAATGATGAATTTACCTGCTAGGATCGGGTCTCACCATGGGAGATTCTAGGTGTTCATACCTGAGTAATTTGAGTGGGGAATTGCGATGACACGGTTTTACTTCACCATTCTTAGGCCCGATCATAGGATAGGATGGTGTCGGGAGACTAAAATTGTAGTGTAGTGACCATGCTAACTATAATTTCGGTCTCTATTTGTGATTCTCCTCATCTGCTTTGATTGTATGTTAGTAATACTGCCTGTATGAGAAGTTGCATTCACCCGGAAGTAGCCTAGATTATCAGCTTAATTTTCTTGAGAACTTTGCTTTTACTTCTCTGAGTCTAACTTGTATGTTCATTTAAATCGTATTCGTGTGGAGTTAAACCAGTTTACTTCCTGTTAAATTTTGTAATCAGTGTTCTCTCAATCTTGTTATATTTTGGTGACATAATTGAGCATATCAAACTTCATGAATCGACTATTTCCCTGAGGAACGAAACCTAGCTCACTGCTACTATATTCAGTGAAATTAGGATAAATTGACGAGCCACGACACTCGACATCAATTTTTGGCGCCGCTGCCGGGGACTTAGGCACGGTTCTTGGAATTTGTTGTTGTTCTGTTCTTAGTCTGTGTGTTTTATTGCTTTGATTTAGTTACTTCGTTTGCTTAGTACCAAGTTTCTTGAATTGCACATTTTTACTCTTTACTGTGTGTTGATTCTGTTACTTTTACCATCTTGTATTGGTTTGATTTACAGTTGGATCCATTTATTCGGTTTCATTTGGTGTACTTGAATGTTGAATTTTACTTCTATTGATTTGAGTTCATATTGCTGTTACCTTTATAGTTAAAATTCGGAATCCTTGTTACTGTGATTGTTGTTGTTTCTTTTCTCGATATCATTTACTTTTTCTGTCTGTGTATGCCTAGGTCTGTAAGATCTATAGGAGATCCAAGCAAAGCAGAGAAACATGGCAGCTCAAGGAGTACAAGCACCGACGTTTGGAGACCACGATACAGTAAATTTTGACAATCGATTTGGTCATCAGGACATCGATGTGGAAAGTTAGCACATTCCTCCACAAATCGTTTCAATGATTACCCAGGGCCAATTCTTCCAAGGTCTTGACAACGAAGATCCTAATGATCACCTTGATTCGTTTCTTGGGTTATGTAGCACTTTCAAGTTGCCAAGGGTCGACAGGGGTGAGGTTCATAGAATTTTGTTCCCCTTATCTATTCGTGGAAAGGCTAAACATTGGTTCAAATGTATTGGGGGAGCAAATACTGGAATGTCATTTGATGATCTACAGAATAGGTTCTTGTCCAAATACTTCCCTCCAGCTAAGCTTGAAAAGAGAAGGTTGGAAACTATGAACTTTCAACAACAAGATAGTGAGTCATTTAGAGAAGCTTGGGAGAGATTCAACGATTTGATTAGAGATTGCCCCAATCATGACTTGGGCGAGATTAGGGAATTAAATACCTTCTTCAATGGCCTAACTCCTGAATCCTCTTTGATGGTTAAAGCTTGTGCTAATGGGGCACTTAAAGACAAATCTGTGCTTGAGGTGCGTGAACTGTTTAACCAGATAGCTGAGGATGAATACCTTTTTCCAGAGACTAGAAAGCCACATGTTAGGAGGCAAAGAGTAATTCTTGATGTAGATGAGGAGACTTCACTTAGTGCTAAGTTTGAAGCATTAGCTAAGCAGGTGCAGACTTTAAAGGCGACTCAAACAAAAGCCCCTGTACTTTCATGTGGACTATGCAAAGGGGAACATCACACGGATGAATGTGCAATCACTACTGAATCCATTCAGTATGTGAATAACAACAGCAACAAGCCCCAATATGCTGGAAACTATTCGGGGAACAATTACAATGGAGGCAACAGACAATATGGTGGAAACCAAGACAACTGGAATCAACAGCAGAACCAAGGAGGAAATTACTATCAAGGTAATGACTCAATGAGAGCAATGAATCAACCACCTCCTGGTTTTGATAATCAGGCTAGCACATTAGAACAAAAGAAGCCAACGGTAGAAGATATGTTCCAAAAGCTGATGGAAAAGATGGATAAGAACGAATAGAGATTTGGAGGTTTGGAGTCCACTGTAAAGCATCATGAAGCTACTCTGAAGAATATAGAGATGCAACTTGGTCAGCTGGCCAATGCTGTTCACCAGAGGCCAAAAGGAGTTATTTCGAGTGATACAGTACCAAATCCCAAGGGAAGAGAAGCATGCAATGCTATTACTTTGAGGAGTGGAAAATTGTTTCCTGGAAGAAAACATGCAGAAAACAAAAGTGATGGCTTGGAGGAGGACCAAAAAGATGAAGCTGAGGAAGTTTTGGCCTGAGAAGAATGGTGAGCAAGAGGAAAATAAGTCTAATAGGAAGGAAATATCAGCAAGGGTGGGGAATGAGATTACCAGAAATTCCAATCCTTATAACTTCCCAGATTATGCTCCAAAAGCTCCATTTCCAAAAAGGAAGAAACTTCCACCTAAAAAGGGGCCTCAATTCAATCGTTTCCTGGATGTACTCAAGCAAGTGAACGTGACTCTTCCTTTGATGGATTTAGTGACATCAATGCCAAAATATGCCAAATATCTCAAGGATCTCATTTCAAACAAAGAACAAATCTTGAGATGTGATGTTCCCATGATGGTTTTTGAGTGCACTCAAGCCTGGATGGTTCATGATCTTCCTCCGAAGCTTAAGGATCCTGGGAGTTGCACTATCCCATGCAAAATCGGCACAAGGCATTTTGCAAAGGCGTTATGTGACTTGGGTGCTGGAATCAACTTAATGCCATTATCCATTGCTATCAATGTTGGATTGGAAAGCCGGATTCGCCCAGTTGCAGTAACTCTCCAATTGGCAGATAGATCATTGGTAACTCCCAATGGTTTGGGAGAAGATGTTTTGGTAAGAATAGATAAATTTACATTACCAGTTGATTTTATTGTGCTTTACATGGAAGAGGACCCTGAGGTTCCTCTCATTTTTTGTCGTCCCTTCTTAGCCACTGGTGATGCTTTAATTGGTGTGAGAAACAAGACAGTCACGTTTAGGATTAACAATGAGGAAGTGGTTTTTGATGTAAACTATGCTATAAAGCAACCTCTAAATATGGAGTCTGGTTTTGCTATCAAAGCCATAACATGTTCTTATTTGAATAATTTGAACAATATGCATGATTTCTCTGTTGTTGATGAGTTAAGTGTTTGTGAGGATGATTTTGATGGAATTGACATAGATGATGAGGACAAGAAAATTATTTTTGAAATTGAGGATATTATTGAATGTTGCTATTTGGAAGAATCGATTTGTGAAATGCAAAGTGATGTTGTGGAAGTTAAAATGCATGAGTCTGTGAAGGACAATGAACATGATTCGTTTATGTTGTCACATGTTTTGACTAATGAGATTTGTAATCCCACTGAGGTGAGGAAGGAAGAATTTCTTTGCAGGAATGAAAAGCTTTTACCTTCCATTGTGGTGGCGCCAAAGCTGGAATTGAAACCACTTCCACCTTATCTAAAATATGCTTTCTTGGGAGAAAATGAGACATTGCCAGTTGTTATATCTTCAAAGCTCGAAGGTTGGCAAGAGGAAAAGCTTTTGGAAGTTTTGAGGAAACATCAGTTGGCTATTGGATGGACAATTGCTGATATAAAAGGCATAAGTCCTGGCTTACGTATGCACAAGATTTTTCTTGAGGAAAATGCTGTGCCAGTACGGGATAGACAGAGAAGACTAAATCCCCAGATGATGGAAGTTGTGAAGAAAGAGGTTATCAAATTGTTTGACTTTGGGATGATTGTTCCAATTTCAGACAGCGAGTGGGTTAGTCCTGTTCAATGCGTTCCGAAAAAAGGAGGGGTCACGGTTATAAAGAATGAGGCTAATGAACTTCTAGCAACAAGAGTGGTCAGTGCCTGGAGAGTTTGTATGGATTACAAGAAGCTAAATAAGGCAACTAGAAAAGACCATTTCCCTCTTCCATTCTTGGAACAATTGTTGGATAGAATTGCTAGCTACCTTTTCTATTGCTTTTTGGATAGATACTCTGGTTACAACCAGATTGCAATTGATCCCAAGGACCAGGATAAGACAACCTTTACATGTCCCTTTGGCACATTTGCTTATAAAAGAATGCCATTCGGTTTATGCAACGCCCCGGCTACCTTCAAGAGATGTATGATGGCAATATTCCATGACATGGTGGAATCAATAATTGAGATATTCATGGATGATTTTTCTGTCTTTGGTATGACATTCGATGGTTGTTTGGAGAACTTGGCAAAGGTGTTGAGAAGGTGTGAAGAAATGAATCTTGTGTTGAATTGGGAAAAATGTCAGTTCATGGTTCAAGAAGGGATTGTGTTAGGCCATAAAATCTCTCATGCTGGGATGGAGGTAGATCGAGCTAAGAAAGATGTCATTGCCAAACTTCCTCCACCTACCAATGTTAAGGGTATCAGAAGCTTTCCCGGACATGCTGGGTTTTATAGAAGGTTTATTAAGGATTTTTCAAAGATAGCTAGACCCTTGTGTAGCCTCTTAGAAAAAGATGTCAAGTTTGAGTTTGGAGCTGAATCTGTTGAAGCATTTGAAACTTTGAAAACGAAATTGGTGGAAGCTCCTGTGATAGTTACTCCTCATTAGGGTGAACCCTTTGAAATTATGTGCGACGCCAGTGATTATGCTTTAGGAGCTATTTTAGGCCAGAGAAGAGACAAGATTTTTCATGCTATCTATTATGCTAGCAGATTGCTCAATGAGGCTCAAATGAATTATACAACTACTGAAAATGAAATGTTAGCAGTGGTCTTCGCATTTGATAAATTCCGAGCCGATCTTTTGGGGTCAAAGGTCATTGTTCATACAGACCATGCTGCATTGAAGTATCTGCTTGCAAAGAAGGAATCCAAACCACGTTTGATTAGATGGGTGTTGTTGCTCCAAGAATTCGATGGGGAAATCAAAGATAGGAAGGGCTCTGAAAATGTGGTTGCTGACCATCTCTCAAGACTGGAATCAGAGGCTCAAGATGATTCAAATATTTTGGTTAAGGAGCATTTTCCTGATGAACAAGTGTTCAAAGTGGTTGAAAGGACATTGCCTTGGTACGCTGAGATTACAAATTTTGTTGTTGCTGGCAAAATTCCATCTTATTACTCCAGTGATCAAAAGAAAAGACTGAGAAGTGATGCTAAATATTTCTTCTGGGAAGACAATTCATTATATAAAATATGCAGTGATCAAGTGATAAGAAAATGTGTCAAGGAAGAAGAAAAGGAGGACATCTTGAAGGCGTGCCATGAAGGACCCTGTGGTGGTTATTTTGGATCAACTAGGACAGGGTTCAAAATCTTGCAATGTGGGTTTTATTGGCCACATATCTTCATGGATGCCAGAATATGGGTTGGAAAATGTGATCGTTGTCAACGAACTGTTAATATCTCTTCAAGAAATGAGATGCCGTTCAACTACATCTTGGAGGTAGAGATTTTTGATGTGTGGGGTATTGACTTCATGGGGCCATTCCCTAAGTCGAGAGGAATGGAGTACATCCTGGTGGCAGTGGATTATGTTTCCAAATGGGTGGAAGCTGTGGCTTTGGCTCATAACGATGCAAAAAGTGTAACTGCCTTCTTGAAGAAATACATCTTTAATAGGTTTGGCGCTCCCAGGGCTATAATAAGTGATGGAGGAACTCATTTTTGTAACAAGCTCTTCGAATCTTTGTTGGCAAAATATGGTGTTACTCACAAAGTTTCCACAGTTTACCATCCTCAGACCTCTGGCCAAGCTGAAATTTCCAATCGGGAGATCAAGAGAGTTCTTGAAAAAGTGGTAAATCCAGGCAGGAAAGATTGGTCTTTGAAGTTAGATGATGCATTGTGGGCATACAGAACAGCTTACAAGACCCCAATTGGAGCTTCTCCTTTTCGATTGGTTTTGGTGAAGAGTGTCACTTGCCAGTGGAACTTGAACATAAGGCGTATTGGGCTATTCAAACATTGAACATGAATTTGTCTGAGGCTCAATCAAAAAGAATGTTGGAATTGAGTGAACTGGATGAATTTCGATTCAATGCTTACATGAGTGCTAAGATGTACAAGGAGAGGACTAAAAGAATTCATGATGCCAAGATTCAATCCAAGATTTTTGTTCCAGGGCAATTGGTATTGCTTTATAACTCTAAACTCAGATTGTTTCCTGGAAAATTGAAATCAAGGTGGAGTGGTCCTTTTAGAGTTGTTGATGTCAAACCTTATGGGGTAGTGAAAATCAATAATGAAAAGAATGGCAATGTGTGGAAAGTGAATGGTCATCGTCTCAAGCTTTACTTAACTTCTCATGATAAGGATAGCACTAATGCGGAACGAGATCCACATGAGCTATACCTTGATGATCCTATCATCTCCAATTGAGCTATGAAGCACGGTCGGGCTGTGGACTGTAAACCAAGCGCTCTTGGGAGGCAACCCAGTGTTTTTTTCCATTGTTTCTTTTCTTTTGTTTGGTTGGAACTATTTTTCTTTGTTAATTTTTAGTTTGTGTCGATTTTGGTTTCAAATTGTGGCAAAATCTTCGAACATAACTCAGGGTTATCCTTTGGCAGATTTGCATGAGGATGATGATGGGCATTATTGCTAAAAGCAGGAAATGAAGCTTTGGTTTTTTCTATTCATTTGGGTAAATGAGTGTATTTTTCTACAACTCAGGTAAAAGTTCTGATTGTAAGAATTGATTCTAGTCCCGTGAACTTAAGAGCATTATTGATGCCTTGCTGTTTTGGATGGTTTCAATAATAGAATAATGCGGACAATAAGCTCAGATATGTAGGCTTTCATTTTTCAGAATCATTCACATGTGTTTGTTGGGTAGCTAGATGGCAATTCTATATATTGAATATCGTTCTTTTGCATGCTCATTACCCTTCTTTACATTGTTGCTCTTATTAGACATTGTTCATTTCTTGATCATGGCTGATTATTCTCCTCATCAGAATCCTTATGAATATGCTATATTTAGTGAAGATCCAGGAACTACTTCATCTTCTTCTTCCTCTTCTAATGATGATGCAGTGGTGCTTGATGTTGAACCAGCTAACTTTCCTCATTTTATTAATGCTAATGCTGAGAATTTGTACCATGGTTTTTGCAATAGAGCTGTTATAATTGAGACGCCATTCGAGGTCCCTTCCAGGAGATTTGAGGATGTGATCTTCAGGCATTCGTGGTCTCGTTTTGCACGAGCTTCAGTAGTAGTGAATATGGACATAGTTAGAGAATTTTATGCCAATTCACGGGCTAATGGTGTTTACTCAGTGTTTGTAAGAGGGAAGTATTTGAGGGTCACCCGACACAGTATCAATATGCTTTATCGCCTTGATGATTTTCCTGGTAACACTTATTGTAGGTTGCTTCGGGCTGTCGATATTGATCGCTTGTTGGCTTCAGTGACTTTACCTGGTGCTAGATGGGTGAGGAATGCTCGACGCGAGGCTTTATATGTACCTACCAGTGAACTCATAGCCGAGGCAAAATTATGGTTAATGTTTATCAATTACAGGCTTTTACCTACTAACCTAACAGATATCGCATCTAGAGAACGCGTTCTTTTGATTTATGCTATTTTACATGATTTCTCTATTGATGTTGGGAAGTTGGTGTTAAAGTTCATCAGGCGAGCACAAAGAAGTGAGGTTGAACCAATGTACTTTCCAGCTTTGATAACAGCCATGGCTCGTGAGAAGGGCGTTAATATCACTTCAGCTGATAATCCTCAACATCCTCTTGGTCTTTTGGGACCTCTTCAATGGCCTGTGTTACAAGAGGAAGAAAGAATTGCAAGATTGTCTCATGGTTTGTGAAACGTTGATGGCCAGGTTCCTTTGTTCTTGATTGTTCTTATTTTATCACGGGGACCGTGTCTTATTCAAGTGTGGAGGGAGGCTTCGCCATGTATCTAGATTATGGTTGTGGGTTGAACATGTATGGTTACCTTGATTATGTGTTAAGGGGATTGTTTGCTATAATGGAGTTGAGTATAGTATTATAGTGTAGTATTTTGTTATTATGTTTAGCATGTTACATTTGGCTCTTGTAAGGTTTGAATATTGTGTTGCGTTTGTGTGTTTAGTGTTAAAGTGAAAAGAATTGTGTGCTAGTTTTAGTGTAAATTTTTGATGTGTTGTTGGTGTAAATATTTTGTGTGATTGTTACAATTTTTGATTCATGGTCTTCGGGTTCAACTTCACACACTTGCATTGATGACAAGGATATCTGCAATTTTGAATATATCTGAACATGAATTTAATCTTCTGAAAAGCTGACAATTGAAGTAAGGATTGGATTGCTATTGAGACATGAATAGGAAATGGATATGGAATGAACGAGAAAAAAGAAAAAGTTTCAAAGAAATTGGCATTTTGAGTTCACATGGAAAATATAAAAACCTTCCTGTTTGTTTTTGCTATTCATTATTTTTGAGAGTATGATTGAGAAGTGTTCGGTTGAATTGAATAGAGTGAGTGCAGCTTGCGGTGGTTGTTTTGTGTGGTGTGATTGCATGTAGTATGTTGGGCAGAGAAAGATATCAGAGTTCACATGCTTGAGTTGAACTCACATGTCTTGAAAAGAGCCCCCACCTTTGAGTAACTAGAGTGCTTGGTAGTGTTTGGTGGGAATATTTACTCAACTTGTTTGACCAATTTCTCTTTACTTCATGTTTCTATAAATGCAACGCCTATTGTTGTTGTTATTTGAAGTCATCACATTTTATAAACACAAGTCGGCATTCACAAGGGCATAGTGCCTACATTTGTATTCTTCATCCTTTCTCTTCCAAGACTTAAGTCTAGCTATCCAAAAGTTCTCCACTAAGGTATGTTCTTTTAAACCTTCTTGAAGCTTTGTGATTCCTTTTGTGTACATTGAAATGTTCAAGTAATGAAAGTGGAGGCATGATTTTGATTATGAAGTAGCTATAAAATGGATTGATGAACATGGAAAACATGATGTTGATAGTCAAATGACAATGCATGTTAAATGAGGCGAAGCATGAGTTAAAAATTTTTGATTTTCAAGAATTCCAGCTTTGCCACGTTTCTGTTTTTAGTACATGTTGAATCAGGATTTGAATTTGATAAATCTGCCCAGCGTGACATGTCTCGGTATTTTGGGTATAACTTGCAAATGAAATGTCCAAATATGTTGATTCTAGTGGTGGGATTTAGCTAGAAGGAAGGGCTTCATTGTTTATGTTATACACTTTTGCTGGATTTAGCTGGATCATTGCCCATTTTGGAAGAAAATACATGTCATGCAGCTGAAATTGTTAAATTGACAATTTTCTGACACTTCTTGGTTTTCTGGTTATAATTTCCTCAATTCAAATCCAAATGGAACGAGACCAATTGCAGATTTTAGCCTACATGACAACCTACAATGTTTGTGTTTACCAATTTTGCTAATTGAGGTTGGAAGATAGGCTAATGAATAGAGGAAGGTAGAGCTGGAGTGAGGGAACAGTCAAGTTTGGTAGCTTTCGAGAAGTAGTCATATCCTGTTCAAATTGAGTCCAAATGGGTTGTTTCTTGTCCATATTTTCGGCACAACTCATGCTTTCTAACTTTCATGTTTGAAGTATTGTGTAAATCTTCTTGCTTAATATGTATTCATTCGGTTATTAAAGAGTGCAAGGCTGAAAATTTTGTTTTCAGATAATTGTTCAAATGCTGTCATTTGATGTTGGATGATACATTTTGAGCAATTATTTGAGAATCGATTTTCAGTGTGATATTAAGTTTTGGATTGTTCAACAAGTGTGCCTTATACTCCTGGCATTTGTTATTCTTACAGATATGGCCCCAAAGAAGGATTTGATTTCACAAAAGGTCACAGCCTCTAAGAAGGCAGCATCAACTTCAAAGGGCGAAAGTTCTAAGAAATGAAAAGCAAAGGCGAAAGGAAAAGCACCAGTGCATGAAGACACGAACTCAGAATATTTTGCTGAAGATCTCCCAATTTTTGAAGACCCTCCCCGAGTTACAATCCAAGCTCCGACCCCCAAGAAAAGAAAGGGTGTTGATACACCATCAATGTGGGTTGATGATGAAGCACAACGACACTGGGAAATGGGATTGCCCATAAAGAAACTTCATCTGGAGAGAGCTTTTACTGTGGATACGGGACCTTTCAAGAAGCTCATGGAATTCCATAAATTTGACCAGAAATTGACGATAGCCCCTCCTTTTTGCAATGTCAGTATTGCTCGGGAACTTTATGCGAATGGTAAATCTCCAAATAAGGAAGGTGCTATCTATGTGAGGGGAGTATGGGTGAAAATCACCAGTGAGATAATCAATGACTATTTGGGTACACCGAGTTTTTCAACAGATTCTTTTGCATGCCCAATGGAGGAAGATGGAGATAAAGAGTTACTCAATGAGCTTGCACATCCTAGGGCCGAATGGGTAGTAAATCAGCGAGGGGAGCACAAGCATGTTCGCCACCAATTCCTTAAGGCTGATGTTAAGTTGTGGTTGTCGTTTGTGCTCTCACGATTGATGCCAAGTTCGCAAGTGACTGAAGTGACACGGAAACGGTTGTATCTAATCTCAGCAATTAGGGGGTGCAGATCTATTGATGTGGGCCGAGTTATTCTGAATGACATAAAACAGGGGATTGAGGATGAGTCTGCTGCTATCTGTTATCCATTGCTTCTCGAGGAAATATGCAAAGCTCAGGGAGTGAATGATGAGCTTGGTCGTGATTGGAGACCAACTAAGATGCCTATTGCGCCTTATTTATACAAGAAGTACCTCAATATTGATCTTGAGATAGTGAAAGCACAGGCAGCTGGAAGGTGAGTTCGTCGAGCTAATGTTAAGTCTTCAGGGCATAGTAACCAATCTGGGCACCAGCAGAATGTATATGATTTCAGTGCTTTCCAGAATAGTCTTAATGACATTCAGCATTCAATTGGAAGTCGTTTTGAAAACATTGGAAGTCGTTTTGATGATATAGATGGGAGGCTACAATCTATTGAACATCGCTTCATGAACATAGATGAAAGGATGGAAAGGATGCACGAGGGCATAGAGGCTATGCATCAAGAATGGACAACTCATGCTTCGAGCATGGATCACAGATTGGATGACATGACCGCAGTAGCCCAGCAGCAATTTGAAGTGCTTTATCATAGGCAATAGTGCATGCAACAGGAGATTGATAGAAGTAACAAGATGACAGTCTACTATCATTCGGAATATAGGACCTCCGAAACTAACTCCGACTTCGGTACAGTTAGCTGCGATGCCGTCCCTTCCGTCATTACCTACATTTGGTAGAATTCCGTCTATGCCTTATACTCCCACATTCCTACCAAATCCGGGGTTTACACCTGCTAAATGATTTCCATTGTTAGCAACTGATCAAGTTATTGAAGGTCCAACTCATGGCCCTTTTCAGTATGTGCATCAGCCCTTTGTTGCTCCCACAATTGCTACAGCATCATTGTCATCTACAGCGGCATTTGAATTCCCTTCTTCTTTTGCTCCATCATCATTTTGTACTTCCTCATTTGTTACAGCACCATTGGATGGACAGTCTTTGCCATGTACAGCTGCGTTCGGATCTCCTTCTTCATCAGCTTCATCATCGTTCTCTCAGGGAGTTCCTCCTCCTTCTTAGCTTATTACATTGAGGACAATGTTTAATTTAAGTGTGAGGGGAGGCAGTTGTGTGATGTGTGATGTGGTTGCTATGTTACTTGATACTCGGTGTGTTGATTGATTGATTGATTGAAAATTTTTTTATTGCATGTGGGTGCTTAATAATGTTGAGAAAGGGGGATTCGGTGAAGATTTCATGTGTAATAATCTGAGTTGAAAATTTGTGTGAAGTTCTTGAAGTTGAAGATTGGAAGTTGTTTTGTGTTGATGACTTGTGAAGTGATGATGAGTTGAAGAAGTTTTCTTTTGAAGAATGATATGCCTTGTGAAGTTCGGAGAAGTTGAAGCCTTGTGAAGAAGTGCTAAGAAGATTGCCTATTCTGTCTACTTTGTTTAATTTGTGTTTTGCGTGGTATGTGTTGAATAAAATTTTAGATCATGGAGTGGGTTTTGCTTGTGATAAGTAGAAGTGTAAGACAACTTTGTACTAGTACTCGGATCCGTGCTCTTTTAACGAAATAAGAGTGCGTTGTGTTATGTGAAAAGTATGAATTGCGATGTGAATTTGTGAGAAAAAAGAATAATTTGGTGATGTTTTGAACTTATCATCTTGCATGCAACTTGTGGAATTGGAAGTGTTGTGCGAAGGAAAAAAATGTGTGCTCAAAGTGCATTGAATAAATGCAAAAAGAGGAATGAAATAAACCTAATCAAATTTCAGGAGAATGAGTAGTCACTTTGTATGTGAAACTTTGTTCTTAGTCCACTTTGGCTTATTCCTAGTTCATATTTATTATATCTTTTTGTTATTGCATGTGAAAATTTTTTGTTTTTGGTACTAAATTTGAAGAAATCTGCACATTTTGTTAGCTAAAGCCTGATGTTAATGTAAGATAGATGTGCCAAGCAAAACTTAATTGACATAGGAGGTAATGTGTATGGATTCGTTTCTTTTTGCTATGCATTTTTCTGGTGTCTCTAGAATTCGTGCATGTTTAGTCAATTTGGGATTCTTATGAACATGTGCTTGCACAAGAAATGATATGGGAGAAAAAGCCATATTGGCAACTGGGAAGGAAAAAGCCATAAGAACCTGGCAATCAAATATGGAGAAAAAAGCCATAAAACCCAGGCATTATTTCAGTCATCAATATGTGCACCAATGTGCAGCACTAATGTGCAGAATAAGGGCAATGTCCCATAGAGTACTAATGTACGCATAGGTACCATCAATCTTGTGATTGCATGTTCATAAGAGTGTACAAAGAGATTGGCATGTATTGAATGGATTGTGAGACAGGCTAGAAGGTGTATAACAAGAGAATAGATGAAGTTCATGTTCCTCAGCACCCACTCACACGCATGACATGTTGGTCTTTATTCATTGTGCTTTAGTAGATAACTTGTGTTGAGATCTGAGAGTTAGTGCCAGAAACCTTGGAACATATATATTCTTGTGTGGAAAATGTTTTGTTTTTTTTTTTTTGATGAACTCGAATGAGATCATTGTGGGTGAGTGAACAAGGTGTCAAATACAAGTGATGAAAATGTTTGTTTGGTGACTTTGCTTGAGGGCAAGCAAAAGCTCAAGTGTGGGGGAATTTGATGAGTTGGTTTTATACCAACTATTTTGTACTAAGAAATCTCGGCTTTTGTCTTGTTTTAAATGAAATGAGTGGTGTTTAATGTGTTTTAGGTGTTTTATGCATGTTTGTGATTTGCAAGCTGATAATGTTTAAATGATGCAAAAAGAGTGAAAAATGATGGAAATGAAGTGAAATGTGTTAAGGAAAAAATTGGAGAAACTTAATATGATCTCTTGGAGAAATTAGGGTTTCTGGGCAGAATTGAGTATGCGAATGGTTTTGAGTGTAACTTGTTCAACTCTAATAAAATTGGTGAGATCTTGGACGATATGAAAATCTCTTAGCATGGACTTCATTTGCTATGTTTTGACTTTGTCCAATTTCTGTGTGCAAGACCATGAAACGAGGACTTCTTTGGAGACACTACATTAGGGATTCAATGTTGCCTTTATTGTCATAGTTTGGGAGATTGCTGACATCTTGAGCTCTAATTGTCCGTTGATGTTGTTTCTTGTACTCAGGGAAAGGCAAGAGGAAACTCTACAATTCTTGTGTTGAGCTCAATTTCTAACTTGGAAGTTAAAAGGGTGAATTTTAGCCATGAATTGCTAAGATTAGATTTGCACTACGATGCATCGTAGTGCAAATATCCAGTTTTGCCATGTCTTGGTATTTCGGCCATAACATTCTCATCCGGAGTCAAAATTGGGTGATGCAAAAGCCAATGGAACGCCAAGAGAGATATCTATAACTTTGGTGTTCAAGGTGAAGGCCAGTTCTGAAAGGAAAGTTGGAAATTCTACGTGGGAAGTGGCAAAACCAAATTAGGGTTTTAAGCCTACGATGCATCGTAGGCTTAAATTGCACATTTTGCCTTGCAATGGTATTTTGGGCATAACTCTCTCACCTGAGCTCCGATTTGAATGATTCAAAAGGCTATGCAAAGCTGAGATCAAGAGCTACATTGGTTCTTTAAGTTTCTCCCAATTCCCAACGCATCACAGCTGAATCTCGGGTGAAAGATTGGTGAATGGTGTGCACAATATGGAAATTTCACTACGATTCATCGTAGTGCAATTCTGCTCAAGCAAAAAATTGTACTACGATGCATCGTAATGGAAATTTACACACACACACTTTAACACAACAATTCATCGTAGTGTTAATTTTCACCTCATACATTCATGATTTCTATACTTAGAATTTCAAACCACATTTCATGCATTTCAGCTTTAAGTTTCCAACTTCTTTCATTTGCATCTCTACTTTACCTATTTCAATTTCACAACATTTGTTCATTACATATCTCACTCACTTGACAATGAACTGGATACACTTATGTATTTGATTTGTTTTCATTGTTTTGTATGTTTCATCACTTGGTAAGCATTCATGGCAGTGAGCTTAAGTTCATAAGTTCTCATTTCATTCATTCAATCTCCTTTTGCATCCTTCATTGATTTCACTCCATTTTACTTAATTTCTTTCACCTCACATTTCACGCATTACATCACACGCATTTCACCACACTCATTTCATCACACATTTCATTACAACTCACGCAAAACATCGCACACACCTCTCTACACGGCGATGCATCGCCACGATGCATCGCCATTTTGTTAGGATTGGCTGACGATGCATCGTCGTGAAAAGGGTTAACACTACTATGCATCGCCACGATGCATCGTAGTGCATTTCAATTTGTGCTACGATGCATCGTAGCGTTAGCTTGTTGTTTGTGATTTTGAATGTTGATTTTGTTGCTGAAATGGCTAAGTGCTTGAAGGTTGTTCCATGATGTTTTTCAGCTTTGTTGCACTGCATTGATTTGGTCGTAACTCTCTCGTTTCAGCTCCAAAATAGGTGATACAAATGGCTATGGAGAGCTAAGACAAAGTGTTACGACTTTCATGTTTTAAGTTTTCCCAAATTCATAGTGCATCATGATCAAATATTTGTGGGAAGTTGCTGCCATGAAGTATTTTTTGTTGAGTTTCTAGAAAAATGGTTAAGTGTATAACTTCTGATTTTCTGAAATTTCAGGCAGCTGAAGGCGTGGTGTTCGGTGGCAAGAAGGCGTGAATCTTTAAAGGCTGGTCTGCTTGGAAACTCGCGGAGAAGCTGAAAGCGTGAAAGACGCAAGCAAGAAGGCGTGAACTTGGTCTGATCTGCAACCTGAATTCTTCAGAAGCGAAAGCGTGAAGAGAAGAAGCTGGAAGGCGCTAACACTGTACTGAAGGCGCGCGGCCGTTGAACTGAAGGCGCTGGGTTGCTGAAGAAGTTTTTCGATTTGAGATTTTCGCAATTTAGGCTGATTCTTAGTCATTTCTTTGAAGGCCATTTTGTGTAATACTTTATACATTTTATGTTGCGTATTAGTTACGTTTTCCCAACTCTATATATAGGGAAGGTAGCGAACATGTAAAGGGACGATTCATTATTCACTGCTCACATTTTCCTTATTGTAACCGACTTTTGATTTTGAAGAGCGGGAAGTGTTCTTGAGATCTACTTTCTCTCTCTACTTTATCTCTCTAAGTTTGTTGCTTCATTTTGGATTCCGATCAAAGATTTGCTTTCATCATTGTACATCCCCTGGAAATTGAGAAGAAAAGTGACAATCCTCTCGGCATTTGGAAGCTTTTAAGATTCTTAATTGGTAAACTCTTCCAATTAATGATTATGAACTGTTTAATCTTTCAATTCGTTGATCGTGAAGCTGAAATGGAGATTTGTGGCTAATTGTGTGATAATCTAGGATACTGAGGGTGAATGCTAGGTTGAAATTGTAATTGTGCAGTAGAACTAACAATCTAATATAAGAAATGAAAATTCTCAGCACTGAATTTGTAAAACTTGTTAAGTACATGCTTTTGATCTGAATTTGATCAAATGAGATTTGATTGCGGTCGTCATGCTGAATTGAGTCTTCTTTTGTAAGATTTGGATGGAAATCATGAATAAGAACCTGAGAATGCATGAGTTCTTAAACCTATTTGAATTTGCACAGATCTTCAGGCTAGACCTTACCATAGGAAGCTTTGAGTCTGTAAAATCCAGAGAACGAGGTGACAAGAGATTCTCCTACTTAGATGATGAATTTATTTGCTAGGATCGGGCCTCACCATGGGAGATTCTAGGTGTTCATGCCTGAGTAATTTGAGTGGGGAATTGAGATGACACGGTTTTACTTCACCATTCTTAGGCCCGATCATAGGATAGGATGGTGTCGGGAGACTAAAATTGTAGTGTAGTGACCATGCTAACTATAATTTCGGTCTCTATTTGTGATTCTCCTCATCTGCATTGATTGTATGTTAGTAATACTGCCTGTATGAGAAGTTGAATTCACCCGAAAGTAGCCTAGATTATCAGCTTAATTTTCTTGAGAACTTTGCTTTTACTTCTCTGAGTCTTACATGTGTGTTCATTTAAATTCGTATTTGTGTGGAGTTAAACCAGCTTACTTCCTGTTAAATTTTGTAATCAGTGTTCTTTCAATCTTGTTATATTTTGGTGACATAATTGAGCATATCAAATTTCATGAATCGACTATTTCCCTGAGGAACGAAACCTAGCTCACTGCTACTATATTCAGTGAAATTAGGATAAATTGACGAGCCACGACACTCGACATCAGGGGATGTGAGAGAAAGTCTTAGTCCATGTGTAGTGCCCGTCATTTTGGTGCTCAAGAAGGACGCGAGTTGGAGGATGTGTATGGACTACCGAGCCGTCAACAAAATTACGGTAAAGTATCGTCATCCAATACCTTGACTTGATGACATGTTGGATGAGTTGCATGGTGCATGCATATTTTCTAAGGTCAATTTGAAAAGTGGATATTTCCAAATTCGCATAAAAGAGGGAGATGAGTGGAAAACCGCTTTCAAAACAAAATTTGGGTTATATGAGTGGCTTGTCATGCCTTTTGGTTTGACAAATGCGCCTAATACATTCATGAGATTAATGAACCATGTTTTGAGATCTTTCATAGGGAAGTTTGTTGTTGTTTATTTCGATGACATATTAATTTATAGTAAGTCATTGGATGAACATGTGTTGCATTTAAGAGAAGTTGTCATTGTGTTAAGAGAACATAAACTATATGCTAATTTGAAGAAATGTTCTTTTTGCATGGATTCTATTGTTTTTCTTGGTTTTGTTGTGAGTGCTAACGGAATTAAGGTAGATGAAAAGAAGGTTAGGGCAATCAAGGATTGGCCTACACCAAAGAATGCCAGTGAGGTCCGGAGCTTTCATGGTTTGGCGGGATTCTATCGAAGGTTTGTTAAAAATTTCAGCATTATTGCCGCACCGTTGAATGATCTTGTTAAAAAGCATGCTGTATTTAAATGGGAAAAATTGCATGAAAAGGCTTTTAACATGTTGAAGGACAAACTCACACAAACACCTGTTTTAATGTTGCCTGATTTCAATAAAGGTTTCGAAGTTCAATGTGATGCCTCTGGGCTTGGGATTGAAGCTGTTTTGATGCAGGACTCGAAGCTGATAGCATTTTTCAGCGAGAAAATGCATAGGGCTGTCATGAACTATCCAATGTATGACAAAGAGCTTTATGCTCTCGTGAGGGCGTTGCAAACTTGGCAACATTATTTGTGTCCAAAGGAGTTCGTTATCCACTCTGATCATGAACCACTCAAGCATTTGAAGTCTCAAGGGAAGCTGCACTGAAGACATGCTAGGTGGATGGAATTTGTTGAATCTTTTCCTTATGTCATCAAGCACAAGAAGGGTAAGGAAAATGTAGTGGCAGATGCTTTGTCACAAAGGTATGTGCTTCTTACTTTCTTACAGTCGAAGTTGTTGGGATTTGATTTACTTAAGGGATTGTATGTGGGTGATAGTATTTTGGTGAAATCTTTGCTGAATGTTCACAAACTGCATGGAATGATTATTTTCAGCATGAGGATTTCTTTTTAAGAAAGGGAAATTGTGCGTGCCTAAGAGTTCTTATCGTGATTTGCTTGTTATGGAGGCACATTGTGGGGGTCTTATGGGGCATTTTGGTATCACAAAGACACTAGACATATTGCATGAACATTTTTATTGTCCTAAAATGCGAAATGATGTTCAAAATTTTTGTGCAAAATGTATCTCATGTCGTCAAGCAAAGTCTAAAGTCATGCCTCACGGTTTTTATACCCCATTAACCGTTCCTAGTCATCCATGGGTCGACATATCGATGGATTTTGTGTTAGGGTTGCCTAGGACACAGTCGGGTCATGATAGCATCTTTGTGGTAGTCGATCTCTTTAGCAAAATGGCGCATTTTATTGCATGCAATAAGACTAATGATGCATCGCATATTGCTGAATTGTTCTTTCGTGAAATAGTCAGATTGCATGGTATTCCAAAGACTATAGTTAGTGATCGGGATGTCAAATTTTTGAGTCATTTTTGGCGCACATTTTGTTCTAGGTTAGGCACGAAGCTCTTGTTTTCCACGGCTGCACATCCGCAAACGGATGGGCAAACTGAAATTGTTAATCGAACACTAACAACCTTCGTTCATGCTTTAATTCAGAAAAATTTGAAAAGTTGGGAAAAATGCTTGCCACATGTAGAATTTGCATATAATAGGGCCATGCATTCCACTACATATTATTCTCCGTTTGAAGTGGTTTATGGGTTTAATCCACTAGCGCCTTTAGATGTATTGCCTATTTCTACAAGTCACATTTTGGATTTAGATGGTAAGCAGAAGGCGGATCACATCAAGGAAATGCATGCCAAGGTTCGAGCAAACATTGAGCGTCGAAATGAACAAGTTGCTAAGAGAGCATGTCAGGGGAGAATCAAGGTTTCTTTTGAACCCGGAGATTGGCTGTGGGTTCATATGCGCAAAGAACGATTTCCACATCAACGGAAATCAAGGCTTCAACAAAAGAGAGATGGTCCATTTCAAGTTTTAGCCAAAATTAATGATAATGCATATGTTATTGATTTACCTAGTGAATTTGGTAATATTTCTAGAATGTTTAATGTTGCTGATCTTTCTTTGTATTACTTAGGTGATTCGAGGACGAATCCTTTTGAGGAAGGGGGGAATGATGAGGAAGCTAACCCAAGAAGCTTTGTGGATGATCTATTAAAAGGAGTTGGAGGACCTTTGACGCGTTCGAGGACTAAGCATATGAGGAGTGCACTATACGCGTTGATCAACGACACATTTGAGCGTGAACATGTTCGTGAGGTTCGTGAGGAAGATGCAACAATCACTGCTTGTTTAGAAGTGACTAGAATGGAGTTTAATGTTATGGTGGATCGAAATGATGCATTGGAAGGAAGAAGAGTCGAAGAACATGGACAAAGAGCATAAAGAGCTCCACGTCGCGACGTCCATGGAGTTTCACGTGGCGACGTGGAGAAACGCATCAAGAAGCTTAGAGGGATTCACCCATGTCGCGATGAGCGACCACCGACGGTGCGACGTGCCCCGACATCGCGACGTCCATGCCCTTCAACGTCGCGCGACGTAACTCCATGGAAGTTTTCAAGTTGGAAGAAAATTCACCAAAATTCGACATTAAATCAAGAATGATCCCTTGATATGACCAAATTACAAAAACATGTTAAAGCTGAATCCCTTGATTACATCATTTAAAACACTTCCCCCACACCTAGCATATATTTTACTCTTGAATAAGCAACATCAAATTTCATGTACACATCTTTTCATTCACAACTCAGCAACATTATTTTCATGCTCATAAGAAATGAAGATAGGAGATAACGGAGGCATAACTTTGGTAGGAATCTCAACCCAAGGCTCGAAGCAAATAGAAATGTGAAGAAAATTGTGGACAATGTTGTCTTGCCAATGCCTACCATGAATATGCAGCTTGTGATGACTTGAAAGGTGAAAAAATGGTGTGCATTTATAGACCAAAAATTGCTTAATCTACCACCTTTCGGTCAAGGTTAAGATATAGCAATTATGTTCACAACTACACAAAAAAAATCTATCAAATTCAAGAAAAAAGTGGTGTCATAGTTAATCAATTCTTGTGAACTGTCCCATCTTCCCACTTTGCAAACGACAACACTCATTCACATGTCTTCAGGAATTCAATCAAAAGCTATCATCTTTATGTCTTTCCTTGTCTACTTCAACTATCTTTTAACTATTCCAAACCGCAGCTTTTAATCCAATTTTAGCTTTTCAAGAAGAAGAATTAAAACCAAACCATCAAACAACTCAGAGTGGTAGAAGTCAACATCATAAATTCCCTAGCCTAGCTTGTCAAAGTGTTCTTGCCATGGTCCTAAAGTATTGGCAATGGTTGTTGACATTTATACTACAAAGATTTGCATGAACATTCAATCGGCTACTCCAAGCATTAATGCTTTCTACCAACACAAAAATACATCCATATCATGCCAAAGGTGGGACCATGCTCATTTATCTACCGTATGGCAACTGAAAATAGTGCATCCACATGCCACAAACAGCCAAAATTGAACTTCAGCTCACTGTCCCTCCATTACAGTTTAAAGCCAGCTTAAAAAAAACATTCATCTGAAGATCATCAATTTGCATATGTAAATCCATCAATGCTAATGGCAATCATGCGTATTAAACACAAACACACAAATTCCACCATTTATACTAATAAACTCAACACTCGACATCAACACACTACAACCCAACTACACATCTTGACCAAATTTTAAACATCATGGCAATTCCTTTTTATCATCATGGAAAAAACCCTTTATACTAAAAACATGCTCATAACCATATCACCATCATCCAAGCTTGTCAGAATAACAAAACTCACATGGCATCAACAACAACACCCCCCCCCACTTGCATTAAGGCACGGTCCCAGTGGCACAAAAAGTAGGAATGGAACATGTCCCTTTACAATCCTAGGGAGATTCGTGCCACCCTTTCTTCCTCCAGATAGGCAGACCGTTGAGGTGTCCCTATAAGGCCCAAAAAAGGTGGAGGAGATGCAGTGGAGGTGAGGGCTATACCCTTACTTCGGGCCATTTCTGATAAAAGAATGTGGAAGAACATTGGTGCAAATTCACTTTGTTGTGCGCCCCTTATATACCCAAGAATTAAGCATCCAATGTCAATAGAGAATTCATACTGAATGGCATAAATAAAGAGAACTCTCTCCCGTGATGCTATGGTAACCCGGCGAGTAGGCAGGAGCTTAGACTTGATAAAGAGCAACCACATCTTTGCCTCAGCAGTCAGATCACTTGTGGGTACATATAATGCCTCATTTCTTGCGTTTCTCACCCAGGTAGTGCGAGGCAGAGTCACAGCGGCCAATAAATGATCTGTGTTCTCCTCTCTCACCAATCGGCTGTACGTATCACTGTGGTAATCGGGCAGGAAATAATATAGATTAATGCTATGAAGATTCACCTTCAGATACTTTCCTCACAAAAACACTTAGTGTATACTGTCTGCATATGAATTGGCATAGAACTCGCGGACTAACTCCATATCCACCACAGCTAGTGCCCGTGTGAAATGAGTCCAATTGTGTTCTCTAATTAACTCCTCAAATCTGCAGGAAGGGGCATCAAATGGACTTTTGAGGATAACTTCTCTATTGATTGATCTATGGTACAAGCTCTCTGCACTAGCATTAAAAAACTGTGGGGATTCAGCCGGATCATAGTTGATCACGATTTCTTCATCGGCTGACGAGGAGGAAGAGAAAGATGAAGTTGTTCCTATGTCATCGCTGAAGATTGCATACTCATATGGTTTCATCATTGCAACTCCGAAATCACACTCGGTCTGTTGCTACCTGAACGAAAATTTCCTCTGCAAAACTCACAAGGCACTGATTAATGGAAACCTTAGTATTTATAGGCAAATTTCCCTGCACACGTTGCCCAAGGTCTACTAGAATACAAAGACATGTGAGAACAGATCAGCTTGAAGGGAACTAGAGAACAACGACATGTGACAGAAAACAACACAACAACAAGTTTCACAGGTCCTGGCAAGTACTTAGCTAAGCAATCATTTGAGTATAGTATACGCTAATCTCACGGGATCTAATTTGTTTACCGCTGTTGCGCTACACCCCAAATTGAGCTTACCCTTTTGCGTGGATGTCTTCTGTAGAATCCTCCTCGATATGGCAGCCTATTTGTTGGCATATGTATATGCACCTATAATAGAGAAAACATTAAGTGCGCATGTGATCATAAAATGAGATTCATACTACCCTTGAACAATCTAACTAAGTAAAACTAAAACGAAATAAAAGATGAATGAACAGAAAAGAAAACTAAGTTGCCTACTAGGAGCGCTTGTTTTTATGTCGACAGCCCAACATAGCTTCAATTCAATGGGAAATTATTGGATCATCTAAGAACCCGAAATGGCATTACCTTCAATGCGCTTGTTTTCTTATTCTGGATTTCCACCACACCATATGGCATCACCTTAAGAACCCGAAATGGACCATTCCAACGTGATCTCAATTTCCCAGGAAACAACCTCAAGCGAGAGTTGTATAATAACACCAGTTGTGAAACCCCAGAATTTTCATATAAATAAATATTGTATTTAATAGTATAAAATGTTACGTTTTCCGTCATATGAATTTTAGTTTAGAAACGAATATATATATATATTTGTCTCACCTATGTGAATTTTGATTTAAGATTAGTAAATAAAACACTAATTGTTAATTGTAACTTTATAAGCCAATACGAGAAGATCTTGTGGTTTAATTATAAATTGCTAAAGTTTTAGGGATTCAATTGTAGAATTAACTAAAAGTGTGAATTCTAGGGGAGCCCTTTTAAACTCCAAGGACCATGTGGCAATTTATGGTATTTGATAGAAAAAAAAAGTAAAGAAAATAAAACCCAACACGCTTTGCTTTTTGGGTTAGGGCAGCAGACAACAAAAAAAAAGAAAGAAACGGGAACAGGGGAGAGGAAGGAAGAAAAGAAAAGGAAGAAAAGGAAGAAAAGGGAAGAAGAAGGAGGAAGAAGAGAGGGCAGCGGGAAGTGAAGCAAGAAGAGAATGGAAAATTTTAAAACGGTGAGTAAAACGATTCTCAACTTTAGATATCTTGTGGGTATAACTGCGTTTTTGAAAATTTTGCTTCGATTATTGAATATGATATTTTGTGTTGGATTTTTCTTACCAATTGGTGCAACGTATGAATTCTACCGGGTTTGTTCTGAAATTTTGTGAAAGCTTTTAAACGGTGGGTGAATTTTGATTTTGAATTCCGATTATAAATTAAGCTTGATTTGTTTCTTATGTTACTGTTATTTGTACCAAAATGGAGTATTGGATTCTATAGAGCCATTTTGATTAATTTCTTGGAAGGGTGTGTTCATTGTTCTGTGGGAATAATGATTTATTAATATTGCGTTGCAAAGTGTGGAAAGTAGGAAAGTTTTATTAGATTATGGAATGGCTTCATTCTCATGCATAAGGGCATAAGATTATGGCGTGACTTTTTTTTAAGGTATGTTTTAAATCGGAATTCTGAAAACTTTCTTATTGATTCATTTTTCTGTGGATTGTGATTCTGCTTCCTAATTGTGTATGTTGTGTTCATGAAAATAAATATGGATTGAGCCACGTGGGGCATGTTCATTGAAATCACATGACTGAAATATAATTCTCTTGAAACTGAATCTCATTTTTGAATCTTTAATGGATTAAATTTATTGTAAAGTTTTGTTTGAAGGACTACGTTGTGTGAGGTATTGTGGTATTGTTTGGAATTTCTCAATGCTGAAAGTTGATGTCAATTTGTGACCTATTGGCACAAAGAATTTGGGAATTCATGTGAAACAATAATTGTAGTACTTCGAGTCTAGTTTTGAATGGTTTTAATTTTACCATTTTTGGACTTTTGGCTGCCAAGTTATGGGCCATTTCAAACAGCCCTGCCAGGTCAGAATTTGGTTACGGGATTTTACTTTCTTAGCCGGTTTTAATTCTTTTTTAGCACAATATAGGCAGAATGGTGGACTGAATAAAACAAAGGAATTTCTGTATTTTTGGTCTAGTTATATAAAATCTTGATTTCACATCATTTGGAGCTTTCAACCAAAAGTTATAACCATTTGAAACCATTACGAAAGACTGAAATCAAGACATAGAACTTTTAGTATTTACAGACACTTTGCACAGCTTTTACCTAAATTTGTGTACTGAATCTGGAGTGTTATAAAACATGAAAGTTTTAGTACTATAAATCTAGTTTTATACGGTTTTGGTTTGACATTATTTGGATCTTTGGTTACAAAGTTATGATCTTTTAAAATAAGATGGCATAACTGAAATCTGTTACGGGATTTCAGTCATACACGAAGTTTGAACAATTTTTAAAGCTATTTGTAGAACGAATTTGGGGATTGATAAAACATAAAAGTTTTAACATTTTGCTCCTAGATTTATATAGTTTTTATATCGTATTATTTAGATATTTGGTTACAAAGTTATAGCCATTTGAAATCTCTATGGCAGAATTGAAATTTGTTACGAGATTTCAGTTTTATATGAAGTTTGAATGATTTTCAAAGCTATTTGTAGAATGAATTTGGGATTTTATAAGACATAAAAGTTATATATTTTAGAATCTATATTTATACAGTGTTGGTTTCACTACGTTTAGTTATTTGGTTATCAAGTTATAACAGTTTGAATCCAACATGACATTACGCCAAGACCACACCGGTGAGCCCCGTCACGCGATTAAGGAGTTTTTAATCCCGTTGACGGGAGTCGGAGTGGCAAATCCGGATGCCACGTTAGGCCTGCGGGGCCGTTGTGGTCACTGACCACTAGGAAGGATAAGGTAGCTTCTCAAGTCGTGCACGCAACAATGAATTGTTAGGGGATATAAGGTTGGTAAAGGTCGGCAAGGCCGATCGTGACAGGTACCGATTATTTGCCTAATGTTTTATATGGAGTTAATGACAAAGTTATCTGATATTTGGATATGTGCATTGCACAATCTTTTATGTGATATTTGAGACTTTGTCATATGGTTATTTGCATTGGAAAAATAATTGTCATCTTGTTATTTGAATTGGAAAAAAAATGTTTCACTGAGATTGTGCTTTCTTAAAGCTAATTTTCTGAAAATTATCCATTACTCCCCCACTGAGCTATTTTGAGCTCACCCCCTTTTATAAATTATTTTTCAGTGCAATTCGGGACAAACTAGGGCTGGTTTGGATTCGAAGATTAACGACGCTTTGTGTGATAGGAGATAAGGAGGTTAAGGTATAAAAAGTCGTTTGAAATAGTCTTTTGTTATGTTAGACTATTTTAATATTTTAGAAGTTATTTTCTTTTGGAATGTAATATATATGTATACAACTTGGATAGTTTGTGGTTTGAAAGATTATGATTCCTGTTATAAATCTTAAGTTTTGGTCAGATTTGGATTGTAATCACGTTGATAAACAAAAGTTCATTATTTTGAATGGTGTGTCTTTTGGGGATGTAAGATAAGGTGAATATTGTGTTGAACATTTTATTGGTAATTTTCAAGTTATAATTTATTAATGTTCAAGGTTATGGCCCAGACGTGAGTCGGGCGTAATCTAACGTTCCCGTCGTATTTCCGTATAAGGGAATTGGGTGGGGCGTTACAAGTGGTATCAGAGCATTTTTGCTCGTAAGCCAGGATAAGATTCTTGGGCTTTGAAATTATGATATACTAGGTTTGAATTGAGATGAGAATTGTTTGGTAAGAGTTAAAGAAAATGTTGTAGACATTATTGGTTTCTTAGTTAGGAATGAATTCCTTAAGAAAGAGTGTTAAAATTTAAGTTTGAATCCTGATTTGGTTGGATTATTTTCGTTGCGATTGTTCAATTTTATATTTGGGATTCTTTTAAATTCCTTTCTTAAGGTACAATTATTAGAAAATGCTGACAGAATCTGTGAATATCATGAAACATAATGATTTCAAAATTTGATGTATTACCAAGGGTTAGGTGAAATGTTAAACCAAAGAATTGTTGGGAGAGTTGAAGAAATGTGATAAAATTTCACATTCGGGATAATAGATATTGTGCTTAATTTTGGTGATATCAATGAGCATATAAGGATATAGAATAAAGGTTTATTGATAATGGATAAATTTGAAGCAAGACATTGGAACCAGTTAATTGTAAGACATTGGGAATTATCAATTTCTTAGAATGATGAATGATGTTAGGCCTAAACTGGATTCTTAAAATTGTGATGCTCTTGGTATAATACTAAGATATTGACTTTACCAATTTGAAAAGGTTGATTAATAGAAATTGTGTTAGCCGTTCAGGTGGGAAAATAAATAAGACACAAGACACATAAATCTTTGGGTTTATGATTTGAGTATGATATATCTTTATATAAATGAATTGAATTGAGAGGAGAAAAAAAACAATTCAAATACATGTCAGTGGTGTAGGTTTCCACCACTAGACAGACAAATGCATAACGATAGTAAGAAAAAAAAGAGACGAAATATAATGACGCAGAAAATTCACTAGTCATATTTAGATAGTTAATAACCGATCCTATGAAACTTTTCCATGAATTACGTTTCTTAAAATAAATAAATAAATTCAAGTAAGGGATGAGAATCTCTTCTTTCGAAGTCTTTTGTGACATTGGTGATTTAAAAAACAAATCGAATTAGCATGGTGAGCGTTGAAGAAATAATTTAGAAGGGGATACGCACCATGAACTAAGTTTACATATAGAGAGCACTTAGACAATCTAAGTTAGAGGAATTTGATTATGACAATGTTTTAGAAAAAAAAAATTTAAAGATCTCCATGATAATTATATGCTACAAATTAAGTTAATGCCAGTATTAAGAATCATTAGAGAATGATTATTCTTTTATTATTCAATTGAAATGCCCCAATAAGAAATGATTATTGAGAAATAATTGGTGTTACTTATCTTGCATAGGAAAATTTATTCGAGAGTCAAGGTGAATATTGGGTGAATAGATTTGAAAAACAAATATTGAAATGAAAGTTTTCAATGAGGAATTATCGGTGTATAATTATTGTGCATGAGAAGACTTACTTGAAATTGGTGTGTGCACGGGATACATAAGATTATATATTAATAACTGAATTAGAATTTTCTAATGGGAATATAAGTGTGACATAGCTTATAATGGATGGATAATTAATTATTTTAAATTGAAGAATCGAGTATTGACATACATATTTAATAATTCTTTACTAATATTATGACCTAAATTGTAAGAAGTCGTTGATAGTATTACACTTGTGTGAAGTTTTACATCCTTATGAGAAAATTCCCACCATGAGATATTGAATGTTATGTGAACTAGTCAATGTGCAGCAATTTAATAGTGTAATAGATTTACATGTTTGGGAAATTTTTGAAGAATGAATGAGAGCTAAAAGGATAACAATGAAAGGACGACTTTTGCACATTAAAGTATATGTCAAAGATGGATATAGAATTCGGAGGAATGATATAGTGGCTTAGAGATATGATCAAATATGACTCGAGGTATCTATATATATTTTTTTAAGTTAAAAAGTTTATGTTGAATGAAAATATATTATTGGTGACTAAGGCACTTAACAGATGCTTACAAGTAATATGAAGTGATTATTTAAGAAAATAATTTCATTTAACAATACCAAGTATTGCGGAAGTAAAGGTAGGAATGATATACATGATACAAAAATTTAAGCACATTCGATCTAGGGAAATCCCACTAGTTAAGGTCATTCAGAAGAATCATGATGTTCAAAAAGATACATGGAAAATTGAGGAAAAGATGATAGAAGGATACCCAAAATGGTTTTCAACAAACGGTAAGAATTTCGAGGACGAAATTTCTTTAAGGGGGAAAAGGTGTGAAACCCCAGAATTTTCATATAAATAAATATTGTATTTAATAGTTTAAAATATTACGTTTTCCGTCATATGAATTTTAGTTTAGAAACGAATATATATATATATTTGTCTCACCTATGTGAATTTTGATTTAAGATTAGTAAATAAAACACTAATTGTTAATTGTAACTTTATAAGCCAATACGAGAAGATCTTGTGGTTTAATTATAAATTGCAAAAGTTTTAGGGATTCAATTGTAGAATTAACTAAAAGTGTGAATTCTAGGGGAGCCCTTTTAAACTCCAAGGACCATGTGGCAATTTATGGTATTTGATAGAAAAAAAAAGAAAAGAAAAGAAAACCCAACACGCTTTGCTTTCTGGGTTAGGGCAGCAGACAAAAAAAAAAGAAAAAAAGAAACGGGAACAGGGGAGAGGAAGGAAGAAAAGAAATGGAAGAAAAGGAAGAAAAGGGAAGAAGAAGGAAGAACAAGAGAGGGCAGCGGGAAGTGAAGCAAGAAGATAATGGAAAATTTCAAAACGGTGGGTAAAACGATTCTCAACTTTAGATATCTTGTGGGTATAACTGCGTATTTGAAAGTTTTGCTTCGATTATTGAATATGATATTTTGTGTTGGATTTTTCTTACGAATTGGTGCAACGTATGAATTCTACCGGGTTTGTTCTGAAATTTTGTGAAAGCTTTTAAACGGTGGGTGAATTTTTATTTTGAATTCCGATTATAAATTAAGCTTGATTTGTTTCTTATGTTACTGTTATTTGTACCAAAATGGAGTATTGGATTCTATAGAGCCATTTTGATTAATTTCTTGGAAGGGTGTGTTCATTGTTCTGTGGGAATAATGATTTATTAATATTGCGTTGCAAAGTGTGGAAAGTAGGAAAGTTTTATTAGATTATGGAATGGCTTCATTCTCATGCATAAGGGCATAAGATTATGGCGTGACTTTTTTTTAAGCTATGTTTTAAATCGGAATTCTGAATACTTTCTTATTGATTCATTTTTCTGTGGATTGTGATTCTACTTCCTAATTGTGTATGTTGTGTTCATGAAAATAAATATGGATTGAGCCACGTGGGGCATGTTCATTGAAATCACATGACTGAAATATAATTCTCTTGAAACTGAATCTCATTTTTGAATCTTTAATGGATTAAATTTATTGTAAAGTTTGTTTGAAGGACTACGTTGTGTGAGGTATTGTGGTATTGTTTGGAATTTCTCAATGCTGAAAGTTGATGTCAATTTTGTGACCTATTGGCACAAAAGAATTTTGGGAATTCATGTGAAACAATAATTCTAGTACTTCGAGTCTAGTTTTGAATGGTTTAATTTTACCATTTTTGGACTTTTGGCTGCCAAGTTATGGGCCATTTCAAACAGCCCTGCCAGGTCAGAATTTGGTTACGGGATTTTACTTTCTTAGCCGGTTTTAATTCTTTTTTAGCACAATATAGGCAGAATGGTGGACTGAATAAAACAAAGGAATTTCTGTATTTTTGGTCTAGTTATATAAAATCTTGATTTCACATCATTTGGAGCTTTCAACCAAAAGTTATAACCATTTGAAACCATTACGAAAGACTGAAATCAAGACATAGAACTTTTAGTATTTACAGACAATTTGCACAGCTTTTGCATAAATTTGTGTACTGAATCTGGAGTGTTATAAAACATGAAAGTTTTAGTACTATAAATCTAGTTTTATACGGTTTTGGTTTGACATTATTTGGATCTTTGGTTACAAAGTTATGACCTTTTAAAATAAGTATGGCAGAACTGAAATCTGTTACGGGATTTCAGTCATACACGAAGTTTGAAACATTTTTAAAGCTATTTGTAGAACGAATTTGGGGATTGATAAAACATAAAAGTTTTAACATTTTGATCCTAGATTTATATAGTTTTTATTTCGTATTATTTAGATATTTGGTTACAAAGTTATAGCCATTTGAAATCTCTATGGCAGAATTGAAATTTGTTACGAGATTTCAGTTTTATATGAAGTTTGAATGATTTTCAAAGCTATTTGTAGAATGAATTTGGGATTTTATAAGACATAAAAGTTATATATTTTAGAATCTATATTTATACAGTGTTGGTTTCACTACGTTTAGTTATTTGGTTATCAAGTTATAACAGTTTGAATCCAACATGACATTATCTTATGATGCAAATTTTATGTTACCTTTTAAAACAGATTTTCAAGCAATTTTCTTGTTTTAATTGAAACCTTGAACAAACATGAAAACATCAGTATTCCAAAACTTTGAATGAGTCATGGGTTGACTAGTAAATAACTTTACCATTTCATCTAAATGAGTAAACTTTTCAGCAGTTTAATTTCATATTATGCAAGTATGTGAGTAAAATTTATTGGCTCTTGATAACTACATTTTATGCTTGAGCTTTCAAAGGATTACATTCTATGTGGAGCATGACCAAGAAAATTGATACTGGCAAACTTTATTTTCATTGTTGAGTGGAATATTTATTTACAAAGGAAGTTAAGATTCCTTGTACATCAAAAGGATATTTCTTTATCTATCATAAGGAATGTGCATATGCGTTATGTTTTAATTGGGGAATAAATGTTTTGTCCTCGATATGGACAACTACAACAATCGTGATTGATGAATTGTATGTCTAACGAGCTATATTATGAGACCTACTGATGACAAGTGCAATGATGCACTTAAGCCACATGCGTGGTGACATGGAAAAAGAGATTGATAAGCGATTCTTGAATTATGTATAAATGTGCTATATGTACAGTGTGATTGTGCATTTGGGCCCTAGTAGATGTTGGCTTGGAGGGTGATCGAGACGGCATCAGGCCGACGATTACGCCAAGACCACACCGGTTAGCCCCGTCACGCGATTAAGGAGTTTTTAATCCCGTTAACGGGAGTCGGAGTGGCAAATCCGGATGCCACGTTAGGCCTGCGGGGCCGTTGCGGTCACTGACCACTAGGACGGATAATGTAGCTTCTCAAGTCGTGCACGCAACAATGAATTGTTAGGGGATATAAGGTTGGTAAAGGTCGGCAAGGCCGATCGTGACAGGTACCGATTATATGCCTAATGTTTTATATGGAGTTAATGACAAAGTTATCTGATATTTGGATATGTGCATTGCACAATCTTTTATGTGATATTTGAGACTTTGTCATATGGTTATTTGCATTGGAAAAATAATTGTCATCTTGTTATTTGAATTAGAAAAAAAATGTTTCACTGAGATTGTGCTTTCTTAAAGCTAATTTTCTGAAAATTATCCATTACTTCCCCACTGAGCTATTTTGAGCTCACCCGCTTTTATAAATTATTTTTCAGAGCAATTCGGGACAAACTAGGGCTTGTTTGGATTCGAAGATTAACGACGCATTGTGTGATAGGAGATAAGGAGGTTAAGGTAGAAAAAGTTGTTTGAAATAGTCTTTTGTTATGTTAGACTATTTTAATATTTTAGAAGTTATTTTCTTTTGGAATGTAATATATATGTATACAACTTGGATAGTTTGTGGTTTGAAAGATTATGATTCCTGTTATAAATCTTAAGTTTTGGTCAGATTTGGATTGTAATCACGTTGATAAACAAAAGTTCATTATTTTGAATGGTGTGTCTTTTGGGGATGTAAGATAAGGTGAATATTGTGTTGAACATTTTATTGGTAATTTTCAAGTTATAATTTATTAATGTTCGAGGTTAGGGCCCAGACGTGAGTTGGGCGTAATCTAACGTTCCCGTGGCATTTCCGTATGAGGGAATTCGGTGGGGCGTTACACCAGTTGCCCTGGAGCAAAACATTTTGATTGGATACTAGCATTATGGAGTTTCTTAGTCCTTTATTTATAAAGCTTAGAGCTCATATATGCATTGAATCTAAACTCATATAACTTGTTCAACTCCAGCATCCGCTTTGATTGAGGCCCATGTAAATCCATGTTCAACTTCTGGATTGACCAGTAGGCCTTATGTTCCAACTCTATCGGGAGATGACACTCTTTCCCAAACACAAGTCTAAAGGGAGAAGCCCCGATGGGTGTCTTGTAAGCAGTCCTGTATGCCCATAGAGCCTCATCCAACTTGGATGCCCAATCCTTTCTTCCCGAGTTAACAACTTTCTCCAGACCCTCTTAATCTCCTAATTTGATACTTCAACTTGACCACTTGTTTGGGGATGATATACTGTAGAAACCTTGTGTCTCACCTCATACTTGGCCAAAAGAGCCTCAAAAATCTTATTACAAAAATGTTATCCTCCATCACTGATGATCGCACGAGGAGCTCCAAATCGGTTAAAGATGTGTCGCTTAAGAAATGCTGTAACACTCTTAGTATCATTATGCGGCAATGCAATAGCC
Source organism: Ophiorrhiza pumila (assembly GCA_016586305.1). Lineage (NCBI taxonomy): Eukaryota > Viridiplantae > Streptophyta > Magnoliopsida > Gentianales > Rubiaceae > Ophiorrhiza > Ophiorrhiza pumila. The sequence continues at coordinate 12,111,728 of BLIW01000008.1, read as the reverse complement.
TCAATCCACTTCGACACATAGTCTACTGCTACAAGAATGTATTGCATGCCACATGACTTCGAGATAGGACTCATGAAATCAACACCCCAAACATCAAATATCTCCACTTCGAGAATGTTGTTCAAAGGCATCTCATTCCTTGAAGAGATGTTACCTGTTCACTGAAATCTATCACAATTTCCTACCCAAATCCTTGCATCTAAGAAAATATGAGTCCAATATAAACCACATTGTAGCAGTTTGAAGCTTGTTTTGGTGGAACCAAAATTCCCTCTGCAGGGACCTTCATGGCATGCTCTCAGAATGTCATCCTTCTCTTCCTCTTTGATGCACTTTCTTATGATTTGATCACTACAAATTTTGTACAATGCATTATCCTCCCAAAAATAGTGCTTCGCATCACTTCTTAATTTCTTCTTTTGGTCATGCGAAAAATAAGAAGGGATTTGCCCCGCTACCACGAAATTAGCGAGTTCAGCATACCAACGCAATCCTCCCTTGTCCAGTTAGAACACTTGTTCATCAGGAAAAAATTCCTTTACCAGAATTGTTGATCCCTCTTGTGCCTACAACTCTAACCTTGAAAGATGATCAGCTACCACATTCTTCGAGCCCTTCCTATCCTTGATTTCAACATCAAACTCTTGGAGTAACACTACCCATCGAATTAGGCATGGCTTAGCCTCCTTCTTTGCTAGCAAATACTTTAGTGCAGCATGATCCGTATGTACAATGACTTTCGACCCCAAAAGATGGGCACGAAATTTATCAAAAGCGAAGACTACTGCCAGTATCTCTTTTTCTGTGGTTGTATAATTCATTTGTGCCTCGTTCAATAATTTGCTGGCATAGTATATGGTGTGAAACACCTTATCCCTTCTCTGTCCAAGTACAGCACCTAATACTTAGTCACTCGCATCACACATAATTTCAAAAGGTTCCCCCCAGTGACACTAGTACAAAAAGGGATTTTACACCGATTAAATCTTATTATTTACACCGGTTATTCTAAAAATGAACCGGTGTATATACAGGCCGGGTAAAAGGTACAAATGTTTTACACCGATTTTATAAACCGATGTAAAAATTCTTTGGTAAAAATAAAAGGCCTATTCATGAAGACGATTTTATAAACCGATGTAAAAATGTTTATCTTACACCAGTTATTTAACCAGTGTATGAAAAGGTAATACGAAACATAACAACAGAATATTGCTTCAAAATCCCTTTTTGTCTCTTCAGTATATTGGGCAGAAAAATAATTTCCCAAAATATGTAGTTCAAGCGGTACCTTGTCCCTCTTTGAAGAAAGCAACAAGCAGCACTCAAGAAAGAAAGATTAGATTGCTTACCATCTGCTAAATTAACACTACAAGTCCTCCTTTCATGTTAATGGCAATGGCAAATTAGCCAAAACTAAGATCCCACAATAACAATATAAATCTCGACTAAGTGTATACAATTGATCGAAACCCAAACTTACATGAACAAATATATTTTTTCTTTTGCTAATAATGCAAAAGTTGCCATGAATGATTTCTTTAATTAAACTTCTTCAGTCTCAAAATTCTTACAGCTCAATCACACGAATTTCTACAACATTTGAGCAAAGGATCTTAATGGATCAAAAATCAACACACAATCGTACGCAATGCAATTAATTGGGTGCCCTTTATATTACAGGAGATTCAAAAGGGTCAAACTACAAATTGGGTGACCCCTATCCGTTTGGAAACACATTTTGGTCGGATAAGTGGCGAGAACGCAAACCTTCTTCACTTCCATGGCTACTGTCCTCTCCCTTTCCCTCTCCTCCAAATGTTTTGTTGGCAAATCTCATTGAGTGGCTGCAAACATTCGCTCTCATACGCAGTAAATATTGATAGAAACAATCATATTCCAACACAATACCTTGAAGAGCGAGCTATCATCGGAAATGGAGATGGAGAAGGCGGGAATTGGAGAAGGTGGCGATGGAGACAGCCACGATGGAGGTGGCAACAATGAACCCAGAGGCGGAGAGAGAGTTTTAGTAGGAGACTTAAGAGTACTAGCTAGTTAATCGATCTTGCCAGTGCTTTTTGTTTAAAAACAATTGAAACTTACACCAGTTAAAAGAATAACTGGTGTAATAGTATACTATTTACATCGGGTTTCTTATAACCGGTGTAATATATAAACTATTTACACCAGTTTTCTTATAACCGGTGTAATATATAAACTATTTACACTGGTTTTCTTATAACCGGTGTAATATATAAACTATTTACACCAGTTATTATTTAAACTGGTTTACTAAGTTTAAAATGTACATCGGTTATAATAAAACCGGTGTAAATAGTTCTCCTATCACTAAATTCTTGTTTATTATTACGATAATGCCACCAAATTTTTATAAAATACACCAGATTATGTTTAACCGCTCTAAAAATGGAGGTCTAAATCCGCCATTTTGCAGTAGTGTGAGGAGTAACTATAATCGGAGCTTCCACCAATTTAGCTTTCAATGTTTCAAATGCCTCAACACACTCTGTCCCAAAACTCAAATTTGACATCTTTTTCCTAAAGACTACACAAGGGTCGGGCTATTTTTGAGAAATCTTTGATATATCTCCTATAGAATCCAGCATGTCCTAGAAAGCTTTTGATTTCCTTCACATTTGTAGGCGGAGGAAGTTTGGCAATAACATCAATTTTGGCTATGTCAACTTCAATCCCTTTGTGAGAAATCTTATGGCCTAACACAATACCCTCTTGGACCATGAACTGGCACTTTTCCCAGTTAAGCACCAAGTTTGTCTCCTCACACCTTTTCAACACCTTGGCTAAGTTTTCCAAACAACCTTCAAATGTCATTCCGAACACCGAAAAATCATCCATAAAAATTTCTATAATCGACTCAACCATGTCATGGAATATAAGCCATCATACAACACTGAAATATCGCAGAAACATTGCACAAACCAAAGGGCATACGCTTGTATGAGAATGTACCAAAAGGACATTTGAAAGTCGTCTTCTCTTGGTCCTTAGGATCAATTTCTATTTGATTATAACCTGAATATCCATCTAAAAAGCAATAGAAGAGAAAACCCGCAATTCGATCCAACATTTTTTCCAAAAATAGGAGTGGGAAATGATCCTTCCTAGTGGCTTTGTTTAGCAATTCTTGCTGCAAGAAGCTCGTTTGCATCATTTTTCATGACTGTAACTCCTTCCTTCTTTGGAACACATTGCACTGGCTTACCCACTCACTATCTGAGATGGGAAAAATCATTCCAAAGTCTAGCAACTTAATCACTTCCTTCTTCACGACCTCCATCCTTTGAGGGTTTAATCTCCTTTGTCTGTCTCTCACTGGCACAGAATTGTCTTCCAAAAGAATCTTATGCATGCACAAGCTAGGACTTATGCCCCTGATATCTGCAATGGTCCAGCCTATGGCTCTCTTGTATAGTCTCAAAACCTCCAACAACTTCACTTCTTGTCTTCCTTCCAGTTTAGATGAAATCACTACTGGGAGTGTTTCATTTTCGCCAAGAAATGCATACTTTAAGTAAGGAGGCAAGGGCTTCAATTCAAGTTTTGGTGGCACCAAGATAGAAGGCATAAGCTTCTCATTCCGGCACAAAATTTCTTCCTTCCTCACCTCAGTGGGAGCACAAGTTTCATTAGTTGGAATATGACATTCTTCATTATCTTTCAAATTCCTAACACAAGAGTCTTCTATCATGTCTTCAACATCACATTCATGCATTTTAACTTCAACTACCTCATTTTGCAACTAAAATATCGACTCATCTAACACACAGCACTGAACAAGATCTTTAATTTTAGAAACAATTCTTCTATCCTCTTCATTCAACTCAACATTCTCAAACTTTTCCTCACATCCATTTAATTCATCAACCAACAAAAAATCACGTTTTACATTTTCATCATTTTCAACCACAAAACATGCAACAGCTTGAATTGCAAAGCAAGACTCCATATCCATAGGATGTTTCATGAAATAATTCACATAAAAAACTACTTGCTCATTATTAATTCAGAATGTAACAGTTTTATTTCTTACTCAAATCAAGGCATCTCCTGTTGCAAGAAAAGGGCGACCAAAAATGAGAGGAACCTCAGGGTCTCTCCATTCTCCTTTTTCCCAATTTCGCAGGAGGGAAATACTTGGCTAAAAATCTCTTTTGCAATTCATCAAAGGACATTGCTACATTTGCTCTCCCAATACTCTTAAACCAGTGCTTAGCTTTACCTCGTAAAGATAGAGGAAATAAAATTCTATGGACTTCACTTTGATCCACCCTCGAAAGTTTAAAAGTACTACGGAGGCCTAAGAACCAATCAAGATGATCATCTTCATTGTCAATGTCTTGAAAGAAATACCCATGAGTAATCATTGAGACAATTTGTGTCGGTATATGATAACTCTCAACATCTATATCCTGCTGGTTAAAGCCATTTCGAAATTAATTGCGTAATGGTCACCAAATCGTGGTGCTCGTGCCCCTTGGTTAACCAGTTTCTTTTCTTTCTGTCTGCTTCTCAAGGTTTTTGGTAACTCAAGATCAAGTTGAAATTCAGGCTCTCCAGAAGACCTTAGAGACCTGGACATAAACTAAACAACACACATTAAGTATGATAGGAAAGAAATGATAGATCACAGAAACAAAAGTATCCAATGCAAATAAAAGAAACAAAACCAACAACAGACACACAAAAAATTTTCAAAAAATCGAACACACAACACAAAACCGAACAAAACAAATACGATAACAATTAAGCAATTTCAAGAAACCGTGCCTTCCCCAGCAACGGCGCCAAAAATTGAAAAGCGTATCGCGTACTTGCAATTTTACCCTATTCACTAATGTAGATTTGGAGAGAGCGATCATATCCACAGGGAAGGGGATGGTTCAAGAATTCAAAAGTTTTATTCTGAGAACTAGTCACAAAGCATAAGGCAAATTCAACAGTTAGCAAACTAGAAAGCAAGTAAATGCAACACAATGTAACTCCAAAAAACAAGAACTAAGTAATGTGTGAATTCAGAGAGGAGAAATAGATGTCCTAGAGTACTTCATCAGAACGGTTGCTCATTTAGATAGCTCAGGTTATGCAATTGACAAACAAACATTTCATAAGGAGAACATTGTTGCCTAGCAACCTATCCTACGGTCAGCATGGCGACCACACCGCGTTCTAGGTTCCTTAACACTACTCTTTCCCATGGCGAGGCCTAAGAGTAGTGGATGTATGCCGCGACGTCTCAGTTCTTTGTTCTTAACTAATATGGCAATTTGCTTCTAAACACTTCCCACGGCAAGGCCTGAGTTTAGATTCTTTCTTCTTCGTTAACAACAAGGAACTTCTCTACACTTTTTCCTGAGGATTTCGTTAATGGAGTACGAACAATCAAAACAAGTGTACAGACTCAATTCACTCCCAAGTTCTAATTCCATTACCACTAGCACTAATGATTGGTGAACTAAACTTCAATTCAGCAAGGCGACCGCAATAACAGTTCAACTCCACAACATTAGTCCAATTTAATAGAATTTAACAGAATTCATAAGTGAAATAAGAGCGTGAATTCATTTCTTTCTAATTCATATCAATTGCACCACCTTTCGCTATCTAAACAGAACAAACGCCCATAGAAACCCTAGGACATCACAAATTAGCCAGAAAACTTCTTCTTCATCCCAATTTCATCAAATTGTAACATTAACAAACTCATTTTCATTCAATGGGAAGATTTTACCAATAAAAGTCCAGAGATTTGTTAATTCTTTTATCAATTGAGAATAAGGAAGCAATTTCCAGACCAAAACCGCGCGATCAGAATTGAGATCAAAGTTCAATTTGTAGAAAGACAAAATGTAGAGAGAGAAAAAATTCCCGCTCTGAAAATGCAAATGTCTGTTATCTGTCTAGAATGATCTATCCCTAAAATGTTGACTTAATCCTCTATATATAGAGGTTACAAAAAACATAAACTTTACGCGAACGAAAAATACGTACAAAATTACAATAATGCCACTACAATTATCATAATGTTCAACCACATCTTGTGCAAATATCCTGTCCACACCTTTAAGCTTCGAACTCAGCGCCTTCTTCACCAGCATCCTGTCTTCGAGCCATCTCTGTCCACGCCATCCCGAACCAACACACAAGAAAAACACTTTCAACAATTAGCCAAATTCCACAAAAATCAACAACAACAAAGCCCCATTGCCAAATGCATGGCAACGTATCGCTAGCAACCCGTCGCCGAGCAAATGCTTAGGCTGGCGATGTGTCGCTACCAACGCATTGCCAGCTTGAAATGCGTGTGGCGATGCGTCGCTAGCGTGCTCAACGTGTGTGTGGCGATGCGTCGGTAGTGTGCAAGGTGGCGATGCATCGCTAGCAATGCATCGCCGTGTGTGTGTGTTCTGTGTGGCATGATGTTGTGATATTGTGTTCGAGTGCATCTTGAAAGTGCTTATAACCCGAATGAATTGTGGAAGAGAGAAGTCAAGAAAATTAACATGAAAACGATTGCCAGAGAAACAGTGAGGTGTTAGAAATGCAATGCTCAAGCAAGAAAGCTGCCATGAAATATGTGAGCTGTGAACTATATGTGATATGTACTTGAGTGTTCATGAAGTGAAGTGTGAAAAGAAAAAATGAAGTGTTGAGAGATGCCTAAAACAAATGCAAGCATAATATGTTGAAGTTTGAAAATGAAATGTGATGAAAACAAGTAAGATTGATACTTGATGTAAATGAATGCATTACATAGTGAGCTTTTGGTTCATGGATGGAAAATGAAATGTTCAAAGAGTTTGTGTTGAGATGTGCATATAAAAGCTTGATTAAACTAAGGTTGTTGCGAAACAAAATGCTAGTAAAGTATGAACAACCAACTGGAAGTGTGATAATCATGAACGAATGTTGGATGTATAAGAACAACGAATGCATGAATGAGAATACAACAAGCACAAGTGAAGTGTGTGCAAGGAGATGAGTGACATGAAAGTGTAAGACAAGTGAAGATTGCCATATGAATGTGCAGCAAGAAAGTGAGGTCGCCGCACATTCATGCGGCGATGTAGGTCACGTCATCGCACAGCTGTGCGACGATGTGCACGAGGTCACCGCACATATATGCGGCGACGTGCATGAAATTGATGCATAGCTGTGAGGCGATGTGAACAATCCAGGCCCCTGTGCTAGAAAATCTTCATGCATTTTCCTCACAACCCACAACAGCACACAAATCACTTTCACAACGTAAAGTCCATTTTATCTAGCAAACTTCAACACAATTTTCATAAAATCATCATGAACACCACAAAGCATACTTCCACCCAACACACTCATGAATCACAGAATACCTCACATACACTCCACCATTTTGAACTCACTTTCGCAATAACACATTGCCAAATTCACAACACATTGCCCATTTGGAGAAAGAATGCTTCACCACATCTTGTACTTATTCAAACCCATTTCAACAATAGTACTACATATATAGTGCAATAATACTACAAAAGCCAAGCGAAAACTACAACATTAAGTCAGTATGTAGCTGACTTATCAGAAATGATCCTTCCTGGTGGACTTGTTCAATTTCCTATAATCCATACATACCCTCCAAGCATTAATGATCCTGGTAGCAAGCATCTCATTTACTTCATTGGTTACCACAGTTACTCCTCATTTTTTCGATACACATTGTACTGGGCTAACCCACTCACTATCGGAGATGGGGAATATCATCCCAAAATCTAGTAGCTTGATAACCTCCTTTTTTACCACTTCCATTATTTGTGGGTTTAGCCTCCTATGTCTCTCCCGGGTAGGAATGACCCCTTCTTCCAGTAGTATCTTATGCATGCAAACACTAGGGCTAATCCCTTTAATGTCAACTATTGTCTATCCGATTGCCTCTTTGTACCTTCTCAAAACCTCCAGTAATTTCTCTTATTTCCACACCTCTAATTTAGATGATATAACTACTGGCAAAGTCTCCCCTTCTCCCAAAAATGCATACTTCAAGTAGGGAGGCAAGGGCTTCATCTCTAATTTAGGCAGATTCAAAGTTGAAGGCATGAGCTTTTCATTCCTATACTCAACAGAGAGTTTTGGCCTCACCTCAGTGGGCACAACTTCCACATTTTCGTCTTTATTAACAAGAACATTTGACAACTTTTCACGCAATTCAACATTTTCATCATTTTTGTCAATTTCAATCTCCAACTTCATTTTTTTATTAGGCTCATTCATCTCACAATTTTCAAGAACATTATTCCTTTCTTTCAACTTCATATCATTTTCACAATTTTTATCAGATTTAGAGCCACAATTCATTTTCTCGACAAACGCATCTATCACATTTTGCTCAACCAAGTTTTTCATTTCATGTACAATGTCACTCTCTTCAACAGTTAACAAATTTTCCCATTTTTCATACATATCATCCTCACAAGATTCATGTAATGCAATAGGGAATTTACATGTATGCTCAAATTCCAGTGATTGGAGGTTACCTTCCACAAGGTTTGCCAAATAGCATTGCTCAATGGACTGAGGATGTTTCGTTGCGTAGTCCACATTAAAAACCTCTTATTCACCATTGAACCTAAATGTGATGGTTTTCCCTTTTACTCCTATGAGGGCATCTCCAGTCGGCTAGGAATGGTCTACAAAAAATAAGTGGGACTTTCGGATCTTCCTCCATATCCAAGACTATGAAATCTAACGGAAGAACAAATTTGTCTACTGAGACCAAGACATCTTCCACCATTCCAGTTGGTTGCACAAGAGATCTGTCTGCCAATTGGAGCAGGACAGCCACATACTTAATTTTCTCTCCCAAGCCTACGCTCTCAACAATGGAAAGTGGCATGAGATTTATCCCTGCCACAAGGTCACACAATGCTTTGTTGAAAAATCTCCCTGCAATTGTGCAAGGTACTGTCCAACTCCCAGGGTTTTTGAGTTTTGGAGGTAGTTCATTGTTTATCCAGGCCTGGCTCTCTTTTGTGAGTGGGATTGGCACCTCCCAGCACAGAATTTACTCCTTGTTCACGATTAGATCTTTTAAAAACTTTGTCCACCGAGGCTCAGCCGTGATAAGATACAGAAGAGAAATATTCACATTAACATTTTTAACCATGTCCAATAATCTTGTAAATTGTGCTCCTTTCTTGGCTGGAGGTGGAGCTCTCTGGGGGAAATGAGGGAATGGTGCATACTTCAGATAATTATAAGGGCTTGCAGGCCCCCTCTTTTTCTTAGGCTCCGTGCCTTTACACTTCCTTCCATATCCTCCTGAATTTCCTCTTCCACAAAAATAGCCTCTTCCATGACTTCCTCCACTAGAACATCCTCCTCCACTTTCTTTTTTCTCCCACTGATCTCTTTACCACATCTCAGTGTTTGGCATTGCACACTTCCTTCCCTTTTGGGTTAAGCTCAGTGTCACTAGGCAGGGTGTCCTGAGGCCTTTGGTGGCTTTCCTTGGCTAATTGGTCTATCTGCATGTCTATATTCTTAATGGATGCTTCCACATTTTTCAGTTGTGTCTCCAGTGTTGAAGTTCTCTTCTCATACATGTCCATTCTTTCCAAAATTGTTTGAAGCATTTCCTCTGTGGTCTTTCTTGGTTCCCTATTAGTTGATTCTCTTCCTTGGTATTATTGTCTATGTTGGTTGCCTTGCCCCCAAGTTCCTTGACCAGTCTGATTTCTGTACCTTCTGTATTACAGCTGATTATTATAGTTGTTCACATAGTGGACTGACTCTTGGGTTAGCTCAAACTCATCAGTGTGATGCTCTCCTTTGCATGACCCACACATCAATACTTGGGTAGTCTTGGTTGCCTTTAGAGTTTGAACCTGTCTTGTCAATGCTTCAATTTTAGCTTCCAATGAGGTCTCTTCATCCAAATCCAACACTTCTCTATATTTCCTCACAGGGGGTTTCCTGGCTTCTGGGAATAAGTACTCATCATCAGCACTTGAATCGAACAGCTCTCTCACCTCTGGCACACTTTTGTTCTTCAGAGCTCCGTTAGCACAGGCCTTCACCATCAATGAAGACTCTGGAGATAATCATTTAAAGAAAGTGTTCAACTCTCTCACCTCCCCAAGATCATTGTTGGGGCACTGTCTCAGTAAATCGTTAAACCTGTCCCAAGCCTCTTTGAATGTTTCACTGTCCTATAGCTGGAAGCTTCGGATTTTCAATCTCATCCTTTCCAGTTTAGCCAGAGGGAAATTCTTAGCCAGAAATTTCCTTTCTAACTCCTCAAATGTAGCTATGGATGGTCCTTCTATAGAGTTAAACCAATGCTTGGCTTTTCCTTTTAGAAACAACGGAAACAAGATCCTCCTCACATCATCAGGTGTAACCTTTTACAACTTGAAAGTATTGCACAATCCAAAAAACCAATCCAAGTGTTCATTCGGGTCATCATTGCTTAAACCCTGGAAAATATGTCCTTGAGTTATCATTGACACTATCTGGGTCTGTATCTGGTAGCTTTCCACATCTATCCCCTATCTATTATTCCTTGTTTCAAAATTCACTGCAAAGTGATCCCCAAAACGTGGGGGTTGGGGTCTAGGCCTTTTCTCATTTTGTACAGCCATCTCTATAGCTCTCCTCCTCTGTCTCAGAGTTCTTTGAAGTTCCAAATCAAGTTCAAAATCTGGGCTCTCTCCAGAAGTCATGCCCCTGGTTGTATTCAATGAGATTTCTACAAATATCAAAACACCACTGACACAAGAGATCAATAGAACCAAAAACCAAAACAAAAGTAACGAATCACAATGATTTCAACAAAAAATGCTCAATTTAGAAACTCACAAATTAACAATTTAAAAGATAAGTAAAGTAACAAATAAAATAGAAACTATCACAAAACAACCCTTGACTTTTTGCCTCTCCCAGGCAGCGGCGCCAAAAATTGGTGTAGAGCAGTCACGGGCTTGCCAATTTTACCCAAACCTCTAAAAATGTAGTAGTGGTGATGGGATCGTATCCACAGGGTGAGGGATATGCCACGGTTTTAATCAGTGATAGAATGCAACAGTAAAATGTTATGACGATAAAAAAGTACGAATTGAAAGTCTAACTGAAATTCGAATCAATGAGAGGGAGATGTGTTGCCTCGAGGGGGTGCAATTAACATGGATCTCAGCTTATAATTCTTGACTTGTGTGTGCTCGTGTGAGGGGTCTAGACTGCTAGTGTCCTGGACTTGATAAACCTGGTGGTTCTCACAACTCCATTTCACAATGCTCCTTGAACATCCCTTGGTAGGGCAAGTCCTTGGCACGAATTAGGACCCCAAATCCCTATCTTACAAAATAATCATAGTTCTATTCCCAGTTACCTCCCTTGGTAGGGCAGCTAAATGAGGCAAGCATTCAGACTATTATATAAAGATAAACTTAAGTCATTTTCATAGAATCGATGCTAATTGTAAGTGGGTACCACACAAGTAAAATCACAAAGGTAACTGATCTTGTGATGGAAATCCACCCATGTCCATGGTGCCAAGGCCAAGTTCTCAAGACCCTTTGGTGAATCTTGATGGACCAATGACGAGATCACGGAGTTCAAAGATGAAGGCAGCCTTGCACAATTTATTGTCTTCACATTTTGAAGCTATGGAGGCCGAATTATCTCAATCATCTCAAGGAGGAGTTTTGTTGCATGTTTCTTCATTAACAATTCATGATCCACCTTGAAGAAACTTCACAAAGGCCGATTTTGAAGAAGTCCATGAAGAGGCGTGTTCTTGGATTTATTATGGATCACGCCATTGTTAATTTTATGATTTGCTTTTGGGTTGTAATAATAAGTCCATTAACATTTATTAATTAGGCTTTACTTTCGTTATTTAATAAGTCCAGTACTTGTCCAATTGCCTTGCATGGTAATTTGGAAAGTAGTCTTTTAGGAAACTTTCTTGTTAGTCAAGAAGTCAAATCGTAATTTGCTTCTTGTTTCCTTTTCCTGTTAGGGCATGGCCGAATTCTTCCCTATTTAAGGGTGTCCATTGTAACGTTTTTCACATTTATGAAATTTGATAAAGTTTAGCTTTGCTAAAACCTTCTTCCAGCTGTGATAAGTTGAGAGAAAACGTGAGAGTTCTTCTAAGTTTAGTTGAACAATCATAAGACCCGCGAAAACCTTTAGTGAGGATCTTTAGGTTGAGCTTACCCGTTCTAGATTTATAGAACACGCCGAACTGAGGAAGTTTAACTTTTGATTTACATTAGTTGGGCTGAATCTATTCGTGTTAACATTGGGGTTTGGTTGATTTCTTCCAATCCTTCTCGTTCAATATCCTTTATTGTTTTGTTGTCTTGTTTTCGCATTGTTCTTCTGTGATTCGTGCTTGTTCGGATTAATTGTGAAACAACGATCCAAAGGTTGTGGAAAATGTGTGGAATAGAACTCAAAAGCTACTCCATTCGTATCAAGTGGTATCAGAGAAAAGGTGGTTGTTTCCAAATTCAAGGTAATCCGTTTACGTTCTTGCTGTTTTGTGCTTCTAGTGTTGTTTTTCTTGCTTTTTTTTGTGTTCTTTTGGTGTCTACATTCTACACTTTTGAATTGTCTTCATAGTGTTGAATTCTTTGTGTTTTCGTTGATTGAGTCGCACGTCAAAAAAAATTGCTAGGGTTTCATCAAAAGTTTCCAAAAAAGTTCGTCAGAAAAATCAGAACTTTTCACCCAGTCGCGACAGTTTCGGCCGTCCGAAACTCAGACAGGCGTCCGAAACTAGCGTCCGAAACTCAACAGAAAAGTCGTTGTCCCAAGAATTTTAAGTTTCGGCCGTCCGAAATTAAGGCAGTCGTCCGAAACTAGCGTTCGAAACTCGGAAGAAAAAAAAACAAAAAAACAAAAAAACAAAAAAACAAAAAAACAAAAAAAATCAAAACAAAAATCAAAAAAAATATATCATCGGACTTGTCTTTATCTACTGCTTTAATTTCCATTTGAAAGAACTAAGTGTTCTTAAGTTGAGTTTGAAAATCATCAATATTAATCGTGACAAATCTTACTTGGGTGAAATCAAAATCATTCATCTTGCTTTCTTGCCTAGTTGCTACTTTCGTAGTTTTCTGAAATAAACCAAGTTATACCCCATACGTGATCTTTGAAATACTCTTGTGACGTGTTTCTTTTCAAACTTCTTTGGTTTAACTTGTGTGAATTTACTTGTTGAACTAAATTGGTTGAGATTTGTTATATAAATTGTTGAACGGTAAGTTTCAATTAGTCTGAGCGAAACATTGTTGAGAGATTAGTTAGGGTATACACGAGAAAAGCTTTTACACTAGAGAGGAGAGCATTTACTCACCATATAGTGAGAACCTGTGAGGATTACATTTGTTTTCTTCTTGTTTTCACTAACTTGCAGGTACAATAGACGGAGATAATACTGTATCTCAAGGTGCACAAAAATCTGAAATGGAGGTACTTTTTGATATGATTCAAAAGTTGCAATTGCAACTGGATAGTTTTGCTTCCAATCCAAAACGCCGTGTACAAAGAATTCCACCTCATGACACATCAACTTTGATGAAGTTCTATCCGATGATGAGGAGGAGGAGGAGTTTGTTGGTTCTACAAAAATTGGTAAAAAGTTTGACATTTCAATTAGTTCTGTGAAATTGACATTACCTACTTTTCATGGAAAGGCAGATCCCGAGGCATACCTTGATTGGGTTCGAGAATTCAAACACTTCTTTGAGGGCAATAGTTATCCCGAGGATAAAAGATACCGTCTGGCCTTCATGCACCTCAAAGATTATGCTAGCTTGTGGTGGAATGAGGTAATGAGAACTAGACGCCAAGATGGCGAAGCTCCATTCACGACTTGGAACCAAATGAAATTGCTTATGAGGAAGAAGTATGTTCCTTCAGACTTTAATCGTGAACTCAATAGGCAATTGCACACACTTGTGCAAGGAAGTAAATCCGTGGAAGCATACTACAATGAGATGGAGGCTCTTATAATCAAGGCTAATGTTCATGAAGATCCGGATTCAACCATTGAGAGATTTCTTCGAGGTATGAATTCTGAGTTAGCAAACCATGTGGATCTTCAGTGTTATGTTGATATTAATGAGCTTATTCATAAAGCAATAAAGATTGAGAGACACATGAAAGGAAAGCAAAGGTTCACACAACCTAATCCGCCTTGGCAAAGAAGTTCCAAACCAAATGTGGCTCCTTTCACTCCATCAACAAAGCCACGCCAATTCACTCCAAACCGGCCTTCAACTACGACATCAAGTTTTCCAAAAATAGTTCCAAAGGTTGCTGAAGTTGCTCCTAAGTCGGCGCCACAACCTTCTCAAAGGTTGAGGGATATCAAGTGCTATAAGTGTCAAGGTTTTGGGCATGTACAACCCGACTGTCCAACTCGGAAATTGATGTTCTTGAATGATCAAGGAGAGGTTGAAAGTGATGAGGAATGTGCCGACATGCCAGCTCTTGAAGAAAAGTACCAAAGTGAAGAAAGTGATGAACTTGAAACATATGAGGTTGGTGCTTTTTCTTTAGTTGCTCGAAGAGTTCTTAATGTGCAACCACAAATCAATGAAGATTTAATGCAAAGAGAAAATTATCTTTCATAATACTCGATGCATGGTTCAAAATAAGGTATGTAGTGTGATCATTGATAGTGGAAGTTGTACCAATGTGGCTAGCACCTTACTTGTTAATAAGTTGAATTTGAATTGCATAAAACATCCCAAGCCATATAGACTACAATGGCTAAATAATTCAGCCAAAACTCGTGCGACAAAGCAAGTGAAGTTTACTTTAACCATTGGGAAATATGTTGATCAAGTTGTATGTGATTTTGTTCCCATGGAAGCTAGTCATATTTTACTTGGTAGGCCTTGGCAATTTGATCGTGACGTACTTTATCATGCCAAGCAGAACTACTACAGTTTCAACTTTGACGGTAAGAAGTACAATCTTGGTGCTTTAACCCCATTTCAAGTTTTTGAAGATCAAGCTAAAATTGTTCAAGCTTGTAGAGATTTCAATGCCGCCAAGGAGAAGAAAGATCAAGGGAAACAAAATGTAATAGCTAGCTCATCTTCAACTTGTAATAGTGTGGATCGTGAGTTAGTTGATAGGAAGTCTTGTTACTTTGCTTCTTCTAGGGAGATTAAGAGAGCTATACTAGATAGACAGCCTTTGTACTTAATGATTCGCAAGGATTTTGTACTTATTGTTGATAGTGATCACCTTGCTTCTCTTCGTAGTGCTGTTTACTCTCTTTTGCAGGAATATAGTGATGTGTTTCCTGAGGACTTACAAATTGGATTGCCACCAGTTCGAGGTATTGAATATCAAATTGATTTCATACCAGGAGCTCAAATTCAACGTCAAGTGGATGAACTCCTTGACAAAGGTATTGTACGTGAGTCTCTTAGCCCTTGTTCAGTTCCTATTATTCTAGTTCCTAAAAAGGATGAGTCTTTGAGAATGTGTGTTGATTGCCGTGATATTAATAAGATCATCATTAAGTATAGACATCCAATTCCTAGATTAGATGATATGCTTGATGAATTGCATGGTTCTTCTATTTTTACCAAGATTGATTTGAAAAGTGGATACTACCAAATTCACATGAAAGAAGGTGATGAATGGAAAACTGCTTTTAAAACAAAGTATGGGTTGTATGAATGGTTAGTTATGCCTTTTGGTTTATCTAATGCACCTAGTACTTTTATGAGGCTTATGAATCATGTTTTTCGTCACATTATTGGTAAGTTTGTGGTAGTCTACTTTGATGACATCCTTATTTATAGCAAATCACTAGATGAACATGTTGCACATCTTAAGCTAGTGTTTGTTGTTTTACGTGAGAACAAACTTTATGCTAACCTCAAAAAGTGTTCTTTTTGCATGGAATCTATTATCTTTTTGGGTTATGTTGTTAGTTCTCAAGGTATTTCTGTTGATGAGTCAAAATTCAAGGCAATCATTGATTGGCCGAGACCACAAAATGCTAGTGATGTTAGAAGCTTTCATGGATTGGCAAGTTTTTATAGGAGGTTTGTTAAGGACTTTAGTTCTATAGCTGCACCTTTGAATGAACTTGTTAAAAAGAATGTCACCTTTGTATGGAATAAGGAACATGAAAATGCTTTTAACACTTTAAAAGATAAATTGACTCACGCCCCTTTGCTTGCATTGCAGGATTGTCATAAAGCTTTTGAGATACACTGTGATGCCTCCGGGATTGGTATTGGTGCTGTTTTGATGCAGGAATCAAAACCCCGTGGCTTAGTTTAGTGAAAAGCTTAATGGGCAGCTTTGAAGTATGCAACTTATGACAAGAAGTTGTATGCTTTGGTAAGGTCTTTACAGGTTTGGAAACATTATTTATGGCCTAAAGAATTCATAATACATTCTGATCATGAAAGCCTTAAATTCTTGAAGACTCAAGGTAAGTTGAATAAGAGGCATGCTAAATGGTTAGAATTCATTGAGTCTTTTCCCTATGTGATTAAGTATAACTCTGGTAAAGATAATGTTGTAGCTGATGCACTGTCTAGAAGGTATACTTTGTTTACTTACTTGCATGCTAAGTTACTTGGTTTTGATTGTCTTAAAGACTTGTATGAGCATGATCATGATTTTGCCACCGCCTATGAGATTTGTAAGACCAAACCGAATGGTGATTTTTATGTGCATGATGGTTTCTTGTTTCGAAAAGATAAATTGTGCATTCCCCAAAGTTCCATTCGTGTTTTACTTGTTAAGGAAACCCATAGGGGAGGGTTAATGGGGCACTTTGGCATTGCTAAAACACTTGCTGTTTTGAATGAACACTTTTATTGGCCTAACATGATTAAAGATGTTAAAGGTGTTTGTGATAAATGCATTGTGTGTAAACAATCAAAATCTAAAGTGACGCCTCATGGTTTGTATCAACCTTTGCCTGTTCCTAGTCATCCTTGGATTGATATTTCTATGGATTTTGTGCTTGGTTTGCCTAGGTCACGCAATGGTCATGATAGCATATTTGTTGTAGTTGATAGATTTAGCAAAATGTCACATTTTATTGCTTGTTTTAAGTCTAATGATGCTACACATATTGCTGATTTGTTCTTTAAGGAGGTTGTTAGATTGCAAGGAATGCCTAAGAGTATTGTTAGTGATAGAGATGTTAAATTTCTGTCTCATTTTTGGCGTACTCTTTGGAATAAGTTGGGTACTAAGTTGTTGTTTTCTACTGTTGAACATCCACAGACTGATGGACAAACTGAAGTAGTTAATAGGACTTTGTCTACCTTACTTCGTGCACTTATTCAGAAAAACTTAAAGAATTGGGAAGGGTGTTTACCACTCATTGAGTTTGCTTACAATCGCACTGTGCATAGCTCTACTAATTGTTCACCTTTTGAGATTGTGTATGGTTTTAATCCTTTAACTCCTTTGGATATTTTGCCTTTGCCTACTAATGAGTTTGTTAGTGTTGAAGGTAAACAGAAAGCTGATTTTGTTAGGGAGTTGCATGAAAGGGTTCGAGCTAACATTGAGAGGCGTAATGAGCAATATGCTAAGCAAGCTAATAAGGGTAGACGACAAGTGATTTTCGAACCAGGAGATTGGGGTTTGGATTCACTTGAGGAAAGAGAGGTTTCCTGACAAAAGGAAAACTAAGCTTTATCCAAGAGGAGATGGTCCTTTTCGGGTCTTGAAAAGGATTGGAGATAATGCTTACAAGATTGAACTTCCTAGTGAGTATGGAAATGTTTCATCTACCTTTAATGTTACTGATTTATCTTTGTTTGATGTAGGTGATTCGAGGACGAATCCTTTCGAGGAGGGAGGGAATGATGGAAATCCACCCATGTGCATGGTGCCAAGGCCGAGTTCTCAAGACCCTTTAGTGAATCTTGATGGACCAATGACGAGATCACGGAGTTCAAAGATGAAGGCAGCCTTGCACAATTTATTGTCTTCACATTTTGAAGCTATGGAGGCCGAATTATCTCAATCATCTCAAGGAGCAGTTTTGTTGCATGTTTCTTCATTAACAATTCATGATCCACCTTGAAGAAACAACACAAAGGCCGATTTTGAAGAAATCTATGAAGAGGCGTGTTCTTGGATTTATTATGCATCACGCCATTGTTAATTTTAGGATTTACTTTTGGGTTGTAATAATAAGTCCATTAACATTAATTAATTGGGCTTTACTTTCGTTGATTAATAAGTCTAGTACTTGTCCAATTGCCTTGCATGGTAATTTGGAAAGTAATCTTTTAGGAAACTTTCTTGTTAGTGAAGAAGTCAAATCGTAATTTGCTTCTTGTTTCCTTTTCCTGTTAGGGCATGGCCGACTTCTTCCCTATTTAAGGGTGGCCATTGTAACGTTTTTCACATATATGAAATTTGATAAAGTTTAGCTTTGCTAAAACCTTCTTCCAGCTGTGATAAGTTGAGAGAAAACGTGAGAGTTCTTCTAAGTTTAGTTGAACAATCATAAGACCCGCGAAAACCTTTAGTGAGGAGCTTTAGGTTGAGCTTACCCGTTCTAGATTTATAGACCACGCCGAACTGAGGAAGTTTAAATTTTGATTTACATTAGTTGGGCTGAATCTCTTCGTGTTAACGTTGGGGTTTGGTTGATTTCTTCCAATCCTTCTCGTTCAATATCCTTTATTGTTTTGTTGTCTTGTTTTCGCATTGTTCTTCTGTGATTCGTGCTTGTTCGGATTAATTGTGAAACAACGATCCAAAGGTTGTGGAAAACGTGTGGAATAGAACTCAAAAGCTACTCAATTCGTATCATCTTGAGACTCACAAGAGTTTGATTTTTAATTCAATTCGTGTAGATCCAATTGCCTTCGGTAAATCCACACTGATCTTAGTGGGTACCGCAAACCAAATGTGGACTTAAAGGAATTTATGCAAACATATTGAGATAAAATATGTAATGAACATCAATCAAGAAAGAACACAGATAAATCCATTTCAAATGTCTCAAATAAGCTGAAGATCCATACAATTGACCTTCAAGGCAACACCCTAAATCTAGCCGATCATGGTGATCGGCGTGTATTACATAATTACAAAGAGTAAATTCTGTATGTAAGCTATGTCGTGCTGATTACTCTCTGTAATCTCGACTTAGGGTTTTTCTCCCTTTTTCTCTCTGATTTTCTTCCCCCAAGATCCGATCTCCTTATTTGGGCTGCCTCTCTGCCTTTTATACTTTGCCCTTGATGACTTGGCTCTGTAAAGTTCCTGGAAGTTTCCCTTCTTTGCGGAGAGATCGCCACGTGTCTGCAAACACATTAAGCAAGATTGAAGTGAGGTCACGTAGTCAGCACAAAACTTAACAAATAAGGATTTAACATGCAATTCTACAAACATTTGGTGCTCATATGAATGATGTATCAAATGCTTGCTTGTGTGAGCTAAAGCTTATGCGCTCTCGTTGCTATGTGTGCTAAGTGCGAATGTGGAAGCCGAATTCAGTGTATGAAGTGAGTGCCGGTGTGCGACATGTATGCATAAAAATGTACAAAATGCATAAGTGAAATACATGGAAATGTGCAAGTGTGTGATAGCGTGTGAATGTGCATGTGTGCATGTGTGTGTAGCGCCCGCCGCGTGTGTGTGAGTTAAGTGTGGCGGGCGCCATGTGTGTTTGTGTGTTGCATGTTTGTTGTGTGTTTGTGTTTGTGTTTGTGTGCTAGGACTTTTATGTGATGCTTGAGACTTGGACGCCAAAATGGCTGAGTGTGTGCTCTACTCTCATTCATGTGCAAATATAACACTTTCACAGTCTATTTTTCACAACACTTCACCAGTTTACTTAATCTCCATACTCTAAGCATATATGCATACGAAACATACATCAAGCATCATTGATCTTGTAATTTCATGCAAAAGACAAAGAAAGTAGAGCAATTAAGTCGGTACAAGACCGACTTATCAATTTCTTTATTTCTAAAATCTCTATTTGGTCTTTATTCATATTGATTTTGATTTTGTTGCCATCTTCTATGTTTTCTTCGATAAAATTTATATGATTTAGGATATGTAATTCGTTTTACATTTCTAGACGGTGCTCTTATTCCTGTAATGCCAAATGCCTCACAAAATGATCCTAATTCCCTTTTTTCAGAACCATATTTAACCTGTAATTTTATTTCTTGACACAATTTCAAACCTTCTTCTTTTATAAATCCAATTAATTGATCAAAATTTCATTCATAAAAATTTATTTCTTCTTTTCCTTTGGATACTTTAATAGCGTTAAATATTCTTTGAGAAATAAATTTGGTAATCCTGTAATAAATTTTTGTTTCCAGAATGGTTGTAAGCAATCTTGTCCTTTATATAAATAAGTTAAAAACATATCTTTATACCATCTAAAATCTGTTAGTGCTGGACATCTTAAATTAGTTAAAAATATTTGTGAACTTTTACTTTCATTTGAAGGATTTCCTAAAAAATGCATTGTCATGACATATAATAGAAAATCTGCACAATCTTTTACTTTCTTTTTTATAACATTTCCATTTTCATCTTTGACTACATGGCCATTTACATCTAATTCATCTTCTTTAGTAGTATGATTCAATACATCTTTCTTATCTTGTTCAGTAAGTAAATTATCCCACCAATTATTTAATTGTCCTGAAAATCCGGCTAGGAATCCGGCAGCAATTTGTGATTGATCATATCTTTGTTGTTTGCATTCAACTTTTGCCATTCCCATTTCTTGAAGTAATCTTAGTATTTCATATTATGACTTTCCATCTATATTCCATTCATAGACAGCTCTACCATCATATTCACTAGCTTATAATTTTGATCTTTCTTCTATTTGTAAATCTGGGGGTGTTAATTGTGGGTAATAATTTTTTCTTTGATAAGGTGCATATATTTGCTTATTATTATAATATTTTCTTGATTTATAAGGTTTATATGGTTTTTTTATTCTATTAATTTGATTATTGTCAAATTCTTTTTCTATACTTCCTATTAATTCATTAACTTCTTCGTTTTGACTATCTTCTGATTCGCTATCACTTTCATTTGTATCTTCTTTAGGATTTGTTTGTATAATATTTTGATATGACTAGTTGATTCTTTACTAGTACTAGGTCTAGTTTCTTCTAATTTATTTAATATTTTTTGAATAGTATCTTGTTCAAAATTTGGAAGTTGAATATTTTTAAATACATTTTTTACTTGAAAATGTGGCTTAGAAATTTCATTTGGATATTTTGTTTTATTATCTTTAAAGGGATTTGTAATGACTTCTTCTTTTTCTTTAGGTATTGTATCTATTTTTGCGGATACTAAGTCTAACTGTTGTGCTATAGTAGATAAGATTTGGTTCGAGTAATTTAATTGTTGATTAATCTTTTTAATATCCTCAATTTCCACTGGACCTTTTTCTGTTCGTGCTTCTCTAAATGGTGTTGCTAATATTTCTCCTAAATTTGTTTGAATTTTTATATTTAATAAAGGTGGATGTACTGAACTTAGTATTTCTCCTCCTACTATATTCCATTTCTTATATAATGAGGTTTGTACATTCATACTTTGTATATTGTATATTTCCATATCTCCTACAGTTGTAATTCATATTCTAACAAGGAAAAGAACAGAAAATTAAATTTCTTAATTAGCAATATTTCTTTCCATTTACTTTTTAGCTTATTTTGAAATTCTTTATCTAATTTATTATACCTTATTATTTTTAATATATTTTTCTCATCGTTAAATTATTCATCTAAATATTCATAGTTTCGTAAAAATTCTTTATTAATGACATTTATAGAATCTCTGTATAATGAATCTGGTTTCATTTCAGATTTTGTTGGGGATTGATTAAATGATTCAGCATTTATGATTTCAGGTAAAGGTGCTTTATAATGAATTCTTTGACTTCCCGTAATAGGTATTGAATAAATTTCTGGATTAGTATCTAAATTAGTATGTTGACTAAATGTTCTTCTTATATTTGGTATATATGAGGTTGAATGTCTAGCCTGTTATATATTATTTTTATTAGCTCCATATTTATTTGATCTTACTCCTTCAAAGTGAACTATTATACTACCATCTTCTTGTTTTACTATTTTTGAAGCATTACCTTGTTGAAGGTTTCTTCACTATAACTGAGGAATTATAGTAAATTTTTGTGGAATAGTGATTTCATCCCACTTTAGAGTTTTAGGAATATAAATAGATGCTTTTG
The DNA here is from genome assembly GCA_016586305.1 of Ophiorrhiza pumila. NCBI lineage: Eukaryota > Viridiplantae > Streptophyta > Magnoliopsida > Gentianales > Rubiaceae > Ophiorrhiza > Ophiorrhiza pumila. The sequence goes on along the minus strand of BLIW01000008.1, from coordinate 12,089,449 downwards.
TTGAATCTTTTTCAAATATAACTGTTTCTTCTGTGTTTGTTTGTTCTAATTTTAATTTTGGATCTATTATTATTTTTAATAATTTAAAACATACTTTATACAAAACTACGAAACTGCGACTTCTAGAATCAATTTTATGTTGATCAATTTGAATATCCATAATTAAAGAATCAAGAATTAATTCATCATGCAAACTAGCTAAGAAATTAGGTACACAGTTGAATGATATCGAACCATCACATCTATTAGTTTGAATTAAAGCAATTATAGAATCCTGATAATCTGTTAATCTTTAATGTCATAAATATAGGATTATTAATACCTATCATATGTAAAGGAGTTACTACTACTTTTATTAATCCGTAATGAATATATTTGAATCCTTGATTTTTATATTTTTCAATTGCATTGCTAGACATTAATCTTATAGTCTTTGAAGTTTCTCTAATGTTAGATCTTGTTCATGAATTTTAACGGCATATGAATTATTAAAACTTAAAATTTCTATATGATAGACAGAACTTAGTGTTTTTGAGTTTATATCAAATTGAATTTCTTGACTTTGATTAATATTTTCTATATCTACTATATTAGTATTATTACCTACATTAAACAACTTCTTTAAATAATTTAAATTCATAACTTTAAAACATACCTACTTAATGCAACTTTTAGAATGCAGAATGTATGGGGAAGGCAGGAGTGCCTAACCGGGAACACATTAGGCTGACCAAGCAGTGGCTACCAACGGACTTACAAGGCTATTTTCGCTTACCAAACGTTACAGATCCTTATTCTACTAGTTGATTAAGTAATTTAAGTAAATTTAAAAGTTTAAAATTTAATTAATTTAAAGAACTTGAATAAACATGGCTTTGATACCAAAATAGAGCAGGATCATAAAATTATTAAATTATTAAATAAAGTAATAAAAGAAATGTTGTAAATTATTTATTACCTTGATTTAAAACTAAGAAAAGCTGATAAATAGAAGACTGAGAAATGAATAAAAAGCTATCAAATTTTATTCCTTAAAAAACTCTTCTTTGAATACATCAACTCTTATGATTATATAGAATTCAGAATACATTGTAATTCATAATATTTGAATTCCGGAATCTGCTTTTCAGTAGTGCCTTTTGAATAGACCGCTTTTCCTTGTGGCTTCATGTGGTCTTCATAAAATCTTCACGTGGGTGGACCTTCTTTGTTAAATAGACAGTTTTGGAATGTGCAAGTTTTTTCTTTATGTCTTAATGCATCCACTTTGACATTGAAATAACCCTTTTTTGTTTTGTAAGCATAATATTCCCACCAATAATTAATTGTTGAGTTTCTTCCTGATTGATGAGCTTCGATGGTATCCAAAGAATATGTGCCATTCTGATGTATAATCCTTGAATTGCCTTGTCCTATTTCTGAGGCGTCGGTTTCTACTATCATAAATGCCTCAGGATGAGGAATACATAGACAAGGTAAAGTCTTAATTTTCTCTTTAGCTTCTTTAACTATTTTTGTATGTTTATTTGACCATGCAGGTGGGTTCTTTTGCAATCTTTGATATAGTGGTGTGCAAAATGTTCTTAAATTTGGAAAGAAGTCAGCTACATAATTAAGACATCCTAGAAATCTTTGCAATTGATTTTTGTCTTTTATTTCGTCAGGAAATTTTTCTCCAAATTCTAGTGCTCTATTAATAGGTTTAATAGTTCCTTTGTAAATATTATGACCGAGAAATCTAATTTGAGTTTGCAATAATTTCATTTTAGATGCAGATATGACTAACCCATTTTGTATAACTATTTTAGAAAATATATGCAAATGTCTAAAATGTTCATCAATAGATTTGGAATAAATTAATATGTCAACTATGTATACAATCATGAATGTGTAAGCAGCAAATATATCATTCATTATATTATGGAATTCAGACGGAGCATTTTTAAGTCCAAAGGGCATTACATTCCATTCGTAATGTCCAAAGGGTGCCGTAAATGCTGTTTTATATTTATCTTTTTCTGCTATTTGAATTTGCCAATAACCTCATTTTAAATCAAATTTGGAATAAATATTTGCATTAAATAATCTGTTTAGTAAATATATTCTATTGGGTATAGGATATCTTATCCATTTTAATGCTTTGTTTAATGGCTTATAATTTATAACTAATCTTGGAACTCCTCTTTATTTTTCTGCTTGATTATTAACATAAAATGCTTGACAACTCCATTGAGATTTTGATTTTCTAATCAACTTCTTTTCTAATAATGATTGTATTTCCTTTTTACAATGTTCTAATAATTCTACGTTCATTTGAGTAGGTCTAGCTTTTGTTGGGATATTCTTTTCGTTAAAATTGTTTTCATATGGTAATTCTATTATATGTGTTTTTCTTGACCAAAATGCCGAGAGGTGATCAGCACATATAGTTCTTTTAAATTTTAATTCTAATTCCGTAATTATTTTAATTACTTCCTCTCTTTTTAATTGTAATTCTATTTGATTATATGTAATTTGTTCTTTGATAGAATTTATATGTTCTTCTTTTTGTTTAATTTGTTTAAATATACTATTAGTTTGTAATAAGTTTAATTCTTTTTGCCTTACTGGTGTAATAAATTGAAATGTTATTTTATTTCCCATTATGTTAAGACTTAATCCTTCCATTATTTTCTTGAATGGAGTTATTTGATATAGAAAATGATTTCCTAAAATAACATCTTGACTTAAATCATTTACTAGTATGAAAGAATGTTTAAAAGCAATAATTATTATTAAATATAAATCCATTTGCTAATTTATGCTTAATTATTAATGGGCTTCCATTTGCAGTTAATAATCTTTGATTTGTTTTTGAACAATATTTTAACGGTATTATTCCTGCTTTTATACAACTTTGATCTGCTCCACTGTCTATCATAGCAATACAGTTGATATTATAATCCTGACTTCCTATAGTAACTAAAACATGCCATTTTTCTATATTCACTTTTTCAATAATATTAAGACATTCTTCTTCTTCAATTTCATTTTCTGAAATTTGAATACCTTTACCTTTATTACTACTTTCTGGTATATCTTTATGTTGGTTGCTTAATACTATCTTTGTTTCAATTTCTAAAATTTTTAATTGTATATTTTGAATATGACTTGTTGATTTTAAATTTTAATTCTAATTCTGTAATATTTGAATTGTATATTTTGAATATGACTTCAAGCTGCTTTTATATAGTTCTTTTAAATTTTAATTCTAATTCTGTAATTCTTTTAATTACTTCCTCTCTTTTTAATTGTAATTCTATTTGATTATATGTAATTTGTTCTTTGATAGAATTTATATGTTCTTCTTTTTGTTTAATTTTTTTAAATATACTATTAGTTTGTAATAAGTTTAATTCTTTTTGCCTTGCTGGTGTAATAAATTGAAATTTTATTTTATTTCCCATTATGGTCTAAGGTTAGATAAGGTCTAGGCAAAGTTAGCAAACTAAGTTCAGCACTTATCCCATTCAAAAATCATCAAGCATCGTGTAGGATACTGTGTTTTAACTGCATGCCACACATTGTAACAATTATAATCAGCTTACTTCATAGCAATGTATGGCATGTATAACATGTTCAAAGGCCAAACGGTAAGCTGGGCAGCCAGTCTTACTGAACCTGGATCATGCTTCAGGGATTTCATAGAATATTGTCACCATTATAAATCTATTAAAACTCTGCCCTAACATCAGCAGGCAGAGTAGAGAAAATTCATACTATATAAGAGGTAAATTGTCCTAACAACAGTATGCAATGGCCTTATACTACCTTTTACCTTCTTGATGTTCTCTTGAATAATGGGAGCCCCATTTTATCCTTCTTCAGCATAGTTGTGCAGCTCTGAGGAAGGGTTCTTGCATTTAATGGAGTATGTTCTGCTATAGTTCTAGCAGTTCTGTTTTCATCCTTCTTGATCCTCCTCACAACTCTAAAGATCTTGAGTGCTTGGGTTTGTTTCCTCAGTTGGGCGCACCTCCAATCTTCATACTCTTCCTTTGTGATGAGGAAGAGTAGTTCTTCTAAATCAGTCTCTAGCTCCAGCTCTTGGGAAGTCTCGTTGATTAGCTGGGAAGCTTATTGAATGGTTCATAAGAGGACCTGCAGTTTAGACACTATTCTACAAGGGAAATTAGAGACAGTAAACCAAGTAATAACATCTCCCAAGGAATTTCTGATTATTCCTTCCCCTTGAATGAATTCAGCAGCAACAAAACAGGCTATATTAAGTTTCCAAACATCCTCCTTAGGAGGGATCCATTTTAATGCAGTCATTTGGGCCGGGGATCTTTTGGTGGCGATTTGACTCCAGAATTCATCCCACCATAGGCTTAGGGGACTATCTGTTTTTAGTTGAACTAAACCCCATATTATTTTTAAGACTTCAGCAACAGCAGATCTGAGGTCTATATGAATGTCTTCAAATATGATTTTATTCCTGCATTTCCAAACTACCCAGCAAATAATGAAAGGCGTGATCTTAGAGATGAACTTCAAATTATTATTTCCCTGTCTAGAGGTCTACCAGTTATAGGGTCTGAAAAATGAGTGGTATTGATTCCAATCTCTACCCCAAATATGGTCCCCAGCTGTGAGATAAAGCTGCAGTCAGAGAATAAGTGAAATTGTGTCTCCCCTTGTTTTAAACACACTGGACATAGAAACGGTCCATGAATTTGAAATATGTGAAGATATCTATGGAGGGGAAGTCTACATAGTCTTTTCCTAAGCATAAACATTGAGAATTTGATGTGTAAACCCGGATCCCAAATGTATGAGTAGTAAGGGTCTGATCTTGAGTGGAATCTTATTTGCTGGAAAGCTGATGATGAAGAGAATATCCCTCTACTGTTTAAGGTCCAATGCATTTTGTCTTTCAAACTTCTCTCAAAGATGGGGAATTCTAAAATTTTCAGTGCCCATTCCTCAGGTAAGACATCTTGTACTGCAGTCATGTTCTAGTTTTGGGCAGAAATAAACTGGGAAAATTTATGTTCTCCAACTAAGCCAGTGAGAGTGGCTAGGTTGTTTGGTCCTAACCATTTATCAGACCATAAATGGTAGGGACCCTCATGAATGGAGAAGGATATAGCTTTGTAAATCAACATGGTAAGCTAAATTCGAATGCATACCTCTTAAAAACCTTTCTATAGTGGAGTCGGGATCCTCTTGAACATTGCCTTTAATCATCAAAGCTTCCATCTCATGGTAATACTCCTCAACCGTACGGCTACCTTGCACAAGAGAGTGCAATTTTCCATTCAATTCACGGTTGTAATGAGAAGGGACATACTTCTTCCTCATAAGCACTTTCATTTGGTTCCAATTCTTGATTGTCCTTTCACCATCTTGACGTCTAGTTCGAAAAATCTCATCCCACAATAGACTAGCATAATACTTAAGGTGCATGAAGGCAAGGCGGCACTTCTCCTTTTCAGGGTAATCATGGCCTTCAAAAAAGTGTTCAAGTTCTCGAACCCAATCAAAAAAAGCCTCGGGGTCTGCCTTTCCATGAAAAGTAGGAATTGTTAGTTTAACAGAACTAATTGAAATTTTCGATTTGCCACCCTTCTTAGAATAACCCGTGTTCTCCTCCTCCTCTTCCTCATCATTGTTGGATTTATTATCGGAATCAAACTCAATCTTTCGTGAAGAACCCTTTGGTGGTCGAGATGTGGAAGACATATTATCGATTTGGAGTTGAAGTTTTCGGATCATATCAAAAATTACATCATTTGTAAACTTTTGATCCACTTGAGGTTTTTCTTGTGGTGTTTTGTTATCACTACCCTCCATCGTACCTGCAAGTTAGTAAAGAAAACAAGAAGAAAACAAAAGTAGTCCTCTCGAGTTCTCACTATTTGGGTGAGTAGGTACACTCCTCTCTAACGTGTATACCCTATCTAATACTCTCAAACTATGAAAACTTACTTGTTCAATTGATTATAATAACACGTCTCAACCAATAAATTCCACAACAAGATTTGCACAAGTAAAACCAAAGAAGTTCAAGCAAATCACCTCAAGATTATTTAAGATCACGTGTGGATACAACTTGATTAGCTTAAGAAACTAAAGAATTTAGAAAGTAGACTCTAAGACGAAGAGAATGCAATTTGAATCACTTGATTCCGAGTTTGATGCAAACTCATCCAAGGACTCAAGCGTAGGAAACGAAGACCCTTTAAGAAGGCACGTCGGCCCTATGACAAGGTCACGAGCAAAGTTGTTCAAAGACACTTTGAATGGATTGGTGTCAACTTGTTGGGAACAATCTCTTCTTTCTTCTTCTAACATCTCAACAAGTCAAGTCCTTTTGATTAAAGTTGAAAATCAAGAATAGTTGGGTTCCATATGATCCTACGGAATCCACAGAGGGAAGTATCTTTTCTATTTTTATTTCAGTCCAAGTATTTCTGATTGAATGTTATTATTATTTTTAATTTAAGCCCAAGTAGTAATTATGTTTTATTTTATTTCAGCCCAAGGGAAATTTCAGCTTTGAAGACTTCAGCCCAAGTGGAATGTTTTGGCTATAACTCTTTCATTTCAAGTCCAAATGGAGTGAAGTCAAAGCCCACTTAAAGTTCAGCATTTCTAGTATATCCATGAAAGAAATCAAGCCCAAAAGATCAATAAAAGTCGTCCAAAGGCAGCCTCAAAGTCTCAGCCCCGAATCTGTCAAAAAGGGTCCAAATGCATTGAATCTTCTCCAAGTCTTCCAAGGTGTTAAATGAAGAAGTTTGAAGGTTTTTCTACATATTAATTTCGTTCAAGGGCTGATTAATTGGTCAAAGAAGTCTTTAAATGAAGTACAATGCATAAAGACAAGTCTAGAAGCTCCTAAGTGAAGAAATGACAAATCTGCCATTGATGACATCATGGATGACCTATTCTTTGATGATGAAATGACAAGACTGTCCTTGTGACATCATCCATGACATATGCCCTAGAATTCAAGAAGTCTCAATGAGTAGAATGATTTATCTTTGATAGCTTATTAGATAAGTAGTTTAGCCTATTTTGCTAAGTACTTGTTCTTATAATTATGCCTATAAATTGGCCACTCATGTAAGCTTTAAAGGAGAGATTTAGATGAATGAAAATTGTGAGTTTTTCAACTCTTAGTTCTTTGATGAACTTTTAGAACTTATCAAGTTTTCCAACTTGTGGCGTTCAACACTTATCAATCAACTCTTGGTGTGTTGATTGTGGCGTGAGCATACCAAGGTTCCTAATTCTAGTAAGTTAGTGGGTCGTGGTTACACCATTCCAGCAACCCTTAGAACGATTGGGCAAACAGTGTTCAAACCCAACCTTCTGGGTGAGACACATCATTTGGTATCAGAGCCAGTTCTACCGGTTGCATATCCTTTTTTTTTTCTTTTGATTTATCCTTTCTTATTCTTGATTCCTCGAAGTCGAAGAAACACGTATTGGTAACGGGTCTTGTCACGGGTTCGGCAAGGTTCTTATTAGAGATTATTGGTATTCCAAGTAGTCGGCTCCTCATCTACATTCTTTTTGTTGGGTTTCTTGAAATTCAAGAGTCACATATTGATAGCGGGTCTTGTCACAGGTTCGGCAAGGTTCTTATCAGTGGGTTTTGGGGTTTAAGGATTCAATACTTTTTTTTATTCCTTTGAATTATTTCAAAAAAAATAAAATTTGTCTAAAAAAAATTGACGCGAAAAAAAAGGAAAAAAAAGATGATGCGAATGGCCTTGGATTGAAGTCCTTGACCACACGAAATCCACAACTCTTCGGATCGTTGCTGCTCAAAAAACGATAGAACAAGAACAACAAAACAGATTTTGGCGGAATAGAATTCAAAGGGAAAAACGCAGATATGAAGTAAATCAAACCCCACGTTTTTAATACAAATGGACTCGACTCAACTCATGAAAATTCATGTAATTGCACTTTGTCAATTTGGCTAGTTCTCGAAATCAAGAACAATGGTGAAGTCACCTAAAGGTCACGCTAAAGGCAAATCTTCTACAATGGTGAATTAACTAATTCGCCAAGGCTTTGGACAACACAGTGTTAATCACAATTTCAGCAAAGCTAAAACTTCTTTCATTCAACATATCTACAAAACATCAAAAGGGATGCCTTTATATCGGCTACAAAAAGTGTTAAGAGTTGGTATTTTTCCAATGTGGGATAATGACCAACTTTCCTAAAACGAAAACCCTAATCCGATTCCAAAGTGGAATGGAATACTAATTCTAACAAACTAACTAATCCTTTATGGAAAAGGATTCTAAAACTCGGCTAAGAGGGAAAGCAAAACACGTTTTTCTTCCTCAAATTACTTTCCTAAATTCTCCTAAAAAGTAGGAGATTACTTTCCTAATTATCATGCAAGATAATTGGGCCAAGTAATGACTTATTAAAAAAACGAAACTCATGCCCATAATTAAATGTTCAATGGACTTAAGTATTACAACTTAAAATAAATTCTAAAATTAAACAATGGCATGATCCATTAATGGCAAAGCCTAAGCACGCCATCTTGATCTTCAATGTAGTCCATGAAATTCGAGATGAAAATCGGCCAGAATCCCGTTATCAATTTTGGAAGGCACTTTCAACGGTGATAACGTCAGAATCCCGTAAAGCTTAAAACATGAAAGTTGTAGCTCTATCTCTTAGAGTTCTAGGGCTTCTTGAATCATGCAATGCCGAGTTATATCGAAAGAGTTATGGCACGAATACCAAAACGTGACAGAAACTTTCAGGATGTATAATTGACTTTAACACCAAGGACATGGACACGGGCTCATTCTCATCAATCCCTCCCTCCTCGAAAAGGATTCGTCCTCGAATATTGAGTTGAGTTCCTGGATCAAACACCAATATCACGAACTTATTGCAAACTCGAGCCAAGTAAAATTGGGAAGATGTAAATCTCGGCCAACAAGAATTGATATCCTGCCAAAATAAGACAAATGTATTAGGTAAAAGAAAGTACAATAACCTAGAACAAGACTTAGAATAATTTCCTTTCACCAAAAGAATAGAATGGGCAGAATATGTAAGTAGAATCGAAATACATATAGCATGATTAGTCTTAACAAATTTTGCATGAGTCATAATGTTGAAGTCAATGAATTCAAAACAACTATGCAAATAACTATCATGTAGTTTATGTAAATAAGAAAATCGAATGTTCTGAATTAGAAAACTAATGAAAACGAATTCACTATCAACATTCATGAACACTTTATTTACGTTATTAACATGTAATGTAAGCAAAGGACGTAAACATATATGAATAGAATCATAAGGACAAGAATATTCATAACAACAAAACATATATGCATCCTTGACAAAGTGCAAATCACAATAACGTATGAATACCTTTAAAAACATGCAAAAGTTATCAAATATGAGAGTGTAATTCCAAAGATTAGAATGTAAACAATCTATTGAATATTTGTAAACAGAAAATTTTACCTCTTGGAATTCAAAAGAAATTTGGAACGGAGATAACTTACCATACAAGTGTTGAGTTACAAGATTACCTGTTTGAACTTCATGAAATCGATTATGGAATCTAGTGACAATAACATGTGTAAACTCTCAATCCCCATAATGAAAAGAAAAGTTAGTCGAACAAGTATATGCACTACAAACAATACTTTTATTCACAAGGATTTTGTGAAGATCGAAATGACCAACATTAAGCTCAAAATATAATTCATGTATGAGATAAGCAACATAGCATGTGAAGAAACTATACATAAATTCATTCAAAATGAAATAGTTAGATTTCATAATTGAAGAACTATGTGAAATAATTTTCTTACCAAAACACAAATCATCAAACTTTAAAACACATGGTATAAATTTTCGAACCAAAACATCAAAGGTAGGTGAAAGACATTGAAATTGATTCAAAACAGAATTCAAAATTTGAAAATCAATAGCATTGACATTAACAAAGTTCTTGACATTCAAACCATTAAAATCAATCAAAGAGCTTTCATACTTACCTAACTTACCTTGCTTACCTTGTGGGAAACAAGCTAAGGCAGATTGGACTCCTTCCAATTGAAAATGAGTTGTTTGCAACTCTATTAGATGTCTAGGAACTCCATGAATCTGTAAAAGAAAAGATCTAGGCAGAAAATAAGGTAATTTGTGATCACTATGATTCATAAGTACAAGATGTTGTTCAACTTTCAATGAACTCTTCTGACTCTTTTGAGTTTGAACACTCATCTCACTTTCTGAATTTTCCAGCTCATCACTCTTTTTATCACTCTTATTTTGTTCACAGCCTATGCTAGTATTTACAATCTTTTGTTTCTCTCTCTCACTCTTTTCTTTCTCTTTTTCTTCTCTCATTTTAGCACAAGATTTAGCAATTCGTGCTTGATCTTCAGAAATTTCACAAGGTGTTGAAGCTCGGAGATTAAACTTTGTACCATCCCTTCATGAGTGAATAACAATTTTTGAGATCATTATAAGCACCATTTAATCAAGCTGCCACGGTTTTCCCAAGAAAATACATGATGTTTGCATAGGACATATATCACATAGTACCTCATCTTTGTACCTTCCAATTGAGAGTGCAACCTTGACTTGCATTGACACCCATACTTCACCACAATTATCACTCCATTGCAGCAAATAAGGATTTGGATGTAGAGTGGTTTGTAAATTCAACCTTTCTACCATGAGCTCATTAGCAAAGTTAGAGCTTTTCCCACTGTCAATCACTATAGCACACACTGTACTTTGAACATTGCACCTGGTATGAAACACCTTTTCACATGATGTAGAAGTGGTTTTAGACTCCTCCATTTGTACCTGCAAGTTAGTGAAAACACAAGAATATGGAGAAAATCCTCACGGGTTCCTCACTATTGGGTAGTAGGTACTCTCCACTCTTTTTATGTAGTGTTATCTCTTGTTTATCCAATCTAATACTCTCAAATAATGAATTGTTTGGGATTAATAAGACTTACAAAGTCCTATGATGAAGATAAGAAGTCTCAATCAACAAGTTCCACACAATAAACTTTCACAAGTAAAATCAAAAGAATTTTCAAAGAAAAACACGTCACAAGAGATTTAAGAACACGTGTGGGTTAAAACTGATTTAACTTCAGAAACTATGAAATTCAGAAAGTAGATTTCAAGACGAAAAGAATGCATTTTGAATAACTTGATTCCGAGTTGTATTGATCAAGATATGGCACTTTGAATATAAGGTGATTTCAAGAACAAACAAGAACGAAATTTAGTTATTTTCTTGGGCTGTTTTTTTTTTATATATAGTCCGAATCCTTTTTTTTTTTTTGTAATTGGGCCTTTTTTTTTAATCCACGGCCTCTTTTGTTTTTTATATATTCAGACAATAACCTTGGATTGCACAAAGTTTAAGGTTCTTAAGACAAGATCCTAGGATTTAAGGTTGTTTGTCTTATGTTATTCAAACAAACCTAGGATGTGTTTAAGGTTGTCTTAACCTTATTTTCTTCAAAAATTTCAGCCAACAAGAATAATCAATAACTCACCAAATATCAAGAATTTAAAGATGCCACTTTGACAAGATAATCAAGATTCAAGACAAGGAACAAGAATCTAACTCAAGAATCCAATTTTGACCACTTCGGATTTTCAAGAAAATCAAGAAGTTCAAGAAAGTGTTCAAGAACTTGTCTTTTTCGAGTGTTGTAAAATTTTGATGAAGATGCAAGATATGGTAGACAAGATAAAGAATCTAACACAAAAGAAAGAATGAAATTTGGACAAGAATCAAGAAAGTTATGAAATCTTAACCGAAGAAACCCTAGTTTGGACGAAATTTTCCCTAACAATTTTGACATGTTGGACAGCAATGAAACACAAGAAATTCAACACTATGATGATAACAAAACAATGCTGAATCAACAACAAGAAAATAAGCGAAAAAAACAACAGCAAGATGACACAACAAGACGCAAAAATCGATAGCAAGATCAACATGGTTTTTGGGCAGATTTATCACGAATTTTGCATGCGATTTGTGGACAGAATATTTAAAACTTTAGGACTGAATTAAGACAAAAATTTACTGCATTAGAATGACTCAAGAACAGCAGCAAAAAGACGCAAAAACAGCTGCACAATTGACGCTACAAACAGCAAGAAAGACGACACAAAAGAAGACTCAATCGGAAAAGAAGTAACCTGAATTTTTGAGACAACAACCTATGCTCTGATACCAATTGATGCGAATGGCCTTGGATTGAAGTCCTTGACCAAACGAAATCCACAACTCTTCGGTTCGTTGTTGCTCAAAAAACGATAGAACAAGAACAACAAAACAGATTTTGGCGGAATAGAATTCAAAGGAAAAAACGCAAGTATGAAGTAAATCAAACCCCACGTTTTTTAATACAAATGGACTCGACTAAACTCATGAAAATTCATCTAATTGAACTTTGTCAATTTGGCTAGTTATCGAAATCAAGAACAATGGTGAAGTCACCTAAAGGTCACGCTAAAGGCAAATCTTCTACAATGGTGAATTAACTAATTCGCCAAGGCTTTGGACAACACAAAGTGTTAATCACAATTTCAGCAAAGCTAAAACTTCTTTCATTCAACATATCTATAAAACGTCAAAAGGGATGCCTTTATATAGACTACAAAAAGTGTTAAGAGTTGGTATTTTTCCAATGTGGGATAATGACCAACTTTCCTAAAACGAAAACCGTAATCCGATTCTAAAGTGGAATGGAATACTAATTCTAACAAACTAACTAATCCTTTATGGAAAAGGATTCTAAAACTCGGCTAAGAGGGAAAGCAAAACACGTTTTTGCTTCCTCAAATTACTTTCCTAAATTCTCCTAAAAAGTAGGAGATTACTTTCCTAATTATCATGCAAGATAATTGGGCCAAGTAATGACTTATTAAAGAAACGAAACTCAAGCCCATAATTAAATGTTCAATGGACTTAAGTATTACAACTTAAAATAAATCCTAAAATTAAATAATGACATGATCCATTAATGGCAAAGTCCAAGCACGCCAGCTTGGTCTTCAATGGAGTCCATGAAATTCGAGATGAAAATCGGCCAGAATCCCGTCATCAATTTTGGAAGGCACTTTCAACGGTGATAACGTCCGAATCCCGTAAAACATAAAACATGAAAGTTGTAGCTCTATCTCGTAGCGTTCCAGGGCTTCTTGAATCATGGAATTCCGAGTTATATAGAAAGCGTTATGGCAAGAATACGAAAATGTGACAGAAACTTTCAGGATGAATAATTGACTTTAACACCAAGGACATGGACACGGGCTCATTCTAATCAAAAGAAGATGAAAAGTCAAGTTTCATCTCTTTGTATTAACCTGTTTGCATTTGATCCAGGAAGCAAGTTTGGAAGCCAAGACTTCAAAATTCTCTCGGCTTGAAATCTTCTCTATCTCTAATTTGTTTTTAACAAGGTTGTTAAGTATGAATTCCTCAAGGCCACAAGTAAGGCTTGATGATTGTTTCATTAGTTTGATAAGAACTTTGAGGCAAAAAAGAGTTGTAAAAGGCAGTGTGGTGAGACTAGTAGAGGGAAAAAGCCTATCTTTGTGATACACGAGAGAAGAGTGACCTCTTTTGAGTGAAAACACGCGAGGGAGTGAGTGAGGAACTAACTTTGTTTTGTGCAGATTTGAAGATGTCTCAAGATCAAGAACACGAAGGAGTTTTTCAAAAACCGAATCTTCAAATCCAAGCCACGATGGATGAAATGAGGCGATTGATGAGGAATGAATTTGACCGGGTTCATGAAAGATTAGATCGAGTGGAAGGCTCACAAAAGTCTCAGTCTCATCAAGATCAGGACGATGACGACGATAATGACCGAAGGAGTGAATCGAGGGGTTCTGAAAATGATAGGAGACCAACGTGGAGAAGGCCACGAGAGGACAACAATTTGAGTTCCATAAAGATGAAAATCCCATCCTTCCAAGGGAAGTCAGATCCAGAGGCGTACATAGAATGGGAGAAAAAGATTGAATTCATCTATGATTGTCATGAGTACTCCGATCTCAAAAAGATAAAACTCGTTGTCACTGAGTTTTCTAATTATGCACTAACATGGTGCGATCAACTTCTGGTGAGTAGGCGAAGATCTAGAGATAGGCCTATTCAGACTTGGGAGGAAATGAAAACCACCATGAGAAAGAGGTTCGTGCCAAGTCACTATTATCGAGAGCTTCACAATAAGCTCTAAAGCCTACAGCAAGGTAGCAAGTGCGTTGATGACTACTTCAAGGAGATGGAGGTCGCTATGATCCGGGAAAATATTGAGGAGGACAGGGAAGCCACCATGGCCAGATTCTTACATGGCTTTAACTATGAGATTACAGATCATGTTGAGATGTACCATTATGTTGAACTTGAAGAAAGGGTGCATATGGTAGTGAAGATTGAACAACAACTCAAAAGGGAGGAAGGATCTCGAGCAAGTCCTTGGAAGGCAAGCACATAAAAAAAATGGAGAAACCACATTCTTCCTCTACATCTAAGCCACCTAAATTTGAACCTATGTTTGACAATGTTCCAAAGGGTAATACTGATTCTTCAACTCCTAAGAATCGTGATATTAAATGTTTTAAGTGTCAAGGCAGGGGACATATTGCAAGTCAATGTCCAAATAAGCTTGCAATGGTGGTTCGAGATAATGGTGAGATCGAGATGGATGAAGATGCTGAATCTCTGCCATCCTTAGAGGGTTCTGATGATAATGAACAATTGGCTGTTAAAGGGGAATTGTTGGTTGCAAGGCGAGCCCTTAGTGCACAACACAAAGAAGATGACGATGCCCAACGAAAGAACATCTTTCCCACTCGGTGTTTTGTGAATGGAAAGTTATGTGGTGTCATTATTGATGGTGGGAGTTGTGCTAATGATGCTAGTGCTTCTATGGTTGAAAAGATAGGGCTACCCACGATGAAGCATCCAAGGCCATACATACTTCAATAGCTTAATGATAGTGGCAAAATTCGTGTTGCCAAGCAAGTCATGGTGCCTTTTCACATCGGCAAGTATGAGGATAAATTTCTATGTGATGTTGCGCCCATGCAAGCAAGTCACTTGTTGTTGGGAAGACCTTGGCAGTTCGATCGACAAGTAAAGCATGATGGCTTTACTAACAAGTATTCCTTTATGTACAAAGCTAAACCTGTAACTCTTGTTCCTATGTTGCCTAGTCAGGTTTATGCAGATCAAGTAAAGATGCAAGAAGATGCAAAAAAAATGAGAGAGCAAAAGAGTGAAAGTGAAAAGAAAGAAGTTGAGAGTGAAAAACAGGGCGAGTTGAGAAAGAACAAAAAAGAGAGAAAAGAAACACTTGTTGTGAGTAAAAAAGATGAAAAAATTTGTGTGTTTGCAAAAAAAAGTGAGATCAAAGAGGCTTTAAATTATGAAATGCCTTTTGTGCTTCTTTTGTTCAAAGAAGCCCATTTATCCACTAATAATTTGGCCGGTACGCTACCGAGCAGTCTTGTTTCTCTCTTACGGGAATTTGAAGACATATTTCTAGAAGAAGTACCCGAAGGATTGCCACCCATTCGAGGGATTGAACACCAGATTGACTTTGCTCTAGGGGCGTCAATTCCAAACAAGCCAACCTACAGGACTAGTCCCGAGGAAGCCAAAGAGTTGCAAAAGCAAGTTGAAGAGTTGCTAGATGATGAGAATAAGCCCGTGTTCAGCCCGTGTTCATGTCCATGGTGCCAAGGATGAAATCCGCCTACCACATATTGTTGATCACTTATGCCATAGTTTGGTATGTTTGGCATATCTCTCTCATATGATCTCCGATTGTGCTGATTCAAGTCGCTGTAGAAACATAAGAGAATTATCTACAACTTTTGTGTTTAACACTTTCGCTGATTCGTAAAGAATCAAGGTGAATATGGCACGTGAAGATGATACTTCTTGCTGGGCTCGCGGAATTCCGGATTTAAGTCTTAAGTTCTATTTTGTTGTTGATTAATTAAGTACAAAACACTTAATGTGGGCTTTAATTAATTCAGTTTTTAATAAGTTACTTGGCCCAATTATCTTGCATGATAATGGCAAGTAAAAAGTTTAGGAAAGTTTTAAAATCCTTTTCCAATAAGGATTTTGACATGTTTTAGAATCCTTTTCCAATAAGGATTTAGTTAGGGTTTCATGTTTTTGCAGCCTATTTATAGGTGAGTTTTTCACATGAAATAGGATGAATGAAAGAAAGTTTTAGCTTTCCTAAATCGAGATTAACACTTTGTGTTGTCCAAACCTTGGAGAATTAGTTAATTCGACATTGTAGAAGATTTGCCTTTAGCGTGACCTTTAGGTGACTTTACCATTGTTCTTGATTTCGAGAACCGGCCAAATTGACAAAGTTTAATTCATGAATTTTCATGAGTTGAGTCGAGTCCATTTGTATTAAAAACGTGGGGTTGATTTACTTCATCTTTTACGTTTTCCCCTTTGATTTCCTTTCCATCAAGTTTGGTTGTTTGTGTTCGTGGAATAACTTGTTTTTGCAGCACGGTCCTAAAATTGTGAAGATCGAATCTTGGTCCAGGAGATAGAGCCTCGGCCATACACAATTCGTATCAATTGGTATCAGAGAATAGGTTGTTGCCTCAAAAATTCAGGTTTTTCCGTATCCATTTCTTGCTGTTTTTGTGCGTCTTTTTGTACACAACCACAAATTGATGATTTGTCTCATAGAGATAATATATTTCACACACGATGCATGGTTCAAGGGAAAATTTGTAGTGTGATAGTTGATAGTGGTAGTTGTACAAATGTGGCTAGTACTTTACTTGTTAAGAAGTTGAAGTTGACTTGCATGAAGCATCCAAAACCGTATAAACTTCAATGGTTGAATAACACTGCTGAAAGTAAAGTGACTAAACAAGTAAAATTTTCACTCACCATTGGAAAGTATGTTGATAAGATTTTGTGTGATGTTGTTCCAATGGAAGCTTGCCATATTTTACTTGGTCGACCTTGGCAATTTGATCGTGATGTACTTTATCATGTTAAGAAGAACTTTTATAGTTTTGACCTTGAGGGTAAGAAGAACTTTTACAGTTTTACAGTTTTGAACAACTCTCGCACCTCTGGCACACTTTTATCTTTGAGTGCACCATTGGCACAAGCCTTTACCATCATGGATGCTTCAGGAGTAAGGCCTTTGAAGAAAGTGTTTAATTCCCGGATTTCGCCCAAGTCATGGTTGGGGGCATTGCCTTATAAGGTCGTCGAATCTCTCCCAAGCTTCCCTGAAGGATTCACTATCTTGTTGTTGGAAATTCATAATTTCCAACCTTCTCTTTTCAAGCTTAGCTGGAGGGAAGTATTTGGACAAGAATCTCTTTTGTAAATCATCAAATGACAAAACTGCGTTGGCTCCTCCAATGCTCTTGAACTAGTGTTTAGCCTTTCCACGCAGAGACAAATGGAACAAAATTCTATGAACCTCACCCCTATCAACCCTTGGCAACTTGAAAGTGCTACATATGCCGAGAAACCAATCGAGGTGGTCGTTAGGATCCTCGTTATCAAGCCCCTGGAAGAATTGGCCCTGGGTGATCATGGAAATAATTTGTGGAGGAATGTGGTAACTTTTCACATCGATGTCCAGATGACCAAATCGATTGTCAAAGTTTACTGCATAGTGGTCTCCAAACCTAGGTGCTTGTGCTCCTTGAGCTGCTATACCTCTCCGTTGCCTTAATTGAGCCCTCAAAGTTTTCGCCAATTCAAGATCCAATGGGAATTGTGGTTCTCCTGTAGACCTGCTAGACCTTGGCATACACAACACACTGTTGTGGAGTATAATAACAAGAATCAAGAACTTCAAATGTGCAACAAACAAACAGATCACAATTCTCAACACGTATTTAACAAAAAATTACTTAGAACACAACACACCACACTAGTGAGAACACTAAAGTAAATGACACAAACAGAAACACAAAGTAGAACAAGTAAAAATCAAGAACAATTCGACAAATTCCAGAACCGATTGCCTCCCCCGGCAACTGCGCCAAAAATTGATAACGAGTTTTCATGTCTCGTCAATTTATCCTATTCCATTAATTGTAGTAGCAGTGAGCTAGGTTTCGTTCCACAGGGAAGAAGGAAAATTCAAGAATTTGATTTTGTTCAAGTTGTAGTCACAATGGTAATCTCAAGTACTGAATGAAAAAGAAACTTATAAGGACAAACAGGAATTGAACAATCACAGAGAATACCACAAAGGAGGAACAAGGAATTCACAAAATGATTAAGATAGATAACCTAGGTCTTCTTCCGGGTGAATGCATTTTGCATTTATATGACTAATGCAGTGCCATTGACATGCAATTCAAGCAACAAGAGGAGAAGAGCAACCAGGAGACCTAATCACAGTTGGCATGGCAACCACACTATAACCCTAGCCTCCCATCACCATCCTATCCTATGGTCGGGCCTAAGAATGGTGAATAGAACCTATAGTCTTCTCAATTCCCTATCCGAATTACTCAAGCAATATTCTCCTAGAATCTCCCATGGCGAGGCTTGATCCTAGCTTGTAAATTCATCATTCAAGTAAGAGAATCTCTCCACACAACCTTGATCTAAGGAATTCAAAAATTGAGCTTCCTATGGTGAGACCTAGCTGTATATTGTGATCAATTGCACACAGGTTAGAGAACTCAAGCAACATCCAGTTCTTATTCATGCAATTCTTATCCTAAACTAGTGAAATGAATTTCAACTCAGCATGATGACCGCAATCAAACTCATCTCAACCAATTCAGTTCAAATTCATGAAATTAAACAAGTTTATAGATCAAAACATAGGATGTTGAATTACTTTCTTAAACATGTCAATTTCACCACACATTATCATATAAACTTAGCATTCACCCATTAGAAGCCTAGATTATCACACACTAGCCAGACTTTGCCATAATCAACTCAATCTCAAAAAATTCCATCATTATGTGATTTGCATCCATCGAATTGGAGAGTTTTACCATTTAGAATCAAGAGGATTGTATTAAGTTCATTCGATTGAGAAGATTAAGTAATGCCGAGCTTCCAAGCAATCAAAGATCGGATTTGAAGATGAAAACCTAGAGCGAGAAATTAGAGAGAGAAATTAGATCTCAAAGATGAACACTTCCCGCTTTCAAAAATCAAAAGTGGGTTACACAATGGAAAAATGTGAATATTCAATAATGAATCGGATCCCCCACAAATGTTGACTAATCCTCTATATATAGAGGTTAAAAAAAACGTAAACGGTATGCAAACGAAAACTGACTAGGGAATTACAAATATGCCACTACTCAATATTCCAATCCAACAATCAACATAACATGTGAGTCCGAAGTAGAAAAACTCAAGCCATCTCCAGCGCCTTCATCCCAACATCTCTGCGCCTTCAGCAAAATTCCAGCGCCTTCTAGCATGTCAAGAGCGCGCCTTCGATTCGTGCCAGAATTTCTTCTTATCCAGCAAATACCACGCCTTTATAGGCTGGGTGTATCACGCCTCCGGGATCCAGCTTCACCCTTCCTTCCTGAACTCTGCTTCCTTGCGCCTTCAAGCCTTCCATGATCACGCCTCCTTGCTCCTGCATAAACACACCCATTTAGCTCGTCACGCCTTCTAGCTTCCAGATATTGCGCCTTCAACTCACCTGTGCACAAAACACAAAAACTTAACACTTAGAAAAAATTTCCAGCAACCAAAACAATTCATGGCGATGCATCGCTACGATGCATCACCGTGAAAACTTTTCTATGGCGACACATCGTAGAGATGTGTTGCAGTGCAACAAAAACCATGGCGATGCATCGTAGCGATGCATCGCCGTGCAAATTTTTCATGGCGACACATCTCTAAAATGGGTCGCCGTGGTGCTGTGTTCATGGCGATGCATCGTTGCGATGCATCGCCGTGCATTTTGTGTGGTGTGTGAGTGAAGTGTTAAGTGAAACGAAGTGTTGTGAAATGTGAAAAAATCTGGAAAGAAAAGAATGAAGAATTTTGTTAATGAAAAAGAATGAATTGTGAATGGTGTTGTTAATGGAATATGGAAGAAACGTGATTGTGAGTTGTAGTGCGTGAAGTGTTGTGTATGAAATATCAGAATAGATGATGGTGGATGCAAATGTAAAGTGTTGAGGAATGAAAATGTAATGATATGAGGATGAGCGTGAAAACTAGATATAACTACAACATATTACAAAGAAGGAAAGATGAAAGTGAAAACATGAGAAAATACTATGAGTTTGTGTGAAAGTGCAAATGTAGTGAATGCATGTGTTGTTGTGCTGAAGTTGCGGCGATGTGTGCAAGTGTACAACTTTGGTGTGTGAATATGTGCGGCGATATGGTGACGATATGTGCGCAGCGTGCAGCGATGCCATGGCGACCTCGTGCAGATGTGCGACGATGCTGCGGCGATTGTGCGCTAGTGTGCAGCATGGCTCGTGCATGTGTGCAAGAGTGTAGCGTGAGTGTATGCTAGAGTGCTGCATAATGTGCGAGAGTTGCTGTAAGGTGTGTGCGAGAGGTGAGTGCTAATGTGCAGTGAGTACAAAAGGCCAAATGCAAGGAAATCTAAAATGGCAAAGTGTTCATCTCATTCAAATGCTCTTTTTCCATGCCAAATATATGTGTCTTAGCCCACGAATTAGACCTGATGATAAACATAGAAGTTCTAGATCCATCTCTTAGCTTTCCACTAATTCAAGAATCAACATCATTGGACACCTAAACTCAAGATATGCATGTTTTACCAAACTGTGGCAGAAAGGTAAACCCTATTAAATCCTAATCTAAATACAACAAAGATGCCTTCGTTTTTCTTGTTTACACACAGAATTGGGAGAAAGTTAAAACATGGAAATTGAAGTACAAACAAAGAGCTTTTCAAATCATCCAAGATCTCCTCATTTGGATTAGAATTGAAAGGGTTATTCACAAAACAAATCGTACACTCAATTCTGCCAAAAACCCTAATTTGGCAGAATACGCTATTTTGGTTCCTTTATTTTCCTTTTAACATTTTTTTACTTCATTTACTATCACTTTTTCTCTATTTTGCACCATTTCAACACTACCGTCTAACACACCACATATAAGCATAGAACACCCTAAATCGCCACATATTTTCATCGAACACAAGACAAAAGCCAAGAAATTTAGCACAATGTAGTTGGTATAAAACAAACTCATTAGTCTACCAAGAAAAATATGACTAGCTTCTATTGGAACAACATCACACACAATCTCATCAACATACTTTCCAATGGTGAATGAAAATTTAACTTGTTTAGTCACTTTACTTTCGGCAGTGTTGTTTAACAATTGAAGCTTATATGGTTTTGGATGTTTTATGCAAGTCAAGTTCAACTTCTTAACAAGTAATGATACGAATGATCTTGGATGGTGATCCTCAACCACACGAAACCCTCACATTTGGATCGTTGTTCAATCAAGATCACGAACAAGACAAGAAGACAAGAATGCGGAAATCACAAAGAAAACACAAACAAAGATATTGAACGGCAGTTTTGATTGAAAGCAATCAAACCCAACACGTTATAACAAAAAGAATCCAAATCAACCTATGTAAATCAAGAGTTGAAAATTTTTAGTTTGGCTTGTTCTTCAAATCAAGAACGGGTAATTTCTTCCTAAGGTCATAGCTTAAGAATCACGGTTCTTATGAATTTCAACTGAAATCAATTGAAGATTCACGTTTTTCTCAACAACTTTTCACGGCTGCAAGAAGGTTTTAAGCAATGCTTAATTTTTATCAAAATTCGTCTTCTTATTTTATGTGAAAAATGCACCTATAAATAGGCTACAAAAAATGAAACCCTAACTAAATCCTTTATGGAAAAGGACTCTAAAGACACGGTTAAATAAGGAAAGCAAAACACGTTTTTGCTTCCTAAATTTACTTCCCTAAAAATTCCTAAAAAGTAGGAGATTACTTTCCTAAACTCTTAAGCAGCAAAAACCAATTTGACTTCTTAAGTTTCCTAAACTTTTACTTGCCATTATCATGCAAGATAATTGGATCAAGTAATTACTTAGCCCATAATTAAATGTTTAATGGACTTAATTATTACACTCAGAAATAAACCCAATTGAAACATTAAATGTGCCGTGAACAATTAATGAAGCCCAATATGCCATTAATTGGTCTTCAATGTAGTCCATGGATTCGCGACGGTAATCTACTAGAATCACGTCACTCATCTTGGTACACATTTTTGACGATGCTAACTTCCGAATCTCGTAAAATGTAAAACGTAAAAGTTGTAGCCCGTTCCAGGGCTTCTTGAATCACGTAATTCTGAGTTATATCAAGTGAGATATGGGAAATATACCAAAACGTGACAGAAACTTTCATCATTTAATTGACTTTAATATCATGGAAATGGACACGGGCTCATTCTCATCATTCCCTCCCTCCTCGAAAGGATTCGTCCTCGAATTTTGAAAGTGAGCTCCTGGATCAAACACGAAGATGATGAACTTCATATGATTCAAGTCGAGTTGGAATGAGTCACATATCAGCCAGCAATCCTTTTTATTCTGCAAGAAGACAACAAATGTATAAGGTAAAGAAAAACGCAATAATTTAGAACAAGAGTTTAAATAATTTTCTTTCACCAAAAATATTTGTCAGGCAGAATATGTACGCAAAATCGAAACACTTAAGGCATGATTATTATTAACAAATTTTGCATGAATCATATTGTTAAAGTCAATGAATTCAAAACAATTATGCAAATAACTATTATGTAGCTTATGCAAATCAGTAAATCGAATGTTCCTAATTAGAAAACTAATGAATACAAACTCCCTTACAACATTCATGAACTCGCTAAATCTAACAAAGAATGTGACGTCAATATCAAGTCATGTAAGAAAAGGATTGAAACATATATGAATAGAATCACAAGGATAAGAATATTCATAACAATTATACATATATGCATCCTTGACGAAGTGTAAGTCACATGAACGTTTTAATTCATTTGAAAACATGCGAAAGTTATCAAGTACTATAGTATAATGTAAACAATCTAATAAATAGATGTAAACACAATATTTTACCTTTCGGAATTGTAAAGAAATTGAGAACTGAGATAACTTACCATACAAGTGTTGAATTACCAAAGGACCTCTTTGAACTTGTTGGATGTGAGCAAAGTCACGAAACAAATAATCGAAAGAATAATCAATCCAGTAAGTATGGTCAATATAATTAACACTTGAATTAGTGCATACAAAGGTTTGAGTTTGGTCGAAATTATAATTACAAAACCGAGAATACAACTCATGTATTGAATAAGCAACATAACATGAAAACAAGCTATACATAGAGTCATTCAATTGAAAATATTTTGATGAAATTATTCAAGAATTATGTAAGTTATTTGTCTTATTAAAACACATGGTATTTGACGTTAAAATACACTTGATAAAATTTCGAACCAACTATGGAAAAGTATAGGAAAGTTTTTGAAATTGATTGAAAAACTTACCTAACTTACCTTGCTTACCTTTCGGAAAACAAGACATAGCAGATTGGACTCCTTCCAATGTATATTGAGTTGTTGACAACTCCATTAGACGTCTAGGAACTCCATAAATCTGCAAAATAAAAGAACTTGGAAGAAAACAATGTAAAGCGTGATCACTATGAACAAATAAGTACAATGATTGCCTCTCTAACATTGTTCTCTTAACCTCACAAGAAGAAGCAAAATTACAAGATTTAGAAGTAACTAACTCACGGCTATTACATGATTTCGAATCACTCTCTTCACCTAAGCTAGCTATTACATTTTTTTTCCTTGATCTTTCTTCTCCTTGGCGGAATTCATATCTCTAGTAGCTTGAATGATTCGAGTTTGATCTTCAAAGACTTGTGCCGGGGTTAAGGCTCGAAAATTAAACTTTTTACCTTCATGAAAAAAGCTATAGAAATTCTTCTTGGCGTGATAAATTACATCACAATCAAACTACAAAGGGCGGCCAAGCAAGATATGACTTGCTTCCATTGGAACCACATCACATGTAACATTATCACATATTTTCCAATGGTAAAAGTAAACTTAACTTGCTTTGTAACCCTAGTATCTACTGAATTATTTAACCATTTAAGACGGTATGGTTTAGGGTGCTTCATGCAAGTCAAACTCAATTTGTTTACCAACAAAGTGCTCGCCACATTTGTGCAACTACCACTATCAATAATCACATTACAAATTCTATTTTGCACTAAACAACGTGTGTGAAATATGTTTTCCCGTTGCATCAAATTATCATTATCAACCAAAGGTTGAGCACTAAGAACACGGCGAGAAACTAAATAATAGTTACCAACATCATATTCGTAGTTTTCCACTTCTTCATCTTCACTTGATTCATGTTGGTACTTCTCCTCAAGAGGTGGCATGTCGGTGCAATCATCATCACTTACCACTTCCCCACTATCAAGAGTTATCATCAATTTTCGAGTTGGGCACTCAGCTTGCATATGTCCATACCCTTGACATTTATAGCAACGAACATCCCTCAATCTTGGACTAGGAGTTGACACCGACTTTGATGTGTTCTCCACAGCTGTAGGAACTGATTTTGGGACTTGAGATGATGCACTTGACGGTTGGTTGGGGGTGAATTGGCGCGGCTTAGATAATGGTGTGAAATTCGGCCTTTGTTCCCTCCGGCAAGGTGGAGGCGGTTGCGAGAACTTACTCTTCCCTTTCATGTGCCTTTCAATCTTAATTGCTTTGTGGACAGTTCATTAATATCAACATAACTTTGCAAATCCACATGATAAGCCAATTCAGAATGCATACCTCTCAAAAACCTTTCTATTGTAGAGTCGGGATCCTCTTGGACATTACCCTTGATCATCAAAGCTTCCATCTCATGGTAATACTCCTCAATCGATTTATTACCTTTCACAAGAGAGTGCAATTTTCTATTCAATTCACAGTTGTAATGAGAAGGAACATATTTCTTCCTCATAAGTGTTTTCAATTGACTCCATGTCTTGACTGGCTTTTCACCATCTTGACGCCTTGTTCGAACAACCTCATCCCACCATAGACTAGCATAATCCTTAAGATGCATAAAGGCATCTATACTTCTCCTTTTCGAGGTAATCATGGCCTTCAAAGAAGTGCTCAAGCTCACGAATTCAATCAAAATATGCCTCGGGATCTTCCTTTCCATGAAAAGTAGGAATTGTTAGCTTAACAGAAGCAATTGAAATTTTTGATTTGTCACCTTTCTTTGGAGAATCCGACAACTCCCCTTCATCATCCTCATCCTCAGATGTTTCCTTTTCAAACTTAAATTTCTTTGAGGTGGATCCTTTAGAGTTAGACTCCAAGTTATCAAGAAGGATGTTGATCTTTTGTAACATATTAAAAAGGACCTCATTGGCAAACTTTTGCTCAGCTTCGGATATAGGTTTATAACCTTTGGGTGTTTTATTCCCTTCCTCCATTGTACCTGCATGGTTAGTAAAGAGATCGCAAGAATATATAGAAATCCTCACGGGTCCCTTACTACTTGGGTGAGTAGATACTCTCCTCTCTATTATGAAGGCTTTTCTCGTGTATACCCTATACTAATACTCTCAAACTATAAAACTTACTGTTCAATGATTATAAGAACTTGTCTCAACCAAAGTATTCAACACCAAGATTAACACAAATTAAATCAGAGAAGTTTTAAGCAATTCACGTCACAAGATTATTTAAGAACACGTGTGGATACAACTTGATTAGCCTTAGAAACTAAAGAATTCAAAGAATAGACAAAGAAAACAAAAAGAAGGGCCTTTAATCACTGTAGTCCGAATTAATGATGAGCAAGATATGTCACCTCCAATATTGGTGATTTTCAAGCACTACTTAAGAACACTTAGTTCTTTCAAATGAAAAAACAAAACAGAAAATAAATAGAATAAAGTCCGAAGATATTTGTATATATATATATATATTTTTTTGAATTGACCGTAATTTTTTTTTGAATCGGTCTTTTTTTTTTACTTTCGGACGCCTGTTTCGGACGCTCTACCCCATCCGATCCTAAACTTCTGTAAGGACGATTTTGAACTCAAGTTTCGGACGCCTGTTTCGGACGACCACAACCGTCAGAACCTAAATTTCTAGGAGCTCAACTTTTTTTCCAAAGTTTCGGAAGCTAGTTTCGGACGCCTGTCTTAGTTTCGGCGGGCCGAAACTGTCGCGGCAAGTTTAGAAACCCTAATTTTTTTGACAAAAATTTCAAGCAATTTTTGACGAAACCCTAAAATTCTTTTTTGACGTGTGACACAACAATGAAAACACAAGGAATTCAACACTATGAAGACAATCAAGAGTGCAGAATTTAGACACCAAAGAACGACAGCAAGGATCGAAAGAAAGCAACAAGCATGTAACACAACAAAAACGCAAAAATTCGGGAACAAGATTACCAACGATTTTGAACAGATTTTAGCAACTAAATTGCATGCGATTTTGATGAAATTTAAAGGCTAGATTATGACGACTTGAGACAGCAATAAAGACACAAAATCAGCAAGAAAAATATTCCACAAAATTTGCAGAAATTGACGCAACACAAGAGCTAAAAGCAAGAAGAAGAATAAAACGCAAAAACCTGAATTTTCTTTTGATGAACAACCTGGTTTGCTCTGATACCAATTGATACGAATGATCTTGGATGGTGATCCTCAACCACACGGAATCCTCGCCTTTGGATCATTGTTCAATCAAGATCACGAACAAAACAAGAAGACAAGAATGCGGAAAACACAAAGAAAACACCAACAAAGATATTGAACGGCAGTTTTGATTGAAAGCAATCAAACCCAACACGTTATAACAAAAAGAATCAAAATCAACCTATGTAAACCAGGAGTTGAAAAGTCTTTAGTTTGGCTTGTTCTTTAAATCAAGAACGAGTAAGTTCTTCCTAAGGTCTTAACTTAAGAATCACGGTTCTTATGAATTTCAACTGATATCAATTGAAGATTCACGTTTTTCTCAACAACTTTTCACGGCTGCAAGAAGGTTTTAAGCAATTCTTAATTTTTATCAAAATTCATCTTCTTATTTTATGTGAAAAACTCACCTATAAATGGGCTAAAAAACCATGAAACCCAAACTAAATCCTTTATGGAAAAGGACTCTAAAGACACGGTTAAATAAGGAAAGCAAAACACGTTTTTGCTTCCTAAATTTACTTTCCCAAAAATTCCTAAAAAGTAGGAGATTACTTTCCTAAACTCTTAAGAAGCAAAAACCAATTTGACTTGTTAAGTTTCCTAAACTTTTACTTGCCATTATCATGCAAGATAATTGGATCAAGTAATTACTTAGCCCATAATTAAATGTTTAATGGACTTAATTATTACACTCAGAAATAAACCCAATTGAAACATTAAAAGTGGCGTGAACAATTAATGAAGCCCAATACGCCATTACTTGGTCTTCAATGTAGTCCATAGATTCGCGATGGTAATCTGCCTGAATCACGTCACTCATCTTGGTAGGCACTTTTGACGATGCTAACTTCCGAATCTCGTAAAATGTAAAACATACAGGTTGTAGCCGTATCTTGTATCGTTCGAGGGCTTCTTGAATCACGTAATTCTGAGTTATATCGAGTGAGATATGGAAAATATATCAAAATGTGACAGAAACTTTCAGCATTTAATTGACTTTAACACCATAGACATGGACACGAGCTCATTCTCATCAAGTAATGTGCTTGCCACATTTGTACAACTTCCACTATCAAGAATCACACTTGAAATCTTTCCATGAACCATGCATCGTGTGTGAAATATGTTATCTCTTTGAGACAAATCATCTTCAATTAGTGGTTGTGCACTAAGAACACGTCGAGTAACTAAGGAGAATTCACCAACCTCATATGTAGTAAGATCTTCACTGCCTTCATTACTTTGGTACTTCTCTTCAAGTGGTGGCATGTCGGCACATTCTTCATCACTTTCAACCTCTCCATTATCACAAATGATCATTAATTTTCGAGTTGGGCAGTCGGATTGATAATGACCATAACCTTGACACTTATAACATCTAATGTCCCTTAACCTCTCATTAGGTTTTAACGTCGTCTTGGTGGAAGATTTAGCAAGTTGGCAAACTGTTTTGGGAGCATTGTTTGAAGTGTTTGAGGGCTGATTTGATGTGAAGGACTTCGGCTTTGTGGAGGGCGTGAATGGAGTTGAGTTCAACTTTTGATCTCTTCTCCAAGGCAGCAATGGTTGTTGGAAGTTTCGACACTTTCCCTTTATATGCTTCTCAATTTTGATAGCTTTGTGAACAAGTTCATTAAGATCAATGTAACTTTGAAGATCAACTTGATAAGCCAATTCAGAATTCATACCTCTAAGGAACCTCTCAATGGTTGAGTCGGGATCCTCTTGAACATTGGCTTTTATCATTAAAGCTTCCATCTCATGGTAATAATCTTCAACTGTTTGGCTACCTTGTACAAGGGAGGGCAACTTTCGGTTGAGCTCTCTATTATAATGGGAAGGAACATACTTCTTTCTCATGATTGTTTTCATTTGGTTCAAAGTCTTGACTGGCCTTTCACCATCTTGGCGTCTAGTTCGAACAACTTCATCCCACCAAAGACTAGCATAATCTTCGAGATGCATAAAAGCAAGACGATATTGCTTTTTCTCAGGATTCATTACCTTCAAAGAAGTGTTCTAACTCTCGAACCCAATCTAGATAAGCTTCGGGATCTGATTTGCCATGAAAGGTAGAGATGGTGAGTTTAACAGAATCAATTGAAATCTTAAACTTTTCACCTTTGTTAGAAGAACTCGTGTGCTCCTCCTCCTCGTCATTATCATCATCAGAATCATCATCATCAAACTTAAGCTTCTTTGAAGTAGAACTTTTAGAAGCCGATTCCAAATTATCAAGTCGGATGTTGATCTTTTGAAGCATATTGAAAAGGACTTCATAGGCGAACTTTTGTTCGGCCGGGGTGATCTTTTTATCACCGGTTTCTCCCTCCATTGGTACCTGCAAATTAGTAAAGAAAACAAAATAATATATATAGATAAATCCTCATGGGTTCCTCACTAATGGGTAGTAGGTACTCTCCACTCTATTTAGGTAGTGTTCTCTCTTGTTTATCCTATCTAATGCTCTCAAGTAATGAATTTGTTTGGACTATTGAGACTTACCAAGTTCAATAATTTTGATAACAAGTCTCAATCAACAAGTTCCACACAATAAAGTTTCACAAGCAAAATCAAGAGAATTATCAAAGAAAACACGCCACAAGAGATTTAAGAACACGTGTGGGTTGAAACTAATGGAAACAGAAAGTAGACTCTAAGACGAAGAGAATGCAATTTGAATCACCTAATTCCGAGTTGTATTGAGCAAGATATAGCACTTTTAATATAAGGTGGTTTTCTAGTAACAAGTGTATTTTGTCCTTTGCAAAAATAAAATAAAATAAAATAAATTAAATAAAACTAAGTCTTCGGACAAGAACCTAGGCCAAAACAAAATTTAAGGTTTAAGGTTTAATGTTTTAAGACACAATCCTAGGATTTAAGTTTGTTTGTCTTATGTTGTTCAAACAAACCAAGGATTAAGGTTTTGGTCTTGTCTTAACCTTAAAATTTCAGAATTTTAAACCTCAAATAACTCACCAAATATTCGGAATTTAAAGATGCCACTATAACAAAAAGTTCAAGATTTGCAACATGGAACAAGAATCTAACTCAAGAATCCAATTTTGACCACTTCGGATTTTCAAGAAAAATCAAGAAGTTCAAGAAAGTGTTCAAGAACTTATCTTTTTCGGATGTGATAAAAGTTTGATCGAAACACACTATGACAAGAACGCAACAAAGAAACTAACACAAAAGAATGATCAAGAATCGGATAAGAAACAAGGAAATTATGAAATTATGACCGAAGAAACCCTAATTTTGAAGACGAAACCCTAGCTACTAGTTGACGTTTGACACCAATGAAAACACAAGAATTCAGCACTATGATGATGAACAAAACAATGCAGGATATTGACACCAAAAACAGCAGCACAAATAAAAGAAAACAGCAAGGAAACAACACAAAAGACGCAAAGCGCTAAAACTAGACTAGGACGATTTCGGGCAGAATTTCAGCAAGCAATGTTCATGCGATTTTGACTAAATAAATGGATGAGTTGAACACGAATTAAAACAGCAAGAAGGACTCAAAACCAGCAGCAAAAGAGACGTAAAAACAGCAGCAAAAAGAACGACACAACAGTAAGAAAGTCGAGACTCAAAACAGCAAGAATGCGGAAGACAATAAGAATGGATTAACCTGAAATTTTAGGGCAACAACATATCTCTGATACCAATTGATGCGAATGTATGGCCGAGGCTCTAACTCATGGACCAAGTTCGATCTTCACAATTTAGGACCGTGCTGCACAATCAAGTTATTCCACGAACACAAACAACCAAACTCGGCGGAAAAGGAAATCAAAGGAAAAACGCCAAGTATTGAAGTAAATCAAACCCCACGTTTTAATACAAAAAGACTCGACTCAACTCATGAAAATTCATGAATTAAACTTTGTCAATTTGGCCTGCTCTCGAAATCAAGAACAATGGTGAAGTCATCTAAAGGTCACGCTAAAGGCTAAACTTCTACAATGGTGAATTAAATAATTCAACAAGGCTTTGACAACACAAAGTGTTAATCACAATTTCAGCAAAGCTAAAACTTACATTCATCAATCTATGAAAAACGTTACAATGCTTTGTCTTTATAAAGAGAGTAGTTTTGGCCTTGCTAAAGAAAATGAAATAAAACCTTGGAGGTTGCAAAGTACAACTTGACTTCTTAGATAACTAACTAACTAACTAGTTTCCTTAACTTTGAAGAAGCAAAACACATTTTGACTTCTTAAGTTTCCTAAACTTTTACTTGCCTTTATCATGTAAGATAATTGGGCCAAGTAACTTATTAACAATCAATTAATTAAAGCCCACATTAAGTGTTTTGGACTTAATTAATTAACAACAAAATAAATCCCAAAAAATTACACAATGGCGTGATCCATTCCAAAGCCCAAATACACGCCTCTTCTTTGGACTTCAATTTCGGCCATATGTTTTCTTCAAGGTGGAATTTTCTTAAGCTCCAATGTAGAACTCCTAGGAACTTCATCATGAATAGTTATTGAAGAAATATGCCAAAGGACTTGATGTTGAGATGGTAGAGAAGGTTCGGACTCCAAGTCCTCACAATGTGATGACAATAAAGTGTACAAAGCCTTTTTCATCCTTTTGCACCTTGATCTTGTCATTAGATCATCAAGATTCTTTAATGGATCATGCAAGCT
This sequence comes from Ophiorrhiza pumila, assembly GCA_016586305.1. Taxonomy (NCBI): domain Eukaryota; kingdom Viridiplantae; phylum Streptophyta; class Magnoliopsida; order Gentianales; family Rubiaceae; genus Ophiorrhiza; species Ophiorrhiza pumila. The sequence continues at coordinate 12,057,966 of BLIW01000008.1, read as the reverse complement.
CGACTTTGGCACCATGGATGTGGACTGCTTGCTATCAGAAGAGGAAAAGAACCTTGCGTGGGTTGGTCGGCCAATGGCATTTTGACTTGCTTGTACCTTTAGTCTTCACTAATACGAACAGAGTGAATGGAGTGCTTGGGGAATGTTTCTTACATTACATTTTCAAAAAATCGCAAAGTTTCATTGACTTTGGAGGTCAACGAATTGCCATCCCAAAGATGTATCTAAAAGGTTCCTAAAAGGCTTAGAATAAGGTCGAAAACACTTGGAAGGATCAAACAATCACCAAATGATGGTCTAAAGTCAAACACACACTCTTACCTTGTTTAATGAATCTCACATTAGAGAGTTTATCATTAGTTTAATTTGTTGTTTTGTTAATGGCATGTTTGTATACTTTAATACACGCCTTAAGAGTTGTTAGTCAACTCATTCATATACTTTCGTCAAACCCCCAAAGCTACAAAACCAAAAGCTGATTCGCACGTTACATTAGTTAACTCACACATTGTCCGCTTGTTAGTGTTTTGGTTAAGAAACTGAGCAAATTGCTTGCAAGTTATTTGGCGTGTGTTTTCCTTTTTCTTTTAGTAGTTTCCTTATCAAGTTGTGGTCGGAATCATCTATATAATGCCTAGATAATCGTAGTTCTTGTTGACTTACTTAGTTAATAAATTAGTTAGTTAGTAGTTTTACAAGGAGTCAAAGACTAACAACGACATGAAGACGTCCCATTTGATAGCACCTAAAGTGGTCAAAACAAGTGAATTTGGCCAAAAACAAGCGTATGTCATGTGGCTATGCCCAATGAGTCTTGTAGATCTCATCGAGAGCTTCGAAACGGGGTATTACGGAGGCGATTCTGAACTAGGACGAGAAGAGGAAGAGAACCTTGCAAGGGTTAGTCGGTCAATGGTATTTTGTCAATTGACAAAAACAAACAAAATGAATAGAGTGCATTGAGAATGTTTCCTAAATTACCTCTAAGAAAGTCTCAAAGTTTTATCGACTTTGGAGCTCAACGAGTTACCTTCCGGAAGATGTATATAAAAGGTTTCTAAAAGGCTTAGGAGAAGGTCGAAAACATTTGGAAGGATCAAGGAATCACCAAATGATGGCCAAAAGTCAAACATGCGCTTTACCTTGTTTAATGAATCTAGTATTAGAGATTTTGTCATTAGTTTGCTTTGCTGTTTTGTCAATTTCGTGTTTGTATACTTTATTCCACTAATTAAGAACTGTTAGTTAACTTATTCATATACTTTGGTAGAACCCAAAAAGCTACTAACACGAAAGCTAATTCGCATGTCAGATTAGTTAACTCCCACATTGTTCGTCTTTTAGTGTTTCGGTTAAGAAAGTGACCGAATTGTTTGAAAGTTATTTGGCGTGTGGTTTGCTTCATCTTTTAGCATTTTCCTTATCCAATTGTGGTGGGTATCATATAGAGAATGGCTAGATAATCCTATTTCTTATTGACTTAGTTAGTTAATAGGTTAGTAAGTTGGTTAGTAGTTAGTTACAAGGAGTCAATGACTTAACAATGAAATTAAGGTGTTCCCTTCGATAGCCCCAAAAGCTGAAAAAACAAGCTCTTGTCACGGGGCTATGCCCTGTGAGTGTTGTAAATCTCGTCGAGAGCTTTGAAACAGGGTATTACGGTGGCGATTTGAAACTCGGACGAGAAGAGGAAGAGAGCCTTGCGTGGGTTGGTCGGCCAATGGCATTTTGACTTGCTTGTACATTTAGTCTTCACTAATATGAACAGAGTGAATGGAGTGCTTGGGAAATGTTTCTTATATTACCCTTTCGAAAAATCGCAAAGTTTCATCGACTTTGGAGGTCAATGAATTGCCATCCTGAAGATGTATCTAGAAGGTTCCTAAAAGGCTTAGAATAAGGTCGAAAACACTTGGAAGGATCAAACAATCACCAAATGATGGTCCAAAGTCAAACACGCGCTCTTACCTTGTTTAATGAATCTCACATTAGATAGTTTATCATTAGTTTGCATTGCTGTTTTGTTAATGGCATGTTTGTATACTTTAATTCACACCTTAAGCATTGTTATTCATATACTTTTGTCAAGCCCCGAAAGCTATAAAACCAAAAGCTGATTCGCACGTTACATTAGTTAACTTGCACATTGTGCGCTTGTTAGTGTTTTGGTTAAGCAAGTGGGCGAATTGCTTGCAAGTTATTTGGCGTGTGTTTTTCTTTGTCTTTTGGTAGTTTCCTTATCTAGTTGTGGTCGGAATCATCTATATAATGCATAGATAATCGTAGTTCTTGTTGACTTAGTTAGTTAATAAATTTGTTAGTTAGTAGTTAGTTACAAGGAGTCAAAGACTAACAATGACATGAAGACATGCCTTTCGATAGCCCCGAAACTGGCATACAAGTGAATTTGGCCAAAAACAGGCGTATGTCAAGTGGCTATGTCCAATAAGTCTTATGAGTCTTGTAGATCTCGTCGAGAGCTTCAAACGGGGGCGATTCTGAACTCGGACGAGAAGAGGAAGAGAACCTTGCAAGGGTTAATCGGTCAATGGCATTTTGTCAATTACCGAAAAAACAAAGTGAAATGAGTGCATTGAGAATGTTTCTTAATTTACCTCTAAGAAAGTCTCAAAGATTTATCGACTTTTGATGCGAATGGCCTTGGATTGAAACCCTTAACCACACGAAACCCTTTTCTTTGGGCAGTTGTTTCACCCGAAAATTCGATCAAACAAAGTCAAAATACAATTGCGGAAGTAACAACAAGAACACGAGTTGATATGGAACGGCAGACTTGATTAAGCAATCAAACCCAACACGTTATAACAAAAAGATTTCAGTCTAACCTATGTAAATCAAGAGTTGAATAGATATCAGTTTGGCTTGTTCTTTAAATCAAGAACTTGAAAGTTCTCTCTAAGGCCTAAGCTTAAAGATCACGGGTCTTATGAAGATTCAATTGAACTCAATTGAATTTTCATGTTTTTTTCACAACTTTTTCATGGCTGCAAAAAGGTTCTTAGCAAAGCTAAAATTATCAAAATTCGTCCCTATTAATTCACGAAAAATTTCACCTATAAATAGGCTACAAAAACGTGAAACCCTAATGGTTATCAAGTACAACTTGACTCCAAGCTAACCAATCACAATTTAGGAAACTTTCCAAATTGGATTTGGAAACTAATAGTAACTAACTATCAAACTAACAAACTTAGTTTCCTAAAAAGCAACAAGCAAAACATGGTATTGCTACCTTTAGGAAAAAACGTGTTTATCCCCTAAAAAGTAGGAGATTACTTTCCTATACTTTTACTTGCCATTATCATGCTAGATAATTAGGCCAAGTAACTTATTAAAATTGAATTAATTAAAGCCAACATTAAGTGTTTTGGACTTAATTAATTAACAACAAAATATATAAATCCTATAATGCTAAGGATGGTGTGGTCCAAATTAAAGCGCAAGTACATGCCTTCTTCTTGGTCTTCATTCGGCCATGTGATTTCTTCAAGGTGGAATTTCCTTAAACTTTAATGTAGAACTTTGAGAAATTTCTTCATTAATTGTTATTGAAGAAAGAATATCATGGTAATTGATGACGGCATATTTCTTCAATACATGTAAAGCATATCTTGAATTCGACTTTGGCACGAACATGGATGGATTTCTATCATTCCCTCCCTCCTCGAAAGGATTCGTCCTCGAATCCTGAATATGAGTTCCTGGATCAAACACCAAAATCATGAACTCATGGAAAACTCGAGCAAAGTACAATAGGAATGATTCACATCTCGGGCAGCAATCACATAGCTCTTGCAAGAACAAAAGAAGTGTATAAGATAAACAATCTCGTGCACTTTCCTTTGCCAAATGAATTATAAGGGCAGAATATTTATGTACGTGTAAAGCATGTAGACACAACATCATCAAAGAAAATTCATAACAATTATGCAAATAAACATCATGTATTAAATGTAAATAAAAAATCCTATTAATAAATATATCATGAAACATTGTAAACACTTTATTGAAATGCAAACTTAATAGTTTTGACAATATGAAAATATGCAAGACAAACTTAATAATAACATCATGCATGGACACATTAACCCTAACATAGAAAACGACTTTAATGTGTAAAATAAGAAAAATATGTAAACATTTACTAATGTAATTACAAATACTATCCAATGATGCATAAGAATATTCATAACAACTAAACATATATGTATCCTGGATGCAATGTAAATCACAATAATGTTTGAAACACTTTGTAAGCATGCTGAAGTTATCAAAAAGAAAAATACAATTCCGAAAATTAAAAACAGAATGTTTACTATCTAGTAAATTGATGGTAACACAATACTTTACCCTTTGGAATTGAAAAGAATTTAGGGACTTAGATAACTTAACAAACAAGTGTTGAACTATCAAAATACCTCTTTGAACTTGATGGATTTTTTTTTTGAACGAAGCCAGTTTTATTAGAACATAAGCAAAATAAGACGAGGCCCGGATATACCCGACACCCCGTACAAAAGGAAAGCCATAAAGAGGAGTACTGCTCCTTTACATTTCAAAATCAAAATCAAAAGCTCCTATACTTGAGTATTGGAACTAAAGAACTAGGAGAATGAATAAAGATTGAGAGTCCAAAAAATTTGAGCACCACAACGGTATATCAAATTCTAAAAACTCTCAAACCCTGTAATAATTGCATCCTAACCATTATGTGCATTAACATGAGTTCTACTCATTTGTAATTTCCAAGGAAAATCTGTACGCTATGCAAGATTAGTCCAAGCAAACAGGTCCAAAAGTCCAGGAATCCAAAAGGAGAAGTCCAACCATACAGTAGTCCAACCCATTTGTTTAATCCAAGAGTCCAAACCAACATTTCAGCCCAAACAGCAAGGAAACCCAAATCAGCCCAAACAAATTTTCGCCCATCAGTCCATCCCAAAAGTCCAAAAAAAAGCAGCCCAAAAACAGCCCAACACAAGATTCCAATAAGTCAGTAGCACAGCCAAGAAGGGGGTATACAGAGCCGTTCCACTGCGAGATATCATTTCCCAAACAGGGAAACCAAACCATTGTTTGGCAATGCTTGACATCAGGATCCAAACAGGACAAGCTATTATCATCACCAATCAAAACCACAAGGATCATTCAAAGTAAAAGAAAGCCCAGCACCTACCATCACAACATAGCAGTCCAATCAGGTCTCACAGACCCTGCCAAACTGCCGAGTGAGGAGATTCCAAACACGATAGAATACCTACTGCCAACTTCAAAATGCAGCAATGCCAACAACTACAGATTCCAAATATGATTGCACAAATGCAGCAATGCCTATTGCAAACTTCAAAATGCAGCAATCCCTAATGCAGCAATGCCTACTGCCAAACACGATAACAACATATTTTCGTCAAGCCCTCTATACACTTGCATTGTACCATAAAGGAAGCAAGACCACTAGAATCAAATTCCGAGTTAAAACAAAAAAGTTATAGTCAATCTGATATTTGCCAGGGACAAAATAAAGACTAAAGTAAGACTGATTTTTTTTCGATTTTTGGATGACACCTTTTGAACATAAAAACTTTGTCCCAGTAACGAGAAGAAACAAGGATCACAACGCAAAAAACGGAAATCAATTTCGACTCCAAACGAATAAGATGTGAGCAAAAAAATATTGTCCTGACCGAAAAAAACAAAAATTTACCTACGAGTAAAACCTGAATTTTATGCAACAACCTTCGCTCTGATACCAATTGATACGAATGGAGTAGGATGAAGTCCAATCCACAAGAATTTTCCACACTTTTGGATCGTTGTGCACCAAAACTCACGAACAAGTTTCAAACAACAAATTGAGGAATAGATATATGAAACGAAAAGGCAAGATTAAAATTAACCAAACCCCTTCATTATAACAAATTGAATCAGCTTAACAATTGTAAATCAATTAATTAAACCTTTCAGTTTGGCCTGTTCTATAAATTTAGAACTTGTAAGCTTCACCTAAAGCTCCTCACTTAAGGTTAGGCGGATCTTATGAACAATCAAATAAAATTAGAAGATTCAATTCACGTTTTTCTTAAAGCTTTTCATGGCTGCATTAGCAAAGCTAAACTTTATCAAAATTCTTCATAATAAAAACGTTAAAGGAGCCCTCATTTAATAGGGAGAAATTCGGGTCTTACAATGAAAAACCCTAACTCAAGCCAATTACAACTTGACTTCTAAGCTATCTAACTTTCCAAATTGGAATTGGAAACTAACAACTAACAAACTAATCCTTTTCCAAAAAGGATTAGGTCACACGGTTTTGCAAAGGTGGCCAAACACGTTTTGGCTTCCTTTGTTTCCTAAACTATGAAGAAGCAAAACTCAATTTGACTTCTTAAGTTTCCTAAAGTTTTCCCCTTGGCTTTTACTCTCACTTGATTCGCCTTTTTCTTTCTTTTCAAAATCTTTTACAATTCGAACTTGAACTTCATGTGCCTCCCAAGGTTTCAATGGCACTAATGTATGCCTTCGATTATTCATCTCCGATGTGTACTTATTAGTGTACCCATCATATACTACCTTTCGATCAAACTGCCAAGGACGCCCTAAAAGAATATGGGCAGCTTTCATAGGCACCACATCACGCATCACTTCATCCTTATACCGACCTATCACAAACTCAACTTTCACTTGTTTGGTCACCTTGGCCTCCCCACTAGTACTCAACCACTGCAATCTATAGGGTTTTAGATGCTTAAGAGTTTTCAAACCTAACTTCTCTACCAACAATGTACTAGCTATGTTAGTACAACTCCCACTATCAACGATCAAGCTACACACCTTTCCTTGCACATGACACCTAGTATGAAAAATATTGTCCCTTTGCACTAACTCTCCCTCTATCTTAGATTGGACATTTAAAACCCTTAAGTTAACTAGTGCCTCTCCCCCCATTGGTAACTCTTCCTCTCCATCACTCTCCTCACCCAATGGTATATCTTCCTTGTCATCGGAATGCTCACTCTCATACTCCCCATTAGGTAACAAGAACATGGTCCTTTTGTTAGGACATTGAGTTTGAATATGCCCTATCCCTTAGCATTTATAACACCTAACGTCCCGACTCCTCCCAACTGCCTTCTCCTCAACCTTCTCCTTCTCGGTTCCCGATTTTTGTTCTACCTTAGGTTTGGAATGAACCTTTGCATTTCCGAATTTAGTGTTTGACACTAGCTTATTATCCTTCCAATAACTCTTCCAAGTACTCTTCCCCCTAGCCTTAGCAATCCTCTCAACTTTCAAGGCCTTATGCAACAATTCTTCCATGTCAACATATTGTTTCAACTCTACCACATCAGCTATCTCCCTATTCAAACCCGCTACAAATATACCCATTGTAAACTCAGGATCCTCTTCTATATTAGCCCGAATTAACGCGACCTCCATCTCCTGAAAATACTCTTCTACACTCTTATTACCCTGGGTCAAGGTTTGGAGTTTCCTCACAACATCTCGTTGGTAATGGTTAGGAACAAATCTCTTCCTCATTATCCTCTTAACCTCCTCCCAAGTCCTAACTGGTCTCTCCCCATATCTCCTCCTATTGTGTACCAATTGGTTCCACCAAATTGAGGCATAATGGGTAAACTCTACAACCGCTAACTTCACCTTTTTTTCTTCCGAATAGTTGTGACAATAGAATACATGATCTACACTACTTTCCCACTCTAGGTAAACCTCGGGATCATTCTTCTTTTGAAATTCTGGAATCTTCATCTTAATGGACCCCATGTGATTGTCCCTTCTCCTATCATTCCTATCATTCCTACCTTCCTATCTCTACCCAATGTCCTTTCTTCTTCCTTCTCCGACACTTCCTCATGATTTTCCCTCTCAAACAATGGATTCCTACCCACTCTCTCCCTAGTTGGTTGTTCAGTGGATTCCAAGAAGTTAAGCCGAAGATTGATTTTATCAAATTGGTCTTGAATGGCTTTAAAGACAGTTTCAATGTTAAAAGAAGGACTACTTGTTCCCTCGCCACTCATGATGAATTTAGGAACAATAAATTTATCCTCTCCACTCCCTAAGTGTTTACTCTCACTCTCGTGTATCACTCAATATGTTGAAACCCTCTTAAATTTCTTTGCAAATAATTTGAGTTGAACAAACCACTCATACACCAACCAAGAATTCAATTGACTAAGAACGTTGAAAGAAATATAAAAGAGTCTAAGGAACAGGAACGAGTACAAAAACTCTTGAACAATGAAATGAAATGTAGGCAACAAGAATCAAAATGTTACGTAATACCACAAGTTCAACAAGATGACATAAGATTTCAAGACTCAATTAATTTTCCAAAATAAACAAGAACTATGCAATAATCCAATTTGACTTAGTGCATCAATTTCTATAGATATGTATTGAAAAGAAATTTCTGCACACTTTTGTAATTCAACAAATGCCACAAATTTGCTAAGGGAACAAGGTGAGAATGTTACCTTGAAATACTCAAACTAAAACTTAAGAATCAAAACTCAAATTGACCCCCCATTTTTTTTAAACGTTCTGCACTTTTTTTTTTGTTCTGCAGTTTTTTTTAATCGAATTTTCTGCACTTTTTTTTTCAAGTTTCTTCTTGTCCACAATCTACAACAATGATAAGAAGAACACAATACCAAACAATGGAATCAACAATGCAACAATGACACAATATATCAAATTCACAAGAAACAATAAAAGATGCAATTCTTTGATGGCAAATTCCCCAATTTGGCTTTGATACCAAACTAATACGATCCAGACCCGAATGAATTTTAGGAGCGTAACCCAAGATCAATTGAGGAATAATTTGAATTAGAAAAAGAGCACATAAGGAGGCAGCCCCCAATTCAATAAATGAATCAAAAACGTACCTATCAATTGTTAGGAACAAACACCCTAAGAAGACTTGCCCTTAGAACCTTTGTTATCAAAATTCCAAGCCAATCAACACCCTTGATTGAAATAGAATCGGTTTTTCTTCACAATGAAACAAAGAAAGTTTTAAACAAAACTCATAAAATTTCAAAATATCCAAAGTCTGCAAATAACCTATATGAGATAGCCTTTTATAGGCTCCAAAGCCCTAATGGAAAAAGTCAACAAAAATTAAAAAATAATGTTCAGCAAAGGTTTCGGACGGTAGTTTCGGACTCTGAGATCGTCTGAACCTATTTGAATAAAAACATGTAAAATCTGGTCGCGACAGTTTCGAACGGCCGAAGCTCAGCTGGAGCGTCCGATCCTAAGTTTCGGACGGCAGAAACTCCCCTGCAGCGTCCGAACCTAAACTTCTGAGGCTCATCATTTACTTCAACATTTTGGATGGTAGTTTCGGACCCCTGTGATCGTCTGAACCTAACTTTCGGACGGCCAAAAGTTTGGTGATGCGTCCGAACCTATCTTTTTGTCAACTCTTCTTCCTTTCAATGCCTAATTTCGATCCACCATGATATTTAACTCCATTCTAGACACTTCCAAACAAGAGATGATTGTTGCGTCCTCCTCACGAACTTCACGAACAAGTTCACGCTCAAATATGTCCTTGATCAACGCGTGTAGTTCACTCCTCATACGCTTTGATGCAAATGAACCGTGTCCATGTCCATGGTGTCAAAGACAAATTCTATGTGCTGAAAGATTCTGCCACAGTTTGGTATTCTTGACATACCGCTTTCGATATAACTCCAAATTACGTGATTCAAGAAGCCCTGGAACGATAGGAGATAGGGCTACAACGTTTATGTTTTACATTTTTCGAGATTCGGACGTTAGCATTGTCAAAAGTGCCTACCAAGATGAGTGACGTGATTCTGGCAGATTATCGTCGTGCGAATCCATGGACTACATTGAAGACCAAGTAATGGCGTATTGGGCTTCATTAATTGTTCACGCCACTTTTAATGTTTCAATTGGGTTTATTTTTTAGTTGTAATAATTAAGTCCATTAAACATTTAATTATGGGCTTAAGTCTTTGTGTTTTTAATTATGGGCTAAGTAATTACTTGATCCAATTATCTTGTATGATAATGGCAAGTAAAGCAAATCCTTTTTGGACAAGGATTTGGTAGTTAGTTGTAGTTTCCTTTTCCAATTTGGAAAGTCGATTAGTTTAGGAAACAAGAAGCCAAAACACGTTTTGCTTCTTCATTAAAAACTGTCTAACCTAAACCTTTTACAACTTGGATTAGTTAGTTAGCTAGTTTGTTAAGAAGTCAAGTTGTACTTTGCAACTACTAGGGTTTATTTCCTTTTCCTTCTTGGCATGGCCGAAACTCATCCCCTATAAAAAGGAGATGCATGTAACGTTTTTACACAATAAGTTGGTGAATAAAATTGAGTTTTTAGCTTAGCTAAAATTCGTGAATTAACTCCTTGAGTTGTTCAAAGCCTTGAAGAGTTATTTAACTGTTCATTGTAGTTAATCCCCTTTAGCGTGACCTATAGGAGATTACACCAATTGTTCTTTAATTAAAGAGCATGCCTAATTAACTTGTTTAACTGATTGAATTTTCATAGGTTAAATTAAGTTCATTTGTAATAAAACGTGAAGTTTTGATTTACTCAATTCCTAGCGTTTTTCCTTTGATTTCGTTCCATCCAATTTTGTGTTCTTGTTGTGGATTATCTTGGTAAGAGCAACACGGTCCTATAGCTTGTGTGGGAGATTCGAATTTGGCCCAGGAGTTGGAGCCTCGGTCATACAACATTCGCATCAATTGGTATCAGAGCACAAGTTGTTGCCCAAGAAAATTCAGGTTAATCCGTTTTCAATTCTTCCGCAAAATTTCTGTTCTTGTTGCGTCAATTCTGCCCGTTTTTTGTGTCAATTTTCTGCAGTTTTGCTGGCATCTTTCTTGCTGTTATTTGGTGTTCTTCTTGCTGTCCAAAGTCGATACATATTCACCCATTAAAATCACCAAAATCGCATGCAACAAATCATTCACAATCTGCCCGAAATCGTCTAAATTGAGTCTATCTTCTTTTGCGATTTTTGTGTTGTTTCTTGCTGTTTCTTGTTGCGTCTTCTTGCTGTCTTTTGGTGTTAAATTCTGCACTCTTTTGTCATAATCATAGTGTAGGATTCTTGAAGTTTTCTTTGCTGTTTTCACGTCATAACATTGTTAGGGTTTCGTGTGTCAAACTAGGGTTTCATAACTAGGGTTTCTAGGTCAAGTTTTCATAACTTTCTTGATTCTTATCCGTTTCTTGATTTTCTTTTTGCGTTTGATTCTTTAGCTTGTCCACCATATATTGAGTTTTGATCAAACTTTTACTCCACTCGAAAAAGATAAGTTCTTGATAACTTTCTTGAACTTCTTGATTTTCTTGAAAACTCAAAGTGGTCAAAATTGAATTCTTGAGTTGGATTCTTGATCTTTGTCTTGAATCTTGATATTCTTGTTAAAGTGGCACATCCGAATTCATTGTCCTTGGTGAGTTAATAAAGTTTGAAGTTTTTAAGGTTGTTAAGACAAGAAGACAAAACATTCTTAAACCTAAATCCTAGGTTGTTGTCTTCAAACCTTAATTTTTGTGGTGTTTAAGGTTCTTGTCCGAACCTAGTATTTTGATTGGTCCAAGGTTTATGTTCAAACCTTAAAAGTGTAATTTTATCCTTTGTTGTCCGAAGTTAAAAAAAAAAAAAAAAAAAAAAACTCACGGTAAAAAAAAAAAAAAAAAAAAAGAGTGACCGAATCAAACAAAAAAAAAAACAAAAAAATAGTCGGACTTTATTTATTGTTATTATTTTCTGTTATTTAATTATTTAATTTATTTTTGAAAAGAACACATTGTTCTTAACTTGTTTCTTGAAAACCACCCTGGATTAAAAGTGCCATAACTTTTTCAATACAACTCGGAATTAGTTGATTCAAAAACCAATCTCTTTGTCTTGAAATCTAGTTTCTGAATTTCTTAGTTTCTGGTGGTAAATCAAATTATAACTTTCACGTGTTCTAAACACTCTTGACGTGATTTCTTGTTACATATCTTGATTTGATTTGTGAAAATTTGTGTGTGGAACTTGCTGATTGAGATCTTGCTATTAAAGTAATTGAACTTTGGTGAATCTTAATAACCCCACATATTCATTAATTGAGAGTATTAGATAGGATAAACAAGAGAGAACACTACATAAATAGAGTGGAGAGTAACTACTATCCAATAGTGAGGAACCCGTGAGGAATCTATATATTTTCTTGCGTTTTTCTTTACTAATATTGCAGGAAAAATGGTGAAAAAAAGTACAAATACTCTTAAGTTGGAGATTGATGAATTGATGGAAAAACTCCGAAAGATGATATACCCTCATGATGAAATCAAGGAGTCGACAACCACTCCACAAGAGTTTCATACAAGGTGCAATGTCCACGATAAAGTGTGTGCTATAGTGATTGATAGCGGGAAAAGCTCTAACTTTGCAAGTGAGCTAATGGTAGAAAGGTTGAATATGCAAACCAATCCACATCCAAATCCTTACTTGCTGCAATGGAGTGATAATTGTGATAAAATATGGGTGTCAATGCAAGTCAAGGTTGCATTCTCAATTGGAAAGTACAAAGATGAGGTACTATGTGATATATTTCCTATGCAAACAGCCCATATTTTATTGGGAAAACCGTGGCAGCTTGATTGCAAGGGTGCTTATAATGATCTCAAAAATTGTTATTCACTCATGAAGGATGGTAAAAAGTTTAATCTCCGAGCTTCAACACCTTGTGAAATTTCTGAAGATCTCGCAAGAATTGCACAATCTTGTGCTAAATTGAGGGATGAAAAAGAGAAAGAAAAGAGTGAGTTAGAAAAGCAAAAGATAGAAAAAGCTGAAAAAGAAAATCAAAAGAGTGATTTAGTTAGTATAGGCCATGAGCAAAATAAGTGTAATGGAAAGTGTGAGAATGAGAGTTCATTGAAAGACAAACAACAATATCTTGTACTTATGAATTCTAGTGATCACAATTTACATTGTTTGCTGCCTAGTTCTTTTGTTTTGCAGGATTATGGAGTTCCTAGACATCTAATGGAGTTGCAAACAACTCATTATCAATTGGACGGAGTCCAATCTGCCTTAGCTTGTTTTCCACAAGGTAAGCAAGGTAAGTTAGGTAAGTTTTCACTTGATTTTGATCTTAAAAATGTTAAGAACTTTGTTATTATCAATTCGGTTGAGTTTCAAAGTTTTCAAACTGTTTTTAATCAATTTCAAAAGCTTCCCTATACTTTAACACAAATGGTTTGGAATTTTGTTAAGTGTGTTTTAGAGTCTAACATATTGTGTTTTAATAAGCAAATTAATTTACATAATTCTTCAATGGTTACTTCAAGGTACTTTGAATTGAATGAATCTATGTATAGTTTGTTAGTGTGTTATGTTGCTTATTTATTACATGAGTTAAATTCTGAATTTTATGTTAATAAATTCAACCATAATCAAATTCTTGTGTATAAAAGTGTTAATTATATTGGATATACTTGTTGGAATGACTTTTCCTTTGAATATTGGGATCGAGAGTTTGCACATATTGTTGTCAATCCGCTCCATAGCCAATTTCATAAAGTTCCAAGAGGTAATCATGTAGTTCAACACTTGTATGGTAAGTTATCTCCGTTCCAAATTTCTTTTGAATTCCAAGAGGTAAAATTTTCTTTTTACAACTATTCAATAGATTGTTTACATTCTAATCTTTGGAATTACACTCTCATATTTGATAACTTTCGAATGGTTTTAAAGGTATTCATACGTTATTGTGATTTGCACTTTGTCAAGGATGCATATATGTTTTCTTGTTATGAATATTCTTGTACTTATGATTCTATTCATATATTTTTACGTCCTTTGCTTACATTATATGTTCATAACGTAAATAATGTGTTAATGAATGGTGATAGTGAATTCGTTTTGATTAGTTCTCCAATTCAAAACATTCGATTTTCTGATTTACATAAACTACATGATAGTTATTTGCATCATTGTTTTGAATTCATTAACTTCAACATTATGACTCATGCAAAATTGGTTAAGACTAATCATGTTATATGTATTTCGATTTTGCATACATATTCTGCCCGTTCTATTGTTTTGGTGAAAGGAAATTATTCTAAGTATTGTTTTAGATTATTGTGCTTTCTTTTACCTTATACATTTGTCTTGTTTTGGCAGGATATAATTTCTTGTTGCTCGAGATGTGCATCTTCCCAATTTTATTTGGCTCGAGTTTGCATTGAGTTCATCATATTGGTGTTTGATCCAGGAACTCAAATTCAAGATTCGAGGACGAATCCTTTCCGAGGAGGGAGGGAATGATGCAAATGAACCGTGTCCATATCCATGGTGTCAAAGACAAATTCTATGTGCTGAAAGATTCTGCCACAGTTTGGTATTCTTGACATATCGCTTTTGATATAACTCCAAATTACGTGATTCAAGAAGCCCTGGAACGATAAGAGATAGGGCTACAACGTTTATGTTTTACATTTTCCGAGATTCGGACGTTAGCATTGTCAAAAGTGCCTACCAAGATGAGTGACGTGATTCTGGCAGATTATCGTCGTGCGAATCCATGGACTACATTGAAGACCAAGTAATGGCGTATTGGGCTTCATTAATTGTTTACGCCACTTTTAATGTTTCAATTGGGTTTATTTTTTAGTTGTAATAATTAAGTCCATTAAACATTTAATTATGGGCTTAAGTCTTTGTGTTTTTAATTATGGGCTAAGTAATTACTTGATCCAATTATCTTGCATGATAATGGCAAGTAAAGCAAATCCTTTTTGGACAAGGATTTGGTAGTTAGTTGTAGTTTCCTTTTCCACAAAGCTTCTTGGGTTAGCTTCCTCATTAGATTGTTTACACACAATGCATTTATCACAAACACTTTTAACATCTTTAATCATGTTAGGCTAATAAAAATGTTCATTCAAAACAGCAAGTGTTTTAGCAATACCAAAGTGCCCCATTAACCCTCTCCCATGGGTTTCCTTAACAAGTAAATCACGAATGGAACATTTGGGAATGCATAATTTATCTTTCTTAAACAAGAAATCATCATGCACATAAAATTCTGATACGGATGGCCCTGGATTGAGTCCTCAACCATACGAATTCCACACACTTAATATCGTTGTACACCAAAAATAATCACAAACACAAACAACCAAACTTGGCGGTAAGGAAATCAAAGGAAAAAACGTAAAAGATGAAGTAAATCAACCCCGCGTTTTTAATACAAATGGACTCAACTCAACTCATGAAAATTCATGAATTAAACTTTGTCAATATGGCTAGTTCTCGAAATGTAGAACAATGGTGAAGTCACCTAAAGGTCACGCTAAAGGCAAATCTTCTACAATGTCGAATTAACTAATTCTCCAAGGTTTGGACAACACAAAGTGTTAATCTCAATTTCAGCAAAGCTAAAACTTTCATTCATTTAACTCCCCTTCAAAAAAAATGTGTTTGGCCTCCTTAAATAGGGAGTAAAGTCAGCCATACAATGAATTAAGAAACGAGAAACCCTAGTAGTTGCAAAACACAACTTTACTTCTTAACTAACTAACTAACTAGTTTCCTAAACTTTGAAGAAGCAAAACTCAATTTGACTTCTTAAGTTTATTAAACTTTGACTTGCCATTATCATGCAAGATAATTGGGCCAAGTAACTTATTAAAAAATGAATTAATTAAAGCCCACATTAAGTGTTTTGGACATAATTAATTAACAACAAAATAAAACTTAAGACTTAAATCTGGAATTTCGTGAGCCCAGCAAGAAGTATCATCTTCACGTGCCCTTTTCACCATGATGCGTTACAAATCAGCAAAAGTGTAAAACACCAAAGTTGTAGATAATTCTCTCATGTTTCTACAGCCACTTGAATCAGCTCAATCGGAGATAATATGAGAGAGATATACCAAAAATACCAAACTGTAGCATAAGTCCTCAACAATATGTGATAGGCGGATTTCATCCTTGGCACCATGGACAAGAACACGGGTGTATTCTCATCAATCCCTCCCTCCTCGGAAAGGATTCGTCCTTGAATCTTAGAAGTTGAGTTCCTGGATCAAACACCAAAATCACGAACTTATTGCAAACTCGAGCTAAGTAAAATTGGGAAGATGCAAATCTCAGCCAACAAGAATTTATATCCTGCCAAAACAAGACAAATGTATAAGGTAAAAGAAAGTACATTAATCTAGAACAAGACTGAGAATAATTTTCTGATGTGATCTCACCCAGAAGGTTGGGTTTGAACACTGTTTACCCAATCGTTCTAAGGGTTGCTAGAATGGTGTAACCGCGACCCACTAACTTACTAGAGCTAGGAACCTTGGTATGCTCACGCCACAATCAACACACTAAGAATTGATTGATAAGTGTTGAACGCCACAAGTTAGAAAACTTGATAAGTTCTAAAAGTTCATCAAAGAAATAAAAGTTGAAAAACTCACAATTTTCATTCATCTAAATCTCTCCTTTTAAAGCTTACATGAGTGGCCTATTTATAGGCATAATTATAAGAACAAGTACTTATCAAAATAGGCTAAACAACTTATCTAATAAGCTATCAAAGATAAATCATTCTACTTATTGAGACTTCTTGAATTCTAGGGCATATGTCATGGATGATGTCACAAGGACAGTCTTATCATTTCCTCATCAAAGAATAGGTCATCCATGATGGCATATTTGTCATTTCTTCACTTAGAAGCTTCTAGAATTGTCTTTCTGCATTGTACTTCATTTAAAGACTTCTTTGACCAATTAATCAGCCCTTGAACGAAATTAATATGTAGAAAAACCTTCAAACTTCTTCATTTAACACCTTGGAAGACTTGGAGAAGATTCAATGCATTTGGACCCTTTTTGACAGATTCGGGCCGAGAATTTGAGGATGCCTTTGGACGACTTTTATTGATCTTTTGGGCTTGATTTCTTTTACGGAAATACTAGAAAGGCTGAACTTTAAGTGGGCTTTGACTTCACTGCATTTGGACTTGAAATGAAAGAGTTATAGTGAAAACATTCCACTTGGGCTGAAGTCTTCAAAGCTGAATTTTCCCTTGGGCTGAAATAAAATAAAACATAATTACTACTTGGGCTTAAATTAAAAATAATAATAACATTCAAGAAGAAATACTTGGATTGAAATAAAAAAATAAAAGATACTTCCCTCTGTGGGTTCCGTAGGATCATACGGAACCGAACTATTCTTGATTTTCAACTTCAATCAAAAGGACTTGACCTGCTGAGATGTTAGAAGAAGAAAGAAGAGATTGTTCCCAACAAGTTGACACCAATCCATTCAAAGTGTCTTTGAACAATTTTGCTTGTGACCTTGGGATAGGGCAGACGTGCCATCTTAAAGGGTCTTCGTTTCCTACGCTTGAGTCATTGGATGAGTTTGCATCGTTCCCCCCCTCTTGAAAGTGATTTGTCCTCAAATTTGAAATGGTCCATCTCCTCTTGGTAGCAACTTTGACTTCCTCTTGGTTGGAAACCTTTCTTTCCTCAAATGCAACCATACCCATTCCCCGGGTTCGAAGGTGACCTTGCGCCTTCCTTTGTTGGCTTGTTGCTCATACTTCTTAGTGCGCTCCTCAATGTTTTGCTTTGCCTTTTCATGAACCTGTTTCACAAAATCAGCCTTCTTTTTGCAATCAAGATTCAATCTTTCACTTAGGCAAAGGTGTCAAATCCAAATGAGATAAAGGATTAAAACCATAAACAATTTCAAAAGGTGAAAACTTAGTGGTAGAATGTGTAGCACGATTATATGCAAACTCAACATGTGGTAAACATTCTTCCCAAGTTTCACATTTCTTCTATTGATAGATCTAAGCAACATAGACAAAGTCCTGTTCACCACTTCTGTTTGGCCATCAGTTTGTGGGTGACAAGTTGTTGAAAACAAGAGTTTAGTTCCCAACTTTCCGCACAAAGTCTTCCAAAAGTAGCTCAAAAACTTAGTGTCTCAATCGGACACAATGGTTCTTGGCATTCCATCCAACCTAACAACTTCCTTGAAAAATAGGTTAGAAATATGCGAAACATCATTTGTTTTGTTGCATGCAATAAAATGCGCCATTTTGGAGAACCGGTCAACAACCACAAAAATAGAATCCTTGCCACCTTTTGTTCTTGGCAACCCCAAAACAAAGTCCATAGAAAGATCATCCCATGGTTCATTCGGAATAGGAAGAGGAGTGTATAAACTATGAGGTTGAATTCTAGATTTGGCCTGTTTGCAAACAATGCAAGTGTCACAAATTCTAACAACATCACTCTTCATCTTAGGCCAAAAGAAATGTTCCTGAAAGATGGCCAAAGTCTTGGTTATGCCAAAATGACCCATAAGGCCACCACCATGTGCTTCCCTAACCAAAAGTTCACGCAAAGAAGAGTTAGGCACACAAAGTTTAGATTCCTTAAATAGAAAACCATCATTCTTGAAAAATTTCTAAAATGATCCCTTTTCGCAAGCTTGAATTATCTGTCCAAAATCAACATCATCAGCATACAACTCTTTGAGTTGTTCAAAACCAAGCAACTTAGAATCAAGAGAAGAGAGTATCTCCTTGAAAGTGCATCTGCCACGACATTTTCCTTACTTTTTTTGTACCTAATGACGTAAGGAAATGTCTCTATAAACTCCACCCACCTAGCATGTCTTTTGTTCAACTTGTGTTGTCCTCTTAAGAACTTCAAGGACTCATGATCAGTGTGTATCAGAAACTCTTTTGCCCACAAGTAGTGCTGCCACGTTTTCAATGCTCGTACCAAGGCATACAATTCTTTGTCGTATGTGGGGAAATTCAAAGTGGCCCCATGATATGAATGGCCTTCGGATGGAGATCCTCAACCACACGAAACCCTCACCTTTGGATCGTTGTTGAACAGCAAGAACTCGAACAAACAAGAAGATAAATAAACAATGCGGAAGACAACAAAGAAACACAAGATATTGAACGGATGTTCTTGATTGAAGACAATCAAACCGAACACATTATAACAAAATGAATTCAATCCAACCTATATAAATCAAGAGTTGAACAATCTTCAGTTCGGCTTGTTCTTTAAATCAAGAAAGGGTAAGTTCTTCCTAAGGTCTTAGCTTAGAAATCACGGTTCTTATGAAGATTTAATTGAACTCAATTAAATTCTCACGTTTCACAACTTTTTACGGCTGCAAGTTTTAGCAAAGCTAAAGTTTTATCAAAATTCAACATTATTATTTCATGTGAAAAACTCACATATAAATAGGCTACAAAAACATGAAACCCTAACCAAATTTAAGTAGCTTCCAAATTGGAATAGGAAACTAACTATCTAACAAACTAATCCTTTTTGGAAAAGGATTAAAGCACACGGTTTTTGTAAAGGTGGCCAAACACGTTTTGACTTCCTTTTTTCCTAAACTATGAAGAAGCAAAACTCAATTTGACTTCTTAAGTTTCCTAAACATTTACTTGCCATTATCATGCAAGATAAGTGGATCAAGTAATTACTTAGCCCATAATTAAAAACACAAAGACTTAAGCCCATAATTAAATGTTTAATGGACTTAATTATTTCAACTTAAAAATAAACCCTAAATTACTTCAAATGGCGTGATCCAAAAATGGTAAAGCCCAAGCACGCCATCTTGGTCTTCAAAAGGTCCATGACCTCTCGACGGTAATCTGCCAGAATCACGTCACTCAATTTGTATGCACGTTTGACGATGATAACTTCTAAATCTCGCTAAACGTAAAACATAAAAATCGTAGTTCTATCTCTTATCGTTCCAGGGCTTCTTGAATCATGCAATTCCGAGTTATATCGAAAGCGATATGTCAAGAATACCAACCTGTGGCAGAATCTTTTAGGATGAATAATTGACTTTAACACCATAGACATGGACACGGGCTCATTCTCATCATTCCCTCCCTCCTCGAAAGGATTCGTCCTCGAATCTTGAAAGTGAGCTCCAGGGTCAAACACCAATATCACGAACTCCATAAGAATCAAGTGAAGTTGGAATGAAACAATTCTCGGCCAACAATGGATAATATTCTGCGAGATCAAACAAAGTGTATAAGATAAAGGAAAATTCAACAATCTAGAACAAGATTTTAAATGATTTTCTTTCACTAATAGAATGGATCGGACAGAATATTGTTGCATGTGTAAAGCACATAAAGCTTGATTATTCTTAACAAGTTGTGCAAGATGTATATTGGTAAAGTCATGAAAAACACAACATTGGAAGAAAATTCATAACAATTATGAAAATATACATCATGCAATAAATGCAAATCATAAAACCTAATACTAAATGCATCACGAAACAAATGTAAAGATAACACTTCATATAAAGACACATGTAGTGATTTCGAAATTATGAAACTATGCACGACAAACTTCCTAATAACATGCATGGACACAATAGCACTAACATAGAAATTAACTACTTTAAGATGTAAAATACGAAAAGGACATAAGCATAAATTAATGTAATTACAAAGATTATCCAAAGATACATAACAATATTCATAGCAATTAAATATATATGCATCCCAGATGAAGTGTAAATCACAATAACATTTTAATCCCTTTGTAAACATGCTTAAGTTATCATATATAAAGACGCAATTCCAAAGATTAAAAACATAATGTAAACTATCTAATAAATAGATATTAACACCATACTGTACCTTTTGAAATTGAAAAGAAATTAGAAACTTAGATAACTTACCATATAAGTGTTGAACAACCGGATTACCTCTTGGAACTTTATGAAATTGGCTATGGAACGGATTGACAACAATATGTGCAAACTCACGAACCAAATATTCAAAATAAATGTTATTTCAAAAAGTATAATAAACATAATCAACATTGTTATACACAAAGATTTGGTTAAGTTCAAAATGATAATCATTAAGATCAAAATATAATTCATGTATTAAAAAAGCAACACAACACACTAACATGCTATACATAAATTCATTCAATTCAAAATATATTGATGTAACTATTGAAGAATTATGTAACTATCGATTTGCTTATCAACACACAAGGTGTTAGACTCTAAAACACACTTAACAAAATTCCAAACCATTTGTGTTAAAGTATAGGGAAGCTTTTGAAATTGATTAAAAATAGTTTGAAAACTTTGACACTCAACCGAATTGATAATAACAAAGTTCTTGACATTTTTAAGATCAAAATCAAGTGAAAACTTAGCTAACTTACCTTGCTTACCTTGTGAAAAACAAGTCATGGCAGATTGGACTCCTTCCAATTGATAATGAGTTGTTTGCAACTCCATTAGATATCTAGGAACTCCATAAACCTGCAAAATAAAAGAACTAGGCAGCAAACAATGTAATTTGTGATCACTAGAATTCATAAGTACAAGATGTGGTTGTTTAGCTTTCAATGAACTCTCTTTCTCACCCTTTCTATTACACTTGTTTTGCTCACAGCCTATACTAACTATATCACTCTTTTCCTTCTCTTTTTCATCTCTCATTTCAGCATAAGATGTAGCAATTCTTGATTGATCTTTAGAAATTTGACAAGGCTTAAAGCACGAAGATTAAACTTTTTACCTTCCTTCATGAATGAATAGCAATTTTTGATATCATTATAAACACCATTTCAAGCAAGTTGCCATGGTTTCCCCAATAAAAGATGGGCTGTTTGCATGGGAAATATGTCTCATAGAACCTCATCTTTATAATTGCCCACGAAGAATGCAACCTTGACTTGCATTGACACCCATACTTCACCACAATTATCACCCCATTGCAGCAAGTAAGGATTTGGATGTGGAGTCGTTTGCATATTCAACTTTTCTACCATTAGCTCACTAGTTAGAGCTTCTTCCACAATCAATCACCACAGCACATACTTTATCTTGGACCTTACACCTTGTATAAAACTCTTTTACACTTGCTGAAGATGTGGTGTTGGACTCCTTAATTTCATCATGAGATTGTATCATCTTTTGGAGTGTTTGCATTAATTCATCAATCTCCAACTTAAGAGTATTATTACTTTTTTTCACCATTGATTAATAAACCTGCAATGTTAGTGAAAACAACAAAAACAATATATAGATATATCTCACGGGTTCTCACAGTATGGGTGAGTAGGTACATTCCTCTCTATTGTGAAAGGCTTTTCTCCTATATATCCTATACTAATACTCTCACACTATAGAACTTACTCTTTCAATGATTAGAAGAACTTGTCTCAACCAAAGTATTCAACAACAAGAGTCATACAAGTTAAATCAAAGAAGTTTTAAGCAATTCACGTCACAAGAGTATTTTAAGAACACGTGTGGATATAACTTGTTAGCTTCAGAAACTAAGATATTCGGAAAATAGACTCTAAGATGAAGAGAATGCAATTTGAATCACTTAATTCTGATAAAAAATGAGCAAGATATACCACTTTCAAGTTTCGGACTCCAAGAGCCGTCCGAACCTAAATTTCAGAGAGCACACAATTTTCAAAAAGTTTCGGACGCCTATTTCGGACGCCTTACACCGTCCGAACCTAAACGTCAAAGACGATGAATTTTTTACAGAGTTTCGGACGCTAGTTTCAGACACCAACACCGTCCTATCCTATTTTTTTTTCTTTTTTTGGCCTTTTTTTTTATTTGGCCTCTTTTTTTCAGTAATATTCAAACTTCAAGATCTTTCCAACAACTTCGAATTTGCAAGTGCCTCTTTGACAAGTTATTCAAGATTCACAACAAGAATCAATAATCAAGCTCAAGAATCAACTTTTGACACTTTTGAATTTTCAAGAAAAATCAAGATTTTGAAGAAAGTGTCCAAGAACTTATCTTTTTTGAATGTGGTAAAAGTTTGAGCAAAATGCACTATATGGTAGACACTATGAAGAAACTAACACAAAAGAAAGAATTCAATTTGGGCAAGAAACAAGTAAGTTATGGTATGATGACCTAAAATCCGAAACTAGGGTTTTGAAGAAACCCTAATTTAACACCTATGGTATGGACGTGATTTCAGCAATGAAAACAATGGAATCCAACACTATGAAGACAAGCAAAATAGTGCAGAATATAGACACAAAAATAGCAACAAAAACGCAAAGAAACAAGACAACAAAAACGCAAAAACGCAAGACAAGAATGAGATGAGTTTTCGGGCAGATTTTGCCAAGCTATGTTCATGCGATTTAGACGAAATTTAAAGGCTAGATAATGACGACCTAGGACAGTAATAAAGACACGAAAACAGCAGCAAAACAATGCAAAAGAAACTGCAGAAATTGAAGCAAGAAAATAGCAAGAAGGACGCCCAAGAAAAGTTAAAAACCGAGAGAAGAACAAGAAGATGTAACCTGAATTTTCGAAAAACAACAACCTGGTTTTTGCTCTGATACCAATTGATACGAATGGCCTTCGGATGGAGATCCTCAGCCACACGAAACCCTCACCTTTGGATCGTTGTTGAATAGCAAAAACTCGAACAAACAAGAAGACAAACAAACAATGCGGAAGACAACAAAGAAACACAAGATATTGAACGGATGTTCTTGATTGAAGACAATCAAACCCAACACGTTATAACAAAATGAATTCAATCCAACCTATGTAAATCAAGAGTTGAACAGTCTTCAGTTCGGCTTGTTCTTTAAATCAAGAACGGGTAAGTTCTTCCTAAGGTTTTAGCTTAGAAATCACGGTTCTTATGAAGATTTAATTGAACTCAATTAAATTCTTACGTTTCACAACTTTTTACGGCTGCAAGTTTTAGCAAAGCTAAAGTTTTATCAAAATTCAACATTATTATTTCATGTGAAAAACTCACCTATAAATAGGCTACAAAAACATGAAACCCTAACTCAATTTAAGTAGCTTCCAAATTGGAATATGAAACTAACTATCTAACAAACTAATCCTTTTACAAAAAAGATTAAAGCACACGATTTTTGCAAAGGTGGCCAAACACGTTTTGGCCTCCTTTGTTTGCTAAACAATGAAGAAGCAAAACTCAATTTGACTTCTTAAGTTTCCTAAACATTTACTTGCCATTATCATGCAAGATAAGTGGATCAAGTAATTACTTAGCCCATAATTAAAAAAACTCAAATACTTAAGCCCATAATTAAATGTTTAATGGACTTAATTATTACAACTTAAAAATAAACCCTAAATTACATCAAATGGCGTGATCCAAAAATGGTAAAGCCCAAGCACGCCATCTTGGTCTTCAAAAGGTCCATGACTTCGCGACGGTAATCTGCCAGAATCACGTCACTCAACTTTGTATGCACATTTGACGATGATAACTTCAGAATCTCGCTAAACGAAAAACATAAAAGTTATAGCTCTATCTCGTATCGTTCCAGGGCTTCTTGAATCATGCAATTCTGAATTATATTGAAAGAGATATGTCAAGAATACCAGAATGTGGCAGAATCTTTCAGGATGAATAATTGACTTTAACATCATGGACATGGACACGGGCTCATTCTCATCACCCCATTCAACTTCTCACAAAAGTATGCCAAGGGCTTTCCATCCTGCATCAAAACTGCACCAATTCCAACACCTGAAGGATCACACTCAATCTCAAAAGTTTTGTCAAAGTTAGGCAAAGATAGCAAAGGAGCATGAGTTAGTTCAATTTTCAATTTGTTAAAAGATTGCTCTTGTTCTTCTCCCCATTTGAAACCTACACTCTTTTTAATCACCTCAGTGAGTGGTTCGGCCAAGGTGATAAAATTCTTCACAAACCTGCGATAGAAACTTGCAAGACCATGAAAACTCCTTACCTCATTTACACTTCTAGGTGTAGGCCAATCTTGGATGGCTTTTACCTTTTCCATGTCAACGGAAATTCTTTGTGCACTTACAAAATAGCCAAGGAAAATTATGCTATTGGTACAAAAGGTGCACTTCTTTAAATTTGCATAAAGCTTTTCCTTCCTGAGAACACTCAAAACACACGTTAGATGTTCAAGATGATCATTCAAATTTTTGGAATAAATAAGAATATCATCAAAGTAAACAACCACAAATTTCCCAATAAACTCCCTCAAAACATGATGCATAAGTCTCATGAAAGTACTTGGAGCGTTAGTTAGGCCAAAAGGCATTACTAACCACTCATACAAACCATGCTTTGTCTTGAAAGCAGTTTTCCACTCATCACCCTCTTTCATGCGAATTTGGTGATATCCACTTTTCAGATCTATTTTAGAAAAGATGATTGCCCCAAAGAGTTCATCAAATAAATCATCCAATCGTGGAATGGGATGACGATACTTTACCGTTATGTTGTTGATGGCGCGTCAATCAATACACATCCTCCAAGATTTATCCTTCTTTGGTACCAACAAAGCAGGCACAGCATAAGGACTCATGCTTTCTCAAATCCATCCCTGGCCAAGCAATTCTTCAACTTGCTTTTACAACTCCTTGGCTTCCTCGGGACTAGTTCTATAGGCTGGCTTGTTTGGAATTGACTCCCCTGGAACAAAGTCAATCTGGTGTTCAATCCCTCGAATGGGTTGTCCTCCGTGTATTCTTCTGGGAATATGTCTTCAAATCCCTATAAGAGAGAAACAAGATTGCTCTGTAGCGTACCGGCCAAATCATTAGTGGATAAATGGGCTTCTTTGAACAAAAGAAGCACAAAAGGCATTTCAGAATTTAAAGCCTCTTTGATCTCACTTTTTTTTGCAAACACACAAATTTTTTCATCTTTTTCACTCACAACAAGTGTTTATTTTCTCTCTTTTTTGTTCTTTCTCAACTCGCCCTGTTTTTCACTCTCAACTTCTTCCTTTTCACTTTCACTCTTTTGCTCTCTCATTTTTTTTGCATCTTCTTGCATCTTTACTTGATCTGCATAAATCTGACTAGGCAACATAGGAACAAGAGTTATAGGTTTAGATTTATACATAAAGGAATACTTATTAGTAAAGCCATCATGCTTTACTTGTCGATTGAACTGCCAAGGTCTTCCCAATAAGTGACTTGCTTGCACGGGCACAACATCACATAGAACTTCATCCTCATACTTGCCGATGTGAAAAGGCATCATGACTTGCTTGGCAACACGAATCTCGCCATTGTCATTAAGCCATTGAAGTTTGTATGGCCTTGGATGCTTCATCGTGGGTAACCCTATCTTTTCAACCATAGAAGGACTAGCAACATTAGCACAACTCCCACCATCAATAATGACACCACATACCTTTCCATTCACAAAACACCGAGTGTGAAAGATGTGTGGGCATTGTCATCTTCGTTGTGTTGTGCACTAAGGGCTCGCCTTGCAACCAACAATTCCCCTTGAACAGCCAACTCTTCATCATCATCAGAACCCTCTAAGGATGGCAGAGATTCAGCATCTTTATCCGTCTCGATCTCACCATCATCTCGAACCACCATTGCAAGCTTATTTTGACATTGACTTGCAATATGTCCCCTGCCTTGACACTTAAAATATTTAATATCACGATTCTTAGGAGTAGAAGAATCAGTATTACCCTTTGGAACATTGTCAAGCTTAGGTCCAGATTTGGGTGGCTTAGATGTAGAGGAAGAATGTGGTTTCTCCATCTTTTTTGACGTGCTTGCCTTCTAAGGACTTGCTCGAGAGCCTCCCCTTCTTTTGAGTTGTTGTTCAATCTTCACTGCCATATGCACCATTTCTTCAAGTTCAATATAATGGTATATCTCAACACGATCTCTAATCTCATAGTTCAAGCCATGCAAGAATCTGGCTATAGTGGCTTCCCTGTCCTCCTCAATATTTTCCCGGATCATAGCGACCTCCATCTCCTTGAAGTAGTCATCTACGCACTTGCTACCTTGTCGAAGGCTTTGGAGCTTATTGTGAAGCTCTCGATAATAGTGGCTTGGCGCGAACCTCTTTCTCATGGTGGTTTTCATTTCCTCCCAAGTTTGAATAGGCCTATCTCCAGATCTTCGCCTACTGACCACAAGTTGATCCCACCTTGTTAGTGCATAATCATAAAACTCAGTGAATTCCATCTTTTTCTCCCATTCGATGTATGCCTCCGGATCTGACTTCCCTTGGAAGGATGGAATTTTCATCTTTATGGAACTCAAATTGTTGTCCTCTCGTGGCCTTCTCCACGCTGGTCTCCTATCATTTTCAGAACCTCTTGATTCACTCCTTCTGTCATCATCGTTGACGTTGTCTTGATCTTGATGAGACTGAGACTTTTGTGAGCCTTCGACTCGATCTAATCTTTCATGGACCTGGTCAAACTCATTTCTCATCAATCGCCTCATTTCATCCATCATGGTTTGGATTTGAAGATTCGGTTGTTGAAAAACTCCTTCGTGTTCTTGATCTTGAGACATCTTCAAATCTGCACAAAACAACGTTAGTTCCTCACTCACTTCCTCGCTTATTTTTTAATCAATAGAGGTCACTCTTCCCTCGTGTATCAGAAAGATAGGCTTTTTCCCTCTACTAGTCTCACCACACTGCCTTTTACCACTCTTTTTCGTCTCAAAGTTCTTAACAAACTAATGAAACAATCATCAAGCTTTACTTGTGGCCTTGAGGAATTCAAACTTATCAAACAACCCTGTTAACAAAAAAAATGTAGCGATAGAGAAGAATTCAAGCCGAGAGAATTTTGAAGTCTTGGCTTCCAAACTTGCTTCCTGGATCAAATGCAAACAAGTTAGTACAAATAGATGAAACTTGACTTTTCGTCTCTTTTTTTTTGAATCTTTGTTTTTTTTTTCAAGTCCTTTTTTTTTCTCGTCCTTTTTTTTGGAATAATTCAAAGGAATAAAAAGTATTGAATCCTTAAACCCCAAAACCCACTGATAAGAACCTTGCCGAACCTGTGACAAGACCCGCTATCAATATGTGACTCTTGAATTTCAAGAAACCCAACAAAAAGAATGTAGATGAGAAGCCAACTACTTGGAATACCAATAGTCACTGATAAGAACCTTGTCGAACCTGTGACAAGACCCGTTAGAACTGGCTCTGATACCAAATGATGTGATCTCACCCAGAAGGTTGGGTTTGAACACTGTTTGCCCAATCGTTCTAAGTGTTGCTGGAATGGTGTAACCGCCACCCACTAACTTACTAGAGCTAGAAACCTTGGTATGCTCACGCCACAATCAACACACCAAGAGTTGATTGATAAGTGTTGAACGCCGCAAGTTATAAAACTTGATAAGTTCTAAAAGTTCATCAAAGAACTAAGTGTTGAAAAACTCACAATTTTCATTCATCTAAGTCTCTCCTTTTAAAGCTTACATGAGTGGCCTGTTTATAGGCATAATTATAAGAACAAGTACTTATCAAAATATGCTAAAGTACTTATCTAAAAAGCTATCAAAGATAAATCATTCTACTTCTTGAGACTTCTTGAATTCTAGGGCATATGTCATGGATGATGTCACAAGGACAGTCTTGTCATTTCATCATCAAAGAATAGGCCATCCATGATGTCATCAATGGCAGATTTGTCATTTCTTCACTTAGAAGCTTCTAGACTTGTCTTTCTGCATTGTACTTCATTTAAAGACTTCTTTGACCAATTAATCAGCACTTGAACGAAATTAATATGTAGAAAAACCTTCAAACTTCTTCATTTAACACCTTGGAACACTTGGAGAAGATTCAATGCATTTGGACCCTTTTGACAGATTCGGGCCGAGAGTTTGAGGGCGCCTTTGGACGACTTTTATTGATCTTTTGGGCTTGATTTCTTTCATGAAAATACTAGAAAGGCTGAACTTTAAGTGGGCTTTGACTTCACTGCATTTGGACTTGAAATGAAAGAGTTATAGCCAAAACATTCCACTTGGGCTGAAGTCTTCAAAGCTGAATTTTCCCTTGGGCTGAAATAAAATAAAACATAATTACTACTTGGGCTTAAATTAAAAATAATAATAACATTCAATCAGAAATACTTGGACTGAAATAAAAATAGAAAAGATACTTCCCTCTGTGGGTTCCGTAGGATCATACAGAACCGAACTATTCTTGATTTTCAACTTCAATCAAAAGGACTTGACTTGTTGAGATGTTAGATGAAGAAAGAAGAGATTGTTCCCAACAAGTTGACACCAATCCATTCAAAGTGTCTTTGAACAACTTTGCTCGTGACCTTATGATAGGGCCGACATGCCATCTTAAAGGGTCTTCGTTTCCTATGCTTGAGTCCTTGGATGAGTTTGCATCATTTTCTTTCACCAAAAGAACAGAACGGGCAAAATATGCATGCAAAATCGAAATACATCTAGCATGATTAGTCTTGTCAAATTTTGCATAAGTCATAATGTTGAAGTCAATGAATTCAAAACAATGATGCAAATAACTATCATGTAGTTTATGCAAATCAGAAAACTGATTATTTCTAATTAGAAAACTAATCTAGACGAATTCACCAACAACATACATTAACACATTGTTTACGTTATGAACATGTAATATCAGGAAAGGACGTAAACATATATGAATAGGATCATAAGGATAAGAATATTCATAGCAAGTAAACATATATGCATCCTTGACGAAGTGCAAATCACAATATTGTTTTGAAAACATGCGGAAGTTATCAAGTATGATAATATAATTCCAAAGACTAGAATGTAAACAATCTATTGAATAGTTGTAAACAGAAATTTTACCTCTTGGAATTCAAAAGAAATTTGGAACGGATATAACTTACCATACAAGTGTTGAATTATCCAAGGATCTCTTTGAACTTGATGGATGTGAGCAAAGTCACGAAACAAATAATCAAAGGAATCAATAATCCAGCAAGTAGAGTTAGTATAATTAACACTTTAATGAGTGCTTACAAAGGATTGATGTAGTTCGAAATTATAATCATTAAGCTTAAAATATAATTCATGTATTAGATAAGCAACATAGTATGTTAAGAAACTATACATAAACTCATTCAATACAAAATAGTTGGATTTCAGAATTGAAGAATTATGTGACGTAATTTGCTTATCAAAACATAAATCATCGGATTTAAATGCAAATGGTAAAGAATTTCGAACTAATGTTTCAAAGGTGTGTGAAAGACATTGAAATTGATTCAAAACATAATTTAAACTTTGAAAATCAATGGTATTGACGTTAACAAAGTTCTTGACATTTAAATAGTGAAATCAACCAATAAGCTTTCATACTTACCTAACTTACCTTGCTTTCCTTGGGGAAAATAAGCTAAGGCGGATTGGACTCCTTCCAATTGATAATGAGTTGTTTGCAACTCCATTAGATGTCTAGGAACTCCATAAATCTGAACAATAAAAGAACTAGGCAGCAAACAATTCAAATGGTGATCACTATTATCAAGCACTTACATTCTTTGCCTAGCTAGTAATGCTTCCTGAAACTCGCTAGAAGAAGCAAAATTACAAGATTTGAAAACACTTAAGTCTCGGCTATTACAAGATGCACTAGCTATTACATTTTGTTTCTCTTGAACTTTCTTCTCCTTGGCGGCATTCATCTCTTTACAAGCTTGAACAATTTTAGCTTGATCTTCAAAAACTTGGAATGGAGTTAAAGCACGAAGATTGTACATATTACCCTCAAAGTCAAAACTGTAAAAGTTCTTCTTGGCATGATAAAGTACATCATGATCAAATTGCCAAGGTCGACCAAGTAAAATATGGCAAGCTTCCATTGGAACAACATCACACAAAATCTTATCAACATACTTTCCAATGGTGAGTGAAAATTTTACTTGTTTACTCACTTTACTTTCAGCAGTGTTATTCAACCATTGAAGTTTATACGGTTTTGGATGCTTCATGCAAGTCAACTTCAACTTCATAACAAGCAAAGTACTATCCACATTTGTACAACTACCACTATCAACTATCACACTACAAATTTTCCCTTGAACCATGCATCTAGTGTGAAATATATTATCTCTATGAGACAAATCATCAATTTGTGGTTGTGTACTAAGAACTTGACGATTAACCATTGAAACTTGACCATTACCAACCTCATATGTTTCAAGTTCTTCACCTTCTTCACTTTGGTATTTCTCCTCAAGTGGTGGCATGTCGGCACAATCATCATTATCCTCTTCACTTACCACTTCGCCATTAGGAAGAAGCATAATCACTTTTAGAGTAGGACAATCAGATTGATAATGACCATAGCCTTGAAACTTATTGCATCGAATATCCCTTAGCCTTTGTCCAGAAGATGGCACCGATTTTGGGACATTAGGAGGTGCACTTGATGTCTGATTTGAGGTGAATTGGTTCGGCTTTGTTGATGGAGTAAAAGGAGTTGAATTCGGCTTTTGATCTCTCCTCCAAGGTGGATTAGGTTGAGTGAAATTTCGACCCTTTCCCTTCCTGTGTTTCTCAATTTTGATAGCTTTGTGAACAAGTTCATTAATATCAACATAACTCTGAAGATCAACATGATAAGCCAATTCGGAATGCATACCTCGAAGGAACCTCTCAATGGTAGAGTCGGGATTTCTCTTGAACATTGGCCTTAATCATCAAAGCTTCCATCTCATGATAATAATCTACAACTGTTCGGCTACCTTGCACAAGGGAGTGCAACTTTCTATTGAGTTCTCGGTTGTAATGGGAAGGAACATACTTTTTTCTCATAAGTGCTTTCAATTGACTCCAAGACTTGACTGGTTTCTCACCATCTTGACGTCTAGACCTCACTACCTCATCCCATCATAGACTAGCATAATCCTTGAGGTGCATGAAGGTAAGTCGATATTTCTCCTTTTCGGGGTAGTCATGGCCTTCAAAGAAGTGATCTAGGTCTCTAACCCAATCAAAATAAGTCTCAGGATCTGCCTTGCCATGAAAAGTAGGAAAGGTTAGCTTAACAGAAGCAATTGAAATCTTTGACTTTTCACCTCTCTTAGAAGAACTCGTGATCTCCTCCTCCTCCTCATCATTATCATCATCAGACTCATCATCATCAAATTTAAGCTTCCTTGATGGGGAGCTTAAGGTTGCCGATTCTAAAATATCAAGTCGGATATTGATCTTTTGCAACATACCAAAGAGCATATCATTAGCAAATTTTTGCTCGGCTTGTGATATAGGTTTATCACTTTTCCCTTCCTCCGTTAGTACCTGCAAGTTAGTAAAGAAAAACGCAAGAAAAGATATATGTAACAAATCCTCACGGGTTCCTCACTATTGGATAGTAGGTACTCTCCACTCTATTTATGTGTTGTTCTCTCTTGTTTATCCTATCTAGTGCTCTCAAGTGAAGAATTGTTTGGGACTATTAAGACTTACCAAGTCCTATGATTAAGATAACAAGACTCAATTAACAAGTTCCACACAAATGATCAATTAAAAAGCCGGATATTGATCTTTTGCAACATATTAAAAAGTACTTCATTAGCAAACTTTTGCTCGATTTCGGTTATAGGTCTAACACTTTTAGGTGTTTTATCATCTCCCTCCATTGTACCTGCAAGTTAGTATAGAAAACAAGAAGAAAAACAACAATGTAGTCCTCTCGGGATTTTACAATTTAGGTGATTAGGTACACTTCTCTCTAGTGTGAAGGCTTTTCTAGTGTATACCCTAAACTAATACTCTCAAACTATGGAACTTACTGGTTCAATGATTATACTCAACCAAAATATTCAACAGCAAGATTCACACAAGTTAAATCAAAGAAGTTTTTAAACAAATCACGTCACAAGAGTATTTAAGAACACGTGTGGGTATAACTTCATAGCTTCAGAAACTAGGATATTCAGAAAGTAACTCAAATACGAAGAAAACGCAATTTGAATCACTTAATTCCGAGTTATATTGAGCAAGATATGGCACTTTTAATTCAACGTGGTTTTCAAGTAACAACTTAAGAACAATGTGTTCTTTAAAAATAAAATATAATAAATTAAATAAAATATAAATAAATAAAAGAAATTAAAGTCCGAATCTGTATATATATATATATAATTTTTTTTTGATTCGGTCACACTTTTTTTTTCGGACAACAACCTAGTACAAAACAAAAATTTTAAGGTTTGGACACAAACCTTGGACGAAACAAAGACACTAAGGTTCGGACAAGAACCTAGGACAATACTAGGTTTAAGGTTTTAAGAACCTAGTACAAGTACTTAGGTTTAAGATTTGAAGACAACAACCTAGGATTATGGTTTAAAGATGTTGTGTCTTTTTGTCTTAACCTTAAAAACCTTAAAATTTTCAAACTTTAATATCTCACCAAGGATTTCGAATTTGAAGGTGCCACTTCCACAAAATATTCAAGATTTTCAACAAGGATCAAGAATATGGCTCAAGATTCAAATTTTGACACTTTTGGATTTTCAAGAAAATCAAGAAGTTCAAGAAAGTGTTCAAGAACTCATATTTTTCGAGTGTGATAAAAGTTTGATCGAAACACACTATGACAAGAATGAAACAATGAAACTAACACAAAAGAAAGATCAAGAATCGGATAAGAAACAAGGAAGTTATGACCTAAAAACCGAAACTAGGGTTTTGAAGAAACCCTAATTTGACAACCCTAATGTTTGTACGTGACAAACAGCAATAAAGACTCAAGAATTCCACACTATGATGATGAACAAAACAATGCAGAATATAGACTCCAAAAATAGCAGCAAGGCGCAACGAAAATCAGCAAGAAAAACAACACAAAAGACGCAAGAAACGAGAAGCAAGATGAAGAACAATTTCAGGCAGATTTGAGCAACAAATTGGCATGCGATTTTGACGAAATTAATGACTGAACCTATCACGACCTAGGAAAGTAAGAAGGACACACAAACAGTAGCAAAGTCGAAGGAAAATCTGCAGCAAAAGGATGACACAAAACAACAAGAACGACCCAACAACAAAAGCTAAAAAATCGAGAATAAGAAGAAACGCAAAAACCTGAATTTTTTGATGAACAACCTTGGGATTTGATACCAATTTGATACGAGTAGCCTTGGATTGAGTCCTCAACCACACGAAACCCTCACCTTTGGATCGTTGTTCCACCAGAATTCACGAACAAACAAGAACACAAACAAGAAAATGCGGAAGACAACAAAGAAAAATGAAAAGATATTGAACGGCAGTTTTGATTGAAAAGCAACCAAACCCAACACGTTATCACAAAAAGAATTCAATTCAACCTATGTAAATCAAGAGTTGAAAACTTTTCAGTTTGGCTTGTTCTTTAAATCGAGAACGGGTAAGTTCTTCATAAGGTCTTAACTTAAGAATCACGGGTCTTTTTAACATTCAACTGAAATTAATTCAACAATCACGTTCTTCACAACTTTTCACAGCTGCAAATAAATTTAGCAAAGCTAAAGTTTCCCAAATTTCATATATCAAAAACGTTACAAAGCTTCTCCTTTTAAAGGGAGTAGTTTCGGCCTTTGCTTTAGTTTTTTGGAAACAAAACCCTAGAATTTGCAAAGTGCAACTTGACTTCTTAACCAACTAACTAACAAACTAACAAACTAACTTTCCTAATTCGGTTGTGACCATTAGGAAGCAAAACCGAATTACTTTCCTAAACTCCAAGAAGCAAAAACCAATTTGACTTCTTAGTTTCCTAATCCTTTACTTGCCATTATCATGCAAGATAACTGGGCCAAGTAACTTATTACATAACCGAAATATTAAGCCCAAAAATAATGTTCAATGGACTTAATTTATTTAAAACAAATAAATCCTAATTGATTAAAGTGGCGTGATCCACATTAAGACCAAAAGCACGCCTTCTTCATGGACTTGAACCCTCGGCCTTAAGCAAGTTCTTCAATGAGGATCATGAATTGTTATTGAAGAAACATGACAAAGAACTCCTTCTTGAGATGATTCAGCCTCCATAGCTTCACAATGTGATGACAATAAATTGTGCAAGGCTGCCTTCATTCTTTGACTCCTTGACCTTGTCATTGGTCAATCAAGATTCACCAATGGATCATGAGAACTCGGCCTTGGCACCATGGACATGGATGAATTGCTATCATTCCCTCCCTCCTCAAAAGGATTCGTCCTCGAATCACCTACATCAAACAATGATAAATCAGTAACATTGAATGTAGATGAAACATTGCTATACTCACTTGGAAGTTTAATCTTGTAAGCATTATCACCTATCCTTTCCAAGATACGAAAAGGACCATCTCCTCTTGGATGAAGTTTAGACTTCCTCTTTTCAGGAAACCTTTCTGATGAGGAAGCTAACCCGAGAAGCCTTGTGGATGATCCATTGCAAGGAGTTGGAGGACCTTTGACGCGTGCATGGACTAAGTGAATGAAGACGGCATTGTATTCATTGATCAAAGACATTTTTGAGCTTGAAGTAGTTTGTGAAGTTCGTGACAAGGATTCTGAGTTCATTTCATGTTTGGGAGTATCACAAATGGAGAACAATGTTGTGTTAGATCATAATGGAGTTTTGAGGGCAAGAATGGATGGAAAAGATGGACAAGGAGCATGAAAGAGCTCCACGTCACGACATCTATGGAGTCCACATCGCGACGTGGAGAAGCGTAAAAGAGGAGTTGGAGCAAATCACAAATGTCGCGACGTGCGAGCAAAGACGTCGCGACGTGCACCGACGTCGCGACGTCCGGCCCTTCCATGTCACGACGTGGCTCTCAGGAAGTTTTCAAGTCGGAAGAAAAATTCACAAAAATTCGACATTAAATCAAGAATGATCCCCACATCGCGAGGTGCGACCACCGACGTCGCGACGTACGGGAACGCGGACTGTTTTTTCTTTGAATTTGTTAGCCGTTATTTCTTTAGGGTTTCATACATATAAAAGGAAACCTCTTGTGTACGTTTTTGGGCAGCCTATTTTGAATATTGATATTTTGTGAGTTTTATACAAACTTTCTTGGGTTCTTTGCGAAGAACATTCATTCCATTCCATCAAGAGTTGATTAATTGGGATTCTTGGATAGTGGGGGTTCTAAGAAACAGGTTTTCTTAGGGTGTTCATTACGTTATTTGATAGGTACGTTTCTAATTCTTGTTTGAATTTGGGGCTGCCTCCTTTACATTCTATTCATCTTTTTAATTCATTCATCGTTTAAATTCCTAGATTGATCTTGGGATTGCGCTCTTAGAATCCATTAGGGACTAGGATCGCATCAGTTTGGTATCAGATCCTAATTGGGGATTTTTCCATCAAAGAATTGCATCTTTGATTGTTTTCAACCTCTATTAGCTTGCTTAGCATATTGCTCATTTCGCCTCTCAATATTAGCTCGAACCCTTTGATGTAACTCCCTAACAAAATCAGCCTTGTTTTTACCTTCAACATTAACAAACTCATTAATAGGCTAAGGCAAAATATCCGAGGAGTTATAGGATAAAAAACGTACACAATTTCAAAAGGTGAAAGATTAGTAGCACTATGGATAGTCCGATTGTAAGCAAACTCAATGTGAGGTAAACAACTTTCCCAGTTCTTTAAGTTTTTCTGAATGAGAGCACGAAGTAAAGTAGACAAGGTGTGATTAACTACTTCAGTTTGTCCATCAGTTTGTGGATGTGCAACAGTAGAAAATAACAACTTAGTGCCTAATTTATTCCATAGAGTACGCCAAAAGTGAGATAAAAAATTAACATCTTTATCACTAACAATACTCTTAGGAATTCCATGCAAACGAACAATTTTTTTAAATAACAAATCAGCAATATGTGTAGTATTATTAGACTTAGAACAAGCAATAAAATGTGACATTTTGCTAAATCTATCAACTACAACAAATATGCTATCATGACCAGTGCGTGACCTAGGCAAACCAAGTACAAAATCTATAGAAATATCAATCAAAAGATGACTAGGAACAGGCAAAGGTTGATACAAACCATGAGGCTTTACTTTAGATTTCGATTGTTTACACACAATGCATTTATCACAAACACTTTTAACATCTTTAATCATATTAGGCCAATAAAAGTGGTCATTGAAAACAGCAAGTGTTTTAGCAATACCAAAGTGTCCCATTAACCCTCCCCCATGGATTTCCTTAACAAGTAAATCACGAATGGAACTTTGGGGAATGCATAATTTATCTTTCTTAAACAAGAAATCATCATGCACATAAAATTCACCATTCGGTTTTGTCACACAAAGATCATAGGTGGCGGCAAAATCTTTATCTTCCTTATACAAGTCTTTAATCAATTCAAAACCAAGTAACTTAGCATGCAAGTAAGTAAACAAAGTATACCTTCTAGACAATGCATCAGCTACAACATTTTTATGTCCGGACTTGTATTTAATCACATATGGGAAAGATTCAATGAATTCTAACCATTTAGCAAGCCTTTTATTCAACTTACCTTGAGTTTTCAAAAATTTAAGTCTTTCATAATCAGAATGAATTATGAATTCTTTCGGCCATAAATAATGTTGGCAAACCTGTAATGACCTTACCAAAGCATACAACTCCTTGTCATAAGTTGCATACTTCAAAGCTGCCCCATTAAGCTTTTCACTAAAGTAAGCCATAGGCCTTGATTCCTGCATCAAAACAGCACCAATACTAATCCCGGAGGCATCACAATGTATCTCAAAAGCTTTATTGAAATTCGGCAATGCAAGCAAGGGGGCGTGAGTCAATTTATCTTTTAGTGTGTTAAATGCGTTTTCATGTTCCTTATTCCACACAAAAGTGACATTCTTTTTAACAAGTTCATTTAAAGGTGCAGCTATAGAACTAAAGTTCTTAACAAATCTCCTATAAAAACTTGCTAATCCATGAAAACTTCAAACATCACTAGCATTTTGTGGTCTCGGCCATTCTATAATAGCTTTGACTACTCATCAACTGAAATTCCTTGAGAACTAACAACATAACCCAAAAAGGTAATAGATTCTAAACAAAAAGAACACTTTTTGAGGTTAGCATACAATTTGTTCTCACGCAATATAGAAACACATTCTTAAGATGTTCAACATGCTCTTCAAGTGATTTGCTATAAATAAGGATGTCATCAAAGTATGCTACAACAAATTTGTCAATAAAGTGACGAAAAACATGATTCATAAGCCTCATAAAAGTACTAGGTGCATTAGATAAACCAAAAGGCATAACTAACCATTCATACAACCCATACTTTGTTTTAAAAGCTGTTTTCCATTTATCACCTTCTTTCATGCAAATTTGGTAGTATCCACTTTTCAAATCAATCTTGGTAAAAATAGAAGAACCATGCAATTCATCAAGCATATCATCTATTCTAGGAATTGGATGTCTATACTTAATGGTGATCTTATTAATAGCACAACAATCAACGCACTTTCTCCAAGATTCATCCTTTTTAGGAACTAAAATAACAGGAACTGAACAAGGACTTAGAGACTCACGAACAATACCTTTGTCAATGAGTTAATCCACTTGACGTTGAATCTCTTTCGTTTCCTCAAGGTTTGCACTATAAGCTGGACGATTTGGAATTTGCGCCCCTGGTATGAAATCAATTTGATGTTCAATACCTCAAATAGGTGGTAAACCTATTGGTAATTCCTCAGGAAACACGTCCCTATATTCCTGCAAAAGAGAGTAAACAACACTAGGCAAAGAAGCAAAGTTATCACTATCAACAATAAGTACAATGTCCTTGCGAAGCATTAAATACAATGGCTGCCTATCTATTAATGCTCTCTTAATCTCGCTAGAAGAAGCAAAATAACATGACTTCTTAACATCTAACTCACGGCCTACACTATTACAAGATTTAGAATCATGCTTTTGGCCTAAGCTAGCTATTACATTGTCTTTCTCTTGTTCTTTCTTCTCTTTGGCGGCATTCATATCTCTAGTAGCTTGTATGATTTTAGTTTGATCTTCAAAGACTTGCGCCGGGGTTAAAGCTCGAAGATTAAACTTTTTGCCTTCATGTACAAAGCTATCAAGATTCACCAATGGATCATGAGAACTCGGACTTGGTACCATGGACATGGATGGATTGCTATCACATAGCTTCACAATGTGATGACAATAAATTGTGCAAGGCTGCCTTCATTCTTTGACTCCTTGATCTTGTTATTGGTCCATCAAGATTCACCAATAGATCATGAGAACTCGGCCTTGGCACCATGGACATGGATGGATTGCAATCATAATCCTTGTTTGGTCTTCAAAGACTTGTGCGTGAGTTAAGGCATGAAGATTAAACTTCTTTCCTTAATGTACAAAGTTGTAGAAATTTTTCTTGGCATGATAAAGTACATCACAATCGAATTGCCAAGGACGACCAAGTAAAATATGACTTGCTTCCATGGGAACAACATCACATATAACAGTATCAACATATTTTCCAATGGTTAAAGAAAACTTAACTTGTTTTGTAACTCGTGTATCAATCGAATTGTTTAATCATTGTAGACGATAAGGCTTGGGATGTTTTATGTAAGTCAAATTGAATTTGTTCACAAACAAAACACTCGCCACATTGGTGCAACTACAACTATCAATAATCAAACTACAAAATTTCCCTTTAACCATGCATCGTGTGTGAAATATATTTTCTCGTTGCATCAAATCATCAATATCAACTAAAGGTGGAACATTAAGAACTCGGCGAGAAACTAAATAATAATTACCAACATCATATGTATATGATTCAAGCGCTTCACCATCATCACTTGATTCACTTTGGTGCTTCTCTTCAAGAGGTGGCATGTCGGCACAATCATTATCACTTACCACTTCACCACTATCAAGAGTCATCATCAATTTTCGTGTGGGATAATCAGATTGCATATGTCCATAACCTTGAAATTTATAACACCGAATATCCCTCAATCTAGAAGTGGAGGTTGATGCTGATTTGGGAGCAAAATCAGCAGCCTTTGGAGCTGATTTTGGAACGTTTGGAGGTGCACTTGAAGGCTGATTCGAAGTGAATAGTCGCGGCTTGGTTGTTGGAGTGAAAGGGACAACATTCGGCTTTTGTTCCCTTCTCCAAGGTGGTGGCGGTTATGAGAACTTATTCTTCCCTTTCATGTGTCTTTCAATCTTAATCGCTTTGTGAACAAGCTCATTAATATCAACATAGCTTTGTAAATCAACATGGTAAGCTAAATCCGAATGCATACCTCTTAAAAACCTTTCTATAGTGGAGTCGGGATCCTCTTGAACATTGTCTTTAATCATCAAAGCTTCCATCTCATGGTAATACTTCTCAACCGTACGGCTACCTTGCACAAGAGAGTGCAATTTTCCATTCAATTCACGGTTGTAATGAGAAGGGACATACTTCTTCCTTATAAGCACTTTCATTTGGTTCCAAGTCTTGATTGGCCTTTCACCATCTTGACGTCTAGTTCGAATAATCTCATCCCACCATAGACTAGCATAATACTTAAGGAGCTTGAAGGCAAGGCGGTACTTCTCCTTTTAAGGGTAATCATGGCCTTCAAAAAAGTGTTCAAGTTCTCGAACCCAATCAAAATAAGCCTCGGGATCTGCCTTTCCATGAAAAGTAGGAATTGTTAGTTTAACAGAACTAATTGAAAATTTTGATTTGTCACCATTCTTAGAAGAACCCGTGTTCTCCTCCTCCTCTTCCTCATCATTGTTGGATTCATTATCGGAATCAAACTCAATCTTTCGTGAAGAACCCTTTGGTGGTCGAGATGTGGAAGACATATTATCGATTTGGAGTTGAAGTTTTCGGATCATATCAAAAATTACATCATTTGTAAACTTTTGATCCACTTGGGGTTTTTCTTGTGGTGTTTTGTTATCACCACCCTCCATCGTACCTGCAAGTTAGTAAAGAAAACAAGAAGAAAACAAAAGTAGTCCTCTCGGGTTCTCACTATTTGGGTGAGTAGGTACACTCCTCTCTAACGTGTATACCCTATCTAATACTCTCAAACTATGAAAACTTACTGGTTCAATTGATTATAATAACACATCTCAACCAATAAATTCCACAACAAGATTTGCACAAGTAAAACCAAAGAAGTTCAAGCAAATCACCTCAAGATTATTTAAGATCACGTGTGGATACAACTTGATTAGCTTAAGAAACTAAAGAATTCAGAAAGTAGACTCTAAGACGAAGAGAATGCAATTTGAATCACTTGATTCCGAGTTTGATGCAAACTCATCCAAGGACTCAAGCGTAGGAAACGAATACCCTTTAAGATGGCACGTCGGCCCTATCACAAGGTCATGAGCAAAGTTGTTCAAAGACACTTTGACTGGATTGGTGTCAACTTGTTGGGAACAATCTCTTCTTTCTTCTTCTAACATCTCAACAAGTCATGTTCTTTTGATTAAAGTTGAAAATCAAGAATAGTTGGGTTCCGTATGGTCCTACGGAATCCACAGAGGGAAGTATCTTTTCTATTTTTATTTTAGTCCAAGTATTTCTGATTGAATGTTATTATTATTTTTAATTTAAGCCCAAGTAGTAATTATGTTTTATTTTATTTCAGCCCAAGGGAAAATTCAGCTTTGAAGACTTCAGCCCAAGTGGAATGTTTTGGCTATAACTCTTTTATTTCAAGTCCAAATGGAGGGAAGTCAAAGCCCACTTAAAGTTCAGCCTTTCTAGTATTTCCATGAAAGAAATCAAGCCATCAATAAAAGTCATCCAAAGGCAGCCTCAAAGTCTCGGCCCCGAATCTGTCAAAAAGGGTCCAAATGCATTGAATCTTCTCCAAGTCTTCCAAGGTGTTAAATGAAGAAGTTTGAAGGTTTTTCTACATATTAATTTCGTTCAAGGGCTGATTAATTGGTCAAAGAAGTCTTTAAATGAAGTACAATGCATAAAGACAAGTCTAGAAGCTCCTAAGTGAAGAAATGACAAATCTGCCATTGATGACATCATGGATGACCTATTCTTTGATGATGAAATGACAAGACTGTCGTTGTGACATCATCCATGACATATGCCCTAGAATTCAAGAAGTCACAATAAGTAGAATGATTTATCTTTGATAGCTTATTAGATAAGTAGTTTAGCCTATTTTGCTAAGTACTTGTTCTTATAATTATGCCTATAAATAGGCCACTCATGTAAGCTTTAAAGGAGAGATTTAAATGAATGAAAATTGTGAGTTTTTCAACCCTTAGTTCTTTGATGAACTTTTAGAACTTATCAAGTTTTCCAACTTGTGGCGTTCAACACTTATCAATCAACTATTTGTGTGTTGATTATGGCGTGAGCATACCAAGGTTCCTAACTCTAGTAAGTTAGTGGGTCGCGGTTACACCTTACTAGCAACCCTTAGAACGATTGGGCAAACAGTGTTCAAACCCAACCTTCTCGGTGATACCACATCATTTGGTATCAGAGCCAGTTCTACCGGTTGCATATCCTTTTTTTTATCTTTTGATTTATCCTTTCTTATTCTTGATTCCTCGAAGTCCAAGAATCACGTATTGGTAACGGGTCTTGTCACAGGTTCGGCAAGGTTCTTATTAGTGATTATTGGTATTCCAAGTAGTCGGATTCTCATCTACATTCTTTTTGTTGGGTTTCTTGAAATTCAAGAGTCACATATTGATAGCGGGTCTTGTCACAGGTTCGGCAAGGTTCTTATCAGTGGGTTTTGGGGTTTAAGGATTCAATACTTTTTTTTATTCCTTTGAATTATTTCAGAAAAAAATTTGTCCAAAAAAAAATGACGCGAAAAAAAGAAAAAGATAAAAAAAAGATGATGCGAATGACCTTGGATTGAAGTCCTTGACCACACGAAATCCACAACTCTTCGGATCGTTGCTGCTCAAAAAAAGATAGAACAAGAACAACAAAAC
Source organism: Ophiorrhiza pumila (assembly GCA_016586305.1). Taxonomy (NCBI): domain Eukaryota; kingdom Viridiplantae; phylum Streptophyta; class Magnoliopsida; order Gentianales; family Rubiaceae; genus Ophiorrhiza; species Ophiorrhiza pumila. The sequence goes on along the minus strand of BLIW01000008.1, from coordinate 12,015,124 downwards.
AGATTATAGCGGAATAGAATTCAAATGGAAAAACGTAAGTATGAAGTAAATCAAACCCCACGTTTTTTAATACAAATGGACTCGACTCAACTCATGAAAATTCATGTAATTGAACTTTGTCAATTTGGCTAGTTTTCGAAATCAAGAACAATGGTGAAGTCACCTAAAGGTCACGCTAAAGGCAAATCTTCTACAATGGTGAATTAACTAATTCGCCAAGGCTTTGGACAACACAGTGTTAATCACAATTTCAGCAAAGCTAAAACTTCTTTTATTCAACATATCTATAAAACGTCAAAAGGGATGCCTTTATATAGGCTACGAAAAGTGTTAAGAGTTGGTATTTTTCCAATGTGGGATAATGACCAACTTTCCTAAAACGAAAACCCTAATCCGATTCCAAACTGGAATGGAATACTAATTCTAACAAACTAACTAATCCTTTATGGAAAAGGATTCTAAAACTCGGCTAAGAGGGAAAGCAAAACACGTTTTTGCTTCCTCAAATTACTTTCCTAAATTCTCCTAAAAAGTAGGAGATTACTTTCCTAATTATCATGCAAGATAATTGGGCCATGTAATGACTTATTAAAAAAACGAAACTCAAGCCCATAATTAAATGTTCAATGGACTTAAGTATTACAACTTAAAATAAATTCTAAAATTAAACAATGGCATGATCCATTAATGGCAAAGCCCAAGCACGCCATCTTGGTCTTCAATGTAGTCCATGAAATTCGAGATGAAAATCGGCCAGAATCCCGTCATCAATTTTGGAAGGCACTTTCAACGGTGACAACGTCAGAATCCCGTAAAACTTAAAACATGAAAGTTGTAGCTCTATCTCTTAACGTTCCAAGGCTTCTTGAATCATGCAATTCCCAGTTATATCGAAAGCGTTATGGTACGAAAACCAAAATATGACAGAAACTTTCAGGATGAATAATTGACTTTAATACCAAGGACATGGACACGGGCTCATTCTCATCAATCCCTCCCTCCTCGAAAAGGATTCGTCCTCGAATCTTGAATTGAGTTCCTGAATCAAACACCAATATCACGAACTTATTGCAAACTCGAGCCAAGTAAAATTGGGAAGATGTAAATCTCGGCCAACAAGAATTGATATCCTGCCAAAATAAGACAAATGTATTAGGTAAAAGAAAGTACAATAACCTAGAACAAGACCTAGAATAATTTCCTTTCACCAAAAGAATAGAATGGGCAGAATATGTAAGCAAAATCGAAATACATATAGCATGATTAGTCTTAACAAATTTTGCATGAGTCATAATGTTAAAGTCAATGAATTCAAAACAACTATGCAAATAACTACCATGTAGTTTATGTAAATCAAAAAATCGAATGTTCTGAATTAGAGAACTATGAAAACGAATTTACAATCAACATTCATGAACACTTTATTTACGTTATTAACATGTAATGTAATCAAAGGACGTAAACATATATGAATAGAATCATAAGGACAAGAATATTCATAACAAGAAAACATATATGCATCCTTGACAAAGTGCAAATCACAATAACGTATGAATACCTTTAAAAATCATGCGAAAGTTATCAAATATGAGAGTGTAATTCCAAAGATTAGAATGTAAACAATCTATTGAATAGTTGTAAACAGAAAATTTTACCTCTTGGAATTCAAAAGAAATTTGGAACAGAGATAACTTACCATACAAGTGTTGAGTTACAAGATTACCTGTTTGAACTTCATGAAATCGATTATGGAATCTAGTGAAAATAACATGTGTAAACTCTCGATCCCCATAATGAAAAGAAAAGTTAGTCGAACAAGTATATGCACTACAAACAACACTTTTATCCACAAGGATTTGGTGAAGCTCGAAATGACCAACATTAAGCTCAAAATATAATTCATGTATGAGATAAGCAACATAGCATGTGAAGAAACTATACATAAATTCATTCAAAACGAAATACTTAGATTTCATAATTGAAGAACTATGTGAAATAATTTTCTTACCAAAACACAAATCATCAAACTTTAAAACACATGGTATAAATTTTCGAACCAAAACATCAAAGGTATGTGAAAGACATTGAAATTGATTCAAAACAGAATTCCAAATTTGAAAATCAATAGCATTGACATTAACAAAGTTCTTGACATTCAAACCATTAAAATCAATCAAAGAGCTTTAATACTTACCTAACTTACCTTGCTTACCTTGTGGGAAACAAGCTATGGCAGATTGGACTCCTTCCAATTGATAATGAGTTGTTTGCAACTCCATTAGATGTCTAGGAACTCCATGAATCTGTAAAAGAAAAGATCTAGGCAGCAAACAAGGTAATTCGTGATCACTATGATTCATAAGTACAAGATGTTGTTCAACTTTCAATGAACTCTTCTCTCTCTTTTGAGTTTGAACACTCATCTCACTTTCTGAATTTTCCAGCTCATCACTCTTTTTATCACTCTTATTTTGTTGACAACCTATGCTAGTATTTACAATCTTTTGTTTCTCTAGCTCACTCTTTTCTTTCTCTTTTTCTTCTCTCATTTTAGCACAAGATTTAGCAAATCGTGCTTGATCTTCAGAAATTTCACAAGGTGTTGAAGCTCGGAGATTAAACTTTGTACCATCCTTCATGAGTGAATAACAATTTTTGAGATCATTATAAGCACCATTGTAATCAAGCTGCCACGGTTTTCCCTAGAAAAGACATGATGTTTGCATAGGACATATATCACATAGTACCTCATCTTTGTACCTTCCAATTGAGAGTGCAACCTTGACTTGCATTGACACCCATACTTCACCACAATTATCACTCCATTGCAGCAAATAAGGATTTGGATGTGGAGTGGTTTGTAAATTCAACCTTTCTACCATGAGCTCATTAGCAAAGTTAGAGCTTTTCCCACTGTCAATCACTATAGCACAAACTGTACTTTAAACATTGCACCTGGTATGAAACACCTTTTCACATGATGTAGAAGTGGTTTTAGACTCCACTATTTGTACCTGCAAGTTAGTGAAAACAAAAGAATATAGAGAAAATCCTCACAGGTTCCTCACTATTGGGTAGTAGGTACTCTCCACTCTTTTTATGTAGTGTTCTCTCTTGTTTATCCTATCTAATACTCTCAAATAATGAATTGTTTGGGATTAATAAGACTTACCAAGTCCTATGATTAAGATAACAAGTCTCAATCAACAAGTTCCACACAATAAACTTTCACAAGTAAAATCAAGAGAATTTTTAAAGAAAAACACGTCACAAGAGATTTAAAAACATGTGTGGGTTAAAACTGATTTAACTTCAGAAACTATGAAATTCAGAAAGTAGATTTCAAGACGAAAAGAATGCAATTTGAATAACTTGATTCCGAGTTGTATTGATCAAGATATGGCACTTTGAATATAAGGTGATTTCAAGAACAAACAAGAACGAAATTTAGTTCTTTTCTTGGGCTGTTTTTTTTTTATATAGTCCGATTCCTTTTTTTTTTGTAATTGGGCCTTTTTTTTTAATGCACGGCCTCTTTTTTTTTTTAATATTCCGACAAGAACCTTGGATTTCACAAAGTTTAAGGTTCTTAAGACAAGATCCTAGGATTTAAGGTTGTTTGTCTTATGTTATTCAAACAAACCTAGGATGCGTTTAAGGTTGTCTTAACCTTATTTTCTTCAAAAATTTCAGCCAACAAGAATAATCAATAACTCACCAAATATCAAGAATTTAAAGATGCCACTTTGACAAGATAATCAAGATTCAAGACAAGGAACAAGAATCTAACTCAAGAATCCAATTTTTACCACTTCGGATTTTCAAGAAAATCAAGAAGTTCAAGAAAGTGTTTAAGAACTTGTCTTTTTCGAGTGTGGTAAAAGTTTGATCAAAATGCAAGATATGGTAGACAAGATAATGAAATTCGGACAAGAATCAAGAAAGTTATGAAATCTTAACCGAAGAAACCCTAGATGAAACCCTAGTTTGGACGAAATTTTCCCTAACAATTTTGACGTGTTGGACAGCAATGAAACACAAGGAATTCAACACTATGATGATAACAAAACAATGCTGAATCAACAACAAGAAAAGACGCGAAAAAAACAACAGCAAGACGACACAACAAGACGCAAAAATCGATAGCAAGATCAACACGGTTTTTGGGCAGATTTATCACGAATTTTGCATGCGATTTGTGGAAAGAATATTAACAACTTTAGGACTGAATTAAGACACAAATTTACTGCATTAGAATGACTCAAGAACAGCAGCAAAAAGACGCAAAAACAGCTGCACAATTGACGCTACAAACAGCAAGAAAGACGACACAAAAGAAGACTCAAACGGAAAAGAAGTAACCTGAATTTTTGAGACAACAACCTTTGCTCTGATACCAATTGATGCGAATGGCCTTGGATTGAAGTCCTTGACCACACGAAATCCACAACTCTTCAGATCGTTGTTGCTCAAAAAATGATAGAACAAGAACAACAAAACAGATTTTGGCGGAATAGAATTGAAAGGGAAAAACGCAGGTATGAATTAAATCAAACCCCACGTTTTTTAATACAAATGGACTCGAATCAACTCATGAAAATTCATATAATTGAAATTTGTCAATTTGGCTAGTTCTCGAAATCAAGAACAATGGTGAAGTCACCTAAAGGTCACGCTAAAGGCAAATCTTCTACAATGGTGAATTAACTAATTCGCCAAGGCTTTGGACAACACAAAGTGTTAATCACAATTTCAGCAAAGCTAAAACTTCTTTCATTCAACATATCTATAAAATGTCAAAATGGATGCCTTTATATAGGCTACAAAAAGTGTTAAGAGTTAGTATTTTTCCAATGTGGGATAATGACCAACTTTCCTAAAACGAAAACCCTAATCCGATTCAATGGAATACTAATTCTAACAAACTAACTAATCCTTTATGGAAAAGGATTCTAAAACTCGGCTAAGAGGGAAAGCAAAACACGTTTTTGCTTTCTCAAATTACTTTCCTAAATTCTCCTAAAAAGTAGGAGATTACTTTCCTACTTATCATGCAAGATAATTGGGCCAAGTAATGACTTATTAAAAAAATGAAACTCAAGCCCATAATTAAATGTTCAATGGACTTAAGTATTACAACTTAAAATAAATCCTAAAACTAAACAATGGAATGATCCATTAATGGCAAAGCCCAAGCACGCCATCTTGGTCTTCAATGTAGTCCATGAAATTCGAGATGAAAATCGGCCAGAATCCCGTCATTAAATTTGGAAGGCACTTTCAACGGTGATAACGTCTGAATCCTGTAAAACTTAAAACATGAAAGTTGTAGCTCTATCTCTTAGCGTTCCAGGTCTTCTTGAATCATGCAATTCCGAGTTATATCGAAAGCGTTATGGCAAGAATACCAAAACGTGACAGAAAATTTCATGATGAATAATTGACTTTAACACCAAGGACATGGACACGGGCTCATTCTCATAAAAAGAAGATGAAAAGTCATGTTTCATCTCTTTGTACTAACCTGTTTGCATTTGATCCAGGAAGCAAGTTTGGAAGCCAAGACTTCAAAATTCACTCGGCTTGAATTCTTCTCTATCTCTAATTTGTTTTTAACAAGGTTGTTAAGTATGAATTCCTCAAGGCCACAAGTAAAGCTTGATGATTGTTTCATTAGTTTGATAATAACTTTGAGACGAAAAAGAGTGGTAAAAGGCTGTGTGGTGAGACTAGTAGAGGGAAAGAGCCTATCTTTGTGATACACGAGAGAAGAGTGACCTCTATTGAGTGAAAACACGCGAGGGAGTGAGTGAGGAACTAACTTTATTTTGTGCAGATTTGAAGATGTCTCAAGATCAAGAACACGAAGGAGTTTTTCAAAAACCGAATCTTCAAATCCAAGCCATGATGGATGAAATCAGGCGATTGATGAGGAATGAATTTGACCAGGTCCATGAAAGATTAGATCGAGTGGAAGGCTCACAAAAGTCTCAGTCTCATCAAGATCAGGACGACGACAACGATAATGACAGAAGGAGTGAATCGAGGGGTTCTGAAAATGATAGGAGACCAACGTGGAGAAGGCCACGAGAGGACAACAATTTGAGTTCCATAAAGATGAAAATCCCATCCTTCCAAGGGAAGTCAGATCCGGAGGCGTACATCGAATGGGAGAAAAAGATGGAATTCATCTATGATTGTCATGAGTACTCCGATCTCAAAAAGGTAAAACTCGCTGTCACTGAGTTTTCTAATTATGCACTAACATGGTGCGATCAACTTCTGGTGAGTAGGCGAAGATCTGGAGATAGGCCTATTCAGACTTGGGAGGAAATGAAAACCACCATGAGAAAGAGGTTCATGCCAAGTCACTATTATCGAGAGCTTCACAATAAGCTCCAAAGCCTACAGTAAGGTAGCAAGTGCGTTGATGACTACTTCAAGGAGATGGAGGTCGCTATGATCCGGGAAAATATTGAGGAGGACATGGAAGCCACCATGGCCAGATTCTTACATGGCTTGAAGTATGAGATTAGAGATCATGTTGAGATGTACCATTATGTTGAACTTGAAGAAATGGTGCATATGGCAGTGAAGATTGAACAACAACTCAAAAGGGGGGAAGGCTCTCGAGCAAGTCCTTGGAAGGCAAGCACATCAAAAAAATGTAGAAACCACCTTCTTCCTCTACATCTAAGCCACCTAAATTTGAACCTAAGTTTGACAATGTTCCAAAGGGTAATACTGATTCGTCTACTCCTAAGAATCGTGATATTAAATGTTTGAAGTGTCAATGCAGGGGACATATTGCAAGTAAATGTCCAAATAAGCTTGCAATGGTGGTTCGAGATAATGGTGAGATCGAGATGGATGAAGATGCTGAATCTCTGCCATCCTTGGAGGGTTCTGATGATGATGAATAGTTGGCTGTTCAAGGGGAATTGTTGGTTGCAAGGCGAGCCCTTAGTGCACAACACAAAGAAGATGACAATGCCCAACGAGAGAACATCTTTCACACTCGGTGTTTTGTGAATGGAAAGGTATGTGGTGTCATTATTGATGGTGGGAGTTGTGCTAATGTTGCTAGTGCTTCTATGGTTGAAAAAATAGGGTTACCCACGATGAAGCATCTAAGGCCATACAAACTTCAATGGCTTAATGATAGTGGCGAGATTCGTGTTGCCAAGCAAGTCATGGTGCCTTTTCACATCAGCAAGTATGAGGATGAAGTTCTATGTGATGTTGTGCCCATGCAAGCAAGTCACTTGTTGTTGGGAAGACCTTGGCAGTTCGATCGACAAGTAAAGCATGATGACTTTACTAACAAGTATTCCTTTATGTATAAAGCTAAATCTGTAACTCTTGTTCCTATGTTGCCTAGTCAGGTTTATGCAGATCAAGTAAAGATGAAAGAAGATGCAAAAAAAATGAGAGAGCAAAAGAGTGAAAGTGAAAAGAAAGAAGTTGAGAGTGAAAAACAGGGCGAGTTGAGAAAGAACAAAAAAGAGAGAAAAAAAACACTTGTTGTGAGTAAAAAAGATGAAAAAATTTGTGTTTTTGCACAAAAAAGTGAGATCAAAGAGGCTTTAAATTCTGAAATGCCTTTTGTGCTTCTTTTGTTCAAAGAAGCCCATTTATCCACTAATGATTTGGCCGGTACTCTACCGAGCAGTCTTGTTTCTCTCTTATAGGAATTTGAAGACATATTTCCAGAATAAGTACCCGAAGGATTGCCACCCATTCGAGGGATTGAACACCAGATTGACTTTGCTCTAGGGGCGTCAATTCCAAACAAGCCAGCCTACAGGACTAGTCCCGAGAAAGCCAAAGAGTTGCAAAAGCAAGTTGAAGAGTTGCTAGGTGATGAGAATAAGCCCGTGTTCAGCCCGTGTTCATGTCCATGGTGCCAAGGATGAAATCCGCCTACCACATATTGTTGAGGACTTATGCCAAAGTTTGGTATTTTTAGCATATCTCTCTCATATGATCTCCGATTGTGCTGACTCAAGTCGCTGTAGAAACATAAGCGAATTATCTACAAGTTTTGTGTTTTACACTTTCGCTGATTCGTAAAGCATCAAGGTGAATATGGCACGTGAAGATGATACTTCTTGCTGGGCTCGCGTAATTCCGTATTCAAGTCTTAAGTTCTATTTTGTTGTTAATTAATTAAGTACAAAATACTTAATGTGGGCTTTAATTAATTCAGTTTTTAATAAGTTACTTGGCCCAATTATCTTGCATGATAATGGCAAGTAAAAAGTTTAGGAAAGTTTTAAAATCATTTTCCAATAAGGATTTTGACATGTTTTAGAATCCTTTTCCAATAAGGATTTAGTTAGGGTTTCATGTTTTTGTAGTCTATTTATAGGTGAGTTTTTCACATGAAATAGGATGAATGAAAGAAAGTTTTAGCTTTGCTAAATCGAGATTAACAATTTGTGTTGTCCAAACCTTGGAGAATTAGTTAATTCGACATTGTAGAAGATTTGCCTTTAGCGTGACCTTTAGGTGACTTCACCATTGTTCTTGATTTCGATAACCAGCCAAATTGACAAAGTTTTGGTCAGGGGTTGTCGCTACAATGCAATTTTACCCAAACTCAACAATAAATGCAGCAGTGATGAGTGGGATCGTCTCCACATGGAGAGGGTTGTAATTAAGTATTGAATAATGATAGCAAGTATGAACAATTAAAAAGGCACGAAATAATACTCAAATGAATGAAAATGCAGGAATGTTGGAACGGGAGATAACTCAATAAAACGGGAGGTGTTGCCTTGAGGGTGGAACAACTAGTATGGACTTTTCTCTTGCTATCCCAGACTTGTGTGAGCAAGTGTGAGGGGACTTCTCTGCTAGTGAGCTGGGATTCGATCAACTTGTCAGTTCTCTCAAATCCATTTCACAATACTCCTCTAACTTCCCTTGTCAGGGCAAGTTATAGGTACGAGTGAGACTCCCCCAGATCCCGACTCTCCTACTGTGAGCCTTGATCACTTGGATATACTCTTTGTCAGGGCAGTCATCCCAGATGTAATCTCAATCCACAATACGAGAATACTCTTAATCCTTTCCTATAGTGACAGTAGTGAGCCTCGATTACTTGGATATACTCCTTGTCAGGGCAGTCATCCCAGATGTAATCTAAACTCACCGTACATAAACGCTCATTGCCCTTTTCTAAATCATGAAATGTACAGGACTAAGACTCACACAAGCATGTTCATAATCAATACAAGTTGGGATTGATTTCCTTAGGCAAGTTCACAACAATCTCAGTGGTCACCGCAGATTTAATATGAAGTTAATCTAATGCAAAACATCAAACACAACAAGTACAGAATAATGAACATAAATAACACGGATAAGATTCTAAATCAAATGTCTCAAACAAGATTAAATCCATATATGTAACCCCTCAAGGCAACACTCTATGTCTAGCCGATCTTGTTGATCGGCTCAGAATTCATGATTACAAGACAGAAATGAAATGGGCAATTTCCCAAGATCTTCTCCCTCTCTGTAATTTTCTAAGTTACTTCTTGATCCTTAATCTCCCGATCTCCCCCTTCTCTTTCCTTTTCAGCTCCTTTTATACTTTCCCCTTGCTGGGTTGGCTGGGTGACCTTCCTGGAAATTTCCATCTTTTCCAGAGAAGCCGCCACGTGTCTGTGAATAAGTCAGCAAAGGTAAAGTGAGGCCACGTAGTTCACTCAAGACTTAGTTATTAAGGAATTTTAATGCATTTCTTCAAGCACTTGGTGCTCAACAGTGAACGTGTGTGATTGTCTGATAATGTGCGCAAAATATGTGCGGGAGCATGAGTGCAGTGAGGAATATGCAAGTGATAAACTGTGCAAGTGTGCGAGTGAAAATGCATGAGTGTGTGAGAGTGTGTGCATGTGTGGTGGGCGGGCGCGCTAGACGCCCGCCTTGTGTGTGTGTGTGTTGTGGGCCGGTGCGCTAGGCGCCCTCCATGTGCATGTGTGTGTTGTGTTTTGAGTGGTTTGTGTGTGATGTGAGTGATTCGTGAGTGTTGTGAATTGTGAGTGACTTGTGAGGCTAAGGAGAGTGTGTGCATATTTTACATAATTGAATCAAACTTAGCACATATTCCCACACTTAGCTATTTTCATCAATTGTAAGTTCATGAACAATAATATGCACAAGCCATTCACAAAGTATTCCCTTTACTCGATTTCTATATAAAAAGGATGTGTATGTAAGATAAATAAGTCGGTACAACTCCGACTTATCAACCCCCCACACTTGAATCTTTGCTAGTCCCGAGCAATGGAAAACGAAAACCATGCTCTCATCCATTCCACATTCAAACACTCCCAACAACATCATCAGCAATCCATTTTCAAATTTTTTGAATGCACAAATATCTAGTTGCTGAGTTCACAGTTCATCCGACTTATACAATTTGCCAAGCAAGATGAAACGAATAAAGACCAAACCGTCAGCGTGCAGTGTGTGCTGAGAGTTTCTCATGATTCCCACCTTGTCTATGCAGAGTACTCAAGTAGACACTTAAAGACAATTCTTGCACCACAATCCTTTTGTCCACACACACGAACACTTATTATTGCAAAGCTTAACAGAAATTAACTTGCGCATTTGTGCTTATTCGTGCCGCACTTTGGTGCTTGGCTGCCCAGGGTTTTGTGGCTATTTTTTTCCTTTATTCGCCCACAGGCTTTTCTTCATATTTGCACAAATTCAAACAGTTTGTGTTCGTGTGTGTTTCCAATAGACTATGTACTCAAAATACAAGAATAAGTGTTTACGAGTAGAAAGCACATACACTTAAAGAATCATAAGCTCTCTCCTATGTCAAATTTGTTGCTGGCGTTTCTATCTTACTTTGACATCGCACTTTACTTATCAAATTGTACTCATCGAATAGACACTGGAAATCTCAAAAAAAATGTGCATGCATAACAATTAAGTAACATTCATGGATTTGCAATGATGCTGGGAGTGCGAGTGTGATTTGGCGTGCAAGTGTGCGGAATGGACTGGATAATGAACATTTGCACAACACAACAGAAACACTCACATTTATCGCAACAATAAGGAAATTCAAGCACACTACAAGGTCAGTGCTAGACCCTGACTTTTGCTCACAACAACACAAGAACAGTAAAACAAGAAGAAAACACACCACCTAAATACTAAACATTCCACCCTATCACTCGTCTCCCGCACATATGATAACACACATAAGCAATTTTTAAACAAAGGCCCTCGGCCTCACAAACACAAACATCACTTCAAAGAAGTTCCAAGCATAGCCAAACACACAGTCATCAGCAATTTCCAAGCACACCCCCAAATTATGAATGTCTCCCCCCACACTTGAAATGAACAATGGTCCCCATTGTAAAGGAGAGAGACTACCGCGTTTAAGTGTTGCGCCTGAGTATTTCTCTTGATTCGGTCTCCAAGTAACCTTGCCATTGAGGTCCGCCTATGGTTCCCAAGGAACGGCGGGATTCCTTCGTTGGATCGACGTTGACTCCGTGCCTTATTGCCAATTGCGCCAACAGGAGTGGGAAAAGTATAGGTTCGCCACTGCAATTTTGTGCACGCTGGATGGATTGCATGATTATCTTCCCTACATCGATTGTCATCCTGTGCTGGATTGCATAAATGAGGAGTACCCATGCCCGTGTTGCTCTGATGTGATGGTTGGTAGGCATAAGTCTCGAATTTATAAACAGCAACCACATCCGGGCTTCAGCAGTTAAATCCGTAGTCCTTACAAAAAATGCTTCGGACCGTGAATTGTGGATCCATGTGGCTCCTGGCAGCCCAACTGACTCGATCAGGTGATCAACATTTCCAACTTCCACTAATTGCTCAAACTCCCTCTCTGGCTGGTCTGATAGGCCGAAATGTTGATTGATTGTTAGGCTTGTCACCTTAAGATATGTGCCTCGCAGGTACACCCCATACTGTTGGGTGAAGTTTGAACCCAGTGAGTTGGCGTTGGTGTAAAATTCCCGGGTTACTTCTACATTGACCGTAGCTGGTGCGAAGGTGAGGGGCTCCCATTTGTAGAAGTGGATTGCTTCTTCAAATGTTTGAGACGGGGCAATGAACTGCCGTTCCACCAGCACAATTCTGTAGATGCATCTCTCAAATTGTCGCGCTGCCCTATCGTTCGCAAACCTTGGGGGTGTGATCGGGTCGTACTCCTCCTCGTCTGAATCTGAGCTGCTTAGGGCTTCCCGGAGATAAGTCCTATAATCTTCATCAATGTGCACCATTTTAATGAACTTGGCAATGCTATGAAGGCAGTGTGGAGTTAAGCTAAATGTGAGAAATCAAAATTCTTACGATTGGCCGTTGGCTACACACTTAAACTTGCAGTTCTTTTGATCATGCAGAGTGTGTGGTATTTGTAGGGGAATTTTCATGCATGATTGGGTCACCAAGCAGGTAGGAGACAAGTCACGTGATTTAACTAGAAAACAATGTGCATAGAGACAAAGTTGTGACAAGTCTATCTTACTGTGACTGAGCGGTGGGGCACTGTGCAGGGTTGAGCTTGCATGAGTCATCTCAGAGGAAGTGAATATTCAGAAGAATCATATATTCGTTACCTGTACTTACGTAAGCATTCAGATTTTATTCCTTGTCTGTGTTGTCATAGAGATTATTCTCGTGTGTTTACCTGATTTTCATGATCTCTGTAGGCTCTATGAGTTCCAAGTCTCATTGTTGACACGTCCAGGCTGTCCTTATCAACTTTTCTGCATGTTAGATAGAGGATAGGGAGTTTAGGTTCAACTGATTATTGTCATTCAACTATTGGCAAAAAGGTAAAATAAAACCAAAGGAAAAGTAAACAGTTGGGTTGCCTCCCAACAAGCGCTTGGTTTATTGTCCTCAGCCAGACATGGATGGGGGTTACTGAGGGGTTGGGCTGTCAAGACATTGAGCTTGCCCTTTGCTGTTTGAGGAGGGATTAAAGATTTTCACACTGTGTCCATTCACATTCCAACAATTGCCAGTGGATTTGTTCAGTAACTCAATGACTCCGTAGGGGAAAATTTTAGTGACGGTAAACGGCCCAGTCCATCTTGATCGCAATTTTCTGGGAAAAAGTCTCAACTTGGAGTTGTAAACAAGCACTTGCTGTCCTACTTCAAATTCCTTTACTTTGATCTTGGCATCGTGCCATCTTTTTGTCCTTTCCTTATAGAGACTGGCACTGACGTACGAGTTCCACCTGAATTCATCTAACTTGTTAAGCTTCATCATTCTTGCCTCTTGAGCCAGGTTCAAGTCCATGTTTAGCTTTTCTACTGCCCAGTAAGCCCTATGCTCTAACTCCACTGGAAGGTGGCACTCCTTCCCAAAGACCAGTCTGAACAGTGACGCCCCAATTGGAGTCTTGTAGGCAGTTCTATATGCCCAAAGTGCGTCATCCAATTTTATTACCCAATCTTTCCTTCTAGGGTTTACCACCTTCTCTAATATCCTCTTGATCTCTCTATTGGTCACTTCCGCTTGGGCATTGGTTTGCGGGTGGTAGGCTGTAGACACTCTGTGCTGAATTCCGTATTTGACTAAAACAGCCTTGAAGATCTCGTTACAAAAGTGACTCCCTCCGTCACTTATGATGGCTCTCGGGGTCCCAAATTTGTTGAAAATGTTTTTCTTGATGGACCGGAGCATTCTCTTACTGTCACAGTGGGGCATAGCGGCGGCTTCGACACATTTTGATACATAATCTACCGCTACCAGTATGTACTCGTTCCCACAAGATCGTGGGAAAGGGCCCATGAAATCTACCCCCCACACATCAAACAAATCCACCTCCAGCACATTGTTGGGGGGCATTTCATCTCGGTGTGATATGTTCCCAACTCGTTGGCACCTCTCACATTGCCTCACCCATAGCCCAGCATCTTTAAATATATGTGTCCAGTAGAACCCAGTTTGCAAGATTTTGTAGCCAGTTCTTGCTCCTCCAAAGTGCCCTCCAAAGGGTGACTCGTGACATGCTCGTAGTATCTCATTCTTCTCTTCATCGGGGATACGTCTCCTGATTATCTGGTCATTGCATTTCTTATACAAACATCCACTTTCCCAAAAGTAGTACTGGGCATCATGTATAAGCTTCTTTCTTTGGGGGCTAGAGAAGTGTTTTGGGAGCTGATTCGCCACCATAAAATTGGCGAGGTCTGAGTACCAAGGTAATCCTCGAGTCTGGATCTCAAAAATCTGTTCATCAGGAAAGCCTTCCTTAATCCATAACTATAACTGTTCTTCATTTAGTGCCCCCAGCTCAAGCCTTGACAAGTGGTCTGCCACCACGTTTTCGCACCCCTTCCTATCTCTGATCTCTACATCGAATTCTTGTAGGAGGAGAACCCACCTGATGAGTCTTGGTTTTGCTTCCTTCTTCACCATCATATATTTTAGGGTTGCGTGGTTGGTGTGGACTATTAACCTGGACCCCAGGAGATATGCCCTAAACTTGTCGAATGCAAAGACTACCGCTAACATCTGTTTCTTCGTAGTGGTGTAATTTAATTGTGCCCCGCTTAACAGCTTGCTGGCGTAATAGATCGCATGGAACATGTTGCCTTTTTTTTGTCCTAGCACTGCGCCGACCGCGAAGTCACTGGCATCGCACATTATTTCGAAGGGCTCTCCCCACACCGGGGGAGCTATCACAGGGGCCTCCACTAGCTTTGCCCTCAAGATCTCAAATGCCTCCTTACATTTCTCATCAAAGATGAAAGGGGCATCTTTTTCCAATAGTTAGCATAATGGCTTGGCGATCTTGGAAAAGTCTTTGATGAACCGCCTATAGAAGCCTGCATAACCCATGAAACTTCTCACTCCTCTCACATTGGTGGGAGTCGGTAGTTTGGCTATCACTTCAACCTTAGCTTTGTCCACTTCCAAGCCATATTTGGAAATCTTATGTCCAAGCACGACTCCTTCATTAACCATGAACAGTCACTTCTCCCAATTGAGTACCAGGTTGGTCTCCAAACACCTTCGCAACACCAGTGTAAGATTTTCTAGGCATCACTCGAAGGTCATTCGGAAAACTGAGAAGTCGTCCATAAAAATCTCGATGATGTTCTCAACCATGTCTTGGAAAATTGCAGTCATGCATCGTTGAAAGGTGGCTGGAGCATTGCAAAGTCCGATGGGCATCCGTTTGAAGGCATAAGTTCCGAAAGGGCAGGTGAAGGTGGTTTTCTCCTGATATTTCGGGTCGATAGCAGTTTGATTGTAACCCGAGTATCCATCTAGGAAGCAGTAGAAAACAAGCCCCGCTATCCTGTCTAATTGTTGCTCCAAGAATGGCAACGGGAAATGATCCTTCCTAGCGGGTTTGTTCAGCTTCCTATAGTCCATGCACCCTCCAAGAGTTAACAATCCTGGTAACAAGCATCTCATTCGCTTCATTGGTCACTACGGTTACCCCTCCTTTTTTCGGTACGCACTGTACTGGGCTAACCCACTCACTGTCCGAAATGGGGAATATCATCCCAAAATCCAGAAGCTTAACAATTTCTTTCTTGACCACTTCCATCATCTGTGGGTTTAGCCTTCTCTGTCTCTCCCTAGTAGGGCTGGCCCCTTCCTCCAGTAATATCTTGTGCATGCATATCCCAGGGCTGATCCCTTTTATGTCGGCTATTGTCCATCTGATTGCCTCCTTATATTTTCTCAGAACCCCCAAAAGGCTTTCTTCTTGCCATACCTCTAATTTGGAGGATATGACCACCGGCAAAGTCTCACCCTCTCCCAAATATGCGTACTTCAAGTAGAGTGGTAGAGGCTTCATATCCAGTTGCGGTGGCTTCAAGATTGATGGCATGAGCTTCTCATTCCTGTACTCAATATTGTCAAGCCTCACCCCAGTGGGCACAATTTCCACCTTTTCGTCAGTAGAGACAACAAAATCAAGATTTTCCTTTATTTCGTTGAATTTTCTCTCATCAACACAATTTCCATTAAATTCATGATCAGGATTCATTTTCTCAACAGAGTCATTTAACACAAGTCGTTTAATCATGTTTTGCAATTCATGCACAATTTCACTTTCTTCATCAGTTAACACATTCTCAAAATTATCGTGCATATCACTTTCACCAGGGTAGTGTGTTAAGGCAAGAGACTTACCTGTATGTTCTGACTTAATGAGGGAGGGTGACCCTCCACCAGGCCTTCCAGACAACATTGCTCAATGGTCTGAGGGTGTGCTTCATCGCATAATCCACGTTGAATACCACCTCTTCACCATTGACCCGGAATGTGATGGTTTTTCCTTTAACTCCTACGAGGGCATCCCCTGTTGCCAAGAATGGCCTGCCAAATATAAGTGGGACTTCGGGATCCTCCTCCATATCCAAGACTATGAAATCCACTTGAAGCACAAATTTGTCTACCGACACCAACACATCTTCCACCAATCCTGTCGGTTGTACCACGGATCTATCTGTTAACTGTAGGAGGACAGCCACAGATTTAATCTTCTCTCCCAGACCTATACTCTCGGCGAGGGATACTGGCATCAGGTTTATCCCTGCCCCAAGGTTGCACAACGCTTTATTGAAAAATTTTTCTCCGATAGTGCAAGGGACTGTACAGCTCCCAGGGTCCTTGAGCTTGGGAGGGAGCTCATTGTTAATCCAAGCCTGGCTCTCCTTAGTCAGCAGAATTGACACCTCACAACGTAATATTTGCTCTTTATTCGCGATCAGATCCTTCAGAAATTTAACATACCGAGGCACTGCAGTAACTAGGTCCAGAAGAGGGACATTCACGTTGACGTTTTTAACCATGTCCAGGAACCTTGTAAACTGGACCCCCTTCTTGGCCTGTGCTGGAACGCGTTGGGGAAAAGGTGGGAGAGGTGCAAACTCCGGATAGTTATAGGGGCTGGCAGATCCCCTCTTCTTCTTAGGCTCAGGAGCCTTCACACTTTCCTCCTCATCCTCCCGTATTTCTTCTTCCACAATGATAGTCTCCTCTGGGACTTCTTCTACTTATTCTTCATTTCCTCCCTTCTTTTGATCTTTTTTGATCTCCTTACCGCATCTTAGTGTCATGGCGTTGCACACCTCTCTCTCTTTTCCTTTTGGGTTGGGCTTGGTATCACTAGGAAGGGCGCCCTGAGGGTGTTGGTTGCTCACCTTGGCCAGCTGGCCTATTTGCACGTCTATGTTCTTGATGGAGGCCTCCACTGCAGAAGTCCTCTTCTCATACATGTCCATACTTTCCATGATTGTTTGAAACATTTCATCTGTGGTCTTCCTCGGCTCCCTGTTGCTCGACTCTCCACCTTGGAAGTACTGTCTTTGCTGATTTCCCTGATTGTTCTGTCCCCAAGACCCTTGACCAGACTGGTTTCTATAGCCACCATATTGCTGTCCATATTGCTGTCTGTTGTAATTCTGAACATATTGAATAGATTCTTGTGTGAGCTCACATTCATCGGTGTGCTGTTCACCTTTGCATCAACCACACATCAGCACAGGAGCAGTGTTTGCGGCCTTGAGAGTTTGGATCCGCCTTGTTAGGGCCTCAATCTTTGCTTCCAAGGAAGTCTCCTCGTCCAGCTCCAGCACTCCTCGCTGTTTTCTTACAAGTGCCTTCCGAGTTTCCGGGAACAAATACTCGTCGTCAGCTATAGAATCGAATAGCTCCCTTACTTTCGGGACCCTTTTATCCTTGAGGGCTCCGTTAGCCGAGGCCTTAACCATTAGTGAAGATTCGGGGGACAATCCCTTGAAGAACGTGTTAAGCTCCCTTATCTCTCCAAGGTCATTGTTGGGGCATTGCCTGAGCAAGTCATTAAACCTATCCCATGCTTCCTTGAAGGTCTCCCCATCTTGCTGCTGAAAGTTCCTTCTTTCAAGTCTCATTCTCTCCAGTTTAGATGGGGGGAAATATTTGGCCAGGAATTTCCTTTCCAATTTCTCAAAAGTGTCTACCGAGGGCCCTCCGATCGAGTTAAACCAGTGCTTTGCCCTGCCTTTGAGAGAGAGTGGGAACAATATCCTTCTCACCTCATCAGCTGTGATTCTTTGCAGCTTGAAGGTGTTACATAATCCTTGAAACCAATCTAAGTGCTCGGTTGGGTCGTCATTGCTCAATCTTTGAAAGACCTGACCCTGAGTTATCATCGATACTATTTGAGTTGGGATTTGGTAACTTTCCACATCCACCTCTTGCCTATTGTTCCTCCTCTCGAAGTTGACCGCGAAATGGTCCCCAAACCTTGGTGGTCGGTCTCTTGGTCTCTCCTCCCCCTGTTGGGGCCTAGCTCTCTCTTTACCTTGTTCTGCCATTTCTAGAGCCCTTCTCCTTTGCCTCAAAGTCCTCTGGAGCTCTGGATCAAAATCAAACTCAGGTTCAATCCCACGAAGTCTGGCTCCCATTGGCATAAGCTGGATTACCTACACAAGCCAAAGACACCTCCCACGTAGATAGATTACTGAATTCAAAAACAAACTGTAGAAATGGGATGAAATAATCTTGACAGGATCAACAACTATAATCAAAAGTCAATCAAAAGAAACAGAAAAAATACTGAAATACGAAATACCAAAAATTTGACACATAAAACTATCACAATCAATTCCTAATACTTAGCCTCTCCCCGGCAACGGCGCCAAAAATTGGTCAGGGGTTGTCGCTACCCTGCAATTTTACCCAAACTCAACAATAAATGCAGCAGTGATGAGTTGGATCGTCTCCACAGGGAGAGGGTTCTAATCAAGTATTGAATAATGATAGCAAGTATGAACAATTAAAAAGGCACGAAATAATACTCAAATGAATGAAAATGCAGGAATGTTGGAACGGGAGATAACTCAATAAAACGGGAGGTGTTGCCTTGAGGGTGAAACAACGAGTATGGATTTTTCTCTTGCTATCTCTTGCTAGTGAGTTGGGATTCGATCAACTTGTCAGTTCTCTCAAACCCATTTCACAATAATCCTTTAACTTCCTTTGTCAGGGCAAGTTATAGGTACGAGTGAGACTCCCCCAGATCCCGACTCTCCTAATGTGAGCCTCGATCACTTGGATATACTCCTTGTCAGGGCAGTCATTCCAGATGTAATCTCAATCCACAATACGAGAATACTCTTAATCCTTTCCTATAGTGACAGTAGTGAGCCTCGATTACTTGGATATACTCCTTGTCAGGGCAGTCATCCCAGATGTAATCTAAACTCACCGTACAGAAAAGCTCATTGCCCTTTTCTAAATCATGAAATGTACAGGACTAAGACTCACACAAGCATGTTCATAATCAATACAAGATGGGATTGATTTCCTTAGGCAAGTTCACAACAATCTCAGTGGTCACCGCTGATTTAATATGAAGTTAATCTAATGCAAAACATCAAAGACAATAAGTACAGAATAATGAACATAAATAACACGGATAAGATTCTAAATCAAATGTCTCAAACAAGATTAAATCCATACATGTAACCCCTCAAGGCAACACTCTATGTCTAGCCGATTATGTTGATCGACACAGAATTCATGATTACAAGACAGAAATGAAATGGGCAATTTCCCAAGATCTTCTCCCTCTCTGTAATTTTTTAAGTTACTTATTGATCCTTAATCTCCCGATCTCCCCATTCTCTTTCCTTTTCAGCTCCTTTTATACTTTCCCCTTGCTGGGTTGGCTGGGTGACCTTCCTAGAAATTTTCATCTTTTCCGGAGAAGCCGCCACGTGTCTGTGAATAAGTCAGCAAAGGTAAAGTGAGGCCACGTAGTTCACTCAAGACTTAGCCATTAAGGAATTTTAATGCATTTCTTTAAGCACTTGGTGCTCAACAGTGAACGTGTGCGATTGTCTGATAATGTGCGCAAAATATGTGCGGGAGCATGAGTGCAGTGAGGAATATGCAAGTGATAGACTGTGCAAGTGTGCGAGTGAAAATGCATGAGTGTGTGAGAGTGTGTGCATGTGTGGTGGGCGGGCGCACTAGGCACCGTGCATATGTGTGTGTGTGGTGCGGGCGCGGTGTGGGCGGGCGCGCTAGGCGCCCGCCTTGTGTGTGTGTGTGTTCTGTTTTGAGTGGTTTGTTTGTGATGTGAGTGATTCGTGAGTGTTGTGAATTATGAGTGACTTGTGAGGCTAAGGAGAGTGTGTGCATATTTTACATAATTGAATCAGACTTAACACATATTCCCCACACTTAGCTATTTTCATCAATTGTAAGTTCATGAACAATAATATGCACAAGCCATTAACAAAGTATTCCCTTTACTCGATTTATATATAAAAAGGATGAGTATGTAAGATAAATAAGTCGGTACAACTCCGACTTATCAAGTTTAATTCATGAATTTTCATGAGTTGAGTCGAGTCCATTTGTATTAAAAACGTAGGGTTGATTTACTTCATCTTTTACGTTTTCCCCTTTGATTTCCTTTCCATCAAGCTTGGTAGTTTGTGTTCGTGGAATAACTTGTTTTTGCAACACGGTCCTAAAATTGTGAAGATTGAATCTTGGTCCAAGAGATAGAGCCTCAGCCATACACAATTCGTATCAATTGGTATCAGATAATAGGTTGTTGCCTCAAAAATTCAGGTTTTTCCGTATCCGTTTCTTGCTGTTTTTGTGCGTCTTTTTGTACACAACCACAAATTGATGATTTGTCTCATAGAGATAATATATTTCACACACGATGCATGGTTCAAGGGAAAATTTGTAGTGTGATAGTTGATAGTGGTAGTTGTACAAATGTGGCTAGTACTTTACTTGTTAAGAAGTTGAAGTTGACCTGCATGAAGCATCCAAATCCATATAAACTTCAATGGTTGAATAACACTGCTGAAACTAAAGTGACTAAACAAGTGAAATTTTCACTCACCATTGGAGAGTATGTTGATAAGATTTTGTGTGATGTTGTTCCAATGGAAGCTTGCCATATTTTTTCTTGGTCGACCTTGGCAATTTGATCGTGATGTACTTTATCAAGCCAAGAAGAACTTTTACAGTTTTGACATTGTGGGTAAGAAGTACAATCTTCGTGCTTTAACTCCATTCCAAATTTTTGACGATCAAGCTAAAATTGTTCAAGCTTGTAAAGAGATGAATGCTGCCAAGGAGAAGAAAGTTCAAGAGAAACAAAATGTAATAGCTAGTGCATCTTGTAATAGCCGAGAATTAAGTGTTTTCAAATCTTGTAATTTTGCTTCTTCTAGAGAGTTTAAGGAAGCATTACTAGCTAGGCAAACAATGTACTTACTTGATAATAGTGATCACCATTTGAATTGTTTGCTGCCTAGTTCTTTTATTGTGCAGATTTATGAAGTTCCCAGACATCTAATGGAGTTGCAAACAACTCATTATCAATTAGAAGGAAGTCCAATCCGCCTTAGCTTGTTTTCCATAAGGTAAGTTAGGTAAGTTAGGTAAGTAAGTTAGGTAAGTCAAGAACTTTATTAACGTCATTATCATTGATTTTCAAAGTTTGAATTCTGTTTTGAATCAATTTCAATGTCTTTCACACACCTTTGAAACATTAGTTCGAAATTCTTTACCATGTGCATTAAAATCCGATGGTTTATGTTTTGATAAGCAAACTATGTCACATAATTCTTCAGTTCTGAAATCCAACTATTTTGTATTGAATGAGTTTATGTATAGTTTCTTAACACGCTATGTTGCTTATCTAATACATGAATTATATTTTAAGCTTAATGATTATAATTTCGAACTACACCAATCCTTTGTAAGCACTCGTTCGAGTGTTAATTATACTCACTCTACTTGCTGGATTATTGATTCCTTTGATTATTTGTTTCGTGACTTTGCTCACATCCATCAAGTTCAAAGAGATCCTTGGATAATTCAACACTTGTATGGTAAGTTATCTCCGTTCCAAATTTCTTTTGAATTCCAAGAGGTAAAATTTTTTGTTTACAACTATTCAATAGATTGTTTACATTCTAGTCTTTGGCATTACACTCTCATATTTGATAACTTTCGCATGTTTTTAAAGGATTTAATACGTTCATGTGATTTACACTTTGTCCAGGATGCATATATGTTTTCTTGTTATGAATATTGTTGTACTTATGATTCTATTCATATATGTTTACGTCCTTTGCTTACATCACATGTTAATAACGTAAATAATGTGTTAATGAATGTTGTTAGTGAATTTGTCTTAATTAGTTCTCTAATTAGGAACATTCGGTTTTTTGATTTGCATAAACTACATGATAGTTATTTGCATCATTGTTTTGAATTCATTAACTTCAACATTATGACACATGCAAAATTTGACAAGACTAATCATGCTATATGTATTTTGATTTTGCAATCATATTATGCCCAATGCATTCTTTTGGTGAAAGAAACTTATTCTCAGTCTTGTTCTCGATTATTGTACTTTCTTTTACCTTATACATTCGTCTTGTTTTGGCAGGGTATAACTTCTTGTTGGCTGAGATCTGCATCTTCCCAATTTTACTTGGCTCAAGTTTGCAATGAGTTCGTGATTTTGGTGTTTGATCCAGGAACTCAATTTCTAAGATTCGAGGACGAATCCTTTCCGAGGAGGGAGGGATTGATGAGAATAAGCCCGTGTTCAGCCCGTGTTCATGTCCATGGTGCCAAGGATGAAATCCGCCTATCACATATTGTTGAGGACTTATGCCACAGTTTGGTACTTTTGGCATATCTCTCTCATATGATCTCCGATTTTGCTAATTCAAGTGGCTGTAGAAACACAAGCGAATTATCTACAACTTTTGTGTATTACACTTTCGTTGATTTATAAAGCATCAAGGTGAATATGGCACGTGAAGATGATACTTCTTGCTGGGCTCGCAGAATTCCGAATTTACGTCTTAAGTTCTATTTTGTTGTAATTAATTAAGTCCAAAACCTTTAATGTGGGCTTTAATTAACTCAGTTTTTAATAAGTTACTTGGCCCAATTATCTTGCATGATAATGGCAAGTAAAAAGTTTAGGAAAGTTTTAAAATCCTTTTCCAATAAGGATTTTGACATGTTTTAGAATCCTTTTCCAATAAGGATTTAGTTAGGGTTTCATGTTTTTGTAGCCTATTTGTAGGTGAGTTTTTCACATGAAATAGGATGAATGAAAGAAAGTTTTAGCTTTGCTAAATCGAGATTAACACTTTGTGTTGTCCAAACCTTGGAGAATTAGTTAATTCGACATTGTAGAAGATTTGCCTTTAGCGTGACCATTAGGTGACTTCACAATTGTTCTTGATTTCGAGAACCAGCCAAATTGACAAAGTTTAATTCATGAATTTTCATGAGTTTTGTCGAGTCCATTTGTATTAAAAACGTGGGGTTGATTTACTTCATCTTTTACGTTTTCCCCGTTGATTTCCTTTCCATCAACTTTGGTTGTTTGTGTTCGTGGAATAACTTGTTTGTGCATCACGGTCCTAAAATTGTGAAGATCGAATCTTGGTCCAGGAGATAGAACCTCGGCCATACACAATTCGTATCACTTGGCAAGGGATGGAATTCGAGAAAGCATTAGTCTTTGTACTGTGCCTGTTTTGTTGGTTCCGAAGAAGGATAGATCTTGGAGGATGTATATTGATTGTCGCGTCATCAACAATATAACGGTAAAGTATGGTCATCCCATTCCACGATTGGATGATTTATTTGATGAACTCTTTGGGGCATTCATCTTCTCTAAAATAGATCTGAAAAGTGGATATCACCAAATTCGCATGAAATAGGGTGATGAGTGGAAAACTGCTTTCAAAACAAAGCATGGTTTGTATGAGTGGTTAGTAATGCCTTTTGGCCTAACTAACGCTTAAAGTATGTTCATGAGACTTATGCATCATGTTTTGAGGGAGTTTATTGGGAAATTTGTGGTTGTTTACTTTGATGATATTCTTATTTATTCCAAAAATTTGAATGATCATCTTGAACATCTAACATGTGTTTTGAGTGTTCTCAGGAAGGAAAAGCTTTATGCAAATTTAAAGAAGTGCACCTTTTGTACCAATACCATAATTTTCCTCGGCTATGTTGTAAGGGCACAAGGAATTTCAAATGACATGGAAAAGGTAAAAGCCATCCAAGATTGGCTTACACCTAGAAGTGTAAGTGAGGTAAGGAGTTTTCATGGTCTTGCAAGTTTCTATCGCAGGTTTGTGAAGAATTTTAGCACCTTGGTGGCACCACTCACTGAGGTGATTAAAAAGAGTGTAGTTTTCAAATGGGGAGAAGAACAAGAGCAATCTTTTAACAAATTAAAAATTGAACTAACTCATGCTCCTTTGCTATCTTTGCCTAACTTTGACAAAACTTTTGAGATTGAGTGTGATGCTTCAGGTGTTGGAATTGGTGCAGTTTTGATGTAGGATGGAAAGCCCTTGGCATACTTTAGTGAGAAGTTGAATGGGGCCACTTTGAATTACCTCGCATACGACAAAGAATTGTATGCCTTGGTACGAGCATTGAAAACGTGGCAGCACTACTTGTGGGCAAAAGAGTTTGTGATACACACTGATCATGAGTTCTTGAAGTTCTTAAATGGACAACACAAGTTGAACAAAAGACATGCTAGGTGGATGGAGTTTATAGAGACATTTCCTTACGTCATTCGGTACAAAAAATGTAAAGAAAATGTCGTGGCAGATGCACTTTCAAGGAGATACTCTCTTCTCTCTTCTCTTGATTCTAAGTTGCTTGGTTTTGAACAACTCAAAGAGTAGTATGCTGATGATGTTGATTTTGGACAGATATTTCAAGCTTGCGAAAAGGGATCATTTGAGAAATTTTTCAAGAATGATGGTTTTCTAATTAAGGAATCTAAACTTTTTGTGCCTAACTCTTCTTTGCGTGAACTTTTGGTTAGGGAAGCACTTGGTGGTGGCCTTATGGGTCATTTTGGCATAACCAAGACTTTGGCCATCTTGCAGGAACATTTCTTTTGGCCTAAGATGAAGAGTGATGTTGTTAGAATTTGTGACACTTGCATTTTTTTGCAAACAGGCCAAATCTAAAGTTCAACCTCATGGTTTATACACTCCTCTTCCTATTCCGAATGAACCATGGGTTGATCTTTCTATGGACTTTGTTTTGGGGTTGCCAAGAACAAAAAGTGGCAAGGATTCTATTTTTGTGGTTGTTGACAGGTTCTCCAAAATGGCATATTTTATTGCATGCAACAAAACAAATGATGCTTCACATATTTCTAACCTATTTTTCAGGGAAGTTGTTAGGTTGCATGGAATGCCAAGAACCATTGTGTCCGATCGAGACACTAAGTTTTTGAGCTACTTTTGGAAAACTTTATGGGGAAAGTTAGGAACTAAACTCTTGTTTTCAACAACTTGTCACCCGCAAACTGATGGCCAAACAGAAGTGGTAAACAGGACTTTGTCTACGTTGCTTAGATCTATCATTGGAAGAAATGTGAAAATTTGGGAAGAATGTTTATCGTATGTTGAGTTTGCATATAATCGTGCTACACATTCTACCACTAAGTTTTCACCTTTTGAAATTGTTTATGGTTTTAATCCTTTATCTCCTTTGGATTTGACACCTTTGCCTTTGAGTGAAAGATTGAATCTGGATGGCAAAAAGAAGGCTGATTTTGTGAAACAGGTTCATGAAAAGGCAAAGCAAAACATTGAGGAGCGCACTAAGAAGTATGAGCAACAAGCTAACAAAGGAAGGCGAAAGGTCACCTTCGAACCCGGGGAATGGGTATGGTTGCATTTGAGGAAAGAAAGGTTTCCAACCAAGAGGAAGTCAAATTTGCTGCCAAGAGGAGATGGACCATTTCAAGTGTTGAAGAAAATAAATGACAATGATTATCAACTTGATTTACCAAATGAATATGAAGTTCATGATGTCTTTAATGTTTCTGACTTGAGTCCTTTTGATATTAATGCAGATTTGAGGACAAATCACTTTCAAGCGGGGGGGAATGATGCAAACTCATCCAATGACTCAAGCGTAGGAAACGAAGACCCTTTAAGATGGCACGTCTGCCCTATCACAAGGTCACGAGCAAAGTTGTTCAAAGACACTTTGAATGGATTGGTGTCAACTTGTTTTGAACAATCTCTTCTTTCTTCTTCTAACATCTCAACAAGTGAAGTCCTTTTGATTAAAGTTGAAAATCAAGAATAGTTGGGTTCCGTATGATCCTACGGAATCCACATAGGGAAGTATCTTTTCTATTTTTATTTCAGTCCAAGTATTTCTGATTGTATGTTATTATTATTTTTAATTTAAGCCCAAGTAGTAATTATGTTTTATTTTATTTGAGCCCAAGGGAAAATTCAGCTTTGAAGACTTCAGCCCAAGTGGAATGTTTTGGCTATAACTCTTTCATTTCAAGTCCAAATGCAGTGAAGACAAAGCCCACTTAAAGTTCAGCCTTTATAGTATTTCCATGAAAGAAATCAAGCCCAAAAGATCAATAAAAGTCGTCGAAAGGTAGCCTCAAAGTCTCGGCCCGAATCTGTCAAAAAGGGTCCAAATGCATTGAATCTTCTCCAAGTCTTCCAAGGTGTTAAATAAAGAAGTTTGAAGGTTTTTCTACATATTAATTGCGTTCAAGGGCTGATTAATTGGTCAAAGAAGTATTTAAATGAAGTACAATGCATAAAGACAAGTCTAGAAGCTCCTAAGTAAAGAAATGACAAATCTGCCATTGATGACATCATAGATGACCTATTCTTTGATGATGAAATGACAAGACTGTCATTGTGACATCATCCATGACATATGCCCTAGAATTCAAGAAGTCTCAATAAGTAGAATGATTTATCTTTGATAGCTTATTAGATAAGTAGTTTAGCCTATTTTGCTAAGTACTTGTTCTTATAATTATGACTGTAAATAGGCCACTCATGTAACCTTTAAAGGAGAGATTTAGATGAATGAAAATTGTGAGTTTTTCAACTCTTAGTTCTTTGATGAACTTTTAGAACTTATCAAGTTTTCCAACTTGTGGCGTTCAACACTTATCAATCAACTCTTGGTGTGTTGATTGTGGCGTGAGCATACCAAGGTTCCTAACTCTAGTAAGTGAGTGGGTTGCGGTTACACCATTCCAGTAACCCTTAGAACGATTGGGAAAACAGTGTTCAAACCCAACCTTCTGGGTGAGACCACATCAGAGTTGTATTGAGCAAGATAGGCACTTTCAATATAAGGTGGTTTTCAAGTAACAACTCAAGAACAATGTGTTCTTTCAAATAAAAATTAAAATAAAATAAATTAAATTAAATAAAACAAAGTCCAAATCTGTATTTTTCTTACTCTTTTTTTTTTCAATCGGTCACTTGTTTTTTTTTTTTACCGTACCTTTTTTTTTGTTTCGACAACAACCTAGTACAAAACAAAACTTTTAAGGTTTGGACACAAACCTTGGACAAAACAAATGGTTAAGGTTCGGACAAGAACCTAGGACAAGTCAAAGGTTTAAGGTTTAAGGTTTTAAGACACAATCCTAGGATTTAAGGTTGTTTGTCTTATGTTGTTCATTCAAACCTAGGATTAAGGTTTTTTTGTCTTGTCTTAACTTTAAAATTTCAGAAAATTAAACCTCAAATATGTCACCAAATATTGCAAATTTGAAGGTGCCACTTTAACAAAATATTTAAGATTTATGATGAAAATCAAGAATATAGCTCAAGAACCAAATTTTAACACTTTCGGATTTTCAAGAAAATCAAGAAGTTCAAGAAAGTGTTCAAGAACTTGTCTTTTTCAAGTGTGATAAAAGTTTGATTGAAAGGCAATATGTAGGCAACACAATGTTGAAACTAACACAAAAGAAAGCAAGACAAATGGATCAAAATCATGGAATCTAGAGATTTATGACCAAAAAACCCTAGTTTAGAGAAACCCTAATTTGACGTGAGACTCAACAAAGAAAACACAAAGAATTCAACACTAAGAAGACAAACAAAATAGTGCAGAATTTAAACACAAAGAATAGGAGCAAAACACTAGAAGAAACAACAAGAACAACGTGAAAAAACGGCAGCAATATGATGACTCAAAAACAGCAAAAACTGCGAACAAGATTAACACAGTTTTGGGACAGATTTCAGCAACAAAATTGCATGCAATTTTTACGAATTAATTGAATGAACCTATGACGACCTAAGACAGCAAGAGAACTCTAAAAACAGAAAGGAAAAAGACACAACAAACTACAGAATTGGACGCTAAAAAAAATAGCAAGAACGATGCCAAAAATCAAGAAAACTGAGAAGAGAACAAAACCTGAATTTTTGGCGACAACAACCTATTCTCTGATACCAATTGTTACGGATAGCGTTGGATTGGAGTCCTCAACCACATGAATACTCTCTCCTTTGGACCGGTTGTTCCACCAAAATCATGAACAAGACAACTCAGCACAAAGATGCAGAAACAAACAACAAGAAGATAATAAAAACGGCAGAATTGATTAACTAATCAAACCCGCACATTATTACAAATTGATTCTAGTTCAACCTATGTAAATCAAGAGTTGAATAAAAATCAGTTTGGCATGTTCTTTAAATCAAGAACGGGTAAGTTCTTCTTATGGTCCTAGCTTAAAGATCACGGGTCTTATGAAAATTCAACTAAACTTAATTGAATGATCACGTTTCCTCACAACTTTTTACGGCTGCAAAAGGGTTTTTAGCAATGCTAAAGTTTATCAAATTTCATATATCTAAAAATGTTAAAAGAGCCCTCCTTTTATAGAGAGTTAATTCAGCTCTTACAAAGATTGGAAAACAAGAAACCCTAATGGAAGCCAATTACAAATTGACTTGTTAACTAACTAACAAACTAACAAACTTAGTTTCCTAATCCTTGAAGAAGACCATTCGATTATGGTGAAGAAGCAAAGTGTGAATTTGCTTTCTAAAACAACAACTTTCCTAAAAGATTACTTTCCTAAAATTTTACTTGCCATTATCATGCAAGATAATTGGGTCAAGTAACTTATTAATGAATTAATTAAAGCCCACATTAATTGTTTTGGAATTAATTAATTAATAACAAAATAAACCCTAAATTACAAGAATGGCGTGATCTATTTCAAAGCCCAAAGACTCGCCTTCTTCATTGGACTTCAAATTAGCTATGCAATTTCTTCAAGGTGGATCATGAATTGTTATTGAAGAAACATGCCAAATAACTTCATGTGAATGAGATGTTGCAAGATCTTTCTCAAGTCCTTCACAAGTCGACACCATTAATGAATGCAAGGCTGCCTTCATCTTCGAACTCCTTGATCTTCTCATTGGACCATCAAGATTTGCCAATGGATCTTGTGAAGTTGGTTTCATCAAGATGGACATGGGTTGATTGGACATGGGTTGATTTCCATCAACGGGTCTTATAAAGATTCAACTGAACTCAATTGAATGATTCACATTTTTTTCACAACTTTTTCACGGCTGCAAAAGGGTTCTTAGCAAGGCTAAAATTATCAAAATTCATCTTATTTTAAAAACGTGAAAAGTGTGCCTTTTTATAGGCTACAAAAAGAGTTGATGGTTGGTATTTTTCCAATGTGGGATAATTATGAATCATGTTTCCTAATCCTACTTAAAGAACACAAAACCAATCGGTTTTGGCCTTCAAGAAAAACACGCCTAAAAGACTTCTAAAACTTAGGGAAGTACTTTCCTAAATTTTCCTAAAAAGTAGGAGTTTAGTTTCCTAAAATTTTAAGAAGGCAAAACTGAATTGACTTCTTAAGTTTCCTAAATGATTGCAATCCATCTGTGTCTATGCCAAAGCCGACTTCCAGTGTTCATCCATTGACAAATCTTGATGGACCAATGACAAGATCAAGGAGCAAAAGGATGAAGGAGGCGTTGCAAACATTATTGATGAGAATATGGGTAACCTCAAGGAGAATGTAGAAGAATGTCATCATGAATTGAGGCATTGGAGAACCAAAGGGATAAGAGTAGCTTTACATATACTTTCATTGATTGAATATGTTTTTGAGCTTGAATTAGTTCGTGAAGTTCGTGACAAGGAAGCAGCGTTTATTTCATGTTTGGAAGCATCACAAATGGAGCACAATGTTGTTGTGTATCGAAATGGAGCATTGGGAGCAACAAGTGTTGAACAAGATGGACAAAGAGCTTAAAAAAGCTCCACGTCGCGACGTCCATGGAGTTTCACATCGCGACGTGGAGAAATCGCAAACATGAAGTCTGAACAAATCACCAACGCCGCGACGTGCGACCACCGACGTCACGACGTCCAGGCCTTTCCACGTCGCGCGACGTAACTCTCTGGAAATTGCAGATTCAAAAGAAATTCGACATTTAATTAGGACATAAATCCTCACATCGCGACGTGGAGACACCGATGTCGCGACGTGCGGCGAAACAGCTTTAATAATTTTTAGCCTATTTTTCTATTTCGAATTTTATTTTTCGTTAATTGTTTTTAGGGTTGAAGCCTATAAAAGGTATCACTTTGTGTACGTTTTGGGCAGCCTATTTTGAATATTGAATTTTTAGAGTTGTAAACTTTCTTTTGTTCTTTGTGAAGAACAATCCATTCCATCAAGTGTTTGATTGTGTGGGATTTTGGATAACGGGGGGTTCCAAGAAACAAGTATTTTTGGGGTGTTCGTTGCTTAATTTGATAGGTAAGTTTCTCATTCAATCATTGAATTTGGGGCTGCCTCCTTTACATTCTATTCATCTTTTTAATTCATTCATCGTTTAAATTCCTCAATTGATCTTGGGATTGCGCTCTTAGAATCCATTAGGGACTAGAATCGTATCAGTTTGGTATCAGAGCCAAATTGGGGAATTTTTCATCAAAGAATTGCATATTTGATTGTTTTTCCTGTAAATTTGATATATTGTGTCATTGTTGAATTGTTGATTCCATTGTTTGATAGATTGTGGCCAATTGAAAAAAAAAGTGCAAAAAAAAAAATATTTCGATGAAAAAAACTGCAGAAAAAAAACTGTGCAGAAACGATAAAAAAAACGAAAAGAAGGCCAATTTGAGTTTTGATTCTTATAGTTTCAGTTTTGGTAACATTCAAGGTAACATTCTCACCTTGATTTCTTGGTAACTTTGTCAAATTGGATGAATTGCAAATTGTGCAGAATTTCCTTATCAATATATACTTAGAAGTTGCTCGAATAAGACAAATTGGATTATTGCATAGTTTTGTTGGTTTTTGAAATTATTTGTGTCTTGCAATCTTATGTCATTGTGTTGTACTTGTGGAAAGGTGAACTTTGGTCATTGCTGAGATTTGTTGTTTGGTTTAAATATCAAAGTCTTGTGAACCATTGTTTCATGTTTTCTTAAATCCTTGAGAGTCTTTATTGTTAGTGGTGGTAACATTCTTGTTCTTGTTGCCTAATTTTCATTCTATTGATCAAGAGTTTTGTAATCATTCTTGTTCCTTAGAGTTTTCTATTGTCTTTAAATTTTCTTATTCAATTGGATTCTTGATTGGTGTGTGAGTGGTTTGTTCAACTCAAAGAACTCATAAAGGAAGTTAAAGAGTTTCAATATTTTGAGTGATACACGAGTGTGAGTGTTTCAATATTTTGAGAGATACTTGAGTGTGAGTGTAAACACTAAGGGAGTGGTGAGGATATGTCAAATTTGTTTTATCACTAACCTATTTGTTGCAGACGTTCAAGATGAGTTCTATCACTCGAATAACCAATAAAGCTGAACTGGAGTTTGTTAAAAAGGAGTATGAAGAGCTTTCTAAAGTTTTCTCCAAGATGATAGACCAACTCAAGTACAGATCGACTTGCATTCAGTTGGAGAGTTCAAGAAAAATTCCATTGACTCAATGGGAGAGACTAAAAGAGATGTCTTGTCGGCAAATCATGATCCTCATAAATTTCACAAAGAAAATTTGCTGTCAAAGGACTTAGTTAGGAGGAATGAGGAAAAAGAAAGGATTGAAGGCGGGAAAATTTGTGCGAAGAGTGGAGAGACAAAAGAAAATTCATTGAGAAAAGGGGAGAAGCAAGAGTGTGGTTGTACAAAAGCTAGTGACATTCAAAAAGAGAGTAGTGAAAAAAAAGAAAACGAACGTGATTTTGATAAAAAAAAAATTAGTGTTTATGCAAGAGAAAGAGATGAGGAAGAAACTGTGAGTGACCTTGAAGGTGTGAATTTCTCTAACACACTTCATAATGTGTTTTCTAGTGTATTTGTAAATTCTCTTTTGCAGGTTTGTAGTGGTACTCCAAATAATAACCCACCTCAAGAGATGACTTTTTCAATGGACAAGTTATGCCATAAAGGTCTTGCATTGAATTTCTATCATAGAGGTAATGTTCTACCAATTGGGCAATATGAAATGATAAGTGATTCTTCACAAATCTTAACAAATTTTGATTATAATTTGTTGAAATATTTTGTTGAATATTCTTCAATTGATAGTTTTGGTATGCAATCTACTGTCATGTTTGGTAGTTTAAGAGATTCTACTCGCCATATACAATCCAAAATACTAATTGATGTTTTGGCATGGAGTCACAATCATTCATGTGACCAAGTTGTTTTAGCAAACCTTCAATGTTTTCACTTGAGCTTAATAGATGATGCTTACATGTATAATTGTGTTGTTCAGAAGCATGATACTTTTATTCAAAACTGTTCAATTAGCATTGATATGAGAAGGTAGATTTTGATTTCTTATATGTTTTGTTGCATGAATGACACATACCTTAATGATTTTCTTAAAGGATTTTATGTTTGTGGAATAGTTGATAAAGCTGTCCAACAAGGAAATTTTGTGGATGAATTTGTTATAGTGAATTACAATTTATTGTTGCATAACACACGTAACGTTTCCTTGGGTATAGTGTTTTGTTTTATTTTGCAGGGTATGATAATTTGCTGGCCTAGGAGGTTACAATTTCTAATGCAATTGAATCTTGCCAAGATGGAGTTCAAAGTAGAGGTTTTTTATCCAGGTATCTTTAAGAAGGCACAGGATTCGATGTTGAATCTTCTTGAGGAGGGGAGGAATGATGAGAATATGGGTAACCTCAAGGAGAATGTAGGAGAATGTCATCATGAATTGAGGCATTTGAGAACCAAAGGGATAAGAGTAGCCTTACATATACATTCATTGATTGAAGATGTTTTTGAGCGTGAATTAGTTCGTGACATGGATGCAGTGTTTATTTCATGTTTGGACGTCCATGGAGTTCCACGTCGCGACGTGGAGAAATCGCAAACATGAAGTCTGAAGAAATCACCAACGTCGCGCGACGTGCGACCATAGACGTCGCGACGTGCACCGACGTCACGACGTCCAGGCCTTTCCACGTTGCGATGTAACTTTCTGAAAATTGCAGATTGAAAAGAAATTTAACATTTAATTAGGACATAAATCCTCACGTCGCGACGTGGAGACACCAACTTCGCGACGTGCGGCGAAACAGCTTTACGAATTTTTAGCCTATTTTTCTATTTCGAATTTTATTTACCGTTAATTGTTTTTAAGGTTGTAAGCCTATAAAAGGTATCACTTTGTGTACGTTTTGGGCAGCCTATTTTGAATATTGAATTTAGAGAGTTGTAAACTTTCTTTTGTTCTTTGTGAAGAACAATCCATTCCATCAAGTGTTTGATTGTGTGGGATTTTGGATAATGGGGGTTCCAAGAAACAAGTATTTTTGGGGTGTCCGTTGCTTAATTTGATAGGTAAGTTTCTCATTCAATCATTGAATTTGGGGCTGCCTCCTTTACATTCTATTCATCTTTTTAATTCATTCATCGTTTAAATTCCTCAATTGATCTTGGGATTGTGCTCTTAGAATCCATTAGGGACTAGGATCGTATCAATTATTGATAACTCATTGTGAAGAGTTGGACACTTTGAAGAGCATCATGATCCGGTCCAAACATCTTCCACCAATGGAGTTTTATGGAACATCTCTTATATCACAATCCATTAAAAGATGGATCAATCACAATGAAGTCCAAGAAAGGCGTGTTTGGGCTTTCACCAATGGATCACGTCTTCTTGCTAATTTAATTAAGGTTTCATTTAATGTTATTTTAAGCCCAACTTGACGTTTTAATTTATTAATATATGGGCTTGGAATTTTGAAATTAATAAAGTTTACTTGGCCCGATTATCTTGCATGATAAAGGCAAGTAAAAGTTTAGGAAACTTAAGAAGTCAAATTGAGTTTTGCTTCTTCATAGTTTAGGAAACAAAGGAAGCCAAAACGTGTTTAGCCACCTTTGTAAAACTGTGTGACCTAATCCTTATTAGAAAAGGATTAGTTTGTTAGTTGTTAGTTTCCAATTCCAATTTGGAAAGTTAGCCAGCTTAGAAGTCAAGTTGTAATTGACTTGACTTAGGGTTTTCTTTCTTGTAAGAGCCGAATTTCTCCCTATAAAAGGAGGGCTCCTTTAACGTTTTTTATTATGATGAATTTTGATAAAAGTTTAGCTTTGCTAAAGTGTTTTTACAGCCTTGAAAAGTTGTTAAGCAAAACGTGAATTAATTCAATTAAGTTTAGTTGAGTTTTGATAAGAACCGTGAACCTAGAAGCTAAGACCTTTAGGTGAACTTACAAGTTCTTGATTCAAAGAACAAGCCAAACTGATTTGTTTAGCTTATGAATTTTCATAGGTTGGCCAAATCCTTTTGATTCGTACGTGGGGGTTTGATTACTTCATATCAAATCTTTTCGTGTCAATATCTTTTGTTTTCTTGTTTGTCAATTTCCGCACCATTGTTTCATCTTGTTCTTGTTCGTGGTATTTGGTAAGCAACGGTCCAAAGAAAGTGGATTCGAGTAGTCTAAGGTGCTGCACCGTGATCATTCATATCAATTGGTATCAGAGATCAAGGTTGTCTTCCAAATTCGGGTTTTAAATTTCGGTTTTTGAGTCTTCTTGTGTCTCGGTTTTTCTTGCTGTTTTTGCATCGTTTTTGTGCTGCTGTTTTTGCGTCTTTTTGCTGCTGTTCTTGAGTCAATTTTTTGCAGTAAATTGTGTCTTAGATCTGGTCTAAATTCAGTCTTTAAGTCGTCATAAATCTGTCCAAAAATCGCATGCAATATTTTGTTAAAAATCTGCCCAAAATCGTGAATTGCTCTTGCTTGTGTTTTGCGTCTTTTGTGTTGATTTTTTCAGCATTTTTGTTGCTATTTCTTGGTGTCTATATTCTGCACTTTTTGTTGTCTTCATAGTGTTGAATTCCATTGGTTTTCATTGCTGTCCACACGTCAAACTTGCTAGCGTTTTGAATCAAGAATTAGGGTTTCTTAAAAACCCTAGTTTCGGTCAATTTGCATAACTCCCTTGTTTCTTATCCGAATTGCATTCTTTCTTTTGTGTTGTTTTCTTTATTGTCTCTATATCAAAGTGAGTTTTGATCAAACTTTTATCACACTTGAAAAAGATAAGTTCTTGAACACTTTCTTGAACTTCTTGATTTTCTTGAAAATCCAAAAGTGTCAAAATTTGAATCTAAAGCCATATTATTGATCTTCTTGATAAATCTTGAATATTTTGTGAAAGTGGCACATGCAAATTCATAATTCTTGGTGAGATATTGAAGTTTGAAAATTTTATGGTTTTTAAGGTTAAGACAAAAGACACAACATCCTTAAACCCTAATCCTAGGTTGTTGTCTTCAAACCTTAAACCTAAGTACTTGTACTAGGTTCTTGTCTTAAAACCTTAAACATAGTATTGTTCTAGGTTCTTGTCCGAACCTTAATTGTTTTTGTTTGTCCAAGGTTTATGTCCAAACCTTAAAAAGTTTGTTTTGTCCTAGGTTGTCCGAACAAAAAAAAAAGAGGCCGAACTATAAAAAAAAAGAAAAAAAGGCCCAAATAAAAAAAAAAAAAAAAAAAGAGGCCGACTGTTAATGTGAGGATTTTCACATTATTGGATTAATTTTACTTATCTTTTGAGCGTCCTTGTAGCATGTTTCTATGTCGTTTTTATGTGTTTTTAATGTATTTGTAGGACATTATGGCATGGAAAGTGCAATAGAGCAAAAGAACGATGAAAAGAGCAAGTTTCGAAGTGAATTGGAGCTAGAAGAAAGCCCAGCGGCGCGCCGGAACTACTTCTCCGGAGCGCCGAAAAATGGGCAATTAAAATGCACAAAAATCGCATTTTTTGGAAGCTTGGACAGGGTGCTCCGGCGCACCGGAGGCAAACCTCTCCGGCGCGCCGCAGAGCGAACGTCGCGACGTTCATGTTCGAACTTCGCGACATTGGGCTTCAATGAGAAAAGCTGAGAAAAGCTTAACGTCGCGACGTTCAGCACGCAGCAGATTTCCTCAGCCGATTTTGTCCTCCATTTTCGAATTCTTCAAGGGCAATTTTGGAACTTCGGGACACACTCTTCTCCAGCCCTAAATTCATATATTCAGCAGCAAAAGAGAGAAGAAGAGGAAGAAGAAGAAGAGAACAAGAGGAAACCATTTTTCTTGTTAGCTTTGTAGTTAGTTTAGGTTAGATTAGTTTATTTTGTAAACTTCCCTCCCTAGGAACTTCACAAGAACACACAACTAGTGTGTGTTCTTGGTGTAAATAGCATCAAGAGGATAGGGATTTCATGTAAAGTCATTGGCTCTAAGGACTTGTTTTGATTGAGGAAGCTTGGAGCTTTGGCTTGGAACATCAAAGGGGAGTACTACTCTTTGTATTTCTTTGTTTAATTCCATTGCTTTAATTCATTATTGTGATGTTCTTAGTAGCTTTGATGTGCTAAATTGCTAGTGCCCTTGGAGATGGGTTATTGATTGTTGAATTCTTGTGCTTTATTGTGGATTTTATGTTGTGGGTAATCAAGAATTAGGAACTACAAGCTAGTCTAATATTCCATACTAGTAATGCTTAAGGTAGATTAGTATGTGGGTAGTGGATTAGTGGTGGTGTTCTAGCCTTTTCTTGCCTCTGCCATAAAGGAAGGAATAGGTTAAGGAGTGATATTCGAAAGAGTGATTAGGTTTGGCTCTTGCCTTCGCCATAAAGGAGGAGCCGAGCTAGAGTGCGAGAAGCTTGGGAGAACATAGGGCTCTAGATTGACCTAATTTGGTAAATCCTTGCCTCCGCCATAAAGGGGGGATTAACTATGAAGTCAATTTCCCGTAGGTGTCAACGTTATTAGGTTCTAGCTTCCGCCATAAAAGTGGAACTTGATTTATGTTGTCACACTCTTAGTTCGTTAACTCACTCTTGTAAACCACATAAAACACTAATGTTTAGGAAAACCAATACTCCAAGGGTACACTTCATTACATGATTCCATGTCCATGATGCATTTATTTTCTTGTTTTTGTTCTGTTCTTTAGTTGGTAGTTTAGGTCATTTCCCTCTTCTTGTTTGTATTTTCACTACTTCACACACATTCACATCAATTCCATAAACTCATCCCCCCCTGTGGGTTCGACCCCTACATCCTCTAGCTACTAAAACGTCGGTGTCTTGATGCACCTTAAATGTCGTGAGGATTAGGGTTATAAATTTATTTGATTATGTTAAGCCTTAGTTTTTAACCCTAGCTCCAAAACAGCTACCAAATTGGTGCCGGGGAATTAAAGTTTAATCTTTCACGCCATATCAAATTGGCGCCGTTGCCGGGGAGCAATTGGTTTTAGGATTTGTGTTTTTGTGTGTTTTGTAGTTGTAAATATTTTCTTTTCCTGTTTGTTATGATTTTTGTTATTTTTGTTGTTTTCCTTTTTTAGGGTTTCTTGTCCAAATATGCCTAGGTTGTTTGGAGACTTTCTTGAACCAAATCATGTTGACCTACCATTTATGGTGGATGATACAAGACCACAACCTAGGATGTTTGGAGACTTCTCTCCATTGGAATGTTGGGACACCAATGAATGGGGAAAAAATGAACCACTAGGATATTCCCCTTTTCCATGCTTTGTGAATGATGAACTTGAGGATAGACATGCTAGGCTTGATGATACGAATGGAGTAGGATGAAGTCCCAATCCACACGAATTTTCCACAATACTTGAGATCGTTGTGCACCAAATTCAATCACGACAAGAACAAATTGGCGGAAAAGAAAGTATGAAACGCAAAGGCAAGATTAAAGTTAATCTAACCCCAACGTTAACACAAATTGAATCAGTTCAACTAATGTAAATCAAAAGTTTAAACCTATCAAGTTTGGCCGGTTCTATAAATCTAGAACTTGTAAGCTTCACCTAAAGTTCCTCACTTAAGGTTTGGCGGGTCTTATGAATTACTCAAGAATAATTCACGTTGGTGATGTCAAATTTAATTTAGCAAAGCCAAAATTCTTTCAATTCAACATGTCTAAAAAACGTTTACAATGATCTCTTTATATAGAGATGAGTTTCGGCTCTACAAATTGGAAAAGGAAATAAAACCCTAGAAGTTGTAAATTACAACTTGACTTCTAAACTAACCAACTTTCCAAATTGGAATTGGAAACTAACAACTAACAAACTAATAAGCTAATCCTTTATGGAAAAAGGAAGCTAAAAACGTTTTGCCCTTCTAGAAGACAAGGACAAGCTCCTAAAATTTACGGAATTACTTTCCTAACAAATTAAAGCCCATTACATGCCATTATCATGCAAGATAACTTGGGCCATGTAATTAATAAAATTAAAAAACGAAAATATACTAATAATAAGCCCAATTAAAATGTTTTGGACTTAATTATTAAAACATTAATTAATTCTAACTACTTAAGAAAAGGCGCGATCCAATTTGGCAAAAGCCCAAGCACGCCATCTTGGTCTTCAATAAATAATGTCCATGGATTAGTGAATCCTAATCCCACTAGGATTGTGAATCCTAGTCTCATTTGGATTTGCCTTTATGGAACTCTTATGGAACTTGGACAAGATGAGGATTGATGAATCCTAATCCTATTAGGATTGAGCTTGGAAATCCTAATCCCATTAGGATTTGTCTTGGAAATCCTATTCCTATTAGGATTTGGCTTGGTAATCCTATTCCCATTAGGATTTGGAGTAGATTGCTTGTACAGATTCCTATCATTCCCTCCCTCCTCGAAAGGATTCGTCCTCGAATCTGGAAATTGAGCTCCTGGATCAAACACCAATAAGAACTCATTACAAACTCGAGCCAAGTAAAACAAATCCTGCAATAAGAAAATAAATGTGTAAGTTAAAGAAAACTCAAAATAATTATGCATATAAACATCATTTAATAAATGCAAATCAGAAAACTTATGATGATATGCAATATTAAACAACTTTAAAAAGAATACTTCAAATAAAGATGAACATAATGTTTTGAACAACAAGAAAGTATTCAAGAGAAATTTATTAACATCATGCTTGGACACACTAATAATAACATGAAAATCAATGATGTTAACATGTAAAGAATGAAAAGAAAGTAAACATATATTAATGTAATTACAAATATTATCCAAGGATTCATAAGAATTTGCAAAGCAAGTATATATATAGACATCCCGGATTAAATGTAAATCACAAAAACTAAGTTGTACATTCTTTACAAGCATGTTGAAGTTATCAAAGATTAAGAACTTACAATTCCAAAGAATAAGAACAGAATATTGTACCTTCGGGAATTGAAAAAAAATTCAAAATTGAGATAACTTACCAAACAAGTGTTGAACAATCAGATTACCTTGTCGAAGTGGATACTTTTGATTTTGGAATGAATTGAAAACAGTAAGAGCAAAGTTACGAATCAAATCATCAAAATAAAGTGTATTCCAGTTAGGATAATCAATAGATTTAACACTTTGTTTAGTGTTCACAAGGGTTTTGTAATGATCGAAATTATAAGCACTCAACTTACCTTGCTTACCTTGTGGAAAACAAGCTAAGGCAGATTGGACTCCTTCCAATTGATAATGAGCTGTTTCTAACTCCATTAGATGTCTAGGAACTCCAAAAACCTGCAAAACAAAGGAACTAGGCAGCAAACAATTCAAATGGTGATCACTATCATCAAGTAAGTACATTGATTGCCTATCTAGTATTCCTCTCTCAATCTCGCTAGAAGAAGTAAAATAACAAGGTTGCTTAACAACTAACTCTCGGCCTATGCTAGAAGAAGACAAAGAATCTTTATCTCGGCCTACACTATTACAAGTTGAGCTAGCTATTACATTTCTTTTCCCTTGAACTTTCTTCTCTTTGGCGGCATTCATATCTCTAGTAGCTTGAATGATTCGAGTTTGATCTTCAAAGACTTGTGCTGGGGTTAAGGCTCGAAGATTAAACTTTTTACCTTTATGTACAAAGCTGTAGTAATTCTTCTTGGCATGATAAAAAGCATTTCTATCAAATTGCCAAGGTCTTCCAAGAAGGATGTGACCAGCCTCCATTGGCACCACGTCGCACAAGACTTCATCAACATAGTTTCCAATTTTGAATGGAACCTTTACTTGTATAGTTACTCTAGTCTTGACGGAATTGTTAAGCCATTGAAGTTGATATGGCTTTGGATGTTTCATACACGTTAAGTTCAACCTCTTGACAAGTAGAGTGCTTGCCAAATTAGACCAACTCTCACTATCAATGATGACACAAAAAATTTTATCTTGAACCATACAACGTGCACGAAAAATATTCTCCTCCATGGTACCTGCAAGTTAGTAAAAAAACAAGAAGAACACAATTGAAGTCCTCTCGGGTTCTCACTATATGGTGAGTTGGTACACTCCTCTCTAGTGTAATGGCTTTTCTCGTGTATACCCTATCTAAACACTCAACAATGAATCTCTCAAACTAATTGAAGCTTACTGTTTGTCGATTTTAAGAACAAGTCTCAACCAATTAGTTCAAACAAATCAATTCACAAAAGCAAAACCAAAGAAGTTTGAAAAATATTCACGTCACTAGATTAATTTAGAGATCACGTATGGGGTATAAATAGATTAATTTCAGAAAGCTACGAATTCAGAAACTAGAGAAGATAACAAGAAGATGTGTTTTTGAATCACTCAATTCCGATTAAAAATGAGAAAGTTATGAAGGTTTGAAGTTATAGTATATAGAAACTCTCTGTCGAGTTTCGGACGGTAGAACAAAGGTTCGGACGGCCGAAAGTGGCGTCCGAAACTTTGTTAAAAAAATTTCAAATCTCTGTCGAGGATCGGACGGTAGTTTCGGACGGGTCAGGGGTCCGAAAGTGGCGTCCGAAAGTTTTTGTGAAAATTTGTGACTTCTCTGTCGAGGTTCGGACGGTAGTTCCGGACGGTTAAGGGGTCCGAAAGTGGTGTCCGAAACTATAAAATTAAATACGAAAAAAAATAAAAAAAATTTTTTTTGTTTTTTTTGTTTTTTTTTTTTTTTCACTTTAGACCAAATGCCTTTGGGCTGATTTTTAATTGGTTTTTTTTTTTTTTTTTTTTTTTTTTTTGTAATGGCCTCTTTTTTTTTTTTGTAATGGCCTTTTTTTTTTTTTGACAAAAAGCTTAACTAGGGTTTTTGAGGTTGTTGATAAACCCTAAATTTTCAACCACTTCAATGTATCAAGAAGTCAACAAAATTTCGGATTTTGAAGATACCACTTTTACCAAAGATTCAAGAAATATCACAAAGAGCAAGAATATGTCTTCAAGATTCAAATTTGAGCACTTTCGGATTTCCAAGAAAAATCAAGATTTTCAAGAAAGTGGTCAAGAACTCGTCTTTTTGAGATGGTGAAAAAGTTTGCTCAAAACACACTTTGATGGCAATAGAATGATGAAACTAACACAAAAGAAAGATCAAGAAAAGGATGAGAAACAAGGAAGTTATGAAATTTTGAATAAGAACCCTAATTTCACAAACCCTAGTTTGACAAACCCTAATTCTTTGGACGTGATTTCAGCAAGAATGACTCAAGAATTCCACACTATGATGATGAACAAGAACAATGCAGAATTATGAAGAAAAACAGCAGCAAAACACGACACAAAACAGCAAAGAACAACACAACAAAAATCGCAAAAATCCGAACAATGGATGAACACGAATTGGACAGATTTTAGCAACAAATTGCATGCGATTTTGACGTAATTTAAAGGCAGAACTATGACGACCTTGGACAGCAATAAAGACAACAAAACAGCAATAAAAAGACACCACAAAATCTGCAGAAATTAACGCAACAAAAACAGCAAGAAGGACGCCAAAAGAAGGACAAGATCCGAGAAGAGAAAACAAGAACAATACTCAAATAAAAAGATTAATTGCCGAATTTGATGAACAACCTGGATAGCTTTGATACCAATTGATACGAATGGAGTAGGATGAAGTCCCAATCCACACGAATTTTCCACAATACTTGAGATCGTTGTGCACCAAATTCAATCACGACAAGAACAAATTGGCGGAAAAGAAAGTATGAAACGCAAAGGCAAGATTAAAGTTAATCTAACCCCAACGTTAACACAAATTGAATCAGTTCAACTAATGTAAATCAAAAGTTTAAACCTATCAAGTTTGGCCGGTTCTATAAATCTAGAACTTGTAAGCTTCACCTAAAGTTCCTCACTTAAGGTTTGGCGGGTCTTATGAATTACTCAAGAATAATTCACGTTGGTGATGTCAAATTTAATTTAGCAAAGCCAAAATTCTTTCAATTCAACATGTCTAAAAAACGTTTACAATGATCTCTTTATATAGAGATGAGTTTCGGCTCTACAA
The DNA here is from genome assembly GCA_016586305.1 of Ophiorrhiza pumila. Lineage (NCBI taxonomy): Eukaryota > Viridiplantae > Streptophyta > Magnoliopsida > Gentianales > Rubiaceae > Ophiorrhiza > Ophiorrhiza pumila. The sequence continues at coordinate 11,972,459 of BLIW01000008.1, read as the reverse complement.
ATTGGAAAAGGAAATAAAACCCTAGAAGTTGTAAATTACAACTTGACTTCTAAACTAACCAACTTTCCAAATTGGAATTGGAAACTAACAACTAACAAACTAATAAGCTAATCCTTTATGGAAAAAGGAAGCTAAAAACGTTTTGCCCTTCTAGAAGACAAGGACAAGCTCCTAAAATTTACGGAATTACTTTCCTAACAAATTAAAGCCCATTAAATGCCATTATCATGCAAGATAACTTGGGCCATGTAATTAATAAAATTAAAAAACGAAAATATACTAATAATAAGCCCAATTAAAATGTTTTGGACTTAATTATTAAAACATTAATTAATTCTAACTACTTAAGAAAAGGCGCGATCCAATTTGGCAAAAGCCCAAGCACGCCATCTTGGTCTTCAATAAATAATGTCCATGGATTAGTGAATCCTAATCCCACTAGGATTGTGAATCCTAGTCTCAGTTGGATTTGCCTTTATGGAACTCTTATGGAACTTGGACAAGATGAGGATTGATGAATCCTAATCCTATTAGGATTGAGCTTGGAAATCCTAATCCCATTAGGATTTGTCTTGGAAATCCTATTCCTATTAGGATTTGGCTTGGTAATCCTATTCCCATTAGGATTTGGAGTAGATTGCTTGTACAGATTCCTATCACTTGAGGCTCAAATGGCCAAAATAACCAAAACTTTGAATGATATACAAGTGCAATTGAGTAGGGATGCACATTCATGTAATTGGTGCCAAGGTGGCAATCACACCTTTCAATGTTATTCACATAACATGAGAGGAAGTGATAACCAATTTGACCAAAATTTTTTACCTCACCCTCACTCAAGTCTTGTAGGTCAATTAAGCTACAATGAACAATGGTCTAGCCATAGACAAAGCTTTGAATACACCCTCCCTCTTAAGCTTGATCACCTTAGGAATGAGGAGACACCACATATTGATGCATATGATGGCTTGGATGAAAATGATTTGTTAATTTGTCAAGAGATAGCTAACATAGTGCATTCAAGTGTGATTTTGACATCGTACATGGAATTTAATGATTTACATGAAATGGTAGATGTCATTAGGTGTATGTACAATGAGAAACCCTTAAGTGAATATGATTCTCAATGTAATTTGAATAAGGGTGAATCTCAAGTTGAATTCCATGTTAGCTTTGATGAAGAAGACATGAATGTTTTTTGTGAAATAGCTAACTTGGTTGAAAATAGCTTTGTTGATGCATCCATATTTGAAATGCCTTATGAGGGTGAAGAGACCTTGGATGTAGAGCCTTTAGACAAGCCATGTAGAGAGCTATTACTTGGCATGGAAAGTGATGAAATCGCAGGGAAGCTTAAGTCATTGGTGTTCCCAAAAGAAAAAGTGGGAGAGAAGGAGGAGGTACCTACAAAAGAGGAGCAACAATGGTACAAAGTCGAATTTCTTGACGTTGCTCCCCACGAACATAAGCTCAAGCGCCTCCTCAAAGGGTGCCAAAGAACGCCCTATAAATGGCAAAGGAGTGCCGTTGAGAGAGAATTCTTTTGGTACCGGGATGGTTATTCCGATCTTGAGGGAGTAGCCACAAGAATAAAGTCTAGCTAGGGACTAAATAAACCTAGAACTACCATTTCTTTCCATTTCTTTTTATTTTTATTTACATATTGCATTTTGTGTTTGTTTTGTGTTTTTTAGTGTAATTAGGGTAGTTTTTCTTGTAGGAGTTCAAAGAGAACAATAAATGTGAAAGAATGACTATGAGAGAATGAAAAATGTGCATGAATGATAAAAAGAGCTAAGTGTGGAGGGGGGATGCATACTCTCACTACACTTGCTTATTTCTTTCTTATTTTTTACTCTCATGTCAAAGGGACACAAACACACGTTTCACTCTAAATCACTTAATGATTTTCAATGTTGAATTGCATGATTTAGCATATGTTGTGAGTTTCAAAAGCTTGATGTGTGTGATTTTCATATATGTGGTTAATGGCACATTCATGATTTACCTAGCATGAATTCATTAGGACTCAAGTGCACATGAGCTTAATGAATGAGATTAGGATTTGAACATGATTGAGATGCACACTTAGCACAAGAGCACTTAAATGAGCACAATGTAAAACTTCTCATGCATGCCAAAGAGTGATTTTGAACATTTTTGTTTTGAGTGATTAGGTTTGAGTGTCATGTATAGAGCTTAATTACTTAAATGTTTTCTTCTTGAACTCATACTTGAAATTAATTTACTTGTTTTCTTTCTTTTATATTTGTTTTTCAGGTTTTCTATCCATGAGGAAACAAAAATGAAAGACATCTTCACAATGACCAAGTTCACATTTCACATGCGCAATTGAAGAGATGGCCACAATGCATACACGATGGGTGTTTTCTTATCCCTCTCTTATCTTTGGAAAAATATGCATATTTTAAGTGTGGAGGGGATAAGATTGGTGAAGATGTTTGAAATTGTGCTTCAATGAATATTTGATGATTTATGGATGTTGAACTTGAATTTTTAGTGTTTTTCTTGTTTAGGTTTTGATTGTTGGTTGATTCTTGCATACTCTTGAGTTGTGTGTTTTGAAGTTTTGGAAGTCCCTTGTTGTGAAGGCTTGAAGCTCTTGGATAGGAAATCCATTGTTGCTATTTTGGGATATCATAATGTCCATAATTGTTGTGTTAAGTGTTAGTTCTTATGTTGTTGTGATTTTTGTGAATTTTTCAGTTTTGTGTCTTTTTGAACTTTTGTTCATTTAAGTGATTATATATACATATTGAATGTTTGTGTTTAGTGTTTGAATGTTGGTGTTGGCAACCAAAAAGAGAAAATGTGTCTAGTCTAAATAATATGAGATTAGTGTTGTGTAGCCAATGATGTGAAGTGTTTTATCTTAGAAACTTGACTTGTGATAAGGAAAATAACATGTTACATAAGGGAAGTCGGGTCCTTGGTGGAAAGTTTGACATTTTGAGTTTATTGTTAATATGCACAAGTGGGGAACTCATAGAGATTGACAAGTTTGGTTAATAAGATAGGTCGAAGTACCTTGGCACTTTGTTAGTTTAGCTTTCGGACTAACTTTCCCTAAAAGACATGTGTATATACTTTGAAGTTTCAAGAAATGAATTGGGCATTATATGTTGTTTTTAATATTATATTGATTGCAATGAATAAATTCTTCTCCAATGTGAGACCGCTCCTTCACTAACCGAAAAGGTAGAAGGAGAATTCATATGAGATGGAATGGAAAAAAATAGCCACAAAACCCTTGGCATTTGTTTAAGTTATGTGTTTTGTATATTTGTTAAGTTATGTATTTCGTATACTTTGTTACGAATAAGTTCCCCTCCAATGCGAGACCGCTTCTTTAATAACCAAAAGGTTGGAGGAGAACTCATATGAGGTGGAATATGGGTATAAAAAGCCGCAAAACCCTTGGCATATGTTGTAATAAGAATAAAAGTCCCAATGATCTTGTAAACTTCTTAGTATCTACATAATTGTCAAAGAGGTGATTGTAGGAAAAGAGTAGAACGAAGCTTGGTTGTCGGATCTCTTACATATGGCATCGATATGAATAAGTCAAGACCCAAGTGGTACCCATTGCACACACACACACAATGTACTCAACATGTTGAATGTGTACAAAAAAGTACTTTGATGACTATTGTGGATACATGGAGTGATTACTTGTCATTTTAGTCGAGTAAGCTATGACGCATATACACACACTCATCGAATGCTTTAAATGATTAGACACATTGTTGAATAATGTAAAGTGGCCAATCCTTCATTCTTTGTTGTATATATGTGTTTTAACATGAATTTGTTGTGTTGCTCGAGGACGAGCATATATGTGTTTGGTTTTATTTTGTTTTGTTGCTCGAGCACGAGCAAGGTTTAAGTGTGGAGGGTTTGATAATGTGAGGATTTTCACATTATTGGATTCATTTTACTTATCTTTTGAGCGTCCTTGTAGCATGTTTCTATGTCGTTTTTATGTATTTTTAATGTATTTGTAGGACATTATGGCATGGAAAGCGCAACGGAGCAAAAGAACGATGAAAAGAGCAAGTTTTGAAGCGAATCGGAGCTGGAAGAAAGCCCAGCGGCGCACCGGAACAACTTCTCCGGCGCGCCGAAAAATGGGCATTTAAAATGCACAAAAATTGCATTTTTTGGAAGCTTGGACAGGGTGCTCCGGCGCGCCGGAGGCAAACCTCTCCGGCGCGCCGCAGATCGAACGTCGCGACGTTCATGTTCGAACGTCGCGACGTTGGGCTTCAATGAGAAAAGCTGAGAAAAGCTTAACGTCGCGACGTTCAGGCCATGTGGAGGAACGTCGCGACGTTCATGTTCTAACGTCGCGACGTTCAGCGCGCAGCAGATTTTCTCAGCTGATTTTGTCCTCCATTTTCGAATTCTTCAAGGGCAATTTTGGAACTTCGGGGCACACTCTTCTCCAGCCCTAATTTCATATATTCAGCAGCAAAAGAGAGAAGAAGAGGAAAAAGAAGAAGATAACAAGAGGAAACCATTTTTCTTGTTAGCTTTATAGTTAGTTTACGTTAGATTAGTTTATTTTGTAAACTTCCCTCCCTAGGAACTTCACAAGAACACACAACTAGTGTGTGTTCTTGGTGTAAATGGCATCAAGAGGATAGGGATTTCATGTAAAGTCATTGGCTCTAAGGATTTGTTCTGATTGAGGAAGCTTGGAGCTTTGGCTTGGAACATCAAAGGGGAGTACTACTCTTTGTATTTCTTTGTTTAATTCCATTGCTTTAATTCATTATTGTGATGTTCTTAGTAGCTTTCATGTGCTAAATTGCTAGTGCCCTTGGAGATTGGTTATTGATTGTTGAATTCTTGTGCTTTATTGTGGATTTTATGTTGTGGGTAATCAAGAATTAGGAACTATAAGCTTGTCTAATATTCCATACTAGTAATGCTTAAGGTAGATTAGTATGTGGGTAGTGGATTAGTGGTGGTGTTCTAGCCTTTTCTTGCCTCCGCCATAAAGGGGGAATTGGTTAGGACATTGAGATACCGATGTTAGGGTTGGTGAATTCGGGTAGCATGAACTAACTTAGACCTTGCCTCCGCCATAAAGGAAGGAATAGGTTAGGGAGTGATATTCGAAAGAGTGATTAGGTTTGGCTCTTGCCTTCGCCATAAAGGAGGAGCCGAGCTAGAGTGCGAGAAGCTTGGGAGAACATAGGGCTCTAGATTGACCTAATTTGGTAAATCCTTGCCTCCGCCATAAAGGGGGGATTAACTATGAAGTCAATTTCCCGTAGGTGTCAACGTTATTAGGTTCTAGCTTCCGCCATAAAAGTGGAACTTGATTTATGTTGTCACACTCTTAGTTCGTTAACTCACTCTTGTAAACCACATAAAACACTAATGTTTAGGAAAACCAATACTCCAAGGGTACACTTCATTACATGATTCCTTGTACATGATGCATTTATTTCCTTGTTTTTGTTCTTTTCTTTAGTTGGTAGTTTAGGTCATTTCCCCTTTTTTGTTTGTATTTTCACTGCTTCACTCACATTCACATCAATTCCATAAACTCATCCCCTCCTTGTGGGTTCGACCCCTACTTCCTCGAGCTACTAAAACGTCGGTGTCTTGTTGCACCTTAAATGTCGTGAGGATTAGAGTTATAAATTTATTTGATTCGGTTAAGCCTTAGTTTTTAACCCTAGCTCCAAAACCGCTATCAAATTGGTGCCGGGGAATTAAAGTTTAATCTTTCACGCCATATCACCGACTTATAAAAAAAAGGCCCAATACACAAAATATATATATATATATATATATATCGGACCTAGAATATTTATTTTCTGTTTTATTTAATTTATTTTATTTGAAGAACACATTGTTCTTAAGTTGTTTCTTGAAAACCACCTTGGATTAAAAGTGCCATAACTTTCTCAACACAACTCGGAATTAAGTGATTCAAATTGCGTTTTCTTCGTCTTGAAATCTACTTTCGGTTTCTCTTAGTTTCTGAAGTTAAGTCAATTTATACCCACACGTGTTCTTAAATACTCTTGACGTGATTTTGTTTAAAAAAACTTCTTTGGTTTTCACTTGTATAAATTTGTGGTTGAATTAATTGGTTGAGACTTGTTATTACAATCATTGAACCAGTAAGTTCCATAGTTTGAGAGTATTAGTATAGGGTATACACGAGAAAAGCTTTCATATTAAGAGAGTAGAGTACCTACTACCCTATATTGTGAGAACCCGTGAGGTATATTTCTATATATATATTTCCTGTGTTTTCACTAACTTGCAGGTACAAATGGAGGGTGAGGAATCTACATCACCAAAGGTAGTGGACCAAAAGTTCACTAATGATGTCCTCTTTGACATGATCCGAAAACTTACACTCAAAGTTGATAGTTTGTCTTCACTACCACCTAAGGGTCCTAAATCCCGAAGAGTTGAGCTTGAGTCCAACAATGATTCTAGTCATGATGAGGAGGAAGAGGAGGACACGAATTCTTCTAAGAAAGGTGACAAGTCTAAGATTTCAATTGCCTCTATTAAACTAACTATCCCAACTTTCCATGGTAAACCAGATCCTGAGGCTAATTTTGATTGGGTTCGTGAGCTTAAGCACTTATTTGAAGGCCATGATTACCCCGAAAAGGAAAAGTATCGACTTGCCTTTATGCATCGTAAGGATTATGCTAGTTTATGGTGGGATGAAGTTATGAGTTCTAGACGTCAAGATGGTGAAAGGCCAATCAAGACTTGGAGCCAAATGAAGATGCTTATGAGGAAGAAATATATTCCTTCTCATTACAACCGTGAATTAAACAGAAAATTGCACTCTCTTGTGCAAGGTAATAAATCGGTTGAGGAGTATTACCATGAGATGGAAGCTTTGATGATCAAGGCTAATGTGCATGAAGATCCCGATTCCACTAAAGAACGATTTTTGAGAGGTATGCATTAGGATTTAGCATATTATGTGGATTTACAAAGTTATGTTGACATTAATGAGCTTGTGCACAAGGCTATTAAGATTGAGAGGCACATGAAAGGGAAGAATAAGTTTTCACAACCGCCACCACCATGGCAAAGAGATAAGAAGCTGAATGTTGTCCCTTCTTCTCCATCCACAAAGCCGCGCCAATTCACCTCAAATCAGCCATCAAGTGCACCTTCCAATGTCCTAAAATCAGTACCAAAGGTTGCTGAAACCACTCCAAAATCGGCGTCAACTTCAGCCACAAGATTGAGGGATATTCGTTGTTATAAGTGTCAAGGGTTCGGTCACATACAATCAGATTGTCCAACTCAGAAAATAATGATGCTTCTTCCTAATGGTGAAGAGGTAAATGAAGATGATAATGATGATGAATGTGCCGACATGCCTGCACTTGAGGAGAAATATGTAAGTGATGAAAGAGAAGACTTGGATGGTTCTTCTTATAAGGTTGGTGATTATTGTTTAGTCTCTCGTCGAGTACTTAATGCACATCCACTTGTTGATGAAGATTTGATCCATCGTGAAAAAATATTTCATACACATTGCATGGTTCAAAATAAAATTTGCACTGTTATTATTGATAGTGGTAGTTGTGCAAATGTGGCAAGTACTTTACTTGTAAATAAGCTGAATTTGACTTGCATGAAACATCCCAAACCATATAGACTTCAATGGTTAAATAATTCAGCTGAATCGCGAGTTATCAAGCAAGTTAAATTTACATTCACCATTTGTAGTTATGTTGATAAAGTTACATGTGATGTTGTTCCAATTGAAGCCAAGCATATATTGCTTGGAAGACCTTGGCAATTTGATAGAGATGTTGTGTATTATGCCAAGAAGAACTTTTACAATTTTTCGCACCAAGGTAAAAAGTTTAATTTGAGAGCCTTAAGTCTTACTGAAGTCTTTGAGGATCAAGCTAAAATAGCTAAGATTTATGGTGCAATGCGTGAAGCAAAGGAGAAGAAAGTACAAGAGAAGAACAATGTACCTAGCATACGGCGAAACATTGTAACTAGAAATAGTGATAGTAATAGCCAAGAGTTAGTTGTTTCAAAATCATGAAATTATGCTTCTAAAAGTGAGGTTAAGAGAGAAATATTAGATAGGCAAGTAGTGTATTTACTTTTTCGTAAGTGCTCACCTTGATTCTCTGCCTAGTACTGTTTCAGCTCTTCTGCAGGAATATGGCGATGTGTTTCCTGAGGATTTACCAAAGGGTTTACCACCTATTAGAGGTATTGAACATCAAATTGATTTCATACCTGGAGCTCAAATTCCAAACCGTCCAACTTATAGAGCAAATCTTGAGGAGACCGAAGAGATTCAGCGCCAAGTGGACGAACTTATTGACCGAGGTAGGGTTCAAGAATCTTATAGTCCATATGCTATTCCTGTTATTTTAGTTTCTAAGAAGGATAATTCATGGAGAATGTGTGTTGATTGTCGTGCCATCAATAAAATAACTATTAAGTATAGACATCCTATTCCTAGACTAGATGTCATGCTTGATGAGTTATATGGTTCATGCATATTTTCTAAGATAGACCTAAAGAGTGGTTATTATCAAATTCGAATGAAAGAAGGTGATGAATGGAAAACTGCTTTTAAAACAATGTTTGGTTTGTATGAATGGTTAGTCATGCCTTTTGGTTTAACCAATGCTCCCAGTACTTTTATGAGATTAATGAATCAAGTTTTTCGTCACTTCATTGGAAAATTTGTTGTGGTCTATTTTGATGATATCCTTATATAAAGTAAATCACTTGAAGAGCATGTTGATCATTTAAGACAAGTGTTTGCTGTTTTACGTGAGAACAAATTATATGCTAACCTTAAAAAGTGTTCTTTTGTATATAATCAATTATCTTTTTAGGTTATGTTGTTAGTTATCAAGGTATATCTGTTGATGAGTCAAAGGTCAAGGCAATTCAGTGTTGGTCTAGACCTACATGTGCTAGTGATGTTAGAAGTTTTCATGGATTGGCAAGTTTTTATAGGAGGTTTATTAAAGATTTTAGTACTATAGCAGCTCCTCTAAATGAACTTGTTAAGAAAAATGTTATTTTTGAATGGAAGGAAGAACATGAAAATGCTTTTAAAAAGTTGAAATATTTGTTGACTCATGCCCCTTTACTTGCTTTGCCGAATTTTAGTAAAGCTTTTGAAATACACTGTGATGCCTCCGGGATAGGTATTGGTGCTGTTTTGATGCAGGAATCAAGACCGGTGGCCTATTTTAGTGAAAAGCTCAATGGGGCGCAATTGAAGTATGCAACTTATGACAAGGAGTTGTATGCGTTGGTAAGCTCATTACAGGTTTGGCAACATTATCTATGGCCTAAAGAGTTTATAATTCATTCTGATCATGAAAGCCTTAAATTTCTAAAGTCCCAAGGGAAATAGAATAAAAGGCATGCTAAGTGGTTAGAGTTTATTGAAACTTTTCCCTATGTGATTAAGTATAAATCTGGTAATGAAAATGTTGTAGCTGATGCATTATCTAGGAGACATTCGTTATTCACTTATATGCATGCTAAGTTACTTGGTTTTGATTTGATCAAAGATTTATACAAAGATGATGTTGATTTCAAAAATGTAATTGATACTTGTGCTATAAAGCCGAATGGAAAATTTTATATGTATGATGGTTTCTTGTTTAAAAAGGATAAATTGTGCATACCCTCATGTTCCATTCATGAATTGCTTGTTAAAGAAACCCATGGGGGAGTGTTAATGGGGCATTTTGGGACTGCAAAGACTCTTGCTGTTTTGAATGAACACTTTACTGGCCTAACATGATTAAAAATGTTAAAAGTGTTTGTGAAAGATGCATTGTATGTAAACAAGCAAAGTAGAAAATTATGCCTCATGGTTTGTATACACCATTGCCTGTTCCTAGTCATCCTTAGGTAGACATTTCTATGGATTTTGTACTTGGATTGCCTAGATCACGTAATGGTCATGATAGCATTTTTGTGGTAGTTGATAGATTTAGTAAGATGGCACATTTCATTGCATGTTCTAAGTCTAATGATGCTACAAAAGTTGCTGATTTGTTCTTTAAGGAAATTGTAAGGTTGCATGGAATTCCTAAGAGTATAGTTAGTGATAAAGATGTCAAGTTTTTATCTCACTTTTGGCACACTCTTTGGAATGAGTTAGGCACTAAGTTATTATTTTCTACTGTTGCACATCCCCAAACTGTTGGGCAAACTGAGGTAGTAAATCGTACTTTGTCTACTTTACTACGTGCAATTATTCAGAAAAACTTAAAGAATTGGGAAGGTTGTTTACCGCATATTGAATTTGCTTATAATAGAACTGTCCATAGTTCCACTAACTGTTCGCCTTTTGAAATAGTTTATGGATTCAATCCTTTAACTCCTCTTGATATTTTGCCTTTGCCTATTAATGAGTTTGTTAATGTTGAAGGTCAAAGGAAAGCATATTTTATTAAGGAGTTACATGAAAAAGTAAGGAATAATATTCAAAGGCGTAATGAGCAATATGCCAAACAAGCTAATAAAGGTCGGAAAAGAGTGATATTTGAACCAGGTGATTGGGTTTGGATTCACTTAAGGAATGAGAGGTTTCCCGACAAAAAGAAATCTAAGCTTCACCCACGAGGAGGTGGTCCTTTTCATGTTTTGGAAAGGATTGGAGATAATGCTTACAAGATAGAGCTTCCTAGTGCCTATGGCAATGTCTCATCTACATTTAATGTTACTGACTTATCTTTGTTTGACGTAGGTGATTCAAGGACGAATCCTTTCGAGGAGGGAGGGAATGATAGCAATCCATCTATGCCTATGCCAAAGCAGACTTCCAGTGTTCATCTATTGACAAATCTTGATGGACCAATGACAAGATCATGGAGCAAAAGGATGAAGGAAGCGTTGCAAGCATTATTGATAACTCATTGTGAAGAGTTGGACATCATTGAAGAGCATCATGATCCGGTCCAAACATCTTCCACCAATGGAGTTTTATGGAATATCTCTTCTATCACAATCCATGAAGTGATGGATCAATCACAATGAAGTTCAAAGAAGGCGTGCTTGGGCTTTGCATAATGGATCACGCCATTTGTTAGTAATTTATTAGTAATTTATTTAATGTGATTTTAAGCCCAAAGTGACGTTTTATATTTATTATTTATGTGCTTGGAATTTCGAAATTAATAAAGTTTACTTGGCCCAATTACCTTGCATGATAAAGGCAAGTAAAACTTTAGGAAACTTAAGAAGTCAAATTGAGTTTTGCTTCTTCATAGTTTAGGAAACAAAGGAAGCCAAAACTTGTTTGGCCACCTTTGTAAAACCGTGTCACCTAATCCTTATTAGAAAAGGATTAGTTTGTTAGTTGTTAGTTTCCAATTCCAATTTGGAAAGTTAGCTAGCTTAGAAGTCAATTTTTAATTGACTTGAGTTAGGGTTTTCTTTCTTGTAAGAGGCGAATTTCTCCCTATAAAATGAGGGCTCCTTTAACGTTTTTATAATGATGAATTTTGATAAAAGTTTAGCTTTGCTAAAGTGTTTTTACAGCCTTGAAAAGTTGTGAAGCAAAACGTGAATTAATTCAATTAAGTTTAGTTGAGTTTTCATAAGAACCGTGAACCTAGAAGCTAAGACCTTTAGGTGAACTTATAAGTTCTTGATTCAAAGAACAAGCCGAACTGATTTGTTTAGCTTATGAATTTTCATAGGTTGGCCGAATCCTTTTGATTCATAAGTGGGGGTTTGATTGCTTCATATCAAATCTTTTCGTGTCAATATCTTTTGTTTTCTTGTTTGTTAATTCCGCACCATTGTTGAGTCTTGTTCTTGCTCATGGATTTTGGTAAGTAACGGTCCAAAGGAAGTGGATTCGAGTGGTCTAAGGTCCTGCACCGTGATCATTCATATCACTTTTGCTCCTTGATCTTGTCAATGGACCATCAAGATTCTCCAATGGATCATGCAAGCTCGGCTTTGGCACCATGGACATGGACGGATTGCTATCCGTTTCTTTTGTGCTAGATTCGTTATTATGTCTACAATATATTTCTTTTTGGTTAAACTTTTAGTATATCCGAAAAAGACAAGTTCTTTGACACTTTCTTGAAAATCTTGAATTTCTTGAAAATTCAAAAGTGCTGAAATTTGTTTCTTGAGCCATATTCTTGATCTTTATCACAAATCTTGAATATTTTGTTAAAGTGGCATCTTTGAATTCCGAATATTTGGTGAGTTATTAAAGGTTTAAATTTCTGAAATTTTAAGGTTAAGACAAGACAAGAACCTTAAATCCTAGGATTGTGTCTTAAAACCATAAACCTTAAACCTTAAGTCTTTGTTTTGTCCAAGGTTTGTGTCCAAACCTTAAACTTTTTGTTTTGTACTAGGTTGTGTCCGAACAAAAAAAAAAGTGACTGATTGGAAAAAAAAGAGTACGGTCAATTACAAAATATATATACATATTCGGACTTTGTTTCTTTTATTTTCTTTATTTTATATTTTTAAAGAACACTTAGTTCAATAGCCATTTCTTGAGTTGTTATTTGATACCACTATATATTGAAAGAGCCATATCTTACTCAAGTGATGGAAATCAGCCCGTGTCCATCCTGCCTTGACCGTCTTCACAAGATCCATTGGCAAATCTTGATGGTCCAATGACAAGATCAAGAAGTTCGAAGATGAAGGCAGCCTTGCATTCATTAATGGCGTCAACTTGTGAATGACTTGAGGAAGATCTTGCAACAACATTTACATCTCATTCACATGGAGTTTTATATCATTTTCTTCAATAACAATTCATGAAGATGTTTCCACGAGTTCCAATGCACAACTTAAGGAAATCTTGAAGAAATATGTGAAGCCGAATGAAGACCAAGGAAAGGCGTGCTTGGGCTTTGTTTTTGGATCATGCCACTTCTTGGATTACTTTAGGATTTATTTTGTTGTTAATTAAGTCCAAAACACTTAATGTGGGCTTTAATTAATACATTAATAAATTACTTGGCCCAATTATCTTGCATGATAATGGCAAGTAAAAGTTTAGGAAAGTAATCTCCTAAACTTTAGGAGCTTTACACATTTTTAGCAAAGGTAGCAAAACCGTGTTTTGCTTGTTACCTTTTAGGAAACTAAGTTTGTTAGTTTGTTAGTTGCTAGTTTCCAATTCCAATTTGGAAAGTTTCCTAAATTGTAATTGGTTAGCTTGGAAGTCAAGTTGTACTTGATAACCATTAGGGTTTCATGTTTTGTAGCCTATTTATAGGTGAGTTTTCACGTGAATTAATAAGATGAATTTTTATAATTTTAGCTTTGCTAAGAACCTCTTTACAGACGTGAAAAGTTGTTAGAAAAACGTGAGAATTCAATTGATTTCAGTTGAATCTTCATAAGACCCGTGACCTTTAAGCTAGGACCTTAGAGAGAACTTACAAGTTCTTGATTTAAAGAACGTGCCAAATTGATCTCGTTTCAACTCTTGATTTACATAGGTTGGACTGAAATCTCTTTGTAATAACGTGTGGGTATGATTTCTTAATCAATTCTGCAGTTCCATATCTTTTCTTGTTGTTTAATTTCTGCAATTGTGTTTTGAGTTGTCTTGTTCGAGTTTTCTGGTGGAACAACGGTCCAAAGGTGAGGGTATTCGTGTGGCCAAGGGTTTCAATCCAAGGCCATTCACATCAATTGGTATCATGTTTCAAAAGCTCAGGTTAATCCGCTTCTTTGCTCTTCCACATTCTTGCTGTTTTTCGTGTCTTCTTTTGTGTTGTTTTGCATCAAATTCTGCCGTATTTGTTGCGTCTTATTGCTGCTATTTTTGAGTCCTTTTTGCTGTCTTAATTCATGCTAAATTCAGTCCTTTAATTTCATCAAAATCGCATGCAAAATTGTTGCTAACATTCTGCCCGAAATCATCATTGTCCTTGTTTGCGTTTTGTGTCTTTTATGTCAATCTTGTGCTGTTTTCTTTAACGTCTTGGCTTCTATTTTGGTGTCAAAATTATGCACTCTTTTTGTTTATCTTCTTAGTGTTGAATTCTATTGTTTTCTTGTTGAGTCATCACGTCCAACTTGTTAGGGTTTTGCGTCAAAAAAAGAACAAGGGTTTCATCATCTAGGGTTTTTGGTCTTGAATTCATAAGTTCCTTGTTTCTAATCCGTTTGTCTTCGTTTATTTTGTGTTAGATTCATTATTTTGTCTACAATATATTGCTTTTCGATCAAACTTTTAGTCCATCCGAAAAAGACAAGATCTTGGACACTTTCTTGAAAATCTTGAATATTTTGAAAATCCGAAAGTGTTGAAATTTGTTTCTTGAGCAATATTCTTGATCCTTATCACAAATCTTGAATATCTTGTTAAAGTGGCATCTTCAAATTCGAAATTCTTGGTGAGATATTGAATTTTGAATAATTCTGAAATTTTAAGGTTAAGACATAAGACAAAACATCCTTAAACCTTAATCCTAGGATTCTTTGTCTTAAAAAATTTAAACCTAAGTACTTGTACTAGGTTCTTGTCTTAAAACCTTAAACCTAGTATTTTACTAGGTTCTTGTCCGAACCATGAAGCTTTTGTTTTGTCCAAGGGTGTCCAAACCTTAAACTTTTTGTTTTGTCCTAGGTTGTCCGAACAAAAAAAAAGTGACCGATTGAAAAAAGAGAAAAAAAAGAGTACGGTCAATTACAAATATATATATATATATATTCGGACTTTAGTTTCTTTTAATTAATTAATTTATTTATTTAATTACTTGAGTTGTTACTTGAAAATCACCAAGATTAAAAGTGCCATATCTTGCTCAATACAAACTCGGATTTAGGTGATTCAAAAAGCCATTTTCTTGTTTTTGTGTGTTGATGCGAATGTATGGCCGAGGCTCTAACTCCTGGACCAAGTTCGATCTCCACAATTTAGGACCGTGCTGCACAAACAAGTTATTCCACGAACACAAACAACCAAACTCGGCAGAAAGGAAATCAAAGGAAAAACGCAAGTGTTGATGTAAATCAAACCCCGCGTTTTATTACAAAAAGACTCGACTCAACTCATGAAAATTCATGAATTAAACTTTGTCAATTTGGCCTGCTCTCGAAATCAAGAACAATGGTGAAGTCACCTAAAGGTCACGCTAAAGGCAAAACTTCTACAATGTTGAATTAAATAATTCGACAAGGCTTAGACAACACAAAGTGTTAATTACAATTTCAGCAAAGCTAAAACTTTCATTCATCAATCTATCAAAAACGTTACAATGCTTTCTCTTTATATAGAGAGTAGTTTCGGCCTTGCTAAAGGAAAGGAAATAAAACCCTAGAAGTTGCAAATTACTAATTGACTTCTTAGCTAACTAACTAACTAACTAGTTTTCTTAACTTTGAAGAAGCAAAACACGTTTTGACTTCTTAAGTTTCCTAAACTTTTACTTGCCATTATCATGCAAGATAATTGGGCCAAGTAACTTATTAACAACCAATTAATTAAAGCCCACATTAAGTGTTTTGGACTTAATTAATTAACAACAAAATAAATCCTAAAAATTACACAATGGCGTGATCCATTCCAAAGCCCAAATACACGCCTCTTCTTTGGACTTCATGATAGCAATCAGTCCACGTCCATGGTGCCAAAGCCAAGCTTGCATGATCCATTAAAGAATCTTGATGGTCCAATGACAAGATCAATGAGCAAAAGGATGAAAGAAGCTTTGCACACTTTATTGTCATCACATTGTGAAGACTTGGAGGCCAAACCTTCTCTACCATCTCAACATCAAGTCCTTTGGCATATTTCTTCAATAACCATTCATGATGAAGTTCCTAGGAGTTCTACATTGGAACTTAAGGAAATTCCACCTTGAAGAAATAACTTGGCCGAATTGAAGTCCAAAGGAGAGGCGTGTATTTGGGCTTTGGAATGGATCACGCCATTTTGTAATTTTTAGGATTTATTTTGTTGTTAATTAATTAAGTCCAAAACACTTAATGCGGGCTTTAATTAATTGGTTGTTAATAAGTTACTTGGCCCAATTATCTTACATGATAAAGGCAAGTAAAAGTTTAGGAAACTTAAGAAGACAAATTGATTTTTGCTTCTTGGAATTTAAGAAAATTGATACGAATGGAGTAGGATGAAGTCCAATCCACACGAATTTTCCACACTTTTGGATAGTTGTGCAACAAAACTCACAAACAAGATTTCAAACAATTTGCGGAATAGAGACAAGAAACGAAAAGGCAAGATTAAAATTAATCAAAACAAATTGAATCAGCTTAACAATTGTAAATCAATTAATTAAACCTATCAGTTTGGCTGGTTCCATAAATCTAGAACTTGTAAGCTTCACCTAAAGTTCCTCACTTAAGGTTAGGCGGATCTTATGAATTATTAAAGAACAATTCACGTGAAGATGTCAAATTCAATTTAGCAAAGCCAAAATTTTCTTAAATTCAACATGTCTAAAAACGTTACAAAGCTTCTCCTTTTATAGGAAATATTTCGGCCAAAAACCTAAATCAATTCCAATGTGGGATTGATTGCTAACCAATAAGAAAAGACTTTCCTAAAGTTTGGGAAAACAAAGCAAAACTCAACTTTGCTTCCTTCTAACAAACACGCTATTTCCTAAATTTTAGGAGATTAGTTTCCTAAACCCTTAAGAAGCAAAAACCAATTTGACTTCTTAAGTTTCCTAAACTTTTACTCACTACTACAAAATGAAGCTGTAGCAACACTTTCATGGCAACACTTTTAAAATATTACAATTGATACAAGTTTTTAAAAAAGTTGCTACACTTTAAAATAAGTGTTGCATACATACATTTAATGTAACATTTGTTTACAAGTGTTGCATTTTCATTTTACAAGTGTTGCAATTAGTGTATAAATATGCAACACTTTTAAGAAATATTGCCTTTATTATGTATCTAAGGCATTAATTTTATTTTTCTCATTAATGAGAAATAAACTAAATTTAATTTTTTATCTTATATTTAAACATTAATCTCAATTTATCTACTCAATGGTTTTGTGTTAATACTTAAATATTGTTAGTTTGAGCCATAAAAGATTTGCTTAATTTTTTACCAAATATATGTACTTCTTTATTTTTTCAATTTTCTTCTTTTCCTTTTATTTTATTTTTTATATAAATTAATTTATATCTTGTTTATTATATATATTTTATGAATTTTTTTTACTCAATTTAGTATGTAGTCTCTTTATATTTATCTTATTTGTATTATTGATGATTTTAAGTGTTCATTCAATATTTAAAAATTTTTATACATATTAAAGTAATCTAATGAAGAAAAATAAATATATAAAATATAATAACAAAAAAATTAAATGGATCAATCTAAAAATAGTTAACAATTTAGAAAAGATAATAAATTATATTAAAAATATAAATGATTTAGTAAGTGTATATATATATAGATATATATATTTCTTCTACTAATTAAAATAAGAATACGTATTTTTTTAAAGTAAAAAACTAAAATAGAGTATTGCAAGGCTGCATGTAATCACTAGAATTCACTAGATTTTTTTTCTCTCCACCTTCTCTCTAACTCCTGCCAGATTTTTCATCAGCTCTGGCCAAAACCAGCCCTACAGCTTTTAATATACTCACCAAAAACTTTACCCCACGGCTTCCATCATTAAGCAAACTCCATCCTTCAGCTCTCGCTTTAACAGCCTCACACCGATAGTCTTTTACCACAGGCCAAAAAATTCATCACCAGCAAACCCCCTCTCTTCAGCCGAACAATCAAGGATCGGGACTCATCCGCTTAAGATAGCTTCTTGTGTGAAGCTTCCACCTTTCTTTGGATCCGACGGCTCTAAAAAGGGAGAGAACAGATCGCACTTTTGTAGTAGGAATTTAAATCAACACCCGGAGCTTCAAAGAACGCAAGATTAAACTGAGAGCTTCTCATGTTTGTCCGATTTCCGAAGTCAGATTGGACATATCTCTTGGCTCCAATGTGCTCCAATGGCCAATCCCTTCCACTGGAAGCCAGAGGCGGCGACAGCATGATGAGGAGAGCTCAGATCTGCCTCACGCGAGCCCCAATCTGCCAGTGACCACACAGATCGGGCCATATCTCACTGGTAGAAGCTCGAAGCCGGATGCTTGAGGATGGGTCGCCGATGCTGGAAGCTCACTGCTGACCATATATCATTGGCCGGAATCACACCGGCAGTTTACACATGTGCTCACATGGAGAATGCCGCTGGGCTGCTCCACCTACGTTCTTACTGCCAGGCTTAAATCACTCCGGAGGTAAGCATTTTGCTATCTCCCATGGTGGTGGGTGTTCTGATTTCGAGCCATGGCATGTGGATTCTTTTTTCTGAACTCTCAATTAATGATTAAGTGTACACTCATTTGCTCAATTGGAAATTGAACGCTTGAATGAATAAATTTGAATTGTAAATTCAGAAGTGAATCTCGACTTCGGATGGTTGGATTTGGTTTCAGCACATATTCTTTGGTGTATTGTATCTTTGTAAGGCTGATTGCATGCTGCTGATGAAATGTATTGTCATGTACTGCAAGTGTGTTCAAATGTTTTTCCAAATGAGCTTTGCTTTTTTTGCTCTATTTCTGCTAATGAGAGCTTAATTGACTTGGATTGGAGCTTTATCGTGTTCCGTATTGGCCTGAATTGTCCATGATTGGAAGTAGTAGCTTCCATTACATTTGAAATAATTCACACTCCAGATTCTGGATTGCTATACCTTTGCTGAGTTTGAACTCCTACATCCTCATTTGCTGTGTGTCGCATCTATGTCAAGTTCTTATCGGTAATTGGAATCTGATTGCTATACCTTTGTTAATGCTTAATGCTCATTTCTTTTTTTTCATGGTTTTCTTCCTCACCAATTGAAGAAAATCCAAAGGGAAGGTTGGATGTCCTTGGGTGAGATTCTTTTGTGCATAATAGGTAAATTATGTTTTGTAGATTCAGCAACTGATTAAATTGATGATGGTGATTGTTTGTTGTTTTTTAGGCTTAAAAAGTTCAAAGATTGTCAAGTTCTAGAAGATGTTGAAAGATGAATCGCATGAGAAGAAAAACTTGATGAACAAATAGCACTGCAGAATTTGTAGTAGAAATATCCATACTTTTGTAGTATTATTTTTGTAATGTGTCATTAGTTGGCTTATATTTGTAAATTTCGGTAGGGGTATATAGTTTGACACTAACTTTATCAATTAATTTTGTATTTGACACTATGAATATTTTTATAATAAAAAATATTATTTTGAATTATCAATTTTAAATAATTGCATTTGAATGATAAAAGTGTTACTTATATACAAAAAAGTGATGGATTTTATGGGAAATAATGTTACATTATTGGGTTAAAAAATTGTAAAAAGTGTTGCATTTTACAGGAAAAAGTGTTGCAATAGTTTAAAGGTAATAAATAAAAAAGTGTTGCATATGTAGAGAAAAAAGTGTTGCACAAATAAAAACGTTGCATATTCTGACAATTGCAACACATCTAAAAAGTGTTGTTTAAAATGGAAAAAGTGTTGCTATAGATCTAAGGAGATACATTCTAAAAACACACTTTGTAAAGTGTTGCTTTAGGCTTATAGCAACATTTTTAGGGCCTAAAACAAAACTTTATGGGTGTTGCTATAGGCTCAATTTGTAGTAGTGACTTGCCATTATCATGCAAGATAATTGGATCAAGTAATTACTTAGCCCATAATTAAAAACACAAAGAATTAAGCCCATAATTAAATATTTAATGGTCTTAATTATTACAACTCAAAAATAAACCCAATTGAAACATTAAAATGGCGTGAACAATTAATGAAGCCCAATACGCCATTACTTGGTCTTCAATGTAGTCCATGGATTCGCGACGGTAATCTGCCAGAATCACGTAATCTGCCAGAATCACATCACTCATCTTGGTAGGCACTTTTGATGATGCTAACTTCCGAATCTCGTAAAACCTAAAACATGAAAGTTGTAGATATTTCTCTTATGTTTCTACATCCGCTTAAATCAGCATATTTGGAGATCATATGAAAGAGATATGCTAATAATAAAAAAACTGTGGCATAAGTCCTCAACAATGTAATTTCCATTTTGGCAATACCTTAAATGTCGTGAAGCAACAAACCTCCATGGAACCTTTAGGAACTGTGATTTCGTATTTATTCCAGGCCTCCAACTATATGATTATTCACAAATTAATTGAATGAATTTCACGAACCACTTGCTTATTGACCACCCAAATAATAGGCTTTCTAGGTTCGTATCATACTCCCTTTCTTGGAGAAGATTCGACCTCGAATCTTGAAAGATTGTTGTGACACCAATATTAACAATATTCAATACATCAAAAGAAATCAAATATGTTTGAGAAGTTTCTTCAATTGGAATAATTGGAATTATCACATCTTCTGGAATTGGATCCTCCATGACATTATCAATTTGAACCATATCAACCTTCAAAGGTGCTATATCTCAAAGACAATTTAAAGGAAAAGATGAATCCTTTACCTCATCACACACATTCTTCATGGTTAAAGGTTGAAGATCCGCTAGAAGTTCATCCTTCGGCTTATCATACCAATGAGGGCATTGGATTGCACTATGCCCAACTCCTAAACACCTCAAGCATTTAACAACACGAACTTTGGGAGTAGGTATAGAAGTTGACTTTACCAATGTGCTCTCCTCAATGGCCTTTTTCTGCTGTTCTTCAATTTGAATTTTTTCTTGAAACGTCACTATAATCTCTTCTAGATCTTTCGCAATAGATCGAAGTTCCCACCTTTTGCTTTGAAAAGTCATAATTGATGAATAGAGGTATATGTTTGTTGGAACAAAATTTCACTAGACTCAAGAATATGATTTAAGAAGACACAAAGAATCAAGAACAATCAAAAGATTGAAACTTGACGACACAAAAAAAATTGTAAAGAAATCTCAAAGAAACTTTGTTTTTTTCACGACTATTTTATGGGCTGGAATGGACCAAATAAATTTCGTCCCTAATAGTATTTAAAACAAGGAACACACTGCAAAAAGCATAATCAAATTCCGAGTTAAAATGAAAAAGTTATAGTCAATCTGATATTTGCCCGGGACAAAATAAAGACTAAAATAAGACCGATTTTTTTTCGATTTTTGGATGACACTTTTTGAACATAAAAACTTCGTCCCAATAACTAGAAGAAACAAGAATCACAACGCAAAAAACAAAACTCGATTTCGACTCCAAACGAATAAGATATGAGCAAAACAATATTGCCCTGACCGAAAAAAATGAAAATTTACCTACGAGTAAAACCTGAATTTTATGCAACAACCTTCGCTTTGATACCAATTGATACGAATGGAGTAGGATGAAGTCCAATCCACACGAATTTTCCACGCTTTTGGGTCGTTGTGCAACAAAACTCACGAACAAGATTTCAAACAATTTGCGGAATAGAGACAAGAAACGAAAAGGCAAGATTAAAATTAATCAAAACAAATTGAATCAGCTTAACAATTGTAAATCAATTAATTAAACCTATCAGTTTGGCCGGTTCAATAAATCTAGAACTTGTAAGCTTCACCTAAAGTTCCTCACTTAATGTTAGGCGGATCTTATGCATTATTCAAAAACAATTCACGTGAAGATGTCAAATTCAATTTAGCAAAGCCAAAATTTTCTTAAATTCAACATGTCTAAAAATGTTACAAAGCTTCTCCTTTTATAGGAAATATTTCGGCCAAAACCCTAAATCAATTCCAATGTGGCATTGATTGCTAACCAATAAGAAAAGACTTTCCTAAAGTTTGGGAAAACAAAGCAAAACTCAACTTTGCTTCCTTCTAACAAACATGCTATTTCCTAAATTTTAGGAGATTAGTTTCCTAAACTCTTAAGAAGCAAAAACCAATTTGACTTCTTAAGTTTTCTAAACTTTTACTTGCCATTATCATGCAAGATAATTGGATCAAGTAATTACTTAGCCCATAATTAAAAACACAAAGACTTAAGCCCATAATTAAATGTTTAATGGACTTAATTATTACAACTAAAAAATAAACCCAATTGAAACATTAAAATGGCGTGAACAATTAATGAAGCCCAATACGCCATTACTTGGTCTTTAATGTAGTCAATGGATTCGCGACGGTAATCTGCCAGAATCACGTCACTCATCTTGGTAGGCACTTTTGATAATGCTAACTTCCGAATCTCGTAAAACTTAAAACATGAAAGTTGTAGATGCTTCTCTTATGTTTCTACGGCCGCTTGAATCAGCATAATCGGAGATCATATGAGAGCGATATGGTAATAATACCAAACTGTGGCATAAGTCCTCAACAATGTAATTTCCATTTTGGCAATACCTCAAATGTCGTGAAGCAACAAACCTCCATGGAACCTTTAGGAACTGTGATTTCGTATTTATTCCAGGCCTCCAACTATATGATTCATCACAAATTAATGGAATGAATTTCACGAACCACTTGCTTATTTACCACCCAAATAATAGGCTTCCTAGGTTCGTATCAAAAGTAATCTCCTAAAACTTAGGAGCATTACACGTTTAAGTCAAGGAAGCAAAACCGTGTTTTGCTTGCTTCCTTTTAGAAAACTAAGTTGTTAGTTAGTTAGTTAGTTAGTTAGTTAGCCAAGAAGTCAAGTTGTACTTTGCAACTTCTAGGGTTTTATTTCCTTTTCCTTGTAATCAAGGCCGAAGCTATTCTCTATATAAATAGAAAGCATTGTAACGTTTTTCATATAGATTGATGAATGAAAGTTTTAGCTTTGCTGAAATTGTGATTAGCACTTTGTGTTATCAAAGCCTTGTTGAATTATTTAATTCACCGTTGTAGAAGTTTAGCCTTTAGCGTGACCTTTAGGTGACTTCACCATTGTTCTTGATTTCGAGAACAGGCCAAATCGACAAAGTTTAATTCATGAATTTTCATGAGTTGAGTCGAGTCTTTTTTTATTAAAACGTGGGGTTTGATTTACTTCAATACTTGGCGTTTTTCCTTTGATTTCCTTTCCGCCGAGTTTGGTTATTTATGTTTCGTGGAATAACTTGATTGTGCAGCACGAAGACATTGTGGAGATCGAAATTGGTCCAGGAGCTAGAGCCTCGGCCATACATTCGCATCAATTGGTATCAGAGCACAGGTTGTTGCCCTAAAAAATTCAGGTTAATCCGTTTTATGTTCTTCCTTCTTATTGCAGCGAATTCTTGCTGTTTTTGCGTCAAATCTGCAGCTGTTGTGTCGTCTCTTTTGCTGCTATTTTTTTTTTGAGTCCTTCTTGCTGTCTTAATTCGTGTTCAATTCATCCATTTATTTCGTCAAAATCGCATGAGCATTGATTGCTGAAATTCTGCCTGAAAAAAAGTCGTCCTAGTCTAGTTTCGCGTTTTTGCATTTTTTTGCGTTCTTCTTGTGTTGTTTTCTTTGCGTTTTGCTGCTGTTTTTATAGAGTCAATTCTGCATTGTTTGGTTCATCATCATAGTGTGGAATTCTTGAGTCTTTATTGCTGTTTGTCACGTTGATGAGGATGAGCCCGTGTCCACGTCCATGGTGTTAAAGTCAATTATTCATCCTGAAAGATTCTGCCACAGTTTGGTGTTCTTGACATGTCTCTTTCGATATAACTCGAAATTGCATGATTCAAAAAGCCTTGGAACGATAAGTGATAGAGCTACAATTTTTATGTTTTAAGTTTTACTAGATTCGGATGTTATCATCGTCAAACGAGCATACAAAGTTGAGTGATGTGATTCTGGCAGATTACCATCGCGAAGTTTCATGGACTACATTGAAGACCAAGTAATGGCGTATTGGGCTTCATTAATTGTTCACGCCACTTTAATGTTTTTAGGGTTTATTTTGGGCTTTAATTTCGTTATTAGTGAGTCCATTACTTGTCCAATTATCTTGCATGATAATTTGGAAAGTAATCTCCTATTTTTTAGGAATTTTTAGAAAAGTAGTGTTTTGGAAAACAAATTTGTACTTTGCTTCCTCAATGATGAGGAGGCTCACCCAAGAAACTTTGTGAATGATCCATTGCAAGGAGTTGGGGGACCTATGACTCGTTCGAGGACTAAACGTATGAGGAGCGCACTACACACGTTGATCAAAAACATATTTGAGCAAGAAAATGTTCGTGAAGCTCGTAAGGAGGACGCAACCATCATTTCTTGTTTGGAAGTGTCTAGAATGGAGTTCAATATTATGGTGGATCGAAATGAGGCATTGGAATGAAGAAGAGAAGTTTCTGGAGAGCTTCGAACGCATATCAAAGACTTTCGGCCGTCCGAAACTGTTGAAGAAAAATTGAATTTCTCTGGAGAGTTTCGGACGCATCAGCCAGACTTTCGGCCGTCCGAAACCCGTGTCCGAAACTGTCGCTGATTGTCACTTTTGAATTTTTCTGTTGACTTTTGTTAGGGTTTTTGGGAGCCTATAAAAGGCTAATTCATGTACGTTAGCTGCAGACAATTCTGAAATTAAAAACTTGAGAGCTTCAAGCTTTTCTTTTGTTCTTTGTGAAGAACAATCCATTCCATTCAATCAAGATTGTGATTGAATTGAAATCCTTAATAGCAAAGTTTCTAAGGGCAAGTCCACTTAGGGTGTTTGTTCCTAACTTGATAGGTACGTTTTTTATTCATATATTGAATTGGGGGCTGCCTCCTTTTGTGTTTATGCTATAAATTCATACAAAATCCTCAAATTGATCTTGGGTTTACGTTCTATAATCTCTTTGGGTAATTAGATCGTATCAGATTGGTATCAGAGCCAATTTGGGGAATTTTTCCATCAAAGACTTTCATCTTTTGTTGTTTTATGACTTGAATTTTTTTTTCTTCTGTTTTTGTTTTGTTGTTGTTATTGATTGTATCTTGTTCTTCATATCATTGTTTGTGATTTGTGGCCAAGAAGAAAATTTAAAAAAAAAACTGCAGAAAAAAAAATAGTGCAGAAAAAAATATATAGTGCAAAAAACGTGAAAACAAAGTGCAAAAATTGATAAAAAAAAAAGGCCAATTTGATTTTTGGTTCTTGAGTTTCAGTTTTGGTAACATTCAAGGTAACCTCTTCACCTTTATTTCGTAGAAACCTTATTGAAATTGTTGAATTGCAAATTGTGCAGAAATTTTCCTTTTTGATTCATGCTTAAAAGTTGCTGCACTAATTCATTGTGGACATTAGTGAGTTTATGTTGTTTTGGGAAATCAATTGTGTTCCGCAATCTTGAGTCATTGTATTGCATTTGTTTGGTTCCTTGTTGAAATTTGTTGTGGCATAAAGCCAATTCTTGTGTCATAACATTGTGACCCGTTGCTTCATTGTCTTTCTCTTAAATTTTCTTTTGTGAAATCATTTCCGTTCCTTAAGAGTCTTTCGTTGCCTTTAAGCATTCCTAATTGAATTGCATTCTTGGTTGGTGTATGAGTTTTTGTTCAACTCAAAGAACTTATAAAGAGAGCTAAGTGAGTTTTCATTCTTTTGTGTGATACACAAGAGTGAGAGTAAACACTTAGGGAGTGGAAAGGACAACTTATATTCCTAAATTCATTATGAGTGGGGAAGGTACTAGTAATCCTACAGGTACTAGTAATCTCAAATGTACTAGTGAACCAACAATCAATCTTGAAACTGTTTTTAAAGCTATTCAAGCACAGTTTGATAAAATCAATGTTAGGCTTGATTTTCTAGAGTCTAATGAACCAACAACGGGGGAGAGAGCGTGTAGGAATCCATTATTTGAGGGGGAAGATTATGAGGAAGTGTCGGAGGAGGAAGAAGAAAGGACATGGGGTCGAGGCAGGAATAATAGGGATTACAGGAATGATAGGAATGATAAGAGGAAGGACAATCACATGGGTTCTATTAAAATGAAAATTCCAGAATTTCAAGGGAAGAATGATCTTGAGGTTTACTTAGAGTGGGAAAGGAGGGTAGATCATGTTTTTGACTGTCATGACTATTCGGAGGAGAAAAAGGTGAAGTTAGCCATAGTGGAGTTTACCAATTATGCTTCAATTTGGTAGGACCAGTTAGTACACAATAGAAGGAGGTATGGAATGAGGCCAGTTAGGACTTGGGCGGAGGTTAAGAGGATAATGAGAAAGAGGTACGTTCCTACTCATTACCAAAGGGATGTAGTGAGGAAATTGCAAACCTTGAACCAGGGTAATAAGAGTGTGGAGGAGTATTTTCAGGAGATGGATGTATCCTTGATTCGGGCCAACATAGATGAGGACCCTGAGTTTACAATGGGTAGATTTTTGGCGGGTTTGAATAGGGAGATAGCCAATGTGGTAGACTTGCAAGAATATGCCGATATGGAGGAGTTGTTTCACAAGGCTTTGAAAGTTGAAAGACTTGTTAAGTCTAGAGGGAAGAATACTTGGAAGAGTTCTTGGAAGGATAATAAGCCAGTGACTAACACCAAATTTGGGAGTGCCAATGTTGACTCCAAGCCTAAGGTAGAACCGAAATGGGGAGTCGGAAAGGATAAGGTTGAGATGAAAACAAATGTGAGGAGTAAAGACATAAGGTGTTATAAGTGCCAAGGTATAGGACACATAATATCCCAATGCCCAAACAAAAGGACAGTGTTCGTGTTACCTAATCGGGAGTGTGAGAATGTGCATTCCGATGATGAAAGTGATATACCGTGTGTTGAGGAGAGTGATGAAGAGGAAGAGCTACCAATGGTGGGGAGAGGCACTTGTCAACTTAAGAGTTCTAAATGTCCAATCTAAGATAGAAGGAGAGTTAGTGCAAAGGGACAATATTTTTCACACTAGGTGTCATGTGCAAGGAAAGGTGTGTAGCTTGATCATTGATAGCGGGAGTTGTACTAACATAGCTAGTACATTTTCGGTAGAGAAGTTAGGGTTGAAAACGCTTAAGCATCCAAAACCCTATAGATTGCAGTGGTTGAGTACTAGTGGGGGGGTCAAGGTGACCAAACAAGTGAAAGTTGAGTTTGTGATAGGTCGGTATAAGGATGAGGTGATGTGTGATGTGGTGCCTATGCAAGCTGCCCATATTCTTCTGGGGCGTCCTTGGCAGTTTGATCGAAAGGTAGTGTATGATGGGTATACTAATAAGTACACATTGGAGATGAATAATCGCAAGCATACATTGGTGCCATTGAAACCTTGGGAGGCACATGAAGACCAGATTCGCATTGTAAAAGATTTTGAAAAGAAAGAAAAAGGCGAATCAAGTGAGAGTAAAAGCCGAGAGGAAATCATCAAAAGTGAGGAAGAAAAATCTGAAAATGGATAACATAAATTGAGTGTTTTTGCAACAAAAAGAGAGATAAAAGAAACATTTAGAGTTGGAGAGTGTGTTTTTCTTTTATTGTATAAAGATGTGTTTTTGCTTGATGCTAAGATGCTTGATCTTTTGCCTCGAGAAGTGGTATTTTTATTGCACGAATACAAAGACATTTTCCCCGAGGAGATGCCTTCAGGACTTCCACTATTACGAGGAATCGAGCACCAAATCGATTTCCTTCAGGGAGCATCTATTCCGAGTCGATCGGCTTATCGAGCTAATCCGGAGGAATCTAAGGAAATCCAGACTCAAGTGGAGGAGTTGCTACAAAAAGGGGCTGTGAGGGAGAGCCTTAGTCCATGCGCGGTGCCTATTATTTTGGTCCCCAAGAAGGACACGAGTTGGAGGATGTGTATGGACTGCCGAGCCGTCAACAAAATTACGGTAAAGTATCGTCATCCTATTCCTCAACTTGATGATATGTTGGATGAGTTGCATGGTGCATGTATATTTTCTATGGTCGATTTGAAAAGTGGTTATTTCCAAATCCGCATGAAAGAGGGAGATGAGTGGAAAACCGCTTTCAAAACAAAATTTGTTTTATATGAGTGACTTGTCATGCCTTTTGGGTTGACAAATGCGCCTAGCACATTTATGAGATTAATGAACCATGTTTTGAGATCTTTCATAGGGAGGTTTGTTGTTGTTTATTTCGATGACATATTAATTTATAGTAAGTCGTTGGATGAACATGTGTTGCATTTAAGAGAAGTTTTCATTGTATTACGAGAACATAAATTATATGCCAATTTGAAGAAATGCACTTTTTATATGGATTCAATTGTGTTTCTTGGTTTTGTTGTGAGTGCTAACGGCATTAAGGTAGATGAAGAGAAGTTTAGGGCAATCAAAGAATGGCCTACACCAAAGAATGCCAGTGAGGTCCGGAGTTTTCATGGTTTGGTGGAATTTTATCGAAGGTTTGTTAAACATTTTAGCATTATTGCCGCACCATTGAATGATCTAGTTAAAAAGCATGCTGCATTTAAATGGGAAAAAGTGCATGCAAAGGCTTTTAACTTGTTGAAAGACAAACTCACACAAGCACCTGTTTTAATGTTGCCTAATTTCGATAAAGTTTTTTAAGTTCAATGTGATGCCTCTGGGCTTGGGATTGGAGCTGTTTTGATGCAGGACTCGAAGCCGATAGCGTATTTCAGCGAGAAAATGCATGGGGCTATCCTGAACTATCTAACGTATGACAAAGAGCTTTATGCTCTCGTGAGGGCGTTGCAAACTTGGCAACATTATTTGTGGCCAAAGGAGTTCGTTATCCACTCCGATCATGAACCACTCAAGCATTTGAAGTCTCAAGAGAAGCTGCATCGAAGGCATGCTAGGTGGATGGAATTCATTGAATCTTTCCCTTACGTCATCAAGCACAAGAAGGGTAAGGAAAATATAGTGGCAGATGCTTTGTCACGAAGGTATGTGCTTCTTACCTTTTTACAGTCAAAGTTGTTGGGATTTGATTTATTTAAGGGATTGTATGTTGATGATAGTGAATTTGGTGCAATGTTTACTGAATGTGCACAAACTGCATTTGAAGATTATTTTCAGCATGATGGTTTTCTTTTCATGAAAGGGAAATTGTGTGTGCCTAAGAGTTCATATCGTGAATTACTTGTTAGGGAAGCACATTGTGGGGGTCTTATGGGGCATTTTGGAATCATAGAGACATCAGACATATTGCATGAACATTTTTATTGGCCTAAAATGAGAAATGATGTTCAAAGTTTTTGTGCAAAATGTGTTTCATGTCGTCAAGCAAAGTCTAAGGTCATGCCTCACGGTTTTTATACCCCATTACCCGTTCCTAGTCATCCATGGGTCGACATATCAATGGATTTTGTGTTAGGGTTGCCTAGGACACAGTCGGGTCATGATAGCATATTTGTGGTTGTCGATCGCTTTAGCAAAATGGTGCATTTCATAGCGTGCAATAAGACTAATGATGCATCTCATATTGTTGAGTTATTCTTTCGTGAAATAGTTAGATTGCATGGAATTCCGAAAACCATTATTAGTGATCGAGATGTGAAGTTTTTGAGTCATTTTTGGTGCACATTATGGTCTAGGTTAGGTACGAAGTTGTTGTTTTTCACAGCTGCACATCCGCAAACGGATGGGCAAACTGAAGTTGTTAATCGAACAATAACAACCTTGCTTCGAGCTTTAATTCAGAAAAATTTGAAAAGTTGGGAAAAATGTTTGCCACATGTAGAATTTGCATATAATAGGGCCATGCATTCCACTACATCTTATTCTCCGTTTGAAGTGGTTTATGGGTTTAATCCACTAACGTCTTTAGATGTATTGCCTATTTCTACTAGTCATATTTTGGATTTAAATGTAAGCAGAAGGCGGATCACATCAAGGAAATGCATGGCAAAGTTCGAGCAAACATTGAGCGTCGAAATGAACAAGTTTTAAATAGAGCAAATCAGGGGAGAATCAAAATTTCTTTTGAATACGGAGATTGGGTGTGGGTTCATATGCGCAAAGAACGATTTCCACATCAACGGAAATCAAAGCTTCAACAAAAGGGAGATGGTCCATTTCAAGTTTTATCTAAAATTAATGATAATGCATATGTTATTGATTTGTCTAGTGAATTTGGTAATGTTTCTAGCACGTTTAATGTTAGTGATCTTTCTTTGTATGACCTAGGTGATTCGAGGACGAATCCTCTTGAGGAAGGGGAGAATGATGAGGAGGCTCACCCAAGAAGTTTTGTGGATGATCCATTGCGAGGAGTTGGTGGACCTATGACTCGTTCGAGGACTAAACGTATGAGGAGCTCACTACACACGTTGATCAAGAACATATTTGAGCAAGAACTTGTTCGTGAAGCTCGTGAGGAGGACGCAACCATCATTTCTTGTTTGGAAGTGTCTAGAATGGAGTTCAATATTATGGTGGATCGAAATGAGGCATTGGAATGAAGAAGAGAAGTTTCTAGAGAGTTTCGGACGCATCTCAAAGAGTTTCGGCCATCCGAAACCCGCATCCGAAACTGTCGCTGATCGTTACTTTGGAATTTTTCTGTTGACTTTTGTTAGGTTTTTTGGGAGCCTATAAAAGGCTAATTCATGTACGTTAGCTGCAAACAATTTTGAAATTCAAAACATGAGAGCTTGAAGCTTTTCTTTTGTTCTTTGTGAAGAACAATCCATTCCATTCAATCAAGATTGTGATTGAATTGAAATCCTTGATAGCAAAGGTTCTAAGGGCAAGTCCACTTAGGGTGTTTGTTCCTAACTTGATAGGTACGTTTTTCATTCATATATTGAATTGGGGGCTGCCTCCTTTTGTGTTTACGTTATAAATTCATTCAAAATCCTCAAATTGATCTTGGGTTTACGTTCTATAATCTCTTTGGGTAATTAGATCGTATCACTCACAATAACCGATTCTTGTCTTATACAAGGATTAGGAAACTAAGTTTGTTAGAGAAAGTATTCCAATCCACTTTGGAATAGGATTAGGGTTTCATGTTTTTGTAGCCTATTTATAGGTGAGTTTTTCACATGAAAAAAAAAGTTGAATATTGATAATTTTAGCTTTGCTAAAGTGTTTGTGCAGCCCTAAAAAGTTGTGAAACAAAACGTGAATAATTCTTCTAAGTTTAGTAGAATTTTCATAAGAACCGAGATCCTTAAGTTAAGACCTTTAGGTGATCTTACTTGTTCTTGATTTAAAGAACACACCAAACTAAATTAATTCAATGCCTTGATTTACATAGGTTGAACTAAATTCGTTTGTAATAACGTGTTGGATGTGATTGATTTCAATCATTTATAGCCGTTCAATATCTTCATTGTTTTCGTGTTTAATTTCCTCATTTTTCTTGTTTCTTGTTCTTGTTGTTCGTGTTGGTTGCGAAACAAACGATCCAAAGGAGTGGAACTCGTGTGGAGCTGGACTTCATCCTACTCCATTCGTATCACACGTCCAAAACATTAGGGTGTCAAATTAGGGTTTCTTCAAAACCCTAGTTTCAGTTCTTAAGATCATAACTTTCTTGTTTCTTATCCGATTCTTGATCTTTCTTTTGTGTTAGTTTCATCATTGTGTTGCCTCCATATTGCATTTTGATCGAACTTCTACCCCGCTCGATAAAGACATGTTCTTGAACACTTTCTTGAAATTCCGAAGGCTCTAAATTTGAAAACTTGAGCTTGATTCTTGTTCTTTACATTGAGTCTTGAATATTTTGTGGAGTTGGCATTTGAAAATTTGAAATTCTTGGAGATACATTGAGGTTTGGACAAAAAAAAGGCCAAATTCAAAAATAAAAAAAATAAAAAAATGCCAAATTAAAAAAAAAATAAAAAAAATAAAAAAATTTGTCCTTCCTGAAAAATAGGTTCGGACGGTGTGAGGCGTCCGAAAGATGCGTCGGAAACTCTGCAAAAAAAGTGTCGTTCCAGTAGTTTAGGTTCGGACGGTGTGAGGCGTCCAAAAGGTGCGTCCGAAACTCGAAAGTGCCATATCTTGTTCAATACAACTCGGATCCAAGTTATTCAAATTGCGTTTTCTTCGTCTTAGAGTCTACTTTCTGTTTCTCTTAGATTCTGAAGTTAAATTAGTTACAACCCACACGTGTTCTTAAATCTCTTGTGACGTGTTTTCTTTGATAATTCTCTTGATTTTACTTGTGAAGGTTTATTGTGTGGAACTTGTTGATTTAGACTTGTTATCAAAATTATTGAACTTGGTAAGTCTCAATAGTCCAAACAAATTCATTACTTGAGAGCATTAGTGATACGATCCTAGACCCTTATGGATTCTAAGAACGCAAACTGATGAGAACATGGGCAACCTCAAGGAGAATGTAGGAGAATGTCGTCATGGTTTGAAGGCATGGGATATTTTCAAGATGGTTTAGAGGCATTGGATAACCAAGGGGATAAGAGAAGCAAAATATATATATATATTCATTGATTGAAAGATGTTTTTGATCTTGAAGTAGTTCGTGAAGTTCGTGACAAGGATGCAACGTTTATTTCATGTTTAGAAGCATCACGAATGGAGTACAATGTTGTTGTGGATCGAAATCGAGCAATAGAAAGGAGAAAGGCTGAGAAACAAATAGGTTCGGACACCTCAGCAAACTCTCGACCGTCCGAAAGTTAGGTTCGGACGACCACAGGGGTCCGAAACTACCGTCCGAAATGTTGAAGAAAATGATGAGCCTCAGAAGTTTAGGTTCGGACATTGCAGGGGAGTTTCGGCCTTCTGAAACTTAGTATCGGACGCTCCAGCTGAGTTTCGGCCGTCCGAAACTGTCGTGACCAGATTTTACATGTTTTTAGTCAAATGGGTTCGGACGATCTCAGAGTCCGAAACTACCGTCTGAAACCTTCGCTGAACGTTATTTTTGAATTTTTGTTGACTTTTTCCATTAGGGTTTTGGAGCCTATAAAAGGCTATCTCATGTACGTTATTTGCAGACTTTAGACTTTTGACATTTGAAACTTTATGAGTTTTGTTTGAAAAACTTTCTTTTTGTTCTTTGTGAAGAACAACCGATTCTATTTCAATCAAGGGTGTTGATTGGCTTGGAATTTTGATAACAAAGGTTCTAAGGGCAAGTCTTCTTAGGGTGTTTGTTCCTAACAATTGATAGGTACGTTTTTGACTCATTTATTGAATTGGGGGTTACCTCCTTATGTGTTCTTGTTTCTAATTCAAATTATTCCTCAAATTGATCTTGGGTTACGCTCCTAAAATTCATTCGGGTCTAGGATCGTATCAGTTTGGTATCAGAGCCAAATTGGGGAATTTGCCATCAAAGAATTGCATCTTTCATTGTTTTTTTGTGAATTTGATATATTGTGTCATTGTTGCATTGTTGATTCCATTGTTTGGTATTGTGTTCTTCTTATCATTGTTGCAGATTGTGGCCAAGAAGAAACTTGAAAAAAAAAATTGCAGAAAATTCGATTAAAAAAAACTGCAGAAAAAAAGTTGCAGAAACGATAAAAAAAAGAGAAAAAAAGGCCAATTTGAGTTTTGATTCTTAAGATTTAGTTTGAGTATTTCAAGGTAACATTCTCACCTTGTTCCCTTAGCAAAATTGTGGCATTTGTTGAATTGCAAAAGTGTGCAGAAATTCTTTTCAATACATATCTATAGAAATTGCTGCACTAAGTCAAATTGGATTATTGTATAATTCTTGTTTGTTTTGAAAAATTAATTGAGTCTTGAAAGCTTATGTCATCTTGTTGAACTTGTGGTATTGGGTAACATTTTGATTCTTGTTGCCTACTTTTCATTCCATTGTTCAAGAGTTTTTGTACTCATTCATGTTCCTTAGAGTCTTTTATATTTCTTTCAATGTTCTGAGTCAATTGAATTCTTGGTTGGTGTATGAGTGTGATAGCAATCCATCATGCCTATGCCAAAGTCGACTTCTAGTGTTCATCCATTGACAAATCTTGATGGACCAATGACAAGGTCAAGGAGCAAAATGATGAAGGAGGCGTTGCAAGCATTATTGCTAACTCATTGTGAAGAGTTGGACATCTTTGAAGAGAATCATGATCCGGTCCAAGCATCTTCAACTAATGGAGTTTTATGGAATATCTCTTCTATCACAATCCATGAAGAGATGGATCAATAACAATGAAGTCCAAGGAAAGGCGTGTTTGGGCTTTTACTTGCAGATCACGCCCTTTTTATTAAATAAATTAGGGTTTTATTTAATGTTGTTTTAAGCCCACATTGACGTTTTAATTTATTAATATATGGGCTTGGAATTTTGGTTTTAATAAATTTTACTTGGCCCAATTATCTTGTATGATAATGGCAAGTAAAAGTTTAGGAAACTTAAGAAGTCAAATTGAGTTTTGCTTCTTCATAGTTTAGGAAACAAAGGAAGCCAAAACGTGTTTGGCCACCTTGATAAAACCGTGTGCCCTAATCCTTATTAGAAAATGATTAGTTTGTTAGTTGTTAGTTTCCAATTCCAATTTGGAAAGTTGGTTAGTTTAGAAGTCAAGTTGTAATTGACTTGAGTTAGGGTTTACAAGCCTTGGCTGAATTAGCCTCTATAAAAGGCCATCAATGTAAACGATTTTTCATAGATGAATTTTGATAAAGTTTAGCTTTGCTAAAGTGTTTTTACAGCCTTGAAAAGTTGTGAAGCAAAACATGAATTAATTCAATTAAGTTTAATTGAGTTTTCATAAGAACCGCGAACCTAGAAGCTAAGACCTTTAGGTGAACTTACAAGTTCTTGATTCAAAGAACAAGCCAAACTGATGTGTTTAGCCTTTGAATTTTCATAGGTTGGCCGAATCCTTTTGATTCATATGTGGGGGTTTGATTACTTCATATTAAATCTTTTCGTGTCAATATCTTTTAATTTCTGTTTTTGTGTAATTCCGCATCTTTGTGATTCTTGTTTTTGGTTCGAGTTTTGTAAGCAACGGTCCAAAGAAAATGGATTCGAGTGGTCTAAGGTGCTGCATCTTGATCATTCATATCAATTGGTATCAGAGCTCAAGGTTGTCTTCCAAATTCAGGTTTTTATTCTCGGTTTTTGAGTCTTCTTGTGTCTCAGTTTTTCTTGCTGTTTTTGCATCATTTTTTTGCTGCTGTTTTTGCGTCTTTTTGCAGCTGTTCTTGAGTCAATTTTCTCCAGTAAATTTGTGTCTTAATTCAGTCCTAAAGTCTTCATAATTCTGTCCAAAAATCGCATGCAAAAGATTGTTGAAAACTGCCCAAAATCGCTAGTTTGCTTGTTCTCGGTTTTGCGAATTTTTGTGTTGTTTTCTTGCTGATTTATGTTACGTTTTTGTTGCTGTTCTTGGTGTCTATATTCTGCACTTTTTGTTGTCTTCATAGTGTTGAATTCCATTGGTTTTCATTGCTGTCCACACGTCATACTTGTTTTGAGTCAAGAATTAGGGTTTCTTACAAACCCTAGTTTTGGTCAAGATTGCATAATTTTCTTGTTTCTTATCCGAATTGCATTCTTTCTTTTTTGTTAGTTTCTTTGTTTCATTCTTGTCATAGTGTGTTTCGATCAAACTTTTATCACACTTGAAAAAGATAAGTTCTTGAACACTTTCTTGAACTTCTTGATTTTCTTGAAAATCCAAAAGTGTCAAAATTTGAATCTAAAGCCATATTCTTGATCTTCTTGATAAATCTTGAATATTCTGTGAAAGTGGCACATGTAAATTCATAATTCTTGGTGAGATATTAAAGTTTGAAAATTTTAAGGTTTTTAAGGTTAAGACAAAAGACACAACATCCTAAAACCCTAATCCTAGGTTGTTGTTTTCAAACCTTAAAATTTTTTGTTTGTCCTAGGTTCTTGTCCGAACCTTAATTGTTTTTGTTTGTCCAAGGTTTGTGTCCAAACCTTAAAAAGTTTGTTTTGTCCTAGGTTGTAGTCCGAACAAAAAAAAAAAAGTGGCCGAATTTAAAAAAAAAGGCCCAACTCAAAAAAAAAGGCTGAACTATAAAAAAAAAAAGCCCAATACAAAAAAAAAAGATATATATATATATTCGGACTTTTATTTATTATTTTCATTTTATTATTATTATTTTTTATTTAATTTAATTTATTCTTGAAGAACACATTGTTCTTAAGTTGATTACTTGAAAACCACCTTGGATTAAAAGTGCCATAACTTTCTCAATACAACTCGGAATTAAGTGATTCAAATTGCGTTTTCTTCGTCTTGAAATCTACTTTTTGTTTCTCTTAGTTTCTGAAGTTAAATCAAGTTATACCCACACGTGTTCTTAAATACTCTTGACGTGAATTTTTTAAAAACTTCTTTGGTTTTCACTTGTGAAAATTTGTGGTGGAATTAATTGGTTGAGTCTTGTTATTACAATCATTGAACCAGTAAGTTCCATAGTTTGAGAGTATTAGTATAGGGTATACAAGAGAAAAGCCATCACACTAGAGAGGAGAGTACCTACTACCCCATATTGTGAGAACCCGTGAGATATATTTCTATATATTTCTTGTGTTTTTACTAACTTGCAGGTACAAATGGAGGGTGAAGAATCTAAATCACCAAAGGTAGTGGACCAAAAGTTCACTAATGATGTCCTCTTTGACATGATCCGAAAACTCATACTCAAAGTTGATAGTTTGTCTTCACCACCACCCAAGGGTTCCAAATCCCGAAGAGTTGAGTTTGAATCAGACAATGACTCTAGTCATGATGAGGAGGAGGAAGAGGAGGACACGAGTTCTTCTAAGAAAGGTGACAAATCTAAGATTTCAATTGGTTCTTTAAAGCTAACTATCCCTACTTTTCATGGTAAAGCAGATCCCGAGGCTTATTTTGATTGGGTTCGTGAGTTTGAGCACTTCTTTGAAGGCCATGATTACTCCGAAAAGGAGAAATATCGAATTGCATTTGTGCACCTTAAGGATTATGCTAGTTTATGGTGAGATGAAGTTATGAGGTCTAGACGTCAAGATGGTGAAAGGCCAATCAAGACATGGAGCCAAATGAAGATACTTATGAGGAAAAAATATGTCCCTTCTCATTACAACCTTGAGTTGAACAGAAAATTGCATTCTCTTGTGCAAGGTAATAAATCGGTTGAGGAGTATTATCATGAGATGGAAGCTTTGATGATCAAGGCTAATGTGCATGAAGATCCCGACTCCACTATAGAACGATTTTTGAGAGGTATGCATTCTGATTTAGCATATCATGTGGATTTACAAAGTTATGTCGACATTAATGAGCTTGTGCATAAGGCTATTAAGATTGAAAGGCATATAAAAGGGAAGAATAAGTTTTCACAACCGTCACCACCATGGCAAAAAGATAAGAAGCCGAATGTTGTCCCTTGTTCTCCATCCACAAGGCCACGACAATTCACTTCAACTCAGCCATCAAGTGCACCTTCCAATGTCCCAAAATCAGTTCCGAAGGTTGCTGAATCCCCTCCAGAATCGGCGCCAACTTCAGCAACAAGATTGAGGGATATTCGTTGTTATAAGTGTCAAGGTTACGGTCATATGCGATCCGATTGCCCTACTAGTAAGTTGATGATTATTCTTGACAACGGAGAAGTTGAGAGTGATGAGGATTGTGTTGATATGCCACCACTTGAGGAGAAATATGTAAGAGATAAAAGTGAAGATTTCGATGGTTCTTCTTATAAGGTTGGTGATTATTGTTTAGCCTCTCGTCGAGTATTTAATACACATCCACTTGTTGATGAAGATTTGATCCATTGTGAAAACATATTTCATACACGTTGCATGGTTTAAAATAAAATTTGCACTGTTATTATTGATAGTGGTAGTTGTGCAAATGTGGCAAGTACTTTACTTGTAAATAAGCTGAATTTGACTTGCATGAAACATCCCAAACCATATAGACTTCAATGGTTAAATAATTCAGCTGAATCACGAGTAACCAAGCAAGTTAAATTTACATTTACCATTGGTAGTTATGTTGATAAAGTTACATGTGATGTTGTTCCAATGGAAGCTAGTCATATATTGCTTGGAAGACCTTGGCAATTTGATAGAGATGTTGTGTATCATGCCAAGAAGAACTTTTACCATTTTTCGCACCAAGGTAAAAAGTTTAATTTGAGAGCGTTAAGTCCTAGTGAAGTCTTTGAAGATCAAGCTAAGATAGCTAAGGCTTATGGTGCAATGCGTGAAGCAAAGGAGAAGAAGTTACAAGAGAAGAACAATGTAACTAGCATAGGGCTAAACATTGTAACTAGAAACAGTGATAGTGATAGCCGAAGTAAGTTGTTTCAAAATCTTGTAATTATGCTTCTAAAACTGAGGTTAAGAGAGCAATATTAGATAGGCAAGTAGTGTATTTACTTTTTCGCAAGGATGTACTTATCATTGATAGTGCTCACCTTGATTCTTTTCCTAGTATTGTTTCAGCTGTTTTGCAGGAATATGGAGATGTGTTTCCTGAGGATTTACCAAAAGGTTTACCACCGATCAGAGGTATTGAACATCAAATCGATTTCATACCTGGAGCTCAAATTCCAAACCGTCCAGCCTATAGAGCAAACCCTGAGGAGACAGAGAAAATTCAACGCCAAGTGGACGAACTTATTGACCGAGGTATGGTTCAAGAATCTTATAGTCCATGTGCTGTTCCTGTTATTTTAGTTCCTAAAAAGGATGATTCATGGAGAATGTGTGCTGATTGTCGTGCCATAAATAAAATAACTATTAAGTATAGACATCCTATTCCTAGACTAGATGACATGCTTGATGAGTTATATGGTTCATGCATATTTTCTAAGATAGACCTAAAGAGTGGTTGTTATCAAATTCGAATGAAAGAAGGTGATGAATGGAAAACTGCTTTCAAAACAAAGTTTGGTTGGTATGAATGGTTAGTCATGCCTTTTGGTTTAACCAATGCACCAAGTACTTTTATGAGATTAATGAATCAAGTTTTTTGTCACTTCATTGGAAAATTTGTTGTGGTCTATTTTGATGATATCCTTATATATAGTAAATCACTTGATGAGCATGTTGATCATTTAAGACAAGTGTTTGCTATTTTACGTGAGAACAAATTATATGCTAACCTTAAAAAGTGTTCTTTTTGTATGGAATCAATTATCTTTTTAGGTTATGTTGTTAGTTCTCAAGGTATATCTGTTGATGAGTCAAAGGTTAAGGCAATTCAGTGTTGGTCTCGACCTACATGTGCTAGTGATGTTAGAAGCTTTCATGGATTGGCAAGTTTTTATAGGAGATTTATTAAAGATTTTAGTACTATAGCAGCTCCTCTAAATGAACTTGTTAAGAAAAATGTTGTCTTTGAATGGAAGGAAGAACATGAAAATGCTTTTAACAAGTTGAAATATTTGTTGACTCATGCGCCTTTACTTGCTTTGCCCAATTTTAGTAAAGCTTTTGAGATACACTGTGATGCCTCCGGGATAGGTATTGGTGCTGTTTTGATGCAGGAATCAAGACCGATGGCCTATTTTAGTGAAAAGCTCAATGGGGCGCAATTGAAGTATGCAACTTATGACAAAGAGTTGTATGCGTTGGTAAGGTCATTACAGGTTTGGCAACATTATCTATGGAAAATTGAATAAGAGGCATGAAAGCCTTAATTTTCTGAAATCTCAAGGAAAATTGAATAAGAGGCATGCTAAGTGGTTAGAGTTTATTGAAACTTTTCCTTATGTGATTAAGTATAAATCTGGTAATGAAAATGTTGTAGCAGATGCATTATCTAGGAGACATTCGTTATTCACCTATATGCATGCTAAGTTACTTGGTTTTGATTTGATCAAGGATTTATACAAAGATGATGTTGATTTCAAAAATGTAATTGATTCTTGTGTTGTAAAGCCGAATGGAGACTTTTATATGTATGATGGTTTCTTGTTTAAAAAGGATAAATTGTGCATACCCTCATATTCCATTCGTGAATTACTTGTTAAGGAAACCCATGGGGGAGGGTTAATGGGGCATTTTGGGACTGCCAAGATTTTTGCTGTTTTGAATGAACACTTTTACTGGCCTAACATGATTAAAATTGTTAAAAGTGTTTGTGAAAGATGCATTGTATGTAAACAAACAAAATCGAAAATTATGCCTCATGGTTTGTATACACCATTGCCTGTTCCTAGTCATCATTGGGTAGACATTTCTATGAATTTTGTACTTGGATTGCCTAGATCACGTAATGGTCATGATAGCATTTTTGTGGTAGTTGATAGATTTAGTAAGATGGCACATTTCATTGCATGTTCTAAGTCTAATGATGCTACAAAAGTTGCTGATTTGTTCTTTAAGGAAATTGTAAGATTGCATGGAATTCCT
Organism: Ophiorrhiza pumila; assembly: GCA_016586305.1. Classification (NCBI taxonomy): domain Eukaryota; kingdom Viridiplantae; phylum Streptophyta; class Magnoliopsida; order Gentianales; family Rubiaceae; genus Ophiorrhiza; species Ophiorrhiza pumila. The sequence goes on along the minus strand of BLIW01000008.1, from coordinate 11,932,263 downwards.
AAGAGTATTGTTAGTGATAGAGACGTCCAGTTTTTATCTCACTTTTGGGGCACTCTTTGGAATAAGTTAGGCACTAAGTTATTATTTTCTACTGTTGCACATCCCCAAACTGATGGGCAAACTGAGGTAGTAAATCGTACTTTGTCTACTTTACTTCGTGCTATTATTCAGAAAAACGTAAAGAATTGGGAAGGTTGTTTGCCCGCATATTGAATTTGCTTACAATAGAACTGTTCATAGTTCCACTAACTGTTCGCCTTTTGAAATAGTTTATGGATTCAATCATTTAACTCCTCTTGATATTTTGCCTTTGCCTATTAATGAGTTTGTTAATGTTGAAGGTTAAAAGAAAGCAGATTTTCTTAAGGAGTTACATGAAAAAGTAAGGCATAATATTCAAAGGCGTAATGAGCAATATGCCAAACAAGCTAATAAAGGTCGGAAAAGAGTGATATTTGAACCGGGTGATTGGGTTTGGATTCACTTAAGGAAGGAGAGGTTTCCCGACAAAAAGGAAATCTAAGCTTCATCCACGAGGAGATGGTCCTTTTCGTGTTCTGGAAAGGATTGGAGATAATGCTTACAAGATGGTCCTTTTCGTGTTCTAGTGCCTATGGCAATGTTTCATCTACATTTAATGTTACTGACTTATCTTTGTTTGATGTAGGTGATTCGAGGACGAATCCTTTCGAGAAGGGAGGGAATGATAGCAATCCATCTATGCCTATACCAAAGTCGACTTCCAGTGTTCATCCATTGACAAATCTTGACGGACCAATGACAAGGTCAAGGAGCAAAAGGATGAAGGAGGCGTTGCAAGCATTATTGCTAACTCATTGTGAAGAGTTGGACATCTTTGAAGAGAATCATTATCCGGTCCAAGCATCTTCAACTAATGGAGTTTTATGGAATATCTCTTCTAACACAATCCATGAAGAGATGGATCAATAACAATGAAGTCCAAGGAACGGCGTGTTTGGGCTTTTACTTAAAGATCACGCCATTTTTATTAAATAAATTAGGGTTTTATTTAATATTGTTTTAAGCCCACATTGACGTTTTAATTTATTAATATATGGGCTTGGAATTTCGGTTTTAATAAAGTTTACTTGGCTCAATTATCTTGTATGATAATGGCAAGTAAAAGTTTAGGAAAGTTAAGAAGTCAAATTGATTTTTGCTTCTTAATAGTTTAGGAAACAAAGGAAGCCAAAACGTGTTTGGCCACCTTGATAAAACCGTGTGCCCTAATCCTTATTTGAAAAGGATTAGTTTGTTAGTTGTTAGTTTCCAATTCCAATTTGGAAAGTTGGTTAGTTTAGAAGTCAAGTTGTAATTGACTTGAGTTTGGGTTTACAAGCCTTGGCCGAATTAGCCTCTATAAAAGGCCATGATTGTAAACGATTTTTCATAGATGAATTTTGATAAAGTTTAGCTTTGCTAAAGTGTTTTTACAGCCTTGAAAAGTTGTGAAGCAAAACGTGAATTAATTCAATTAAGTTTAATTGAGTTTTTATAAGAACCGTGAACCTAGAAGCTAAGACCTTTAGGTGAACTTACAAGTTCTTGATTCAAATAACAAGCCAAACTGATTTGTTTAGCCTTTGAATTTTCATTGGTTGGCCGAATCCTTTTGATTCATACGTGGGGGTTTGATTACTTCATATCAAATCTTTTCGTGTCAATATCTTTTAATTTTTGTTTTTGTGTAATTCCGCATCTTTGTGATTCTTGTTCTTGGTTCGAGTTTGGTAAGCAACGGTCCAAAGGAAGTGGATTCGAGTGGTATAAGGTGCTGCATCTTGATCATTCATATCAGAGTGGTTAGTTCAACTAAAAGTACTTGCAAAGAAAGTTAAGAGGGTTTCAATATTTTGAGTGATACACGAGAATGAGTCTAAACACTAAGGGAGTGGTGAGGATATGTCAAATTTATTTTATCACTAACCTTTTTGTTACAAACATTCTAAATGAGTTCTATTACTCGAATAACCAATAGAGCTGAACTGGAGATTGTTAAAATGGAGTATGAAGAGCTTTCTAAAGCTTTCTCCAAGATGATAGACCAACTCAAGTACACATCGACTTGCCATTCAGTTAGAGAGTTCAAGGAAAATTCGATTGACTCAATGATAGAATCTAAAAGAGATGTCTTGTTGGCAAATCATGATTCTCATGAATTTCACAGAGAAGATTTGCTGACAAAGGACTTAGTTAAGGGAAGTGAGGAAAAAGAAAGAATTGAAAGTGAGAAAACTTGTGAGAAGAGTCGAGTAACAAAAGAAAATTCATTGAGAAAAGAGGAGGAGAAGCAAGAGTGTGGTTGTACAAAAGCTGGTGACATTCAAAAAGAGAGTAGCGAGGAAAAAGAAAAAGATCGTGATTTTGATAAAAAGAAAATGCGTATTTACGCAAGAAAAAGAGATGAGGAAGAAAATTTGAGTGACCTTAATTGTGTGAATTTCTCTAACACACTTCAAAATGTGTTTCCTTGTGTATTCGTAAATTCATTTTTGCAGGTTTGTAGAAGTACTCCAAACAACAGCCCACCTCAAGGATTGACTTTTTCAATGGACAGGTTATGCTATAAAGGTCTTGCATTGAATTTCTACAATAGAGATAATGTTCTACCAATTGGGCAAAATGAAATGCTAAGTAATTGTTCACAAATCTTAATAAGTTTTGACTATAATTTGTTGAAGCACTTGGTTGACTGTTATGCAATTGATAGTTTTGGTCTACGACCTATTCTCATGTTTGGTAGTTTAAGAGATTCTACTCGTCTTTTACAATCCATATTCCTATTTAATGTTTTGGCATGGAGCGACAATCATTCTTGTGACCAAGTTGTTTTAGCAAATCTTCAATGTTTTCACTTGAGCTTAATAGATGATGCTTACATTTACAATTGTTTTGTTCATAAGCATGATACTTTTACTCGCAATTGTTTAATTAGCATTGATATGAGAGGTTATTCTTGATTTCTTATATGGTCTATGGCATGAATGATACATACCTTGATGATTGTCTTATAGGGTTTGATTTCTCTGGAAAAGTTGATAAAGCTACCCGACATGGAAATTTTGTGAATAAATTTGTTATAGTGACTTACAATTTATTGATGCATAACACACATAACGTTTCCTTGTGTATAGTGTTTTGTTTTGCTTTGCAGGGTATGACAATTTGTTGGTCTAAGATGTTACAATTTCCATTGCAATTAAGTCTTGCCAAGATGGAGTTCAAAGTAGAGGTTTTTGATCCCAGTATCTCTACGAAGGCACAAGATTCGAGGTCAAATCTTCTTCAGGAGGGGAGGAATGATGAGAATATGGGCAACCTCAAGGAGAGTGTAGGAGAATGTCGTCATGGTTTGAAGGCATTGGATATTTTCAAGATGGTTTAGAGGCATTGGAGAACCAAGGGGATAAGAGAAACAAAATATATATATATTCATTGATTGAAAGATGTTTTTGATCTTGAAGTAGTTCGTGACAAGGATGTAACGTTTATTTCTTGTTTAGAAGCATCACGAATGGAGTACAATGTTGTTGTGGATCGAAATCGAGCATTGGAAAGGAGAAGGGCTGAAAAACAGATAGGTTCGGACGCCTCAGCAAACTTTAGGCCATTCGAAAGTTAGGTTCGGACGACTACAGGGGTCCTAAACTACCGTCCGAAATGTTGAAGAAAATGATGAGCCTCAGAAGTTTAGGTTCGGACCCTGTAGGGGTGTTTCGGCCGTCTGAAACTTAGGATCGGACGCTCCAGCTGAGTTTCGGCCGTCCGAAACTGTCGCGCGACCAGATTTTACATGTTTTTAGTCAAATGGGTTCGGACGATCTCAGAGTCCGAAACTACCGTCCAAAACCTTCGCTGAACGTTATTTTTGAATTTTTGTTGACTTTTTCCATTACCGTTTTGAAGCCTATAAAAGGCTATCTCATGTACGTTATTTGCAGACTTTAGACTTTTGACATTTGAAACTTTATGAGTTTTGTTTGAAAAACTTTCTTTTTGCTCTTTGTGAAGAACAACCGATTCTAATTCAATCAAGGGTGTTGATTGGCTTGGAATTTTGATAGCAAAGGTTCTAAGGGCAAGTCTTCTTAGGGTGTTTGTTCCTAACAATTGATAGGTACGTTTTTTATTCATTTATTGAATTGGGGGCTACCTCCTTATGTGTTCTTGTTTGTAATTCAAATTATTCCTCAATTGATCTTGGGTTACGCTCCTAAAATTCCTTCGGTTCTAGGATCATATCACAAACCCAATATCAATTGAGGAATTTAAACGAATAAATTAATAAGATGAATAGAACGCAAAGGAGGCAGCCCAAGATTTAATGAATAAATTGAAACGTACCTATCAATTGTCACGTAACAAACACCCTAAGAAGACCTGCCCTTAGAACCCTTGTTATCAAGAAACCCACACAATCAAGCTCTTAATTGAATGAAATAAATTGTTCTTCACAAAGAACACAAGAAAGTTTACAACTCTCAAAATTCAAAATTAGCAAAGTCCCAACAAAACGTTCACAAAAGGTTTCCTTTTATATGCAAGAAACCCTAAAGAAAATAACGGCTAACAAATTTAAAGCAAAATAGTCCGCGTTCCCCCACGTCGCGACGTCGGTGGTTACACGTCGCGACGTGGGGATCATTCTTGATTTAATGTCGAATTTTGGTGAATTTTCTTCCAACTTGAAAACTTCCAGAGAGTAGAAATAGGCATGCATTTCCTTGATGTGATCCGCCTTCTGCTTACCATCTAAATCCAAAATGTGACTAGTAGAAATAGGCAATACATCTAAAGGCGTTAGTGGATTAAACCCATAAACCACTTCAAACGGAGAATAAGGTGTAGTGGAATGCATGGTCCTATTATATGCAAATTCTATATGTGGCAAACATTTTTCCCAACTTTTCAAATTTTTCTGAATTAAGGCTCGAAGCAATGTTGTTAAAGTACGGTTAACAAATTCAGTTTGCCCATCCGTTTGTGGATGTGCGGCTGTGGAAAACTAAAGTTTCGTGCCTAACCTAGACAACAATGTGCGCCAAAAATGACTCAAAAACTTGGCATTTCGATCACTAACTATAGTCTTTGGAATACAATGCAATCTGACTCTTTCACGAAAGAACAATTCAGCAATATGTGATGCATCGTTAGTCTTATTGCATGCTATAAAATGCGCCATTTTGCTAAAGCAATCGACTACCACAAAGATGCTATCGTGACCCGACTGTGTCCTAGGCACCCCTAACACAAAATCCATCGATATGTCGACCCATGGATGACTAGGAATGGGTAATGGGGTATAAAAACCGTGAGGCATGACCTCAGACTTTGCTTGACGACATGAGATACATTTTGCAAAAAAATTTTGAACATTGTTTCGCCTTTTAGGCCAATAAAAATGTTCATGCAATATGTCTAGTTGCTTGGATTGCCTAGATCACGCACTGGTAATGATAGCATTTTTGTGATAGTTGATAGATTTAGTAAGATGGCACACTTTATTGCTTGTTCTAAGTCTAATGATGCTACAAAAGTTGTTGATTTATTCTTTAAGGAGATTGTACGTTTCTATGGAATTCCTAAGAGTATTGTTAGCGATAGAGATGTAAAGTTTTTATCTCACTTTTGGCGCACTCTTTGGAATAAATTAGGCACTAAGTTATTATTTTCTACTGTTGCACATCCCCAAACTGATAGGCAAACTGAGGTAGTAAATTGAACTTTGTCTACTTTACTTCGTGCTATCATTCAGAAAAACTTAAAGAATTGGGAAGGATGTTTACCACACATTAAGTTTACTTACAATCGAACTGTTCATAGTGCTACTAATTTCTCACCCTTTGAGATTGTTTATGGTTATAATTCTATAACTCCTTTAGATATTTTGCCTCTTCCTATTAATGAGTTTGTTAATGTTGAAGGTAAAAAGAAAGCTGATTTTGCTAGTGAGTTACATGAAAAGGTTAGAAATAACATACAAAGGCGTAATGAGCAATATGCTAAGAAAGCCAATAAGGGTAGAAGACAAGTGATTTTCGAAACAGGAGATTGGGTTTGGATTCACTTGAGAAAAAAGAGGTTTCCGGATAAAAGGAAATCTAAACTTCATCCAAGAGGAGATGGTCATTTTCGAGTCTTGGAAAGGATTGGAGATAATGCTTACAAGATTGAACTTCCAAGTGAGTATGGCAATGTTTCATCTACTTTCAATGTTACTGATTTATCTTTGTTTGATGTAGGTGATTCGAGGACGAATCCTTTCGAGGAGGGAGAGAATGATGGAAATCAACCAAAGTTCATCTTGCCGAAACCAACTTCACAAGATCCCTTGTCAAATCTTGATGGTCCAATGACAAGATCAAGGAGTTCAAAGATGAAGGCAGCCTTGCATTCATTGATGGCGTCAACTTATGAACGACTTGAGGAAGATCTTGCAACATCTCATTCACATGAAGTCATTTGGCATATTTCTTCAATAACAATTCATGATCCACCTTGAAGAAATAATGAAGGCCGAATTAATGGAGTCCAATAAAGAAGGCATGCTTTGGGCTTGTTTTGGATCACGCATATTTAAGTTGTTTTAATTAAGTCCACTTAACGTTTTAGTGGGCTTAATGTGGCGTTTTTAATTAAGTGTTTAAGTTATTTACTTGGCCCAATTATCTTGCATGATAATTAGGAAAGTAAGAAGACAATTCGGTTTTTACTTCTTAGTTTGTTGTAACCGAATTGCCTTGAGTTTAGGAAAGTAAAGCTCCTATCTTTTGGAAGCTTCTTAGGCGTGTTTCATAAGTGGCAAAAACTTGTTTTGCTTCTTTAGTTTCCTTATCTTTTAGTTTCCTAAACTTCGAGGAAGTTGATTTGTGTTAGGAATTAGTTAGGGTTTCATGTTTTTGCAGCCTATTTATAGGTGAGTTTTTCACATGAAATAAAAAAGTTGAATTTAGATAATTTTAGCCCTGCTAAATTTCTCTTGCAGCCATGACAAGCTTGCAGGAAAAACGTGGCAACTTCAATTGATTTCAATTATGTTTTCATAAGACCCGTGATCTTTAAGCTAAGACCTTAGAGAAAAATTACCCGTTCTTGATTTAAAGAACATGCCAAACTGATTTAATTCAACTCTTGATTTACATAAATTGAACTAAAATCTTTTTGTAATAACTTGTGGGTTTGATTAGTTAATCAATTTCCATTCGTTCCATATCTTTTTGTTTGTGTTTTCCGCCTCTTTGTATTGTTTCTTGTTGGTTCGAGATCTTGGAGAACAACCGGTCCAAAGGTGAGGGTGTGAACGTGTGGTTGAGGTCTCAAATCCAAGGCCATCCGTATCACCAATGTATGCTTGCGGCTGTTCATCTCCAATGTGTACCTATTGGTGTACCCATCATACACTACCCTTCTATCAAACTGCCACGGACGCCCCAAAAGTATATTGGCAGCTTGCATAGGCACCACATCACACAACACCTCATCCTTATATCTACCTATCACAAATTCAATCTTGACTTGCTTATTCACCTTAGCCTCCCCACTAGTACTCAACCATTGTAGTTTATAGGGTTTAGGATGTTTAAGTGTTTTCAACCCCAACTTCTCTACCAACAATGTACTAGCTATATTAGTACAACTCCCATTATCAATGATTAAGCTACGCACCTTTCCTTGTACATGACGCCTAGTATGAAAAATGTTTTCCCTTTGCACCAATTCTCCCTCTATCTTAAGTTGTGTATTCAAAAGCCGTAAATTGACAAGAGCCTCTCCCCCCATTGGTAGCTCTTCCTCTCCATCACTCTCCTCATCTAAAGGTATATTACCCTCATCATCAGACTGCTCACTCTCATACTCTCCATTAGGTAACAAGAACATTGTTCTTTTGTTTGGACATTGGGTTTGTATGTGCCCTATCCCTTGGCATTTATAGCACCTAACATCCTGGCTCCTCCCAACTGCCTTCTCCTCTACCTTCTCTTTCCCTGTTCCCCATTTCTGTTCTATCTTAGGTTTGGAGTCAACCTTTGCATTTCCGAATTTATTGTTTGACACTGGCTTATTATCCCTCCAAGTACTTTTTCCCCTAGCCTTAACAATCCTCTCAACTTTCAAGGCCTTATGCAACAATTCTTCCATGTCAACATATTTTTGCAACTCTACCACATCAGCTATCTCCCTATTCAAACCCGCTACAAATCTACCCATAGTAAACTCAGGATCCTCCTCTATATTAGCCCCAAATTAATGCAACCTCCATCTCCTGAAAATACTCTTCTACACTCTTATTACCCTGGGTCAAGGTTTGAAGTTTTCTCACAACATCTCGTTGGTAATGGTTAGGAACATATCTCTTCCTCATTATCCTCTTAACCTCCTCCCAAGTCCTAACTCGAGATTAACACTTTGAGAGAGATATGCCAAAAATACCAAACTGTGGCATAAGTCCTCAACAATATGTGATAGGCGGATTTCATCCTTGGCAGCATGGACATGGACACAGGCTGAACACGGGCGTATTCTCATCAATCCCTCCCTCGTCGGAAAGGATTCGTCCTCCAATCTTAGAAGTTGAGTTCCTGGATCAAACACCAAAATCACGAACTCATTGCAAACTTGAGCCAAGTAAAATTGGGAAGATGCAGATCTCAGCCAATAAGAAGTTATACCCTGCCAAAACAAGACGAAATACATATAGCATGATTAGTCTTGTCAAATTTTGCATGAGGCATAATGTTGAAGTCAATGAATTCGAAACAATGATGCAAATAACTATCATGTAGTTTATGCAAATAAGAAAACCAATTATTCCTAATTAGAGAACTAATCAAGACGAATTCACCAACAACATTCATTAACACATTGTTTACGTTAAGAACATGTAATTTCAGCAAAGGATGTAAACATATATTAATAGAACCATAAGGATAAGAATATTCATAGCAAGTAAATATATATATATCCTTGACGAAGTGCAAATCACAATATCGTTTTGAAAACATGCGGAAGTTATCAAATATGATAATATAATTCCAAAGACTAGAATGTAAACAATCTATTGAATAGTTGTAAACAGAAAATTTTACCTCTTGGAATTCAAAAGAAATTTGGAACGGAGATAACTACAAGTGTTGAGTTACCAAAGGACCTTTATGAACTTGATGGATGTGAGCAAAGTCACGAAACAAATAATCAAAGGAATCAATAATCCAGCAAGTAGAGTTGTTATAATTAACACTTGAATGAATGCACACAAAGGATTGGTGTAGTTCGAAATTATAATCATTAAGCTCAAAATATGATTCATGTATTAGATAAGCAACATAGCATGTTAAGAAACTATACATAAACTCATTCAATATGAAATAGTTGGATGTCATAATTGAAGAATTATGTAAAATAATTTGCCCATCAAAACACAAACCATTTGACTCTAATATGATAAAATGTCGAACCAACTTTTCAAAAGTATGGAAAAAACTTTGAAATTGATTTAAAACAGAATTCAAACATTGAAAATCAATGAAATTGACGTTAACAAAGTTCTTAACATTTAAACTATCGAAATCAATCAAAAAGCTTTCATACTTACCTAACCTTGCTTACCTTATGGAAAACAAGCTAAGGCAGATTGGACTCCTTCCAATTGATAATGAGTTGTTTGCAACTCCATTAGATGTCTAGGAACTCCATGAATCTGTAAAAGAAAAGTTCTAGGCAGCAAACAAGGTAATTCGTGATCACTATGATTTATAAGTACAAGAGGTTGTTCAACTTTCAATGAACTCTTCTCTCTCTTTTGAGTTTGAACACTCATCTCACTTTCTGAATTTTTCAGCTCATCACTCTTGTTATCACTCTAGTTTGCTCACAGGATATTCTAACTAAGTCACTCTTTTCTTTCTCTCTTTCAGCTTTTTTTTTTCAATTCTTTTTCTTCTCTCATTTTAGCACAAGATTTAGCAATTCGTGCTTGATCTTTAGAAATTTCACAAGGTGTTGAAGCTCGGAGATTAAACTTTGTACCATCCTTCATGGGTGAATAACAATTTTTGAGATCATTAGAAGCACCATTGTAATCAAGCTGCCACGGTTTTCCCAAGAAAAGACATGATGTTTGCATAGGACATATATCACATAGTACCTCATCTTTGTACCTTCCAATTGAGAGTGCAACCTTGACTTGCATTGACACCCATACTTCACCACAATTATCATTCTATTGCAGCAAGTAAGGATTTGAATGTGGAGTGGTTTGTAAATTCAATCTTTCTACCATGAGCTCATTAGCAAAGTTAGAGCTTTTCCCACTGTCAATCACTATAGCACACACTGTACTTTGAACATTGCACCTGGTATGAAACACCTTTTCACATGATGTAGAAGTAGTTTTAGACTCGTCCATTTGTACCTGCAAGTTAGTAAAGAAAAAAAACGCAAGAAAAGATATAACAAATCCTCACGGGTTCCTCACTATTGGATAGTAGGTACTCTCCACTCTATTTATGTAGTGTTCTCTCTTGTTTATCCTATCTAATGCTCTCAAGTGATGAATTGTTTGGGACTATTAAGACTTACCAAGTCCTATTATTAAGATAACAAGACTCAATCAACAAGTTCCACACAAAAACTTCCACAAGTAAAATCAAGCGAATTATCAAAGAAAAACACGTCACAAGAGATTTAAGAACACGTGCGGGTTAAAACTGATTTAACTTCAGAATTCTATGAGATTAGAAACTAGACAAGAAGATAAGAAGAATGGCGTTTGAATCACTGAATTCCGATTAAAAATGAGCAATATATAGCAATTTTAAGTTTCGGACGCCTGTTTCGGACGCTAACGACCGTCCGAACCTAAACTTCTGGGGCTTGAATTTTTTTGCAAAGTTTCGGACACCTGTTTCGGACGCTGATGACCGTCCGAACCTAAACTTCTGGGGCTTGATTTTTTTTGCAAAGTTTTGGACGCATGTTTCGGACGCTGATGTCCGTCCGAACCTATTTTTCAGGCCTTTTTTTTCAACTTTGGCCTCTTTTTTTTTGTTAATCCAATCAATCAAGCTTCAATATCTCTTCAAGAATTTCGAACTTGCAAATGCCAATTTAACAAGATATTCAAGATTCACAACAAGAATCAATAATGAAGCTCAATATTCAAATTTTAGTGCTTTCAGAATTTCAAGAAATTCAAGAAGTTCAAGAAAGTGTTCAAGAACTTATCTTTTTCGAATGTGGTAAAAGTTTGATCAGAACACAAGATGTGGTAGACAAGATAATGAATCTAATGCAAAAGAAAGAATGAAATTCGGATAAAAAACAAGAAAGTTATGCAATTGACCGAATAGAAACCCTAGACGAAACCCTAGTTTTTGGACGAAACCCTAGCAATGTTTCTACGTGTTGGACAGCAATGAAAACACAATGAATTCAACACTATGAAGACAAACAAAATAGTGCAGAATATTGACACGAAAAACAGCAACAAAACACAAAGAAAACAGCACAAGAAGGCGACACAAAACGCAAAACGCAACAACAAGATCAAGAACGCTTTTGGGCAGAAATTCGAGAAAGATGTTGCATGCGATTATTGACGAAATTAAAGGGCTGGACTATGATGACTTAGGACAGCAATAAAGAAACGAAATCAGCAGCAAGAAAGACACGAAACAGTAGCAGATTTTGACGCAAAAACAGAACAAAAAGACTCACAAAAAAAGCAAGAAACGGATACGGAAAAACCTAAATTTTTTGAGGCAACAACCTGTCTCTAATACCAATTGATACGAATTGTGAATGGCCGAGGCTCTGTCTCCTGGACCAAGATTCGATCTTCACAATTTAGGACCGTGCTGCACAAACAAGTTATTCCACGAACACAAACAACCAAACTTGATGGAAAGGAAATCAAAGGGAAAAACGTAAAAGATGAAGTAAATCAACCCCACGTTTTTTAATACAACTGGACTCGACTCAACTCATGAAAATTCATGAATTAAACTTTGTCAATTTGGCTAGTTCTCGACATCAAGAACAACGGTGAAGTCACCTAAAGGTCACGCTAAAGGCAAATATTCTACAATGTCGAATTAACTAATTCTCCAAGGTTTGGACAACACAAAGTGTTAATCTCGATTTAGCAAAGCTAAAACTTTCTTTCATTCATCATATTATTTCATGTGAAAAACTCACCTGTAAATAGGCTACAAAAACATAAAACCCTAACTAAATCCTTATTGGAAAAGGATTCTAAAACATGTCAAAATCCTTATTGGAAAAGGTTTTTAAAACTTTCCTAAACTTTTTACTTGCCATTATCATGCAAGATAATTGGGCTAAGTAACTTATTAAAAACTGAATTAATTAAAACCCACATTAAGTGTTTTGGACTTAATTAATTAACAACAAAATAGAACTTAAGACTTAAATCCGGAATTCCGTGAGCCCAGCAAGATGTATCATTTTCACGTGCCATATTCACCTTGATGATTTACGAATCAGCGAAAGTGTAAAACACCAAAGTTGTAGATAATTCTCTCATGTTTCTACAGCCACTTGAATCAGTACAATCGGAGATCATATGAGAGAGATATGCCAAAAATACCAAACTGTGGCATAAGTCCTCAACAATATGTGATAGGCGGATTTCATCCTTGGCACCATGGACATGAACACGGGCGTATTCTCATCAAAGCTAAACTTTTATCAAATATCATATCTATAAAAAGTCAAAAGGGATGCCTTTACATAGGCTAAAAAATTCAGCCCAAGTGGAATGTTTTGGCTATAACTCTTTCATTTCAAGTCCAAATGGAGTGAAGTCAAAGCCCACTTAAAGTTCAGCCTTTCTTGTATTTCCATGAAAGAAATCAAGCCCAAAAGATCAATAAAAGTCGTCCAAAGGCAGCCTCAAAATCTCGGCCCGAATATGTCAAAAAGGGTCCAAATGCATTGAATCTTCTCCATGTCTTCCAAGGTGTTAAATGAAGAAGTTTGAAGGTTTTTCTACATATTAATTTCTTTCAAGGGCTGATTAATTGGTCAAAGAAGTCTTTAAATGAAGTACAATGCATAAAGACAAGGTTAGAAGCTTCTAAGTGAAGAAATGACAAATCTGCCATTGATGACATCATGGATGACCTATTCTTTGATGACGAAATGACAAGTCTGTCCTTGTGACATCATCCATGACATATGCCCTAGAATTCCTGAAGTCTCAATAAGTAGAATGATTTATCTTTGATAGCTTATTAGATAAGTAGTTTAGCCTATTTTGTTAAGTACTTGTTCTTATAATTATGCCTATAAATAGGCCACTCATGTAAGCTTTAAGGGGAGATTTAGATGAATGAAAATTGTGAGTTTTTCAACTCTTAGTTCTTTGATTAACTTTTAGAACTTATCAAGTTTTCTAACTTGTGGCGTTCAACACTTATCAATCAACTCTTGGTGTGTTGATTATGGCGTGAGTATACCAAGGTTCCTAACTCTAGTAAGTTAATGGGTCGCGGTTACACCAATCCAGTAACCCTTAGAATGATTGGGCAAACAGTGTTCAAACCCAACCTTTTGGGCGAGATCACATCATTTGGTACCAGAGCCAGTTCTACCGGTTGCATATCCTTTTTTTATCTTTTGATTTATCTTTTCTTATTCTTGATTCCTCGAAGTCCAAGAATCACGTATTGGTAACGGGTCTTGTCACAGGTTTAACAAGGTTCTTATTGGTGACTATTGGTACTCCAAGTAGTCGGCTTCTCATCTACATTCTTTTTGTTGGGTTTCTTTAAATTCAAGAGTCACATATTGATAGCGGGTCTTGTTACAGGTTTGACAAGGTTCTTATCAGTGGATTTTGGGGTTTAAGGATTCAATACTTTTTTTTATTCCGTTGAATTAGTTGAAAAAAAAATTCGTCCAAAAAAAAGAAGCGAAAAAAAATCAAAGATTCAAAAAAAAAAAGAGAGCAAAAGAGTGAAAGTGAAAAGGAAGAAGTTGAGAGTGAAAATCAGGGCGAGTTGAGAAAGAACAAAAAAGAGAGAAAAGAAACACTTGTTGTGAGTGAAAAAAATGAAAAAATTTGTGTGTTTGCAAAAAAAAGTGAGATCAAAGAGGCTTTAAATTCTGAAATGCCTTTTGTGCTTCTTTTGTTCAAAGAAGCCCATTTATCCAATAATGATTTTGCCGGTACGCTACCGAGCAGTCTTATTTCTCTCTTACAGGAATTTGAAGACATATTCCCGGAAGAAGTACCCGAAGGATTGCCACCCATTCGAAGGATTGAACACCAGATTTACTTTGTTCCAGAGGCGTCAATTCCAAACAAACTAGCCTACAGGACTAGTCCTGAGGAAGCCAAAGAGTTGCAAAAGCAAGTTGAAGAGTTGCTTGGCAAGGGAAGGATTCGAGAAAGCATGAGTCCCTATGCTGTGCCTGTTTTGTTGGTTCCAAATAAGGATAGATCTTGGAGGATGTGTATTGATTGTTGCGCCATCAACAACATAACGGTAAAGTATCGTCATCCCATTCCACGATTGGATGATTTACTTGATGAACTCTTTGGGGCAATCATCTTTTCTAAAATAGATTTGAAAAGTGGATATCACCAAATTCGCATGAAAGAGGGTGATGAGTGGAAAACTGCTTTCAAGACAAAGCATGATTTGTATGAGAGGTTAGTAATGCCTTTTGGCCTAACTAACGCTCCAAGTACTTTCATGAGACTTATGCAACATGTTTTGAGGGAGTTTATTGGGAAATTTGTGGTTGTTTACTTTGATGATATTCTTATTTATTCCAAAAATTTGAATGATCATCTTGAACATCTAACGTATGTTTTGAGTGTTCTCAAAAAGGAAAAGTTGTATGCAAATTTAAAGAAGTGCACCTTTTGTACCAATAGCATAATTTTCCTTGGCTATGTTGTAAGTGCACAAGGAATTTCCGTTGACATGGAAAAGGTAAAAGCCATCCAAGATTGGCCTACACCTAGAAGTGTAAGTGAGGTAAGGAGTTTTCATAGTCTTGCAAGTTTCTATCGCAAGTTTGTGAAGAATTTTAGCACCTTGGCGGCACCACTCACTAGGTGATTAAAAAGAGTGTAGGTTTCAAATGGGGTGAAGAACTGGAGCAATCTTTTGACAAATTGAAATTTGAACTAACTCACGCTCCTTTGCTATCTTTGCCTAACTTTGACAAAACTTTTAAGATTGAGTGTGATGCTTCAGGTGTTGGAATTGGTGCAGTTTTGATGCAGGATGGAAAGCCCTTGGCATACTTTAGTGAGAAGTTGAATGGGGCCACTTTGAATTACCCCACATACGACAAAGAATTGTATGCCTTGGTGCGAGCATTGAAAATGTGGCAGCACTACTTGTGGGCAAAAGAGTTTGTGATACACACTGATCATGAGTCCTTGAAGTTCTTAAGAGGACAACACAAGTTGAACGAAAGACATGCTAGGTGGATGGAGTTTATATAGACATTTCCTTACGTCATTCGGTATTAAAAAGGTAAAGAAAATGTCGTGGCAGATGCACTTTCAAGGAGATACTCTCTTCTCTCTTCTCTTGATTCTAAGTTACTTGGTTTTGAACAACTCAAAGAGTTGCATGCTGATGATGTTGATTTTGGACAGATATTTCAAGCTTGCAAAAAGGGATCTTTTGAGAAATTTTTCAAGAATGATGGTTTTCTATTTAAGGAATATAAACTTTGTGATACGGATGGCCTTGGATTGAAGTCCTTGACCACACGAAATCCACAACTCTTCGGATCGTTGCTGCAACAAAAACGTTTGGAACAAAACACGAAAACAGATTTTGGGCGGAATTGAATTCAAGGGGAAAACGCAAAGTATTGAAGTAAATCAAACCCAACGTTTTAATACAAAAGAACTAGATTCAACAAATGAAAATTCATGAGCTAAACTAGTTATTTTGGCTTGTTCTTTAAATAAAGAACTCGGGTGAAGTCTCCTAAAGGTCACGCTAATGGAAAACTTGCTACAATGAAGATCAAACTTGAACTTCAAGGTTTCGAACTACACAAGGTGTAAATTTTTGATTTAGCAAAGCTAAAACTTCTTTCATTCATCATATTATTTCATGTGAAAAACTCACCTATAAATAGGCTACAAAAACATGAAACCCTAATCCTATTCCAAAGTGGAATGAAATACCAACTCTGACAAACTAACTTAATCCTTTATGGAAAAGGATTCTAAATACGGTTAAAGGAAAGCAAAACACGTTTTTGCTTCCTAAATTACTTTTCTAAAAATTCCTAAAAAATAGGAGATTACTTTCCTAAACTCTTAAGAAGCAAAAACCAATTTGACTTCTTAAGTTTCCTAAACTTTTACTTGCCATTATCATGCAAGATAATTGGATCAAGTAATTACTTTGCCCATAATTAAAAACACAAAGACTTAAGCCCATAATTAAATGTTTAATGGACTTAATTATTACAACTAAAAAATAAACCCAATTGAAACATTAAAATGGCGTGAACAATTAATGAAGCCCAATACGCCATTACTTGGTCTTCAATGTAGTCCATGGATTGCGACAGTAATCTGCCAGACTCACGTCACTCATATTGGTAGTCACTTTTGATGATGCTAAATTCCGAATCTCATAAAACCTAAAGCATGAAAATTGTAGAACATGCTCTTATGCTTCTACAGTCGCTTGAATCAGCATAATTGGATATCATATGAGAGAGATATGCTAATAATACCAAACTGTGGCATAAGTTCTCAACAATGTAATTTCCATGGTGGCAACACCTTAAATGTCGTGAAGCAACAAACCTCCATCGAACCTTTAGGAACTGTGATTTCATATTTATTCCAGGCCTCCAACTATATGATCCATCACAAATTAATGGAATGAATTTCACGAACCACTTGTGATGAGGAAGATAACCCGAGAAGCCTTGTGGATGATCCATTGCAAGGAGATGGAGGACCTTTGACTCGTGCAAGGACTAAACGAATGAAGACGGCTTTGTATTCATTGATCAAAGACATTTTTGAGCGTGAAGTAGTTCGTGACAAAGGATTCTGAGTTCATTTCATGTTTGGAAGTATCACAAATGGAGTACAATGTTGTGTTAGATCATAATGGAGTTTTGAAGGCAAGAATGGATGGAAAAGATGGACAAGGAGCATGAAAGAGCTCCAAGTCACGACGTCTATGAAGTTCCACATCGCGACGTGGAGAAACGTAAATGGGAAGTTAGAGCAAATTGCCAACGTCGCGACGGGCGACCAAAGACGTCGCGACGTGCACCGACGTCCGACGTCCAGGCCCTTCCACGTCGCGACGTAACTCTCTGGAAGTTTTCAGAGTTGGAAGAAAATTCACCAAAAATTCGACATTAAATCAAGAATGATCCCCACGTCACGACGTGCGATCACCGATGTCGCGACGTGCAGGAACGACGGGCTGTTTTGTTTAAATTTGTTAGCCGTTATTTTTCTTAGGGTTTTCCCACTATAAAAGGAAACTTTGTGAACTTTTTTGGGCAGACTTTTTAGACTTGGATAATTTGAATTTTGTGAGTTTTATATAAAACTTTCTTTGGTTCTTTGTGAAGAACATCAATTCCATTCCATCAAGTGTTTGATTGTGTGGGATTTTGGATAACGGGGGTTCCAAGAAACAAGTATTTTTGGGGTGTTCGTTGCTTAATTTGATAGGTAAGTTTCTCATTCAATCATTGAATTTGGGGCTGCCTCATTTTTTCTATTGCATTCTAATCATCTAATTGAATTCTTTCAATTATTTTCCTCAATTGATCTTGGGTTTACGTTCTTAGAATTCATACGGGTCTAGGATTGTATCAGTTTGGTATCAGAGCCTAATTGGGGATTTTTCCATCAAAGAATTGCATCTTTGATTGTTTCTTGTGAATTTGATATATTGTGTCATTGTTGCATCGTTGATTCCATTGTTTGGTATTGTGTTCTTCTTATCATTGTTGCAGATTGTGGCCAAGAAGAAAATTTATAAAAAAAAAAGTGCAGAAAACGTGAAAAAAAAAGTGCAGAAAACGTGAAACAAAAAGTGCAAAAATCGATTAAAAAAAAGGGGGGGCCAGTTTGAGTCTTGTTTGAGTTTTGATTCTTAAGTTTTCAGTTTGAGTTTTCAAGGTAACATATTTGCCTTGATTTCGTGAAAACTTGAATTTATTGAATTGCAAAAGTGTGCAGAAATTTCTTTCCAATATATGCTGAAAAGTTGCTACACTAATCAGTTGGGATTATTGCATAGTTTATTGTTAGTATTGGGTAACTTTGTTGTTCTTGTTTCCTAATTGATGCGAATGTTCTAGGCTGGAGAAACCTTGATAATAAGAGATTCCATCTCATGGTAGTACTCCTCAACTGTTCGGGTACCTTGCACAAGTATGTGCAATTGGCGATTCAATTCACGATTGTAATGAGAAGGTACATACTTCTTTCTCATTATTGCTTTCATTTGGGACCAAGTCTTGACTGGCTTTTCACCATCTTGACGTCTACATCGAGTAACCTCATCCCACCAAAGACTAGCATAATCCTTAAGATGCATGAAGGCAAGTCGGTACTTCTCCTTTTCGGGGTAATCATGGCCTTCAAAGAAGTGATCTAGGTCTCTAACCCAATCAAAATAAGCATCGGGATCTGCTTTGCCATAAAAAGTAGGAATTGTCAGCTTAACAGACGCAATTGAAATCTTAGACTTGTCACCTTTCTTAGAAGAATTCAAGATCTCCTCCTCCTCCTCATCTTCGGATTCATCATCTTCAAATTTGAGCTTCCTTGATGCGGAGTTTTTAGTGGATGACTCCAAACTATCAAATCGGAGATTGATCTTTTGCAACATACCAAAAAGTACTTCATTGGCGAATTTTTGTTCAGCTTGGGTGATTGGTTTATCACCTTTTGATTCCTCCATTTTGTACCTGCAAGTTAGTAAAAAAAAATGCAAGAATATAGAGAAAATCCTCACAGGTTCCTCACTTTAGGATAGTAGGTACTCTCCACTCTATTTATGTAGTGTTCTCTCTTGTTTATCCTAGCTCTTACTCTCAAGTATTGAATGTGTTAGGACTAATGAGACTTACCAAGTTCAATTATTTAGATAGCACGTCTCAATTAACAAGTTCCACAGCAAGAATTCACACAAGTAAAAACCAAAGAGTATAACAAAGAAAAACACGTCACCAGAGGTTTAAGAACACTTGTGGGTATAAATTGATTCACCTTCATAAAGCTACGAAAATAAAAATAGACAATAGACTATAAAAGAAGAAGATTGGGTTTTGAATCACTCACGTCCAAATTAAGATGAGCAAAATATGTCACTTCCAATATTGGTGATTTTCAAGCACAAATTAAGAACACTTAGTTCTTTCAAATGGAAAATGAAACATAAAATAAATAAAAGAAAGTCCGAAGATACTATTGTTTTTGAATTGACCGTACCATTTTTTTTAATCGGTCACTATTTTTTTTCTCTCTTTTTTTTTAACTTTCGGACGTCTGTTTCGGACGATCTACCCCGTCCGAACCAAAATTTATGGGAGCAGAATTTTTTTTACAAAGCTTCGGACGCCTGTTTCGGACGATTTACCCCGTCCGAACCTAAACTTCTGGAAGGACGATTTTGAACTCAAGTTTTGGATGCCTGTTTCGGACGACCCCCACCGTCCGAACCTAAATTTCTGGAAGGACGTTTTTTAACTCAAGTTTCGGATGCCTGCTATAGTTTCGGCCGTCCGAAACTGTCGCGACTGGGTGAAAAACCCTAATTTTTTTTTTTGCGAAATTTTCAGACAACTTTTGACGAAACCCTAGCGCGTGATGTTTTTGACGTGTGACACAACAATGAAAACACAAAGAATTCAACACTATGAAGACAATCCAAAAGTGCAGAATTTAGACACCAAAACAGCAGCAAGAATGGAAAGAAAAACAGCAAGAATCAACACAAAAGATGCAACACGCAAAAGCCAAACAAGGATGTTCGAGCAGAATTTCAACAACAAGTTGGAATGCTATTTTGACGAAATTAAAGGGCTGAACTGTGACGAAATAAGATAGCAATAACGACACAAGATAACAACAAGAAAGATGCAAGAAACAGCAGCAGATTTTGACGCAAAACTGCAGCAAAACACAAAGAAAAAAAAACAGCAAGAAGATAAAATGGATTAATTTGAATTTTTGAGACAACAACCTTTTGCGCTCAGATACCAATTCATGCGAATGTTCTAGGCTGGAGAAACCTTGATCATTCAAGAACCACAACCTTCGGATCGTTGCTGTAACAAAAAGCGAAACAAACAAGCACAAAAACAGAATTTGGCGGAAGTAATTCAAGGGGAACGAAAAGGCCAGACTTGAAGCAAATCAAACCCTCATGTTATACAAACGAACTTGATTCAACCATGAAAATTCATGCGTTAAACTAGTTAATTTGGCTTGCTCTTTAAATAAAGAACTCAGTGAAGTCACCTAAAGGTCAAGCTAAAGGTGGACTATCTACAATGAAGATCAAACTTGAACTTCAAGGCTTTGACAACACATAGTGTTAATCACGAAATTAGCACCTGCTAAAATTCTGAAATCTCTCTACCATTAAAAAGTTAATGATGAGTTGCCTTTAATAGGCTACAAAACGTTAATCCTAGGACAAGTTAATAAAACTTCCTAATTGTAATGAAACACTAGGAACTAAACTACTTTCCTAAAATTACTTAGCCCATTAAAAACATAAAGACTTAAGCCCATAATTAAATGTTTAATGGACTTAATTATTACAACTCAAAAATAAATCCTAAAGATTAAACAATGGCGTGATCCATTAATGGCAAAGCCCAAGCACGCCATCTTGGTCTTCAATGTAGTCCATGAAATTCGAGATGAAAATTCGGCCAGAATCCTGTCATCAACTTTGGAAGGCACTTTCAACGGTGATAACATCAGAATCTCGTAAAACTTAAAGCATGAAAGTTGTAGCTATATAACGTATCGTTACAGGGCTTCTGAATCATGCAATTACGAGTTATATCGAAAGAGTTATGGCAAGAATACCAAAACGTGACAGAAACTTTCAGGATGACAATTTGACTTTAACACCACGGACATGGACACGGGCTGAACACGAACGTATTCTCAACAATGTTCAAGAAGATCCGATTCCACCATTGAAAGGTTCCTTCAAGGTATGGGTGCTGAACTAGCTTACCATGTTGATTTGCAAAGTTATGTCGATATTAATGAATTAGTTCATAAAGCTATAAAGATAGAAAAGCATCTCAAATCCAATGGGCGATTCACACAATCACAACCACCATGGAGAAGAGATCAAAAGCCGAATATGTCCCCTTTCACTCCATCAACAAAGCCGCACCAATTCACCTCGAATCAGTCTTCAAGTGAAATATCTAATGTTCCAAAATCAGTATCCAAAGTTGCTGATTTTACACCTAAATCGGCATCAACTACTGGTCAAAGGTTAAGGGATATTCGTTGTTTTAAATGTCAAGGATATGGTCATTATCAATCTAATTGTCCAACTTTAAAGATAATGATGCTTCTTCCTAATGGTGAAGTTTTAAGTGAAGACGAAGATGATGATTGTGCTGACATGCACCACTTGTAGAGAAATACCAAAGTGAAGAAGATGAAGATCTTGACACATATGATGTTGGTAATGGTCAATTTTTGTTAGTCACTCGACAAGTTCTTAGTACACAACCAGAAATTGATGATTTGTCTCAAAGAGATAATATATTTGACACTAGATGCATGGTTCAAGGAAAGATTTGTAGTGTGATCATTGATAGTGATAGTTGTACAAATGTGGCTAGTACTTTACTTGTTAAGAAATTGAAGTTGTCTTGCATGAAGCATCCAAAACCGTATAAACTTCAATGGTTCAACAATTCTGCTGAAAGTAACGTTACTAAACAATTGAAATTTACATTCACCATTGGAAAGTTTGTAGATGAGATTTTATGTGATGTTGTTCCAATGGAAGCTTGCCATATTTTACTTGGTCGACCTTGGCAATTTGATCATGATGTACTTTATCATGCCAAGAAGAACTTTTATAGTTTCGACTTTGAGGGTAAGAAGTACAATCTTCGAGCTTTAACTCCATTCCAAGTTTTCGAAGATCAAGCTAAAATTGTTCAAACTTGTAAAGAGATGAGTGCCGCCAAGGAGAAGAAAGTTCAAGAGCATAGCAATGTAATAGCTAGTGCATCTTGTAATAACCGAAGCGTTTTAAAGTCTTGTTATTTTACTTCTTCTAGCGAGATTGAGAAAGGAATACTAGATAGCGAAATTTGCCAATAATCTCCATATACTTTCTTTCTAATTTTAGAAAGTCCTCCTAGGGTTTTGTATGGAGGCCCTTCAGCAGGGCTGAAGGGCAGCCGGCCAAGAGGCCACAGCCACCGGGTTTCTCCAAGAAGTCCTTCGCTCAAATGTTCGCAACTGAGCCTCAGCCACTGTTCGATCTTCCTCTCTCAACGCTTAAAGGAGAGATCGCCATTAAAATACCTTCCACAGCTATCAACAAAATGTCGACTCCTTTTAACCATACTTTGGCCGGAAAGTTCTTTCACGTACGGCCTCCACTAGAGGAAATAAAGAGGGGCTTTTCTAAATTTGATTTTATGGGGGCTTTGGAAGTGGGTCTGATAGATTATCGGCACGTGCTGTTACGATTTCATTCAAAGGCCGATTACCATCGTGTCTGGTCCAGGAGTATTTGGCAAATGGGAAAGTTTCCGATGAGGGTTTTCAAATGGTCTCCCTCCTTCCAAACCTCTAGGGAATCCTCCATTGTCCCGGTTTGGTTCCAATTACCAGGCCTCCCTTGTCATCTGTTTGATAAGAATGTGTTATTTTCTATTATGAAATCAGTGGGGGCTCCAATCTCTGTGGATGCAGCTACACTACACTTGACGAGACCGAGTGTAGCAAAAGTGTATGTAGAAATAGACTTGCTTCGAGATTTTCCCTCAACAATATGGATTGAATATGGTGATGAAGGGGATGGATTCTGGCAGTGTTTGATTCCAAAAAACCTGCCGTTGTATTGTTCTTCCTGTTTTCGTCAAGGACATTCAAAGGAAGGTTGCTCAATGAATGAGATTCGGGTGCAGCAGCAATGGCAACCAAAGGTTATTGTAAAAATGCAATCCAAGGCGCGTCCGCTGGAGTTGGAAAATAATCAGTATCCTCCAACCAATATCGTGGTCTAGGAGAACACGGCCGTGTTGAAGGTGGTTGGTGCTTCAGCAGCGGTGAAGTCTGGGTTGGTGGAGGATCATTTTGTTGTGTCTACTGTCGATGTTCATCCATTGGAGCCTCATGTGCTGAAGACCCCTGATAGCGCCACGCTTCCGGTGACTGCTCCTACGCCTCATGAGGTTAGTGACCCTTTGATAACTGACTGGATAACTGTTTTCCAAAAGGTTTCTGGAAATTTTTCATCTTCGTTGTTTGACGGACAGAATTATTGTAGTAAGGAAAATTTGATTACTGATGGGATTAATGTTGATTCTGCTGGTATTCATGAAATTGTGGATAATATGGTTGCTGTAAATGCTAATAATGTCGCTAGTGAAGATTTTGAGATTGATGTGGTATCTAGTTTGGGAACAGGTGTGGGTAAGGATCAAGCTCCTACTGTTGGGAGTGTTGATCACGTGGAAATTTTGCGTGAAACTTTTGTGGCTGAAAATAGTGAGGTGAGGGTTCCGGGGGAGGCTAGGGTTGAGATTCCAGAATTTTTAGCTAAGGAGCACAATTCTGGGCTGAAAATTGCTTGGCAAAACTTAGTGGGAATGCCAAGGTCTGTGCCAGGGAACTCTGATACTTGTATTGTGGAGGAGATGGTGGACAGTGAGCAAGCTGTTGATGGTTCTCCTATAGCGACAGATACGATACTTCTGAAGGCTATGAGGTGGGACAATCTGGAAGAGGAGAGGAAACGTAAATATGGTCTGTCAGATCGAATTCTTTGGTCTATGATGAAGGCCTGAAATAATGATCCTTCTAGATCGATTTCCTTATGAAGCTCATTTATTGGAACGCTCGTGGAGTAGGGAATTCTAAAACTCTTCGTAGATTACGTCGCTTTAAGAAGGATCATGGCATGAGTTTATTGTGCATAGCTGAACCGAAGCTGCCGGAGCAGGAGGAAGACTTGGTTCGTTTGAAGTTGAAGTTTGATGGTGTACTAGTTAATAATTCTAATCGTTTATGGCTGTTTTTCTCGTCTCCTCTTAAGGTTTCTATTTTTTCACAAGGCACCCAACATCTCTCAGTTTGGTGTATTGTCCGGGGTTAATTGAGAACTCTATAATTACATGTGTGCATGGGTTATCGTCCAGATTGGAGAGACGTGAGTTGTGGAGGGAGTTATCGGATTTGCAGATTTGCGCACGTGGCTGGCTTGTTTGGGGTGATTTTAATTGTGTTCTTTCTGCGAAGGAGAATAAAGGGGGAAAGAGTTTTCACCCTCGGGAGTCAAATGATTTTTCGTAGTTTATTGAGAACAATGAATTAATGGATGCAGGTTTCTTGGGTGCACGTTATACCTGGTGTAATAACTAGCGGCGGCCTCCCTGTATATGGAAGCGTTTGGACCGTGCTTTGCTAAATGAGGCATGGTTGGATGCTTATATCTCTTTGGTTCAGCACCTTAGTAGGACATCTTCGGACCATGTGCCGTTGTTGCTTGCGTTACAATCTAAGGTTGGGGGTTCCCATAAGAATACGGTTTTTTTCCACAAATCTATTAAGGCTCGTCAAGTCCGTATGGCTATTCATGCAATCCGGGGAGAGGATGGTACTTGGCTTCAGGATGGTACTAGTATTCGAGCTGCAGCGGAGGATTTCTTTCGCTAGTTATTAACTGGTGATTCTCCTGTGGTGGATCAAACGAGGTTTGGGATTATCCCACAGTTGTTGTATGATAATGATAATTTGATTTTGGAGGCTGATCCTACTCTGGATGAAGTGAAGGAGGCTTTGAATGATATTGATGAGGCGAGTGCTCCGAGTGCAGATGGCTTTTCTAGTTGCTTCTTTAAGGCGGCGTGGGATATTATTAAAGATGATTTATATGCGGCGGTTGTGGAATTCTTTTGTGGAGGGGAGCTACCGCGGGGGGTCACTGCCAAAACACCTGTTCTCATTCCAAAGAATGATAACCCGCAGAGCTTCTCGGAATTTGTCCGATTAGTTTGTGTACTGTTCTTAATAAGATTATGAGTAAAATCTTGGCGAATCGTCTTCGGGGTTTTCTTCCACGTTTGATTTCACCACAGCAGAGTGCTTTTGTCAAAAATCGGGCAATATCAGATAATGTTTTGTTGTCTCAGGAGATGGCGTATTCAATGAATACTAAAACCAGTCATGGTAAGGTGATCCTTAAGCTTGACATGATGAAAGCTTATGATCGAGTTTCGTGGGTTCCTTTGTGCTGTATTGGGCCGTTTTGGATTTGGGGAGAGGTGGATAGATATGGTGTGGAGATGCGTGTCTAATTGCTGGTTTTCAGTTATGATAAATGGCTCCCCTTCTGGTTTTTTCCGTTCTACTAGAGGTTTGCGACAAGGGGATCCTTTGTCTCCTTCTTTGTTTATATTGGTTGCAGAATATCTGTCTCGGAGATTGAATGGGTTGCTGGAGTCGAGAAATTTCTCTCCTTTTCGGAGTCATAGGTTGTCAATCCCGGTTACCCACCTGGCCTACGCGGATGATGTTCTGATTTTTACTTCTGCGGAACGGGCTTCGCTGGTGGAGATTTCTATGGTTATTGCTGATTATGAGGGTCTTTCTGGACAAAAGATTAATGTGTCGAAGAGCAATTTCTTTCTTGATTCTAAATCATCTTTGGTGGTGCGCCGTAGGGTGGCTCGCCTTTCGGGTTTTGCTCAAGCGGAATTCCCATTCAAGTATTTGGGATGTCCAATATATATTGGGCGACAGTGGGCTGGTTTTTTCCAGTAGATGATTTTCTCGGTCCAGCAGAGGTTGTTGAGTTGGAAGCACAAATTTTTGTCTTTTGGAGGTCGGATTGTCCTGCTTAAGCATGTTTTAGCATCCCTCTATTTGCATATATTGGCAGTTTCGCAACCGCCTAAGAGTGTTCTCCATCAGATTACACAAATTTGAGCAAATTTTTTCTGGGGTGGGCCTTTTTTGGACCGGAAGCAGCACTGGCTTGCCTGGGATCTCCTATGTCGGCCTCATTATGAAGGTGGTGTGGGGTTTCGAAAAATTGAGTATATTGTGGATTCCTTTGCGGCGAAGTTATGGTGGACTTTTCACTCTCAGCACTCGTTATGGGCTCAATATATGCTTGCAAGGTACTGTCGGAGGGAGCACCCGGTAGTAGTTGGGCCTCGGTGGGAAGATTCCCATGTATGGAGGCGTTTGCTCAGAATCCGTTCGGATTGTGAAGATTTGGTTGGTTGGTTTGTGGGTGATGCTTCCCTTGATCTTTTTCATGATAACTGGCGGAAGGTAGGAGCTCTATCTTATTTGGCGCCTGGAAATGGGTATACTTGTTTGAAGGATCTTTGCATAAATGGTGTTTGGCATTTGGACAGCCTCTCTCTTCCGCTGGATATTCGTAATCAGATTTCTGCGGTATCATTGGTGCAGCAATCGCCTCATCTGATTTGGATGGGGGATGCTTCGGGTGTATTTTCTGTAGCATCGGCTTATCATCTTTTCCGTTCTCACAGTCCTCAGTCTGAGGTGTTTAAACGTATTTGGCAGCCCGGAATCCCTCCTAAGGTTTCCTTTTTACTCCTTCGGTTTGCTATGGTCGGGTTCCTTTATCTCATTGGTTGCGGAAGCTGGGTTTTCATGGCCCTTTTCCTTGTTTATGCTGTGCTTCTCCAATGGAAGAATCTTTGGATCATGTGTTTGGTTGGGGATCTTTTGCGACGATGATTTGGGGTTGTTTTGGTAGGGCGGTTGGTGTGCGACAGCGTCCTCGTTCTTGGCGAGGGCAGTGTAATGTCTGGTGGAATTTATGGGGGAGTGCTTATAGTAGATTCTTGTTCCGTTGGCTTCCGGCTGTTATTACTTGGCAGTTGTGAAAACGACGAAATTTGATGTTTTTTGAAGAGAAATCTATGTCTTGGGAATGGGTGTGTTCCTTAGTGTTGCGTTATTTAATTTTAATGTGGAATCTTTGGTTCCCTACATTTGCAGTTGCGGGGGATTGGAATCGAGTGGTTGATGGTGTGTTGAGTATTTCTGTGCCAGTTTCAGTTACTTGAGTTTGTTGGAGGCGTCCTCTGATGGGTGTTGTGAAACTGAATGTGGATGGTTGTTCTCGTGGTAATCTTGCCCTGGTGGGGGGCTTTGATTCGGGACTCGTCTGGTCGGTTGGTTGCTGCCCGGGTAATGGGTTTTGAGTTTGTGACTAGCCTTGAGGCCGAGGCTTTGGCTTTGTTATTGGGTTTCGAATTATGTGAGCGCTTGAATTGTGTGCAGGTATTGGTGGAATTAGACTCTAAGGTGCTGGTGTCTTTATTATCTAGGGCAGGTCATGTCCCGTGGAAATTGAGGGAACTTGTGGATCGGTTGAGACAATTTTCGTGGGTAGGGACGCTGCGCCATGTGTTCCGTTAAGCTAATCAACCTGCGGATGGCCTTGCTAATGAAGGCTGTTGTCGGCAGTTGGATTAGGAGTTTTCTTCTTTTGCATGTTTGCCTTTGAATGTTAGAGGTTGTTTAAATATGGATAGGATAAGTATTCCTAATTTTCGGATGCATCGTCAGCCCGTGTAACTGTTTTGTTTGTTCTTTGGCTTCCACTGTAATTTTGTTCTTATTAATAAAATGGGAGTGGCGGCACTAAGTTCGCCTATTTAAAAAAAAAAAAAGAGAAAGGAATACTAGATAGGTAATCAATGTACTTACTTGATGGTAGTGATCACCATTTGAATTGTTTGCTTCCTAGTTCCTTTGTTTTGCAGGTTTTTGGAGTTCCTAAGTGCTTAATAGAGTTCAAAACAACTCAATATGCATTGGAAGGAGTCCAATCTGCTATGTCTAGTTTTCCGCAAGGTAAGCAAAGTAAGTTAGGTACGTTTTCATTTGTTTTTGATTTTTCAACTGTTAGTCACTTTGAGGTTGTCAATTTAATTGATTTTCAAAGTTTTCAAACCGTTTTAAGTCAATTTCAAAAACTTTCCTATACTTTTTCACTGTTAGTTCGAAATTTTGTTAAGGGTATGTTTGAATCTAAATTATGTCTTACAATTTCGAACTACATCAAACCTTTGTATGCGCTCATTCAAGTGTTAATTATATTGACTATACTTGCTGGATTATTGATTTTTTTGATTACTTATTTCGAGACTTTGCTCACATTCATCAAGTTCAAAGAGGTCCATGGGTAATTCAACACTTGTATGGTAAGTTATCTCCGTTCCAAATTTCTTTTGAATTCTAAGAGGTAAAATTTTCTGTTTACAACTATTCAATAGATTGTTTACATTCTAGTCTTTGGAATTACACTCTCATATTTGATAACTTTCGCATGTTTTTAAACGTATTAATACGTTCATGTGATTTACACTTTGTCCAGGATGCATATATGTTTTCTTGTTATGAATATTCTTGTACTTATGATTCTATTCATATATGTTTACGTCCTTTGCTGATATTACATGTTCATAACGTAAACAATGTGTTAATGTATGTTGTTGGTGAATTCGTCTTGATTAGTTTTCTAATTAGGAATAATCAATTTTCTGATTTGCATAAACTACATGATAGTTATTTGTATAATTGTTTTGAATTCATTGACTTCAACATTATGACTCATGCAAAATTTGACAAGACTAATCATGCTATATGTATTTCGATTTTGCATGCATATTTTGCCCGTTCTATTCTTTTGGTGAAAGAAAATTATTCTCAGTCTTGTTCTAGATTACTGTACTTTCTTTTACCTTATACATTTGTCTTGTTTTGGCAGGATATAAATTCTTGTTGGTTGAGATTTACATCTTCCCAATTTTATTGGCTCGAGTTTTCAATGAGTTCGTGATTTTGGTGTTTGATCCAGGAACTCAACTTCTAAGATTCGAAGACGAATCCTTTCCGAGGAGGGAGGGATTGATGAGAATACGCTCGTGTTCAGCCCGTGTCCATGTCCGTGGTATTAAAGTCAAATTGTCATCCTGAATGTTTCTGTCACGTTTTGGTATTCTTGCCATAACTCTTTTGATATAACTCGGAATTGCATGATTCAAGAAGCCCTAAAACGATACGCGATCGAGCTACAACTTTCATGTTTTACATTTTACGAGATTCTGAAGTTATCACCGTTGAAAGTGCCTTCCAAAGTTGATGACAAGATTCTGGCCGAATTTTCATCTCGAATTTCATGGACTACATTGAAGACCAAGATGGCGTGCTTGGGCTTTGCCATTAATGGATCACGCCATTGTTTAATCTTTAGGATTTATTTTTGAGTTGTAATAATTAAGCCCATTAAACATTTAATTATGGGCTTAAGTCTTTATGTTTTTAATGGGCTAAGTAATTTTAGGAAAGTAGTTTATTTCCTAGTGTTTCATTACAATTAGGAAGTTTCATTAACGTGTCCTAGGGTTAACGTTTTGTAGCCTATTAAAGGTAACACATCATTAACGTTTTAATGGTAGAGAGATTTCAGAATTTTAGCAGGTGCTAATTTCGTGATTAACACTATGTGTTGTCAAAGCCTTGAAGTTCAATTTTGATCTTCATTGTAGATAGTCCACCTTTAGTGTGACCTTTAGGTGACTTCACTGAGTTCTTTATTTATAGAGCAAGCCAAATTAACTAGTTTAACGCAAGAATTTTTATGGTTGAATCAAGTTCGTTTGTATAATGTGAGGGTTTGATTTGCTTCAAGTATGGCCTTTTCGTTCCCCTTGAATTACTTCCGCCAAATTCTGTTTATGTGCTTGTTTGTTTCGCTTTTTGTTACAGCAACGATCCGAAGGTTGTGGTTCTTGAATGATCAAGGTTTCTCCAGCCTAGAACATTCGTATCACTAATTTCATTCCATTATTCAAGAGTTTTGTAATCATCCTTGTTCCTTAGAGTTTTCTGTCTTCTTTACATATTTCCATTTAATTGAATTCTTGGTTGATGTGTGAGTGTTTGTTCAACCCAAAGAGCTTGTAAAGGAAGTTGAGAGAGAGTTTCAATCTTTTGAGTGATACACGAGCGTGAGTGTAAACACTTAGGGAGTGGAAAGGATAAATTTATTGTTCCTAAATTAATCATGAGTGGGGAGGGAACAAGTAGTCATTCTATACACGTTGAAACTGGCTTTAAAGCCATTCAAGACCAATTTGATAAAATCAATCTTCGGCTTAATTTCTTGGAATCCACTGAACAACCAACTAGGGAGAGAGCGGGAAGAAATCCATTGTTTGAGAGCGGAAATCATGAGGAAGAGTCGGAGGAGGAAGAAGAGGGAACATGGGGTAGAAATAGGAATGGTAGGAATGATAGGAATGATAGAAAAAGGGACAATCACATGGGATCCATTAAGATGAAGATTCCAGAATTTCAAGGGAAGAATGATCCCGAGGTTTACCTAGAGTGGGAAAAGAGGGTAGATCATGTATTCGATTGTCACAATTATTCAGAAGAGAAAAAGGTGAAGTTAGCGGTTGTAGAATTTACCTATTATGCCTCAATTTGGTGGGACCAATTAGTACACAATAGGAGGAGATATAGGGAGAGACCAGTTAGGACTTGGGAGCAGGTTAAGAGGATAATGAGGAAGAGATTTGTTCCTAACCATTGCTAACGAGATGTTGTGAGGAAACTTCAAACCTTGACCCAGGGTAATAAGAGTGTAGAAGAGTATTTTCAGGAGATGGAGGTTGCGTTAATTTGGGCTAATATAGAGGAGATAGCGGATGTGGTAGAGTTGCAATAATATGTTGACATGGAAGAATTGTTGCATAAGGCCTTGAAAGTTGAGAGGATTGTTAAGGCTAGGGGGAAGAGTACTTGGAAGAGTTCTTGGAAGGATAACAAACTAGTGTTAAACACTAAACTCGAAAATGCAAAGGTTGACTCCAAACCTAAGGTAGAATCAAAATGGGGAATCGGGAAGGAGAAGGTTGAAGATAAGGCAGTTGGGAGGAGTCGGGACGTTAGGTGTTATAAATGCCAAGGGGTAGGGCACATACAAACCCAATGTCCTAACAAAAGGACTATGTTCTTGTTACCTAATAGGGAGTATGAGAGTGAGCATTCCGATGACGAGGGAGATATACCATTGGGTGAGGAGAGCGATGGAGAGGAAGAGTTGCCAATGGGGGGAGAGGCTCTTGTATATTTACGGGTTTTGAATACACAACTTAAGATAGAGGGAGAATTGGTGCAAAGGGATAAAATTTTTCACACTAGGTGTCATGTACAAGGAAAGATGTGTAGCTTAATCATTGATAGTGGGAGTTGCACTAATATAGCTAGTACATTGTTGGTAGAGAAGTTGGGGTTGAGAACACTTAAACATCCTAAACCCTATAAACTACAATGGTTGAGTACTGGTGGGGAGACCAAGGTGAATAAGCAAGTCAAGATTGAGTTTGTGATAGGTAGATATAAGGATGAGGTGTTGTGTGATGTGGTGCCTATGCAAGCTGCCCATATACTTTTGGGGCGTCCGTGGCAGTTTGATAGAAGGGTAGTGTATGATGGGTACACCAATAGGTACACATTGGAGATGAACAGTCGCAAGTATACATTGGTGCCTTTGAAGCCTTGGGAGGCACAAAGAAGATCAAATTCGAATTATAAAGGATTTTGAAAGGAAAGAAAAAGGCGAATCTAGTGAGAGTAAAAGCCGAGAGGAAAACATCAAAAGAGAAGAAGAAAAATCAAAAAAAGAGAAAAATAAATTGAGTGTTTTTGCAACAAAAAGAGAGGTGAAAGAAAAATTGAGTGGGGGAGAGAGTGTGTTTATTTTGTTGTATAAAGATGTGTTTTTGCTTGATGCTAAGATGCTTGATCTTTTGCCTCGAGAAGTAGTGTTTTTATTGCAGGAGTACGAGGATGTTTGTCCCGAGGAGTTGCCTGTAGGACTTCCACCATTGCGGGGGATAGAGCACCAAATCGACTTCATTCCCGGTGCTTCTATACCAAACCGTCCAGCCTATCGAGCTAATCTGGAGGAGTCCAAGGAGATTCAAACTCAAGCGGAAGAGTTGTTGCAAAAGGGGGCTGTGAGGGAGAGCCTTAGTCCATGCGCAGTGCCGGTTATTTTGGTGGCCAAGAAGGACGCGAGTTGGAGGATGTGTATGGCCTGCCGAGCCTTCAACAAAATTACGGTAAAGTATCGTCACCCTATTCCTCGACTTGATGACATGTTGGATGAGTTGCATGGTGCATGCATGTTTTCTAAGGTCGATTTGAAAAGTGGATATTTCTAAATTTGCATGAAAGAGGGAGATGAGTGGAAAACCGCTTTCAAAACAAAATTTGGTTTATATGAGTGGCTTGTCATGCCTTTTGGATTGACAAATGCGCCTAGTACATTCATGAGATTACTTTGATGATATACTAATTTATAGTAAGTCATTGGATGAACATGTGTTGCATTTGAAGGAGGTTTTTATCGTGTTAAGGGAAAATCAATTGTATGCCAATTTGAAGAAATGATCTTTTTGTATGGATTCTATATTTTTTTCTTGGTTTTGTTGTGAGCGCTAACGGCATTAAGGTAGATGAAGAAAAGGTTAGGGCAATCAAGGAGTGGCCTACACTAAAGAATGCCAGTGAGGTCCGGAGCTTTCATGATTTGGCAGGATTTTATAAAAGGTTTGTTAAAAATTTTAGCACTATTGCCGCACCATTGAATGATCTTGTTAAAAAGCATGATGTATTTAAATGGGAAAAAGGGCATGAAAAGGCTTTTAACATGTTGAAGGACAAACTCACACAAGCACCAGTTTTAATGTTGCCTGATTTCAATAAAGTTTTTGTAGTTCAATGTGATGCCTCTGGGCTTGGGATTGGAGCTGTTTTGATGTAGGACTCGAAGCCGATAGCGTATTTCAGTGAGAAAATGCATTGGGCTATCCTGAACTATCCAACGTATGACAAAGAGCTTTACGCTCTCGTGAGGGCATTGCAAACTTGACAACATTATTTGGGGCCAAAGGAGTTCGTTATCCACTCCGATCATGAACCACTCAAGCATTTGAAGTCTCAAGGGAAGCTGCTCCGAAGAAATGCTAGGTGGATGGATCTCATTGAATCTTTTCCTTCCGTCATCAAGCATAAGAAGGGTAAGGAAAATGTAGTGGCAGATGCTTTGTCCTGAAGGTATGTGCTTCTTACTTTCTTGCAGTCGAAGTTGTTGGGATTTGATTTACTTAAGGGGTTGTATGCGGGTGATAGTGATTTTGGTGAAATCTTTGCTGAATGTTCACAAACTGCATGGAATGATTATTTTCAGCATGATGGATTTCTTTTTAAGAAAGGAAAATTGTGCGTGCCTAAGAGTTCTTATCGTGAATTGCTTGTTAGGGAGACACATTGTGGGGGTCTTATGGGACATTTTGGTATCACAAAGACACTAGACATATTACATGAACATTTTTATTGGCCTAAAATGCGAAATGCTGTTCAAAAGTTTTGTGGAAAATGTGTTTCATGTCGTCAAGCAAAGTCTAAGGTCATGCCTTACGGTTTTTATACCCCATTACCCGTTCCTAGTCATCCATGGGTCGACATATCCATTGATTTTGTTAGGGTTGCCTAGGATACAGTCGGGTCATGATAGCATCTTTGTGGTAGTCGATCGCTTTAGCAAAATGGCGCATTTTATAGCATGCAATACGACTAACGATGCATCGCATATTGCTGAATTGTTCTTTCGTGAAATAGTTAGATTGCATGGTATTCCAAAGACTATAGTTAGTGATCGAGATGTCAAATTTTTTAGTCATTTTTGGCGCACATTATGGTCTAGGTTAGGCACGAAGTTGTAGTTTTCCACAGCTGCACATCCACAAAAAGATGGGCAAACTGAAGTTGTTAATCGAACACTAACAACCTTGCTTTGAGCTTTAATTCAGAAAAATTTGAAAAGTTGGGAAAAATGTTTGCCACATGTAGAATTTGCATATAATAGGGCCATGCATTCCACTACATCCTATTTCTACTAGTCACATTTTGGATTTAGATGGTAAGCAGAAGGCGGATCACATCAAGGAAATGCATGCCAAGGTTCGAGCAAACATTGAGTATCGAAACGAACAAGTTGCTAAGAGAGCAAGTCAAAGGAGAATCAAGCTTTCTTTTGAACCCGGAGATTGGGTATGGGTTCATATGCGCAAAGAACGATTTCCACATCAACGGAAATCAAAGCTTTAACAAAGGGGAGATGGACCATTTCAAGTTTTAGCCAAAATTAATGATAATGCATATATTATTGATTTGCCTAGTGAATTTGGTAATGTTTCTAGCACGTTTAAAGTTGGTGATCTTTCTTTGTATGACCTAGGTGATTCGAGGACGAATCCTCTTGAGAAAGGGGGGAATGATGAGGAAGATAACCCGAGAAGCCTTGTGGATGATCCATTGCAAGGAGTTGGAGGACCTTTGACTCGTGCAAGGACTAAGCGAATGAAGACGGCTTTGTATTCATTGATCAAAGACATTTTTGAGCGTGAAGTAGTTCGTGAAGTTCGTGACAAGGATTCTGAGTTCATTTCATGTTTGGGAGTATCACAAATGGAGTACAATGTTGTGTTAGATCATAATTGAGTTTTGAAGGCAAGAATGGATGGAAAAGATGGACAAGGAGCATGAAAGAGCTCGACGTCTCGACGTCCATGAAGTTCCACATCGCGACATGGAGAAACGTAAATGAGGAGTTGGAGCAAATTGCCAACGTCGCGACGTGAGACCAAAGACGTCGCTACGTGCAACGACGTCGCGACGTAACTCTCTGGAAGTTTTCAGAGTTGGAAGAAAATTCACCCAAAAATTCGACAGTAAATCAAGAATGATCCCCAAGTCGCGACATGCGATCACCGACGTCGCGACGTGCGGGAACGACGGGCTGTTTTTTTTAAATTTGTTAGCCGTTATTTTTCTTTGGGTTTTCCCACTATAAAAGGAAACTTTGTGTATGTTTTTGGGCAAACTTTTAAGACTTGGATAATTTGAATTTTGTGAGTTTTATATAAAACTTTCTTTGGTTCATTGTGAAGAACATCAATTCCATTCCATCAAGTGTTTGATTGTGTGGGATTTTGGATAACAGGGGTTCCAAGAAACAAGTATTTTTGGGGTATTCGTTGCTTAATTTGATAGGTAAGTTTCTCATTCAATCATTGAATTTGGGACTACCTCCTTTGTTCTATTGCATTCTAATCATCTAATTGAATTCTTTCAATTATTTTCCTCAATTGATCTTGTGTTTACGTTCTTAGAATTCATACGGGTCTAGGATCGTATCAACTTGCTTATTGACCACCCAAATAATAGGCTTTCTAGGTTCGTATCACTTTGTGTGCCTAACTCTTCTTTGCGTGAACTTTTGGTTAGGGAAGCACATGGTGGTGGCCCTATGGGTCATTTTGGCATAGCAAAGACTTTGGCCATCTTGCAGGAACATTTCTTTTGGCCTAAGATGAAGAGTGATGTTGTTAGAATTTGTGACACTTGAATTGTTTGCAAACAGGACAAATCTAGAATTCAACCTCATGGTTTATACACTCTTCCTATTCTGAATGAACCATGGGTTGATCTTTCTATGGACTTTGTTTTGGGGTTGCCAAGAACAAAAAGTGGCAAGGATTCTATTTTTGTGGTTGTTGACAGGTTCTCCAAAATGGCGCATTTTATTGCATGCAACAAAACAAATGATGCTTCTCATATTTCTAACCTATTTTTCAGGGAAGTTGTTAGGTTGCATGGAATGCCAAGAACCATTGTGTCCGATCGAGACACTAAGTTTTTGAGCTACTTTTGGAAGACTTTGTGGGGAAAGTTGGGAACTAAACTCTTGTTTTCAACAACTTGTCACCCGCAAACTGATGGCCAAACAGAAGTGGTAAACAGGACTTCGTCTACGTTGCTTAGATCTATCATTGGAAGAAATGTGAAAACTTCGGAAGAATGTTTACCGCATGTTGAGTTTGCATATAATCGTGTTACACATTGTACCACTAAGTTTTCACCTTTTGAAATTGTTTATGGTTTTAATCCTTTATCTCCTTTGGATTTGACACCTTTGCCTTTGAGTGAAAGATTGAATTTGGATGGAAAAAAGAAAGCTAATTTTGTGAAACAGGTTCATGAAATGGAAAAGCAAAACATTGAGGAGCACACTAAGAAGTATGAGCAACAAGCCAACAAAGGAAGGCACAAGGTCACCTTCGAACCCGGGGAATGGGTATGGTTGCATTTGAGGAAAGAAAGGTTTCCAACCAAGAGGAAGTCAAAGTTGCTGCCAAGAGGAGATGGACCATTTCAAGTGTTGAAGAAAATAAATGACAATGCTTATCAACTTGATTTACCAAATGAATATGAAGTTCATGATGTCTTTAATGTTTCTGACTTGAGTCCTTTTGATATTAATGCAGATTTGAGGACAAATCACTTTCAAGAGGGGGGGAATGATGCAAACTCATCCAAGGACTCAAGCGTAGGAAACGAAGACCATTTAAGATGGCACGTCGGCCCTATCACAAGGTCACGAGCAAAGTTGTTCAAAGACACTTTGAATGGATTGGTGTCAACTTGTTGGGAACAATCTCTTCTTTCTTCTTCTAACATCTCAACAAGTCAAATCCTTTTGATTAACGTTGAAAATCAAGAATAGTTGAGTTCCGTATGATCCTACGGAATCCCCAGAGGGAAGTATATTTTCTATTTTTATTTCAGTCCAAGTATTTTTGTTTGAATGTTATTATTATTTTTAATTTAAGCCCAAGTAGTAATTATGTTTTATTTTATTTCAGCCCAAGGAAAAATTCAGCTTTGAAGACTTCATCCCAAGTGCATTGTTTTGGCTATAACTCATTCATTTCAAGTCCAAACGGAGTGAAGTCAAAGCCCACGTAAAGTTCAGCCTTTCTAGTATTTCCATGAAAGAAATAAAGCCCAAAAGATCAATAAAAGTCGTCCAAAGGCAGCCTCAAAGTCTCGGCCCGAATCTGTCAAAAAGGGTCCAAATGCATTGAATCTTCTCCAAGTCTTCCAAGGTGTTAAATGATGAAGTTTGAAGGTTTTTCTACATATTAATTTCGTTCAAGAGCTGATTAATTGGTCAAAGAAGTCTTTAAATGAAGTACAACGCATAAAGACAAGTCTAGAAGCTTCTAAGTGAAGAAATGACAAATCTGCCATTGATGACATCATGGATGACCTATTCTTTGATGATGAAATGACAAGTTTGTTCTTGTGACATCATCCATGACATATGCCCTAGAATTCAAGAAGTCTCAATAAGTAGAATGATTTATCTTTGATATCTTATTAGATAAGTAGTTTAGCCTATTTTGATAAGTACTTGTTCTTATAATTATGCCTATAAATAGGCCACTCATGTAAGCTTTAAGGGGAGATTTAAATGAATGAAAATTGTGAGTTTTTCTACTCTTAGTTCTTTGATGAACTTTTAGAACTTATCAAGTTTTCTAACTTGTGGCGTTCAACACTTATCAATCAACTCTTGGTGTGTTGATTGTGGCGTGAGCATACCAAGGTTCCTAACTCTAGTAAGTTAGTGGGTCGCGGTTACACCAATCCAGCAACCCTTAGAACGATTGGGCAAACAGTGTTCAAACCCAACCTTCTGGGCGAGATCACATCAGACTGAAACAATTCTCGGCCAACAATGCATAATATTCTGCGAGATCAAAACAAGTGTATAAGATAAACTTTCTCTGGCAGAATATTTATGTATGCTCGAAGCATATAAACACGATATTGTTAAATAAAATTCATAACAATTATGCAAATAAACATCATGTATTAAATGCAAATCAGAAATCCTATTACTACATGTAACATAAACCAAATATAGAAAATAACAACTCGTATAAAGAGAAATCTAGTGTTATTGAAAATATGAAATTATGCAAGACAAACTCTCTAACAATATGCATGGACACACTAGTACTAACATAAAAAGTAACGACTTTAATATGTAAAGTAAGAAAATAACTTAAACATATATTAATGTAATTACAAATATTATCCAATGATTCATAAGAATATTCATAGCAATTAAATATATATAAATCCCGGATTAAATGTAAATCACAAGAAATAAGTTTTAAACTCTTTGCAAGCATGCTTAAGTTATCAAATAAGAAATTACAATTCCAAAGAATAAAAACAGAATGTTAAATAGATGCAAACACAATATTTTACCTTTTGGAATTGTAAAGAAATTGAGAACTGAGATAACTTACCATACAAGTGTTGAATTACCAAAGGACCTCTTTGAACTTGATGGATGTGAGCAAAGTCACAAAACAAATAATCAAAAGAATAATCAATCCAGCAAGTAGAGTCAATATAATTAACACTTGAATTAGTGCATACAAAGGTTTGAGTTTGGTTGAAATTATAATTACAAAACCGAGAATACAACTCATGTATTAAATAAGCAACATAACATGAAAATAAGCTATACATAGATTCATTCAATTCAAATATTTTGATGAAATTATTGAAGAATTATGTAAGTTATTTGGCTTATTAAAACACATTGGTAATTGACGTTAAAATACACTTGACAAAATTTCGAACCAACTGTGGAAAAGTATAGGAAAGTTTTTGAAATTGATTGAAAAACTTACCTAACTTACCTTGCTTACCTTGTGGAAAACAAGCTAAGGCAGATTGGACTCCTTCCAATTGATAATGAGTTGTTTTGAACTCCATTAAACACTTAGGAACTCCAAAAACCTGCAAGACAAAAGAACTAGGCAGCAAACAATACAAATCGTGATCACTAGAATTCATAAGTACAAGATGTTATTGTTTAGCTCTCAATGAACTCTCATGCTCACTCTTTCTATTACACTTATTTTGCTTACAGACTATGCTAACTAAGTCACTCTTTTGACTTTCTTTTTCATCTCTTTCTCTCAATTCTTTTTCCCTCATTTGCTTTTCTCTCATTTCAGCACAAGATTTAGCAATTTTGCGTGATCTTCAGAAATTTCACAAGGCGTTAAAGCACGAAGATTAAACTTTTTACCATCCTTCATGAATGAATAGCAATTTTTGAGCTCTTTATAAACACCCTTGCAAGCAAGTTGCCATGGTTTTTCCAATAAAAGATGGGATGTTTGCATAGGAAATATGTCACATAGTACCTCATCTTTGTAATTCCCCACGAAGAATGCAACCTTGACTTGCATGGACACCCATACTTCACCACAATTATCGCTCCATTGCAGCAAGTAACGATTTGGATGTGGAGTGGTTTACATATTTAACCTTTCTACCATTAGATAACTAGCAAAGTTAGAGCTTCTTCCACAATCAATCACCACAGCACATACTTTATCTTGGACTTTGCACCTTGTATGAAACTCATTTACACATGATGTAGATGTGGTTTTAGACTCCTCCATTTGTACCTGCAAGGTTAGTAAAGAAAACAAGAAGAAAACAATATATAATCCTCTCGGGTTCTCACTATTTGGGTGAGTAGGTACACTCCTCTTTAGTATGAAGGCTTTTCTCGTGTATATCCTTTACTAATACTCTCAAGTAATGAATTTGTGAGGACTATTGAAACTTTCCAAGTTCAATTTATTTAGATAACACGTTTCAAATAACAAGTTCCACAACAAAAACTTTCACAAGTATAAACCAAGAGAATTATCAAAGAATACACGTCACAAGAGGTTTAAGAACACGTGTCGGTATGAATTGATTTAACTTCAGAAACTAAGATAAACAGAAAGTAGACTAAAAGACGAGAAGAATGGTTTTTGAATCACTCAATTCCGATAAACAATGAGCAAGATATGGCACTTTCAATATTGGTGGTTTTTTTCAAAGAACAAACAAGAACGAAAATTAGTTCTTTTCTTGGGCTGTTTTTTTTTTTAAATGGTCCGAATCCTAATTTTTTTTTTAAATGGGCCTTTTTTTCTAATGCATGGCCTCATTTTTTTTTTGTTCGGACAAGAACCTAGGATATCACAAAGTTTAAGGTTCTTAAGACAAGATCCTAGGATTTAAGGTTGTTTGTCTTATGTTGTTCAAACAAATCTAGGATGTTTTTAAGGTTGTCTTAACCTTATTTTCCTCAAAAATTTCAGCCAACAAGATATGTAAATATCTCGCCAATAAAAACGAATTTCAAGATGCCACTTTCACAAAAGAATCAAGATTTATCAAGAAGAACAAGAATCTAGCTCAAGAATCAAATTTTATCACTTTTGGATTTTCAAGAAAATCAAGAAGTTCAAGAAAGTGTCCAAGAACTTGTCTTTTTGACTTGTGATAAAAGTTTGATCGAAAAGCAATATGGAGGCAACACAATGATGAAACTAACACAAAAGAAAGAAAAAGAATCGGATCAAGAACAAAAAAGTTATGAAATTTGGACCGAAAACCTAGTTTCCAACAAACCCTAATTTTGACACACTTAATGTTTGGACGTGTAAAACAGCAACAATGACTCAAGAATTCCACACTATGATGATGAACAAAACAATATAGAATTGAAACGAAAAACTGCAGCACGAAACAATATGGAAAACAGCAATAGTGGCGAAACAACACAACTCGGCTAGAATGAAGTTTTGACGCAAAAACCTTAAAATTTCTAGATGAATTGTGCACGAATTTTTATGATGTAATTACTGCAGAATATTGATGCTAAGAACAGCAGCAAAGACACAAGGAAAACAGTAGCAAAAGACGCAAAAAAAATGGCAGCAAGACAATTGATGATTTGGGCAGAATTTCAGCAAGGTTTTAGCATGCGATTTTGAGCACAATATTATCGAATTGAATAGCTGAATATAACACGACTTAAGGCAGCAAGAAAGACATAAAAACAGCAAGGAAAAGACGCAAAACAACTGCAAGAATGACGCTAAAACTTTAGCAAAAAGACGCACCAAAAACAGCAAGAACACGACAACAAAAGATGACTCAAACAGAAAAGATGTAACCTGAATTTTGAGACAACAACCTATGCTCTGATACCAATTGATACGAATGGAGTAGCTTTTGAGTTATATTCCACACGTTTTCCACACACTTTGGATCGTTGTTTCTCAATAATCCCTGGACAAGCACAAACACAACAAGACAAAAAGATATTGAACGAGAAGGAATGGAAGAAATCAACCAAACCCCAACGTTATCACAAATAGATTTAGTCCAGCTAATGTAAATCAAAAGTTAAACTTCCTCAGTTTGGCGTGTTCTATAAATCTAGAACGGGTAAGCTCAACCTAAAGCTCCTCACTAAAGGTATTGCGGGTCTTATAATTATTCAACTGAAATCAATTGAACAAAGCACGTCTTACAACTTTTCAAGGCTGTAAATTTTCTTTAGCAAAGCTAAACTTTTATCAAATATCATATCTATAAAACGTCAAAAGGGATGACTTTATATAGACTACAAAAAGTGTTAAGAGTTGGTATTTTTCCAATGTGGGATATTGACCAACTTTCCTAAAACGAAAACCCTAATGCTAGTTTAGGAAACTTACTAATTGTAATAAAACACTAGGAACTTAACTACTTTCTTAAACTAAGAAGACAAACACGTTTTTGCCTCTTAAAATTACTTTCCTAAAAACTCATAAAAAGTAGTTCGAAATTATAATCATTAAGCTCAAAATATAATTCATGTATTAGTTAAGCAACATAGCATGTTAAGAAACTATACATAAACTCATTCAGTATAAAATAGTTGGATGTCATAATTGAAGAATTATGTAAAATAATTTGCCTATC
Source organism: Ophiorrhiza pumila (assembly GCA_016586305.1). NCBI lineage: Eukaryota > Viridiplantae > Streptophyta > Magnoliopsida > Gentianales > Rubiaceae > Ophiorrhiza > Ophiorrhiza pumila. Next base: position 11,890,229 of record BLIW01000008.1, on the reverse strand, counting down.
AAAACTGATGGAAATCAACCCTTGTCCATCTTGCCAAAGCCCAATTCACAAGATCCCTTGACCAATCTTGATGGACCAATGACAAGATCAAGGAGTAAGAAGATGAAGGAAGCTTTGCACAATTTATTGTCAACTCATTGTGAAGCTTTGGAGGCCGAACCATCTCAAGGAGAAGTCTTGTGGAATGTTTCTTCATTAACAATTCATGATCCACCTTGAAGAAGCTTACACAAGTCCGAAATCATGAAGTCCATGAAAGGCGTGCTTTTGGGCTTACAAGAGGAATCACGCCATTTTTAGATTAATTAGTAATTTATTTTATGTTATTTTCAGCCCATAAATGACGTTAATTATTATGTTCTTGGGCTTGGAAATTTCGTTTATAATAAATACTACTTGGCCCAATTATCTTGCATGATAAAGGCAAGTAATAGTTTAGGAAACAAAGGAAGTCAAATTGAATTTGGCCACCTTTAGGCAAATCCTTTTTGGGGGAAGGATTTGGGTAGTTAGTTATTAGTTTCCAAATTCTAATTTGGAAGTTTCTTAATTTATGAATTGGGTAGTTTTAGAAGTCAAGTTGTACTTTACAACTTTTAGGGTTTTATGTTCCTTGTTTACCAAGCAACATGGCCGAAACTTGTTCTATTTAATGGCCATTCTTTGTAACGTTTTTTTATGATTGAATTTTGAAGAACCTTTTAGCTTTGGCTAAATATTTGCAGCCTTAAACAAGGTTGTGAAAAAACGTGATTAATCAATTAGGGTTAGTTGATTATTCATAGGACCGGATTCTTTAAGCTAGGACCTTAAAGAGAACGTATGTTTCTTGATTTCAAGAGCGAACCAAACTGAGATCTTTTTAACCATTGATTTACATAGGTTAAGATTGAAATCACTTTGTGGTAATGTGTTGGGTTGATTGATTTACAATCAAATACATCCCATTCGATATCCATCTTTTCTTCTTGTGTTGTTTCCGTGTTTGATCTTACTTGTGAGTCGTGTTGGTTTCTGAATTTTGGTGCACAACGATCCTACAGTGTGTGGAATTCGTGTGGAGCTGGATTCTCACCTAACTCCATTCGTATCAATTGGTATCAAAGCATCTAGGTTGTTCATCACAAAATTCAGGTTTGCGCTTGTTTTTCCTTCTCGATTTGCTCTACTTTTTTGAGTCGTTCTTGCTGTCCTTTGTGCGTCAATTTTTTTTCTGCAGTTTTTGGAGTCTTTTAGTTGCTGTTTTCACGTGTTTCTTGCTGTCCAAAGTCGTCATAGTTAGTGTCTTTAAATTCATCAAAATCGCATAAGCCAAAGTTGATCAAATCTGTCCGAAAATTGCCTTCTTGTCGTTTACGATTTTTGACGATCTTTTTGCTACTGTTCTTGCTTCGAATTGCTGCTGTTTTTTCAAGTTTAAATTCTGCAGTAAATATATTATATTAATTGAGTCTTAAATTCATTAATATTCTGTCCAAAACTCGCATGCAACTTGGTGCTTAAAATCTGCCCAAATCGAGTTGATCTTGTTACTTGATTTTCTTGCGTTTTTGTGTTGTTCTTCTTGTGTTTCTTGTTCGATCCTTGCTGCCATCTTTGTCTCAATATTCTGCACTATTTTTCTTGCATTCATAGTGTTGGATTCTTTGTGTTTTATTTGTTGATTTCACGTCCAAACCCTAGGTGTCAAGATAGGTTTCTTAAAAACCCTAGTTTCAAATTATCATAACTTTGTGAGTTCTTGCTCAATTCTTGAAATTCTTTTTGTGGTTAGTTCCATCAATCTACTCTTGTCATAATAACTTTTGATCAAACTTTTTGAACAAGTGAAAAGATTGATTCTTGACCACTTTCTTGAACTTCTTGAAGTTCTTGATTTTTGAAAGTTGTCAAATTTTGAATCTTGAACCATATTTGAAATCCTTGAGTTAAATCTTGAAAATTTTGTTAAAAGTGGCACTTTCAAATTCTTTGTCCTTGGTGAGTTATTAAAGTTTGGAGAAATTAAGGTTGAACCACATAAGACAAGGCCACATCCTTAAACCTAAGTACTTGACTAGGTTCTTGTCTTAACAACCTTAAAGATTTTGTTTGACCTAAGTTGTTTAAGGTTCTTGTCCGAACCTAGGTCATTGTTTGTACAAGGTTTTTGTCCAAAACCTTTAAAAGTTTGTTTTGTCCTTTTTGTTGTCCGAATAAAAAAAAAAAAAAAAAAAAAGATGCCGTAATTTAAAAAAAAAAAAAAAGGCCCAAATCAAAAAAAAAAAAAAAAGGCCGTGATATAAAAAAAAAAAAAAAAAGGCCCAATAAAAGAACAATAATCTCGGACTTTTAATATTTCTGTTATTTAATTTTTAGTATTTTTTTTTTAATTAATTTTCGTAAATTAAAAAGAACACTTTGTTCTTGAGTTTTGATTTGAAACCACCTTGGATTAAAAGTTTGCCATAACTTTTGCTATACAACTCGGATTTTGGTGATTCAAATTGTGTTTGTTCTCGTCTTTGATTCCTCTTTCTAAATATCATAGTTTCTGAATCAATCAAATTATACCACACGTGCCTCTGAAATACTCTTGTGACGTGAATTATTTGAACTTCTTTGATTTGGACTTGTGTGAATCTTGTTGTTGAAATCTCGGTTGAGACAATCTCTTAAAGTCATTGCAACAGTAAGTTTCTCTATAGTTTGAGAGTATTAGACTAGGGTATACACGAGAAGAAACATATATCAAAGAGAGGAGAGCTCCTACTATCCACATAGTGAGAACCCGAGAGGAATTCAATTTGTTGTTTTCTTTGTTCTTACTAACCTTGCAGGATAATGGAGGACGAAACTAATACACCAAGAGGTTCTAAACCTCAAACAAAGCTGAGCAAAAGTTTGCTAATGATTCTCTTGCACAGATACTACAAAAAGAATCAATCTCCGCCTTGATTTCTTGGAGTCATCAACTTCTAAGCCATCAAAGAAATCTTCATCCAAAGAAGTTTAAATATAATGCTGCTTTTGAGTCCGAAGTGAATCTAATGAAGGGAGGAGGAAGAGTTGTCCGAATCATCTTCTAAGGGTACAAGTCTAAGTCTCAATTGCTTCACTTAAGTTAACAATTCCATTTTCATGGTAAGACAGATCCGGAAGCTTATTTTGATTGGGTTCGTGAGCTTGAGCACTTCTTTGAAGGCCATGACTATCCCGAAAAGGAAAAAATTTCGACTTGCCTTTATGCACTTAAAGGATCATGCAAGTTTGTGGTGGGATAAGTTGTCTCAATCTAGACGTGAAGATGGTGAAAGTCCAATCAAGACATGGAGTCGCATGAAAACACTCATGAGGAAGAAATATGTCCCTTCATACTACAACCAGTGAATTGAATAGACAGTTACATACACTTGTACAAGGTACACAATCGGTTGAGGAGTATTATCATGAGATGGAAGCTTTGATGATCAAGGCTAATGTTCAAGAAGATCCCGACTCTACAATTGAAAGATTTTTAAGAGGTATGCATTCTGATTTGGCTCATCAAGTTGATTTACAAAGTTTTGATAATATTGATGAACTTGTCCATAAAGCCATCAAGATAGAAAGGCACATGAAAGGGAAGGGTAAGTTTTCACAACCAACTCCACCTTGGCAAAGAGATAAGAAGCCGAGTTTTGCCCCTTTCAATCCGCCATCCAAGCCACGCCAATTTCCACAAAGTTCAGCGTCAAGTCCCCTCAAGGAGTTCCTCAAAAAAAACGCCCAGGTTGCTGTCCAACCCTTTTTAAAAACGGTGTCAACTTCTGGTTCACTCCAAGATTGAGGGATTGTTCGATGTTATAAATCCGTCAAGTTATGGTCATATGCAAGCTGAATGTCCAACTCGAAAAGTGATGATAACTCTTGATAGTGGTGAAGTGGTAAGTGAATGATGATTGTGCCGACATGCCACCTCTTGAAGAGAAACATGAAATCAAGTGAAGAAAGTGAAGACAATGAGCCCTACACGTATGGTGACGGTAAATTTCTTTAGTCTCTCGCCGTGTTCTAAATGTCCAACCTTTAGTTGATAATGATGATTTGAATGCAACGAGAAAACATATTTCACACACGTTGCTTAGTGCAGACAGAATTGTAGTGTGATAATTGATAGTGGAGTTGCACAAATGTGGCGAGCACTTTGTTTGTAAATAAGTTTGAACTTGAATTGCACGAAACATCCTAAACGCCTACGACTACAATGGTTGAATAATTCAATGGATGCTAGGGTACAGTTCACTTAACCATTGGGAAATATGTTGATGACGTTATATGTGATGTTGTTCCAATGGAAGCAAGTCATATCCTTGTTTGGCCGTCCTTGGCAATATGATTGTGATGTTCTTTATCATGCCAAGAAAAATTTCTATAGCTTTGTGCACAATGGGAAAAAGTTTAATCTTCGAGCTTTGACACCGGCCAAGTGTTTGAAGATCAAGCTAAAATCATTCAAGCTACAAGAGATGTGAAATCCGCCAAAGAGAAGAAGAAACAAGAGTTGACAAATGTTCAAGAAAGTCTCGGCCCAACTTCTATTTGTAATAGTGTAGGTCGTACTTTGCATGTTAAGAAATCTTGTTATTTTGCTTCTTCAAATGAGATTAAGAGAGCATTAGTTGATAGGCAATCTTTGTACTTAATGTATCGCAAGGACATTGTACTTATCAATTGATAGTGATCACCTTGCCTTCTTGCCTAGTCTTGTTTACTCTCTTTTACAGGAATATCAAGACGTGTTTCCTGAGGAGTTGCCAATTGGTTTGCCGCCAATAAGAGGAATTGAACATCAAATTGATTTCATTCCTGGAGCACAAATTCCAAATCGTCCAGCTTATAGAGCCAACCCCGAGGAAACTAAAGAGATTCAACGTCAAGTGGATGAACTCCTTGACAAAGGTATAGTTCGAGAATCTCTAAGTCCATGTTCTGTTCCTGTCATTTTGGTTCCAAAGAAAGATGAGTCTTGGCGTATGTGTGTTGATTGCCGTGCTGTGAACAAGATAACTATTAAGTATAGGCATCCTATTCCTAGATTAGATGACATGCTTGATGAGTTGTATGGTTCATGCATATTTTCCAAGATTGATCTTAAAAGTGGCTATTATCAAATTCGCATGAAAGAAGGTGATGAATGGAAAACTGCTTTTAAAACGAAATTTGGTCTTTATGAATGGTTGGTTATGCCTTTTGGTTATCTAATGCACCAAGTACTTTCATGAGACTTATGAATCATGTTTTTCGTCACTTAATTGGCAAATTTGTTGTGGTCTACTTTGATGACATACTTGTTTATAGCAAAACGTTAGAAGAGCATGTTTTACACTTGAAATCCGTTTTTGCTATACTTCGTGAGAACCAACTTTATGCTAATCTCAAAAAGTGTTCTTTTTGCATGGAATCTATAATCTTTTTGGGATATGTTGTGAGTTCTCAAGGCATTGCTGTTGATGAGTCTAAGGTAAAGGCAATCATGGATTGGCCTAGACCTACAAATGCTAGTCAAGTTAGGAGTTTTCATGGTCTTGCAAGTTTCTATAGAAGGTCTGTTAAGGATTTTAGTTCTATAGCTGCACCTTTAAATGAACTTGTGAAGAAGAATGTTACATTTGTTTGGACTGATGAGCATGAAAACGCCTTTAACAAATTGAAATACATGTTGACTCATGCACCTTTACTTGCTTTGCCTAATTTTCATAAAGCTTTTGAAATACACTGTGATGCCTCCGGGATTGGTATTGGAGCTGTTTTGATGCAGGAATCTAAACCCGTGGCATATTTTAGTGAAAAGCTTCATGGGGCAGCTTTGAAGTATGCAACTTATGACAAGGAGTTATATGCTTTGGTAAGGTCTTTACAAGTTTGGCAACACTACCTATGGCCAAAGGAATTCATCATACATTCTGATCACGAGAGCCTTAAGTACTTGAAGACTCAAGGTAAGTTGAATAAGAGACATGCTAAGTGGTTAGAATTCATTGAAACCTTTCCATATGTTGTTAAATACAAATCTGGTAATGAAAATGTGGTAGCCGATGCATTGTCTAGGAAATACACTTTGTTTACCTATATGCATGCTAAACTACTTGGTTTTGAATTGATTAAGGATTTGTATAAGACTGACCATGATTTTCACGCCATCTTTGACCTTTGTGTGCATAAACCGAATGGTGACTTCTATATGTATGATGGTTTCTTGTTTAAAAAGGATAAGTTATGCATTCCCCAATGTTCCATTCGTTAGTTGCTTGTTAAGGAAACCATGGGGGAGGGTTAATGGGGCACTTTGGTATTGCTAAAACACTTGCTGTTTTGAATGAGCACTTTTATTGGCCTAGCATGATTAAAGATGTTAAAAGTGTTTGTGATAAATGCATTGTGTGTAAACAATCAAAATCTAAAGTCAAGCCTCATGGTTTGTATCAACCTTTGCCTGTTCCTAGTCATCCTTGGATTGATATTTCTATGGATTTTGTACTTGGTTTGCCTAGGTCACGCAATGGTCATGATAGCATATTTGTTGTAGTTGATAGATTTAGCAAAATGTCTCACTTTATTGCTTGCTCTAAATCTAATGATGCTCAACATATTGCTGATTTGTTCTTTAAGGAAGTTGTAAGATTGCATGGTTTGCCTAAGAGTATTGTTAGTGATAGAGATGTTAAGTTTTTGTCACACTTTTGGCGTACTCTATGGAATAAGTTAGGTACTAAGTTATTGTTTTCTACTGTTGCTCATCCACAAACTGATGGACAAACTGAAGTAGTTAATAGAACTTTGTCTACTTTACTTCGTGCTCTCATACAGAAAAACCTTAAGAACTGGGAAAGTTGTTTACCTCACATTGAGTTTGCTTACAATAGAACTGTTCATAGTGCTACTAATCTTTCACCTTTTGAGATTGTTTACGGTTTTAATCCTATAACTCCATTGGATATTTTGCCTCTTCCTATTAATGAGTTTGTTAATGCTGAAGGAAAGAGTAAAGCTGATTTTGTTAGGGAGTTACATGAAAGGGTTCGAACTACCATTCAAAGGAGGAATGACCAATATGCTAAGCAAGCCAATAAGGGTAGGCGTCAAGTGATTTTCGAACCTGGAGATTGGGTTTGGATTCACTTAAGGAAGGAGAGGTTTCCTGACAAGAGGAAATCTAAACTTCATCCACGAGGAGATGGTCCTTTTCGTGTCATGGAAAGGATAGGCGACAATGCTTACAAGATTGAACTTCCAAGTGAGTATGGCAATGTTTCATCTACTTTCAATGTTACTGACTTATCTTTGTTTGATGTAGGTGATTCGAGGACGAATCCTTTCGAGGAGGGAGGGAATGATGGAAATCAACCCTTGTCCATCTTGCCAAAGCCCAATTCACAAGATCCCTTGACCAATCTTGATGGACCAATGACAAGATCAAGGAGTAAGAAGATGAAGGAAGCTTTGCACAATTTATTGTCAACTCATTGTGAAGCTTTGGAGGCCGAACCATCTCAAGGAGAAGTCTTGTGGAATGTTTCTTCATTAACAATTCATGATCCACCTTGAAGAAGCTTACACAAGTCCGAAATCATGAAGTCCATGAAAGGCGTGCTTTTGGGCTTACAAGAGAATCACGCCATTTTTAGTATTAATTAGTAATTTATTTTATGTTATTTTCAGCCCATAAATGACGTTAATTATTATGTTCTTGGGCTTGGAAATTTCGTTTATAATAAATACTACTTGGCCCAATTATCTTGCATGATAAAGGCAAGTAATAGTTTAGGAAACAAAGGAAGTCAAATTGAATTTGGCCACCTTTAGGCAAATCCTTTTTGGGGAAGGATTTGGGTAGTTAGTTATTAGTTTCCAATTCTAATTTGGAAGTTTCTTAATTATGATTGGGTAGTTTAGAAGTCAAGTTGTACTTTACAACTTTTAGGGTTTTATTTCCTTGTTTACCAAGCAACATGGCCGAAACTTGTTCTATTTAATGGCCATTCTTTGTAACGTTTTTTTATGATTGAATTTTGAAGAAACCTTTTAGCTTTGCTAAATTATTTGCAGCCTTAAACAAGTTGTGAAAAAACGTGATTAATCAATTAGGGTTAGTTGATTATTCATAGGACCGGATTCTTTAAGCTAGGACCTTAAAGAGAACGTATTGTTTCTTGATTTCAAGAGCGAGCCAAACTGAGATCTTTTTAACCATTGATTTACATAGGTTAGATTGAAATCACTTTGTGGTAATGTTTTGGGTTTGATTGATTTACAATCAAATACATCCCATTCGATATCCATATTTTCTTCTTGTGTTGTTTCCGTGTTTGATCTTACTTGTGATCGTGTTGGTTTCTGAATTTTGGTGCACAACGATCCTAAGTGTGTGGAATTCGTGTGGAGCTGGATTCTCACCCTACTCCATTCGTATCAAAAACACAAACCATTTGACTCTAATATGATAAAATGTCGAACCAACTTTTCGAAAGTATGGAAAAGACTTTGAAATTGATATAAAACAGAATTCAAACTTTGAAAATCAATGAAATTGACGTTAACAAAGTTCTTAACATTTAAACTATCGAAATCAATCAAAAAGATTTCATACTTACCTAACTTACCTTGCTTACCTTGGGGAAAACAAGCTAAGGCAGATTGGACTCCTTCCAATTGATAATGAGTTGTTTGTAACTCCATTAGATGTCTAGGAACTCCATGAATCTGTAAAAGAAAAGATCTAGGCAGCAAACAAGGTAATTCGTGATCACTATGATTTATAAGTACAAGAGGTTGTTCAACTTTCAATGAACTCTTCTCTCTCTTTTGAGTTTGAACACTCATCTCACTTTCTGAAATTTTCAGCTCATCACTCTGTTTATCACTCATAGTTTGCTCACAACATATTCTAACTAAGTTACTCTTTTCTTTCTCTCTTTCAGCTTTTTTTTCAATTCTTTTTCTTCTCTCATTTTAGCACAAGATTTAGCAATTCGTGCTTGATCTTCAGAAATTTCACAAGGTGTTGAAGCTTGGAGATTAAACTTTGTACCATCCTTGAGTGAATAACAATCTCTGAGATCATTATAAGCACCATTGTAATCAAGCTGCCACGGTTTTCCCAAGAAAAGACATGATGTTGCATAGGACATATATCACATAGTACCTCATCTTTGTACCTTCCAATTGAGAGTGCAACATTGACTTGCATTGACACCCATACTTCACCACAATTATCATTCCATTGCAGCAAGTAAGGATTTGGATGTGGAGTGGTTTGTAAATTCAACCTTTCTACCATGAGCTCATTAGCAAAGTTAGAGCTTTTCCCACTGTCAATCACTATAGCACACACTGTACTTTGAACATTGCACCTGGTATGAAACACCTTTTCACATGATGTAGAAGTGGTTTTAGACTCCTCCATTTGTACCTGCAAGTTAGTAAAGGAAAAAAAGTGCAAGAATATATGTAACAAATCCTCATGGGTTCCTCACTATTGGATAGTAGGTACTCTCCACTCTATTTATGTAGTGTTCTCTCTTGTTTATCCTATCTAATGCTCTCAAGTGATATTGTTTGGGACTATTAAGACTTACCAAGTCCTATGATTAAGATAACAAGACTCAATTAACAAGTTCCACACAAAAACTCTCACAAGTAAAATCAAGAGAATTATCAAAGAAAAACACGTCACAAGAGATTTAAGAACACGTGTGGGTTAAAACTGATTTAACTTCAGAATTCTAAGAAATAAAAAACTAGAAAAGAAGACAAGAAGAATGGTGTTTGAATCACTGAATTCCGATTAAAAATGAGCAAGATATAGCAATTTTAAGTTTCGGACGCCTGTTTCGGACGCTGACGACCGTCCGAACCTAAACTTCTGGAGCTGGAATTTTTTTGCAAAGTTTCGGACGCTGATGTCCGTCCGAACCTATTTTTCTGGAGCTTGAATTTTTTTGCAAAGTTTCGGACGCCTGTTTTGGACGCTGATGTCCGTCTGAACCTATTTTTGAGGCCCTTTTTTTTCAACTTTGGTCTCTTTTTTTTTAATCCAATCAATCAAGCTTCAATATCTTTTCAAGAATTTCAAACTTGCAAATGCAAATTTAACAAGATATTCAAGATTCACAACAACCATACGAATTCCACACACTTCGGATCGTTGTACACCAAAAATAATCACGAACACAAACAACGAAACTTGGCGGTAAGGAAATCAAAGGGAAAAACGCAAAAGATGAAGTAAATCAACCCCACGTTTAATACAAATGAACTCAATTTAACCTATGAAAATTCAAGAGTTAAACAAGTTAATTTGGCTTGTTCTTAAAATAAAGAACGTTGGTAAAGTCACCTAAAGGTCATGCTAAAGGTAAACTTACTACAATGAAGATCAAAATAGAACTTCAAGGTTATGAAAACACAAAGTGTTAATCTCAATTTCAGCAAAGCTAAAACTTTCATTCATTTTACTCCTCTTCAAAAAAACGTTTTTGGCCTCCTTAAATAGGGAGTAAAGTCAGTCATACAATGAATTAAGAAACAAGAAACCCTAGTAGTTGCAAAATACAACTTTACTTCTTAACTAACTGACTAACTAACTAGTTTCCTAAACTTTGAAGAAGCAAAACTCAATTTGACTTCTTAAGTTTCCTGAACTTTGACTTGCCATTATCATGCAAGATAATTGGGCCAAGTAACTTATTAAAAACTGAATTAATTAAAGCGCACATTAAGTGTTTTGGACTTAATTAATTAACAACAAAATAAAACTTAAGACTTAAATCCGGAATTCCGCAAGCCCAGCAAGAAGTATCATCGTCACGTGCCATTTTCACCTTGATGCGTTACGAATCAGTGAAAGTGTAAAACACAAAAGTTGTAGATAATTCTCTCATGTTTCTATAGCCAATTGAATCAGCACAATCGGAGATCATATGAGAGAGATATGTCAAAAAATACCAAACTGTAGCATAAGTCCTCAACAATATGTGATAGGCGAATTTCATCCTTGGCACCATGGACATGAACACGGGCTGAACACGGGCGTATTCTCATCACTAAACGTATGAGGAGTGCACTACACGCGTTGATCAAGGACATATTTGAGCATGAACTTGTTCGTGAAGCTCGTGAGGAGGACGCAACAATCATTTCTTGCTTGGAAGTGTCTAGAATGGAGTTCAATGTTATGGTGGATAGAAATGAGGCATTGGAAGGAAGAAGAGCTGAAAAACAGATAGGTTCGGACGCCTCAGCAAACTTTCAGCCGTCCGAAAGTTAGGTTCGGACGACCCCAGGGTCCGAAACCACCGTCCAAAATATTGAAGAAAATGATGACTCACTGAAGTTTAGGTTTGGACGCTGCAGGGGAGTTTCGGCCGAATCAAATCCCAACAACTTCGACTGCAAGAAAGTAAGAAGCACATACCTTCTTGACAAAGCATCTGCCACTACATTTTCTTTACCTTTCTTGTGCTTGATGACGTAAGAAAAAGATTCAATGAATTCCATCCACCTAGCATGTCTTTATTACAACTTCTGATACGAATGGATTAGCTTTTGAGTTCTAATCCACACGTTTTCCACACCCTTTGGATCGTTGTTTGTCAATAATCACGAACAAGCAACAGACAACACAATGCGGAATGAAACAATGAAACGAAACAAGATATTGAACGAGAAGGAATGGATGAAATCAACCAAACTCAACGTTATCACAAAAAGATTCAGTCCAACTAATATAAATCAAAAGTTAAACTTCCTCCGTTCGGTGTGTTCTATAAATCTAGAACGGGTAAACTCAACCTAAAGCTCCTCACTAAAGGTTTTCGCGGGTCTTATGATTGTTCAACTAAACTTAGAAGAACTCTCACGTTTTCTCTCAACTTTTCACAGCTGGAAGAAGGTTTTAGCAAAGCTAAACTTTTATCAAATTTCATCTATCATTAACGTGTAAAAGAAGGCCTTTAAATAGGCTACAAAACAACTAATGTTGATTTAGGAAACTAAAACTTAAAAGAATAACCTTCCTAAATTACTTTCCTAATTATCATTTAAGATAATTGGACAAGTAAGTTTCCTAAAAACCAAAACTAAAGCTCAATTAATTAATGTTAATGGGCTTTAATTATTACAACTTAAATAGACCCAATTAAAACATTAAAAGTGGCTTGAAAAATTAATGAAGCCCAATACGCCATTACTTGGTCTTCAATGTAGTCCATGGATTCGCAACGGTAATCTGCCAGAATCACGTCACTCATCATGGTAGGCACTGTTGACGATGCTAACTTCCGAATCTTGTAAAATGTAAAACATAAACGTTGTAGCCCTATCTCGTATCGTTCTAGGGCTTCTTGAATCACGTAATTCAGAGTTATATCGAGTGAGATACGTCCAAAATACCAAAACATGATAGAAACTTTCAGGATGAATAATTGACTTTAACACCATGGACATGGACACGGGCTCATTCTCATCATTCCCTCCCTCCTCGAAAGGATTCGTCCTCCAATCTTGAAATTGAGCTCCTGGATCAAACACCAATATTACGAACCCCACAAGAATCAAGTCGAGTAGGAATGACTCACATCTCGGCCAACAATGCATTATATTCTGCAAGATCAAAACAAGTGTATAAGATAAACTTTCTTGGACAGAATATTTATGTATACATGAAGCATATAAACACGGTATTGTTAAAGAAAATTCATAACAATTATGCAAATAAACATCATGTATTAAATGCAACAAGTTATTCTGATTTGCATCATGAAACAATATTAATACTTCATGTAAAAACGAATTTAATAATTTTGTCAATATGGAAGTATATAAGATAAAATTAGTAATATCATGCATAGATACACCAGTACTAGCATAGAAAACAATTGTATTATTAACATGTAATGTAAGAAAAGAACTTAATCATATATGAATGTAACTAAAAGGATTATCCAAAGATATATAACAATATTCATAGCAACTAAACATATATGCATCTCGGATAGAATGTAAATCACAAAATCGTTGGAAATAATTTTCAAACATGTGAAAGTTATCAATTATAAAAATACAATTCCTTAGATTAAAAACAGAATGTAAACAATCTATTAAATAGATGTTAACACCATATTTTACCTTTTGGAATTGAAAAGAAATTAAGAATTTAGATAACTTACCCACCAAGTGTTGAACTACTTGATTACCTCTTGGAACTTTATGAAATTGGCTATGGAACGGCTTGAAAATGACTAGTACAAACTCACGAACCAAAAATTCAAAGGAAAAATCATTCCAATAAGTATAATCAATATATTTAACACCTTTATACACAAGGAATTGATTAAGCTCTAAATGATAAACATTAAGATCAAAATATAATTCATGTATTAGATAAGCAACATAGCATGTTAAGAAACTGTACATAAACTCATTCAATACAAAATAGTTAGATTTCATAATTGAAGAATTATGTGAAAGAATTTGCTTACTAAAACACAAACCATCAGACTTTAATTCACATGGTAAAAACTTTCGAACTAATGTTTCAAAGGTAGGTGAAAGACATTGAAATTGATTCAAAACAGGATTTAAACTTTGAAAATCAATATGAATGACGTTATCAAAGATCTTGTCATATAAACCATTGAAATCAATCAAAAAGCTTTCATACTTACCTAACTTACCTTGCTTACCTTGTGAAAAAAAAGCTAAGGCAGATTGGATTCCTTCCAATTGATAATGAGTTGTTTGCAACTCCATTAGATGTCTAAGAACTCCATAAAATTGCAAAACAAAAGAACTAGGCAGCAAACAATACAAATCGTGATCACAAGAATTCATAAGTACAAGATGTTGTTGTTTAGCTCTCAATGAACTCTCATGCTCACTCTTTCTATTACACTTATTTTGCTCATGGCCTATACTAACTAAGTCACTCTTTTGACTTTCTTTTTCATTTTTTTCTTTCAATTCTTTTTCCCTCTTTTGTTTTTCCAATTCACACTTTTCATTCTTTTTTTCTTCTCTTAAGTCATTACAAGCTTTAGCAATTCTAGCTTGATCTTCAGAAACTTCACAGGGCGTTAAAGCACGAAGAGTAAACTTTTTACTATTCTTCATGAATGAATAGCAATTTTTGAGCTCTTTATAAACACCCTTGCAAGCAAGTTGCCATGGTTTTCCCAATAAAAGATGGGCTGTTTGCATAGGAAATATGTCACATAGTACCTCATCTTTGTAATTGCCCACGAAGAATGCAACCTTGACTTGCATGGACACCCATACTTCACCAAAATTATTGCTCCATTGTAGCAAGTAAGGATTTGGATGTGGAGTGGTTTGCATATTTAACCTTTCTACCATTAGCTCACTAGCAAAGTTAGAGCTTCTTCCACAATCAATCACCACAGCACATACTTTATCTTGGACTTTGCACCTTGTTTGAAACACCTTTTCACATGATGTAGAAGTGGTTTTAAACTCCTCCATTGGTACATGCAAGTTAGTAAAAACAAGAAGGAAACAAATATAATCCTCACAGGTTCTCACTATATGGTTAGTAAATGCTCTCCTCTCTAGTGTAAAGGCTTTTCTCGTGTATACCCTATCTAATCTCTCAACAATGTTTCTCTCAAACTAATTGAAACTTACCGTTCAACAATTTATATAACAAATCTCAACCAATTAGTTCAACAAGTCAATTCACACAAGTTAAACCAAAGAAGTTTGAAAAGAAACACGTCACAAGAGTATTTTAAAGATCACTTATGGGGTATAACTTGGTTTATTTCAGAAAACTACGAATTAGCAACTAGGCAAGAAAGCAAGATGAATGATATTTTGATTTCACCCAAGCAAGATTTGTCACGTCCAATATTGATGATCTTCAAGCACAACTCAAGAACACTTAGTTCCTACAAATATAAAATAGAAAATAAAATAAAGTAAAGTTTGAAGATATTATATTTTTTTGTTTTTTTTTTCCTCTGCCAAGTTTCGGACGCTAGTTTAGGACGACTTCCTTAGTTTCGAACGGCCGAAACTTAAATTCCTGGGATGACGACTTTTCTATTGAGTTTCGGACGCTAGTTACGGACGCCTGTCTTAGTTTCGGACGGCCGAAACTGTCGCAACTGGGTGAAAAAATCTGATTTTTCTGACGAATTATTTTTGGAAACTTTTGATGAAACCCTAGCAATTTTTTTTGACGTGCGACTCAATCAACAAAAACACAAGAAATTCAACACAATGACGACAATTAAAAAGTGTAGAATGTAGACACCAAAAGAACACAAAAGAATAGCAAGAACGAAAACGGATTACCTTGAGTTTAGAAACAACCACCTTTTCTCTGATACCACTTGATACGAATGGAGTAGCTTTTGAGTTCTAATCCACACGTTTTCCACACCCTTTGGATCGTTGTTTCTCAATAATCACGAACAAGCAACAGACAACACAATGCGGAATGAAACAATGAAACGAAACAAGATATTGAACGAGAAGGAATGGAAGAAATCAACCAAACCCCAACGTTATCACAAAAAGATTCAATCCAACTAATGTAAATCAAAAGTTAAACTTCCTCAGTTCGGCGTGTTCTATAAATCTAGAACGGGTAAACTCAACCTAAAGCTCCTCACTAAAGGTTTTCGCGGGTCTTATGATTGTTCAACTAAACTTAGAAGAACTCTCACGTTTTCTCTCAACTTTTTCACAGCTGGAAGAAGGTTTTAGCAAAGCTAAACTTTTATCAAATTTCATCTATCATTAACGTGTAAAAGAAGGCCTTTAAATAGGCTACAAAACAAAACCCTAATGTTGATTTTGGAAACTAAAACTTAAAAGAATAACCTTCCTAAATTACTTTCCTAATTATCATGTAAGATAATTGGACAAGTAATTTTCCTAAAAACCGAAATTAAAGCCCAATTAATTAATGTTAATGGACTTTAATTATTACAACTTAAATAGACTCAATTAAAACATTAAAAGTGGCGTGAACAATTAATGAAGCCCAATACGCCATTACTTGGTCTTCAATGTAGTCCATGGATTCGCGACGGTAATCTGCCAAAATCACGTCACGCATCTTGGTAGGCACTTTTGACGATGCTAACTTCCGAATCTTATAAAATGTAAAACGTAAAGGTTGTAGCCCTATCTATTATCGTTCTAGAGCTTCTTGAATCACATAATTCGGAGTTATATCAAGTGAGATACGTCCAGAATACCAAAACGTGACAGAAACTTTCAGGATGAATAATTGACTTTAACACCATGGACATGGACACGGGCTCATTCTCATCAGCTTCCCTTGAGACTTCAAATGCTTGAGTGGTTAATGATCGGAGTGGATATCGAACTCCTTTGGCCACAAATAATGTTGCCAAGTTTGCAATGCCCTCACGAGAGCATAAAGCTCTTTGTCATATGTTGGATAGTTCAGAACAGCCCCATGCATTTTCTCGCTGAAATATGCTATCGACTTCGAGTCCTGCATCAAAACAGCTCCAATCCCAAGCCCAAAGGCATCACATTGAACTTCAAAAACTTTATTGAAATCAGGCAACATTAAAACAGGTGCTTGTGTGAGTTTGTCCTTCAACATGTTAAAACCCTTTTCATGCACTTTTTCCCATTTAAATATAGCATGCTTTTTAACAAGTTCATTCAATGGTGCGGCAATAGTGCAAAACTTTTTAACAAACCTTCGATAAAACCCTGCCAAACCATGAAAGCTTTGGACCTCACTGGCATTTTTTGGCGTAGGCCACTCCTTGATTGCCTTAATCTTTTCTTCATCTACCTTAATGTCGTTAGCGCTCACAACAAAACCAAGAAAAATAATAGAATCCATACAAAAAGAGCATTTCTTCAAATTGGCATACAATTGATTTTCTCTTAACACGATAAAAACCTCCCTTAAATGCAACACATGTTCATCCAATGACTTACTATAAATTAGTATATCATCAAAGTAAACAACGACAAACTTCCCTATGAAAGGTCAAGTTGTGTATTCAAAACCCGTAAATTGACAAGAGCCTCTCCCCCCATTGGTAGCTCTTCATCTCCCTCACTCTCCTCATCTAAAGGTATATTACCCTCATCATCGGACTGCTCACTCTCATACTCTCCATTAGGTAACAAGAATATTGTTCTTTTGTTTGGACATTGGGTTTGTATATGTCCTACCCCTTGGCATTTATAACACCTAACGTCCCGACTCCTCCCAACTGCCTTCTCCTCAACCTTCTCCTTCCCTGTTCCCCATTTTTGTTCTACTTTAGGTTTGGAGTCAACCTTTGCATTTCTGAATTTAGTGTTTGACACTGGCTTGTTATCCTTCCAAGAACTCTTCCAAGTACTCTTCCCCCTAGCCTTAACAATCCTCTCAACTTTCAAGGCCTTATGCAACAATTCTTCCATGTCAACATATTGTTGCAACTCTACCACATCCGTTATCTCCCTATTCAAACCCGCTACAAATCTACCCATAGTAAACTCAGGATCCTTCTCTATATTAGCCCGAATTAACGCAACCTCCATCTCCTGAAAATACGATCGGACGCCTCTCTAGTGTTTCGGCCGTCCGAAAATGTCGCGACAAGAATTTTCATGTTTTCAGTTAAATGGGTTCGGATGACTCCAGGGGTCCAAAACTACCGTCCAAAACTTCTGCTGAACATTATTTTTGAATTTTTGTTGACTTTTTTCTTTAGGGTTTTTGGGAGCCTATAAAAGGCCATCTTATGTACGTTAATGGCAGACTTTCGACATTTGAAACTTTGTGAGTTTTGTTTGAAAACTTTCCTTTTGTTCTTTGTGAAGAACATTCGATTCCATTCCATCAAAGGGTTTGATTGTGTGGATTCTTGGATAGTGAAGGTTCTAAGGAACAGGTTTTCTTAGGGTGTTTATTACTTATTTGATAGGTACATTTCTAATTCTTGTTTGAATTTGGGGCTGCCTCCTATTGTTCTATTGGCAGTTGGGAGGAGTCGGGACGTTAGTTGTTATAAATGCCAAGGGGTAGGACACATACAAACCCAATGTCCAAACAAAAGAACAATGTTCTTGTTACCTAATGGAGAGTATGAGAGTGAGTAGTACGATGATGAGGGTAATATACCTTTAGATGAGGAGAGTGATGGAGATGAAGAGCTACCAATAGGGGGAGAGGCTCTTGTCAATTTACGGGTTTTGAATACATAACTTAAGAAAGAGGGAGAATTGGTGCAAAGGGATAACATTTTTCATACTAGGTGTCATGTACAAGGAAAAGTGTGTAGCTTAATCATTGATAGTGAGAGTTGTACTAATATAGCTAGTACATTGTTGGTAGAGAAGTTGGGGTTGAGAACACTTAAACATCCTAAATCCTATAAACTACAATGGTTGAGTACTAGTGGGGAGGCCAAGGTGAATAAACAAGTCAATATTGAATTTGTGATAGGTAGATATAAGGATGAGGTGTTGTGTGACGTGGTGCCTATGCAAGCTGCCCATATACTTTTGGGGCGTCCGTGGCAGTTTGATAGAAGGTTAGTGTATGATGGGTACACCAATAGGTACACATTAGAGATGAACATCCACAAGCATACATTGGTGCCTTTGAAGCCTTGGGAGGCACAAGAAGATCATATTCGAATTGTAAAAGATTTTGAAAGGAAAGAAGAAGGCAAATCTAGTGAGAGTAAAAGCCGAGAGGAAAACATCAAATGAGAGGAAGAAAAATCAGAAAATGAGAAAAATAAATTGAGTGATTTTGCAACAAAAACAGAGGTGAAAGAAACATTGAGTGAGGGAAAGAGTGTGTTTATTTTGTTGTATAAAGATGTGTTTTTGCTTGATGCTAAGATACTTAATCTTTTGCCTCGAGAAGTGGTGTTTTTATTGCAGAAGTACGAGGATGTTTTTCCTGAGGAGTTGCCTGTAGGACTTTCACCATTGCGGGGAATAGAGCACCAAATTGACTTCATCCCTGGTGCTTCTATACCAAACCGCCCAGCCTATCGAGCTAATCCTGAGGAGTCCAATGAGATTCTAACTCAAGTGGAGGAGTTGTTGCAAAAGGGGGCTGTGAGGGAGAGCCTTAGTCCATGCGCGGTGCTGGTCATTTTGGTACCCAAGAAGGATGCGAGTTGGAGGATATGTATGGACTGCCGAGCCGTCAACAAAATTATGGTAAAGTCGACTTTATGACATGTTGGATGAGTTGCATGGTGCATGCATATTTTCTAAGGTCGATTTGAAAAGTTGATATTTCCAAATTCGCATGAAAGAGGGAGATGAGTGGAAAACCGCTTTCAAAACAAAATTTGGTTTATATGAGTGGCTTGTCATGCCTTTTGGTTTGACAAATGCGCCAAGTACATTCATGAGATTAATGAACCATGTTTTGAGACCTCTCATAGGGAAGTTTGTCGTTGTTTACTCTGATGATATACTAATTTATAGTAAGTCATTGGATGAAGATGTGTTGCATTTAAGGGAGGTTTTTATCGTGTTAAGAGAAAATCAATTGTATGCCAATTTGAAGAAATGCTCTTTTTTGTATGGATTCAATTTGAAGCAATACTCTTTTTGTATGGATTCTATTGCAGTGTCCGAACCTAAACTTCAGTGAGTCATCATTTTCTTCAATATTTCGGACGGTGGTTTCGGACCCCTAGGGTCGTCCGAACCTAACTTTCAGACCGCCGAAAGTTTGCTGAGGCGTCCGAACCTATCTGTTTTTCAGCTCTTCTTCCTTCCAATGCCTCATTTCGATCCACCATAACATTGAACTCCATTCTAGACACTTCCAAGCAAGAAATGATTGTTGCGTCCTCCTCACGAGCTTCACGAACAAGTTCATGCTCAAATATGTCCTTGATCAATGAGTGTAGTGCACTCCTCATACGCTTAGTCCTTGAACGCGTCAAAGGTCCTCCAACTCCTTGCAACGGATCATCGACAAAGCTTCTTGTGTTATCTTCCTCATCACCACTTTTCAAATCAACCTTAGAAAATATATATGCACCATGCAACTCATCTAACATATCATCAAGTCGAGGAATAGGATGTAGATATTTTATTGTAATCTTGTTGACTGCCCTATAACTCAATTACTGATTCTCTCACTAGAATTCTCTCCAACTTCTCTCTAGATATTGTTCCCATTTTTGGACCTTTCAGCTGAATAGCTGAAAGGCCCGAGCCGTCACATTATCTCCTTGCATTCTTTCTTCTTTCCTTATACTGATTTTGAACATTTGCTGATAGCTCTTATGTGGTTGATACGGATGGCCTTGGATGGATGTCCTTGACCACACGAAATCCACAACCTTCGGATCGTTGTTATTCTCCAACAAGAATTCGAACACACAAGAAAACACAAAGATAGCGCGGAATAAAACACGCAAGACAATAAACGGATATTGAACGGATGTTCTTGATTGAAGACAATCAAACCCAACACGTTATAACAAAATGAATTCAATCCAACCTATGTAAATCAAGAGTTGAACAGTCTTCAGTTCGGCTTGTTCTTTAAATCAAGAACGGGTAAGTTCTTCCTAAGGTCTTAGCTTAGAAATCACGGTTCTTATGAAGATTTAATTGAACTCAATTAAATTCTCACGTTTCACAATTTTTTACGGTTGCAAGTTTTAGCAAAGCAAACGTTTATCAAAATTCAACATTACAAAAACATTTAAGGCCTTTCCCTTTTATAGGAAATAATTCGGCCAAAACCCTAGATCAATTCCAATGTGGGATTGATTGCTAACCAATGAGAAAAGACTTTCCTAATGTTTGTAATAAGCAAAACACGGTTTTGCTACCTTCCAAAACTACTTTCCTAAAAAGTGGGAGATTACTTTCCTAAACTCTTAAGAAGCAAAAACCAATTTGACTTCTTAAGTTTCCTAAACTTTTACTTGCTATTATCATGCAAGATAATTGGATTAAGTAATTACTTAGCCCATAATTAAAATAAAAAGACTTAAGCCCATAATTAAATGTTTAATGGACTTAATTATTACACATTAAAAATAAACCCTAAATTACTTCAAATGGCGTGATCCAAAATGGTAAAGCCCAAGCACTCCATCTTGGTCTTCAAAAGGTCCATGACTTCGCAATGGTAATCTGCCAGAATCACGTCACTCAACTTTGTATGCACGTTTGACGATGATAACATCCAAATCTCGCAAAACGTAAAACATAAAAGTTGTAGCTCTATCTCGTATCGTTCCAGGGCTTCTTGAATCACCAAATGCCGAGTTATATCGAAAGAGATATGTCAAGAAAACCAAATTGTGGCAGAATCTTTCAGCACATAAAATTTGTCTTTGACACCTTGGACATGGACATGGTTCATTCTCATCATTCCCTCCCTCCTCGGAAAGGATTCGTCCTCGAATCTTGAAATTGAGCTCCTGGATCAAACACCAATATGATGAACTCATCCAGACCCAAATGAATAGGACGGGCAGAATATGTATGCATGTATAAAACACATAAGGCATGAATATTTTTAACAAGTTGTGCAAGTTGGATATTGTTAAAGTCATGAAAAACACAACATTGGAAAGAAAATTCATAACAATTATGCAAATATACATCATGTAATAAATGCAACAAGTTATTCTGATTTGCATTATGAAACAATATTAGTACTTCATGTAAAAACGAATCTAGTAATTTTGTCAATATAGAAGTATTTAAGATAAACTTAGTAATAATATGCATAGACACATTAACACTAAAAAAGAAAACAATTGCATTATTATCATGTAAAGTAAGAAAAGAACTTAAACATATATGAATGTAACTAAAAGGATTATCCAAAGATACATAGGAATATTCATAGCAACTGAACATATATGTATCTCGAATAGAATGTAAATCACAAAAACGTTGGAAATAATTTTCAAACATGTGAAAGTTATCAAATATGAAAATACAACTCCTTAGATTAAAAACAGAATGTAAACAATCTAATAAATAGATGTTAACACCATACTTTATCTTTTGGAATTGAAAAGAACTTAAGAATGTAGATAACTTACCAGACAAGTGTTGAACTACTTGATTAACTCTTGGAATTTGATGATTTTGGCTAAGTAACGGATTGACAATGACTAGTACAAACTCACGAACCAAAAATTCAAAGGAAAAATCATTCCAATAAATAAAATCAATATATTTAACACTTTTATACACAAAGAATTGATTAAGCTCGAAATGATAAACATTAAAATCAAAATATAATTCATGTATTAGATAAGCAACATAGCATGTTAAGAAACTATACATAAGCTCATTCAATACAAAATAGTTAGATTTCATAATTGAAGAATTATGTGAAAGAATTTGCTTACTAAAACACAAACCATCAGACTTTAATTAATAAGGTAAAAATTTTCGAACTAATATTTCAAAGGTATGTGAAAGACATTGAAATTGATTCAAAATAGGATTTAAACTTTGAAAATCAATAATATTGACGTTAACAAAGTTCTTGATATATAAACCATTGAAATCAACCATAAAGCTTTCATACTTACCTAACTTACCTTGCTTACCTTGAGGAAAATAAGCTAAGGCAGATTGGACTCCTTCCAATTGATAATGAGTTATTTCTAACTCCATTAAGCACTTAGAAACTCCAAAAACCTACAAAAGAAAAGAACTAGGCAGCAAACAATGTAATGTGTGATCACTAGAATTCATAAGTACAAGACGTGGTTGTTTAACTTCCAATGAACTCACATTCTCACTTTTTCTATTACACTTATTTTGCTCACGGCCTATACTAACTAAATTACTCTTTTGATTTTCTTTTTCAGCCTTTTTTTTTTCAATCCTTTTTCTAACTCACTCTTTTCTTTCTCTTTTTCATCCCTCAATCTTTGTCCTGAAGTTGACGCCAGTTTAGAGGCAAAATCAACAGCTTTGGGACTGATTTTGGGGCGTTGTGAGATGCACTTGATGGCTGGTTTGAGGTGAATTGCCTCGGCTTTATTGGTGGAGTGAAAGGGGCCGATTTTGGCTTTGAATCCCTTTGCCATGGTGGATTCTGTTGGGTAAACCTGTGCTTACCTTTCATGTGCCTTTCAATCTTAATAGCTTTATGAATAAGTTCATTAATATCAACATAACTTTGCAAATCCACATGATAAGCCAAATCAGAATGTATACCTCTCAAAAACCTTTCTATTGTAGAGTCGGGATCATCTTGGACATTAGCCTTGATCATCAAAGCTTCCATCTCATGGTAATACTCCTCAACCGATTTAGCTCCTTGCACAAGTGACTGCAATTTTCTATTCAATTCACGGTTGTAATGAGAAGGGACATATTTCTTCCTCATAAGTGTTTTCAATTGACTCCATGTCTTGACTGGCTTTTCACCATCTTGATGCCTTGTTCGAACTACCTCATCCTACCATAGACTAGCATAATCCTTAAGGTGCATAAAGGCAAGTCTATACTTCTCTTTCTCGGGGTAGTCATGGCCTTTAAAGAAGTGTTCAAGCTCACGAACCCAATCAAAATAAGCCTCGGGATCTGCCTTACCATGTAAAGTAAAAATTGTTAGCTTAACAGAAGCAATTGAAATCTTTGATTTGTCACCTGTCTTTGGAGAATCCGACAACTCCTCTTCATCATCCTCATCATCGGATGATTCCTTTTCAAACTTAAGTTTCCTTGAGGTGGATCCTTTAGAGTTAGACTACAAGTTATCAAGTCGGAGGTTGATCTTTTGCAACATATTAAAAAGGACCTCATTGGCAAACATTTGCTCAGCTTCGGTTATAGGTTTAGAACCTTTGGGCGTTCTATTTCCTTCCTCAATTGTGCCTGGAAGATTAGTAAAGAGATCGCAAGAATATATAGAAATCCTCACGGGTTCGTCACTATTTGGGTGAGTAGGTACACTCCACTCTATTGTGAAAGGCTTTTCTCCTGTATATCCTATACTAATACTCTCAAACTATAGAACTTACTATTTCAATGATTATAAGAACTTGTCTCAACCAAAGTATTCAACAACAAGAGTCAAACAAGTTAAATCAAAGAAGTTTTAAGCAATTCACGTCACAAGAGTATTTTAAGAACACGTGTGGATATAACTTGATAGCTTCAGAAACTAAGATATTCTTAAAATAGACTCTAAGATGAAGAGAATGCAATTTGAATCACTTAATTCTGACAAAAAATGAGCAAGATATACCACCTTCAAGTTTCGGACGCTAGTTTCGGACTCCAAGAGCCATCCGAACCTAAATTTCAGAGAGCACACAATTTTCAAAAAGTTTCGGATGCCTGTTTCGGACGCCTTACACCGTCCGAACCTAAACTTCAGAGGCAATGATTTATTTCACAGAGTTTCGGACGCTAGTTTCGGACACCAACACCGTCCGATCCTATTTTTTTTCTTTTTTTTTGGCCTTTTTTTTTAAATTTGGCCTCTTTTTTTTCAGTAATATTCAAACTTCAAGATCTTTCCAACAACTTCGAATTTGCAAGCGCCTCTTTGACAAGTTATTCAAGATTCACAACAAGAATCAATAATCAAGCTCAAGAATCAACTTTTGACACTTTTGAATTTTCAAGAAAATCAAGATTTTCAAGAAAGTGTCCAAGAACTTATCTTTTTTGAATGTGGTAAAAGTTTGATCAAAATGCACTATATGGTAGACACTATGAAGAAACTAACACAAAAGAAAGAATGCAATTTGGGCAAGAAACAAGGAAGTTATGGTATGATGACCTAAAAACCGAAACTAGGGTTTTGAAGAAACCCTAATTTAACACCTATGGTATGGACGTGATTTCAGCAATAAAAACAAGGGAATCCAACACTATGAAGACAAGCAAAATAATGCAGAATATAGACACAAAAACAGCAACAAAAATGCAAAGAAACAAGACAACAAAAATGCAAAAACGCAAGACAAGAATGAGATGAGTTTTCGGGCAGATTTTGTCAAGCTATGTTCATGCGATTTAGACGAAATTTAAATGCTAGATAATGACGACCTAGGACAGTAATAAAGACATGAAAACAAAAGCAAAACAATGCAAAAGAGACTGCAGAAATTGACGCAATAAAATAGCAAGAAGGACGTCCAAGAAAGACAAGAAACCGAGAAAAGAACCAGAAGATGTAACCTGAATTTTGGGACGAACAACAACCTGGTTTTTGCTCTGATACCAATTGATACGAATGGCCTTGGATTGATGTCCTTGACCACACGAAATCCACAACCTTCGGATCGTTGTTATTCTCCAACAAGAATTCGAACGCACAAGAAAACACAAAGATAGGGCGGAATAAAACACACAGGACAATAAACAGATATTGAACGGATGTTCTTGATTGAAGACAATCAAACCCAACACGTTATAACAAAATGAATTCAATCCAACCTATGTAAATCAAGAGTTGAACGGTCTTCAGTTCGGCTTGTTCTTTAAATCAAGAACGGATAAGTTCTTCCTAAGGTCTTAGCTTAGAAATCACGGTTCTTATGAAGATTTAACTGAACTCAATTAAATTCTCACGTTTCACAACTTTTTACGGCTGCAAGTTTTAGCAAAACTAAAGTTTATCAAAATTCAACATTACAAAAATGTTTAAGGCCTTTCCCTTTTATAGGAAATAATTCGGCCAAAACCCTAGATCAAATCCAATGTGGGATTGATTGCTAACCAATGAGAAAAGACTTTCCTAAAGTTTGTAAGAAGCAAAACACGGTTTTGCTACCTTCCAAAACTACTTTCCTAAAAAGTAGGAGATTACTTTCCTAAACTCTTAACAAGCAAAAACCAATTTGACTTCTTAAGTTTCCTAAACTTTTACTTGCCATTATCATGCAAGATAATTGGATCAAGTAATTACTTAGCCCATAATTAAAACATAAAGACTTAATCCCATAATTAAATATTTAATGGACTTAATTATTACCACTTAAAAATAAACCCTAAATTACTTCAAATGGCGTGATCCAAAATGGTAAAGCCCAAGCACGCCATCTTGGTCTTCAAAAGGTCCATGACTTCGGCGACGGTAATCTGCCAGAATCACGTCACTCAACTTTATATGCACGTTTGACGATGATAACATCCGAATCTCGCAAAACGTAAAGCATAAAAGTTGTAGCTCTATCTCTTATCGTTCCAGGTCTTCTTGAATCACCAAATGCCGAGTTATATCAAAAGAGATATGTCAAGAAGACCAAACTGTGGCAGAATCTTTTAGCACATAAAATTTGTCTTTGACACCTTGGACATGGACATGGTTCATTCTCATCAGTGGTGGTCGTCGGTCAGATCTGAAAATGAAGCCCCCTAAATGGACTTCAGCTGAAGATCAAGCCAACCTCGCAGCTGATTCTCGTAGCTGAAGTTCTAGCTGATTTAAGACACGAGCTCTAGCTGAACACATTTCTCAGCTGGACAATCAAAGATTCGTACTGATTTTCGTAACTCAAGCATCAAAGAAGTGAGCTTTCAGGTCAACGCTTCAAAGACGACGACAGTGGATGCTGCTCCTTCTTGGATCTGAAGCACGCTCCTCCGTCCGGCTCTCTATCTTCTCAGATCTACTGTAGATCGGAACTTCCACTTCGCCAGCTACCGTTTCAACTAGTCCATCTCTTGATGGCTGGAGGATAAACGAAGAAGAACTCTTTTTCAGCCAACTCTTGCTTCGAAGAAAGGAAGTTTTGCTCAAAATCAAGACACGACCAAAAACACTTCAACAAATTCAGTACCCCTTTGCCTCAATAGATCTATTCAACCACAGCTCTAGGGACTTCATAGATACAAATCCTCTTAAGAGCAACAGTTTCATGAGCTTAAAGTGTTGAATGGAGCTAATTGCATCCTCTAGATGGCGTTGAGCTGACTCATTGTCCTTGGAATGAAAATCTGTCACATTTTCTTGGATTCTTGAAAGTGCCACATTGAATTTAAATGCTTAACTTGGAAGATGATTCTTGACAGTGGCATATTTCTCTCGTTTCCTTCTAATTAGGACATCTTAAAGCTGAACATGTGTTATCCTCTGATTTACAAACCTATGTCCCTCCTCGTACTATTCTACAGTAGGTTGTTGTTCTCACATACTTTGCAAAGGGAATTAGAGCATCGAAACTTTGGTAATCACTAAGTCGCTTTTCTATAATTCCCAGCTTTAGATCATAGGAATTTTCATGTAATGGAGGAGTCCTCCAACTTTTTGGATCACATACTTGTAACGGTGTGGTCGGGTATATCCTGCACCGTATTTTGTTCATTATGATATAAAGTTTCCCCATTTTTTCAAAAAAAAAAATCTTTTTGACTGCCCGGCACTCCATACACATCCTCCAACTCGCATCTTTTTTGGGCACCAAAATGACTGGCACCGCACATGGACTAAGGCTCTCCCTCACAGACCCTTTTTGCAACAACTCCTCCACTTGAGCTTGAATCTTCTTGGATTCCGATAGGCTGGACGGTTTGGTATTGAGGCACCGGGAATAAAATTGATTTGGTGCTCTATCCCTCGCAATGGTGAAAGTCCTGATGAGAATGAACCGTGTCCATGTGCAAGGTGTCAAAGACAAATTTTATCTGCTGAAAGATTCTGCCACAGTTTGGTATTCTTGACATATCTCTTTCGATATAACTCGGAATTTGGTGATTCAAGAAGCCCTGGAATGATAAGAGATATAGCTACAACTTTTATTTTTACGTTTTGTGAGATTCGAATGTTATCATTATCAAACGTGCATACAAAATTGAATGACGTGCTTCTGGCAGATTACCATCTCGAAGTTCATGGACTACATTGAAGACCAAGACTTGGTGTGCTTGGACTTTTTGTTTTGGATCACGCCATTTTGGATTAATCTTAGGATTTATTTATGTTATTTTAATGAAGTCCAAATAACGCTTTTAATTGGCTTAATTGTGGCCTTTTTATTTAAGTGTTAAGTTAATTACTTGGCCCAATTATCTTGCATGATAATTAGGAAAGTAATCTTTTAGGAAAGTTGGTGTTTTTGGAAAGCAAATTTACACTTTGCTTCCTCACCAAAACCGTTTCTTTGTTTCCTTTTATGATTAGGAAACTAGTTTGTTAGTTTGTTAGTAGGATTAGGAAACATGATTGGCAATTATCCCATATTGGAAAAATACCAATCATTGACACTTTTTGTAGCCTATTTAAAGGGCCTTTCTCTTAACGTTTTATACAATGAATGAATAAATTTTGATAAAGTTTAGCTTTGCTAAAAGAAATTTACAGCCTT
The DNA here is from genome assembly GCA_016586305.1 of Ophiorrhiza pumila. NCBI lineage: Eukaryota > Viridiplantae > Streptophyta > Magnoliopsida > Gentianales > Rubiaceae > Ophiorrhiza > Ophiorrhiza pumila. Next base: position 11,861,922 of record BLIW01000008.1, on the reverse strand, counting down.
GAAAAGTTGTAAGACATGAATTATTCTTCTAAGTTTAGTTGAATGTTCATAAGACCCGCGAAGCCTATAGTGATGAGCTTTAGGTGAGCTTACCCGTTCTAGATTTATAGAACACGCCAAACTGATAGGTTTAACTTTTGATTTACATTAGTTGTGCTGATTCTTTTTGTGTTAACGTTGGGATTTGGTTGCTTCAATCAATCCTTTTCATTCCTTTACAATTCCGCATTGAGTTCTTTGTTCGTGTCTTGTTCTTGTGTTTGGTGTAACAACGGTCCTAAGTGTGTGGAGATTCGTGTGATCAAGGATCTTTCCTAGGTCATCTCGTATCAAGTCCTGAAGGCAAGTCCTCGGGAAAAACATCCTCGTACTCCTGCAATAAAAACACCACTTCTCGAGGCAAAAGATCAAGCAACTTAGCATCAATCAAAAACACATCTTTATACAATAAAATAAACACACAATCTCCCTCACTCAATTTTTCTTTCACCTCTCATTTTGTTGCAAAAACACTCATTTTCTTTTTACCATTTTCTGATTTTTCTGCCTCTCTTGGTTATTTCCTCTCGGCTTTTATTCTCACTAGATTCGCCTTTTTCTCTCTTTTCAAAATCTTTTACAATGCGAATCTGATCTTCATGTACCTCCAATGGCTTCAAAGGTACCAATGTATGCCTAATTATTCATCTCAAATGTGTACTTGTTAGTGTATCCATCATACACTACCTTTCGATCAAACTGTCAAGGACGCCCCAAAAGAATGTGGGTAGCTTGCATAGGCACCACATCACACAACACTTCATCCTTATATCTACCTATCACAAACTCAATTTTCACTTGTTTATTAACCTTGGCCTCCCCATTAGTACTCAACCACTGTAGCTTATAGGGTTTAGGATGTTTAAGTGTTTTCAACCCCAACTTCTCTACCAACAATGTACTAGCTATGTTAGTACAACTCCCACTGTTAATGATTAAGCTACACACTTTTTCCTGCATATGACACCTAGTATGAATAATGATATCCCTTTGCACCAACTCTCCCTCTATCTTAAGTTGTGTATTTAAAATCCAGAAATTGACAAGTGTTTCTCCCCCCATTGGTAGCTCTTCATCTCCATCACTCTCCACAACAAATGGCAAATCACCCTCGACATTGGATTGCACACTCTCATAATCCCCATTAGGTAACAAGAACATTGTTCTTTTGTTTGGACATTGGGATTGTATATGCCCTACCCCTTGACACATATAGCACCTAATGTCTCTACTTCTCCCGACTGTTTTCACCTCAACCTTCTCCTTCCCAGTTCCCCATTTCTATTCTACCTTAGGTTTGGAGTCAGTCTTAGCATTCCCAAATTTTTTGTTAGACACTAAATTATTATCCTTCCAAGAACTCTTCCAAGTACTCTTCCCCCTAGCATTGACAATCCTCTCAACTTTCAAGGCTTATGCAACAACTTTTCCATGTCAACATATTGTTGCAACTCTACCACATCAGCTATCTCCCTATTCAAACCTGCTAAAAATCTACCCATAGTAAATTCAGGATACTCCTCTATATTAGCCTGAATTAAAGCTGTCTCCATCACCTGAAAATACTCCTCTACACTCTTACTACCTTGGGTTAAAGTCTAAAGTTTTCTCACTACATCCCGCTGGTAATGGTTAGGAAGAAACCTCTTTCTCATTATCCTCTTAACCTCCGCCCAAGTCCTAACCGGTCGCTCCCCACATCTTTTCCTATTATGGACTAACTGATCCCACCAAATTGAAGTATAATGGGTAAACTCTACAACTGCTTACTTCACCTTCTTCTCTTCTGAATAATTATGACAATCAAACACATGGTCTATCCTCCTTTCCCATTCTAGGTAAACCTCAGGATCATTCTTGCCTTGAAATTCTAGAATTTTCATCTTAATTGATCCTATGTGACTATCCTTTCTCCTTTCATTTCTACCTTTACCCCATGTTTCCTCCTCCTCCTCCTCTGATACTTCCTCATTAGTCCCTCTCTCAAATTATGGATTTCTACCCGCTCTCTCCCTAGTTGTTGGTTCACTAGATTCTAAAAGTTAAGCCTGAGATTAATTTTATCAATTGTGCTTGAATGGCTTTAAAGACAATTTCAATATTGAATGACGAGTTACTAGTACCTTCCCCACTCATGATGAATTTGGAATTGATAATTTGTCCTTTCCACTCCCTAAGTGTTTACACTCACACTCGTGTATCACACAAAAATTGAAGCTCTCTTAACTTTCTTTCCAAGTCTTTGAGTTGATCAACCACTCACACACCAACCAAGAATCCAATTGACAAGAATGTTTATAAGCAAATAGAAGACTCTAAGGATCAATAATGACTTCAATGACTCACAATGAAATTTGGCAACAAGAACAAGAATGTTACCACTACTAACAATAAAGACTCACAAAAATTTAAGAAAAAGCAATGAAACAATGGTTCACAATGATAAAACACAAGAATTGGCTTTTAAACCTAACAAAGTTCAGCAATGACCAAAATTCACCTTTACACCAATGCAAAACAATGACTTAAGATTGCAAAACATAATTAATTTCCCAACTGTTTTATTGCAGCAACTTCCAAGTATGTATTGAAAAGAAATTTCTGCACAATTTTGCAATTTAACAATTGTCACAAACTTACTAAGGAATCAAGGTGAGAATGTTACCCTAAAGAACTCAAACTAAAATGAAGAATTGAAAACTCAAATTGGCCTTTTTTTATCGTTTTCTGCACTTTTTTTTTCACTTTGCCACAATCTATCAAACAATGGAATCAAACGATGCAAACAATAACACAATTATGACACATTCACAAGAAAACAATCAATGATGCAATTCTTTGATGGATATTTCCCCAATTATCTTTGATAACAATCTGATACGATCCTAGACCCTTATGGATTCTAAGAGCGTAATCCCAAGATCAATTGAGGAATAGATGGAATAAATTGTAACAGATGAAATAGAAATAAAGGAGGCAGCCCCAAAATTCAATAGGAATTAGAAACTTACCTATCCAGTTCACGTAACAAACACCCTACGAAGACTTACCCTTAGAACCTTTGTTATCTAAGAAATTCCAACCAATCAAACCCTTAATTGAAATGGAATTGATTGTTCTTCACAAAGAACAAACGAAAGTTTACAACTCTCAAGTTTTAATATTCAAAATTGTCTGCTGAAAAAGTACAAGAAAGGTTTCCCTTTATAGCTTGAGAAAACCCTAAAAAAATAACGGCTAACAAATTTAAACAAATTTCCGTCGTTCCCGCGCGTCGCGATGTCAGGGACTCTACGTCGCGCGACTTGGGGATTATTCATGATTTAATGTCGAATTTTTTGGTGAATTTTCTTCCAATTTGAAAACTTCCAGAGAGTTTTCAATTTGAAGGGCCTGGACATCGGCGACGTCGGGGCCCGTCGCGACGTTGGTGATCGCACGTCGCGACATTGATGATTTCTTCTGAGCTCCCTTATGCGATCCTCCACTTTGCGACGTGGAACTCCATGGACATCGTCGACGTGGAGCCTTTTATGCTCCTTGTCCATCTTTTTCAACCATTCTTGCCTTCAAATCTCCATCTTGATCTACCACAACATTATACTCTATTTATGATGCTTCCAAACATGAAATGAATGTGGCATCCTTGTCACGAACTTCACGAACTACTTCACGCTCCAAAATATCATCAATCAATGCATATAACGCCGTCTTCATTCGCTTAGTCCTTGAACGCGTCATTAGTCCACCAACTCCTTACAATAGATCATCCACAAAGCTTCTCGGGTTGGCTTCCTCATAAAAAACGTTCAAGAGGCCTTCCTTAAATAAGGAATTAATTCGGCCACAAGGAAAGTAAAACAAACCCTAACAAGAAGCCAATTTTGAATTGAACATCACTAACTAACCAATCCCAATTTAGTAAACTTTCCAAATTGAAAAAGAAAACTAATAACTAACTTACTTTCCTAAAACTTGACAAGCAAAACACGGTTTTGCTTCCTCTATGAAAAACGTGTTTATCCCTTAAAAAGTAGGAGATTACTTTCCTAATTATCATGCAAGATAATTGGGCCAAGTAATTAACTTATTAAAAACGAATTAATTAAAGCCCACATTAAGGTTCAGACTTAATTAATTAAAGAAAAACAAATCCTATGAATTAAAAAGGTAATGGTGTGATCCATTGAGGGCAAAGCCCAAGCACGCCATCTTGGTCTTCAATAGGTCCATGAATTCACGCGACAGTAATTTGCCAGAATCACGTCACTCATCTTAGTAGCCACTTTTAACACTGATAACATAAGAATCTCGCAAAACGTAAAATATAAAAGTTGTTGATCTATGTCGTATCGTTACAAGACCACTTGAATCACGAAATTCCGAGTTATTTTGAGAGAGATACATCAAGAATACCAAAATGTGACAGAATCTTTCAGCGTTTAATCTTTGATTTTGGCACCATAGACATGGACACGGCTCATTCGCATCAATCCCTCCCTCCTCGGAAAGAATTCATCCTAGAATCTTGAAATTTAGCTCCTAGATCAAACACCAATATGATAAAATCCACAAGAATCAAGTCGAGTTGGAATGAATCACATCTCGGCCAACAATGCTTTATAATCTGCAAGATCAAAACAATGTATGAGATAAAGGAAAATTCAACAATCTAGAACAAGTGATACGAATGGCCTTGGATTGAGTCCTCAACCACACGAAAGCCTCACCTTTGTATCGTTGTTCCACCAAGAATCACGAACAAGCAAGAACACAAACAAGACAATGCGGAAGACAACAAAGAAAACGAAAAGATATTGAACGGCAGTTTTGATTGAAAGCAATCAAACCCAACACGTTATTACAAAAAGAATTCAATTCAACCTATCTAAATCAAGAGTTGAAAAGTTTTCAGTTTGGCTTGTTCTTTAAGTCAAGAACGGGTAAGTTCTTCCTAAGGTATTAGCTTAAGAATCACGGGTCTTATGAACATTCAACTGAAATCAATTGAATAATCACGTTCTTCACAACTTTTCACAGCTGCAAATAAATTTAGCAAAACTAAAGATTTCTCAAATTTCATATATCAAAAAATGTTACAAAGCTTTCCCTTATAAAGGGAGTAGTTTCGGGCTTGCTTTAGATTTTAGGAAACAAAACCCTAGAAGTTGCAAAGTGCAACTTGACTTATTAACCAACTAACTAACAAACTAACAAACTCACTTTCCTAATTCGGTTGTGACCAATAGGAATCAAAACCGAATTACTTTCCTAAACTCCAAGAACCAAAAAGCAATTTGACTTCTTAGTTTCCTAATCCATTACTTGCCATTATCATGCAAGATAATTGGGCCAAGTAACTTAATACATAACCGGAATTATTAAGCCCAAAAATAAAGTTCAATGGACTTAATTTATTTAAAACAAATAAACCCTAATTAATTAAAATGGCGTGATCCATATTAAGCCCAAAAGCACGCCTTCTTCATGGACTTGAACATTCGTCCTTAAGCAAGTTGTTCAAGGCTGATCATGAATTGTTATTGAAGAAACATGCCAAAGTACTTCTTCTCGAGATGGCTCGGCCTCCATAGCTTCACAATTTGATGACAATAAATTGTGCAAGGCTGCCTTCATTCTTTGACTCTTTGATCTTGTCATTGGTCCATCAAGATTCACCAATGGATCATGAGAACTCGGCCTTGGCACCATGGACATGGATTGATTGCTATCATTCCCTCCCTCCTCGAAAGGATTCGTCCTCGAATCACCTACATCAAACAAAGATAAATCGGTAATGTAGATGACTCATTGCCATACTCACTTGGAAGTTCAATCTTGTAAGCATTGTCGCCTATCCTTTCCAAGACACGAAAAGGACCATCTCCTCTTGGATGAAGTTTAGACTTCCTCTTTTCAGGAAACCTTTCCTTCCTCAAGTGAATCCAAACCCAATCTCCTGTTTCGAAAATCACTTGTTTTCGACCTCTATTAGCCTACTTAGCATATTGCTCATTTTGCCTTTGAATATTAGCTAGAACACTTTCATGTAACTTCCTAACAAAATCAGCTTTTTTTTTACTTTTAATATTAACAAACTCATTAATAGGCAAAGGTAAAATATCCAAAGGAGTTATAGGATTGAAACCGCACACAATTTCAAATGGTGAAAGATTAGTAGCACTATGAACAGTCCTATTGTAAGCAAACTCAATGTGAGGTAAACAACTTTCCCAATTCTTTAAGTTTTTTCTGAATGAGAGCACGAAGTAAAGTAGACAAAGTGCGATTAACTACTTCAGTTTGTCCATCAGTTTGTGGATGTGCAACATTAGAAAATAACAACTTAGTGCCTAACTTATTCCATAGAGTACGCCAAATATGAAATAAAAATTTAACATCTCTATCACTAACAATACTCTTAGGAATTCCATGCAAACGAACAATTTCCTTAAAGAACAAATCAGTAATATGTGTAGCATGATTAGACTTAGAACAAGTAATAAAATGCGATATTTTGCTAAATCTATCAACGACAACAAATATGCTATCATGACCAGTGCGTGACCTAGGTAAACCAAGTACAAAATCCATAGAAATATCAATCCAATGATGACTAGGAACAGGCAAAGGTTGATACAAACCATGAGGCTTTACTTTAGATTTTGATTGTTTACACACAATGCATTTATCACAAACACTTTTAACATCTTTAATCATGTTAGGCCAATAATAGTGTTCATTCAAAACAGCAAGTGTTTTAGCAATACCAAAGTGCCCCATTAACCCTCTCCCATGGGTTTCTTTAACAAGTAAATCTTTAATAGAACATTGGGGAATGCATAATTTGTCTTTCTTAAATAAGAAATTATTATACACATAGAACTCACCATTCTGTTTTGTCACACAAAGATCATAGGTGGTGGCAAAATCTTTATCTTCCTTATACAAGTCTTTAATCAATTCAAAACCATGTAACTTAGCATGCAAATAAGTAAACAAAGTATACCTTCTAGACAATGCATCAGCTACAACATTTTCATGTCCGGACATGTATTTAATCACATATGGAAAAGATTCAATAAATTCTAACCATTTAGCATGCCTTTTCTTCAACTTACCTTGAGTCTTCAAAAATTTAAGGCTTTCATGATCAGAATGAATTATGAATTCTTTTGGCCATAAATAATGTTGCCAAACCTGTAATGACCTTACCAAAGCATACAACTCCTTGTCATAAGTTGCATACTTCAAAGCTGCCCCATTGAGCATTTCACTGAAGTAAGCCACGGGCCTTAATTCCTGCATCAAAACAGCACCAATACCAATCCCGGAGGCATCACAGTGTATCTCAAAATCATTATTAAAATTTGGCAATACAAGCAAAGGGGCGTGAGTTAATTTATCCTTTAGTGTGTTAAATGCGTTTTCATGTTCCTTATTCCACACAAAAGTGACATTCTTTTTAACAAGTTCATTTAAAGGTGCAGCTATAGAACTAAAGTCCTTAACAAACCTCCTATAAAAACAAGCTAATCCATGAAAACTTCTAACATCACTAGCATTTTGTGGTCTCGACCATTCTATAATAGCTTTGACTTTTGACTCATCAACTGAAATTCCTTGAGAACTAACAACATAACCCAAAAAGATAATAGATTCTAAACAAAAAGAACACTTTTTGAGGTTAGCATACAATTTGTTCTCACGCAATATAGCAAACACATTTTTAAGATGTTCAACATGCTCTTCAAGTGATTTGCTATAAATAAGGATATCATCAAAGTATACTACAACAAATTTGCCAATAAAGTGACAAAAATGCATAACTAACCATTCATACAACCCATACTTTGTTTTGAAAGCAGTTTTCCATTCATCACCTTCTTTCATGCGAATTTGGTAGTATCCACTTTTCAAATCAATCTTGGTAAAATAGAAGAACCATGCAATTCATCAAGCATATCATCTAATCTAGGAATTGGATGTCTATACTTAATGGTAATCTTATTAATAGCACGGAAATCAACACACATTATCCAAGATTCATCTTTTTTAGGAACTAAAATAACAAGAACTGAACAAGGACTTAGAGACTCTTGTTATACCTTTGTCAAGGAGTTCATCCACTTGACGTTGAATCTCTTTTGTTTCCTCAGGGTTTGCTCTATAAGCTGGACAATTTGAAATTTATGCCCCAGGTATGAAATCAATTTGATGTTCAATACCTAGAATAGGTGGTAAACCTATTGGTAATTCCTCGGGAAACACGTCACTATATTCCTGCAAAAGAGAGTAAACAGCACTAGGCAAATAAGCAAGGTTATCACTATCAACAATAAGTACAATGTCCTTGGGAAACATTAAATAACAAGAACAATGCAACTCAAAACACAATTGCGGAATTTAAAGAACAAGAACAAGAAAAGATATGGAACGGCAGAATTGATTAAGCAATCAAACCCACACGTTATTACAAAGAGATTTCAGTCCAATCTACATAAATCAAGAGTTGAAACGAGATCAGTTGGGCACGTTGTTTAAATCAAGAACTTGTAAGTTCTCTCTAATGTCCTAGCTTAAAGATCACTGGTTTTATGAAGATTCAATTGAAATCAATTGAATTATCCCATTTTTTGACAACTTTTTTATGGCTGCAAAAAGGGCTTTTAGCAGAACTAAAATTATCAAAATTCATCTTATTGAATTCACGAAAAATTTCAACTATAAATAGGCTACAAAAACGTGAAAACGTAATGGTTATAAAGTACAAATTGACTTCCAAGCTAACCAATTACAATTTAGGAAACTTTCCAAATTAGAATTGGAAACTAACAACTAACAAACTAACAAACTTAGCTTCCTAAAAGTTAACAAGCAAAACACGGTTTTGCTACCTTTGCTAAAAACGTGTAAAGCTCCTAAAATTTAGGAGGTTACTTTTCTAAACTTTTACTTGCCATTATCATGCAAGATAATTGGGCCAAGTAATTTATTAATGAATTAATTAAAGCCCATATTAAGTGTTTTGGACTTAATTAATTAACAACAAAATAAATCCTAATGTAATCCAAGAAGTGGCGTGATCCAAAGACAAAGCCCAAGCACACCTTTCCTTGGTCTTCATTCGGCTTCACATATTTCTTCAAGGTGGAATTTCCTTAAGTTGTACATTGGAACTTGTGGAAACATCTTCATGAATTGTTATTGAAGAAACATGATATAAAACTCCATGTGAATGAGATGTAAATGTTGTTGCAAGATCTTCCTCAAGTCCTTCACAAGTTGACGCCATTAATCAATGCAAGGCTGCCTTCATCTTCGAACTTCTTGATCTTGTCATTGGACCATCAAGATTTGCCAATGTATCTTGTGAAGTCGGTCTAGGAAAGATGGACACAGGCTGATCTCCATCATCCCCACCCTCCTTGAAAGGATTCGTAATCGAATCACCTACATCAAACAATGATAAATCAGTAACATTGAATGTAGATGAGACATTGCCATACTCACTAGGAAGTTCAATCTTGTAAGCATTGTGGCCTATCAATTCCAAAACTCAAAAAGGACCATCTCCTCTTGGATGAAGTTTAATTTCCTTCTTTCAAGAAACCTTTCTTTCCTGAAGTGAATCCAAACCCAATCTCCTGGTTCGAAAATCACTTGTCTTCTACCTTTATTTGCTTATTTGCCATATTGCTCATTACGCCTTTGAATATTATTTCTAACCTTTTCATGTAACTCCCTTACAAAATCAGCTTTCTTTTTACCTTCAACATTAACAAACTCATTTGATATGAATGATCAAGATGCAGCACCTTAGACCACTCGAATCCACTTCCTTTGGACCGTTGCTTACCAAACTCGAACCAAGAACAAGAACCACAAAGATGCGGAATTACACAAAAACAGAAATTAAAAAGATATTGACACGAAAAGATTTGATATGAAGTAATCAAACCCCCACGTATGAATCAAAAGGATTTGGCCAACCTATGAAAATTCAAAGACTAAACAAATCAGTTTGGCTTGTTCTTTGAATCAAGAACTTGTAAGTTCACCTAAAGGTCTTAGCTTCTAGGTTCACGGTTCTTATGAAAACTCAATTAAACTTAATTGAATTAATTCACGTTTTGCTTCACAACTTTTCAAGGTTGTAAAAACACTTTAGCAAAGCTAAACTTTATCAAAATTCATCTATCTAAAAACGTTAAAGGAGCCCTCCTTTTATAGGGAGTAATTCGGCCCTTACAATGAAAAACCCTAACTCAAATCAATTACAACTTGACTTCTAAGCTAGCTAACTTTCCATATTGGAATTGGAAACTAACAACTAACAAACTAATCCTTTTCTAATAAGGATTAGGGCACACAGATTTTAAAGGTGGCAAAACAAGTTTTAGCTTCCTTTGTTTCCTAAACTATGAAGAAGCAAAACTCAATTTAACTTCTTAAGTTTCCTAAACTTTTACTTGCCATTATCATGCAAGATAATTGGACCAAGTAAACTTTATTAAAACCGAAATTCCAAGCCCATAAATAATAAATATAAAACGTCAAGTTGGGCTTAAAACAACATTAAATAAAACCCTAATTAAATTAGCAAGAAGACGTGATCCATTGGTGAAAGCCCAAACACGCATTTCTTGGACTTCATTGTGATTGATCCATCTCTTCATGGATTGTGATAGAAGAGATATTCCATAAACTTGGACCGGATCATGATTCTCTTCAAAGATGTCCAACTCTTCACAATGAGTTAGCAATAATGCTTGCAACGCCTCCTTCATCCTTTTGCTCCTTGATCTTGTCATTGGTCCATCAAGATTTGTCAATGGATGAACACTGGAAGTCGGCTTTGGCATAGTCATAGATGGATTGCTATCATTCCCTCCCTCCTCGAATGGATTCGTCCTCGAATCACCTACATCAAACAAAGATAAGTCAGCAACATTAAACGTAGATGAGACATTGCCATAGGCACCAGGAAGTTCTATCTTGTAAGCATTATCTCCAATCCTTTCCAAAATACAAAAAGGACCATCTCCTCGTGGATGAAGCTTAGATTTCCTTTTGTCGGGAAACCTCTCCTTCCTTAAGTGAATCCAAACCCAATCACCCGATTCAAATATCACTCTTTTCCGACCTTTATTAGCTTGTTTGGCAAATTGCTCATTACGCCTTTGAATATTATGCCTTACTTTTTCATGTAACTCCTTAATAAAATCTGCTTTCTTTTGACCTTCAACATTAACAAACTCATTAATAGGCAAAGGCAAAATATCAAGAGGAGTTAAATGATTGAATCCATAAACTATTTCAAAAGGCGAACAGTTAGTGGAACTATGAATAGTTCTATTATAAGCAAATTCAATATGCGGCAAACAACCTTCCCAATTCTTTAAGTTTTTCTGAATAATAGCACGAAGTAAAGTAGACAAAGTACGATTTACTACCTCAGTTTGCCCATCAGTTTGGGGATGTGCAACAGTAGAAAATAACAACTTAGTGCCTAACTTATTCCAAAGAGTGCGCCAAAAGTGAGATAAAAACTTGACGTCTCTATCACTAACAATACTCTTAGGAATTCCATGCAATCTTATAATTTCCTTAAAGAACAAATCAGCAACTTTTGTAGCATCATTAGACTTAGAACATGCAATGAAATGTGCCATCTTACTAAATCTATCAACAACCACAAAAATGCTATCATGAACATTACATGATCTAGGCAATCCAAGTACAAAATCCATAGAAATGTCTACCCAATAATGACTAGGAACAGGTAATGGTGTATACAAACCATGAAGCATAATTTTCGATTTTGCTTGTTTACATACAATGCTTCTTTCACAAACACTTTTAACAATTTTAATCATGTTAGGCCAGTAAAAGTGTTCATTCAAAACAGCAAAAGTCTTGGCAACCCCAAAATGCCCAATTAACCCTCCCCCATGGGTTTCCTTAACAAGTAATTCACGAATGGAACATGAGAGTATGCACAATTTATCCTTTTTAAACAAGAAACCATCATACATATAAAAGTTTCCATTCGGCTTTACAACACAAGAATCAATTACATTTTTGAAATCAACATCATCTTTGTATAAATCCTTGATCAAATCAAAACCAAGTAACTTAGCATGCATATAGGTGAATAACGAATGTCTCCTAGATAATTCATCAGCTACAACATTCTCATTACCAGATTTATACTTAATCACATAAGGAAAAGTTTCAATAAACTCTAACCACTTAGCATGCCTTTTATTCAATTTCCCTTGGGATTTCATAAATTTAAGGCTCTCATGATCAGAATGAATTATAAACTCTTTAGGCCATAGATAATGTTGCCAAACCTGTAATGACCTTACCAACGCATACAACTCCTTGTCATAAGTTGCATACTTCAATTGCGCCCCATTGAGCTTTTCACTAAAATAGGCCACCGGTCTTGATTCCTGCATCAAAACAGCACCAATACCTATCCCGAAGGCATCACAGTGTATCTCAAAAGCTTTACTAAAATTTGGCAAAGCAAGTAAAGGCGCATGTGTCAACAAATATTTCAACTTGTTAAAAGCATTTTCATGTTCTTCCTTCCATTCAAAAACAACATTTTTCTTAACAAGTTCATTTAGAGGAGCTGCTATAGTACTAAAATCTTTAATAAATCTCCTATAAAAACTTGCCAATCCATGAAAGTTTCTAACATCACTAGCACATGTAGGTCGAGACCAACACTGAATTGCCTTAACCTTTGACTCATCAACAGATATACCTTGAGAACTAACAACATAACCTAAAAAGATAATTGATTCCATACAAAAAGAACACTTTTTAAGTTTAGCATATAATTTGTTCTCACGTAAAACAACAAACACTTGTCTTAAATGATCAACATGCTCATCAAGTGATTTACTATATATAAGGATATCATCAAAATAGACCACAACAAATTTTCGAATGAAGTGACGAAAAACATGATTCATTAATCTCATAAAAGTACTGGGTGCATTGGTTAAACCAAAAGGCATGACTAACCATTCATACAAACCAAACTTTGTTTTGAAAGCAGTTTTCCATTCATCACCTTCTTTCATTCGAATTTGACAATAACCACTCTTTAGGTCTATCTTAGAAAATATGCATGAACCATATAACTCATCAAGCATGTCATCTAGTCTAGGAATGGGATGTCTATACTTAATAGTTATTTTATTTATGGTACGACAATCAACACACATTCTCCATGAATCATTCTTTTTAGGAACTAAAATAACAGGAACAGCACATGGACTATAAGATTCTTGAACCATACCTCGGTCCATAAGTTCGTCCACTTGGCATTGAATTTCCTCTGTCTCCTCAGGGTTTGCTCCATAGGCTAGACGGTTTGGAATTTGAGCTCCAGGTATGAAATCGATTTGATGTTCAATACCTCTTATAGGTGGTAAACCCTTTGGTAAATCCTCAGGAAACACATCGCCATATTCCTGCAAAAGAGCTGAAACAATACTAGGCAAAGAATCAAGGTGAGCACTATCAATGATAAGTACATCCTTGCGAAAAAGTAAATACACTACTTGCCTATCTAATATTGCTCTCTTAACCTCACTTTTAGAAGCATAATTACAAGATTTTGAAACAACTAACTCTCGGCTATCACTATCACTATTTCTAGTTACAATGTTTCGCCCTATGCTAGTTACATTGTTCTTCTCTTGTAACTTCTTCTCCTTTGCTTCACGCATTGCACCATAAGCCTTAGCTATCTTAGCTTGATCTTCAAAGACTTCAGTAGGACTTAAGGCTCTCAACTTAAACTTTTTACCTTGGTGCGAAAAATGGTACAAGTTCTTCTTGGCATGATACACAACATCTCTATCAAATTGCCAAGGTCTTCCAAGCAATATATGACTAGCTTCCATTGGAACAACATCACATGTAACTTTATCAACATAACTACCAATGGTAAATGTAAATTTAACTTGCTTGGTTACTCGTGATTCAGCTGAATTATTTAACCATTGAAGTCTATATGGTTTGGGATGTTTCATGCAAGTCAAATTTAGCTTATTTACAAGTAAAGTACTTGCAACATTTGCACACCTACCACTATCAATAATAACATTGCAAATTTTATTTTGAACCATGCAACGTGTATGAAATATGTTTTGACGATGGATCAAATCTTTATCAACAAGTGGATGTGCATTAAGTACTCGACGAGAGACTAAACAATAATCACCAACCTTATAAGAAGAACCATCGAAATCTTCACTTTCATCACTTACATATTTCACCTCAAGTGGTGGCATATCAGCACAATCCTCATCACTCTCAACTTCTCCATTGTCAAGAATAATCATCAACTTACTAGTAGGGCAATCGGATCTCATATGACCATAACCTTGACACTTATAACAACGAATATCCCTCAATCTTGTGGCTGAAGTTGGCGCCGATTTTGGAGGGGTTTCAGCAACCTTTGGAACTAATTTTGGGACATTGGAAGGTGCACTTGATGGCTGAGTTTAAGTGAATTGTCGTGGCTTTGTGGATGGAGAATAAGGGACAACATTCGGCTTCTTATCTCTTTGCCATAGTGGTGGCTGTTTTGAAAACTTATTCTTCCCTTTCATATGCCTTTCAATCTTAATAGCCTTATGCACAAGCTCATTAATGTCAACATAACTTTGTAAATCCACATGATATGCTAAATCAGAATGCATACCTCTCAAAAATCGTTTGATAGTGGAGTCGGGACCTTCATGCACATTAGCCTTGATCATCAAAGCTTCCATCTCATGATAATACTCCTCAACCGATTTATTACCTTGCACAAGAGAATGCAATTTTCTGTTCAACTCACGGTTGTAATGAGAAGGGACATACTTTTTCCTCATAAGTATCTTCATTTGGCTCCATGTCTTGATTGGCCTTTCACCATCTTGACGTCTAGACCTCATAACTTCATCCCACCATAAACTAGCATAATCATTAAGGTGCACAAAAGCAATATGATATTTCTCCTTTTTGGGGTAATCATGGCCTTCAAAGAAGTGCTCAAGCTCACGAACCCAATCAAACTAAGCCTCGGGATCTGCTTTACCATTGAAAGTAGGGATAGTTAGCTTTAAAGAACCAATTGAAATCTTAGATTTGTCACCTTTCTTAGAAGAACTCGTGTCCTCCTCTTCCTCCTCCTCATCATGACTAGAGTTATTGTCTGATTCAAACTCAACTCTTCGGGATTTTGAACCCTTGGGTGGTGGTGAAGACAAACTATCAACTTTGAGTGTGAGTTTTCAGATCATGTCAAAGAGGACATCATTAGTTAACTTTTGGTCCACTACCTTCGGTGATTTAGATTCTTCACCCTCCATTTGTACCTGCAAGTTAGTAAAAACACAAGAAATATATAGAAATATATCTCACGGGTTCTCACAATATGGGGTAGTAGGTACTCTCCTCTCTAGTGTGATGGCTTTTCTCTTGTATACCCTATACTAATACTCTCAAACTATGGAACTTACTGGTTCAATGATTGTAATAACAAGACTCAACCAATTAATTCCACCACAAATTTTCACAAGTGAAAACCAAAGAAGTTTTTAACAAATTCACGTCAAGAGTATTTAAGAACACGTGTTGGTATAACTTGATTTAACTTCAGAACTAAGAGAAATAGAAAGTAGATTTGAAGACGAAGAAAACACAATTTGAATCACTTAATTCCGAGTTGTATTGAGAAAGTTATGGCACTTTTAATCCAAGGTGGTTTTCAAGAAATCAACTTAAGAACAATGTGTTCTTCAAGAATAAATTAAATGTCATAATAATAAACTGAAAATAATAAATAAAGTCCGAATATATATATATATATACATATTTTTGTATTGGGCTTTTTATTTTTTTTATAGTTCGACCATTTTTTTTTTGAGTTGGACCTTTTTTTTTTAATTTGGCCTTTTTTTTTTTTTCGGACAACAACCTAGGACAAAACAAAATTTTTAAGGTTTGAACACAAACCTTGGACAAACATAAACAATTAAGGTTTAGACAAAAACCTAGGACAAACAAAAACTTTTAAGGTTTGAAGACAACAACCTAGGATTAGGGTTTAAGGATGTTGTGTCTTTGTCTTAACCTTAAAAACCTTAAAATTTTCAAACTTTAATATCTCACCAAGAATTATGAATTTGCATGTGCTACTTTCACAAAATATTCAAGATTTATCAAGAAGATCAGGAATATGGCTTTAGATTCAAATTTTGTCACTTTTGGATTTTCAAGAAAATCAAGAAGTTCAAGAAAGTGTTCAAGAACTTATCTTTTTCAAGTGTGATAAAAGTTTGATCGAAACACACTATGACAAGAATGAAACAAAGAAACTAACACAAAAGAAAGATCAAGAATTGGATAAGAAACAAGAAAGTTATGCAATCTTGACCAAAACTAGGGTTTGTAAGAAACCCTAATTCTTGACTCAAAAACCCTAACAAGGATGACGTGTGGACAGCAATGAAAACCAATGGAATTCAACACTATGAAGACAATAAAAAGTCCAGAATATAGACACCAAGAACAGCAACAAAAACGCAACACTAATCAGCAAGAAAACAACACAAAAATTCGCAAAACTTAGAACAAGCAAACTGGCGAATTTGGGCAGTTTTCAACAATCTTTTGCATGCGATTTTTGGACAGAATTATGACGACTTTAGGACTGAATTAAGACACAAATTTACTGCAGAAAATTGACTCAAGAACAGCAGCAAAAAAACGCAAAAACAGCAGCACAAAAACGATGCAAAAACAGTAAGAAAAACCGAGACACAAGAAGACTCAAAAACCGAGAATAAAAACCTGAATTTGGAAGACAACCTTAAGCTCTGATACCAATTGATATGAATGATCAAGATGCAGCACCTTAGACCACTCGAATCCACTTCCTTTGGACCGTTGCTTACCAAACTCGAACCAAGAACAAGAATCACAAAGATGCAGAAATTACACAAAAATAGAAATTAAAAAGATATTGACACAAAAAGATTTGATATGAAGTAATCAAACCCCCACGTATGAATCAAAAGGATTCGGCCAACCTATGAAAATTCAAAGGCTAAACAAATCAGTTTGGCTTGTTCTTTGAATCAAGAACTTGTAAGTTCACCTAAAGGTCTTAGCTTCTAGGTTCACGGTTCCTATGAAAACTCAATTAAACTTAATTGAATTAATTCCACAACTTTTCAAGGCTGTAAAAACACTTTAGCAAAGCTAAACTTTATCAAAATTCATCTATCTAAAAATGTTAAAGGAGCCCTACTTTTATAGGGAGTAATTCGACCCTTACAATGAAAAACCCTAACTCAAGTCAATTACAACTTGACTTCTAAGCTAGCTAACTTTCCATATTGGAATTGGAAACTGACAACTAACAAACTAATCCTTTTCTAATAAGGATTAGGGCACACAGTTTTTAAAGGTGGCCAAACACGTTTTGGCTTCCTTCGTTTCCTAAACTATGAAGAAGCAAAACTCAATTTGACTTCTTAAGTTTCCTAAACTTTTACTTGCCATTATCATGCAAGATAATTGGGCAAAGTAAACTTTATTAAAACCGAAATTCCAAGCCCATAAATAATAAATATAAAACGTCAAGTTGGGCTTAAAACAACATTAAATAAAAACCTAATTAAATTAGCAAGAAGAAGTGATCCATTGGTGAAAGACCAAACACTCCTTTCTTGGACTTCATTGTGATTGATCCATCTCTTCATGGATTGTGATAGAAGAGATATTCCATAAAACTCCATTAGTTGAAGATGCTTGGACCGGATCATGATTCTCTTCAAAGAAGTCCAACTCTTCACAATGAGTTAGCAATAATGCTTGCAACGCCTCCTTCATCCTTTTGCTCCTTGATCTTGTCATTGGTCCATCAAGATTTGTCAATGGATGAACACCGGAAGTCGGCTTTGGCATAGTCATAGATGGATTGCTATCATCATTAATAGGCAAAGGCAAAATATCTAAAGGAGTTATAGGATTATAACCATAAACAATTTCAAAGGGCGGGAAATTAGTAGCACTATGAATAGTTCGATTATAAGCAAATTCAATATGCGGCAAACAACCCTCCCAATTCTTTAAGTTTTTCTGTATAATAGCACGAAGTAAAGTAGACAAGGTGCAATTAACTACTTCAGTTTGTCCATCAGTTTGTGGATGTGCAATAGTAGAAAACAACAACTTAGTGCCTAACTTATTCCAAAGAGTGCGCCAAAAGTGAGATAAGAACTTTACATCCCTATCATTAACAATACTCTTCGGAAGTCCATGCAATCTTACAATCTCCTTAAAGAACAAATCAGCAATATGTGTAGCATCATTAATTTTGGAACATGCAATAAAATGTGCCATTTTACTAAATAGATCCACTACTACAAATATGCTATCTTACCATTGCGTGATCTAGGCAATCCAAGTACAAAATCCATAGAAATATCAATCCAAGGATGACTAGGAATAGGCAAAGGTTGATACAATCCATGAGGCATTATTTTCGACTATGCTTGCTTACACACAATACATTTATCACAAACTCTTTTAACATCTTTAATCATGTTAGGCCAATAAAAGTATTCATTTAAAATATCAAGTGTTTTAGCAATACTAAATTGCACATTAACCCTTCCCCATGGGTTTCTTTAACAAGTTATTCACGAATGGAACATGCGGGTATGCATAATTATCCTTTTTAAATAAGAATCCATCATACATATAATATTCTCCATTCGGCCTTAAAGAACATTCATTAAAGTCGGCACTAAAATCAACATCATTTTTGTACAAATCTTTTATCAAATCAAATCCAAGTAACTTAGCATGCAAATAGTGAATAATATATATCTCCTAGATAATGCATCAGCTACAACATTCTCTTGACCAGATTTATACTTAATTACATATGGAAAAGTTTCAATAAATTCTAACCATTTAGCATGCCTTTTATTCTATTTACCTTGATTTTTCAAAAATTTAAGGCTTTCATGATCATAATGGATTAAAAACTCTTTTGGCCATAAGTAATGTTGCCAAACCTGTAATGACCTTACCAAACCATACAACTCCTTGTCATAAGTTGCATACTTCAAAGCTTCCCAATTGAACTTTTCACTAAAATAAGCCACGGGTCTTGATTCCTGCATCAAAACAGCACTAATACCTATCCCGGAGGTATCACACTGTGTCTCGAAAGCTTTATTAAAATTTGGCAAAGCAAGTAAAGAGGCGTGAGTCAACATGTATTTCAATTTGTTAAAGGCATTTTCATGTTCATCTTTCCATTCAAAAGCAACATTTTTCTTAACAAGTTCCTTTAAAGGTGCAGCTATAGAACTAAAGTCTTTAATAAACCTTCTATAAAAACTTGTCAAACCATAAAAACTCCTAACATCACTAGCACATATAGGTCTCGGCCAATCCATGACCGCCTTGACTTTAGACTCATCAACAGCAATGCCTTGAGAACTTACAACATAACCCAAAAAGATAATTGACTCCATGCAAAAAGAACACTTTTTGAGATTAGCATACAATTTGTTCTCACGCAATATAGCAAACACAAGTTTTAAATGTTCAACATGTTCATCAAGTGATTTACTATAAATAAGGACGTCATCAAAATAGACCACAAAAAATTTTCCAATAAAAGATCTAAAGACATGATTCATTAGCCTCGTAAAAGTACTAGCTGCATTAGTTAGACCAAAAGGCATGACTAACCATTCATACAATCCATACTTTGTTTTAAAGGCTGTTTTCCATTCATCACCTTCTTTCATTAAAATTTGATAGTAGCCACTTTTTAAATCAATCTTGGTGAAAATACACAAACCATATAACTCATCAAGCATATCATCTAATCTAGGAATTGGATGTCTATACTTAATTGTGATTTTATTTATGGCACGACAATCAACACACATTCTCCAAGATTCATCCTTTTCAGGTACTAAAATGACATGAACGGAACATGGACTAAGAGATTCACGAACTATACCTTTGTCAAGGAGTTCATCAACTTGACGTTGAATCTCTTTTGTTTCATCAGGGTTAGCTCTATAAGCTGGGCGATTTGGGATTTGAGCTCCTGGTATGAAATCAATTTGATGTTCAATACCTCGAATAGGTGGTAAATCTATTGGTAAATCCTCGGGAAACACTTCTTGATATTCATGAAAAAGTGATAAAACAACACTAGGCAAAGAAGCAAGGTTATCACTATCAATAATAAGTATAAAATCCTTGCAAATCATCAAGTACAAAGGTTGCCTATCTAGTATTGCTCTCTTAATCTCACTAGAAGAAGCAAAATAACAAGATTTTGAAACAACTAACTCTCGGCTATTACAAGAAGACGATTCTTTCTTTTCACCTAAACTAGCTATTACATTTAGCTTTTCTTTTTCTTTCTTCTCCTTTGCGGCATTCATATCTCTAGAAGCTTGTATGATCTTTGTTTGGTCTTCAAAGACTGGTGCCGGAGTTAAGGCTCGAAGATTAAACTTTACCTTGATGTACATAACTGTAGAAATTCTTCTTGGCATGATAAAGTACATCATAATCAAATTGCCAAGGTTGACCAAATAAAATATGACTTGCTTCCATTGGAACCACATCACATAAAACAGTATCAACATATTTCCCAATGGTGAATAAAAACATAACTTGTTTTGTGACTCGAGTATCCACCGAATTATTTAGCCATTGAAGTCGATATGGCTTGGGATGTTTCATGCAAGTCAAATTCAGTTTGTTCACAAACAAGGTGCTCGCCACATTTGTGCAACTACCACTATCAATAATCACACTACAAATCTTATTTTACACCATGCATCATGTGTGAAATATGTTTTCTCGTTGCATCAAATCATCGTTATCAACTAAAGGTTGAACATTAAGAACTCGGCGAGAAACTAAAGAATAGTTACGAACCTCATATGTGTATGATTCAAGCTCTTCACCGTCGTCACTTGGTTCACTTTTGATACTTCTCTTCAAGACGTGGCATGTCGGCACATTCATCATCACTTACCACTTCACCACTATCAAGAGTAATCATCAATTTCCGAGTAGGACAATCATATTGCATATGTCCATATCCTTGACATTTATTACAATGGATATCCCTCAATCTAGTTGTGGAACTTGACGTCGTTTTGGGAATAGAATCAGCAGCCTTAGGTACTGATTTTGGGACGTTTGTTGGCGCACTTGAAGGCGAATTGAAGTAAATGTTCGTGGCTTTGTTGATGGAGTAAAAGGGACAACACTCGGCTTTTTTTTCCCTTCGCCAAGGTGGTGATGGTTGTGTGAATTTATTCTTTCCTTTCATGTGTCTTTCAATCTTAATAGCCTTATGAACAAGCTCATTAATGTCAACATAACTTTGAAGATCCACATGATATGCTAAATCAGAATGCATACCTTGCAAAAACCTTTCTATAGTGGAGTCGGGATCATTTTGAACATTGGCTTTTATCATAAGTGCTTCCATCTCATGATAATACTCTTCAACTGTTCGGCTACCTTGGACAAGAGATTGCAATTTTCGATTCAATTCACGGTTGTAATGAGAAGGGACGTACTTCTTCCTCATAAGCACTTTCATTTGGTTCAAAGTCTTGATTGGTCTTTCTCCATCTTGAGGTCTAGTTCGAATAACCTTATCCCACCAAAGACTAGCATAATACTTAAGGTGTATGAAGGCAAGTCGGTGCTTCTCCTTTTCTGGATAATCATGGCCTTCAAAGAAGTGATCTAGGTCTCTAACCCAATCAAAATAAACCTCGAGATCTGCCTTTCCATGAAAAGTAAGAATTGTTAGTTTAACAGAACCAATTGAAATTTTAGATTTATCACCTTTCTTAGGAGAATCCGTGTTCTCCTCCTCCTCATCATTGGATTCATTGTCGGAATCAAACTCAATCTTTCGTGAAGTAGAACCTTTTGGTTGTTGAGATGTAGAAGACATGTTATCAATTTGGAGTTGGAGCTTTCGGATTATATCAAAAATTACGTCATTAGTGAACTTTTGATCCACTTTGGATTTTTCTTGGGGTATTTACTCGTCTCCCTCCATTGTACCTGCAAGTTAGTAAAGAAAACAAGAAGAACACAAGATGTAGTCCTCTCGGGTTCTCACTATTTGGGTGAGTAGGTACACTCCTCTCTAGTGTGAAGGCTTTTCTCCTGTATACCCTATCTAATACTCTCAAACTATGAAAACTACCTAATACTCTCAAACTATGAAAACTTGCTGGTTCAATAATTATAAGAACAAGTCTCAACCAATAAATTCCACAACAAGATTTACACAAGTAAAACCAAAGAAGTTTCAAGCAAATCACGTCACAAGATTATTAAAGATCACGTGTGGGTATAACTTGATTTAGCTTCAGAAACTAAAGAATTCAGAAAGTAGACTCTAAGATGAAAAGAATGCAATTTGAATCACTTGATTCCGAGTTGTATTGAGCAAGATATGGCACTTTCAATATATGGTGGTTTTCAAGTAACAATTCAAGAACTCTTAGTTCTTTCAAAAATGTAAAAAAAATAAATTAATTAATTAAAAGAAACAAAAGTTCGAATATATATATATATATATATATAAATTTTATAATTGACCGTACTTTTTTTTGATTCTTTTTTTTTTCAATCGGTTACTCTTTTTTTTTGTTCAGACAACCTAGGACTAAACAAAAAAATTTAAGGATTGAAGGCAAACCTTGGACAAACAAAATGATACGAATGTTCTAGACTGGAGAAACCTTGATCATTCAAGAACCACAACATTCGGATCGTTGCAGTAACAAAAAGCGAAACAAACAAGCACAAAAACAGAATTTGGCGGAAGTAATTCAAGGGGAACGAAAAGGCCATACTTGAAGCAAATCAAACCCTCACGTAATACAAACGAACTTGATTCAACCATGAAAAGTCATGCGTTAAACTAGTTAATTTGGCTTGCTCTTTAAATAAAGAACTCAGTGAAGTCACCTAAAGGTCACGCTAAAGGTGGACTATCTACAATGAAGATCAAACTAGAATTTCAAGGCTTTGACAACACATAGTGTTAATCACGAAATTAGCACCTGCTAAAATTCTGAAATCTCTCTACCATTAAAACGTTAATGATGTGTTGCCTTTAATAGGCTACCAAAAGTTAACCCTAGGACAAGTTAATGAAACTTCCTAATTGTAATGAAACACTAGGAACTAAACTACTTTCCTAAAATTACTTAGCCCATTAAAAACATAAAGACTTAAGCCCATAATTAAATGTTTAAAGGACTTAATTATTAACAATAAAATAAATCCTAAAGATTAAACAATGGCGTGATCCATTAATGGCAAAGCCCAAGCACGCCATCTTGGTCTTCAATGTAGTCCATGAAATTCGAGATAAAAATTCGTCCAGAATCCCGTCATCATCTTTTGAAGGCACTTTCAACGGTGATAACGTCAGCATCTCGTAAAACGTAAAACATGAAAGTTGTAGCTCTATCTCTTATCGTTACAGAGCTTCTTGAATCATGCAATTCCGAGTTATATCGAAAGAGTTATGGCAAGAATACCAAAATATGACAGAAACTTTCAGGATGACCAATTGACTTTAACACCATGAACAGGGACACGGGCTCATTCTCATCATCCCCTCACTCCTCGAAAGGATTCGTCCTCGAATCTTGAAAGTAAGCTCCAGGGTCAAACACCAGTATCACGAACTCACAGCAAACTCGAGCCAAGTAAAATTGCGAGAGTGCAAATCTCGACCAACAAGAATATATATCTTGCCAAAAGAAAACAAATGTATAAGGTAAAAGAAAGTACAATAATCTAAAACTAGACTTAGAATAAGTTCCTTTCACCAAAAGAATAGAACTGACAGAATATGTATGCAAAATCGAAATACATATAGCATGACTGGTCTTAACAAATTTTGCATGAGTCATAATGTTGAAGTTAATGAATTCAAAACAATGATGCAAAAAGCTATCATGTAGTTTATGCAAATCAGAAAACCGAATATTCCTAATTAGAGAACTAATCAAGTTGAATTCACCAACAACATAAATTAACACATTGTTTACATTATGAACATGTAATATCATCAAAGGACGTAAACATATATGAATAGAATCATAAGGACAAGAATACTCATAACAAGAAAACATATATGCATTCTTGACAAAGTGCAAATCACAATAACGTATGAATACCTTTAAAAACATGCGAAAGTTATCAAATATGAGAGTGTAATTTCAAAGATTAGAATGTAAACAATCTATTGAATAGTTGTAAACAGAAAATTTTACCTCTTGGAATTCAAAAGAAATTTGGAACGGAGATAACTTACCATACAAGTGTTGAGTTACAAGATTACCTGTTTGAACTTCATGAAATCGATTATGGAATCTAGTGACAATAACATGTGTAAACTCTCGATCCCCATAATGAAAAGAAAAGTTAGTCGAACAAGTATATGCACGACAAACAACACTTTAATTCACAAGGATTTTGTGAAGCTCGAAATGACCAACATTAAGCTCAAAATATAATTCATGTATGAGATAAGCAACATAGCATGTGAAGAAACTATACATAAATTTATTCAAAACGAAATAGTTAGATTTCATAATTGAAGAACTATGTGAAATAATTTGCTTACCAAAACACAAATCATCAAACTTTAAAACACATGGTATAAATTTTCGAACCAAAATATCCAAGGTAGGTGAAAGACATTGAAATTGATTCAAAACAGAATTCAAACTTTGAAAATCAATAGCATTGACATTAACAAAGTTCTTCACATTCAAATCATTAAAATCAATCAAAGAGCTTTCATACTTACCTAACTTACCTTGCTTACCTTGCTTACCTTGTGGGAAACAAGTTATGGCATATTGAACTCCTTCCAATGCATATTGAGTGGTTTTGAACTCCATTAAGCACTTAGGAACTCCAAAAACCTGCAAAACAAAGGAACTAGGCAGCAAACAATTCAAATGGTGATCACTATCATCAAGTAATTACATTGATTGCCTATCTAGTATTCCTTTCTCAATCTCAGTAGAAGATGTAAAATAAGAAAACTTTAAAACACTTAAAACTCGACTATTACAAGATGCACTAGCTATTACATTTCTTTTCTCTTGAACTTTATTCTCCTTGGCGGCAGTCATCTCTTTACAAGCTTGAACAATTTTAGCTTGATCTTCGAAAACTTGGAATTGAGTTAAAGCTCGAAGATTGTACTTCTCACCCTCAAAGTCGAAAGTGTAAAAGTTCTTCTTGGCATGTTAAAGTACATCATGATCAAATTGCCAAGGTCGACCAAGTAAAATATGGCAAGCTTCCATTGGAACAACATCACATAAAATCTCATCTACAAACTTTCCAATGGTGAATGTAAATTTCACTTGTTTAGTAACTTTACTTTCAGCAGAATTGTTGAACCATTGAAGTTTATACGGTTTTGGATGCTTCATGCAAGACAACTTCAATTTCTTAAAAAGTGAAGTACTAGCCACATTTGTACAACTACCACTATCAATGATCACACCACAAATCTTTCCTTGAACCATGCATCTAGTGTGAAATATATTATCTCTTTGAGACAAATCATCAATTTGTGGTTGTGTACTAAGAACTTGTCGAGTGACTAACGAAAATTGACCATTACCAACCTCATATGTGTCAAGATCTTCACTTTCTTCACTTTGGTATTTCTCTACAAGTGGTGGCATGTCGGCACAATCATCATCTTCGTCTTCACTTACCACTTCGCCATTAGAAAGAAGCATTATTATTTTTAAAGTTGTACAATCAGATTGATAATGACCATATCCTTGACATTTAAAACAACGAATATCCCTTAAACTTTAACCAGTAGTTGATGCCGATTTAGGTTGTAAAATCAGCAACTTTGGATACTAATTTTGGAACATTAGATGTTGCACTTGAAGACTGATTCGAGGTGAATTGGTGCGGCGTTGTTAATAGAGTGAAAGGGGACACATTCGGCTTTTGATCTCTTCTCCATGGTGGCTGTGATTGTGTGAATCGCCCCTTGGATTTGAGATGCTTTTCTATCTTTATGGCTTTACGAACTAACTCATTAATATCGACATAACTTTGCAAATCAACATGGTAAGCTAGTTCAGCACCCATACCTCGAAGGAACCTTCAATGGTGGAATCCGGATCTTCTTGAACATTGGGCTTGATCATAAGAGATTCCATCTCATGGTGATTCAATTCACGATTATAATGAGAAGGTACATACTTCTTTCTCATTAATGCTTTCATTTGGGACCAAGTCTTGACTGGCTTTTCACCATCTTGACGTCTAGATCGAGTAACCTCATCCCACCAAAGACTAGCATAATCCTTAAGATGCATGAATGAAAGTCGGTACTTCTTCTTTTCGGGGTAATCATGGCCTTCAAATAAGTGATCTAGGTCTCTAACCCAATCAAAATAAGCCTTGAGATCTGCTTTGCCATGAAAAGTAGGAATTGTCTGCTTAACAGACGCAATTGAAATCTTAGACTTGTCACCTTTCTTAGAAGAACTCAAGATCTCCTCCTCCTCCTCATCTTCGGATTCATCATCTTCAAATTTGAGCTTTCTTGATGCGGAGTTTTTAGTGGATGACTCCAAACTATCAAGTCGGAGATTGATCTTTTGCAACATACCAAAAAGTACTTCATTGGCGAATTTTTGTTCAGCTTGGGTGATTGGTTTATCACCTTTTGATTCCTCCATTTTGTACCTGCAAGTCAGTAAAGAAAAATGCAAGAAAATAGAGAAAATCCTCGCGGGTTCCTCACTTTAGGATAGTAGGTACTCTCCACTCTATTTATTTAGTGTTCTCTCTTGTTTATCCAAGCTATTACTCTCAAGTAATGAATGTGTTAGGACTATTGAGACTTACCAAGTTCAATTATTTAGATAGCACGTCTCAATTAACAAGTTCCACAGCAAGAATTCACACAAGTAAAAACCAAAGAGTATAAAAAAGAAAAACACGTCACAAGAGGTTTAAGAACACGTGTGGGTATAAATTGATTCACCTTCAGAAAGCTACGAAAAAAAAAATAGACAATAGACTATAAAAGAAGAAGATTGGGTTTTGAATCACTCAAGTCCAAATTAAGATGAGCAAAATATGTCACTTCAAATATTGGTGATTTTCAAGCACAAATTAAGAACACTTAGTTCTTTCAAATGGAAAATAAAACAGAAAATAAATAAAAGAAAGTCCGAAGATACTATTATTTTTGAATTGATCGTACCCTTTTTTTTTGTACTCGGTCACTTTTTTTTTCTATTTTTTTTTACTTTCGGACGGCCTGTATTGCACGATCTACCCCGTCCGAACCTAAATTTTTGGGAGCAGAATTTTTTTTACAAAGTTACGGACGACCACCACCGTCCGAACCTAAACTTCTGGAAGGAGGATTTTGAACTCAAGTTTCGGAAGCCTGTTGCGGACGACCACCACCGTCCGATCCTAAGTTTCGGATGCCTGTTTTAGTTTCGGACGACTGAAACTGTCGCGCGACTGGGTGAAAAACCCAAATTTTTTTCTCGCGAAAATTTCAAACAACTTTTGACGAAACCCTAAAATTCTTTTTCGACGTGTGACACAACAATGAAAACACTAGGAATTCAACACTATGAAGACAATTCAAGAGTGCAGACACCAAAAGAAACACAAAAAGACAACAAATAAAACAACACAAGAAAGACACAATACGCAAAACACGAACAAGAAAGATTGGGGTAGATTTCAGCAACTCTTTAGCATGCGATTTTGAGCACTTTAATGACGAAATTATAGACTGAATCTAACACGAATTTGGACAGCAAGAAGGACTCAATTACAGCAGAAAAGGGACTCAATAAACAGCAGCATATTTGACGCTAAAACTGCAGCAAAAGAAGACACAAAACAGCAAGAAGACAAAAGCGAAAAAACCTGAATTTTTGAGACAACAACCTTTTCTCTGATACCAATTGATGCGAATGTTCTAGGCTGGACAAACCTTGATCATTCAAGAACCACAACCTTCGGATCGTTGCTGTAACAAAAAGCGAAACAAACAAACACAAAAATAGAATTTGGCGGAATTAATTCAAGGGGAACGGAAAGGCCAGACTTGAAGCAAATCAAACCTTCACGTTATACAAACGAACTTGATTCAACCATGAAAATTCATGCGTTAAACTAGTTAATTTGGCTTGCACTTTAAATAAAGAACTCAGTGAAGTCACCTAAAGGTCACGCTAAAGGTGGACTATCTACAATGAAGATCAAACATGAACTTCAAGGCTTTGACAACATATAGTGTTAATCACGAAATTAGCACCTGCTAAAATTCTGAAATCTCTCTACCATTAAAACGTTAATGATGTGTTGCCTTTAATAGGCTACAAAAAATTAACCCTAGGACAAGTTAATGAAACTTCTTAATTGTAATGAAACACTAGGAACTAAACTACTATTCTAAAATTACTTAGCCCATTAAAAACATAAAGACTTAAGCCCATAATTAAATGTTTAAAGGACTTAATTATTAACAACAAAATAAGTCCTAAAGATTAAACATTGGCGTGATCCATTAATGGAAAAGCCCAAGCACGCCATCTTGGTCTTCAATGTAGTCCATGAAATTCGAGATGAAAATTCGGCCAGAATCCCGTCATCAACTTTGGAAGGCACTTTCAACAGTGATAACGTCAGAATCTCGTAAATCCTAAAACATGAAAGGTGTAGCTCTATCTCTTATCGTTCTAGGGCTTCTTGAATCAAGAAATTTCGAGTTATATCGAAAGAGTTGGTGCAAGAATACCAAAACATGACAGAAACTTTCAGGATGACCAATTGACTTTAACACCATGAATAGGGACACGGGCTCATTCTCATCACAAAATCTTCAAGGTTCGGACAAGATCCTAGTACAATACTAGGTTTAAGCTTTTAAGACAAGAACCTAGTACAAGTACTTAGGTTTAAGGTTTTTAAGACAAAGACACCTAGGATTAAGGTTAAAGGATGTTTTGTCTTATGTCTTAACCTTAAAATTTTTTAATTATTCAAACTTCAATATCTCACCAAGAATTTCGAATTTGAAGATGCCACTTTAACAAGATATTCAAGATTTGTGATAAGGATCAAGAATATTGCTCAAGAAACAAATTTCAACACTTTCGGGATTTCAAGAAATTCAAGATTTTCAAGAAAATGTCCAAGAACTCGTCTTTTTCGGATGTACTAAAAGTTTGTGATAGCAATCAGTCCACGTCCATGGTGCCAAAGCCGAGCTTGCATGATCCATTAAAGAATTTATTGTGATCACATTGTGAAGACTTGGAGGCCGAACCTTCTGTACCATCTCAACATCAAGTCCTTCGGCATATTTCTTCAATAACCATTCATGATGAAGTTCCTAGGTGATGTAAATGTTCTGGGCTGGAGAAACCTTGATCATTCAAGAACCACAACCTTCGGATCGTTACAGTAACAAAAATTGAAACAAACAAGCACAAAAACAGAATTTGGCGGAAGTAATTCAAGGGGAACGAAAAGGCCAGACTTGAAGCAAATCAAACCCTCACGTTATACAAACGAACTTGATTCAACCATGAAAATTCATGCGTTAAACTAGTTAATTTGGCTTGCTCTTTAAATAAATAACTCAGTGAAGTCACCTAAAGGTCACGCAAAAGGTGGACTATCTACAATGAAGATCAAACTTGAACTTCAAGGCTTTGACAACACATAGTGTTAATCACGAAATTAGCACCTGCTAAAATTCTGAAATTTCTCTCTCTACCATTAAAACGTTAATGATGTGTTGCCTTTAATAGGCAACAAAACGTTAACCCTAGGCCAAGTTAATGAAATTTCTTAATTATAATGAAACACTAGGAACTAAACTACTTTCCTAAAATTACTTAGCCCATTAAAAACATAAAGACTTAAACCCATAATTTAAATGTTTAAAGGACTAAATTATTAACAACAAAATAAATCCTAAAGATTAAACAATGGCGTGATGCATTAATGGCAAAGCCCAAGCACGACATCTTGGTCTTCAATGTAGTCCATGAAATTCGAGATGAAAATTCGACCAGAATCCCGTTATCAACTTTTGAAGGCACTTTCAACGGTGATAGCATCAGAATCTTGTAACACTTAAAGCATGAATGTTGTAGCTCTATCTCGTGTCGTTCCAGGGCTTCTTGAATCATGCAATTCCGAGTTATATCGAAAGAGTTATGGCAAGAATACCAAAACGTGACAGAAACTTTCATGATGACAATTTGACTTTAACACCATGGACATGGACACGAGCGTATTCTCATCAATCCCTCCCTCCTCGGAAAGGATTCGTCCTCGAATCTTAGAAGTTGAGTTCCTGGATCAAACACCAGTATCACGAACTCACTGCAATCTCGAGCCAAGTAAAATTGCTAGGATGGAAATCTCGACCAACAAGAATATATATCCTGCCAAAACAAGACAGATGTATAAGCTAAAAGAAAGTACAATAATCTAAAACAAGACTTAGAATAAGTTCCTTTCACCAAAAGAATAGAACTGACAGAATATGTATGCAAAATTGAAATACATAGAGCATGACTAGTCTTAACAAATTTTGCATGAGTCATAATGTTGAAGTTAATGAATTCAAAACAATGATGCAAATAACTATCATGTAGTTTATGCAAATCAGAAAACCGAATATTCTTAATTAG
The DNA here is from genome assembly GCA_016586305.1 of Ophiorrhiza pumila. Taxonomy (NCBI): domain Eukaryota; kingdom Viridiplantae; phylum Streptophyta; class Magnoliopsida; order Gentianales; family Rubiaceae; genus Ophiorrhiza; species Ophiorrhiza pumila. Next base: position 11,831,038 of record BLIW01000008.1, on the reverse strand, counting down.
AAAACTAATCAAGATGAATTCACCAACAACAAACATTAACACTTTGTTTACATTATGAACATGTAATATCAGCAAAGGACGTGAACATATATGAATAGAATCATAAGGACAAGAATATTCATAACAAGAAAACATATATGCATCATTGACAAAGTGCAAATCACAATAACGTATGAATGCCTTTAAAAACATGCGAAAGTTATCAAATATGAGAGTGTAATTCCAAAGATTAGAATGTAAACAATCTATTGAATAGTTGTAAACAGAAAATTTTACCTCTTGGAATTCAAAAGAAATTTGGAATGGAGATAACTTACCATACAAGTGTTGAGTTACAAAATTACCTGTTTGAACTTCATGAAATCGATTGTGGAATCTAGTGACAATAACATGTGTAAACTCTCGATCCCCATAATGAAAAGAAAAGTTAGTCGAACAAATATTTGCACTACAAACAACACTTTTATTCACAATGATTTTGTGAAGCTCGAAATGACCAACGTTAAGCTCAAAATATAATTCATGTATGAGATAAGCAACATAGCATGTGAAGAAACTATACATAAATTCATTCAAAACGAAATAGTTAGATTTCATAATTGAAGAATTATGTGAAATAATTTGCTTACCAAAAGACAAATCATCAAACTTTAAAACACATGGTATAAATTTTCGAACCAAAACATCAAAGGTAGGTGAAAGACATTGAAATTGATTCAAAACGGAATTCAAACTTTGAAAATCAATAGCATTGACAATAAAAAAGTTCTTGACATTCAAACCATTAAAATCAATCAAAGAGCTTTCATACTTACCTAACTTACCTTGCTTACCTTGTGGGAAACAAGCTAAGGCAGATTGGACTCCTTCCAATTGATAATGAGTTGTTTGCAACTCCATTAGATGTCTAGGAACTTCATGAATCTGTAAAAGAAAAGGTCTAGGCAGCAAACAAGGTAATTCGTGATCACTATGATTCATAAGTACAAGATGTTGTTCAACTTTCAATGAACTCTTCTCTCTCTTTTGAGTTTGAACACTCATCTCACTTTCGGAATTTTGCAGCTCATCACTCTTTTTATCACTCTTATTTTGTTCACAGCCTATGCTAGTATTTACAATCTTTTGTTTCTCTAGCTCACTCTTTTGTTTCTCTTTTTCTTCTCTCATTTTAGCACAAGATTTAGCAATTCGTGCTTGATCTTCAGAAATTTCACAAGGTGTTGAAGCTCGAAGATTAAACTTTGTACCATCCTTCATGAGTGAATAACAATTTTTGAGATCATTATAAGCACCATTGTAATCAAGCTTCCACGGTTTTCCCAAGAAAAGACATGATGTTTGCATAGGACATATATCACATAGTACCTCATCTTTGTACCTTCCAATTAAGAGTGTAACCTTGACTTGCATTGACACCCATACTTCACCACAATTATCACTCCATTGCAGCAAATAAGGATTTGGATGTGGAGTGGTTTGTAAATTCAACCTTTCTACCATGAGCTCATTAGAAAAGTTAGAGCTTTTCCCACTGTCAATCACTATATCACACACTATACTTTGAACATTGCACCTGGTATGAAACACCTTTTCACATGATGTAGAAGTGGTTTTAGATTCCTCCATTTGTACGTGCAAGTTAGTAAAGAAAAACGCAAGAATATAGAGAAAATCCGCACGGGTTCCTCACTTTAGGATAGTAGGTACTCTCCACTCTATTTAGGTAGTGTTCTCTCTTGTTTATCCTAGCTATTAATCTCGAGTAATGAATGTGTTAGGACTATTGAGACTTACCAAGTTCAATTATTTAGATACCACGTCTCAATTAACAAGTTCCACAACAAGAATTCACACAAGTAAAAACCAAAGAGTATAACAAAGAAACACACGTCACAAGAGGTTTAAGAACACGTGTGGGTATAAATTGATTCACCTTCAGAGAGCTGTGAAAATAAAAATAGACAATAGACTATAAAAGAAGAAGATTGGGTTTTGAATCACTCAAGTCCAAATTAAGATGAGCAAAATATATCACTTCCAATATTGGTGATTTTCAAGCACAACTTAAGAGATGAATCTCATGTATGGAGGCCTGGAATAAGATGGAGAATAAGCCTCATGTTAGTCCCAAGGAGGTCCGAGACTCAAAAATGGGATAACAATGGAACTCATGACAAGAGGCGTCAAATATTATTTGTTGAGAGATTCTGCCAAGTTTTAGTAATCTGCCTATATCTGTCTCAATTTAACTTGGAATGGATTGATTCCTGCGGCATTCGAAAGCTAAGATCCAGAGCTAAAACTTTGATGTTTTGCATTTTGCCAGATTCTGATGGGATCAAGGTGAAAACATGCCGTGACGTTGCATGTAATGTAATGACGCGGAAAATTTCGGGAATTTTAGTATTTTGGTTTTTTTTAGTTGTTTTGGGTTTAATTGTATTGGGCTTTATAATTAATGTATTATTTAATTATTAAGGTCCAAATTTATTGTAATCCAAGTCTAGTTTGTTAGAGATAGTTTAGTTTGTTTGTTTAGAAAGTCAGGGTTTTATTTTGTAAACCTATAAATAGGCATATTATTCAGTTGTAATAGATAGACGTCAATTTTGAGAATTGGAAACACTGAGTTGTTTTTACGTGAGTTACTTTCCTGAGGAGGGAAATTCAATTTACTTTGTGAAGATTATTCCTGAGGAGGGAGTTCTTTTCATACGACTGTCTTGTTATTTGTTGGTGATGAGCCATCAAATAATTGTGCATACTGTCATCCTACAGAGATAGGGTGATTCTACCAGTCCAAATTGATTTACGAAAAGATCGTGGACGCTATTCCGCAACAACTATCAATCTACGTGAGGAGCAATTGATGCAAATGTTCTAGGCTGGAGAAACCTCGATCATTCAAGAACCACAACCTTCGCATCGTTGCTGTAACAAAAAGCGAAACAAATAAGCACAACTTAAGAACACTTAGTTCTTTCAAATAAAACAGAAAATAAATAAAAGAAAGTCCGAAGATATATATACTATTTTTTTTTAATTGACCGTATTATTTTTTTTTAATCGGTCTCTCTTGTTTTTTTTTAACTTTCGGACACCAGTTTCGGACGATCTACCCCGTCCGAACCTAAATTTCTGGGATCATAATTTTTTTATCAAAGTTTCAGACTCCTGTTTCGGACGACCACCACCGTCCGAACCTAAACTTCTGGAAGGACGTTTTTGAACTCAAGTTTCGGATGCCTGTTTCGGACCACCACCACCGTCCGAACCTAAACTTCTGGAAGGACGTTTTTGAACTCATGTTTAGGACGCCTGTTTCGGACACCGTCCGATCCTAAGTTTTGGACTCCTGTCTTAGTTTTGGACGGCCGAAACTGTCGCGACTGGGTGAAAAACCCTATTTTTTTTTTCGCGAAAATTTCAAACAACTTTTGACGAAACCCTAAAATTCTTTTTCGACGTGTGACACAAGAATGAAAACACTAGGAATTCAACACTATGAAGACAATTCAAGAGTGCAGAATGTAGACACCAAAAGAAACACAAAAGGACAGCAAAGAAAACAACACAAGAAAGACACAAAACGCAAAACACGAACAAGAAAGATTGGGGCAGATTTCAGAAACTCTTTAGCATGCGATTTTGAGCACTATAATGACAAAATTATAGACTGAATCTAACACGAATTTGGACAGTAAAAAGGACTCAATTATAGCAGAAAAAGGACTCAATAAACAACAGCAGATTTGACGCTTAAACTGCAGCAAAAGAAGACACAAAATAGCAAGAAGACAAAAGCGGAAAAACCTGAATTTTTTAGACAACAACCTTTGCTCTGATACCAATTGATGCGAATGTTCTAGGCTGGAGAAACCTTGATCATTCAAGAACCACAACCTTCGGATCTTTGCTGTAACAAAAAGCGAAACAAACAAGCACAAAAACAGAATTTGGCGGAAGTAATTCAAGGGGAACGAAAGGGCCAGACTTGAAGCAAATCAAACCCTCACGTTATACAAATGAACTTGATTCAACCATGAAAATTCATGCGTTAAACTAGTTAATTTGGCTTTCTCTTTAAATAAAGAACTCAGTGAATTCACCTAAAGGTCACGCTAAAGGTGGACTGTCAACAATGAAGATCAAACTTGAACTTCAAGGCTTTGACAACACATAGTGTTAATCACGAAATTAGCACCTGCTAAAATTCTGAAATTTCTCTCTCTACCATTAAAACATTAATGATACACGCCTTTAATAGGCTACAAAACGTTAACCCTAGGACAAGTTAATGAAACTTCGTAATTGTAATGAAACACTAGGAACTAAACCACTTTCCTAAAATTACTTAGCCCATTAAAAACATAAAGACTTAAGTCCATAATTTAAATGTTTAATGGACTAAATTATTAACAACAAAATAAATCCTAAAGATTAAACAATGGAGTGATCCATTAATGGCAAAGCCTAAGCACGCCATCTTGGTCTTCAATGTAGTCCATGAAATTCGAGATGAAAATTTGGCCTGAATCCCATAATCAACGTTGGAAGGCATTTTCAAAGGTGATAACATCATAATCTCGTAAAACGTAAAACATGAAAGTTGTACCTCTATCTCTTATCGTTCCAGGACTTCTTGAATCATGCAATTCTGAGTTATATCGAAAGAGTTATGGAAAGAATACCAAAACGTGACAGAACCTTTCAGGATGACAATTTGACTTTAACACCACGGATATGGACACGAGCGTATTCTCATCACTAGGAGTTCTACATTGGAGTTTAAGAAAATTCCACCTTGAAGAAATAACTTGGCTGAATTGAAGTCCAAAGGAGAGGCGTGTATTTGGGCTTTGGAATGGATCACGCCATTGTGTAATTTTTAGTATTTATTTTGTTGTTAATTAATTAAGTCCAAAACACTTAATGTGGGCTTTAATTAATTAGTTTTTAATAAGTTACTTGGCCCAATTATCTTACATGATAAAGGCAAGTAAAAGTTTAGGAAACTTAAGAAGAAAAATTGGTTTTTGCTTCTTGGAGTTTAGGAAAGTAATCTCCTAAAACTTAGGAGCATTACAAGCTTTAAGTCAAGGAAGCAAAACCGTGTTTTACTTGCTTCCTTTTAGGAAACTAAGTTGTTAGTTAGCTAAGAAGTCAAGTTGTACTTTGCAACTTCTAGGGTTTTATTTCCTTTTCGTTGTAAGCAAAGCCGAAGCTATTCTCTATATAAAGAGAGCATTGTAATGTTTTTCATATAGATTGATGAATGAAAGTTTTAGTGATGAGGAAGCAAACCCAAGAAGCTTTGTGAATGATCCGTTGCAAGGAGTTGGAGGACCTTTGACACGTTCGAGGACTAAGCGTATGAGGAGTGCACTACACGCGTTAATCAAGGACATATTTGAGCATGAACTTGTTCGTGAAGCTCGTGAGGAGGACGTAACAATCATTTCTTGCTTGGAAGTGTCTAGAATGGAGTTCAATGTTATGGTGGATCGAAATGAGGCATTGGAAGGAAGAAGAGCTGAAAAATAGATAGGTTCGGACGCCTCAGCAAACTTTCGGCCGTCCGAAAGTTAGGGTCGGTCAACCACAACCGTCCGAAAATACCGTCCGAAATATTGAAGAAAATGATGGCTCTCTGAAGTTTAGGTTTGGACGCTGCAGGGAAGTTTCGGCCGTCCGAAACTTAGGATCTGATGCTCCAGTTGAGTTTCGGCCTAGTACATTCATGAGATTAATGAACCATGTTTTGAGTCCTTTCATTGGGAAGTTTGTTGTTGTTTATTTCGATGACATATTAATTTATATTAAGTCATTGGATGAACATGTGTTGCATTTAAGGGAGGTTTTTATCGTGTTAAGAGAAAATCAATTGTATGCCAATTTGAAGAAATGCTCTTTTTGTATGGATTCTATTGTTTTTCTTGGTTTTGTTGTAAGTGCTAACGGCATTAAGGTAGATGAAGAGAATTTTAGGGCAATCAAGGAATGGCCTACACCAAATAATGCAAGTGAGGTCCGGAGCTTTCATGGTTTGGCGGGATTTTATCGAAGGTTTGTTAAAAATTTTAGCACTATTGCCGCACCATTGAATGATCTTGTTAAAAAGCATGCTGTATTTAAATGGGAAAAAGTGCATGAAAAGGCTTTTAACATGTTGAAGGACAAACTCACACAAGCACCTATTTTAATGTTGCCTGATATTAATAAAGTATTTGAAGTTCAATGTGATGCCTCTGGGATTGGGATTGGAGCTGTTTTGATGCAGGACTCGAAGCCGATAGCGTACTTCAGTGAGAAAATGCATGCGGCTGTCCTGAACTATCCAACGTATGACAAAGAGCTTTATGCTCTCTTGAGGGCATTCCAAACTTGGCAACATTATTTGTGGCCAAAGGAGTTCGTTATCCACTCCGATCATGAACAACTCAAGCATTTGAAGTCTCAAGGGAAGCTGCATCGAAGACATGCTAGGTGGATAGAATTCATTGAATCTTTTCCTTACGTCATCAAGCACAAGAAAGGTAAGGAAAATGTAGTGGCGGGTGCTTTGTCACGAAGGTATGTGCTTCTTACTTTCTTGCAGTCGAAGTTGTTGGGATTTGATTTACTTAAGGGGTTGTATGCGGGTGATAGTGGTTTTGGTGAAATCTTTGTTGAATGTTCACAAGCTGCATGGAATGATTATTTTCAGCATGATGGATTTCTTTTTAAGAAAGGAAAATTGTGTGTGCCTAAGAGTTCTTATCGTGAATTGCTTGTTAGGGAGGCACATTGTGGGGGTCTTATGGGGCATTTTGGTATCACAAAGACACTAGACATATTGCATGAACATTTTTATTGGCCTAAATTCGAAATGATGTTCAAAATATTTGTGTAGAATTTGTTTCATGTCATCAAGCAAAGTCTAAGGTCATGCCTCACAGTTTTTATACCCCATTACCCGTTCCTAGTCATCCATGGGTCAATATATCAATGGATTTTGTGTTAGGGTTGCCTAGGACACAGTCGGGTCATGATAGCATCTTTGTGGTAGTCGATTAGCAAAATGGCGCATTTTATAGCATGCAATAAGACTAATGATGCATCGCATATTGCTGAATTGTTCTTTCGTGAAATAGTTAGATTGCATGGTATTCCATAGACAATAGTTAGTGATTGGGATGTCAAGTTTTTGAGTCATTTTTGGCGCACATTATGGTCTAGGTTAGGCACGAAGTTGTTGTTTTCCACAGCTGCACATCCGCAAACGGATGGGCAAACTGAAGTTGTTAATCGAACACTAACAACCTTGCTTCGAGCTTTAATTCAGAAAATTTTGAAAAGTTGGGAAAAATGTTTGCTACATGTAGAATTTGCATATAATAGGGCCATGCATTCCACTACATCTTATTCTCCGTTTGAAGTGGTTTATGGGTTTAATCCACTAACTCCTTTAGATGTATTGCCTATTTCTACTAGCCATATTTTGGATTTAGATGGTAAGCAAAAGGCGGATCACATCAAGGAAATGCATGCCAAGGTCCGAGCAAATATTGAACGTCGAAATGAACAAGTTGCTAAGAGAGCAAGTCAGGGGAGAATCAAGGTTTCTTTTGAACCCGGAAATGGGTGTGGGCTCATATACGCAAAGAACGATGTCCACATCAACGGAAATCAAAGCTTCAACAAAGGGGAGATGGTCAATTTCAAGTTTTAGCCAAAATTAATGATAATGCATATATTATTGATTTACCTAGTGAATTTGGTAATATTTCTAGCACGTTTAATGTTGGTGATCTTTCTTTGTATGACCTAGGTGATTCGAGGACGAATCCTCCTAAGGAAGGGGGGAATGATGAGGAAGCTAACCCAAGAAGCTTTGTGGATGATCCGTTGCAAGGAGTTGGAGGACCTTTGACACGTTCGAGGACTAAGCGTATGAGGAGCGCACTACACCCGTTAATCAAGGACATATTTGAGCATGAACTTGTTCATGAAGCTCGTGAGGAGGACGTAACAATCATTTCTTGCTTGGAAGTGTCTAGAATGGAGTTCAATGTTATGGTGGATCGAAATGAGGCATTGGAAGGAAGAAAAGCTGAAAAACAGATAGGTTCGGACGCCTCAGTAAACATTCGGCCGTCCGAAAGTTAGGTTCGGACGACCACAACCGTCCAAAAATACCGTCCGAAATATTGAAGAAAATGATGGCTCTCTGAAGTTTAGGTTCGGACGCTGCAGGGAAGTTTTGGCCATCAGAAACTTAGGATCGGACGCTCCAGTTGAGTTTCGGCCGTCCGATAATGTCGCGACAAGATTTTGCATGTTTCCAGCTAAATGGGTTCGGACGACTCCAGCCGTCCGAAACTACCGTCCGAAACTAGCTGCTGAACGTTATTTTTGAATTTTTGTTGACTTTTCTTTAGGGTTTTTGGGAGCCTATAAAAGGCCATCTTATGTACGTTATTGGCAGACTTTGGACATTTGAAAACATTGTGAGTTTTGTTTGAAAACTTTCTTTTTGTTCTTTGTGAAGAACAACCGATTCTATTTCAATCAATGGTGTTGATTGGCTTGGGATTTTGATAACAAAGGCTCTAAGGGCAAGTCTTCTTAGGGTGTTTGTTCCTTACAATTGATAGGTACGTTTTTTATTCATTTATTGAATTGGGGGCTGCCTCCTTAGGTGTTCTTGTTTCTAATTCAAATTATTCCTCAATTGATCTTGCGTTTACGTTCCTAAAATTCATTTGGGTCTAGGATCGTATCATTTAGCTTTGCTGAAATTGTGATTAACACTTTGTGTTATCAAAGCCTTATTGAATTATTTAATTCACCATTGTAGAAGTTTAGCCTTAAGCGTGACCTTTAGGTGATTTCACCATTGTTCTTGATTTCGAGAACAGGCCAAATTGACAAAGTTTAATTCACGAATTTTCATGAGTTGAGTCGAGTCTTTTTGTATTAAAACGTGGGGTTTGATTTACTTCAATACTTGGCGTTTTTCCTTTGATTTCCTTTCCGCCGAGTTTTGTTGTTTGTGTTCGTGGAATAACTTGATTGTGCAGCACGGTTCTACATTGTGGAGATCGAAATTGGTCCAGGAGCTAGAGCCTCGGCCATACATTCGCATCAATTGGTATCAGAGAACAAATTGTTGGCCTAAAATATCAGGTTAATCCATTCTTATTGTCTTCAGCATTCTTGCTGTTTTGAGTCTCGACTTTCTTGCTGTTGTGTCGTTCTTTTTGCTGCAGTTTTTGCGTCTCTTTTTCTGCTGCTTTTGAGTCCTTCTTGCTGTCTTAATTCGTGATCAATTCATCCATTTATTTCGTCAAAATCGCATGAACATTGCTTGCTGAAATTCTGCCAGAAAACGTCTTAGTCTAGTTTTAGCGCTTTGCGTCTTTTGTGTTTTTTCCTTGCTGTTTTCTTTTGCGTTGTGCTGTTGTTTTTGGTGTCAATATTCTGCATTGTTTTTTTCATCATCATAGCACTGAATTTTTGTGTTTTCATTGGTGTCACACGTCAACTAGTAGCTAGGGTTTCGTCTTCAAAATTAGGGTTTCTTCTGTCATAATTTCATAACTTCCTTGTTTCTTATCCGATTCTTGATCTTTCTTTTGTGTTAGTTTCTTTGTTGCATTCTTGTCATAGTGTGTTTTAATCAAACTTTTATCACATCCGAAAAAGACAAGTTCTTGAACACTTTCTTGAACTTCTTGATTTTCTTGAAAATCCGAAGTGGTCAAAGTTGGATTCTTGAGTTAGATTCTTGTTCCTTGTTGCAAATCTTGAACTTTTTGTTAAAGTGGCATCTTTAAATTCCGAATATTTGGTGAGTTATTTGAGGTTTAAAATTTTGAAAATTTAAGGTTAAGACAAGACCAAAACCTTAATCCTTGGTTTGTTTGAACAACATAAGACAAACAACCTTAAATCCTAGGATTGTGTCTTAAAACCTTAAACCTTAAACCTTGAAATTTTGTTTTGTCCTAGGTTCTTGTCCGAACCTTAACTCTTTGTTTTGTCCAAGGTTTGTGATGAGGATCGGACCACGAGGACACGACACTATCGATTAAACGTCCTCAAGATCGTTTCTACGGCAGGTTGCTAAGGATGGAGATTCTTGACCCAATGTTTAACAAAATGAGCCTCAAATCGGTAGAAGACGCCACAATGAAAGGTGATTATTTGATTGATAAGTCAAGGGGTGAACGCCATAATCCATGAGGCTTGATAAGTTCCAAAAATGGTGTTCTAGTTAAAGAACAAAAGAAATTAACTCTCACATTTTCATTTCATCAAAGTCTCTTATTATGGACTAAATTACAACATATTTATAGGTAGGATAAAATAGATTTTACATAAAACAAGAAAACTAATAAATAAAGTATAGATAACACAAAAGCCTAATTAAGACTAGTCTTGGAATTAATGTATTCAAAGGAAGTTGGACCAAGACTAGCCTTGATTCCAATGCTTTTCTTGAGATTTTGAATTGTATTTAATTTGGTTTTAAGTATACGAAGCAAGCCACGACCGAAATTAATGAACTTTGAACAAGACATCCACCATTGTTGACCAAAATTGAATAGCTTTGACCGGTTGAGTCTTTCTTGCCATAGCTTGATTCTTGAGCTTTCCAACCTTGATATTTGCTAACTTAGACTCTATTTCAAGCCTCATTGAGCCCCACACGAAGTTCCATAAAGAATTTGCACCAAAACTACAAAATATCAAAACAAGTCAAAATAATAATGTTGGTCCTGCAGTCACCATTCTTAAGGATTTTAGACAGAACACTTGTATGATGTTGAGATGCAATTTCGAGTGTCTTCCAAGCAGATCTAGGTGTTGTGGTAGTCATAAGAATTTTAGCCCTGTCTCTTGGCTTTCCAATGACATAATAATCAGCAAATATAGAGTTGTTGATGCGAATGGTTGGCCAAGGCTCCAACTCCTGGACCAAATTCGATCTCCACAAGCAAAGGATCGTGCTGCACAAAGGTTATTCCAAGAACACAAACAATAGCAATTCGGGTGGAAGAAGATTCAAGTGGAAAAACACCAAGAATGAGTAAATCAAACCCCACGTTTTTAATACAAACGAAATCAATTTAACTTATGAAAATTCAATTAGTTAAACAAGTTAATTTGGCCTGCTCTTTAAATAAAGAACAATGGTGAAATCACCTATTGGTTACGCTAAAGGTAATTTTCTACAATGGACAATTAAATAATTCTCCAAGGCTTGAACAACACAAAGTGTTAATTCTTAATTTCAGCAAAGCTAAAACTTTCATTCATTCAACTTCTTAAAAAAACGTTACAAAGATGTCTCTATTTATAGAGATGAGTTTTGGCTTTAGGAAAGTAAAACCCTAGTAGTTGCAAAGTACAACTTGACTTCTTAACTAACTAACTAGCTAATCATTTTCTAAAGAGGAATTGATCACACGGTTTTAAGAGGAAGCAAAACACGTTTTTGCTACCTTTATTTCCTAAACTTATACTTGCCATTATCATGTAAGATAATTGGGCCAAGTAATTTATTAACAACCAATTAATTAAAGCCCACATTAAGTGTTTTGGACTTAATTAATTAACAACAAAATAAAACCCTAAAAATTACTTAAGAGCGTGATCCATATGAAAGCCCAAGGACACACCTCTTCATTGGACTTCAGCTCTCGGCCTTTGTAAGCTTCTTCAAGGTGGAATTTCCTTAAGCTCTAATGTAGAACTTTGAGGAACATCTTCATGAATTGTTATGAAAGAAACATGCCAAAGAACTCCATGTTGAGATGATGGAGAAGTCTCGGCCTCCAAGTCTTCAAAGTGTGATGACAACAAAGAGTGCAAAGGTTCTTTCATCCTTTTGCTCCTTGATCTAGTCATTGGTCCATCAAGATTCTTCAAAGTACCATTAAAGCTCGGCTTTGGCACCAAGGAAGTGGTTGGATTGCTATCATTCCCTCCCTCATCGAAAAGATTCGTCCTGAATCACCTACATCAAACAAAGATAAATCAGAAACATTGAATGTAGATGAAACATTGCCATACTCACTTGGAAGCTCGACTTTGTAAGCATTATCTCCAATCCTTTCAAAAATACGAAAAGGACCATCTCCTCTTGGATGAAGTTTAGATTTCCTCTTTTCAGGAAACCTTTCCTTCCTCAAGTGAATCCAAACCCAATCTACTAGTTCGAAAATCACTCTCTTCCTTCCTTTATTGGCTTGCTTGGCATATTGTTCATTTCGCTTTTCAATGGTATTTCGAACCCTTTCATGTAACCCCTTAATAAATTCAGCTTTCTTTCTACCTTCAACATTAACAAACTCATTATAGGCAATGGCAAAATATCAAGTGGAGTCAAAGGATTGAAACCATGTACAATCTCAAATGGTGAACAAGATGACAAACTATGAAAAGTTCTATTATATGCAAACTCAATATGTGGAAGACAACTTTCCCAATTCTTTAAGTTTCTTTGGGTGATGGCTCGAAGTAAGGTAGATAAAGTGTGGTTAACTACTTCAGTTTGTCCATCAGTTTGTGGATGTGCAACAGTAGAAAACAGCAATTTAATGCCTAACTTATTCCATAAAGTACGCCAAAAGTGAGACAAGAACTTAACATCCCTATCACTAACAATACTTTGTGGAATGCCATGCAATCTAACAATTTCCTTAAAGAACAAATCAGTAATATGTGTAGCATCATTAGTTTTGGAACATGCAATAAAATGTGCCATTTTACTAAATCGATCCACTACTACAAATATGCTATCTTTACCATTGCGTGATCTAGGCAATCCAAGAACAAAATCCATAGAAATATCAACCCAATGATGACTAGAAACAGGCAAAGGTGTATACAATCCATGAGGCAATATTTTCGATTTGGCTTGTTTACACACAATACTTTTATCACAAACACTTTTCACATCTTTAATCATATTAGGCCAATAAAAGTGTTCATTCAAAACAGTAAGTGTTTTAGCAATACCAAAATGCCCCATTAACCCTCCCCCATGGGTTTCCTTAACAAGTAATTCACGAATGGAACAAAAGGGTATGCACAATTTATCCTTTCGAAACAAGAAACGATCATGCAAATAGAAGTCACCATTCGGTTTTGCAACACAATCATTATAGGCGGCATTAAAATCATGATCATCTTTGTACAAGTCTTTTATCGACTCAAATCCAAGTAACTTAGCATGCGTATAGGTGAATAAAGAGTAACGCCTAGATAATGCATCAGATACAATGTTTTCTTGTCCAGATTTATACTTAATCATATATGGAAAATTTTCAATAAATTCTAACCATTTAGCATGCCTCTTATTCAATTTACCTTGAGTTTTCAAGAATTTAAGGCTTTCATGATCAGAATGAATTATAAACTCTTTAGGCCATAAGTAATGTTGCCAAACGTGTAATGACCTTACCAAAGCATACAACTCCTTGTCATAAGTTGCATACTTTAAAGCAGCCCCATTAAGCTTTTCACTAAAGTAAGCCACGGGTCGTGATTCCTACATCAAAACAGCACCAATACCAATCCCGGAGGCATCACAGTGTATCTCAAAAGCTTTATGAAAATTAGGCAATGCAAGTAAAGGGGCGTGAGTCAATATATACTTTAGTTTAGTGAAGGCGTTTTCATGCTCCTCTTTCCATTCAAAAGCAATGTTCTTTTTAACAAGTTCATTCATAGGTGCAGCTATAGAACTAAAGTCTTTAACAAACCTTCTATAAAAACTTGCTAAAACATGAAAACTCCTAACTTCACTAGCATTCTTAGGTCCCGGCCACTCCTCTATAGCCTTGACTTTTGACTCATCAACAGAAATACCTTGAGAACTAACAACATAACCCAAAAAGATAATTGATTCCATGCAAAAAGAACACTTTTTAAGGTTAGCATACAATCGGTTCTCACGTAATACAATAAACACTTGTTTTAAATGTTCAACATGCTCATCAAGTGATTTGCTATAAATAAGGATGTCATCAAAATATAACACAACAAATTTACCAATGAAAGACCTAAATACGTGATTCATTAGCCTCATAAAAGTACTAGGTGCATTAGTTAGACCAAAAGGCATGACTAACCATTCATACAAACCATACTTTGTTTTAAAGGCTATTTTACATTCATCACCTTCTTTCATTCTAATTTGATAGTAGCCACTTTTTAAATCAATCTTGGTGAAAATACACGAACCATACAATTCATCAAGCATATCATCTAATCTAGGAATTGGATGTCTATACTTAATGGTGATTTTGTTTATGGCACGACAATCAACACACATTCTCCAAGATTCATCCTTTTTAGGTACTAAAATTACTGGAACAGAACAAGGACTTAGAGATTCACGCACAATACCTTTGTCAAGGAGTTCATCTACTTGACGTTGAATCTCTTTTGTTTCCTCAGAATTTGCTCTATATGCTGGACGGTTTTGAATTTGTGCACCAGGAATGACATCAATTTGATGTTCAATCCCTCTAATTGGCGGCAATCTAATGGGTAAGTCCTCGGGAAACACATCACTAAATTCCTGCAAAAGAGAGAAAACAACACTAGGCAAAGAAGCAAGGTGATCACTATCAACAATAAGTACAAATTCCTTGCGGATCATCAAATACAATGATTGCCTATCTAGTATTGCTTTCTTAACCTCACTCTTAGAAGCAAAATAACAAGACTTAGAAGGAACACTATTTCGGCTATTACAAGATTTAAAATCAATGCTTCGGCCTACACTAGTTACATTCTTTTTATCTTCTTGTTTTTTCTTCTCCTTTGCTTCCATCTCACGGCAAGATTGCACAATCCTTGATTGATCTTCAAAATCTTGGCTTGGACTCAATGCCCTAAAGTTGTTCTTTTGGCCATGATAATCAAAAGAATAATGATTCTTCTTTGCATGATATGTAACATCTCTATCAAATTGCCATGGACGACCAAGTAAAATATGACTAGCTTCCATTAGTACAACATCACACACAATATCATCAACAAACTTTCCAATGGTGAAAGAAAATTTAACTTGTTTAGTCACTTTACTCTCGGCAGTGTTATTAAGCCATTGAAGCTTATATGGATTTGGATGTTTCATGCAAGTCAAGTTTAGCTTCTTAACAAATAACGTACTTGCCACATTTGTACAACTACCACTATCAACAATCACACTACAAATCTTACCTTGAACCATGCATCGAGCGTGAAATATGTTTTCTCTTTGAGACAAATCATCTTCAATTAGTGGTTGTGCACTCAAGACTCGGCGAGTAACTAAAGAGAATTCACCAACATCATATGTAGTAAGATCTTCACTATCTTCATCACTTTGGTACTTCTCTTCAAGTGGTGGCATGTCGGCACATTCTTCATCACTTTCAACCTCTCCATTATCACGAATTATCATCAATTTTTTGGTTGGGTAGTCGGTTTGATAATGGCCATAACCTTGTCACTTTTAACATTTAATGTCCCTCAATCTCTCATTCGGTTTGGGCATTGCTTTGGTTGAAGATTCATCAAGTTGGCGGACTGTTTTGGGAGCATTATGTGAAGTGTTTGAAGGCTGGTTTGGGGTGAAAACTTTCAGCTTTGATGGAGGGGTGTAATTCGGCTTTTGATCTCTCCTCCAAGGCGGCAATGGTTGTTGGAAATTTCGCCCTTTACCCTTCATATGCTTCTCAATTTGATAGCTTTGTGAACAAGTTCATTAAGATCAATGTAACTTTGAAGATCAACTTGATAAGCCAATTCGGAATTCATACCTCTAAGGAACCTCTCAATAGTGGTGTCGGGGTCTTCATGAATATTGGCTTTTATCATCAATGCCTCCATCACATTGTAGTAAACTTCAACTGTTCGGCTACCTTGCACAAGGGTATGTAACTTTCGGTTGAGCTCTCTATTATAATGTGAGGGAACATACTTCTTCCTCATGATTGCCTTCATTTGATTCCAAGTCTTAACTGGCCTTTCACCATCTTGTCTTCTAGCTCGAACAACTAGCATAATCTTTAAGGTGCATAAAAGCAATTCGGTATTGCTTTTTCTCTGGGACATCATTATCTTCAAAGAAGTGTTCTAAATCTCGAACTCAATCAAAGAAAGCTTCGGGATCTGATTTGCCATGAAAGGTAGAGATGGTGAGTTTAACAGACTCGATGGAAACTTTAGACTTTTCATCTTTTGAAAACCTCGTGTACTCCTCCTCTTTTTCCTCATCATTATCATCATCGGATTCATCATGATCTTCAAACTTAAGCTTTCTTGAGGCGGAGCTTTTTGTGGATGACTCCAAATTATCAAGACGAAGATTGATCTTTTGAAGCATGTTGAATAGGACCTCATTGGCGAACTTTTGTTCGGCCTCGGTGATTGGTTTACCACCTTTTTGTTCCTCCATTGGTACCTGCAAATTAGTAAAGAAAACACAAGAATATATATATATACCTCTCGAGTTCCTCACTATTGGGTAGTAGGTACTCTCCACTCTATTTAGGTAGTGTTCTCTCTTGTTTATCCTAGCTAATACTCTCAAGTAATGAATGTGTTGGGGTTATTAAGACTCACTGAGTTCAATTACTTTAATAGCAAGTCTCAATCAACAAGTTCCACACAAAACTTTCACAAGAAAAATCAAGAGAGTTAAACAAGGAATCACGTCAAAAGAGGTATAGAACACGTGTGGGTTATAAACTGATTTACCACCAGAAACTACAAAATTTAGAAAATAGACTCGAAGACGAAGAGAACGCAATTTGAATCACTTAATTCCGAGTTGTATTGAGAAAGTTATGGCACTTTTAATCCAAGGTGGTTTTCAAGTAACAACTTAAGAACAATGTGTTCTTCAAAATAAAATAAATTAAATAACAGAAACAAATTAATAAAAATAAATTAAAGTCCGAATTTATATATATATATATTTTTGTTCTTTTCTCTTTTTTTTTGAATCGTTCACACTTTTTTTTTCTTTACCGTGACTTTTTTTTCGGACAAGATTCTAAGACAAACAAAAAAAGTTTAAGGTTTAGACACAAACCTTGGACAAAACAAAAGACTAGGTTCGGACAAGAACCTTAAATGATACTAGGTTTAAGGTTTTAAGACAAGAATCTAGTACAAAGTACTTAGGTTTAAGGTTTGAAGACAACAACCTAGGATTAGGGTTTAAGGATGTTTTGTCTTTTTGTCTTAACATTAACAACCTTAAACTTTTCAAACTTTAATATCTCACCAAGGAAAACAAATTTGCATGTGCCACTTTCACAAAAGATTCAAGATTTTCAACAAGGAACAAGAATAGGGCTCAAGATTCAAATTTGGACACTTTTGAATTTTCAAGAAAATCAAGAAGTTCAAGAAAGTATTCAAGAACTTATCTTTTTCAAGTGTGATAAAAGTTTGATCGAAACACACTATAACAAGAATGAGATAAAGAAACGAACACAAAAAGAAGATCAATAAACGGACAAGAATTGAGCAACTTATGAAAAACTTGACCGAGAAACCCTAGTTTTTGAAAACCCTAGTTTGACACAAAACCCTAGCAATGGTTTGACGTGAAAACAGCAAGGAAAACTCAAAGAATTCCACACATGATTATGAACAAAACAATGCAGAACTTAGACACCAAATACAGCAAGAAAAAACGAAAAAGGACAACAAGAAACAATGCAACAAAAACGCTAAAGATGCAAGACACGATTTGGGCAGATTTGGACAGATTTGAGCATTCAATGTTCATGCAATTTTAGACGATTTTAATGACTAAATTAGAAACAATTTAAGCCAGCAAAGAAGACACAAAAACAGCAGAAAGAGGGACACAAAAGACACAGCAGATTTGACGTCAAAAATAGTAGCAAAGAAGCAACACAAAACAGCAAGATTGCGGAAGAGATTTAGACGTATTAACCTGAAATTTTTGGGCAACAACTTGTTCTCTGATACCAATTGATGCGAATGGTTGGCCGAGGTGCCAACTCCTGGACCAAATTTGATCTCCACAAGAAAAGGATCGTGCTACACAAAGGTTATTCCAAGAACACAAACAATAGCAATTCGGGTGGAAGAAGATTCAAGGGGAAAAAACACCAAGAATAAGTAAATCAAACCCCACGTTTTTAATACAAACGAACTCAATTTAACTTATGATAATTCAATTAGTTAAACAAGTTAATTTGGCCTACACTTTAAATAAAGAACAATGGTGAAATCACCTATAGGTTACGCTAAAGGTAATTTGCTACAATGGACAATTAAATAATTCTCCAAGGCTTGAACAACACAAAGTGTTAATTCTTAATTTCAGCAAAGCTAAAACTTTAATTCATTCAACTTCTTAAATAAAACATTACAAATATGTCTCTATTTATAGAGATGAGTTTTGGCTTTAGGAAAGTAAAACCCTAGTAGTTGCAAAGTACAACTTGACTTCTTAACTAACTAACTAGCTAATCCTTTTCTAAAAAGGAATTGATCACACGGTTTTAAGAGGAAGCAAAACACATTTTTGCTACCTTTATTTCCTGAACTTATACTTGCCTTTATCATGTAAGATAATTGGGCCAAGTAATTTATTAACAACCAATTAATTAAAGCCCACATTAATTGTTTTGTACTTAATTAATTAACAACAAAATAAAACCCTAAAAATTACTTAAGGGCGTGATCCATATGAAATCCCAAGGACACGCCTCTTCATTGGACTTCAACTCTCGGCCTTTGCAAGCTTCTTCAAGGTGGAATTTCCTTAAGCTCTAATGTAGAACTTTGAGGAACATCTTCATGAATTGTTATGGAAGAATCATGCCAAAGAACTCCATGTTGAGATGATGGAGAAGTCTCGGCCTCCAAGTTTTCAAAGTGTGATGACAGAAAAGAGTGCAAAGCTTCTTTCATCCTTTTGCTCCTTGATCTAGTCATTGGTTCATCAAGATTCTTCAAAGGATCATTAAAGCTCGGCTTTGGCACCAAGGAAGTGGTTGGATTGCTATCAGTTGTGGAACGAAAGTTATGATTAATCTCCCAAACTATGACAGTGACTTCTGATTGCACAATGTTGTTCGAAGCATGTTAACTTGAGTCTCACATTTGACAATCTTTCAAACTGATTTGGGAGAAACTCCAAACACAAAACTTTTTGTACACTCAAATGGCTTCCAAAACATTAAACAATGCTTCATTTTGATGTATAGAAGCCGAAATACACTTGTTTTAATATTGCTTTACGTTCTGCCCAAATTTTGCCTTGAATTCCCAAACTATTGTCAATGCAATTGGATCCTTTTTATGTAAGCTTGCCGGGATCATATCAATTTGTGTTCAAACGTTAACTTTTTGTTTTGTACTAGGTTGTTGTCCGAACAAAAAAAAGTGTGATTGATTAAAATAAATGGTCAAATTCAAAAAAAAGAATATATTCGGACGTAGGTTTATTTCATTTATTTTATTTTATTTTATTTTGCAAAGGACAAAACTTACTTGTTACTTGAAAACCACCTTATATTAAAAGTGCCATATCTTGCTCAATACAACTCGGAATTAGGTGATTCAAATTGTATTCTCTTCGTCTTAGAGTCTACTTTCTGTTTCCCTTAGTTTATGAAATTAAATCAGATTCAACCCACGCATGTTATTAAATCTCTTGTGACGTGTTTTCTTTGATAATTCTCTAGATTTTACTTGCGAAAGTTTAGTGTGTGGAACTTGTGAATTGAGACTTGTTATCAAAATTATTGAACTTGGTAAGTCTCAATAGTCCAAACAAATTCATTACTTGAGAGCATTATATAGGATAAACAAGAGAGAACACTACCTAAATAGATTGGAGAGTACCTACTACCCATTAGTGAGGAACCCGTAAGGATTTATCTATATATATTCTTGTGTTTTCTTTACTAATTTGCAGGTACCAATGGAGGGAGAAACCGGTGATAAAAAGAACACGAGTTCTTCTAATAAAGGTGAAAAGTCTAAGATTTCAATTGATTCTGTTAAACTCACCATCTCTACCTTTCATGGCAAATCAGATCTCGAAGCTTATCTAGATTGGGTTCGAGAGTTAGAACACTTTTTTGAAGGTAATGAAGTTCCCGAGAAAAAGCAATATCGTCTTACTTTTATGCATCTTAAAGATTATGCTAGTCTTTAGTGGGATGAAGTTGTTCGAACTAGACGCCAAGATGGTGAAAGGCCAATCAAGACTTGGAACCAAATGAAAACAATCATGAGAAAGAAGTATGTTCCTTCCCATTATAATAGAGAGCTCAACCGAAAGTTGCACTCCCTTGTACAAGGTAGCCGAACAGTTGACGATTATTACCATGAGATGGAAGCTTTAATGATAAAAGCCAATGTTCAAGAGCATCCCGACTCAACCATTGAGAGGTTCCTTAGAGGTATGAATTTTGAATTGGCTTATCAAGTTGATATTCAAAGTTACATTGATCTTAATGAACTTGTTCACAAAGCTATCAAAATTGAGAAGCAGATAAAGGGAAAGGGTCGAAACTTCCAACAACCATTGCCGCCTTGGAGAAGAGATCAAAAGTTGAACTGAACTCCATTCACGCCATCCACAAAGCTGAAGTCCTTCACATCAAATCAGCCCTCAAACACTTCAAACAATGCTACCAAAATAGTCCGCCAACTTGCTGAATCTTCCACAAAGTCAACATCAAAACCTAATGAGAGGTTAAGGGACATTAGATGTTACAAGTGTCAAGGTTATGGCCATTATCAATTCGACTGCCCAACTCGAAAATTAATGATCATTCATGATAATGGAGAGGTTGAAAGTGATAAAGAATGTGCCGACATGCCACCACTTGAAGAGAAGTACCAAAGTGATGAAGGTAGTGAAGATCTTACTATATATGAGGTTGGTGAATTCTCCTTAATTACTCGACGTGTTCTTAGTGCACAACCACTAATTGAAGATGAGTTGTCTCAAAGAGATAACATATTTCTCACACGATGCATGGTTCATGGAAATATTTGTAGTCTGATTGTTGATAGTGGTAGTTGTACAAATGTGGCAAGCACATTACTTGTTAAGAAGCTGAACTTGACTTGCATGAAACATCCAAAACCATATAAGCTTCAATGGTTAAAAAAGACTGCCGAAAGTAAAGTGACTAAACAAGTGAAATTTTCATTCACGATTGGGAAGTATGTTGATGAGATTGTGTGTGATGTTGTTCCAATGGAAGCTAGTCATATTTTACTTGGTAGACCGTGGCAATTTGATCGGGATGTTACATATCATGCAAAGAAGAATTATTATTCTTTTGATTACGAAGGCCGAAAGTACAACCTAAGAGCATTGAGCCCGTTTCAAGCTTTTGAAGATCAATCAAGGATTGTACAAGCTTTTTGTGAGATTACAGACCAAGAAGCAAAGGAAGAGAATGAACAAGAACATAAAAAGAATGTATCTAGTTTAGGCGTTGATCATGTTAATAAAACTTGTAATAGCTGAAAGTTATATAGTTCAAAGTCTTGTTATTTTGCTTCTAAGAGTGATTTTAAGAGAGCAATACTAGATAGGCAATCACTGTATTTAATGATCCGAAAGGACTTTGTACTTATTGTTGATAGTGATAACCTTGCTTCCTTGCCTAGTATTGTTTTATCTCTTTTGCAGGAATTTAGTGACGTGTTTCCCGATGACTTACCAATAGGTTTGCCACCTATTCGAGGTATTGAAGATCAAATTGATTTCGTACCAGGAGCTCAAATACGAAATCGTCCAGCCTATAGAGCAAATCCGGAGGAAACAAAAGAGATTCAACGTCAAGTGGATGAACTCCTTGACAAAGGTATTGTGCGTGAATCTCTAAGTCCTTATTCCGTTCCAGTTATTCTTTTACCTAAAAAGGATGAATCTTGGAGAATGTGTATTGATTGTCATGCCATAAACAAAAGTACCATTAAGTACAGACATCCAATCCCTAGATTAGATGATATGTTTGATGAATTGTATGGTTTGTGCATTTTTACCAAGATTGATTTGAAAAGTGGCTACTATCAAATTCGAATGAAAGAGGGTGATGAATGGAAAACAGCCTTTAAAAGAAAGTATGGATTGTATGAATGGTTAGTTATGCCTTTTGGTCTAACTAATGCACCTAGTACTTTTATGAGGCTAATGAATCATGTTTTTCGAACTTTCATTGGAGAATTTGTTGTGGTCTATTTTGATGACATCCTTATTTATAGCAAATCACTTGATGAGCATGTTGAACATTTAAAACAAGTGTTTGTTGTTTTGCGTGAGAACAAATTATATGCTAACCTTAAAAAGTGTTCTTTTTGTATGGAATCTATTATCTTTTTGGGTTATGTTGTTAGTTCTCAACGTATTTCTGCTGATGAGTCAAAAGTCAAGGCTATAAAGGACTGGTCGAGACCTACATGTGCTAGTGATGTTAGGAGTTTTCATGGTTTAGCAAGTTTCTATAGAAGGTTTGTTAAAGACTTTAGTTCTATAGCTGCACCCTTAAATGAACTTGTTAAAAAGAATGTTGTGTTTGAATGGAAAACCGAACATGAAAACGCTTTTAACGTCCTTAAAGAAAAGTTGACTCACGCCCCTCTTCTTGCATTGCCAAATTTTCATAAAGCTTTTCAGATACACTGTGATGCCTCCGGGATTGGTATTGGTGCTGTTTTGATGCAGGAATCAAGACCCGTGGCTTACTTTAGTGAAAAGCTTAATGGGGCAGCTTTAAAGTATGCAACTTATGACAAGGAGTTGTATGCTTTGGTAAGGTCATTACAGGTTTGGCAACATTACTTATGGCCTAAAGAGTTTATAATTCATTCTGATCATGAAAGCCTTAAATTCTTGAAGACTCAAGGCAAATTGAATAAGAGGCATGATAAATGGTTAGAATTTATTGAAACTTTTCCATATGTGATTAAGTATAAATCTGGCCAAGAAAATATTGTAGCTGATGCATTATCTAGGAGATATACATTATTTACCTATATGCATGCTAAGTTACTTGGATTTGAATTGTTAAAAGATTTGTACAAAGATGATAATGATTTCAATGCCGCCTTGAATGAATGTGTGTTAAAACTGAATGGTGACTATTATTTGCATGGTGGTTTCTTGTTTCGAAAAGATAAATTGTGCATACCCCTTTTGTTCCATTCGTGAATTATTTGTTAAGGAAACCCATTGGAGAGGGTTAATGGGGCATTTTGGTATTGCTAAGACACTTGCTATTTTGAATGAACACTTTTATTGGCTTAATATGATTAAAGATGTGAAAAGTGTTTGTGATAAATGTATTGTGTGTAAGCAAGCAAAATCGAAAATTATGCCTCATGGTATGTATACACCTTTACCTGTTCCTAGTCATCATTGGATTGATATTTCTATGGATTTTGTACTTGGATTACCTAGGTCTCGCAATGGTAAAGATAGCATATTTATAGTAGTAGATCGATTTAGTAAAATGGTACATTTTATTGCATGTTCCAAGACTAATGATGCTATACATATTGCTGATTTGTTCTTTAAGAAAATTGTTAGATTGCATGGCATTCCACAAAGTATTGTTAGTGATAGGGATGTAAAATTCTTGTCTCACTTTTGGCGTACTTTATGGAATAAGTTGGGAACTAAATTGTTGTTTTCTACTGTTGCACATCCACAAACTGATGGACAAACTGATGTAGTTAACCGCACTTTATCTACCTTGCTTCGAACAATTATCCAAAGAAATTTAAAGAATTGGGAAAGTTGTCTTCCACATATTGAGTTTGCTTATAATAGGACTTTTCATAGTTTGACATCATGTTCGCCATTTGAGATTGTTTATGGGTTCAATCCTTTGACTCCACTTGATATTTTGACTTTGCCTATTATTGAGTTTGTTAATGTTGAAAGTAAAAAGAAAGCTGAATTTGTTAAGGGGTTACATGAAAGTGTTTGAAATACCATTGAGAGGCGTAATGAATAGTTTACTAAGCAGCCAATAAAGGAAGGAAGAGAGTGTGATTTTTGAACCAAGAGATTGGGTTTGGATTCACTTGAGGAAGGAAAGGTTTCCTGAAAAGAGGAAATCTAAACTTTATCCAAGAGGAGATGGTCCTTTTCGTGTTTTGGAAAGGATAGGAGACAATGCTTACAAAATCAATCTTCCAAGTGAGTATGGCAACGTTTTATCTACATTCAATGTTTCTGATTTATCTTTGTATGATGTAGGTGATTCGAGGACGAATCTTGATGGAAATTAACCCAAGTCCATCTTGCCAAAACCAACTTCACAAGATCCCTTGTCAAATCTTGATGGTCTAATGATAAGATCAAGGAGTTCAAAGATGAAGGCAGCTTTGTAATCATTAATGGCGTCAACTTGTGAAGGACTTGAGGAAGCTCTTGCAACATCTCAATCACATGAAGTCATTTGGCATATTTCTTCAATAACAATTCATGATCCACCTTGAAGAAATAATAAAGGCCGAAAATGTAAATTCCAAGAAGAAGGCGTGTTTTGGGCTTGACAATGGATCACCCCAATTCTTTGTGTTTCGGATTTATTGTGTTGTTTTTAGTTAAGTCCACTTAAGATTATAATGGGCTTAATGTGGCGTTTTTATTTAAGTATTTAAGTTAATTACTTGGCCCAATTATCTTGCATGAAAATGGCAAGTAAAAGTTTAGCAAACTTAAGAAGTCAAATTGGTTTTTGCTTCTTAAAAGTTTAGAAAAGTAATTAAAGAAAGCAAAAACGTGTTTTGCTTTCCTCTTAGCCGTGTTTAGAGACCTTTTCCATAAAGGATTAATTAGTTGTTCCTTGTTTCTCAAGTTAGTATGTTAGAGTTAGTATTCCATTCTACTTTGGAATCGGATTAGGGTTTCATGTTTTTGTAGCCTATTTATAGGTGAGTTTTTCATATGAAATAATAAGTTGAATTTTGATAAATTAATTAAGCATTGCTTAAAACCTTCTTGCAGCCGTGAAGGCTAGTAGGAAAAACGTGAGGATCCAATTAATTTCAATTGAGTTTTCATAAGACCCGCGAAACCTTAGTGAGGAACTATAGGTTAGCTTACCCGTTCTTGATTTAAAGAACACGCCAAACTGAAGAGATTTAACTTTTGATTTACATTAGTTAAGTTAATTCTATATGTTATAACGTTGGGGTGTAGATTGCTTCAATCTTTGACTTTGCGTTTCATCTTATTTCCTTCCGCTTTGTGTTGTTTGTTGAGTTCGACTTTTGTGGAGTACAACCGGTCCAAAGGTGAGTGTGTGATCGTGTGGTTGAGGTCTCAAATCCGAGGCCATCCGTATCAATTGGTATCAGAGCAAGCCAGGTTGTTGTTCGCCCAAATTCAGGTTTCATCTTCTCGATTTTTTTGTCGTTCTTTCGGTGTCGTTCTAGCTGCTCTTTGTTGCGTCAATTTTCTACAGTTTTTGTTATGTTTTCCTTGCTGTTCTTCGTGTCATTCTTGCTGTCTTAGGTAGTGATAAATTCAGGTCTTAATTTCCTTAAAATTCTGTCCAAAATCGCATGCAATTTTGTTGCTAAAATCTGTCCAAAACTGTGTTCATCATTCTCGGATTTTTGCGTTTTGTTATGTTGCATGCTTGCTGTTTTCTTTCGATCCTTGCTGCTGTTCTTTGGTGTCTAAATTTTTCACTCTTCGATTGTCTTCATAGTGTTGAATTCCTTGTGTTTTCATTGTTGTGCCACACGTCAAAAAGAATTTTAGGGTTTCGTCAAAAATTGCTTGAATTTTCGTCAAAAATTTTAGGTTTCTTAAACCTGCCGCGACAGTTTCGGCCGTTCGAAACTAAGACAGGCATCCGAAACTAGTGTCCGAAACCTGGGGAAAAAGTTGAGCTCCCAGAAGTTTAGGTTCGGACGGTGGTTGTCGTCCTAAACAGGCGTCCGAAACTTGAAAAAAAAATTCTGCTCCAAGAAGTTTAGGTTCGGACGGTGGTGGTCGTCCGAAAGAGGCGTTCGAAAGTAAAAAAAAAAAAGAAGACAGTTTGAAAAAAAAAAGTAGTACGGTCAATTCAAAAAAAAAGAACAAAAAGAAACAAAAAAATATATATACAGATTCGGACTTTGTTTTATTTCATTTATTTCATTTTATTCCTTTTTTTTTTAAGAACACATTGTTCTTAAGTTGTTACTTGAAAACCACCTTGGATTAAAAGTGCTATATCTTGTTCATTTTTAATCAGAATTGAGTGATTCAAAAACCGTTTTTTCTTTTTTTTCTGTCTACTTTCTGTTTTCGTAGTGTTCTGGAGTTAATATGTTTATACCCCATACGTGATCTTTAAATTGTTCTAGTGACGTGATTTTTTTCTTCAAACTTCATTGGCTTTACTTGTGTGAATTGATTTGTTGAATTATTCGGTTGAGACTTGTTCTTATAATCAACGAAACAGTAAGCTAAATTATTTTGAGAGATTCATTATTGAGAGATTAGCTAGGGTATACACGAGAAAAACCTCTACACTAGAGAGGAGAGCATATACTCCCCATATTGTGAGAACCCGTGAGGTATATTTCTATATATATTTCTTGTGTTTTTACTAACTTGCAGGTACAAATAGAGGGTGAGGAATCTAAATCACCAAAGGTAGTGGACCAAAAGTTCACTAATGATGTCCTCTTTGACATGATTCGAAAACTCACACTCAAAGTTGATAGTTTGTCTTCACCACCACCCAAGGGTCCTAAATCCTGAAAAGTTGAGTTTGAGTCCGACTATGGCTCTAGTCATGATGAGGAGGAGGAAGAGGAGGACACGAGTTATTCTAAGAAATGTGACAAGTCTAAGATTTCAATTGCTTCTATTAAACTAACTATCCCAACTTTCCATGGTGAAGCAGATCCTGAGGCTTATTTTGACTGGGTTCGTGAGCTTGAGCACTTCTTTGAAGGCCATGAATACCCCGAAAAGGAAAAGTATCGACTTGCTTTTATGCACCTTTAAGGATTATGCTAGTTTATGGTAGGATGAAGTTATAAGGTCTAGATGTCAAGATGGAGAGAGGCCAATCAAGACTTGGAGCCAAATGAAAGTGCTTATGAGGAAGAAATATGTCCCTTCTCATTACAACCTTGAATTGAACAGAAAATTGCACTCCCTTGTGCAAGGTAATAAATCGGTTGAGGAGTATTATCATGAGATGGAAGCTTTGATGATTAAAGCTAATGTTCAAGAGGATCCCGACTCTACAATTGAAAGTTTTTTGAGAGGTATGCATTCTGATTTGGCTTATCATGTGGATTTGCAAAGTTATGTTGATATTAATGAACTTGTGATATGAATGGCCTTCGGATGGAGATCCTCAACCACACGAAACCCTCACCTTTGGATCCTTGTTGAACAGCAAGAACTCGAACAAACACGAAGACAACAAACAATGCGGAAGACAACAAAGAAACACAAGATATTGAACGGATGTTCTTGATTGAAGACAATCAAACCCAACAAGTTATAACAAAATGAATTCAATCCAACCTATGTAAATCAAGAGTTCAATAGTTTTCAGTTCGGCTTGTTCTTTAAATCAAGAACGGGTAAGTTCTTCCTAATGTCTTAGCTTAGAAATCACGGTTCTTATGAATCTTCAACTTAAATCAATTGAAGATAGCACGTCTTCTCACAAGCTTTCTCGGCTGCAAGGTTCAATTTAGCAAAGCTAAAATTTTCAAAATTCAACTTATTATTTCATGTGAAAAACTCACCTATAAATAGGCTACAAAAACATGAAACCCTAACTAGGATTCTAAAAACACGGCTAAAAGGAGGAAAGCAAACACGTTTTTGCTTCCTTCAATAACAAACTTTCCTAACAAACTCTTAAGAAGTAAAAACCAATTTGACTTCTTAAGTTTCCTAAACTTTTACTTGCCATTATCATGCAAGATAATTGGATCAAGTAATTACTTAGCCCATAATTAAAAACATAAAGACTTAAGCCCATAATTAAATGTTTAACGGACTTAATTATTACAACTCAAAGATAAACCCAATTGAAACATTAAAATGGCGTGAACAATTAATGAAGCCCAATACGCCATTACTTGGTCTTCAATGTAGTCCATGGATTCGCGACGGTAATCTGCCAGAATCACGTCACTCATCTTGGTAGGCACTTTTGATGATGCTAACTTCCGAATCTCATAAAACTTAAAACCTGAACGTTGTAGCTCTATCTCTTATCGTTCCAGGGCTTCTTGAATCATGCAATTCCGATTTATATCAAAAGCGTTATGTCCAAAATACAACAACGTGACAGAAACTTTCAGGATGAATAATTAACTTTAACACCATGGAAAGCAAAAACGTTTTTGCTTCCTTCAATAACTTTCCTAAAAAAATCTTAAGAAGTAAAAACAAATTTGACTTCTTAAGTTTCCTAATCTTTTACTTGCCATTATCATGCAAGATAATTGGATCAAGTAATTACTTAGCCCATAATTGAAAACACAAAGACTTAAACCCATAATTAAATGTTTAACGGACTTAATTATTACAACTCAAAGATAAACCCAATTGAAACATTAAAATGGCGTGAACAATTAATGAAGCCCAATACGCCATTACTTGGTCTTCAATGTATTCCATGGATTCGCGACGGTAATCTGCCAGAATCACGTCACTCATCTTGGTAGGCACTTTTGATGATGCTAACTTCCGAATCTCATAAAACGTAAAACATGAAAGTTGTAGTTCTATCTCTTATCGTTCCTGGGCTTCTTGAATCATGCAATTCCTAGTTATATCAAACGATTTATGTCCAAAATACCAAAACGGTACAGAAACTTTCAGGATGAATAATTGACTTTAACACCATGGACAGGGACACGGGCTCATTCTCATCATTCCCTCCCTGCTCGAAAGGATTCGTCCTCGAATCTTGAAATTGAGCTCCTGGATCAAACACCAATATCACGAACTCCATAAGAACCAAGTCGAATTGGAATGAAACAATTCTCGGGGCACAATGCATGATATTCTGCGAGATCAAAACAAGTGTATAAGATAAACTTTCTCTGGCAGAATATTTATGTATGCATGAAGCATATAAACATGATATTGTTAAAGAAAATTCATAACAATTATGCAAATAAACATCATGTATTAAATGCAACAAGTTATTCTGATTTGCATCATGAAACAATATTAATACTTCATGTAAAAACGAATTTAGTAATTTTGTCAATATAGAAGTATTTAAGATAAACTTAATAATATCATGCATAGATACACCAGTACTAGCATAGAAAACAATTGTATTATTAACATGTAATGTAAGAAAAGAACTTAAACATATATGAATGTAACTAAAAGGATTATCGAAAGATACATAAGAATATTCATAGCAACAAAACATATATGCATCTCGGATAGAATGTAAATCACAAAAACGTTGGAAATAATTTTCAAACATGTGAAAGTTATCAAATATGAAAGTACAATTCCTTAGATTAAAAACAGAATGTAAACAATCTAATAAGTAGATGTTAACACCATATTTTACCTTTTGGAATTGAAAAGAACTTAAGAATGTAGATAACTTACCAGACAAGTATTGAACTACTTGTTTACCTCTTGGAATTTGATGATTTTGGCTAAGGAATGGATTGACAATGACTAGTACAAACTCACGAACCAAAAATTCAAAGGAAAAATCATTCCAATAAGTATAATCAATATATTTAACACTTTTATACACAAGGAATTGATTAAGCTCGAAATGATAAAAATTAAAATCAAAATATAATTCATGTATTAGATAAGCAACATAGCATGTTAAGAAACTATACATAAACTCATTCAATACAAAATAGTTAGATTTCATAATTGAAGAATTATGTGAAAGAATTTGCTTACTAAAACACAAACCATCAGACTTTAATTCACATGGTAAAAATTTTTGAACTAATGTTTCAAAGGTATGTGAAAGACATTGAAATTGATTCAAAATAGGATTTAAACTTTGAAAATCAATAAGATTGACGTTAACAAGGTTCTTGACATATAAACCATTGAAATCAACCATAAAGCTTTCATACTTACCTAACTTACCTTGTTTATCTTGAGGAAAACAAGCTAAGGCAGATTGGACTCCTTCCAATTGATAATGAGTTGTTTCTAACTCCATTAAGCACTTAGAAACTCCAAAAATCTGCAAAACAAAAGAACTAAGCAGCAAACAATGTAATGTGTGATCACTAGAATTCATAAGTACAAGATGTGGTTGTTTAACTTCCAATGAACTCTTATTCTCACTTTTACTATTACAGTTATTTTGCTCATGGCCTATACTAACTAAATCACTCTTTTGACTTTCTTTTTCAACTTCTTCTTTCAATTCTTTTTCCCTCTTTTGTTTTTCCAACTCACACTTTTCTTTCTCTTTTTCATCCCTCAATTTAGTACAAGACTGTACAATTCTTGCGTGATCTTCAGAAATTTCACAAGGCATTAAAGCATGAAGATTAAACTTTTTACCATCCTTCATGAATGAATAGCAATTTTTGAGCTCTTTATAAACACCCTTGCAAGCAAGTTGCCATGGTTTTCCCAATAAAAGATGGGTTGTTTGCATAGGAAATATGTCACATAGTACCTCATCTTTGTAATTCCCCACGAAGAATGCAACCTTGACTTACATTGACACCCATACTTCATCACAATTATCACCCTATTATAGCAAGTAAGGATTTGGATGTGGAGTGGTTTGTATATTCAACTTTTCTACCATTAGCTCACTAGCAAAGTTAGAGCTTCTCCCACTATCAATCAACACAGTACATACTTTATCTTGGACCCTACACCTTGCATAAAACTCTTTTTCACATGCTGAAGATGTGGTGTTAGACTCCTTTATTTCATCTTGAGGGTATATCATCTTTCGTAGTTTTTCCATCAATTCATCAATCTCCAATTTAAGAGTAATGGTACTTTCTTTCACCATTATACCTGCAAGGTTAGTAAAGAGATCGCAAGAATATATACAAATCCTCACGGGTTCCTTACTATTTGGGTGAGTAGGTACACTCATCTCTATGATGAAGGCTTTTCTCGTGTATACCCTATACTAATACTCTCAACTATAGAACTTACTGTTTCAATGATTAGAAGAACTTGTCTCAACCAAATACTCTCAACTATAGAACTTACTGTTTCAATGATAAGAAGAACTTGTCTCAACCAAAATATTCAATAACAAGATTCACACAAGTCAAATCAAAGAAGTTTTAAGCAATTCACGTCACAAGAATATTTAAGAACACGTGTGGGTATAACTTGACAGCTTCAGAAACTATGATATTCAGAAAATAGACTCAACGACGAAGAAAACGCAATTTGAATCACCAAAATCCGAGTTGTATTGAAAAAGATATGGCACTTTCAAGATTGAAACTAAAAAGAAAACAGCAAAATAGGTTCGGACGGGTAGGTCTTTCGAAATGGTTGTCCGAAAGATAGGTTTGGACGGGTATGTCGTCCGAAAGTGGCGTCCGAAACTTTGTGAAAAATGAGTGCTCTCTGTGGTTTAGGTTCGGACGGGTAGGTCGTCCGAAAGTGGCGTCCGAAACTTTTTGTGAAAAATGTGACCTCTCAAAAATTTAGGTTCGGAGGGTTGAAGGCGTCCGAAAGTGGCGTCCGAAACTTTAAAAAAATTTAATTTTTTTTTTGTTTTTTATTTCACTTTAGACCAATTGCCTTTGGGCTAATTTTTACTTGGTCTCTCTTTTTTTTTTTTTGTAACTATTGGCCTTTTTTTTTTAGGACCTTTTTTTTGGTAGGCCTTTTTTTTTTTTAACAATAACCTAGTGCTTTGCTAGGGTTTTAAGGTTGTTTTCTCAACCTTGATTTCAGCCACTTTGAAGTATCAAGAAGTCAACAAGAATTTGGAATTTGAAGTTACCACTATGACAAAAGATTCAAGAAATGTCACAAAGAACAAGAATATGTATCAAGAATCAAATTTTAGCACTCTTGGATTTTTCAAGAAAATCAAGAAGTTCAAGAAAGTTTTCAAGAACTTGTCTTTTTCGGATGTGGTAAACGTTTGATCAAAATGAAAGATATGGTAGACAATATGAAGAAACTAACACAAAAGAAAGAATGCAATTCGGATAAGAAACAAGGAAGTTATGATAAGATGACCTAAAAACCGAAACTAGGATTTTGAAGAAACCCTAATTTGACACCTACAGTTTGGACGTGATTATAGCAATAAAATCAATGGAATCCAACACTATGAAGACAAGAAAAATAGTGCAGAATATAGACAAAAAAATCAGCAACAAAAACGCAAAGAACAAGACAACAAAGATGCGAAAACACAAGACAAGAGCAAGATGATTTCCGGGCAGATTTTTGTCAAGCTATGAACATGCGATTTTGATGAAATTTAAAGGCTAGATAATGACGAACTAGGACAGCAATAAAGACACGAAAACAGCAACAAAATAATGCAAAAGAAACTGCAGAAATTGACGCAAGAAAACAACAAGAAAGACGCCCAAGAAAAGATAAAAAAAACCGAGAGAAGAACAAGAAGATGTAACCTGAATTTTCGATGAACAACAACCTGGTTTGTTCTGATACCAATTTGATACGAATGGCCTTCGGATGGAGATCCTCAACCACACAAAACCCTCACCTTTGGATTGTTGTTGAACAGCAAGAACTCGAACAAACACGAAGACAACAAATAATGCGGAAGACAATAAAGAAACACAAGATATTGAACGGATGTTCTTGATTGAAGACAATCAAACCCAACACGTTATAACAAAATTAATTCAATCCAACCTATGTAAATCAAGAGTTGAATAGTTTTCCGTTCGGCTTGTTCTTTAAATCAAGAACGGGTAAGTTCTTCCTAAGGTCTTAGCTTAGAAATCACGGTTCATATGAATCTTCAACTTAAATCAATTGAAGATAGCACATCTTCTCACAAGCTTTCTCGGCTGCAAGGTTCAATTTAACAAAGCTAAAATTTTCAAAATTCAACTTATTATTTCAAGTGAAAACTCAGCTATAAATAGGCTACAAAAACATGAAACCCTAACTAAATCTTTATGGAAAAGGATTCTAAAAAAACGGCTAAAAGGAGGAAAGCAAAAACGTTTTTGCTTCCTTCAATAACTAAATTTCCTAACAAACTATTAAGAAGTAAAAACCAATTTGACTTCTTAAGTTTCCTAAACTTTTACTTGCCATTATCATGCAAGATAATTGGATCAAGTAATTACTTAGCCCATAATTAAAAACACATATACTTAAGCCCATAATTAAATGTTTAACGGACTTAATTATTACAACTCAAAGATAAACCCAATTGAAACATTAAAATAGCATGAACAATTAATGAAGCCCAATACGCCATTACTTGGTCTTCAATGTAGTCAATGGATTCGCGACGGTAATCTGCCTGAATCACGTCACTCATCTTGGTAGGCACTTGTGATGATGCTAACTTCCGAATCTCATAAAATGTAAAACCTGAAAGGTTTAGCTCTATCTCGTATCGTTCCAGGGCTTCTTGAATCATGCAATTCCGAGTTATATCAAAAGAGTTATGTTCAAAATACCAAAACGTGACAGAAACTTTCAGGATGAATAATTGACTTTAACACCATGGACAGGGACACGGGCTCATTCTCATCAACTTGTCCACAAAGCAATCAAGATTGAAAGGCACATGAAAGGGAAGAGTAAGTTCTCACAACTGCCACCACCTTGGCGAAGGGAACAAAAGCCGAATGTCACCCCTTTCACATCACCATCAAAACCGTATCAATTCACCTCTAATCAGACATCAAGTGCATCATCCCAAGTCCCAAAATCAGTCCCTAAAGCTGTGGAGCACACACCAAAATCGGTGTCAACTCCTAGTCCAAGATTGAGGGATATTCGATGTTATAAATGTCAAGGGTATGGACATATGCAATCTGATTGTCCAACTCGAAAATTGATGATAACTCTTGATAGTGGAGAATTGGTAAGTGATGTTGATTGTGCCGACATGCCACCTCTTGAAGAGAAGCTCCCAAGTGAGTCAAGTGAAAATGGTGAAGCTCTTGAATCATATACTTATGATGTTGGCAACTACTCTTTAGTTTCTCACCGTGTTCTTAATGTTCAACTTTTAGTTGATAATGATGATTTTATGCAACGAGATAACATATTTCACACACGATGCATGGTTCAAGGAAAGATTTGTAGTGTGATTGTTGATAGTGGTAGTTGCACCAATGTGGCGAGCACTTTGTTTGTGAATAAATTGAATTTGACTTGCATGAAACATCCCAAGCCTTATCGTCTTCAATGGTTAAACAATTCGGTTGATACACGAGTTATCAAACAAGTTAAGTTTTCTTTTACCATTGGGAAGTATGTTGATACTGTTTTATGTGATGTTGTTCCCAGGGAAGCAAGTCATATTTTACTTCGGCGTCCTTGGCAATTTGATTGTGATGTGATTTATCATGCCAAGAAAAATTTCTATAGCTTTGTACATAAAGGAAAGGAAAGAAGTTTAATCTTCACGCTTTGACTCCTGCACAAGTCTTTGAAGATCAAACAAGAATCATTCAAGCTAGTAGAGATATGAACGCCACAAAGGAGAAGAAATTGCAAGAGAAACAATGTAATAGTGGATCGAAATCTTGTAATAGTCATGATATAGTTGTTTCTAAATATTGTAATTTTGCTTCTTCTAGTGGGATTAAGAGAGCATTAGTAAATAGGCGGCCTTTATGCTTAATGTATTGCAAGGATTTTGTACTTATTGTTGATAGTGATAACCTTGCTTCTTTGCCTAGTACTATTTACTCTCTTTTGCAAGAATATCAAGACGTGTTTCCCGAGGAATTACCAATTGGTTTGCCGCCAATTAGAGGTATTGAACATCAAACTGATTTCATACCTGGAGCACAAATTCCAAATTGGTCAGCTTATAGAGCTAATCCTGAGGAAACAAAAGAGATTCAACGTCAAGTGGTGAACTCCTTGACGAAGGTATTGTGCGTGAATCTCTTAGTCCATGTTCCATTCCTGTCGTATTAGTTCCTAAAAAGGATGACTCTTGGCGTATATGTGTTGACTGTCGTGCCATAAATAAAATAACTATTAAGTATAAGCATCCAATTCCTAGATTAGATGACATGCTTGATGAGTTATATGGTTCATGCATATTTACCAAGATAGATCTTAAAAGTGGCTATTATCAAATTCGTATGAAAGAATGTGATGAATGGAAAACTGCTTTTAAAACAAAGTATGGTCTTTATGAATGGTTAGTTATGCCTTTTGGGTTATCTAACGACCCAAGCACTTTCATGAGACTTATGAATCATGTTTTTCGTCACTTTATTGGAAAATTTGTTGTAGTTTATTTGATGATAACCTTATTTAAAGCAAATCACTTGAAGAGTATGTTGAACATCTTAAGAATTTGTTTGCTATATTGTGTGAGAACAAATTGTATGCTAACCTCAAAAAGTGTTCTTTTTTTTAGAATCTATTATCTTTTTGGGTTATGTTGTAAGTTCTCAAGGCATTGCTGTTGATGAGTCTAAAGTCAAGGCAATCATGGATTGGCCAAGACCTACATGTGCTAGTCAAGTTAGGAGTTTTCATGGACTTTCAAGTTTTTATAGGAGATTTGTTAAAGACTTTAGTTCTATAGCAGCCCCTTTAAATGAACTTGTAAAGAAAAATGTTACATTTGTTTGGAATGAAGAACATGAAAACGCCTTTAACAAATTGAAATACATGTTGACTCACGCCCCTTTACCTGCTTTGCCTAATTTTAATAAAGCTTTTGAGATACACTGTGATGCCTTCGGAATTGGTATTGGTGCTGTTTTGATGCAGGAATCAAGACCCGTGGCTTATTTTAGTGAAAAGCTCAATGGGGCAGCTTTGAAGTATGCAACTTATAACAAGGAGTTGTATGCTTTGGTAAGGTAACAAGTTTGGCAACATTATTTATGGCCAAAGGAATTCGTTATACATTATGATCACGAAAGTCTTAAATTTTTGAAGACTCAAGGTAAATTGAATAAAAGACATGCTAAGTGGTTAGAATTTATTGAAACCTTTCCATATGTTGTTAATTACAAATCTGGTCATGAGAATGTGGTAGCCGATGCATTATCTAGGAAATACAACTTATTTACCTATTTGCATGCTAAGTTACTTGGTTTTGAATTGATTAAGGATTTGTATAAAGATGATCATGATTTTCACGCCAATTTTGATCTTTGCTTGAATAAACCAAATGGTGACTACTATGTTTATGATGGTTTCTTGTTTAAGAAAGATAAACTTTGTATTCCCCAATGTTCCATTCGTGATTTGCTTGTTAAGGAAACCCATGGGGGAGGGTTAATGGGGCACTTTGGTATTGCTAAAACACTTGCTGTTTTGAATGAGCACGTTTATTGGCCTAACATGATTAAAGATGTTAAAAGTGTTTGTGATAAATGCATTGTGTGTAAACAATCGAAATCTAAAGTAATGCATCATGGTTTGTATCAACCTTTGCATGTTCCTAGTTATCCTTGGATTGATATTTCTATGGATTTTGTGCTTGGTTTGCCTAGGTCACGCAATGGTCATGACAACATATTTGCTGTAGTTGAAAGATTTAGCAAAATGTCGCATTTTATTGCTTGTTCTAAGTCTAATGATGCTACTAAAATTGCTGATTTGTTCTTTAAGAAAATTGTAAGGTTGCATGGAATGCCTAAGAGTATTGTTAGTGATAGAGATGTCAAGTTTTTGTCACACTTTTGGCGTACTCTTTGGAATAAGTTGGGTACTAAATTGCTGTTTTCTACTGTTGCACACCCACAAACTGATGGGCAAACTGAAGTGCTTAATAGAACTTTGTCTACCTTACTTCGTGCACTTATTCAGAAAAACTTAAAGAATTGGGAAGGGTGTTTACCACACATTGAGTTTGCTTACAATCAAACTATGCATAGCTCTACTAATTTTTCGCATTTTGAGATTGTATATGGTTTTAATCCTTTAACTCCTTTAGATATTTTGCCTTTAACTGTTAATGAGTTTGTTAATGCTGAAGGTAAAAAGAAAGCTGATTTTGTAAGGGAGTTACATGATAGGGTTCGAACTAACATAGAGATGCGAAATGAATCGCTAAGCAAGCCAATAAGGGTAAACGACAAGTGATTTTCGAACCAGGAGATTGGGTTTGGATTCACTTGAGGAAAGAGAGGATTCATAAAAAGAGGAAATCTAAACTTCATCCAAGAGAAGATGGTCCTTTTCGAGTCTTGGAAAGGATTGGAGATAATGCTTACAAGATTGAACTTCTAAGTGAGTATGACAATGTCTCATCTACTTTCAATGTTACTGATTTATCTTTGTTTGATGTAGGTGATTCGAGGACGAATCTTTTCGAGGAGGGAGGGAATGATGGAAATCAACCCAAGTCCATCTTGCCAAAACCAACTTCATAAGATCCCTTGTCAAATCTTGATGGTCCAATGACAAGATCAAGGAGTTCAAAGATGAAGGCAGCTTTGCAATCATTGATGGTGTCAACTTGGGAAGGACTTGAGGAAGCTCTTGCAAAATCTCAATCACATGAAGTCATTTGGCATATTTTTTCAATAACAATTCATGATCCACCTTGAAGAAATAATGAAGGCTGAAAATGTAAAGTCCAAGAAGAAGGCGTGTTTTGGGCTTGACAATGGATCACACCAATTCTTTGTGTTTCGGATTTATTGTGTTGTTTTTAGTTAAGTCCACTTAACATTATAATAGGCTTAATGTGGCGTTTTTATTTAAGTATTTAAGTTAATTACTTGGCCAAATTATCTTGCATGATAATGGCAAGTAATAGTTTAGGAAACTTAAGAAGTCAAATTGGTTTTTGCTTCTTAAAAGTTTAGGAAAGTAATTGAAGAAAGCCAAAACGTGCTTTGCTTTCCTCTTAGCCGTGTTTAGAGTCCTTTTCCATAAAGGATTAAGTTAGTTGTTCCTTGTTTCTCAAGTTAGTTTGTTAGAGTTAGTATTCCATTCCACATTGGAATCGGATAGGGTTTCATGTTTTTGTAGCCTATTTATAGGTGAGTTTTTCACATGAAATAATAAGTTAAATTTTAATAAATTAAGCATTGCATAAAACCTTCTTGCAGCCGTGAAAGCTAGTATGAAAAACATGAGGATCCAATTGATTTCAATTGAGTTTTCATTAGACCCGCGAAACCTTAGTGAGGAACTATAGGTTAGCTTACCCGTTCTTGATTTAAAGAACACACCAAACTGAAGAGATTTAACTTTTGATTTACATTACTTAAGTTAATTCTATTTGTTATAACGTTGGGGTGTAGATTGCTTCAATCTTTGCCTTTGCGTTTTATCTTATTTCCTTCCGCTTTGTGTTGTTTGTTGAGTTTGAGTTTTGTGGAGTACAACCGGTCCAAAGGTGAGGGTGCGATCATGTGGTTGAGGTCTCAAATACAAGGCCATCCGTATCAAATCATTTAGAGGAGGGAGGGAATGAAAGCAATCAGTCCACATCCATGGTGCCAAAACCGAGCTTGCATGATCCATTGAAGAATCTTGATGGTCCAATGACAAGATCAAGGAGCAAAAGGATGAAAGAAGCTTTGCACACTTTATTGTCATCACATTGTGAAGACTTGGAGGCCGAACCTTCTCTACCATCTCAACATCAAGTCCTTTGGCATATTTCTTCAATAACCATTCATGACGAAGTTCGTAGGAGTTCTACATTGGAGCTTAAGGAAATTCCACCTTGAACAAAACATATGGCCAAAATTGAAGTCCAAATAAGAGGCGTGTATTTGGGCTTTGAAATGGATCACGCCATTGTGTAATTTTTTGGGATTTATTTTGTTGTTAATTAATTAAGTCCAAAACATTTAATGTGGGCTTTAATTAATTGATTGTTAATAAGTTACTTGGCCGAATTATCTTACATGATAAAGGCAAGTAAAAGTTTAGGAAACTTAAGAGGTCAAAACGTGTTTTGTTTCTTCAAAGTTAAGGAAACTAGTTAGTTAGTTAGTTAGCTAAGAAGTCAAGTTGTACTTTGCAACTTCTAGGGTTTTTGATAAGGTTCCCGTTGATTTGATCCACCTTTGGGCGGATTTGACAACCTTATTTATCCACAGGACAGGTCTAGCTGGAAAAATTCCCACCAACAAGATCAATGAACGAACACGATAAGAACAAAGAGTATAACAAACAATTAAAGAAGCACAAAGAAACAAAGAAAGGAATAAGAAAAAAGGTATGGAGCGCGATTCAATGGAAACTTGTCCAAAGCCCCAACGCTATTACAAAACCAACTTGACTCAGGCGGCACCTAAATCAAATCAGATTTGGCTGTTCTCAAACTTAGAACAAAAGCAAGGCTATTGGTCTAGCCACACTTTAGGGTTTAGAAGAACAAAAGCTCAAACTTAGCTTAAGGTCCCTAAGGTTTTGGGATCAAATTTTGCTCTGCAAAATTATCAACTTTCAATATAAAAAATCAACTACTAAAATTTGTGGGTTTACAAGCCTTTAAATAGGCACAAAGACTTGCCAACAAAGTAAACCCTACTTTCCTTAAAGATAGTTTCGTAATTGGAATAAACTTCCTTAAAATGTAATTAACACATGCTTTAATCATGCCAGATCATTAGCCATGTGAAAACATCATATAGAACATATCAATGTTCATGCAAGAACATTAGTTCACGTTCCTTATTGAAAAGATAAAAAAAACGAATAAAAATCAAAACTTAAAAACTGTAGAAATTTCTAACGCCGCGCGACGTGGGGGTTGGACGTCGGGACGTAAAAAGTCGCGCGTCGCGACGTGCGGAAAACTTTGACGTGAATCTCAACTTCCAGAGAAACACGTCGCGACGTTGAGGTCGGTGGACGTCACGACGTCGAAACTGTGGACGTCGCGACGTGGATTTCTGAACTTCCAACACTTGTCCAATCTTGCTCTCCATCGAAGTGTCTTCATGTAATGTCAAAATCACGAAGTTCCAAGGCCAAAAATCAGTCTTCTCCTCATCAAAGCCTTATTCCAACAACTTATATGCATCGTCCATCACTTCCATGATCAAACCATTAAGAGCCATCTTGAACTGTTTGGTTTTAGCTCGTGTCATTGGTCCACCAATTCCACGTAACGGGTCAACAGAATGCTGTTCACCATTAAGTGCGTCTAGATTCCTATCATTCCCCCCCTCGTCAAAAGGATTCGTCCTCGAATCTCCTGCATCAAACAAAGAGAGATCAGAAACATTAAAAGTAGCACTAACGTCTCCATACACACTGGTTAAATCAATGCGGTATGCATTGTCATTAATGCGCTCGAGAACTTGGAATGGTCCATGGCCTCTTGGGTGAAGCTTTGATTTCCGTCGCTCAGGAAATCTTTCTTCACGCAAGTGTACCCAAACCCAATTAGCCGGGTGGAACTCCATGCGGCGTCTACTTTTATTCGCTTGCTTGGCATACTGCTCATTTCTCCTCTCAATATTGTCACGAACCTTAGCATGAAGGTCCTTAACAAAAGTAGCTTTGCTCGAGCCATCAACATTAACAAACTCGTTAATAAGAATAGGCAAAATATCCAAAGGCGTCAAAGGATTAAAGCCATATACAATTTCAAATGGAGAAAAATAAGTAGAATTCTGAGTAGTACGATTGTAAGCAAACTCAATGTGTGGTAAACAATCTTTCCCATTTCTTCAGATTCTTTTGTTTGATAGCACGCAATAATGCAGATTGAGTTCTATTAACTACCTCAGTTTGCCTATCCGTTTGTGGGTGTGCAACAGTAGAAAATAACAATTTAGTTCCCAATTTACTCCAAAGAGTACGCCAAAAATGACTAAGGAACTTAACATCTCTATCACTCACAATAGACTGAGGAATACCGTGCAATCTCACAATTTCTTTAAAGAAAAGGTCTGCTATATGCGTAGCATCATTGGTTCGTGAACATGCAATGAAGTGTGCCATTTTACTGAACCTATCAACTACCACAAAGATACTATCCTTACAACTTGGTGACCTAGGCAACTCTAAAACAAAATCCATTGAAATATCTAACCAAGGATGCAAAGGTACAGGGAGTGGTGTTTATAGACCATGAGGCATTATTTTTGACTTTGCCTGTTTACAAACAATACATCTTTGACAAACAGATTGAACACTTTTCCTCGTATGAGGCCAATGAAAATGTTTTTGCAAAATATGTAATGTCTTGTTATCACCAAAGTGACCCATCAATTCTTCCCCATGCGTCTCAATAATCAATAAATCACGAATAGAGCAATTTGGCACACACAATTTATCCTTTTTAAACCTGAAACCATCATGCAAATAATACTCTCCTTCGGATTTATGCAAACAATTCTCATATACAAGTTTAAAATCAGCATCTTCAGCATACAATCCTTTCATGACATCAAATCCAAGCAGTTTAGTATGCAAGAAAGTAAGTAAATTATACCTTCTCGACAATGCATCAGCAACCACATTTTCCTTTCCAGCTTTGTATTTAACAACATAAGGAAAAGTCTCAATAAACTCTAACCACTTAGCATGCCTTTTATTCAACTTACTTTGGGTCTTAAAGAACTTAAGACTCTCATGATCCGAATGAATGATGAATTCCTTCGGCCAAAGGTAGTGCTGCCAAACTTGTAGAGATCTCACCAATGCATACAACTCCTTGTCGTATGTGGGGTAATTCAGTGTTGCTCCATTAAGCTTCTCACTAAAGTATGCCACTGGTTTGCCTTCCTGCATCAAAACAGAACCA
The DNA here is from genome assembly GCA_016586305.1 of Ophiorrhiza pumila. NCBI lineage: Eukaryota > Viridiplantae > Streptophyta > Magnoliopsida > Gentianales > Rubiaceae > Ophiorrhiza > Ophiorrhiza pumila. The sequence continues at coordinate 11,789,144 of BLIW01000008.1, read as the reverse complement.
ATACCTTTCCCGGATACATCACATTGTATTTCAAAAGCTTTCTCAAAATTAGGTAACATAAGAACAGGAGCATTGGTTAATTTCTGCTTCAAAGTATTAAAAGCTTTTTCTTGAGCATCAGTCCAAACAAATGTCACATTCTTTTTAACTAGATCATTTAAGGGGGCTGCAATTGTACTAAAGTCTTTCACAAACCTCCTATAAAATCCAGCTCATCAAGTCTTTAACACATGCTCATCAAGTGTTTTGTTATAAACAAGTATATCATCAAAATAAACTACTACAAAATTCCCTATGAAAGACCTAAGCACATGGTTCATTAAACGCATAAATGTGCTGGTGCATTAGTCAATCCAAAAGGCATAACTAACCACTCATAAAGACCATACTTAGTTTTAAAGGCAGTTTTCCATTCATCACATTCTTTCATGCGAATTTGATAATAGCCACTTTTCAAATCAATCTTTGTGAAGATTTTAGAACCATATAACTCATCTAGCATGTCATCTAACCTAGGGATAGGGTGACGATATTTAATGGTTATCTTGTTAATGGCTCTACAGTCAACACACATTCTCCATGCTTCATCTTTCTTAGGAACAAGAATAACAGGCACAGAACATGGACTAAGGCTTTCACGAATAATACCTTTTTCTAGAAGTCCATCCACTTGCATTTGAATTTCCTTTGTTTCCTCAGGACTTGCTCTATATGCTGGTCTGTTGGGAATTGAAGCACCAGGAATGAAATCAATTTGATGTTCTATACCTCGAATTGGAGGTAAACCATTTGGCAACTCCTCGGGGAATAAATCTTCAAATTCCTGTATAACAGAAATCACAGCACTAGGCAAAGTAGAAAGGTGATCACTAGACAGCAAATACAAGTCTTTGTAAATAAGTACAAACATCTCATGCCTATCTAGTATTGCTCTTTTGACTTCACTTTTTTGTGCAAAGACTGTTAATCTCTTTTCCTTTTCCTCTTGCTTGATCTTTTGGCCTTCCAATCTCTTGGCATTTATGCTAGAAGGGGTAGAGGTGTTTCCCACTTCTTGTTTCATTTGCTCGGCTTGCACCAATTGCCTACATTCCTTGGAGATCTTGGCTTGATCTTCATATACATCCCATTGTTTCAAAGAAGCCAAAATGTACTTCTTACCATCTTTCTCCACGGTGTAGTGATTCTTCCGTCTATCATTCATCACATGTCTATCAAATTGCCATGGACATCCAAGTAACACATGCCCTGCCTCCATTGAACAACATCACAAAGAATCTCATCAGTATACCTTCCAATAGACAAAGATACGTGCACCTGTTTGTTTACCTTAACCTCCCCACTTTGATTCAACCATTGCAGCTTGTATGGTTTGGGGTGTTTTGAACAAGTAAGCTTCAACTTGGATACCAACAATGTACTCGCCACATTAGTGCAACTCCTACCTTCAATAATCAAACTGCACTGCTTTTTCTGAATAATACACTTGGTGTGGAAAATATTCTCACGTTGCATTGCTTCACCATCCAGCTGTGGTTGTGTACTCAAGGTCGTCATGGTGACAAGAGACTTAGCAACTTCCAGCTTTTCTGGAGTATCTTCATCAAATTCTTCACCATAAGTTTTCTCTTCCAGCTCAGGCATCTCGTCATCACTTGAATGAATACTAGCAACATCCCCATTGTCAAGGAAGTAAATAGCCTTTTTGCTGGGACAATTTGATTGCATATGACCATATCCTTGACATTTATAACATTTAACCTCACTAGATATTTGGGGTGTGTTTTGGGCTGACTTCTGAACAAATGGTGGTGTTTTTTCTACCGGTTTGGGCGTAACATGATCTCCAAAAGGCTTGTTCTTCATAACTGGATTAGGTGGAACCTGTCGGTTGTTATTTTGCCAAGGAGGTTGACGAGGTGTAAGTCGTCCGTTTTGCTTCATGTGACGCTCTATTTGAATAGCATTATGCAACATCTCTGTCAAATCATAGGATTTCTGAAAACCCATCTTTTAGGCCAATGCGGGAGTCATTCCTGCCAAGAACCTAGCCATTGTTGTTTCGGGTTCTTCCCCAATATTTGCCTTTATCTTGAGCAACTGCATTTCCTTAAAATAATCATCAACTGATCGATTTCCTTGGGTAAGAGTTTGAACTTGCATCCGCAATTCATTAGCGAAATAAGATGGCACAATTCGCCTCCTCATAATTGATTGCATCTCTCTCCAAGTTCGGATTGGGCGCTCCCCATTGAGCTGTCTATCCTTCACCAATTGAGTCCGCCAATGAGCTGCATAATCCTTAAAGTGTATGGTCACCATTCGCATTTTCTTATCTTCAGAATAAGAATTTCCAGTAAAAATTTGCTCCACCGTATAAATCCAATCCAGAAATGTGTCAGGATCTGAAGTACCATGAAATTTTGGAAATTCCAACTTCACTGAAGCCACATCAAATTCTGACTTGCCCCGGCCCTTGGACTGTTTAGATTCTATGAACTCCTCTTCATCAAAATCAGCCTCATCAAATTCATCTTCAAGTTTCGTTGAGGTCCTTTTCCTAGAAGTAGAGTGTTGAGCTTCTGTAAGATTTTGTAATTCAATTTTCATCTTTTGCATCATGTTCAGAAGTGTATTAATCTGAAATTGTTGTTCAGATTGAGTCTTTGGAATTTGTTGTTCAGATTGATTCTTTGAAGTTTCCTCCGCCATTTAGGATACCTGCAAGTTAGACAAACAACACAAGAAACAATAATAAAAATTATGGCTCCTCACGGGTTCTCGCTTTAGGTATGGTCGGTTCACTTCACTATTTTAATATGGTTATTCTCGTGTATAATTGCTCTCCCTAATCTACTATCCAAATGTGGGGTCACTCGTAGTTTGCTTTGCAAGTACTAAGTTCTTAAACCGCCTATCAATAATTCAACTCAAATACCACACAAATCAAGTAAGGAATTGAAGAGGGAATTATGAAGAACTGCAATTTAGAACACGTTAAGGCACAATTTTGGATAAATTTGCAAGAAAAGAAATAGATACACCAAGAATTAATATCGAATATCAAGAACAGATTTCAACAGTGATTGTATAACCAGAATTTTGTTTTCAGATTTTTTGCTGCAATATATATATATTTATTTTTATTGTTTTTTTTTTACTTTTTTTTTGACGAATTTTCTTCTTCTTTTTTTTGACGATCAACAAGCAATTTCAATCACTCAATATTGGCAGCAAGAAATTCAATCAACTTTCACAAGATTCAATCACAAATTAAGAAGGTTACGAGATGGAAAATTTAACCTGAAATTTTTCAAGCACCAAAATTGCTCTGATACCACTTGATAAGGTTCTCGTTGATTTGATCCACCTTTGGGCGGATTAGACAACCTTATTGATCCACAGGACAGGTCTAGCTTGGAAAATTCCACAGACAAGTTCGCCAAACCAAAAAATTAATCAAAGCACAAGAAGATTAAGAGTTAGAACAAAGATAAAGAAAGACAAAAGAAAACAAGAAGATATTGAGCGCGATTCAATGGAAACTTGTCAAAAGCCCCAACGCTATTCAAATCAGATTTGGCTGTTCTCAAACTTAGAACAAAAGCAAGACTATTGGCTTAATCTCACTTTGGGTTTAGAAATCAAAAGCTCAAACTTAGCTTAAGATCTCTAAAGGTTTTGACGTGAATCTCAACTTCCAGAGAAACACGTCGCGACGTGGAGGTCGGTGGACGTCACGACGTCGGTGCACGTCGGGACGTGAAACTGTGGACGTCGCGACGTGGATTTCTGAACTTCCAACACTTGTCCAATCTTGCTCTCCATCGAAGTGTCTTCATGTAATGTCAAAATCACGAAGTTCCAAGGCCAAAAATCAGTCTTCTCCTCATCAAAGCCTTGTTCCAACAACTTATATGCATCGTCCATCACTTCCATGATCAAACCATTAAGAGCCATCTTGAACTGTTTGGTTTTAGCTCGTGTCATTGGTCCACCAATTCCACGTAACGGGTCAACAGAATACTGTTCACCATTAAGTGCGTCTAGATTCCTATCATTCCCCCCCTCGTCAAAAGGATTCGTCCTCGAATCTCCTGCATCAAACAAAGAGAGATCAGAAACATTAAAAATAGCACTAACGTCTCCATACTCACTGGGTAAATCAATGCGGTATGCATTGTCATTAATGCGCTCGAGAACTTGGAATGGTCCATCGCCTCTTGGGTGAAGCTTTGATTTCCGTCGCTCTGGAAATCTTTCTTCACGCAAGTGTACCCAAACCCAATCACCCGGATGGAACACCATGCGGCGTCTACTTTTATTGGCTTGCTTGGCATACTGCTTATTTCTCCTCTCAATATTGTCACGAACCTTAGCATGAAGGTCCTTAACAAAAGTAGCTTTGCTCGCGCCATCAACATTAACAAACTCGTTAATAAGAATAGGCAAAATATCCAAAGGCGTCAAAGGATTAAAGCCATATACAATTTCAAATGGAGAAAAAGAAGTAGAACTGTGAATAGCACGATTGTAAGCAAACTCAATATGGGGTAAACAATCTTTCTATTTCTTCAGATTCTTTTGTTTGATAGCACGCAATAATGCAGAGAGAGTTCTATTAACTACCTCAGTTTGCCCATCCATTTGTGGGTGTGCAACAGTAGAAAATAACAATTTAGTTCCCAATTTACTCCAAATAGTACGCCAAAAATGACTAAGGAACTTGACATCTCTATCACTCACAATTGACTGAGGAATACCGTGCAATCTCACAATTTCTTTAAAGAAAAGGTCTGCTATGTGCGTAGCATCATTGGTTCGTGAACATGCAATGAAGTGTGCCATTTTACTGAACCTATCAACTACCACAAAGATACTATCCTTACCACTTGGTGACCTAGGCAAGTCTAAAACAAAATCCATTGAAATATCTAACCAAGGATGCAAAGGTACAGGGAGTGGTGCGTATAGACCATGAGGCATTATTTTTGACTTTGCCTGTTTACAAACAATCCATATTTGACAAACAGATTGAACGCTTTTCCTCATATGAGGCCAATGAAAATGTTCTTGCAAAATATGTAATGTCTTGTTAACACCAAAGTGACCCATCAATCCTCACCCATGCGTCTCAATAATCAGTAAATCACGAATAGAGCAATTAGGCACACACAATTTATCCTTTTTAAACAAGAAACCATCATGCAAATAATAATTTCATTCGGATTTATGCAAACAATTCTCATATACAAGTTTAAAATCAGCATTTTCAGCATACAATCCTTTCATGACATTAAATCAAAGCAGTTTAGTATGCAAGAAAGTAAGTAAATTATACCTTCTCGACAATGCATCAGCAACCACATTTTCCTTTCCAGCTTTGTATTTAACAACATAAGGAAAAGTCTCAATAAATTCCAATCACTTAGCATGCCTTTTATTCAACTTACCTTGGGTCTTAAGGAACTTAAGACTCTCATGATCCGAATGAATGATGAATTCCTTCGGCCAAAGGTAGTGCTGCCAAACTTGTAGAGATCTCACCAATGCATACAACTCCTTGTAGTATGTGGGGTAATTCAGTGTTGCTCCATTAAGCTTCTCACTAAAGTATGCCACAGGTTTGCCATCCTGCATCAAAACAGAACCAATACCTTTCCTGGAGGCATCACATTGTATTTCAAAAGCTTTCTCAAAATTAGGTAACTTAAGAATAGGAGCATTGGTTAATTTCTGCTCCAAAGTATTAAAAGCTTTTTCTTGAGCATCAGTCCAAACAAAAGTTACATTCTTTTTAACTAGATTATTTAAGGGGGCTACAATTGTACAAAAGTGTTTCACAAACCTCCTATAAAATCCAGCTAAACCATGAAAACTCCTAAAATCATTGGCTGACTTAGGTGTTGGCCAATCTCTAATTGCTTTCACTTTATATTCATCAACAGAAATTCCATCAGCACCTACAACAAATCCTAAAAAGATAACAGACGAAGTACAGAATTCACACTTTTTAAAATTTGCATAAAGCTGATTCTCACGAAGTACAACAAACACTTTTTTTAAATGTAACACATGCTCATCAAGTGTTTTGCTGTAAACAAGTATATCATCAAAATAAACTACTACAAATTTCCCTATGAAAGACCTAAGTACATGGTTCACTAAACGCATAAATGTGCTTGGTGCATTTCTCAATCCAAAAGGCATAACTAACCACTCATAAAGACCATACTTAGTTTTAAAGGCAGTTTTCCATTCATCACCTTCTTTTCAAATCAATATTTGTGAAGATTTTAGAACCATATAACTCATCTAGCATGTCATCTAACCTAGGGATAGGGTGACGATATTTAATGGTTATCTTGTTAATGGCTATACAGTCAACACACATTCTCCATGTTTCATCTTTCCTAGGAACAAGAATAATAGGCACAAAACATGGACTAAGGCTTTCACGAACAATACCTTTTTCTAGAAGACCATCCACTTGCATTTGAATTTCCTTTGTTTCCTCAGGACTTGCTCTATATGCTGGTCTGTTGGGAATTGAAGCACCAGGAATGAAATCAATTTGATGTTCTATACCTCGAATTGGAGGTAAACCATTTGGCAACTCCTCAGGGAATAAATCTTCAAATTCCTGTATAATAGAAATCACAGCACTAGGCAAAGTAGAAAGGTGATCACTAGACAGCAAATACAAGTCTTTGTAAATAAGTACAAACATCTCATGCCTATCTAGTATTGCTCTTTTGACTTCACTTTTTTGTGCAAAGACTGTTAATCTCTTTTCCTTTTCCTCTTGCTTGATCTTTTGGCCTTCCAATCTCTTCGCATTTATGCTAGAAGGGGTAGAGGTGTTTCCCACTTCTTGTTTTATTTGCTCGGCTTGCACAAATTGCCTACATTCCTTGAAGATCTTGGCTTGATCTTCATATACTTTCCATGGTTTCAAAGAAGCCAAAATGTAGCTCTTACTATCCTTCTCCACGGTGTAGTGATTCTTCCGTCCATCATGCATGACATGTCTATCAAATTGCCATGGACGTCCAAGTAACGCATGCGCTGCCTCCATTGGAACAACATCACAAAGAATCTCATCAGTATACCTTCCAATAGACAAAGATACGCATACCTGTTTCTTTACCTTAACCTCCCCACTTTGATTCATCCATTGAAGCTTGTGTGGTTTGGGGTGTTTTGAACAAGTAAGCTTCAACTTGGATACCAACAATGTATTCGCCACATTAGTGCAACTTCCACCATCAATAATCAAACAGCACTGCTTTTTCTGAATAATACACTTGGTGTGGAAAATATTCTCACGTTGCACTGCTTCACCATCCAACTGTGGTTCTGTACTCAAGGTCCTCATGGTGATAACAGACTCAGCAACTTCCAACTTTTCTGGAGTATCTTCATCAAATTCTCCATAAGTCTTTTCTTCAAGCTCAGGCATCTCGTCATCACTTGAATGAATACTAGCAACATCCCCATTGTGAAGCAAGTAAATAGCCTTTTTGCTGGGACAATTAGATTGCATATGACCATATCCTTGACATTTATAACATTTAACCTCACTAGATCTTTGGGGTGTGTTTTGGGCTGACTTCTGAACAAATGGTGGTGTTCACCGGTTTGGGCGTAACATTACCTCCAAAAGGCTTGTTCTCCATAATTGGATTAGGTGGAACATGTCGGTTGTTCTTTTGCCAAGGAGGTTGACGAGGTGTAAGTCGTCCCTTTGTTTCATGTGACGCTCTATTTGAATAGCATTATGCAACATCTCTGTCAAATCATAAGATTTTTGAAAACCCATCTTGTAGGCCAATGCCGGAGTCAATCCTGCCAAGAACGTAGCCATTGTTGTTTCGGGTTCTTCCACAATATTTGCCTTTATCTTGAGCAACTGCATTTCCTTAAAATAATCATCAACTGATCGATTTCCTTGGGTAAGAGTTTGAACTTGCATCCGCAATTCATTAGCGAAATAAGATGGCACAAATCGCCTCCTCATAATTGATTGCATCTCTCTCCAAGTTCGGATTGGGAGCTCCCCATTGAGCTGTCTATCCTTCACCAATTGAGTCCGCCAATGAGCTGCATAATCCTTAAAGTGTATGGTCACCATTCGCATTTTCTTATCTTTAGAATAAGAATTTCCAGCAAAAATTTGCTCCACCGTTTAAATCCAATCCAGAAATGTGTCAGGATCTGAAGTACCATGAAATTTTGGAAATTCCAACTTCACTGAAGCCACATCAAATTCGGACTTGCCCCGGCCCTTGGACTGTTCAGATTCTATGAACTCCTCTTCATCAAAATCAGCTTCATCAAATTCATCTTCAAGTTTTGTTGAGGTCCTTTTCCTAGAAGTAGAGTGTTGAGCTTCTGTAAGATTTTGTAATTCAATTTTCATCTTTAGCATCATGTTCATAAGTGTATTAATCTGAAATTGCTGTTCAGATTGAGTATTTGAAATTTGTTGTTCAAATTGATTCTTTGAAGTTTCCTCCAAAATTTAGGATACCTGCAAGTTAGACAAACAACACAAGAAACAATAATAAAAATTATGGCTCCTCACGGGTTCTCGCTTTATGTATGGTCGGTTCACTTCACTATTTTAATATGGTTATTCTCGTGTATATTTGCTCTCCCTAATCTACTCTCCAAATGTGGGTTCACTCATAGTTTGCTTTGCAAGTACTAAGTTCTTAAACCGTCAATCAATAATTCAACTCAAATACCACACAAATCAACTAAGGAATTGAATAGGGAATTATAAAGAACTGCAATTTAGAACACGTTAAGGCACAATTTTGGATAAATTAGCAAGAAAATAAATAGATACACCAAGAATTAATATCGAATATCAAGAACAGATTTCAACAGTGATTGTATAACCAGAATTTTGTTTTCAGATTTTTTGCTGCAATATATATATATTTATTTTTATTGTTTTTGTTTACTTTTTTTTGACGAATTTTATTCTTCTTTTTTTTTGACGATCAACAAGCAATTTCAATCACTCAATATTGGCAGCAAGAAATTCAATCAACTTTCACAAGATTCAATCACAAATTGAGAAGGTTACGAGATGGAAAATTTAACCTGAAATTTTTCAAGCACCAAAATTGCTCTGATACCACTTGATAAGGTTCTCGTTGATTTGATCCACCTTTGGGCGGATTAGACAACCTTATTGATCCACAGAACAGGTCTAGCTTGGAAAATTCCACAGACAAGTTCGCCAAACCAAAAAATTAATCAAAGCACAAGAAGATTAAGAGTTAGAACAAAGATAAAGAAAGACAAAAGAAAACAAGAAGATATTGAGCGCGATTCAATGGAAACTTGTCAAAAGCCCCAACGCTATTCAAATCAGATTTGGCTGTTCTCAAACTTAGAACAAAAGCAAGACTATTGGCTTAATCTCACTTTGGGTTTAGAAATCAAAAGCTCAAACTTAGCTTAAGATCTCTAAAGGTTTTGGGATCAAATTTTGCTCTTCAAAATTATGAACTTTCAATATCAAAAATCAACTATTAAAATTCGTGGGTTTACAAGCCTTTAAATAGGCACAAAGACTTGCCAACAAAGTAAACCCTACTTTCCTAAAAGATAGTTTCCTAATTGGAATAAACTTCCTTAAAATGTAATTAACTCATTCTTTAATCATGCAAGATCTTTAGCCATGTGAAAACATCATATAGACATATCAATGTTCATGCAAGAACATTAGATCACGTTCCTTATTGAAAAGATCAAACAAAAACGATTAAAAATCAAAACTTAAAAACAGAAGAAATTCTAAACGTCGCGCGACGTGGGGGTTGGACGTCGCGACGTCGGTGTACGTCGCGACGTCGGTGTACGTCGCGACGTGGAAGGTCGAGCGTCGCGACGTGCGGAAAACTTTGACGCGAATCTAAACTTCCAGAGAAACACGTCGCGACGTGGAGGCCGGTGGACGTCGCGCGACGTCGGTACACGTCGGGTCGTGAAACTGTGGACGTCGCGACGTGGATTTCTGAACTTCCAACACTTGTCCAATCTTGCTCTCCATTGAAGTGTCTTCATGTAATGTCAAAATCACGAAGTTCCAAGGCCTAAAATCAGTCTTCTTCTCATCAATGCCTTGTTCCAACAACTTATATGCATCGTCCATCACTTCCAAGATAAAACCATTAAGAGCCATCTTGAACTGCTTGGTTTTAGCTCGAGTCATTGGTCCACCAATTCCACGTAACGGGTCAACAGAATGCTGTTCACCATTAAGTGCGTCTGGATTCCTATCATTCCCCCCCTCGTCAAAAGGATTCGTCCTCGAATCCCCTGCATCAAACAAAGAGAGATCAGAAACATTAAAAGTAGCACTAATGTCTCCATACTCACTGGGTAAATCAATGCCATATGCATTGTCATTAATGCGCTCGAGAACTTGGAATGGTCCATCGCCTCTTGGGTGAAGCTTTGATTTCCGTCGCTCAGGAATTCTTTCTTTACGCAAGTGTACCCAAACCCAATCACCCGGGTGGAACGCCATACGGCGTCTACCTTTATTGGCTTGATTGGCATACTGCTCATTTCTCCTCTCAATATTGTCACGAACCTTAGCATGAAGGTCCTTAACAAAAGTAGCTTTGCTCGCGCCATCAACATTAACAAACTCGTTAATAGGAATAGGCAAAATATCCAAAGGCGTCAAAGGATTAAAGCCATATACAATTTCAAATGGAGAAAAAGAAGTAGAACTGTAAATAGCACGATTGTAAGCAAACTCAATGTGTGGTAAACAATCTTCCCATTTCTCCAGATTCTTTTTTATGATAGCACACAATAAAGCAGATAGAGTTCTATTAACTACCTCAGTTTGCCTATCCGTTTGTGGGTGTGCAACAGTAGAAAATAACAATTTAGTTCCCAATTTACTCGAAAGAGTACGCCAAAAATGACTAAGGAACTTGACATCTCTATCACTCACAATAGACTGAGGAATACCGTGCAATCTCACAATTTTTTTAAAGAAAAGTTCTGCTATGTGCGTAGCATCATTGGTTCGTGAACATGCAATGAAGTGTGCCATTTTACTGAACCTATCAACTACCACAAATATACTATCCTTACCACTTGGTGACCTATACAACCCTAAAACAAAATCCATTGAAATATCTAATCAAGGATGCAAAGGTACAGGAAGTGGTGTGTATAAACCATGAGGCAATATTTTTAACTTTGCCTGTTTATAATCAATACATCTTTGACAAACAGATTGAACACTTTTCCTCATATGAGGCCAATGAAAATGTTCTTACAAAATATGTAATGTCTTGTTAACACAAAAGTGACCCATCAATCATCCCCCATGCGTCTCAATAATAAATAAATCACGAATAGAGCAATTAGGCACAATTTATCCTTTTTAAACAAGAAACCATTATGCAAATAAAACTCTCATTCGGATTTATGCAAACAATTCTCATATACAAGTTTAAAATCAGCATCTTCTGCAAACAATCCTTTCATCACATCAAATCCAAGCAGTTTAGTATGCAAGAAAGTAAGTAAATTATACCTTCTCGACAATGCATCAACAACCACATTTTCCTTTCCAGCTTTGTATTTAACAACATAAGGAAAAGTCTCAATAAACTCCAACCACTTAGCATGCCTTTTATTCAACTTACCTTGGGTCTTAAGGAACTTAAGACTCTCATGATCCGAATGAATGATGAATTCCTGATGCGAATGGTTGGCCGAGGCTCCAAATCCTGGACCAAATTCGATCTCCAGAAGCAAAGGATCGTGCTGCACAAAGGTTATTCCAAGAACACAAACAATAGTAATTCGGGTGGAAGAAGATTGAAGGGGAAAAATGCTAAGTTGTTGAGTAAATCAAAACCCCACGCTTTAATACAAATGAACTCAATTTAACCTATGAAAATTCAATTAGTTAAACAAGTTAATTTGGCCGCCTCTTTAAATAAAGAACAATAGTGAAGTCACCTGTAGGTTACGCTAAAGGTAATCTTCTACAATGGACAATTAAATAATTCTCCAAGGCTTGGACAACACAAAGTGTTAATCACAATTTTTAGCAAGCAAAAAATCTCGAAATTCTTCTTCTTTCTTATTGAATAAAAAACGTTAATGACCCCTTTAAATAAAGGATTAAAGTCGGTCAACAAGAAACCCTAGTAGTACCAAAACACAACTTGACTTCTTAACTAACTAACTAACTAACTAATCCTTTTCTAAAAAGGAATTGATCACACGGTTTTAAGAGGAAGCAAAACACGTTTTTGCTACCTTTATTTCCTAAACTTATACTTGCCTTTATCATGTAAGATAAGTGGGCCAAGTAATTTAACAACCAATTAATTAAAGCCCACATTAAGTGTTTTGGACTTAATTAATTAACAACAAAATAAAAACCTAAAAATTACTTAAGGGCGTGATCCATATGAAAGCCCCAAGGACACGCCTCTTTATTGGACTTCAACTCTCGGTCTTTGCAAGCTTCTTCAAGGTGGAATTTCCTTAAGCTCTAATGTAGAACTTTGAGGAACATCTTCATGAATTGTTATGGAAGAAACATGCCAAAGAACTCCACATTGATATGATGGAGAAGTCTCGGCCTCCAAGTCTTCAAAGTGTGATGACAACAAAGAGTGCAAAGCTTCTTTCATCCTTTTGCTCCTTGATCTAGTCATTGGTCCATCAAGATTCTTCAAAGGATCATTAAAACTCGGCTTTGGCACCAAGGAAGTGATTGGATTGCTATCATTCCCTCCCTCCTCGAAAAGATTCGTCCTCAAATCACCTACATCAAACAAAGATAAATCAGAAATATTGAATGTAGATGAAACATTGCCATAATCACTTGGAAGCTCGACTTTGTAAGCATTATCTCCAATCCTTTCCAAAATTCGAAAAGGACCATCTCCTCTTGTATGAAGTTTAGATTTTCTCTTTTCAGGAAACCTTTCCTTCCTCAAGTGAATCCAAACCCAATCTCCTGGTTCGAAAATCACTCTCTTCCTTCCTTTATTGGCTTGCTTGGCATATTGTTCATTTCGCTTTTCAATGGTATTTCGAACCCTTTCATGTAACCCCCTAATAAATTCAGCTTTCTTTCTACCTTTCTCAAGGATTCATCCACTTGACATTGAATCTCTTTTGTTTCCTCAGGATTTGCTCTATATGCTGGACGGTTTGGAATTTGTGCACCAGGAATGAAATCAATTTGATGTTCAATCCCTCTTATTGGCGGCAATCCAATGGGTAAGTCCTCGAGAAACACATCACTAAATTTCTGCAAAAGAGAGAAAACAACACTAGGCAAAGAAGCAAGGTGTTCACTATCAACAATAAGTACAAATTCCTTGAGGATCATCAAATACAATGATTGCCTATTTAGTATTGCTCTCTTAACCTCACTCTTAGAAGCAAAATAACAAGACTTAGAAGGAACACTATTTCGGCTATTACAAGATTTAGAATCAATGCTTCGGCCAACACTCGTTACATTCTTTTTATCTTCTTGTTCTTTCTTCTCCTTTGCTTCCATCTCACGGCAAGATTGCACAATTCTTTGATTGATCTTCAAATGCTTGGCTTGGACTCAATGCCCTAAGGTTGTACTTTCGGCCATGATAATCAAAAGAATAATAATTCTTCTTTGCATGATATGTAACATCTCTATCAAATTGCCATGGACGACCAAGTAAAATATGACTAGCTTCCATTGGTACAACATTACAAACAATATCATCAACATACTTTCCAATGGTGAAAGAAAATTTAACTTGTTTAGTCACTTTACTCTCGGCAGTGTTATTAAGCCATTGAAGCTTATATGGATTTGGATGTTTCATGCAAGTCAAGTTTAGCTTCTTAACAAATAATGTACTTTCCATATTTGTACAACTACCACTATCAACAATCACACTACAAATCTTACCTTGAACCATGCATCGAGCGTGAAATATGTTTTCTCTTTGAGACAAATCATCTTCAATTAGTGGTTGTGCACTCAAGACTCGGCGAGTAACTAAAGAGAATTCACCAACATCATATGTAGTAAGATCTTCACTATCTTCATCACTTTGGTACTTCTCTTCAAGTGGTGGCATGTCGGCACATTCTTCGTCACTTTCAACCTCTCCATTATCATGAATTATCATCAATTTTCTGTTTGGGCAGTCGGTTTGATAATGGCCATAACCTTGACACTTATAACATCTAATGTCCCTCAATCTCTCATTCGGTTTGGGTGTTGCTTTGGTTGAAGATTCAGCAAGTTGGCGGACTGTTTTGGGAGCATTATGTGAAGTGTTTGAAGGCTGGTTTGGGGTGAAAACTTTCGGCTTTGATGTAGGGGTGTAATTCGGCTTTTGATCTCTCCTCCAAGGCGGCAATGGTCTTTGGAAATTTCGCCCTTTACCCTTCATATGCTTCTCAATTTTGATAGCTTTGTGAACAAGTTCATTAAGATCAATGTAACTTTGAAGATCAACTTGATAAGCCAATTCGGAATTCATACCTCTAAGGAACCTCTCAATGGTTATGTCGGGGTCTTCATGAATATTGGCTTTTATCATCAATGCCTCCATCTCATAGTAGTAATCTTCAACTGTTCGGCTACCTTGCACAAGGGTATGTAACTTTCGGTTGAGCACTCTATTATAATGTGAGGGAACATACTTCTTCCTCATGATTGCCTTCATTTGATTCTAAGTCTTAACTGGCCTTTCACCATCTTGTCTTCTAGCTCGAACAACTTGATCCCACCAAAGACTAGCATAATCTTTAAGGTGCATAAAAGCAAGTCGGTATTGCTTTTTCTCGGGGACATCATTACCTTCAAAGAAGTGTTCCAAATCTCGAACCCAATCAAAGAAAGCTTCGGGATCTGATTTTCCATGAAAGGTAGAGATTGTGAGTTTAACAGACTCGATGGAAACTTTAGACTTTTCACCTTTTGAAGAGCTCGTGTACTCCTCCTGTTTTTCCTCATCATTATCATCATTGGATTCATCATGATCTTCAAACTTAAGCTTTCTTGAGGTGGAGCTTTTTGTGGATGACTCCAAAATATCAAGACGAAGATTGATCTTTTGAAGCATGTTGAATAGGACCTCATTGGCGAACTTTTGTTTGGCCTCGGTAATTGGTTTACCACCTTTTTGTTCCTCCATTGGTACCTGCAAATTAGTAAAGAAAACACAAGAATATATGTATATATACCTCTCGGGTTCCTCACTATGGATAGTAGGTACTCTCCACTCTATTTAGGTAGTGTTCTCTCTTGTTTATCCTAGCTAACACTCTCAAGTAATAAATGTGTTGGGATGATTAAGACTCACCAAGTTCAATTACTTAAATAGCAAAATCTCAATCAACAAATTCCACACAAAACTTTCACAAGAAAAATCAAGAGAGTTAAACAAGGAAATCACGTCACAAGAGTTTTAAGAACACGTGTGGGTTATAACTGATTTACCACCAGAAACTAAGAAATTCAGAAAATAAACTCAAAAACGAAGAGAACGCAATTTGAATCACTTAATTTCCGAGTTGTATTGAGAAAGTTATGGCACTTTTAATCCAATGTGGTTTTCAAGTAACAACTTAAGAACAATGTGTTCTTCAAAATAAAATAAATAACAGAAAATAAATAATGCAAAGTCCGAATTAATATTTTTTTGTTCTTTTTTTTTCCTTTTTTTTTAATAGACTGTTTTTTTTATACGGTCTCTTTTTTTTTTTGTTCGGACAACTACAAGACAAACTCTAACTTTAAGGTTTTGAACACAAACCTTGGACAAACAAAACTACTAGGTTCGGACAAGAACCTTAAACAATGCAAACTTTAAGGTTTTAAGACAAGAATCTAGTACAAAGTACTTAGGTTTAATGTTTGAAGACAACAACCTAGGATTTAAGGTTTATAATGTTTTGTCTTCTTGTCTTAACCTTAACAACCTTAAAATTTTCAAACTTTAATATCTCAGCAAGGAAAAGGAATTTGAATGTGCCACTTTCACAAAATAATCAAGATTTTCAACAAGGATCAAGAATATGGCTCAAGATTAAAATTTGGACAACTTTGGATTTTCAAGAAAATCAAGAAGTTCAAGAAAGTGTTCAAGAACTTATCTTTTTCAAGTGTGATAAAAGTTTGATCAAAACACACTATAACAAGAATGAGATAAAAAATCTAACACAAAAGAAAGAAAGCAATTCGGATCAAATTCAAGGAAGTTATGAATTTTGGACTGAGAAACCCTAGAATGAAACCGTAGTTTTTTTTTTGGACGAAATTTTTTTCTAACAATTTTACGTGAAAATAGCAAGGAAAACTTCAAGAATTCCACACTATGATGATGAACATGACAATGCAGAATATTGACACGAAAAACAGCAAGAAACGCAACATAAAAACAGCGAGAAACAACACACAAATCGCAAAGTTGCTAAACAAGGATTTGGGCAGATTTCGGGCAGAATTTTAAGTCAATGTTGCATGCGATTTTTGACAGATTTTGGGACTGAATTAAGCACGAATTTAGACAGCAAATAAGACACTAAAACTGCAGCAAAGAGGACGCAAAAGACTCAGCAGAATGGACGTTAAAAACGGGTAGAAATCAGACAACACAAAACGGCAAAATTCGGGCAGAATGTGTGCACTTAATGATCATGCGATTTTGACGAAATATATGGATGATCCTAACTCGACCTAGGACAGCAAGAAAGACACAAGATAGCAGCAAGAAAGATGTACTAAGAGCAGAAACAATAACGCTAAAACTGCTGCAAAAATCGAGACACAAAACAGCAAGAATGCGGAAGACTTTTAAACGGATTAACCTGAAATTTTTGGGCAACAACTTGTTCTCTGATACCAATTGATGCGAATGGTTGGCCGAGGCTCCAAATCCTGGACCAAATTCGATCTCCAATGCTTAGGACCGTGCTGCACAATCAAGTTATTCCACGAAACAAAACAGCAAACCGGGCGGATGAAATTCAAGGGAAAAACGCAAGTATTCAGAATAAATCAAACCCCACGTTTATAATACAAAAGAACTTAATTTAACTTATGAAAATTCAATTAGTTAAACAAGTTAATTTGGCCTGCTCTTTAAATAAAGAACAATGGTGAAGTCACCTATAGGTTACGCTAAAGGTAAGCTTCTACAATGGACAATTAAATAATTCTCCAAGGCTTTGGACAACTCAAAGAGTTAATCTCAATTTTTAGCAAGCTAAAAACTTTCTTTCATTCATCAACTTCATGTTAAAAACGTTACAATTGCTTCTCTTTATATAGAGAGCAGTTCGGCCATGCTTAATGAATAAAGGAAATAAAACCCTAGTAGTTGTAAAATACAACTTGACTTCTAAACTAACTAACTTTCCAAATTGGAATGGGAAACTAACAACTAACAAACTAATCCTTTTCCAAAAAGGATTAAGGAACACGGTTTCAAAGGTGGCCAAATTCAATTTGACTTCCTTTGTTTCCTAAACTATTACTTGCCATTATCATGAAAGATAATTGGATCAAGTAGTTACTTAGCCCATAATTAAAACACAAAGACTTAAGCCATAATTAAGAGTTGGATGGACTTAATTATTACAACTTAAATAAATCCTAAAGATTAACAATGGCGTGATCCATTAATGGCAAAGCCCAAGCACGCCATCTTGGTCTTCAATGTAGTCCATGAAATTCGAGATGAAAATTCAGCCAGAATCCCGTCATCAACTTGGCAAGGCACTTTCAACGGTGATAACGCCAGAATCCTGAAAAACCTTGAACATGAAAGTTGTAGCTCTATCTCTTATCGTTCCAGGGCTTCTTGAATCATGCAATTCTGAGTTAGATCGAAAGCGTTATGGAAAGAATACCAAAACGTGACAGAAACTTTCAGGATGACAATTTGACTTTAACACCACGGACATGGACACGGGCTTCTATTCTCATCAAAGAGACTCAGCAACTTCCAACTTTTCTGGAGTATCTTCATCAAATTCTTCACCATAAGTCTTTTCTTCAAGCTCAGGCATCTCGCCATCACTTGAATGAACACTAGCAACATCCCCATTGTCAAGAAAGTAAATAGCCTTTTTGCTGGGACAATTTGATTGCATATGACCATATCATTGACATTTATAACATTTAACCTCACTAGATCTTTGGGGTGTGTTTTGGGTTGACTTCTGAATAAATGGTGGTGTTCTTTCTACCGCTTTGGGCGTAACATTACCTCCAAAAGGCTTGTTCTTCATAACTGGATTAGGTGGAACCTGTTGGTTATTCTTTTGCCAAGGAGGTTGACGAGGTGTAAGTCGTCCCTTTTGCTTCATGTGACGCTCTATTTGAATAGCATTATGCAACATCTCTGTCAAATCATAGGATTTCTGAAAACCCATCTTGTACGCCAATGCGGGAGTCATTTCTGCCAAGAACCTAGCTATTGTTGTTTCGGGTTCTTCCACAATATTTGCCTTTATCTTGAGCAACTGCATTTCCTTAAAATAATCATCAACTGATCGATTTCCTTAGGTAAGAGTTTGAACTTGCATCCGCAATTCATTTGCGAAATAAGATGGCACAAATCGCCTACTCATAATTGATTGCATCTCTCTCCAAGTTCGGATTGGGCGCTCCCCATTGAGCTGTCTATCCTTCACCAATTGAGTCCACCAATAAGCTGCATAATCCTTAAAGTGTATGGTCACCATTCGCATTTTCTTATCTTCAGAATAAGAATTTCCAGCAAAAATTTGCTCCACCGTATAAATCCAATCCAGAAATGTGTCAGGATCTGAAGTACCATGAAATTTTGGAAATTCCAACTTCACTGAAGCCACATAAAATTCAGACTTGCCTCGGCCCTTGGACTGCTTAGATTCTATGAACTCCTCTTCATCAAAATCAGCCTCATCAAATTCATCTTCAAGTTTCGTTAAGGTCCTTTTCCTAGAAGTAGTGTTGAGCTTCTGTAAGATTTTGTAATTCAATTTTCATCTTTTGCATCATGTTCATAAGTGTATTAATCTGAAATTGTTGTTCAGATTGAGTCTTTGAAATTTGCTGTTCAGATTGATTCATTGAAGTTTCCTCCTCCATTTAGGATACCTGCAAGTTAGACAAACAACAGAAGAAACAATAATAAAAATTATGGCTCCTCACGGGTTCTCGCTTTAGGTATAGTCGGTTCACTTCACTCTTTTAATATGGTTATTCTCGTGTATAATTGCTCTCCCTAATCTACTCTCCAAATGTGGGGTCACTCGTAGTTTGCTTTGCAAGTACTAAGTTCTTAAACCGCCTATCAATAATTCAACTCAAATACCACACAAATCAAGTAAGGAATTTAAGAGGGAATTATGAAGAACTACAATTTAGAACACGTTAAGGCACAATTTTGGACAAATTAGCAAGAAAAGAAATAGATACACCAAGAATTAATATCGAATATCAAGAACAGATTTCAACAGTGATTGTATAACCAGAATTTCGTTTTCAGATTTTTTGCTGCAATATATATATTTTTATTTTTATTGTTTTTTTTTACTTTTTTTTTCACGTCACTTTTTTTTGACGAATTGAAGTTCAAAAATCCAAACCAAAGCCTGGGGTCATTGGAGCGAATCAAGGGGTGTTTAAGGAGAATGGTTCGCGTTTGGAGGCCTAAAAAGAAGAAAGAAGAGAATTTCGACGTGGGCAACAAAACAGAAAAACACGTCGCGACGTGGAGCTCATCCGACGTCGCAACGTCCATGAACGTCGCGACGTCAATCGTCGCGCGTCACGACGTCCAGCAAGTTTGAATTTTTATTTTTCGCGTCTGTTTCCCGACGTCGCGACGTCGGTCTCTCCCACGTCGCGAAGTGCGGGATTTTTCAGGGTTAATTAATTTTCTTTTTTTTGGTATTTTTAGGTTTTAAGTTAATTAATGTTTCCTTTTATGGTTAATTCATTTAGGGTTTGTAATAAGCCTATAAATAGGTATTTTTTTATCAGTTATAAAGAGATAGAGTTGAAATTTGAAATAAGAACACAGAGTTGTTTCTTTTACGTGAGTTGATTTCCTGAGGAGGGGTTTTGATTTACTTTGTGAAGAATTTTCCTGAGGAGGGAGCTTTCTTTACGTGACTGTCGTGTTAATTGTATGTGAGGAGCATCCAATTAATTGTGCATACTGTCAGCCTACAGAGATAGGTTGATTCGACTTGTTCACATTGATTCTCGAAAAGATCGTGACCAATATTCTGCAACAACTATCAATCTACGTGAGGAGCGTGGTGAGATCGTTATCAAGTGGTATCAGAGATCAAGGGATTTTCGAAATCAGGTTTTTTCAGTTTTCCTTAAAATTGAAACCATAAATTGTTGTTATTCATAGCCTTGCATGATTTGATTATTGTGAGAAGGTTACAACAATTATATCTTTTGTTATTGTTTAACAGGTATTGTGAGAATTGATCCGGTTGAATTGGTATTGATTGTTGGTTTGAACATATTGGATATTTGTGCAATTGTCGAGAATATACTTTTTGGGAAATTGGTTAATTGTCAACATGAGTAACCCGGCAGAAGGTACTATTGTTAACCAACGTCTAGAAGGTATGATGGTTGCTCTGAATGAACAGTTACGACAGTTATCAACTGAGACTCAACAGATTAAACAGGAGACTCAACAGATTAGACAGGAGAATCAACAGTTTAAGCTGCGGTTTGAACAGTTGGAGTCGGGATCTAGAATGGGTACTCCAAAGAGGACTCCACCTAAGAATCCTTGGTTTGAGGGTTTGGAAGAAGATGAAGCTGACTTCGAAGGTAGTGTTCGCCGGAAAGGCCGAAAGGGAGGTTTTACCGAGAAAGAAGGCAAGATACGCGTTCCTCCGTTTTTGGGTAAGGAAAGTCCGGAAGTGTTTCTGGATTGGATTAGAAAGGTGGACAAAATCTTTGAATTCTACAACTATTCTGAGGAAACTAGGATTAGCTTGGCGGTTATGGAATTCACTAGGTATGCTAGCACGTGGTTGGAAGATGTACTTATTCAACGTGACCGACTAGGAGAACGACCAATCCGTACTTGGGATGAAGTAAAGGAATTAATGAGAACCCGCTTTGTTCCAGCTCATTATTTTCAAGGTTTGTGGTTGAGGCTTCAAAATTTATCCCAAGGAGATAAGAGCGTTGAGGAGTACTACCAGGAGATGCAAACTATCATGAGTCGAGCACGAGTCCACGAGGAAAAGGCGGCGACTATTGCACGATTTGTCAGCGGCCTGAATCAAGGTATTGCTAAATATGTTGCTTTACATCTATACACTGATTTGGAGGACTTGCTTCACAAGGCTAAAGAAGTGGAACGACAACTTGAAATGGAGAAGCAAACTGGGTTTGATGGTACTCGGTCTTGGAAGTCCGCTTTCAAGGGGAAGACAGACAATGTGACTTCAAAGGGGAAGACGGTTCAGTGCTTCAAGTGTCATGGTTATGGGCATGTAGCTGCTCAGTGTGGTAGTCCTCGAGCTATGCTTATTAAACCTAATGGTGATGTCGTGGATGTAGATTCTGAATATGATGGGATGCCACAGCTGGAGGGTCCTGAAAAAGAGATCATTCGTCCTGAGGATGTGATAGGTGAGGCATTGGTGTTAATGCATGTTTTAGCAGCACAACCTAAGGCGGATGACGAGTATAAACGCCACCAATTATTTCAGACACGATATCTTATCAGTGGTAAGCAGTGTAATGTGGTTATTGACAGTGGAAGTTGCACGAATATTGCCAGCTCATTACTCGTTGAAAGGTTGGGATTGACTACAGCTGCT
Source organism: Ophiorrhiza pumila (assembly GCA_016586305.1). NCBI lineage: Eukaryota > Viridiplantae > Streptophyta > Magnoliopsida > Gentianales > Rubiaceae > Ophiorrhiza > Ophiorrhiza pumila. Next base: position 11,767,280 of record BLIW01000008.1, on the reverse strand, counting down.
CATCCTAAGCCATACAAGCTTCAATGGGTTAATGCGGGAACTGCGGAGGAGGTTACTCGACAAATCAAGTTAGACTTCGCAATTGGGACATATCGGGACCAAGTTCTTTGTGATGTGGTGACAATGTCGGCGGGGCATGTGCTTCTTGGACGGCCATGGTTGTTTGATCGAGATGTTGTGCATCATGGGCGAGACAATACCTATGCATTTAAGTGGCAAGGTCACAAGTTTTTGCTGACATCATTACATCCGTCTGAGGTATATAAAGACCAACGTCAGATACTAAATGCTTTACAGTCAATGGGAGTTGATGCTGGGGATCACGAGGACTTGTGTGCAGTGGTACTGCGTACCACTTGATAAGGTTCCCGTTGATTTGATCCACCTTTGGGCAGATTTGACAACCTTATTTATCCATAGGACAAGTCTAGCTTGGAAAATTCCCACCAACAAGATCAATGAACGAACACGATAAGAACAAACAGTAGAACAAACAATTAAAGAAGCACAAAGAAACAAAGAAAGGAATAAGAAAAAAGATATTTAGCGCGATTCAATGGAAACTTGTCCAAAGCCCCAACGCTATTACAAAACCAACTTGACTCAGGCGGCACCTAAATTGATACGAATGGAGTAGCTTTTGAATTCTATTCCACACGTTTTCCACAACCTTTGGATCGTTGTTTCACAATTAATCCGAACAAGCACGAATCACAGAAGAACAATGCGAAAACAAGACAACAAAACAATAAAGGAAATTGAACGAGAAGGATTGGAAGAAATCAACCAAACCCCAACGTTAACACGAATAGATTCAGCCCAACTAATGTAAATCAAAAGTTAAACTTCCTCAGTTCGGCGTGTTCTATAAATCTAGAACGGGTAAGCTCAACCTAAAGCTACTCACTAAAGGTTTTCGCGGGTCTTATGATTGTTCAACTAAACTTAGAAGAACTCTCACGTTTTCTCTCAACTTATCACATTTGGAAGAAGGTTTTAGCAAAGCTAAACTTTATCAAATTTCATATATGTGAAAAACGTTACAATGGCCACCCTTAAATAGGGAAGAATTTGGCCATGCCCTAACAGGAAAAGGAAACAAGAAGCAAATTACGATTCTTGACTAACAAGAAAGTTTCCTAAAAGACTACTTTCCAAATTACCATGCAAGGCAATTGGACAAGTACTGGACTTATTAATCAACGAAAGTAAAGCCCAATTAATTAATGTTAATGGACTTATTATTACAACCCAAAAGTAAATCCTAAAATTAACAATGGCGTGATCCATAATTAATCCAAGAACACACCTCTTCATTGACTTCTTCAAAATCGGCCTTTGTGATGTTTCTTCAAGGTGGATCATGAATTGTTAATGAAGAAACATGCAACAAAACTCCTCCTTCAGATGATTGAGATAATTCGGCCTCCATAGCTTCAAAATGTGAAGACAATAAATTGTGCAAGGCTGCCTTCATCTTTGAACTCCGTGATCTTATCATTGGTCCATCAAGATTCACCAAAGGGTCTTGAGAACTCGGCCTTGGTACCATGGACATGGGTGGATTTCCATCATTCCCTCCGTCCTCGAAAGGTTTCTTCCTCGAATCACCTACATCAAACAAAGATAAATCAGTAACATTAAAGGTAGATGAAACATTGCCATACTCACTAGGAAATTCAATCTTGTAAGCACTATCTCCAATCCTTTCCAAGACCCGAAAAGGACCATCTCCTCTTGGATGAAGCTTAGTTTTCCTTTTGTCAGGAAACCTCTCTTTCCTCAAGTGAATCCAAACCCAATCTCCTGGTTCGAAAATCACTTGTCGTCTACCCTTATTAGCTTGCTTAGCATATTGCTTATTACGCCTCTCAATGTTAGCTCGAACCCTTTCATGCAACTCCCTAACAAAATCAGCTTTCTTTTTACCTTCAACACTAACAAACTAATTAGTAGGCAAAGGCAAAATATCCAAAGGAGTTAAAGGATTAAAACCATACACAATCTCAAAAGGTGAACAATTAGTAGAGCTATGCACAGTGCGATTGTAAGCAAACTCAATGTGTGGTAAACACCCTTCCCAATTCTTTAAGTTTTTCTGAATAAGTGCACGAAGTAAGGTAGACAAAGTCCTATTAACTACTTCAGTTTGTCCATCAGTCTGTGGATGTGCAACAGTAGAAAACAACAACTTAGTACCCAACTTATTCCAAAGAGTACGCCAAAAATGAGACAGAAATTTAACATCTCTATCACTAACAATACTCTTAGGCATTCCATGCAATCTAACAACCTCCTTAAAGAACAAATCAGCAATAAGTGTAGCATCATCAGACTTAGAACAAGCAATAAAATGTGACATTTTGCTAAATCTATCAACTACAACAAATATGCTATCATGACCATTGCGTGACCTAGGCAAACCAAGCACAAAATCCATAGAAATATCAATACAAGGATGACTAGGAATAGGCAAAGGTTGATACAAACCATGAGGCATCACTTTAGATTTTGATTGTTTACACACAATGCATTTATCACAAACACCTTTAACATCTTTAAACATGTTAGGCCAATAAAAGTGTTCATTCAAAACAGCAAGTGTTTTAGCAATACCAAAGTGCCCCATTAACCCTCCCCCATGGGTTTCCTTAACAAGTAAAACACGAATGGAACTTTGGGGAACGCACAATTTATCTTTTCGAAACAAGAAACCATCATGCACAAAAAAATCACCATTCGGTTTGGTCTTACAAATCTCATAGGCGGTGGCAAAATCATGATCATGCTCATACAAGTCTTTAATCAAATCAAAACCAAGTAACTTAGCATGCAAGTAAGTAGACAAAGTATACATTCTAGACAGTGCATCAGCTACAACATTATCTTTACCAGACTTATACTTAATCACATAGGGAAAAGACTCAATGAATTCTAACCATTTAGCATGCCTCTTATTCAACTTACCTTGAGTCTTCAAGAATTTAAGGCTTTCATGATCAGAATGTATTATGAATTCTTTAGGCCATAAATAATGTTGCCAAACCTGTAAAGACCTTACCAAAGCATACAACTCCTTGTCATAAGTTGCATGCTTCAAAGCTGTCCCATTAAGCTTTTCACTAAAGTGAGCCACGGGCCTTGATTCCTGCATCAAAACAGCACCAATACCAATCCCGGAGGCATCACAGTGCATCTCAAAAGCTTTATGAAAATCCGGCAATGCAAGCAAAGGGGCGTGAGTCAATTTATCTTTTAAAGTGTTAAAAGCATTTTCATGTTCCTTATTCCATACAAAGGTGACATTCTTTTCAACAAGTTCATTCAAAGGTGCAGCTATATAACTAAAGCCTTAACAAACCTCCTATAAAAACTTGCCAATCCATGAAACCTTCTAACATCACTAGCATTTTGTGGTCTCGGCCAATCCATGATTGCCTTGACTTTTGACTCATCAACAGAAATACCTTGAGAACTAACAACATAACCCAAAAAGAAAATAGATTCCATGCAAAAAGAACACTTTTTGAGGTTAGCATAAAGTTTGTTCTCACATAAAACAACAAACACTAGCTTAAGATGTGCAACATGTTCATCTAGTGATTTGATATAAATAAGGATGTCATCAAAGTAGACTACCACAAACTTACCAATAAAGTGACGAAAAACATGATTCATAAGCCTCATAAAAGTACTAGGTGCATTAGATAAACCAAAAGGCATAACTAACCATTCATAAAACCCATACTTTGTTTTAAAAGCAGTTTTCCATTCATCACCTTCTTTCATGCGAATTTGGTAGTATCCACTTTTCAAATCAATCTTGATAAAAATAGAAGAACCATGCAATTCATCAAGCATATCATCTAATCTAGGAATTGGATATCTATACTTAATGGTGATCTTATTAATAGCACGGCAATCAACACACATTCTCCAAGACTCATCCTTTTTAGGAACTAGAATAACAGGAACTGAACAAGGGCTAAGAGACTCACGTACAATACCTTTGTCAAGGAGTTCATCCACTTGACATTGAATCTCTTTGGTTTCCTCCGGATTTGCTCTATAAGCTGGACGATTTGGAATTTGAGCTCCTGGTATGAAATCAATTTGATGTTTAATACCTCGAACTGGTGGCAATCCAATTGGTAAGTCCTCGGGAAACACATCACTATATTCCTGCAAAAGAGAGTAAACAGCACTAGGAAGAGAAGCAAGGTGATCACTATCAACAATAAATACAAAATCCTTGCGAATCATTAAGTACAAAGGCTGTCTATCTAGTATAGCTCTCTTAACCTCCCTAGAAGAAGCAAAGTAACAAGACTTCCTATCAACTAACTCACGATCCACACTATTACAAGTTGAAGATGAGCTAGCTATTACATTTTGTTTCCCTTGATCTTTCTTCTCCTTGGCGGCATTGAAATCTCTACAAGTTTGAACAATTTTAGCTTGATCTTCAAAAACTTGAAATGGGGTTAAAGCACGAAGATTTTACTTCTTACCCTCAAAGTTGAAACTGTAGTAGTTCTGCTTGGCATGATAAAGTACATCACGATCAAATTGCCAAGGCCTACCAAGTAAAATATGACTAGCTTCCATGGGAACAACATCACAGACAACTTGATCAACATATTTCCCAATGATTAAAGTAAACTTCACTTGTTTTGTCAAACGAGTTTCGGCTGAATTATTTAGCCATTGTAGTCTACATGGCTTGGGATGTTTCATGCAATTCAAATTCAGCTTATTAACAAGTAAGGTGCTAGCCACATTGGTACAACTTCCACTATCAATGATCACACTACATACCTTATTTTGAACCATGCATCGAGTGTGAAAGATATTTTCTTTTTGCATTAAATCTTCATTGATTTGTGGTTGCACATTAAGAACTCTTCGAGCAACTAAAGAAAAAGCACCAACCTCATATGTTTCAAGATCTTCACTTTCTTCACTTTGGTACTTTTCTTCAAGAGCTGGCATGTCGGCACATTCCTCATCACTTTCAACCTCTCCTTGATCATTCAAGAACATCAATTTCCGAGTTGGGCAGTCGGCTTGTACATGCCCAAAACCTTGACACTTATAGCACTTGATATCCCTCAACCTTTGAGAAAGTTGTGGCGCCGACTTAGGAGCAACTTCAGCAACCTTTGGGACTGTTTTTGGAAAACTTGATGGCGTAGTTGAAGGCTGGTTTGGAGTGAATTGGCGTGGCTTTGTTGATGGAGTGAAAGGAGCCACATTTGGTTTGGAACTTCTTTGCCAAGGCGGATTAGGTTGTGTGAACCTTTGCTTTCCTTTCATGTGCCTCTCAATCTTTATTGCTTTATGAACAAGCTCATTAATATCAACATAACTTTGAAGATCCACATGGTATGCTAACTCAGAATTCATACCTCGAAGAAATCTCTCAATGGTTGAATCCAGATCTTCATGAACATTACCCTTGATCATAAGAGCCTCCATCTCATTGTAGTATGCTTCCACGGATTTACTTCCTTGAACAAGTGTGTTCAATTGCCTATTGAGTTCACGATTAAAGTGTGAAGGAACATACTTCTTCCTCATAAGCAATTTCATTTGGTTCCAAGTCGTGACTGGAGCTTCGCCATCTTGGCGTCTAGTTCTCATTACCTCATTCCACCACAAGCTAGCATAATCTTTGAGGGGCATGAAGGCCAGATGGTATCTTTTATCCTCGGGATAACTATTGACTTCAAAGAGGTGTTTGAATTCTCGAACCCAATCAAGGTATGCCTCGGGATCTGCCTTTCCATAAAAAGTAGGTAATATCAATTTAACAGAACTAATTGAAACGTCAGACTTTTTACCAATTTTTGTAGAACCAACAAACTCCTCCTCCTCCTTATCATCGGATAGAACTTCATCAAAGTTGATGTGTCGTGAGGTGGAATTCTTTGTACGGCATTTTGGATTGGAAGCAAAACTATCCATTTGCAATTGCAACTTTTGAATCATAACAAAAAGTACTTCCATTTCAGATTTTTGTGCACCTTGAGATACAGTATTATCTCCGTCCATTGTACCTGCAAGTTAGTGAAAACAAGAAGAAAACAAATGTAATCCTCACAGGTTCTCACTATATGGTGAGTAAATGCTCTCCTCTCTAGTGTAAAGGCTTTTCTCGTGTATACCCTAACTAATCTCTCAACAATGTTTCGCTCAGACTAATTGAAACTTACCGTTCAACAATTTATATAACAAATCTCAACCAATTTAGTTCAACAAGTCAATTCACACAAGTTAAACCAAATAAGTTTGAAAAGAAACACGTCACAAGAGTATTTCAAAGATCACGTATGGGGTATAACTTGGTTTATTTCAGAAAACTACGAAAATAGCAACTAGGCAAGAAAGCAAGATGAATGATTTTGATTTCACCCAAGTAAGATTTGTCACGATCAATATTGATGATTTTCAAACTCAACTTAAGAACACTTAGTTCTTTCAAATGGAAATTAAAGCAGCGGATAAAGACAAGTCCGAAGATATATATATATTTTTTTTTGTTTCGATTTTTTTGTTTTTTTGTTTTTTTTTTTGTTTTTTTATGTTTTTTTTTCTGCCGAGTTTCGGACGCTAGTTTCGGACGACTGCCTTAGTTTCGGACGGCCGAAACTTAAAATTCCTAGGACGACGACTTTTCTGTTAAGTTTCGGACGCTAGTTTTGGACGCCTGTCTGAGTTTCGGACGGCCGAAACTGTCGCGCGACTGGGTGAAAAATTCGGATTTTTCTGACGAATTTTTTTGGTAACTTTTGATGAAACCCTAGCAATTTTTTTTGACGTGCGACTCTATCAACGAAAACACAAAGAATTCAACACTATGAAGACAATTCAAAAGTGTAGAATGTAGACACCAAAAGAACACAAAAAAAAAACAGCAAGAAAAACAACACAAGAAGCACAAAACAGCAAGAACGTAAACGGATTACCTTGAATTTGGAAACAACCACCTTTGCTTTGATACCACTTGATACGAATGGAGTAGCTTTTGAGTTCTATTCCACACGTTTTCCACAACCTTTGGATCGTTGTTTCACAATTAATCTGAACAAGCACGAATCATAGAAGAACAATGCGAAAACAAGACAACAAAACAATAAAGGATATTGAACGAGAAGGATTGGAAGAAATCAACCAAACCCCAACATTAACACGAATAGATTCAGCCCAACTAATGTAAAAAAAAAGTTAAACTTCCTCAGTTCGGCGTGTTCTATAAATCTAGAATGGGTAAGCTCAACCTAAAGCTCCTCACTAAAGGTTTTCGCGGGTCTTATGATTGTTCAACTAAACTTAGAAGAACTCTCACGTTTTCTCTCAACTTATCACAGCTGGAAGAAGGTTTTAGCAAAGCTAAACTTTATCAAATTTCATATATGTGAAAAACGTTACAATGGCCCCCTTAAATAGGGAAGAATTTGGCCATGCCCTAACAGGAAAAGGAAACAAGAAGCAAATTACGATTTGACTTCTTGACTAACAAGAAAGTTTCCTAAAAGACTACTTTCCAAATTACCATGCAAGGCAATTGGACAAGTACTGGACTTATTAATCAACGAAAGTAAAGCCCAATTAATTAATGTTAATGGACTTATTATTACAACCCAAAAGTAAATCCTAAAATTAACAATGGCGTGATCCATAATAAATCCAAGAACACACCTCTTCTTGGACTTCTTCAAAATCGGCCTTTGTGATGTTTCTTCAAGGTGGATCATGAATTATTAATGAAGAAACATGCAACAAAACTCCTCCTTGAGATGATTGAGATAATTCGGCCTTCATAGCTTCAAAATGTGAAGACAATAAATTGTGCAAGGCTGCATTCATCTTTGAACTCCGCGATCTCGTCATTGGTCCATCAAGATTCACCAAAGGGTCTTGAGAACTCGGCCTTGGCAGCATGGACATAGGTAGATTTCCATCATAAATCAAATCAGATTTGGCTGTTCTCAAACTTAGAACAAAAGCAAGACTATTGGTCTAGCCTCACTTTAGGGTTTAGAAGAACAAAAGCTCAAACTTAGCTTAAAGTCTCTAAGGTTTTGGGATCAAATTTTGCTCTGCAAAATTATCAACTTCAATCTCAAAAATCATCTCCCAAAATTTGTGGGTTTACAAGCCTTTAAATAGGCACAAAGACTTGCCAACAAAATAAACCCTACTTTCCTAAAAGATAGTTTCCTAATTTGAATAAACTTCCTTAAAATGTAATTAACACATGCTTTAATCATGCAAGATCTTTAGCCATGTGAAAACATCATATAGAACATATCAATGTTCATGCAAGAACATTAGATCACGTTCCTTATTGAAAAGATCAAACAAAAACGATTAAAAATCAAAACTTAAAAACTGTAGAAATTCCCAACGTCGCGCGACGTGGGGGTTGGACGTCGCGACGTCGGTGTACGTCGCGACGTGCAGAAAACTTTGACATGAATCTCAACTTCCAGAGAAACACATCGCGACGTGAAGGTCGGTGGGCGTCGCGACGTCGGTGCACGTCTGGACGTGAAACTGTGGACGTCGCGACGTGGATTTCTGAACTTCCAACACTTGTCCAATCTTGCCTCCATCGAAGTGTCTTCATGTAATGTCAAAATCACGAAGTTCCAAGGCCTAAAATCAGTTTTCTCCTCATCAAAGCCTTGTTCCAACAACTTATATGCATCGTCCATCACTTCCATGATCAAACTATTAAGAGCCATCTTGAACTGTTTGGTTTTAGCTCGAGTCATTGGTCCACCAATTCCACATAACGGGTCAACAGAATGCTGTTCACCATTAAGTGCGTCTGGATTCCTATCAGTTTTATTTCCTTTTCTTTAGCAAGGCCGAAACTACTCTCTATATAAAGAGAAAGCATTGTAACGTTTTTCATAGATTGATGAATGAAAGTTTTAACTTTGCTGAAATTGTGATTAACACTTTGTGTTGTCAAAGCCTTGTTGAATTATTTAATTCACCATTGTAGAAGTTTAGCCTTTAGCCTGACCTTTAGGTGACTTCACCATTGTTCTTGATTTCGAGAGCAGGCCAAATTGACAAAGTTTAATCCATGAATTTTCATGAGTTGAGTCGAGTCTTTTTGTATTAAAACATGGGGTTTGATTTACTCCAATACTTGGCGCTTTTCCTTTGATTTTCTTTTCCGTCGAGTTTGGTTGTATGTGTTCATGGAATAACTTGATTGTGCAGCACGGTCCTAAATTGTGAAGATCGAATTGGTCCAGGAGATTGAGCCTCGGCTATACATTCGCATCAGCAACAACTTGTGCTCAGATACCAATTGATATGAATGTATGGCCGAGGCTCTAACTCCTGGACCAAGTTCGATCTCCACAATTTAGGACCGTGCTGCACAATCAAATTATTCCACGAACACAAACAACCAAACTCGACGGAAAAGGAAATCAAAGGAAAAAAACGCCCAGTATTGAAGTAAATCAAACCCCACGTTTTAATACAAAAAGACTCGACTCAACTCATGAAAATTCATGAATTAAACTTTGTCAATTTGGCCTGCTCTCGAAATCAAGAACAATGGTGAAGTCACCTAAAGGTCACGCGAAAAGCTAAAATTCTACAACGGTGAATTAAATAATTCAACAAGGCTTTGACAACACAAAGTGTTAATCACAATTTCAGCAAAGCTAAAACTTTCATTCATCAATCTATGAAAAACGTTACAATGCTTTCTCTTTATATAGAGAGTAGTTTCGGCCTTGCTAAAGAAAAGAAAATAAAACCCTAGAAGTTGCAAAGTACAACTTTACTTCTTAGATAACTAACTAACTAACTAGTTTCCTTAACTTTGAATAAGCAAAACACGTTTTGACTTCTTAAGTTTCCTATACTTTTACTTGCCTTTATCATGTAAGATAAGCCTAGTAACTTATTAACAATCAATTAATTAAAGCCCACATTAAGTGTTTTGGACTTAATTAATTAACAACAAAATAAATCCCAAAAAATTACACAATGGTGTGATCCATTCCAAAGCCCAAATACACGCCTCTTCTTTGGACTTCAATTTCGGCCATATGTTTTCTTCAAGGTGGAGTTTCCTTAAGCTCCAATGTAGAACTCCTAGGAACTTTATCATGAATGGTTATTCAAGAAATATGCCAAAGAACTTGATGTAGAGATGGTAGAGAAGGTTCGGCCTCCAAGTCTTCACAATGTGATGACAATAAAGTTTGCAAAGCTTCTTTCATCCTTTTGCTCCTTGATCTTGTCATTGGACCATCAAGATTCTTCAATGGATCATGCAAGCTCGGCTTTGGCACCATGGATGTGGACTGATTGCTATAATCTAAGGTCATGCCTCACGGTTTTTATACCCCATTACCCGTTTCTAGTCATCCATGGGTCGACATATCGATGGATTTTGTGTTCGGGTTGCCTAGGACACAGTCGGGTCATAATAGCATCTTTGTGGTAGTCGATCGCTTTAGCAAAATGGCGGATTTTATAGCATGCAATAAGACTAATGATGCATCGCATTTTGCTAAATTGTTCTTTCGTGAAATAGTCAGATTGCATTGTATTCTAAAGACTATAGTTAGTGATTGGGATGTCAAGTTTTTGAGTCATTTTTGGCGCACATTGTGGTCTAGGCTAGGCACGAAGCTTTTGTTTTCCACGGCTGCACATCCGCAAACGGATAGGCAAACTAAAGTTGTTAATCGAACACTAACAACCTTGTTTCGAGCTTTAATTCAGAAAAATTTAAAAAGTTGGGAAAAATGTTTGCCACATGTAGAATTTGCATATAATAGGGCCATGCATTCCACTACATCTTATTCTCCGTTTGAAGTGGTTTATGGGTTTAATCCACTAACGCCTTTAGATGGTCAATTTCAAGTTTTAGCCAAAATTAATGGTAATGCATATATTATTGATTTGCCTAGTGAATTTGGTAATATTTCTAGCACGTTTAATGTTGGCGATCTTTCTTTGTATGACCTAGGTGATTCGAGGACGAATCCTATTGAGGAAGGGGGTAATAATGAGGAAGCTAACCCAAGAAGCTTTGTGAATGATCCATTGCAAGGAGTTGGAGAGATACGAATGGCCTTGGAATGAATTCTCAACCACACGAAACCCTCACCTTTGGATCGTTGTTCCACCAAGAATCACGAACAAGACAACAAAGACAATGCGGAATAACACAAACACGATAACACACAAAGGATGTTGAAACGGCAGTTTTGATTGAAAAGCAATCAAACCCAACACGCTATCACAAAAAGAATTCAATTCAACCTATGTAAATCAAGAGTTGAAAAGTTTTCAGTTTGGCTTGTTCTTCAAATCACGAACGGGTAAGTTCTTACTAAGGTCTTAGCTTAAGAATCACGGGTCTTATGAACATTCAACTGAAATCAATTGAATAATCACGTTTTTCACAACTTTTCACAGTTGCAAATAAGTTTAGCAAAGCTAAAGATTTCTCAAATTTCATATATCAAAATCGTGTAATAATGATGACCTTATATAGGAGTGAATTCGGCCATTAAGGAAACAAACCCCTAGAAGTTGCAAAGTGCAACTTTACTTCTTAACTAACTAACTAACAAACTAACTAACTAACTTTCCTAAACTCCAAGAAGCAAAAACCAATTTGACTTCTTAGTTTCCTGATCCTTTACTTGCCATTATCATGAAAGATAATTGGGCCAAGTAACTTATTACATAACCGAATTATTAAGTCAAAAAATAATGTTCAATTGACTTAATTTATTTAAAATAAATAAACCCTAATTGATTAAAGTGGCGTGATCCACATTAAGCCCAAAAGCACGCCTTCTTCATGGACTTGAATATTCGGCCTTAAGTAAGTTCTTCAAGGTGGATCATGAATTGTTATTGAAGAAACATGCGAAAGAACTCCTTGAGATGGTTCGGCATCCATAGCTTCACAATGTGATGACAATAAATTGTGCAAGGCTGCCTTCATTCTTTGACTCCTTGATCTTGTCATTGGTCCATCAAGATTCACTAATGGATCATGTGAACTCGGCCTCGGCACCATGGACATGGATGGATTGCTATCATTCCCTCCGTCCTCGAAAGGATTCGTCCTCGAATCACCAACATCAAACAAAGATAAATCAGTAACATTGAATGTAGATGATACATTGCGATACTCACTCGGAAGTTCAATCTTGTAAGCATTATCGCCTATCCTTTCCAAGACACGAAAAAGACCATCTCCTTATGAGAATCCATCCAAGAAATCTACTCCAAATCCTAATGGGAATAGGATTTCCAAGTCAAATCCTAATGGGAATAGGATTACCAAATTCAAATCCTAATGGGAATAGGATTACCAAGCTAAATCCTAATGGGAGTAAGATTTCCAAGCTCAATCCTAATAGGATTAGGATTCACCAATCATCATCTTATCCGAGTTCCATAGAAGCAAATCCTAATGATACTAGGATTCACAATCCTAATGGGATGAGGATTCATTTGTTCAAGGACTTTATTAAAGTCCAAGGAGGCGTGCTTGGGCTTTGCCATTTGTTGGATCACGTCTTTACTTAAGTAAATTTAGTGTTTAATTTGTGTTTTAATTAATTAAGTCCAATTGGTAATTAGTGGGCTTATTAATTTCGGGATTAAATAAATTAATTACATGGCCCAAGTTATCTTGCATGATAATGGCATGTAATGGGCTTATGGGCTAGTTAATTAGATTAGGAAGTTTTCCCTACTTTTTAGGAGATGTTTGGCAATTATCCCACATCGAAAAAATACCAAACATTGAGTCTTTTTGTAGCCTATATAAAGGCAACCCCTTTAACGTTTTTAATACAAGTTGAATATTGATAATTTTAGCTTTGCTAAAGTGTTTGTGCAGCCCTAAAACGTTGTGAAACAAAACGTGAATAATTCATCTAAGTTTAGTAGAATTTTCATAAGAACCGAGATCCTTAAGCTAAGACCTTTAGGTGATCTTACTTGTTCTTGATTTAAATAACACACCAAACTGAATTAATTCAACGCCTTGATTTACATAGGTTGAACTAAATTCGTTTGTAATAACGTGTTGGATGTGATTGATTTCAATCATTGATAGCCGTTCAATATCTTCATTGTTTTCTTGTTTAATTTCCACATTTTTCTTGTTTCTTGTTCTTGTTGTTCGTGTTGGTTGTGAAACAAACGATCCAAAGGAGTGGAACTCGTGTGGAGCTGGACTTCATCCTGCTCCATTCGTATCAAGTGGTATTAGAGCAAAGGTTGTCTCACAACACTCGGTAATCATCTTCCTTGCATGTCTTGAAATTTTCGTTTCGGTCCTTCCTTATTTTCACGTTTTTGCTTGCTGATTTGTGTTATCAGTTGCTGCTACTTTTGCGTTTTTTATTTGCGTCAATTCTGCACTCTTTGTTCATTGAATCATAGTGCTGAATTCTTGTTTCGTTTATTGAGTCTGCACGTCAAAAAAAAATTAGGGTTTCCAATTTTTAGGGTTTCGGTCTTATATCCATAGATTCATTGTTTCTTATCCTTTTGTCTTGCTTTCTTTTGTGTTAGTCTCATCCTTGTTTCTACTATATATTGTGTTTCGATCAAACTTTTACCACACTCGAAAAAGACAAGTTCCTGAACACTTTCTTGAACTTCTTGTTTTTCTTGAAAATTCCGAAAGTGCTAAAAATTGAATCTTGAAGCATCAACTTGTTCTTCTTGATATTTCTTACATCTTTTGTTAAAGTGGTATCTTCAAATTCAAAGTATTTGTTGAGTTCTTGAAAGATCTTTGTTGCTGAAATTAAGATTACAACATCAACCTTAAAGCCATAGTAAAATACTCGGTTGTTGTCCGAAAAGAAAAGAAAAAAAGAAAGAAAAGCCGTATAAAAAAAAGGCCGTGAATTTAAAAAAAAAAAGAGACCAAGTAGAAATCAGCCCAAAGGCAATTGGTCTAAGGTGAAAAAAAAAGAGAAAAAAATCGAACAGTTTTTCATTTATTTCCCGAATTGCAACACAAGAGAAAAGTCACAAATTGAAAATACCATAACTTCCTCAATCACATTTTCTTGTTATTTTCTCTACTTTCTGAATTCTGTAGTTTCTGAACTTCAATCATATTATATCCACAGTGATCTAAATTCTTCATAGACGTGATTTTGCTTCAAAACATCTTTGGTTTTGCTTGTTTGAATCTTGTTGCGGAATTATTTGGTTGAGAAGTGTTATTATAATCATTGAACAGTAAGTATCTATCGTGTGAGAGTTATAGATAGGATATACAAGAGAAAAGCCATCACACTAGAGAGGAGAGAACTACTCACCCAAATAGTGAGAACCTGAGAGGACTTCAATTGTTGTTTTCTTGTTTTCTTACTAACTTGTAGGTACCAATGGAGGGTGGTGATTCGAAACCACTCCAAGGAGTTTCTTGTTTATTGAACCAAAGAATTCTAAATGCACTACCACAAATTGATGATGATTTGTCTCAACGTGAAAATATCTTTCATACCCGATGTATGGTTAACGATAAAATTTGTAGTGTGATCATTGATAGTAGGAGTTGCACTAATGTGGCAAGTACTTTACTTGTCAAGAGGATGAATCTATCTTGTTCAAAACATCCAAAGCCATATAAACTTCAATGGCTTAACAATTCCGCCGAGACTAGAATTACCAAGCAGGTAAACGTGCCATTCAAAATTGGTAAATATGAAGATGAAGTCTTGTGCGATGTGGTTACAATGGAGGCCGGTCACATCCTTCTTGGAAGACATTAGCAATTTGATCAAGATGTTGTGTATCATGCCAAGAAGAATTACTACAATTTCGAGCACAAAGGTAAATAGTTCAACCTTAGGCCTTTGAATCCGTCTCAAGTTTTTGAAGACCAAGCGAGACTTGCAACAGCTTGTAGTAAATTGCGTGATGAAGAAGCAAAAGAAAAGAGTGAGCTAGAAAAGCAGAAGAATGTAACTACTAGTGTAGGCCGAGATCTTGTAATTAGTGTTAAAAGTCAAAAGAGTGACTTAGTTAGCATAGGCTGTAAGCAAAATAAGTGTAATAGAAAGAGTGAGTATGGGAGTTCATTGAGAGCTAAACAACAACATCTTGTACTTTTGAATTCTAGTGATCACGATTTGTATTGTTTGCTGCCTAGTTCTTTTGTCTTGCAGGTTTTTGGAGTTCCGAAGTGCTTAATGGAGTTAGAAACAACTCATTATCAATTGGAAGGAGTCCAACCTACCTTAGCTTGTTTTCCACAAGGTAAGCAAGGTAAGTTAGGTAAGTATGAAAGCTTTTTGGTTGATTTCAATGATTTATATGTCAAGAACTTTGTTAACATCAATAATATTGATTTTCAAAGTTTGTATTCTGTTTTGAATCAATTTCAATGTCTTTCACATAGCTTGAAACATTAGTTCGAAATTTTATACGTGTATTAAAGTCCGATGGTTTGTGTTTTGGTAAGCAAATTATTTCACATAATTCTTCAATTATGAAATCCAACTATTTTATATTGAATGAGTTTATGTATAGTTTCTTAACATGTTATGTTGCTTATTTAATACATGAGTTGTATTCTCGGTTTTGTAATTATAATTTCGACCAAACTCAAACCTTTGTATGCAGTAATTCAAGTGTTAATTATAATGACTCTACTTGCTGGATTGATTATTCTTTTGATTATTTGTTTCGTGACTTTGCTCACATCCATCAAGTTCAAAGAGGTCCTTTGGTAATTCAACACTTGTATGGTAAGTTATCTCAGTTCTCAATATCTTTACAATTCCAAAAGGTAAAATATTGTGTTTGCATCCATTTATTAGATTGTTTACATTCTTTTTTTATTCTTTGGAATTGTAATTTCTTATTTGATAACTTAAGCAAGCTTGCAAAGAGTTTAAAACGTATTTCTTGTGACTTACATTTAATCCGGGATGTATATATATTTAATTGCTATGAATATTCTTATGAATCCTTGGATAATATTTGTAATTACATTAATATATGTTTAAGTTATTCTCTTACTTTACATATTAAAGTCGTTAATTTCTATGTTAGTACTAGTGTGTCAATGCATGTTGTTAGAGAGTTTCTTTTGCATAGTTTCATATCATGTGTCTTTATTTGAAGTATTATATTTTAAGTTATTTTGTGTTGCATGTAGTAATAGGTTTTCTGATTTGCATTTAATACATGATGTTTATTTGCATAATTGTTATGAATTTTCTTTAACAATATCGTGTTTATATGTTTCATGCATACATAAATATTCTGCCAAAGAAAGTTTATCTTATACACTTGTTTTGATCTCACAGAATATTATGCATTGTTGGTCGAGAATTGTTTCATTCCAATTCGACTTGATTGTTGTGGAGTTCGTGATATTGGTGTTTGATCCAGGAGTTCAATTCAAGATTCGAGAACGAATCCTTTTCGAGGAGTGAGGGAATGATGAGAATCCATCCAAAAAATCTACTCCAAATCCTAACGGGAATAGGATTTCCAAGTCAAATCCTAATGGGAATAGGATTACCAATTTCAAATCCTAATGGGAATAGGATTACCAAGCTAAATCCTAATGGGAGTAGGATTTCCAAGCTCAATCCTAATAGTATTAGGATTCACCAATCATCATATTATCCGAGTTCTATAGAAGCAAATCCTAATGATACTAGGATTCACAATCCTAATGGGATTAGGATTCATTTGTTCATGGACATTATTAAAGACCAAGAAGGCATGCATGGGCTTTGCCATTTGTTGGATCACGTCTTTACTTAAGTAATTTTAGGGTTTAATTTGTGCTTTGCCATTTTAGGGCTTTGCCATTTGTGTTTAATTTGTGTTTTAGTTAATTAGATTAGGAAGTTTCCCCTACTTTTTAGGAGATGTTTGGTAATTATCCCACATCGAAAAAATACCAAACATTGAGTCTTTTTGTAGCCTATATAAAGGCAACCCCTTTAACGTTTTTAATACAAGTTGAATATTGATAATTTTAGCTTTGCTAAAGTGTTTGTGCAGCCCTAAAAAGTTGTGAAACAAAACGTGAATAATTCTTCTAAGTTTAGTAGAATTTTCATAAGAACCGAGATCCTTAAGCAAAGACCTTTAGGTGATCTTACTTGTTCTAGATTTAAAGAACACACCAAACTGAATTAATTCAACGCCTTGATTTACATAGGTTGAACTAAATTCGTTTGTAATAACGTGTTGGATGTGATTGATTTTAATCATTGATAGCCGTTCAATATCTTCATTGTTTTCTTGTTTAATTTCCGCATTTTTCTTGTTTCTTGTTATTGTTGTTCGTGTTGGTTGTGAAACAAACGATCCAAAGGAGTGGAACTCGTGTGGAGCTGGACTTCATCCTACTCCATTCGTATCATCTCCTCTTGGATGAAGTTTAGACTTCCTCTTTTCAGGAAACCTTTCCTTCCTCAAGTGAATCCAAACCCAATCTCCTGGTTCGAAAATTGCTTGTTTTCTACCTCTATTAGCTTGCTTAGCATATTGCTCATTTCGCCTCTGAATATTAGCTCGAACCCTTTCATGTAACTCCCTAACAAAATCAGCTTTCTTTTTACCTTCAACATTAACAAACTCATTAATAGACAAAGGCAAAATATATAAAGGAGTTATAGGATTGAAACAGTATACAATTTCAAAAGGTGAAAGATTAGTAGTACTATGAACAGTCCTATTGTAAGCAAACTCAATGTGAGGTAAACAACTCTCCCAATTCTTTAAGTTTTTCTGAATGAGAGCACGTTGTAAAGTAGACAAGGTGCGATTAACTATTTCAGTTTGACCATCAGTTTGTGGATGTGCAACAGTAGAAAATAACAACTTAGTGCATAATTTATTCCATAGAGTACACCAAAAGTGGGAAAAAAATTTAACATCTCTATCACTAACTATACTCTTAGGAATTCCATGCAAACGAACAATTTCCTTAAAGAACAAATCAACAATATGTGTAGCATCATTAGGCTTAGAACAAGCAATAAAATGCGACATTTTGCTAAATCTATCAACTACAACAAATATGCTATCATGACCAGTGCGTGACCTAGGCAAACTGATGCGAATGTATGGCCGAGGCTCTAGCTCCTGGACCAATTTCGATCTCCACAATGTAGGACCGTGCTGCACAATCAAGTTATTGCACGAACACAAACAACCAAACTCGGCGGAAAGGAAATCAAAGGAAAAATGCCAAGTATTGAAGTAAATCAAACCCCACGTTTTAATACAAAAACACTCGACTCAACTCATGAAAATTCATGAATTAAACTTTGTCAATTTGGCCTGTTCTCGAAATCAAGAACAATGGTGAAGTCACCTAAAGGTCACGCTAAAGGCTAAACTTCTACAATGGAGAATTAAATAATTCAACAAAGCTTTGATAACACAAAGTGTTAATCACAATTTCAGCAAAGCTAAAACTTTCATTCATCAATCTATATGAAAAACGTTACAATGCTTTCTCTTTATATAGAGAATAGCTTCGGCCTTGCTTAGAAGGAAAAGGAAATAAAACCCTAGAAGTTGCAAAGTACAACTTGACTTCTTAGCTAACTAACTAACTAACAAACTAACAACTTAGTTTCCTAAAAGGAAGCAAGGAAAACACGATTTTGCTTACTTGACTTAAACGTGTAAATGCTCCTAAGTTTCAGGAGATTACTTTCATAAACTCCAAGAAGGAAAAACCAATTTGTCTTCTTAAGTTTCCTAAACTTTTACTTGCCTTTATCATGTAAGATAATTGGGCTAAGTAACTTATTAACAACCAATTAATTAAAGCCCACATTAAGTGTTTTGGACTTAATTAATTAACAACAAAATAAATCCTAAAAATTACACAATGGCGTGATCCATTCTAAAGCCCAAATACACGCCTCTCTTTTGGACTTCAATTCGGCCAAGTTATTTCTTCAAGGTGGAATTTCCTTAAGCTCGAATGTAGAACTCCTAGGAACTTCATCATGAATGGTTATTGAAGAA
This sequence comes from Ophiorrhiza pumila, assembly GCA_016586305.1. Lineage (NCBI taxonomy): Eukaryota > Viridiplantae > Streptophyta > Magnoliopsida > Gentianales > Rubiaceae > Ophiorrhiza > Ophiorrhiza pumila. The sequence continues at coordinate 11,748,236 of BLIW01000008.1, read as the reverse complement.
ATATGCCAAAGGACTTGATGTTGAGATGGTAGAGAAGGTTCGGCCTCCAAGTCTTCACAATGTGATGACAATAAACTGTGTAAAGCTTCTTTCATCCTTTTGCTCCTTGATCTTGTCATTGGACCATCAAGATTCTTTAATGGATCGTGCAAGCTCGGCTTTGGCACCTTGGACGTGGACGGATTGCTATCATTCCATCCCTCCTCAAAAAGATTCGTCCTCGAATCACCTACATCATACAAAGATATATCAGAAGCATTGAATGTAGATCAAACATTGCCATACTCACTTGGAAGTTCGACCTTGTAAGCATTGTCTCCTATCCTTTCCAAAACACGAAAAGGACCATCTCCTCTTGGATGAAAGTTTAGATTTCCTCTTTTCAGGAAACCTTTCCTTCCTCAAGTGAATCCAAACCCAATCTCCTTGTTCGAAAATCACTTTCTTCATTCCTTTATTGGCTTGCTTAGCAAACTGTTCATTACGCCTCTCAATGGAATTTTGAACCCTTTCATGTAACCTCTTAACAGATTCAGCTTTCTTTTTACCTTCAACATTAACAAACTCATTAATAGGCAAAGGCAAAATATCAAGTGGAGTCAAAGGATTGAACCCATACACAATCTCAAATGGCGAACATGATGTCGAACTATGAAAAGTCCTATTATAAGCAAACTCAATATGTGGAAGACAACTTTCCCAATTCTTTAAGTTTCTTTGGATAATGGCTCGAAGAAAGGTAGATAAAGTGCGGTTAACTACTTCAGTTTGTCCATCAGTTTGTGGATGTGTAACAGTAGAAAACAACAATTTAGTGCCTAACTTATTCCATAAAGTACGCCAAAAGTGAGACAAGAATTTTACATCCCTATCACTAACAATACTTTGTGGAATGCCATGCAATCTAACAATTTCGTTAAAGAACAAATCAGCAATATGTGTAGCATCATTATTCTTGGAACATGCAATAAAATGTGCCATTTTACTAAATCGATCTACTACTACAAATATGCTATCTTTACCATTGCGAGACCTACGTAATCCAAGTACAAAATCCATAGAAATATCAATCCAAGGATGACTAGGAACAGGCAAAGGTGTATACAAACCATGAGGCATGATTTTTGATTTTGCATGCTTACACACAATACATTTATCACAAACACTTTTCACATCTTTAATCATATTAGGCCAATAAAAGTGTTCATTCAAAACAGCAAGTGTCTTAGCAATACCAAAATGCCCCATTAACCCTCCCCCATGGGTTTTCTTAACAAGTAATTCACGAATGGAACAAAGTGGTATGCACAATTTATCTTTTCGAAACAAGAAACCATCATGCAAATAATAGTCACCATTCGGTTTTAACACACATTCATTAAAGGCGGCTTTGAAATCATTATCATCTTTGTACAAATCTTTTATCAATTCAAATCCAAGTAACTTAGCATGCATATAGGTAAATAATGTATATCTCCTAGATAATGCATCAGCTACAATATTTTCTTGACCAGATTTATACTTAATCACATATGGAAAAGTTTCAATAAATTCTAACCATTTAGCATGCCTCTTATTCAGTTTACCTTGAGTCTTCAAGAATTTAAGGCTTTCATGATCAGAATGAATTATAAACTCTTTAGGCCATAAGTAATGCTGCCAAACCTTTAATGACCTTACCAAAGCATACAACTCCTTATCATAAGTTGCATACTTTAAAGCTGCCCCATTAAGCTTTACACTAAAGTAAGCCACGAGTCTTGATTCCTGCATCAAAACAGTACCAATACCAATCCCGGAGGCATCACAGTGTATCTCAAAAGCTTTATGAAAATTTGGCAATGCAAGAAGAGGGGCGTGAGTCAATTTTTCTTTAAGGACGTTAAAAGCGTTTTCATGTTTGGTTTTCCATTCAAACACAACATTCTTTTTAACAAGTTCATTTAAAGGTGCATCTATAGAACTAAAGTCTTTAACAAACCTTCTATAGAAACTTGCCAAACCATGAAAACTCCTAACATTACTAGCACATGTAGGTCTCGGCCACTCCTTAATAGCCTTGACTTTTGACTCATCAACAGAAATATCTTGAGAACTAACAACATAACCCAAAATGATAATTGATTCCATACAAAAAGAACACTTTTTAAGGTTAGCATACAATCTGTTCTCACGCAAAAAAACAAACACTTGTTTTAAATGTTCAACATGTTCATCAAGTGATTTGCTATAAAAAAGGATGTCATCAAAATAGACCACAACAAATTTTCCAATGAAATTTTAAAAAACATGATACATTAGCCTCATAAAAGTACTAGGTGCATTAGTTAGACCAAAAGGCATGACTAACCATTCATACAATCCATACTTTGTTTTAAAGGCTGTTTTCCATTCATCACCCTCTTTAATTCGAATTTGATAGTAGCCACTCTTCAAATCACTCTTGGTGAAAATACATGAACCATACAATTCATCAAGCATATCATCTAATCTAGGGATTGGATGTCTATACTTAATGGTGATTTTGTTTATGGCACGACAATCAACGCACATTCCCCAAGATTCATCATTTTTAGGTACAAGAATAACTAGAACGGAACAAGGACTTAGAGATTCACGCACAATACCTTTGTCAAGGAGTTCATCCACTTGTCGTTGAATCTCTTTTGTTTCCTCCGGATTTGCTCCATAGGCTGGACGATTTGGAATTTGAGCTCCTGGTATGAAATCAATTTCATATTCAATACCTCGAATAGGTGGCAAACCTATTGTTAAGTCCTCAGGAAACACGTCACTAAATTCCTGCAAAAGAGATAAAACAACACTAGGCAAGGAAGCAAGGTTATCACTATCAACAATAAGTACAAAGTCCTTTCGGATCATTAAATACAGTGGTTGCCTATCTAGTATTGCTCTCTTAACATCACTCTTAGAAGCAAAATAACTAGACTTTGAACTATCTAACTTTTGGCTATTACAAGTTTTATCAACATCATCAGTGCTTAAACTAGATACATTCTTTTTATGCTCTTGTTCTTTCTTTTCCTTTGCTTCTTGGTCAGTTATCTCACGAAAAGCTTGCACAATCCTTGATTGATCTTCAAAAGCTTGAAACGAACTCAATACTCTAAGGTTGTACTTTCGGCATTCGTAATCAAAAGAATAATAATTCTTCTTTGCATGATATGTAACATCCTGATCAAATTGCCACTGTCTACCAAGTAAAATATGACTAGCTTCCATTGGAACAACATCACACACAATCTCATCAACATACTTCCCAATAGTGAATAAAAATTTAACTTGTTTAGTCACTTTACTTTCGGCAGTGTTGTTTAACCATTGAAGCTTATATGGTTTTGGATGTTTCATGCAAGTCAAGTTCAACTTCTTAACAAGTATAATGTGCTTGCCACATTTGTACAACTACTACTCTCAACAATCACACTACAAATCTTTCCATGAACCATGCATCGTGTGTGAAATATGTTATCTCTTTGAGAGAAATCATTCTCAATTAGTGGTTGTGCACTAAGAACACGTCGAGTAACTAAAGAGAATTCACCAACCTTATATGTAGTAAGATCTTCACTACCTTCATCACTTTGGTACTTCTCTTTAAGTGGTGGCATGTCGGCACATTCTTCATCACTTTCAACCTCTCCATTATCATGAATGATCATTAATTTGCAAGTTGGGCAGTCAGATTTATAATGACCATAACCTTGACACTTGTAACATCTAATGTCCCTTAACCTCTCATTAGGATTTGACGTCGACTTGGTGGAAGATTCAGCAAGTTGGCGGACTATTTTGGGAACATTGTTTGAAGTGTTTGAGGGCTGATTTGATGTGAAGGACTTTGGCTTTGTGGATGGCGTGAATGGAGTTGTGTTCGACTATTGATCTCTTCTCCAAAGCGGCAATGGTGGTTGGAAGTTTCGACCCTTTCCCTTTATGAGTTTCTCAATTTTATAGCTTTGTGAACAAGTTCATTAAGATTAATGTAACTTTGAAGATCAACTTGATAAGCCAATTCGGAATTCATACCTCTAAGGAACCTCTCAATGGTTGAGTCGGGATCCTCTTAAACATTGGTCTTTATCATTAAAGCTTCCATCTTATGGTAATAATCTTCAACTGTTCGGCTACCTTGTACAGGGGAATACAACTTTCGGTTGAGCTCTCTATTATAATGGGAAGGAACATACTTCTTTGTCATGATTGTTTTTATTTGGTTCCAAGTCTTGACTGGCATTTCACCATCTTGGCACCTAGTTCGAACAACTTCATCCCACCAAAGACTAGCATAATCTTTAAGGTGCATAAAAGCAAGACGATATTGCTTTTTCTCGGGAACTTCATTACCTTCAAAGAAGTGTTCTAACTCTCGAACCCAATCTAGATAACCTCTCAATGGTTGAGTAGGGATCCTCTTGAACATTGGCCTTTATCATTATAGCTTGCATCTCATGGTAATAATCTTCAACTGTTCGGCTACTTTGTACAAGGGAATGCAACTTTCGGTTGAGCTCTCTATTATAATGGGAAGGAACATACTTCTTTCTCATGATTGTTTTCATTTGGTTCCAAGTCTTGATTGGCCTTTCACCATCTTGGCATCTAGTTCGAACAACTTCATCCCACCAAAGCCTAGCATAATCTTTAAGGTTCATAAAAGCAAGACGATATTGCTTTTTCTCAGGAACTTCATTACCTTCAAAGAAGTGTTCTAACTCTCGAACCCAATCTAGATAAGCTTCGGAATCTGATTTTCCATGAAAGGTAGAGATGGTGAGTTTAACAGAATCAATTGAAATCTTAGACTTTTTACCTTTATTAGAAACACTCGTGTTCTCCTACTCCTCCTCATTATCATCATCGGACTCATCATCATCAAACTTAAGCTTCTTTGAAGTAGAACTTTTAGAAGCCAATTCCAAGTTATCAAGTCGGATGTTGATCTTTTGAAGCATATTGAAAAGGACTTCATTAGCTAACTTTTGTTCGGCCTGGGTGATCTTTTTATCACCGGTTTCTCCCTCCATTGTTACCTGCAAATTAGTAAAGAAAACACAAGAACATATATAGATAAATCCTCACGGGTTCCTCACTAATGGTTAGTAGGTACTCTCCACTCTATTTAGGAAGTGTTCTCTCTTGTTTATCCTATCTAATGCTCTCAAGTAATGAATTTGTTTGGACTATTGAGACTTACCAAGTTCAATAATTTTGATAACAAGTCTCAATCAATAAGTTCCACACAATAAACTTTCACAAGTAAAATCAAGAGAATTATCAAAGAAAACACGTCACAAGAGATTTAAGAACACATGTGGGTTGAAACTAATTTAACTTCAGAAACTAAGGGAAACAAAAAGTAGACTCTAAGACGAAGAAAACGTAATTTGAATCACTTGAATCCGAGTTGTATTAAACAATATATGGCTAAACTATTGTAACGACACTTTTTTTGCAGAGTTTCAGACGTACCTTTCTGACGCCTCACACCGTCCAAAACTAATGTACTGGAACGACACTTTTTTTGCAGAGTCAAGTTTTCAAATTTAGTGCCTTCGGAATTTCAAGAAAGTGTTCAAGAACTTGTCTTTTTTTAGTGGGGTAAAAGTTTGATTAAAATGCAATATGGAGGCAACACAATGATGAAACTAACACAAAAGAAAGATCAAGAATCGGATAAGAAACAAGGAAGTTATGATCTTAAGAACTGAAACTAGGGTTTTGAAGAAACCCTAATTTGACACCCTAATGTTTTGGATGTGACAAACAGCAATAAAGACTCAAGAATTCCACACTATGATGATGAACAAAACAATGCAGAATTGACTCTATAAAAACAGCAGCAAAACGCAAAGAAAACAACTCAAGAAGAACGCAAAAAGACGCAAAACGCGAAACTAGACTAGGATGACTTTTCGGGCAGAATTTCAGCAAACAATGTTCATGCGATTTTAACGAAATAACTGGATGAATTGAACATGAATTAAGACAGCAAGGACTCAAAAAAAGCAGCAAAAGAGAAGCAAAAACTGCAGCAGATTTGAAGCAAAAACAGCAAGAATTCGCTACACAGAACAGTAAGAATGCGGAAGACAATAAGAATGGATTAACCTGAAATTTTAGGGCAACAACTTGTTCTCTGATACCAATTGATGCGAATGTATGGCCGAGGGTGTAGCTCCTGGACCAATTTCGATCTCCACAATGTAGGACCGTGCTACACAATTATGTTATTCCACGAACACAAACAACCAAACTCGGCGGAAAGGAAATCAAAGAAAAAACGCCAAGTATTGAAGTAAATCAAACCCCACGTTTTAATACAAAAAGATTCGACTCAACTCATGAAAATTCATGAATTAAACTTTGTCAATTTGGCCTGTTCTCGAAATCAAGAACAATGATGAAGTCACCTAAAGGTCACGCTAAAGGCTAAACTTCTACAATGGTATATTAAATAATTCAACAAGGCTTTGATAACACAAAGTGTTAATCACAATTTCAGCAAAGTTAAAACTTTCATTCATCAATTTATATGAAAAATGTTACAATGCTTTCTCTTTATATAGAAAATAGCTTCGGCCTTGCTTACAAGGAAAAGGAAATAAAACCCTAGAAGTTGCAAAGTACAACTTAACTTCTTAGCTAACTAACTAACTAACTAACAAATTAACAACTTAGTTTCCTAAAAGGAAGCAAGCAAAACACGGTTTTTCTTCCTTGACTTAAACGTGTAATGCTCCTAAGTTTTAGAAGATTACTTTCCTAAACTCCAAGAAGCAAAAACCAATTTGTCTTCTTAAGTTTCCTAAACTTTTACTTGCCTTTATCATGTAATATAATTGGGCCAAGTAACTTATTCACAACCAATTAATTGAAGCCCACATTAAGTGTTTTGGACTTAATTAATTAACAAAAAAATAAATCCTAAAAATTACACAATGGCGTGATCCATTCCAAAGCCCAAATACACGCCTCTCCTTTGGACTTCAATTCTGCCAAGTTATTTCTTCAAGATGGAATTTCCTTAAGCTCCAATGTAGAACTCCTAGGAACTTCATCATGAATGGTTATTGAAGAAATATGCCAAAGGACTTGATGTTGAGATGGTAGAGAAGGTTTGGCCTCCAAGTCTTCACAATGTGATGACAATAAAGTGTGCAAAGCTTCTTTCATCCTTTTGCTCCTTGATCTTGTCATTGGACCATCAAGATTCTTTAATAGATCATGCAAGCTCGGCTTTGGCACCATGGATGTGGACGGATTGCTATCACAAACCAAGTACAAAATCTATAGAAATATCAATCCAAGGATGACTAGGAACAGGCAAAGGTTGATACAAACCATGAGGCTTTACTTTAGATTTTGATTGTTTACACACAATGCATTTATCACAAACACTTTTAACATCTTTAATCATGTTAGGCCAATAAAAGTGTTCATTCAAAACAGCAAGTGTTTTAGCAATACCAAAGTGCCCCATTAACCCTCCCCCATAGGTTTCTTTAACAAGTAAATCTCGAATGGAACATTGGGGAATGCATAATTTATCTTTCTTAAACAAGAAATTATCATGCACATAGAACTCACCCTTCGGTTATGTCACAAAAAGATCATAGGTGGCGGCAAAATCTTTATCTTCCTTATACAAGTCTTTAATCAATTAAAAACCAAGTAACTTAGCATGTAAGTAAGTAAACAAAGTATACCTTCTAGACAATGTATCAGCCATAACATTCTCATGTCCGGACTTGTATTTAATCACATATGGAAAAGATTCAATGAATTACAACCATTTAGCATGCCTTTTATTCAACTTACCTTGAGTTTTCAAAAATTTAAGGCTTTCATGATCAGAATGAATTATGAATTCTTTCGGCCATAAATAATGTTGCCAAACCTGTAATGACCTTACCAAAGCATACAACTCCTTGTCATAAGTTGCATACTTCAAAGCTGCCCCATTAAGCTTTTCACTAAAGTAAGACACGGGCCTTGATTCCTGCATCAAAACAGCACCAATACCAATCCCTGAGGCATCACAGTGTATCTCAAAAGCTTTATTGAAATTCGGTAATACAAGCAAGGGGGCGTGAGTCAATTTATCTTTTAGTGTGTTAAATGCGTTTTCATGTTCCTTATTCCACACAAAAGTGACATTCTTTTTAACAAGTTCATTTAAAGGTGCAGCTATAGAACTAAAGTCTTTAACAAACCTCCTATAAAAACTTGCTAATCCATGAAAACTTCTAACATCACTAGCATTTTGTGGTCTCGGCCATTCTATAATAGCTTTGACTTTTGACTTATCAACTGAAATTCCTTGAGAACTAACAACATAACCCAAAAAGATATTAGATTCTAAACAAAAAGAACACTTTCTGAGGTTAGCATACAATTTGTTCTCACGCAATATAGCAAACACATTATTAAGATGTTCAACATGCTCTTCAAGTGATTTGCTATAAATAAGGATGTCATCAAAGTATACTACAACAAATTTGCCAATAAAGTGACAAAAAATATGAGTCATAAGTATCATAAAAGTACTAGGTGCATTAGATAAACCAAAAGGCATAACTAACCATTCATACAACCCATACTTTGTTTTAAAAGCTGTTTTCCATTCATCACCTTCTTTCATGCGAATTTAGTATTATCCACTTTTCAAATCAATCTTGGTAAAAATAGAAGAACCATGCAATTCATCAAGCATATCATCTAATCTAGGAATTGGATGTCTATACTTAATGGTAATCTTATTAATAGCACGACAATCAATACACATTCTCCAAGATTCATCCTTTTTAGGGACTAGAATAACATGAACTGAACAAGGACTTAGAGACTCACGAATAATACCTTTGTCAAGGAGTTCATCCACTTGACGTTGAATCTGTTTTGTTTCCTTAGGATTTGATCTATAAGCTGGACCATTTGGAATTTGCGCCCTAGGTATGAAATCAATTTGATATTCAATACCTCGAATAGGTGGTAAACCTATTGGTAATTCCTCGAGAAACACATCACTATATTCCTGCAAAAGAGAGTAAACAGCAATAGGCAAAGAAGCAAGGTTATCACTATCAATAATAAGTACAATGTCCTTCCGAATCATTAAATACAATGGCTGCCTATCTATTAATGCTCTCTTAATATCGCTAGAAGAAGCAAAATAACAAGACTTCTTAACATCTAAGTGGATTTTCAGCTTTGTCGCACTTTAGTAGTTGGGTTGTAACTCTCTCGTTTTAGCTCCAAATTAGGTGATTCAAATGGCTATGGAAAGCTAAGACAAAGAGTTACAACTTTCGTGTTTTAAGATTCTTTTAATTCACAGTGCATCATGGTCGAATTTTGGCTGGAAGTTGCTGCCATAAAACATTGTGTTCTTGAGTTTTCAGGAAATTGGCTAAGTCTTGGAACTCTGATTTTCAGGATTATGGCAGAGCAGTAGAAGGCGTGAAGCTCTGAGGCGGGAAGGCGTGAATTCGTAAAGGCTGAATTGCGTGGAAGCTCGTGGAGATGCTGAAAGCATTAACAACCCAGGCTCAAAGGCGTGTTTCGACTCTGATTCCTTCACTTGAGTTCTGAGCAGAGAAGGCGTGGAAGCTGAAGCTGGAAGGCGTTGGATGGCTGAAGATTGGAGCAGAGGCGTGAAATTCGTTGGCTTGAAGGCGCAGGTTTGCTGAGAGATTTCTTCAACTTCGAATCTTCACCTTTTGGGCTGATTTTAGACATTTCTTTTAAGGACACTTTTGTAATATTGCTATTACAAGATGAACTAGCTATTACATTTTGTTTCACTTGTTCTTTCTTCTCCTTTGCGGCATTCATATCTCTAGTAGCTTGTATGATTTTAGTTTGATCTTCAAATACTTGTGCCGGAGTTAAAGCTCGAAGATTAAACTTTTTGGCTTCATGTACAAAGCTATAGAAATTTTTCTTAGCATGATAAAGTACATCACAATCAAATTGCCAAGGTCTACCAAGCAAGATATGACTTGCTTCCATTGGAACCACATCAGATATAATAGTATCAACATATTCCGCAATGGTAAAAGTAAACTTAACTTGTTTTGTGAGTCGAGTATCAACTGAATTATTCAACCATTGAAGACGGTATGGTTTAGGATGTTTCATACAATTCAAATTCAGTTTGTTCACAAACAAGGTGCTCGCCACATTTGTGCAACTACTACTATCAATAATCACACTACAAATCTTATTTTGCACTAAACATCTTGTGTGAAATATGTTTTCTCGTTGCATCAAGTCATCATCAACTAAATGTTGAACATTAAGAACACGGCGAGAAACTAAAGAATAGTTACCAACATCATATTTATAAGATTCAAGCTCTTCACCTTCATTACTTGATTCATGTTGGTACTTCTCCTCAAAAGGTGGCATGTCGGCACAATCATCATCACTTACCACCTCACCACTATCAAGAGTAATCATCAATTTTCGAGTGGGACAATCAGATTGCATATGTCCATACCCTTGACATTTATAACATCGAACATCTCTTAATCTTGGGGCTGAAGTTGTGGCCGATTTTGGGATAGTTTCAACAGCCTTTGGGACTGATTTTGGGACGTTTGAAGGTGCTCTTGATGGCTGGTTTGAGGTGAATTGGTGCGGCTTTGTGGCTGGGGAAAAAAGGACAACATTCGGTTTTTGTTCCCTTCGCCAAGGTTGTGGCGGTTGTGAGAACTTATTCTTCCCCTTTATATGCCTGTCAATCTTAATAGCTTTATGCACAAATTCATTTATATCAACATAACTTTGCAAGTCCACATGATAAGATAAATCAGAATGCATACCTCACAAAAACCTCTCTATAGTAGAGTCGGGATCCTCTTGGACATTAGCCTTGAACATCAAAGTTTCCATCTCATGGTAATACTCCTCAACTGATTTAGTACATTGCACAAGTGAGCGCAATTTCTATTCAATTCACGGTTGTAATGAGAAGGGACATACTTTTTCCTCATAAGCATCTTCATTTGGCTCCAAGTCTTGACTGGCCTTTCACCATCTTGATGTCTAGACCTTATAACTTCATCCCACCATAAACTAGCATAATTCTTGAGGTGCATATAAGCAAGTCGGTACTTGTCTTTTTTGGGGTAATCATGGCCTTTAAAGAAGTGCTCAAGCTCACGAACCCAATCAAAATAAGCATCGGGATCTGCTTTACCATGGAAAGTAGGGATTGTTAATTTAACAGAACCAATTGAAATCTTAGTTTTGTCATCTTTCTTTGGAGAATCCGAGACCTCCTCCTCATCAATCTCTTCCTCGGATGCTTCCTCATCAAGTTTAAGTTTCCTTGAGGTGGATCCTTTAGAATTAGACACCAAATTATCAAGCCGGAGATTAATCTTTTACAACATATTAAAAAGTACTTCATTAGCAAACTTTTGCTCGGCTTCGGTTATAGGTCTAACACCTTGAGGTGTTTTATCATCTCCCTCCATTGTACCTGCAAGTTAGTATAGAAAACAAGAAGAAAACAACAATGTAGTCCTTTCGGGTTCTTACAATTTGGGTAAGTAGGTACACTCCTCACTAGTGTGAAGGCTTTTCTCGTGTATACCCTAAACTAATACTCTTAATCTATGGAACTTACTGGTTCAATGATTATAAGAACACATCTCAACCGAAATATTCAACAACAAGATTCACACAAGTTAAATCAAAGAAGTTTTTACACAAATCACGTCACAAAAGTATTTAAGAACACGTGTGGGTATAACTTGATAGCTTCAGAAACTAGGATATTCCGAAAGTAGACTCAAAGACGAAGAAAACGCAATTTGAATCACTTAATTCCGAGTTGTATTGAGCAAGATATGGCACTTTCAATATTGGTGATTTTTCAAAGAGCAAACAAGAACTTTAGTTCTTTTCTTGGGCTGTCTTTTTTTTTATGGTCCGACTTTTTTTTTTTAATTGAGCCTCTTTTTTTTTTTTTTTAATTCGGCCTCTTTTTTTTTTTGTTCGGACAACCTTGTACAAATCAAAACTTTAAGGTTTTAAGACAAGAACCTAGTACAAGTACTTGGGTTTAAGGTTGTTGTCTTGTCTTATGTTGTTCAAACCTTAATTTCTTCAAAATTTTCAGCCAACAAGAATTTCAAATAACTCACCAAATATAAGGAATTTCAATATGCTTCTTTAACAAGATAATCAAGATTTGCAACAAGAAGCAAGAATCAAGCTCAAGATTCAAATTTTGAGACTTTTGGAATTTCAAGAAAATCAAGATTTTCAAGAAAGTGGTCAAGAATTCGTCTTTTTGAGATGGTGAAAAAGTTTGATCCAAACACACTATAATGTAGACAAAATGATGAAACTAACACAAAAGAAAGATCAAGAATCGGATAAGAAACATGGAAGTTATGATCTTAAGACCGAAACTAGGGTTTTGAAGAAAACCTAATTTGACAACCCTAATGTTTGGACGTGACAATCAGCAATGAAGACTCAAGAATTCCACACTATGATGATGAACAAAACAATGCAGAACATAGACTCCAAAAACAGCAGCAAGACGCAACAAAAATCAGCAAGAAAGCAACACAAAAGACGCAAAATCGAGAAGCAAGATGAAGAACAATTTCGGGCAGATTTGAGCAGGTAATTTGCATGCGATTTTTACGAAATTAATGAATAAACCTATCACAACCTAGGACAACAAGATGGACGCACAAACAGTAGCAAAGACGACGCAAAATCTGCAGCAAAAAGAACGACAGCAAGACAGCAAGAATGACGCAACAACAAGAGTTAAAACCGAGAAGAAGAAGCAATCGAAAAACCTGAATTTTTTATGAAGAACCTTGGGATTTGATACCAATTTGATACGAATGGCCTTGGAATGAATCCTCAACCACACGAAACCCTCACCTTTGGATCGTTGTTCCACCAAGAATCACGAACAAGACAACAAACACAATGCGGAATAACACAAACACGATAACACACAAAGGATGCTGAAACGGCAGTTTTGATTGAAAAGCAATCAAACCCAACACGCTATCACAAAAAGAATTCAATTCAACCTATGTAAATCAAGAGTTGAAAATTTTTCAGTTTGGCTTGTTTTTTAAATCAAGAACAGTTCTTCCTGAGGTCTTAGCTTAAGAATCACGGGTCTTATGAACATTTAACTGAAATCAATTGAATAATCACGTTTTTCACAACTTTTCACGGCTGCAAAAAGTTTAGCAAAGCTAAAAATTTCTCAAATTTTATATATCAAAATCGTGTAACAATGATGGCCTTATATAGGAGTGAATTCGGCCATTAAGGAAACAAACCCTAGAAGTTGCAAAGTGCAACTTTACTTCTTAACTAACTAACAAACTAACAAACTAACTTTCCTAAACTCCAAGAAGCAAAAACCAATTTGACTTCTTAGTTTCCTAATCCTTTACTTGCCATTATCATGCAAGATAATTGGGCCAAGTAACTTATTACATAATCGAGTTATTAAGCCCAAAAATAATGTTCAATGGACTTAATTTATTTAAAATAAATAAAGCCTAATTGATTAAAGTGGCATGATCCACATTAAGCCCAAAAGCACGCCTTCTTCATGGACTTGAACATTCGGCCTTAAGCAAGTTCTTCAAGGTGGATCATGAATTGTTATTGAAGAAACATGCCAAAGAACTCCTTCTTGAGATGGTTCGGCCTCCATAGCTTCACAATGTGATGACAATAAATTGTGCAAGGCTGCCTTCATTCTTTGACTCCTTGATCTTGTCATTGGTCCATGTGATTCACCAATGGATCATGAGAACTCGGCCTTGGCACCATGGACATGGATGGATTGCTATCATGGAGGACCTTTGATGCGTTCGAGGACTAAGCATATGAGGAGTGCAATACACGCGTTGATCAAGGACATATTTGAGCGTGAACTTGTTCATGAAGCTCGTGAGGAGGACACAACAATCATTTCTTGCTTGGAAGTGACTAGGATGGAGTTCAATGTGTCGATCGAAATGAGGCGTTGGAAGGAAAAAGAGATAAAAAATAGATAGACTTTTGGCCGTCCGAAATATAGGTTCGGATGCATCCACCTTGTTTCGAAGACCGTCCGAAATGTTGGAGAAAATGATGAGCCTCTGAAGTTTAGGTTCGGATGCTACAGGGGAGTTTCGGCCATCTGAAACTTAGGATCGGACGCTTCTCTTAAGGTTCGGCCGTCCGAAAATGTCGTACGATGAGTTTTTACATGTTTCCAGTCAAATAGGTTCGGACAATCCCAGGAGTCCAAAGTACCGTCCAAAACTACTGCTGAACGTTATTTTTGAATTTTTGTTGAATTTTTCCGTTAGGGTTTTTGGAGCCTATAAAAGGCTATCTCATGTACGTTATTGGCAGATTTTAGACATTTGAAATTTTGTGAGTGTTGCTTAAAACTTTCCTTTTGTTCTTTGTGAAGAATATTCGATTCCATTCCATCAAAGGGTTTGATTATGTGGATTCTTGGATAGTGAAGGTTCTAGGGACAAGTTTTCTTAGGGTGTTCATTACTTATTTGATAGGTACGTTTCTAATTCTTGTTTGAATTTGGGGCTGCCTCCTATTGTTCTATTGTTTAAGTTCATCTTGTTGAATTCATTTCACGTAATTTTCCTCAATTGATCTTGGGTTTGTGTTCTTAGAATCCATACGGGTCTAGGATCATATCAGTTTCCCTTGAATTACTTCCGCCCAAAATCTGTTTCGTGTTGTTTGTGATTAACTTTTGTGCAGCAACGATCCAAAGTTCGTGGAGATTGTTTGGTCCAGGAGTTTGAGCCTCGACCATTCACATCATTTTACCTTCAAATTCAAAGCTGTAATATTTTTTCTTGGCATGATAAACAACATCTCTATCAAATTACCAAGGTCTTCCAAGAAGGATGTGACAAGCCTCCATTAGAACAACATCGCACAAGACTTCATCAACATATTTACCAATTTTGAATGGCACTTTAACTTGCTTGGTCACTCTAGTCTCGGTAGAATTGTTAAACCATTGAAGTCGATATGGCTTTGTGATAGCAATCAGTCCACGTCCACGGTGCCAAAGCCGAGTGATACGAATGGCCTAGGATTGAACTCCTTGACTACACGAAATCCACAAATCTTCGGATCGTTGCTGCAACAAAAATGTTTGAAACAAAACACGAAAACTGATTTTGGGAGGAATTGAATTCAAGGGGGAAAACGCAAACTATTGAAGTAAATCAAACCCAACGTTTTAATACAAAAGAACTTGATTCAAAACATGAAAATTCATGAGCTAAACTAGTTATTTTGGCTTGTTCTTTAAATAAAGAACTCGGGTGAAGTCTCCTAAAGGTCATGCTAAAGGATAAAGGCATGTAAAAGATTAGGAAACTTAAGAAGACAAATTGGTTTTTGCTTCTTGGAGTTTAGGAAAGTAATCTCCTAATACTTAGGAGAATTACACATTTAAGTCAAGGAAGCAAAACATGCTTTCTTTTAGGAAACTAAGTTGTTAGTTTGTTAGTTAGTTAGTTACTTAGCTAATAAGTCAAGTTGTACTTTGCAACTTCTAGGGTTTTATTTCCTTTTCCTTGTAAGCAAAGCTGAAGCTATTCTCTATATAAAGAGAAAGCATTGTAGCGTTTTTCATATAGATTGATGAATGAAAGTTTTAGCTTTGCTGAAATTGTGATTAACACTTTGTGTTATCAAAGCCTTGTTGAATTATTTAATTCACCATTGTAGAAGTTTAGCCTTTAGCTTGACCTTTAGGTGACTTCACCATTGTTCTTGATTTCGAGAACAGGCCAAATTGACAAAGTTTAATTCATGAATTTTCATGAGTTGAGTCGAGTCTTTTTGTATTAAAACGTGGGGTTTGATTTACTTCAATACTTGGCGTTTTTCCTTTGAATTCCTTTCCTCCGAGTTTGGTTGTTTGTGTTCGTGAAATAACTTGATTGTGCAGCACGGTCCTACATTGTGGAGATCGAAATAGGTCCAGGAGCTAGAGCCTCGGCCATACATTCACATCAATTAGTATCAGAGAACAAGTTGTTGCCCTAAAATTTCAGGTTAATCCATTCTTATTGTCTTCCGCATTCTTGCTGTTCTGTGTCGTGAATTCTTGCTGTTTTTGCGTCAAATTTGCTGCCTTTTTTGCGTCTCTTTTACTGCTATTTTTGAGTCCTTGCTATCTTAATTCGTGTTCAATTCATCTAGTTATTTCGTCAAAATGGCATGAACATTGCTTGCTGAAATTCTGCCCGAAAAGTTGTCCTAGTCTAGTTTCACGTTTTGCGTCTTTTTGCGTTCTTCTTGTGTTGTTTTCTTTGGGTTTTGATGCTGTTTTTATAGAGTCAATTCTGCATTGTTTTGTTCATCATCATAGTGTGGAATTCTTGAGTTTTTATTGCTGTTTGTCACGTCCAAAACATTTGGCTGTCAAATTAGGTTTTCTTCAAAACCCTAGTTTCGGTTCTTAAGATCATAACTTCCTTGTTTCTTATCCGATTCTTGATCTTTCTTTTGTGTTAGTTTCATCATTGTGTTGCCTCCATATTGCATTTTCATCAAACTTTTACCCCACTCGAAAAAGACAAGTTCTTGAACACTTTCTTGAAATTCTTGAATTTCTTGAAATTCCGAAGGCACTAAATTTGAAAACATGAGCTTGATTCTTGTTCTTTACATTGAATCTTGAATATTTTGTGGAGTTGGCATTTGCAAATTTGAAATTCTTGGAGATATATTGATATGAATGATCACGGTGCAGCACCTTAGACCACTCGAATCCACTTCCTTTGGACCGTTGCTTACCAAAATCCACGAGCAAGAACAAGACTCAACAATGGTGCGAAATTAACAAACAAGAAAACAAAAGATATTGACACGAAAAGATTTGATATCAAGCAATCAAACGCCCACGTATGAATCAAAAGGATTCGGCCAACCTATGAAAATTCATAAGCTAAACAAATCAGTTTGGCTTGTTCTTTGAATCAAGAACTTGTAAGTTCACCTAAAGGTCTTAGCTTCTAGGTTCACTGTTCTTATGAAAACTCAACTAAACTTAATTGAATTAATTCACGTTTTGCTTCACAACTTTTCAAGGCTGTAAAAACACTTTAGCAAAGCTAAACTTTTATCAAAATTCATCATTTTTAAAAATGTTAAAGGAGCCCTCCTTTTATAGGGAGAAATTCGGCTCTTACAAGAAAGAAAACCCTAACTCAAGTCAATTACAACTTGACTTCTTAGCTAGCTAACTTTCCAAATTGGAATTGGAAACTAACAACTAACAAACTAATCCTTTTCTAACAAGGATTAGGTCACACGGTTTTACAAAGGTGGCCAAACACGTTTTGGCTTCCTTTGTTTCCTAAACTATGAAGAAGCAAAACTCAAATTGACTTCTTAAGTTTCCTAAACTTTTACTTGCCTTTATCATGCAAGATAATTGGCCCAAGTAAACTTTATTAATTTCGAAATTCCAAGCCCATATATTAATAAATTAAAACATCAAGTTGGGCTTAAAATAACATTAAATAAATACCTACTGAAATTAGCAAGAAGACGTGGTCCATTGGTGAAGGCCCAAACACGCTTTTCTTGGCTTCATTGTGATTGATCCATATCTTCATGGATTGTGATATAAGAGATATTCCATAAAACTCCATTGGTGGAAGATGTTTGGACTGGATCATGATGCTCTTCAAAGATGTCCAACTCGTCACAATGAGTTATCAATAATGCTTGCAACGCCTCCTTCATCCTTTTGCTCCTTGATCTTGTCATTGGTCCATCAAGATTTGTCAATGGATGAACACTGGAAGTCGGCTTTGGCATAGACATAGATGGATTGCTATCATTCCCTCCCTCCTCGAAAGGATTCGTCCTCAAATCACCTACATCAAACAAAGATAAGTCAGTAACATTAAATGTAGATGAGACATTGCCATAGGCACTAGGAAGCTCTATCTTGTAAGCATTATCTCCAATCCTTTTGTCGGGAAACCTCTCATTCCTTAAGTGAATCCAAACCAATCACCCGGTTCAAATATCACTCTTTTCTGACCTTTATTAGCTCGTTTGGCATATTGCTTATTAAGCCTTTGAATATTATGCCTTACTTTTTCATGTAACTCCTTAATAAAATCTGTTTTCTTTTGACCTTCAACATTAACAAACTCATTAATAGGAAAAGGCAAAATATCAAGAGGAGTTAAAGGATTGAATCCATAAACTATTTCAAAAGGCGAACAGTTAGTGGAACTATGGACAGTTCTATTATAAGCAAATTCAATATGCGGTAAACAACCTTCCCAATTCTTTAAGTTTTTCTGAATAATAGCACGAAGTAAAGTAGACAAAGTACGATTTACTACCTCAGTTTGCCCATCAGTTTGGAGATGTGCAACAGTAGAAAATAATAACTTAGTGCCTAACTTATTCCAAAGAGTGCGCCAAAAGAGAGATAAAAACTTGACATCTCTATCACTAACTATACTCTTAGGAATTCCATGCAACCTTACAATTTTCTTAAAGAACAAATCAGCAACTTTTGTAGCATCATTAGACTTAGAACATGCAATGAAATGTGCCATCTTACTAAATCTATCAACTACCACAAAAATGCTATCATGACCATTACGTGATCTAGGCAATCCAAGAACAAAATCCATAGAAATGTCTACCCAAGGATGACTAGGAACAGGCAATGGTGTATACAAACCATGAGGCATTATTTTTGACTTTGCTTGTTTACATGCAATGCATCTTTCACAAACACTTTTAACATTTTTAATCATGTTAGGCCAGTAAAAGTGTTCATTCAAAACAGCAAGAGTCTTTGCAATCCCAAAATGCCCCATTAACCCTCCACTATGGGTTTCTTTAACAAGCAATTCACGAATTGAACATGAGGGTATGTACAATTTATCCTTTTTAAAATAGAATCCATCATACATATAAAATTCTCCATTCGGCTTTATAGCACAAGTATCAATTACATTTTTGAAATCAACATCATCTTTGTATAAATCTTTGATCAAATCAAAACCAAGTAACTTAGCATACATATAGGTGAATAACGAATATCTCCTAGATAATGCATCAGTTACAACATTTTCATTACCAGATTTATACTTAATCATATAGGGAAAAGTTTCAATAAACTCTAACCACTTAGCATGCCTTTTATTCAATTTCCCTTGGGACTTCAGAAATTTAAGGCTTTCATGATCAGAATGAATTATAAACTCTTTAGGCCATAGATAATGTTGCGAAACCTGTAATGACCTTACCAACGCATACAACTCCTTGTCATAAGTTGCATACTTCAATTGCGCCCCATTGAGCTTTTCACTAAAATAGGCCACCGGTCTTGATTCCTGCATCAAAACAGCACCAATAACCTATCCCGGAGGCATTACAGTGTATCTCAAAAGCTTTCCTAAAATTCGGCAAAGCAAGTAAAGGGGCATGAGTCAACAAATATTTCAACTTGTTAAAAGCATTTTCATGTTCTTCCTTCCATTCAAAAATAACATTTTTCTTAACAAGTTCATTTAGAGGAGCTGCTATAGTACTAAAATCTTTAATAAACCTCCTATAAAAACTTGCCAATTCATGAAAACTTCTAACATCACTAGCACATGTAGGTCTAGACCAACACTAAATTGCCTTGACCTTTGACTCATCAACAGATATACCTTGAGAACTAACAACATAACCTAAAAAGATAATTGATTCCATACAAAAAGAACACTTTTTATGGTTAGCATATAATTTGTTCTCACGTAAAACAGTAAACACTTGTCTTAAATGATCAACATGCTCTTCAAGTGATTTACTATATATAAGGATATCATCAAAATAGACCACAACAAATTTTCCAATGAAGTGACGAAAAACTTGATTCATTAATCTCATAAAAGTACTGGGTGCATTGGTTAAACCAAAAGGCATGACTAACCATTCATACAAACCAAACTTTGTTTTAAAAGCAGTTTTCCATTCATCACCTTCTTTCATTCGAATTTGATAATAACCACTCTTTAGGTCTATCTTAGAAAATATGCATGAACCATATAACTCATCAAGCATGTCATCTAGTCTAGGAATAGGATGTTTATACTTAATAGTTATTTTATTTATGGCACGACAATCAACACACATTCTCCATGAATCATCCTTCTTAAGAACTAAAATAACAGGAACAGCACATGGACTATAAGATTCTTGAACCATACCTCAGTCAATAAGTTCGTCCACTTGGCATTGAATCTCTTTAGTCTCCTCAGGATTTGCTCTATAAGTTGGACGGTTTGGAATTTGAGCTCCAGGTATGAAATCAATTTGATGTTCAATACCTCTAATAGGTGGTAAACCCTTTGGTAAATCCTCAGGAAACACATCGTCATATTCCTGCAAAAGAGCTGAAACAATACTAGGTAGAGAATCAAGGTGAGCACTATCAATGATAAGTACATCCTTGCGAAAAAGTAAATACACTACTTGCCTATCTAATATTGCTCTCTTAACCTCACTTTTAGAAGTATAATTACAAGATTTTGAAACAACTAACTCTTGGCTATCTGATATGAATGATCACGGTTCTGCACCTTAGACCACTCGAATCCACTTCCTTTGGACAGTTGCTTACCAAACTCGAACCAAGAACAATACATACAAAGATGCGGAATTAAACAAAAACAGAAATTAAAGGATATTGACACGAAAAGATTTGATATGAAGTAATCAAACACCCACGTATGAATCAAAAAGATTCGGCCAACTTATGAAAATTCATAAGCTAAACAAATCAGTTCGGCTTGTTCTTTGAATCAAGAACTTTTAAGTTCACCTAAAGGTCTTAGCTTCTAGGTTCACGGTTCTTATGAAAACTCAACTAAACTTAATTGAATTAATTCACGTTTTGCTTCACAACTTTTCAAGGCTGTAAAAACACTTTAGCAAAGCTAAACTTTATCAAAATTCATCTCTCTAAAAACGTTAAAGGAGCCCTCCTTTTATAGGGAGAAATTCGGCTCTTACAGGACAAAGAAAACCCTAACTCAAGTCAATTACAACTTGACTTCTAAGCTAGCTAACTTTCCAAATTGGAATTGAAAACTAACAACAAACAAACTAATCCTTTTCCAAAAAGATTGTGACACACGGTTTTACAAAGGTGGCCAAACAAGTTTTGGCTTCCTTTGTTTCCTAAACTATGAAGAAGCAAAACTCAATTTGACTTCTTAAGTTTCCTAAACTTTTACTTGCCATTATCATGCAAGATAAATGGGGCAAGTAAACTTATTAATTTCGAAATTCCAAGCCCATAAATAATAAATATAAAACGTCACTTTGGGCTTAAAAATAACATTAAAATAAAACCCTAATTAAATTAGCAAGAAGGCGTGATCCATTGGTGAAAGCCCAAACACGCCTTCTTTGAACTTTAATAAAGTCCATGAACAAATGAATCCTAATCCCATTAGGATTGTGAATCCTAGTATCATTAGGATTTACTTCTATGGAACTCGGATAAGATGATGATTGGTGAATCCTAATCCTATTAGGATTGAGCTTGGAAATCCTACTCCTATTAGGATTTAGCTTGGTAATCCTATTCCCATTAGAATTTGACTTGGAAATCCTATTCCCGTTAGGATTTGGAGTATATTGCTTGGATGGATTCTCATCATTCCCTCCCTCCTCGAAAAGGATTCGTCCTCGAATCTTGAATTGAACTCATGGATCAAACACCAATATCACGAACTCAATGCAAACTTGAGCTAAATAAAATTGGAAAGAGTCACATATTGGGCAGCAAACATTTATATCCTGCAAGAACAAAACAAGTGTATAAAGCAAATATAATAATCTAGAATAAGATTTTAAATAATTTCCTTGCACCAAAAGAATAAGACAGGCAGAATATGTATGCATGCTTAAAACACATAAGTTATCATTATTCAGGACAAGTTGTGTAGGATTCATAATGTTAAAATAACCAACTTGCTCATGACTAAATTCAAAACAATTATGCAAATAAACATCATGCAATAAATGCAACAAGTTATTCTGATTTGCATCATGAAACAATATTAATACTTCGTGTTAAAACGAATTTAGTAATTTTGTCAATATGGAAGTATTTAAGATCAACTTAGTAATATCATGCATAGATACACCAGTACTAGCATAGAAAACAATTGCATTACTAACATGGAATGTAAGAAAAAAACTTAAACATATACAAATATTATCCACGGGTGCATAAGAATATTCATAACAACTAAACATATATATATCCCGGATGCAATGTAAATCACAATAATGTTTAAAACACTTTGCAAACACGTTAAAGTTATCAAGTATAAAAATACAATTCCAAAGAGTAGAATTAGAAGGTAGACAATTTAATAAATAGATGTAAACACAATACTTTACCTCCTGGAATTTAAAAGAAATTAGGAACTTAGATAACTTACCAAACAAGTGTTGAAAAACCAAAGTACCTCTTTGAACTTGATAGATTTGGATGTGTAATTCTCGAACAAAATAAGCAAGACAAAGGTAATTCCAACAAGTATAAGTAACACTTTGTTTAGTGTACAGAAGGATTTGATTATGGTCGAAATTATTAACATAAAATTCAGAATGTAACTCGTGTATTAAATAAGCAACATAACACACTAACAAACTATACATAGATTCATTCAATTCAAAATATATTGATGTAACTATTGAAGAATTATGTAAATCGATTTGCTTATCAAAACTAAGGTGTTAGACTCTAAAACACACTTAACAAAATTCCAAACCATTTGTGTTAAAGTATAGGGAAGCTTTTGAAATTGATTAAAAACAATTTGAAAACTTTGAAACCCAACCGAATTGACAATATCAAATTACTTAACATTTTTAAGATCAAAATCAAGGGAAAACTTACCTAACTTACCTTGCTTACCTTGTGGAAAACAAGCTAAGGCAGATTGGATTCCTTTCAATTGATAATGAGTTGTTTGCAACTCCATTAGATGTCTAGGAACTCCATAAACCTGCAAAACAAAAGAACTAGGCAGCAAACAATGTAAATTGTGATCACTAGAATTCATAAGTACAAGATGTTGTTGTTTAGCTCTCAATGAACTCTCTTTCTCACGCTTTCTATTACTCTCTTTTTGCTCACAGCCTATGCTAACTAAATCACTCTTGTGACTTTCTTTTTCCCTTATTTGTTTTTTCAAATCACGCTTTTCTTTCTCTTTTTCTTCTCTCAAATCATTACAAGCTTTAGCAATTCTAGCTTGATCTTCAGAAACTTCACAAGGTGTTAAAGCACGAAGATTAAACTTTTTACCATCATTCATGAATGAATAGCAATTGTTGAGCTCTTTATAAACACCCTTGCAAGCAAGTTGCCATGGTTTTCCCAATAAAAGATGGGCTGTTTGTATAGGAAATATGTCACATAGTACCTCATTTTTGTAATTCACCATGAAGAATGCTACCTTGACTTGCTTGGACACCCATACTTCACCACAATTATTATTCCATTGCAGCAAGTAAGGATTTGGATGTGGAGTGGTTTGCATATTCAACCTTTCAACCATTAGCTCACTAGCAAAGTTAGAGCTTCTTCCACAATCAATCACCACAGCACATACTTTATCTTGGATTTTGCACCTTGTATGAAACTCATTTACACATGATGTAGATGTGGTTTTAGACTCCTCCATTTGTACCTGCAAGGTTAGTAAAGAAAACAAGAAGAAAACAATATATAATCCTCTCGGGTTCTCACTATTTGGTGAGTAGGTACTCTCCTCTCTTAATATGAAAGCTTTTCTCGTGTATACCCTATACTAATACTCTCAAACTATGGAACTTACTGGTTCAATGATTGTAATAACAAGACTCAACCAATTAATTCCACCAACAAATTTTCACAAGTAAAAACCAAAGAAGTTTCAACAAATCGGGTCAAGAGTATTTAAGAACACGTGTGGGTATAACTTGATTTAATTTCAGAAGTTAAGCAAAACGGAAAGTAGATTTCAAGACGAAGAAAACGCAATTTGAATCACTTAATTCCGAATTGTATTGAGAAAGTTATGGCACTTTTAATCCAAGGTGGTTTTCAAGAAACAACTTAAGAACAATGTGTTCTTCAAATAAAATAAATTAAATAAAAATAATAAACTGAAAATGATAAATAAAGTCCGAATATTTTTTTTTGTATTGGGCCCTTTTTTTTATGTAGTTCGGCCTTTTTTTTAGTTGGGCCTTTTTTTTTTAATTCGGCCTCTTTTTTTTTTTTTTTTTTTTTCGGACAACAACCTAGGACAAAACAAACTTTTTTTAAGGTTTGGACACAAACCTTGGACAAACAAAAACAATTAAGGTTCGGACAAGAACCTAGGACAATACTATGTTTAAGGTTTTAAGACAAAAACCTAGTACAAGTACATAAGTTTAAGGTTTGAATACAACAACCTAGGACTAGGGTTTAAGGATGTTGTGTCTTTTTGTCTTAACCTTAAAAATCTTAAAATTTTCAAACTTTAATATCTCACCAAGAATTATGAATTTGCATGTGCCACTTTCACAAAATATTCAAGATTTATCAAGAAGATCAAGAATATGGCTTTAGATTCAAATTTTGACACTTTTCGATTTTCAAGAAAATCAAGAAGTTCAAGAAAGTGTTCAAGAACTTATCTTTTTCAAGTGTGATAAATGAAAAGAATGAAACAAAGAAACTAACACAAAAGAAAGATCAAGAATTGGATAAGAAACAAGAATGTTATGCAATCTTGACCAAAACTAGGGTTTGTAAGAAACCATAATTCTTGACTCAAATACCCTAACAAGTATGACGTGTGGACAGCAATGAAAACCAATGGAATTCAACACTATGAAGACAACAAAAAGTGCAGAATATAGATACCAAGAACAGCAGCAATGACGCACAAAAATCAGCAAGAAAGCAACACAAAAAATTCGCAAAACCGAGAACAAGCAAACTAGCGATTTTGGACAGATTTCAACAAACTTTTTGCATGCGATTTTTGGACAGATTTATGACGATTTAGAGACTGAATTCAGACACAAATTACTGCAGTAGAATGACTGAAGATCAATAGCAAAAAGACGCAAAAACAGTGGCACAAAAATGATGCAAAAACAGCAAGAAAAACCGAGAAAGAAGAAGACTCAAAACCGAGAATTTAAAACCTGAATTTGGAAGACAACCTTGGGCTCTGATACCAATTGATATGAATGATCACGGTGCTGCACCTTAGACCACTCGAATCCACTTCCTTTGGACCGTTGCTTACCAAACTCGAACCAAGAACAATACTCACAAAGATGCGGAATTAAACAAAAATAGAAATTAAAGGATATTGACACGAAAAGATTTGATATGAAGTAATCAAACCCCCACGTATGAATCAAAAAGATTCGGCCAACTTATGAAAATTCATAAGCTAAACAAATCAGTTCGGCTTGTTCTTTGAATCAAGAACTTGTAAGTTCACCTAAAGGTCTTAGCTTCTAGGTTCACGGTTCTTATGAAAACTCAACTAAACTTAATTGAATTAATTCACGTTTTGCTTCACAACTTTTCAAGGCTGTAAAAACACTTTAGCAAAGCAAAACTTTATCAAAATTCATCTCTCTATAAACGTTAAAGGAGCCCTCCTTTTATAGGGAGAAATTCAGCACTTACAAGACAAAGAAAACCCTAACTCAAGTCAATTACAACTCGACTTCTAAGCTAGCTAAGTTTCCAAATTGGAATTGGAAACTAACAACTAACAAACTAATCCTTTTCCAAAAAGGATTGTGACACACGGTTTTACAAAGGTGGCCAAACACGTTTTGACTTCCTTTGTTTCCTAAACTATGAAGAAGCAAAACTAAATTTGACTTCTTAAGTTTCCTAAACTTTTACTTGCCATTATCATGCAAGATAATTGGGCCAAGTAAACTTATTAATTTCGAAATTCCAAGCCCATAAATAATAAATATAAAACGTCACTTTGGGCTTAAAAATAACATTAAAATAAAACCCTAATTAAATTAGCAAGAAGACGTGATCCATTGGTGAAAGCCCAAACACGCCTTCTTTGGATTTTAATAAAGTCCATGAACAAATGAATCCTAATCCCATTAGGATTGTGAATCCTTGTATCATTAGGATTTGCTTCTATGGAACTCGGATAAGATGATGATTGGTGAATCCTAATCCTATTAGGATTGAGTTTGGAAATCCTACTCCCATTAGGATTTAGCTAGGTAATCCTATTCCCATTAGGATTTGACTTGGAAATCCTATTCCCGTTAGGATTTGGAGTAGATTGCTTGGATGGATTCTCATCACTATCACTATCACTATTTCTAGTTACAATGTTTCGCCGTATGTTAGGCACATTGTTCTTCTCTTGTACTTTCTTGTCCTTTGCTTCACGCATTGCACCATAAGCCTTAGCTATTTTAGCTTGATCTTCAAAGACTTCAGTAGGACTTAAGGCTCTCAAATTAAACTTTTTACCTTGGTGCGAAAAATGGTAAAAGTTCTTCTTGGCATAATACACGACATCTCTATCAAATTGCCAAGATCTTCCAAGCAATATATGTGATACGAATGTTGTATGGCCGAGGCTCCAACTCCTGGACCAAGATTCGATCACCACAATTTAGGACCGTGCTCACAAACAAGTTATTCCACGGACACAAACAACCAAACAAGGCGGAACGGAATTCAAAGGGAAAAATGCAAAAGATGAAGTAAATCAACCCCACGTTTTTAATACAAATGGACTCGACTCAACTCATGAAAATTCATGAATTAAACTTTGTCAATTCGGCGTGTTCTCGAAATCAAGAACAATGGTGAAGTTACCTAAAGGTCACTCTAGAGGTAAAACTTCTACAATGGTGAATTAAATAATTCAACAAGGCTTAGACAACACAAATTGTTAATCTCAATTTTCAGCAAAGCTAAAATTCTCAAAATTCAACTTATTATTTCATGTGAAAAACTCACCTATAAATAGGCTACAAAAACATGAAACCCTAATCCGAAACCAAAGTGGATTGGAATACAAAATTTAACAAACTAACAAGCTTAGTTTCGTAATCCTTGTATAAGACAAGTATCGGTTATTGTGAGGAAGCAAAGTACAAATTTGCTTTCCAAAAACACTACTTTCCTAAAATATTACTTTCCTAATTATCATACAAGATAATTGGACAAGTAATGGACTTATTAAACAACGAAATTAAAGCCCAATTAATTAATGTTAATGGACTTATTATTACAACATAAAATAAATCCTAAAAATGTACCCAATGGCGTGATTTTCTTAAGCCCAAACACGCCATCTTTTTTGGACTTCACAAATTCGGACTTCATTATTTCTTTAAGGTGGAATTTCCTTAAGTTCTAGTGAAGAACTCTTGGGAACATCTTCATGAATTGTGATTGAAGAAATATACCAAAGAACTCCATGTTGAGATGGTTCGGCCTCCAAGTGATCTTCACAATGTGTTGATAACAAGCTTTGCAAGGCTTGTTTCATCCTTTTGCTCCTTTGTCTTGTCATTGGTCCATCAAGATTCTCCAATGGATCATGCAAGCTCGGCTTTGGCACCATGGACATGGATGGATTGCTATCATTCCCTCCCTCCTTGAAAGGATTCGTCCTCGAATCACCTTTGTCAAGGAGTTCATCCACTTGACGTTGAATCTCTTTTGTTTCCTCAGGATTCGCTCTATAAACTGGACGATTTGGAATTTGTGCACTTATTGGCGGCAATCCAATGGGTGAGTCCTCGGGAAACACATCTTGATATTCCTGCAAAAGAGAGTAAACAGCACTAGGCAAAGAAGCAAGGTAATCACTATCAACAATAAGTACAAAATCCTTGCGAAACATTAAGTACAAAGACTGCCTATCAACTAACGCTCTCTTAATCTCGTTAGAAGAAGCAAAATAACAAGAACTAATGCTATCACTATTTCGGCTATTACATGTTCTAGAAACAATGCTTCGGCCTACACTAGCTATTACATCATTCTTATTCTCTTTTTCACTTTTCTCCTTTGCTTCTTGTTTATTCAATTCACTCATGGCTTGAACAATTCGTGCCTGATCTTCAAACACTTGAAAAGGACTCAATGCTCTAAGATTGTATTTTCGACCTTCAAAGTCAAAAGAGTGGTAATTCTTCTTACCATGATATGTAACATCTCGATCATATTGCCAAGGCCTTCCAAGAAGAATATGACTAGCTTTCATGGGAACCACATCACATAAGATCTCATCAACATACTTCCCAATGGTAAACGAAAATTTCACTTGTTTAGTCACTTTACTTTCAGCATTGTTATTTAACCATTGAAGTTTGTACGGTTTTGGATGCTTCATGCAAGTCAACTTCAACTTCTTAACAAGTAAAGTACTAGCCACATTTGTACAACTACCACTATCAACAATCACACTACAAAGTTTCCCTTGAACCATGCATCTAGTGTGAAATATGTTATCTCTTTGAGACAAATCATCAATTTGTGGTTGTGTACTAAGAACTTGGCGTGAAACTAACGAAAAATTACCATCACCAACGTCATATGAATCAAGATCTTCACTACCTTTACTTTGATATTTTTCCTCAAGGGGTGGCATGTCGGCATATTCTTCATCACTTTCCACTTCTCCATTATCAAGAACAATCATCAATTTTCGAGTTGGACAGTTGGATTGATAATGGTCATATCCTTGACACTTGTAACATCGAATGTCCCTTAACCTTTCACTAGGTTTTAGGCGCCGATTTTGAAGAAGAATCAGCAACTTGGCGGACTGATTTGGGAGCATTGAAGGACATGTTATGAGGTTGTTAGGGCGTGAATTACTTCGGCTTTTGAGACGGAGTGAATGGTGTGAAACTCGGCTTCACATCTCTCTTCCAAGGTGTTTTCGGTTGAGTGAAATTTCGACCCCTTCCCTTCATGTGTTTCTCAATTTTGATAGCTTTGTGAACAAGTTCATTAATATCAACATAGCTTTGTAAATCCACATGATAAGCCAATTCGGAATGCATACCTCGAAAGAACCTCTCTATGGTAGAGTCGGGATCCTCTTGAACATTGGCCTTAATCATCAAAGCTTCCATCTCATGATAATATTCTTCAACTGTTCAGCTACCTTGCACAAGGGAGTGCAACTTTCTATTGAGCTCTCGGTTATAATGGGAAGGTACATACTTTTTCCTCATAAGTGCTTTGAATTGACTCCAAGTTTTGACTGGTTTCTCACCATCTTGACGTCTAGAATGGATAACATCATCCCACCATAAACTAGCATAATCCTTGAGGTGCATGAAGTCAAGTCGGTACTTCTCCTTCTCAGGGTAGTCATGGCCTTCAAAGAAGTGATCTAGGTCTCTAACCCAATCAAAATAAGCCTCAGGATCTGCCTTTCCATGAAAAGTAGGAATGGTTAGCTTAACAGAAGCAATTGAAATCTTTGACTTTTCACCTTTCTTAGAAGAACTCGTGGTCTCCTCCTCCTCTTCCTCATCATTATCATCATCGGACTCATCATTATCTTCAAACTTAAGCTTCATTGATGTGGAGCTTTTAGTTGCCGACTCCAAACTATCAAGTCGGAGATTGATCTTTTGCAACATACCAAAAAGAACTTCATTGGCGAACTTTTGTTCGGCTTGGGTGATTGGTTTATCAACTTTTGATTCCTCCATTTGTACCTGCAAGTTAGTAAAGAAAAAAAAAACGCAAGAAAAGATATAACAATCCTCACGGGTTCCTCACTATTGGATAGTAGGTACTCTCCACTCTATTTATGTAGTATTCTCTCTTGTTTATCCTATCTAATACTCTCAAGTGATGAATTTGTTAGGACTAATGTAACTTACCAAGCCCAATGATTAAGATAACAAGTCTCAATCAACAAGTTCCTCGCAATAAACTTTCACAAGTAAAATCAAGAGAATTATCAAAGAAAACACGTCACAAGAGATGTAAGAACACGTGTGGGTTAAAACTGATTTAACTTCAGAAACTAAGGAAAACATAAAGTAGACTCTAAGATGAAGAGAATGCAATTTGAATCACTTAATTCCGAGTTGTATTGAGCAAGATATGGCACTTTCAATATAAGGTGGTTTTCAAGTAACAAGTAAGTTTTGTCCTTTGTAAAATAAAATAAAATAAAATAAATGAAATAAATAAAACTAAGTCCAAATATTTTTTTTCCTTTTTTTTTATAATTGACAGTATGTTTTTTTTTTTATTCGGACTCTTTTTTTTTTCTTTTTTTCTTCTCTTTTTTTTTTGTTCGGACAACAACCTAGTACAAAACAAAAAGTTTAAGGTTTGAACACAAACCTTAGACAAAACAAAGAGTTAAGGTTCGGACAAGAACCTAGGACAAAACAAACTTAAGGTTTAAGGTTTAAGGTTTTAAGACACAATCTTAGGATTTAAGGTTGTTTGTCTTATGTTGTTCAAACAAACCTAGGATTAAGGTTTTGGTCTTGTCTTAACCTTAAAATTTCTGAATTATAAAACCTTAATAACTCACCAAATATCAAGAATTTAAATATGCCACTTTAACAAAAGATTCAAGATTTATCAAGGAGAACAAGAATCTAACTCAAGAATTGAATTTTGACCACTTTGGATTTTCAAGAAAATCAAGAAGTTCAAGAAAATGTTCAAGAACTTGTCTTTTTGAGATGGTGAAAAAGTTTGATCGTAACTCAAGATGATGTAGAGACAATACAGAAGACAACACAAAAGAAAGAAATCAATCCAGATCAAAATCAAGGAAGTTATGAATTTTGGACCGAGAAACCCTAGAATGAAACCCTAGTTTGGACGAAATTTTTCCTAACAATTTTGATACGATCCTAGACCCGAATGAATTTTAGGAGCGTAATCCCAAGATCAATTGAGGAATAATTTGAATTGAAACAAGAACACATAAGGAGGTAGCCCCCAATTCAATAAATGAATCAAAAACTTACCTATCAATTGTAAGAAACAAACACCCTAAGAAGACCTGCCCTTAGAACCTTTGTTATCAAGAATCCCACACAATCAAACTCTTAATTGGATGGAATGGATTGTTCTTCACAAAGAACAAAAGAAAGTTTACAACTCTCAAAATTCAATATTCAAAAATAGACTACTCAAAAACGTACACAAGAGGTTTCCTTTTATATGTATGAAACCCTAAAGAAATAACGGCTAACAAATTCAAAGTAAAAGCAGTCCGTGTTCCCACACGTCGCGACATCGGTGGTTGCACGTCGCGACGTGGGGATCATTCTTGATTTAATGTCGAATTTTGGTGAATTTTTCTTCCAACTTGAAAACTTCCAGAGATCCACATCGCGACGTGGAAGGGCCTGGACGTCGCGATGTCGCTGCACGTCGCGACGTCTTTGCTCGCACGTCGCAACATTGGCGATTTGCTCCAACTCCTCTTTTACGCTTCTCCATGTCGCGATGTGGACTCTATGGACGTCGCGACGTGGAGCTCTTTCATGCTCCTTGTCAATCTCTTCCATCCATTCTTGCCTTCAAAACTTCATTATGATCTAACACAACATTGTACTACATTTGTGATACTCCTAAACATGAAATGAACTCAGAATCCTTGTCACGAACTTCACGAACTACTCCAAGCTCAAAAATATCTTTGATCAATGAATACAATGCCATCTTCATTCGCTTAGTCCTTGCACGCGTCAAAGGTCCTCCAACTCCTTGCAATGGATCATCCACAAGGCTTCTCGGGTTAGCTTCATCATCATTCCCCCTTCCTCAAGAGGATTCGTCCTCAAATCACCTAGGTCATACAAAGAAAGATCACCAACATTGAATGTGCTAGAAACATTACCAAATTCACTAGGCAAATCAATAATATATGCATTATCATTAATTTTGGCTAAAACATGAAATGGACCATCTCCCCTTTGTTGAAGCTCTGATTTTCGTTGATGTGGAAATCGTTCTTTGCGCATATGAACCCACACCCAATCTCTGGGTTCAAAAGAAACATTGATTCTCCCCTGACTTGCTCTCTTAGCAACTTGTTCATTTCGACGCTCAATGTTTGCTCGAACCTTGGCATGCATTTCCTTGATGTGATCCGCCTTTTGTTTACTATCTAAATCCAAAATATGACTAGTAGCAATAGGCAATACATCTAAAGGTGTTAGTGGATTAAACCCATAAACTACTTCAAACGGTGAATAAGATGTAGTGGAATGCATGGCCCTATTATATGCAAATTCTACATGTGGCAAACATTTTTCCCAACTTTTCAAATTTTTCTGAATTAAAGCTCGAAGCAAGGTAGTTAGTGTTCGATTAACAAATTCAGTTTGCCCATCCATTTGTGGATGTGCAGCTGTGGAAAACAACAACTTCGTGCCTAACCTAGACCACAATGTGCTCCAAAAATGACTCAAAAATTTGACATCCCGATCACTAACTATAGTTTTTGGAATACCATGCAATCTGACTACTTCACGAAAGGACAATTCAGCAATATGCGATGCATCATTAGTCTTACTACATGCTATAAAATGCGCCATTTTGCTAAAGCGATCGACTACCACAAAGATGCTATGAAGACCCGACTGTGTTCTAGGCAACCCTAACACAAAATCCATCGATATGTCGACCCATGGATGATACTAAATGAGTAGCTTTTGAGTTCTAATCCACACGTTTTCCACACGCTTTGGATCGTTGTTTCTCAATAATCACGAACAAGCAACAAACAACACAATGCGGAATGAAACAATGAAACGAAACAAGATATTGAACGAGAAGGAATGGAAGAAATCAACCAAACCCCAACGTCAACACGAAAAGATTCAGTCCAACTAATGTAAATCAAAAGTTAAACATCCTCAGTTCGGCGTGCTCTATAAATTTAGAACGGGTAAGCTTCACCTAAAGTTCCTCACTTAAGGTTAGGCGGATTGTATGAATTATTCAAGAACAATTCACGTGCATGATGTCAAATTTAATTTAGCAAAGCCAAAATTTCTCTTAAATTCAACATGTCTAAAAACATTACAAAGCTTCTCCTTTTATAGGGAGTAGTTTCGGCCCTTGCTAATAAATAAGGAAAGAAAACCCTAACTCAAGTCAATTACAACTTGACTTCTAAGCTATCTAACTTTCCTAATTGGAATTGGAAACTAATAACTAACAAACTAATCCTTTTCCAAAAATGATTGTGACACACGGTTTTCCAAAGGTGGCCAAACACGTTTTGGCTTCCTTTGTTTCCTAAACTATGAAGAAGCAAAACTCAATTTGACTTCTTAAGTTTCCTAAACTTTTACTTGCCTTTATCATGCAAGATAATTGGGCCAAGTAAACTTTATTAAAAATGAATTAATGAAGCCCAAACATAATGTTAATGGACCAAATTAATTACATAATAAAAATTCTAAACATTAAAAATTGGCTGAACACATAATGAAGCCCAACAAGCCAATGCTTTGGTCTTCTGCCTTCCTGATATTTCTTCAAGGTGGATCATGAATTGTGATATGAACCTAGAAAGCCTATTATTTGGGTGGTCAATAAGCAAGTGGTTAGTGAAATTCATTCCATTAATTTGTGATGAATAATATAGTTGGAGGCCTGGAATAAATACGAAATCACAGTTCCTAAAGGTTCCATTGAGGTTTGTTGCTTCACGACATTTAAGGTGTTGCCACCATGGAAATTACATTGTTGAGGACTTATGCCATAGTTTGGTATTATTAGCATATCTCTCTCATATGATCTCCGATTATGCTGATTCAAGCGGCTGTAGAAACATAATAGAAAGATCTACAATTTTCATGTTTTAAGTTTTACGAGATTCAGAAGTTAGCATCATCAAAAGTGCCTACCAAGATGAGTGACGTGATTCTGGCAGATTACCGTCGCAAATCCATGGACTACATTGAAGACCAAGTAATGGCGTATTGGGCTTCATTAATTGTTCACGCCATTTTAATGTTTCAATTGGGTTTATTTTTGAGTTGTAATAATTAAGTCCATTAAACATTTAATTATGGGCTTAAGTCTTTGTGTTTTTAATTATGGGCTAAGTAATTACTTGATCTAATTATCTTGCATGATAAAGGCAAGTAAAAGTTTAGGAAACTTAAGAAGTCAAATTGAGTTTTGCTTCTTCATAGTTTAGGAAACAAAGGAAGCCAAAACGTGTTTGGCCACCTTTGGAAAACCGTGTGTCACAATCCTTTTTGGAAAAGGATTAGTTTGTTAGTTATTAGTTTCCAATTCCAATTTGGAAAGTTAGATAGCTTTGAAGTCAAGTTGTAATTGACTTGAGTTAGGGTTTGATAAGCGGGTTTTTTACCTACTTATATATCTTATTTCACTTAGCTTTTGACTTGTATTGCATACATTTATGTGGTATTATGAGCTATTTGGTGCATAAATGTGATATGCTACTTGATGTGCTTAAGTAGAGAAAAAGACCCAAAATGTTGACAAAATGAGGTAAATATGTGTTTGGTGTCAAATGGTAAGAAAGAGTTTAAAAGGCTTGAGTGATGTGTGGAACTTTGAGGGAAAGCTTGAATTGCTTACTTTGCTTTGCTTTAAAGTTGGCAGATTTGATTAGTTTACTTCCTTTAAGCATAACTTCCTTAATAATAATCCAATTGGTGAGTTCTTTGATGTTCTAAAAAGCCCTTTGAGTGCTCTTTAATTCTTATGCTTTAACCATTTGCTAATTCTGTGTGCAATGCCATGACACGGGAGCTTCTTTGTGACACATTCCATTATGGTTTTAAGAGTTTATGTTGCCACAGTTTGGTAGATTGTTGAATTCTTGAGCTCTAGTTGTCCAATGGTGCTGTGTCTTGTACTCATGGAAAGACAAGAAGAAGCTCTACAATCTTTGTGTTGACCCCAAGTTCTAATCTGGAAGAGAAAAGGGGGAATTATTATCATGAGATGCCAAGATGAAGTTTGCACTACGATGCATCGTAGTGCAAATGTCCAGTTTTGCCATGTTTTTGTATTCCGGCCATAACTCCCTCATCCGGGGTCCACATTGGGTGATTCAAAATCCAATGGAAAGGTAAGAGAGCCATCTACAATTTTGGTGTTCAAGGTGAAGGCCAGTTCTGAAAGGAAAGCAGGAAATTCAACGTGGGAAATGGCAAAAACCAAAGTAGGGTTTTAAGCCTACGATGCATCGTAGGCTTAAATTTCACATTCTGCCAGGCGTCAGTAATTTGGCAATAACTTTCTCACTTGAGATCCGATTTGGATGATTCAAAATGCTATGGAAAGCTGAGATCTGGGGTTACAACTTTTGTGTTTTACGTTTTCCCAATTTCCCATTGCATCATAGCCGAATGTTGGTTGGAAAGTTGCTGAAAAGCTGAGCAGTTGGACACTTTGAGCTGGAAATTACACCTGGATCTCATCGTGGTGCATTTGCACATTCAGCTAGATTACACTACAATGCATTTTCACACACACAGAATTTACACTATGATGGATTTACACATACAATTCACAACAAATCCTCACAAGCACAATCACGCTTGCTGTTTCACACATTTCACAAACACAATCACCTTGCATAACATTACCCAAAGCATTTAACACTACACTCCACTTGGACTTTGATGATTTAACTTTCAGCTGGAGATCATTCATGTCAAGAATGGTTCATCACTATGTTCACTCAACACTTCAATATTCTACGAACAATTCAGCACACAAACACTTCACTACACAACACAACTCACCTCACAAAATGCATCTCACAATCTGCACACAAGCACAACACTATGATGCATCGTGGTGATGCATCGTAGTGAAGGCAGAAATAAACCACGATGCATCGTGGCGATGTATCGTTGTTATGATGAGAGTGAGCTACGATGCATCGTGACGATGCATCGCAGTTTTGTTTAGGTTGTATGAAGTTGGGCTACGATGCATCGTGGCGATGCATCGTAGCTTTGTGTTGTTTCAATTTTGAGGAGTCTTGAGTGAGCAAGAGTTAGCTTTGTGTTGTTTCAATTTTGAGGAGTCTTGAGTGAGCAAGAGTTAGCTTAGTGTTGTTCTAGCTTTGAGGAGTTTTGAGTGAGCAAGAATTTGTTTTGTGTTGTTCCAGCTTTGAGGAGTTTTGAGTGAGCAAGAATTTGTCTTGTGTTGGGTTTCCAGATTTGTTCTTGTTTGAAGAAGGAAAAAAATGGCTAAGTGTTGGCTTCTGAATTTCCAGGCAGCTGAAGCCGTGGAGTTCTGTGGCATGAAGGCGTGAATCATCAGAGGTTGGTCTACTTAGAAGCTCGCGGAGAAGCTGAAGGCGTGAGGAGTTCAGGCACAAAGGCGTGAACTTGGTCTGATTCTTCAGCTGGACTTCCGGGCGGTGAAGGCGTGAAGCAAGGACGCTGGAAGGCGCGGGGCGAGTGACGAACGAGCGAAGGCGTGATTTACAATGGCTTGATGGCGCTGGAATGCTGAACCATTTCTTCAACTTCGAATTTTCACTTCTTGGGCTGATTTCATTCATTTCTTTTGAGGATACTCTTGTAATAATGTAGCTATTTTACGGTTGCGTATTAGTTACATTTTTCATAACTCTATATATAGGGAGATGTAGCTAATGTGTAGGGGAGCCCTGGACCATTATTCATCATTCACTTTCACAATTTCATAACCAACTTTTGAGAGCTGGAGAGCGGGAATTAATTGTGAGATCTACTTTCTCTCTCTAGTTTCTCTCTCTAGACTTTGGGCTCCGATTCCATTTCCGATCATGGAATTGCTCTGTTCATTGGATTTCTTACTCAATTAAGGAAGCAATTGCTGGGTAACTCCTTTCCATTTGATGAATATGAACTGCTTGCTATTGCTTGTTGAAGATTGTGAAATGGAAATGGAGTTTCGTAGCTAGATCTTGTGATATCCTAGGATTTGAACGGATGAATGTTTAATTTAGTTGATGTGATGCCTTGCAATTCACTTAATTCACTAAGTATGAAATCACACATGAATCTACACTTTGAACTTGTTACATTTCATATTTCTGCACTGGTCTTGGAGGAATTGAACTCCAATTTTGGTCACCATGCCAAATTGGAGGTAGATTCACCATTATTTAGTGAGGATGCATGAAATGAGAACTTGCATGTGATTTCTTGAGTCTTTTCACTTGTTCAATTGATCATTGCATTTATGAGATTCAGGCCTCACCATGGGAAGCTTCAAAGAAATGAACCTTAGAGAAGAAGTGTAAAGGAGACTTCCTATGATAATAACAAAGGCATTCAAACTTAGGATGGGCCTCGCCATGGGAGTTCATAGGCTTTGCATGCTAGAGTAATTGTTTTAGGAAGTTGAGATGCTGTAGTTTATGACACTAATCTAGGCCTCACCATGGGAAAGGTAAGTGTTATGGGACCTAGCATATAGTGCGGTCATTATGCCGGTTATAGGTTAGGTTCTCGGGGAACTAAGATTTCCTCTGTTCATAATTGCTTGTCAATTGTATCGCATCAAGTCACTGAGAACTCAAGAATCCTAGGATATCCATTCACACTTGTTCATTGCATTTAGGCTTCATTTCTTGTGTTAATCTTGTATGTTTCAGAGTCCTAGTTCAATGAAGTCTTACTTCATGTTTGATACATAGTTGGTAATTGTCACTTTTATTTGTTAATCCTGTTCTTTACTCTTTTATTTGTGACATTTTGTGAACAAAATCCAAATTCTTGATACCTCCTTTTCCTTGTGGATACGATACCTTGCTCACTGCTACTATAGTTAGTGAAACAGGATAAATTGACGAGTAGCGACAACTCGATACCAGGGTTTTCATTCCTTATTGTTTAACAAGGGCCGAAACTACTCCCTATAAAAGGAGAAGCTTTGTAACATTTTTTGACATGTTGAATTTAAGAGAAATTTTGGCTTTGCTAAATTGAATTTGACATCATACACGTGAATTGTTCTTGAATAATTCAGAAGACCCGCCAAACCTTAAGTGAGGAACTTTAGGAAAAGCTTACAAGTTCTAGATTTATAGAACCGGCCAAACTGATAGGTTTAATTAATTGATTTACAATTGTTAGACTGAATCAATTTGTGTTAACGTTGGGGTTAGGTTAACTTTAATCTTGCCTTGCGTTTCATACTTTCTTTTCCGCCAATTTGTTCTTGTTTGAATTTGGTGCACAACGATCTCAAGTATTGTGGAAAATTCGTGTGGATTTGGACTTCCTCCTACTCCATTCGTATCAATTGGTATCAGAGCGAAGGTTGTTGAATAAAATTCAGGTTTTACTCGTAGGTAAATTTTCGTTTTTTTCGGTCAGGGCAATATTGTTTTGCTCATATCTTATTCGTTTGGAGTCGAAATCGAGTTCCGTTTTTTGCGTTGTGATCCTTGTTTCTTCTAGTTACTGGGACAAAGGTTTTATGTTCAAAAAGTGTCATCCAAAAATCGAAAAAAAATCAGTCTTATTTTAGTCTTTATTTTGTCCCGGGCAAATATCAGATTGACTATAACTTTTTCGCTTTAACTCGGAATTTGATTCTGCTTTTTGCAGTGTGTTCGTTGTTTTAAATACTATTAGGGACGAAATTTATTTGGTCCATTCCAGCCAGAAAATAGTCGTGAGAAAAACAAAGGTTCTTTGAGATTTCTTTGCAATTTTTATTTTTGTGTCGTCAAGTTTCAATCTTTTGATTGTTCTAGATTCTTTGTGTCTTCTTAAATCATATTCTTGAGTCTAGTGAAAGTTTGTTTCAACAAACATATACCTCTATTCATCAATTATAGCTTTTCAAAGTAAAAGGTATCAAAGGGAACTTTGATCTATTGCGAAAGGTCTAGAAGAGATTATAGTGATGTTTCAAGAAAAAATTCGAATTGAATAACAGCAGAAAAAGGCCATTGAGGAAAGCACATTGGTAAAGTCAACTTCTATACCTACTCCCAAAGTTCGTGTTGTTAAATGCTTGAGGTGTTTAGGAGTTGGGCATAGTGCAATCCAATGCCCTCATTGGTATGATGATCCGAAGGATAAACTTCTAGCGGGTCTTCAACCTTTAACCATGGAGAATGTGTGTGATAAGGTAAAGGATTCATCTTTTCCTTTAAATTGTCTTGGAGATATAGCTCCTTTAGAGGTTGATATGGTTCAAATTGATAATGTCATGGAGGATCCAATTCCAGAATATGTGATAATTCCAATTATTCCAATTGAAGAAACTTCTCAAACATATTTGATTTCTTTTGATGTATTGAATATTGTTAATATGTATTAGAATATAATACCCAATGATGAACATATAAAAAGTGAGGTTGTTGTTGTAAGTGGAAAAAGCCTAGAACTGAATCTTGATGAAAAAGGCAAAGAAGAGATATCAAAAACCGTTGGAGATATTGTTGTATTTGGTTCTTCTTGTTGTCTAACAGATCATGTAGGTTATGATTTACTTGGTGTCACAACAATCGTTCAGGATTCGAGGTCGAATCTTCTCCAAGAAAGGGAGTATGATACGAACCTAGAAAGCCTATTATTTGGGTGGTCAATAAGCAAGTGGTTCGTGAAATTCATTCCATTAATTTGTGATGTATCATATAGTTGGAGGCCTGGAATAAATACGAAATCACAGTTCCTAAAGGTTCCATGGAGGTTTGTTGCTTCACGACATTTAAGGTGTTGCCACCATGGAAATTACATTGTTGAGGACTTATCCCACGGTTTGGTATTATTAGCATATCTCTCTCATATGATCTCCGATTATGCTGATTCAAGCGGATGTAGAAACAAAAGAGAAAGATCTACAACTTTCATGTTTTAAGTTTTATGAGATTCGGAAGTTAGCATCATCAAAAGTGCCTACCAAGATGAGTGACTTGATTCTGGCAGATTACTGTCGCGAATCCATGGACTACATTGAAGGCCAAGTAATGGCGTATTGGGCTTCATTAATTGTTCATGCCATTTTAATGTTTCAATTGGGTTTATTTTTGAGTTGTAATAATTAAGTCCATTAAACATTTAATTAAGGGCCAAAGTCTTTGTGTTTTTAATTATGGGCTAAGTAATTACTTGATCCAATTATCTTGCATGATAAAGGCAAGTAAAAGTTTAGGAAACTTAAGAAGTCAAATTGAGTTTTGCTTCTTCATAGTTTAGGAAACAAAGGATGCGAAAACGTGTTTGGCCACCTTTGGAAAACCGTGTGTCACAATCCTTTTTGGAAAAGGATTAGTTTGTTAGTTATTAGTTTCCAATTCCAATTTGGAAAGTTAGATAGCTTAGAAGTCAAGTTGTAATTGACTTGAGTTAGGGTCTTCTTTCCTTATTGTTTAGCAAGGGCCGAAACTACTCCCTATAAAAGGAGAAGCTTTGTAACGTTTTTAGACATGTTGAATTTAAGAGAAATTTTGGCTTTTCTAAATTGAATTTGACATCATACACGTGAATTGTTCTTGAATTATTCATAAGACCCGCCAAACTTTAAGTGAGGAACTTTAGGTAAAGCTTACAAGTTCTAGATTTATAGAACCGGCCAAACTGATAGGTTTAATTAATTGATTTACAATTGTTAGACTGAATCAATTTGTGTTAACGTTGGGGTTAGGTTAACTTTAATCTTGCCTTGCGTTTCATACTTTCTTTTCCGCCAATTTGTTCTTGTTTGAATTTGGTGCACAACGATATCAGGTATTGTGGAAAATTGGTGCGGATTTGGACTTCCACCTTCTCCAGTCATATCTATTGGTACCAGAGCGAAGGTTGTAGCATAAAATTCAGGTTTTACTCGTAGGTAAAGTTTCGTTTTTTTCGTTCAGGGCAATATTGTTTTGCTCATATCTTATTCGTTTTGAATCGAAATCGAGTTCCGTTTTTTGCGTTGTGATCCTTGTTTCTTCTATTTTCTGGGACAAAGGTTTTATGTTAAAAAAGTGTCATCCAAAAATCGGAAAAAAATCAGTCTTATTTTAGTCTTTATTTTGTCCCGGGCAAATATCAGATTGACTATAACTTTTTCGTTTTAACTCGGAATTTGATTCTGCTTTTTGAAGTGTGTTCCTTGTTTTAAATACTATTAGGGAAGAAATTTATTTGGTCCATTCCAGCCCAAAAAATAGTCGTGAAAAAAACAAAGGTTCTTTGAGATTTCTTTGCAATTTTTATTTTTGTGTCGTCAAGTTTCAATCTTTTGATTGTTCTTGATTCTTTGTGTCTTCTTAAATCATATTCTTGAGTCTAGTGAAATTTTGTTCCAACAAACATATACCTCTATTCATCTATTATGGCTTTTCAAAGTAAAAGGTATCAATGGGAACTTCGATCTATTGCGAAAGATCTAGAGGAGATTATAGTGATGTTTCAAGAAAAAATTCGAATTAAAGAACATCAGAAAAAGGCCATTGAGGAAAGCACATTGGTAAACTCAACTTCTATACCTACTCCCAAAGTTCGTGTTGTTAAATGCTTGAGGTGTTTAGGAGTTGGGCATAGTGCAATCCAATGCCCTCATTGGTATGATGAGCCGAAGGATGAACTTCTAGCGGATCTTCAACCTTTAACCATGGAGAATGTGTGTGATGAGGTAAAGGATTCATCTTTTCCTTTAAATTGTCTTGGAGATATAGCACCTTTGGAGGTTGATATGGTTCAAATTGATATTGTCATGGAGGATCCAATTCCAGAAGATGTGATAATTCCAATTATTCCAATTGAAGAAACTTCTCAAACATATTTGATTTCTTTTGATGTATTGAATATTGTTAATATGTATTAGAATATAATACCCAATGATGAACATATAAAAAGTGAGGTTGTTGTTGTAAGTGGAAAAAACCTAGACCTGAATCTTGATGAAAAAGGCAAAGAAGAGATATCAAAATCCGTTGGAGATATTGTTGTATTTGGTTCTTCTTGTTGTCTAACAGATCATGTAGGTTATGATTTACTTGGTGTCACAACAATTGTTCAAGATTCGAGGTCGAATCTTCTCCAAGAAAGGGAGTATGATACGAACCTAGAAAGCCTATTATTTGGGTGGTCAATAAGCAAGTGGTTCGTGAAATTCATTCCATTAATTTGTGATGAATCATATAGTTGGAGTCCTGGAATAAATACGAAATCACAGTTCCTAAAGGTTCCATGGAGGTTTGTTGCTTCACGACATTTAAGGTGTTGCCACCATGGAAATTACATTGTTGAGGACTTATGCCACAGTTTGGTATTATTAGCATATCTCTCTCATATGATCTTCGATTATGCTGA
This sequence comes from Ophiorrhiza pumila, assembly GCA_016586305.1. Taxonomy (NCBI): domain Eukaryota; kingdom Viridiplantae; phylum Streptophyta; class Magnoliopsida; order Gentianales; family Rubiaceae; genus Ophiorrhiza; species Ophiorrhiza pumila. The sequence goes on along the minus strand of BLIW01000008.1, from coordinate 11,705,837 downwards.
TTCAAGCGGCTGTAGGAACATAAGCGACAGATCTACAACTTGCATGTTTTAAGTTTTACGAGATTCGGAAGTTAGCATCATCAAAAGGGCCTACCAAGATGAGTGACTTGATTCTGGCAGATTACCGTCGCGAATCCATGGACTACATTGAAGACCAAGTAATGGCGTATTGGGCTTCATTAATTGTTCACGCCATTTTAATGTTTCAATTGAGTTTATTTTTGAATTGTAATAATTAAGTCCATTAAATATTTAATTATAGGCTTAAGTTTTTGTGTTTTTAATTATGGACTAAGTAATTATTTTATCCAATTATCTTGCATGATAAAGGCAAGTAAAAGTTTATGAAACTTAATAAGTCAAATTGAGTTTTGCTTCTTCATAGTTTAGGAAACAAAGGAAGCCAAAACGTGTTTGGCCACCTTTGGAAAACCGTGGGTCACAATCCTTTTTGAAAAAGGATTAGGTTGTTAGTTATTAGTTTCCAATTCCAATTGGGAAAGTTAGATAGCTTAGAAGTCAAGTTGTAATTGATTTGAGTTAGGGTTTCCTTTCCTTATTGTTTAGCAAGGGCCGAAACTACTCCCTATAAAAGGAGAAGCTTTGTAACGTTTTTAGACATGTTGAATTTAAGAGAAATATTGGCTTTGCTAAATTGAATTTGACATCATACACGTGAATTGTTCTTGAATAATTCATAAGACCCGCCAAACCTTAAGTGAGTAACTTTAGGTAAAGCTTACAAGTTATAGATTTATAGAACCGGCCAAACTGATAGGTTTAATTAATTGATTTACAATTGTTAGACTGAATCAATTTGTGTTAACGTTGGGTTAGGGTAACTTTAATCTTGCCTTGCGTTTCATACTTTCTTTTCCGCCAATTTGGTGCACAACGATCTCAAGTATTGGACTTCCTTCTACTTCATTCGTATCAAATTATGATTGAAGAAATATTCCAAAGTACTTCATCTTGAGATAGTGACGTCGAACTCCTTGGAACAATGTCCATTGCCTCACAATGTGTTGATAACAATGCTTGTAAGGCTTCCTTCATCCTCTTGCTCCTTGATCTTGTCATGGGACCACCAAAATTTGTTAATGGATCATGGGAAGCTGGATTCGGTAATGTGGGCACGGGCTCATTCCTATCATTCCCTCCCTCCTCGAAAGGATTCGTCCTCGAATCACCTACATAATATAAACTCAAATCAGAAACATTGAAAGTAGATGAAACATTACCATACTCACTAGGTAGTTCGATTCTATATGCATTGTCTCCAATCCTTTCCAAAACTTGAAAAGGACCATCTCCTCTTTGATGAAGTGATGAGAATCCATCCAAGCAATCTACTCCAAATCCTAACGGGAATAGGATTTCCAAGTCAAATCCTAATGGGAATAGGATTACCAAATTCAAATCCTAATGGGAATAGGATTACCAAGCTAAATCCTGATGGGAGTAGGATTTCCAAGCTCATTCCTAGTAGGATTAGGATTCACAAATCATCATCTTATCCGAGTTCCATAGAAGCAAATCCTAATAATACTAGGATTCACAATCCTAATGGGATTAGGATTCATTTGTTCATGGACTTTATTAAAGACCAAGAAGGCGTGCTTGGGCTTTGCCATTTGTTGGATCACGTCTTTACTTAAGCAATTTTAGGGTTTAATTTGTGTTTTAATTAATTAAGTCCAATTGGTAATTAGTGGGCTTATTAATTTCGGGATTAAATAAATTAATTATATGGCCCAAGTTATCTTGCATGATAATGGCATGTAATGGGCTTATGGGTTAGTTAATTAGATTAGGAAGTTTCCCCTACTTTTTAGGAGATGTTTGGCAATTATCCAACATCAGAAAAATACCAAACATTGAGTCTTTTTGTAGCCTATATAAAGGCAACCCCTTTAACGTTTTTAATACAAGTTGAATATTGATAATTTTAGCTTTGCTAAAGTGTTTGTGCAGCCCTAAAAAGTTGTGAAACAAAACGTGAATAATTCTTCTAAGTTTAGTAGAATTTTCATAAGAACCGAGATCCTTAAGCTAAGACCTTTAGGTGATCTTACTTGTTCTTGATTTAAAGAACACACCAAACTGAATTAATTCAACGCCTTGATTTACATAGGTTGAACTAAATTCGTTTGTAATAACGTGTTGGATGTGATTGATTTCAATCATTGATAGCCGTTCAATATCTTCATTGTTTTCTTGTTTAATTTCCGCATTTTTCTTGTTTCTTGTTCTTGTTGTTCGTGTTGGTTATGAAACAAACGATCCAAAGGAGTGGAATTCGTGTGGAGCTGGAATCTCATCCTGCTCCATTCGTATCAAGTGGTATCAGAGCAAAGGTTGTCTCACAACACCCGGTAATCATCTTCCTTTCTTGTCTTGAAATTTTTGTTTCGGTCCTTCCTTATTTTCCCGTTTTTGCTGGCTGATTTGTTTTATTAGTTGCTGCTGCTTTTGCATTTTTTATTTGCGTCAATTCTGCACTCTTTGTTCATTGATTCATAGTGCTGAATTCTTGTTTCGTTTATTGAGTCTTCACGTCAAAAAAAATTAGGGTTTCCAATCTTTAGGGTTTCGGTTTTCAATTCTTTGTTTCTTTGTTTCTTATCCGTTTTCATTGCTTTCTTTTGCGTTAGTCTCATCATTGTTTCTACTATATATTGTGTTATAATCAAACTTTTATCACACTCGAAAAAGACAAGTTCTTGGACACTTTCTTGAACTTCTTGTTTTTCTTGAAAATTCCGAAGTGCTAAATTTTGATTCTTGAAGCATAATCTTGCTCTTCTTGATAAATCTTGAATCTTTTGTGAAAGTGGTATCTTCAAATTCATAATATTTGGTGACTTCTTGAAAGATCTTGGTTGCTGAAATTAAGGTTACAACACCAACCTTAATACCCTAGTAAGATACTAGGTTGTTGTCCGAAAAGAAAAGAAAGAGAAAGAAAGGCCGTATAAAAAAAAAGGCCGTGAATTAAAAAAAAAAAAAGAGACCAAGTAGAAATCAGCCCAAAGGCAATTGGTCTAAGGTGAAAAAAAAAAGAGAAAAATCGGACAGTTTTTCATTTGTTTCCCGAATTGCAACACAAGAGAAAAAGTCACAAATTGAAAATACCATAACTTCCTCAATTCAACTCGGAATTAAGTGATTCAAAAACACATTTTCTTGTTATTTTTTCTACTTTCGGAATTCTATAGTTTCTGAACTTCAATCATATTATATCCACACGTGATCTAAATTCTTCATAGACGTGATTTTGCTTCAAAACTTCTTTGGTTTTGCTTGTTTGAATCTTGTTGTGGAATTATTTGGTTGAGACGTGTTATTATAATCATTGAACAGTAAGTATCTATAGTGTGAGAGTTCTAGATAGGATATACAAGAGAAAAGGCATCACACTAGAGAGGAGAGAACTACTCACCCAAATAGTGAGAACCCGAGAGGACGTCAATTGTTGTTTTCTTGTTTTCTTACTAACGTGTAGGTACCAATGGAGGGTGGTGATTCGAAACCACTCCAAGGAGATTCTTGTTTATTGAACCGAAGAATTCTAAATGCACAACCACAAATTTATGATGATTTGTCTCAACATGAAAATATCTTTCATACCCGATGTATGGTTAAAGATAAAATTTGTAGTGTGATCATTGATAGTGGGAGTTGCACTAATGTGGCAAGTACTTTACTTGTCAAGAGGATGAATTTATCTTGTTTAAGGCATCCAAAGCCATATCAACTTCAATGGCTTAACAATTCCGCCGAGATTAGAGTGACCAAGCAAGTTAAAGTACCATTCAAAATTGGTAATTATGTTGATGAAGTTTTATGTGATGTTGTTCCAATGGAGGCCACTCACATCCTTCTTGGAAGACCTTGGCAATTTGATAAAGATGTGATTTACTATGCCAAGAAGAATTACTACAGTTTGGAACATAAAGGAAAAAGATTCAACCTTAGAGCCTTAAATCCGTCCCAAGTCTTTGAAGACCAAGAAAGACTTGCAACAGCTTGTAGTAAATTGCGTGAAGAAGAAGAGAAAGAAAAGAGTGATTTAGTTAGCATAGGCTGTAAGCAAAATAAGTGTAATAGAAAGAGTGAGCATGAGAGTTCATTGAGAGCTAAACAACAACATCTTGTACTTATGAATTCTAGTGATCACGATTCGTATTGTTTGCTGCCTAGTTCTTTTGTCTTGCAGGTTTTTGGAGTTCCTAAGTGTTTAATGGAGTTCAAAACAACTCATTATCAATTGGAAGGAGTCCAATCTGCCTTAGCTTGTTTTCCACAAGGTAAGCAAGGTAAGTTAGGTAAGTTTTTCAATCAATTTCAAAAACATTCTTATACTTTTCCACAGTTGGTTCGAAATTTTGTCAAGTGTATTTTAACGTCAAATACCATGTGTTTTAATAAGCCAAATAACTTACATAATTCTTCAATAATTTCATTAAAATATTTTGAATTGAATAAATCTATGTATAGCTTGTTTTCATGTTATGTTGCTTATTTAATACATGAGTTGTATTCTCGGTTTTGTAATTATAATTTCGACCAAACTCAAACCTTTGTATGCACTAATTCAAGTGTTAATTATATTGACTCTACTTGCTGGATTGATTATTCTTTTGATTATTTGTTTCGTGACTTTCCTCACATCCATCAAGTTCAAAGAGGTCCTTTGGTAATTCAACACTTGCATGGTAAGTTATCTCAGTTCTCAATCTCTTTACAATTCCAAAAGGTAAGATATTGTGTTTGCATCTATTTATTAGATTGTTTACATTCTATTTTTATTCTTTGGAATTGTAATTTCTTATTTGATAACTTAAGCATGCTTGCAAAGAGTTTAAAACTTATTTCTGGTGATTTACATTTAATCCGGGATGTATATATATTTAATTGCTATGAATATTTTTATGAATCCTTGGATAATATTTGTAATTACATTAATATATGTTTTAGTTCTTTTCTTACTTTACATATTAAAGTCGTTAATTTTTATGTTAGTACTAGTGTGTCAATGTATGTTGTTAGAGAGTTTGTCTTGCATAGTTTCATATTTTCAAAATCACTACATGTGTCTTTATTTGAAGTATTATATTTTAAGTTATTTTGTGTTGCATGTAGTAATAGGTTTTATGATTTGCATTTAATACAAGATGTTTATTTGCATAATTGTTATGGATTTTCTTTAACAATATCGTGTTTATATGCTTCATGCATACATAAATATTCTGCCAGAGAAAGTTTATCTTATACACTTGTTTTGATCTCACAGAATATTATGCATTGTTGGTCGAGAATTGTTTCATTCCAACTCGACTTGATTCTTGTGGAGTTTGTGATATTGGTGTTTGATCCAGGAGTTCAATTCAAGATTCGAGGACGAATCCTTTTCGAGGAGGCAGGGAATGATGAGAATCCATCCAAGCAATCTACTCCAAATCCTAACGGGAATAGGATTTCCATGTCAAATCCTAATGGGAATAGGATTACCAAATTCAAATCCTAATGGGAATTGGATTACCAAGCTAAATCCTAATGGGAGTAGGATTTCCAAGCTCAATCCTAATAGGATTAGGATTCACCAATCATCATCTTATCCGAGTTCTATAGAAGCAAATCCTAATGATACTAGGATTCACAATCCTAATGGGATTAGGATTCATTTGTTCATGGACTTTATTAAAGACCAAGAAGGCGTGCTTGGGCTTTGCCATTTGTTGGATCACGTCTTTACTTAAGCAATTTTAGGGTTTAATTTGTGTTTTAATTAATTAAGTCCAATTGGTAATTTGTGGGCTTATTAATTTCGGGATTAAATAAATTAATTACATGGCCCAAGTTATCTTGCATGATAATGGCATGTAATGGGCTTATGGGTTAGTTAATTAGATTAGGAAGTTTCCCCTACTTTTTAGGAGATGTTTGGCAATTATCCCACATCGGAAAAATACCAAACATTGAGTCTTTTTGTAGCCTATATAAAGGCAACCCCTTTAACGCTTTTAATACAAGTTGAATATTGATAATTTTAGCTTTGCTAAAGTGTTTGTGCAGCCCTAAAAAGTTGTGAAACAAAACGTGAATAATTCTTCTAAGTTTAGTAGAAGTTTCATAAGAACCGAGATCCTTAAGCTAAGACCTTTAGGTGATCTTAATTGTTCTTGATTTAAAGAACACACCAAACTGAATTAATTCAACGCCTTGATTTACATAGGTTGAACTAAATTCGTTTGTAATAACGTGTTGGATGTGATTGATTTCAATCATTGATAGCCGTTCAATATCTTCATTGTTTTCTTGTTTAATTTCCGCATTTTTCTTGTTTCTTGTTCTTGTTGTTCGTGTTGGTTGTGAAACAAACGATCCAAAGGAGTGGAATTCGTGTGGAGCTGGAATCTCATCCTACTCCATTCGTATCATGAAGCTTAGATTTCCTCTTTTCAGAAAACCTATATTTCCTCAAGTGAATCCAAACCTAATCTCCTGGTTCGAAAATCACTTGTCTTCTGCCCTTATTGGCTTGTTTTGCATATTGCTCATTACGCCTTTGAATATTTTTGTAAACCTTTTCATGCAACTCCCTTACAAAATCAGCTTTAGCTTTACCTTCCACATTAACGAACTCATTAATAGGAAGAGGCAAAATATCAAGGGGAGTTAAAGGATTAAATCCATACACGACTTCAAAAGGCGAATAAGCAGTAGAACTATGAACAGTTCGGTTATATGCAAATTCAATGTGTGGCAAACAATTCTCCCAATTTTTTAAGTTTTTCTGAATAATAGCACGAATCAAATTAGACAATGTACGATTTACTACCTCTGTTTGTCCATCAGTCTGTGGATGTGCAACAGTAGAAAACAGTAATTTCGTGCCTAATTTATTCCACAGTGTACACCAAAAATGTGATAAAAACTTAACATCTCTATCACTAACAATACTCTTAGGAATTTCATGCAAACGTAGAATATCGTTAAAGAAAAGGTCAGCAATTTTTGTAGCATCATTAAACTTAGAACATGCAATAAAGTGAGCCATTTTACTAAATCTATCAACTACAACAAAAATGCTATCATGACCAGTGCGTGATCTAGGTAACCCTAACACAAAATCCATAGATATGTCAACCCAAGGGTTACTAGGAACAGGCAAAGGTTGATACAAACCATGAGGCATTACTTTGGACTTAGCATGCTTACACACAATACATTTTACACAAACACTTTTAACATCTTTAATCATGTTAGGCCAATAAAAGTGCTCATTCAAAACAGAAAGTGTTTTAACAATACCAAAATGCCCCATTAACCCTCCCTCATGGGTTTCTTTAACAAGTAATTCACGAATGGAACATGAGGGGATGCACAATTTATCCTTGCGAAATAAGAATCCATCTTGCATAAAATGATCACCATTCGGCCTTAATGAACAAAGATCATAAGATTCGGCAAAGTCAACATCTCCCTTATACAAGTCTTTAATCAATTCAAATCCAAGTAGCTTTGCATGTAAATAGGTAAATAAAGCATAACTCCTAGATAAAGCATCAGCTACAACATTCTCTTGACCAGATTTATATTTAATCACATAAGGAAAAGTTTCAATGAATTCCAACCATTTTGCATGTCTCTTATTCAACTTACCTTGTGTCTTTAAAAATTTGAGACTTTCATGATCAGAATGGATTATGAATTCTTTTGGCCATAAATAATGTTGCCAAGCCTGCAATGACCTTACCAATGCATACAACTCCTTGTCATAAGTTGCATACTTTAAAGCTGCCCCATTAAGCTTTTCACTGAAATAGGCCACGGGCCTTGATTCCTGCATAAGAACAGCACCAATACCAATCCCGGAGGCATCACAGTGTATCTCAAAAGCTTTAGTAAAATTCGGCAAAGCAAGCCAAGGGGCATGAGTCAATTTATGCTTCAAAGTGTTAAATGCGTCTTCATGTTCTTTATTCCATGCGAAGGTGACATTCTTTTTAACAAGTTCATTTAAAGGTGCAGCAATGGAACTAAAGTCTTTAACAAATCTCTTATAGAAACTTGCTAATCCATGAAAACTTCTTACCTCACTAGCATTTTGTGGTCTCGGCCAATCTATGATTGCCTTGACTTTTGACTCATCAACAGCAATGCCTTGAGAACTTACAACATAACCCAAAAAGATAATAGATTCCAAACAGAAAGAACACTTTTTAAGGTTAGCATACAATTGGTTCTCACGCAATATAGCAAACACGAGTTTTAAATGTTCAACATGTTCATCAAGTGATTTGCTATATATCAAGATATCATCAAAGTAGACTACCACAAACTTTCCAATAAAATGACGAAAAACATGGTTCATAAGCCTCATGAAAGTACTAGGTGCATTAGATAAACCAAAAGGCATAACTAACCATTCATACAACCCATACTTTGTTTTAAAAGCAGTTTTACACTCATCTCCTTCTTTCATGCGAATTTGGTAGTATCCCCTTTTCAAATCAACTTTGGTAAATATGGAAGATCCATGCAATTCATCAAGCATATCATCTAATCTAGGAATTGGATGTCTATACTTAATGGTAATCTTATTAACAGCAAGGCAATCTACACACTTTTGCCAAGTATATTCCTTTTTAGGGACTAAAATAACATGAACTGAACATGGACTAAGAGACTCACATACAATACCTTTGTCAAGAAGTTCATCCACTTGACGTTGAATCTCTTTTGTTTCCTCCGGATTTGCTCTATAAGCTGGTCGGTTTGGAATTTGAGCTCCTGGGATAAAATCAATTTGGTGCTCAATGCCACGAATAGGTGGTAACCCCATTGGTAACTCCTCGGGAAACACATCACTATATTCCTGCAAAAGAGAGTTCACGGCACTAGGCAAAGAAGCAAGGTTATCACCGTCAACAACAAGTACAAATTCCTTGCGAAACATTAAGTATAAAGACTGCCTATCAATCAATGCTCTCTAAATCTCATTAGAAGAAGCAAAACAACAAGATTTCTTATTAACTACATCTCGGCCTAAACTAGATGAGACATCATGCTCTCGGCCCAAATTAGATTTTTCGTTTTGTTGTTTTTCTTGTTCTTTCTTCTTCTTAGCTTCAATTATATCTTTACAAACTTGTGCAATTCGAGTTGATCTTCAAAAACTTGAGTTGGAGTTAAAGCATGTAGACTATACTTTTTACCATTATGCACAAAACTGTAAAAAATTTTCTTGGCATGATAAAGCACATCACAATCATATTGCCAAGGTCTACCAAGTAAAATATGACTAGCTTCCATTGGTACCAGATCACATAAAACAGTATCAACAAATTTACCAATGGTGAAAGAAAACTTTACTTGTTTAGGAACAAGAGTTTCAACTGAATTATTTAACCATTGAAGTCTATATGGTTTTGGATGTTTCATACAATTCAAATTTAGTTTGTTAACAAGTAAGGTGCTCGCCACATTTGTGCAACTACCACTATCAATAATCACACTACAAATCATGTTTTGCACTAAATAGCGTGTGTGAAATATATTATCACGTTGCATCAAATCATTATCTTCCAAAGGTTGAACATTAAGAACACGACGAGAAACTAAAGAAAAGTTACCAACTGAATAGGTCGGCTCATCAAGCTTTTCACCTTCATCACTTTGATCATCTTGGTACTTCTCTTCAAGAGGTGGCATGTCGACACAATCATCATCACTTACCACTTCTCCAGTATCTAGAGTAATCATGATTCGGGCAGTAGGACAATTGACTTGCAAGTGACCATAGCCTTGACACTTAAAGCATCTAATATCCCTCAATCTTGGTCCAGAAGTTGTCCCAGGCTTAGGGGCATTTTCAGCAGCTTTGGGGCCTGATTTTGGGACATAAGGAGGCACACTAGATGGTTGGTTTGAGATGAATTGTCTCGGCTTTGTTGGTGGGGTGAAAGGGGCTGATTTTGACTTCAATTCCCTTTGCCATGGTGGATTCGGTTGTGTGAACCTGTTCTTACCTTTCATGTGCCTTTCAATCTTAATAGCTTTATGAACAAGCTCATTAATATCAACATAAGATTGTAAATCAACATGATAAGACAATTCAGAATTCATACCTCTAAGAAATCTCTCAATTGTTGAATCGGGATCTTCACGAACATTGGCCTTGATCATGAGAGCTTCCATCTCATTGTAGTATTCCTCCACGGTTTTGTTTCCTTGCACAAGTGAGTGCAATTTTTTGTTGAGCTCTCGGCTAAAATGTGATTGAACATACTTCTTCCTCATAAGCACTTTCATTTGCTTCCAAGTTTGAATGGGTGGTTCGTCATCTTGACGTCTAGATCTCATTACCTCTCCCACCACAAACTTGCATAATCTTTGAGGTGCATAAAGGCCAGGCGGTACCTCTTGTGCTCGGGGTAGCTATTGCCTTCAAAGAAGGGTTCAAGCTCTCGAACCCAATCAAAATAAGCTTCCGGATATGCTTTACCATGGAAAGTAGGCAATGTTAGTTTAACTCCACTAATTGAAACATCAGATTTCTTACTATCTTTAGGAGAATCCATGAACTCCTCATTCTCCTAAATATTAGGCTCGGCTTCTTCATGTTTATTCTTTCGGGAAGTAGAACCTTTTTTTGGTGAAGGAAAAATGGTTAAGTTATCAATTTTTAGATAGAGTTTTCGGATCATGTCAATTAGAACATCATTAACATATTTTTGATCCGTCTGGGGTTTTTCTTGAGGTGTTTTATCATCTCCCTCCATTGTTCCTGCAAGTTAGTGAAAACAACAAGAGATAGAAAAGAAATAAAAACCTCTCGGGTTCTCACTTTTGGTGAGTAATACTCTCCTCTCTAGTGTAATGGCTTTTCTCGTGTATACCCTATCTAATCTCTCAACAATGCCTCTCTCAAACTAATTGAAACTTACCGTTCAACAATTTATATAACAAATCTCAACCAATTAGTTCAACAAGTCAATTCACACAAGTTAAACCAAAGAAGTTTGAAAAGAAACACGTCACAAGAGTATTTTAAAAATCACGTACGGGGTATAACTTGGTTTATTTCATAAAACTACGAAATTAGCAACTAGGCAAGAAAGCAAGATGAATGATTTTTTATTTCACCCAAGCAAGATATGTCACGAATAATATTGATGATTTTCAAACACAACTTAAGAACACTTAGTTCTTTTCAATGAAAATAAAACATCAAATAAATAAAGAGAAAGTCCGAAGATATATTTTTTTTTGATTTTTTTTTTTTTTAATTGACCGTCGTTTTTTTTTATCGGTCTCCCTCTTTTTTTTTAACTTTTGGACGCCTGTTTCGGACGGTCTACCCATCCGATCCTTAAACTTCTGGGACGATGAACTTTCTGTTGAGTTTCGAACGCTACTTTCAGACGCCTGGCTTAGTTTCGGCCGGCCGAAACTGTCGCGCGACTGGGTGAAAAAACCTAATTTTTTTCTGACGAATTTTTTTTTTTGGAAACTTTTGATGAAACCCTAGCGCGCGATGTTTTTTGACGTGCGACTTAACAACGAAAACACAAGGAATTCAGCACTATGAAAACAATCCAAAAGTGCAGAATTTAGACTTCAAAAACAGCAGCAAGACTCAACACAAAAGATATATGAAAACACAAAAACGCAACAACAAGAACAAGATGTTTTCGGGCAGAATTCAACAAAGATGTTGCATGCGAATTTGACAAAATTCAAAGGCTGAACTAAGACAACTTAAGACAGCAATAAGGACACACAATAGCAACAAGAAAAACATAAGAACAGCAGCAGATTTTTAACGCAGAACTGTAACAACAAAGAAGCACAAAAATCAGCAAGAAATGAAACGGATTAACCTGATTTTGGAAACAACCTTTGCTCTGATACCACTTGATACGAATGGAGTAGCTTTTGAGTTCTAATCCACACGTTTTCCACACCCTTTGGATCGTTGTTTCTCAATAATCACGAACAAGTGATTAGTTTGTTTTATACCAACTTATATGTGTTAAATCACTTAGCTTTTGTCTTGTGTTTTATGCGAATGAGTGATGTTCTGTGTGATTTTGTGCAATAATGTGGTTTGCAAGTTGAAAGTGTTAAATGAGGAAAAAATGCCAAAAATGTGCTTGATTTAGGGTTTTGGGCTGAATGGGTATATGAACTTCATCAGAGTGAATCTTTCTCAATTCTAATCCGATTGATGATATCTTGGATGTTCTGGAAAGCTCTTTGATTATACTTCATTTCCTGTGTTTTAATATTCTTCTAATTCTGTGTGCAATCATGAGAAACGAAGGCATCTTTGTTATGGTTGGATTAGGGTTTTTAAGGTTTTACCTTTCTGCCATAGTTTGGTTAAATGATAATAACTTGAGCTATAGACCTCTAATTTCAGTGATTCTTGAACCAATGGAAAGCCAAGAGATAGACCTAGAACTTCTGTGTTTATCATTATGTGTAATTCAGTAGTTAATGTATATGAATTCGGCATGGAGGGAAAGCATTTGAATGAAATGAACACTTTGCCATTTCAGATTTTCTTGCATTTGGGTTTCTTTGTACTCATCGCACAACACTCTAGCACAATACTCTAGCACTCACTACACTTCACCCATATGCACTCACTGCACAAACACTCTCGCACACTATCACTACACTCACCTCACCACACTCGCACACTAGCACTCACTCACTTGTGCGGCGAGGTCACTTCGCCGCACATCCTCACTCACACACCTCACTACACTCATGCGCACACATGCATACTACTTCGCACACACAATGTGCGACGAGATCACCTCGCCGCACAAGACTCTCGCACACACTCACGCATGCACTCTCACGCAATCAGCACTACACTCGCACTACACTAACACCACTCATGCACGCACATCATGAGGCGAGGTGACCTCGCCGCATGCTCACACACTCACACCACTCATTTTACTTGTCACACATTTGTACATAACATCTCTTTCTGCATTTCATCTCAATTCTTGAGCATAAATTTCACACTACAAAACATATGCACAACACATTCATTTGCATTCCACTCATGATTTTTCATATGTTTCACAAACACTCCAATTCAAGATTTGCATTTTTATTTCGCTAAAACTTACCCACATCTACACTACACATTATCACACTCAAGCTCACCAACATTTCCACATTCTTACACATTCATCCTCACCTCACAGCTTCACCATTTTCACATTCACTCACAACTCACAAACATCACGATTCACTCACAACATTTTCATTCACTAAAACTCACAACACTCCACACACGTTTGTTCACTCAATCACTCACACACTCGCACAACGTGGCGAGACCTCGCCACGAGGTCTAGCCCACCAACACAATGCACGGCGAGGTCTCGCCGCGAGACTCGCCGGCAAAAGTACTACACAGCGAGGTCTAAACACATGGTTTCACAACAAGAAGTTTTGGATCTATTCAGTCTGACTTCACAATATGAAGATTTAGATCTATTCATATTGATAACAATAAGGCGTTGTTTCTTAGTTGAAACTTATTTTATATGTTAAATCTAATGACTCTTAAAAGAATGAACGGTTTCAAATTTCTTATGGTATGATCTTGTGGGTCGACACCCAAGTCGCGTTCGGCGTTTCATGAGGCGGTTGATGATGTTGTAAGTCCTCTTTTTAGCCGGTAATATGTCGTTGACAGTCGAGCAAGATCATCCATAATAAAAATGAGACATGTTCTATCTTTTAAATGGTCAAAAGATTGATATATAAACCAAAGTTTTGCTAAGTTTCATTAGCACAATAAGTTATCAAGTGTGGAGAAATCTAAAGTATTCAATAAGTGATATCAAGTTTGGAGAAAATCTAAGATATTCAATACGTGATTCCATATGAAAGAAACTAAGTTATGTGTATACTACCATAAATTCTGTTAGTAATCCTACCCGAAGCTTTTATCAATTATTATGATATCTATATTGTCTAGAAGTAATTCTACTGCTTCATCTTCAAATAAAAATACTAAAAATTCTAAATTAGTTGAATTTTCTGAAATTGAACAAAAAATACAAAATTGGCATATTCCAAAAATTGAACATAAAAAAATTTGTAAATATGGAACTTTTGATAAAAAAACTAAAAGAGCCATAAAAAATGTAGAAAAAACAATTTCTATACAAAATCAATTTGAAGAAATACATTTACTAGATTTAGATTATTTGTCTCAAATTAGACAACAAGGATATAATTATCTACATATTGGTCTTATACAAATTGCTGTACAACCTTTAAATAGACAAGGATTAGAAACTACAATTTTAGTTGCTTTAAGAGATTGTAGACATAATAAATTTCATGATTCTTTATTAGGCTTAATTGAGTCTAGTCTTTGCAATGGTCCAATTTATTTTAATACGTATCCAAATTTTTCTGTATCTTTAACTGATAGAAATTTATATGATGTACTAACTGTTAATTTACAAACTAAAGGTTATGATATGAAACCTGGATCTGAAAATATTAATTTGACATATAGACTTTATTATAAATTAATGAATACTATAAGTCCAGGAGCAAGAATAACAGATAATGGAAAAAGTACATTATTAATGGAAACTAATTTAAAAAGATCAAAATTACAAATACCTAGATTAATAAATTGGGATGAAATATCTTTGCCATCAAATTGGGTCTTAGAAAAAATAAGTAGACCAACAATTCCTTTAAAATCTAAGGATGCTCAAATTCATGAAGATAACGAAGGAAATGTAGAAATAATATTTGAAACACATGTTCCTAGAAGAAATTCATACTCCTCATTTCCATACTCTTCTGCATCTACATCTGATAGGTTTAACTTTGAAGGAATTAGAGAAACAGATAATCAAATTCCAAGACCAATATACACACAAAAATCACAAGATGATATAAGCCTTGGATCAGAAATGAATTTTGAAATAAATACAAATTCTCAAAAAAATAAAATAAATTTTGAAATAAATACAATTTCTCAAGAAAATAAAATTAATCTAAAAGAAATAAGTAAAATATGTGTTAAAGATTTTAATCTTCCACAATATACACCATTTAGAAATTGGTTTTTTAAAACTTATAATACTAAACAACAAAAACAATTTCAAGATCAGTATTATAATTTTATTAAAGTCACTGGTGTTATAATTTCATTCATATCATGGTTTAATACTGAACAAAAAGCAAAATACATTGATGATCAATATAGTCTAAATGTTCTTGAAGAAGCTCATCAGACTTGGAAATTATCTGATGATAAATTATTAAAAGCAATTCATCCTCCTTCACAGTTAATAAAAATAGAAGCTGCAAATACTTCAACTGAGGCTTGTCCTTATATTGATGTTAGTAATGTTGAATTAGCAAAAAATAGCCAAACAAAATACTTTTACAAATCTTAATTTAAATACCATTTCTAAACAATTATGTCGTATTGAAGATAAAATTAATCTTCAAACCCCAAAAAATATTTTTCCTTTAGAAAATATAAAATTAGGGTCTAGTAAAACTCAACCATTTTCATTTAAACCTATGCCTGATTTACCTTTAAATATGTTAAAGTCTTTACCTTCAGGTTTTACTAAAGAAAAATTAGAAAGATTAAATTCAGAATTTAATAAATTAAGACTCAATGTATTAAGTTCTGAAAAAGAAGAAATGATTAATAATAATTTACAAATAGATCAATTAGAAGAAATGTTTAATAATTTATACATAGATGAAGATTCAAATCAATTGGAAATAAATAAAATAAAGAAACCTAACTCAAAATTTAGACCAAAATATCCACAAACTCAACTTTATTATCCTAGACCAACTCCTCAAGATCTTTTAATTGAAGAACATGGTGATTGGCAAAATTGTTATCAAAATAATGCTATATATGAATGAAATCTTGATGGGTTTACACCTTATCAAATTGCTAATATGTGTCATAAAATATCAATGTATATTAATATTTTAAAAATGGAAAATATTACTGAAGAACAAGCTGTAAGAGCTTGTACTCAAGGTTTTACTGTACAATTACGTGGTTGGTGGGATCATTATCTAAATGAAAATCAAAGAGGTGAAATTATAAAAGATACTAAACAAATAACTACAACCACACCCATAATTCCAAAACCAGAAAATAATCAACCACAAGAAATAACTATTACAACTAATATTCCAGATTCTGCTTTTAATCTTGTATGTGCAATAATTAAACATTTTGTTGGAAATAATTACTAAACAAATTCTCATAAAGAATTATTAATGAATTTAAAATGTCCTACACTATCTCATTTTAGATGGTATAAAGATGTTTTCTTGTCAAAATTATACTCAAGATCTGATTCTCAAGCAGATTTTTGGAAAGAAAAATTTCTTTCTGGTTTACCAAAATTATTTGCTGAAAAAGTTAGAGGAAATCTAAGAAATTGTTTTGATGGAATGAATATCCCATTTTCTCAAATTACTTATGGAGAATTAATCAGTGTATGTACTGAAGAAGGCTTAAAATTATGCAATGATATAAAATTAAAAGCACAAATAAAAAGAGAAACTCAAAAAGCAGAATTAGGAGATTTTTGTCATCAATTTGCTTATAATCCACATGAATTAAAATCACCTCTTAGAAAAATAGAAAAAAAATTAAAGATAAAACATAAAAAATATGAAAGATCATCTGAAAGATCTTAAAATTCTGAAGAAAGAATTAAAAGAAAGAAAAAATCTAGAAAGAAATGGATAGAAGAAAATATAACATGTAGAAAATGTGGTAAAAAAGGACATTATGCTAATAAATGTACTTCTAGGACAAATATTAATGAAATTCTTTTGGAAAAATTAGAAGATATAAATTTAGATAAAGAATTAAAAGAATATTTAATACAAACAATAGAAAATAAAATTTACAAAACCGATTCATCAGATAGTGAAGAATCTGTATAAATGAATAATATAAGTTCAGATGATACTGATGAAAATTGTGAAAATTGTAATTCGAAATCAGATTATTACAAAGCAATAATTGAAGCTAATGGATTAAATGAAATAGGAATATTCACATTATCTGAAAAGCATAAAATGATGCTTGATTTAGTTGAGGAAATTCAAGATCCAATAAGAAAAAGACAATATTTAGAAAATATTTACAATTAGAAGAAGACAATAAAAATTCTTTAAATCATTTTCCATCTATTTCTTATGAAAATTCTCAAATAAAAAGAAAATTAGATAGAATAAATACTTCATTTGCAATGCAAGATGTAATAGATCATTTACAAAATCAAAATCCTAAACAAATTAATTTTAAAAGAAGAAGTTAATGAATTAAAAATAGAAATTCAAAAATTAAAAGAAAGAATTTTAATTTTAGAAGAATTAAATTTAACAAATATATTAAATACACAGAATGAAGAACAAATAGAAGAAATTTCTGAACAAAATAATTTTCTTCAAATAAATACCTTAGTCACTTATCATAAATATTATATTTCTATTACATTAATAATAAATAGAGAATATAAAATTCAAACAATTGCAATGGTTGATTCAGGTGCAGATTTAAATTGTATAAAAGAAGGACTAATTCCTTCAAAATATTTTGAAAATACTCATGTAGAATTACATGCAGCACAAGGTACACAAATAAATATAAAATATAAAATATCAGATGTTTGCATATTTTCTGAAGAAAATAATTACATTTGTTCTCCATTTGTAATAACTAATGCAATTGGTCAACATGTAATATTAGGAAATCCTTTTTTAAATTTAATGCATCCTTATCAATGTGATGGTAAACAATTATCAAAAATAAATTCTAATTTATCATTTCAATTTGTAACTCTTCCTAAAATTAGAGATCTTTAAAATACTTACCTTAATTTATCTTAAAATCTCACAATATTGTTTTTTGCAGGTTTTAGTTATGATAAAGGAGGAAAAGATTTGGTTCTCTACAATAATATTTTCTTTTTTGCAGGAAATGAGAGGCAGAGGCCGTCAATCCCAAAACAAATTTGGTTATAATATAAATCAAATAAGTCAAAATAGACTTCCTAATTCCTCTTCTCAATGGTCATCTCAAATGAGAGGACAAAATTTCCTTAGTCAGAAAATTACTACACCTTCTATAGGTTTTAATCCCAATGTTAAAAGAAATATTTTAGAAGGAACATCCTCAAATCAGGATTATGATTACATTCCAAATGGAGTACAAGTACATGCTTTAACTATATCTACAAGTGATCTTAAATTAGATCCTTATGATGTAGCAAATAAATATTTTAATCATCCTTCTAGTTCTCAATTTGGTTTAAAAGGACCTTTACCCTTAAAAACCCGTCATACATATGCAGATTTTTTAAATTTCACAAAATTTGCAGATGTTAAAGACAAACCAAAAACAAATCATCCTCAAGAATGGTCTCCTACTTATGAGGATAGTGAAATAGCCCTTTCTCAAATATATATCCTTCAAATTCCTTCATTTTCAGATTGGAAAATACCATCTACCCAAGCCTTAAAATTCATTTCAAATTACAATAAAATTGAATATCAGTTTACCTATTATGATATGGTGGATAGTTTCTCCAAAGTATTCTTATATCAAAATTCCTTGTGTAGACACACTTAGTGGATACGCATTGATGATTCCGTTTTTGAAAAACCCATACCAAATTGGTTTATTGAATGGTTCAAAAATATGGGACCAAAACAAGAAAATTTTTTTCCTGAAAAATTACAACCATTTTTTAGCCAATTCCAATATATTTATTCCTCAAAATTCCAAAATCCTGAAATCTTTGGAGAATCCTTTCTATTATTCTTAATAAAATTCCAAATACCATGGTTATTTGCATGGAAATATGAAGTAGGATATGCAATTGATGGCATTCCACAGCTCAGAAGAATATTATACACAAAATGGTGGCCAAAGTGTCAAGTTGATTATGATTCAATTCAAAAAATCTTGGCACAAGAAGATGTTCTTCTAGCAAAAGGAAAATTATTAGATGTTTCTTTCAATGAATCTCCTTTCAAAAGAGACAATTTTGTTGAAAATAAGAAAAAAGAAATGATTGAAAAAATGAAAAAAGAAATTGATAGAATTTTTGCTGTCTCTACTCCACTTAAGGAGAAAGAGGAAAAATTAGCAAAAGAAAAAGAAAAGGAAAAAGTTGAAAAATAAAAAATTGAAAAAGAAAAAATTGAAAAAGAGAAAAATAGAAAAGGAAAAGAAAAAATAAATTCCTCAACATCTTATATTGAGGATTTAATAAATCTTAATGATGAAGAAGAATTTGATACATCTGTATATCAAAATCATGATCCTTATCCTGAGATGACAGAAAAAGAAAAATATAACTTTGAACAATTAATATATGATCTTTATAAAAATAAAGATTATGTATTAAAAGTTTTAGATTCTAATTCTGATAAATCCAGAGCAGTATCTCCGGTATCTACTCAAAAGATATTCTCATCTGAAGAAATTGAAGATGATAAAATGCCAATATGAAGATCTGCAAGAAAGAAGAAATCAAAAAACTGAAAATACAAATTTCCAAGAAATATGAAGAAAAGTGGAAGACTTTGCAAGGAAAATTACAAGAAATATCAAGACAAGAGGAAGATAAAGACAAGTAAAGGATAAAGTGGAGTTAGAAAAATGTCACATCAATTTGCATTGTTGTCTTTTTGAATTATTGTATTTTACTTTTTTATTTGGTTTTTAGTGTTTAGAAAGTCTATAAATAAAGCCCAAAATGGGTTGTAAGGGACACCTTTTCATTACTACATCTTTCAATCTTTAAAGAAAGCTCTCTAGCTCTCTTTGTAATTCTCTTTTGTAATCAAGAGTTCTTATGCAATAGAAATTTCTTGGTTTCAAAACTTTCTCTTCTTTTCTTCAAGCAAGCTTCTCTTCTTCTTTCTTCTTTAAGTTTTTATATTTTACAGGTTTATGCTAAGGAGTTAAGAAGTTCTTTCAAGTTCTTCCCTCCTGTTGTAAATTACTTTCAAGTTTTGCACATAAAGCTTGAAGATAAATGCTTCAAGATTAGAGAAAATAAGTAGTAAGTCCCTTACTATTTTATTTTTGTTTATTTAATTTTAATGTTTAATTCCTGGTGTTTTGATATCACTTATAGAATATTTTAGATTTCTCCACACTTGATAACTTATTGTGCTAATGAAACTTAGCAAAACTTTGGTTTATATATCAATCTTTTGACCATTTAAAAGATAGAACATGTCTCATTTTTATTATGAATGATCTTGCTCGACTGTCAACGACATATTACCGGCTAAAAAGAGGACTTACAACATCATCAACCGCCTCATGAAACGCCGAACGCGACTTGGGTGTCGACCCATAAGATCATACCATAAGAAATTTGAAACCGTTCATTCTTTTAAGAGTCATTAGATTTAACATATAAAATAAGTTTCAACTAAGAAACAACACCTTATTGTTATCAATATGAATAGATCTAAAACTTCATATTGTGAAGTCAGACTGAATAGATCAAAAACTTCTTGTTGTGAAATCATATGTTCAGATCCAAAGTTACGTTACCATAACTGCTAGTAATCCCTCCCGAAAGGAGGCTTAGCCTTCCATGGCTTTGATACCAAATTTACACCAGGAATTAAACATTAAAATTAAATAAACAAAAATAAAATAGAATGGGTGAGCAAATCAAACCCGTGGCTATAACTCTTCAGTTGGCTGATACATCCATCATCACTCCTATGGGTATCATTGAAGATGTTTTGGTAGTAGTTGATAAGTTTACAATTCCGGTGGACTTTATTATCTTGGTCATGGAGGAGGATGAGGAGGTTCCTCTCATATTTGGAAGACTATTTTTGGCTACTGG
Organism: Ophiorrhiza pumila; assembly: GCA_016586305.1. Taxonomy (NCBI): domain Eukaryota; kingdom Viridiplantae; phylum Streptophyta; class Magnoliopsida; order Gentianales; family Rubiaceae; genus Ophiorrhiza; species Ophiorrhiza pumila. Next base: position 11,684,898 of record BLIW01000008.1, on the reverse strand, counting down.
AGATGCTTTAATTGGCATGCGCAGCAAGACAATCACTTTTCGTGTCAATGGCGAAGAGGTAACATTTAATGTGAATTACGCTATGAAGCATTCTAGGGATATTAATACTTGTTTTTTCATGGATGTGGTCGAAACTTCAGTTATTGCATGCAATCCCATGAAAACATGTAGTGTTAATGATAGCAATCCAATGCCAAAGCCGACTTCAAGTGTTCATCCATTGACAAATCTTGATGGTCCAATGACAAGATCAAGGAGCAAGAAGATGAAGGAGGCGTTGCAAGCATTATTGATAACTCATTGTGAAGAATTGGACATCTTTGAAGAGAATCATGATCCGGTCCATGCATCTTCCACCAATGGAGCTTTATGGAATATCTCTTCTCTCACAATCCATGAAGAGATGGATCAATCACAATGAAGTCCAAAGAAGGCGTACTTGGGCTTTGCTTAATGGATCACGCCTTTGTGTTAATTAAATTAGGGTTTTTATTTAATGTAATTTTAAGCCCAAAGTGACGTTTTTATTTATTAATAAATGGGCTTGGAATTTCGGTGATTAATAAGTTTACTTGGCCCATTTATCTTGCATGATAAAGGCAAGTAAAAGTTTAGGAAAGTTAAGAAGTCAATTTGAGTTTTGCTTCTTCATAGTTTAGGAAACAAAGGAAGCCAAATTGTATTTGGCCACCTTTTAAAACCATGTGTCACAATCCTTTTTGGAAAAGGATTAGTTGGTTAGTTGTTAGTTTCCAATTCCCATATGGAAAGTTAGATAGCTTAGAAGTCAAGTTGGAATTGAGTTAAGCTAGGGTTTACATGGCTTGGCCCATTTTTGCCTCTATAAAAAGGCCACCATTGTAACGATTTTTGATAAGATGAATTTTGATAAAGTTTAGCTTTTCTAAAGTGTTTTTACAGCCTTGAAAAGTTGTGAAGCAAAAACGTGAATAATTCTTCTAAGTTTAGTAGAATTTTCATAAGAACCGTGAACCTAGAAGCTAAGACCTTTAGGTGAACTTACAAGTTCTTGATTCAAAGAACAAGCCAAACTGATTTGTTTAGCCTTTGAATTTTCATAGGTTGGCCGAATCCTTTTGTTTCATACGTGGGGGTTTGATTACTTCATATCAAATCTTTTCGTGTCAATATCTTTTACTTTCTTTGTTTGTTAATTCCGCACCTTGTTGGTTCTTGTTCTTGTTCGTGATAATTTGGTAAGCAACGGTCCAAAGGAGGTGGTTTTGAGTGGTCCAAGGTGCTGCATCTTGATCATTCTTATCAATTGGTATCAGAGCCAGGTTGTCTTCCAAATTCAGGTTTAATTCTCGGTTTTGAGTCTTCATTGTTTCTTGGTTTTGTCTTGCTGCTTTGCATCGTTTCGTGTTACTGTTTTTGGCGTCTTTTTGTTGCTGTTTATTGAGTCAATTTTCTGCAGTAATTTGTGTCTTAATTCAGTCCTAAAGTCATCATAATTTTGTCCAAAAATCGCATAAAAATTCTTGTTGAAGTCTGCCCAAAATCGCTAGTTTGTTTGCTCTCGGTTTTTGCCAATTTGTGTGTTGATTTCTTGCTGTTTTTCTTGACGTTTTTGTTGCTGTTTCTTTATGTCTATATTCTGCACTTTTATTGTGTTCATAGTGTTGAATTCCATTGGTTTTCATTGCTGTACACACGTCATACTTGTTAGGGTTTTTGAGTCAAGAATTAGGGTTTCTTACAAACCCTAGTTTTGGTCAAGATTGCATAACTTTCTTGTTTCTTATCCGAATTACATTATTTCTTTTGTGTTAGTTTCTTTGTTTCATTCTTGTCATAGTGTGTTTTGATCAAACTTTTATCACACTTGAAAAAGATAAGTTCTTGAACACTTTCTTAAACTTCTTGATTTTCTTGAAAATCCAAAAGTGTCAAAATTTGAATCTAAAGCCATATTCTTGATCTTCTTGATTGATCTTGAATATTTTGTGAAAGTGGCACATGCAAATTCATAATTCTTGGTGAGATATTAAAGTTTGAAAATTTTAAGGTTTTTAAGGTTAAGACAAAAGACACAACATCCTTAAACCCTAATCCTAGGTTGCTGTCTTCAAACCTTAAAAGTTTTTGTTTTGTCCTAGGTTCTTGCCAAACCTTAATTGTTTTGTTCGTCCAAGGTTTGTGTCCAAACCTTAAAAAGTTTGTTTTGTCCTAGGTTGTTGTCCGAACAGAAAAAAAAAAGAAAACAGTCCGAATTTAAAAAAAAAGGCCCAACTAAAAAAAAAATAGGCCGAACTATAAAAAAAAAAGGGCCCAATACAAAAAAAAATAATATTCGGACTTTATTTATTTATTATTTTCGGCTTATTATTTTTATTTAATTTATATTATTTGAAGAACACATTGTTCTTAAGTTGATTCTTGAAAACCACATTGGATTAAAAGTGCCATAACTTTCTCAATACAACTCGGAATTAAGTGATTCAAATTGCGTTTTCTTCGTCTTGAAACCTACTTTCTGTTTCTCATAGATTCCAAAGTTAAATCAAGTTATATCCATACGTATTGTTAAATACTCTTGACGTGATTTGTTGAAAACTTCTTTGGTTTTACTTGTGAAAGTTTGTTGGTGGAATTAATTGGTTGAGTCTTGTTATTACAATCATTGAACCAGTAAGTTCTGTAGTTTGAGAGTATTAGTATAGGGTATACACGAGAAAAGCTTTCATATTAAAAGAGGAGAGTACCTACTACCCCATATTGTGAGAACCCGTGAGATATATTTCAATATATTTCTTGTGCTTTTACTAACTTGCAGGTACAAATGGAGGGTGAAGAATCTAAATCACCAAAGGTAGTGGACCAAAAGTTCACTAATGATGTCCTCTTTTACATGATCCGAAAACTCACACTCAAAGTTGATAGTTTGTCTTCACCACCACCCAAGAGTTCTAAATCCCGAAGAGTTGAGTTTGAATCCGACAATGACTCTAGTCATGATGAGGAGGAGGAAGAGGAGGACACGAGTTCTTCTAAGAAAGGTGACAAGTCTAAGATTTCAAGTGGTTCTTTAAAGCTAACTATCCCTACTTTCCATGGTAAAGCAGATCCTGAAGCTTATTTTGATTGGGTTCGTGAGCTTGAACACTTCTTTGAAGGCCATGATTACCCCGAAAAAGAGAAGTATCGAATTGCTTTTGTGCACCTAAAGGATTATGCTAGTTTATGGTGGGATGAAGTTATGAGATCTACACGTCAAGATGGTGAAAGGCCAATCAAGACATGGAGCCAAATGAAGTTACTTATGAGGAAAAACTATGTCCCTTCTCATTACAATCGTGAATTGAACAAGAGATTGCACTCACTTGTGCAAGGTAATAAATCGGTTGAGCAGTATTACCATGAGATGGAAGCTTTGATGATCAAGGCTAATGTGCATGAAGATCCTGATTCCACTATAGAACGATTTTTGAGAGGTATGCATTCTGATTTAGCATATCATGTGGATTTACAAAGTTATGTTGACATTAATGAGCTTGTGCAGAAGGCTATTAAGATTGAAAGGCATATGAAAGGGAAAAATAAGTTTTCACAACCGCCACCACCATGACAAAGAGATAAGAAGCCGAATGTGTCTCCTTTCACTCCATCCACAAAACCGCGCCAATTCGCTTCCAATAAACCATCAAGTGCACCATCTAATGTCTCAAAATCAGTTCCCAAAGCTGCTGATCCAACATCTAAATCGGCGCCAACTTCTGGTCAAAGGTTATGAGATATTCGTTGTTATAAGTGTCAAGGTTTCGGTCACATGCAATCAGATTGTCCAACTCGGAAAATAATGATGCTTCTTCCTAATGGTGAAGTGGTAAGTGAAGATGATAATGATGATGAATGTGCTGACATGCCTGCACTTGAGGAGAAATATGTAAGTGATGAAAGTGAAGAGTGTGATGGTTCTTCTTATAAGGTTGGTGATTACTGTTTAGTCTCTCGTAGAGTACTTAATGCACATTCACTTGTTGATGAAGATTTGATCCATCGTGAAAACATATTTCATACACGTTGGATGGTTCAAAACAAAATTTGCACTGTTATTATTAATAGTGGTAGTTGTGCAAATGTGGCAAGTACTTTACTTTTAAATAAGCTGAATTTGACTTGCATGAAACATCCCAAACCATATAGACTTCAATGGTTAAATAATTCAGCTGAGTCACGAGTTACTAAGCAAGTTAAATTTACATTCACCATTAGTAGTTATGTTGATAAAGTTACATGTGATGTTGTTCCAATAGAAGCCAGTTATATATTGCTTGGAAGACCTTGGCAATTTGATAGAGATGTTGTGTATCATGCCAAGAAGAACTTTTACCATTTTTCGAACCAAGGTAAAAAGTTTAATTTGAGAGCCTTAAGTCCTACTGAAGTTTTTGAAGATCAAGCTAAAATAACTAAGGCTTATGGTGCAATGCGTTAAGCAAAGGAAAAGAAGTTACAAGAGAAGAATAATGTAACTAGCATAGGGCGAAACATTGTAACTAGAAATAGTGATAGTGATAGCCGAGAGTTAGTTATTTCAAAATCTTGTAATTATGCTTCTAAAAGTGAGGTTAAGAGAGCTATATTAGATAGGCAAGTTGTGTATTTACTTTTTCGCAAGGATGTACTTACCATTGATAGTGCTCACCTTGATTCTTTGCCTAGTATTGTTTCAGCTCTTTTGCAGGAATATGAAGATGTGTTTCCTGAGGATTTACCAAAGGGTTTACCACCTATTAGAGGTATTGAACATCAAATCGATTTCATACCTGGATCTCAAATTCCAAACCGTCCAGCCTATAGAGCAAACCCTGAGGAGACCGAAGAGATTCAACGTCTAGTGGACGAGCTTATTGACCGAGGTATGGTTCAAGAATCTTATAGTCCATGTGATGTTCCTATTATTTAAGTTCCTAAGAATGATGATTCATGGAGAATGTGTGTTGATTGTCGTGCCATAAATAAAATAACTATTAAGTATAGGCATCCTATTCCTAGACTAGATGACATGCTTGGTGAGTTATATGGTTCATGCATATTTTCTAAGATAGACCTAAAGAGTGGTTATTATCAAATTCGAATGAAAGAAGGTGATGAATGGAAAACTGCTTTTAAGACAAAGTTTTGTTTGTATGAATAGTTAGTCATGCCTTTTGTTTTAACCAATACACCCAGTACTTTTATGAGATTAATGAATCAAGTTTTCCGTCACTTCATTGGAAAATTTGTTGTGGTCTATTTTGATGATATCCTTATATATAGTAAATCACTTGATGAGCATGTTGATCATTTAAGACAAGTGTTTGCTGTTTTACATGAGAACAAATTATATGCTAACTTTAAAAAGTGTTCTTTCTGTATGGAATCAATTATCTTTTTAGGTTATGTTGTTAGTTCTCAAGGTATATTTGTTGATGAGTCAAAGGTTAAAGCAATTCAGTGTTGGTCTCGACCTACATGTGCTAGTGATGTTAGAAGTTTTCATGGATTGGCAAGTTTTTATAGGAGATTTATTAAAGATTTTAGTACTATATCAGCTCCTCTAAATGAACTTGTTAAGAAAATTGTTGTCTTTGAATGGAAGGAAGAACATGAAAATGCTTTTAACAAGTTGAAATATTTGTTGACTCATGCAGCTTTACTTGTTTTGCCCAATTTTAGTAAAGCTTTTGAGATACACTGTGATGCCTCTGGGACAGGTATTGGTGCTGTTTTGATGCAGGAATCAAGACCGGTGGCCTATTTTAGTTAAAAGCTCAATGGGGCGCAATTGAAGTATGCAACTTATGACAAGGAGTTGTATGCGTTGGGAAGGTCATTACAGGTTTGGCAACATTATCTATGGCCTAAAGAGTTTATAATTCATTCTGATCATGAAAGCCTTAAATTTCTGAAATCTCAAGGGAAATTCAATAAAAGGCATGCTAGGTGGTTAGAGTTTATTTAAACTTTTCCTTATGTGATTAAGTATAAATCTGGTAATGAAAATGTTGTAGCTGATGCATTATCTAGGAGACATTCGTTATTCACCTATATGCATGCTAAGTTACTTGGTTTTGATTTGATCAAGGATTTATACAAAGATGATGTTGATTTCAAAAATGTAATTGATTCTTGTGTTGTAAAGCCGAATGGAAACTTTTATATGTATGATGGTTTCTTGTTTAAAAAGGATAAATTGTGCATACCCTCATGTTCCATTCGTGAATTACTTGTTAAGGAAACCCATGGGGGAGGGTTTGCCAAGACTTTTGCTGTTTTGAATGAACACTTTTATTGGCCTAACATGATTAAAAATGTTAAAAGTGTTTGTGAAAGATGCATTGTATGTAAACAAGCAAAGTCAAAAATTATGCCTCATGGTTTGTATACACTATTGCCTGTTCGTAGTCATCATTGGGTAGACATTTCTATGGATTTTGTACTTGGATTGCCTAGATCACGTAATGGTCATGATAGCATTTTTGTGGTAGTTGATTGATTTAGTAAGATGGCACATTTCATTGCATGTTCTAAGTCTAATGATGCTACAAAAGTTGCTGATTTGTTCTTTAAGGAAATTGTAAGGTTGCATGGAATTCCTAAGAGTATTGTTAGTGATAGAGATGTCAAGTTTTTATCTCACTTTTGGAGAACTCTTTGGAATAAGTTAGGCACTAAGTTATTATTTTCTACTGTTGCACATCCCCAAACTGATGGGCAAACTGAGGTAGTAAATCGTACTTTGTCTACTTTACTTCGTGCTATTATTCAGAAAAACTTAAAGAATTGGGAAGGTTGTTTGCCGCATATTGAATTTGCTTACAATAGAACTGTTCATAGTTCCCATAACTGTTTGCCTTTTGAAATAGTTTATGGATTCAATCCTTTAACTCTTCTTGATATTTTGCCTCTGCCTATTAATGAGTTTGTTAATGTTGAAGGTCAAAAGAAAGCAGATTTTATTAAGGAGTTACATGAAAAAGTACGGCATAATATTCAAAGGCGTAATGAGCAATATGACAAACAAGCTAATAAAGGTCAGAAAAGAGTGATATTTGAATCGGGTGATTGGGTTTGGATTCACTTAAGGAAGGAGAGGTTTCCCGACAAAAGGAAATCTAAGCTTCATCCACGAGGAGATGGTCCTTTTCGTGTTTTGGAAAGGATTGGAGATAATGCTTACAAGATAGAGATTCCTAGTGCCTATGGTAATGTTTCATCTACATTTAATGTTACTGACTTATCTTTGTTTGATGTAGGTGATTCGAGGACGAATCCTTTCGAGGAGGGAGGGAATGGTAGCAATCCAATGCCAAAGCCGACTTCAAGTGTTCATCCATTGACAAATCTTGATGATCCAATGACAAGATCAAGGAGCAAGAAGATGAAGGAGGCGTTGCAAGCATTATTGATAACTCATTGTGAAGAATTGGACATCTTTGAAGAGAATCATGATCCGGTCCAAGCATCTTCCACCAATGGAGCTTTATGGAATATCTCTTCCCTCACAATCCATGAAGAGATGGATCAATCACAATGAAGTCCAAAGAAGGCGTACTTGGGCTTTGCTTAATGGATCACGCCTTTGTGTTAATTAAATTAGGATTTTATTTAATGTAATTTTAAGCCCAAAGTGACGTTTTTATTTATTAATAAATGGGCTTGGAATTTCGGTCATTAATAAGTTTACTTGGCCCATTTATCTTGCATGATAAAGGCAAGTAAAAGTTTACGAAAGTTAAGAAGTCAATTTGAGTTTTGCTTCTTCATAGTTTAGGAAATAAAGGAAGCCAAATTGTATTTGGCCACCTTTTAAAATCGTGTGTCACAATCCTTTTTGGAAAAGGATTAGTTGGTTAGTTGTTAGTTTCCAATTCCCATATGGAAAGTTAGATAGCTTAGAAGTCAAGTTGGAATTGAGTTAAGATAGGGTTTACAAGGCTTGGCCAATTTTTGCCTCTATAAAAAGGCCACCATTGTAACGATTTTTGATAAGATGAATTTTGATAAAGTTTAGCTTTGCTAAAGTGTTTTTACAGCCTTGAAAAGTTGTGAAGCAAAAACGTGAATAATTCTTCTAAGTTTAGTAGAATTTTCATAAGAACCGTGAACCTAGAAGCTAAGACCTTTAGGTGAACTTACAAGTTCTTGATTCAAAGAACAAGCCAAACTGATTTGTTTAGCCTTTGAATTTTCATAGGTTGGCCGAATCCTTTTGTTTCATACGTGGGGTTTGATTACTTCATATCAAATCTTTTAGTGTCAATATCTTTTACTTTCTTTGTTTGTTAATTCCGCACCTTGTTGGTTCTTGTTCTTGTTCGTGATAATTTGGTAAGCAATGGTCCAAAGGAGGTGGTTTCGAGTGGTCCAAGGTGCTGCATCTTGATCATTCCTATCAGTTAATGATATTGACTCTTTAATGCATATGTCTAATTCTGAGTTGTTTAAGATGGATGAAAATACAGCATTAGAGTTACAAAGTATGGTTAAAAATGTTTATCTTGATGATTCCATTTATGAGCTAACTGATGATAGCAATCCATCCATGTCCATGCTGCCAAGGCCGAGTTCTCAAGATCCTTTGGTGAATCTTGATGGACCAATGACAAGATCAAGGAATCAAAGAATAAAGGCAGCCTTGCACAATTTATTGTCATCACATTTTGAAGCTATGGAGGCCGAATCATCTCAATCATCTCAAGGAGGAGTTTTGTGGCATGTTTATTTAATAACAATTCATGATCCACCTTGAAGAAACATCACAAAGGCCGAATTCATGAAGTCCATAAAGAGGCGTGTTTTTTTGGGCTTAAATTGGATCACGCCACTTTAATGTTTTGATAGGATTTATTTTGTAATAATTAAAGTCCATTAAACATTTAATTATTGACTTAAGTCTTGGTGTTTTTAATTATGGGCTAAGTAATTACTTGATCCAATTATCTTGCATGATAATGGCGAGTAAAAAAATTAGGAAACTTAAGAAGTCAAATTGGTTTTTGCTTCTTGAGAGGTTAGGAAAGTTTCCTTTTAGACGTGTCTTTAGAGTCCTTTTCCATAAAGGATTTAGTTAGGGTTTCATGTTTTTGTAGCCTATTTATAGGTGAGTTTTTCACATGAAATAAGGAGACGAATTTTGATAAAAATTAAGCATTGCTTAAAACCTTCTTGCAGCCGTGAAAAGTTGTTGAGAAAAACGTGAATCTTCAATTGATTTCAGTTGAAATTTATAAGAACCGTGATTCTTAAGCTAAGACCTTAGGAAGAACTTACCCGTTATTGATTTAAAGAAAAAGCCAAACTGAAAACTTTTCAACTCTTTATTTACATAGGTTGGATTGGATTCTTTTTGTATTAACGTGTGGGTTTGATTGCCGTCAATCAATTCTGACCGTTCAATATCTTTGTTTGTGTTTTCTTTGTGATTTCCGCATTCTCGTGTCTTCTTGCTTGTTCGTGAATTCTTGGTGTAACAACGATCCAAAAGTGAGGGTTTTCGTGTGGTTGAGGATCTCCATCCAAGGCCATCCGTATCAATTGGTATCAGAGCAAACTAGGTTGTTTCCCAAATTCAGGTTAATCCGTTTTCTTTCTTGCTGCAGTTTGCACGTCTTGTGTTGTTATTTTCTTGCGTTTTTCTTGTTGTTTTCTCTTGCGTCAATTCTGCCGTTTTGTGCGTCAATTTACTGCTATAATTTGCGTCATAATTCTGCTCAAAATTCACATGAAAAATAGTTGCTGAAATTCTGTCCAAGTCTTCTTATTCGTTCTTGTGTTCTTGCGCCATTCTTGTTGTTCTTTTGTGTTGATTCTTTAGCGTCTTGATTGTTGTCTAATCGTGTTCAATTCTGCATTGTCTTGTCATAATCATAGTGCATAATTCTTGTGTTTTCATTGTTGTGTCACACGTCAAAAAGAATTTTAGGGTTTCGACAAAAAAAATTGCTTGAAATTTCGTCAAAAAAATTTAGGGTTTTTAAACCTGCCGCGACAGTTTCGGCCGTCCGAAACTAAGACAGGCGTCCGAAACTAGCGTCCGAAACTTGGGAAAAAAAGTGAGCTCCCAGAAGTTTAGGTTCGGAACGTGGTGGTCGTCCGAAACAGGCGTCCAAAACTTGAGTTCAAAATCGTCCTTCCAGAAGTTTAGGTTCGGATGGTGGTGGTCGTCCGAAACAAGCGTCCGAAACTTGGGACAAAAATTCTGCTCCCAGAAGTTTAGGATCGGACGAGGTAAAGCGTCCGAAACAGGCGTCCGAAAGTAAAAAAGAAAAAAAGAAAAAAAAAAGAGACCGATTAAAAAAAAATAGTATATATATCTTCGGACTTTCTTTTATTTATTTTCTGTTTTATTTGCAAGAACTAAGTGTTCTTAAGTTGTGCTTGAAAATTATCAATATTGGAAGTGACATATATTGCTCATCTTAATTCGGACTACAGTGATACGAAAGCCCTACTTTTTGTTTTTCTCTTGTCTATTCTTTGAATTCTTTAGTTTCTGAAGCTGTTAAGTTATACCCACACGTGTTCTTAAATACTCTTGTGACGTGAATTGCTTAAAAACTTCTCTGATTTAACTTGTGTGAATCTTGGTGTTGAATACTTTGGTTGAGACAAGTTCTTATAATCATTGAAATAGTAAGTTCTATAGTTTGAGAGTATTAGTATAGGGTATACACGAGAAAAGCCTTCATAATAGAGAGGAGAGTATCTAATCACCCAAATAGTGAGAACCCGTGAGGTATATTTCTATATATTTCTTGTGTTTTTACTAACTTGCACGTACAAATGGAGGGTGAGGAATCTAAATCACCAAAGGTAGTGGACCAAAAGTTCACTAATGATGTCCTCTTTGACATGATCCGAAAACTCACACTCAAAGTTGATAGTTTGTCTTCACCACCACCCAAAGATCCTAAATCCCGAAGAGTTGAGTTTGAATCCGACCATGACTCTAGTCATGATGAGGAGGAGGAGGAGGAGGACACAAGTTCTTCAAAGAAAGGTGACAAGTCTAAGATTTCAATTGCATCTGTTAAACTAACTATCCCAACTTTCCATGGTAAAGCAGATCCCGAGGCTTATTTTGATTAGATTCGTGAACTTGAGCACTTTTTTGAAGGCCATGATTAACCCGAAAAGGAAAAGTATCGACTTGCCTTTATGCACCTTAAGGATTATGCTAGTTTATGGTGGGATGAAGTTATAAGGTCTAGGCGTCAAGATGGAGAGAGACCAGTCAAGACTTGGAGCCAAATGAAGATGCTTATGAGAAAGAAATATGTCCCTTCTCATTACAACCGTGAATTGAATAGGAAGTTGCACTCTCTTGTGCAAGGTAACTAATCGGTAGAGGAGTATTACCATGAGATGGAAGCTTTGATGATTAAAGCTAATGTACATGAGGATCCCGACTCTACAATTGAAATCTTTTTGAGAGGTATGCATTCTGAATTGGCTTATCATGTGGATTTGCAAAGTTATGTTGATATTAATGAACTTGTCCACAAAGCAATCAAGATTGAAAGGCACATGAAAGGGAAGAATAAGTTCTCACAACTGCCACCACCTTGGCCAAGAGAGCAAAAGCCAAATATTGTCCCTTTCATTCCACCAAACAAGCCACGCCAATTCACCTCCAACCAGCCGTCAAGTGCATCATCCTAAGTCCCAAAATCAGTTCCTAAAGCTGTGGAGAACACACCAAATTCGGCTTCAACTCCTAGTCCAAGATTGAGGGATATTCGTTGTTATAAGTGTCAAGGGTATGGACATATGCAATCTGATTGTCCCACTCGAAAGTTGATGATTACTCTTGATAGTGGTGAAGTGGTAAGTGATGATGATTGTGCCGACATGCCACCTCTTGAGGAGAAGTACCAACATGAATCAAGTGAAGAAAGTGAAGAAGTTGACAACTACGAATATGATGTTGGTAACTATTCTTTAGTCTCTCGCCGTGTTCTTAGTGCTCAACCTTTAGTTGATAATGATGATTTGATGCAATGGGAAAACATATTTTGATATGAATGATCATGGTGCAGCACCTTAGACCACTCGAATCCACTTCCTTTGGACCATTGCTTACCAAACTCGAACCAAGAACAATACTCACAAAGATGCGGAATTAAACAAAAACAGAAATTAAAGGATATTGACACGAAAAGATTTGATATAAAGTAATCAAACCCCCACATATGAATCAAAAAGATCCGGCCAACTTATGAAAATTCATAAGCTAAACAAATCAGTTCGGCTTGTTCTTTGAATCAAGAACTTGTAAGTTCACCTAAAGGTCTTAACTTATAGGTTCACGGTTCTTATGAAAACTCAACTAAACTTAATTGAATTAATTCACTTTTTCTTGAAGCTTTTCACGGCTGCAAAAAGGGTTTTAGCAAAGCTAAACTTTATCAAAATTCATCTATATAAAAACGTTAAAGGAGCCCTCCTTTTATAGGGAGTAATTCGGCCCTTACAATGAAAAACCCAAACTCAAGTCAATTGCAACTTGACTTCTAAGCTAGCTAACTTTCCATATTGGAATTGGAAACTAACAACTAACAAACTAATCCTTCTCTAATAAGGATTAGGGCACACGGTTTTTAAAGGTGGCCAAACACGTTTTGGCTTCCTTTATTTCCTAAACTATGAAGAAGCAAAACTCAATTTGACTTCTTAAATTTCCTAAACTTTTACTTGCCATTATCATACAAGATAATTGGGCCAAGTAAACTTTATTAAAACCGAAATTCCAAGCCCATATATTAATAAATTAAAACGTCAATGTGGGCTTAAAACAACATTAAATAAAACCCTAATTTATTTAATAAAAAGGGCGTGATCTTCAAATGAAAGCCCAAACACGCATTTCCTTGGACTTCATTGTGATTGATCCATCTCTTCATGGATTGTGATAGAAGAGATATTCCTTAAAACTCCATTAGTTGAAGATGCTTGGACCGGATCATGATTCTCTTCAAAGATGTCCAACTCTTCACAATGAGTTAGCAATAATGCTTGCAACGCCTCCTTCATCCTTTTGCTCCTTGATCTTGTTATTGGTCCATCAAGATTTGTCAATGGATGAACACTGGAAGTCGGCTTTGGCATAGGCATAGATGGATTGCTATCATTCCCTCCCTCCTCGAAAGGATTCGTCCTCGAATCACCTACATCAAACAAAGATAAGTCAGTAACATTAAATGTAGATGAGACATTGCCATAGGCACTAGGAAGCTCTATCTTGTAAGCATTACCTCCAATCCTTTCCAAAACACGAAAAGGACCATCTCCTCGTGGGTGAAGCTTAGATTTCCTTTTGTCGGGAAACCTCTCCTTTCTTAAGTGAATCCAAACCCAATCAACCGGTTCAAATATCACTTTTTTCCGACCTTTATTAGCTTGTTTGGCATATTGCTCATTACGCCTTTGAATATTATGCCTTACTTTTTCATGTAACTCCTTAATAAAATCTGCTTTCTTTTGACCTTCAACATTAACAAACTCATTAATAGGCAAAGGCAAAATATCAAGAGGAGTTAAAGGATTGAATCCATATACAATTTCAGGCGAACAGTTAGTGGGGCTATGAACAGTTCTATTATAAGCAAATTCAATATGCGGCAAACAACCTTCCCAATTATTTAAGTTTTTCTGAATAATAGCACGAAGTAAAGTAGACAAAGTACGATTTACTACCTCAGTTTGCCCATCAGTTTGGGGATGTGCAACAGTAGAAAATAATAACTTAGTGCCTAACTTATTCCAAAGAGTACGCCAAAAGTGAGATAAAAACTTACATCTCTATCACTAACAATACTCTTAGGAATTCCATGCAACCTTACAATTTCCTTAAAGAACAAATTAGCAACTTTTGTAGCATCATTAGACTTAGAACATGCAATGAAACGTGCCATCTTACTAAATCTATCAACTACCACAAAAATGCTATCATGACCATTACGTGATCTAGGTAATCCAAGTACAAAATCCATAGAAATGTCTACCCAAGGATGACTAGGAACAGGCAATGGTGTATACAAACCATGAGCCATAATTTTCTATTTGGCTTGTTTACAAACAATGCATCTTTCACAAACACTTTTAACATTTTTAATCATGTTAGGCCAGTAAAAGTGTTCATTCAAAACAACAAGAGTCTTTGCAACCCCAAAATGCCCCATTAACCCTCCCCCATGGGTTTCTTTAACAAGCAATTCACGAATGGAACATGTGGGTATGCACAATTTATCCTTTTTAAACAAGAATCCATCATAAATATAAAATTCTCCATTCGGCTTTATAGCACAAGTATCAATTACATTTTTGAAATCAACATCATCTTTGTATAAATCTTTGATCAAATCAAAACCAAGTAACATAGCATGCATATAGGTGAATAACGAATGTCTCCTAGATAATGCATCAGCTATAACATTTTCATTACCAGATTTATACTTAATCACATAGGGAAAAGTTTAAATAAACTCTAACCACTTAGCATGCCTTTTATTCAATTTCCCTTGGGACTTCAGAAATTTAAGGCTTTCATGATCAGAATGAATTATAAACTCTTTAGGCCATAGATAATGTTGCAAAACCTGTAATGACCTTACCAACGCATACAACTCCTTGTCATAAGTTGCATACTTCAATTGCGCCCCATTGAGCTTTTCACTAAAATAGGCCACCGGTCTTAATTCCTGCATCAAAACAGCACCAATACCTATACCGGAGGTATCACAGTGTATCTCAAAAGCTCTACTAAAATTGGGCAAAGCAAGTAAAGGCGCATGAGTCAACAAATATTTCAACTTGTTAAAAGCATTTTCATGTTCTTCCTTCCATTCAAAGACAACATTTTTCTTAACAAGTTCATTTAGAGGAGCTGCTATAGTACTAAAATCTTTAATAAATCTCCTATAAAAACTTGCCAATCCATGAAAGCTTCTAACATCACTACACATGTAGGTCTAGACCAACACTGAATTGCCTTGACCTTTGATTCATCAATAGATATACCTTGAGAACTAACAACATAACCTAAAAAGATAATTGATTCCATACAAAAAGAACACTTTTTAAGGTTAGCATATAATTTGTTCTCACGTAAAACAGCAAACACTTGTCTTAAATGATTAACATGCTCTTCAAGTGTTTTACTATATATAAGGATATCATCAAAATAGACCACAACAAATTTTCCAATGAAGTGACGAAAAACTAGATTCATTAATCTCATAAAAGTACTGGGTGCATTGGTTAACCCAAAAGGCATGACTAACCATTCATATAAACCAAACTTTGTTTTAAAGGCATTTTTCCATTCATCACCTTCTTTCATTCGAATTTGATAATAACCACTCTTTAGGTCTATCTTAGAAAATATGCATGAACTATATAACTCATCAAGCATGTCATCTAGTCTATGAATAGGATGTATATACTTAATAGTTATTTTATTTATGGCACGACAATCAACACACATTCTCCATGAATCATCCTTCTTAGGAACTAAAATAACAGGAACAGCACATGGACTATACGATTCTTGAACCATACCTCGGTCAATAAGTTCGTCCACTTGGCATTGAATTTCCTCTGTCTCCTCAGGGTTTGCTCTATATGCTGGACAGTTTGGAATTTGAGCTCCAGGTATTAAATCGATTTGATGTTCAATACCTCTGATAGGTGGTAAACCCTTTGGTAAATCCTCAGGAAACACATATCCATATTCCTGCAAAAGAGCTGAAACAATACTAGGCAAAGAATCAAGGTGAGCACTATCAATGATAAGTACATCCTTACGAAAAAGTAAATACACTACTTGCCTATCTAATATAGCTCTCTTAACCTCACTTTTAGAAGCATAATTACAAGATTTTGAAACAACTAACTCTTGGCTATCACTATCACTATTTCTAGTTACAATGTTTCGCCCTATGCTAGTTACATTGTTCTTCTCTTGTAACTTCTTCTCCTTTGCTTCACGCATTGCACCATAAGCCTTAGCTATCTTAGCTTGATCTTCAAAAACTTCAGTAGGACTTAAGGCTTTCAAATTAAACTTTTTACCTTGGTGCGAAAAATGGTAAAAGTTCTTCTTGGCATGATACACAACATCTCTGTCAAATTGCCAAGGTCTTCCAAGCAATATATGACTAGCTTCCATTGGAACAACATCACATGTAACTTTATCAACATAACTACCAATGGAGAATGTAAATTTAACTTGCTTGGTAACTCGAGATTCAGCTGAATTATTTAACCATTGAAGTCTATATAGTTTGGGATGTTTCATGCAAGTCAAATTCAGCTTATTTACAAGTAAAGTACTTGCCATATTTGCACAACTACCACTATCAATAATAACAGTGCAAATTTTATTTTGAACCATGCAACGTGTATGAAATATGTTTTCACGATGGATCAAATCTTCATCAATAAGTGGATGTGCATTAAGTACTCGACGAGAGACGAAACAATAATCACCAACCTTATAAGAAGATCCATCAATGTCTTCACTTTCATCACTTACATATTTCTCCTCAAGTGTTGGCATATCAGCACAATCCTCATCACTCTCAACTTCTCCATTGTCAAGAATAATCATCAACTTACTAGTAGGGCAATCGGATCGCATATGACCATAACCTTGACATTTATAACAACGAATATCCCTCAATCTTGTGGCTGAAGTTGACGCCGATTTAGGAGTGGTTTCAACAGCTTTTGGTACTGATTTTGGAACATTGGGAGGTGTACTTGATAGTTGATTTGAGGTAAATTGGCGCGGCTTTGTGGATGGAAAATAAGGGACAACATTCGGCTTCTTATCTCTTTGCCATGGTGGTGGCGGTTGTGAAAACTTATTCTTCCCTTTCATATGCCTTTCAATCTTAATAGCCTTGTGCACAAGCTCATTAATGTCAACATAACTTTGTAAATCCACATGATATGCTAAATCAGAATGCATACCTCTCAAAAATCGTTCTATAGTGGAATCGGGATCTTCATGTACATTAGCCTTGATCATCAAAGCTTCCATCTCATGGTAATACTCCTCAACCGATTTATTACCTTGCACAAGTGAGTGCAATTTTCTGTTCAATTCAAGATTGTAATGAGAAGGGACATACTTTTTCCTCATAAGTATCTTCATTTGGCTCCATGTCTTGATTGGCCTTTCACCGTCTTGACGTCTAGACCTCATAACTTCATCCCACCATAAACTAGCATAATCCTTGAGGTGAACAAAAGCAATTCGATACTTTTCCTTTTCGGGGTAATCATGGCCTTCAAAGAAGTGCTCAAGCTCACGAACCCAATCAAAATAAGCGTCGGGATCTGCTTTACCATGGAAAGTAGGGATAGTTAGCTTTAAAGAACCAATTGAGATTTAGATTTGTCACCTTTCTTTGGAGAACTCGTGTCCTCCTCTTCCCCCTCCTCATCATGACTAGAGTCATTGTCGGATTCAAACTCAACTCTTCATGATTTAGAATCCTTGGGTGGTGGTGAAGACAAACTATCAACTTTGAGTGTAAGTTTTCAGATCATGTCAAAGAGGACATCATTAGTGAACTTTTGGTCCACTACCTTTGGTGATGTAGATTCCTCACCCTCCATTTGTACCTGCAAGTTAGTGAAAACACAAGAAATATATATATATAGAAATATACCTCACGGGTTCTCACAATATGGGGTAGTAGGTACTCTCCCCTCTTAATATGAAAGCTTTTCTCGTGTATACCCTATAATAATACTCTCAAACTATGGAACTTACTAGTTCAATGATTGTAATAACAAGTCTCAACCAATTAATTCCACCAACAAATTTTCACAAGTAAAAACCAAAGAAGTTTCAACAATATCACGTCAAGAGTATTTAAAAACACGTGTGGGTATAACTTGATTTAACTTCAGAAACTAAGAGAAACAGAAAGTAGATTTCAAGACGAAAAAAACGCAATTTGAATCACTTAATTCCGAGTTGTATTAGAAAAGATATGACACTTTCAAGATTGAAACAAAAGAAAAGAAAACAGCAAAATAGGTTCGGACGGGTAGGTCGTCCGAAATGGTCGTCCGAAAGATAGGTTCGGACGGGTAGGGCATCCGAAAGGGGCGTCCAAAACTTTGTGAAAATTGAGTGCTCTCTGAAGTTTAGGTTCGAACTGTTAGGTCGTCCGAAAATTGCGTCCGAAACTTTTTGTGAAAAATGTGACCTCTCAGAAATTTAGGTTCGGACAGTTGAAGGCGTCCGAAAGTGGCGTCCAAAACTTAAATAAAAAAATAAAAAATATTTTTCTTCTTTTTTTTTCACTTTAGACCAATTGCCTTTGGGCTAATTTAACTTGGTCTTTTTTTTTTGTAACTATTGGCCTTTTTTTTGTAGGCCTTTTTTTTTTAACAATAACCTAGTACTTTGTTAGGGTTTTAAGGTTGTTATCTTAACCTTAATTTCAGACACTTTGAAGTATGAAGAAGTCAACAAAAATTCGGAATTTGAAGATACCACTTTGACAATAGATTCAAGAAATGCCTCAAAGAACAAGAATATGTTTCAAGAATCAAATTTTAGCACTCTTGGATTTTCAAGAAAATCAAGAAGTTCAAGAAAGTATTCAAGAACTTGTCTTTTTCGGATGTGATAAAAGTTTGATCAGAATGCAAGATATGGTAGACAATATGAAGAAACTAACACAAAAGAAAGAATGCAATTCGGATAAGAAACAAGGGAGTTATGCAATTTGACCGAAACTAGGGTTTTTAAGAAACCCTAATTCTTGACTCAAAATCCTAGCAAGTTTTGACGAGTGGACAGCAATGAAAACCAATGGAATTCAACACTATGAAGACAACAAAAAGTGCAGAATATAGACACCAAGAAACAGCAACAAATCGCAACAAAAATCAGCAAGAAAGCAACACACAAATCGCAAAACCCCAGAACAAGAACACTAGCGATTTTGGGCAGATTTGAGCAAGAATTTTTGACAGATTTATGACGACTTAAAGACTGAATTTAGAGCAGATCTAAGACACAATTTACGGCAGTAGAATGTGATGCGAATGGTTGATCGAGGCTCTAGCTCCTGGACCAAATTTGATCTCCACAATGTAGGACCGTGCTGCACAAAGGTTATTCCAAGACACACAAACAACAAGAACTCGGGTGGATGAAGATTCAAGGGAAAAAAACGCAAAGTTGTTGAGTAAATCAAAACCCCACGCTTTAATACAAATGAACTCAATTTAACCTATGAACATTCAATTAGTTAAACAAGTTAATTTGGCCGGCTCTTTAAATAAAGAACAATGTTGAAGTCACCTATAGGTTACACTAAAGGCAAGCTTCTACAATGGACAATTAAATAATTCTCCAAGGTTTGGACAACACAAAGTGTTAATAACAATTTTTAGCAAGCTAAAAATCTCGAAATTCTTCTTCTTTTTTTATTGAATAAAAACGTTAATGACCCCTTTAAATAAAGGTTTAAAGTCGGTCATACAAGAAACCCTAGTAGTTGCAAAACACAACTTGACTTCTTAGCTAACTAACTAACTAATCCTTTTCCAAAAAGGAATGGATAAAACGGTTTCACAATGAAGCAAAACACGTTTTTGCTACATTTGTTTCCTAAACTTATACTTGCCATTATCATGTAAGATAATTGGGCCAAGTAATTTATTAACAACCAATTAATTAAAGCCCACATTAAGTGTTTTAGACTTAATTAATTAACAACAAAATAAAACCCTAAAAATTACTTAAGGGCGTGATCCATATGAAAGCCCAAGTACACGCCTTGCCATTGGACTTCAACTCTCGGCCATGGAATATTTCTTCAAGGTGGAATTTCCTTAAGCTCCAATGTAGAACCTCTAGAAACTTCATTATGAATGATTATTGAAGAAACATGCCAAAGAACTCCATGTTGAGATGGTAAAGAACTCTCGGCCTCCAAGTCTTCAAAGTGTGCAAAGCTTCTTTCATCCTTTTGCTCCTTGATCTTGTCATTGGTCCATCAAGATTCTTCAAAGGATCATGTAAGCTCGGCTTTGGCACCAATGAAGTGGATGGATTCTCCTTGATCTTGTCATTGATCCATCAAGATTCTTCAAAGGATCATGTAAGCTCGGCTTTGGCACAAAGGAAATGGATGGATTGCTATCATTCCCTCCCTCCTCGAAAAGATTCGTCCTCGAATCACCTACATCAAACAAAGATAAATCAGAAACATTCAATGTAGATGAAACATTGCCATACTCACTTGGAAGCTCGACTTTGTAAGCATTATCTCCAATCCTTTCCAAAACACGAAAAGGACCATCTCCTCTTGGATGAAGCTTAGATTTCCTCTTGTTAGGAAACCTTTCCTTCCTCAAGTGAATCCAAACCCAATCTCCTGGTTCGAAAATCACTCTCTTCCTTCCTTTATTGGCTTGCTTGGCATATTGTTCATTTCGCTTTTCAATGGTATTTTGAACCCTTTCATGTAACCCCTTAATAAATTCAGCTTTCTTTCTACCTTCGACATTAACAAACTCATTAATAGGCAAAGGCAAAATATAAAGTGGAGTCAAAGGATTGAAACCATATACAATCTCAAATGGTGAACAAGATGTCGAACTATGAAAAGTCCTATTATATGCAAACTCAATATGTGGAAGACAACTTTCCCAATTCTTTAAGTTTCTTTGGATGATGGCTCGAAGTAAGGTAGATAAAGTGCGGTTAACTACTTCAGTTTGTCCATCAGTTTGTGGATGTGCAACAGTAGAAAACAACAATTTAGTGCCTAACTTATTCCATAAAGTACGCCAAAAGTGAGACAAGAACTTAACATCCCTATCACTAACAATACTTTGTGGAATGCCAGGCAATCTAACAATTTCCTTAAAGAACAAATCAGCAATATGTGTAGCATCATTAGTTTTGGAACATGCAATAAAATGTGCCATTTTACTAAATCGATCCACTACTACAAATATGCTATCTTTACCATTGCGTGATCTAGGCAATCCAAGAACAAAATCCATAGAAATATCAACCCAAGGATGACTAGGAACAGGCAAAGGTGTATACAATCCATGAGGCAATATTTTCGATTTGGCTTGTTTACACACAATACACTTATCACAAACACTTTTCACATCTTTAATCATATTAGGCTAATAAAAGTGTTCATTCAAAACAGTAAGTGTTTTAGCAATACCAAAATGCCCCATTAACCCTCCCCCATGGGTTTTCTTAACAATTAATTCACGAATGGAACAAAGGGATATGCACAATTTATCCTTTCGAAACAAGAAACCATCATGCAAATAGAAGTCACCATTCGGTTTTGCAACACAATCATTATGGGCGGCATTAAAATCATGATCATCTTTGTACAAATCTTTTATCAACTCAAATCCAAGTAACTTAGCATGCATATAGGTGAATAAATAGTAACGCCTAGATAATGCATAAGCTACAATGTTTTCTTGACCAGATTTATACTTAATCACATATGGAAAAGTTTCTATAAATTCTAAACATTTAGCATGCCTCTTATTCAATTTACCTTGAGTTTTCAAGAATTTAAGGCTTTCATGATCAGAATGAATTATAAACTCTTTAGGCCATAAGTAATGTTGCCAAACCTGTAATGACCTTACCAAAGCATACAACTCCTTGTCATAAGTTGCATATTTTAAAGCTGCCCCATTAAGCTTTTCACTAAAGTAAGCCACGGGTCTTGATTCCTGCATTAAAACAGCACCAATACCAATCCCGAAGGCATCACAGTGTATCTCAAAAGCTTTATAAAAATTAGGCAATGCAAGTAAAGGTGCGTGAGTCAACATATATTTTAATTTAGTGAAGGCGTTTTCATGCTCCTCTTTCCATTCAAAAGCAATGTTCTTTTTAACAAGTTCATTCAAAGGTGCAGCTATAGAACTAAAGTCTTTAACAAACCTCCTATAAAAACTTCTTAAACCATGAAAACTCCTAACTTCACTAGCATTCTTAGGTCTCGGCCACTCCTCTATAGCCTTGACTTTTGACTCATCAACAGAAATACCTTGAGAACTAACAACATAACCCAAAAAGACAATTGATTCCATGCAAAAAGAACACTTTTTAAGGTTAGCATACAATGTAATATAACAAACACTTGTTTTAAATGTTCAACATGCTCATCAAGTGATTTGCTATAAATAAAGATGTCATCAAAATAGACCACAACAAATTTACCAATGAAAGACTGAAATACGTGATTCATTAGCCTTATAAAAGTACTAGGTGCATTAGTTAGACCAAAAGGCATGACTAACCATTCATACAAACCATACTTTGTTTTAAAGGCTGTTTTCCATTCATCACCTTCTTTCATTCTAATTTGATAGTAGTAACTTTTTAAATCAATCTTGGTGAAAATACACGAACCATACAATTCATCAAGCATATCATCTAATCTAGGAATTGAATGTCTATACTTAATGGTGATTTTTTTTATGGCACGACAATCAACACACATTCTCCAAGATTCATCCTTTTTAGGTACTAAAATTACTGGAACAGAACAAGGACTTAGAGATTCACGGACAATACCTTTGTCAAGGAGTTCATCCACTTGACGTTGAATCTCTTTTGTTTCCTCGGGATTTGCTCTATATGCTGGACGGTTTGGGATTTGCGCTCCAGGTACGAAATCAATTTGATGTTCAATTCCTCTTATTGGCAGCAATCCAATGGGTAAGTCCTCGGGAAACACATCACTAAATTCCTGCAAAAGAGATAAAACAACACTAGGCAAAGAAGCAAGGTGATCACTATCAACAATAAGTACAAAATCCTTGCGGATCATCAAATACAATGATTGCCTATCTAGTATTGCTCTCTTAACCTCACTCTTAGAAGCAAAATAACAAGATTTAGAAGGAACACTATTTCGGCTATTACAAGATTTAGAATCAATGCTTCGGCCTACACTAGTTACATTCTTTTTATCTTCTTGTTCTTTCTTCTCCTTTGCTTCCATCTCACGGCAAGATTGCACAATCCTTGATTGATCTTCAAAAGCTTGGCTTGGACTCAATGCCCTAAGGTTGTACTTTAGGCCATGATAATCAAAAGAATAATAATTCTTCTTTGTATGATATGTAACATCTCTATCAACATACTTTCCAATGGTACAACATCACACACAATATCATCAACATACTTTCCAATAGTGAAAGAAAATTTAGCTTGTTTAGTCACTTTACTCTAGGCAGTGTTATTAAGCCATTGAAGCTTATATGGATTTGGATGTTTCATGCAAGTCAAGTTTAGCTTCTTAACAAATAATGTACTTGCCACATTTGTACAACTACCACTATCAACAATCACACTACAAATCTTACCTTGAACCATGCATCGAGCGTGAAATATGTTTTCTCTTTGAGACAAATCATCTTCAATTAGTGGTTGTGCACTCAAGACTCGGCGAGTAACTAAAGAGAATTCACCAACATCATATGTAGTAAGATCTTCACTATCTTCATCACTTTGGTACTTCTCTTCAAGTGGTGGCATGTCGGCACATTCTTCATCCCTTTCAACCTCTCCATTATCACGATTTATCATCAATTTCTGGTTGGGCAGTCGGTTTGATAATGGCCATAACCTTGACACTTATAACATCTAATGTCCCTCAATCTCTCATTCGTTTTGGGCGTTGCTTTGGTTGAAGATTCAGCAAGTTGGCGGACTGTTTTGGGAGCATTATTTGAAGTGTTTGAAGGCTGGTTTGGGGTGAAAACTTTCGGCTTGGATGGAGGGGTGTAATTCGGCTTTTGATCTCTCCTCCAAGGCGGCAATGGTTGTTGGAAATTTTGCCCTTTACCCTTCATATGGTTCTCAATTTTGATAGCTTTGTGAACAAGTTCATTAAGATCAATGTAACTTTGAAGATCAACTTGATAAGCCAATTCGGAATTCATACCTCTAAGGAACCTCTCAATGGTGGCGTCGGGGTCTTCATGAATATTGGCTTTTATCATCAATGCCTCCATCTCATGGTAGTAATCTTCAACTGTTCGGCTACCTTGCACAAGGGTATGTAACTTTCGGTTGAGCTCTCTATTATAATGTGAGGGAACATACTTCTTCCTCATGATTGCCTTCATTTGATTCCAAGTCTTAACTGGCCTTTCACCATCTTGTCTTCTAGCTCGAACAACTTGATCCGACCAAAGACTAGCATAATCTTTACGGTGCATAAAAGCAAGTCGGTATTACTTTTTCTCGGGGACATCATTACCTTCAAAGAAGTGTTCTAAATCTCGAACCCAATCAAAGAAAGCTTCGGGATCTGATTTGCCATGAAAGGTAGAGATGGTGAGTTTAACAGACTCGATGGAAACTTTAGACTTTTCACCTTTCGAAGAGCTCGTGTACTCCTCCTCTTTTTTCTCATCATTATCATCATCGAATTCATCATGATCTTCAAACTTACGCTTTATTGAGGCGGAGCTTTTTGTGGATGACTCCAAATTATCAAGACGAAGATTGATCTTTTGAAGCATGTTGAATAGGACCTCATTGGCGAACTTTTGTTCGGCCTTGGTGATTGGTTTACCACCTTTTGTTCCTCCATTGGTACCTGCAAATTAGTAAAGAAAACACAAGAATATATGTAAATATACCTCTCGGGTTCCTCACTATTGGTAGTAGGTACTCTCCATTCTATTTAGGTAGTGTTCTCTCTTGTTTATCCTAGCTAATACTCTCAAGTAATGAATGTTTTGGGGTTATTAAGACTCACCGAGTTCAATTACTTTAATAGCAAGTCTCAATCAACAAGTTCCACACAAAACTTTCACAAGAAAACTCAAGAGAGTTAAACAAGGAATCACGTCAAAAGAGGTTTAGAACACGTGTGGGTTATAAACTGATTTACCACCAGAAACTACAAAATTCAAAAACTAGATTCAAAGACGAAGAGAACGCAATTTGAATCACTTAATTCCGAGTTGTATTGAGAAAGTTATGGCGCTTTTAATCCAAGGTGGTTTTCAAGTAACAACTTAAGAACAATGTGTTCTTCAAAATAAAATAAATTAAATAACAGAAATAAATAAATAAAAATAAATTAAAGTCCGAATTTATATATATTTTTTTGTTCTTTTCTCTTTTTTTTTTAATCGGTCACACTTTTTTTTTTACCGTGACTCTTTTTTTTTTTGTTCGGACAAGATTCTAAGAAAAAACAAAAAGTTTAAGGTTTGGACACAAACCTTGGACAAAACAAAGTGACTAGGTTCGGACAAGAACCTTAAATGATACTAGGTTTAAGGTTTTATGACAAGAACCTAGTACAAAGTACTTAGGTTTAAGGTTTGAAGACAACAACCTAGGATTAGAGTTTAAGGATGTTTTGTCTTTTTGTCTTAACCTTAACAACCTTAAAATTTTCAAACTTTAATATCTCACCAAGGAAAACAAATTTGCATGTGCCACATTCACAAAAGATTCAAGATTTTCAACAAGAAACAAGAATATGGCTCAAGATTCAAATTTGGACACTTTTGAATTTTCAAGAAAATCAAGAAGTTCAAGAAAGTGTTCAAGAACTTATTTTTTTCAAGTGTGATAAAAGTTTGATCAAAACACACTATATCAAGAATGAGATAAAGAAACTAACACAAAAGAAAGATCAAGAAACGGATATGAAATGAGCAACTTATGATAACTTGACCAAGAAAACCCTAGTTGATAAACCCTAGTTTGACACAAAAAACCCTAGCAATGCTTTGACGTGAAAATAGCAAGGAAAACTCAAGAATTCCACACTATGATTATGAACAAAACAATGCATAACTTAGACACGAAAAACAGCAAGAAAACGCAACAAGAAACAACACAAAAAGATCACAAAAACGCAAAACACAAGAAGGACGATTTCGGGCAGATTTGTTGATCAAAGTGAGATGCGAATTTGACGAAATTTCTAGATGATTATGACACGACCTAGGACAGCAAGAAGGACACAAAATAGCAGCAAGAAAGATGCACGAAAAACTGCGAACTTGACGCAATAAAACGGCAGAAAAGACGCTCAAAAATCAGAAAAATTGTGGAAGAGATTAGAACGGATTAACCTGAAATTTTTGGGCAACAACCTGGCTCTGATACCAAATGATAAGGTGAACCCTAACTCAACCTGAAAACCATGGTGTCCAAGTAAGGTTTGACCTAACCTTATATACTAGCCTGGACCTCCTTGTGGAACCGATGTGGGATTCACATCATTCACCCACTCTTAAAGAGCCGACTTCCTCAGTCGGCGATCTGACGGACCCCCGGGGCCTCAACTACCTCCGTCGACGTTCTGTCGGTCATAGCCCAAGGAGCAGGGTGTGGTTCGCACAAGTGGCTCTGATACCAATTGATGCAAATGGTTGATCGAGGCTCTAGCTCCTGGACCAAATTCGATCTCCACAATGTAGGACCGTGCTGCACAAAGGTTATTCCAAGACACACAAACAACAAGAACTCGGGTGGATGAAGATTCAAGGGAAAAAACGCAAAGTTGTTGAGTAAATCAAAACCCCACGCTTTAATACAAATGAACTCAATTTAACCTATGAAAATTCAATTAGTTAAACAAGTTAATTTGGCCGGCTCTTTAAATAAAGAACAATGGTGAAGTCACCTATAGGTTACGCTAAAGGCAAGCTTCTACAATGGACAATTAAATAATTCTCCAAGGTTTGGACAACACAAAGTGTTAATCAAAATTTTTAGCAAGCTAAAAATCTCGAAATTCTTCTTCTTTTTTTATTGAATAAAAACGTTAACGACCCCTTTAAATAGAGGTTTAAAGTCGGTCATACAAGAAAGCCTAGTAGTTGCAAAACACAACTTGACTTCTTAGCTAACTAACTAACTAATCCTTTTCCTAAAAGGAATGGATAAAACGGTTTCACAAGGAAGCAAAACACGTTTTTGCTACCTTTGTTTCCTAAACTTATACTTGCCATTATCATGTAAGATAATTGGGCCAAGTAATTTATTAACAACCAATTAATTAAAGCCCATATTAAGTGTTTTGGACTTAATAAACTAACAACAAAATAAAACCCTAAAAATTACTTAAGGGCGTGATCCATATGAAAGCCCAAGTACACGCCTTGCCATTGGACTTCAACTCTCGGCCATGGAATATTTCTTCAAGGTGGAATTTCCTTAAGCTCCAATGTAGAACTTCTAGAAACTTCATCATGAATGATTATTGAAGAAACATGCCAAAGAACTCCATGTTGAGATGGTAAAGAACTCTCGGCCTCCAAGTCTTCAAAGTGTGATGACAACAAAGTGTGCAAAGCTTCTTTCATCCTTTTGCTCCTTGATCTTGTCATTGGTCCATCAAGATTCTTCAAAGGATCATGTAAGCTCGGCTTTGGCACCAAGGAAGTGGATGGATTGCTATCAGAATGACTCAAGAACAGCAGCAAAAAGATGCAAAAATAGCAGCACAAAAACGAAGCAAAAACAGCTAGAAAAACCGAGACACAAGAAGACTCAAAAACCGAGATTTAAAAACTGAATTTAGAAGACAACCTTGATCTCTGATACCAATTGATATGAATGATCACGGTGCAGCACCTTAGACCACTCGAATCCACTTCCTTTGGACCGTTGCTTACCAAACTCGAACCAAGAACAATACTCACAAAGATGCGGAATTAAACAAAAACAGAAATTAAAGGATATTGACACGAAAAGATTTGATATGAAGTAATCAAACCCCCACGTATGAATCAAAAAGATCCGGCCAACTTATGAAAATTCATAAGCTAAACAAATCAGTTCGGCTTGTTCTTTGAATCAAGAACTTCTAAGTTCACCTAAAGGTCTTAGCTTATAAGTTCACGGTTCTTATGAAAACTCAACTAAACTTAATTGAATTAATTCACGTTTGTCTTGAGCTTTTCACGGCTGCAAAAAGGGTTTTAGCAAAGCTAAACTTTATCAAAATTCATCTATATAAAAACGTTAAAGGAGCCCTCCTTTTATAGGGAGTAATTCGGCCCTTACAATGAAAAACCCTAACTCAAGTCAATTACAACTTGACTTCTAAGCTAGCTAACTTTCCATATTGGAATTGGAAACTAACAACTAACAAACTAATCCTTCTCTAATAAGGATTAGGGCACACGGTTTTTAAAGGTGGCCAAACACGTTTTGGCTTCCTTTGTTTCCTAAATTATGAAGAAGCAAAACACAATTTGACTTCTTAAGTTTCCTAAACTTTTACTTACCATTATCATACAAGATAATTGGGCCAAGTAAACTTTATTAAAACCGAAATTCCAAGCCCATATATTAATAAATTAAAACGTCAATGTGGGCTTAAAACAACATTAAATAAAACCCTAATTTATTTAATAAAAAGGGCGTGATCTTCAAATGAAAGCCCAAACACACCTTTCCTTGGACTTCATTGTGATTGATCCATCTCTTCATGGATTGTGATAGAAGAGATATTCCTTAAAACTCCATTAGTTGAAGATGCTTGGACCGGATCATGATTCTCTTCAAAGATGTCCAACTCTTCACAATGAGTTAGCAATAATGCTTGCAACGCCTCTTTCATCCTTTTGCTCCTTGATCTTGTCATTGGTCCATCAAGATTTGTCAATGGATGAACACTAGAAGTCGGCTTTGGCATAGGCATAGATGGATTGCTATCATATTTCACACACTTTGTTTAGTGCAAAACAGAATTTGTAGTGTGATTATTGATAGTGGTAGTTGCACAAATGTGGCGAGCACTTCGTTGGTAAATAAATTGAATTTGACTTGCATGAAGCACCCTAAACCATACCGTCTTCAATGGTTAAATAATTCAGTTGATACTAGGGTTACAAAGTAAGTTAAGTTTACTTTTACCATTGGAAAATATGTTGATAGTGTTACATGTGATGTGGTTCCAATAGAAGCAAGTCATATCTTGCTTGGCCGCCCTTGGTAGTTTGATTGTGATGTAATTTATCATGCCAAGAAGAATTTCTATAGCTTTGTTCATGAAGGTAAAAAGTTTAATCTTCGAGCTTTAACTCCGACACAAGTCTTTGAAGATCAAACTCGAATCATACAAGCTACTAGAGATATGAATTCCGCCAAGGAGAAGAAAGATCAAGGAAAAGATAATGTAATAGCTATCTTAGGTCAAAAGCACGGTACAAAATTTTGTAATAGTGTAGGCCAAGAGTTAGGTGTTAAGAAGTCTTGTTATTTTGCTTCTTCTGGTGAGATTAAGAGAGCATTAGTATATAGGCAGTCTTTGTACTTAATGATTCGCAAGGATTTTGTACTTATTGCTGATAGTGATAACCTTGTTTCTTTGCCTAGTCTTGTTTACCAAATGGATTGCCGCCTATAAGAGGTATTGAACATCAAATTGATTTCATACCTGGAGCACAAATTCCAAATTGTCCAGCTTATAGAGCTAACCCCGAGGAAACAAAAGAGATTCAAAGTCAAGTGGATGAACTCCTTGACAAAGGTATTTTACGTGAGTCTCTTACTCCTTGTTCAGTTCCTGTGATTTTAGTTCCTAAAAAGGATGAGTCTTGGCGTATGTGTGTTGACTGTCGTGCCATAAATAAAATAACTATTAAGTATAGACATCCAATTTCTGGATTAAATGACATGCTTGATGAGTTATATGGTTCATGCATATTTACCAAGATTGATTTGAAAAGTAGATACTACCAAATTCGCATGAAAGAAGGTGATGAATGGAAAACTGCCTTTAAAACAAAGTATGGGTTGTATGAATGGTTAGTGATGCCTTTTGGTTTATCTAATGCACCTAGTACTTTTATGAGGCTTATGAATCATATGTTTTTCGTCACTTTATTGGCAAATTTGTTGTGGTATATTTTGATGACATTCTTGTGTATAGCAAAACAATTGA
This sequence comes from Ophiorrhiza pumila, assembly GCA_016586305.1. Taxonomy (NCBI): domain Eukaryota; kingdom Viridiplantae; phylum Streptophyta; class Magnoliopsida; order Gentianales; family Rubiaceae; genus Ophiorrhiza; species Ophiorrhiza pumila. The sequence goes on along the minus strand of BLIW01000008.1, from coordinate 11,654,932 downwards.
TGAGCATGTTGAACATTTAAGACAAGTGTTTGTTGTTTTTCGTGAGAACAAGTTGTATGCTAATCTCAAAAAGTGTTCTTTTTGCATGGAATCAATTAATTTTTTGGGATATGTTGTAAGTTCTCAATGCATTGTTGTTGATGAGTCTAAAGTCAAGGCAATCATGGATTGGCCAAGACCTACATGTGCTAGTCAAGTTAGGAGTTTTCATGGACTTGCAAGTTTTTATAGGAGATTTGTTAAAGATTTTATTTCTATAGCAGCCCCTTTAAATGAACTTGTAAAGAAAAATGTTACATTTATATGGAATGATGAGCATGAAAACACCTTTAACAAGTTGAAATACATGTTGACTCACGCCCCTTTACTTGCTTTGCCTAATTTTAATAAAGCTTTTGAGATACACTGTGATGCCTCTGGGATTGGTATTGGTGCTATTTTGATGCAGGAATCAAGACCCATGGCTTATTTTAGTGAAAAGCTTAATGGGGCAGCTTTGAAGTATGCAACTTATGACAAGCAGTTGTATGCTTTGGTAAGGTCTTACAAGTTTGGCAACATTATTTATGGCCAAAGGAATTCATAATACATTCTGATCATGAAAGCTTTAAATTTTTGAAGACTCAAGGTAAGTTGAATAAAAGGCATGCTAAGTGGTTAGAGTTTATTGAAACCTTTCTATATGTTGTTAAATACAAATCTGGTAATGAAAATGTGGTAGCCGATGCATTATCTTGGAAATACACTTTGTTTATCTATTTACATGCTAAGTTACTTGGTTTTGAATTGATTAAGGATTTGTATAAAGATGATCATGATTTTCACACCAACTTTGACCTTTGCTTGACTAAAGTGAATGGTGATTTCTATGTGTATGACGGATTCTTGTTTAAGAAAGATAAGTTATGCATTTCCCAATGTTCCATTCGTGAATTACTTTTTAAGGAAACCCATGGGAGAGGGTTAATGGGGCACTTTGGTATTGCTAAAGCACTTGCTGTTTTGAATGAGCACTTTTATTGGCCTAGCATGATTAAAGATGTTAAAAGTGTTTGTGATAAATGCATTGTGTGTAAACAATCGAAATTTAAAGTAAAGCCTCATGGTTTGTATCAACCTTTGCCTGTTCCTAGTCATCATTGGATTGATATTTCTATGGATTTTGTACTTGGATTGCCTAGATCACGCAATGGTCATGACAGCATTTTTGTTGTAGTTGATAGATTTAGCAAAATGTCTCACTTTATTGCTTGTTCTAAATCTAATGATGCTCAACACGTTGCTGATTTATTCGTTAAGGAGATTGTAAGATTGCATGGTTTGCCTAAGAGTATTGTTTGTGATAGAGATGTTAATTTTTTGTCACACTTTTGGCGTACTCTTTGGAACAAGTTAGGCACTAAGTTATTGTTTTCTACTATTGCACATCCACAAACTAATGGACAAACTGAAGTAGTTAATAGAACTTTGTCTACTTTACTTCGTGCTCTCAAACAGAAAAACCTTAAGAACTGGGAAAATTGTTTGCCTCATATTGAGTTTTGCTTACAATAGGACTATTCATAGTGCTACTAATCTTTCACCTTTTGACATTGTATACTGGTTTAATCCTATAACTCCATTGGATATTTTGCCTTTTCCTATTAATGAGTTTGTTAATGTTGAAGGTAAAAAGAAAGCTGATTTTGTAAGAGAGTTACATGATAGGGTTTGAGCTAACATTGAAAGGCGAAATGAGAAATATGCTAAGCAAGCCAATAAGGGTAGAAAACAAGTGATTTTCGAACCAAGTGATTGGGTTTGGATTCATTTGAGAAAAGAGAGGTTTCTCGACAAAAGGAAATCCAAACATCATCAACGAGGAGATGGTCCTTTTCGAGTTATGGAAAAGATTGGAGATAATGCCTACAAAGTCGAGCTGCCTAGTGCGTATGACAATGTTTCATCTACATTTAATGTTACTGACTTATCTTTATTTGATGTAGGTGATTCGAGGACGAATCCTTTCGAGGAGGGAGGGAATGATAGCAATCCATCCATGTCCATGGTGCCAAGGCCGAGTTCTCAAGATCCTTTGGTGAATTTTGATGGACCAATGACAAGATCAAGGAGTCAAAGAATGAAGGCAGCCTTGCACAATTTATTGTCATCACATTTTGAAGCTATGGAGGCCGAATCATCTCAATCATCTCAAGGAGGAGTTTTGTGGCATGTTTCTTCAATAACAATTCATGATCCACCTTGAAGAAACATCACAAAGGCCGAATTCATGAAGTCCATAAAGAGGTGTGTTTTTTTTGGGCTTAAATTGGATCGCGCCACTTTAATGTTTTGATAGGATTTATTTTGTAATAATTAAAGTCTATTAAACATTTAATTATCGACTTAAGTCTTGGTGTTTTTAATTATGGGCTAAGTAATTACTTGATCCAATTATCTTGCATGATAATGACAAGTAAAAAAAATTAGAAAACTTAAGAAGTCAAATTGGTTTTTGCTTCTTGAGAGGTTAGGAAAGTTTCCTTTTAGACGTGTCTTTAGAGTCCTTTTCCATAAAGGATTTAGTTAGGGTTTCATGTTTTTATAGCCTATTTATAGGTGAGTTTTTCACATGAAATAAGGAGACGAATTTTGATAAAAATTAAGCATTGCTTAAAACCTTCTTGCAGACGTGAAAAGTTGTTGATAAAAACGTGAATCTTCAATTGATTTCAGTTGAAATTCATAAGAACCGTGATTCTTAAGCTAAGACCTTAGGAAGAACTTACCCGTTCTTGATTTAAAGAACAAGCCAAACTGAAAACTTTTCAACTCTTGATTTACATAGGTTGGATTGGATTCTTTTTGTATTAACGTGTGTTGATTGCCTTCAATCAATTCTGCCCGTTCAATATCTTTGTTTGTGTTTTCTTTGTGATTTCCGCATTCTCGTGTTTTCTTGCTTGTTCGTGAATTCTTGGTATAACAATGATCCAAAAGTGAGGGTTTTCGTGTGGTTGAGGATCTCCATCCAAGGCCATCCGTATCAACTGATACTATTTATGAGGAGCCCATTAAGGTGAGGCCAATTGAAGTCATTGATTGCAGTGAAAATAGGTTGAAACCTTCAGTTGAAGAAACTCCAAAATTAGATGATAGGAATCCAGACGCACTTAATGGTGAACAACATTCCTTTGACCCGTTACGTGGAATTGGTGGACCAATGACACGAGCTAAAACCAAACAGTTCAAGATGGCTCTTAATGGGTTGATCATGGAAGTGATGGACGATGCATATAAGTTGTAGGAACAAGGTTTTGATGAAGAGAAGACTGATTTTAGGCCTTGGAACTTCATGATTTTGACATTACATGAAGACACTTCGATGGAGAGCAAGATTGGACAAGTGTTGGAAGTTCAGAAATCCACGTCGCGACGTCCACAGCTTCACGTCGCGACGTGCACCGACGTCACGACATCCACCGACCTCCACGTCGCGCGACGTGTTTCTCTGCAAGTTGAGATTCACGTCAAAGTTTTCCCGCACGTCGCGACGCGCGACCTTCCACGTCGCGAAGTACACCGACGTCGCGACGTCCAACCCCCACGTCGTGCAACGTTGGGAATTTCTACAGTTTTTATGTTTTTATTTTTAATCGTTTTTGTTTGATCTTTTCAATAAGGAACGTGATCTAATGTTCTTGCATGAACATTGATATGTTCTATATGATGTTTTCACATAGCTAAAGATCTTGCATGATTAAAGCATGTGTTAATTACATTTTAAGGGAGTTTATTCCAATTAGAAAACTATCTTTTAGGAAAGTAGGGTTTACTTTGTTGGCAAGTCTTTGTGCCTATTTAAAGGCTTGTAAACCCACGAATTGGAGGAGATGACTTTTGAGATTGAAGTTGATAATTTTGCAAAGCAAAATTTGATCCCAAAACCTTAGAGACCTTAAGCTAAGTTTGAACTTTTGTTCTTCTAAACCCTAAAGTGAGGCTAGACCAATAGTCTTGCTTTTGTTCTAAGTTTGAGAACAGCCAAATCTGATTTGATTTAGGTGCCGCCTGAGTCAAGTTGGTTTTGTGATAGCGTTGGGGCTTTGGACAAGTTTCCATTGAATCGCACTCCATATCTTTTTCTTATTCCTTTCTTTGTTTCTTTGTGCTTCTTTAATTGTTTGTTCTACTCTTTGTTCTTATCGTGTTCGTTCATTGATCTTGTTGGTGGGAATTTTCCAAGCTAGACCTGTCCCGTGGATAAATAAGGTTATCAAATCCGCCCAAAGGTGGATCAAATCAACGGGAACCTTATCAAGTGGTATCAGAGAATTTTGGTGCTTGAAAATCTCAGGTTATATTTTCCATCTCATAAACTTTTCAATTTGTGATTGAATCTCGTGAATCTAGGTTGAATTTCGTGCTGCTAAATATTGAGTGATTGAATTCTCTTGCTAATATTCAAAAAAAAACGAGGAATTTGTCAAAAAAAATAAAATAAAAAATAACGTGACAAAAAAAAGAAGAGAATTACGTGGAAAAAAAAGAGCGGCAAAATCTGAAAACGAAATTCTGGTTATACAATCACTATTGAAATCTGTTCTTGGTATTCAACATTGATTCTTGGTGTATTTATTTTCTTTTCTTGCTAATTTGTCCAAAATTGTGCCTTAACGTGTTCTAAATTGCAATTCTCCATAATTCCTTTCTCAATTCCTTACTTGATTTGTGTGGTATTTGAGTTGAATTATTGATAGGCGGTTTAAGAACTTAGTACTTGCAAAGCAGGCTACGAGAGACAGAGTAGATTAGGGAGAGCAATTATACACGAGAATAACCCTGTTGAAAGAGTGAAGTGAACCGACCATACCTAAAGTGAGAACCCGTGTAAGGAATTTCAATATGCTTCTTTAACAAGATAATCAAGATTTGCAACAAGAAGCAAGAATCAAGCTCAAGATTCAAATTTTGACACTTTCGGATTTTCAAGAAAATCAAGATTTTCAAGAAAGTGGTCAAGAACTCATCTTTTTGAGATGGTGAAAAAGTTTGATTGAAACACACTTTGATGGCAATAGAATGATGAAACTAACACAAAAGAAAGATCAAGAAACGGATCAAGAACAAGAAAGTTATGAAATTTCTACCAAGAAACCCTAATTTCACAAATCCTAGTTTGACAAACCCTAAAAGTTTGGACGTGAAAACAGCAAGGATGACTCAAGAATTCCAAACTATGATGATGAACAAAACAATGCAGAATTATGAAGAAAAACAGCAGTAAAAACACGACACAAAACAGCAAGAAAGAAACGAAAACAACAAGACTCGGCAAGACACAAGTTGTTGATGCAAAACCCTAAAATTTCTAGATGAATTGTGCACGAATTTTATGAACGAATTTATGGCAGAATAAACACAAAAACAGCAGGATAATTGACGCAAAAACTGTAGAAAAACGACACAACAAACAGCAAGAAAAACAGCAAGAAAAACGGGAAAAACCGAAAAGGCACAAAACGCAAAAACCGAAAGAAAAACAAGGAAGATGAAACCTGAAATTTTGATGAACAATGTGGATTGCTTTGATACCAATTGATACAAATGGAGTAGGATGAAGTCCAATCCACACGAATTTTCCACACTTTTGGATCGTTGTGCAACAAAACTCACAAACAAGATTTCAAACAATTTGCGGAATAGAGACAAGAAACGAAAAGGCAAGATTAAAATTAATCAAACCCCAACGTTAAACAAATTGAATCAGCTTAACAATTGTAAATCAATTAATTAAACCTATCAGATTGGCCGGTTCTATAAATTTAGAACTTGTAAGCTTCACCTAAAGTTCCTCACTTAAGCTTAGGTGGATCTTATGAATTATTCAAGAACAATTCACGTGTATGATGTCAAATTCAATTTAGCAAAGCCAAAATTCTCTTAAATTCAACATAATAAAAATGTTTAAGGCCTTTCCCTTTTATAGGAAACATTTCGGCCAAAACCCTAAATCAATTCCAATGTGGGATTGATTGCTAACCAATAAGAAAAGACTTTCCTAAAGTTGAGAAAACAAAGCAAAACTCAACTTTTCTTCCTTCTAACAAACACGTTATTTCCTAAATTTTAGGAGATTAGTTTCCTAAACTCTTAAGAAGCAAAAACCAATTTGACTTCTTAAGTTTCCTTAACTTTTACTTGCCATTATTATGCAAGATAATTGGATCAAGTAATTACTTAGCCCATAATTAAAACATAAAAACTTAAGCCCATAATTAAATGTTTAATGGACTTAATTATTACAACTTAAAAATAAACCCTAAATTACTTCAAATGGCGTGATCGAAAATGGTAAAGCCCAAGCACGCCATCTTGGTCTTCAAAAGGTCCATGACTTCGCGATGGTAATCTGCCAGAATAACATCACTCAACTTTGTATGCACGTTTGATGATGATAACGTCCGAATCTCACAAAATGTAAAACATAAATGTTGTAGCTATCTCTTATCGTTCCAGGGCTTCTTGAATCACCAAATTCCGAGTTATATCGAAAGAGATATGTCAAGAATACCAAACTGTGGCAGAATCTTTCAACATATAAAATTTGTCTTTGACACCTTGGACATGGACATGGTTTATTCTCATCAGTACATATCCTTATCGCATGGTCTTTGGTAAGGCTTGTCATTTACCAATTGAGCTTGAGTACAAGACCTTTTGGGCATTAAAAGAGTTGAAAATTGATTATGGGAAGGCAGCTGAGCAACGGTTGTTGGACTTTAATGATTTGGATGAGTTTAGATTTGATGCATACCAAAGTGCATCTCTCTGTAAAGAGAGAACTAAAAAGTGGCATGACAAACGCATCCTCCACAAAAGTACGAACCCGGGCAGCTGGTTTTACTGGATAATTCTAAATTGAACCTTTTCCCAGGCAAGCTTAAGTCAAGATGGAATGGTCCATTCAGGGTCAAGACATGTTTTCTTATGGCACAGTGGAGCTTCTAAATGAAAGAATGGGAAATTCTTTTATCGTCAATGGGCATAGGTTGAAGATTTATTTTTCTCAAGGCGAAAAGATTTTCCGCATTGTTGAAAAGATGACTCTTGAAGAGTCACCGAGGGAAGAATAAAGTAACAGGCGTCGAGCTTTTGACGATAAATAAAGCGCTTCTTGGGAGCCAACCCAAGCCATTTTTCAGTTTCATTTAAGTTTATTTAGAAGCTAGGCTAAAAATTCCTTTAACTAATAGTCTTTTTGGTGCAAATGTTTTGTTTTGTAGATTGGAGAAAGGATTAAGGGAGATTTGGAGGATGAAATTGGCAAAAACGTGGAGAAAACACTGTCTTGACCCTGAATGTTAAAAGGATTAAGGGAGATTTTGGAGGATCAAATGTTTTGTTTTGTTTTGTTTTTCAACATTGATGGACGTCGCGACATTGTGATTATGTTGGAATTTTGTTGTGGTTTTTGTTGGGAGATCAGTTTTGAATGTTGGTCTGAACAGGATGAAATGGTTAATGCACTCTAAGTGTTTGATATAGTGCCTCAATGAGTCATGTGTGTATTTGAAGCACTTGAATATGCTTAAACATGATATGCATGACATGTACTTGTTATAATGCTTCTATGGTATTGACTCAAAACCAACTCTTGATTGCTTCAATTAGTTTTTCTTTTGAATTTGACACCCCTACATATGCTCGACCATAACTTGAATGTCATGTGTTTGTTGTCATGCATATATGGTATCCTTCTAACTCAACAACTATACGTTGTCTGTACGGTTGCAATTTAAGTTATACGATATTGAACCTATACGCATTGTGGAAATAAATTGTTTGTGTTTTATGTATTGTTCTATAGACTTTGTGTTTGTTATTAGTTGTTGTTGTTCTTGCATTATGGCTATAATTGTATATGTGTTGAGGTTGTATTTTGCCTTAAGTGTGGGGGGGACATGTTATTTAGTAATGGTGTTATTTCATTGTGCGAATTGTGTTGGTAATTATCTTGTCAATAAGTGTTATGATTAATATTGGATTTTTTTTTTATTGACAGATATGGGACCAAAAAGAACACGCAGCACTACCACTGGTGATGCACCACCACCTCCTCCACCACCGCCACAGCCCAATCCGGTGGGGCTTAGAGGCGGAGCAGTACCATAATGAGCATCTGGCACTTAAGGCCATGGTAGGGGAGCGAGGTATCCACGTCATAGCCGCACCGATCGCGACTCACATCAGGAATCGTCGATGGCAACAATTTTGCCGTCAACTGATAGACGGCAACTCTACTTTGGTGCGAGAGTTCTACGCCAACTACCCCTATGCACAGCAGGGTATTTTGCGTATGCGAGGAGTGAATGTGCCCGTCAGCCGCACAAAGTTCAACGAGTACTACGGACTGAGCGACATCGAGGCCAATGCATACCGCACCATGTATGACCACGAAATTCCACGTAAGCAGATCTATTCCACTTCACAGCTCAACCTCTGGCGCAAGTAACTGTGACATATCAGATATCTGAGTTGAAGTTGGCTCAGATGACTAAGATCACAAAGGCATGGCACTACTTTATTATTGGCAAGCTTATCCCCAGAGTCTATCAAGCCTCATGCGACGACGACAAGGCTGTTCTGAATTACGCTATTCAGACAGGGCTCTCCATAGATGTTGGGGAGATTATGGATATTGAGATTAGGAAGGCGCGTCATTTTATACGGACAGGATTGTACTACCCTTCTGTGATCACGGCCATGTGCTACGCTACTGGGGTGCCAGCATTAGGCACGGATGAGCTTTGTGGAGTGCGTGATGTCATCACCACTTCACAGTTTAATGGATATAAGGGTAGTTCTTATGAGAGGCCAGGACAACCTCCAGTGCCACCGCCACAGCAGCAGGAACAGCAACAGGAACAACAGCAGGAGCAGAGCCAAGAGCAGCAACAGGAGCAACAGCAGGACGAGGAGCTTATTCCTCAACCCCCACTCCCACATCGCCGTGTAATGAACATTGTGGGCATCCATACACATATGGATGACATGGAGGCTATGATGGCGCAGCAGGCGACGCATTTTGATGAGCGGTTTGACCAGATGGAGATGGCGTATGCCAACTTGTCAAATTAGATGTCTCAGATTTTTGATATGGTCTGCCAACTGAGCAGACAGTGGCAGATTTCCTGATAGCAATCCATCTATGCCTATGCCAAAGCCGACTTCCAGTGTTCATCCATTCACAAATCTTGATGGACCAATGACAAGATCAATGAGCAAAAGGATGAAGGAGGCGTTGCAAGCATTATTGCTAACTCATTGTGAAGAGTTGGACATCTTTGAAGAGAATCATGATCCGGTCCAAGCATCTTCAACTAATGGAGTTTTATGGAATATCTCTTCTATCACAATCTATGAAGAGATGGATCAATCACAATGAAGTTCAAGGAAAGGAGTGTTTGGGCTTTCACTTGAAGATCACGCCCTTTTTATTAAATAAATTAGGGTTTCATTTAATGTTGTTTTGAGCCCAAATTGACGTTTTAATTTATTATTTATGTGCTTGGAATTTCAGTTTTAATAAAGTTTACTTGGCCCAATTATCTTGCATGATAATGGCAAGTAAAAGTTTAGGAAACTTAAGAAGTCAAATTGAGTTTTGCTTCTTCATAGTTTAGGAAACAAAGGAAGCCAAAACGTGTTTGGCCACCTTTAAAAACCGTGTACCCTAATCCTTATTAGAAAAAGATTAGTTTGTTAGTTGTTAGTTTCCAATTCCAATATGGAAAGTTAGCTAGCTTAGAAGTCAAGTTGTAATTGACTTGAGTTAGGGTTTTTCATTGTAAGGGCCGAATTACTCCCTATAAAAGGAGGGCTCCTTTAAGGTTTGACATCTTTGAAGAGAATCATGATCCGGTCCAAGCATCTTCAACTAATGGAGTTTTATGGAATATCTCTTTTATCACAATCCATGAAGAGATGGATCAATCACAATGAAGTCCAAGGAAAGGCGTGTTTGGGCTTTCACTTGAAGATCACGCCCTTTTTATTAAATAAATTAGGGTTTTATTTAATGTTGTTTTGAGCCCAAATTGACGTTTTAATTTATTATTTATGGGCTTGGAATTTCAGTTTTAATAAAGTTTACTTGGCCCAATTATCTTGCATGATAATGGCTAGTAAAAGTTTAGGAAACTTAAGAAGTCAAATTGAGTTTTGCTTCTTCATAGTTTAGGAAACAAAGGAAGCCAAAACGTGTTTGGCCACCTTTAAAAACCGTGTACCCTAATCCTTATTAGAAAAAGATTAGTTTGTTAGTTGTTAGTTTCCAATTCCAATATGGAAAGTTAGCTAGCTTATAAGTCAAGTTGTAATTGACTTGAGTTAGGTTTTTTCATTGTAAGGGCCGAATTACTCCCTATAAAAGGAGGGCTCCTTTAACGTTTGACATCTTTGAAGAGAATCATGATCCGGTCCAAGCATCTTCAACTAATGGAGTTTTATGGAATATCTCTTTTATCACAATCCATGAAGAGATGGATCAATCACAATGAAGTCCAAGGAAAGGCGTGTTTGGGCTTTCACTTGAAGATCACGCCCTTTTTATTAAATAAATTAGGGTTTTATTTAATGTTGTTTTGAGCCCAAATTGACGTTTTAATTTATTATTTATGGGCTTGGAATTTCAGTTTTAATAAAGTTTACTTGGCCCAATTATCTTGCATGATAATGGCAAGTAAAAGTTTAGGAAACTTAAGAAGTCAAATTGAGTTTTGCTTCTTCATAGTTTAGGAAATAAAGGAAGCCAAAAAAACGTGTTTGGCCACCTTTAAAAACTGTATGCCCTAATCCTTATTAGAAAAGGATTAGTTTGTTAGTTGTTAGTTTCCAATTCCAATATGGAAAGTTAGCTAGCTTAGAAGTCAAGTTGTAATTGACTTGAGTTAGGGTTTTTCATTGTAAGGGCCGAATTACTCCCTATAAAAGGAGGGCTCCTTTAACGTTGGACATCTTTGAAGAGAATCATGATCCGGTCCAAGCATCTTCAACTAATGGAGTTTTATGGAATATCTCTTTTATCACAATCCATGAAGAGATGGATCAATCACAATGAAGTCCAAGGAAAGGCGTGTTTGGGCTTTCACTTGAAGATCACGCCCTTTTTATTAAATAAATTAGGGTTTTATTTAATGTTGTTTTGAGCCCAAATTGACGTTTTAATTTATTATTTATGGGCTTGGAATTTCAGTTTTAATAAAGTTTACTTGGCCCAATTATCTTGCATGATAATGGCAAGTAAAAGTTTAGGAAACTTAAGAAGTCAAATTGAGTTTTGCTTCTTCATAGTTTAGGAAACAAAGGAAGCCAAAAAAACGTGTTTGGCCACCTTTAAAAACTGTATGCCCTAATCCTTATTAGAAAAGGATTAGTTTGTTAGTTGTTAGTTTCCAATTCCAATATGGAAAGTTAGCTAGCTTAGAAGTCAAGTTGTAATTGACTTGAGTTAGGGTTTTTCATTGTAAGGGCCGAATTACTCCCTATAAAAGGAGGGCTCCTTTAACGTTTTTAGATAGATGAATTTTGATAAAAGTTTTAGCTTTGCTAAAGTGTTTTTACAGCCTTGAAAAGTTGTGAAGCAAAACGTGATTTAATTCAATTAAGTTTAATTGATTTTTCATAAGAACCGTGAACCTAGAAGCTAAGACCTTTTAGGTGAACTTACAAGTTCTTGATTCAAAGAACAAGCCAAACTGATTTTTTTAGCCTTTGAATTTTCATAGGTTGGCCGAATCCTTTTGATTCATACGTGGGGGTTTGATTACTTCATATAAAATCTTTTCGTGTTAATATCTTTTAATTTATGTTTTTGTGTAATTCCGCATCTTTGTGATTCTTGTTCTTGGTTCGAGTTTGGTAAGCAATGGTCCAAAGGAAGTGGATTCGAGTGGTCTAAGGCGCTGCATCGTGAAAACATATTTCATACACGTTGCATGGTTCAAAATAAAATTTGCACTGTTATTATTGATAGCGGTAGTTATGCAATGTGGCAAGTACTTTACTTGTAAATAAGCTGAATTTGACTTGCATGAAACATCCCAAACCATATAGACTTCAATGGTTAAATAATTCAGCTGAATCACGAGTTACCAAGCAAGTTAAATTTACATTCACCATTGGTAGTTATGTTGATAAAGTTACATGTGATGTTGTTCCAATGGAAGCTAGTCATATATTGCTTGGAAGACCTTGGCAATTTGATAGAGATGTTGTGTATCATGCCAAGAAGAACTTTTACCATTTTTCGCACCAAGGTAAAAAGTTTAATTTGAGAGCCTTAAGTCCTGCTGAAGTCTTTGAAGATGAAGCTAAGATAGCTAAGGCTTATGGTGCAATGCGTGAAGCAAAGGAGAAGAAGTTACAAGAGATGAATAATGTATCTAGCATAGGGCGAAACATTGTAACTATAAATAGTGATAGTGATAGCCGAGAGTTAGTTGTTTCAAAATCTTGTAATTATGCTTCTAAAAGTGAGGTTAAGAGAGCAATATTAGATAGGCAAGTAGTGTATTTACTTTTTCGCAAGGATGTACATATCATTGGTAGTGCTCACCTTGATTCTTTGCCTAGTATTGTTTCAGCTCTTTTGCAGGAATATGGAGATGTGTCTCCTGAGGATTTACCAAAGGGTTTACCACCTATAAGAGGTATTGAACATCAAATCGATTTCATACCTGGAGCTCAAATTCCAAACCGTCCAGCCTATGGAGCAAACCCTGATGAGACAAAGGAAATTCAATGCCAAGTGGACGAACTTATTGACCGAGGTATGGTTCAAGAATCTTATAGTCCATATGCTGTTCCTGTTAGTTTAGTTCCTAAGAAGGATGATTCATGGAGAATGTGTGTTGATTGTCGTGCCATAATTAAAATAACTATTAAGTATTGACATCCTATTCCTAGACTAGATGACATGCTTGATGAGTTATATGGTCCATGCATATTTTCTAAGATAGACCTAAAGAGTGGTTATTATCAAATTCGAATGAAAGAAGGTGATGAATGGAAAACTGCTTTCAAAACAAAGTTTGGTTTGTATGAATGATTAGTCATGCCTTTTGGCTTAACCAATGCACCCAGTACTTTTATGAGATTAATGAACCAAGTTTTTCGTCACTTCATTGGCAAATTTGTTGTGGTCTATTTTGATGATATCCTTATATATAGTAAAACACTTGATGAGCATGTTAATCATTTAAGACAAGTGTTTGCTATTTTACGTGAGAACAAATTATATGCTAACCTTAAAAAGTGTTCTTTTTGAATGGAATCAATTATCTTTTTAGGTTATGTTGTTAGTTCTCAAGGTATATCTGTTGATGAGTCAAAGGTTAAGGCAATTCAATGTTGGTCTCGACCTACATGTGCTAGTGATGTTAGAAGCTTTTATGGATTGGCAAGTTTTTATAGGAGATTTATTAAAGATTTTAGTACTATAGCAGCTCCTCTAAATGAACTTGTTAAGAAAAATGTTGTTTTTGAATGGAAGGAAGAACATGAAAATGCTTTTAACAGGTTGAAATATTTGTTGACTCATGCGCCTTTACTTGCTTTGCCAAATTTTAGTAAAGCTTTTGAGATACACTGTGATGCCTCCGGAATAGGTATGGTGCTGTTTTGATGTAGGAATCAAGACCGGTGGCCTATTTTAGTGAAAAGCTCAATGGGGCGCAATTGAATTATGCAACTTATGACAAGGAGTTGTATGCGTTGGTAAGGTCATTAAAGGTTTGGCAACATTATCTATGGCCTGAAGAGTTTATAATTCATTCTTCTGAAATCCCAAGGGAAATTGAATAAAAGGCATGCTAAGTGGTTAGAGTTTATTGAAACTTTTCCTTATGTGATTAAGTATAAATCTGATAATGAGAATGTTGTAGCTGATGCATTATCTAGGAGACATTCGTTATTCACCTATATGCATGCTAAGTTACTTGGTTTTGATTTGTTCAAGGTTTTATACAAAGATGATGTTGATTTCAAAAATGTGATTGATTCTTGTGTTGTAAAGCCGAATGGAGAATTTTATATGTATGATGGTTTCTTGTTTAAAAAGGATAAATTGTGTATACCCTCATGTTCCATTCGTGAATTACTTGTTAAGGAAACCCATGGGGGAGGGTTAATGGGGCATTTTGGGGTTGCAAAGACTCTTGCTGTTTTGAATGAACACTTTTACTGGCCTAACATGATTAAAAATGTTAAAAGTGTTTGTGAAAGCTGCATTGTTGTGGTTTTAAACAAGCAAAGTCGAAAATTATGCGCTCATGGGTTGTATTACACCATTCCCCTGTTCCTAGTCATCCTTGGGTAGAACATTTCTATGATTTTGTACTTGGATTGCCTAGATCACGTAATGGTCATGATAGCATTTTGTGGTTGTTGATAGATTTAGTAAGATGGACATTTCATGCATGTTCTAAGTCTATGATGCTACAAAGTTCCTGATTGTTCTTTAAGAAATTGTAAGGTTGCACTGAATTCTTAAGAGTATTGTTAGTGATAGAGATGTCAAGTTTAGTTCTCATTTTGGCGTACTCTTTGGAATAGTTAGGCACTAAGTTGTTATTTTCTACTGTTGCACATCCCCAAACTGATGGGCAAACTGAGGTAGTAAATCATACTTTCAGAAGAATTGAAGGGCCCTCGGTAGCCACTTTTGAGGAATTGGAAAGAAAATTCTTGGCCAAATATTTCCCCCCATCTAAACTGGAGAGAATGAGACTCGAAATAAGGAACTTTCAGCAGCAAGATGGGGAGACCTTCAAGGAAGCATGGGATAGGTTTAATGACTTGCTCAGGCAATGCCCCAACAATGACCTTGGAGAGATAAGGGAGCTTAACACGTTCTTCAAATGATTGTCCCCCTTCACTGATGGTTAAGGCCTCAGCTAACGGAGCCCTCAAGGATAAAAGTGTCCCGGAAGTAAGAGAGCTATTCGATTCCATAGCTGACGATGAGTATTTGTTCCCAGAAACTAGGAAGGCACCTGTGAGAAAACAGCGAGGAGTGCTGGAGCTGGACGAGAAGACTTCATTGGAAGCAAAGATTGAGGCCCTAACAAGGCAGATCCAAACTCTCAAGGCCGCAAACACTGCTCTTATGCTGATGTGTGGTTTATGCAAAGGTGAACACCACACCGATGAATGCGAGCTCACACAAGAGTCTGTGCAGTATGTCTAGAATTACAACAACAGGCAGCAATATGGTGGCTATAGAAACCAGTCTGGTCAAGGGTCTTGGGGGCAGAACAATGAGGGAAATCAGCAAAGACAAGACTTCCGAGGTGGAGAGTCGAGCAACAGGGAACCGAGGAGGTCCACAGATGAAATGTTTCAAACAATCATGGAAATGATGGACATGTATGAGAAGAGGACTTCTGCAGTGGAGGCCTCCATCCAGAACATAGACATGCAAATAGGCCAGCTGGCCAAGGGAGCAACCAACGCCCTCAGCGCGCTCCTAGTGATAACGGAGCCCAACCAAAAGGGAAGGAGAAGTGTGCAACGCCATCACACTAAGATATGGTAAGGAGATCAAGAGTGAACAGAGGAAGAGAGGAAATGAAGAATCAGTGGAAGAAGTCCCAGAAGAGACTATCATTGTGGAAGAAGAGATACAGGAGGATGAGGAGAAAAGTGTGAAGGCTCCTGAGCCTAAGAAGAAGAGGGGGCCTGCCAGCCCTTATAACTATCCGGAGTTTGCACCCATCCCACCTTTTCCCCAACGCATTCCAGCACAGGCCAAGAAGGGGGCCCAATTTACAAGGTTCCTGGACATGGTGAAAAACGTCAACGTGAATGTCCCTCTTCTGGACCTCGTCACTGCAGTGCCTCGGTATGCTAAATTCTGAAGGGGATCTGATCGCGACATAAAGAGCAAATATTACGTTGTGAGGGGTGCAATTCCGCTGACTAAGGAGAACCAGGCTTGGATAAACATGAGCTCCCTCCAAGCTCAAGGACCCTGGGAGCTGCACGAGTCCCGTGCACTATCGGAGGAAAAATTTTTTCAATAAAGTAATGTGCGACCTCGGGGTAGGGATAAACCTAATGCCACTATCCTCGCCGCAAAGTATAGGTTTTGGGAGAGAAGATTAACGGTGCATGCTCCTCCTACAGTTAGAGATAGATCCTTGGTCAAACCGACTGGAATGGTGGAAGATGTGTTAGTGTCGGTAGACAAATTTGTGCTTCAGGGATTTCATAGTCCTTGGAATGGAGGAGGGACCCCGAAGTCCACCTTTATTTGGCAGGCATTCTTGGCAACAGGGGATGCCCTCATAGGAGTTAAAGGAAAAACCATCACATTTCGGGTCAAGGTGAAGAAGTGGTATTCAATGTGGATTATGCGATGAGCATCCTTAAACATTGAGCATGTTGTCTGGCAGGCCTGGTGGAGGGTCACCTCACTACTTAAGTCAGAACATTACAGGTAGTCTCTGCCTCAACACATGACCAGGGTGAAATGATTTGCATGTATGCATGATAATTTGAGAATGTGTTAAATGATGAAGAAGTGAGATTGTGCATGAATATGCAAAACATGAATTGAACAACTTGTGTTGATGACTCTGGTGAGAAACGATTCTGATCAATGAATCTAATTGGAAATTGTGTTGATGAAAGGAAATTGAACGAAATAAAAGAAAATCTTGATTTTGTTGTCTCTACTGACGAAAAGCTGGAAATTGTGCCCAATGAGGTGAGGCTTGAGAATATTGAGTACAGGAACGAGAAGCTCATGCCATCAATCTTGAAGCCACCGCAACTGGATATGAAGTCTCTACCGCCCTACTTGAAGTACGCATATTTGGGAGAGGGTGAGACTTTGCCGGTGGTCATCTCCTCCAAATTAGAGGTATGGCAAGAAGAGAGCCTTTTGGGGGTTCTGAGAAAACATAAGGAGGCAATCGGATGGACAATAGCCGACATAAAAGGGATCAGCCCTGGAATCTGCATGCACAAGATATTACTGGAAGAAGGAGCCAGCCCTACTAGGGAGAGACAGAGAAGGCTAAACCCACAGATGATGGAAGTGGTCAAGAAAGAAATTGTTAAGCTTCTGGATTTTGGGATGATATTCCCCATTTCGGACAGTGAGTGGGTTAGCCCAGTACAGTGCGTACCGAAAAAAGGAGGGGTGACCGTGGTAACCAATGAAGTGAATGAGATGCTTGTTACCAGGATTATTAACTCTTGGAGGGTATGCATGGATTATAGGAAGTTGAACAAAGCCACTAGGAAGGATCATTTCCCGTTGCCATTCCTGGAGCAACTATTAGAAAGGATAGCGGGGTTTCTCTTTTACTGCTTCCTAGATGGATACTCGGGTTACAATCAAATTGCTATTGATCCGAAAGATCAGGAGAAAACCACAATCCAGCCTGCCCCATTCGAACTTATGCCTTCAACACTGATGCCCTTCAGCCTTTGCAATGTGCAGCCACCTTTCAACGATGCATGACTGCCAATTTTTCAACCGACATGGTTGAGAACATCATTGAGATTTTTATGGATCGACTTTTCAGTTTTCGGAATGACCTTCGAGGATGCTAGAAATCTGACACTGGTGTTGCAAGGTGTGTGGAGACCAACCTGGTACTCATTGGGATAGTGCCAGTTCATGGTTAATGAAGGCGTCGTGCTTGGCCATAAGATTTCCAAGATGGCTTTGGAAGTGGGACAAAGCTAAGGTTGAGGTGATAGCCCCAATTACCGACTCCCCCCAATGTGAGAGGAATGAGGAGTTTCATGGGTCATGCAGGCTTCTATTAGGCGGTTCATCCAAGGACTTTTCCAAGATCGCCAACCATTATGCCATCTATTGGAAAAGATACTCCTTTCTCTTTGATGAAAATGTAAGGAGGCATTTGAGATTTTGAGGGCAAGCTAGTGGAGGGCCCCTGTGATAGCTCCCGCCGGTATGGGGAGAGCCCTTCGAAATATGTGCGATTGCCAGTGACTTCGCAGTCGGCCGCCAGTGCTAGGCATAAAAAGGGCAACATATTCCATACGATCTAGTACGCAGCAAGCTGTTAGCGGGCACAATTGAATTACACCACTACTTTACTTCGTGCTATTATTCAGAAAAACTTAAAGAATTGGGAAGGTTGTTTGCCCCATATTGAATTTGCCTTATAATAGACTGTTTCATGTTCCACTAACTGTTCGCCTTTTGAATATAGTGTATGGATTCAATCCTTTCAACTCTTCTTGATATTTTTCCTTTGCCAATTAATGAGTTTGTTAATGTTGAAGGTCAAAAGAAAGCAGATTTTATTAAAGGAGTTACATGAAAAGTAAGGCATAATATTCAAAGACGTAATGAGCAATATGCCAAACAGCTAATAAAGGTCGGGAAATAGTGATATTTGAACCGGGTGATTGGGTTTGGATTCATTAAGGAATGAGAGGTTTCCCGACAAAAGGAAATCTAAGCGTTCATCCTCGAGGAGGAATGGTCCTTTTCGTGTTTTGAAAGGATTGAGATAATGCTTACAAGAATAGAGCTTCTCGTGCCTATGGCAATGTCTCATCTACATTTAATGTTGCTGACGTTATCTTTGTTTGATGTAGGTGATTCGAGGACGAATCTTTCGAGGAGGGAGGGAATGATAGCATCCATTATGCCTATGCCAAAGCCGACTTTCCAGTGTTCATCTATTGACAAATCAGAGAACAATGTTGTCTTCCCCCAAATTCAGGTCTTTAAATTCTCAGGTTTTTGAGTCTTCTTCTTTTTCGGTTGTTTCCTTGCTGATTTCTGCATCAATTTTTGTGCTGCTGTTTTTGCGTTTTTTTTTGCTGCGGATCGTTGGGTCCATCTTCACTAGCAGGTACGTTGTGTCTAAATTGCGAGTCCTTAAATCGTGATAAATCTGTCCAAAAATTGTGCACTGCAAAGAAGTTTGTTGAACCATCTGCACAAAAACGCTAGTGTTGCTTTGTTTCCATCTGGTTTTGCCGAATTTTTTGTGTTGGTCTTTCTTTGCTGATTTTTATGCATCATCTGCTGACTGATCTGGTGTCCTTATATTGTCCTGCAGCTTTTGTATGTCTTCCATAGGTGTTGAATTCCATTGGTTTTCATTGGCTGTCCACACGTCATACCTTGGTTTTGAGTCAAGAATTAGGGGTTTCTTACAACCCTAGTTTTTCGGTCAAGATTGCATAACTTTCTTGTTCTTATCCAATTCTTGATCTTCTTTTGTGTTAGGTTTCTTTGTTTCATTCTTGGCATAGTGTGTTTTGATCCAAACTTTTATCACACTTGAAAAAAGATATGTTCTTGAACACTTTTCTTGAACTTCTTGATTTTCTTGAAAATCCAAAATGACAAAATTTGAGTCTAAAGCCATATTCTTGATCTTCTTGGATAATCTGAATATTTTGTGAAAGTGGCACATGCAAATCTCATTAATTCTTGGAGAGATATTAAAGTTTGAAAATTTAAGGTTGTTAAGGTTAAGACAAAAAAGACACAACATCCTTAACCCTAATCCTAGGTTGTTGTCTTCAAACCTGTAAACCTTAAGTACTTGTACTAGGATTTTGGTCTTAAAACCTTAAACATTGAGTATTGTCCTAGGTTCTTGTCCCGATCCTTAACTTGTTTTTGTTTGTCCAAGGTTTGTGTCCAAACCTTAAAAAGTTTTGTTTTGGTCCAAGGTTGTTGTCCCCCGAACATAAAAAAAAAGGCGCCGACACCATAATAAAAACAAGCCCAATACAGAAATATGCCAAAGCCGACTTCCCAGTGTTCTCCATTGACAAATCTTGATGGATCCAATGACAAGATCAAGGAGGCACAAAAGGATGAAGGAGGCGCGTTTGCAAGCATTATTGCTTAACTGCGTTGTGAAGAGTTGGACATTCTTTTGAAGAGAATCGATGATCCGGTCCAGCATTCCTTCAAACTAATTGGAGTTTTTTATGGAATATTCTTCTATCACAATCCGATGAGAGATGGATTCAATCACAATGAAGTCCAAGGAAAGGCCTGTTTGGGCTTTCACTTGAATATCACGCCCTTTTTATTAAATAAATTAGGGTTTTATTTAATGTTGTTTTGAGCCCAAATTGACGTTTTAATTTATCATTTATGGGCTTGGAATTTCGGTTTTAATAAAGTTTACTTGGCCCAATTATCTTGCATGATAATGGCAAGTATTAGTTTAGGAAACTTAAGAAGTCAAATTGAGTTTTGCTTCTTCATAGTTTAGGAAACAAAGGAAGCCAAAACGTGTTTGGCCACCTTTAAAAACCGTGTGCCCTAATCCTTATTAGAAAAGGATTAGTTTGTTAGTTGTTAGTTTCCAATTCCAATATGGAAAGTTAGCTAGCTTAGAAGTCATAGTTTGTAATTGACTTGAGTTTAGGGTTTTTCATTGTAGAGGGCCAGAATTACTCCCTATTAAAAGGAGGGCTCCTTTATACGTTTTTAGATAGATGAATTTTGATAAAGTTTTAGCTTTGCTAAAGTGTTCTTTCTACATGCCTTTGAAAAGTTGTGAAGCAAAACGTGAGTTAATTCAATTAAGCTTTAATGTGAGTTTTCATAAGAATCGGTTACCTAGAAGCTAAGCCTTTTAGGTGAACTTACAAGTTCTTGATTCAAGAGAATCAGCCAAACCTGATTTGTTTAGCCTTTGAATCTTTCACTAGGTTGGCGCGAATCTTTTGAATTCAATTAGTGGGGGTTTCTGATTACTTCATAATTCAAATCTTTTCGTGTCAATATCTTTTAATTTCTGTTTTTGTGTAATTCCGCATCTTTGTGATTCTTGTTCTTGGTTCGAGTTTGGTAAGCAACGGTCCAAAGGAAGTGGATTCGAGTGGTCTAAGGTGCTGCATCGTGATCATTCATATCATTTCCCGAGGCGAGGGAACTAGTTCGCAGCCTCCTCCACGTGACGACATGCGGCAAGATTAGGTGGTGTTTCTCCTTGCCCAACATCGAGGACAATGTGGATGTAAGTGTGGGGAGGAGTATGAGAGTGGTCCTATTTTTTTATGTTCTTTTGTTTCTCTATTTGTTCTGTTTCCTTTATTTGGATGTTATTTTTCTTTAATTTTCTTGTCATTTTGTTTTTTTTCTTGTTATTTTGCACCAAATTAAGACGCTTACGTTAATAGAATTAGGATTTATTTTGAATTTTAATTATGTCCCATTCGTATTAGTTATTTCTTGAGTTAACCTTAGCTCGTAATTAAGTTAGTCGGTAATGATAACTCTTTGCGTAGTTACACCATGGTTTTAGGAATGTTTTTTGTGTAGTATCCAATTTTTGAAATGATGATGTTGTTGTGATACGTGTTATGTTGCCAATGATTGGATTTTATTGAAAGATTCGATGTGGATAGGAAAGAATATGCTATCTAGAGGAGTCGGGTCTTGTATGAAAAGTTTAGTATTTTGAGTCAACCATTTTTATGCACTTAGGGGAACTACTGAGGGGATTGACGAGTTGTAATCATTAAGTAGGTTGGTGTGTTTTTAACACTTTGTTTAGTTGAAGCTTATATAACTCGCTTAAATTGTGTTCTTTAATGAATGTGCTTGCATAAATGTTTGCACTTAATGCTTTTGTATTTTTAAGCTTGTTTTGCTCATACTATCATCCCTCTATGAGACTGCTTTTAATAATAACCCTAAGAGAACTCATATGAATGGTAACGGATATTAGAAGCCGTAAAACTCTGGCTTTATATTGCCACTCCTCTGCGAGACTGCTCTTAAACGAAAAGTTAATGGAGAACTTGCATGAGTGGGAATTGGTCTAAAACCCGAAGGTGAGACAGTACTCTAGGTGGATGCCACAGGATTTCTAATGAAATACCCTAATTATGTGTGACAGTCTGGGGGAACGAGTGTTTTATTTATGAACCTAAAGGTTTGCCGAGTGAATCCTCATTAATATGAGTTTAATAATGAATTATTAATATGTTAGTGAGAAAAGGTTGAGACGAAAACTTAGTTGTTGGAACCCTGATTTATGGCGTGGTTGTAGATGAGTTATGAGCTGAGGTAGAACCTATCGCACACACACACATGGTTGGCTCAACGTGTCTAAATGAGTACATTAATGTACTTTGACAACTTTTGGGGACGTATATTATGTGTACTTGACATTTGAATACTTGAGAGTATGAGGCATTTACATGAAATTTTTCCTTAGATCGAATTGATGAAGTTGGATGCATTTTGTTGTTATGTGTTAGAATTTTGTTAGGGTCTTTATGTTAGACTTTTGTTTAGGTTTGTTATTTTGTGATTTAGTTTGTTCGGGGACGAACAAAGGTTAAGTGTGGGGAAAATTGATGAGGTGAATTTATTCACCTTTTATGTAGTGTTTATACTTAATTCTTTGGACATTCTTGTTCGTTTTTATTTGTTTCAGTGTTTTAATTGTAGGTTTGTTGACCATGGTGTATTCTTGGAAGAGGAAAATCATACGGGAGTCAAATCGGATGCAAAGTGGAGGAAAAATGGAAGAAAGATCGCGAGATCATTGAAGAGCAACCTCCACGTCGCGATGTCGGTACCTTTCACGTCGCGACGTGGGTGCACGTCGCGATGTAGACCCTCTACGTCGCGACGTCAAAAATGTGAATTAAAGTCGATTTTTGGTTGAATTTTTTGACGAATTTTGAGAAATTTCCAGAGAGTTACGTCACGACGTCGGGACCCCTCCCACGTCGCGACGTGCCTCTACGTCGCGCGATGTCAGACCCCGGATGTCGCGACGTGCGGGTACGTTTTGACGCACGATCAAGGACGTCGCGACGTCGGGAAAAAGTGCAGATTTGCAACTTAATTTTAGAAATTTGCGATTTTGGCCCACTTTGAGACTTCTTATCCGACATGGTTTTCGTTAAGGACTTATTTGCTAATATTTGCATAGAATAACTATAAATAGGGCTAGGGTTACAGCTTTTAAATGTGTGTCAACTTTGAGAGAGCTTAAGCAAGGGTTTCATTCTTCTTTGTAATATCTAGGGTTTCATTCTTTTAGCTATTTACGGAGAATTGCAGTTATACGAACTGGGAACTTACATCATTCATTATTGAATTCATTTATTTAGAGACGAAGATTTCTTCCAAGGATTTACAATTCAAGGTGTTTTTCTTTCTTTTTAATTAATGTTTTCAATATTGTGCTTATTTAATATTATTATTATGATGTTTGATTTAGCCATGCTCGGCTAAACTCATTGTGCTCCCGGGATTATGAATAAGGGTTTTTGTGCTTAATTTACATGTTAAGTTCTATTCTATGGTCTTTGTGGAATAAGTTTTGCTGTGTTCTTCATAATTATGCATGATTTAGCTAGATTATGTATGATGAATATTTTCTTAAAGTGCAGTAAATTACTTAGAGATAACTTGTTTTAATCTTATATTTAGCTTGATAGGAGGATTAGAGTGGGTTGTTTGAGATCTATTGTGGGTTGGTTATGAATTTGTTAGATTGATTGACCTTAATTGTTACCTTTAGCCTAATAGGAGGAATTAAGGGGATTAGTTTAACATTAGCGTGACTGGTTCGGGCGTTGCATCTACCATAAAGGAGCGGTTGAATTTGAGGGTTTGGTTGAGATGGTTAGTTGCATTAGATTCGGGGTTAATTAAGGAAGTAAACTTTGCCTTTCGCCATATAGGAAATTTTATTGAATTAGTTAATATCTAAGTAGGTAAGTGCTTAATCATTCCTTACCTTTAGCCTAATAGGAGGGTGTGAGTTATGTTATTTACCCTTATTTTGCATGACCATAGATAGGATGAATGTATGTGTTTTTTATGTAACCCTAAAATATAATCTCGGGAGTACACTTGCTTAACTTTAATTTTAATCAAATCACCGACTTTGTTTTAGTTATTTATTATTTGCTTTCTTATTATTTAGTTTGATAAACAGAAAAACCAAAAATATTTTCTTAAAGTTTCAACACAGTCCTTTCCTCGTGGGAACGAATTTGCTATACTATCACCTTCATGGGGTTGTTTAGCATTATTTTTGAGTAGGGGTAAATAGCAACCGCGATCACATTTTACTACACATAGTTGCCCCCATCACCATCCTTAGCATTTTAGGATTTATTTTGTTGTTAATTAATTAAGTCCAAAACACTTAATGTGGGCTTTAATTAATTCAATTTTAATAAGTTACTTGGCCCAATTATCTTGTATGATAATGGCAAGTAAATGATGTGATCTCGCCTAGAAGGTTGGGTTTGAACACTGTTTGCCCAATCGTTCTAAGGGTTGCTGGAATGGTGTAACCGTGACCCACTAACTTACTAGAGCTAGGAACCTTGGTATGCTCACGCCACAATCAACACACCAAGAGTTGACTGATAAGTGTTGAACGCCACAAGTTAGAAAACTTGATAAGTTCTAAAAGTTCATAAAAGAACTAAGAGTTAAAAAACTCACAATTTTCATTTATCTAAATCTTGCTTTAAAGCTTACATGAGTGGCCTATTTATAGGCATAATTATAAGAACAAGTAATTATTAAAATAGGCTAAACTACTTATCTAATAAGCTATTAAAGATAAATCATTCTACTTATAAAGACTTCTTGAATTCTAGGGCATATGTCATGGATGATGTCACAAGGACAGTCTTGTCATTTCAACTTCAAAGAATAGGTCATCCATGATGTCATCTATGGCAGATTTGTCATTTCTCCACTTAAAAGCTTCTAGACTTGTCTTTATGCATTATACTTCATTTAAAGACTTCTTTGACCAATTAATCATCCTTTGAACGAAATTAATATGTAGAAAAAGCTTCAAACTTCTTCATTTAACACCTTGGAAGACTTGGAGAAGATTCAATGTATTTGGACCCTTTTTGACAAATTCTGGCCGAAACATTGAAGCTGCCTTTGGACAACTTTTATTGATCTTTTGGGCTTGATTTCTTTCATGGAAATTCTAGAAAGGCTGAACTTTAAGGGACTGTTTGCCCAATCGTTCTAAGGGATGCTGGAATGGTGTAACCGCGACCCACTAACTTACTAGAGCTAGGAACCTTGGTATGCTCACGCCACAATCAACACACCAAGAGTTGATTGATAAGTGTTGAACGTCACAAGTTAGAAAACTTGATAAGTTCTAAAAGTTCATCAAAGTAAGAGTTGAAAAACTCACAATTTTCATTCATCTAAATCTTGCTTTAAAGCTTACATGAGTGGCCTATTTATAGGCATAATTATAAGAACAAGTAATTATTAAAATAGGCTAAACTACTTATGATACGAACTAATTACCCAAAGAGATTATAGAACGTAAACCCAAGATCAATTTGAGGAACACGAAAGGAGGCAGCCCCCAATTCAATACATGAATAAAAAATGTACCTATCAAGTTAGGAACAAACACCCTAAGTGGACTTGCCCTTAGAACCTTTGCTATCAAGGATTACCAATTCAATCACAATCTTGATTGAATGGAATGGATTGTTCTTCACAAAGAACAAAAGAAAAGCTTCAAGCTCTCAAGTTTTAATTTCAAAATTGTCTACAGCTAACGTACATGAATTAGCCTTTTATAGGCTCCCAAAAACCCTAACAAAAAGTCAACAAAAAAATTCAAAAATAACGTTCAGTGATAGTTTCGGACGAGGGTTTCGGACGGCCGAAAGTTTTGCTGAGGCGTCCGAAACTCTCTAGAGAGCACTTCATTTTCTTCAACAGTTTTGGACGGTAGTTTCGAACGGCCAAAAGTCTACTGAGGCGTCCGAAACTTCTCTTCTTCATTCCAATGCCCCATTTCGATCCACCATAATATTGAACTCATTTCTGATGCTTCCAAACATGAAATAAACACTGCAACCTTGTCACGAACTTCAGGAACTAATTCACGCTCAAGAACATCTTTAATCAATGAATGTATATGTATGGCTACTCTTATACCTTTGGTTCTCCAATGCCTCAATTCATGATTACATTCTCCTACATTCTCCTTGAGGTTACCCATATTCTCATCAACTTATCTAATAAGCTATCAAAGATAAATCATTCTACTTATAAAGACATCT
Source organism: Ophiorrhiza pumila (assembly GCA_016586305.1). Classification (NCBI taxonomy): domain Eukaryota; kingdom Viridiplantae; phylum Streptophyta; class Magnoliopsida; order Gentianales; family Rubiaceae; genus Ophiorrhiza; species Ophiorrhiza pumila. The sequence continues at coordinate 11,628,838 of BLIW01000008.1, read as the reverse complement.
TGAATTCTAGGGCATATGTCATGGATGATGTCACAAGGACAGTCTTGTCATTTCATCTTCAAAGAATAGGTCATCCATGATGTCATCTATGGCAGATTTGTCATTTCTCCACTTAAAAGCTTCTAGACTTGTCTTTATGCATTATACTTTATTTAAAGACTTCTTTGACCAATTAATCAGCCTTTGAACGAAATTAATATGTAGAAAAACCTTCAAACTTCTTCATTTAACACCTTGGAAGACATGGAGAAGATTCAATGTATTTGGAGCCTTTTTGACAAATTCTGGCCGAAACTTTGAGGCTGCCTTTGGACAACTTTTATTGATCTTTTGGGCTTGATTTCTTTCATGGAAATACTAGAAAGGCTGAACTTTAAGTGGGCTTTGACTTCACTCCATTTGGACTTGAAATGAAAGAGTTATGACCAAAACATTCCACTTGGGCTGAAGACTTCAAAGCTGAATTTTTCCTTGGGCTGAAATGAAATAACACATAATTACTACTTGGGCTTAAACTAAAAATAATAACATTAAATCAGAAATACTTGGAACGAAATAAAAAAAAAGATACTTCCCTTTGTGGGTTCCGTAGGATCATACGGAAACCAACTATTCTTGATTTTCAACTTCAATCAAAAGGACTTGACTTGTTGAGATGTTAGAAGAAAAAAGAAAAGATTGTTCCCAACAAGTTGACACCAATCCATTCAAAGTGTCTTTGAACAACTTTGCTCGTGACCTTGGATAGGGCCGACGTGCTACCTTAAAGGGTTTTCGTTTCCTACGCTTGAGTCCTTGGATGAGTTTGCATCATTCCCCCCCTCTTGAAAGTGATTTGTCCTCAAATCTGCATTAATATCAAAAGGACTCAAGTCAGAAACATTAAAGACATCATGAACTTCATATTCATTTGGTAAATCAAGTTGATAAGCATTGTCATTTATTTTCTTCAACACTTGAAATGGTCCATCTCCTCTTGGCAGCAACTTTAACTTCCTCTTGGTTGGAAACCTTTCTTTCCTCAAATGCAACCATACCCATTCCCATGGTTCGAAGGTGACCTTGCGCCTTCCTTTGTTGGCTTGTTGCTCATACTTCTTAGTGCGCTCTTCAATGTTTTGCTTTGCCTTTTCATGAACCTGTTTCACAAAATCAGCCTTCTTTTTGCCATCAAGATTAAATCTTTCACTCAAAGGCGTGTCAAATCCAAAGGAAATAAAGGATTAAAACCATAAACAATTTCAAAAGGTGAAAACTTAGTGGTAGAATGTGTAGCACGATTATATGCAAACTCAACATGTGGTAAACATTCTTCCCAAGTTTTCACATTTCTTCCAATGATAGATCTAAGCAACGTAGACAAAGTCCTGTTTACCACTTCTGTTGGCCATCAGTTTGCGGGTGACAAGTTGTTGAAAACAAGAGTTTAGTTCCCAACTTTTCCCACTAAGTCTTCCAAAAGTAGCTCAAAAACTTAGTGTCTCGATCGGACACAATGGTTCTTGGCATTGCATGCAACCTAACAACTTCCCTGAAAAATAGGTTAGAAATATGCGAAGCATCATTTGTTTTGTTGCATGCAATAAAATGCGCAATTTTAAAGAACCTGTCAACAACCACAAAAATAGAATCCTTGCCACTTTTTGTTCTTGGTAATCCCAAAACAAAGTCCATAGAAAGATCAACCCATGGTTCATTCAGAATAGGAAGAGGAGTGTATAAACCATGAGGTTGAACTCTAGATTTGGCCTGTTTGCAAACAATGCAAGTGTCAAACATTTTAACAACATCACTCTTCATCTTAGGCCAAAAGAAATGTTCCTGCAAGATGGCCAAAGTCTTGGTTATGCCAAATGACCCATAAGGCCACCACCATGTGCTTCCCTAACCACACGTTCACGCAAAGAAGAGTTGATACGAATGGAGTAGGAGGAAGTCCAAATCCACACGAATTTTCCACAATACTTGAGATCGTTGTGCACCAAATTCAAACAAGAACAAATTGGTAGAAAAGAAAGTATGAAACGCAAGGCAAGATTAATTGATTCAGTCTAACAATTGTAAATCAATTAATTAAACCTACCAGTTTGGCCGGTTCTATAAATCTAGAACTTGTAAGCTTTACCTAAAGTTCCTCACTTAAGGTTAGGCGGATCTTATGAATTATTCAAGAACAATTCACGTGTATGATGTCAAATTCAATTTAGCAAAGCCAAAATTTCTCTTAAATTCAACATAATAAAAACGTTTAAGGCCTTTCCCTTTTATAGGAAATATTTCGGCCAAAACCCTAAACAATAAGGAAAGAAAACCATAACTCAAGTCAACTACAACTTGACTTCTAAGCTATCTAACTTTCCAAATTGGAATTGGAAACTAATAACTAACAAACTAATCCTTTTCCAAAAAGGATTGTGACACATGGTTTTCCAAAGGTGGCCAAACACTTTTTGGCTTTCTTTGTTTCCTAAACTATGAAGAAGTAAAACTCAATTTGACTTCTTAAGTTTCCTAAACTTTTACTTGCCATTATCATGCAAGATAATTGGATCAAGTAATTACTTAGCCCATAATTAAAACATAAAGACTTAAGCCCATAATTAAATATTTAATGGACTTAATTATTAGAACTTAAAAATAAATCCTAAAGATTATCAATGGCGTGATCCAATAATGACAAAGCCCAAGCACGCCATCTTGGTCTTCAATGTAGTCCATGAAATTCGAGATGAAGAATCAGCCAGAATCCCGTCATCAACCTTTCAAGGCACTTTCAACGGTGATAACGTCAGAATCATGGAAAACGTAAAACACAAAAGTTGTAGCTCTATCTCTTCTCGTTCCAGGGCTTCTTGAATGGTGCAATGCCGAGTTATATCGAAAGAGTTATGTCAAGAATACCAAAATATGACAGAAACTTTCAGGATGAAGAATTGACTTAACACCATGGACTTGAACACGGGCTCATTCTCATCATTCCCTCCCTCCTCGAAAGGATTCGTCCTCGAATCTTGAATTTGAGTTCCTGGATCAAACACCAATATGATGAACTCAATGCAAACTCGAGCCAAATAAAATTAGCAAGATGCACATCTCGAGCAACAAGAAATTATATCCTGCCAAAACAAGACAAATGTAGAAGGTAAAAGAAAGCACAATAATCTAAAACAATACTTAGAATAATTTCCTTTCACCAAAAGAATAGGACGGGCAGAATATGTATGCAAAATCGAAATACATAAAACATGATTAGTCGTAACAAATTTTGCATGAGTCAGAATGTTGAAGTCAATGAATTCAAAACAATTATGCAAATAACTATCATATAGTTTATGCAAATCAGAAAATTGAATGTTCGTAATTAAAGAACTAATCAATATGAATTCACTAACAACATTCATGAACACATTATTTACGTTAATAACATGTAATTTAAGCAAAGGATGTAAACATATAGGAATAGAATCACAAAGACACGAAAATTCATAACAAGAAAACATATATGCATCCTTGAGAAACAAATCACATGAACGTATTAAGACCTCTAAAAACAAGCAAAAGTTATCAAATATAAGAGTGTAATTTACGTTAATAACATGTAATTTAAGCAAAGGATGTAAACATATAGGAATAGAATCACAAAGACACGAAAATTCATAACAAGAAAACATATATGCATCCTTGAGAAGCAAATCACATGAACGTATTAAGACCTCTAAAAACAAGCAAAAGTTATCAAATATAAGAGTGTAATTCCAAAGACTAGAATGTAAACAATCTATTGAATAGTTGTAAACAGAAAATTTTACCTCTTAGAATTCAAAGAAATTTGGAATGGAGATAACTTACCATACAAGTGTTGAATTAACCATGGACCTCTTTGAACTTGATGAATGTGAGCAAAATCACGAAACAAATAATCAAAAGAATAATCAATCCAGCAAGTAGAGTCAGTATAATTAACACTTGAATTAGTGCATACGAAGGTTTGATGTAGTTCGAAATTATCAATATTAAGCTCAAAATATAATTCATGTATTAGATAAGCAACATAGCATGTGATGAAACTATACATAAACTCATTCAAGACGAAATAATTGGATTTCATAATTGATGAATTATGCGACATAATTTTCTTACCAAAACACAAATCATCAAACTTTAAAACACATTGTATAAATTTTCGAACAAAACATCAAAGGTAGGTGAAAGACATTGAAATTGATTCAAAACAGAATTTAAACTTTGAAAACCAATATGAATGACGTTATCAAAGTTCTTGTCATATAAACCATTGAAATCAACCAACAAGCTTTCATACTTACCTAACTTACCTTGCTTACCTTGTGGAAAACAAGCTAAGGCAGATTGGATTCCTTGCAATTGATAATGAGTTGTGTGTTACTCCATTAAGCACTTAGGAACTCCAAAAACCTGCGAAACAAATGTACTAGGCAACAAACAAGAAAATTCGTGAACACTATCACCAAGTAAGTACATCAATTGCCTAGCTAGTAATGCTCTCTCAATCTCATTAGAAGAAGAAAAACAACAAGATTTCTTATTAACTACATCTCGGCCTAAACTAGATGAGACATCATTCTCTCGGCCAAACTTAGATTTTTCGTTTTGTTGTTTTTCTTGTTCTTTCTTCTTCTTAGCTTCAATTATATCTTTACAAGCTTGTGCAATTCGAGTTTGATCTTCAAAAACTTGAGTTGGAGTTAAAGCATGTAGACTATACTTTTTACCATTATGCACAAAACTGTAAAAAAATTTCTTGGCATGATAAAGCACATCACAATCATATTGCCAAGGTCTACCAAGTAAAATATGACTAGCTTCCATTGGAACAACATCACATAAAACAGTATCAACAAATTTTCCAATGGTGAAAGAAAACTTTACTTGTTTAGTAACACGAGTTTCAACTAAATTATTTAACCATTGAAGACTATATGGTTTTGGATGTTTCATACAATTCAAATTCAGTTTATTAACAAGTAAGGTGCTCGCCACATTTGTGCAACTACCACTATCAATAATCACACTACAAATCATGTTTTGCACTAAACAGCGTGTGTGAAATATGTTATCACGTTGCATCAAATCATTATCTTCCAAAGGTTGAACATTAAGAACACGACGAGAAACAAAAGAAAAGTTACCAACTGAATAGGTCGGCTCATCAAGCTTTTCACCTTCATCACTTTCATCATCTTGGTACTTCTCTTCAAGAGGTGGCATGTCGACACAATCATCATCACTTACCACTTCTCCAGTATCTAGAGTAATCATGATTCGGGCAGTAGGACAATTGACTTGCAAGTGACCATAGCCTTGACACTTAAAACATCTAATATCCCTCAATCTTGGTACAGAAGTTAACGCCGGCTTAGGTGCATTTTCAGCAGCCTTGGGGACTGATTTTGGGACATAAGGAGGTGCACTAGATGGCTGGCTTGAGGTAAATTGCCTCGGCTTTGTTGGTGGGGTGAAAGGGGCTGATTTCGGCTTCAATTCCCTTTGCCATGGTAGATTCAGTTGTGTGAACCTGTTCTTACCTTTCATGTGCCTTTCAATCTTAATAGCTTTATGAACAAGCTCATTAATATCAACATAAGATTGTAAATCAACATGATAAGACAATTCAGAATTCATACTTCTAAGAAATCTCTCAATTGTTGAATCAGGATCTTCACGAACATTGGCCTTGATAATGAGAGCTTCCATCTCATGGTAGTATTCCTCCACGGTTTTGTTTCCTTGCACAAGTGAGTGCAATTTTCTGTTGAGCTCTCGGCTATAATGTGATGGAACATACTTCTTCCTCATAAGCACTTTCATTTGCTTCCAAGTTTGAATGGGTGGTTCGTCATCTTGACGTCTAGATCTCATTACCTCATCCCACCACAAACTTGCATATTCTTTGAGGTGAATAAAGGCCAGGCGGTACCTCTTGTGCTCGGGGTAGCTATTGCCTTCAAATAAGTGTTCAAGCTCTCGAACCCAATCAAAATAAGCTTCCGGATCTGTTTTACCATGGAAAGTAGGCAATGTTAGTTTAACTCCACTAATTGAAACATCAGATTTCTTACCATCTTTAGGAGAATCCATGAACTCCTCATTCTCCTCATCACTAGGCTCGGCTTCTTCATGTTTATTCTTTCTTGAAGTAGAACCTTTTTTTGGTGAAGGAAAAATGGTTAAATTATCAATTTTTAGATTGAGTTTTCGGATCATGTCAAATAGAACATCATTAACATATTTTTGATCCGTTTGGGGTTTTTCTTGAGGTGTTTTATCATCTCCCTCCATTGTTCCTGCAAGTTAGTAAAAACAACAACAGATAGAAAAAAAATTAAAAACCTCTCGGGTTCTCACTTTTGGTGAGTAATACTCTCCTCTCTAGTGTAATGGCTTTTCTCGTGTATACCCTATCTAAACACTCAACAATGAATCACTCAAACTAATTGAAGCTTACTGTTTGTCGATTTTAAGAACAAGTCTCAACCAATTAGTTCAAACAAATCAATTCACAAAAGCAAAACCAAAGAAGTTTGAAAAGTGTTCACGTCACTAGATTAATTTAAAGATCACGTATGGGGTATAAATAGATTAACTTCAGAAACTAAGAGAAACAGAAAGTAGATTTCAAGACGAAGAAAACACAATTTGAATCACTTAATTCCGAGTTGTATTGAAAAAGATATGGCACTTTCAAGATTGAAACAAAAGAAAAGAAAACAGTAAAATAAGTTCGGACGGGTAGGTCGTCCGAAATAGTCGTCCGAAAGATAGGTTCGGACGGGTAGGGCGTCCGAAACTTTGGGAAAATTGAGTGCTCTCTGAAGGTTAGGTTCGGACGGTTAGGTGGTCCCAAAGTGGCGTCCGAAACATTTTGTGAAAAATGTGACCTCTCAGAATTTAGGTTCGGACGGTTGAAGGCGTCCAAAAGTGGCATCCGAAACTTAAATAAAAAAAACAAAAATATTTTTCTTTTTTTTTTCACTTTTGACCAATTGCCTTTAGGCTAATTTTACTTGGTCCTTATTTTTTGTAACTATTGGCCCTTTTTTTTTAGGCCTTTTTTTCAGCCACTTTGAAGTATCAAGAAGTCAACAAAAATTCGGAATTTGAAGATGCCACTTTGACAAGAGATTCAAGAAATGTCACAAAGAACAAGAATATGTTTCAAGAATCAAATTTTAGCACTCTTGGATTTTCAAGAAAAATCAAGAAGTTCAAGAAAGTGTTCAAGAACTTGTCTTTTTCGGATGTGATTAAAGTTTGATCAAAATGCAAAATATGGTAGACAATATGAAGAAGCTAACACAAAAGAAAGAATGCAATTCGGATAAGAAACAAGAAAGCTATTATAAGATGACCTATAAAACCGAAACTAGGGTTTTGAAGAAACCCTAATTTGACACCTAGGGTTTGGACGTGATTTCAGCAATAAAAACAATGGAATCCAACACTATGAAGACAAGCAAAATAGTACAGAATATAGACACAAAAAACAGCAACAAAAACGTCAAGAAAACAGCAAGAATTCGAATCACAAAATGCGAAAATCGGAAGCAAGATCAACACGGGTTTTGGGCAGATTTTGCATGCGATTTGTGGAAAGAATATTAACGACTTTTGGACTAGATTAAGACACAAATTTACTGCAGAAAATTGACTCAAAGAACAGCAAGAAGAACGTAAAAGATAGCAGCAAAAACCGACGCACACAAACGGCAAGAACGACAACAAGAAAACGATACAAACTCAAGAAACGAAAACAAGAAATTGATTACCGAATTTGATGAACAACCTGGCTGCTCTGATACCAATTGATACGAATGGAGTAGGAGGAAGTCCAAATCCACACGAATTTTCCACAATACTTGAGATCGTTGTGTACCAAATTCAAACAAGAACAAATTGGCGGAAAAGAAAGTATGAAACGCAAGGCAAGATTAAAGTTAACCTAACCCCAACGTTAACACAAATTGATTCAGTCTAACAATTGTAAATCAATTAATTAAACCTATCAGTTTGGCCGGTTCTATAAATCTAGAACTTGTAAGCTTTACCTAAAGTTGCTCACTTAAGGTTAGGCGGATCTTATGAATTATTCAAGAACAATTCACGTGTATGATGTCAAATTCAATTTAGCAAAGCCAAAATTTCTCTTAAATTCAACATAATAAAAACGTTTAAGGCCTTTCCCTTTTATAGGAAATATTTCGGCCAAAACCCTAAACAATAAGGAAAGAAAACCCTAACTCAAGTCAATTACAACTTAACTTCTAAGCTATCTAACTTTCCAAATTGGAATTGGAAACTAATAACTAACAAACTAATCCTTTTCCAAAAAGGATTGTGACACACGGTTTTTCAAAGGTGGCCAAACACGTTTTGGCTTCCTTTGTTTCCTAAACTATGAAGAAGCAAAGCTCAATTTGACTTCTTAAGTTTCCTAAACTTTTACTTGCCATTATCATGAAAGATAATTGGATCAAGTAATTACTTAGCCCATAATTAAAACATAAAGACTTAAGCCCATAATTAAATGTTTAATGGACTTTATTATTAGAGCTTAAAAATAAATCCTAAAGATTAACAATGGCGTGATCCAATAATGACAAAGCCCAAGCACGCCATCTTGGTCTTCAATGTAGTCCATGAAATTCAAGATGAAGAATCAGCCAGAATCTCGTCATCAACTTTGCAAGGCACTTTCAACGGTGATAACGTCAGAATCTTGAAACACTTAAAACATGAAAGTTGTAGCTCTATCTCTTATAATTCCAGGGCTTCTTGAATGGTGCAATGCCAAGTTATATCGAAAGAGTTATGTCAAGAATACCAAAATGTGACAGAAACTTTCAGGATGAAGAATTGACTTAACACCATGGACATGAACACAGGCTCTTTCTCATCAATAGTTAGGCACACAAAGTTTAGATTCCTTAAATAGAAAACCATCATTCTTGAAAAATTTCTCAAATGATCCCTTTTCGCAAGCTTGAAATATCTTTTTTGTATCGAATGACGTAAGGAAATGTCTCTATAAACTCTATCCACCTGGCATGTCTTTTGTTCAACTTGTGTTGTCCTCTTAAGAACTTCAAGGACTCATGATCAGTGTGTATCACAAACTCTTTTGTCCACAAGTAGTGCTGCCACGTTTTCAATGCTCGTACCAAGGCATACAATTCTTTGTCGTATGTGGGGTAATTCAACGTGGCCCTATTCAACTTCTCACTAAAGTATGCCAAGGGCTTTCCATCCTGCATCAAAACTGCACCAATTCCAACTCCTGAAGCATCACACTCAATCTCAAAAGTTTTGTCAAAGTTAGGCAAAGATAGCAAAGGAGCATGAGTTAGTTCAATTTTCAATTTGTTAAAAGATTGCTCTTGTTCTTCTCCCCATTTGAAACCTACACTCTTTTTAATCACCTGAGTGAGTGGTGCCGCCAAGGTGCTAAAATTCTTCACAAACCTGCGATAGAAACTTGCAAGACCATGAAAACTCCTTACCTCACTTACACTTCTAGTTGTAGGCCAATCTTGGATGGCTTTTACCTTTTCCATGTCAACGGAAATTCCTTCTGCACTTACAACATAGCCAAGGAAAACTATGCTATTGGTACAAAAGGTGCACTTCTTTAAATTTGCATAAAGCTTTTCCTTCCTGAGAATACTCAAAACACACGTTAGATGTTCAAGATGATCATTCAAATTTTTAGAATAAATAAGAATATCATCAAAGTAAACAACCACAAATTTCCCAATAAACTCCCTCAAAACATGATGCATAAGTCTCATGAAAGTACTTGGAGCGTTAGTTAGGCCAAAAGGCATTACTAACCACTCATACAAACCATGCTTTGTTTTGAAAGCAGTTTTCCACTTATCACCCTCTTTCATGCGAATTTGGTGATATCCACTTTTCAGATCTATTTTAGAAAAGATGATTGCCCCAAAGAGTTCATCAAATAAATCATCCAATCGTGGAATGGGATGACGATACTTTACCGTTATGTTGTTGATGGCGCGACAATCAATACACATCCTCCAAGATTTATCCTTCTTTGGTACCAACAAAACAGGCACAACACAAGGACTCATGCTTTCTCGAATCCATCCCTGGCCAAGCAATTCTTCAACTTGCTTTTGCAACTCCTTGGCTTCCTCGGGACTAGTCCTATAGGCTGGCTTGTTTGGAATTGACGCCCCTGGAATAAAGTCAATCTGGTGTTCAATCCCTCGAATGGATGGCAATCCTCCGGGTACTTCTTCTAGGAATATATCTTCAAATTCCTGTATGAGAGAAACAAGAATGCTCGGTAGCGTACCGGCCAAATCATTAGTGGATAAATGGGCTTCTTTGAACAAAAGAAGCATAAAAGGCATTTCAGAATTTAAAGCCTCTTTGATCTCACTTTTTTTTTGCAAAAACACAAATTTTTTTATCTTTTTCACTTACAACAAGTGTTTCTTTTCTCTCCTTTTTGTTCTTTCTCAACTCGCCCTTTTTTTCACTCTCAACTTCTTGCTTTTCACTTTCACTCTTTTGCTCTCTCATTTTTTTTGCATCTTCTTGCATCTTTACTTGATCTGCATAAACCTGACAAGGAAACATAGGAACAAGAGTTACAGGTTTAGCTTTATACATAAAGGAATACTTGTTAGTAAAGCCATCATGCTTTACTTGTCGATCAAACTGCCAGGTCTTCCCAACAACAAGTGACTTGCTTGCATGGGTATGACATCACATAGAACTTCATCCTCATACTTGCCGATGTGAAAAGGCACCATGACTTGCTTGGTAACACGAATCTCGCCACTGTCATTAAGCCATTGAAGTTTGTATGGCCTTGGATGCTTCATCGTGGGTAACCCTATCTTTTCAACCATAGAAGCACTAGCAACATTAGCACAACTCCCACCATCAATAATGACACCACATACCTTTTCATTCACAAAACACTGAGTGTGAAAGATGTTCTCTCGTTGGGCATTGTCATATTCTTTGTGTTGTGCACTAAGGGCTCGACTTGCAACCAACAATTCCCCTTGAACAGCCAACTCTTCATCATGATTAGAACCCTCCAAGGATGGCAGTGATTCGGCATCTTCATCCGTCTCGATCTCACCATCATCTTGAACCACTATTGCAAGCTTATTTGGACATTGACTTGCAATATGTCCCCTGCTTTGACACTTAAAACATTTAATATCACGATTCTTAGGAGTAGAAGAATCAGTATTACCCTTTGTAACATTGTCAAGCTTAGGTCCAGATTTGGGTGGCTTAGATGTAGAGGAAGAAGGTGGTTTCTCTATCTTTTCTGACGTGTTTGCCTTCAAATGAGTTGCTCGAAAGCCTCCTTCCCTTTTGAGTTGTTGTTCAATCTTCACTGCCATATTGATACGAGTTGACCTAGGAAGGACCTTGATCTCACGTATTTTTCCACAAACCTTTGGATCGTTGTACGCCAAACTCAACACAATCACGAACAAGAAACACAAAAACAAAGCGGAAGGAACAAGATGAAACGCAAGGACAAAGATTGAAGCAATCTACACCCCAACGTTATAACAAAAAGAATTAACTTAACTAATGTAAATCAAAAGTTAAATCTCTTCAGTTTGGCGAGTTCTTTAAATCAAGAACGGGTAAGCTAACCTATAGCTCCTCACTAAGGCTTCGCGGGTCTTATGAAAACACAATTGAAATCAATTGAATCCTCACGTTTTTCTTTCAACTTTTCACGGCTAGAAGAAGGCTTAAGCAATGCTTAATTTTTTATCAAAATTCATCTTATTATTTCATGTGAAAAACTCACCAATAAATAGGCTAGCTTAATCCTATTACAACTTAGTTTCCAAATTGGAAAAGGAAACCAATAACTAAAAGACAAATTTTAAGTTTCCTAATCATAGCAAATCGGTTATGAAGAAGTAAAAACCGATTTGTACTCTTACTTTCCTAAATCCTCCTAAAAAGTAGGAGATTACTTTCCTAATTACCATGCAAGGTAATTGGGCCAAGTAATGACTTATTAATTAACGAAAATAAAGCCCAATTAATTAATGTTAATGGACTTATTATTACAACTTAAATAAATCCTAAAGATTAACAATGGCGTGATCCAATAATGACAAAGCCCAAGCACGCCATCTTGGTCTTCAATGTAGTCCATGAAATTCGAGATGAAAATTCGGCCAAAATCCCGTCATCAACTTTGGAAGGCATTTTCAACGGTTATAATGTCAGAATCTCGGAAAACATAAAACATTAAAGTTGTAGCTCTATCGCTTATCGTTCCAGGGCTTCTTGAATCATGCAATTCTGAGTTATATCGAAAGAGTTATGGCAAGAATACCAAAACATGTCAGAAACTTTCAGGATGACAATTTGACTTAACACCATGGACGTGAACACGAGCTCATTCTCATCATTCCCTCCCTCCTCGAAAGGATTCGTCCTCGAATCTTGAAAGTGAGTTCCAGGGTCAAATACCAATATCACGAACTCATCGCAAACTCGAGCCAAGTAAAATTGGGAAGATGCACATCTCGAACAACAATAATATATATTCTGCCAAAACAAGACCAATGTATAAGGTAAATGAAAGGACAATAATCTAGAACAAGATGTAGAATAATTTCCTTTCACCAAAAGAATAGAATGGGCAGAATAAGTATGTAAAATCGTAATACATATAGCATGATTAGTCTTAACAAATTTTGCATGAGTCATAATGTTGAAGTTTATGAATTCAAAACAATGATGCAAATAACTATCATGTAGTTTATGTAAATCAGAAAATCGAATGTTCTGAATTGGAGAACTAATCAAAATGAATTCACTATCAATATTCATTAACACATTATTTACGTTATGAACATATAATGTAAGCAAAGGACGTAAACATATATGAATATAATCATAAGTACAAGAATATTCATAACAAGAAAACATATATGCATCCTTGACAAAGTGCAAATCACAGTAACGTATGAATACCTTTAAAAACATGCGAAAGTTATCAAATATGAGAGCGTAATTCCAAAGATTAGAATGTAAACAATCTATTGAATAGTTGTAAACAGAAAATTTTACCTCTTGGAATTCAAAAGAAATTTGGAACGGAGATAACTTACCATACAAGTGTTGAGTTACAAGAGTACCTGTTTGAACTTCATGAAATCGATTATGGAATCTAGTGACAATAACATGTGTAAACTCTCGATCCCCATAATGAAAAGAAAAGTTAGTCGAACAAGTATATGCACTACAAACAACACTTTTATTCACAAGGATTTTGTGAAGCTCGAAATGACCAACATTAAGCTCAAAATATAATTCATGTATGAGATAAGCAACATAGCATGTGAAGAAACTATACATAAATTCATTCAAAACGAAATAGTTAGATTTCATAATTGAAGAACTATGTGAAATAATTTGCTTACCAAAACACAAATCATCAAACTTTAAAACACATGGTATAAATTTTTGAACCAAAACATCAAAGGTAGGTGAAAGACATTGAAATTGATTCAAAACAGAATTCAAACTTTGAAAATCAATAGCATTGACATTAACAAAGTTCTTGACATTCAAACCATTAAAATCAATCAAAGAACTTTCATACTTACCTAACTTACCTTGCTTACCTTGTGGGAAACAAGTTAAGGCAGAATGGACTCCTTCCATTGCGTATTGAGTTATTTTCAACTCCATTAAACACTTAGGAACTTTATGAATCTGCAAAACAAAAGATCTAGGCAGCAAACAATATAATTCGTGATCACTATAATTCATAAGTACAAGATGTTGTTCAACTTTCAATGAACTCTTTTCTCTCTTTTGAGTTTGAACACTCATCTCACTTTCTGAATTTTTCAGCTCATCACTCTTTTTATCACTCTTATTTACAAGTTCACAGCCAATGCTAATATTTACAATCTTTTGTTTATCTTGTTGTGCACTCTTCTCTTTCTCTTTTTCATCTCTCATTTGAGCAAAAGATGTAGCAATTCTTGCTTGATCTTCAGAAATTTCACAAGGCTTTAAAGAACATAGATTAAACTTTTTACCATTATGCCTAAATGAATAGAAATTCTTGAGATCATTATAAACGCCATTGCAAGCATGTTTCCACGGTTTTTCCAATAAAAGATGGGCTGTTTGCATAGGGAATATGTCACATAGTACCTCAGCTTCGTATTTCCCTATTAAGAATGCAACCTTGACCTGCATTGATACCCATACTTCACCACAATTATCACTCCATTGTAGCAAGTAAGGATTTGGATGTGGAATGGTGTGCATACTCAATCTTTCTACCATTGGCTCACTAGCAAAGTTAGAGCTTCTTTCACAATCAATCTCCACAGCACACACTTTATCTTGGATTTTGCACCTTGTTTGAAACACCTTTTCACATGACGTAGAAGTGGTTTTAGCTTGTGATACTTTTTTATCACTTTCCTCCATTGTACCTGCACGTTAGTAAAGAAACACAAGAAAATAGAGAAAATCCTCACGGGTTCCTCACTATTGGGTAGTAGGTACTCTCCACTCTATTTAGGTAGTGTTCTCTCTTGTTTATCCTAACTAAAACTCTCAATTAATGAATGTGTTGGGATTATTAAGACTCACCAAGTTCAATTATTTTAATAGCAAGTCTCAATCAACAAGTTCCACACAAAACTTTCACAAGAAAAAATCAAGAGAGTTAAACAAGGAAATCACGTCTAAGAAGTTTAGAACACGTGTGGGTTACAAACTGATTTACCACCAGAAACTATGAAATTCAGAAACTAGACTCAAAGATGAAGAGAATGGCTTTTGAATCACTTAATTCCGATTTGTATTGAGAAAGTTATGGCACTTTTAATCCAAGGTGGTTTTCAAGTAACAACTTTAGAACAATGTGTTCTTCAAAATAAAACAAATTAAATAACAGAAATAAATAAATAAAAATAAATTAAAGTCCGAATTTATATATTTTTTTTTGTTCTTTTCTCTTTTATTTTTTTTTTAATTGACCATTTTTTTTTGTTTTTTTTATACGGTCTCTCTTTTTTTTTTTTTTTTGAATTGACCGTTTTTTTTTTGTTTTTTTTTATACGGTCTCTCTTTTTTTTTTTTTTGTTCGGACAACTACAAGACAAAAGCAAACTTTTAAGGTTTTGAACACAAACCTTGGACAAACAGAAACTACTAGGTTCGGACAAGAACCTTAAACAATGCGAACTTTAAGGTTTTAAGACAAGAACCTAGTACAAAGTACTTAGGTTTAATGTTTGAAGACAACAACCTAGGATTTAAGGTTTATAATGTTTTGTCTTCTTGTCTTAACCTTAATAACCTTAAAATTATCAAACTTTAATATCTCACCAAGGAAAACAAATTTGCATGTGCCACTTTCACAAAAGATTCAAGATTTGCAACAAGGAACAAGAATATGGCTCAAGATTCAAATTTGGACAACTTTGGATTTTCAAGAAAATCAAGAAGTTCAAGAAAGTGTTCAAGAACTTGTCTTTTTGAGATGGTGAAAAAGTTTGATCAAAACTCAAGATGGTAGTCAAGATAAAGAATCTAACACAAAAGAAAGAAAGCAATTCGGATCAAAATCAAGAAAGTTATGAATTTTGGACCCGAGAAACCCTAGTTTTGAAACCCTAATTTTTAGACACTAAACCCTAGCAATGTTTTGACGTGAAATCAAAAAAGAAAACTTCAAGAATTCCACACTATGATGATGAACAAGACAATGCAGAATATTGACATGAAAAACAGCAAGAAACGCAACACAAAAACAGCAAGAAACAACACACAAATCGCAAAGACGCTAAACAAGGATTTGGGCAGATTTCGGGCAGAATTTCAAGTCAATGTTGCATGTGATTTTTGACAGATTTTGGGACTGAATTAAGCACGAATTTAGACAGCAAATAAGACACTAAAACTGCAGCAAAGAGGACGCAAAAGACTCAGCAGAATGGACGTTAAAAACGGGCAGAAAAGACGCACAAAACAGAAATTTTGCGGAATAGAAATAAAACGGATTAACCTGAAATTTTTTTTGGGCAACAACCTATGCTCTGATACCAATTGATACGAGTTGACCTAGGAAGGACCTTGATCTCACGTATTTTTCCACAAACCTTTGGATCGTTGTACACCAAACTCAACACAATCACGAACAAGAAACACAAAAACAAAGCGGAAGGAACAAGATGAAAAGCAAGGACAAAGATTGAAGCAATTTACACCCCAACGTTATAACAAAAAGAATTAACTTAACTAATGTAAATCAAAAGTTAAATCTCTTCAGTTTGGCGAGTTCTTTAAATCAAGAACGGGTAAGCTAACCTATAGCTCCTCACTAAGGCTTTGCGGGTCTTATGAAAACACAATTGAAATCAATTGAATCCACACGTTTTTCTTTCAACTTTTCACGGCTGGAAGAAGGCTTAAGCAATGCTTAATTTTTTATCAAAATTCATCTTATTATTTCATGTGAAAAACTCACCTATAAATAGGCTACAAAAACATGAAACCCTAGCTTAATCCTATTACAACTTAGTTTCCAAATTGGAAAAGGAAACCAATAACTAAAAGACAAACTTTAAGTTTCCTAATCATAGCAAATCGGTTATGAAGAAGTAAAAACCGATTTGTACTCTTACTTTCCTAAATCCTCCTAAAAAGTAGGAGATTACTTTCCTAATTACCATGCAAGATAATTGGGCCAAGTAATGACTTATTAATTAACGAAAATAAAGCCCAATTAATTAATGTTAATGGACTTATTATTACAACTTAAATAAATCCTAAAGATTAACAATGGAGTGATCCAATAATGACAAAGCCCAAGCACGCCATCTAGGTCTTCAATGTAGTCCATGAAATTCGAGATGAAAATTCGGCCAAAATCCCGTCATCAACGTTGGAAGGCATTTTCAACGGTTATAATGTCAGAATCTCGGAACACTTAAAACATGAAAGTTGTAGCTCTATCTCTTAGCGTTCCAGGGCTTCTTGAATCATGCAATTCCGAGTTATATCGAAAGAGTTATGGCAAGAATACCAAACCGTGACAGAAACTTTCAGGATGACAATTTGACTTTAACACCACGGACATGGACACGGGCTCATTCTTATCAATTCACATTAACTAATTATCTATCGATCGTGTACTCAAGGATTAATTAATATCATGAATCAACCAGTTACAGGTTATCGAGAATCAGTTCCGACATAACCCAATTTCTCCTTAGTTAATCGATAATTGACAAGAATCAGCTTAATCAACTACTTCTCTAATCTTAACACAACCTGGCTAGAATCAACTAACACCATATTTAATGTTAAAACAACATTAAGATATAGAGAAACTCAATTCTAATAAATTATAATTAGTATCAGCATGTCTCAATTTATTAGTCTAATATTCTCGTCTAACGAGACAGTAGTTTCGCCACTAATTAATCCTATCTACTAGATCCAATGAAGTAATAGGAGATTAATTGGCACTATTCAGATTAATTAAACATGACTAGTATTTAAAGAATCTAAACAATTAACGCTATACTCAAAGAACTTTTGAAAATCATAGAATATTAATTAGATTAAAACAATTAGGTCTCACGAGTAAATAACAGTTAAACATTCATTACTTTAATGCCGAAAAAGTAAACTACTCACGAAACATAATTAAAAACGAAATTAAATTAAAGAAATAAAAGTAAAAAATAAAATACTGTCTGGAATTAACCACCGTTCGACTGAACGACGACTAAGTCTGAATCAACAAAATAAACGAACGAACTAATCTACTGACTACTACTTCTCTACGATCTACTACCTATGAATTATAACTAATAACTTGCTCTTTTTATATAGGAAAAGCAAGCTTTATTCTCAAGTAATAAAAGCAACTAAAATCTTCTAAAAGTCTAATAAAGAAATAACTCTTTTGTTTACAAATAAATATGCTACATGTGGGCCAAGAATTAAGGCATGCAATCCTTTTCCTACTTATTTTCCTAATTCCTCTTCTTCTTTACTTTCGTCTTTGATTCCTCCAAGAAGTCTTCCATCAAGTACCGCCTTGATTATTTCCAAATTAGATTAAAGAAATCTTTTCTTCCAAGTTTTGCTCTTCTATGCTCCAAAAGATCCCAAAACCTTTCAAATTGCCTTCTTTCTTTCTTTCTATATAGATTGCCTCAATATTACAATTACCTTAATTCATGCGCATAATTATTCAATTAAGTATAAATCTACTCAAATTATACCAAAATAAACCCAAAAATATATGACAAATATGTGTTCATTACAACCCCACACTTAAACAATGCTTGTCCCTAAGTATTTAAAACAAAAACAAAACATAATTACTTCCACAAAAAAAAACTAGACTAAACACCAAACTAACTTAAACTAGACCTAAGAAATGAAAACATGCAATGATACACCACTGACCCAAGTAAATAAATACCTAGTCAAAAACACAGAAACATCCCCACACTTAGAGCTTGCTGGCCCCTAAGCAAAGAGAAAAACACAACAATGACATAAAACTAGTAAAAGAAAACACAATTATCCAAACTTTTACAAATTAAGCATTACCCAAACAAAATGGAACATCAACCTTCAATCCACATTACAAATCCATTGTATTAAATCCATGTATAATCAATTTCTTTCAAGTCAAAATACAAATAATATGAGCAACGCTCCATGATCACTTCAAAGCACTCAAAGATATAATAATTTGGGTACATCTACTCAAAAAAATTGTAAATTGAGGTATTACCATGAATTTGCAAATATATGAAAGATTCACCAGAATA
Source organism: Ophiorrhiza pumila (assembly GCA_016586305.1). Taxonomy (NCBI): domain Eukaryota; kingdom Viridiplantae; phylum Streptophyta; class Magnoliopsida; order Gentianales; family Rubiaceae; genus Ophiorrhiza; species Ophiorrhiza pumila. The sequence continues at coordinate 11,609,957 of BLIW01000008.1, read as the reverse complement.
CCAAAACCAAAAATGAAACAAAAGGTCTTTTATTTTGGTTTTAATGGGGTTAGGGTAAACAAGGTGGGATAAAAGAGATAGATAAAATGGGTTAAAAATAAATAAAACCAAAGTACAATGTAACTTAATGAAATATTTTCCCGCACTTATCTTGCATTAAGTCTCAAAATTTGACTTTTCAACTCAAATCAAAGTAACTTCAGCACAGCAAACATTTTTTTTCGTGCTTTGATCACATATTTTCTTTTTCGGATCTTTCTTTTTTTTTCTTTTCTTTTTGTTGTTGTTCTGTTCTTTTCTTTTCTTGCCACAGTTCTGGAAAATAGCACATACTACAGAATACTGCATTTTTTTCTTTACTGCCCCAGTGTTATTTGGGCAAACAATGGACGACAACACCTTCAATTCAAAATAATATGCTGAAATAACTTCATTCATAGACTTAAGCATGCAATTTTCTTTCTTTCAAACAATTGGGAATGAATCACAAATAACTTCATCTAGCTACATGCTCCTTGGGGCGCCAAAAAAAAGTTAAGAAGGTCTTGATGAATATTTATAGTGGTTTAAATATAAAGAAAAAGTTAAGGCTCAAAGGGGTTAACTAAGGATAAATATGGGGTAGGAAAGAAAACTAAAGTCAACATGGGTAATTCCTAAGAGCCTTAATCATATTTATATTCAATTTCAACACTGTGGTTTACCATGCACAACAAAGCAAATTCGGCAATATCATCTAAGTACAATTAACACTCAACAAAAAATATTTTCAATTAAGCACTAAAAAAAGTGGTTTTTGTGTGTTTAGACTCAAAATCTTACTTTAAGTAGGAAAATAAGCTCACTTTCATGTATTCATCATTCTTGAAAATATACAAAGCCATGCATATATTCAAACACAATGGATCAACCAAACTTTTCATACCAATTCCAGTTTGCTGAAGTAAGACTCAATAAGTAAGAAAGTTTGAAAACAAAAAAACACAAACTATTTTGACACAAAAATTGAAAAATTAAAATATTTTTGGATTTTTTTCCTTTTCTGATTTTTATGGTTTTTATGGTTTTTTTGAAACAAACTCATGCTCTGAAAAATGGAAACTTTACACAAAGTTTGAAAAATAAAAGACTTACTAAACATAAACACATATACATCTCCCCACACTTGTTCCCAAGCAAGAGAAAGGGGAAAACAAAATAACATAAAAGAAACCAAATAATAGCCGCAAGAAAAATAGAAAACAAAATAATAACAAAGCTTAGGGAGACAAGAAAGTATCCTGAATGAGGATCTCTCGACTCAAAAACTTAAAAGCCTCATACACATCAGTAAAAATCAAACCAGAAGTTTACAAGAACTACAAGTCAAGTGAGTGAGATTTACAAATATTATGCCAAATAGATCTCAAAGAAGCATTAGAGTGTCGAACAAAATTCACAAAACAGAGAGAATAAGGGATCCCGGGTGATGAGTGTAAAAAAAGGGATTGTTGAACAACCCAATTGGTCAAATTGGTAGAAATAAGCACATTATCGAAAACAACCGGTAGAAGCACTGTAAGGGCAATTGTAATGGAACCTAATTCATCCTCAAGTGCACAATTAACCTAGAGCAAAAGCAAATTTATTAAAACTATGACAAGAAAATTAAAAGTAAAATAGTAAAGAAAAAAATTTTAAAAAATTAAAATATTGTCTTGCCTCCCAACAAGCGTCTTTATTTAAAGTCCTTGGCTAGACAAATTATATGTCAAACTCAGTAAACCAATGGAGGAGGGTCCAGAGGTGGGCGTGGTGAAGGTACATTTTTAATGTAAGTCAAAATTCTTCTTAAAGTTGCCTTGTGCCTCCTTTGATACCAAATCAATTTGATCCATAGGCTTTGAGTGAGAGTTCTATTTATGAGGATGGGCAAAATCTTTCCCTCACCTAAAGATACATAGTTCATATCTCTAACAAGGTATTTTAGTTCCAGAACTGGGACTTGCATAATGGAAGGAAAAATTGTATCAACAGGGTCTCATATGGTCAAACAAGAGCTTTTTGTTTTGCTTAGAAGCACTTGCAGCAAATGTAATGGCATTGTTTTATCCCAAATCTCATCATCCTTTAATTCTTCAATTTCAGAATTTGGTTTCTGATAAGTGAGTTTTATACTGACTTAATATTGTTAGTTTTCGCTTGACTTTTGTAGATTTTAGTGCACTTTATGCATTGATAGTGTGGAAATTAGTGTGTTTGTGAAAATAATGTTGTGACCTTTTAATCGATAGAAAATGGCTTAAAATGGTAAAATATGATGTTGAATTTGATGTGGTTCTTGTGGGAGTTAGTGGCAATTTGATGAGGCTTTGTTTGTGACTTATGACTTATGTGAAGTTATGTGTGAAGTGTTGTGATGAATTTATGTGGAAATTGTGTGAGTAGTGTGTTAAGTAGATGAGGAGTTCGAATTGTGTGTAAGAAGTTTGCATAAAACACGCACACACTCGCACGAGGTCGTTGCACATCGTCTCGCACACACGCACATCTCCACATGAGGTCGCCGCACACTTCTTGCACAACATTCACACACATATTGTGCACCACTAGAGTTGACACCTCGCACACAAGCGTGCCCGCATCGCCGCACAGGCGTTCATGCATCATTGCACATGCGTGCATGCACCGTCGCACGGGCTTCTATGCATCGCCGCACACTCATTTGCACACCATTGCACACTCTCTCGCACATATGTAGCACATTAGGCACACACTAGTATGCATCGTAGCACACATGCACACCCTTCACCGCATGGCTTGCGTGCACACTCACAAAAGTCGCTACATATTTGCATGGCATCACGGCATGGTTTCGGGCACATCGTCGCATAGGTTAGCGCGCATCGTCGCGCGGCAGCAACATACGCACACACTCCTCGTACAACACTCACACATCTCGCCTGCATTCTTCATGCACTCAGTACAACACTTACACTCTAGCACACATGCATATCATGCCAATTCATGATTTACACACACAACTCCTCACACTTCAAAGACTTCACTTTAGCGCACAAATACATCACACACATACATGTGCATGGCGACACATTGCTACGACGCGTCGCCATGGAAGGAAATACACTGCGACGCATCGTCACGATGGGTCGCTATGAAGAGAGATACACGGCAACACGTCGTCGTGAAGTGATCTTGTGCTACGACGCATCGTGGTTAAATTGGAACAATAGGTTGAAGTTTGTTTTCTAAGTGTGGGAATTGTTCTTTGCAGGTGCAGGTTCATGGTGTCGTGGTTTTGTGTGGCTCGGAGGCGTGTTGAGAGCTACGAAGGCGTGATGCGAGCAGTCGTGAAGGCGTTAGTTGATGGATTAGGGAGTTGACATGGATGCCTTTGTATGTGCTGATTTTGGCTAGTGGCGTATATCAGTGGCATTGTTTGTAAATAAATGTTCATTTTACGTTTGCGTATTGTTTACGTTTTGTAACCTCTATAAATAGTGGAGTTAGTCATTATTTTAGGGAATCGATTATTCTAGATTTTTACCAGACTTGATTTTGTGAGCGGGAATTTTCTCTCTCTAGAATTTTTTCTCTCTAGAACTTCTTCTCCGGTCTCGATTCCAATCGTACTTTGGAACCGATCATTGTAAATCTTCACTCAATTAAAGAGGCTTTTCACAATTCTTTTGTGGAATTGCAGTAAACGAAGCAATTCAACCGGTAAACTCTTTCTAATTGATGGAATTGAACTGTTTCTTATTGCAAGTTGTTGATCGTGAGTTGAGAATGGCAATTCGTGGCTAGATTCATAATGTTCTAGGGTTTCAACTGGATGAATGTGTAATTAGACTACATAATGGTTTGCAATTGACTAAAATTCTAAAGAATGGAATCGTACTTGGTAAAAATGCATAATTTCTGTCAAGTCTCATAGGTTCATGATCAGTACGGGAGATTAGAACCTGATATGGCCACTAAAAAAGGAGAAGGCTGGAAACTTTGTGAATGTTCTGTCCAGCCCTGCCACGCCTCGGTATTATGAGCATAATTTGATCAATTTCTGTCCAAATGGGGTGATTTAACTAGTTAATTGCAGCTTACACGTAAGGCTACATCTTTTATATTGACAAGATTGCTTAATTCTATTTGTTCTGAGCTTTTAATTCGGTGCAAAGTTCATATTTGTGCTGAAATGTCTATGTGGGTGTGGTGTTCTTTGTACTCCTTGTGGCCTTTGGATAGTAATTGGGTAATATCTCATCATTGGTGTGTTTGTGTTAAGCTAGTTATTGCATATGAAGCAAAGTCAATTGCGAGGTTGGGAATTTTGTTTTCATTTGTGTTTTAGTTTTCTGGTGAAGGCATGTCATGCGGGTAGTGGTTGTTGTGTTTATTTTCGAATTTGTGCTTTTAAGTATAGTTCATGCCCATTTGTCGTAGCACTTACTTATGGGTTTATCTTTTATTCAGGTTTCGCTTACTCATGGCTTCGAAGAAAGGTGAAAGTTCAAAGAAAGGTAAAGCCAAGGGCAAGGCTCAAGTGTCCATAGATTATGATCCGAAATACTTTCCAGAGGATTTGCCGATCTTTGAAGATCCTCCTACAGTCACTTTGCAAGCTCTGACACCAAAAAAGCGAAAGGGCATGTCAACTCCGTCGCTATTCGTTAATGCGGCGGCTCAGAAGAGATGGGAAGAAGGCTTAGCTATTAAAAGTTGCATTTAGAACAAGCTTTTAGTGTTGATAAGGAGCCGTTCAAGAAGTTGATACATTTCCATAAATTTGATGAGAAGTTGGTACTAGCGCTCGAGTTTTGCAATGTTAGTCTTGCTCGTGAGTATTATGCAAATGTGAAATTTCCGAACGAAAAAGGGGCTCTTTATGTTCGAGGAACATGGGTTGACATTACGAGTGAAATTATCAATGAGCACTTAGGCACTCCTAGTTTCCCCACGAATCCTTTTCGATGTCCAGATGATGAGACTGCCGACAACGAGTTGCTGGAGGAGCTTGCACACCCAGGAGCTGAGTGGGATGTAAACCGACGTGGAGAGCATAAGCATATACGTCATTAGATTCTACGCTGCGATGTCAAACTCTTATGTTCATTCTGTCAAGGCTTATGCCAATTTCACAGATGTTTGAGGTTTCGCACCAACACCTTTATTTGATTTCAGCAATTAAAGGACGCAGGTTCATCGATGTTGGCCTAATTATAGTCAATGACATCCGAGTGGATATTAAGGAGAAGTTTGCATCCATTTATTTTCCTATTCTCATTGAGGAGTTGTGCAAAGCCCAAGGAGTGAGTGATGAGTTGGGGGGTAACTGGCAGAAAACTAGGGGTCCTATTGCTACACCGTTGTATCTGAAATATCTGTGACTCGATCGAGAATTTCTCAGAGCGCAAGCAGCTGAGCCTGGTATGCCTCGTGATATTTTTTGAGCCCCCAGCCCACGTTGGACAGCAAGAACAATAGCCTTACCCGTATGATTTTAGTTCGTTCCAGAATAGCCTTCAAGATTTCCAACATACTGTAGATACTTGTTTCAATGTCATAGATGAGCGCCTAGGAAGCATGCATGAATTGATGAATGACATACACCAAGAATGGACATCGTATGCTTCTACACTGGTAACTAAACTGGATGATATTTCTTCAATTGCCCAACAATAATTTGAGGTGCTTTACCATCGGCATATAATGATGCAATTGGAGTTGGATAAGTGTAATAAAATGGCTGTGTATTATCATTCCCCTCCAGGGCCCCCAAAACTACTTCCATCTCAGGCGCAATTGGCAGGATATAGAATTCCAAACTTATCTATGGATGAAAATGGTGGGGTGCAAGAACTTCCTCCAAGGGTCTCTGCTAAGTCTTTCCTTCAACCATTGCCCACGTTTGGCCATATTCCACCAATGCCTTAAACTCCTACTTTTCGTGTGGATCCGGACTTCATGCCAGCAACGAGAATACCAATGTTTGGTTCAGGACAACCACTCCAAGTGCTGATTCATAGACCATTCTATTGGGTGGCACCTCCTTTTAGCAGACCTTCATTTCTACTACGGCATCATTCTCATCACCATCTTCTTCTGCTCCTTCATCCTCTAAGGGAGCCCCTCCTTCGTAATTTTTTCATTGAGGACAATGTGTGTTTCAAGTGTGGGGGGGTTAGTTTTCGATGGTTAAAATGATGCCATAATTGTGTTCATTATGCTGAAGTTACTTTGAGGTGATTGAAAACTGGGGGTGTTGTCCTGATTGTTTCTGTTAGCTATGATGTTGTGAAGTTGGTATGCTATGATTGTTCTTTGCTATGAGGGATGCCATAATTTTTTTGTTATTCTGATAAAGTTGATCTGGTGGGGTGCTAGACTTATGGGGATGCTATTGTTTTGTATGATGTGGAGTTCTGGTTTTTGAAATTTTCTTGTTGTTTTGAAGTGTTCTGGAAGCATAAGGTTTTGTTGTGTTGTGATGCTTATTTTATGTGTAGAAGTCTTGTTTGTGTGAAGATATTGCTAGAGTCTGAAAGTATGCTGTGATATGCTGAAGCTTGGAAGTCTGAAGCTTTTAAGTGTTGTTGTTTTTCTTCCAAAAGTGTGAGTGTGATGAACTGAAATGAAGAGAAGTGTAGTGACAGTGTGAGTAATATGCTGTAATGAAACGAGTAGAATGAAGGATTACTCTACATTTGGACCTTGTTCTCTTGTTAGCTATGTTAAGCTCTAGTTCATCAATCTTCTATAATGCATGCGAAAATTTTTGCTCTTTTGGTTCTAAATTTGACAGAAATTGGCATGTTTTGTTGGCCAAGGCATGATGTTAAAGTAAGATAGATATGCTATGCAAACCATTCAGTGACATAGGAGGTAATCTTGTTTAAATTGTTCTTTTTGTAATGCATTTCCTTAGGATTTTGGTGATTTTTCATTTATAGTCCCTTAAAGACTCATAAAAACTAGTGGTTACACAAGAAAGGATTTGGTAGAAAAATCCTTTGACAACTGGGAATGAAAAGCCATATGACCCTGGTATGCATAGTTGGGAAAAAACAGCCATAAAACTCAGGGCGAAAAGTGGGAAAAAGAGCCACAAGACCAGGCAGTCATACACCAATGTGTATGACAAAAGAAGGCACCAAAGTGCAAAAAGTGCAAAAATTTGAAAGGATACGGTATTTTCTAATAGAAGCACCAATGTGCGCCATTGATCTTATGTGCTATTTGTTCTTGTGAGTGGATAAGGAGATTGTTATGCAATGGATTGTGAGATAGAATAAAAAAGGTCATGCATACAGGAAGAGCAATGAGAAAGCGTCCCTCAGCACACACTTGCACGCAAGACATTTTGGTCTTTATTCATTGTGCCTTGGTTGATAATTGGTGCTGAAATCTGATAAGTTTGGAATCGAGAAATTTCTAAGAGTTTTTGTGTGAAAAACGTTCTGATGAACTTAGAGAAGGACATAGTAGACAAACGAGCAATGTCTTGAATGTAAGTGATTAACATATGAAGTGTGAGACTTGCTTGAGGGCAAGCAAAGATTCAAGTGTGGGGGAAATTAATATTGTTAGTTTTCACTTGACTTTTGTAGATTTTAGTGCCCTTTATGCATTGATAGTGTGGAAATCAGTGTGTTTGTGAAAATAATGTTGTGACCTTTCAATCGATAGAAAAAGGCTAAAAATGGTAAAATATGATGTTAAATTTGATGTGGTTCTTTTGGGAGTTAGTCGTAATTTGATGAGGCTTTGTTTGTGACTTATGACTTATATGAAGCTATGCGTGAAGTGTTGTGATAAATTTCTGTGGAAATTGTGTGAGTAGTGTGTTACGTAGATGAGGAGTTCGAATTGTGTGTAAGAAGTTTGCATAAAACACGCACACACTCGTACGAGGTCGTTGAACATCGTCTCGCACACACCCGCACACTTCTTGCGCAACATTCACACACACATCGCGCACCACTCACGCCGACACCTCGCACACAAGTGCGTATGCATCGCCGCACAGGCATGCATGCATCGCTGCACATGTGTGCATGCACCGCCGCAGGGGTGTGCATGCATCGCCACACACTCATTTGCACATCATTGCACACTCTCTCGCACACATGCAGCACATTAGGCACACATTAGCGTGCATCGTAGCACACATGCACACCCTTCACCGTATGGTTTGCATGCACACTCACACAAGTCGCCACACATTTGCATGGCATCGCCGCATGGTCTCGGGCACATCGTCGCACAGGTTAGCGCACATCGTCGCGCGATAGCAACATACGCACACACTTCTCGTACAACACTCGCACATCTCACCTGCATTCTTCATGCACTCAGTACAACATTTACACTCAAGCACACATGCATACCATACCAATTCATGATTTAAACACAGAACTCCTCACACTTCATAGACTTCACTTTAGCGTACAAATACATCACACACATATATGTGCATGGCGACGCGTCGCCATGGAACAAAATACACAGCGACGCGTGAAGTGATGATGACGCGTCGCTGTGAAGTGATCTTGTGCTACGACGCGTCGTGGTTAAATTGGGACAATAGGTTGAAGTTTTTTTTCTAATTGTGGTAATTGTTCTTTGCAGGTGCAGGTTTATGGTGTCATGGTTTTGTGTGGCTCGAAGGCGTGTTGAGAGCTACGAAGGCGTTATGCGAGCAGGCATGGAGGTGTGAGTTGATGGATTAGGGAGCTGACGTGTATGCCCTTACATGTGCTAATTTTGGCCAGTGGCGTATATCAGTGGCATTGTTTGTAAATAAATGTTCAATTTACGTTTGCGTATTGTTTACGTTTTGTAACTCTATAAATAGCGGAGTTAGTCATTATTTTAGGGAATCGATTATTCTAGATTTTTACCAGACTTTTGATTTTGTGAGCGGGAATTTTCTCTCTCTAAATTTCTCTCTCTAGAATTTTTTCTCTCTAGAACTTCTTCTCCGATCTCGATTCTGATCGTACTTTGGAACCGATCATTGTAAATCTTCACTCAATTAAGGAGCTTTTCACAATTCTTTTGTGGAATTGCAGTAAACGAAGCAATTCAACCGGTAAACTCCTTCTAATTGATGGAATTGAACTGTTTCTTATTGCAAGTTGTTGATCGTGAGTTGAGAATGGCAATTCATGGCTAGATTCATGATGTTCTAGGGTTTCAAACTGGATGAATGTGTAATTAGACTACGTATTGGTTTGCAATTGACTAAACTTCTAAAGAATGGAATTGTACTTGGTAAAAATGCATAATTTCTGTCAAGTCTCATAGGTTCAAGTTTTTGTTGAATGAATTGAGTATTAATTGTGGTCGCCATGCTGAGTTAATGTGAGATTCACCAATATAAGTAAGAATTGCATGAAACAAGGACCAGTAGTAAGATTTGTAGAGTTTTCTTACTTGCTTATCATGTTCAAGTACTTAGATGCGGTCGCCATGCCGATTAAAGTTCATTGAATTACTAGAAAAGAGTAAGAAGAGACTTTCTATGGTAAATGAAAACTATCGGACCTAGGTCAGGCCTCGCCATGGGAAGACCTTAGGAACTACATGTTAAAGTAGTTATCTCTAGAAGGTTGAGACGTTGCGGGAGTACATCTGTCATGCTTAGGCCTCGCCATAGGACAGTATGATGACAGGGGGTGTAGAGAGCATTGCGGACGACATGTTGTGTGCTAACTAGACTCCTAGACAACCTTTGTCTCCTCATGATTTGTATGTGTGTCAAGTGCACTGACAAAGTAGTCTAATGTCCACTCATCCGGTGCTAAAACCCTAGGACATCCACATTATATCTGTTCACTTTCCTTATAGAATTTGCTGTTGTTCCGTCTTGTTCCTTTGTTTTCAGGTTCTCAATGTTAGTCTAGTTTACATTCTTGAAATTTCGTTCTTGTGACACTCAATAGAACAGTTACTTGAACTCTTGGTATCATCCCCTTTCATGAGAAACGAAACCCTCTCACAACATCTACATTAGTGAATAGGGATAACCTGTCAGTTTCTTGCAATCACGGGGTAATGTATTCTCCATAACAACCGGTATGCTTAAAAATTCCTCCAAAGAGTACAATGACACAATTGAATCTTGTATATCCGTGTCTTGCATGTCTTTAGCCTTGATTTTGGTCAGACTTTCAATAACCCTCACTTCCTACAAAAATTCAGTCTCAAGACGTTTTGGTCTTTGCAATTAGGCAGAATTTTTTCCTAAATTATAGTCGAAACATTCTCACATACAACCAATTTTTCATCCTTCTAGTATTGGTTTTTCCTGGCGAGAAAATCTTTTTCGTATTTTGCACACTTCGCCATTTTTCTAATTGCCTCAAAGAATTGATCATTAATCTCCACCTTACTGAAGGTGGTCAAAATATCACTCATGTCATCATCCTTAACATTCCTTGTTAACTGCCAAGGAAAGGAGGACGAATCTTATTCTCAAAAATAGGTATATTCAAAATATATTTTACCTTTGATTTCTACGATTCCACCGTTTGGGCAAATGATGGCTCTATTCTTGGGCTGTTGGGTTGTTCAATTTCGATCTTTGCCTCTGGTTCTTCAAACTTCTGTCCACTACTTAACTCCATTGGACTGACGTCTTCCACTAGATTAACCAACACTTAGGATGAGAGTATTCTTTGATTATTTATCAAGTTATTGATGCTTGTATTTAATTGAGTAATTTGGTTACTCAATTGATTGAAACTTTCCATTCTTGCTTCTCTTTCTTGTTGCATCACATCATCTCAGGTTAGCACATCGTCTTTCTGCATAATTTTAACTGCATTAGCTAAATTTACAACTAAATCCTCAAGAGATGTACCTGAACTTGTAGTAGGTATTGCATCATTTTGGGAAAAATAAACCATCAATTGTTGCTGTTGTTGCCATATCCATGGTAATGGTTGTTGTTGCACCTTATTTCCATCAATGAAATATGGGCTGTTCCGCTACCTCGAATTGTATATATTGGAATAAAGACTGTGATGATGTTGTTAATGAAAACTCCTCACTCTATTGACTTGTGCTATTGAACACTCCCGAGGGAATTGACACCTAACTGTAGGATGGTCTAGATTTCTGCATATTTCACGTGGCCTTTCATATTGAACAACACCTAAACCTGCAACTAGTTTTTCCACTGACGAGGTCAATGCATCTAATATATTTTCCATAGAAGACATGTTTACCTCATTCACCAGAACTAGAATTTATTTCTTGGTGTCTTTCCTTCGATTCGTTCCTTAACATGTGCGATTTTTTTTCCAATATTCTGAATCGAATAACAGATTAGGGTAGAAAACCAGGAAATATACCAAGTAAAAAAATTGAATTAACTAAAATCAAAAGTATTTTGTCGTTCCCCTGCAACGGCGCCAATTTTGGCAGTGTCATTTTTTCTACCAAATAAATTACTTACTATGAAGGATAAAAAAAATAGTATAATGAGAGTAAGGTCGATCCCACGAGCAATGGAATGCCATCTTTTCTACACATTTACACATATTTTACACACACTGCATATATTTTCACACACTACACATATTACACACACTACATATATTTTCACACACTACACATATTTTACACATACTACACCTATTTTCACATACAACACATATTTTACATGCATTACACACATTTTTACAAATTGCGCATGTTTCACTCACACTACATATATTTTACACATACTACACATATTAAATATATTTTACACACAGGTTACATATTTTACATACACTACACGCATTTTCACACACTACATATATTTTACAAATACTACACGGATTTTCACGTACTACACATATTTTGTTGAGATTGTTGATATTTTTATGTTAAAAATGTTGATTTTTTATTTTAAATATTTTGAAAATAAAAATTTAAACCCCATTACTAAAGATAGACAAACCAAACACTTGTGATAGAAATCAAAACCCATTCCACGCTCTAACCAAACATGATGGGGGGGGTAATGGTATAAACTCTTAGCGATAGTTGGGTTTATTATTCATATTCATATTCCGATTGAGAAATGCTAACCAAATGACTCTTAAGTTCTTTAAGAAATTTTTAGTACCCGAATTCATAAATAAGATGAATAGGTCAATCTCGATTGTAGGATTGTTGATCTTCTGTAAGAATAGAGGCCTCACTCCATCAATAATGCCCAATTTCTGAAGAAGCTCTTCAATGGCTAAATCAAAGTTGCCAAACATTCTTTTCACAACAATCCAGGGAAATTTCTTTTCAATTTCTTTTATCTTTTGTTTGCGTTTCTTTCCAATTCTTGACTTTTAAGACATAACTATTCAGCAGCAGTTAAAGCGGTTAATACTGCAACTTGCAAATACCTATTACTCTTAACTAGTGGCGAGAATCAGGACACGTACTTGCAATTTATAGAAAATTCATCATTAGATTGAGGAAACAAATATGAGCAAAGTGTTAAAATGGACACCCAACTATCACCAATTATGCGTTTTAGTTACTAATATATTTTGTTAACCAAAAAGGTCAATGAAACTATTATTTTTGGTGAAAAAAATCATTCTGTTTATCTGAAAGGTAAAGAAGGTTATGTAACTTGCACGTTGTATTTTTTTAAGGGTATATTTGTCAAAATAATCTTAATTAAGAATTTCAATGTATAATTAAAAAAATTCTATCAACTTTACATAATTAACTAAACTAAAAATTAATAAAAAATCTCCTATTTTCTCTCCTATTTATTCATCTTACCCTAGAAGTAAGCGGTGTTTCCTTCTCAAAAACATAAAAAAGTTCTCTCCTCCATCTTACCCTCCACCCCTACCTTGTTGAAAGTTTGTTCTTGACAAAAAAATAGAGATACAGACAATTCTCTGTTCAGTGCTAACTTCAAAATTAAAAATCTCCCTTCGATGGATTGGCATGGGTACTGCTTCATCCACAAAATTAATTTAGGGATAGTGGATCGACATGTATTGTTTATATTCAGGAAAATGTGATTTTTTATTAGGAAATAGAGAAAAAATTCAACAAACTCATCTCTTTTGAAGCAACCCTTTTGATGCCAAGCAATTTTTACCTTTTGCTTCGGGATTGATAATCTCATACAAATCTTAGACGGTAGAATTTGTAATCGCTATTGTTTTTCTTCTCAAACTAATGGCCATGAAATCCTTCTGAATGGCATAAAATGGCCATAAAATCTTCCACAATTGATATTTTCGCATATCTTAATTTTTGTTGATTCTGATTTATAGTTTAATTTTTCGAAGAGACGATCAAGGTGTGCAGATGATATTTTATGGTAGCTTAATATTTGTAGATGATGATTTGTGGCTAAGTTTTCGAAGAGAGAAGGTGTGCTGACATGGTGGGAGTGGAAGGTGGGTTGTCATGGTGGGAGTGGAAGGTGGGTTGATGGAGGTGAGTTGTGGTGGTGGTTGCAACATAATGGTGATCGGTGTTGGATGTCTGGATTGAAGAAGAACAAACATTTGTTTGATATTTTTGTCCCTTAAAATTCAGATCGTTATAAATTTAACGATTAAAATGGATGGAATGACTTTTTTTTTGGTTAAAAATAATAGATTAAGGACTTTTTTCGCCATAAAAATAGTTACGTGACCAAAACTAAAAATTAGTGATAGTTTCGTGACTATTTTCGCACTTTGCTAAAATAAGAGAAAGTATTTATTATTAAAAGTATATAAATAAGAGAAAGTATTGTTTTTAACTTTAGGATTTATTATTAAAAGTATATAAATAATTTAATTATTTTATATAATTAATAATTGACTTAGGAGGTGCATGTGAATGTGTGTGCTTGAAAAAAATATTGTTTTTAAAAAATTTCATTATTCTTTAATTGAAGTTAAAATTATATTTATTTTTGTTATTCATTCTATTTTTCCTCTCTTAGAAGGGGATATTTGCCAAATGAAGAATGTATGAATATAATTTATTCATCGCAAAATTAAATTTATGAATAGATTTTGTAACAAAATTGGATGATAGAATTTGATATTAATAAAATTTTCTACCTTTTAGGGTATTTACTGAGAAATTGTTGACTAATAAAGAATTAGCTTAAGATTAGATTGATTATTGAGATGGAATAAAGAGTAAGAATTCAAAATTAAATTGATTATTAATTTTGCATAGCAAAAAGTGAATGGTAGAGTTTGAAATTAAATAAATTTCCTATTGAAAAATTAAATTGTTGAATAATAAAAAATAAGAGTTTGAAATTAAATTGATTATTGAAATTATCTAAAAATAAAGATATATGTAAAAAATATATATAAGCAGATATGTTGGACAACATATTTAAAATATATAATTAAAACATATAGTTTTAAAATATATAAAAGAAAAAAAATTACAAAAAAAAAATCCTTTCCAAATCACTTTTTTGGGCAGTCATATATGCTACTTGCATATCAATTAAAAATTAGAGTACTAGTTAAATATTAGTGTATCAAATGTAATATTAGCATATCAAGTACAAAATATTAGTGTATCAAAAATAATAAAATTTAAATATAATATTAATGTATCAAGTAAAAATAATTAGTGTATAAAAAATAACAAAATTCACTTATTACGTCGTATATATAAACCGCTTTCACAAGAGTTTTTCTAGCTTTTTTCATCAATTATATATAATATAAATGTAATTTTTCTTGCCAACATTAAAATTTTTGTCAAATTCATCATTTCATTTAATTCTATCTTATATTTTCTAATGAAAAACATACTCAATATAATGTGTATATTTCTTATTAAAAAAAGTAAATAGAATTAAATAACAGAACTTATTTAGAACTTATTTTTAATTGTTCTACAAAGTACAAAGAGAGTTATAAACTACAAAGAAAGTACAAAGTACAAGTATTTCGGTTGTTCTTGTTCTTCGATTCGACAAGAAAAAGGGAATTGAAATTATACAAATTTCTTTTCATTCAGTTATGCTCAGAGAAAGAACTATCTAAACATTACCTATTTGGATCCAAACTTCTTTCCAAGTCTTCTTTTTGCATTGAAGAATTCAAGTCAGAACTCTCAGTCTTGCTGCTTTTCCGTGGCTGGTTCTTCCCAAAATTGCTTCTTATTGTCACCTCATCTTGTAAAGTATGTTCATGTTTGCTTGTTATATTATTAGCCTAGTTATTCATGTTTGCTTTGGGATCTTGAATCAGGCCGAATGATCTTCAAAGTGTTTCCCCAACATGAAACTTGAAGAACAGCTTTCAGGTACTTTGGGACCACATATCCAGCCTCCAGGGATGATTAAGTATGATCATCCAAAAATGAGCATCTAAAATTTGGAGGATACGGGTTCCTGCAATAAAGAGTAGGTTCACATCCTACAGCCCGCAGGATGACGGCAAGCAAAGCAACACTGAGGTGAAAAAATCCCAAGAAACAGTTGTCAGTTAACATGGTAAAACATTTTGTAAATCATGGTTGCAATTCCCTTGTTCACTATTACGGTATTACCACAAATAAAAGTCATTACTTGAACTTACACGATTTTAGATGCAGTCATGCAGTTTCTGTTATGTGGTGGTTTCTTGCATGTTTTAAGATTTGCATAAAGTCATTGGAAGTACTGAACCACTGCAATAATGGTTCAAGTTTTATGAGAAATTCTGGCAACAAAAGCATATCACAGTAAATGTTCATGATACTTTCAGGAACATGTAATTATCATCCTCAGATCATACCTAAAGTGTATTATTCCTTCATGCATATGATGCAGGTTGATTAATGCAAAGTTCACGGTCCCTTTTGCATCAAACATATGCAACTAATCATCATTCAGTTTAACATTCAAGTAATTTTTGAACTGTTGTGAGACAAGTTTCAGGTAAGATAAGCTTATATTTTACTTTGTTTAATAGTCAATAGAAGCAGAGTTTACCTGGGCTCTAAAAACTGTGACGGAGATCAGGCGGCACATTACCACATGGAAAAGAACAAAACTCTTGAAATATTTGTGCTGCTCATCTATGCATTGAGAAATTTCCTATCAGAGGAGAAACAGAAATTAGACATAAGAGTCTGTCAACTTATTATAAGGCAATAGGTAATTCTCGCGAGCACAAGCAGATCATAATTGCAACTCGAATTGCCTAGGTTCTCAGAATTCTCAATGGCTCCATAAAATGGAGAATGGTTGGAGCTAGAAATCTCAGGAAGTTAGATGAAACATACCAAGTTCCAGTTAAGAATACTGTGACAGTGATAACAGCTTGGATAAGAAGAAGGCAACATTTTGGTCTTCATTTAGTAAAAGAAAATATATTCAAAGAGATTTCTTCGTTATAATTAAGTTGATTCTTCAAAGATCTCAACCCATTACCAAAACCTTTTAGTTGTCATGATTCCAAAGAAAGAGTTGCGAATGGAGACTATAGACCATAACCCATTGATGAGAAGGATACTACGGCAAGCACAGAGTTGCAGGTACAAGTAGCAATCATATGTCCTACATGCGTGCTCAAGCAGACGACAATTCCCACACCTAAACATGTGTAGATGAAGCCGTTAATGAGAAGCTACATTACTTCAGTTCTCTGTGTACAACAATTATGAATGATATCAACAAAGGGAAAAAGGGATTCTAAGCAGTATAAAGGGAAAAAGGGGATATCAACAAGTTTGGGCTGATATTCATGATCTGTTGAAATAGGATACTAACTATATCCATTCAAGGATTTCTTACGCATTAGGGTTAAGTTATATGCCCCAAGAACAAGATTCAAAAGCAAAGAATTAATCACCGAGAAAGGAGCGGGCGAAAAACAAACAAACCAAGGAGTTGGAACAGCTGATGCTGCCTTGTTTCCACTTCTTGAGGAACCAAAGAGAGTATATGATCATTGCACATTTAAAACGAAGCTGAGAACCCGGATTGACCTTTGTAAACAGCATCTGCTACAGCTAATCATCACTGATCCATCGCCAAAAAAAAATCTTTTGTTTGATTAAGCTGATATTGCAATAATGTTTTGGGCGAACAACCTTATGAATGTGGATAGCAGTAGAAGGGAAAGGAAATCTTTGAAGTTTTGACGGTGAGTTGGATAGTGCCACTGGAAAATCGGAAGCCAAACTTATTTTGAGTAGTTGTGGTTTTAATTTGGTGATGACTTGTAACTAAAAATGCAGTTTATGTAAAGCTGTAAATTTCACAACCAAGAAAGTGGGCTAATCAACAACAATTCCCGGCATACATTAGCCACTTTGATTTTATTGGTTATTAATAATCTCTTTTATCGCCAAAGAAACTGTGATATCTATTTAAGAAGCAAAATTGGTGAATGAAATGACAAGTTTTGATTCAAAATCCCAAGTTAAGCATTTGTTGAAAAGAAAATTGGGGTTTTAAGAATCAGCATAATCTCACAAGCAAGCAATATTCAGCAAGCCAAAAAATTAATACAATCACAGAAAAAAGATCAAAACTGTACAGCTACATCCACATTCATTTAAGCATTTGGGAGATTGAAGAGTTAACAGTGTTCATAAGCATTATTAAGACTAGTTAACAATTGAACCAAAAACAAAGAAAAATCCCAGAAAAGAAAAAAGATGGAAACTTTGAAGAGAGCATTGAGTAATTAATCAATCACCAAAAAATTGGCTGCTTCTTGGGAGATGAAGATTATTTGAGGGCATACCATGAAAAGTGCCCAGCCCTTCTTTCTTTCTTTCTTTCTTTGATTTCAGAAAAACCGTTTCATCATCATCATCATCATCATCATCATCATCATCATCTTTGTTAATGTTAATGCCGTCGACTTCTGTTTTTCCTTTGGTTTAATTCGATTCTAACGCTATTTAATTAATTAAACATTCAGATGAATCGAACACGCGACGCAACCTGAATTAATGCAATTTAGTTAATTAATCCCACATGGATGCATTTGAGGCTAATTAAACAAAATGTATTGAAAAGCCCGTTTTCATTGTATTACAAAGCCCAGCTATGTAGCGATAGCCTGTAACCCAACTGGGGGCAATAAAGGTTTGGGATGTTAAATGATTGTGGGCAGGCCCATCAGGAAAAAAAAGAAAAAAACAGAGGCCCATCAGTAAATAAGAAAAAAAGAGGCCCATCAAATAAAAGAAAAAAAGAGGCCCATGAAAAAAAGGCCAATGAAAAAAAGTAAAAATAGGCCCATGAAAAAAAAAGAAAAAAGAGGCCCATGAAAAAAAAGAATAAAGAGGCAAATGAAAAAAAAAAGAAAAAAAGAAAGAGGCCCACGAAAAAAAAAGAAAAAGAGGCCCATGAAAAAAGAGAGGGTAGCTCACATTCAAACCTTGCCTTTTTATGATTTTAACGTAATATCTCATATATTTTCTTTTTCTAATATTAAATTTGATTCTTATGTGTAATTTTTTCATGGAGTGGTGATATTAAAATTGATCTATTTTAAAATTTGTGAAATTGATTTAAAATAAATATCTTCTTAATTTGAAAATCTAATAAAAAAGTGAAATGTAAAGAATTTGAATAATTTTGATTAAAAATCCCAAGTTAAGCAGGCAAACTATATACCTTGTTTTAAAAAAAAGGTGTTCTAAAAATTATCATAATCTCCTATTGTTATGATATATCCATTTGAAATATTGGGAATTGTGTTTAAAGAGTAGTGAAACTCCATTTATCGTAAACATTCAATCAACACTATTAATTCAATCAAATAATATTCCAACCAAAATGGTAAGATTGATGTATGTTGGATTAATTGGATCTCTTTTAACTTTTTGTACATAAAACCTAGTTTCTACTTTTGTATTTTATTCATAATGAATTTTCAATAATATAGATTTTTAATTGATAATTTTTCTTCTCCTCTTTTCAACTAAATTTATATTAGGTTCGATTAAATAAATTTTTTCACAATCTTCACTTCATTCAAATAAATGTTAGCTAAAATATTCAATGCACGATTGCCTTGTTTATAACAAATCTCTACTTCCATAGTGCATATCCCTAAAATGATATACATCTCCTTCAAATGTTTCAACTTCCATAGGCAAGAAATTTGAGTTATTCAAAATATTGACTAAATAGTTGATATGGACGTTAAGTAGAAAAGCTAACCCTAAATTGAGGCATTCATAATAAGTTCAATAACACTAGTATTTTCTAAGTTTCATGCATTTTCAACATAAAATTTTTTCCTATATCTATTTCAGATGTGAAGTAATTAAATTTCAAATTACTTATCAGTAATAAAAAAAATTAACATATAAGAAAATGTACTGTTGTAGATTTTAATTTAGTCTATTTGATTCTTGCAGGAATCGACTTTGTCTACACTAATAGTAAATTTTGTAAATTCATCTTTATCTATATTTTGCGAATTTGATAAATTAAAATTATTTCTCTATAAATTTTATAGACCATCGATTCTATGATGTATTTCACAAACTTAAAAAACGATCCAATGTAGAATATCTATTTAAAAATACTGATTTATAATTTGGTTTACTGATTTATATGTCTCACGGTATTGATTTGGTTTGCTATTCTTCTAGAAAATACATTAAAAAAGCTCAAATTCTAACTTTTGGTTGAAATAAATGCTAAAAGAAAAAGCCCTTGACATGTAAACTATTTATTAGCTATTTGTTTCATCTCTATCTGTGAGTAATTATATTAGTATTGTAAGTGGAGTTTTTTTCCCTTTACACTCACATTGTCTCACACCCTTACACCTTGTATACCTCAAGTTTTGAACACTAAATTTAGTGTCGAGAGGGACGTAAGTGAAGTTAAATAAGGTGATTAATAATAACAGTCTCATTAAGTTGTTCGAATAACAGTAGCTCTAACCATTGAAATAAATATAAGTTCTATTGCTCTTTAATTAACGAGTTTATCAATGTCCACCAACCATCCTAGTTTTAGCAATATGAAACTTTGTAAATATCCCTATAAATATAGTGATCCCATGTCCACAAGTAAACAAAATCTCCAAAATCTTGATTAAGAAAACATTTACTCCATAGCCAAGTAGCCATCATGATCTGGGCAATTTGTTTTGATCTCTCATTAATATGGTTCAACTAAACCTTAACTACTGCCATAACTATCAAGCATTTCTGTTTCTTTTGGTTTAGTACAAAATCTTCTTGCTCTAATCTTTTATAAAATGGGGCATTAATTAAGCATTTCAAGGACAAGATCACCAGAAAATACAATTAGTAACAACGCCATCCAAAACCCATTTTCATTCTGTATCTTAACAATTTGCTTAATTCAAACATTGGATGTTTTAGCAAGCTTAGAACTATATGAAGTCCATATAGTCAATAACCTTTCTAATAACATTATCCCTTTAACTGTCCTTTGCAAATCAATAGACGATGATCTAGGAATCCATAGCCTTTTTATGAATGTTAATTATCATTGGCATTTTTGCATGAATTTCTTTGAAAGTATTTTGTATTTTCAAAATTCACGTGGGGGGTTGGATTCGTATATATCAAAAACTAACGTTCAATATCTTTATTATTTTGTATTATTGTTGTTCGTGTTGAATCTTGTTCTAGGTTCTAAATATATAATTACTTGGATTAGCGGGGATCGAAACATCCCTCGCTACCATTCTTGCATCAATTCCTGACCTTATCTTCCTTAACTTTCTTCTCACGAAAGGCTTGACAAAGTGAAGCTTGCTCTCTTGCCACTTCCTCCAGGACCATCAAGGTTTCTTTCCCATCTTTAATATGGGGTCAATAGGAAAAACTTATGAGGTACATCAGAATGTTGTTAAGCTTTTTAACTTCGTCCACCAAAGAAATGATGTTACTATTTAGTTGCTTCTCGAGGAAAATCTGTACATTTAGAAGACAAATCCTTGCACGAAACTCAAGAGGTGAAAGATGAACGTGTTGCATTTTCCTAGAGGAAAATCCTAGCAGTATAGGCATTGCTTTAACCTCTGCCGTGAAATCCTCACTGGGTTTTTCTGATTCATTAATGACAAAGATTATCAGGGGCCCAAGCTTCTTTCGAAATTCATTGTAAATGAACAAATCCTGATAGACAAAACATTGAAAGGAAGACACTAGATGTTTAGGTTGGAGGTCATGGCTAATTTTGTTTAGTCCTCTAAAAAATTTAAGAACCAATTCTATAAAGTGTGACGTAAAAGGATCAGTTTTATGCTACAGTTCTAGAAGCCCATTAATCCAACTTCTTGCCATGACAGGATTCACCATTTTTTTAGTCCAATAATGAAAAAAATATCTGCGATGCATTAACTGACAAATGCAATGTGAGTAAAGAAGTTGGCAATCATGTCATTACTGGGGAAGCCCCAAGATTCAACATTTTTTTGTGCAGTGTCTAAAAAGTTCACAAAAGGATACACCTTAATCGTTCTATTTCCTCTTGAATAAGATTCTATTGACTACCCTGACATTCATCACATCCAATATGTTTCAAAATCAGCAAGAGAGTACTAAGAAACTCACTACAAAGAGAACAAGCATGGAAGTTGAGGCTCCATTTCAATTCCCAGCAGTCGTTTGATTGATAATTTAGAGCCTCTCCAACTTCTAACTTGCAAAGCCCAGACTTTTTTTCTATACTACTGAGTTCATGAAGTGCATCAAGAGGATTTGTGGAAATGTTATTGTTTGCACAAACCATTCTGATAAATTTTGCATTCTTACTCATAGAATAAAACTTGAATCTTAATCATCAGATAACCCCAGTTTCGTACAACCTTTTCCGCATGAATACTACATTTGTGAACCATAACAGTAAGGAGTTGTTTGGTAAGGGGTAATCACTATCATTCAATCACTATCATCAAATCTCTATTTGGTAGTGTCATTTTTGCTACCAAATAAATTACTTACTATAAAGGATAGAAAATAGTATAATGAGAGTAAGGTCGATCCCATGAGGAACGGAATACTATTTTTTCTAGTTAATTCAAAGAAATTGTCACGAATAATATTTATTAATGATTAAACAAAAATAACTAAAAGAAATTAATAATAATAATTATGGAAAAATACACAACGTAGAAAAGCCCTGCAAATAAGTAAATTCACATTAACTAATTATCTATCGATCATGGACTCAAAGATTAATTAATATCATGAACCAACCAGTTATAGGCTATCGAGAATCAGCTCCGATATAGCCCAATTTCTCCTTAGTTAATCAATAGTTGACAAGAATCAACTTAATCAACTACTTCTCTAATCTTAACACAACCCGGTTGGAATCACCCAACACCAGATTTAATGTTAAAGCAACATTAAGATATAGAGAAACCCAATTCTATTAAATTGTAATCAGTATCAGCATGTCACAATTTATTAGTCTAATATTCCCATTCTACCGAGACGATATAGTTTCGCCACTAATTAATCATATCTACTAGATCCAGTGAAATAATAGGAGATTAATTGGCACTATTATCTAAAGAATCCAAACAATTATCGCTATACTCAGAGAACTTTCAAAACTCATAGAATATTAATTGGATTAAAACAATTAGGTCTCACGAGTAAATAACAGTTAAAACTTCATTACTTTAATGCCGAAAAAGTAAACTACTCAAGAAACATAATTAAAAACGAAATTAAATTAAAGAAATAAAAGTAAGAAATAAAATACTGTCTGGAATTAACCACCATTCGACCGAACGGCGGCTAAGTCTGAAACAGCAAAACAAACGAACGAACTAATCTACTAACTACTACTACTTTATGATCCACTACCTATGAATTATAACTAATAACTTGATCTTCTTATATAGGAAAAGCAAGCTTTCAAGTAATAAAAGCAACTAAAATCTTCTAAAAGTCTAATAAAGAAAATAACTCTTTTGTTTCCAAATAAATATACTGCATGTGGGCCAAGAATTAAGTCATGCAATCCTTTTCCTACTTATTTTCTAATTCCTCTTATTCTTTACTTTCTTTTTTGATTCCTCCAAGGAGTCTTCCATCAAGCACCGCCTTGATTATTTCCAAATTAGATTAATGAAATATTTTCTTCCAAGTTTTGCTCTTCCATGCTCCAAAAGATACCAAAACATTTCAAATTGCTCTTCTTTCTTTATTTCCATGTAGATTACCTCAATATTCTAATTACCTTAATTCGCGAACATAATTATTCCATTAAGTGTAAATCTACTCAAATTATACCAAAATAAACCCACAAAATATATGAAAAATATGTGTTCATTACAACCCCACACTTAATTAATGTTTGTCCCGAAGCATTTAAAACAAAAAATAAAATATAATAGCTTCCACAAAAAAAACTAGACTGAACACCAAAACTAACCTAAACTAGATGTAAGAAATGAAAACATACAATGATAGACCATTGACCCAAGTAAATAAACACCTAGTCATAAACACAGAAACATCCCTACACTTAGAGCTTGCTGGCCCCTAAGCAAGGAGAAAAACACAACAAGGACATAAAACTAATAAAAGAAAACACAATTATCCAAACTTTTACAAATTAAGCATTACCCAAACAAAATGAAACATCAACCTTCAATCCATATTCCGAATCCATGTATAATTAATTTCTTTCAAGTCAAAATACAAAGAATATGAGCAACTCTCCAAGATCACTCCGAAACACTCAAAGATTTAATAATATGGGTTCATCCACTCAAAAAAATTTGTAAAAATAAGTATTCCCATGAATTTGCAAATATATCAAAGATTTACTACAATACCAAAACCAAAAATGAATCAAAAGGTCTTTTATTTTTGTTTTAATGGGGTTAGGGTAAATGAGGTGGGATAAAAGAGATAGACAAAATGGATAAAAAATAAATAAAATCAATTTGCAATGTAACTTAATCAAATATTTTCCCACACTTATCTTGCATTAAGTATCAAAATTTGACTTTTCAACTCAAATCAAAGTAACTTCAGCACAACAAACATTTTTTTTTCGTGCTTTGATCACATATTTTCTTTTTCACATCTTTCTTTTTTTTTTCTTTTCTTTTTGCTGTTGTTCTGTTCTTTTCATTTCTTGCCACAGTTGCATTTTTTTCTTTACCACCCCAGTGTTATTTGGGCAAACAATGGACGTCAACACCTTCAATTCAAAATAATATGTTGAAATAACTTCATTGCATGCAATTTTCTTTCTTTCAAACAATTGGGAATGAATCACAAATAACTTCATCTAGCTACATGTACGTTGGGGGGCCAAAAAAAAGGTTAAAAAGGTTTTTGGTGAATATTTATAGTGGTTTAAATATAAAGAAAAAGTTAAGGCTCAAAGGGGTTAACCAAGGATAAATATGAGGGTAGGAAAGAAAACTAAAGTCAAACATGGGTAATTCCTAAGTGCCTTAATCATATTTATATTCAATTTCAACACTGTGGTTTACCATGCACAACAAAGCAATTCGGCAATATCATCTAAGTACAATTAACATTCAACAAAAAAATATTTTCAATTAAGCACCAAAAAAGTGGTTTTTGTGTGTTTAGACTCAAAACCTTACTTTAAGTAGGCATAAATAAGCTCACTTCCATGTATTCATCATTCTTGAAAATATACAAAGCCATGCATACATTCAAACACAATGGATCAACCAAACGTTTTATACCAATTTCAGTTTGCTTAAGTAAGACTCAATAAGTAAGAAAGTTTGGAAACAAAAAAAAACACAAACTATTATGACACAAAAACTGAAAAATTAAAATATTTTTGGATTTTTTTCCTTTTCTGATTTTTATGGTTTTTTTGATACAAACTCATGCTATGAAAAATGGGAACTTTACACAAAGTTTGAAAAATAAAAGACTTACTAAACATAAACACATATACACCTCGTCACACTTGTTCCAAAACAGGAGAAAAGGGAAAACAAAATAACATGAAAGAAATGAAATAACAGCAGCAAAAAAATAGAAAACAAAATAATAACAAAGCTTAGGGAGACAAGAAAGTAATTCGAAACTTGGACTGCTACAACTTTAGATGACAATTTGGAAAAAATTTTTGTCATTAGCAACTCTGGCGGTCATGATAAACATTAAGAAACACAAATCAATCACATCCTTGCGAAGATAACAACACTTGTAGAAGAGATATGGTTCGAAGGAGGATCCCTAGACTAAAAAACTTAATAGCCTCACACACTTCAGTAAAAATCTAACCAGAAAGTTAACAAGAACTACATGTCAAGTGAGCAAGATTTACAAATATTATGCCAAATAGATCTCAAAGAAGCATTAGAGTGTTGAAAAAAGTTCACATGACAGAGAGAATAAGGGATCACTAGGTGATGAGGGTAAAAAAAAGGGATTGTTGAGCAACCTAGTTGGACAAATTGTTAGAAATAAGCACATTATCGAAAACAACCGTGAGAATCACTGTAAAGGCAATTGTAATAGAGCCTAATTCAGCCTCAAGTGCACAATAAACCTGTAGCAAAAGCAAATTTATTAAAACAATGACAAGAAAATTAAAATTAAAATAGTAAAGACAAAAATAAAAAAATGAAAATATTGGGTTGCCTCCCAACAAGCGCCTTTATTTAAAGTCCTTGGCTAGACAAATTACGTGTCAAACTCAGTAAACCAATGGAGGAGCGTTCGAAGGTGGGCATGGTGAAGATACATATTTTATGTAAGTCAAAATTCTTCTTAAAGTTGCCTTGTGCCTTCTTTGATGCCAAATTAATTTGATCCATAGGCTTTGAGTGAGG
The DNA here is from genome assembly GCA_016586305.1 of Ophiorrhiza pumila. Classification (NCBI taxonomy): domain Eukaryota; kingdom Viridiplantae; phylum Streptophyta; class Magnoliopsida; order Gentianales; family Rubiaceae; genus Ophiorrhiza; species Ophiorrhiza pumila. Next base: position 11,584,197 of record BLIW01000008.1, on the reverse strand, counting down.
GTTCTATATATGAGGATGGGCAACATCTTTCCCTCACCCAATGATACATAGTTCAGATCTCTAACAAGGTATTTTAGTTCTAGAACTAGGACTTAAAAAATAGAAGGAAAACTTGTGTCAACAGGGTCCCGTATGGTCAAACAGGAGCTTTTTGTTTTGCTTAGAAGCACTTGCAGTGAATGTAATGGCATTGTTTCATCCCTAATCTCATCATCCTTCAATTCTTCAACTTTAGAATTTGGTTTCTTGCAATCACGGGGTAATGTATTCTCTATAACAGCCGGTATGCTTGAAAATTCTTCCAAAGAGTACAATGACAGAATTGAATCTTGTATATCCATGTCTTGCATGTCTTTAGCCTCGATTTTGGTCAGACTTTCTGTAACCACCACTTCCTACAAAAATTCAGTCTCAAGGTGCTTCGGGTCTTTGCAATTAGGAGGAATTGTTTCCTAAATTATAGTTGAAACATTCTCACATACAACCACTTTTTCATCCTTCTTGTATTGGTTTTTCCGGGCGAGAAAATATTTTTCGTATTTTGCACACTTCAGCATTTTTCTAACTGCCTCAAGGAATTGATCATTAATCTCCACCTTACTGAAGGTGGTCAAAATATTGCTCATGTCATCATCCTTAACATTCCTTGTTAACTGCCAGGGAAAGGAGGACGGATTTTATTCTCAGAAATAGGTATATTCAAAATATATTTTACCTCTAATTTCTAAGATTCCACCGTTTGGGCAAACGACGACTCTATTCTTGGGCCATTGGGTTGTTCAATTTCGATCTTTGCCTCTGGTTCTTCGAACTTCTGTCCTCTACTTAATGCCATTGGACTGACGTCTTCCACTAGATTAACCAACACTTAGGACGAGAGTATTCTTTGATTACTTATCAAGTTATTGATGCTTGTATTTAATTAAGTAATTTGGTTACTTAATTGATTGAAACTTGCCATTGTTGCTTCTCTTTCTTGTTGCATCACATCATCTCAAGTTAGCACATCGTCTTTCTGCATAATTGTAACTGCATTAGCTAAATTTACAACTAAATCCTCAAGAGATGTATCTGAACTTGTAGTGGGTATTGTATCATTTTGGGAAAAATAAACCATCGATTGTTGCTGCTGTTGCCATATCCATAGTGATGGTTGTTGTTGCACCTTATTTCCATCAATGAAATATGGGCGGTTCCGCCACCTCGGATTGTATGTATTGGAATAAGGGATGTGATAATGTTGTTGATAAAAACTCCTCACTCTATTGACTTGTGCTATTGGACACTCCCGAGGGAATTGACACCTAACTGTAGGATGGCCTAGATGTCTTCATATTTCACGTGGCATTTCATGTTGAACAACACCTAAACCTGCAACTAGTTTTTCCACTGACGAGGTCAATGCATCTAATCTATTTGGGCATACGATGTTGTTTCAGAACTAGAATTTATTTCTTGGTGTTTTTCCTTCGATTCTTTCCTTAACTAGTGCACGATTTTTTTCCAATATTCTGAATCGAATAACAGATTAGGGTAGAAAATCAAGAAATATACCACGTAAAAAAATTGAAAAAAAAATTGAATTAACTAAAATCAAAAGTATTTACCATTCCCCAGCAATGGCGCCAATTTTGGCGGTGTCATTTTTTCTACCAAATAAATTACTTACTATGAAGGATAAAAAATAGTATAATGAGAGTAGGTGTCGATCCCACGAGAAAGGGAATACTATCTTTTCTAGTTAATTCAAAAAAATTGTCACAAATAATATTTATTAATAATTAAACTAAAATAACTAAAACAAATTAATAAGAATAATTATGGAAAATATACACAAAATAGAAAAGCCCGGCAAACAAGTAAATTCCCATTAACTAATTATCTATCGATCATTGACTCAAGGATTAATTAATATCATGAATTAACCAGTTATAGGCTACCAAGAATCAGTTTCGATGTCCCCCAATTTCTCCTTAGTTAATCGATAGTTGACAAGAATCAGGTTAATCAACTACTTCTCTAATCTTAATACAACCCGGCTGGAATTAGCCAACACCAAATTTAATGTTAAAACAACATTAAGATATAGAGAAATCCAATTCTAATAAATTGTAATCAGTATCAGCATGTCACAATTTATTAGTTTAATATTCCCATCTACCGAGATAGTATAGTTTCGCCACTAATTAATCCTATCTACTAGGTCTAGTGAAATAATAGGAGATTAATTGGCACTATTCAGATTAATTAAACATGACCAGTATCTAAAGAATCCAAACAATTAATGCAATACTCAGAGAACTTTCAAAACTCATAGAATATTAATTGGATTAAAACAATTAGGTCTAACGAGTAAATAACAGATGAAGCTTCATTACTTTAAAGCCGAAAAAGTAAACTACTCAAGAAATATAATTAAAAACGAAATTAAATTATAGAAATAAAAGTAAAAAATAAAATACTGTCTGGAATTAACCACCGTTCGACCGAATGGAGGCTAAGTCTGAAATAGCAAAACAAACGAACGAACTAATCTACTAACTACTACTACTCTACGATCTACTACCTTCGAATTATAACTAATAACTTGCTCTTCTTATATAAGAAAAACATGTTTTATTTTAAAGTAATAAAAGTAACTAAAATCTTATAAAAGTCTAATAAAGAATTAAGGCATGCAATCCTTTTCCTACTTATTTCCTAATTGCTCTTTTTCTTTACTTCCTTCTTTGATATTATTTCCAAATTAGATTAAGGAAATCTTTTCTTCCAAATTTTGCTCTTCCATGCTCGAAAAGATCCCAAAACGTTTCAAATTTCTCTTCTTTCTTTCTATCCATATAGATTACCTCAATATTCCAATTACTTTAATTCATGCACATAATTATTCAATTAAGTGTAAATCTACTCAAATTATATCACAATTAACCCACAAAATATATGACAAATATGTGTTCATTACTATCATTCAATCATTACCATAGATATTGTTTGGTTAAGTACTATCACTGTTATTCAATCATTTTGATAGATTCCAAACCACTCATTTATCATTACTCACTAATTTGTCTACCATTAATTGTGATTAAAATCAATCACTTATCTATCACTACACATATTTTCTCATATTACACAATGATATATATATATATATATTTTAACATACTACACATATGTTTACATATTACACATTTGCACATATTTTACACACACTGCACATATTTTCACACACTACACATATTTTACACATATTACACACACTACATATATTTTCACACACTACGCATATTTTATACACACTATACCTATTTTCATATACAACGCATATTTTATATGCATTACACATATTTTTACAAATTGCGCATGTTTCACTCACACTACATATATTTTACACATACTACACATCTTAAATATATTTTACACACATGTTACATATTTTACATACAGTACACTTTCACACACTATATATACTTTACAAATACTACACATTTTTGTTGAGATTGTTGATATTTTTATTTTAAAAATGTTGATTTTTTATTTTAAATATTTTGAAAATAAAAATTTAAACCCCATTACTAAAGATAGATAAATGAAACACGTGTGATAGAAATGAAACGCATTCCACGCTCTAACCAAACATGATGGGGGTAATGGTATAAACTCTTAGTGATAGTTGGGTTTATTATTCACATTAATATTCCGATTGAGAAATACGAACCAAATGACTCCTAAGTTCTTTAAGAAATTTCTAGTACCCGAATTCACAAACAAGAAAGAATAGCTCAATCTCGATTGTAGGATCGTTGATCTTCTATAAGAATAGAGGCCTCACTCCATAAACAATGCCCAATTTCTGAAGAAGCTCTTTAATGGCTAAATCAAAGTTGCCAAACATTCTCTTCACAACAATCTAGGGAAATTTCTTTTTAATTTTTTTTTATCTTTTGTTTGCGTTTCTTTCCAATTCTTGACTTTTAAGACATAACTATTCAACAGCAGTTAAAGCGGTTAATGCTGCAACTTGCAAATACCCATTACTCTTAACTAGTGGCGAGAATCAGGACACGTACCCGTAATTTATAAAAAAATTATCATTAGATTGAGGAAACAAATATGAGCAAAGTATTAAAATGGTCACCCAACCATCACTATTTATGGGTTTTAGTTACTAATATATTTTGTTAACCAAAAAGATCACTGAAACTATTATTTTTTGTGAAAAAAATCATTCTGTTTATCTGAGTCGTCTAAGCAAACGGAAAGAAGGTTATGTAACTTGCACGTTGTATTTTTTTAAGGGTATATTTTTCAAAATAATCTTAATTAAGAACTTCAATATATAATTAAAAAAATTCTATCAACTTTACAGAATTAACTAAACTAAAAATTAATAAAAATCTCCTATTTTCTCTCCTATTTATTCATCTTACCCTAGAAGTAAGCAATGGTTCCTTCTCAAAAACATAAAAAAGTTCTCTCCTCCACCTTACCCTCCACCCCTACCTTGTCGGAAGTTTGTTCTTGACAAAAAATAGAGGTACAGACAATTCTCTGTTCAGTGCTCACTTCAAAATTAAAAATTTCCCTTCGATGGATTGGCGTGGGTACTACTTAATCCACAAAATTAATTTAGGGATAGTGGATCGACATGTATTGTTTATATTCAGGAAAATGTTGTTTTTTATTAGGAAACTCGATTTGTGGACTAGAGAAAAAATTCAACAAACTCATCTCTTTTGAAGCAACCCTTTTGATGCCAAGCAATTTTTACCTTTTGCTTCGGGATTGATAATCTCATACAAATCTTAGACGGTAGAATTTGCAATTTTTACCTTTTGCATCGGGATTGATAATCTCATACAAATCTTCAATCGAACGGCGGCTAAGTCCGAAAAAGCAAAACAAACGAACGAACTAATCTACTACCTACTACTACTCTATGATCTACTACCTATAAATTATAACTAATAACTTGCTCTTCTGATATAGGAAAAGCAAGCTTTATTTTCAACTAACAAAAGCAACTAAAATATTCTAAAAGTCTAATAAAGAAATAACTCTTTTGCTTCCAAATAAATATGCTACATGTGGGCCAAGAATTAAGACATGCAATGATTTTCCGGCTTATTTCCTAATTCCTCTTCTTCTTTACTTTATTCTTTGATTCGTCCAAGGAGTCTTCCATTAAGCATCACCTTGATTATTTCCAAATTAGATTAATGAAATCTTTTCTTCCAAGTTTTGATCTTCCATGCTCCAAAAGATACCAAAACATTTCAAATTGCTATTCTTTCTTTCTTTCCATGTAGATTGCGTTAATATTCTAATTACCTTAATTCCCTCTCATAATTATTCCATTAAGTGTAAATCTACTCAAATTACACCAAAATAAACCCACAAAATATATGAAAAATATGTGTTCATTACATCCCCACAGTTAATTAATGTTTGTCCCGAAGCTTTTAAAACAAAAAAAAACATAATAGCTTGCACAAAAAAAAACTAGACTGAACACTAAACTAACCTAAACTAGACGTAAGAAATAAAAACATACAATGATAGACCATTGACCCAAGTAAATAAACACCTAGTCACAAACACAGAAACATCCCCGCACTTAGAGCTTGCTGGCCCCTAAGAAAGGAGAAAAACACAACAAGGACATAAAAATAATAAAAGAAAACACAATTATCCAAACTTTTACAAATTAAGCATTACCCAAACAAAATGGAACATCAACCTTCAATCCACATTCCGAATCCATGTATAATCAATTTCTTTCAAGTCAAAATACAAAGAATATGAGCAACTCTCAAAGATCACTCCAAAGCACTCAAAGATTTAATAATTTGGGTTCATCCACTCAAAAAAATTTGCAAAAAGAAGTATTACCGTGAATTTACAAATATATCAAAGATTCACCGCAATACCAAAAACAAAAATGAATCAAAAGGTCATTTATTTTGGTTTTAATGGGGTTAGGGTAAACAAGATGGGATAAAAGAGATAGACAAAATGGGTTAAAAATAAATAAAACCAAAGTGCAATGTAACTTAATCAAATATTTCCCCACACTTATTGTTCATTAAGTCTCAAAATTTGACTTTCAACTAAAATCAAAGTAACTTCAGCATAGCAAACATTTTTTTTGTGCTTTGATCACATATTTTCTTTTTTAGATCTTTCTTTTTTTTTTCTTTTCTTTTTGCTGCTATTCTGATCTTTTTTTTTCTTTTCTTGCCACAGTTCTGGTAAATAGCACACACTATAGAATACTGCATTTTTTTCTTTGCTACCCCAGTGTTATTTGGGCAAACAATGGACGTCAACACCTTCAATTCAAAAGAATATGTTGAAATAACTTCATTCATAGACTTAAGCATGCAATTTTCTTTCTTTCAAACAATTGGGAATGAATCACAAATAACTTCATCTAGCTACATGCACCTTAGGGGGCAAAAAAAAGTTAAAAAGGTCTTTGTAAATATTTATAGTGGTTTAAATATAAAGAAAAAGTTAAGCCTCAAAGGGGTTAACTAAGGATAAATATTAGGTTAGGAAAGAATACTAATGTCAAACAAGTGTAATTCCTAAGTGCCTTAATCATATTCATATTCAATTTCAACACTGTGGTTTACCATGCACAACAAAGCAAATTCGGCAGTATCATCCAAGTACAATTAACACTCAACAGAAAATATTTTCAATTAAGCACCAAAAAAGTGGTTTTTGAGTGTTTAGACTCAAAACCTCACTTTAAGTAGGCATAAATAAGCTCACTTCCATGTATTCATCATTCTTGAAAATATACAAAGCCATGTATATATTCAAACACAATGGATTAACCAAAGTTTTCATACCAATTCCAGTTTGCTTAAGTAAGACTCATTAAGTAAGAAAGTTTGGAAACAAAAAAAACACAAACTATTTTGACACAAAAACTGAAAATTTAAAATATTTTTGGATATTTTTTCCTTTTTTGATTTTTAAGGTTTTTTTGAAACAAACTCATGCTATGAAAAAATGGAAACTTTACACAAAGTTTGAAAAATAAAAGACTTACTAAACATAAACACATATACACCTCCCCACACTTGTTCCCAAACAAGAGAAAGGGAGAAACAAAATAACATGAAAGAAACCAAATAATAGCTGCAAGAAAAATAGAAAACAAAATAATAACAAAGCTTAGGGAGACAAGAAAGTATTCTGATATAGGGAGTCGGGGTCCATATGGGCAAACGGTCCTGTAGAACTGGAGGAGTGCATAATTTGAAACCTGGACTGCTACAACTTTAGATGACAATTTGGAGAGAAATTTTGTGTTATTAACAACTCTGGCGGTCATGATAGATATCAAGAAACACAAATCAATCACATCCTTGCGAAGATAACAACACCTGTAGAAGAGATATGGCTCGAAGGAGGATCCCTCGACTCAAAAACTTAAAAGCCTAATACATATCAGTAAAAATCAAACCAGAAGTTTACAAGAACTACAAGTCAAGTGAGCGAGATTTATAAATATTATGCCAAATAGATCTCAAAGAAGCATTAGAGTGTCGAACAAAGTTCACATGACAGAAAAAATAAGGGATCACAGGGTGATGAGGGTAAGAAAAAGGGATTATTGAATAACCCAATTGGACAAATTGGTAAAAATAAGCATATTATCGAAAACAACCGGTAGAATCACTGTAATGGCAATTGTAATCGAACCTAATTAAGCCTCAAGTACACAATTAACCTGGAACAAAAGCAAATTTATTAAAAATATGACAAGAAAATTAAAAGTAAAATAGTAAAGACAAAAATTAAAAAAATGAAAAATATTGGGTTGCCTCCTAACAAGCGCCTTTATTTAAAGTCATTGGCTAGATTATGTGTCAAACTCAATAATAAACCAAAGAAGGAGGCTCTGAAGGTGGGCGTGGTGAAGGTACATCTTTTATGTAAGTCAAAATTCTTCTTAAAGTTGCCTTGTGCCTCCTTTGATGCCAAATCAATTTGATCCATGGGCTTTGAGTGAGAGTTCTATTCATGAGGATGGGCAACATCTTTCCCTCACCCAAAGATGCATAGTTCAGATCTCTAACAAGGTAGTATAGTTCCAGAACTGGGACTTACAAAATAGAAGGAAAAATTGTATCAATAGGATCCCGTATTGTCAAACAGGAGCTTTTTGTTTTGCTTAGAAGCTCTTGTAGTGAATGTAATGGAATTGTTTATCCCTAATCTCATCATCCTTCAATTCTTCAACTTCAGAATTTGGTTTCTTGCAATCACGGGGTAATGTATTCTCCATAACAACCTGTATGCTTGAAAATTCCTCCAAAGAGTACAATGACATAATTGAATCTTGTATATCCTTGTCTTGCATGTCTTTAGCCTCGATTTTAGTCAGACTTTTAGTAACCACCAATTCCTACAAAAATTCAGACTCAAGGTGCTTCGGGTCTTTGCAATTAGGAGGAATTTTTTCCTAAATTATAGTTGAAACATTCTCACATACAACCACTTTTTCTTCCTTCTGGTATTGGTTTTTCCTGGTGAGAAAATCTTCTTCGTAAATTGCACAATGTGGCATTTTTCTAATTGCCTCAAGGAATTGATCATTAATCTCCACCTTACTGAAGGTGGTCAAAATATAGCTCATGTCATCATTCTTAACATTCCTTGTTAACTGCCAGGGAAAGGAGGACGAATCTTATTCTTAGAAATAGGTATATTCAAAATATATTTTACCTTTGATTTCTAAGATTCCACCGTCTGGGCAAATGATGGCTCCATTCTTGGGCTGTTGGGTTCTTAAATTTCGATCTTTGCCTCTGGTTCTTCGAACTTCTGTCCACTACTTAACGCCATTGGACTGATGTCTTCCACTAGATTAACCAACACTTAACTAGATTAACCAACACTTAGGATGAGAGTATTCTTTGATTACTTATCAAGTTATTGATGCTTGTATTTAATTGAGTAATTTGGTTACTCAATTGATTGAAACTTGCCATTGTTGCTTCTCTTTCTTTTCGCATCACATCATCTCAGGCCAGCACATCATCTTTTTGCATAATTTTAACTGCATTAGCTAAATTTACAACTAAATCCTCAAGAGATGTACCTGAACTTGTAGTGGGTATTGCATCATTTTGGAAAAAATAAACCATCGATTGTTGCTGTTGTTGCCATATGCATGGTGATGGTTGTTGTTGCACCTTTTTTCCATCAATGAAATATGGGTGGTTCCGCCACCTCGAATTGTATGCATTGGAATAAGGGTTGTGATGATGTTGTTGATAAAAACTCCTCACTCTATTGACTTGTGCTATTAGAAACTCCCGAGAGAATTGATACCTAACTGTAGGATGGCCTAGATTTCTTCATATTTCACGTGGCCTTTAATGTTGAACAACACCTAAACCTACAACTAGTTTTTCCACTGACGGGGTCAATGCATTTAATATATTTTCCATAGAAGACATGTTTACCTCATTCATCTGTTTGGGTATACGACGCTGTTCCAAAACTAAAATTTATTTCTTATGTCTTTCCTCGATTTTTTTTGTAATATTCTGAATCGAATAACAGATTAGGATAGAAAATCAGAAAATATACCAAGTAAAAAAATTGCAAAAAAATTAAATTAACTAAAATCAAAAGTATTTACCATTCCCAGACAACTGCGCCAATTTTGGCTGTCATTTTTTCTACCAAATAAATTTCTTACTATGAAGGATAAAAAAAGTATAATGAGAGTAAGGTTTCGATCCCACGAGGAACGGAATACTATCTTTTCTAGTTAATTCAAAGAAATTGTCATGAATAATATTTATTAAAAATAAGGTTTCGATCCCACGAGAAACGGAATACTATCTTTTCTAGTTAATTCAAAGAAATTGTCATGAATAATATTTATTGAAAATTAAACTAAATTAACTAAAACAAATTAATAAGAATAATTATGGAAAAATACACAAAATAGAAAAGCCCGGCAACAAGTAAATTCACATTAACTAATTATCTATCGATCATGGACTCAAGGATTAATTAATATCATGAATCAACCAGTTATAGGTTGCCAAGAATCAGTATCGACGTCGCCCAATTTCTCCTTAGTTAATCGATAGTTGACAAGAACCAGCTTAATCAACCCGATTGGAATCAGCCAATACCAGATTTAATGTTAAAAAAACATTAAGATATAGAGAAACACAATTCTAATAAATTGTAACCAATATCAGCATGTCACAATTTATTAGTCTAATATTCCCATCTACTGAGATAGTATAGTTTCGCCACTAATTAATACTATCTACTCGGTCCAGTGAAATAATAGGAGATTAATTGGCACTATTTATATTAATTAAACATGGCCAATATCTAAAGAATCCAAACAATTAATGCAAAACTCAGGGAACTTTTGAAACTCATAGAATATTAATTGGATTAAAACAATTAGTTCTAACGAGTAAATAACAGTTGAAGCTTCATTACTTTAATGCTGAAAAAGTAAACTACCCAAGAAACATAATTAAAAATTAAATTAAATTAAAGAAATAAAATACTGTCTGGAATTAACCACCGTTCGACCGAACGGCGGCTAAGTCTGAAATAGCAAAACAAACGAACGAACTAGTCTAATAACTACTACTACTCTACGATCTACTACGTACGTATTATAACTAATAACTTGCTCTTTTTATATTGGAAAAGCAAGGTTTATTCTCAAGTAATAAAAGTAGCTAAAATCTTATAAGAGTCTAATAAATAAATAACTCTTTTGTTTCCAAATAAATATGTCACATGTGGGCTAAGAATTAAGGCATGCAATCATTTTCCTACTTATTTCCTTATTCCTCTTCTTCTTTACTTTCTTCTTTGATTCCTCCAAGGAGTCTTCCATCAAGTACCGCTTTGATTATTTCTAAATTAGATTAATGAAATCTTTTCTTCCAAGTTTTGCTCTTCTATGCTCCAAAAGATACCAAAACATTTCAAATTGTTCTTGTTTCTTTCTTTCCATGTAGATTGCCTCAATATTCTAATTACCTTAATTCTTGCACATAATTATTCCATTAAGTGTAAATCTACTCAAATTATAAAAAAATAAACCCACAAAATATATGAAAAATATTTGTTCATTACATCCCCACGACATAAAACTAATAAAAGAAAACACAATTATCCAAACCTTTAAAAATTAAGCATTACCCAAACAAAATGGAACTTTAACCTTCAATCCACATTCCAAATCCATGTATAATCAATTTATCAGGTCAAAATACAAAGAATATGAGCAACTCTCCAAGACCACTCCAAAGCACTCAAAGATTTAATAATTTGGGTTCATCCATTCAAAAAAATTTGTAAAAAGAAGTATTACCATGAATTTGCAAATATATCAAAGATTCACCACAATACCAAAACCAAAAATTAATCGAAGGGTCTTTTATTTTTGTTTTAATAGGGTTAGGGTAAACAAGGTGGGATATAAGAGAGAAAAAATGGGTTAAAAATAAATAAAATCAAAGTGCAATGTAACTTAGTCAAATATTTCCCCACATATTTCCCCACACTTATCTTTCATTAAGTCTTAAAATTTGACTTTTAAACTAAAATCAAAGTAACTTCAGCATAGCAAACATTTTTTTTCGTGCTTTGATTACATACTTTCTTTTTCAGATCTTTATTTTTTTTCTTTTCTTTTTGCTACTGTTTTGTTCTTTTCTTTTCTTGCCACCGTTTTGGCAAATAGTACACACTACAGAATACTGCATTTTTTTTCTTTACTGCCCCAGTGTTATTTGGGCAAACAATGGACGTCGACCCCTTCAATTCAAAAGAATATTCTGAAATAACTTCATTCATAGACTTAAGCATGGAATTTTCTTTCTTTCAAACAATTGGGAATGAATCACAAATAACTTCATCTAGCTACATGCACCTTGGGGGGCCAAAAAAAAGTTGAAAAGGTCTTGGTGAATATTTATAGTGGTTTAAATATAAAGAAAAAGTTAAGGTTCAAAGGGTTAACTAAGGATAAATATGAGGGTAGGAAAGAAAAACAAAGTCAAACATGGGTAATTCCTAAGTGCCTTAATCATATTCATATTCAATTTCAACACTGTGGTTTACCATGCACAACAAAGCAAATTCGGCAATATCATCCAAGTACAATTAACACTAAACAAAAAATATTTTTAATTAAGCACAAAAAAGTGGTTTTTGTGTGTTTAGACTCAAAACCTCACTTTAAGTAGGCATAAATAAGCTCACTTCCATTTATTCATCATTCTTGAAAATATACAAAGCCATGCATATATTCAAACACAATGGATCAACCAAACTTTTCATACCAATTCCAGTTTGCTTAAGTAAGACTCAATAAGTAAGAAAGTTTGGAAACAAAAAAACACAAACAGTTTTGACACAAAAACTAAAAAATTAAAATATTTTTGGATTTTTTTCCTTTTCTGATTTTTATGGTTTTTTTTAAACAAACTTATGCTATGGAAAATGGAAACAATACAAAAAGTTTGAAATATAAAAGAATTACTAAACATAAACACATATACACCTCCCCACAATTGTTCGCAAACAAGAGAAAAGGGAAAAAATAAAATAAAAGAAACCAAATAACAGCCGCAAGAAAAATCGAAAATAAAATAATAACAAAGCTTAGGGAGACAATAATGTATCCTAATATAGGGAGTCAGGGTCCGTATGGGCAAACTGTCTTGCAGAACTGGAGGAGTGCATAATTTGAAACCTGGACTGCAACAACTTTAGATGACAATTTGGAGAGAAATTTTGTGTCATTAGCAACTCTGGTGGTCATGATAGACATCAAGAAATAGAAATCAATCACATCCTTGCGAATATAACAACACTTGTAGAAGAGATATGGCTCGAAGAAGGACCCCTTGACTCAAAAACTTAAAAGCCTCATACACATCAGTAAAAATCAAACTATAAGTTTACAAGAACTACAAGTCAAATGAGCGAGATTTACAAATATTATGTCAAATAGATCTCAAAAAAGCATTAGAGTATTGAACAAAGTTCATCTGATAGAGAGAATAAGGAATCGCCAGGTGATGAGTGTGAAAAAAAGGGATTGTTGAACAACCCAATTGGTCAAATTGGTAGAAATAAGCACATTATCGAAAGCAACAAGGTAGAATCACTGTAAGGGAAATTGTAATGGAACCTAATTCAGCCTCAAGTGCACAATTAACCTAGAACAAAAGAAAATTTATTAAAAATATGACAAGAAAATTAAAAGTTAAATAGTAAAGACAAAAATTAAAATAAATGAAAATATTGGGTTCCCTCCCAACAAGCGCCTTTATTTAAAGTCCTTAGTTAGACAAATTATGTGTCAAACTCAGTAAACCAATGGAGGAGGCTCCGGAGGTGGGCGTGGTGAAGGTACATCTTTTATGTAAGTCAAAATTCTTCTTGAAGTTGCCTTGTGCCTTCTTTGATGCCAAATCAATTTGATCCATAGGCTTTGAGTGAGAGTTCTATTTATGAGGATGGGCAACATCTTTCCCTCACCCTAAGATACATAGCTCAAATCTCTAACAATGTATTTTAGTTCCAGTACTGGAACTTGCAAAATAGAAGGAAAAATTGTATCAACATGGTCCCGTATGGTCAAACAGGAGCTTTTTGTTTTGCTTAGAAGCACTTGCAGCGAATTTTATGGCCTTGGTTCATCTCTAATCTTATCATTCTTCAATTCTTCAACTTCAGAATTTGGTTTCTTGCAATCACGGGGTAATGTATTCTCCATAACAACCGGTATTCTTGAAAATTCCTCCAGAGAGTACAATGACATAATTGAATTTTGTATATCCTTGTCTTGCATGTCTTTATCCTCGATTTTGGTCAGACTTTCAGAAACCACCACTTCCTACAAAAATTCAGTCTCAAGGTGCTTCGGCTCTTTGCAATTAGGAGGAATTTTTTCCTAAATTATAGTTGAAACATTCTCACATACAACCACTTTTACATCCTTCTGGTATTGGTTTTTCCTGGTGAGAAAATCTTTTTCGTATTTTGCACACTTTGGCATTTTTCTAATTGCCTCAAGGAATTGGTCATTAATCTCCACCTTACTAAAGGTTGTCAAAATATCGTTGATGTCATCATCCTTAACATTCCTTGTTGACTGCCAGGGAAAGGAGGACGAATTTTATTCTCAAAAATAGGTATATATATAAAATATATTTTACCTATGATTTCTACGATTCCACCGTTTGGGCAAATGATGGCTCTATTCTTGGGCTGTTGGGTTGTTCAATTTCAATTTTTGCCTCTGGTTCTTCGAACTTCTGTCCACTACTTAATGCCATTGGACTGACGTCTTTCACTAGATTAACCAACACCTAGGATGAGAGTATTCTTTGATTACTTATAAAGTTATTGATGCTAGTATTTAATTGAGTAATTTGGTTACTCAATTGATTGAAACTTGCCATTGTTGCTTCTTTTTCTTGTTGCATCACATCATCTCAGGTTAACACATCGTCTTTCTGCATAATTTTAACTACATTAGCTAAATTTACAACTAAATTCTCAAGAGATGTACCTGAACTTGTAGTGGGTATTGCATTATTTTGGGTAAAATAAACCATCGATTGTTGTTGCTTTTGCCATACCCATGGTGATGGTTGTTGTTGCAACTCGAATTGTATGTATTGGAATAAGGCCTGTGATGACATTGTTGATAAAAACTCCTCACTCTATTGACTTGTGTTATTGGACGCTCTCGAGGGAATTGACACCTAACTGTAGGATGGCCTAGATTTCTTCATATTTCACGTGGCCTTTCATGTTGAAAAACACCTAAACCTGCAACTCGTTTTTCCACTGACGAGGTCAATGCATCTAATATATTTCCTATAGAAGACATGTTTACCTCATTCATCTGTTTGGGCATACGACGTTGTTTCAGAACTAGAATTTATTTCTTGGTGTCTTTTCTTCGATTCTTTCCTTAACCTGTGCAATTTGTTTTGCAATGTTCTTAATCAATTAACATATTAGGGTAGAAAATCAGGAAATATACCAAGTAAAAACATTGAATTAACTAAAATCAAAAGTATTTTGCCATTCTCCAGCAACGGCATCAATTTTGGCAGTGTCATTTTTTCTACCAAATAAATTACTTACTATGAAGGATAAAAAATAGTATAATGAGTATAAGGTGTCGAACCCACGAGAAACAGAATACTATCTTTTCTAGTTAATTCAAAGAAATTGTCACGAATAATATTTATTAATAATTAAACTAAAATAACTAAAACAAATTAATAAGAATATTTATGGAAAAATACACAAAATAGAAAAGCCGGCAAACAAGTAAATTCACATTAACTAATTATCTATCGATCATGAACTTAAGGATTAATTAATATAATGAATCAACCAGTTATAGGCTACCAAGAATCAGTTTCGACGTCGCCCAATTTCTCCTTAGTTAATCGATAGTTGACAAGAATCAGCTTAATCAACTACTTCTCTAATCTTAACACAACCCGGCTGGAATCAGCCAACACCAGATTTAATGTTTAAACAACATTAAGATATAGAGAAACCCAATTATAATAAATTGTAATCAGTATCAGCCTGTCACAATTTATTAGTCTAATATTCCAGTCTATCGAGACAGTATAAATTCGCCACTAATTAATCCTATCTACTAGGTCGAGTGAAATAATAGGAGATTAATTGGTACTATTCAGATTAATTAAACATGACCAGAATCTAAAGAATCCAAACAATTAATGCAATACTCAAAGAACTTTTGAAACTCATAGAATATTAATTGGATTAAACAATTAGGTCTCACGAGTAAATAACAGTTGAAGCTTCATTATTTTAATGCCGAAAAAGTAAACTACTCAAGAAACATAATTAAAAACGAAATTAAATTAAAAAATAAAAGTAAGAAATAAAATACTTTCTGGAATTAACCACCGTTCGACCGAACGGCAGTTAAGTCTGAAATAGCAAAACAAACGAACGAACAAATCTAATAACTACTACTACTCTACGATCTACTACCTACGAATTATAAGTAATAACTTGCTCTTCTTATTTAGGAAAAGCAAGTTTTATTCTAAAGTAATAAAAGTAACTAAAATCTTATAAGAGTCTAATAAATAAATAACTCTTTTGTTTCCAAATAAATATGTCACATGTGGGCCAAGAATTAAGGCATGCAATCCTTTTCCTACTTATTTCCTAATTTCTCTTCTTCTTTACTTCCTTCTTTGATATTATTTCCAAATTAGATTTAGAAAATCTTTTCTTCCAAATTTTGCTCTTCCATGCTCCAAAAGATCCCAAAACCTTTGAAATTTCTCTTCTTTCTTTCTTTCTTTCCATGTAGATTGCCTCAATATTCCAATTACCTTAATTCATGCACATAATTATTCAATTAAGTGTTAATCTACTCAAATTATACCAGAATTAACCCACAAAATATATGACAAATATGTGTTCATTACTATCATTCAATCATTACCATAGATATTGTTTGGTTAAGTACTATCACTATTATCCAATCATTTTGATAAATTCCAAATCACTCATTTATCATTACTCACTAATTTGTCTACCATTAATTGTGATTAAACCCTTAATCAATCACTTATCTATCAGTACACATATTTTCTCATATTACACAATGATATATATATATTTTACACATACTACACATATGTTTACATATTACACATTTACACATATTTTACACACACTGCACATATTTTCACACACTACACATATTTTACACATATTACACACACTACATATATTTTAACACATTACGCATATTTTACACACACTACACCTATTTTCACATACAAAGCATATTTTATATGCATTACACACATTTTTACAAATTGCACATATTTCACTCACACTACATATATTTTTTTTACATACTACACATATTAAATATATTTTACACACATGTTACATATTTTACATACACTACACGTATTTTTACACATTACATATATTTTACAAATACTACACGTATTTTCACATACTATACATAATTTGTTGAGATTGTTGATATTATTATTTTAAAATGCCCAATTTCTGAAGAAGCTCTTCAATGGCTAAATCAAAGTTGCCAAACATTCTTTTCACAACAATCTAGGGAAATTTCTTTTTAATTTTTTTAATCTTTTGTTTGCGTTTCTTTCCAATTCTTGACTTTTAAGACATAACTATTCAGCAGTAGTTAAAGCCGTTAATGCTGCAACTTGCAAATACCCATTATTCTTAACTAGTGAAAAGAATCAGGACACGTACCTGCAATTTATAGAAAATTCATCATTAGATTGAGGAAAAAAATATGAGCAAAGTGTTAAAATGGTCACCCAACCATCGCCATTTATGGGTTTTATTTACTAATATATTTTGTTAACCAAAAAGGTCACTGAAACTATTATTTTTGGCGAAAAAAATCATTCTATTTATCTGGGTCGTCTAAGCAAACAGAAAGAAGGTTATGTAACTTGCACGTTGTATTTTTTTAAGGGTATATTTGTCAAAATAATCTTAATTAAGAATTTCAATGTTTAATTAAAAATTCTTCTCAAAAACATAAAAAAGTTCTCTCCTCCACCTTACCCTCCACCCCTACCTTGTCAGAAGTTTGTTCTTGACAAAAGATAGAGATACAGACAATTCTTTGTTCAGTGCTCACTTCAAAATTAAAATCTCCCTTTGATGGATTGGCGTGGGTACTGCTTAATCCACAAAATTAATTTAGGGATAGTGGATCGACATGTATTGTTTATATTCAAGAAAATGTTGTTTTTTATTAGAAAACTCAATTTCTGGAATGGAGAAAAAATTCAACAAACTCATCTCTTTTGAAGCAACCCTTTTGATGCCAAGCAATTTTTACCTTTTGCTTCGGGATTGATAATCTCATACAAATCTTAGACGGTAGAATTTGTAATTGCTATTGTTTTCCTTCTCAAACTGATGGCCATGAAATCCCTCTGAATGGCATAAAATGGCCATAAAATCTTCTACAATTGATATTTTTGCATATCTTAATTTTTGTTGATGCTGATTTATAGTTTAATTTTTCAAAGAGACAATCATGGTGTGCAACTGCTATTTTATGGTAGCTTAATTTTTGTAGTTGATGATTTGTAGCTAAGTTTTCGAAGAGAGAAGGTGTGCTGACATGGTAGGAGTGGAAGGTGGGTTGTCGTGGTGGGCGTGGAAGGTGGGTTGTCGTGGTGGGCATGAAAGGTGGGTTTTCATGGTGGGCGTGGAAGGTGGGTTGATGGAGGTGAGTTGTGGTGGTGGTTGCAACATAGTGGTGTTCGGTGTTGGATGTTTGGATAGAAGAAGAACAAACATTTGTTTAATATTTTTGTCCCTTAAAATTCATATCGTTATAAATTTAACGATTAAAATGGACAGAATGACTTTTTTTGGTAAAAAATAATAGATTAAGGACTTTTTTCACCATAAAAATAGTTACGTGACCAAAAATAAAAATTAGTGATAGTTTAGTTAATATTTTCGCACTTTGCTAAAAAAATGATTGTTAAGGCATTCACGCCCTAATAAGAGAAAGTATAAGTATAACTTTAGGATTTATTATTAAAATTATATAAATAATTTAATTATTTTATATAATTAATAATGGACTTAGGAGGTGCATGTGAATGTGTGTGCTTGAAAAAAAACAATTGTTTTTAATTTTCATTATTCTTTAATTGAAGTTAAAATTATATTTATTTTTGTTATTCATTCTATTTTTCCTCTCTTAGAAGAGAATATTTGCCAAATGAAGAATGTATGAATATAATTTATTCATCACAAAATTAAATTTGTGAATAGATTTTGTAACAAAATTGGATGATAGAATTTGATATTAATAAAATTTTCTACCTTTTAGGGTATTTACTGAGAAATTGTTGACTAATAAAAAATTAGCTTATGATTATCATCCATTCGGACCAATCTTGCAGCAGCTAGTTGCTCAGCCTTAGTCTTGGGCTAATCTCACACTTCAATCAACCCCTTGCTACTTTGATCCAATCAATCGATCAAGAGGCTAATCTCTTTTGTTTAGGCCGGTAGCTATGCTATGTCCTTGCTTTCTCTTGAACAAGGAAAGGGCAGCATAGCATTAGCCTCAATTTAACAAGCCTATCCTTGAATGAAAAAGAAAGGTGGCTAGCCAAAGAACCGTTGAAGGCTTCAACTCGGCCACTGAAAAAGGCGAAGGCTAGGCGGAGAGACTAGGCCAACTTACTGCTTACTGCCATGCCATGGTTGAAGCTTTAGGCTCCATAGGCGGAACTATGTATTAGGTAATAGAAAGAAAAGGAGAGAAAGAAGGCATACAATGGAGACTCGTCTGTTGGAGGTTCGAGAATCTATAAAAGGATCATCTATAAGGCTAAGGTTACGAAATAAAGGAAGTCCATTAACTGAGATAAGTGGTGATCTGTCTTGCTTGCTGGGAGAGAAGGAAGCTTCTGGACCACACTTTCCGGGCCAGATAGGAGCGATCATCAGCAAAATTGAACAACTAACTGCAAAGCGGCCGAGAATGACGTACCTATCCCTTACGGGAAATCGAACCCGTGTCTTCGACATGAAACAGACGATGTCCTAACCACTGGACGAAAGGGACCAAAAAGCCATTCCTTCATATACTCAGCTCCGAGAATAGAAGTGGTTCGTTTTGTTTCTATACGTAATTAAAGATTTCGTTTGTATTTATGTTGGCGATTTCTGATGGTGAATTCGGCGGGGCGTCCCCCCTTCCTACGGGTTCCCCCATCGACCCAGTGACCACCAACCACGCCCCTTCTCTTTCTCCGATCATAAAGCCCTATGATCCTTTATTTATCTTTCACCCCCCCCTGAATAAGTAAGACCCCGCTCTTTCTAATTAAAAAAGGGGGCGAAGCGCCCGTTTGAAGTGGCGAAGGCCTATGCTACAGTAAAAAGTACGTTGAGGTTACGAAGTCAAGTCAACTGGTTAAGGAAAGCTCAGGTTATGGAAATCGCTTAGTCGTTAATTAATTAAGTATAGTGAGGCGTCGGTACGGAGTCACGTCAGCTGTGGATATAGACTAGGCTAAGGGACGGACTTCATCTCTTCTATTCTCTTCACTTACACCTTACACTTCACCTGAGTCTAACGAGGCTCAGGTGCCGAGCCTTCCACTGTGGACCGAGACTACGCAAAGGTAGAACACCATAGAAACTTCGCTGACTTTATCATAAACCTTGATTTCGCTACGCTCAATAAGAACCCGGAATAGCAGAAATCGGCTCGGTGTTCCGCTTCTAAAGTCAGTCGTCTTTGCCCAAGTGTGAACTACAGACGACTTCTCCAGTGGTTCCATTTTTTCTTACTGTACTTCTGGGTCAACCCAACGCGAATGAGAAGAAGGGGTCAGAAACGGTGGCCCACTTTGTACGTTTGCTGAGCAGACCAATCAGGCATTTTAGAAAAGGGAAGGGAACTTCTCACCGAAGGAGGCGGGAAGCTACCGCTTCTAGAATGGAAGCTTATCCTTTACTTTTTTTAAAGCCTAACACTATTTTGAAATAATAAAAAAAGTTTATGGAAGAAGTAATCGGAATGACAAATGGTTACGGTTGTGGAAAGCAAAGATAGACGGGAACCGTCAATTACCTTTTGAATCAAAGTGGCAACGAGCCAAGTATTACGACTATAGGAGGAGAAGCAAAGCTTCGTAGGTAGCTTCGCTTCCTCGTCGCTTCTTTCTATTGACTAGCTTCTCAAATTGGTGGCTTGCTAAGCAAGTTACCTTCAGCATCAGTAAAATCTCTATCAATAATAGGCTGGAATGGTGAGGAAGATGGCCTTCACAACTTCAATGGAAAGGCCGAAATCGCCATTTCACAGCCACTCTTCTACAATTACCTTTCGCCCAACAAGATCATGAACAAAGACAGATAATTGCGTAAATAGGACAACAAACCAACCCACTTGTCCTGATCGGAATGATTGAAGAAAGAAAGTGAATAGTGGATCTTTTTGCCCAGGGGACATCATCGAAGAACAATGTCGGGGATAGGGTGAGAACCTTCTGTTGGTTACGCCCTTTAAGTGTTGGGTCTTCCATATTTAGTTATATAGGGAGATAGATCCATATAGAGATCTATATCTTTCTATTACGAGTGGCAAATGGGAGGGTTGGGTCACTCCATGGGTTGGGTTGAATGAGGAGTGATAGTTGGCGGGTCATGACCCAACCAATCCGTCTATTGACAGGTCATAGATGGGTTAGGTCAAAGGCAGGTTGGGTTATAACTAATTCAACCCGTGGGTCAATTTAGCTATTTTTTCTTGACCCGCCGGTCAATTTAACTATTACTTTCTCAATTCATTGGTTAATTCAACTTTTTCTTCTTAATTTTTTGTTACTTTAAATTAAATGTTTATTATACAAATTCACACACACTAATTATACTTTTCATACAACACACATTACACATATTTTCACACACTACATATGTTTTACACATAGTACACATATTTTCACACACTACATATATTTTACAAATAGTACACATATTTTCACACACTACACATATTTTACACATAGTACACACATTTTCACACACTACACATATTTTACACATACTACATACATTTTCACACACTACACATATTTTACACATAGTACATGCATTTTCACACACTATACATATTTTACGCAAAGTACACATATCTTCACACACTACACATATTTTACACATAGTACCTGCATTTTCACACACTACACATATTTTACACATAGTACACGCTTTTCACACACTACACATATTTTACACATACTACAATTATTTTCACACACTACACATATTTTACACATACTACACACATTTTCACACACTACACATATTTTACACATAGTACATGCATTTTCACACACTATACATATTTTACGCAAAGTACACATATCTTCACACACTACACATATTTTACACATAGTACCTGCATTTTCACACACTACACATATTTTACACATAGTACACGCTTTTCACACACTACACATATTTTACACATACTACAATTATTTTCATACACTACACATATTTTACACATACTACACATATTTTCACACACTACACATATTTTCACACAATACATGCATTTTCACACACTACATATATTTTACACACACTACACATATTTTCACATAGTACACACATTTTTACACACTACACATATTTTACTCTTACTACATGCATTTTCACATACTACACATATTTTCACACACTACAAATATTTTTCACACAATATATATTTTATACACACTACACAATTTTAACATAATACACACAATTTACACATATTAAAATGACCCATAACCCATACTCTAAGGCCCAGGAACCAAGACCCAAGACCCAAGACCCACGACCCACGACTCAAATCCAAACCCGACTCAAGATCCAAGACCCACGACTCAAGACCCACGACCCAAATATAAACACGATTCACGACCCAAGACCCACGACCCAAATCCAAACCCGACTCATGATCCAAGACCCACGACCCCTGACCCAGGGTCACGGGCCGTGGGTCATAGGTCCTGGGTCATAGGTCGTGTTAATTTGTGTAAATTGTGTGTATTATGTGAAAATGTGTATAGTGTGTGTAAATTATGTATTGTATGTGAAAATGCATGTACTATGTATAAAATATGTGTAGTGTGTGAAAATTTATATAATGTGTAAAATATGTGTAGTGTGTGAAAATATATGTAGTATATGAAAATATATGTAGTGTGTGAAATTATGTGCAATGTGTGAAAATATGTGCAGTATGTGTAAAATATATGTAGTGTGTGAAATATGTGTACTATGTGAAAAATATATGTAATATGTAAAAATGTGTGTATTGTGTGAAAAATACATATAGTGTGTGAAAATGTGTGTACTATGTGTAAAATATGTGTAGTATGTGAAAATTCGTGTAGTGTGTGTAAAATATGTGTAGTGTATGAAAATGTGTGTACTATGTGAAAAATATGTGTAGTGTGTGAAAATATATGTACTGTGTGTAAAATATATCGTGTGTGAAATGTGTGTACTATGTGTAAAATATATGTAGTGTGAAAATATGTGTAGTATGTTTAAAATATGTGTAAGATGTGAAAATATGTGTAATATGTGTAGCTTATAAAAATGTTGGTTAAGTGAAACAAATTGACTCACATGTCACCCAAGACCCAACCCAACCGAACCCATTAAATATGAGTTAATTTTTAACCCATGACCCATTGAACCCATGACCCATTTGACCCAACCCAACTAGTTAAAATAATAGGCGGGTTGGGTTGGACCCGCGGGTCATGGGTCAAGATTGCCACCCCTACTTTCTATCAATAGATAGATATATTGAGAAATGGATATTAATTTGGTTTCAAGATCTATAAAGAAGAGAGATCCCTAAATATCCATTTGAAAAAAGAGATGAATATCTAGGGCGAAGCCAATTGAAGGAAGGGCGGCTAAGGCATTCCCTTTATTGAAAACTAAAGCAAAAGGGGACAAAGTTTACTTTGAAAAAAGGGGCTAACAATTTAGATTCTAATCTTAGTAAAGGCATAGAGGAACTAAAGGAAAGCCTTTTGACAACCTTACTAATAGAAAAGAGGATGTGCTCAAGCATGTTGAGAAAGCTTGTAGTTTAGGGGCCCTATACAGGGGGCTAGTGCGCAATGGTTTTCTCTTATAGAGGCTCGCTTCTTCAAGTTCCGTTTGCTGCTTTTCATTTTGATAGGAGTAGATGCTTGCTGCTTGCCCGCTGTCTACTAAATAAGCAATCGCTGCCCGTTCGGCCCCTATCTTTAATCTTAAGTAAAGTGAAGTAAAAGAAATGAAGTGAACAGTCCAACCTCTTTGTTTGAAGCTTTGCCATGAATATTCATATGTTAAAGCTTTGTTTCCCCTAATTCTGAAACACAACAATCGGTAGACATTTTTCTATACTAAAGGAAAAAGCTTCTCTTTTATAGCGGTCATAGGGAAGTTTCAAAATATCTGATCGTAGATAGATATTTAAACCTGTGCAGGGGTAGGGACGGATGTAGCCAAGTGGATAAAGAAGTGGATTGTGAATCCATCACATGCGGGTTCAATCCCCATTGTTCGTCCATTAACAAATGGACTATTTGTTTCAGAGACACAAGACAAACCTAAAAATCATTTTTATTTTTCAAGTAATCTCGAGGTTTTCAAACGCATCCAAGCAATTAGCATTCGATTGGAACATAGAACACATAGATTTGCCTAGCGTACTTGGATTAGGCTCCTGCTTGCTGTGAACACAAAGAATCTGGACATGTGCTGAAATGCCTTGTAAGTAGAGATAGAAAGCAATAAGAACTAGTGGTGGGAAAGCCTCCCCTAAGAAAAGAAGAAAGAAGAAGTAAAAGAGTATAAGAATATTGGCTGTTGCCCAACCCATAATTGATTCTATAAGGAAGTTTACTACCACTGCATCCTACGTTGTCCTTGAATTTGTTGGCTCACAGTTGTCTTCCTTCCTTTATATAGCAGCTTGTTCTTCCTCCTTTCTCTTACAGTAGATATTCAATCTCTTTCACTAGCTACTTAATGTCCTTCTTTCAAAAACAACCTAAACTTTTTTGTCCACCCTTCTTTTTCCATGGGATGCCTAAAGGTTCATACTTATACTCCACTAGCAATTTTGTCAGGAAAGGCTGCGTGGAAAAGAATATCACATTGTCGCTGCAAGTGCTTGAGAATGAGTTCACGTAGTTCTTCTTACAGTAAGAACTACAATTGAATTAGATCTTTTAGCAACAAGAGTTCTTGGTGGAATCTCCTTTGCTATTCTTGGTAAACTATCCATAAAAGATGTTGATTCAATAATCGGTGCATGTGTTCTCAAAAGCACTCCCTGGAGAGTGGTTTTTTATGGACTTTAGATCATCTTGTGACCTCTACTCATACTTATGTCGCATGTAAGGTGTAAAATCCTTATTGTCCAATCCGCTCACAGCTGCCGATTCTATAATCGATGCATTCTTTGGTATATGTTGCATTGAGGCCCAGTGTTTACCATCTTGCTAACTTATTTTGGAGAAACCTTAAGCACAAGAGTTTTAATGCTCTCATTGATCTTTCCAAAACATCAAAGAACTCCTTATTGCATTGAGTAGAAGCCGAGATATACTCTTTTGAAATTTACATTATGTTCTGGCCAGTTTTGCTTGTCTTCTTGCATGGTTAGCGCGGGCGATTGCTTGGTTACGCCATGCAATTTTGGTGCAGTTTTTCACAGCGTAGGTTGATGCTTAACCATGCCAATATGCCCTATTCTTGCTGATTTTTGCTCCTTTTTAGGCTATTTTGTACATTTCTCTCACTTGAGCTCTCATTTGGTCCCTCTTACCTAAAACAACACACAAACCAACATAAACAACATAATTTACTTGAGAACTAAGGCACATTCATTATGAAATAATGTAAATAAGTTGATGATTTGCCAACTTATCAAGTATGGTTAATGCTTTATTTTTCCCACTTTAGCAATCCCATAATAATAATAATAAATATATCGTGGAAATATTCAAAAACGCATTGATTTTGACTTTGTTTTGGTGATTTTTTTTACACCCACGTCCATTGTGAATATGCATTCTAGTGAATATTGTAACATTGGTAGGAGGAGGAAGCTTTGCAATAACATCAATCTTAGCCCGATCAACCTCAATCCCTTTGCTGGAAATTTTATGACCAAGCACAATTCCCTCTTGAACCATGAATTGACACTTCTCTCAATTAAGTACTAGATTGGTGTACTAGCTTCATGCAAATAAGTCGATAAGAAAATGCTCTCTAAAATGCTCTCTAAAATTTACCTAGCTAACTGAAAGTGTTTAACCCAGCGGTTAATACTTTACCTTTTAGATTTGTCTCTAACGGTAACACTTCGATACCTGATCCCCACTAGGTTAGCCGCCCATGGCGGAGGTGGAGGCCCCTCCTCCACCACCTCTGTTCAAATCCGCCCTAGGCCGACAATCTCCTCAAGACCTAAACATTTCCTTCTCTTCCATACAACAAAAGAAGCCCCTCTCCTTGCACAAAGAAGAACCTGCCCTATTTCTATCAGAAGACGAGAAGGAGATGCTTGCAGCCCCATTTCAATGGACCCTGGTCGCAAAATTTTCTTGGGGTCGTCCGTCCATGGCCAACCTCAGGAAGGAAATCCTAGCTGCCGCCTTCCTTGGAGAATGCCACACCGGGCTATTGGATAATCGTCACGTTCTCCTCAATTTTGACAAAGAGCAAGATTTTCAGAGACTTTGGCTCAGGAAAACTTGGCACTTCAATGGATTTGCTGCACGCATCTTCAAATGGACAAGGGATTTTGACCCTTCGTTCGAACCCTCGATTGCTCCTGTTTGGATTCGGTTCCCTTTGCTCCCTCTGCACCTTTTCCACAAGGAAACCTTGTATTCTCTGGCATCTGCAGCAGGGAAACCCCTCAAACTTGACGCCGCCACAGCCTCTTCTACAAACCTTGTGCGCCCAAGCGAAGCTAGAATTTGCGTCGAAATGGATGTGATGAAGCTAATTCCTACGAGAATCTGGATAGGTAATAGGGCTAATGGCAAATGGCAGCCTCTCGAGGTGGAAGAGAAACCTGAGTATTGCTCCAAGTGCAAAAAATTGGGGCACGATTTAAAGAACTGCAATCCTCAAACTCAGACAAAAATCCCAACTGGTAAGATTCCGCAAAAGCTAGCTGCTCAGCCCCCGAAGCAGAACACTCAAGAATGGATTTTGGTGAAGAAAAAAGGATCTCTAGCCCCGACCGGTAAAGCTACCCAACCAGTAAGAATGGAGATTCTCCCAGAAACTCAGTCCAAAGGGAAAGAACCACTAACTGCCGTTGCTCCACTAGCCGGCTCCCATTTTGACATCCCTGAATCCTCTAAATCGACCACGTTTGCACTGCCTCAACAAAGCCTTCTAAGGGACAATAGGGCCCTTACAGTGGTCTCAACAGATCATCAAGACGCCACTCTTGCTCCTCACAATACCTCGGAGTTGATAGGTGCTCAAGAGGACTCCTGTCTATTAAAGGCACCAAGCCTCTAGAATCGAAAAAGCTCCCCTGAACTTGATCCAAAAGTTCCTCAAGAAGCCTTATCAGATCCCAATCAAGTAGAAGCACTAGTAATTGAGGATGTAGAAGCCCAAACTATAGCCCCTAATCAAGAGGACACTACTTCCAAAACTGATCTAGATACAATCCCCCCCGTCGCTCCCCAAGAGGTATTTCAGCCAAATAATTCTGAGCAAGGGAATGGATATCACCCACTGAACGAGGAAATCTCACAAGCTGATCCCCAAACAGGACATTGTACTCAGGCCTCCCCTACTCCCCCCATTAATCAGGTAACCTACTCTCAGTTCCCCTCTTTTACTCTTCCAAAGGTGGCTTCTAGTGTAAACGTGCAGGAAGTTGACACTTCCTCAGACGAAGACATGGAGGTCCAAGGGCCTATTTTAGCCCAGCCCCCTAAGGAGATCATACTGGAGGCCCCCAATGAAGCATACCCCAAGTCATGGGCGAAATTCCCATCTCAAATAACGACGAGAAGTCAGGGTTCAGGTACTGCCTCCTTGAAAACCCCCTCCATTGATTAATCTGCTATACTGGAATATAAGGATCATAAATAAAGCTCTAAACTTTAGAAAATTGAAAAAACCTGTGTGCCAACATAAATGTGATTTCCTAGTTGTAGCTGAACCTTTTGCAAACTCTAAGAAAATGGATATAGTTAGGAAAAAACTAAACTTTGATCAGGCCGTAAGTAACTTCTCCAACTCTATGTGGATCATGTTTAGATTTCTTTTCACCTGCACTATCCTGGAAAACACTCTGCAGCACATTTCTGTATCTATCACACATCCTGCTTTACCCTTTCCCCTATTATTCTCCAATATTTATGCCTGCCGCTCAGATTCGAACAGGAAAGAACTATGGAACTCCCTTGCTGCACTTAGATCATCAAACATGGCCTGGCTACTTTGGGGGGATTGGAATTGTATAAGATTCCGTGAGGAAAAAGGGGGGGTAGACCTTTTTCTCAGAAAGAAGCATTGGATTTCTCTGAATTTGTAAATGTCCAGGACCTCACTGAAATTACCTCCTACGGGGCTAAGTTCACGTGGTGCAATAACAGGGAGGGGAGGGCTAGGATTTGGAAAAAATTAGATAGAGGCTTTACTAATTCTGTTATGCTGAACAGTCCCTTTTCCTGCTGTATAGAACACCTAGCTAGAGCCCCATCGGATCATGCCCCCTTATAACTGAAAATAAATAAAAAACCACCATGCCCTGCGAAGTCTTTTAAATTCCAGAATTTTTGGTTGACCCGCGAGTCATGTCTTCCATTGATTAAATCAGTCTGGGAGGGTCACTTCCCTGGAAACCCCATGAGAAAATTTTGCTCAAAACTCAAAGCTGTGAAAACAGCCCTAAAATCCTGGAATAGAGAGATATTTGGTGACATATTTTCTAATGCTGAGATTGCTGAAAAGGAGCTCCTGAGACTTGAGAAGGAGGATGAGACATATGGGGTCCCTAGGGAATCTCTAAACTTAGCAAAAGCCAACCTGAACCTCCAGCTAGGTAGACAGGAACTTTTCTGGAAACAAAAAACCAACACCAAGTGGATGGCTGAGGGGGATCGTAACTCTAAGTACTTCCATTCAGTAGTTAGGCAGAGACAGGCACGATCTTATATCCATAAGATTCAGGACCAGACTGGAAACTAGATAGAAGGTAAGGATCAAATTAGTGAGCTAGCCATTGACTACTTTTCTAGCCTCTATTCCTCTGAACCTAATAACCTGATCTTGAAAGCAGACCTGATCCCCAATATTCTGACAGATAAAGATAGAGGTTTCCTTACTAGAATCCCTGAACTGCCAGAAATCCACCAAACTATTTTGAGTATGGATAAGGAAAGTGCCCCTAGCCCTGATGGTTTTAATGGCCTATTTTTCTTCAAAGCCTGGGACATTATTAAAGAAGATCTTCTACATCTTATCCAACACTTTATAAATGGGAGAGAATTACCAAAGGCAATCACGGCCACATCTATAGTGCTGATCCCAAAGACACACCACCCGGCTGCTCTCCGGCAATTTAGACCTATCAGTTTATGTAATTTCATAAACAAGATAATATCCAAATTGCTAGCCAATAGGTTAGCCACTGTCCTGCCTCGCCTTATATCCGAAAATCAGAGCGACTTCGTTACGGGTAGAAACATTTCCGATAGTTATTTACTAGCTAGTGAATTAGTTTCAACAATCCCTAGGAAAAGAAAGGAAGGGAGCATGGTTCTCAAATTAGACATGAAAAAGGCTTACGATAGGATAGAATGGGATTCTTGCTCCAAATCATGAGACTTATGGGATTTGGGGAAATATGGATAGACATAATGTGGAGACTTCTTTCCAACGTTTGGATGTCTATTCTAGTGAATGGTTCCCCTAGGGGCTGGTTTAAATCATCTAGAGGCCTTAGACAAGGAGGTCCCATCTCCCTCCTGTTATTTATCCTAGGAGCTGAATACTTATCGAGGGACCTTAATGACAATGGTCCTAAGGGACTAGACTTTAGAGTTCCCAAAGGATGCCCTAAGGTGACTCACCTCTCGTACGCTGACGACATGATTATCTTCTCTTCTTCTAGTCCCCAAACAATTAGATCGGTTTTGAACAAACTAAAACACTATGAAGAGGTTTCAGGCCAAAGGGTGAATCACTCCAAGAGTTGCTACCTGGTTGACAATAACCTCCCTTCTGCTAGGAAACACTTGATTGGCAGGATTACAAAATTCTCCAGAGGTTCATTCCCATTCCTTTACCTAGGTATTCCCATTCACTATAAGAGAGTCCCAGCTTCCTCTTATGGCTGTCTAGTTCAGAAAATTGCCCAAAAAATTCAGGGTTGGAGTTCTAAGTTTCTCTCTATGGGAGGCCGAATTACCTTGATTAAAAGCGTCTTATCCTTCCTTCCCTTATATACAATGATGAGTCTCTACCCCCCTAAGAAGTTCATCCATCAAATTGAGTCCCTCATGGCCAATTTCCTATGGTCTGCTTCAGATAGGAAATCAAATTATTATTGGATTAGTTGGAAGACTTTGTGTCTAGATCAAGACGCGGGAGGAGTGGGCTTTAGAGACCTCAACTCTGTTCTTGAGGCTCAAACCTACCGCATGTGGTGGAAGTTTAGATAGAAAAATTCACTCTGGTCCATGTTTTTATGGGCGAAATACTGCACTCAGTCCCACCCTCTTCACTGTCAGATTAAAAGGGGTCACTCCAGCATTTGGAAGAGATTACTAGCCCATGGTAAAAAGACTGATGAACACATCCTCTTCCAAGTGGGTTCTGGAGAATGTAGCTTGTTTTTTGATAGATAGAGGGAAGAAGGCAGCCTTTACAATACCCTAAACCTATCAGGTGATCAGAAAATTAAGGATGTTCTTGGGCCAATGGGCTGGAACTTCCAAAGATTATCAGACTTCTGTCCTCAGGTCCCCTATTCCCTTTTCACTGATTTGCCCCTAAACTTGTCTGATAGACCAGACTCCATAGTGTGGACTCTAACTGATAATGGCTCTTTTAGCATGAAAACTGCATACCAGATAGTCAAAGGCCCCCGAGCTTATGTTTTCCCCTTCTCTAAATTCCTGTGGGACCCCCTTATCCCAATCAAAGTATCTTTTTTCATGCTGAGATTAACTCAATATAGACTCCCTATTGGTCATTTGCTCCACAGAGTAGGCATCATTGGACCTAATTGTTGCCCCTTCTGTTACTCACAAGAGGAAACAATAAATCATATCTTTAATTCTTGTAAGTTTGCTGCTCAGATTTGGTACATTATGGGAGCTGAAGTTGGCATTACTTTCCACTCTCTTTCACTATATAGCAACCTCTATGCTTGGTGGAACTGTGAGAATAAGTCTGTAGTATTCCATTTTCTGAAACAAATTATTCCTTCTCTGATTTGCTGGTTTATCTGGAAAATGAGGAATAAAATTGTATTTGAAGATGCTAGACCTGATCTCAATGTAGTTATTCAGAACATCTTTAACATGACCAAGAGTATCATCCATCTAAAATACAACATCAAAGATCTACAGCAGCTGGACTGGAGCTGTTTCTGGCTGTCGGTCCCCAAAATCAGAAGATCAGTGAAAATTTATTTCATCAAATGGAAACCCCCTGACCCCCCTGTTATCAAGATAAGTATTGCTTCTTCTATTGCAGGTGATCAATATCAGGCTACAGGACTCGCGAGAAATGCTGCAGGTAGGCTTCTCTTCCTAATTCCTTTATCTAGATGTTCTCACCAGGACTCTATTCTGCAGATGGAGATGAACTACTGCCTGGAGGGAATCAGGATGAGCAAACAATTAGGCTTTCATGACATCACCATTGAGGCTAATTCTACAGCCCTACAAAAGGCCCTCAACACACAAAATAATTGGAGGACTAGGAAGTGGGAGGCTCTAATCCAGCAAATCAGAACCCAAGCTAACTTCGCATGGATCCCCAAGGCTGCTAACAGAGTAGCATCATACCTGGTGCTGCACAACTCTCCAGATCAAAACATGCCTGAAAGCCTCCTCAAATATGACAGATCAGCACTCCCAATTGTTTCCAAAAAATGCAGCAAGCTCTACTTTCTGGCCTAATCAGATCAGCTCGACCTCTCCTCCCCTGATTGCCCTCCTTTCTGAGATGAAGTGCAATTGTCTCACCCACTCTGACAGGATTTCAGCTTCAGTAAACAGCTGCCCGAGGTCCCTAACACTTCACTTGCTACAGGCCATATATTCAGTTCCCCAGAGTCCGCAAACCTCTACCAAAAGGCCTGCGCAAATTAAGCTAATTCCTTGCAAGCTCCCCTTGTTACAGAACCACAGCTCCCTTCAGCTGCTTCTACGGATCCACCACAGGCTGCCTTGGACCAAATCTGCTACATTGCTTCAATCATTCAAGTGGTCCTTGAGAAGTTCCCGACACTCAATTGCCATCCCTCAAGCTAAGGACCAAAGTTGCAGAGTCAAAGGGCTAGGACAGCAGTTGATTGGCCTTATTAAAATTGGGTCGCATCAACTGATTTTGTACAGAGAATTAACCAAAGCCTCCATGTTTTTGTTGTTAATTTTGTGCATAAGTAGAAGGCCTCCTCTTTTGCCCATTAACTCGACTGTAAATTGTTTATGGACTCGACATTTCAATAGCCTACGTAAAAGGAGTAGTACTCCTCTTTTGTGCTCTCCGCTTGATCACATCTCCATTAGGCTTGTAAATGGAGTAGTGATCAAGATGGCATATTTTTGTAAGGGTGATTTTAGGGTACGTCCATCACCCAATTCACATATTAATACAAGTGGGAGTGGCATCCCACCGTCCGAAGGCGTTGCCATTTAAAAAAAAAGAATATTGCCAAAAACAAGTGAAATTTGAAATTTTCACCAAACCTTCATTTTTCACAGGTTATAACACGCGTATTTTGGTAAAAAAATGGCAAAGTAAAAAAACGTGTTCATTTTGGCTTTTTCCTTACTATTTTTTCACCACATCAATTTTGAACATGCATCCTTGTGAACGATATTAAAAAAAATAAAATTTAGATTTGTTTTTAACCAAATTTCCATATTTCATAGGCTATGACATACGTATTTTGGCCAAAACGGTAAAATTTAAAAACGTGTTGATTTTGATTTTTGTTGTACTGATTTTTGTGCTCAACTCGATTCTAAACATGTATTCTAGTGAATATTATCTTTTGAATACCATTTATCATCTTAGGCTCCAAATCCATCAGTAAAGCTCGAGGTATATAGTGTTGATCATTAGCTTGATAGAAGAACACATATTTCCTGTCACATCCCTAAGTAACAAAGTCTGCAAGAATGGAATCTTTGCTAATGCCATGTTCAAGACAAAGTTGTTTCCAAAACTCCATACCGACCTGATTCCCACATTGACCTACTTGAAGAGTGATGGTTTCCCTTGGCATTTTTTCCTTTTTTTCTCACTTAATCGGATAAAGAAAAAACACAAAAAGAAGTGTTAGGGTTTTAGTGGGATTTGGGAATTGAAGCAGAAAAATGAATTGCTTTTCCTTTCTTTGTTACTTTTTGGACGACGACGATGATGACACAGTTTGAGTGTGTGTGGCAAGGACAAGTGGGTTTTGAAAATGAGAAGGTTATTTGCAGGCTTCTTTGCAGTTTATGGGTTGATCTAGTGAATACTATCTTTTTTTTTTGAAAATAAAAAGGATTTATTAAGAGCAAAAGGAGGTGGAGAATACACCCAAAACCACCATTACATGATTAAAGCGATTAAAAGAGGAGTACAACTCCTTTACATGAGTTAATAATCTTAAGATTACAAACATGATTGATTTTCACATCACAATCATGAGTGGGATATATAGTTTGAGCTTACTCAATTGGAATACACTTCCTAACTAAGATTATGAATAAACGAAACCATTAGGCGGTGACAAAAGCTTGTCAAAAGTAGTTGCTCCATTATCCACTAAATTCTGCATTTGTGCCCAAACAAAAACAACACACTTCCAAATGAATAGCTCCATTCTACTTCCACTCTTCCACCTCAGCAAGACTTATAACTGCAGCAGACATCCAAACACCAGCGCAGCATTCATCACATGTACTCATCGCCACCACAACAACTATCATGCGGACCATCAGAACACTAAACCCCAACAAGACTCACAATCACTACAGCAGACTCACAAACAAAAAGCTCACCATCACAACTGTCATACGGACCATCACTACACCATTTTCAACAAGAAGCTCACAATCATAACTATCATACGGACCATCAAAAACATCAACCTCAAAGACTCACCAAACTACAGCAGATATCCCCTTACAACATTTATGAACATGATTCCGAGCACAGAAGAAACAACCACATCATTCATCACATGTACACACCTCATCCACAACAATTTCAAAAAACAGGGACACATTACATCTTGCTACTTAAACATCATTTTCAGAATACCAGTCTAAAATTTTGCTTCTAATTTCATGTTTTTTCTTCTTTCTTTGAGAGTTCTGTTTTTCTTTTTTCTGGTAGATTTTTTGTTTAGACAGGTTCTTGATTTTATACCTTTTTTCAGATGTTTGCGCCTGCTCTTCAATTTTGATATTCACTTTGATTGATGGCTGTGTCTCATTGAGCATCACCTTGCCGTGATGATCAATGATCCATGCTTGATTACTAAGAATATCAATGTTTTCCTCATTCCAATCTGTATGCAAATTTGAGCAGGAATCTGATCTATAGATGCAAGAGGATATCGGATTTCGCACCAGTGCCTGCTCCTTCCCACTAATGTTCTCCAGAAATCCATTGTCCATATTCCCAGCTTCTGCCACTATCAAATTCTGGTTTTCTTGAATTGACTCCTCTTTGATCACCAGAGGTTTTTCCTCAATCGAGATGTTTCGGTTCACTTCCTGCATCTTCTTGTAATCGTTGCCGGTATCGGTATCAGGAGTTCGAGCCTTCTTGGACATTGCATCGCTTTCCTTTTGAAATTTTTTTGAGACTGCCTTGTGACATTCAGATTTAGTGTGCCCCAAATGTGAGCAGCAAATACAAAACTTTGGCATATTCTTGTAGATTAAATTTTGCCAGAATCCTGTTTCTCCGTCTTCAATCCATATACGCTGCGGCGGAGGTTTGTTCATGTCAATTTCAATGCAAATACGAGCGATACTTGGCCTTGAGATTGCGATTGTTGCAACATCCAGGGTAATTGGATCACCCACCGCCGTTGCAAAGGAAAACAAGAAATCTTTGTGAAAAAGATGACACGGCAAATGCGGAAGAGCCGTCCATACAGGAGCCTTGAGTTTTTGAGAGGGTTCCGATCGCCATCTTGATCCGATGGCCATTCACGAACCAGGATCCTTTAGCCCAGATTTGGGTGAAAACCTCCTCCGAAGAACATCTGATGAGGACCGTCTTCGGATTTAGCATTCCAATTTTGACCTTGCTGGAAAATCCACCAGTATTGAAGAAATTTCGGATGTCATCCAAATTCAAATTCGCATTGTAGAAATTTCCAATTAGAGCTTTGCCAAAAACCTCTAGCAATTCATTTTTGGCCTCTTGAGAGATGAAAATCGCCGGTTCGCCATTGAGAATTCCTTCTTTGAACTTTGCTGTCTTCTCTTCTCGTAGGGTTTCAGCCATGAAAATGATTATTTTTCGGGACCCTTCAGCCGGCGGCTGAAGGGCCAGCCTAACTGATTTCTTGCCTGTCGATCCGTTACGGTTTTGGATCAAGGGTTTAGCAATCAATTTTTTGATAAGGAAGAAGAGGATTGGATTTAGAGAGAAAAACGTCATCCTATTGCAATTTTCGTGAGTTAGTGAAAATTAAAATTTTTACAAAACTTCCATTTTTCATAGATTACAACACACATGCTTTGGTAACAAAATGGCAAAGTGAAAAAACATGTTGATTTTCTCTTTATCCTCCCTTTTTTTACACACCTTAATTGCGAATATGCATTCTAATGAACGGTGCTAAAATAAGTAAAATTTAAATTTTTCACCAAATTTCCATTTTTCATAGGTTATAACACACGAATTTGAGCCAAAAATAGCAAAATCTAAGAACGTATTGATTTTGACTTTTTTGTGGTGCTTTTTTTACACTCATCTTGATTGTGAACATGTATTCAAGTGAATATTATAAAAAAGGTGAAATTTAAGGCTTTGTTTGGATATACCTTTAGTTTTGATATTGAGAAAAACGAGATTTTAATTTGCATTTTATAAAATATTAAATGTGAATTTGGATAATGCTTCATGTTTCCCACTTTAGCAATCCCATAATAATAATATTAATAGGGAAAACATTGCCCATTTTATTGTTGAAAGGGAGAGCAGCAGAGAAAACAAAAGCAATTAAATGTGATACATTTAGGAATGTGTAAACAACAATAAGGAAAAACTCAAAATCAACATGTTTTTGTACTTCGACATTTTTTATAAAAATATGTGTGTTATGATCCATGAAAAATGAAGGCTTGATGAAAATTTTAATTTTCGCTTTTTTTTACAATTTTCACTAAAGTCCCACTTTGAGGTCTATTGTAAAGGAGGGGTCCTCCTTATTTAAATTTTTTTTTGTAGTGATGGTATTAGGGTATATCCACCATCTCCAAAAACTATCAATAAAACTAAGTGTAACTCCCTCCCACGAATGTGAGGTTATATCAAATAAAAAAAAGACAATATTCATTAGAATGCATGTTCACTATCGGGGTGTGTGCAAAAAGTGGTACAAAAAAGTCAAATCAACGTATTTTTAAATTTTTGCTAATTTTTAACTTGAATGCGTGTGTTATATCTCATGAAAAATGAAATTTTGTAAAAAAAACTAAAATTTACTTTTTCTGACCTTGTTCACAATGATATATGTTCACTATTGATGTGGTTGAAAAAATAGTTGGGAAAAAAGAAAAATCAATTCCTCTTTTGACTTTGCCAATTTTTTTTACCAAAAGATGTGTTACAATTCGTGAAAAACGGAGGTTTGACAAAAATTTTAAGGTCTGTTTGTGTAGGCCTTTTTAGCCAATTTCTCATTTCATTCCAAACATGTTTGTTTATTTTCAATTCTCAAAACAAAAATTTCAAACTTCATTAACCACAAAACGAGAGCATTTTAACCATGTCAACATCTTTTAATGTTTTACATATTTTTATTTGTTTGAGTAGACCGATGGTAGTCAAATGTTGACTACCGTTGTTTAACCGCCTCTGGCCTGCCGAATTATGGATATTTGGCCGAAATTAGTACAAAATTCGGCCGATCAATAATGATCACGGAAGTCAACATAGGTTGACTGACAGCAGCCAACTTTTGACTGTCACTGTCAACCCAAACAATTTAATAATAAAATATTCTTATTTTAAACTTTATTTAAAAATATAATTCTTCTACAAAAAATAAATAAATAAATAAATAAATAAACTAATCAATTCAAACAGTCAATTCTCAAAACCAAAATATAACTTTTGTAAACCACAATTCGAGATCTTGTTTTTCCAATTCTCAAAGCAAAGTGCAGATCCAAACGGAGCCCTAAATTTCACTTTCTTTTTTTTTTACAATATTCACTGAAATGCATGATCACAATTGAAATTAGTGTAAAAAATATCACAAAAATAGGGGGCTTTTACCAAAATATTGTCATTTTTATAAAAAATTATAAAAATATTGATGTTTTCAAAAGTTTTCCAAAACTAGATAAAGTGAGGATGCCAACCTCGACTTTAAAAATTGTTATTTTAAAAAATGACCAAATAAGTTTATCTTATTTATAAATCCCAAAACTTTTAATAAGTTCATATAAAGACTAATTATTCTTTAATGAATATAATTCCGCATTGATCCCTTCGAGGCTAAGTATAACCTTAGTTTAAACCCGTCCATTTTTGGTATCAGAGCCATGTGCTCATAAAAATTTATAATTTCCTAATGGAAAAAGATTATAAACTCGTTTTCTTCTATGAAAAAAATAAGATGCATAACTTTGTTTTTCATAAACAAAATAAAGAATTATGGTTAACTATAGAAACTCTAATTATTGTTGGAATATTGAAAAAATTAATGAATATGAATATTATATCAGATATTAGAAAGATCATTTATGAAAAAATAATAAAAAACTTTGATTCTACAAATTCTGAAATAGAAATAAAAGAATTTGAAGAAAAAATATATTCTGAAACAGAATATAAATGGAATTCTGAAGATTGGCCTTGGTCAGATACAGAATAATAAAATAAAATGTATAGAAGAACTGCTTCAAAAGTTTATGAATCAACTAAAAAATGCTATGTTTGCATAGATCTTATGGAAAGAATACAAGATAGTAATAAAGAATTAAAAATAAGAAAAGAAAGATTTCAGGAAAATCT
Organism: Ophiorrhiza pumila; assembly: GCA_016586305.1. Classification (NCBI taxonomy): domain Eukaryota; kingdom Viridiplantae; phylum Streptophyta; class Magnoliopsida; order Gentianales; family Rubiaceae; genus Ophiorrhiza; species Ophiorrhiza pumila. Next base: position 11,546,091 of record BLIW01000008.1, on the reverse strand, counting down.
TATAGCTGGAATAAATTCAGAAGCCTTAAAAAGGCAAGAAATAATTATAAAAGAATTAGAATATGAGATTCTATATATGAAAAAAAAGGCAGACTTTCATGGAAGCCATGGATAAAATGAGCAAACTTAAATCCATAGAATTAATGCTTCTTAAACAAGAAGAAAATATAGAAAAATTAATCCAGTTAGTCAAAGGACTAGAAGTCAGGATTAATACAATAGAAATTATGGTTAAATCCGTAGAAGATCAAATACCTAATAAGGTAAAAGATAGTAAAAAATTCCAAGAAAACCAGCGAAAAGTTTTTGAAGAATTTTGGATGAAAAAGGCTCCAACAGGATATAGGCCATATGAAAAAGGAAGTTTAGATAAAATATTTTATTTAAAAGAAATGAAAAGAATTAAACAAGAAAAAATGAAACAAGAAGTTTCAAATAAAGAAATCAATCCAAGTTCAGAAGAAGAGATTGAATCAAAAGAATAAATGGATAAAGAAATAGAAGAATTAATATATTCTTTAGAAGACTTAGTAATTGAAGAACCTGTAAAGGTAAAAATGAATAAAGATACATCTGTAAAATTAGAAACAGATAAAGCAAGTACTTCTTCAGTACCGATAAATCAAGGAAGAACCTGTAGAGTTCAACCTGAAAAAGTAGCTATAGAATATACTTATTCACCTAGTGGAAAGTATATACCTAATAGACATTTGCCAGCAATAACAAGTTCTGGATTTAGATTTTTAAACCTTGACTGCAAGTTAGATACGTTAAAAGCTTTACAACAATGGGGACAAGATATAGGTCTCTATTTTTTGACAGATAAAACATCCAACTTTTCGTCAGAAGAAAAATATCAAATATGCCTAGCAGCATTAGATAGAAATGTTAAAAATTGGTATCAAGGAATAACAGATTCAACAAGAAATACAATAAGAGTCAATGTAGTCAGACATATGGAAAAATCCTTAACTGATGGAATTAGCACATTTGCTAACTATATAGCAGATGAATTTATGGGATATGATTGGAATACAAGAACAGATTCTTCCAGAATAGCTGAAAAACAAGAAGCTTTAAAGAAGCTTAGTCAATTACAAATTTGTAATATGTGTGATATTAATTCGTATATGTGCGAATTTGAAGAATATTATTATCAATACTTTGATAGTAATGAAGATATGTCAAAAATAGCTTATATGCTATATCAAAAACTGCCAGGTATATGGAGTTCATATTTTTTGACTCAGTTTTCAAAAAATCATGAAATAGAAGGATATTCTAATACTCTAGGAGCAAGGATAGTCTTCTTAAAAGAAAAATTATCTGATCTTTGTGCACAACAAAGAATAGTTTCAAAAGCTAAAAAAGTTAATGAAACTATATGTTGCAAAGAAGTAGAAGAAGTAGGCAATTGGGGATGTCATAAATCTACCAATAAGTCTAAAAAACGTAAATCAAAAAATAAGATTTACAAAAAATATAAAACATTCTTTAAAAAGAATAAAAACAGAATAGAAAATATTACAAAAGAAATAAACCAGATAAAGATAAAGGGAAAAAACCAACCAGTTGTAAATGCTATAACTGTGGTGAAGAAGGACATAAGTCTTATGAATGCAATAAAAAGAAAGTTAGAGTTTCAATAATTGATATAAAAGACATAGAATCTGAATTAGAAACTGTGTCATCATTTAATTCTGAAATGTCAGAAATATTTGAAGTATTTACTGAATCTGATTCAGAAAGAGTGAAATAGAAATCAGTAAAAAAGAAGAGGAAGATATCCTCATACAAGAAGAAGAAGAAACTATAGAAGGATACGCATTAAGAGCATCCTTTGATCCTTCTAGATATGAAAAGATTAGGAATCTAGAGTTAAATCTAAGAGGACCAAATCAAAACATATTAAGTCAAATAGGAAATGCTTTCAAAAGAAAGAAACATGTTTATCATGAATATATGGAAATTGAAAAGGTTACACCTATTCAAGAAACATCTGGAAACAGAAAATTGAATTTATTAACAAAAAAGACGGTAACAGATTTGTTAAATAAAATGCCTAAAGAAAAGAGAGATAAAATGCAATATGTTTATCTTGCAGGCATACAAATTCTTTGTAAATCAACTTTTCAAGAAGGAATTGACTGTCCTTTGGTCATCAATTTATCTGATGAAAGATTTACAAAAGCTTCAGATGGAAATCTTGGAATAGTAGAAGGCAATTTAGCTTACAAAAAACTACTTTTCACGTATTATCCAAAATATTGCATATCTTTAAAAGATAAAGATTTCAATGATGCCTTGAGTTTACATTTTCAAATCTTAATAAAAGGATTTTTTAAACCAGGCAATCATATAATGAGCATATATTATTGTGCATTGTATAGTATTACTAATTCAAATTATGGTAGTATTTTTGATAAAAAAACCATCAGTTGAATTAGATAAAGAATGCCTAGAAATAGGAAATATTCTAGAACCAACTAGAAATAATTTAACTATCCCAGATAGTTATTCAATAGAATATGGAACTTCTAAGAATTTAGAAGAAGGAACCTCAAGAGATATAGTCTCATATAATAAAAATAATATTGTAATAGAAAGAGGAAGAAAAAGTTATTCTTCACTCAATATATCAAGAAAAGAAGACACACCAAATGACTTAAAAGTTTTTGGTAAATATTTTAATGGTAAAAATTGTGTCGAAGGATATAACATTCTTATAAATCCAAAAAGTGCACAAAATCATTTTAACAGTTATTTTGTTGCAGGATTAATAAAGAAATATAAAGACACACACAGACATATATCAAATGATGAAAATGAAAACAATGAAATCGTTAAAGTTTCAATAACTTTTCAAGAAACCAAATTTAACATCAATTGTTATTTGGATACTTTAGATGGAAAACAAAACCATCATATAATCCTAGGAAGATCATTTCTAGAAAGTCTAGATGATTTTTCTGTTGATAAATATGGTATTGAGATTTCTTTTGCAGGAAAAACTATTTTCTTAGAAAAGGAAAATGCCTAGCGAACAGAAATTTTCTGTAAGTATTTTCGTAGAAGTCACATGTAACGAAAAGAAAGTTCTCACGTGTGCTCAGATTGATACAGGTGTAGAAATAAGTTTAGGAAAAGAATTCCTATTCAAAAATTGGATAACCAATCCAATAAAAGTCTTAATGCAAGGAGTAACAGGTGATAAGCACTCCTTAGACAAGGTATGTTTTAAACCTGAAATTATATTAGGAAGCAAAATAGTAGCTATAAAACAGCTATATGCTTATGAAGGATTAGATGTCGATTTACTGTTAGGAAATGACTTTGTCCAACAGTTTCAGACATACAATCAAACAATATATATGATTAGTTTAAAAACCCCTTGTGGACATTGGATACGCACTTCACGAATTCATAATCCATATAGAGTTCAGCCAGCACTGCGTGGTGATGAATATGAAAGAATTTGGTTACATACAAACCAGATAAGAAAGTTTAAAGTTAAAATGCTAGATATAGACAAAGTTAAAGATCTGATAGCTAGCAATTATGGAGAAAATCCTATAGCAAAATAGGATATAAAAAGAGAATTAGCTATAATAGAGCTAAAAGATCCAAATATTATCATTAGGGTTAAACCAATGATATATTCTGAAGAAGATAAAATTGAGTTTAAAACTCAAATAAAAGAATTACTTAATTTAACACTAATTAGAGGAAGTAATAGCCCTCATAGCTCGCCAGCTTTTATGGTTAGAAACCATGCTGAAGAAAAACGTGGAAAAGCAAGAATGGTTGTTAACTATAAAGAGTTAAATAAACATAGTATTTTTTATGGATATTTTCTTCCAAACAAAAATAATTTAATCAATTTAGCAAAAGGAAAGAAATACTTTTCTAAATTCGATTGTAAATCAGGATTTTGGCAAATAAAACTTGCTGAAAAATCTATACCTTTAACTGCCTTTAGTACACCTAATGGACAGTATGAATGGTTAGTGATGCCTTTTGGATTAAAAAATGCACCACAAATATATCAGAGAAGAATAGATAAAATATTTTCTATTTTCTCATACATGCTTGTTTATGTAGATGATATTCTTATTTGTTCTAGTGAATATCAGGAACACATAAAACATTTAAATGAATTTGCAAAAATTTGCATGCAAAATGGAATAATCTTAAGTCAGAAAAAGGCTGAAATTAGTAAAACTGGGATAGAATTTCTTGGTATGGTAATAACCACTAATGGTATTAAATTACAGAGTCATATATCTCAAAAGATATGTAATTTTCCAGATAAATTAAACACTAAAAAAGAAATAGAACAATTTCTTGGATGTTTAAATTATGTAGGAGAATTTATACCGCAACTAGCTAAGAAAAGGTCTTTGTTGCAAAAATTACTACGAAAAAATAATACTAGTGGATGGTCAGACGATCACACTGAAGTAATAAAATCTTTAAAGGAAGAATGTAGAGAACTTCCTAAACTAAGAATGCCTGAACCAGAAGATAATCTTATTTTACAAACAGATGCTTCTGATTTCTATTGGGCAGCTATTCTAAAAACTGACATCAATGAAATATGCAGGTACACAAGCTGTACATTTAATACACCAGAAGTTAATTATTCCACAAATGAAAAGGAATTATTAGCTATCATAAAAGGAATAAGAAAATTCTCTTTTTTCTTATTACCAAAACCCTTTGTGGTAAAAATAGATAATACTCAAGTTAGTAGTTTAATTTTTAATAAATTACCTTATGAACCTCAATTTAGAAGATTATTAAGATGGCAATCTTTGTTGTCTTATTATACTTTTAAAATTGATTATATAAAAGGAACTGACAATTTTTATGCAGATTTCCTATCCAGAAACCCCGAACATGGAGAAGGGTAAAAAACAACAATTGTTACAACTTTGCAGCTCCTTAGCTACAAAAATATCTCATCTAGATGAAAGCATTGTAGAGAAATCAAACATGTTATTCTCTATTAGAGAACAAACAATGAACCTATTGGATCAGCAAAAACAACTACAACAAGAGATGAACAGTCTTGTTGAACAACATGGAGAGATACTGACAGAATTTGCAGATCTCTATGAACTGGTAGAGAAGTTTTCTGACTCTCATGGAATGTTGGGTGATAAACCAACTTATAGTGGTGAATCCACTAAAAATAAAAATGTTGAATTCAAATCAGTATATGATGATTCTACCATTCACATGGAGGATCTTGAGAATATAAATCTCAAAACCAACAACGAACAACCCAGCTCTTCTGATACTGGAAAAATAAAGTTGTTCGGATAAAAGTATCTTTGGAATCAAAAAACATAAACGAAAAAGAGTATTATGAATTTGCCTTGCAGGTATATAATTTGAAAAATGGAGAAACCTTCTTTAGACTTGAAGGATCCAGTATATATCCAAGGATAACTACAATTGAAGGAGTTCCACCAAGATTCCTATATCAATTATTCAAATTCGGTTTCTGTGATCGAATTTATCCAAGCATGGAGTTAAAAGAATTTCAATTCTTTGATCCAATATTTGTTCAGAGCCTTGAAAATTATGCACAAGGTAAAAAGCTTTCCATTCGTGTGTACAGCATTGCACCGGAATATGATAAAGATGAAGAATACCCTTGCTTTAACCTAGTCCATATCGCCAAGCTTAAAGGAGATGTGAGCCTAAGAGTTAATGAACAAAACATGATTGTCCCATTCTTCAATAAAAAATGGGAACAATATAGACGAGCTATGGGAATAAAAGCTATAGCAGGAATAATGGAGACTTTCTCTGTAAAAAATTTCCAAGTTCTTGATAGTTCAGATAGCTGGATGATTATAACAGAAGGAGAAAACAAAAGATCACCAATTCTTCAAGAAAAGGTGAAAAAATTCAAAAACGACAAGTTCTATGGCAGACCCACTACTCTGTTAATGGCATGCAAAATGAGTCAGCATCAGTACTCACGAGATTCTTCACCGAAAAAAGACAATAGCATGTGAAAAAGTGGTCCAAACCACTACGCTCATAAAGCAACATGTGAAGAGTGGTTCCTACCACTATTGGAAGCAATTGTTGGAAAATGACAGCAATGGTCCACACCCATATGTAGAGATGGCCATTTTCACGGTTCCGGTTCCGGTTCCGGAACCGTGGCCCCCCTCAACCGGAGCGGTTCGGTTACAGTTCCAATTTTTTATGTTTGGAACCGGAACCGCCGGTTCCGGTTCCGGTTCCAAACCGTTAATTAAAAAAAAATTATATATATTGCCACGTCAGCAGTGGCTGAGTGGCAATCATGTGGCGCCTGCATAGCACGCGCCTGTAATAAAAAAAAAAATTACAGGCGCGTGTCAAACACGCGCCTGTAACAAAAAAAGAAAAAAAAAAGCAACGGTCAATTATTTGACCGTTGCTGTAGTAATAGTTGTGATAGTTGTGACCGTTGCCATGGTGGCAACGGTCCAAAAGAAATTGGTGAGGAACGGTCAAATAAATTACTTTTTTTGACCGTTCCTCTCAATTACTTTTTTTTTTATTTTTTTTGTATTAATCTTTTCTAATCTATAAATACCCCTTATTGTTTTCATTTTTCTCACACAATTTCTACTCTTCTTTCTCAATATTCTAATTCTCTTCATCTCAATTTTCTCAAGCATCAAAATTCTATAAAATTCAATTATATTTATTGTTTCTATTATAATTATTAGTTAAATTATTCATTATTGTTTTTAATATATTATTATTTAAATTTCTCATTCTAATTCTCTTCATCTCAATTTTCTCAAACATCAAAATTATATAAAATTCAATTCAATTTATTGTTTCTATTATAATTATTAGTTAAATTATTAATTTTTGTTTTTAATATATTATTATTTCAATTTCTTATTCTTTTTTAATCCGTTTGAATTTTTTTTTATAAAATGGATAGTTTTGGTTCTTCATCCCAACCAATTAATATTGGTAATGAATCACAATCAAATCGTCGTCCACCAACGAATCCAAAATCCGAAATGTTTGAGAAATATTTCACAAAAATTTTTGATGCCGATGGAGTTCTTATTAGAGCACAATGCAATTTTTGCGAGAAATCATACGCCTTCAAAATTGGGAGTGGATATGGTACACTAAACAAGCATTTGGAGAAAACGCATCCTCAAGAAATCGGCCTTCAAAAGTCACAAGCGCAATTAACCGGTTTTGCTCAACAAGGTTCTTCTTCTTCTAGTAATTTAAATTTATTTAAATTTAGTGATTCAAAATGGAGAGATGGTGTAGCTAGATTTGTTTGTGTACAACATTTACCATTTTCATTTGGTGAAAAACCAAATTTTGTGAGATTAGTACAAGAAAATGCAAATCCACAAGTTAAACGTGTTCCTAGAACAACTTTAAAACGTGATATTAAAAAAATTCATAAAAAAAAAAAAATAGCTTATCGGAATATTTTTTAAAATTAGATTCTCGTGTTTCAATATGTTCCGATATTTGGAGTGATCATTAGCAAATGAATAGTTATATGGGTATAACTTGTCATTGGGTAGATTCAAATTGGTTTTTACAAAAAAGAGTAATTGCATTTAGAGTTTTTAATGATTCTCATACGGCCATAAATATATCTAGATTAATTAGTATTATTTTAGAAGAATATAATTTGAATGATAAAATTTTTTCAATTGGTTTTGATAATGCATCGGCTAATAATGCATCTATTGTAGAATTAAAAGATATTTGTGCACCAATTTTAGGTGGGAAATTTTTTCATATTAGATGTGTATGCCATATTTTAAATTTATCCGTTCAAAATGGTTTAAGTGCATTAGAAATTCATATTAAACCAATTAAAGATGCAATTAAATATTTGAGTGGACATCCAAGTTTAATGAAAACATGGGGAAAATATTGTATACAACATGGACAAAAACCTAAAAGATTTAAAAAGGATGTTCCAAATCGTTGGAATTCTACTTATGATTTACTTTGTGATTCTTCTAAATATAGTTCATTGTTATGTAACTTTTTCATTGATAACTCTTGTCTTGGAATTGTATTATATCCTAATCATTGGACTTCTTGTTTAAAATTGTTAGAAGTTTTAAAAGTTTTTAAGGATGCTACTTGTTTGTTTTCACGTGTGTATTTTCCAACTTCTCATTTATTTTTAGTTGAAGCATGTAATATAGTTGGTGTGTTAAAAATGCACATAAATGATGGAACTTTGACGCAAAGTATTATTCACATGTTAGAAAAATGGTTTAATTATTATAGAGAAATTCCAATTTTATATTTAGTTGCTATTGTTCTTGACCCTCGTTTTAAATTTCAAGGTTTAGACCAATATTTGAAGTATTATTATAATACGTTACAAGAATGTTTTCCATTAGATCCAAATATTATTCAATTACAATTAAATGTAAGTAGATACATAAGTGAGACTAAAGATATGTTAAATGCATTATATGAAGAATATTCTTCTAATTTTCAATCTCAAGTTCCTTCTAGTAGTACCATTAACACTCACACTACTCACCATAGTTTTTCAACTGGATCTTCATCTTCGTCTTCCTTTATCCTTCCTGGTTTAGAAATGTTTCAATCGTTAAAAAAACACAAGGGTACTACTAGTACGGAACTTGAGATATATTTAACCACTTCTTTTGATTTTAGTGATAACAAGTATGAATGTGATAGTGTTGAGAACTTCCAAATATTGGAATGGTGGAAATCCAAGACAACGATGTTCCCCATTATTGCTTCGATAGCCAAAGAGATTTTGGCGGCCCCGACATCAACCGTAGCCGTGGAACAAGCTTTTAGTCAAGGTGGCAACATTTTGGACGAGACCCGATCGCGTATGAGCCCCATGTCCTTGGAGATTCAAGCTTTAGTAGATGATTGGACTAAAGCCGCATATAGAGAACAAGAACAAGACATAGAAGAAAATTTTGATTTAGATTTAGACGGTACCACCGATGGTAGCTCTACTTGTACAACTAGAACTAATTCACCGGTCACCGATGCCGATAGAGCCAATAATGACGACGACGACTATTAGTTTATTAAAATGAAGAAAAATATCATATTGTACATTTTTACATTATTGAAAATTTGAAATAATTTATTATGTTTATCAAATATTATAATTTCCATATTTTGCAATTGTATTATTCTACTATTCAAATTTAAAGTTTAAACCATCAAATGAATAAAATTTAGTAGTTTCTTCATTTATTAATTTCTAACTTGTAAATTTATGAATTAAAATCTTAACTTGTAAATTTTTCTATCAAATGAATAAAATTTAGTAGTTTATTCATTTATTAATTTCTAACTTGTAAATTTATTATTTAAAAATCTTAACTTGCGAATTTTTCTATCCAATGAATAAATTTTAGTAGTTTCTTCATTTATTAATTTCCAACTTGTAAATTTATGATTTAAAAATCTTAACTTGTAAATTTTTCTATCCAATGAATAAAATTTAGTAATTTCTTCATTTATTAATTTTTAACTTGTAAATTTATGATTTAAAATTTTTAACTTGAAAATTTTTATAAAATACTCTTATTCTTTCTATATCTTTCTTTCTCACTTATCTAATATTCATAATTCTATTATTTTAAAAAATTCATATATTACTGTTATTTTAACTACTATTCTAATTATGTTATTATATTATAATATTATACTAGTTGAATTCTAATTAACAATTCAAATATTCATATTATTTTTATATCCTTGAATTTATCTAATTTAATTCTTCCTAGTTCTATTATCTAAAAACTATATATTAATTAAGTTCAATTGTAACTATTATTATTATAATTATATTATTATGTTGTATTATTTGAGTTTGAAATAATAGTGGGATAAAAATCGAAATTCGAAACTAAAAATCGAAAAAACCGGAACCGGCGGTTCCGGAACCGTGGCCAAGGCTACCCATATGATAGTGGAGATAACCTTATCCAACATATCAAGTGGCAATGGAATCTTATCGTTGGACAACCAATAGAAGAGGAGGCTTATCTCTTAACGTGGATTCTCAAACGCGTTTGAAGGCCTATATAAGGAGAACATCCTTAGATGTTAGAAACAAGAGTTGTAAGTGCTAGAAACCCTTAACCGAGAGTGCTACACAAGCAATGAGTTTCTAAGTTCTCTTCTTTCCCATAGGGAAAATATAAGCATAAGGATGGGCTGATTAAAGCTCTTTTCTGTTGTAAATTAGTTTGTTCAAATTTAATAAAAGAACGTTTCCTTTCAGAATTGAGCCATATAATCTCATTGTTTTAATTCTTAGAACCCAAATCAGATTAATTTCTGTACCCAAGGGAGGAGCTGTTGCAGTCAGAGGAATCTATCAAGGACGAGAAGGCGTTGAGGCAAGTGGCCGTTAGCCGTTAAGAAGTCCAAAGGTGTGAAGATTCTGACGTCTTTAAGTGGAATGCCATTAATCATTGCCCGAAAGGTGAAGCCAAGAGGCTGATGAGGTTTTAAGAATGAGAGCAAACAACTTAAAGAAAGCGAGGTAAGACCCGAAGAATTTGAACTACTAAGATACAATAGATAGTGTTTTATTATGCTTTAATTATGCTTATATAAATACCTAGGGAATATAAAAAATAATCAAGTTAAAAATTTTGAAATATTCATGCTATTGTATAATTTTAAATAAATCTAAGGACTAAATATAAAATAAATAAATAGTGATAACAATATTTTGAGAATAATTCTCAAAACAACCATATTTTGGGAATAAAAACCCAAAATCACCATAGTTTGGGAAATAACCCCAAAAATAGTCAAAATCAACAAACTATTGAATTTTGCCGTTTTTGGCTAAAACAAGTTTGTTATAACCAATGACAAATGGAAATTTGTTGAAAAATTTAAATTTAACTTTTTTTTTATACCGTTCATTACAATGCATATTGATAATTAAGTTGTGTATAAAAACAAGTAGGAAAAAAAGTCAAAATCTACACGTTTTGTTTACTTCGCCATGTTTGACCAAAAAAGTGTGTTATATTATAACTAATGAAAATGGAGGTTTAAAATTTTACTTGTAGACTACAGGAACTCTTTATGCGAGTCTCTGATTATACACTACTAGGTTTGCAAATATTTTATGCCCCTGAAGACGACGTGCAACAAGCAGATGGGACACATTCTATGCACAAGATGAATTTAAAGCAATAGGCACATCTATTCTATATTCTAATAATAATGGATACTTTGAAAAGGTTGTTTTCCATTACCAAAACTTGACAAGAAGGTATAATTCCACAAGTTTATGCAGGCTTCGTTTAATGGTAATTTTACCCTCGGTAATCCTACAGGCATATGAACTTTGGACTTTGATTCATAGTAAATATGTCAGCAAATGACCAGAATCTGCTTAGGTCAGAATATGCCATCATAGTTTCATACTCCCTGGCCAGGTCAGGCTAGAAATCTATCCACAATAACAAAATTTGTGCTGTATATGCCATGCAAAAACTTAACACAACCACTGTAACATATTAGCTTCATATAAAAATTGGCAAGCAATCTACATCTGCCACAAAAGAGGACACAGCCCTACATTAACAATTTTAAGGTTAGGATTTAGAACCAATGGAACTGTGGGAGGTTGAATAATGAGTACTAAGTTTTAAAGACCACACTGTCACTAAAACAACTACTTACACCAACACTTGTTCAAGTTATAATATCTTCTATACCATGAAGATGCATCATCCACCATAGGCAAGATGCTACAAGAAAAAAAGTAAATCACCATTTCAAGGAAAATATGCACAATATCATCAGGTCAGCTCTAAAAAGAAAAGGTCAATAATAACAGTGCCTCCATAGAATATTAGAACCCTTTTGTGAAGAATCAAAGGAAAAAATATCATTCCTCGTTAAGAATCGCAATGTTGTTGCTGGAAAACTTCATCACTTACAAAGTTTCAGCCTTTTGAAAAACGATGATAATATTGATTTAGGATATGGTTTTGTAGCTATACAAGTTGGAATGTTCTCAGGCTGTTCAATCCAAAGCTTATGAGCAATACCACTGGAATTTAATTTTTCAGACAAACTAAGAATCTGGGCTTCACCCTTCACTTCAAGTGTAACCTGCATCGGAACAAGTAAATAAAACAACCAAATATTGAGTAAAGTATAAAAAAAGTTTACACTTCCTCCACATAAACAAAAATAAAAAGGAAAATTCTATTGAAACATTTCATCAAACAATTCAGGGGCACAAACTGGATCATCATAACGAACAGTTTAACACATAAAAATTCATCAATCCCACTAATAAAAATTCATCAATCCCACTTATAAAAACGCAAAACCCACCTCAAATAAATCAAATACAAGATAAAAAGTTTTTTTTTTTAAAAAAAAGAAAAGACTGCGCAGAGAACTAGCCTTGCGCATAACATCGAGATTGGAGGGGTTACAATAAAGGAGGGTATGAGGATCGTCTTTGAAAGAACATATGGCAGCAACGGAGGCATGGCAGCCCTGTGTGACTATACTCCCTAAAGGCCATGTGTCAATCAGGTCTCTCCGCAGAACCACGTATTGAATCAAAGGGTCTGATTCTAAATTACTATTGCCGGTATTGGTGTTGTGGTTGCTGATGGTGGTTTCTTTGGATACGGAAGCATCACCGGCGGATGCGTCCATTCTTTGGCTAAGCTTAGACGGAGATGGCGGAAAACTGTAGAGAGAGAATGGTGATGTGAGTCTGGATGTGAAGAGGCGGGAAGAGAGTATAGTCTGCATAGATGCCATTTTATTTTTCAGTACCATTGTGAAAAAGTTATGCAAGGAAGTTGCTGGAAAACGACATCGTTCCTGGTGCTATTTTACCATTTTAATTTGTTTAGGGAGAAAAAGAAGACTAGAGAAAGGCTAATGTCATTTTGGCCTTTCAAAGTGAGAAAAGAAATTTTTGGTTGGGCGTTTTGGTTTAAAATTAGGAAAAAGTTAATATGGGGTTGCATTTTGGGGAAGAAATATTTTTAACTTGTGTAATAATGGTTGAAATGATAAATTTTGTTTTCCTAACTTTTTATGTTGGATAATTTTTATTAAATAAATTATTTTTAAAAAAATGATGTTAAGTTACACTAATCACCAACCTCATTTAGGAAAGATTCTAGCTAAGGGTTTGTTTAATAAAAGTGAAAATTGACTGAATTTAAACTCTGAAATTTGAAAGTATTAAAATGTTAAATTTATTAATTTTTTATGTTTGAAAGTCAAACTAATTTCACATATGCAAATATAATATGTGAAAATATATAGTTTACAAGAATTTATACAGTATGCATAAATATATAGTGTATGTGTAAATATATAGAATGTGTAAAAATATTTGTAGTATGTATAAATATTTAGTGAAAAAATGTGTAAAACTATTTGTAGTATGTGAAAATGTATGTAATATGTGTAAATATTTATACAGTATGAAAATGTATGTAATATGTATAAATATGTATAGTAAGTTTAAATATATTGGGTATAAAAATATATGTAGTATGCGAAAATGTGCGTAGTGGGTGTAAATTTGTATAGTGCATAAAAATGTGTATAGTCGATGTAATATGTGCAGTGTGTAAAAATGTGACTAGTAAGTGTAAATATGTGTAGTGTGCAAAAATGTGTATAGTAGGTATAAATATGTGCAATGTGTGAAAGTTTTTATAATGTATAATTACATGTGTAAAGAAAATTTTAAAATCGTGTTAATTAAGTCATAATAAAAATATTTTAAAACTCTATAGTTGACCATGCTCTCAAAATAAGCAAATTAAACCCGATTTTATCGCTTAAAAACTATCATAATTTTGTTTGTATTTTCAAATTCTCTTAATCCATTAAAATGTACAATTTGTAGTTATCAAACAATCTTAAATGGTTTAAATCTGAATTGATTAATTTTCATACTTGATTAGAGTTATCAAACAAGCCCTAAATCGTCAAACATAAGAGCGAAAAAAATTAGAAAAAAAAAATGCCCTTATTCCTATGTTAAGCAAAGTTGCAAAATTTTTAGTTAGAAAATAAGATGTATATATGAATCATTTTGTTTTAAAATGAAATTTAGCTTGAAAATGAATAAACACATAGAGCCTTATTGCATCATTGAAAGTGAAAAAGTATTAATTCCACCCTTTAAGTGAAAAAGTATTAATTCTTTACCCCTGAGGTAAAGAATTATGGTTTGTTTTCATTTTTTTCCTTTTTAGTATAATTTTATATCTGTTTTTTTTTTTTCACATTTGTACGTTTTTATGGGGAAAGTGGGAGAGAAAACTCATAGATTAGTTATATGCTAACTTATATGCATGTTTTTTCTTATTTTAATTAGAGGTATTTTATATGTTTTAATATATGTTTTTATGTATTTTGTAAGAAGTTAGAACTTGGAGGTCAAGGGATCAAAAGGCACAAAAACTAGAGCAAAAAGAGCATGAAATACAATGAGTATGTTGCAGCACCCAGGCATCAAGAAACTAGTGTCATAGTGGTGAAGAAAACAAGGCTAGGTGTCACAGCATCCTTACTGCTGAAACTGCCATCTTTACTTTCTAGGCCTAAATGTTTCTCAATAATATAAGGACACTTTGGGAACGTTTTATGCACAATTCAAGGGTATTTTTAGTTTTCATGAAGAATAAGAGAAGTTAGTCTTATTTTAGAGTAGGTTACAGTAGAACACACTTTTTGGCATGTGTTTTCTTTGTTTCTTCTTTATTTTCATTTTGTAAACCCTAGTAGCTAAATAAGAGCATTCAAACTGTGTAAAACTTCTATTTTTAGAGTGAGATTGCATCTAATGAGAGATTCTTGACTTAGGAAAGAAGGAAAATGAACTATATTTTGTACCTCTATTTTATAGATTTATCTTTATAGATCTTTGATGCTTTTTCTTGATGCTGTGATGGCCTAATTGTCGTAGAAGTTATTTCAATAAAAATGCCTTAAGAAATTTGATGAAAATTTTTTGGAGATAAGGTCAAATATTATGCTAACTGAATCAAATACAAAAATACTCTAATTTTTCACACATTTAAGGTGCATCAAGAACCATCACTTTGTAGCAAATGAGGAGTTGAGGTTAAATCCACAGAGTAGAGATTAGGCCAAAAAAAATCGTGTGTAGTGTGGAAATGCAAATGAAGATGCAACGAAATGATACAAGGGAATGAAACCTAATAACTAAGTATGCAAATGAGGATGGATCATTTCGGATAATAACATCAAGAATACAGAGGAGAAATACACTAATAAAAGTGTATCCTAAGAATGTCGGCTAAAGCTTCTTGGTCATTTATAATCACTAGTACAAAAACAGCCTTTTACAGCGGGTAAATATAGAGTTTTACACCGGTTTTTTTGAAAATGAACCGGTCTATATAAAGGCGGGGTAAAATGTGAATATTTTTTACACCGGTTTAAGATACCGGTATAAAATGTCTTTCTTACACCGGTTTTTTAAACCCGGTTTAACATTTTTGTTTTTACACCGGTTATTTAACCGGTGTAAAAAAGTTTGTACTAAAAAGGGAGATATTGGTGTAAAATGTCTCTATTTACACCGGATTTAAAAAACCGGTGTAAAAAACCTATATTTACACCGGTTTTTTATAACCGGTGTAAAAACCCTATATTTACATCGGTTTTTTAAAACAGGTGTAAATAGTGTAAATTTGCTGTAAAATTATTTAAATTAATGCGAGTTTTGTGTAACAGGTTTAATATTTATGTATTTACAATTGCATCGGTTATTTATACCCGGTGTAATATGTTTTTTTCCTACGAACTAATTTAAATTATGCATTCACACAACAAAGCAAAACAGCCCAAAATACAGACTTCAGGATAAACGTAGCAATACAAAATTCAAATTGATAACAATGCATTCAACAATTTCCATTAAAAGTAACCAAAATTTTGTTCATATATTTACAAATATTGATCTCTAAAGTCAATCAGATATGCATATACATATATTTACATCTACATATATAATGTCCTAATAAAATAATGAGCTCAAGTGTATTTCAGTTTGCATCTATCAACGCTTGGAGCTCATAATTCATTATGTATTTAGCCCATTCTTCTCGTACAATATTCAAATCTGTTTCTGTTAATGCTTTCACGTCTTTTTTGAAGCACTGATACATTCAAAAAATGTCATTAATAACTAATTTGCAAAAAAAATAATAATTTAGTTGCAAAATACTATGATAATGAAATAAAAAAAACAAATCCCAATAACCTTCTTGAAATCCTGCTGCTGTATGACTCCTCGGAGTACGATCATTCGCATGTACCACATGACATAATACCCATATTCCTAATCTGAGACTTGCCTCTTGTGCTACAAATAAATATTAATGTCATAAAAAAATAACATTGATTACAATAGAACATTAAGTCGTTTATAGAAGAAGCTTACTTTTATCTCTATCCATTGGATTGTTTTAGGCGTCGGCGTGTGATCCCCTTCAAGTTGATATACCATCGATACACTGTAAAAGCCAACATTTAAAAGCTTATTAATAAGAATAACGCTCATAAACATGTGATAATATTAGTGATATAATGACATAAAAACATGAAGAAATATAAATACGTGTTCATCAACTTCGTAGCATCATCTCGGGGGTCTGAATGTACTGGATCAAACCAGTACACAATAAAGTCCTGTGGGTTTATTGCTATTAGCATCCAGTGTGCACTGAAAAATTATAATAACATTAATAATGGCTAACTTATCAATGAATAAACCTATTGACAATGCGGTTAAAAAAATAAAGCTATTTGAAATTTAATTACTTTAGAACATACGGCGCTAGGTAGATGCTCCTGTTTCCATTCTTCAGGGTCGACACAATGTACTGAACTCTATGCGTTTCTTTATTCCCGAACGATTGGATGTGATCTGGAGATAGGAACCCTATCCCAGTTTGACCCTGTTGTATACATAGTTTATACATTGTCATACAACACGATGTTGACAATTATCAAGACACTCTTGATTAGTTAAACTGTACTACGAATTAATCAGAAAATAAAATAAAGTAGAAACTACAAAAATATATACAAAGTTACTGAACTTACTTTATGAACAGTTGCATGCAATCACCCGTCACCATATCTTTTGAGAAGAAATCAGTGAGACTCTCATTAGTAAGATAAACTAAATACTCAGTGCCCACGATTTCTTCCATCATCTTTATTGTATACATAGAATCAGCCGAATGGCGGCTCACCAATATGCACAGTTGCCGTAAAGATCCGTCGAGTTGAGATATTAAAGGATTATCCGTTTCTTGCGGGTGGGCCCCCACTTTCATTTTCTTGGGTGGAGGGGCTTTATTCGAACCTTTGGAACGTTTCGGGTCCGGTACCTTTAAAAAATAACTCAATAATTAACGATGTTTATTAATAAATTAATAACACAAATACACAAATAATGATATATATTTACACCTGCAAATCCGTCTCGGTAGAAATCTCAACCAATGACCTGGGCCACAGTAACAGAGTCCCCAATCCTTTTCCAACTGTCGTGGCCTCATCATCTGGGAATGGCAATGGAGCATCATTGTCGATCGAGGTACTGATATTGACCTTCACTCTGTCCCCCGTTACCTCTTTCCCGTGATGCATTGCTAAATTATACAGCCTCCCGGTAGCTACAAGCCGCCTCCCTTTACTGTGATCAATCACAAATAGGCGACATTTTGTACCGTCCTATTGATAAATGAATAAGATATAGTATATATTAGTAAATAAGTTAAATGAAATAATTTTAAAAGAAAATAATTAATTTATTGTTACTGCGAACTCTCCCAATGAATCTGGCAGTCCAACACTAGAGCATATCGGTATGTGCTCCACCACGAAGTCCGACCTTATAGTCTCTGGATGCTTTAACTCTTGTTGCTGCAGTGATGACTCCATAGTTGGACAACTTGAGACATGTCTCATAGGAAAAACTGGAACTGGTTTGCCCAAAGCTCTGTATAGGTCATTCATTGCTTCAGTCAAGAACCTAATTTCCTCTCTGCATTGCGCGTGACTGTCTAAGTTCGTAGTCCGACGGGACGATAAGGCTCCGAAAACTTGAGACGTCCTCATCCGAACCCCTACACCCCTTATGCACAGGTGTGATCTTTCTTTCCCGTAGCAATGACAAGAATGTCATTACTTCCCTCTCCAAGAGACTCTCCTTGACTCGCGCGGTCGCATAAATCATCCTGATCAATTGTTTCCAACATTATTCTTAATATAATTCACATTAGTGATTAATGTTAATAGACGTTATACTGAATTGAATAAATTATACTTACAATTGTAGAACTAACATCTCTAGCCGCGTCGGTTGAAAAGTCACCATGCTTGTTTTTGTGACCTTCCTTGAAGAGAAGATGACGGGGAATGGGTGACGGGGGAGAAGTTGTTCCACGGGCCTCCTCTTCTGTCATACCGGAGGCAATCTTCCTTTGTATTTTTGCCTCTAATTTGTCATGCATCATTTTTTTTTTCAACTTCGAATATCTGCCACGAGACATTGTGTGATGGAGTTTGTTCTGGTTGGAACTCTCTTGGCTAACAGCACGCTTAGCCTATTTGTCCAAAAAAAAGGAAATATATACCATGCAAATTGTTACCTTTACATTAAATGAATAAAATTTAGAAAAAATAAATATATTACCTTCCATTCTTTGGTTAAACGGTTCTTGCGGAACATCTCCCATGTATCCCTACTAAGATACGGATATATATGGCACGGGTCCTCATCCTGTAGGTTTCCAAATATATACCGGTTCAAGGTGCCCTTCCAGCCCCGCCAACGTTCCCCAGCATGGACTAACCACTTCTTCTTCAGTTGTGGTGTGGACTCAAAATCCAATATATTCTGAAAAAAAAAACCTCTAACATTAGTGAGCTTCACTTTAATATAAATTGAAAGAACATATGAGAAAAAACATTAAAAGTACCATTTATATCTTGCACATACCATTACTTCATCCCAAATCATGTCCTTTATTTTCTTGTCAACTTCCGACCATGACTTAAATTGCACAACATTAACTTTACTGCGCACCATCAACGCAATGAAATTAATCCAGTCATTATGTGCTTTTTCCATCGTAGGCTCACCATCATCATCGAAGAAACTAGGGGTCTTTATTCCTCTTGCCCTCCTTTCCAAAAGCTCGGCACATTTTGTTCCTTTTCTTCCGTAATGTGAACGGGTTTGCTCATCGCCATCCCCGGTGTGTGATCGTCGTTTGCTAGCCATTTGAAGAAGGATAAAAAATACTCTGGGCAAGGATAAAAAAGACAAGTGTTCAATAGTATGCGAACTGAGTTTCGTTACATATTTTGGTTCTGTCTTGTGGTATTAAATTCATATAAATATTAAATTCATATGCATGCCAATATAAGTCTAAAATAAGATAGTTGTCTACAGACATAATAATTTAAAATTGTCCATGATATAAATTAATCTTTCAAAATGTTTAGTCGATTATACCAGAATTATGCTCAAGTGAGTAAAAGACACTTTAAATTATCAATTAACGAAAAACTAATAGATTGGAGTATGTACTAATCAGAAATAGAGATGATAACTTTTTTATGTATTTTATAAGTGAAAATATAAAAGCAAGCAGATTCCAAGTTTAAATAGTAGAAGAGTAAAGGGGAAAAATTTAATGCTTACTATGACTTTCATAACTATTTTACTAACACATTAGTCAACTTTGAAGAAGTACACACTTGAACATGTAAAAAAAACCCAACATGCACAACAAGAGACCCATGACCAGACTTTTACAGATTATTTCCAGCAACTTGCAAAGCTTTCAGGCTAAAATGATGCATCTTCTTACAAGATGGAAAACAATTCCGAAAGAAACTATATCCAGAGGCTAAAAAAACCAAAACCAACGTAATCAAGGAACTAAATATTCTCATCAATCACATTGTATATATAAGTAGTTACATTTTGTGAGTTCATTTGTTTTTGAGAATGTAAGCGACAAAATATTGGATTTTTTTGCTGCCCAATGGCAAGGAAATTTGTGCTGATAGTCCCCTATTCATAAACAAACACAAGGTCGTTTTGATTTGATTTCTTTGTTTGTTACTTTACTTCTCGGCGACAAAATTAAAACTGATAAGATACAAAATTGAAGACAAACAACGCCCTACTTCAAATCAAACCCTCAATTTAAGAACTGGAAACAACATACTTGAAAATATTTCCTTTATCTTCCCCAAAACAACGACCAAAGCTGAAGGCACATACATAGGTTTCCAAAAAAATGGAACACTAACAGATCTCGTAGAATAATCGATCAAACATGAAATAAAATACATAGAAAAGTAAACACTTAAAAAGAATGGAGAGAAAACGAGGGGAAAATGGTGAATTACCAAATGAAATCAAAACGAATTTCGCTATCAGGCATACGAAGAAGAGAAGTTGTCTCTGGTAATGAGTATGTCCTCCGTTCCTATTTCTGCAATGTGATGGATTTGCAGTCAAAATGATGACGAAAATATGGAGTTGGGGGTCGACCGTACAACTGGTGGTGGAGCTCCAAGTGAAAATGGAGGTGGAGGTGGAGAGCAAGTGTTTTGGAAGCAAACTTTGGAGAAGGCGCCAATATTTCTTAACTTTAAAAATATTTTCTACACCGGTTAAAGTTATAACCGGTGTAGAAAGTTGTTTTCTACACCGGTTATTCATGTAACCGGTGTGAAAACAAAGAAGTTCTATTATTTTTTGAATTTCATCTGATGATTGAAGTTTAATTTTTAAAATGCATACAAGTGTAGTTTCTGTGAACTATAATGAATAAGATAAAATCATCCAGAAGAAAGTACATACGTAATAGTTATTTTTTCCTATTTTGTACCCTTCCATATTCACACAAATATGCTTAATTATCTGTGAACTATAATGAATAAGATAAAATCATGTTTTCACAAAAATGAATATAAATAACATAATTTTTAAAATTTTAATTTACCAAAAAAAAGATATAAACAGTAAAAAATGGTTGGTAGATAAAAATGTGCATCCAATGTATATTAGAATATCAATAATATTTTTTACACCGGTTATTGTTAGTAACCGGTGTAAAAAATGATATTTTACACCGGTTATTTAAACAAACCGGTGTAACAACATTCTTTCTTGCTTATTTAATTAATTGTTTTTAAAGAAAATTGTAAATCCAATGTATATTAGAATATCAATTATATTTTTGTGTTTTAATTTTTGGTCTTTAAATCAAATGAAAAGCTTCTTAATTACAAAATTCTTCGTTTTTGAACTATACCAATGTAATAAAGATTACGAAATTGTAAATCCAATGTATATTAGAATATCAATAATATTTTAGTGTTTTAATTTTCAGTCTTTAAATCCAACGAAAAGCTTCTTAATAAAAAAATTCTTCGTATTTGAACTATACCAATGAAATAAAGATTACGATAACTATGACTTTTTACACCGGTTATTTAAACAAACCGGTGTAACAACATTCTTTCTTGCTTATTTAATTAATTGTTTTAAAGAAAATTGTAAATCCAATGTATATTAGAATATCAATTATATTTTAGTGTTTTAATTTTTGGTCTTTAAATCAAATGAAAAGCTTCTTAATTACAAAATTCTTCGTTTTTGAACTATACCAATGTAATAAAGATTACGAAATTGTAAATCCAATGTATATTAGAATATCGATAATATTTTAGTGTTTTAATTTTCGGTCTTTAAATCCAACGAAAAGCTTCTTCATAAAAAAATTCTTCGTATTTGAACTATACCAATGAAATAAAGATTACAAAAACTGTGTCTTTTTACACCGGCTTTGGTTAGTAACCGGTGTAAAAAAGGATATTTTACACCGGTTATTTAAACAAACGGGTGTAACAACATTCTTTCTTGATTATTTAATTAATTATTTTTTAAGAAAATTGAAAATCCAATGTATATTAGAATATCAATAATATTTTAGTGTTTTAATTTTTGGTCTTTGAATCCAATGAAAAGCTTCTTAATTAAAATATTCTTCGTTTTTGAACTATACCAATGTAATAAAGATTACAAAATTGTAAATCTAATGTATATTAGAATAGCAATAATATTTTACTGTTTTAATTTTTGGTCTTTAAATCCAATGAAAAGCTTCTTAATTAATAAAATTCTTCGTTTTTGAACTATACCAATGTAATAAAGATTACAAAATTGTAAATCCAATGTATATTACAATATCAATAATATTTTCGTGTTTTAATTTTTGGTCTTTAAATCCAATGAAAAGATTCTTAATTAATAAAATTCTTCGTTTTTGAACTATACCAATTTAATAAAGAGTACAAAATTGTAAATCCAATGTATATTAGAATATCATTAATATTTTAGTGTTGTAATTTTCGGTCTTTAAATCCAATGAAAAGCTTCTTAATTATAAAATTCTTCGTAGTTGAACAATACCAATGAAATAAAGATTAAAAAACTATGTATTTTTACACCGGTTATTGTTAGTAACCGGTGTGAAAAATGATATTTTACACCGGTTAATCAAACACACCGGTCTAACAACATTCTTTCTTAATTATTTAATTAACTGTTTTTAAAGAAAATTGTAAATCCAATCTATATTAGCAAATCATATATAATTTAGTGTTTTAATTATTTTGGTCTGTGAATCCAATGAAAGCTTTTTAATTAAAAAATTCTTCGTATTTGAAACTATACCAATTTAATAAAGATTACAAAAAGTAAGTCTTTTTACACCGGTTACTAACAATAACCGGTGTAAAAAATGATAATTTACACCGGTTAATCAAACAAACCGGTGTAACAACAAACATTTCTTGATTATTTAATTAACTGTTTTTAAAGAAAATTGTAAATCCAATCTATATTAGCAAATCATATATAATTTAGTGTTTTAATTTTTCTGTCTGTGAATCCAATGAAAAGCTTCTTAATTAAAAAATTCTTCGTATTTGAAAGTAAAACAAATTAATAAAGATTACAAAAAGTATGTCTTTTTACACCGGTTACTAACAATAACCGGTGTAAAAAATGATAATTTACACCGGTTAATCAAACAAACCGGTGTAACAACAAACATTTCTTGATTATTTAATTAACTGTTTTTAAAGAAAATTGTAAATCCAATCTATATTAGCAAATCATATACAATTTAGTGTTTTAATTTTTCTGTCTGTGAATCCAATGAAAAGATTCTTAATTAAAAAATTATTTGTATTTGAAAGTAAAACAAATTAATAAAGATTACAAAAAGTATGTCTTTTTACACCGGTTACTAACAAAAACCGGTGTAAAAATTGATAATTTACACCGGTTAATTAAAGAAACCGGTGTAACAACATTATTTCTTGATTATTTAATTAACTGTTTTTAAATAAAAGTGTAAATCCAATCTATATTAGCAAATCATTAATATTTTAGTGTTTTCATTTTTTTGTCTTTGAATCCAATTAAAAGCTTCTTAATTTAAAAAATTCTTCGTATTTGAAACTTTATAAGTAATAAAAATTATAAGTACAATGTCTCGTTACACCGGTTAATGTTATAACCGTGTAAAAACACAATTCCTTGATTATTATTTAATTGTTTGTAAAGAAAAGTCATAAATCCAATCTATATTAGAAGATCATTTATATTAGAATATAATATTATGTAAGATCTGTCTTTTGCATTCCACATAAAAGAGTTTTGTAAATATTGATGGTTTCGTATTTTTCCATATTATTAAACAAACTATCATGCATTACGAAGACAAAACAATCGCATGGTATCCCCTATAACTAGAGGAAAACTCCCTGTCGAAAACAAGATTAAATGTATAAAAACTTTATACCAGACTAACAGATATGATTAAGTTGAGACACCAGCGTACATTGAATAACCTTAATACCAATATACTAAAAATGCACTAATAGCCATAACTGAAGCCTATGTTGCATGACGCTCATATCATCGAAGACATTCACCTGTACCAAAATTAACAAAAAAATAAACATATTCAGTCTCTGGAGTTAGTGCAGCATACAACTATCCAAATCTGGTAATAAACAAATTAATAAAGTATAATGAAAAAATTCGAATATAAGAACGTGAATAATAACTTACAGACTATATCTCTCGAATCATGTCTTTCTTTTATTTGACAAAGGATCATCGACCCATATGCTTTCACGTGATCAGTGCGGAGAATGAATGCATCCATATTGCGGTCCTCCTCATTGGTGCTCAGAAGGGGAAAACCTGATGAGAACGGGCGGCACATCGTGAGTATTATCATTATCAATTTCATCACCGACAAGCAATTTTTTCCCCTTGTAGGACAATGGACCATTTTTTGTCAATGGGATCAGAGACATAAAGACTTGTTTTGCCTGGGAGCAAGTATGAATGGTTCCCCTTTTGAAAACTTTTCCCTATTCAAATCCACTAGTGTAAATCCCAATTCGTCAGTTCGAATGCCATTGTTGCTGTCAACCTATTTGCATTTGAAAATTGGGACTTTGAATTTAACATAGTCAAGCTCCCATATCTCCTCAATCACCCCATAATAAGACATATTGGCGTACACTGGATTTCTATCTCTCGAACTTGACACATGTAATGCCTCAGACACTAATGTGACCCCACTATCTTGCGTTGTGCTCCTGTCATCTTGAGTCTTGGTAGCCAAATGAAAATCCATTTCATGTCATAGCCCGAATATGATAGCCACAACGTGACTGGGCTTATAAGCCTAACCACTTTAATGTCTCTGTAACAGATTTGTCCCCAACAACGAGCACTGAACCAAATTGACAAATGTTCGGTTATGTTCATTGAGTACGTATCTGTCACTCCAACCACGATGACTTTCCTTTATTTCACGAATATGAGCATTAACATAAGCCTGTACTTCTTCAGAATTGTGCAAGACATATAGATGCGCATTTTGTAATTCACCAATAGCAGGGGTAAACAACTGACATGCTGATGTCCCTTTTCCTCTGAATAATATTCCTAAGAACTTGAATAATCATGGCTCTGATACCAAAATAAGTAGGATCGTTATTAACAAAATATTTGAACAAAATATTTGATTAAATAAATTAAATTTTACCTGAAATGAAAAATTTATATAAAAGAAAGGATAAAGAAGGAGTGAATGAAAGCTAAAATTTTTATTGCTTTTTCAAACTAAAAACATGCGATGCCTAATACATTGGAATGATACCTATTTATAACTGAAACTAATCTATTACATTGAATAAATATTTTGAAATCCAAATACTACTTTATTTGAGTAGACATTTTCAGTGTCTTTATTTGAATGGCCGTCTTCTTCATCTTGTGAACTTCACATGGGTATGTCTTTGAGTGGAAGTCTTAGTCTTCACATGGGTTTGGGCCCCCATTTTGTCTTTGACTATTCTTCTTGAAAGCTTGAGTGCGATAGTACCAATAATCTTGCTTAGTTTTTTGAGTATAATATGTCCACCAAGATTGAATATGTTGTCCTGTTCCTTTAGTTCCGTCTTCTAAACAAATCTTGATATATATTTTGATGAATAACTTTAGGATTAGAATCTTCATATCTCTCTTTGTTGTAGAAGATTTGTAATGGTTGCTGCTTGAACTGCTTGAATTATTTTTTAATCTTATCATCCATGAGGAATTTTTGTCAAAAGTAAAACCTGTAAAATTAAAATATATTTGATTATTCTTCAAAAAGGATCTTGAGCACAATGTCCTCCGAACATATCTTGAGGGATGGACTTGGAGTGGAATTCTATTGACTTTTGCGGTTGTGGTGGCTGTTGTTGATTACGTCTTCTCTGATATTCCAATAAATTGGAAAATTGTTCCATATCTTCTTCTGAGAATTTTTCCTTTTGAGTTGCTGTTGCTGATGCTGAATTTGTTGGAGTCTTTTTGATGAGTGGTCTTTTGTTGGGGTCCAGTTGGAGTGGTTGCATTAGTAGTGGGGATTAATCCCATGTCCTTTTGCTAGTGGTCATGAGAGTGGCCATTGGCTTTTTGACAGCATATATTCTTTTTTGTAGGTATCCCACCATTTGCATTTGAATTGTCTAATCAGTGACATTCGGCCTTGGTGCTGGTCTGATTTGCATTATTTGAAAATTCCAACACATATCCATGGCACTCTAAGAGACACATGCCCATTGAATTTCTTTATGATTATCCTCATTTTCTATTATTGTTCCATATTTGTAATCCTTGCTGAGCTTCTATTGGCATAATATCTGGCTGACATCCATGAGTATCCCACCAGTCGAAGAACCATTAATGGGAATTTGACTTTGCTATCTTTGTAGAATTTGAAAAAAATCAAGAATGATCAAAAGACCTTAAATAAAAGGCCTTCTTCTATGCTTGTTTATAATCTTCATAGGAGTATCCTTGAGGTTGGAATGGTATAGAAAATGGTATTTTGGTAAAAGCATTTGGCCAATCTTCTATATCTAATACTTGTTTGATCACACATTTTGAATAAGCTATTTTTTGAGTTCCTTCTTCATGAATATGAGTGATTTCCACAGATTCTGAATCAACCAAAATGAATTCGAAAAACATTTGATTTTTTTAATAAATCATTTGAAAACCATAGCATATCATTTCGAAATAATTGTTGAGTGTAATTATTTAAATCAGTAACTGGTATATTAGTAGTAAATTCTGTTAGACACAAATATTCAAAGGGTTTTTTTAGTTGATATGATGCTTTTCCTGTTTCAATATTTTGTGTAGATACAATAGGAAGTGGGGTCATTGCTACTGGTGTTTGTGTTGAACTAGACTCTTTGTTTTTTAATTGTGCAAAAGGTGTTTGAGTTACTTGAGTATACGTGAGTGGGAGTAATGGAAATTCTTCTAGACTTGCAAACTTATTTGATGTTTGAATGACTGGGGATAAGGGTCTTGGAGTATTCACCTTTGACATATAGTCTGCTGCTGTTTGTTTTTTGTGATTTTTGAATGAGGATGATGACTCTCCTTTATTTGCCATCTTTTTGAATTTTTCCTGTCAAAAATTCTCTTGTTAGAAAATCTAGTAATGAATTTTCTTCCCCTTTTATGTATTCAATATCAAAATCAAATACTGACAAAATACCTTGCCATCTTGCAAATATCTGTTTAGAAACTAAATTCTCAATATCTTTTTGAATTATATCTTTAGCTGATTTACAGTCTATTCTTAATAAAAAAATTTTATTATATAGATCATCTTGAAATTTAGATATACTTAAGACTATTGCTAACATTTCTTTTTTAACTGTTGAGTAATTCTTTTGAGAACCTGACCATACTTTAGACATATATCTAACTAATTGAGTTTTATTATTTAATTTTTGCTTTAGAATTCCTCCATATCCTATTTCTGATGCATCGGTTTCTACTATCATAAATGCATCTGGATGTGGAATTCCTAAACATGGTAATGATTTAATTTTTTCTTTTGCTTCTTTAACTATTTTAGTATGTATTTTTGACCACGGAGGTGGATTCTTTTTTAATCTTTCATATAATGGTGCACATAAAGTTCTTAAATTTGGGAAAAAATCTGCAACATAATTAAGGCATCCTAAAAATCTTTGTAATTGATTTTAATCTTTAATTTCATCTGGGAATTTTTTCACCAACTCTAAGGCTCTATTAAATAGGTTTAATAGTACCTTTATTAATATCATGTCCTAAAATTTTATGTTTGTTTGAATAATTTTCATTTTTGAAGCTGATATAACTAATCCATTTTGAACTACTATTTTTGAAAATATATGTAAATGCCTAAAATGTTCATCAATTGATTTTGAAAATACTAAAATATCATCTATATATACTATCATAAAGTATATACTGAAAATATATCATTCATAATATTTTGAAATTCAGAGGGTGCATTTTTTAATCCAAAAGGCATTACATTCCATTCAAAGTGTCCAAATGGTACTGTGAATGCTGTTTTATATCTATCCTTTTCACCTATTTGAATTTGCCAATATCTTGATTTTAAATCAAACTTAGAGTAAATTTTTGCATTATATAATCTACTTAATAAATCTTTTTTATTAGGTATTGGGTATCTTATCCATTTAATGCTTTGTTTAATGTTTATAAATTTATGACTAATCTTGGAACGCCTCTTTCTTTTTTCAGCTTGATTATTAACATAGAATGCTGGACAGCTCCATGGAGATTTTGATTTTCTTATTAGCTTTTTTATCTAATAGGTTCTCTATTTCTTTCCTACAATGTTGTACTAATTCAGCGCTCATTTGTATTGGTCTTGCTTTTGTTGGTATTTCTTTTTCATTGAAGTCTTGTTCATAAGGTAGTTCTATAATATGAGTTTTTTCTTTGACCAGAATGCAGAGGGATGTTCTGCACATATTGTATTTTGTAAATTTTAATTGTAATTCTTTGATTTTATTAACTATTTCTTCTCTTTGTAACTGTAATTCAATTTGATTATATTGTGATTTCTTCTTTTATTATAAAATTTGTTTTTTTTTTCTTTAATTTGTTTAAATATACTAATTCTTTTGTAACATATTTATTCTTTTTTGTCTAACAGGAGTTTATAAATTGAAATGTTATCTTATTTCCCATAATATTTATGTTTAATCCTTCAGTTGTTCTTTTTAAAAGGAGTGATTTGATATAAAAAAGGATTTCCTAATATTACATCATTAGTTAAATCATCTATAATAATAAAAGAATGTTTAAAACAATAATTATTATTACAAATAAATCCATTTGATATTTACTTTTAATTATTAATAGGTTTCCCATTTGCTGTTAGTAATTTTTGATTAGTTTTTTGAACAATATTTTAATGGTACTATTCCTGTTTTAATACAACTTTGATCTGCTCCACTATCTATTAAAGCTACACATGTTGTATTAAAAATCTTGAAACTCCTATTGTGACAAAAACATACCATTTTCAATATTAACTTTATCAATTACATTTAAATATTCTTTGTTATCTTTTTCTTCTATTTGAATACCTTTTCCTTTATTACTACTTTCTATTGTCTCTTCATTATCTATTTTATCTTGATTTTGTATTATCATGTTTTGCTTGAATTCTAAATTTTGTAACTGTAAATTTTTTATATCGTTTTTTATTTCTTTCATTTCTATTTTTAATTCTTTTAAATTCTTCTTGTTTATTTGTTGTTTCTTTTCACAAACTCCTGAAATTGATGAATATGAATATGTATTATATAGAGTAGTTAAATTAAATGCTTCAACAAATTCTGGTTTATTATCTTCTTGTATAATTAAATCTTTTAATTTAACTAAATATTCTCTCTGTTCTATAGGATCCTTTATTTTACTTATTATTTTCAAAATAAATGTCTTTGTTATTCTTTTTCTTCTGTAATAACATTAATACATTTACATGGTGATGTTTCATCTGAATAATATTCACTATCACTATCAATTTGTAATTCATTGATATTTTGATCACTTTCTTCCGATTCATCTCTAATTATAAGTTTCATTAGTTTTTCTCTTAATTCTTTATCATTGTCATTACTAAATATTTCATTAATTCGTTTTTTAGTCTTACAATTAGTTGCAATGTGGCCTGGTTTGCCACATTTATAGCAAACTAATTTCTTCTTTCTATATTTCTTTTTCTTAAATTCTCTGTTTGGTCTATATTCATTTTGATTCATACTACTTTGATTTGATTTACGGTATGATCTTCTATATTTTTTATGTGGATTATAAGTGATTCTTTTATTATCTCTTGATGGTGCTCTTACACCTTGAATTCCAAAGGCTTCACAAAAAGATCCTAATTTTCTCCTTTCTGATCCATATTTAATTTGTAGTTTTAATTCTTGACATAATTTTAATCCTTCTTCTTTTACTAAAGCAATTAAATGACCAAAAGTCCAGGTAGTGAAATTAATTTCTTCTTGTCCTGTTGATGCTCTTATAGCATTAAATATTCTTTGAGAAAATAAATTTGGTAATCCAGTAATGAATTTTTCTTTCCAAAAAGGTTGTAAACAATCTGGTCTTTTATATAAATAAGTAATGAACATATCTTTTATACCATCTAAATCAGTAAGAAGTAGGACATTTTAAATTTGTTAAAAATATTTGAGAACTTTTTTGGTCTTGAGAAGGGTTTCCTAAAAAATGAACTGTTAGTGCATATATTAAAAAATCCGCACAATCTGATACTTTTATTTTTCTTGGTTCTCCTTTATCATTTTTTAATATATTTCCTAATACATCTTTTTCATCTTCTTCTTTTGTATGTTTCATGACATCTTCTCTATCTTGTGCAGTGAGTAAATTATCCCACCAATTTTTTAGTTGTCCTGTAAAACCTGCAACGAATGCTCCAGCTGTTGTTTTTTGATCAAATCTTTGTTGTCTATATGCAGCTTTTGCCATTCCCATTTATGTAATACTCTTTAAGATTTCGTATTCTGATTTACCATCTACATTCCATTCATATATTGCTCTTCCATCATATTCTGTTGCTCTAAATTTTCCTCTTTCTTCTATTTGTAAATCTGGAGGTGCTAATTTTGGATAATAGTTTTTTCTTTGATATGGTGCATATTTTATCTAATCATTATAGTATTTTTTCGACTTATAGGGTTTATACTGTTTTCTTATTCTATTTATTTCATTAAATTCATCTTCTATGTTATCTATTTGTTCATATATTTCTTCATTTTCTGAACTTAATTCTTTTTCACTATCTATTTCACTATCATTTTCTTGCATTGGGTTTGTTAATTGAATATTCTGAATTTGACTTGTTTTACTTGTACTAGGATTGGTTTCTTCTAATTTTTTAAAATCTTTTGTAATGTATCTTGTTCATTATTTGGGAATTGTAAATTTGAAAATACATCATTTACTTGAAAATGAGGTTTTGCTATTTCATTTGAAAGTTTAAACTGCTATTTTTAAAAGGGTTTTTTATTATCGATTCTTTGTCTTTTATTTTTTCTTTTGGAATTGTTTCTATTTTTGTATGAACTAAATCTACTTGATGTGCTATTGTTGATAGTATTTGATTTGAATAATTTAATTGTTGATTAATTTTTTTAATATCTTCGATTTCTACTGCCCCTTTTTCTTCTCTAGCCTCTCTAAATGGAGTAGCTACTACTTCTCCTTTTGTTGTTTATAATTTTTTTGTGAAAACACGTGTGTTATTATCTATGAAAAAAATTCAAAAAATTGAGGTTTTGTGAAGATTTTAATTTTCACTTTTTTTTTACAATATCCACTAGAATGCATGTTCGTTTTTTATTTCTTTCATTTCTATTTTTAATTCTTTTAAATCTTCTTGTTTATTTGTTGTTCTTTCACAAACTCCTGGAATTGATGAATATGAATATGTATTATATAGAGTAGTTAAATATATCTAACTAATTGAGTTTTATTATTTAATTTTTGCTTTAGAATTCCTCCATATCCTATTTCTGATGCATCGGTTTCTACTATCATAAATGCATCTGGATGTGGAATTCTTAAACATGGTAATGATTTACTTTTTTCTTTTGCATACAACATCAAAAAGAGTAAAGTGATGAACTTGAAATATGCCATAGTGAACTAGGAACAAAGCTTCAAATAAATGATGATATTAGCTTTCTAGTCCACTCACATCAAACATTTGACACCTTTTACACAACAACACACACCAACACAAAATCTCATTGAAACACATCACACCCAAACCATTCATGACACACAACACTTATTCCCAAAACTTTGCCAGATTTTTCAAGAACAAAAGTTAAAAATTTGTCCAAAAACTGAAAACTCAATATAAACTCAAAATAACACAACAAAAATGAAAAGTAGCATGCCCTGCATCCCATAGCACAGAAAAAGTTTCATTCACGAAAGAAAGTAAGCATATAAAGTCCAAGAGACAAACCATAGCAAACATTCACTCCCCCACACTTAAAACGTACATTGTCCTCAATGACATCAAAATATACTGCGCTTCATACACAAGTAAGGAGGCAGATTGTAGATAACCAACATTACTGGCCAAGAGCTATGTGTACTACTTAGACAACCATAAGGATTCATCCCATCCGTACACAATCCTAACCTTAGATTTCTTGATTCCATACCAAATAACGGGTAAATCGAATCAATCTTTTTCCACTGATCAGAATCTGCAGGATGCCTTATCATCTTGTCCTCTGAGGAAATATTTCGATTTACATACCATGTCAAATTTTTAGCATCTCCTGAGTTGGCAAACAATCGCTTGAATCTCGGTATTATAGGGAGATACCATAACACTTCACTGGTGATGATTTCTTCTTCACATTTATATAATCTTCAACGCCATCACCAATTTGCTTCTTTTTGAAACGGGAAACCTGACATTTAGGACAATACAATGAATTTTCGTATTCATTCCTGTATAGTATGCAATCGTTTGGGCAAGCATCTATTTTCTTATACTCCATACCCATTGGACACAAGATTTTTTTAGCCTTATAAATGCGATTCGGAAGTTCATTACCTTCTGGCAGCACATCCTTCAGTAAATTTAACAGTGCTGTAAAACTAGTATCAGTCCACCCATGTGTCGCTTTCAAATTGTACAACTTTAAAGTAACCGATAATCGTGTGTACTTAATACACCCAGAATATAGAGGCTTTTTGCTATCATTCAACAACGAAGCAAGTATATCAGGATTATCGGCAAAACTACCGACCATATCCTCAACCATATCATCCAATCGATCAGTTGCCATCGCAACATCATTTTCTACCGCATAATCTTCTTGTTTCGATGAATTTTCACTCTCACCGTGCCATTTCCATATTTTATAAGCAGGATCAAATCCCCTCCAGTACAAATGGTCTCTTATAGTGTCAGGGTCGTCGAACACCGCAAAATTCTTACAATCCTTACATGGACAATAGATGTACTTCGCATTTTTATAAGCATATTCAATAAATTTCTCAACCTCTTCTTCATAAGCAGATGTTGTCCAATCACCAAATATAATATGATTACGATCCATGACTATCGCACCCTTTAAATTGTACAAAAAATAATTATAATAAGTTAACCAACAAAATAAATGCATCGATGCTTTCATAATATTTCATCGTATAAAGTAATCAACGAAATTTGTTTATAATTTTTATTAAAATAGACATTGATAAAAATATTTTAGTTCCACAAGTCACACTTTTTAGAGAAGATGATAAGATCACATACTATAAATTCTTTGAAAGGCTAATACAATCACAAAAGCACTTTAGAAGCGCACAACATACTTGCATATGCACATCCAAAGCTAGCAACTAACACTTTCTAAATAAGGGTGTACAAAAGCCAAATGACAGAGAACGAAGGCACACGATAAAATTGCTACATGATTGCACCTATTTCGTATTAGAAAAATTTTGGATACATAATCTTCAGCATAGTTACAATAACTTTTTGCATCTCGGGGTCGGCATGGAGCTGTCCTTCTTCAAAGTGTAATTTATTCAAATCAAGGCCATAATCAATATGGAGATTCTTGTTTTCTGTTTCGTCATTTGCCTCAATTGATTCTGGCGAGAAAGAAGATTTTTGGGTTTTCAATGCTTTGGAAGAAGGTTTTTTGTCTTCCATCGTGCTTTTGTGATTAACAAAATTTAAAAGGAAAAAGACATAGCTAAAAATATTTACTTCCACAAATTAAACGAAGAACAGCAGAACAACAGTAATAATTAATTACTGTGTATTATGCAAATGTATCAATAACCCTAGAAAAATATACGCATGACAGGCTAAATAAAATAACAAAACATCATTTTAATTACATTTATCAAAAATATAAAGCATGTATATGAAGTTCTACATTTTTAGTCGATTATAAACAATTTCATCTTGCATATCTATAGATATATGTCAATGCTCTGAGGAATGAGAAGAAAAATCATATCAAAGTTATCAGTTTATATATAACTAGCTAACCTCAAATGATTGAGTTGGTAGAACAAAAGTTAATTTGACGCTTCGGAATTTTCCTGCAAAAAGTTGTCGTGCGCAGCTTTTGGAAAAAAACCTCGTTCTTACGATAGAGATAATGTTGACTTAAGCTGGAGTAGAAGGAAAAATGCGTGGTATTTCATCAAAAATAAAGCATTTACACCGGTTTTTTTAATAACCGGTGTAAAAACAAGATTTTACATCGGGTTTTCTCACACCGGTGTAACAAACCATACAATTTACACCGGTTATACGAAAACCGGTGTAAAATATTATCTTTGTACACCGGTTTTTTGATAACCGGTGTAAATGTTTCAATATTACACCGGTTTTGTATAAACCGGTGTAAATTTTGTTCTTTGTTACACCGGTCATACACATGACCGGTGTAAATTGATGTCCTTCTTGCTTCATATTACGATAATGCCACCGCGTTTTTAAATATTACACCGGATTATGATTAACCGCTATAAAAAGGGCGGTTTAAAAAGGCCATTTTGTAGTAGTGAATTGGGATGTTTATGCCGATGACCAGGGATGTTCTTGCCTCCTATCGCCTAGACAATCTTAGGTCACTTCTTGGTCTATACTAGAATTGTAGAATTCAATCAGACAAACGCTCACTCACCACCTCCTCTCTCGAGCAAGGATTGATCACTAAGCAACCCATAATTACACTTAGATTCAAATGTTTTAGGGAGTGTTTGTTAGCTATCTTTTGTCCAAAGTCACCTCTCGATCCATGCTAGGATGAACTATCCTAGGTCATCTCTCGATCCACGCTAGAACAATAGATTACAATCTAACTTTTGCACTCAATGCAACCCTTCTTACTACGTCTAATTATTAAGGCTTGATTAACATATGTTCAAGGTCATTTTGGATTCAACTCTCATTCTTACCCATAACTCATCATGCATTAGCTTAGATTTTATCTCAACCAATGCAGTTTAACATTACAATTAACATGTGAACCATAAACATTCAAATCCATAGCATAAAATCATCAAACATACAAGATTTCAAGGGCTTATGACCTAATTCCAAAGATACTATAAATTCTAACATCTCATGGCTAATAAGAGCATCACAATTAGCAATATAAGCAAGGATTAAGATAAGAAAGTGTAAGAAAAAAAGACTACCCCAATAATTGGTAGCCTTCCAAGTATTGATTTCAAGTCAAAGGTCTGAACTTTCAATCAAACCAAACTTTTAGAAACCAAAAGTTTACAAGATTCTCTTTCCAAAATAAAGAAGACCAAGAGCACACACTAAGTATTTTCTCGGAAGGCTATACTAAATTATGTTCTAGATATCTAAAATAGCCTTGAAGAGGCCTTAAATAGTTAGTGAAATATTTAAAAATCAATAGTTACAAATTGTATCACACTTATTGCAAAATAGGGCTTGAAACTTAATTAACAAGAAAAGTACAAAATTCTAAGCAATAAGGTAGCCTGGCTACACATGTATCTATGCTGTTGTCTATTTGTACAACATTAATACATATGTATCTATGGTGTTGTTCTTTTTCAAACTTCATCTTAATTTTCTATTGGAGTGGATACACATGTATCCATGCTACTTTAGCTTTCCATAATGTAGCTACAACTACGTTGCATCATTTTTTCATGGCGTCGATAGACATGTATCTTTATTTCTTCCCTTTTTCAAAACGTAGCTATGTTGTGTATCTACGCCAATTCAATACTTCTCTTCTTTCTTTTCACCAACTTAATTAATCTTGTGACTTTTTGTGCTCTTTGTGCATTATCAAGTGGTTTTTCATCATTTAGCCCAGTGGCGGAACTAGAAACGTTTTTGAGGGGTGCTTAGTTATACACAATTTTTTTTAATAAAATACATATATGTAATTATTAAAATAACATAAATATTCAATCACAGTAATTAATAAAAAATACACAACAAATTTTAAATATTACTAAGTAAAAAGACATAAAAACAAAAAGAAAATACTCATATCACAAGATGTACAACACTAACCGCAACGGAAAGATTTTCACTAATTAGACTAATTCAATTGAATAACAATATGATGGAAGGAGTCGATAAAGACGGGGTTATGAACAAGAAGTAGGTTGTAGACGATTGAGGGAACAAGAAATGGAGGAATTCACGTTTAAGAGTCAGAGAGATGGAGCAAGATAGATTAGTTTACGTTTAATAGTTTAGTAATTAAAATAGGATAAGGTAGAGTTGAAAGAATTAAAATAGGATAAGATTTTATAAATAGGGATAGTAGGATTTTTTTTTTATTCTTTTAATAAAACTACGCCGTTTCACTTAAAAGAATATATTTTTATTTTACTCTTACGTTTTACTTAAGAGTATAAAAAGTAAACATAAATAAAAATTGGAAGATGAGAAGACTTCGTCTTCTTCGCGATTTCTACAATTTAACATTTTGGTGGCGCCCATGACAGATGACGGAAGGGGTGCTTCAATGGTGAAATATACTCTCTCCTACCCTCTCCTCAGAACGGCGGCCGCATCGGCTCGCCCCTCCATAGTTCCGCCACTGATTTAGCCTCAAACAAGCTAAACGCTCTAAAACAAGCTAAATTCTAAGTTGAAATCATACATATAAGTTAGCATATATTAACTTATCCATTCCTCATACTTACAAACTTTTGCTTGTCTTTAAGCAAACACACACAAGAAAAACAAAAACATAACATATAATACATAATTTGTTAGGTCACTTGTATAGAATAACTTCCCATCAACATCAAATGTGTTCGTGTAATAATGAACTTATGTGCTTTTATTTCAAAATCTTGTTGACTTTTTATAACAAGGAGATGTTCATACTTCATGACAGTTATTTAAGTTAAGTAATACTCATTTAAAACCAGTGTTTTAAAACTCGGACCGGAGTGCGAACCGATAAAGCTACTGGGTTAGGGGTCAATTGGTCGGACCGGTCGAACCGGTGTCAAGAACCGGATGACGTCATAAATATATTTAATATAAATATATTAATTAAATATTAACATATCTCACATTTTATGTCAAATAAAATGACCAAATTATAAAAAAATAATATTCAATTAAATTCTTAGTTTTTCATCCATAAAAAAATCATAGATCTTTTTTTTTTATTATTATTTTTCCCCTAAAAGTAGATATTTTCATAGCTAAAGTAAACAAAATACAGTGCCGGATATACCTGTCCACACTGTTACAGAGCAAATGCAGAAAATCTGGAGTACTACTCCATTACATGATAGATTTATCACAATATGTGCAAGAAGAATAGAGATAATCTACTAAAAAAGATTTCCAGTAGATCGGCTCTATTCACCTCTAACTTTGGAACCCTAATCTATGTAATACGCAGTAGATGGTGAGGGGAGCTCTGATATGTCTGATATGTCTTATTGTTTAATAATGCTAATAATTATTTTGTTTATAACTTAATAAAAATTTATTAAAATACGTGAGATATTATAAAGTATTAATTAATTTAATATCAAATCGATAATATTAAAATAAGTTAGAAAATGTAGTTCTCAATGCACAATTTATTTATTTCAAAACTTACACTTGTGAATTAAAAAAATTAATGACATATCACACTTTGAATTTAATTTTGTGTGCTATAAAGTAATAATTAAATAAAAAACATTAAATATTATATGATAAAATTTAAAATTCATATTTATTTAAATTGTATAAATGTGATTGATTGAAAATATTGATGAAAAACATAATTTCCATATTCATTCAAAATTTTATAATAGGGTAAATTGAAAATATTTATGACAATTAAAATTTATTAAAAATCTTAAAATATGGTAAATTATAACCATTTATGATAATTGAAAGATATTAAAAATCTTGAATATGTTAAATTAAATTATTTATGACAATTGAATGTATTCAAATTTTAAAATATTAAAATATGGTAAATTAAAATTATTAATGATAATTAAAAATCTTGAATATGGTAAATTAAAGTATTTATGGCAATTGAATGTATTCAAATTTTAACATATTAAAATATGGTAAATTGAAATTATTAATGGCAATTAGGGGTATTGATGGAAAAACATTAATTGAAATCATTAATGGCAATTGGGGATATTGATGGAAAAACATTAATGGACTAGATTTAAAAAAAAAAACCGGGTTCTAACCGGTTCCCAGTTTTCCCAGTTGAACCCGATATTTGACTAGGTTTGATCGGTTTTTAAGCTCACGGTTTTGCAGACCAACTTGGACTGGACCCTTGGCCGGTTCTCGGTTCGATCCGAGTTTGATAACACTGTTTAAAACTCCAATAAATTTGTGTGTATAGTGTGCAATGAATTCTACATAGTTTAAGCCTTACCCATGATCCATGTAAATATGTAATTATAGAGAATCAAAATGTAAAATAGGATAGTGTCTCTTTTTCGCCCATAATCATCTTGTTGACATAAACATTTATGCATCTTTAAGCGTTAATGGGTCTTTTATTCTCTTTTCTTTCCTCTTCTCCCCTAAGTTGTTACATTTTGGCGAAATTTTTCATCACTAAAAGAAACATTATTATTTAGGGTACTTCTTCATTTATGTATAGGGTTTTATGACATTTTAATCCCATTCCCACTTATATAAGTTAATTTAAACTATTATATTAAGAGCAGTCTCATAACATAGTGATAATATTTGTTCAACATAAGTAAAAGTAAATCATGCAAGTATTGCCCAAATTATTCTTTAGATATCTAAGTGTCCATACTAGTTTTCAAAAGATCACTAGTTCAAACATACATTTTGTTTTATTAAAGTTTTCAAAAATTCTATAGTTCTTATACCATACACGAGTTCAACTATCCTTATATGTCTTTCCACTTGTGTTTAAAAATAAATATATTAAAACTCAAATTTTTCCCACTAGGGTTCAACTTCTATTACATAGCATTAAATTCTCATCCACTACTAAGTTTTAGTCCATAAAAAAATGTATAATTTGTTACAAAAAAGTCTATTTCCTAGACTAGTTCATTTTCTATTGATAGTTATGCTCTTTAACAAAGTTGCCAACCTCACACTTTGTGTCAAAAGCACAACTTATTTACAAGAAAACTCTTAACAGATATTTATAATCACAAAAAGTTTAAAAACTGCACAAAAAAACACATAACATATAAGGTGTAACATGTAATATTAATACCTTATTGCAATAAGTTAACAAAAAACCTAAAAACTTAACATGTTTTACATTAACACTATCAATCAATCCTATCTAACAAACATGGTAATTATTTTATCTCAAGAAAAAATCAGTTCAAACAAACATCCAATCCCCTACTTCAAACCTGACATTGCCCTCAATGTAAGTCAAATAAGTAGTTTAGAGGACCCTCTTTTCTTTATAAGCTTTGTGATCTAATGTTTGTTATGTTGAATTAGCTTATTACTAGTTCCATCCTTGTTGAAACGTACTCCTATGGTTAATACAACACAAAATACTAATTATTTAAAAGTATAAAACCTACATGTTTAAAAGAAAGTTCAAGAGAAAATGCACTTAATGTAGAGTTCATCTTAGACTTACTCTTATCACCCTTTTCTTTTAAGTTTTGCTTTATTTTTTTTAGATCAAAGGTAAAAAATTTTATTGATCAAAGATTCCATATACACTGTACACCAGGCACACTGGACCCTCCCACGTCGCGACGTTGGCTCCACGTCGTGATGTGCGACTGTGCACGTCGCGACGTCCATAGACGTCAAAACGTGCGACCATGGATGTACACATCATAGAAGATAACGTCGCGACGTGGAATACCCGGGCGAAATACATCATAGAAGATCAGATTTTGATATACTATACTGGCTCACTAGAAATTTACAAAATTCCATATAAAAAAAATCGCCCAAAAAACATGAAGTCTACGTCGCGACGTGGAGGTTTCGACGTCGCGACGTACCCCCACGTCGCGACGTCCAGTGTGGATGTCGCGACGTGTAATCCAAGATAGGCAAAAACACAAAAATACAGCTGAAATGAAAAATCACCTAGTCTAGGATATAGACACTAGGGTAAAATGATGAGCCTGCCCTGTACACGTGTGTCTTTATCCTCTGCATAATGTCCTGGTGTATAGGAACTGTGAGATCAAAGTATAGCCTATTCCTCGTGAGCCATATGTAGTAGACCGTGCATGCAAATGCTAACCTACTCTTGCGACTCTTCCAGGAGGTTCCTGGGTTCTCTTTCTTAAGCCACTTCAAGCCAGCAGCCAGGGTCGTCATGGTCCTCCTCAAACCGCACCAATCCCGCACGTCATCCCATATTGCCTTAGAGAAAGGACAAGAGAAAAATAGGTGTTGGATGGTCTCCTCAAGTTCTCCACAGAATCCACAAACAGGGTCGATGCCGAGATAACTCAGTCTGTCCCTCGTGAGGAGTTTGCCTCTGATCCCTAGCCATAGAGTAAAGGAGTACTTGGGCGGAATATAAGAATTCCATATCGTCGACGCCCAAGGTACATTCAGAGCCGATTTACGGAAGTAGTGATATGCAGCCCCAGTGAGTCCCAGTTGCTTCTATAAGTCTATAAGATCCCCCGCCTGTTCCACTGATCCATGTCTTTGCAAAATCTGATCTCTGATAGATAGGATCCTCCTCATAAGTGTGGATTGTTCACGGTGTGGGGGGATGTCCCAAATAGTCCAGCGTTTCAAATAAT
The DNA here is from genome assembly GCA_016586305.1 of Ophiorrhiza pumila. NCBI lineage: Eukaryota > Viridiplantae > Streptophyta > Magnoliopsida > Gentianales > Rubiaceae > Ophiorrhiza > Ophiorrhiza pumila. The sequence goes on along the minus strand of BLIW01000008.1, from coordinate 11,505,254 downwards.
AATGTTGAACCCATCGTAACCACATGGAGTCCTTCTTGTGGTGTATATTCCAGATGGCCTTAGATAGGAGAGCCTGATGAGGTGAATTTATTCACCTTTTATCTGTTGTTTACACTTGATTTATTGCTTGTATTTGTTCTGTTTGAGGCGTTTTAAGTGTTTGTTTGTAGGTTTGTTGTCCATGGCGTGTACTTGGAGAAGAAATCATGTGAAAGTCGAATTGGAGGCAAGAGTTGGGAAAAAGATGAAGAAAATCGTAAGAAGTGCAGAACAGTGGCGCACGTCGCGACGTGGGGACCCTTTCCCCATCGCGACGTCCAGATTTCAACCAATTTTGAGATTTCATCAGCCGGCTACGTCGCGACGTGGGGACCCATTCCCCATCGCGACGTCGGTGGGCGTCGCGACGTCGGTGGGCGTCGAGACGTGCGACCGTGCACGTCGCGACGTCGGGACGTGTCAGGGCTACGATTTTTTGACTCAATTTTGGAAACTTGCGATTTTGGCCACTTTGAGTTTCCTTTTCCAATCCGACTTCCATAAAGGACTCATTCACGAATTTCTTTATAGAATCACTATAAATAGGCGAAGGTTTACAATTTTTAGGGGGGTTAATTAATTTGAGAAGCAAGAAGCAAGATTTCTTCTCTGTAATAGCTAGGGTTTCTTCTTCAGCTATTGCTCAAGGGGGAATTTGTTACTGTTTGGGAATATCATTAACAATTGGATCAATTTATTTAAGAGTAAAGATTTCTACCGAGGATTTGGGATTCAAGGTTCTATCTTTCTTTTACATAATGAGTTCATTATTGAGCTTTAATTTTGCTATGATGATGTTTGATTTAGCCATGCTAGGCTAAATCTATTGTGCTCCCGAGATTATGAATAAGGGTTTTTGTGCTTAATTTACATTCTAAGTCCTATTCTATGGTCTGTGCTAGATAAGTTTTGCTGTTTTCTTCGTAGTTATGCATGATTTAGGCCTGAATTATGTATGATGAATATTTGCTTAAAGAACAGTGAATTATTTAGAAACAACTCGCGTTAGTCTTGCCTCTCACCACATAGGGGGATTATAGTGGGTTGTTTAGAATCTATGGTGGGTTCGCAGTACATGTGTTAGATTGACTAAAATTAATTCTTGCCTCTTACCACATAGGAGGAATTAGGGGGGTTAGTTTAGCATTAGCGTGACTGGTTCCAGCGTTGCCTTTTACCACAAAGGAGCGGTCGAACTTGAGGGTTTGGTTGAGTTGGTAGTTGCAGTAGATTCTGGGTTAATTAATAAAGTAAACCTTGCCTCTTACCACATAGGAAGGTTTAACAAATTAGTTAACGTCTAAGTAGGTAAGTAGCTAAATCATTCCTTGCCTCTTACCACATAGGAGGGCGTGAGTTATGTTATTTACTCTTGTTTTGCATGATCATAGATAGGATGTATGTGTATGCCTTTTATGCAACCCTATAATATAATCTCGAGAGTACACTGGCTTAACCTGAAGTTCAACCCAATCACCATTTTCGTTTCATTTATTGTTATTCCAATTGTTATTTTTAGTTTGATAATTATAAAAACGCAAAAAGATTTTCTTTTGACCTTCAACACAGTCCTTTTCCTGAGAGAACGAACTCGCTTTACTATCACCTTCACGGGAGTTGTTAAGCATTATTTTTGAGAAGGGGTAAATAGCAACCACGTGCATATTTTATATCATATTTGCTCCCATCAAATTTTGGCGCCGTTGTCGGGGAAAGCAGTCGTGTTGAAGTTTAATTTTTATTCATTTTTATTTATTTTCCATATTCTTTCTACTTTTCCTTATTTTTCCTTGTATGCATAGGACGAGATCATCTGGACCCGCTGAACATCAGTACGATCCAGAACTTGCTAAGACTTTACGTGCTAAGAAGAAGCTAGATTGTGCGGCAATGGCTGGGTTAGAAAATCAAGAAGATCAGCGTAATGTGGTTCATCCTCCAAGGGAGCAACAGAGAGTTCCACCAGCCCAACCAGAAGCACCTCGTCGTCGATATGGTGATCATTATGAGCCTCGAATGGACAACTTGGATTCACCATTTATTAACACTGGAGAGCATTTTCAAATCCCACCAGCTTTTATTAATTTGGTTCAAAATGGCCAGATTTTTCATGGGATGAGTTCTGAAGATCCACATGCACATTTAAGGACATTCCTTAAAGTGTGTAACACAAGTAATCTCCCACATATGCCACATGATGTTTTGAAGAGAATGTTGTTCCCTTTCTCCCTTCAAGGAGCAGCTGAGAGATGGTAAGGCTCTATTAATGGGGCGAGAATTGAAACTTTTGATGAGATTGCAAAGAGATTCATGACCAAATACTTCCCTCCTTCCCGAATGGACAAGATCAGAATGGATTTCATGCAGTTTCGTCAAGGTGATGGTGAGTCATTCACAGAAGCTTGGGACCGATTTCGGGAACTGTTCAATAAATGCCCAAACAGTGGGTTGGAGCCGGGACGAGAATTGAATTTCTTTTGCAATGGACTGAATGTGGATACTATGCATTTAGTGAATCTTTCAGCTGGCGGAAACCTGCGAGATAAAACCCCAGAAGAGTTTGAAGAGATTTTTGATCGTATAGTAAGCAATGAGTTGATGTTGCCTTCTGGGAGAAGCACCTATGGAAGACAGCAGATTGGTATGTTGGAGTTGGATAAAACATCCAACTGGGAAGCACAGATGACAGCTATGCAGAACCAATTGGCTAGTATTCAAGCCGCTGTGACAAACAAAATCACGCTAACTTGTGGTTTATGTCAAGGCAAACATCACATGGACCAGTGTCCTCAAGTCACTAGTGAGCAAGTGCAGTATGTCAACTATGATCGGAATAATAATTCGAATCAGTGGAAGCTTTCTGGGGGGAATCAAGGGTACCAAGGGTATCAAGGAGGACAGAATCGCCAGCAATATACAGCAAGACCAACTTATCCACCTGGTTATGGAAACCAACAGAACACGCAGAATGTTAAAGCCCAACCTTCAATGGAGGATATTATTACAGTGTTGGGGAAAAAGATGGACAAGCTGTTTGGAGAATGTCAAAATAAAACAGCCAATTTGGAGAAAACAGTGGAGCTTCAAGGAGGTATTTTAAGGGAGCACAGCGCTATCCTTAAGAATGTAGAGGTTCAATTGGGACAACTGGCAAAGCAAGTTCATAATAGGCCAGATGGAGCTTTACCCAGTGATACTCTTCCCAACCCCAAGGGAAGAGAGCATTGCAATGCTGTGACATTACGAAGTGGTAAGGAATTGCAATCTCCAGAAATTTCTGAAGAGGGGTCTCCGAAGAATGATCAGGAGGGGGTCGAGATTCAAGGTAAGAAGGTAGATGCTCCCAAGCAAGTAGAACACAAGGGAGAGAATCTTAGTAAGTGGCAAAAGAAAAAGCCCCCAAATGGTTTCAATTTTCCTGATTGCGTCCCACCATTGCCTTTTCCTCAAAGGATGCAGCCATCTAAGAAGAAGATCTTGTTCAGCAAATTTGCTGAGATGATTAAGCAACTCCACATGGACATACCTTTGATAAACTTGGTCAAGATATCACCTACCTGCACAAAATTCTTGAAGGATCTTATCTCTAATAAGGAGCAAATTTTACAATGTGAGGAGGTGGTCCAATTGAATGAGGTTGGCAAATGTCTGAGGAAATCAAATCTTCCACCTAATCTCAAAGATCTAGGAAGCTACACCATCCCATGCAAGATTGGCTCGAGATATTTTGCCAAGGCATTATGTGATTTGGGAGCTGGCATTAATTTAATGCCTTATTCTATTGTTGTCAGCGTGGGCATCAGTGAGTTGATAAAACAAGTGGGGATAACTCTTCAGTTGGCTGATAGATCCATCATTACTCCTATGGGCATAATTGAGGATGTCTTGGTAGTTGTTGATAAGTTCACAATTCCAGTGGACTTTATTATCATAGACATGGAGGAAGATGAAGAGGTTCCTCTCATATTCGGCAGACCTTTCTTGGCTACTGGTGATGCTTTAATTGGTGTTCGCAACAAGACCATCACATTTCGTGTCAATGGCGAAGAGGTAACATTTAATGTGAATTACGCTATGAAGCATCCTAGAGACCTTAATGCTTGCTTTTTCGTGGATATTATCAAATCTACAGTTATTGCATGCAACCCCCTGAAAATATGTGGTGTTAATAATAATGAATCTGTGATGCATATTTTTAATTCTGAGCAGTGTAACATTGATGAAATTATTGCATTAGATTTAGAAAAGATGGTGGAAAGTGTTTTCATAAATGCTTCTAGTGTTGCAATAACTGTTGATGTCTGTGAGGAGCCCATTGCGATGAGGCCAGTTGCAGTTCTTGATTCCAGGGAAAATAAACTGAAACCTTCAGTTGAAGAAGCCCCGAAGTTGGAGCTTAAACCACTCCCTTCCAATCTCAAGTATGCTTTCTTGGGCGATAACCACACTTTGCCCGTAGTGATTTCCGCGACATTGGAACCATGGCAAGAAGAGAAGCTTCTTATCTTGCTGAGACAGAATCAATGAGCAATTGGGTGGACTATAGCTGATATTAAGGGAATTAGTCCGTCAATCTGCATGCACAAGATCCTTCTAGAAGATGGTACAGTTCCAGTGTGTGATAGGCAACGCCGGTTGAACCCGGTAATGATGGATGTAGTGAAAAGGAGCTGATCAAACTGTTGGACTTTGGGATGATTTATGCTATATCTGACAGTGAATGGGTAAGTCCGGTCCAGTGTGTACCAAAGAAGAGTGGAGTAACAGTGGTCAAGACTGAGAATGACGAGTTGTTAGCAACACGGATCGTTAATGCATGGCGGGTTTGTATGGATTATCGCAAGCTCAAAAAGGCAACCCGCAAGGACCATTTTCCTCTACCATTCCTTGATCAAGTGTTGGATAGAATAACTGGGTATCTATTTTATTGCTTTTTGGATGGATACTCCTGATACAATCAGATCACCATTGACCCAAAGGATCAGGACAAGACAACCTTCACTTGCCCTTTTGGTACTTTTGCATTTAAGAGGATGCCTTTTGGGTTATGCAACGCACCCGAGACTTTCCAAAGGTGTATGATGGCCATCTTCCATGACATGGTGGAAGACATTATTGAGGTATTTATGGATGATTTCTCAGTTTTTGGACATTCATTCGATCAGTGCTTGGATAATCTGGCTAAGGTTCTTGCAAGATGTGAAGAGACAAATTTGGTTTTGAACTGGGAGAAGTGTCAATTTATGGTGCAAGAAGGAATTGTCCTAGGCCACAAGATTTCTTCTAAAGGTTTGGAGGTCGATAAGGCAAAATTGGATCTCATTGCCAAGCTACCTTATCCAATAAATGTCAAAGGAGTTAGAAGTTTCTTGGGCCACGCCGGGTTCTACCGCCGATTCATTAAGGATTTCTCGAAGATCACGAAGCCTTTATGCCATCTTCTAGAGAAGGATGCCCCATTTAAATTTGAAAATGATTGTAAGGCTGCTTTTGATTTTCTTAAGAGCCAATTGGTAGCAGCTCCGGTGATTCAATCACCAAATTGGGGTGCCCCCTTTGAGATTATGTGTGATGCAAGTGATTTTGCTGTGGGGGCAGTTCTTGGTCAGAGGACAAACAGAATTTTCCACACTATTCATTATGCTAGCCGTCTACTTGATCCAGCTCAGTGTAATTACACTACAACGGAAAAGGAAATGTTGGCGGTGGTTTTTGCGATGGACAAATTCCGTTCTTATCTGCTGGGAGCCAAAGTGATTATTTACACAGATCATGCAGCAATTCGGTATTTAATGGCTAAGAAGGATGCGAAACCGAGATTAATCAGATGGGTTCTATTGCTCCAAGAGTTTGATTTTGAAATCCGAGATAAGAAGGGTGCTGAGAATCATGTGGCCGATCATCTTTCTCGTCTGGAAAAGCATGAGCATTTGGAAGAGGACATTAATGTACAAGTTCACGAGGTCTTTCCGGATGAGCAGTTATTTCAGGTTGGAGAAGCAGCACAAGCTCCTTGATATGCTGACATTACCAATTATGTTGTCTCACAGAAAGTTCCACCTAATTTGTCCACTCAACAAAGGAAAAAACTCATCCATGATGCAAGCTACTACTTCTGGGATGAGCCTTATCTGTTCAAGGTATGCAGTGATCAAATGATAAGAAGATGTGTTCCGGAGGAACATCAAGCTGACATTCTCCGTTCATGCCATGAATCTGGTTATGGATGACATTTTGGAGGGCGATGGACAGCTTATAAAGTATTGCAATCGGGGTATTATTGGCCACGACTTTTCCATGACACTCAGGAATGGATCAAACACTGTAATGAATGCCAAAGAACCGGAAATATTTCCTGGAGGAATGAGATGCCATTAAACAACATTATGGAGGTGGAAATTTTCGATGTTTGGGGCATAGACTTCATGGGACCATTCCCAAAATCTTATGGTAACTCATACATTCTTGTAGCTGTGGACTATGTTTCTAAATAGGTTGAGGCTATTGCATTACCGACTAATGATGCGAAGAGTGTTGTGGGGTTTATTAAGAAGTATATTTTCACACGTTATGGAACCCCCAAGGCCATCATCAGTAATGGAGGCTCTCATTTTTGCAACAAGATGTTTCAAGCATTATTGGCCAAATATGGAGTCCGGCACAAAGTGGCGACACCCTATCATCCTCAGACAAGTGGTCAAGTGGAGGTATCAAATAGGGAGATAAAGAGAATCTTGGAGAAAGTTGTGAGACCTTCCCGCAAGGATTGGGCAATGAAATTGGATGATTCTCTATGGGCTTATCGGACAGCTTTTAAAACCCCTATTGGTACATCTCCATATCGCATGGTTTTTGGTAAGGTATGTCATTTACCTATTGAGCTTGAGTACAAGACTTTCTGGGCCTTAAAGGAGTTGAAAATGGATTATGGAAAGGCAGCTGAGCAAAGGTTACTGGAATTCAATGATTTGGATGAGTTTCGATTTGATGCATACCATAGTGCATCCCTCTATAAAGAGAGAACTAAGAAATGGCATGATAAACGCATCTTACATAAGACGTTTGAGCCGGGGCAGCTGGTTTTACTCTATAACTCTAAGTTACGACTTTTCCCAGGAAAACTCAAGTCAAGATGGTATGGTCCATATAGAGTGAAGACAGTGTTTCCGTATGGTACAGTTGAGCTACTGAATGAGCAGGAGGGAAATTCTTTTATCGTCAATGGCCATAGACTGAAGATCTATTTCTCTCAAGGCGAAAAGATCATCCGAGATATTGAAAAGGTGACTCTTGATGAGTCACCATGGGAAGAATGAGCAACAGGCGTCGAGCTATCGACGATAAAAAAAGCGCTTCTTGGGAGGCAACCCAAGTTTATTTTTATGTTTTTCTTTTAATTACATTTATTTTGCTGTTTCTAGATAGCTTTTAGGTTAAACTTCCATTAACTAATAGTGTCTTTTATGCATATTTGTGTTTTGTAGATTGGAGAAGAGAATGAGGGAGATCTTGAGGTTGGAAGTTGCAAAAATGTGGAGACAGACGCTCACGTCGCGACGTGCACAGTCGTACGTCGCGACGTCTAGGGTTGCCAAAGGAAAAAAAATTTCAGACACCCACGTCGCGACGTCCAGGGCCTCCCACGTCGCGACGTCGGGAAATTTCACGCTTAAATCAGGAACATGTCATTGTTCTTCACACGCACACACAAAAAAACCCCTAAAATTCTCTCTAATCCATTTTTTTTTCTTTCTCATTTTTTCTGTTAATTAGCTCCATCGTAGTGTCATAGTTAAGTTTAGATCACTTTAACAACACACCCACACATATTCACCGATTGAAACAAGGAAAATTGGCCAAATTTTGAAAATTTTCACAAAACCCAAAACCTTCCAAATCCGGATTTCAAGTGGAATTCGTGAAAGTGTGGTGCTTCCATTGCGTTCGAAGACACATTTGGAAGGTGTAGGGGGTTTCAAATCATCACATTACACAAGTATTGTTGAATTTCAATTTTGTCTTCAAGAGGTAATTTCGAAATTTTTGCTCTTAATGTTGTTATAATTTTGTGCTTAATTGTGTTCTATGCATTCTATATCATCTATTTGGTGCATTGTGATGATGAATAGCTTCAATGTTGGATTGGGTTGAATTTTTGGATGTTTTAGCGTGTTTTGTCATAGGTTGCACAATTTGGAATTCCTTTGATTTGTGTTACAACATACGTGTTGTTATTCAATTACATTGGTGAATTCGATGATGTTGTTAATTGTTCTGATTGTTGTTGGGTGATTGTAATTGCGAATTGGTGTTACAAGGGATTAAAGTAGAGGTGCATGCTAGGTGTTTGTTTAAATGCTTCAATGCTTCATACCGTGAATTAAACACATCTTTGTATGCTTAGAAATGTCATGCATCTTACCTATTCGTTACAATGCTTGATTAGCTTCTCATAGAGTTAACACCAAGTCTTGATTGTTTTAAGGTTATACAAAAATGTGATCTTGTTCTTAGTCATATTTTGGAGTTTGTTTTGATTGTTGTTATGTGTTATGTGTTAAATTGTTATGTTTCACTCGTAGTTGTGTTTATGTTTGTTCTAGTGTGACCTGGTTTATGCATTACATGTTTCGGCTTGTGGATTTTGTTTGCATCAAGTGTGGGGGCATTTTATTCACTGTTGGTGATGTTTACATGTTGTGATATTCATAGTCACATTGTTTGGTCGATGGTTTTTCTGGTTTGTTCTCATTGTAATACAATTGGTAGGAATGGCACCTAAGCGACCACGCCGCAATGTTGAGATCCCACCAATACCACAACATGCCCCACAGCCGCAGCCGAACCCCGCCGGCTTTGATGACTTTCGATTTATGTGCTTCGAGGAGGAGACATTCTATAATGAGAAGCTGGCACTTAAAGCCATGGTGGAGGAGCGTGGTATAGCAATCACCGCTACGCCTATTAGCACTCAGATCCGGCAACGTCGTTGGCAAACACTCTGCCAACAACCAGGCGGCGGGAATGCTACCTTGGTGCGTGAATTTTATGCAAATTATCCTTTTGCCCGGCAAAGAGTTCTGCGGTTGCGTGGAGTTGATGTTCCTATCGGCCGTACTCGCTTCAATGAGTACTATGGCCTGCATGACATTATTGACAGTGGTTATCGAGGATTGGCAGGAGGTGGGTTTCAGTCGTCCATTCCACAGATCTACTCTCGTATCACTGGCAAGCCTCTTGCCTCCGTCCGGCTGCACTTCAAAATTGCGGAGCTGAAAATAGCCAAGATCACCAAGATCACCAAGGCATGGCATTATTTCATAATTGGGAAGCTAATCCCCAGTACCCATAACGCCTCCTGTGATAATGACAAGGCTGTGCTAAATTATGCCATTTAGACGGGCCTCACCATCGATGTTGGCGAGATCATACATATCGGGATCGAAAAGGCCCGTCGATTTAAGCGCACCGGCTTATATTATCCCTCAGCGATCACGGCCATCTGTTATGCGGCAGGGGTGCCTGCCTTAGGTACTGACGAGCTTTGTGGAGTAAAGGAAGTCATCACGACTTCTATGTTTAATGCTTATAACATCAGTTCGTATGAGCAAGAAGGATACGTGCCAGACCCTTTGTCTGAGCAGGAGCAGGGTTCAGAGCCCGAGGATGAGGAGCCGATTCCATATCCATCGCCACTACCCCACCGCCTTTTGACTTTTGCGGGAATCCATACTAGGTTGGATGAGCTGGAGGGGCTTATGGCCCAACAGACGACGCACTTCGATGAGCGGTTTGATCAGCTGGAGATGGGTTTTACAACATTGTCGAGTCAGATGACCACCGTTTCCGAGCTTCTCCAGTATATGAATCGTCAGTGGCAGATATCTCGCGGTGAAGGATCCAGTTCGCAGCCTCCTCCACGCTCTGATATGCATCAGACTTAGGTCGTGTTTCTCCTTTCTCACATTGAGGACAATGTGACATTTAAGTGTGGGGGGGAGTTATTTGTGGTCCTGTTTTTCTTGTTTTCTTGTTTTTATGTCTGTTTTGTCTGTTTTATTTGCGTTTTTATGTTGTTTTGTTTAGGATGTTATAAGGTTATTGTTTTGTTATCTCTGTTGTTAATTTGCGCGTTATTAAGATATTTAGGTTAATGGAATTAGGGTTTACTTTTAGATCCTTTAAATGTCCCATTCATATTAAGTTAATTCCTTGCGTAAATCTTGCCTAGAAAAAGAGAAAACAGAAGAAGTGATTCTGGAATGATAATCCATGGTTCTTATATGTTTTTTGTGTTGTTTTTGTTTTTTGTCCAATTTTTAAAAATTTTGGTCTTGTTGTAATAGGTGTCATGTTGCCAATGATGAGATCTTATCAAAAGATTCGATGTGGGATAGGAAAATAATATGCTATCTAGAGGAAGTCGGGTCTTTGAGAGAAATTTTAGCATTTTGAGTCGACCATACTCATGCACTTAGGGGAACTACTGAGGGGATTGATGATTTTGTGATCATTAAGTGGTTGGAGTGTCTTTAACACTTTGTTTAGTTGAAACTCCTAAAACTCGCTTATAACTGTGCTCTTTAATGAATGTGCTTGCATAATTGTTTGCACTTAATGCTTTTGCATTATTAAGCTGTTAAGCTCATACTATCATCCCTCTATGAGATTGCTTTTAATAATAACCCTAAGAGAACTCATATGGATGGTAACGGAGATTATAAGCCATAAGACTCTGGCTTCATATTGTCACTCCTCTGCGAGACTACTCTTAAACGAATAGTTAATGGAGAACTTGCATGAGTGGGAATGGGTCTAAAACCCGAAGGAGAGACAGTACTCCAGGTGGATGTCACGGGAATTCCATTGAATACCCTAATTAAGTGTGATAGTCTGGGGAACGAGTGATATATACAAACATAAGGGTTTGCTGAGTGAATTCTCATTAATATGAGCTGAATAATGAATCTTTAATATGATTAGTGAGAAAGAGTTGAGACAAAGACTTAGTTGTTAGAGCCTTGGCTTATGGCGTGGTTGCAGATGATTTATGAACAAAGGTGGGACCTATCGCGCACACACACATGGTTGGCTCAACTTGTCTAAATGAGTATGTCAATGCACTTTGATAACTTTTGGGGACTCATATTATGTGTACTTGACATTTGAATACTTGCGATTATGAGGATAATACCTGGCACTTGTTCTTAGATCGGATTGATGAATTGGATGCGTTTGTTGTTATGTGTTAGTTCTTTTTGTTAAGAGTGTTTGTGTTAAGTTTTTGTTTTAGTATTGTCGTGTTTGGCTTAGTTTGTTCGGGACGAACAAGGGTTAAGTGTGGAGGAATTTGATGAGGTGAATTTATTCACCTTTTATCTGTTGTTTACACTTGATTTATTGCTTGTATTTGTTCCGTTTGAGGCATTTTAAGTGTTTGTTTGTAGGTTTGTTGTCCATGGCGTGTACTTGGAAGAAATCACGTGAAAGTCGAATTGGAGGCAAGAGTTGGGAAAAATATGAAGAAAATCGTAAGAAGTGCAGAACAGTGGCGCACGTCGCGACGTGGGGACCCTCTCCCCGTCGCGACGTCCAGATTTCAACCAATTTTGAGATTTCATCAGCTGGCTACGTCGCGACGTGGGGACCCATTCCCCGTCGCGACATCGGTGGGCGTCGCGACGTGCGACCGTGCACGTCGCGACGTCGGGACGTGTCAGGGCTACGATTTTTCGACTCAATTTTGGAAACTTGCGATTTTGGCCACTTTGAGTTTCCTTTTCCAATCCGACTTCCATAAAGGACTCATTCACGAATTTCTTTATAGAATCACTATAAATAGGCGAAGGTTTACAGTTTTTAGGGGTAATTAATTTGAGAAGCAAGAAGCAAGATTTCTTCTCTGTAATAGCTAGGGTTTCTTCTTCAGCTACTGCTCAAGGGGGAATTTGTTACTGTTTGGGAATATCATTAACAATTGGATCAATTTATTTAAGAGTAAAGATTTCTACCGAGGATTTGGGATTCAAGGTTCTATCTTTCTTTTACATAATGAGTTCATTATTGAGCTTTAATTTTGCTATGATGATGTTTGATTTAGCCATGCTAGGCTAAATCTATTGTGCTCCCGAGATTATGAATAAGGGTTTTTGTGCTTAATTTACATTCTAAGTCCTATTCTATGGTCTGTGCTAGATAAGTTTTGCTGTGTTCTTCGTAGTTATGCATGATTTAGGCCTGAATTATGTATGATGAATATTTGCTTAAAGAATAGTGAATTATTTAGAGACAACTCGCGTTAGTCTTGCCTCTCACCACATAGGGGGATTATAGTGGGTTGTTTAGAATCTATGGTGGGTTCGCAGTACATGTGTTAGATTGACTAAACTTAATTCTTGCCTCTTACCATATAGGAGGAATTAGGGGGGTTAGTTTAGCATTAGCGTGACTGGTTCCAGCGTTGCCTTTTACCACAAAGGAGCGGTCGAACTTGAGGGTTTGGTTGAGTTGGTAGTTGCAGTAGATTCTGGGTTAATTAATAAAGTAAACCTTGCCTCTTACCACATAGGAAGGTTTAACAAATTAGTTAACGTCTAAGTAGGTAAGTAGCTAAATCATTCCTTGCCTCTTACCACATAGGAGGGCGTGAGTTATGTTATTTACTCTTGTTTTGCATGATTATAGATAGGATGTATGTGTATGCCTTTTATGCAACCCTATAATATAATCTCGGGAGTACACTGGCTTAACCTGACGTTCAACCCAATCACCATTTTCGTTTCAGTTATTGTTATTCCAATTGTTATTTTTAGTTTGATAATTATAAAAACGCAAAAAGATTTTCTTTTGACCTTCAACACAGTCCTTTCCTTGAGAGAACGAACTCGCTTTACTATCACCTTCACGGGGGTTGTTAAGCATTATTTTTGAGAAGGGGTAAATAGCAACCACGTGCATATTTTATATCATATTTGCTCCCATCAGAGCCGTGTTCCAAGCCTTCGGATCCATAACTCCCAATCCTCCCTCCTCTTTTGGCATAGCCAAATTCTCCCAAGCGACCTTCGGTTGGCCTCAATCCCACTGGAAGTTCCTGGATAGCTGGATGATCTTTGTGATGACCTCCACAGGAACCGGAAATGCAGAAAGCCAGAAGCAGTGAATACCCTGCACTACCGATCTAATAAGCTCCAAGTGGCCTGCATATGATAAGGAGGAAGCAGTCTATGCACTTATTTGTGCCGAGATCCTCTCCAGAAGTGGGGTAAAATGCACAACCCGCAATCCTTGTGCCGCCAATGGGATACCCAGATACCTGATTGGAAAGGTTCCACGTGGTATTCCAATGAATCGGGTGATGTCCGTCTGAACCACCGCAGGAACCGCCGCAAAGGAAACCTGGGATTTCAGGGAGTTAGCCCTTAATCCCGAGACCTCTCTAAAGTGTTGTAAGCAATCCCAAAGTACCCTTACAGAGGGTCGGTCCCCTTTGCTGAAGAGCATGAGATCATCTGCATATGCCAGGTGCGATATCTTATGCTTCTGACACCAAGGATGGAAAGTAAAAGGTAACTCCCTCGTCCTCCTGGATAGCAACCGGGAAAGATAGTCCATACATATGACAAAGAGGTAGGGGGATATGGGGTCCCCTTGTCACAATCCTCTTCGTCCCTAGAAATACCCTTGTATCTCGCCGTTTGATAAGTTGGTTTTATACCAACTTATATGTGTTAAATCACTTAACTTTTGTCTTGTGTTTTAGGCAATTGTGTGATGTTTTGTGCAATTTTGTGCATTAAGGTGGTTTGCAAGTTGAAAGTGTTTAAATGGTGAAAAAGACTAAAAATGAGGTTCAAATGAGTCAAGTGTTCATTTGAAGTTCAAGAACAAGGAAAGAATTGGAAAAGGTTGGAAATGATGCTTTGGGAAAACCTAAACATGTAATAGGCTTGTTTTAGGGTTTGGGCAGATTTGGTATCTGAACTTCAGACAGACTACATTCTCAAAGTATCTTCTCTTTTAAAATATTTACTTTATGCTTATATATTTGCAACTTTCAAATGAAAATGATACCCATGTAAATATTTTTTCTGCAATTTCCTTTTTTAGATTCTTGGACTGGATATTTGTGCTGATACACTCGTCGATGATGCCCTCAGTAGAAGTATCTCTGGAGGTGAAAAGAAAAGACTGGCAACAGGTAATGTTGTTTCGTAACATCGGGCTAATTTTTTGTGTATTGAGGAAAAATCAGTTACAAAGTTATTCCAATAGCAAAAACTAAATAATAATGTAAAATGAACTCAAAATAGCTACAGAAGAATCATGATAGATTTATTTTGGTATTAACATTGTACAGGGGAGGTGATTGTTGGCTCTCCACAAACTTTATTTATGGATGACATATCGAATGGCTTGGATATTTCAACCACACATCATATTGTTGCTTGCCTTCGGCAGCTAGCTTATATTACATCTGCTACAATACTTGTTTCACTTCTTCAGCCTGCTCCAGAAACATTTGATCTGTTTGACAATATCAACTTGATGACTAAGGGAAAAATTATATATCATGGACCTCGAAACAATGTTTTGGAATTTTTCAAGAGTTGCGCGTTTAGATGTCCTGAAAGAAAAGGTGTGGCAGATTTTCTTCAAGAAGTAAGCATATCTTTGCTCGTGTTTGTTCTATTCACTTTCCATTTTCTTTCACAGCTAAAATTATAATTTGTAGGTTATTTCAAAAAAGGATCAAGCACAGTATTGGAAAGAAGACAAAGAGTCTTATAGCTACAGTTCTTTTGATGCATTGTCAAGAACATTTGAGAAATGTGAGTTTGGCAAAATGCTTACTGCACAAATTTCTCTCCCATTTGAGAAATCTAAGGACAGCAACGATGCTATTAACTTCAGATCATATTCGTTTCCTAAATGGACACTCTTTAAGGGTTGTATATGGAGGGAATTGCTTCTGATGAAGAGGAATTCGTTTATATATGTTCACAAAACTGATCAGGTTAGCAAAAATAATATTTAACATTTCATTCATCATTGATATATGGTTTTACATTACAAAATATATTCTCATTAAACCACTTACTATCATTGCAGCTTTTCATAATTGCCTCTATGACTATGAGTGTATTCTTGAGGAGGAGGACAGATTTGGATCTTGTCCATGCAAATTACTACATGGGAGCCCTTTTCTTTGCTCTTGTAATTATTGTAGTAATTGTAATTGGCAGTGTTGGTTTTTCGCTATACCGGATGGAATTCCATGAAATTTTAGTATATTTTGAATCTAATTTTTTCTGTTTTCTTTTTATTACTTTTTTTTCTTCAGAAACTCGGTGATGGAAACTTCAGTTGTGTTTTAAAAGTCTCGCCGCTTGCAGAAAATAATTGATGGCTGCATTTAAGCAAGGTAGTGTGTCTATTTCTCGACTGCAGATTCTTTTAGTTTTTCCTTTTGATGGCGGACTTATAGTAGTTGAGCCCTGATTGATTCTTAACAGGCTCCAAATTTCAAACTAAGAATCCAAAAGAAGAAAAGTCTTCTTCTTTCAGTTTTAGTTGGCAAAATAGTGGGACATGTTTCCTGGCCTTCTTTGTTTTTAATATATTGTGTCTATTTCTGGTTCATCATTATTGTTAATTTTATTTCTCTGATTTGATTGTGATTGCCTTTATGTTTTCATGGGGTTGCATAATCAAATAATGAATTACATGATTCATATGAAGACCAAAGGTTAAAGGCAGAGAAAAAGAAATAGTACTCCTATATCCCGGTTGAAACTATTTACATGATTTATTTCTGTGGTTTTAGGACTAATAATAATTATATTTTTGATTGGTCTGTGTGGTTTTATGGCTCATAGTGATTGTATTTCCCTAGCCATATCTTCTATTTTTTTTTGCTCTCCAATTTTTTCCACCGTCACTTTTTTTTGTTTCATTTAGGATCGTATGGTTGTGAGGGCAAGGCTCAACCCGTGGTCGTAATTAGAAAAAACCTTACCCAAATGTATAAATTATTAGCTTGAAGTTTCTTACTAAACAAACGTTTTTGATGAATCGTGTACGTTACATTCCAATTTAATTACTATTTTTTAGTTTAAATTTATTGAGATCATTTTTAGAAGTCCAGATCCCAATCAAATGGCCTACCAGTAGGGATGAAGTGTGGAAAGCTAACATACCTGAAACGCATATTGCTCAAGAGAAGAGAAATCTGACCAGAACTGCATGGTTGTTAATGGGGGAAAGGATAAGGTTTCCTGGAGGAGGAACCCGTTTCCATCACGGGGCAGACAAGTACATCGTTGCTATTGTTGCGGTATAACTTAATTCAGTAATTTACATATTTCTGCTACTTACACCAATTTTCGCACGCTATGAACATGCGTATAGTGAACGTTGTAAAAAAACAGAGATTTTATTTTTAGATTCCAATCGTTGTGCAACAGTGCAAGAGGTCGCCGCCGTCGCCGCCGCTGGAACATAGAGAAGATTCAAACTTTTGAGAGAGCTAATTTTACCAAAAGAGCACAGCAATTTTTTGCATATTCTTCCGTGAGTTCCCAGCAGCAACAACAACATCGCTAAGAGCAGCTCCACCTTCGAACTTGTAAGAGATTGCTTCTTTTTTTTGTTATTTTTTTTAATCTTAATTCGAACTTCTTATCCCAAAGAGAAAAAAACCAGCAGCTGGACCAGTTGTTCTTCCTTTTTTTTCACTTTTTCTGTTTTGTTGCTTCTGTTTCTAGAGTCTAATTTATGACATTATTTGGTTGTCTTTATTTTCTAGACATTTGTGGGAGGTAATTAAATGGAAAACTTTTGGCTTCTTTATGATCTACATTGCAAAAAGCACCCCTTTTTTCTTCTGCTATTATTTGCTTAATTTGTTTCTGAAATCAAGAAAAAGATTGAAACTTTCACTCATGTTTTTGATGGTTTGAATGGGTCCTGGTATGTTGAACAGAATTGCTTACCTATTGACATTCTTGATATGTTCTAATATGTTCAACATGTCAAGTTACTGGTACTTATTATGGTGTTGAGCAAGAAGTGTTAATAAATTGTTGTTGAAGACAGTTTGTTCCCTTTATAGTAGTAGTATCTAGATCAAGAAAACATGGATGAAACAAATAAGCCAATAGAATTTTTATACTTTATTTACCCAGTAAAACAGTTCCTCTCCCTTTTTCAGATAATCCAGTCATCATATGAGTGAATGCATGCCTTGAGGAAATGACAACAAAAATGAACTCGAATTGCTATGTTTGTGGTAATGCTGACTTCAACGATGGTGAAGATTGCTTTTATTATTGCAGCCGCTGCAACTAACAAGCTGATAATTTTGTTGAGACTGAATTGATGAGGATAACATCTTTGGCAATCCAGAACAAGTAATCTACTCCATGCATTATTGGTACTCTCAGAATGGATTAGACATAGTGATGAGACTATCATGAGGGCGAAGCCTCGCCAACAGACTTTACCAGACATTATGTGTAGAAATCGGTGCTAGATTGTAATACTTGGCTGTATATTCTTCTTCTATCCACTTTGGTCGCAAACGCATGGCACAAGAAAGTGCATTGAAATGATTGCAGGTATTTTTTTCTTTCAGTTTGTCTTAGCTGAAATTATCAAAAAATTGCTTTTCGCATTATTTACAAGAGGGAAACCACCAAGTAGTTGGTAAAGAAAAGCTTAATGCTGAGGAGTAGTAGCTGTTGCAATTGCATTGCGAGCTGATATATATTTCTTGATAATACTTAGTTTCCAATTTACTATTAGTTCTTTTTTGTATACATACTCTTGTACCTGAATTGCGGCTTTTAAACTTTATACCTTTATATTTATGCTGTCATGCAGGTATTGTGTAAAAGGCAGTTAGGGCAACTTTTGTGCATTGATGTATAGGAATTGATGTTTGGTTGTTATTAAAACTTGGAATTTTGTAGAAGTCAATACTCATGAGCTGCATCATATCAAATCTACACCAATATTTTTGCATAGGAACGAGCATGAAGCAGCTACAACAATGACATGTTGGATTGTGGAGTTGTGATGCAATTCATGATTGTAAATTCTTGTGATGATGCTGCTTTTTGGCCAAATATAAGAATTTTGAAGGGTGTCACTTCAAGTTCAAGTTACTGAATGAAGCATATCAATAACTCTTTCTAATTGTTTTCCTTTTTGAATTTTGCCTTTGATTTTGGCCAATTTTATTTGGCTTATATTGTGTTCAAGTAGAGAAATTGATTGTTCAAAGAAATGAATCTTTAGCATTCTTTTATAGCAGTGAGATTCATTCATTATAGATTGGTTTGTATGTTAGGTGACTGAGTTTGGTGTGTAATGGCATTAAAATTTTGTAAGTAAACTGAAGCAGTAATAGGATTTTGTAAATTTACTTCAACAGGAGGACAACTCTCTCCGTGTGCTCAAGCAGATTGCTTGAAGGAATAAAATGAATAATGTTACAAAGCATCTGGCTGTCTCCTCCGTCTGTGTAACACACACACACACTCTCACAATACCTACTCTTTGACCATAATGTACCCTCATTTGTAATTTACGAGTAAATTTTTGATTGCATCCGTGGTTTCTTTCCTTTCTGCATATCCCGAAGGGCAAGAAGGTTGATGTGAAAAACTAGCAAGTTTGATGTGCTTAGACTAATGATAACACCGTGCGGGTTTTGAACAAATCATATTGCATTGTATTGGTTGGTGACTTGATGCTTTGGAAAATATCTTTTTTTATCTGCATCTAAAACTGTTAATTCTTATAACCACTTAATCCGTTTTAAGATGTAAGTAAATCATCTGTACATTCAAAGTATGAATAGCACAAGTTGTATCCATAATGAAGCATGCTAAGTATCTCATTTGTTCATATAGGAAATCCAAAAAGAAATGTCCAACCAACATATTGAATTTCAAGGAGCCATCAGTTCAGTCAACAAGGAGGCTCATTGAACTTTCAAGATCATTGAACCATGTAATTGACATCTGATCACCTGTAAATGTCCTGTTGGGATTAGCTACCAGCAACATTAGACAGAAAAACATCGAAAGAGGATATGCATCAACAAGAATTTCGACTTGAGAACTGCCGGTTCGAAACCACCACCAGCCACAGTCTGTAATTTTTGTTATTCAATTGTCACTGCATGAGTAAGTGATATACAACAGTGGGATAGGATGTTATGCAGTCTTCAAGTTGAGGAATCCTGACCACCCATCCAAATGACAATATTCAATCCGAAGCTTGCTACTCAAAACTTCACTTTAATAAACAAGTACAAACAAGGTTTGGATGATATGAAACCATTAGCCAAGAAGCTATCAAGTGTTAGACACCCCGCGTATATTTGACAAATCTCATAGGCAAGTCATCGAGGGTAATGACAGGAGCTTATAGATTATGGAAGATGATCAATCCAGTGTAGTAGCCAGAACCTCAGATTTTACAACACCAAAGAGTGTAGTGCTCCTCTTTACGCTGATTACTTACCAAGCCCCCACATTGTAAGCAAACAAAGCTGTTTCCATCAGCGAATGCATCAAGCACAATTTGCTTCCGGCCAATTTCTGCAAGTATAGAAGTTCCTTGATCAGTATGTTCAACAGATTGATCAGCCATGCAACGTTCAGATGATTCGGTATTTGATGGCATGGCTTCTACAATTGCACATTCCGCAAAAAGAGCGGCCAACTCATCAGCAGCAGCACTTTCTTGAACTTTTTTTCGGTACAACTCCCGGGCTCGATTAAGATCTTGAAAGACAGCCTCTTCCCTACCTTTCGTCCTCATGGCCATAACCACCTGTTACCAACAGTAGTCCATAATTACTCGAATTGATGAAAAAACGATCCATCCTGAAGTTCTAACCTATGGAATTAACAATGGCAAAACAACATAAACAAGTTGGGAATTTTTCCAATACCTCTCTATAATAAAAACACAAACACCTTTCGAGCTCCCCAAATTTATACTAAAAACACTCAGATTTTTGTAACTCGACTGTGCATGAGAATCAAATACAATTTACTCTGGAGAGGGGAATACCTTCTACTTTAGGTGTCTTGGCCACAAAAAAACTACCTTATCCAAGTATCTTGAGAAGGTTGCATGGAAATATCCTAAATCAGTACATTTAGCAGTTTCTGCCTACATAAAACAAGCCAAGAGCCAAAACTATCCAAAAAAAAATGTAAATATTCTACGATCCTACCTATAAACCGATTCTTTCAATTTCAAATTCATCCAAACTTATTATTGTTAAATTTTATATATTCTAACATTTTAAACTATTAATTCAATCTGTTATGTTAAATCATTTCTTCATGTTTTTAGAAGCAATATTTTATGTATAATCTAAACTATTCAACTTATTATATTAAACTTTTCATATAACATCTAAATGATTTGACTAATTTAAATAATCACAATCATAGTGAAAATGTAGTAAACATTGTTATTGTGAAATTTGTAAATATAAAAAAAATAATACTGTCAGTGCAATTTAATTAAAATTCCAATATTTCTAATGCAGTGTATTGATGGTGAGATAGTTTAAATATATCAATATCATAACTTTAAGTTGTTGAATGAATTTGAAACTTAGTTCATTTAAAAATTGATGCAACCACTTTTTTTTTAATCCAAGCATTAATTGCTCATATTTCTAACTTATTCTAAGTATTAAAGTTTATAAAGGTTCATGTATTTATTATGAAATATATAGAAGTTACTTAAGTTGCATGAAAAAGTGATTTAAAAAAGTATGTAATTACTTATTAAACTTGCCAATAAGCTAAAGCTTTTCTTTTTTATTTTTTTTTTATTTTGAGAAATACACGAGGATCATGATGAGAATTGACATACTACACGGTTTTATTCATATACTATATATATAATTATAATTTTACTAATTTTTTTATTCATACACTATTTATTCATACACTTAATTAATTCACAAACATAAAAGATTTGCCTAAATAATTTTCACCCTAGGCATATATGTAAATATATACAGTTTTTTTAAATATGTATAGTGTGTGAAATATATATAATATGTGTAAATAAATATAATGCATATAAATATTTAAAGTGTGTGACAATGCATGTAATATGTATTAAAAGACATATTAGTATGTGTTAATAAATATTGTGGTATATGAAATATATAGTAATTGTGTATATATAGAATGCAAAATACGCAAAACATGTTAAAAATCTATAATATGAAAATAACTATAGGATGAGCAAATGTATGAAGGTGTGTATAGTGTATGTATAATGTGTAGTATGAATAAATGCATGTACAAGTATGTATAAATATGTGTAATATGTAAAATATGTACATATGTAATTTGTAAGTATGAATTATGCAAAAATATTTGTAATGAACAAAATTATATATGGTATGTGTAATTTACGTAGTGTTGAAGATATATGCAAGATGTGTACAAATTTATAGTTTGAAAACAAGTATTATATGCGCAAAATATATGGACGTATTTATAGTGTGTGCATATATAATTAGTGAAAATGTATGAATGATTCAAAAATATATATAATGTGCGAAATTGTATATGGTATGTGTAATTTATGTAGTGTTGAAGATATGTGCAAAATGTGTACAAATTTATAGTTTGAAAATAAGTATTATAAATGAAAATATATGGAAGTATTTATAGTGTGGACATATATGTGTAATAAATATAAGTGTTTGTACAAGTATGTATAATTGTACCTATAGAGTTTGGAAAAATATAAGAGGGACATGCAAATATATATATAATGTGTGCAATTATATATATTATATGCTGTGTTGAAAATATGTGCAAAAGGTGTATATATTTATAGTGTTAAAATATGTGTGATATGTGCAAATATATATAAGTATCTATAGTGTATACATATATGTATGTATATACTTGTAAAAAGTATGTGAACATATGTAGTGTGTGTGAATATAAGGAGAATGTGCAAATATTTATAATGTGTACATATTCATAGTAGATAGTATGTGTAATTACGTACAGTTAAACATATGTGCAAAATGTGTGAAACATTTTAGTGGGAAACCAACTGTAATATATGCAACATATATGGAATTATATATAGTGTATACATATATGTGAATTATGAATAAGTGTGTATACAAGTATGTGTTCAAATATGAGAAAAATGTGCAAATATTTATAGTGTGTGCGCGCAAATGTAAATATGATGTGCAATATATATATGTAGTGTCGAAAATATGTGAAAAATAAGTAAAAAATTATAGTGTGATATATTATTAAATACGTGCAAATATATGAAAATATGTTTAATGTATATATATATAGATATATATATATGCGTAATATGTATAAGTGTCTGTACAAGTACGTATATTATGTGTAGTATGAAAATTTAGAGTAAACCCAATAACTTGTGTATAGACTTAATAAAATGATAAAATATTATCCATGTAACTGATCCCATAATAGTGGATAAAAGTTTAATTGTAACAATAGTAGAGTATGAAAATATATAAAATACGAAATTCAAACAATATATTATGATAATTTAATTAGAATAATTATAGAAAGTGAATTAATATATAAAGTTTTGATATAAAGAGAATTAGGAATTAATAAATTATTGAAAAAGAAAGATATGAAAATTGTACTGAAAATGTGTGAAATATTTATAAATATGTATTGTTTGTGAAAATGTATGTAGTGTTGGTAAATAGATTACATGTGCATAAATGTGTGTAATATGTATAAAAATGTATAATGTGTGCAATATGTGAAAATATATATAATGGGTGAAAATATGTGTAGTATGTATAAATATGTATGGTGTGTAAAAATGTGTGTAGTATGTATAAATATATATAGCGTGTATAAATATTTATAGTATGTGAAAATATGTGTAGTATGTGTAAATACATATCGTGCATGAAATGTGTGCATATATGTATATTGTGTGAAAATATATATTGTATGTATAAATATGTATAATGTGTGAAAATATGTGTACTATGTGTAAATATTTAGTGTTTGAAAATGTGTGAAGTATTTGTAAAAATGTATAATGGTTGAAAATGTGCATATATATAAATATAAATAATGTGTGAAAATATAGGTAATATATGTAAATAGGTGTAACGTGTGAAAATACGTTAAATATGTATAGTGTGAGAAAATGTTTGAAGTTTTTATCAATATGTATAGTATGTGAAAATATATGTAATATGTGTAGATATATGTATATGAAAAAAATTATAGTATGTATAAATTATTATAGCGGTTGAAAATATTTGTAGTATGTGTAAATATGTACAATATGTGAAAATGTATAAATTATGTGCAAATATGAATAGTGTGTGAAAATGCGTATAGTATGTGTAAATATATAGTGTACAAAAATATGTGTATAGTGTATGAAAATGTGTGTTATATGTGTAGATATGTGGAAATATGTATAGTGTATGAGAAATATGTATAATATGTATATGTATGTATAGTGAGTAAAATATGTGTACTATGTGTAAACATGTATAGTATGTGAAAATATGTGCAGTATATGTACATGTATTCATATGCAAAGTGTATTAAAATGTATGAATTATGTATAAATATATGTAGCATATAAAATAGGAGAGTATGTGTACAAATATAGTGTTTCAAAAAATGTGTATTATGTGTAAATATTTATATTGTGAAAAATGTGCATAAATATATAGTATGTGAAAATATGTGAAGTATGTATAAAAAATGTATAGTGTGTGAAAATGTGTGTTATATGTGTAGATATGTGGAAATATGTATAGTGTATGAGAAATGTGTATAATATGTACATATATGTATAGTGAGTAAAATATGTGTACTATGTGTAAACATGTATAGTGTGTGAATATATGTGCAGTATGTGTACATGTATTCATATGCATAGTGTATTAAAATGTATGAATTATGTATAAATATATGTAGCATATGAAAATATGAGAGTATGTGTACAAATATAGTGTTTCAAAAAATGTGTATTATATGTAAATATTTATATTGTGAAAAATATGCATAAATATATAGTATGTGAAAATATGTGTAGTATATATAAATATGTCGAATTTGTGAAATTGTGTGTAATATGTAATAATATATGTAGCGTGTAAATATATATAGTGTATGAAAATATGTGCAGTATGTGTATATGTGCATAGTGCGTAAAAATGTATGAAGCACGTGTTAATGTGTATGAGAAATATGTGTAAAATGTGTGGAAGTATGTATAATGTATAAATATATGTGGATTATGAATAAGTGTGTGTTCAAGTATGTGTAAATATGTGCACATATGAAATGTGTTAAAATGTAAGAAGAATATGCAAATATTTAAAGTGTGTGGAAATGTAAATATTATGTGCAATATATGTAGCATAGAAAATATGTGAAAAATAAGTAAAAAATTATAGTGTGATAAATAATTAAATATGTGCCAATATATGAAAATATGTTTAGTGTATACATATATGCGTAGTATGAATAAGTGTGTGTATAAGTATGTATGATATATGTAGTATATAACACATGTACATTACAATGTGTGCATATGTAAAGCGAATTTGCAAATATTTATAATGTATGATATTATATATAGTATATGTATATACGTAGTGTGCACATTATGTGCAAAATGTTTACAAATCAATAGTGTAAAAATAAGTGTAATATATGCAAATATTCGAAAGTGCGTATAGTGTATACATATATATATATATATATGTATATGTATAAGTGTGTGTACAAGTATTGGCAACCATGTATCTTATGGAAATGTTTAAATATGTATAAAAGTATATAGCGACTGAAGTTATGGGTAGCTTTGTGAAAATATTAACCGTAAATGTTAGTACATGTATTAATTGTGCAACAAGTATTATATTACTTATGCATATTACACTGAATTAAAATTATAACGGGAAATAACATTTAATTACACCGCGCTGGCGCGGTGATGCCGCCTAGTCTATATATACAATCTTATGGTGGGTGTTTAAGCTAAGAGATTGCACCACTTGCAGATGGTACAAATGAGCCTGACTTTGGGAAGACGTTTTTAGTTTATCGAGCTCGAGTTTCATTACATTTTGAATAATTCGAACTCAATTCAAACTCATTAAAAATTGAATTAAAACTCAAAACTCCATTTATAAATCCAGCTCGACTCTATTTTCAAATCCTTGAGTTCGAATTCGAATAGAGTAAGCCCCTTCACAACACAAGTATGCCTAAGGTCAAATTCGAGCTCAAGCCCAAATATAGTAGATTTTAATTGAGTAATTTTACTTGAAACAATGATCTCTCATTTTAAGATCCATCGTATGAGATTATGACTGACAAATCTCATGATTTTGCTTTTGATTCGATACTAGAATTACTAAAATGTAGGGTGATGAGTCTCAGAAAACTCACGTCGTCTTCTGGATCGTCTGGTCGTCTGAACACTCCGTACGTTCCGAAGACCTGCACAAAATCCCCGGGATTGGTCCCAGGGAGTAAACTCCGATGCCTAAGTCAGTAACGAGCCTTAAGCAAATATTGATAAGCAACTGAGAATACTTGAATCGAATCCCCGTCCAAAGTGATGGAGGAGAGGTATTTATAGAATACATACCTGAATTAGAGTTGTAGTGAAACTCTAATAACATACCTTAAAGAAGGGTTTGTTGTAGTGTAAGAGTTGTAATAGAATTGTAACTCTTAGCATACATGAGTAATAGAAATAATTGCTGAAAAGGAGTTAGACTCCTATGAGCTGAGGAATACTTAGACTCCTATGAGCTGAGGAATACTTGTTGTATTAGAAGTCTATTTCTGAGGTATTATACTTGTAGTAAAATTCAACCCTCATCAATAGCCCCTCAGGTCGGATTGAATTTATTCATTCCGATCTGAACAACTTCTGTATAATACCGAACTGCAGTGTACAAAAGTTTCTAACTTATTTTGATGTCATTTGCATCATATTTGTTATGTATTCGACCAATTCAATTTAACTTGAATTGATACATAAACAAATGATTCGAGCTGTATCCGATTGATAAGCAATTCGAACTGAATCAAATTTTTGAATAGTCCAAACCGAATCAAACTTTGATTTGCAAGATTTGAAATCAATGATATGATCTGAAATTAAATAATCCGAACACAATCGAACTTTGATTTGCAAGATCCGAAATCAATGATATGATATGAAATCAAATAGTCTGAGCTGAATCAAACTTTGATTTGCATGATCTGAAATCAAAGATATGATCTGAAATCGCATAATCCGAACTGAATCGAACTTGGATTTGCATGTTTTCCTTTTTGACGGAAAATCAATGATATGATCTGAAATCACATAATCCGAACTGAATCGAACTTGGATTTGCATGTTTTCCTTTTTGACGAAAAATCAATTATATGATGTGAAATTGCATAATCCGAACTGAATCGAACTTGGATTTGCATATTTTCCTTTTTGACGGAAAATCAATTATATGATCTGAAATCACATAATCCGAACTGAATCGAACTTGGATTTGCATGTTTTCCTTTTTGACGGAAAATCAATTATATGATGTGAAATTGCATAATCTGAACTGAATCGAACTTGGATTTGCATATTATATAAAATGAGCATAATTGAGCTGAGCAAAATGAACTCAAAATGAGTTATTTTATTGATCCGTAGCTTACAAGCTGAATTACACTTATCATCAATGTGCTTGACTTGATAAAAATGAACTGAAAAAGGAACTAAAGTTACTGATTGTCGAACTTTGATTGAGGTCTTCAGTTTTCTCCAAATACTTCTTCATATTCGGATCTCGGGCCTCATACCCCCCAGTTACTTGGTTTACGATGAGTTGGGGATCACTGTAAACTTGTAACTTTTTCACTCTCATTTGATAGGCTAACTTCATCCCAGTTATTAATTTCTTCTTTCTTCTTTTCAGGTCCTTTTTCATTATCTCGCTTTCGCTTATCCGCGTCTTCACCTTTTGCGAATTTCCGAGCTCGCTTCATCATGTCTTCCACATTGGT
This sequence comes from Ophiorrhiza pumila, assembly GCA_016586305.1. Taxonomy (NCBI): domain Eukaryota; kingdom Viridiplantae; phylum Streptophyta; class Magnoliopsida; order Gentianales; family Rubiaceae; genus Ophiorrhiza; species Ophiorrhiza pumila. The sequence continues at coordinate 11,478,105 of BLIW01000008.1, read as the reverse complement.
TGGAGGATCTATTACAAACTCTTTGTACAATCTTCCTGGTCGTAATCCATTCGTGAAAGCCCCAATCTCAACTTCATCCGATCTGTGTCCCACTTCTAAACTTTCGTTTATGAATCTCTCAACGTATTGAGTTAACGATTCTGAATTTCCTTGTTTCACGTTGAGTAATTCAACACTTGTTTTCACAAACTTCTGTCTTTGCACAAATCTGCTTTTAAAAGCTGCTTTGATGTCACTGAACTTGCGAAACGATTTAGGTTTAAGGTGGTCATACCACAATCGGGCAGTTCCCATCATAGTTATGCCAAAACATTTGCATAAGATTTGATCTGGGTAGTTATAAATCCTCATGCTCTGCACATAATGATGCACATGTTCTGCCGGATCTCCTTCTCCATTGTAATATAACAATGTTGGCATTTTAAATTTATGTGGAAGGGGATAATTTTCCACATCGTCCACGAATGGAGAATTTACTCCCAAATCATCATCATTGCGTTGATCGTTGCGTTGTGGTTGTGAAGTGCACGGCAGATCGGATGGGCCTGTATCCCTAAAACGCAAGTTCTGTTCCCTTGGCTGATCATAAGATGTATACAAATTATCACGTCGGCCTTCTGCTCTGGTATGCTGGCGGTAATGCACACGTCTTTCATTACGACCTGGAGATTTGGAATCTCTTCGACGAGATGAAACCGAAATATGATCTCGGTTCTGGTATTGATTCATCCTATTAGCACGTTCTTCAGCTCTCAACCTGAGCTCGTGTTCTCTCTGAAGTTGCTGGTGAGATCTCGTTCACGAATTGTTTGGTCCTGTTCTTGCAGTCTTGCGGTGCGAGCTTCTCGTTCGATTGGATTACGTGTAGCATGATTCGCTATCATGGTTTGAATTCGCTCTCCGTTTTTAATCAAAAACTTTAGCACATCTGGTGAATTCAAATCAATGAAGGGAATTGAACTTCCCTCGTGGTTCTGAGGATCAGAACCTCATCCGTCCTGAATAGGAGTTCTGGTGGATGAACTTGCAGAACCTTCCCTTGAAGGAGGGTTATTCTCCACATGCCGATCAGAGTTAGGAGAATTCCGATCTGGTTGCTTGTCGCGCTTAGATAATTGCAAACGAGTAGTAGACATATTGTCTTCTGCCCCACGGTGGGCGCCAATTGATGAGTCTCAGAAAACTCAAGTCGTCTTCGGGATCGTTTGGTCATCTGAACACTCCGTACGTTCCGAAAACCTGCACAAAATCCCCGGGATTGGTCCCAGGGAGTAAACTCCGATGCCTAAATCAGTAACGAGCCTTAAACAAATATTGATAAGCAATTGAGAATACTTGAATCGAATCCCCGTCCAAAGTGATGGAGGAGAGGTATTTATAGAATACATACCTGAATTAGAGTTGTAGTGAAACTCTAATAACATACCTTGAAGAAGGGTTTGTTGTAGTGTAAGAGTTGTAATAGAATTGTAACTCTTAGCATACATGATTAATAGAAATAATTGTTGAAAATGAGTTAGACTCCTATGAGCTGAGGAATACTTAGACTCCTATGAGCTGAGGAATACTTGTTGTATTAGAAGTCTATTTCTGAGGTATTATACTTGTAGTAAAATTCAACGCTCATCATAGGGCAACCATCCACAGATATGCCTTTGGCGGTTGGGCAAGTTACCAAATCACAATGCTCATGATCATTGTTACCCCACCATGATATTCTCTATCCTCCATTTCCACACTGAAGTAAAGCAGAACTGCCATGAAAGCAACCCCTGCATCTAATGCTGCTGAAAGAATATAGTTGTACCTTTGCCACCATTTCTTCCTATATCTGAACACAAAGAAATTGAAAATGTTTCCAACCAAAATCCATGAATTGTAGTTCAATGCAGCTGCTGGTGGCATTGCAGCTGTTGCACCAAGAAGTACTGGAAGATTAATAAGGGAAATCCAGGTCTGACTTGGGAATTGTTTGTGCAAGAGCCATACAACAACTGGCCTCAATATTCCTCCAAGGAAGAACCAGTTAAGTGATAGATAGTTTCATTAAGAGCCAAAAATCCTTTTTGGACTTACCAAACCCCAAATTACTGAGGCATCAAAGAAGACATGATCACCAGGACATGTCCAAGGACTGTTTGATTTTTTATCTTGGTGGCATATGTCTTTGACAGTATTCAAAACCCACCATGCAACACTGAGATTAACTGTTCCTGCAATCAATGTCCCAAGGAACTAGAATGCAAATGTAGATCAATATTAAGTTAATCAACTGGAAAAGCAAGTCATCCAAAACCAATATATTTTTAAAATTTTTTCGTGGTTCCAGGAAACTGGCGCGATTTTATTTCCTGATTCAATTTTCGCAACATTAATTACTTTAATTTTAGCTTTTCAGCATGTTAATTACATTGATAATCACATGGTAAATTTCCCTTGGATGTCCCATTATTGGCCAGTTAAAGATCAAAGCTTCTATCCTTCTGCTTCTGAAAGAGTAACTTTTTTTTAACACGCACACCCTCACATGCATCCCGCAGGAATCGGAGCAACTTGATTTTCATATAATGACCAAATGAGTTCTGAATTAAATATAAGAGATAAATAAGTTAGTACCTAAACTAAGAACATTGATCTGGGGGGGATCTTCATGTAATGACCGAGCTTGAAATCACCAAGAAAGGAGATTGCTTGATTCATGCTCATATATCCATATGTCTTGAAGCAAACATTAGCAATGGGTTTTCCAGGATAGAGAACACCCATAATATACTCTGTGATGATATTTAGTCCTGGAGTCTGCCATAAAGATTTTGATTTATAGTTACTTCAATGATATTTTGCTAATTATATTCGGACTACAAATAACTTTAAATGGAAATTCTAGGGTCACCTGATTAGTTGTGGCAGTAATGATGCTAATAGGGAGGGTAAACAAAAAGGCAATGGCAGCTGCTAGTATAAGTCCCCAGAAAGGCATCTGGACTTGTTTTTTTAGGAAAATATGTAGAGCACAAGGGCGATAGTTAGTGTGATTACTAGCAGCACGTAAAACCACATGGCAGGAATGTCTTTTTATTTTCTCATCAATCTTGTGTGAATATCAATCTTCCCCTTTGAAAAAGCTCATTAGCGTTGATAAATTTCTCTGTCATATTAGGAGTTGCTTGCTGAATATATTCATTGTCTAATATGAAGTACAAAGTATCTAAAAGTGATAACAGTCTCTATTAGCAGTTCGTTGATTTTGCTTTAATTTTGAAAATGTCCATTTTAAGAACTCAGAGGCTATAAATATAAGTTATTTTAGATTTTTTTTAAATCAATTCTTTACAAAATTTTACTAATTCTGGAATAAAATAAGGAAAAACTATTAAAATAGTTACTTACATTGTAAAAAAAAAATTATTTTGTCAACTACATTAAAAATGATGTATTTTAGTCATTGATACTTAAAAAATGTGCCAAATTAGTCACTAACCAAAGTTTGTTAGTATTTTTATCAGAAAAAACACACGTACAAACCATGTATCACATAAGAAAGGGGTAAAAGTAGACAATCAATTTATTTTTCGAACGAAATCTTTCATAATTTATTCATATTTCGTCAACCGATATAGAAGGCATCGGATAATCAATAAATCGATTGTAATAAATAATTAGTTTCAAAATTAAATTAATTTTTTACTTTTACCCTTTTATTAAGTGACTCGTGATATGAACATTGATAAGTTGGTTTTATACCAACTAATATGTGCTAAATATCTTGGCTTTTGTCTTGTATTTGATGCAAATGTGTAGTGAATTAGGTGTTTCTATGCATATATGTGTTGTGCTAATTGGTAATGTTGGAATGGTATAAAGAGAGCAAAAATGATGTCTAATGGAGTGAAAAATGTTAAAGGAAAAATGAAGGAACTCAAAAGTACATTTTCGGCCAATTTAGGGTTTTGGCAGCTTTGAGTGTGCAATTTGTTTTGTGAATAACGCTTTCAATTCTAATCCAAATGAGTAGATCTTGGATGATTTGTAAAGCTCTGTGTTTGTACTTCAATTTCCATATTTTAACTTTCTCCAAATTCTGTGTGTAAACATGAGAAACGAGGGCATCTTTGTTGTGTTTGGATTAGGATTTTTTAGGGTTTTCCTTTCTGCTATAGTTTGGTAGATTGTTGATTTCTTGAGCTATAGACCTCTGATTCCAGTGATTCTTGATCCATTGGAAAGCCGAGAGATAGGCCTATAACTTTTATGTTTACCATCAAGTCCAATTTAGGAGCTAAGGCACATGAATTTGGTGTAGAAGTTGGGTCTTAAAGCTGAAACAAGCACTCAGCCACAATGAAGGCTCACATGCACAATATTTTCTCGGGCATTCTCACAAACACCTCACGAGCACTCACTTCACACTACACTCTTGCACAGCCTCACATCTACTCTCGCACACACGCACACTATCCTCGCACACTCTCGCACACACCTCACATGCGGCGAGGTCACCTCGCCGCAACACTCATGCACACACCTCATGCGACGAGCTCAGCTCGTCGCATACACTTTTGCACACACAAGGTGCGGCGAGGTCACCTCGCAGCACAAGCACTCACGCACAAACACTCAATACTCTCATATACTCAAACACACATACACATTCTACTTCACACTTTGTTGTTGTTCTTTATCCACAATTCACAAAGTCTTTCATAGCACTTGATGGAGTTGCATGTATCAGTTTTACAAACACTCACAACACTTCTCACAATTCACTCCACTTTACATTCACATTCACAACATCATTCTCATTTCACTCCATAATTTCACAATTCACTTCACTCACATCTACACTGCACATTATCACATTATCGCACTCAAGCTCACCAACATATTGCACATTCATTTCACTCACACTTATGCACACTACACTTCACATCTCATTAAAACCTCACACTCACACATTGCATGGCTAGACCTCGCCACAAGGTCTCGCTAGCAAAACACTTTCACGGCGAGGTCTCGTGGCGAGACCTCGCCAGCAAAAACTTTATACGGCGAGACCTCGCCACGAGGTCTCACCAGCTTATTGTCTTCGAGCAAGAATTTGCTTTGTGATTTCAGCTTTGAGGAGTTTCGATTGAGCGAGAATTTGTTTTGTGTTTTTTCCAGCTTTGAGGAATTTCGAGTGAACAAGAATTAGTGTTGAGTGGGTTTCTAGCTTTGTTCTTGTTTTCAGAAATTTGGTTAAGTGTTGGAGTTCTGAATTTCAGGTTTCACCAGGCGAATGAAAGAGTGGATCTCTATGGCACAAAGGCGTGATTTCGGAAAGGCTGGATTCTTGGAGACTCGCTGAGTTGACGAAGGCGTGAAATTCCCAGGCTTGAAGGCGTGGTTCGACTCTGATTCGTGCGCCTGGAGTTTCAGAAGGGAAGGCGTGAAGAGAAGCAGCCTGAAGGCGCGTGCTGGACTGATGATGGAGCAAAGGCATGATTTGCAATGGCTTGAAGGCGCTGGATTGCTGAGAAGAGTTCTTCAACTTCGAATTTTCACATCTTGGGCTAATTTTTTGCCTTTCTATTCAAGGACACATTTGTAATACTTTAGATATTTTACGGTTGCGTATTAGTTACATTTTCATAGCTCTATATATAGGAGATGTAGCTAATGTGTAAAAGGGAGGATCCCAGATTTTGGAACTATCTTTTGAATTAAAGCGGGAATTCTCATTTTCTCTCTCTAGATCTATTTTCTCTCACTAAACATTTCTTCTCCGATCTCAATTCCGATTGTGAATTTGGACTGGATTTATCTTTCTTATTCTCAATTTACAAAGGAATCGACAATTCTCTCGATTAAATCGGTAAATTCTTCCAATTAAATAAGAATGAGCTTATCAATGTTGCAATTTGTTGATTTTGAGATGAGAAAGATGATTCCTGGCTAAGTATATGATATCTTTGGATTCTAGATGGATAAATACGTGAATTAGTAGATTATATGCTATGCAATTGATCTAATTATTGAATGTTGAAATCACATTGGAATTAATCATAGAAATCTGTGGAATTTCATCTTTCTTAGCTATTTTTGAATTGATCAAGCTTTAATTGTGGTCGACATGCTAAATTGAGGAGTGATTCACCAATGTTAGTGGAGAAATATGAAGTGAGAACTAAATTGTGATTGCTTTACTCTTCACACTTGCTCTATTTGATCATTTCAATTCTGAGACTCAGGCCTCACCATAGGAAGTTTTGAAGAATCGAAACAGTAGGAAAAGTGATGAAGAAGCTCTCGATGTTAACAACGAAGACATCTAAACCCTAGGTTGGGCCTCGCCATAAGAGTACTTAGGATTTCGGATGTTAGAGAAGCTAGCTGATGGAGTTGAGACATTGCGGAGCTTATTCCACCATTCTCGGGCCTCGCCATGGGAGAGGATCGTGATAGGGGGTACAGGAGGTGGTGTAGTCGCCATGCTAACCACAGCTTGAACTTCTAGCCAATTTAGGTCTCCAATGCGTTTAATTGCTTATTAATTTCATAGCATAGATTTACTAAGCCTGTGTTCATCCAATACAAGAATCCTGAGATATTTGTTTCATCCTTGTTTGTTGCTACATTTTGTACCTCTGTTCTCATTCTTTGTGTTGGAATCTTATTTGTTTTTGCCTAGTTTCTATGACTGAACTCCTAGAACAATTGCTTCAATATTCTTGGCCCAAGCCTTCCCTGTGGATACGATCCCTACTTACGCTACTACATTAGTGTTTAGGGTAAAATTGAAGAGTACGCGACTAGCTCGATATCAAACATGTATTTTCTCTGTTAAAAAAAGTTAACAAACTTTACTTCAGTGACTAATTTAGTGCGTTTTTTAAATATTAGATACTAAAATGCATTATTTTTAATGTGAATGACATAATAAATTTTTATGTGCAATGTGATTGACTATTTTACCACTTTCCCATAAGATAAAAGTAATAAAAGATTCACAAATTTAAATGTTCATGAGCTGAATTCATTGAGAATTAATGGAGACGAAGGGGGAATTAGAAACTGTTACCTTCCATAAAACAGGGCGACATGAGTCACTGTAGCTGCAATCGTAGCAAATCCAAATCCGTATGTAAGAGCAAAGAAACTGCTCAAGTGAATTCTCCCTTGCTCATCATACTGCACTCTATCCAACTCAAACTTCTTGTTCACAATTGCTGTTATATTATATTCCTGACCTTGTGCAGTGAAAAGGTCTGCTGAAAATATTGGAAAGTTTTTGGCATTGTACACATTAAGTCCCCCAGTATGATACGGGAACACTAATACAAAACGGGGATTTTACACCGGTTAAATTCTATTATTTTACACCGGTTATTATAAAAATGACCCGGTGTTGATACATGCAGTGTAAACGTTATAAATTTATTACACCGGTTTATAAAACCGGTGTAAAAAGTGTTTATTACACCGGTTATAATAAAACCGGTGTAATAAACCAATACAGCAATCAAAGCTAAGAACTCTCACTGGGAAGATAATCAAATGAATCTCATTACCACACTTTGGAAAAAGTAAAAATGCATAATCTCATTACTAAATCGCCAAAAGTTTCTTATTCCCAAACTCACTGATTTCAGAACTTCAAAGGTTAGTTTACAATCCAAAGACCATTCATCACCATAAGAAAAACATCAAATCCATTATCCTCGATTTTCAATTTATTCATTTCGTAACTTTACAAAATAGATTTCCTCACATGACATTTACCAAAACTGTTAACCACCCCAAAGATGTCTTTCCCTAAAAATTAAAATTGTCAACATAAACCGCAAATATTAACACACAAATAATAGCAGTCCGAAAGCCAAATAAAATACAGGAACATGCAACAAATAATACAGAACAAACTATTTTGTAATTTTCAGCCGCATCTTCCGGTTGCAATTTTCCGTCACTTTGAGCTGGAAGAGCTGGCCAGGAGCTTGGACCAGCTAGGCTGCTTCACTATTTTGCACTGTTCACCGGCGATTGTGAACAGTTTTACTGAGTTTAGTTGGAGGCAGCTGGTTCGATCCATGCAGTTTGAAGCCGATTCTTCCTTCCATGTGCTTGAGAACCCGTGTGAAGCTCAAAGGAAGGAGAGTAATCGAAGTCTAAGTCCAGATCTGTTGATGTTAGCCTTGGCCACGGTTCTGGAACCGCCGGTTCCGGTTCCGGTTTTTTCAATTTTTAGTTTCGAATTTCGATTTTTATCCCACTATTATTTCAAACTCAAATAATACAACATAATAATATAATTATAATAATAATAGTTACAATTGAACTTAATTAATATATAGTTTTTAGATAATAGAACTAGGAAGAATTAAATTAGATAAATTCAAGGATATAAAAATAATATGAATATTTGAATTGTTAATTAGAATTCAACTAGTATAATATTATAATATAATAACATAATTAGAATAGTAGTTAAAATAACAGTAATATATGAATTTTTTAAAATAATAGAATTATGAATATTAGATAAGTGAGAAAGAAAAATATAGAAAGAATAAGAGTATTTTATAAAAATTTTCAAGTTAAAAAATTTAAATCATAAATTTACAAGTTAAAAATTAATAAATGAAGAAATTACTAAATTTTATTCATTGGATAGAAAAATTTACAAGTTAAGATTTTTAAATCATAAATTTACAAGTTAGAAATTAATAAATGAAGAAACTACTAAAATTAATTCATTGGATAGAAAAATTCACAAGTTAAGATTTTTAAATAATAAATTTACAAGTTAGAAATTAATAAATGAATAAACTACTAAATTTTATTCATTTGATAAAAAAATTTACAAGTTAACATTTTTAATCATAAATTTACAAGTTAGAAATTAATAAATGAATAAACTACTAAATTTTATTCATTTGATAGAAAAATTTACAAGTTAAGATTTTAATTCATAAATTTACAAGTTAGAAATTAATAAATGAAGAAACTACTAAATTTTATTCATTTGATGGTTTAAACTTTAAATTTGAATAGTAGAATAATACAATTGCAAAATATGGAAAATTATAATATTTGATAAACATAATAAACTATTTCAAATTTTCAATAATGTAAAAATGTACAATATGATATTTTTCTTCATTTTAATAAACTAATAGTCGTCGTCGTCATTATTGGCTCTATCGGCATCGGTGACCGGTGAATTAGTTCTAGTTGTACAAGTAGAGCTACCATCGGTGGTACCGTCTAAATCTAAATCAAAATTTTCTTCTATGTCTTGTTCTTGTTCTCTATATGCGGCTTTAGTCCAATCATCTACTAAAGCTTGAATCTCCAAGGACATGGGACTCATACGCGATCGGGTCTCGTCCAAAATGTTGCCACCTTGACTAAAAGCTTGTTCCACGGCTACGGTTGATGTCGGGGCCGCCAAAATCTCTTTGGCTATCGAAGCAATAATGGGGAACATCGTTGTCTTGGATTTCCACCATTCCAATATTTGGAAGTTCTCAACATTATCACATTCATACTTGTTATCACTAAAATCAAAAGAAGTGGTTAAATATATCTCAAGTTCCGTACTAGTAGTACCCTTGTGTTTTTTTAACGATTGAAACATTTCTAAACCAGGAAGGATAAAGGAAGACGACGATGAAGATCCAGTTGAAAAACTATGGTGAGTAGTGTGAGTGTTAATGGTACTACTAGAAGGAACTTGAGATTGAAAATTAGAAGAATATTCTTCATATAATGCATTTAACATATCTTTAGTCTCACTTATGTATCTACTTACATTTAATTGTAATTGAATAATATTTGGATCTAATGGAAAACATTCTTGTAACGAATTATAATAATACTTCAAATATTGGTCTAAACCTTGAAATTTAAAACGAGGGTCAAGAACAATAGCAACTAAATATAAAATTGGAATTTCTCTATAATAATTAAGCCATTTTTCTAACATGTGAATAATACTTTGCGTCAAAGTTCCATCATTTATGTGCATTTTTAACACACCAATTATATTACATGCTTCAACTAAAAATAAATGAGAAGTTGGAAAATACACACGTGAAAACAAACAAGTAGCATCCTTAAAAACTTTTAAAACTTCTAATAATTTTAAACAACAAGTCCAATGATTAGGATATAATACAATTCCAAGACAAGAGTTATCAATGAAAAAGTTACATAACAATGAACTATATTTAGAAGAATCACAAAGTAAATCATAAGTAGAATTCCAACGATTTGGAACATCCTTTTTAAATCTTTTAGGTTTTTGTCCATGTTGTATACAATATTTTCCCCATGTTTTCATTAAACTTGGATGTCCACTCAAATATTTAATTGCATCTTTAATTGGTTTAATATGAATTTCTAATGCACTTAAACCATTTTGAACGGATAAATTTAAAATATGGCATACACATCTAATATGAAAAAATTTCCCACCTAAAATTGGTGCACAAATATTTTTTAATTCTACAATAGATGCATTATTAGCCGATGCATTATCAAAACCAATTGAAAAAATTTTATCATTCAAATTATATTCTTCTAAAATAATACTAATTAATCTAGATATATTTATGGCCGTATGAGAATCATTAAAAACTCTAAATGCAATTACTCTTTTTTGTAAAAACCAATTTGAATCTACCCAATGACAAGTTATACCCATATAACTATTCATTTGCCAATGATCACTCCAAATATCGGAACATATTGAAACACGAGAATCTAATTTTAAAAAATATTCCGATAAGCTATTTTTTTCTTTTTTATGAATTTTTTTAATATCATGTTTTAAAGTTGTTCTAGGAACACGTTTAACTTGTGGATTTGCATTTTCTTGTACTAATCTCACAAAATTTGGTTTTTCACCAAATGAAAATGGTAAATGTTGTACACAAACAAATCTAGCTACACCATCTCTCCATTTTGAATCACTAAATTTAAATAAATTTAAATTACTAGAAGAAGAAGAACCTTGTTGAGCAAAACCGGTTAATTGCGCTTGTGACTTTTGAAGGCCGATTTCTTGAGGATGCGTTTTCTCCAAATGCTTGTTTAGTGTACCATATCCACTCCCAATTTTGAAGGCGTATGATTTCTCGCAAAAATTGCATTGTGCTCTAATAAGAACTCCATCGGCATCAAAAAATTTTGTGAAATATTTCACAAACATTTCGGATTTTGGATTCGTTGGTGGACGACGATTTGATTGTGATTCATTACCAATATTAATTGGTTGGGATGAAGAACCAAAACTATCCATTTTATAAAAAAAAATTCAAACGGATTAAAAAAGAATAAGAAATTGAAATAATAATATATTAAAAACAAAAATTAATAATTTAACTAATAATTATAATAGAAACAATAAATTGAATTGAATTTTATATAATTTTGATGTTTGAGAAAATTGAGATGAAGAGAATTAGAATGAGAAATTTAAATAATAATATATTAAAAACAATAATGAATAATTTAACTAATAATTATAATAGAAACAATAAATATAATTGAATTTTATAGAATTTTGATGCTTGAGAAAATTGAGATGAAGAGAATTAGAATATTGAGAAAGAAGAGTAGAAATTGTGTGAGAAAAATGAAAAAAAATAAGGGGTATTTATAGATTAGAAAAAATTTAAAAAAAAAAAAAAAAGTAATTGAGAGGAACGGTCAAATAATTGACCGTTCCTCACCAATTTCTTTTAGACCGTTGCCACCATGGCAACGGTCACAACTATTACTACAGCAATGGTCAAATAATTGACCGTTGCTTTTTTTTTTCTTTTTTTGTTACAGGCGCGTGTTTGACACGCGCCTGTAATTTTTTTTTTTTTATTACAGCACGCGCCACATGATTGCCACTCAGCCACTGCTGACGTGGCAATATATAAATTTTTTTTTTTATTTAACGGTTTGGCCGGTTCCGGTTCCAAACATAAAAAATTGGAACCGTAACCGAACCGCCTATAGGCGGTTCGGTTACGGTTCCGGTTGAGTGGGGCCACGGTTCCGGAACCGGAACCGGAACCGGCTGTTCCGAACCGGCGGTTCCGGAACCGGAACCGTGAAAATGGCCATCTCTAGTTGATGTCCCAAAGCCTTCTATGGAGGGCTGGCTTGATGTTGGATGAGATGACTCCACTCGAATGGAGGAGACGAGGTCGTCTTGGTCTTGAGACAGCTCCGGACTTCCGAGCTTGGACGGCTTGGTCTGGATCGGCCGGTGGTGGCGAAGTGTGAAGGCTGAGAGAGCTGAAGTGTAAAGAAGTATATAAAGTGAGAGAGAGGTGGGTAAGTGTTTAAGTGTAGAAATGTGTTGTTTTTTACACCGGTTAGAAGAATAACCGGTGTAGAAAATTTACTTTCTACACCGGTTATTATTAACAACCGGTGTAGAAAGTAGTTTTTACACCGGTTAGAAGAATAACCGATGTAAAATATTTATTTTTTTGAATTTGAAATCTTCTGTTGTGTTGTTTTTTACATCGGTTACTATTATAACCGGTGTAAATTGTTATCCTTCTTGTTTAATATTACGATAATACCACCGCGTTTTTAGAAATTACACCGGATTATGTTTAACCGGTATAAAAAGGGAGATTTAAAAAGGTCATTTTGTAGTAGTGGAATCACAACATACAATATCAAGGCATAACCAACAAAGATATTTGCAATCGCAAAGAAGGGTGTAATGAGAGGGCTGCCCAGGAACGAAGCCACAGTTGACCAGTCTAATGTGAAAGCTCCAACTCCTAAGCCATTCAAGCCTGATCCTATTTGTTGGGCAGTTACAGAATGGGGAAATGCCCAGCAGACCCATGAAATGCTTGATAGTCTGGGAGAAGAAGCCTGGAACTAAGTACCAGATAAAACTACAGAGTAATGCTATCACAAAGAATTTTGTGCGTGTCATGCGTCGATTATTGCCATTGCTGTTCCCATTTTCATCGCCGTCTTGTCCTTCTTTTTGATGAAGTGCCCTGTAACATTCAATTCAAACCTCAAATGTCATTACAGATTGTTTACCAACTGCTACAAAATAATTCTTGAGCTGTTCAGTCCTCCAGAGTAGTTTGTTTATGGAGATACGATTCTCATTAATTCATTCCTCAAGTTTACAGCTTTCTCTAATAAACACCTCAATTTTACAGCTCTCTATGGGAGAATTTGCTTTCTTAATTTTCCTGTTTATACTACAATAAAAAGTGAGGTATATCCGGAAGTATATATACTTGTTCTTCATTCAAAGTTTACTGTATTTTCTCATCTATTGCACGGTTAGAAAATGGAAATGTAGCAGAAACGACCATTCTAAGGGTGAATCTCACAAATTTGTCAACGTCCAATACCATAAGTTAAATTCCTGATAATGAGTAAAAACACTTGAGGTTTGATTTAATAGTTTATTGGTTGAAACTTTTGACTACACTTGATGGTTTGACCCAAATATTGAATGTTTGTAAACTGAATGTTTAATAATGTTAAGAATCTGAATGCCAGTTGCTTTGATTTCGTCATCTTTACTTCTAATGTAGAGATGTAAAGGACGGGTTTTGAAGATAAATGCATTTATCCTTGACATTTGGCATTACCGGGATGAGAATAGGACATGCTTAAGGCCATTTCATAAATCTTTGGTAGGGATACTAAACTATAAACTATTTGAATAGTGTAATCCTCGTCACTATTTTTTTTATTTCATTTTGGACACTTTTATGTAAAAATTGGTATATTAGTAGTCATTTTGTTAAATTCATTCGTTATCTTTAAAAATTTTTATTAATTTCAATCTTTTTTTTTAATTATTTTTTAAAGTAATATTATACCTAAAGTGATAGGATTTACAGTGAGTATTCATCTAATAAAATTGTGACTAAATTTCACACTTAAACAACATGGTGTAATAAAAATAAATATTTAAATTTAACGAAAAAAATCTAAACATAACCATTGAAATGAACCAAATAATCATTAGTGTACTACTTTTCATATACGAGTGACCAAATTGAAACTAAATAAAGAATATTGATAAAAAAAAATATATCATCTAAATATTTAGTGTGGCCAAGATAGTTTAAATATCCGGACCTGTAAGGTGGGCAAGGTTGATATAGTTCTTAATTACAAAATTAATGAAGCATCAAGTGAGGATGCATAAATTCATATTGAGTTCTAATTTCTAAATGTTCTTTTCCTTCAACAATAACGATAAATTACCTTGAAGGATACTAAAATTTTTCAATCCCATTAAAACTTAGTTCATTTATTTAATAAAAATTGTATAGGTTATTTTGTCAAATTTAAGTTTACTATCTCTTTTTTTTATAAGTTCAAATTTTTTTTTATAACACTATTTTAGATGTGAATTTATAGGTACAATTTTATTAGATGCCACTTTTCAGACTTGGTTTTATTCTTAAAAAAGATATAAACTTAACAAAAAGATAAGTAACAATGACTAAGTTTGACCAAATAATTCAAAATTCTGAAATAAAAGTGTATGATTACAAGAAAAAAATTAATTACAATTTACTCCAATGAATGGCATTTTAACACTTTTGTCTCCAAAAAGAAAATTTATAACCACTTTGCACCACTGATTCTCAGTAAAAAAATATCAGTTAATAATATCGTTAATTTTTAGTTTTAAATGACTATTTTACCGATCAATGAAAAATAAAGTAAATTACATTTGCCCTTCTTATATTTGCATATTAATTCCAATTATCTATTCTATGATTATGTGTTAATATTCAAATATTATCAGTTTAAGCCAAAAAACATTTGATGACATTTTTAACATTTGTAGGTACTTGTTTAATTTTTCGAGTCTTTTTTTTCTCACTCCTTTTAATTTATCTTCTTTTATATAAATCAATTTACATCATATTTCTTGTAATTTTTTTTTACTTAACTTAATTTGCTGTCTCTTCGTAATATAATTATTTATCTTCTTCGTATTATTGACAATTCAAAGTATCGATTCATTATTTAAAATTTTTTATTATATTTTTATACATATTAAAGTAATCTAATCAACATAATAAAATTATATAACATATAATGACTTATAAAATTGAATAAATCAAATAATTCTTAGTTTGTTAGTTGTAAAGTGTAGATATATATATATATATATATATATATATATATATATTCTAATAGAGATATATTTTCTAGTTCATAATTCTAAAAAATATTAATTAGCATTAACCTAAATTGCCACAGATATTAAAGTGGTACAATAAAATGTTTTTATTAATTTTTTATTGGGAAATTAAAAAAGTTTAGACAAAGTACGCATTGCTTTATTGCCTTCAAAAAACTTAAATAGTTAACATAAACTTTTTATTGACCAATTACATTAAGAATAATTAACAAAATTATAAAAGATAATCAACTGTGTATAAAATCTAAATTTATTTTTGTAAGAATACATTCATCTACTTCTAAAATAATAAAAAAATTATTAAAGTATATATGAAGAATAATAAAAATTACAATAAAATATGTTAAACCTCCTTATACTATTATTATGTTCTATATTTACCCCTTGTAGTTTTAATTACAACATTCTCTTAATTTTTTAATTTAAGAATAATTAGTTGATCTAATACGAATAATTGCCGTCAAATTAATGATTAAATGGAATTGAGCACCTAGTTTTAATATAAGATAATAATGAAATGAAAAAAATAACCTAAGTCAAAGAATATTTGATAAAAATAATCAAAAATTGAAAATTAATGGGTTAGTTTAGAAAAATACAACAAAACTAATTAAAAACTGAAAAGCAAAACTCAATATTAAACTTCATCCAAGATTAAAAATTGAAACTTTTGCAAAATCAAATACATATTTGTTTTTCAAAACTATTCAAAAACTCAAATCTACAATATAAATATTATACTTTAATTGAACTAAAAAATGTTAAAACTTTTAAAAAACCCAATAATACTATCTATCTAAAAATTCAATTTTGAAACTTTTAAAATGTAAATTTTGAAAGAAATCCTACAATATAATTCTCATTTTTTTTAAAAGATACTTTAAAAGCAACTAATTTATCGTTCAAATAACCCCCATTAAGTTAAAGTTGTCTTTTTATTTACTATCTTTAACATTATTATTGACTTTTTTTTATTTGAAAAGTTAAGGGAATTAATTGTTACAATTAAAACTATATAGACAACTTTAACTTAATAGGTTCAAATTTAATATGTTATCCACGCCTTTTAATTATTTAAGCACGCTTTTATAGTCCACCGTCATCAATTATGAGTCATTGGTGCTAACCCAATGATCAGGAAGTTACCATTCCAACTTCAAAATTTAGAATTCGATTCCTTAGGAATACACATATGAAGGTGTGTTTAACAAAAAAAACCATCATCAATTACTTGTGTAAAGAAGAACTCGGTTTTTATTTCAAATTACCAAATCTTGTAATTTAGACAAACTAAAAAAATTGTAAGGTCTGAATAGCTATAAATCTACAAAATCTATATGGTTTGGATGGTTATAACAAATACTTTCATATCATTAGTCAACTAAAAATATATCTTGAAAATTTTAAATATCTGTAAAATGGGTTCACCTTTTCTTTATGAGTAGCTTAGGAATTTCACAAAATACTTTTACTTGATTAACGATCAAATATTAGTTAATTAATAGTGGAGGTTATTTGTTATGACTCTATAAAATCTTAAGATTTGTTTTGTAGCGTAGTTAGATTTCAAAATTTACTTGAATGTCAAGAAAGTTAAATGTAATTACTAATTCATTTCAAGTTGTAGAATTTGATAGTACGAAAGATCCAAACTATACAACCAAACCATGTCTTTAATTGGATTACTAGAAAATTTAGTATCTTTCGTGATTAATTAAGTTCATTTTATTAATTATGTGGATTGAACTTTTCACTGTTGTTAATTACTTCAGAAATGTACAAATTAGTCTTATGTGAATAAAAATGTCCAACATTGTCAGCAACTCTGTAGAACAATAAGTTGAACACACTCAAATTAAATAACATTTCACTGGGATAATGGAATAGTACAGTTATGACAGGAATTTTGGCAATGAAAGACAGAAACAGAGATAAAGTAAGATCAAACTGAACAGCGGTGGTTTTAAGAATTAATCTAATTGTAAGATCCAAAAAATGTCCGTTTTTGCATAGGTTTTGGCATGCATTTTTTTTTTTTTTTTTTTGGCATACATTACGTTTATATGCACCTTTTAGATTTTTACATTTTGCCAAATTTAATCAAAGAAACAATGCGTTTGAAGTTTGATGAATACTCAAATTGTTGGCCGAATGTTCCTTTTGTCTTAGTTTGAATAGAAGAAAATGAGCATTTCAAATCTTGTTTTTGGTATAATTAAGTGTCTCAAAATCAAACGAAAATAAATATGTATCAAAATATTAGGTTGAACAATTTTTTTTTCCATGAAAATCATAGGAATTTCGCATCAAGGAAGTTTACTACAACAAACAAGAATTAGTTCTCTTATTCTTTTCATGTTATTTAACAAAACATAACTGCCCCAAAAAAACATCTTGCAAACTTCTGCACTAACCCTTCACTTTTTCCCTCACCTTCCTCAACAACAGTCACCAAAATCCAATAAATTTTACTATATGACAAGAAATAATACTTTTTGTTGTACTGCCATCAATACCTTTTCTACTTATAATTTTAAAAACTTCAATTTTAAATTATTTATTTTAAAAAAAAACAAGAATATTATGGTGCATGTGATCAAAGGAAGCATTAAAAACAATTCAAAAGTAATACATAAGTTAAAAAAAAGGGTACTCCTGCTGGTTTAGAAAAAAAAAAAGTTCCCGTTTTAACCCACCAAATATATATAGAAATAAATAACATGTGAAAGCATAGAGGTAAAAAAACATTTACCTGGGTAGTAATTATAAGGAGCCAAGAAGCAAAGAAAGAAATTTTTCTTCCATAAAAAGCTGTAATTATATTAACAATTAATCCCAACAGCATAAGCTGATCCATTTCCAAAAGCAGCGCCTGCATTAGCAAAAATGGATATGAGGACATGCTCCTTCATGTTAAACGGACCCGGGTTTAGCGAGAACTTCTTTGACCCTAAACCAGGGATCTGGAACTGGGTAGTGGGAAGTACAGCAGCCATGAACCGTCCAATGGGGAGTGTTGCAACCACAACAGTGATCTGGGTTATGGTGAGTGGCTCTCTCCGATAAGCAAAGAACTGGTTGAGAAACGAGAGAAGTGTACATGAGACTAGACCCAAAACCCACATCCGAAAAGTCCATACTCGTATATTCGGGTCGTCTGTGATGGGTACTGTTAGACGGACTTGCTCTATTGGTGAGAGCTCATCTTCATCTTCTATGCTAAAATTGTTGTCATCATCTCCTTTGTGTAGTTTTGGTTTTGGGGCTTCTATGTTGGGGTTATCAACAACTTCACCCATATTAATTCTGTGAAAACTAAGGGAACAAGGAGATTGAAATTTTGGCATTTTGGGCATGGTGGAAATGGATTATATTTTATAGAGTTTTACATGGAGTTTAAAACAAAACAAAACATGATTCTTAATTTTTTTTTTTTTTTTTTTTTTGTTGCTGGTTAAAGGAATGTTATAGTGATCTTTAGCTAAGTATTTTAAGGCAAAAATTGATAATAATTAATGGAATTATAATTATATACTATAATCCGTCTCATATTGAGAGGGTCAAGTTAACGTTTGTGCTTGTTAATTTAGAAAAATCAAAGTATTTTTGAAACTCTTTTTCTATTTTTAAAATTTATCCTTATTTCCATCCTATATTGTATTGTAAGTTTATATTTTGGAGCGTAAAATTACAAACAAAAACAATAATATCATACAACTAAATTATCATTCTTAAAAAAGTTAAATATTATTCTCAAAGAAAATGACAATGTATGGAGGATGGATGGAGTAGTTCACATAAAACATTTCCTATATTGCGATAATGGGAAAGCAATGTACACTTTAGAACCAAGCAAAGTGAGTAATAAGTTAAATAATCCATCTCATTATTTTCTTTACTTGTTAAATTTTATTTTCCAGGGAAACAATGACAACTACTTTGGATCATCTCTATATTTGATTCATATTTGCAGAGATAGTTTTACCAATCAAACTAATATTGCTGTCATAGGTTTTATCGTAGAAGCAGTAGGAATTTTCATTGCGATACATTTTGGACCACGAAATCTCTAAAATGAAAATAAAAAAGAATAAGACAATCAAAGAGGTAATCACAAAAGAATATTAGATAGCTTTTTGTTTTTTCAAAAGTACATAAAATAAAATCATGCTAGGAGTCTTGAAGGATTTAGTATGGACCTACTTGGGGATGTTAATTTATTATAACACCAAAACCGTCCATATTGACTAAACTATCGTTTCATTTTTTTTGGTAGTTAGTTGAAAAATAATACTGAATCTAATAATACCTATAATATTAGATAATACTGAAAATTGATTGAATATGAAATTTAAAATGTAAAAATTAAAATTTGAAAGTAATAAATTGTTGAATTCATTAATTGTGAAAAATATGTATAGTGTGCGTAAATATGTGTAGTGTATGTAAATGTGTAGTATGTGAAAATATGTGTAGTGCGTGTAATAATGTGTGAAAAGAAAAAAAAAATAAAATCGTGCTAATTATGTCATATTAAAAATATTTCAAAACTCTATAGTTTACCAAATTAAGTAAATTAATTCAAATTTTAATGCTTAAAAACCTATCAACATTTCCCTATCAAACAAGCTTAATTACTTAATTCATTAAGATGTGCAATATATATTTATCAAACAAGCTTAATTACTTCATGTTTGAATTAATTAATTTTCAAATCTGAATTGATTAATTTTATCAAACAGGACTAAGTATTGATATTTGTCTTAATTGTTTACACTTTCCTTTATTATTTCATTCTTTCTTTGTACTTTAAGTTTAAGTTTAGTAGGAAAAGAATTTATGTACACCATATGTGTAAAATTTCATGAATTAAAATCTCTTATTTATTACCTATATTTTATTCATTACATTTTTTTTCGAATAAAAAGTTTTGAACTTTGTCTTTTTTCACACACAAGACCAAATTATTTTACATTAAAACCAATCCATGTTTTTATTTTATTAGTTTGATCGTGTTTTTCAATTTTTAAAATGAGAAGTACTTTTTCCTCTATCATGTGGGGATGATAGTCTAGTTTTAGTGAACTTAAAATATTAGATTATAAAACTTTGTTATATTGTTTCATTACTTGTGAAAACAATTACTTTTAGTTTGTTATCGTATCCATGTAGATTTATTAGTTTTTGAAAATCCTAATTAAATTTTTGTCATGTTACTCATTTTTAAGCTGTGATAATATTATTTCTTTATTATATTAGTTTAACAAGGTATAATTTGAACTATTTACACTGCAACACAAAATTATAATCACAATTCATTGTTTTCAGTTTTCAATGATTGGTTATGATTTATATATTATATGAATAGCAAGTCATGGCATGATTAAAAAATTATGTAAAATCATCCAAACTATAAGGTATATACCTGATGTGTCGTTTAATCACCAAAATAATAAATACCTACTTCACAAGATCGAAAATAATAAATAAAATTAAGGTTGTCTTCCCTGTGGGGAACGTTAATACCACTTCTTTTAGTTAATTTAACAAAGTTGGTTAAAAGTGATTATTACTAACTAAACAAAAATAAATAAAATAAATTAACAAGAATAGATTTTTGATAAAAATACAATAAAGTAAAACTCGGTAAACAGCAAATCCATAATAACTATCATGGATGCAAGGATTAAATAATATTCATGAACCATTCAGTTATAAGTTACAAAGAATCAACTATGAAATAACTCAATTCCTCCTTAAGTATTCGATAATTAACAAGAATTATCTTAAATTAATTACTTTTCTAATCAAAACACAACTCGATTAGAATTAGCCAACACTAAATTTAATGTTTTAACAACATTAAAAATTAAAGAAACTCAATTTTAATAAATTGCAATCAGAATCAGCAGTCATAATTTATTATCCTATTATTCCCGTATACTTGATAGTCGTTTTGCTAGTAATTAATCCTATCCACTATATACAAACAAATAATGGGAGATTAATTGATACTTAATAAGTTAGTTTTTGAATAACTTATCTAGGTGCTTTATTGATGAATTTGGCTTGTTTTTTTTAGCATTTTGTGGTATTTATGTATGTTTTTGTGTAATTTTCAAGATCAGGCACTCAGAAGAAGTTAAACAATGAAAAACCAACAAAGTGCTAAAAATGAACTTCAAATGGATCAAATAAAGCAAGTTGGTGAGTTGAAAAAGGAAAAAAAGTCAAAGGAGTAGTATTGACATGATCAAAGATGAAGTGTGATCAACTAGTTAATCGCACCGCAATGAAGAAAGTAGAAGGCAAGTGGAAGAAGAGGTGATGTGATCAAAGCTAGATCACACCCATAAAATATTGAACCAATTGATGAGTTCAAAAATCACATACTTTTATGCCCTCATTTACTTAAGTTTATACTTGTCATTGAACATTTAGTTGTCTTTTATGTGTTGTTTGTACGTATTTGTAGGGTTTAAAGTTTGAAGAGTTTAAGAGGAATAAAATCCATATTTGAGGTGGAAAATAGGGGAAAAAATTACAAAAACACTCAACTTGAATGAACAAGGACAAGATGGTGTAAAAAGAGCAAAATAGGAAGACAAGACAAAATTAGGCGGCGTAGACGGTGAACATCAAATGGGTGTATTTTTATCCTCTACTCAATGAAATGAGGAGATTATAGATGAATTTTAAAGTCCTATGAGAGTACCAAAACTTTCATGTTTAGAGTTTCTCGCAACTCAAATGGCATCATATTCCAATTCGATTTTCAATTGAACATATGACAAAGAACATATAAAATCAAAAGCCATTATCATAGTTTGGGAGAATGAGCATTACTTGGGATCCATAACTCCAAATGCAATGATTCTAATTGCAATGAAAATTCAAGTTGACGAACTACAACTCTTATGAAGACCACAAAACCCAGTTTGACTGTGAAGACCTTTAAAAGTGCAACGGAGATTACTCCTAAAAACGTTGATTGATTGTAAAGATTCTTCCCAAAGAAAATGAGGGCTTGGCATGACTAGCATGCAAGTCACGCCATAAGACTTCTCCACAGTGTGATTGACATCTAAGCCACACTGTGCAATGCACCAGGAGTTATTGTACTTGATACAAAATTACGTGGGTGTTTACTTGACAAGGAGTTCAAGGTGTTAACTCCACTTGCTCGTGATTGTAGAGTCCATCTTACACTACCTCTAATCTCTATTTTCTTAGGGTTTTTGCTTTATTTTTAAGTATTTTTATGGTACTTAAGTGCTTTTTGGTCTTATTTGTAAGATTTACAAGATGGAGAGATTAAAGTGCTAAAAAGGCTTATTTGGAGGTTATTTTGAACAAAAAATTAACAAGTCAACAAAAAGTCAACAAGTCAAAGGAAAGTCGACAAGGCAAGGAGGAAAAACCCTAAATTCTAGGGTTATGCCCTTAGGGTTTGAGCTTGGTTTTGCAAAAATCATGTTGGAGATGAGTTTTGGCCAAGTTACTACACATTTTTGGGAGGTAAATGTTAAGATTTGAGTAAAGACTCAACATGTTTTGGCTTGTGTTTTGCCTTAGGATAGTCACCTTAGCACCATACTCTCTAGGCCAAGACACATAGTCAAAGCCTAAGTTGTAAGCACTTAGGGCCAACCTCTAGCACATATGCACAAAAACCTAACCCCTAGCATGCCCAAAGCCAACACCAAGACACATAGCAAAGGTCTTGCCCTAGAACCTAGTACTAGCACACCACACATGTACAAACCTAGCAAACTTAGGCACAAATCCTTAGGTCAACCCTAACCCTAGTGCATATGTGAATTTTTCAACCCTAGGACACCTTAGAAAACCTGTCACGCCCTAATTTTTGAGGTTCTTAACATGCCACACTCATGATTAAGAAACTCTGGTTCTAATCATAATAGTAAGGCTAACACTAATCTCTAGATAACTAATTCAAATAATTTAATCATAGTCCTACGTTCTGCCAAAATGGCTACAAATGACATTTTAAATGAAATAGTTCAATACAATGTCAATATAATTCTACAGAAAAATAACATCAATTATCTCTAAGCTTCAAAGCCATTTCTCTTCCATTCTTGGGAGATTATTAAAATTCATAATAATCATCGATATGGAACTCATTATTTGATCTGAAAAACAATATTTGCAAACGTTACGCAATATATACATACATAGCAAGTATTTGTCACTGATTATATTCTTTCTGAAAACAATGTCATGCAACAAAACGTATCATGTCATAAATTCTTTTCACATATCATGATAAACAGTTTCTATTTCTGTAACATATAGGCATGCCATATTCTTCTATTGAATATCCTACTTAATGGAATTCCCATCTCTATGCATATGCCAACCTTTCACTCGGTTGGTAAGGTGTTGGCCCTTACTCTCTGGCCCGTCAACCTTCTATTTTTTTTTATCATTTTTGGGTTCCCTATGCACAGCTAACGCTCTTAACCCCGTTAGTAAGGTGTTGGCCCTTGTGCTCTTTTCTATATACAGTGATCTCTTGGGAATTCTCATATAAGCAGATAGTCAACATTAAAACATTTTTTCATATCATATAATCCTTGATTTCAATAGGGTTTCATAATCTATTTTTCATGTATAAAATAATAATTTCAAACAATCAAGTAGCAAAACAAATTAATACAAGCATATAAGTATACATGTGTACATCACGCACCTTGATCGATGAATAGACGATTCTAATACTTCTGGTCTCAATAATCAGTGAATCAGTTCACCGATAACAAATAAGTAGGATTTCCTTAAATACTTGAGGAGTTTCCCAAAATGTGCTTGTTTTCTAAAAAAATTCATGTTTTATGCTGTTTCCAAAAGGTGGTTCCCAAAATGTGCAGTTCGCAATTGCCAAATGCGATTTCACAGAATTCGCATTTGGCAAATGCGAATTCTAATTTAAAAAAAAATCAAAATACATGTATTTTTAAAATGTCAACTATAAATTTCCAATTTCCAAACCCTTCGTCTTCAGCTGGTTTTGAACGTCAATTTCGAAACTGTCATCTTCAAGCTTACGGTTCTACTCCTCATCCTTCCAAACCCTTCCATCTTCAGCTAGCAAAATTAATCTGTAATCTTCATCGATCAATCGGTTTCTTTTCCTTTCTATTCTCTCTCTTTTCAACTTATAATTTCTACCCAAAGTTTGAAACCCTTATCCTCTAATTCTTGATTCTTGTCTCCATAAGTTATTGTTTTTATATTGAATGGGATCAGATCTAGACTTTGGGTGAGAAATTTCAGGAGTGATTTTCTTAAATTTGGCAGTAAAGTGTGCTAAGTTGTTTGTATTTATCCTTAATTTTGTTTGTCTCTGTGAAGTATGATAATGAAATTTGTGCTCTCCAAAACCCTGCAAGATTCTGATTTCTACACTCTGTTTTTGGTTGCTATAGCAGCATACAATTAAAAGGGGAAGAAATATTGCACTGGTTTGCCAATTTTGCGAAGCAGTTTCCCACAGAATTTTGGGGCAGCGGGATCATCCTACCAGGTATGCAGATATTCAAAGTTTTCCATGATTCTATACATCCATAATTTTGATCAGTTGGATTTTATCTGTTGGCGGCTTATGAAGCTTTGTTTGATCAGTCTCTGCAGAATTGTGATGGATAAATCTTGTCTGTGTGACTGTTCGACTATGTGTATGTGTACTTTGATTATTGCAAATAATGTGTGGGTGTGTGGGGGTGTGTGTGTGTGTGTGTGGTGGTTGAGGTTGAGATATGACCATCTGCAAGACTACACACAACAACAATCACAATTTTAGATAGAAAACCAAAAATAGAATCAAACAGAAGAACTCATCTCTACCGTGAAGCAGCTTCTTTTGAGGAGTTTGGATTCACCAAGGAAAGAAGCTTTGGTTCGATCCCAAAGTTGTTTCTCAACTCTAGAACGTTGAGAAGATACAATTAATTACAAGAGTTATAGTAGTAACATTTATTTTTGAAAGAAGATTACTTGAATAATACTTGATGCTTAAATTAGCACAATCAAGAATGAGTGGAGACTATTTGCATTTCTTGTCTAGTTGAGATCAGTTAAAAGCTTGTTGAATATTTTCTTTGAGGTTTAGTGAACCTTCACAATTACGGAATTGTTTATTTGAGGTTTAGTAAACTCTCACAATTATGAATTTCATTTCTTTCAGTTTGTGATTGTGTTATATAGATGTTCAATGTTGTTGCTGGATTGCTATTTCTGTTCTGGGAATTAAGCCCGTATTTGAATATCGTTTTTTGCAAAAACTGTGTTGCAGTTGTTAAAGTCAGATTTGAGTAATTTTTGCATGCTTTTCAGAATGTAAATATGTTAGTAGACTGAGAAGCAATATTCCCGTTGGCTTCATTTGGGAGATGTTATTGTCTATGAGCATAGTTAAAATGTGATTTTGTGAGTGACTTTGGTGTCCTGACTTCTGACACTTATTGCTGAAAAGGATATATACTAGTGCTGAAAAGGATATATACTAGTGCTGAAAAGGATATATACTAGTACTGACGTGAAATTGGTTTTGAGATTCATGATTATATTATTTTTGTTGAAAAAAAGTCCCAGATTTGCTTTAAGTGAAAAAATCACCAAGAAATAGTTGGATTAAAGATAAGTAAGTTACAAATGCATGTTCCCATTGCTCTTGTTCAAGTAATTGAGTTGGTGATAATGGCCTGAGCGATGAATCTTATGAAAAATATCTTGTTATTATGGGATGCATGGTGTTGCTTATTATGTTGATATGCCATTTTGTGTGGTGTTGCTTTCTTTTCCTGACTGATTTGGTTCCCTAGGGTTACTTTTATTTTTCACTATAAATGTAAAGTTTTTACTCATATTCCTCATTAGCCGTTTTGTCCTTCTCTCTTCTCTCTCTTCTCTCTCTTCTCTCTCTTCTCTCTCTTCTCTCTCTTCTCTTCCTCCTGTCCTCTATTTCTCTCCTTATATGCTATGCTGATTTCTATCCTCCAATTGTTCAAATTAATTAATCTGATTTATTTATTTTGCATATATGTTTCTTTTTGGTTGTACTAATTAAACTATTATACATTTTTTATATTCTTCGTTTAATTTTTTTAATGTTTTTGGGTTGTTTCTTGGTATATTATTTTGTTGGGTTAATCTTTGTGGCATGTATATGTGTTGTAATTTTTCTTCATATTTGAATATTCACGGGAATAGTTATTTTTATTCAGTTATAATTTTTTATTCCTTTTCTATCCAAGTTTTTACTTAAACTTCTTGATTTTTTAAAACTTTTTGTATGTGGGTATTTCTCTTTCCAGGGTTTATTTCATTTCGTGTATGTTATATTGTTGTTTATTTTGCATGTTAATCTTTTGAATTGGATATTGTTCCTTTGCAGGAGTTAAGTGAGATTTTTTGTTATCTTTTGCAGATATATTGTATATATTGTATTTTTTCCTATTTCTTATTTCGGGTCATCATTAGGAAGGTTTGGTTTTAGTTTTGCAGATTAATTATTTGGTTTTTGTATATTTTGCATGTTGATTTTTTTTGATTTGTTTTTTCCAATCTTTCTTATGATGCTGGGATGCTTTACAATTTTTTCCAAATTCAATATTGTTTCTTTTTTTCATTATTTTTAAAATTTCTGTGATCTTATTCTTTATGGACATTTAATAATCCTTTTTGTACATGTTTGAGTCATAATTTTTATTGCGTATATTCATGCTTATTTGATTTAGGTAGTATATTTTTTTTCCCGAGAGATAAATCTGGTTAGTGCTTAATTGCTATGTATCTGGTGAGTGCTTAATTGTTACGTTTTAGTTCTAATTTTGAGTAAACTACGTGTGAGGGACTAAAACATTATCACTAATCGAAATTCAAAATTCAAAACATCTCTCGGACTTCTTCTTTCTTTTTTCTATGTGCGGAGTATTATCTATATCTTTTGATTTTAAAGTTATTCTGTAAACGGCTAATTAATTCTTACTATATATATATATATTTATATATATTAATTTTCTGTTTAAATGATTTTTTTGTGTGATTAAAATTTTCAAAAATTTTGCTGGGTTGAGTTTTGGGAAGGTCGCCGTGGTTTCGAAAATGGGTCATTTGCAGTTTTAGCTGACTAAAGAGTTTATCTTTTGATTTAATGGAATAATGTTAGAGTTATCACTTAGTTTAATGGAATGTTGTTAGAACTTAGTTTAATGAAATGTTGTCAGAGTTATCTTTTCGATTAATGAAATATTTTCATAGTTATATTTTTGTGTGGTTCGAGCTTACGACGGGATAGCATGATTATTTTTTTTATCGTTTGAAAAATTTAACTTCGAACTCCATTTTGTATACTCTTTTATTATAAAACTAGATTTAAATTTTCCACAATATGCCAAAGATCCATTTTAAACTGAATAAACTTTAATACAAATTTTCAGATAGAATAACAGTTGGAGAGAATTACTTTAATACAAGTTTGCAAATAGAACCAAGCCAAGATGCTGATTCTGTAACTTGAATATAAGTTGTTAAATAGAACAAAGTGATAATACTTAATTGCCTATATTTCCAGGTGACTCAATAAAATGTATTAGTAGATGTGGTGTTTATTTCCAATCAAAAGCATTACGATATTTATGATAAATAAAATACAAATGATTACTACATTTATAGAATATCAGAAAACAAGCAATTAAAAAAAAGTTTGCTAATTATATAAGGAAAAAACTTTTGCTAATTATAATGCTTAATTATATAAATAAGAAATAATGAATATTTTTGTACCATTGAAATTTTGTGAAATAGTTTAACATTAATACCTATATATATATATATATATATAAATTACTAATCAAATCATACATATAAATAAGTAATACTCAAATTATAAATGGAACAAAAAATATTTTATATTGACTATTATTTGAAAACCTAAACTAATATTGGAGAGAGATATATATAGATATATGCATATATGAGAACATGAGTTGTTTCAATATTATCATGAAATAATATTGTGAATGATTTGAGAGTTTGCATTTATAATTTGGGATTTTTATTTGACAAGTGCATATATAATTTAGGCAAGGAGAGACATTTTTTTGTCATCTACAGTACTAATCTAGGAACCACTAACAAAAAGACAAATGGAGCAACATGAAGCAAGGGGATCATTCTACATCATAAAGAAGCATGAAAAAAAAATCTGCACGTATATTCATGTACTCATGCAGTACACATTTAGATAATAATTAATTCTATTCCCTTTTATCAACCAAATCCTGCTGGACTTGTGAGAACTAAAATAATTCAAACCAAATGATATATTCATGGGAAAAATTCTTGTAAACCTTTTAAGAACATGATGAGTGATGAAGTTGAGCTTTTTATCCAATTAAGCACTTAATTCAAATACATTTTAATATGGAAATTTTGTTGCGTTCATTTCAAGTTGTCATGAACCCTTTTATGTGATCAGTGCATACTTCTTGTTGCTTGCATCTCACGGATGATTATTGTCTAGTTCTTTTCCATATTTTTATCGTTTTACTCATACATAAATAATATGTTGATTAAATAGTGTATGCATGTTAATCTCTTATTTGTTAAGGAGTTACTATCAACACTAAAAATAAATTTCCTTGTTACTAGGTGACATGTCTCTTAATCGTCCAATTCGAATTAGCTTATATTGGGGAGGAAAAATTATTTATGGAAATCCATCGGTCTACTATGTACCTTCTTATGCTAATCGAATGTTCACAATTCGGAATAAGTTTCAATACGATGAGTTGGTTGACAAAATTTGCGAATGCATGGAAGTTGATAAGAATGTTGTGAACGATATCCATTTTGCATTAACAAGCAACTTTCTTATGGTGCTACAGAAATCATAAATGATGAAACTTTGGAGATAATGTATGAGTTGGTTTGTGAGTTTGAACATTATTTTGCTGAGTTGTATATCATTAAGGAGGAAATCTCACAAGTTTTTGAACCGCACAATGTAGTTGGAATGCATGGTACTGGTCCAATGGTTTCTTTGCTTAGTAGTTTTCAAAACACAATGCAAAGGGACGATGTTTTGCAAGATCGTGCTGGAAATGCATCATCAGTTCCATTTGTTGACCCAACAATGAGGTTGTCGACATCGATGCATAGAGTTGGCGAACATGCACATACTTTGAATGATCCAATACAGTTTTCTTCAATTCCTATGGGACAAGTTGATTACACCCATAGACTTGACTTAGACCAAAAATTTGTAGATCATGAGTTTGAATCAAGCAAATCACATGGTTTTGAGTCAAGTGAAGATTGTAGTGTGACCCCTGATGCTTGGGAAGATGATTCTGATGATGGAGACAATTGTGATGATAAAATACAACATGAAGGGCAATATTTGCCACTTGAGAGAGTATACACTCCTAAGGGCCTTACATCTTTTTATAATGTTGGGAATGCAAATGATAATCCCACTTATAAAGTTGAGATAGAACAAATACATATATGGAGTGAGGCAAACAATGTCATTCGGTTAGAAATGCGGTTTGAAAGTAAGAAACAACTCAAGAAGGCAATCACATTGTGGTCCGTAAGTCAGAATCGGGAATTCATGGTTGTGGAAAGCAGGCATAATACTTGGGTGGCAAAATGCAAAGTTACTTGTACTTCTAATGATAGTCATTCAAGATATGGTGAGAATTGCGATTGGCAAGTTCGTGCAATTTGTAAGAGTACGCATAAAATGTGGCAAATTATAAGATGGGCGAATGATCATGATGAGTTGGTTTTATACCAACTATTTTGTGCTACATTTTTGAGTTTTTGTCTTGTGTTTGATGAAAATATGTGGTGATTTAGGTTGTTCTGTGCATATATGTGGTGTGCTATTTGGTAACGTTGAAATGGTGCAAAAAGGATAAAAATGATGGTAAATGAGGAGATATGTGTCTAGGTTGAAAATTGAGGGACTTAAAATGCTTATTAGGCCAAATTACGGTTTTGGCAGTTTTGATGTTCAACTTGTTTTGTGTATAACTCTTTCAATTCTTATCCGAATGGGGCGATTTTGATGGCTATGGAAAGCTCTTTGTGCATACTTTAATTGTTATGTTTTAACTTTCTCCAAAAAAATCTGCACGTATATTCATGTACTCATGCAGTACACATTTAGATAATAATTAATTCTATTCCCTTTTATCAACCAAATCCTGCTGGACTTGTGAGAACTAAAATAATTCAAACCAAATGATATATTCATGGGAAAAATTCTTGTAAACCTTTTAAGAACATGATGAGTGATGAAGTTGAGCTTTTTATCCAATTAAGCACTTAATTCAAATACATTTTAATATGGAAATTTTGTTGCGTTCATTTCAAGTTGTCATGAACCCTTTTATGTGATCAGTGCATACTTCTTGTTGCTTGCATCTCACGGATGATTATTGTCTAGTTCTTTTCCATATTTTTATCGTTTTACTCATACATAAATAATATGTTGATTAAATAGTGTATGCATGTTAATCTCTTATTTGTTAAGGAGTTACTATCAACACTAAAAATAAATTTCCTTGTTACTAGGTGACATGTCTCTTAATCGTCCAATTCGAATTAGCTTATATTGGGGAGGAAAAATTATTTATGGAAATCCATCGGTCTACTATGTACCTCCTTATGCTAATCGAATGTTCACAATTCGGAATAAGTTTCAATACGATGAGTTGGTTGACAAAATTTGCGAATGCATGGAAGTTGATAAGAATGTTGTGAACGATATCCATTTTGCATTAACAAGCAACTTTCTTATGGTGCTACAGAAATCATAAATGATGAAACTTTGGAGATAATGTATGAGTTGGTTTGTGAGTTTGAACATTATTTTGCTGAGTTGTATATCATTAAGGAGGAAATCTCACAAGTTTTTGAACCGCACAATGTAGTTGGAATGCATGGTACTGGTCCAATGGTTTCTTTGCTTAGTAGTTTTCAAAACACAATGCAAAGGGACGATGTTTTGCAAGATTGTGCTGGAAATGCATCATCAGTTCCATTTGTTGACCCAACAATGAGGTTGTCGACATCGATGCATAGAGTTGGCGAACATGCACATACTTTGAATGATCCAATACAGTTTTCTTCAATTCCTATGGGACAAGTTGATTACACCCATAGACTTGACTTAGACCAAAAATTTGTAGATCATGAGTTTGAATCAAGCAAATCACATGGTTTTGAGTCAAGTGAAGATTGTAGTGTGACCCCTGATGCTTGGGAAGATGATTCTGATGATGGAGACAATTGTGATGATAAAATACAACATGAAGGGCAATATTTGCCACTTGAGAGAGTATACACTCCTAAGGGCCTTACATCTTTTTATAATGTTGGGAATGCAAATGATAATCCCACTTATAAAGTTGAGATAGAACAAATACATATATGGAGTGAGGCAAACAATGTCATTCGGTTAGAAATGCGGTTTGAAAGTAAGAAACAACTCAAGAAGGCAATCACATTGTGGTCCGTAAGTCAGAATCGGGAATTCATGGTTGTGGAAAGCAGGCATAATACTTGGGTGGCAAAATGCAAAGTTACTTGTACTTCTAATGATAGTCATTCAAGATATGGTGAGAATTGCGATTGGCAAGTTCGTGCAATTTGTAAGAGTACGCATAAAATGTGGCAAATTATAAGATGGGCGAATGATCATGATGAGTTGGTTTTATACCAACTATTTTGTGCTACATTTTTGAGTTTTTGTCTTGTGTTTGATGAAAATATGTGGTGATTTAGGTTGTTCTGTGCATATATGTGGTGTGCTATTTGGTAACGTTGAAATGGTGCAAAAAGGATAAAAATGATGGTAAATGAGGAGATATGTGTCTAGGTTGAAAATTGAGGGACTTAAAATGCTTATTAGGCCAAATTACGGTTTTGGCAGTTTTGATGTTCAACTTGTTTTGTGTATAACTCTTTCAATTCTTATCCGAATGGGGCGATTTTGATGGCTATGGAAAGCTCTTTGTGCATACTTTAATTGTTATGTTTTAACTTTCTCCAAAAAAATCTGCACGTATATTCATGTACTCATGCAGTACACATTTAGATAATAATTAATTCTATTCCCTTTTATCAACCAAATCCTGCTGGACTTGTGAGAACTAAAATAATTCAAACCAAATGATATATTCATGGGAAAAATTCTTGTAAACCTTTTAAGAACATGATGAGTGATGAAGTTGAGCTTTTTATCCAATTAAGCACTTAATTCAAATACATTTTAATATGGAAATTTTGTTGCGTTCATTTCAAGTTGTCATGAACCCTTTTATGTGATCAGTGCATACTTCTTGTTGCTTGCATCTCACGGATGATTATTGTCTAGTTCTTTTCCATATTTTTATCGTTTTACTCATACATAAATAATATGTTGATTAAATAGTGTATGCATGTTAATCTCTTATTTGTTAAGGAGTTACTATCAACACTAAAAATAAATTTCCTTGTTACTAGGTGACATGTCTCTTAATCGTCCAATTCGAATTAGCTTATATTGGGGAGGAAAAATTATTTATGGAAATCCATCGGTCTACTATGTACCTCCTTATGCTAATCGAATGTTCACAATTCGGAATAAGTTTCAATACGATGAGTTGGTTGACAAAATTTGCGAATGCATGGAAGTTGATAAGAATGTTGTGAACGATATCCATTTTGCATTAACAAGCAACTTTCTTATGGTGCTACAGAAATCATAAATGATGAAACTTTGGAGATAATGTATGAGTTGGTTTGTGAGTTTGAACATTATTTTGCTGAGTTGTATATCATTAAGGAGGAAATCTCACAAGTTTTTGAACCGCACAATGTAGTTGGAATGCATGGTACTGGTCCAATGGTTTCTTTGCTTAGTAGTTTTCAAAACACAATGCAAAGGGACGATGTTTTGCAAGATCGTGCTGGAAATGCATCATCAGTTCCATTTGTTGACCCAACAATGAGGTTGTCGACATCGATGCATAGAGTTGGCGAACATGCACATACTTTGAATGATCCAATACAGTTTTCTTCAATTCCTATGGGACAAGTTGATTACACCCATAGACTTGACTTAGACCAAAAATTTGTAGATCATGAGTTTGAATCAAGCAAATCACATGGTTTTGAGTCAAGTGAAGATTGTAGTGTGACCCCTGATGCTTGGGAAGATGATTCTGATGATGGAGACAATTGTGATGATAAAATACAACATGAAGGGCAATATTTGCCACTTGAGAGAGTATACACTCCTAAGGGCCTTACATCTTTTTATAATGTTGGGAATGCAAATGATAATCCCACTTATAAAGTTGAGATAGAACAAATACATATATGGAGTGAGGCAAACAATGTCATTCGGTTAGAAATGCGGTTTGAAAGTAAGAAACAACTCAAGAAGGCAATCACATTGTGGTCCGTAAGTCAGAATCGGGAATTCATGGTTGTGGAAAGCAGGCATAATACTTGGGTGGCAAAATGCAAAGTTACTTGTACTTCTAATGATAGTCATTCAAGATATGGTGAGAATTGCGATTGGCAAGTTCGTGCAATTTGTAAGAGTACGCATAAAATGTGGCAAATTATAAGATGGGCGAATGATCATGATGAGTTGGTTTTATACCAACTATTTTGTGCTACATTTTTGAGTTTTTGTCTTGTGTTTGATGAAAATATGTGGTGATTTAGGTTGTTCTGTGCATATATGTGGTGTGCTATTTGGTAACGTTGAAATGGTGCAAAAAGGATAAAAATGATGGTAAATGAGGAGATATGTGTCTAGGTTGAAAATTGAGGGACTTAAAATGCTTATTAGGCCAAATTACGGTTTTGGCAGTTTTGATGTTCAACTTGTTTTGTGTATAACTCTTTCAATTCTTATCCGAATGGGGCGATTTTGATGGCTATGGAAAGCTCTTTGTGCATACTTTAATTGTTATGTTTTAACTTTCTCCAAAAAAATCTGCACGTATATTCATGTACTCATGCAGTACACATTTAGATAATAATTAATTCTATTCCCTTTTATCAACCAAATCCTGCTGGACTTGTGAGAACTAAAATAATTCAAACCAAATGATATATTCATGGGAAAAATTCTTGTAAACCTTTTAAGAACATGATGAGTGATGAAGTTGAGCTTTTTATCCAATTAAGCACTTAATTCAAATACATTTTAATATGGAAATTTTGTTGCGTTCATTTCAAGTTGTCATGAACCCTTTTATGTGATCAGTGCATACTTCTTGTTGCTTGCATCTCACGGATGATTATTGTCTAGTTCTTTTCCATATTTTTATCGTTTTACTCATACATAAATAATATGTTGATTAAATAGTGTATGCATGTTAATCTCTTATTTGTTAAGGAGTTACTATCAACACTAAAAATAAATTTCCTTGTTACTAGGTGACATGTCTCTTAATCGTCCAATTCGAATTAGCTTATATTGGGGAGGAAAAATTATTTATGGAAATCCATCGGTCTACTATGTACCTCCTTATGCTAATCGAATGTTCACAATTCGGAATAAGTTTCAATACGATGAGTTGGTTGACAAAATTTGCGAATGCATGGAAGTTGATAAGAATGTTGTGAACGATATCCATTTTGCATTAACAAGCAACTTTCTTATGGTGCTACAGAAATCATAAATGATGAAACTTTGGAGATAATGTATGAGTTGGTTTGTGAGTTTGAACATTATTTTGCTGAGTTGTATATCATTAAGGAGGAAATCTCACAAGTTTTTGAACCGCACAATGTAGTTGGAATGCATGGTACTGGTCCAATGGTTTCTTTGCTTAGTAGTTTTCAAAACACAATGCAAAGGGACGATGTTTTGCAAGATTGTGCTGGAAATGCATCATCAGTTCCATTTGTTGACCCAACAATGAGGTTGTCGACATCGATGCATAGAGTTGGCGAACATGCACATACTTTGAATGATCCAATACAGTTTTCTTCAATTCCTATGGGACAAGTTGATTACACCCATAGACTTGACTTAGACCAAAAATTTGTAGATCATGAGTTTGAATCAAGCAAATCACATGGTTTTGAGTCAAGTGAAGATTGTAGTGTGACCCCTGATGCTTGGGAAGATGATTCTGATGATGGAGACAATTGTGATGATAAAATACAACATGAAGGGCAATATTTGCCACTTGAGAGAGTATACACTCCTAAGGGCCTTACATCTTTTTATAATGTTGGGAATGCAAATGATAATCCCACTTATAAAGTTGAGATAGAACAAATACATATATGGAGTGAGGCAAACAATGTCATTCGGTTAGAAATGCGGTTTGAAAGTAAGAAACAACTCAAGAAGGCAATCACATTGTGGTCCGTAAGTCAGAATCGGGAATTCATGGTTGTGGAAAGCAGGCATAATACTTGGGTGGCAAAATGCAAAGTTACTTGTACTTCTAATGATAGTCATTCAAGATATGGTGAGAATTGCGATTGGCAAGTTCGTGCAATTTGTAAGAGTACGCATAAAATGTGGCAAATTATAAGATGGGCGAATGATCATGATGAGTTGGTTTTATACCAACTATTTTGTGCTACATTTTTGAGTTTTTGTCTTGTGTTTGATGAAAATATGTGGTGATTTAGGTTGTTCTGTGCATATATGTGGTGTGCTATTTGGTAACGTTGAAATGGTGCAAAAAGGATAAAAATGATGGTAAATGAGGAGATATGTGTCTAGGTTGAAAATTGAGGGACTTAAAATGCTTATTAGGCCAAATTACGGTTTTGGCAGTTTTGATGTTCAACTTGTTTTGTGTATAACTCTTTCAATTCTTATCCGAATGAGGCAATTTTGGTGGCTATGGAAAGCTCTCTGTGCATACTTTAATTGTTATGTTTTAACTTTCTCCAAATTCTGTATACATTCATAAGAAACTGAGGCTGCTCTGTCGTGCTTGGATTAGGGTTTTGGGGCTAAGGGTTTTATCTTTTTGCCGCAGTTTGGTTGTTTGTGTATATTTTGAGCTACAGGTATCCGATGATGCTAATTCTTAAACCATTGGAACACTCACAAGAAGATCTAGAATTTCTATGTTTACCATCAAGTATAATTCAGAGGCTAATGCATACTTATTTGGCATGGAAGTGGGGCGTTGTGATGAACTTGACACTTAGCTATACATTCATGCATAATTCACTTCACTCACATGCACACTAGCACTCACATTTGCACTCACACTCACAACACTCTCATGCACTCACCGCACTTCACTTGCACACTAGCATTCATCTTATTTCATTCATGCGCACACAAGCACACTCTAATATAGCACACAACATGCGTCGAACTCACCTCGCCGCATGCTTCACACGCACACTAGCACGCACACACATAATGCGGCGAGGTCACCTTGCCGCATGCACTCACGCACACACATTGCGGCGAAGTCACTTCGCCGCAACACATTTGTACACAAACTTCGTGCGGCGAGGTCACTTCGTCGTATGACCCTCGCATGCACCTCACACGACACTCCCACGCACACATATTGCGGCGAGGTTACCTCGCCGTAACACTCTCGCACACACCACTCACACCATGCACGCACTTCATGCGACGAGCTCACCTCGTCGCATGCGTTATGCTCACACACATTGCGGCGAGGTCACCTCGCCGCAACACTCTTACGCACTCACGCACACTTCGTCGCACACACTCACACATCTCGTCGCATATTCATCTTTTGCACACAATTTACTTATTCTTGATGCAAATTTTCATTCATACATTTGTGATTTTGTGCACATTTCAGAATGTGTTACATTGCATTTCCATGTTCCCTTTACAACATCTGTAGTCTCGGGCAAACATTCACTTTAGCTATTCAAGCATTCATGTTTTTATGGCATTATTCATTCATTCTCGCAAACTTTCAAAACACCAAATTTCACTCACACTTCTACAATCATATTTCGCACAAACAATTCCATTGCATAACATTCCTGCATATTTTTCATTTCGTTTCACAACACTAAACTTTACCTCTGCATTTCACTAAATTCTCACACACTTGCACATTAAGGGCGAGACCTCGCCGCGACGTCTGGCCCACGAACATTTTACACGGCCAGGTCTCGCCGCGAGACCTCGCCCACAAACTCCATACACCGCGAGACCTCGTCGCGAGGTTTTGCCCACATAGTTGCTTGGAAGTTCTGATTGTTGCAACTAAAAATTGGCTAAGTGTTTTGTGTTGTTCATGGGCAGATGGGTGTAGAAGGCGTGCTAATTGGAGGCTCAAAGGCGCACGATTGCTGAGCTCGGAAGAGATGCTGAAGCTGGCGGCCTGAAAGCGTGAAGAACCCACGAAGTAAAGTCGTGCTGTGGGCTGAGCATACAAGGGTTTGATAATGACACATTGGAGGCCTGACTCTCAATAGCTTGATGGCGTGGGAGGAGGTTTAGGGCGTGAAGACCACTGGCTCAAAGGCGTGAATATGTTATGCATGAATTGATTTTTGACAGTTCATTTTAAACAGTGGCGTTTTTTGTAAATACTTAATCATTTTACGTTTGCGTACTGTTCACGATTCTTGTAACCTCTATATATAGAGGATTAGTTAGCTTTTACCAGGATGAATATTCTAGATTTTATAATAGACTTTTAGATTTTAAAGAGCGGGTATTTTTCTTCACTTTGATCGGGAGATTTACTTTCTCTCTCTACTTTCTCTCTCTACAAATTCGAGCTCCATTTTCATTTACGATCGAGAATTTGGACCGATAATTGTAAATCTATTCTCAATCAAGGAAGCTTTTACGGATTCTTTTTTGCATTGGAAGCAACTGAAGCGGAGTATTTGGTAAATTCTTCCTAATTGAC
The DNA here is from genome assembly GCA_016586305.1 of Ophiorrhiza pumila. Lineage (NCBI taxonomy): Eukaryota > Viridiplantae > Streptophyta > Magnoliopsida > Gentianales > Rubiaceae > Ophiorrhiza > Ophiorrhiza pumila. Next base: position 11,439,987 of record BLIW01000008.1, on the reverse strand, counting down.
AAATATGACTTGCTATTTGTTGAATTTTAACGATCGTGGACTGGAAATGGAATTCTGTGGCTAAATTCGTTGATCCGGATGTAGTGTAATTAGACTACGTATTGCCTTGCAATTGAATTAATTCATTAAGAATGAACTCATACTAGTAAATATTGCTTGAGTCTTATTAAAATCCACTCATTTGAGCTCTTGTTGTCTGAATCACCCTTCGATTGTGGTCGCCATGCTAGGTTGGAGTTTAATTCTACAATAGGAGTTATAATGCTTGAATTGAGAATATACAGTATGGTAAATGAGTCTTCTCACTTGAATTGCTTGATCATGAACCGAAATGCGGTCGTCATGCTGGTGGAGGTTTATTGAGAGTTCAGAACTAAGTGAGAAGAGATCTTTGGAGTTTTGTGAAGACAATTGGAATTAGGTTCGACCTCGCCATAGAAAAACCTAAACTTTGCATGTAATAGTAGTGAAACTTAGAAGGTTGGGATTCTGCGGGATTAACTCTTCACTTTAGGCCTCGCCAAGGGAAATTGTGGAGTCAGAAAACATAGAAAATGAAGCGGTCGCCATGCCAGTCATAATCTAGGTTCTCAGGCAGTTTGATCCCCTTTAGGTCGTCCATTGTGTCAATTGCAGTGCACTTATGTAGTTAATTTATATGATCATCCGGAAAGAGACCCTAGGACATCTTCCTTAAAGTTTGATATCTCATTTCTGTGTTTCCTTTTAGTTGGATTGTAGAATCTTGTTGTTACTGTTGTAAGATTGAGTCCTGTTCTGCCTTACTCTCCTGCCTTAGAGCATTCTTCATTTTTCTTTGAGTGTTACTATTGTCCTTCAATTCGTGGAACTGTACTTGTGAATTTCTTGGAGCAATTCATTAATATTTTGGTAACCAATTCCTTCCATGAGGATACGATTCCTTCTCATCACTACTACGTTAGTGTAAAAAGGTAAAATTGCTAGTACGTGACACTGTCAAGATATTCAAATACATATTTTGTTGGAGACTTCATTTGTTGGATTATCCCAATATGTGGAAGCTTTATGCCAAGCCAATCCCGGAACTATATTTCAGTGGTGTCACCCCTCAAGCAGTACTGACACTGTCAAGATATTCAAATACATATTTTGGCCATTTGGTCCAGCGATTGAGGCTTTTCATATGTGTAGACCAGTTATTAGTGTTGATGGTACACACTTGCGTGGCGTGTATAAAGGTAAATTGCTTGTTGCTGTGACCTTTGATGCTAATGAGCAAGTTCTGCCACTTGCATTTGCAATTGTTGATGAAGAGAAAGTAGAGAGTTGGTGTTGGTTCATGGAGCAAATTTGGTTAAATGTTGTACATGATAGGTATCTGATATGTGTTCTATCAGATAGACACAAAGGCATTGTTCATGCCATGACACAGTTGGATGATTGGAAGGAGCCAGCGGCATATCATAGATTTTGCTTGAGACATATCCGAAGCAACTTCATGTCCAAGTATAAAAACTTCCATTTGAAAAAATTGTGTTGGTATGCTGGTAGTGCTCGACAAAAGCGAAAATGGAAGGCATTTAGAAATGATATTAAGAAGATAAATACTGAGGCATGGGAGTACTTAGAGATGGCCAAACCAATGGTTCCGGTTCCGGAACCGTAGGCCCCCCAAACCGGAACCGCCGGTTCTGGTTCCGGTTCCAAACCGTGAATTTTTTTATATATATATATATAAATATTTCTATACCACTTCATTTTCATCACATAATTTCTTAGTTTCCTAATCTTTATATTGTAAGTTTTTACGTTTATAGTTTAGGGTATCAATTTTTTTAATTAATTATTCTAATTATATTATTATATTGTTCAATCATTCTTTCAATACTCTTATCATTTATATATTTTTCTTTCTCACTTATCTAATCCTTCATAATTCTATTTTTCTAAAACCTTCATATATTAGTTCAATTTCAACTATTAATCCAATTATATTATGTATCAACTTAATTTTCTAATTTATATTATCCTAATTCTATTATTATATTATGCTAATATACTATTTAAATTCCAATTAATAGTTCGATCATTCTCTCAATACTCTAATTCTTTCTATATCTTTCTTTCTCACTTATCTAATATTCATAATTCTATTATTCTAAATAGTTCTCATATTAATTTAATTTTAACTACTATTCTAATTATGTTATTATATTATACTAGTTGAATTCTAATTAATAATTCAAATATTCAAATATTCTTATTATTTTTATATCCTTGAATCTCATTTATCTAATTCTTCCTAGTTCTATTATCTAAAAACTATATATTAATTAAGTTCAATTGTAACTATTATTATTCTAATTATATTATTATGTTGTATTATTTGAGTTTCAATTAATAGTTTAATCATTATTTATCCTTGAATCTCATTTATCTAATTCTTCCTAGTTCTATTATCTAAAAAGTATATATTAATTAAGTTCAATTGTAACTATTATTATTCTAATTATGTTATTATGTTGTATTATTTGAGTTTCAATTAATAGTGGGATTACAATCGAAATTCGAAACTAAAAATCGAAAAAAAATCGGAATTGGAACAAAATCGGAACCGGCACCGGACGGAACCGGAACCGGAACCGGAACCGCCCCTCGGCGGTTCGGTTCCGATTTCGCCCTAGGCAAAACCGTGAACCGCCGGTTCCGGAACCGTGGTCATGGCTAGGAGTACTTAGCTGAAATTGATAGAAGACAACCTCGGTGGTTCGGTTCCGATTTCGCCCTAGGGAAAACCGTGAACCGCCGGTTCCGGAACCTTGGTCATGGCTAGGAGTACTTAGCTGAAATTGATAGAAGACAGTGGTGTCTTGCTTATGATGGAGGTCATCGTTGGGGTGTTTTAACTACAAATTTGTCCGAGTGCTATAATAATGTTTTACGGGGAGTTAGACAATTACCCATCAAGGCTTGCATTGATTTGACTTGGCATCGAACTGTTGATTTATTCAGGACTAATACTGAGAATGCCAAACATTGTCGGACATTCATTACCCCTAAAATGTGGAAGAAATATAAGGATGTTGACTATACCCGTGGAGTTTGACCTCTCAAGGGCATGATGTAGTGGAATTTGACTATACCCGTGGAGTTTACAAAATTGTCACATGTCGTCGTGTGGATGGTTCAGGAGGGAATGTACAAATTGTTAAATATTATGAGAAGAATTGTTCTTGTGGAAAGTGTCAAATTTTGAAGTTTCCTTGCTCACATGCACTTGCTACTTGCAGGCATAGAGGAGATGATGATATGGCACTATTTGATGTTGTATACACTAATCAAACATATTTAGCTAAGTATGCTGGAAAATTCAATCCAATGCCACATAGGGACTATTGGCCTACAATGGCTTGGGAGATTTGTCCAGACGAGAGCCGTTTTGTACGACACCGATCATGTCCGATACGTGTCAATCGTGTACATAATGAGATGGATGTTAGGAATCCTGAAGAACCTCCCAGGTGCACAAACTGTCATCGTCCAGGGCACAATAGAAGAAACTGCCCAAATTCTAAATATTGATAGTCAAATTAAATTTTGGACTAGTAGTTGTTATTTTTGACCACATGTTATTCAATATTAATTTGTTTCGTTCAAGTTCTTGTTTGTATGTTTGAACATTAGAATGTAAGTTTAATTTCGTTGATGTTTGTTTTAACATTAGAATGTTATTTATGACCACTTGTTATTTATTATGATATGTTATTTAGTTTTTTGCATAAGTTAATTCGTTGACGTTTACGGGGCATATTTCTCTTTATGTGCTTCATGAATTATCTTTCGGTAGGTTATTGTTGTTGCATTATATTTCGAGAAAATTTTGGACAATTGTTTAGTTTGTGCAAAACATGTAAATATGCATATTCATGATATTAAATATAATTCGTTATTTTTGTAGGTTACCCATTATGGCTTCACACTCACAGGCAGACCTACATCCAGGGCCATATATTCCTGATTTGTTGTTTTTACATAATCAACATAGAGCTGCTGCAATATTTAGAGGGCATATTAATGGTGATAAGTTAACAGCTAGGCGGTGTGATAGTCAATTTTGGAATCATCCAATTTTAGAACGGGTTTTACATTATATCTATTTGTTTGGTTTTGAGGGTGTGGTACGTTGTGGACAGTTTAAAGTTGATCATTCCCTTATCACTGCACTTGTTGAGCGATGGCGACCTGAAACGCATACTTTTCATTTTCCAGTTGGTGAGACGACTATCACATTACAGGATGTTGAGGTTATTTGGGGTTAAAAGTTGTTGGAGATCCATTTATTGTTATTGATGTTCATTTACAAAAGAATAAGTGGATAGATGTAGTGAGCATTTAATAGGATTTAGGCCCCGAAATGATGCATCATTGGAGGATTGATTAAGATAAGTTGTTTATCTCGGTCACTTGAATCTCATCTAGCAGATGATGTACCTGACAAGACTTGCATACAACGTGCTCGTATTTATGTAATGTTGTTGCTAGGTGGGCAGTTGTTTTCTGACAATTCTGGAGGTAAAATGCCATTGTTATACCTGACAAAACTTTGTAGTTTGGAAGATGCATCTAAGATCAGTTGGGGGAGTGCTACATTGGCATATTTGTATCGATGTATATGTAATGCCACGTTACCTTCAGTTCATAATATTTCAGGACCATTGGTATTACTACAGGTAATTAAATATTTTGAGAAAGATTATCCAATACTATTAATGACACACTAATGACTACTATTAATAACTAATTTCTAGTTATGGGTATGAGAGCGACTACCCACTATGCGACCAGATATGAGAACACCAAGAGAAGATTTTTCAAGTCCATTCGGAGCAAGGTTTGATTCAATTTTATAACTTATTTGATAGTATAACATGAAAATTTTGTTGAATATTTTTAACTAATTTTTATTATTTATTTCAAGTAGGATGGAAGATTCGATCTTTCCAAAGTCTCCATGCATGTTCTATCTGTGTATCGCAATCAATTAACTAGTTTACGTTTTGAACAGGTATTTTAATATTGCTACAATATTCTTTTAATGTCAACATTTTTACTTTTTTTACACACGCATTATAAGAATTATATTTTATATTCGACAGTTCATATGGATGTCTTACTCAGATGATACTCTCGTTGCACTTCCTTCTTATTGTACTCGTGGTCAAACAATTTGGCGAGCTGTTACATATCTTATATGTTGGGAAATTGTCGAACCACATTTACCAAATCGAGTTATGAGGCAATTCGGGATGCATCAACCTATTCCTATCCCTAGGTTGATGGAAAATCATCAAGAACTTCACAAATTAGATCGTCGTGGCCGAGTAAACTACGACTGGGTTACTGTTCAACGTTCTTATATTGAACACTTTTTGGAGTGTCAAAATGCTGTAGAAGAGGGTGAAATCATTGAAGATACCACCTATCCATCTGATGATTATATTGCTTGGTATAGGCATCGCACAGTTATTTATATTACTAATCAAAGTCATGTTAGTAAGTTTCCACCCGGCTTCCAGGGAGATGGTGCTACAACAGATTATTTGGTTAGTATACATTGTTTTTTAGTTATAATATTTCTTGATTATTGGTTTATTTAAAATTTAGTAATTAATTTTAACTAAAATGTAGATGGACGTTGTAACTCGGATGCATTATATGGCATTGGATAATATGTTATTGAGTGATGTTTCCCACAGCAGTAATGCATTTGCTGAGATGCGAGACTTAGCTCGTGATTCTATGCGTGTTGTTCAAAACTCACAACGTCTTGGCATTCAACCAACACAGATTCCAGAGTATGCTTCACAACATGTGAATGCAAATAGAATTCAAAGAGTTCGAAACGTTCAAATGGGCCGACAAAGGGGCAGACGACGTCGAGCTCATTCACCGAATCATAGTGATCTATAAGTAGATAATGTGTTTGGAATCGTGCAATCACAGCAACAGGCTCCATCTCTTATTCCTACATGCATGTCATTAGATTTGTCATTATCACATGACGACCATATTATTCCTCGCAAGGTTTCTAGGCCATCTACTTCTGCCGTGCATTTTCCACATCTTGATAGTGCGTCCCTAATGACACAAGACATTGTCCATGATAATGAATTAGATAGTGTAGTTCTCAATAATAATGTAGGTGATTTGGATTCTCATGTCAATACTATTGAGTCACAATTTCCTCAAGTTGATGAACATATGTAGATGAAGGATTACGTAGATCAAAGAGAATTATTAGACCGAAAACTTGCGGTACACATGGAAAGCTTGGTGGTCATAGGTAGTAAGTTATTCATTTGCGTCTTAAATATTATGTTTGTCTAGTCTGACCATTTGTTTAGACTGTTGTTTTACATGTTTGAAGATATTTTAGTTCTAGATGTTATTATGGTTTCATGTTCTTTATAATGTATCATACAAATATTTGATTGATGTTTTAGTTGGCTAGTTCTTGTGGTTTTGGCAGGGAGTTTTTGTCTATAAATAGAGGAAACTCTGCCCAAATTTCTATAGAAATTTATTAATAGTTTAGGTTTATAATTTTTTATGTTGAGACCATTTGCTTGGCAATTTGAGTTGCAAATTTACTCATTATAAGGAAATTATGTCGGCGCTAAAGACGTTAAATAGTACGATTGTGGATTAGACTGATGGTAAAAACATTCAAATCTTTTCAAAAAGATTTCATCCTTATTATTCAATTTTAACCACTTATGCTGTGACGCCAACTTATCGATGAAATAGATTTAAGTGATAAGCTAGTTTGTAAGGATTTAGTCAAAACCACCATCAAATTTGGATTTAACTTCTGTTTGTAACACAATCACGAATATAGAAATATATATATATATATATATAGATTTACTATACATCAGAGTTACGCATGGCCACGGTTCCGAATAGTAGTATAATATAATAACATAATTAAAATTTTGAAAGAATAATTGAAAGAATAATTGAATATAATAACATATATATATTTACTATAAAGAATTTTGAAAGAATAATTGAACATTTAAATTATTAATTAGAATTCAACTAGTATAATATAATAACATAATTAGAATAGTAGTTAAACTTAAATTAATATATAGATTTTTTAGAATAATAGCATTATGAAAATTAGATAAGTGAGAAAGAAAGATATAGAAAGAATAAGGGTATTGAGAGAATGATCGAACTATTAATAGGAATTCAAATAGTATATTAGGATAATATATTAATAAAATTTGAAAATTTAAGTTCATACATAATATAATTTGATTAATAGTTGAAATTGAACTAATATATTGAGGTTTTAGAAAAGTAGAATTATGGAGGATTAGATAAGTGAGAAAGAAAAATATATAAAAGATAAAAATATTGAAAGAATGATTGAACTATTAATTGATACCCTAAACCTAAACCTAAACATAAATGCTAATCCCTATACTATAAACTATAAACGAAATGAATATTCACCTAAGTGCTAATGTCGGTCAAAAAATTAAAAATAATATAATAGACTCCACATTTTTTAATTAATTATATTAAACTTTTATATATAAATTTATTTTATTTAGTATAATTTCAAAAAAAATAAATTATCTTCAATAAAAAAAATAAATTTTTTAAAAATTCTTTCAATTCACACTTAGCATAAATTTGTTAGAACAATTTCCAAATGCAATAACTATTTGAATTTCTTCTTTTAAAATTATAGGGTTAGAGTTCGCATTTGCCGAATGCGAACTCTATTCATTATTATTTTTTATTTAGAGTTCGCATTTGCCAAATGCGAACTCTGTTTATTAATTTTTTTAATTTAGAGTTCGCATTTGGAAAATGCGAACTCTCTTATCATACAATATACATATACGGATTAAAAAAATAAAAAAAAATTAGAATTCGCATTTGCCAAATGCGAACTCTGTTTATTAATTTTTTTAATTTAGAAAATGCGAACTCCCTTATCATACTGTACATATACACTGATATACGGATTTTTTTTAAAAAAAATTAGAAGTCGCATTTGCCAAATGCGAACTCCATAGTTTAGGAACTATATTTTAAAGGAGCATAAAACATGAATTTTTTTTGAAAACCAGCACATTTTGGGAAACTCCCCTAAATACTTACTTGAAATACCTTCATATCTTCAATACTTCCTTATTCATAATTAAAATTTTATAATAAAGTCTCGTATAATTTTTACTCATTCTTATGGCTAAACCTTATGCTCTAATGTCCTCACAAAGAAGTTTAGAATACTTTAAGGTCATGTCTAAGTATGATATCATTGAAATAATATATCCAAAAATTATAAATTTCAATTTGGGTTTTCAAATGCATAATAAAGGCTCATCTTTATTTCTTTGATTCTCTTAAAATAATATGTATAAACAACTAAGATCTAAACATGTTATTCTTGGTGTTCCATAGAACAAAACAACATACGAAACATCATATTTGGTTTACAATACATTAAGAAAACAATTTATGAAAACATGTGACTCTCAACAAGAATAAAATATGAAACCCACTTTCTAAGTCATCAAATCTGGATTCTAAAAATCATGGTTTCTGTTACTAACTGAGTTTCATCATCCAAGGAAGCTTTAGTAATAGATAAAACGAACTTGATTCGCTAAATAAAGAGAGTCAAAAGTTTGAAACTATAAACCCTAAAACTTCCAAAATTTGTTTCTCACAATTTACTTAACAAAATAGTCTGAATTTTGAATATACTGTTTGTCACAATGCCAAAAACATATCCTAAAATTTTATAATTTTCTGACACATATATACAAACCTATGAATTTTAGAAAATCTCAGGTCATACAAGAATATTTCTAGATTTACAAAAACCATAACAATTAAAATACTCGACGAAAATCTCTAAATTTTGGATATGTTACTCTATGTTTTATACGATAGAAGGAACAAACCCTGAAAATATCATAACTTTTGGACGTTCAAAAATCGACTTACGAATTTCTGAAAATGGAGATAAAAGAACACAATTATGGATTTTTGAAAATTTATAAAAAATAAAATACTCAATGAAATAAAAAAACTTCTTTTTTCATAATATTATTGCATTAACATACTACGTTCATGAATATTTTCATAATTTTCTAAGGCTTCTAACTATTTTTCATAAATTAAGAGATTTTCTACGGAGAGAAATTACCTAATTCTTGGAAGAAAGAGTTGATTCTCTCTCTCCTCGATCTACGTGCACCTCCTAAGGTTTAATACCATTTTCTCTGATGTTTAGCCACCTATTTATAGATATTTAGTTGGACAAATCATCCATTTAGGTTTAAAATTTAGGTTCCAACCTATCATGGGCCTTAAATAAGTGGCTCTACCTTCTATTCAACATAATAGCCCAAAGTGAATATTATTTATAATAACTCAAACTTATTTCACATTCTTATCCCTATACGTGACTTACTCCTCAAGGTTATTATTACTTTTATTATTTATCTATTTATCTTCAAATTATTAGTTTAGAAAAAAAATTAAACATAACAATTTATCATTATAAATCCACAATATGAGAGTAAAACCATGAAAAATATTTTCATATTCAAAATATAATTTTAAATAAGGATATTTCATAGACAAATTTAAATTTTCATACACAAATTTAATTTCGGATGTTACCCACAATATTTTCATACAAGACGTCAAAAACATATCCTGAAAACCCAAATTAAAATTTGTAATTTTTGAGAATATTATTTCAATAATACTTAGACATGATCTTAAAGTATTTAAACTTATTTTTGAGAAAATTAGAGCATAGGAATTAGTCATAAGAATGAGTAAAAATGATACGAGACTTTATTAGAAAATTCGAATTATGAATAAAGAAGTATTGAAGATAAGAAGGTATTTCAAGTAAGTATTTAATGAAATCCTACTTATTTGTTATAGGTGACCAAGTCACTGATTATTGAGACGAGAAATAGTAGAATCGCCTATTCATTGATCAAGACAAGTGACGTACACGTGTATATATGTATACTTGTATTGTTTTGTTAATTGACTAAAAAAAAAGTTATTTTGTGCAATGATTGTGTTTAAAGTGATCAAAAATAGAAGGTTGGTGGCTCTGGGAGTTAGGGCTAACACCTTACTAACCAGGTGAAAGGTTGGCATATGCACAGAGTTGGGAATTCCAATAAGGTTGATATTCAATAGAAGAATATGGCATACCTATATGTTACAGAAATAGAAAATATTTATCCTGATATGTGAAAAGAATTTATGACATGATATGTTTTGTTGCATGACATTGTTTTCAGAATGAACATAATCTGTGACAAATACTTGCCATGCATGTATATATTGTGTGACATCTGCAAATATTGTTTTTCAAATCAAACAGTAAATAGTGAGTTCAATATCGATGATTATTATGAATTTTAATGATCTCCCAAGAATGGAAGAGGAATCGCTTTGAAGTTTAGAGATAATTGATGTTACTTTTCCGTAGAATTATATTGACAATGTATTGGACTATTTCATTTAAGATGTCATTTGTAGCCCTTTTGGCAGAACGTACAATTATGATTAAATGGTTTGAATTAGTTATCTTGAGATTTGAGTGGGCCTTACTATTATAATTAGAACCAGAGTTTCTTAATCATGATTGTGGCGTGTTACGGATCTAAAAAATGGGGCATGACAAAAGTTGTATCAGAGCGAAAGATTCTTAGGCCTTTGGAAGAGAAACTAGTAAGCCTACTATTTTGAGAAGTGGAGAATCCTTTTAGGTCTAAATGTTGGGACGCCCCGTTTATGAGGTCCATAACACACAACAATCATGATTAAGAAACTCTAGTTCTAATAATAATAATAAGGCTAACTCAAATCTCTAGATAACTAACTCTAGTTCTAATAATAATAGTATGGCTCCAGCGCCTTTGTGCCATGAGGAATCACGCCTCCAATCCATGCCAAAACCCCTTCTCGTCCAGCAATCACCACGCCTTCATAGGTTAGGCAGAACACGCATTCGGGTTCCCAGCTTCAACATTCCTTCCTGAACTCAGCTTCCGTGCGCCTTTGAGCCATTGCAAGTCACGCCTCCTTGCACCTGCACACCCAAGAGAAAACCTCAACACTTAGCCAATTTTTCAAGGCGTAAAATGCCAAAATTTCACTACGAGATCTCGCAGGCCAAATTTTGGCATTTTTGTTTTGTCCACGAGATTTCGTGGAGAAATTTTTTTCATTTCTGTTTTGTCCACGAGATTTCGTGGAGAAATTTTGGCATTTTTTCTTTGTCCACGAGATCTCGTGGACAAAATACGCATGGCTGCCCGTTTTGTTTCCTATGCCGAGCTGTGTGTTTGGTGAGGTTTGTTGTGCAAGAATGGTATGCACTTTGATATGAATCAATTGATGTATGCGCCGTGCCTTTGTGGTGCAAATGTGTGCCGGGGTTGTGTTGTGAAATTCATGTTAATGGTGTTTGGCAAGAGTGCCCGAGTGGTGTGCCAAGAGTGTGCAAGTGTTGTACCAAGAATGCATGAATGGTGTGCCAAGAGTCTACAAATGTTGCCAAAGTGCAAGTGGTCTGTGTGTTGTGAAAGCTTAAGTAGTGTTCATGACTAAACTTAGTGGAGTGCAAGTGAATGACAATAAAAACGTGCCAATGTGATGAGTTGTGTGATGAGCTTGTGGGGTGAGTGCATGTGTGCGGCAAGGTGAGTGGCAAGATTTGGCTAGGCTTGGCAAGGTTTAGACTAGCTACAAAGTGACCTCGCCGCCTAGTGTAGTTGGTGTGCCTAGTGAAATGCACATGAATGCTATGCAAGATCATGCGTGGCTAAGTTTCCTTTTCAGAACAATGCCCTACTTCCATGCCCAATAAGTGAGTCTTAACCACTGATTTAGCCTTAGTGCTGAACTTGAAAGTCCTAGATCTCCCTCTTAGCTTTCCAATGGTTCAAGAGTCGGCATCATTGGGTACCTGTAGCTCAAAATATACTCAGTTGACCAAACTGTGGTAAAGAACTCAATGTGAAAATCCTGAAAGTAGCAATCATAAAGAAGCCCCCGTTTCTCATGCTTGCACACATAATTGGAGAATAGTTAAAACACAAGAAATGTAATACACTCAAAAGACTTTCCAAAACATGCAAGATCTTATCATTTGGATAAGAATTAAAAGAGTTACACTCAAATGAAGTTACACAACAAATCTGCCCAAAACCCTAATTCAAGCCTATTAACATGTTTAGGTTTCTTCAAAACATCATTTCCACCTTTTTCCAATTCTTGAACTTCACATGCATACTTGACTCTTTTGAACATCATTTTTGATCGTTTTCACCATTTTAGCACATCACAATATAAACCACATAAACACACAAAATAACACATAACAACACACATTTTCATGAAAATCAAGACAAAAGCCAAGTGAAATAAGGTATAAAAGTTGGTATAAAACCCACTTATCAAATTCCCCCACACTTGAACTTTTGCTTGCCCTCAAGCAAGGTTACAAAACAAAACATTTTCATCACCCGTATCTGACACCTTGTTCACTTATCCACGATGGCCACATCCAAGTTCATCAAAACTTTTTCCGCACAAGAATTTATTCCAAGGTTTCTGGCACCAAACTCTTAGATTTCAGCACAAGTTATCAACTAAAACACAATGAATAAAGACCAAGATGTCATGCGTGCGAGTGTGTGCTGAGGAACATGAACTTCATCTATTCCCCTGCTATACACCATCTAGCTCGTCTCACAACCCATTCAATACATGCCAATCTCTTTGTCCACTCTTATGAACATGCAATCACAAGATCAATGGTACCTATGCATACATTGGTACTCTATGGGACATTGCCCTTATTCTGTACATTGGTGCACATTTGTTTCACACATTGGTGACTAAAAATAAGCCTGGGTTTTATGGCTGTTTTCTCCAGATTTGATTGCCAGGTTCTTATGGCTTTTTCCTTCCCAGTTGCCAATAGGGCTTTTTCTCCTATATCATTTCTTGTACAAGCACATGTTCATAAGAATCCCAAATTGACTAAACATGCACGAATTCTTGGCAACACTAGATAAATGCATAACAAAAACAACAGAGTCCATACACATTATCTCCTATGTCATTTGAGTTTTGCATGGCATATCTATCTTACCTTAACACCGGGCTTTAGTTAGCAAAATGTGCCAATTTCTTCAAATTTAGTACCAAAAACAAAAATTTTCACATGCGAGATCAAAAAGAAGTAAATACGATGAACTTGGGATAAGCCAAAGTAAGCTAAGAACAAAGTTTCACATACAAGGTGGTTTCTCATTCTCCCCAAAATTGATTAGTTTTGTTCACTCCCTTTTCATTCCATTCCACTTTTTTCATTCATTCATTTCACTCTTAGCTACCCTTTTTACACAACACTCTCAACTCCACCTTAAAAATTTTCGCATGCAAGATGATAAGCTCAAATCATCACCAAATTGTTCTCTTTTTCGCACAAATTCACATCACAATTCATACCTTGCACACAACACTACACACTCTAATTTCATTAATTCGAAGTCACAAACACACCAAGAGCCAAGGAAGAAGTACGAGCTTTCATCATGACATAATACATTCCATCCCCTCACTCATACCTTCCTAGCTAACCAACTAAAGACTACTCACTACTCACTCAACAATAAGAAAGACACTACAAACTAAATCTTAACATTCAAACGACACTTAACAACACAACGTAATTCATGGCATTTCTTCGTTCTTCATTTTCTTCAAAGTAAGACGGCTTGACTTCAACCTATCATAGCAACTTCTACACCCTTCTTGAAATTGAGTAACGTAACATGCTTGACATTTTGGCTTCTCCACTTCAACAATACTTCAGCAAGACCAAGAAAAATTTAAGCACAAACTTCAACAATCAATTAACCACTCCATTGCAACAACCGTACAAGACAAAACACAGCACCATACCAAATCCACCACAGAGCATCAATAATTTTTTTTTTCAAAAGTATCCCTCCCCCACACTTAAAATTAACATTGTCCCCAATGTAAAAGACTAAGATTGAGGAGCTCACTGGGATGAAGATGGAGCAGAAGAAGAAGGTGGTGAAAATGATGCTGTTTTAGAGAATGAAGAAGCACCAAATGGTGTGGCCATATAGTGAAAAGGACCATGCACTGGTCCTGGAAGAGGCTGCCCTGAAGCTATTAATGGAATCCTCATCGCTGGCATGAAGTCGGGATTTGGTAAAATTTCAGGAGTTGGAGGCATTGAGGAATACGACCAAATGTAGGCAATGGTTGAAGAGCAGGTATGGCAGGCACCCCAACTGGCAGCTCATGAATGGCACCACTAACAACGTCCTTTGACAGATTTGGTATACGATACCCAGCCAATTGTGCAGATGTTGGCGTTGGTTTAGGAGGTCCAGATTCCGAATGATAATACACCGCCATCTTATTACACTTATCAAGATCCAATTGCATGTTCATTTGTCTGTGATATAACACTTCAAACTTTTGTTGAGCCACTGTTGACAAGTCATCCAACCGCCCGTCCAAACTTGAAGCATGTGCTGTCCATTCATGCTGCATATTATCCAAACCCTCATGCATTCGTTCCATCCTTTCATCCATGTTTCACACACCCTCATGCAGCCGATCCATCTTTTCATCCATGTTTGAGAAACGATTTTCAACTGAGTGCTGGAAACTCTGAATTAATCCTTGAAGAGATGCAAAATAAAAAAAATGCTGCCCTTGATCCGCAACATAAGTCGGATTTTCACTCTCCACACGAGATGCCTCTGCACTCAAAATCCTTGCCTGCTCCATTTCCTTGTCCAAGCTCAAATACTTCGTATAAAGTTGATCAGTAATTGGAGGCTTAATCTTTTGCCAGTCACCAAGCTCATCATCCACACCCTGTTCTACGCAAATCTCCTGAATCAGTAATGGGAAATAAAGTGCCTTACTACACGCGGAAATTCCATCCTGGATGTTTGAAAGGACTATACGTCCCACGTCAATCTGTCGCTTCCTTCGAATTGCAGAAATCATAAACAACCGATTACGAATCACCTCGGTAGTCTGTGAACTTGGCATGAGGCGAGACAGCATGAACAACAGCCACATTTTCACATCACTTTTCAAGAATTCATTCCGAATATGCTTATGCCTGCCCTGCGAATTGAGCACCCAAGTTGCTCCAGGATGTGCCAACTCCTCTGTCAAAGCTTGATCTAACTCCTCATCAGCCGGAAACTGAATAGGATCAGAGGGATAACTGGTTGTTCCCAAATGTGAATTAATAATCTCGCTTGTGATTCGAATCCATTTGCCTCTCACATAGACAGCTCCATTCTCCGGAGACTCTGCATTGGCGTAATATTCCCTTGCAATACTCACATTGCAAAAACCAGGTGCAACCGCAAGCTTCTCATGAAATTTGTAAAACTTCATCAACCTTTTAAACGGCCCTTTTTCCACACTGAACTCACGTTCAAGATGTATGTACTTCACATTGATGCCTCGCTCCCAACGTTCTCTAGCTTCGTCATTAACGAACAAAGATATTTCACAAACTCCTTTCCTCTTCTTGGGTGCTGGGGCTTGCATCGTATACCGAGGGGGCTCCTCAAACATTCGCATATCATCTGGAAAGTACTCCGGGTCGAAATCAGATTCAACTGGTGGTGCTTGAGTTTTTCCTTTTCCCTTCTTTGGAGTCGTGGCCTTTTGTGAAGTCGAACCTTTTTTTGGTGCCATTACTGTTAAAACCAACCAGTCAAAGTACGAACAAAATGGTATTAGTCATGATATCCCCAAAATCCATTCATCACAAGCCTAGCATATACACTATGTCATTTCAACCCCAAGATTAGAAAACACAAACAAAACAAGGCCACTCGGTATGTAAACCCACAACAAATGTCAACTTACCAATTTCTACCTTTCCAAGCTCATAACATGTCAATAAGATAAATCTAACAAGAATTCCAAACCTCGCATATGTAGAACCAACACTTGGTTAACTATAAGAACTGAATTCACTCAATTGGAACAAGACATACCCAAGTTGTAATCTCACCTCTTCCGAAAAGTACTTTAACAGAATATTGGCAAATTTTAGCTGACACTTCATGAAATAGACCAAATAACTCATTGAAGCATTTCGAATTAGCCAAAACTTAAAACTTCAAAACTATAAAGCACAATCTTGACTAAATTTGGGGACAAGACTCACCTCATTTGGACCAAAATTGAGTAAATTATGACCAGAATACCAAATGGTGACAAACTGGGCAGATTCACGGATTTCACATTCTGATTGCAGTATGAACTTCACATTCTAAGCCAATTTAGCCTATTTTCCAGTCAAAACTAGCGAAAATGTTCAACATAAACATTCATGTTGGCTAAATTCTGAACTTGGAAGCATGCATTTTCAACATCCCAATCTCAAGTTATGCTCGAAACACAGAAACATGGCAAAGCTGGAACAATTGAAAATCAACATTTTGAAACACCCCCCACACTTATTATGCATTTGGTCCCTTGGCTAATCAACATGTTAACTTGCATATTCATCATTTCCATCATAGAACTATTTTCAAGAAACACTCTTACTATCATCTCCTTGCACGTTTCATTCAACAACAAGAATCACAAAGCTTTAAAAGACAATGAGACATACCTTTGTGGAGAGCTAAAATGTAGTCTTTGAAGAAATGGAATTGAGAAGTTCAATGTGAGCAATATGGCTTTACTACCACCACTTTGTGTTTCCAGCTTATGATGTCTAGAATTAACTAGCAATTCTTCTTGCACTTATAGAAACACAAAGGAAGACAAATCATGTAAATGCCTTCAATCGGTCAACTTTGAAGAGTTATTATTCCCACCAAACACTAACAAACAATTTGGTCACTCAAAGGTGGGTCCCCACTGAATTCAAGCCATGTGAACGTTCAGCCCTTCACTGATACAAATGCATTCAATTCCCACAAAACAACAACTCCAAGGCTTATGCTCACTTTGGTCATTTCGCCAACTTGCATTCCAATATATGCCTTCAGAGAAATTTAACACAACAACAAGACATAGCCTAGATTTTGCATGTGAACCTCTACACAAAAACGTCCAAACCAATACTGCAACTTTTCCTTTCATTTCATTTCATCATCCTATTCACAACACTACTACACTCCAACACCTAATTCAATATTTCATCAGCTTTTCAAATGATTTAATTTGTGCTCAGAGGGTGCAGATGAATCATCAATGCTTGTGCGAATTAGTCATCATTAATACTCAGAAAACCGAAAAAAATTGAAACTTTACAAACTACGACACCAAGACATCTACTATAAAACGCTAAACAAAGCGTGAAATATTACTTACTAATACTACACTAAATTCAATTTTTGTTTTTCTTTTGTTTTTTTTTTGCAAAATCATTTCTCAAACACAACTAAGTCAATCACTAGACTCCCCCCACACTTAAATGAAGCCACGGTCCCCGTGATTAAAAACACAAAACCAGAATAAAGGAACCTAGCCTTCCACTTGTCTACCAGCCGCGGGAAATTCTTGCTAGTCTTTCCTCTTCTTGAAATGCACGCCATTGAGGAGGTCCCAAAAGACCCAGAGGATGTTGAGGATTGGCATCTGAAGTGATAACAACTCCTTTGCTACGAGCCATTGCTGTTAGCAACGCTGGAAAGTACATTGGTGCAAATTCACTTCTTTGTGCCCGCCTAATGAACTCTAGCATCAATTTCCCAACATCAATAGAAAAATCATTTAGAATAGCATAAATCAAAAGAACTCGTTCTCTAGATGCTATATTAGTACGGTTGGTAGGAAAGATCGTAGAGTTGATAAACATTAACCACATTTTTGCCTCGGCTGTTAGCTCACTGGAGGGCACATATAAAGCCTCCTGTCTAGCATTCCTTACCCACGTAGCACCAGGTAAAGTCACCGCAGCCAACAAGTGATCTGTATTGTCAGCCCTTAACAACCTACAATAAGTGTCACCAGGAAAATCATTAAGAAGGAAATGCATATTTATGCTATGTCGATTGACCTTCAAATATTTCCCTCTTACGAACACTGAATGGACACCATTAGCTCGAGAATTTGCATAAAACTCTCGGACTATATCCATATTCACCACAACAGAGGCTCGTGCAAAATGAGCCCAAGAATGTCTGAATATCAACTCCTCAAATCTTCGGGAAGGATCCTGAAATGGTCTCTCAATCATAACAGATCTGTTGATAAAGCCATGGTATAAGTTCTCAGCAGTAGCATTAACAAAATAGGGGAAGTTAGCTGGTTCAAAATCAATCACCACCTCCTCATCATTAGAAGAAGAAGAAGAAGAAGAAGAGGATGAGGTAGTTCCGGGATCTTCACTAAATATGGCATACTCATGAGAGTAATCCATGAATTTAGAAGGAAGAGTTTCTAACAAAAGAAGTAGCTTAGGGAACAAAGTACTGAGCAAGCATAGGAGAGATGTTCAATATATAGAAGTTTCATACTAGCTATCAGACAACCACATGTGAAAACACATATGTCATAGCTTGTTGTCTTCATTCCACCATTATTGAAACCATACAAACCAATAATGCATCAATAATGCTCTCAAGTTCACGGGACTGAAAATAAACATTGCCTTCAAGCATTTACCTTGGTTGGAAGACAAAAAACCAAACTCATCTTACTCTTGAGAAAAGGAATTAGCAAAGATTCACTCTTCATCCCTAACATGAATCACCATCATTCCTCTGAGAATCTGCCCAAAATGTAACAACCAGGTATGAAAATTTGCCATGTTATGTTGCTATGTTAGACACAAACTAAAAATTAACAGGTAAAAGAAATCACAACTAATCAAGACAAGGAAAGAAAATCAGGGTTGCCTCCCAGGAGCGCTTGGTTTAATGTGATCAGCTCGACCAATTGCTGTCTTAGTGGGATATGATAGGATCATCGAGATATAATGCTTGAGGGGCAGTAACACCATGTAACAAATCTCCATCCTCCGGAAGCAAGTAAGGTTTTAACCTATGGCCATTCACCTTCCAAGAGTTACCCTTCTTTTCATCTTGAATCTCTACCACTCCATACGGCTTTACTGTAACAACTGTAAATGGTCCAGTCCATCTGGATTTAAGCTTGCCAGGAAACAACCTCAATCTGGAATTATATAGCAAAACTTTTTGTCCAGGAGCAAAGCTCTTAGATTGTATCTTTGCATCATGTAATCTCTTAGTCCTTTCCTTGTATATCTTAGCATTCACATATGAATTGAATCTAAACTCATCTAATTCATTCAAATCCATCATGTGTTTCGATTGAGCTCCATCTAAATCCAAGTTAAGCTTTTGAATTGCCCAATAGGCTCTGTGCTCAAGCTCCACCGGCAAGTTACACGCCTTTCCAAAAACAAGTTGAAAGGGTGAAGCTCCAATGGGAGTTTTATAAGCTATCCTATATGCCCACAAGGCATCTTCTAGCTTGGATGACCAATCCTTTCTACTTGGATTAACAACCTTCTCCAAAACTCTTTTAATTTCTCTATTTCATATCTCGACTTGCCCACTGGTTTGGGGGTGGTAAGAAGTAGAAACTTTATGTGTCACCCCATATTTAGCTAGAAGAGCTTTAAAAAGCTTATTGCAAAAATGTGTGCCACCATCAGATATGATTGCTCTTGGAATGCCAAAACGTGTGAAGATATGGGATTTCAAGAAAGCAGTAACACTCCTGGCATCATTGTGGGCAAGAGCTTTAGCTTCGATCCACTTTGAAACATAATCCACAGCTACTAGAATGTACTCTATGCCTCTTGACTTTCGAAAAGGACCCATAAAATCTATTCCCCAAACATCAAACAATTCAACCTCTAGAATATTAGTTAAAGGCATTTCATTCATTGAGGATATATTCCCAGACCTTTGACATTTATCACATTGTTCAACCCAAATTTTTGCATCTAAGAAAATATGGGGCCAATAGAAACTAGATTGAAGAATTTTGAAACCTGTCCTAGTCGCACCAAAATGGCCTCCACACGGACCTTCATGGCATGCTTTCAAAATGTCCTCCTTATCCTCTTCCTTGACACACTTTCTGATAATTTGATCACTGCATGATTTGTATAAGGCATTGTCCTCCCAAAAATAGTGTTTAGCATCATTCCTCAACTTCTTCTTTTGTTCATAAGAATAATATGTAGGAACTTGGCCTGCCACCACAAAATTTGCAATTTCAGAATACCAAGGCAGAAGACCTTTTTCGATCTTGTAAATTTGTTCATCTGGGAAATCTTCCTTTATCAAAATCTTTGAGTCATCTTCAGCCTCAGACTCCAATCTAGAAAGGTGATCAGCCACAACATTTTCACATCCTTTTCTGTCTTTGATTTCCACATCAAATTCCTGCAGGAGTAACACCCACCTTATTATTCTAGGCTTTGCTTCTTTCTTGGCCAATAAGTACTTAAGAGCAACGTGATCCGTATGCACTATGACTTTGGAACCCAAAAGATAGGCTCGGAATTTAACAAATGAGAACACAACTTCCAACATCTCCTTCTCAGTGGTGGGGTAATTGAGTTGGGCACCATTTAACAGCTTGCTTGCATAATATATAGTGTGGAAGACCTTGTTCCTTCGTTGCCCAAGGACAGCCCCCAAAGCATAGTCACTGGCATCACACATAATCTCGAAAGGTTCACCCCAATTAGGAGTGATTATCACAGGAGCCTCAACAAGCTTTGCTTTCAACATGTCAAAAGCTTCAACACATTCTATTCCAAAATTGAACTTGACATCCTTTTCCAGCAAATTACAAAGAGGCCTAGCAATCTTGGAGAAGTCTTTTATGAACCTTCTATAAAATCCAATATGGCCAAGGAAACTTCTTACCTCTTTTACATTGGTGGGGTGAGGAAGTCTTGAAATTACATCTATTTTAGCTTTATCCACTTCAATCCCCTTGCTGGAAATTTTATGTCCTAACACAATTCCCTCTTGAACCATGAACTGACACTTCTCCCAATTAAGTACTAGATTAGTTTCTCACATCTTTGTAGTACCTTAGCCAAATTCCCCAAACACTTCTCAAATGTCATGCCAAAAATTGAAAAGTCATCCTCCACCATGTCGTGAAAGATTGACATCATACACCTTTGAAAAGTGGCAGGTGCATTGCATAATCTGAATAGCATCCTTTTGTAGGCAAAAGTTCCAAAGGGGCATGTAAAGGTTGTCTTGTCTTGATCCTTTGGGTCTATGGCTATCTGATTATACCCAGAGTATCCATCCAGAAAATAATAATACAAGAAACCAGCAATACGGTCCAAGAGTTGCTCAAGAAATGGCAAGGGAAAATGATCCTTCCTTGTTGCTGAGTTGAGTTTCCTATAATCCATGCATACTCTCCAAGCATTTACAATCCTCGTTGCAATCAGTTCATTCGCCTCATTCTTTACCATTGTCACACCTCTTTTTTTCGGGACGCACTGAACCGGGCTCACCCACTCACTATCTGATATGGGGAAAATCATTCCAAAGTCTAACAATTTAATCACCTCTTTTTTAACCACATCCATCATCTGTGGATTTAACCTTCTTTGCCCATCCCTTACAGGAACTGAATTTTCTTCCAAGAGAATCTTATGCATGCATATGGAAGGACTAATGCCTTTGATGTCTGCAATTGTCCAACCCAAAGTCCTCTTGTATTGCCTCAAAACAACTAAGAGTTTCTCCTCTTGCCAACCGTCCAATGTAGAAGATATCACCACAGGCAAAGTTTCATTCTCACCAAGATAAGCCTATTTCAAATAAGGTGGAAGTGGTTTGAGTTCAAGCTTTGGAGGTACTTCAATGGATGGCAGCAACTTTTCATTCCTGCATAAAATCTCATCTTTCCTCACCTCAATGGGATTGCAAAACGTATTAGTAGAAACAGGGCATTTTTCATCTTTCAACATTTCATCACATGCATCCTGTAACTTATCTTTTACCCTACATGTTTCCATTTGAACATCAATCACTTCATATTGCATTTCACATATAGACTCCTCAAGAACACAACATTCTACAAGGTTTTCAAGTTCATTAAGAATCATGCAATCTTCTTTGTCTAACTCCACAATCTTACAAACCTCATTGTGCAAACTCAATTCATCAGTGCAAAAATAGTTATGAGCAACTTTATCATCAAGCATATGCATTGAACATGCAACAGTTCTAATTACAAAACAAGTCTCTACATCTGAAGGATGTTTCATGGTATAATTGACATAAAAAACTACTTGTTCATCATTGATGCGAAAAGTAACTATCTTATTTCTCACACCAATCAATGCATCACCAGTAGCTAGAAAAGGTCTACCAAATATTAAATGAACTTTAGGATCCTCCTCCATATCAAGAACAATAAAATCAACAGGCAAAGTAAATTTATCAATTCTTACCAGTACATCCTCTACTAAGCCTGTGGGAGTCACCAAAGACCTATCTGCAAGCTGAAGTGTAACAGCTACTGGACGAATCCTTCCACCTAATCCAACATTGATAGCTATGGAAAGTGGCATAAGGATAATGCCAGCTCCCAAGTCACAAAGAGCCTTTGAAAAATGTCTTGTTCCAATCTTGCAAGGAATTGTACAACTGCCTGGATCGTTTAGCTTAGGAGGCAAATTATGTACCATCCATGATTGACTGCATTCTGAAAGTATCATGGGAACTTCACATCTCAAGATTTGCTCCTTATTCGAGATGAGATCCTTCAAATATTTTGCATACTTGGGCATGGCAGTCACCAAATCCATTAATGGAAGATTCATATTTACTTGCTTAATGACATCCAAGAATCTAGTGAACTGAGGACCTCTTTTAGGTGGAGGTTTCTTTCTTTCTGGGAATGGAGGTTTTGGTGCATACTCAGGGAAATTGAAAGGGTTAGAATTTTTAGTAATCTCATATCCTACTCTCTCGGGTATCTCTTTCTTTTCAGTAGTAGGAGCTTCTTGTTCACCTTCCTTCCTTAGTTCCAGAACTTCCTCAGCTTCCTCTTTTTGATCTTCTTCTAGACAATCACTCTTATCTTCCGAATGTTTGCTTCCTGGAAAAAGTTATCAACTCCTCAAGGTGATGGCATTACAAGCTTCTCTTCCTTTTGGATTTGGAATTTTGTCACTTGGAAGTGCTCCTTTTGGTCCTTGATGCACAGCATTTGCCAATTGTCCAAGTTGCATTTCAATATTCTTCAAAGTGGCTTCATGATGTTTAACAGTAGATTCCAAGCTCCCAAATCGTTGCTCATTTTTGTCCATCTTCTCCATCAATTTCTGAAACATATCTTCCACAGATGGCTTCCTTTGTTCTGATGTACTGGCTTGATGATCAAAACCAGGAGGTGCATTTGTCGCTCTTCTCTGCTCATTTCCTTGGTAATAATTTCCTCCTTAATTCTGTTGTTGATTCCAATTCCCTTGGTTCCCACTATATTGCCTGTTACCTCCACTGTAATTGTTTCCAGAGTAATTCCCTCCATATTAAGGTTTGTTACTGTAATTATTCACATACTGAATTGATTCAGTTGTGATAGCACATTCATCGGTATGGTGTTCACCCTTACACAAACCACAAGAGAGAACTGGGGCTTTCAATTTAGTTGCCTTTAGAGTCTACACCTGCTTGGCCAATGCTTCAAACTTTGCACTGAGTGAAGTTTCCTCATCTATATCAAGAACTCCTCTTTGTTTTCTAACATGAGGCTTACGGGTCTCTGGAAAAAGATATTCATCCTCAGCTATCTGATTGAACAACTCACGCACTTCAGGAACAGATTTGTCTTTGAGTGCCCCATTGGCACAAGCCTTGACCATCATAGATGCTTCAGGAGTAAGACCTTTGAAGTAGGTGTTTAGTTCCCTGATCTCTCCTAAATCATGATTGGGACATTGCCTGATTAGATCGTTGAATCTCTCCCAAGCTTCTCTAAAAGACTCACTATCTTGTTGTTGGAAATTCATAATATCCATCATTCTCTTCTCAAGCTTGGCAGGTGGAAAGTATTTAGCCAAAAATTTCTTCTGAAGTTCTTCAAATGAAACCGTTGCATCTGCTCCTCCAATAGTCTTAAACCAATGCTTCGCTTTACCTCTCAAAGAGAGAGGGAACAAAATCCTATGAACCTCACTTCGCTCCACCCTTGGTAGTTTAAATGTGCTGCATAAGCCTAGAAACCAATCTAAATGGTCATTCGAATCCTCATTGTTAAACCTTGAAAAAATTGACCCTGTGTGATCATTGATACGATCTGTGGAGGAATATGGTAGCTTTCAACATCGATGTCCTGTTGTCTGAATCGGTTGTCAAAGTTCACAACGTAGTGGTCTCCAAACCTTGGAAGCCTTGCCTCAGGGTTAGCCATTTTTTCCTTTCTTTGCCTCCTCAAGGTCCTTTGCAATTCAAGGTCAAGTATGAATTCAGGTTCCCCTGCAGATCTTAGGGACCTGGGCATACACAAACACCAAGTTATATCAAGAAAAGAAAATAAAAAGAATTCCAAAATTTAACTATAAAAGTAACAACACTATAAACTCAGAACACGAGAAGACACATACAACACTCAAATACACCAAATGAAACAGAACAAATGGATCAATCTGGAAATCAAACCAATACAAGATGGCAAACGAAGTAAAACAAACACACAATAAAGAGTAAAAGTACTCAATTCAAGAAACACACGTACTAAGCAAAACGAAGTAAACTGAATCCAAACAATAAGTCACACAAACTAAGAACAGAACAACAACAAATTCCAAGAACCGTGCCTAGTTCCTCGGCAACGGTGCCAAAACATAGTAGCGAGTTGTCGTGGCTCGTCAATTTATCCTAATTTCACTAAATATAGTAGCAGTGAGGTAGGTTTCATTCCTCAGGGAAATAGTCGATTCAAGAAGTTTGATATGCTCAATTATGTCACCAAAGTATAACAAGACTCAAAAGTACTGATTACAAAATTAAACAGGAATGAGATTGATTTAACTCACCGCGAGCACGAATTGAAATGAACACACGAGTAAGACTCAAAGAAGTAAAAAGGAAAGTTCTCAAGAATTCCATGCTGATAATCTAGGCTACTTCCGGGTGAATGCAACTTCTCATACATGTAGTATCACTAACATACAATCATAGCAAATGAGGAGAATCACAATTGGAGACCGAAATTATAGTTAGCATGGTCACTACACTACAATTTTAGTCTCCCGACACCATCCTATCCTATGGTCGGGCCTAAGGATGGTGAAGTAGAACCATGCCGTCTCAATTTCCCACTCAAATTACTCATGCATAAACACCTAGAATCACCCATGGTGAGGCCCGATCCTAGCATGTAAGTTCATCATTCAAGTAGGAGAATCTCTTATCACCTTGTTCTCAGAGTTACACAGGCTAAAAGCTTCCCATGGTGAGGCCTAGCCCTAATATCTGTGCAATTTCAAACAGGTTTAAGAACTCATGCATTCTCAGGTTCTCATTCATGATTCTCATCCAACTCTTACAAATTAAGACTCAACTCAGCATGATGACCGCAATCAAATCTCATTTCATCAAATTCAGATCAAAAGCATGAACTTAACAAGTTTTACAAATTCAATACTAAGAATGTAAATTTCTTATCTTAGATTGTTCGTACTACTGCACATTCACATTTCAACCTAGCATTCACCCTCAGTACCCTAGATTATCACACAACTAGCCATAAATCTCCATTTCAACTTCACGATCAACAAGTTGGAAGGTTAAACAGTTCATAGCCATTAATGGGAAGAGTTTACCAATTAAGAGTCTTAAAAGCTTCCAAATGCCAAGAGGATTGTCACTTTTCTTCTCAATTTCAAGGAAATTTACAATTATGAGAGCAAATCTTTGATCGGAATCCAAAATGAAGCACCAAACTTAGAGAGAGAAAGTAGAAAGAGAAAGGTGATCTCAATCAAGAACACTTCCCGCTCTAAAATCAAAAGTCGGTTACAATATGGAAAATGTGAATAGTCAATAATGAATCGGTTCCCTTTACATATTAGCTACCTCTCCTATATATAGAGTCATGAAAATGTAACTAATACGCAATCGTAAAATAATTGGATTATTACAAGAATGCCCTCGTAAAAAAAATGACATAAATGAAATTCCAAATATCAAACAAGATTCAACAATCCAGCGCCTTCAGTTTAAAGTGTTCCTTTGAGACGGCTCCAGCGCCTTTGTGCCATGAGGAATCACGCCTCCAATCCATGCCAAAACCCCTTCTCGTCCAGCAATCACCACGCCTTCATAGGTTAGGCAAAACACGCCTTCGGGTTCCCAGCTTCAACATTCCTTCCTGAACTCAGCTTCCGTGTGCCTTTGAGCCATTGCAAGTCACGCCTCCTTGCACCTGCACACCCAAGAGAAAACCTCAACACTTAGCCAATTTTTCAATGCCTAAAATGCCAAAATTTCACTACGAGATCTCGCAAGCATAAAATTTTCCAACAAATAATGGCCAGCGAGATCTCGCAGGCAAAATTTTGGCATTTTTGTTTTGTCCACGAGATTTCGTGGAGAAATTTTTTTCATTTCTGTTTTGTCCACGAGATTTCGTGGAGAAATTTTGGCATTTTTTCTTTGTCCACGTGATCTCGTGGACAAAATACGCATGGCTGCCCATTTTCTTTCCTATACCGAGTTGTGTGTTTGGTGAGGTTTGTTGTGCAAGAATGGTGTGCACTTTGATATGAATCAAGTGATGTATGCGCTGTGCCTTTGTGGTGCAAATGTGTGCCGGGGTTGTGTTGTGAAATTCATGTTAATGGTGTTTGGCAAGAGTGCCCGAGTGGTGTGCCAAGAGTGTGCAAGTGTTGTACCAAGAATGCATGAATGGTGTGCCAAGAGTGTACAAATGTTGCCAAAGTGCAAGTGGTCTGTGTGTTGTGAAAGCTTAAGTAGTGTTCATGACTAAACTTAGTGGTGTGCAAGTGAATGTCAATAAAAACGTGCCAATGTGATAAGTTGTGTGATGAGCTTGTGGGGTGAGTGCATGTGTGCGGCAAGGTGCGTGGCAAGATTTGGCAAGGCTTGGCAAGGTCTAGACTAGCTACAAAGTGACCTCGCCACCTAGTGTAGTTGGTGTGCCTAGTGAAATGCACATGAATGCTATGCAAGATCATGCGTGGCTAAGTTTCCTTTTCAGCACAGTGCCCTACTTCCATGCCCAATAAGTGAGTCTTAACCACTGATTTAGCCTTAGTGCTGAACTTGAAAGTCCTAGATCTCCCTCTTAGCTTTCTAATGGTTCATGAGTCGGCATCATTGGGTACCTGTAGCTCAAAATATACTCAGTTGACCAAACTGTGGTAAAAAACTCAATATGAAAATCCTGAAAGTAGCAATCATAAAGAAGCCCCCGTTTCTCATGCTTGCACACATAATTGGAGAACAGTTAAAACACAAGAAATGCAGTACACTCAAAAGACTTTCCAGAACATTCAAGATATTATCATTTGGATACAAATTGAAAGAGTTACACTCAAATGAAGTTACACAACAAATCTGCCCAAAACCCTAATTCAAGCCTATTAACATGTTTAGGTTTCTTCAAAACATCATTTCCACCTTTTTCCAATTCTTGAACTTCACATGCACACTTGACTCTTTTGAACATAATTTTTGATCTTTTTCACCATTTTAGCACATCACAATATAAACCACATAAACACACAAAATAACACATAACAACACACATTTTCATGAAAATCAAGACAAAAGCAAAGTGAAATAAGGTATAAAAGTTGGTATAAAACCCACTTATCAGTCATTGCTTACGTTTCATGGCTTTGGATGTCATCCATTAAGTATGCACCTTGGCTTGAGCTCTTTGTTATGATGAAATTTGGCTTAAGTATCATGTGTAATATCACAAGAGAAACAAGGTTAAGACCACAATAAACAAGTAAAGAAAAAGCATGAATATTAGCCCACATGGCAAGAATATAAGGGTTTCTTGTGTAAGAAATAACCAAATAAACCCTAAACAAACTAAGTTATACATTTTTAGTGGTTAAGTGGATACACTTATGTTAAACTAATGAGACTTAGGTTATTCAAGTCACTCTAGGATAAACTAAGTAACATTAATTCAAACTAACCCTCTAAATAAGATTAACTAGGGTATCATTAAGGGTAAGTTGGTCAAACTAGGTCAGAATTGGTCAAACTTTGTCAAACTAGTCGTACTAATGTTTAATTAACCTAATTAGGGTTTCTTAGGGTTTTATAGGGTCAACTATGGTTAGCTAGGGTTAACTAGTCAAATTATGTCAAACTAGGTCAAACTAGTTCAACTAGTGTTAATTTGACTAAATTTAGGCTAATTAAGATCAACTATTCCTATTTTGGCCAAACTAGTGTTAACTAGGTGAAACTAGTGTTAACTAGTGAGACTAGCAAAATATAAGGGTTCTAGCCTAAGTGGGGTCTAGTGTGGAGCCTATGATTCATATGGGTTCATATGGGCTATGGACCATGCCATATAACCTATGTTGGGAAGGTTAAGAGATGGTTCCAAGACTGTGTTTTGGTTTGAGGTAAATGACAAAACTAGTCAAACTAAGGCCAAAAGTGAAAACAAGTGAAGATTCATGCATATTATTTTCGTGGCATGATTGCCACAACAATAATGGCCTAGTTTAACACATTTGAGAGGAATGGTGAGGTTTAGAGTGTTTTAGGGTTTTGGTGAGAGAGTTGTGGTTTGTGTGTATTATTACAATAGCATGATTGCCATAATAGTAATGGCCTAGGGGGTTCTAAGTATGTTCTAATTCTAGACTATAGTTGGGTTATAAGTCCTAAGGGTTGGTTCTAAATGTTCTCTAAAGGTATGGAGGGTTAAGGTTTAAGATAGGTTCTTTAGAGAGATTCTAAGTACCTAGAGGTAGAGAGATTAGTTCTACTTGTTCTAACACCTAACAACACTTAACAATACACAAACCAAAGTGTGTGATGACATGGCATTCATGCCACATCAGAAGTACACATAAAACCCAAAGACAAGTGAGTGTGTGCAAGAAAGTGTGGTTATAGACTATTTCTTCTGTGACATTAATGACATGAAAGAAGTGGCCTTGTGCGTGTGTGTTATGTAAATTTTGTTTGATATGTGTGTGTAGAGTATTTTTTCCATGCCATTTATGCCACATCAGAAATGTGCATGAAATTGTCCTAAAGTTAAGCTAACCTAGAGTGAAATATGTGTAAGTGAAGTTCTAGTGTGTTATGATTGCCATGGCCAAACTAGCCTAAGAATGTGAAAAAAATGAAGTTTGAAAAGAAAATGAAAGAAACCTAGTGTATCTTTTCCATGGCATGATATGTGCAAGAAATGGAGAGAGAAGAGTGAAATGAAGTAAAAGTGCAAAACATGCAAATCCATGTACATTATGCCGTGGCATTCATGACATGGAATAAATGAACAATGTGTGTTTGTGCATTTGTTTTGGGGTTTGTGTTTGCTTGATTTGTCCTAGTTTGGGTTCTAAGGGTTAGTGGTTTCTTAATGTGTTCTAAGGTTGGAAAAAGAGCATATGCACTAAGGTTGTTGGGGTTGATCCTAAGGTTTGTGCCTAAATGTTCTAGGTTAGTGCATGTATGTTGTGTTAGTGCTAGATTTTAGGCCAAGACAACTATATGTCTTGGTGTTAGTCTTGGGCATCCTAAGGGGCTAGGTTTTGATGCATATGTGTTAAAGGTTAGCCCTAAGTTCTTACAATTTCGGTGTTTGCTATGTGCCTTGGCCTAGAGGGTGTGGTGCTAAGGTGGTCTAGCTAAGGCAAACTGATAAGGCAAAATATGTTCACCTTATCTATGTTATTTCACTTATACTTTGTACCATCTTTGTTGCTATTTAATGTATTATTTTTTTTGTATTTATAGTTTATTGATCATGAAGGCCAAAATAAGAGGAAAGATTTAGAAAGATAAAAAAAGATGCAATTTGGGCCAAAAAGTGCCTTGCGTCGCAAAGAAGCTGACTACAATTGTTAATGATCAATCCTATGTTATGAGACCTTGTATAGAGGGGCAAACAAGTCTCAAGTTGATCCATGAAGGCTCAAAACTTCGATAAGGGTTAACATAGCGAAACACGTAAAAAGGCGACGAAGAAAAAATGCTAAGAAAATCTGCCAGGGTTTAATATTTCGATCATATCTCACTCCCTTTATGTTATGATTGGGTAATTCAAGCGGCATTGAAAAGCTAAGCAATAGAACTACAACTTTCATGTTTTGGGTGTTTTAGAACTCTGTGAAACATGGCCAAGAAGCTAGATGTTGCGATGTACAAAGCTCCACGTTGTGACGTGGCTCACTGTTTTCATTTTTTCCTAAAACTTTATCGATATTACGATGTGAGAGCTCGACGTCATGACGTCATGGGCTTAAACCGCATAAAATGTTTCCGTTTTTTTGTTTTTTAAGGTTTTTAAGATGTCTTTTTGTTATGGGTTGTTTCTTAACATGTTCTTTACATGTTATAGCCCAAAAATGTGTCTTCTTATCAATGTTTGATAAGGTTTTAAGTTGTGGCCTATATAAGGCCATCTATTATGTAATTTTAAAGGGGAGATAATAGATGAGGTCATAGTATAAAATATATTATGTTTTTTTCTCTCTCTTTTTAGGGTTTCTTTTGTACTTCTTTTAGAGGAAGATTCTTGAGAGATCTCAAGGGATTTAATTATAATTTTGTGCAGAGGACATCAATCTTTTAAAGGAAGTTATACCCTTGATCTTAATTCATCAAAGAAGACTACTTTATTGTTGTTCAATTAAGGTGTTTTCTTACCTTTAATGTTTATAGTTTCTTTATTTTTCTTTAATTATATTGATGGGCTAGACTTGTTGTGCTCTTGAGGTTTGACATGAGTTTTCATGCTTAAAAGATTGGTTAGGGTTTATTGATTGGGATGATTATGTTGAGTTTTACTTGCCATGTTCTTCATAATTATGATTGATAATTGGCCAGAATTATGTATGATGAATATGCTTTAATTAGTGCAGTAAATTACTCGAGATAATTTGCTTTAATCTTGCCTCTTGCCACATAGGAGAATTAGAGTATGTTGTTTGGAATCTCTTGTGGGTTGGTTGTGAATTTGTTAGGCTAGTTTTACCTTAATTCTTGCCTCTTACCACATAGGAGGAGTATTGGGGATTAGCTTAGCATTAGCGTAACTTTAATCGCCGTTGCCTCTTACCATATATGAACGATTGAATTAGAGGGTTGGTTGTTGGTAGATAACATTAGATTATGAGTTAATTAAGGAAGTAAACCTTGCCCCTTGCCACATAGAAGGGTTTAAATACTTGTTAATATATAGTAGGTAGGTGCCTAAACCATTTTTTGCCTCTTGCCATGGGAGGGAGTGTGCTAGATTTTTATGAATAGGTTGGATGCTCGGTATAGAGACCTAAGTTATGAGTGATTGTTTACCCTTAATTATAATATTTATATGAAACTAAATTCCTACCCAACTATCTTTGTAACTATAGTCATTGTTCTCAAGAGTACTTTTCATTCTATTGCATTACTTGATCATTGGCTCTTCAGTAGGTTTAATTGTTAGTGATTTCTTCTTTTTTATTTTATTAATAATTATTTTAGTTATTTATCTTAATTATCTTCTTATTTGTTTGGTTTTTTACTACTGCACACATATACACTTAATCGTAGTTCTCTCATTCCATATGCGATCGACTCCTACTCCTCACTTTCTATGCACGTTAGTATTCTAATACACCTTAAAGTTGTGAGGAATTAGGGTTTTATAAATATATATTTGATCCAGTTAAGCTGCAGTTGTTAAGGCTTAATTTACCTTAGTTTCCACTCAAATCTTAACCTTTACCTCCTAAAGAGTGCATTAGCTTGGACAAAGCTCATCTCTACCATGAATTGTGCAGAAAGTGAGCTCAAACCCTAGGGTTTAGGGTTTGTCATATTTACCTTGTAGACTCTCATTTGACTTATTGAGTTTTTGGCTAAAATAGCCTCCAAATAAGCCTTGTTCCACTCAAATCTTAACCTTTACCTCCTAAAGAGTGCATTAGCTTGGACAAAGCTCATCTCTACCATGAATTGTGCAGAAAGTGAGCTCAAACCCTAGGGTTTAGGGTTTGTCATATTTACCTTGTAGACTCTCATTTGACTTATTGAGTTTTTGGCTAAAATAGCCTCCAAATAAGCCTTGTTTAGCACTTTAAGCTCTCCACTTTGTAAATTCTATAATTAGCTGAAAAATCACTTAAGTACCATAAAAATACTCAAAAATAAGGTAAAATGTTTAAGAAAAAGAGATTAGAGTTAGTCTAAGATGGACTATACACCCCCTCACACTTAAAGGTTTTTTTTTTTTTGGCTAACATCCAAAATCGCGGGGGATGAGAGGGGAAGGGGTGCCACTCCACTCCCAATTTTATTACTTAAAGCAAATAATTTTGATGGTAGACTTACCCAAACACCATAAGCACATGAATAAAAGATAAATAAGTAGTACTCCTCCATTATACCTTTCTCCTTGCTAAACTGTACCTCTAACTCAATTTTCCTAACCCCAATTTATTAAATTATCTTTTTAACAAAGTGAAAGTCATATTATTTAGAGTTTAACCATTCAAAATGAAGAAGCTTATAGTCTATCCATATGCACATAGCCTTGAACACGACCTGATAGACTTTGAAATGTGTTATAAACCATTATTTCCTGAATCCTCTATCCTTCATTTACCAAAGAATCTGCAACCTGATTCACTTCCCTATATACATGTGATAAAGAAACCACCATTCCCCACCATTTTTTAATTTCTTGCACAAACCCACATATTCGCCAAGGAATCATTGATCCCTAATTCAACATATCCACCAACATACTAAAGTTCATTTCAAAACAAATCTGCTAAACAACAACTTGCCTACAATACTCCATTCCATGCAATAATGCCAGTGGTTCTAACTCAATGCTGGTTACTAGACCAAAACCAATCGCTACACCACCTTTAATACTCCTTATATTTTCCCGCAAGACAACTCCTCCACCCCCATGCTCGGATTCCCTTTTCAATAGCCGTCGACATTTAACTTCATCTCAGCCCCTAGTGGACGAATTCATAAGACTTTCACCCTTGTCAAAGGCACCCCAGTAGAATCCAAAAATGAATACAAGTTTTCCCATTCGCCACGAAACATCATCGCCGAGAACTTACATTAGGTACAAGTAACTAATTCCACCAAGATTTTTTGGCAGACCTGTGTAAATGATTTGCCAATACCATTAAAATGGACACCATTCCTTCTCTTCCACAGATTCCAACATATAAGCATAGAAAGAACAATGTGAAGAAATTAAATATACTCATTACCCTTTCTAGACCACCATTTTTGGCACTTTCTTTTCCATCCATCTAAAATATCAACAAGTCCACAAATCTCTCCAAACCTATTCCATACCTTCTTAGCATAATGTCCATGGCTAAATACATGATCAATATCCTCCTCACAAGTAGGCAAACAACAAGACATATGTTTAATTCTCAACAGCTCATATAAGGTAAATGTTCAAAACCTCCACTTTGAGATAGTGTCCAAATAATTGGATATTGATAAGTTGGTAAATCACCAACTTATTGGCCTTTATTATCATGAGTTTGTGGAAGTTCTCAAGCAATTATAGTTGTTAATGTTGAATTATGTATTGATTTAAGTGGAAAGGCACAAGGAGGCTAAGAGAAGAAGAAAGAGTAAAACGATTCAAAAAGAGAAACATATTTAGAAATAAAAGCAGTTGGCGTGACTTCATTGAAGCTGCGCCGTGAAATATCAAAAGAATAAAGTACAATGCTACTTTAGTCCTATTACGCCAATTAGAGTTCTACAGGATAAGAGGCAACTCACGTGTGGTGCATCGTAAGCCACGCTGTGAGAAGTAAAGGAGCTGATATGCCAAGCGTAACCACATGTAGCCCACGTCAGCAAAATATAAGCAAAGAAAAAGCATTCAAACACTTGAAGCGAGAAGAAGAAATACTAGCGTAGACGAGAATAGGTCACACAATGAAGAGAACATGCAGGAGGAGTTCAGTAGTGGCTCGCGTAGCATGAGCCAGCCTACACGAGACTCCTTTAGAAGGATGGCGCAACATAACACCATCTACGTGAGCAAGAATCAGAGTGAGAAAGCTAAAAGAAGATCCCGCGTAGCTAAGGCTTGCCTACACGAAGCACAAAATATCAACAAAAGAAGGAAAGCGTGACCTCGTTGAGCCTACACTTTGTTCAGTAAAGGGAAGAATCATCATGTGTTTAGAGCTAGCCTACGCCGAACTAAGGAATAACACAAGGAAGAAGTCGCGTGACGTACTGCAAGCTACACTGTGTTAATCGTTGCAAGATTTGCATGGTGAAACCTACGCTATCTTACGTCAGTTGACATATCAGTGTACTTTGTTTACTTTTTGTACTTTTTACAGCTTTTACATTTGTGGTTCTTCTCCCACCTACTTTTTGGGGTCCAGCATGTATTCTTAAGTTTGTTAGCGGTTGTTTTGCGAATTGTAAAACGTTGCTATAAAAAGGGACTTATTTTGTAAATAAGACAAGAACCATAGATTGAGCAACAAGACTTGGAGAGAGAACTTCTTCTTCTCCAAGCAAGAACTACACTAGAGCTTCAAGGTTGAAAGAAAATTTTGATAGAAAAAGCTGGACTTTTGAACGAAATTGCAAGAGAAGATTTCATCTTTACTCAAGGGTGACATCCTTCATGTTATTTATGGCTTTTATATTAATATTGTATATGTTTATTTTGCTTGAAGCAACCATGAGTGGCTAAACCTTGATGGGTTGCCATGGGGATGACTAGTGAATCTAGAAAAGCTTGATATTGTGATGAATCTTGCTTTGGGTTTGTTACTGAGGAATCTCACATGCTTAATTTTAATGGGCTCCTAAAGTAATGCACATTTTTAGACTATGTGAAGTCATGGATGAACTCATTGGTCGAATGGGGGAATCTAGCTAGAAGCGTGACAACGGATTGTTTTGGATCCACCAACCTATTACTAAAAGTAGAAAACTAGAATGTCTTTGCATGGCTTCTTTGTAAGGTCATGGGGCATGGCTCTAGATCTTGGGTGATGAGGTAAAAGGGAAGGACACCTTAGTTTGGTCTCTTTTTAAGGCCATAGGCTCTTTTCCAAGTTGACAGCACATAAGGAATTTGAAATTCCTTCTCAATTAGTAAACTATTTACTTGAGAGCGGGGGGATAGTTCTTAGTAAGCTATCCACTCTTGAGTTATGCACATTGAGGGATTGCTACAGGTCTTAGTAACTTATAGCCTCCAATGGAAAACCTCTAGAACTTAGCACCCAAGGCAATTAAGTAGTCTAAGTATTGGTTTGAAACCCACAAGTCACCCCATTGTACCCCTATTTTCTCTACATGTGTTTGTTTAGTTTTCTGTTTTGCATTTTTCATTGCTGAAATACCAATTAATTAACATCACTTAAATACTTGTTACTTTTCCAATTCTACTTGTTTGCAACTTGACAACCGAAGAATCCCTCCCTGTGGGAATGATCATTAAGCTATACTAGGGTGATAGTCCAAGATTATCAACTAGAGCACTTGAGATTTAACTTGTTGATTAGACCACCCAACTCATTTGAGGTATCGATTAGGGATTAACTGTGGTGATTGTGTGATTATCTTAGAAGATAAATCTATAGCTACATAGTTGTGGTTTAACTTGGACACGTTTTTGGCACCGTCGCAAAGGAGGGCAATTGGTGTTGAAAAGTTGCTTGAAAGCAGTAGTTTCGTTTGGAGTAAATTGCTTTTCTTTGTGTGTTGTTGGGAAATTTGCTTTGTAAGTATTAGTTAGTTGTTTTTGTTTGTTTTTGTAGGTGTTCTTGGCTACTTATATTTTTTTTGTTTATGCAAAGGAATAAAAGATCAAGAGTAATTGAGTATGAATTGAATCAAGAATTGGAGAGAACCTTGTTGGTTGAAAGAAGGCTAAGAACAAGAATGGTGGAGAGGCAAGAAAAACCATCTTTACCTCGTTTTAGTGATTACTATGAGCCACCGATGCAAAATGTAAACAATCACTTTGAGATTGAAGTTCAGAGTTTCCAAATACCATCTCAAATTGTGGCTATGATTATTCAAGGAGCTATATTTCAAGGAAATGAGCATAAAGACCCCCATGATCATTTGGAATCATTTCTTGAATTGTGTAACACATTTAAGCTACCCTAAGTTCCCAAAGATGCGGTTAGACGTGTTTTATTTACTTTCTTCTTGAGAGGAAGGGCAAAGCAATGGTATAACTCCATTCGTGGAGTGGGCATAGAGTTGTTTAATGACCTCCAAAAGAGGTTTCAAGTCAAATACTTCTCACCTTCTAAACTAGAGTGCATGTGGATGAAGATTATGAACTTTAGGCAACATGATGGGGAGATATTCAAGGAAGTGTGAGAACGATTCAATGACTTGATCCGCACTTGTCCCAACCATGATTTGGGAGATTTGAGGGATATGAACATGTTTTTACAAGGACTGAATGCCGAATAAATTGTAATGGTGCAAGCAAGCGCTAGAGGAGCAATCACGGAGAAAATAGCGCCTGAAATTCAGTCACTATTTTACAAGATAGCCGCCGATGGATGTATATGGTTGGAAACAAGGCAACAATCAGGAAAGAAACCAGCCAGGATGCTCCAATTGGATGAAGGATCCTCAACAAATGCAAGGCTAGATGCACTCAAAAGGTTGATTATGGACATGTAAGTAAAGAAAGAAACCAAGCAGGCATTTGTATACGGTATATGCAAGAAAAATCATCATACCGATGAATTCTGTCTCACAATGGAGTCGGTAAAGTCTGTGAACAACTTTAATAGGCCCTATAATGACAATGGTAATTGGCAAAAGAAAGAAGGAAATTGGCAAGGTAACCGACAAAGGCAAGGTTACTACCAACAAGCCCAAGGGTAGTGCTAATTTGAGCAAGGGCAAAGATAAGAAGTGGTTCCCGCAAAACCGATGTATCCACCGGGGTTCCAAAATATGTAACCTATTGAAGAGGACAATAATCACAAGGCAATTGAGGACGATGCTTTAAGTATAATCATGAAGAGACTTGACAAGAGTGATACAAAAGTTGAGAAAATATTGAACCATTTAGAAGAAATGTGATCACAAAATTCAGCTGCGATAGAATTTGGAGATGCAAGTTGGGCAATTGGCCAAGGCACAAAACTCAAGGATGCAAGGATCACTCCCAAGTGATACCATTCTGAACTCTAGGGGCAAGGAACAATGTCATGCCATTACGTTGAGAAGTGGTAAGGAAGTTGCCAAGAAGAATGAAGAAGAGCATTGGCCAAGGGACCAAGAGGTGTCCCAACCACAACAAGAAGAAGATGTTGAGACTTCAAGGCAAGAGAAGGAGATTAGTAAAGAACCTCTGGCCAAAAAGAAGAAGAAAGAGTTAAAGGAAACATTGAACTTCAAGGAGTGTGTTCCTGACACGGATGGTCGAGGCTTGATATCCTAGACCACATGAGAACTCACAACTTCGGACCGTGTTGGCATAAAAAAACTTGAAGAAGAACAACAAACAACAAAATAGCGGAAAACAATTAAAAGGATATTGAAGCGAGAAGATTGGATATTAGCCAATCAAACCCCCACGTTTATTACAAACAAATTTACTTAGCCCGTGTAAATCTCAAAGCTAAACAAATCGGTTTGGCTTATTCTTGAAATCAAGAAAAGTTAGGCTCACCTAAAGGTCTTAGCTAAAGGCTTGCAGATTGGTTTTGAAGAACAATTGAAATCAATTGAATATTCAAAGGTAGCAACGTTTGCTGCAATTTTAGCTAAAAACTGATTTTCTTATTCAATGATTGAAAAATGTTAAAAGTATGCCTTAAATAGGCTACAAAAATCGGCCAAAACAAAAACCCTAACAAGAAGTCAATTTCGAATTGAATTGCACTTCACTAACCAATTCCAATTTTAGGAAACTTCCAAATTGGAGTTGATCAGAACTAACCGAAATACTTTCCTAAAAACTTAGTTTCCTAAAACAAAATTACATGCCATTATCATGCAAGACAACTTGGGCCATGTAATTAATTAACTAAAAACCGACTAATAAGTCCATTAATTAATATTTGGACTTAATTATTAAAACACAAATAAATTTTATTATTAAGAATGGCGTGATCCATAAATGGCAAAGTCGAAGCACGCCATCTTGATCTTCAATGTGATTTTGTCCATGAATATTCTTCAAGACGGAATTTCCTTAAGCTCCAATGTAGAACTCTTAGAAACATCATCATGTATTGTAATTGAAGAGATATTCCTAATAGCTCCATTTGTGTGAGATGTAAATGCCGAGTTATGATCTTCTTGAAAATCATCCACGTCTCCACAATATGTTGACAATAATGAGTGCGAAGCAGCCTTCATCCTTTTACTCCTTGATCTTGTCATTTGTCCATGAAGATTCTCCAAGGGATCAATGTATGAAATTGGCTTTGGCACCATGGACATGGGCGGATTGTCATCATTCCCTCCCTCCTTGAAAGGATTCATCCTCGAATCACCTACATCATACAAAGTTAAATAAAAAACATTAAATGTAGATGATACATTGCCATACTCACTTGGAAGTTCAATTTTGTAAGCATTATCACCAATCCTTTCCAAAACTCGAAAAGGACCATCTCCTCTAGGATGAAGCTTAGATTTACGTGTCTCAGGAAATCTTTCTTTCCTTAAGGGAATCCAAACCCAATCTCCAGGTTCAAATATCACTTGATTTTTACCCTTATTGGCTTGTTTAACATATTGTTCATTACACTTTTCAATAGTGTTTTGAACCTTTTTATGTAACTCCTTCACAAATTCTGCTTTTTTTCTACTTTCTACATGAACAAACTTATTAGTAGGAAGAGGTAAAATATAAAGTGTAGTTAATGGATTAAATCCGTAAACAACTTCAAAAGGAGAGCAATTTGTAGAACTATATAACGTCCTATTATATGCAAACTCAATATAAAGTAAATAGCTTTCCCAATTCTTTAAGGTCTTTTGGATTATGGCACAAAGTAAAGTGGATAAAGTGCGATTAACTACTTCGGTTTGTCCATCAATTTGTGGATGTGCAACAGTAGAAAATAGCAATTTTGTACCTAACTTATTTCATAAAGTTCGCCAAAAATAAGATAAGAATTTAACATCCCTATCACTAACAACACCTTGTGGAATGTCATGCAATCTAACAATATTCTTAAACAATAAATTAGCAATATGTGTAGCATCGTTAGTTTTAGAGAATGCAATAAAATGCGCCATTTTACTAAACCTATCAACAAATACAAATATGCTATCTTTACCATTGCGTGACCTAGGTAATCCAAGTACAAAATCAATAGAAATATCAACCCAAGAATGACTAAGAACATGCAAAGGCGTGTACAAACTATGAGGCATGACTTTAGACTTTGATTGTTTACACACAATGCATTTCTCATAAACACTTTTTACGTCTTTATCGTATTAGGCCAATAAAAGTGTTCATTTAAAACAGCAAATGTTTTAGCAATTCCAAAGTACCCCATTGACCCTCCCCCATGGGTTTCTTTAACAAACAAATCTCGAATGGAACAAAGGGGTATGCACAATTTATTTTTCTTAAAAAAAATCCATCATGCATGTAAAAGTCTCCATTAGGTTTTAAAACACATTGATCAAGTACGGTTTGAAAATCAGCATCAGACTTGTACAAATCTTTAATTAAATCAAATCCAAGCAACTTAGCATGCAAGTAAGTAAATAAAGTATACCTCCTAGACAATGCATCAACTACCACATTATCTTTACCCGATTTGTACTTAATCACATCTGGAAAAGATTCAATAAATTATAACCATTTAGCATGTCTCTTATTCAATTTACCTTGTGTCTTTAAGAATTTAAGGCTTTCATGATCAGAATGGATAATGAACTCTTTAGGCCATAGAGAGTGTTGCCAAACCTGTAATGATCTTACGAAATCATACAACTCTTTGTCATAAGTTGCATACTTCATGGCTGCCCTATTAAGCTTGTCACTAAAGTAAGCCACCGGCCTTGATTCCTGTATCAAAACAACACCAATACCTATTCCGGAGACATCACAGTGTATCTCAAAAGCATTATGAAAATTAGGCAAAGCAAGAAGAGAGGCGTGAGTCAACTTGTCTTTTAATGTGTTAAAAGCGTTTTCATGCTCTTCTTTCCATTCAAAAGTTGCATTCTTTTAACAAGTTCATTTAAAGGTATAGCTATAGAACTAAAGTCCTTCACAAACCTCCTATAAAAACTTGCTAAACCATGAAAACTCCTAACATCACTAGCACATGTAGGTCTCGGCCAATCCATGATTGCCTTGACTTTTGACTCATCAACTGAAATTCCTTGAGAACAAACAATATACCCCACAAAAATTATGGATTCCATGCAAAAAGAACAATTTTTAAGGTTTGCATATAGTTTGTTCTCACGTAAAATAACAAATACGTGTGTGAGGTGCTCAACATGTTCATCAAGTGATTTGCTATAAATAAGGATGTCATCAAAATAAACTAAAACAAACTTTCCAATGAAAGATCAAAAAACATGATTCATTAGCCTCATAAAAGTACTATGTGCATTAGTTAGACCAAAAGGCATGACTAACCATTCATTCAATCCATACTTTGTTTTAAAGGCTGTTTTTCATTCATCACCTTCTTTCATTCTAATTAGATAGTAGCCGCTTTTTAAACCAATCTAGGTAAAAATACAAGAACAATGCAATTCATCAAGCATATAATCTAATCTA
Organism: Ophiorrhiza pumila; assembly: GCA_016586305.1. Lineage (NCBI taxonomy): Eukaryota > Viridiplantae > Streptophyta > Magnoliopsida > Gentianales > Rubiaceae > Ophiorrhiza > Ophiorrhiza pumila. Next base: position 11,398,917 of record BLIW01000008.1, on the reverse strand, counting down.
GGAATTGGATGCCTATATTTAATTGTGATTTTATTGATGACACGATAATCAACAAACATTCTCCAAGATTCATCCTTTTTAGGGACCAAGATCACCGGAACGGAACGAGGACTAAGAGATTCTCGAACAATACCTTTGTTAAGGAGTTCATCAACTTGACGTTGAATCTCTTTTGTTTCCTCCGGATTTGCTCTATAAGCTGGTATATTGGGAATTTGAGATCCTGGCACGAAATCTATTTGATGTTTAATACCTCGAATAGGTGGTAAACCTATTGGTAAGTCATCGGGAAACACGTCTCCATATTCCTGTAAAAGAGACAAAACAACACTAGGCAAAGATGCAAGGTGATCACTATCAACAATAAAAACATCCTTGCGGATCATTAAGTACAATGGTTTCTTCTCTAGCATTGCTCTCTTTATCTCTCTCATAGAAGCCAAACAACAAAATTTACAGCTAACTAACTCTCGATTTTTACTACTTTTATCACTTTTAGTTACAAGTTCACGGCCTAAGCTAGTATCTACATTCTTTTGTTTCTCTTGCTCACTCTTCTCTTTTACTTCTTGATGTCGCATATCACGACAAGCTTTAGCAATCTTTGCTTGGTCTTCAAAAACTTGCCACGATTTTAAGGCTCTAAGGTTGAACTTTTTTCCTTTATTTTCAAAGCTGTAGTAATTCTTCTTGGCATAATAAATCACACCTCTATCAAATTACCAAGGTCTTCCAAGAAGTATATGACCGGCCTCCATTGGAACCATATCGCACAAAACCTCATCAACATAGTTACCAATAATGAATGGAACAATTAATTGCTTAGTCACTCTTGTTTCGGCTGAATTATTAAGCCATTGAAGTCGATATGGTTTAGAATGTTTCATGCAAGTCAAATTCAGTTTCTTGACAAGTAGAGTACTTGCCACATTAGTGCAACTCCCACTATTAATGATCATATCACAAACTTTATCTTGAACCATACAACGTGTGTGAAATATATTTTCACGCTGCATCAAATCATCTTCAACTTGTGGTTGCGAATTAAGAATCCTTCGGGTCACCAAACAAGAAACTTTACCAACATAGGCTTCAACGTCTTCACTCCCTCCACTTTCATACTTCTCTTCAAGTGCGGGCATATCAGCATACTCATCATCACTTACCACATCTCCATTGTCAAGAATATATATCAATTTGTGAGTAGGACAATCGGATTGGATATGCCAATAGCCTTAACATTTAAAGCATCGAATATCCCTCAATCTTTGTCCCGATTTTGATGCCATGTTAGAGGTAGATTCAGCAACCTTATTGGCTGGCCTTTGGACATTTTGAGGTGTGTTTTGGGGCTGACTTGGCATGAATTGTCTTGGCCTTTATCGCGGAGCAGATTGAGTAGTATTTGGTTTGAAATCTCTCATCCAAAGTGGCTGTGGTTGTGTTAACCGACCCTTTCCTTTCATGTGTCTCTTATCTTGATAGCTTTGTGAACCAACTCCTGAATATCAACATAACTTTGAAAATCAACATGGTATGCTAATTCTAAATTCATACCTCGAATAAACCTTTCAATGTTAGAATCAGCATTCTCATCAATATTAGCTTTAATCATGAGTATCTCCATCTCATTTTAGTATTCTTCCACGGTTCTATTCCCTTGCACAAGACAGTGCAATTTGCGATTAAGCTCCCGGTTGTAATGTGTAGGAACATACTTCTTTCTCATAAGGACTTTCATCTTTTTCCAAGTCTGGATTGGTCTTTCTCCATCTTGACACCTACTTTTGATTAGTTCATCCCACCATAAGCTAGCATAATCTTTGAGATGCATAAATGCTAGTCGATACCTCTTATCTTCTAGATAGTTATTTCCCTCAAAGAGATGGTCAAGATCTTGCACCCAATTAAAGTATGCTTCGGGATCTGCTTCACTATGGAAAGTAGGTAATATTAGCTTGAAAGAACCAATTGAAAGTTTAGACTTTTTACCACTTTTGGAAGACTCCATGACGTCCTCATCATCCTCATCATCAAATTCAGCCTCATCAAAATCAATTGTTCTTGAGGTGCCACTTTTGGTGGCAGCTTGTTTAGAAGCCGATTCCAAATTATTGATTTGGATTTGCATCTTTTGAATCATATTGAAGATCATGTCATTAGTGAAGTATTATTTTCCTTGGAGAGCTTTTTTTTCGCCACCCTCCATTGTACCTGCAATGTTAGTGAAAAATAGCAAGAAAATAATATAATCTCCTCATGGGTTCTCACTTTGGTGAGTAGGTACACTCTTACTCTTTATATAGTAGCTTTTCTCTTTTAAAGTATACCCTAACTATACTCTCAATAATGGATCACCTAAACTAAAAGAGACCTACCAATTTGTTGATTTGTAGAACTAGTGAAACCAGCAAACTCAACAACAAAACTCACACAAGATAAGTCAATAAGTTTTTAAGCAAGGTAAAACCGTAAGAATATTTAAAGAATACGTGCGGGGTATAAATTGATTTAGCTATAGAAACTAGCGAAAACAAATACTAGACATAAATATAAAGAAAACGCAACTTGAATCACTCAATTCGGAGTTAAATTGAGAAAGTTATGGCACTTTTAATTTGGTGGTCTTTAAAGAGACAATATAAGAACACTTAGTTCTTTTTGGGCTGCAATGAATTTTTTTTTGAATTGTCTGACCATTTTTTTTGTATTTAGACCGAACTGCCTTTGGTCTCTTTTTTTTTTAATGTCGGCCCCTTTTTTTATTCGGACAACAACCTAGGATTTTAAGATTGTTAAGACAAGAATCTAGGATTTTAAGGTTGTTAAGACAAAAACTTAGGATTTTAAGGTTGTCTTGTCTTGTTGTATTAACCTTAAATTTCAGCAACCAAATTTAATCAAGAACTCACCAACCAATTCGAATTTCACAATGCCACAAAAGGATAACTTTCAAGATTCAAGTAGAGGGACAAGATTATGAACTTAGATTTTGAATTTAAGCCAGTTGAGATTCAAGAAAATCAAGAACTTGAAGAAAGTGTCCAAGAACTAATCGGATTGACACGAAATAAAACTTAACAAAAAGCGAAGAGATTATAGAATCACAGTAGACACAAACGCAAAAAGAATGAGGTCAAACGAACAAGAAACAAGAAAGTTAAGATTTTAAAGTCGAAACCCTAACCCTCAATTTGTTTTGACATTTCGATTCTCGATACTATAGCACGCAATCCTATACGATTTTAGCACAAAGATCAACAAAAAAATGGAAAGAATGACACATGAAGAAGACACAACAAGAACGAAGAGACGACAACAACAAGAATGACGCAAAAACAGCAAAAAACAACAAAAAATTCCAGCAAGACACGAAAAGAAAAAACACGACGCAAAAGGAAGATGTAACCTGAATGTTTATGCAACAACCTGGCTCTGATACCAATTGACGCAGATGGTTGAGGCTTGATGTCCTAGACCACGTGAGAACTCACAACTTCGGACCGTGTTGGCATAAAACAACTCGAACAAGAACAACAAACATAAAAACAATGGAAAACAAACAAAAGAATATTGAGGTGAGAAGATTGGATATTAGCCAATCAAACCCCTACGCTTATTACAAACAAATTTACTTAGCCCGTGTAAATCTCGAAGCTAAACAAATCAGTTTGGCTCATTCTTGAAATCAAGAACAGTTAGGCTCCCCTAAAGGTCTTAGCTAAAGACTTGCGGATTGGTTTTGAGGAACAATTGAAATCAATTGAACATTCAAAGGTAGCAATGTTTGCTAAAATTTTAGCTAAAAGTTGATTTTCTTATTCAATGATTGAAAAACGTTAAAAGTATGCCTTAAATAGGCTACAAAAATCGGCAAAAACAAAAACCCTAACAAGAAGTCAATTTCAAATTGAATTGCACTTTACTAACCAATTCCAATTTTAGGAAACTTTTAAATTGGAGTTAATCACAACTAACCAAAATACTTTTTAAAAAACTTACTTTCCTAAAACCAAATTACATGCCATTATCATGCAAGGCAACTTGGGCCATGTAATTTATTAACTAAAAATTGACTAATAAGCCTATTAATTCATGTTTGGACTTAATTATCAAAACACAAATAGATCCTATTGTTAAGAATGGCATGATCCATAAATAGCAAAGCCCAAACACACCATCTTGGTCTTCAATGTGATTTCGTCCATGAATATTCTTCAAGGCGGAATTTCCTTAAGCTCCAATGTAGAACTCTTAGAAACATCATCATGTATTGTAATTGAAGAGATATTCCAAATAGCTCCATTTGTGTGAGATGTAAATGCTGAGTTATGATCTTATTGAAAATCATCCAAGTCTCCACAATATGTTGACGACAATCAGTGGAGAGTGGAGAGTGGCTTCGAAGTGATGTAAAAATCTGGCTCATATTTTTACTGTCACGTCTAATGCCAATTTCCAAATCTACTGAAGTGCTTCGCAATCGATTGCACTTGATATCAGCTATTCGTGCGAAGAAGCCAATTGATGTCGGGCGAAAAATTCTTTCTACTATACAATCTGCGGTTGATATGGATAGTGCGGCTCTCTATGTCCCTGTCTTGCTTGAGGAGCCTTGTATGGCTCAAGGGGTGGATACCGAGACTGGAGAATGGCGACGGAATCTGGGCCCAATTGGCACTCCATTGTATATCCAGTACCGGGCACTAGAAAAGGAAATGATGAAGGCGAAGAAAGCTGGGGCTTAGAAGTCTCGGAGTAAGTCTGACCCTCCACCTTTTGAGGCAGATGAGGAACCACCATAGCTGTATGATTTCAGTAATTTGCAAGGTGCATTACAAGACTTTCGGCAATCAGGTGAGCATCGGTTCTCAAACATGGATGAGCGGTTGGAACGGATGCATGCGGGTGTGGAGCATAAGCAGCAAGAGTAGACAGCACATGCTTCGAGTATGGATCAGAAATTGGATGACATGTCCTCAGTTGCTCAACAACAATTTGAAGTGCTGTATCATAGACAAGCGTGCATGCAACGAGAGCTCGATAGGTGCAATAAAATGACTGTCTACTACCACTCTGATTCGGGACCTCCAAAACCCACTCCGACTTCGGCACAATTAGCTGGGTATCGAATCCCAAATTTGTCATGTGATGTTGTCAGTGGAACCGTGCATGAACTTCCGCCTGAGGTTCCAGCGATGCCTGCACTAACCTCGTTGCCAACATTTGGCCATATTCCTCCGATGCCTTAGACTCCCACGTTCATTCCGAACCCTGAGTTTATACCCGCCACAAGGATGTCAATGATTGGCTCTGGTCAGCCTCTTGAAGGATCGATTCATGGTCCTTTTCATTATGTGGCTCGGCCTCTCGGTGTTCCTTCGTTTGCAACAGCAACTGCTTTTGGTGGACATTCGGTTTCAATGGCAGCTTCATTTTCATCTCCTTCTTCTTCGGCTCCATCATCTTCCCAGGGAGCCCTTCCTTCTTAGTCTTTTACATTGTGGGCAATGTTTATTTCAAGTGTGGGGTGGAAGATATGTTATTTGCTGATATGTTCATGATGGGTTGGTGTGAGGAAGTTGTTGAAGTTGTTGTGATTGTTTTGTGCTTTGTTTGTTGTGAAGTGGGCCGAATTTTTTTTTCTGGCATGCAGTTAATATTTTGATGAATTGTGAAGTGGTTCTGAGTTGAAGCTGTTGGCAAGTTTCTTGAAGTTTGTTATGCCTTGTGAAGACTTGAAGTCCTGTGAAATTAAGTCGAGATATTATGTTTGATTCTTATTGTAGAAGTTGAGTTTGAATGGTTAGTGTGTTTATTATGTTTCTAGTGTGGTCATTGAATGTTGAATAAAAGTCTATGTGGTAGTGTGAGTGGTTGTGAGGAGTAAGTAGGAGTCTAGAACACTTTGTATTGGGCTTTGACTCCTCTGGTAAACTATGTTCAAAATTTGTAGTTCATTAAGTTTTATGTTTATTCCGTATGCGAAAATTGTTTTGGTTGTCCTTGATTCCAATCTTGATGAAATCAGTATATTTTGTTAGTCAAGGCATCATGTTAAGGTAAGATAGATATGCCATGCAACATGTTCTTGGACATAGGAGAAAAATGATTCAATTTGTTCTTATTGTTATGCATTACTCGGTTGTTTTGGATGCTCTAGCATACATAGTCCTTTAAAGACATCTAGGAATTTTGAGTCACACAAGAAAGGATATGGAGAAAAAGCCTTTGGCAATTAGGAATGAAAAGCCGAAATACCCTTGGCAAGCATAATTGGGAAAAAATAGCCACAAAACCTGGGCAGCTAAAGGGAAAAAGAAGCCAAAAGACCCAGGCAAGCACACCAATGTGTGTAATAAAGTAAAAGCACTAAAGTGCGAGGCAAATGAAATCTGAAATCAACTAAGAAAAGCACCAATGTGCGACCATTGATCTTGTGTGATTTTGAGTTCTTGAGTGTGGACATTGTGATTGTTTATGCAAAGGGATGTTTTGGAACAAAAGAGGTAATGCATGCATTAAGAATAGATGGACCAGAATTACTCAGTACACACTTGCACGCATGACATTTTGGTCTTTATTCATCGTGCCCTGATTGATAATTTGTGCTGAAATTTGATGGGTTGGAGTTTAGGACTTAGTAAGAGTTTTATGCATGAACAATAGATTGTTTTGATGAACTCAAATGAGAATGAGTTGGATAGAGGAGTGAAGTCCAATGCTAAGTGGATATGAAGAATAAGTGTGCTTAAGGACAAGCAAAAGCTCAAGTATGGGGGAATTTGATAAGTTAGTTTTATACCAACTATTTTGTGCTATATCTCTTAGCTTTTTCTTGAGTTTTATGCAAATGTGTGGTGATTTATGCTGATTTGTGCATATATGTGGTTTGCTATTTGGTAATGTTTGAATGAAGTGATGTGTGTCTAAGTTGAAAATGAAGAACCTTAAAAGTGATTTGCTCGGTTAAATTAGGATTTTGGCAGCTTGGTGGTGCAACTTGTTTTGAGTGTAACTCTTTCAATTCTAATCCAAATAAGGAGATCTTGGTAGCTATGGAAAGCTCTTTGTGTGTACGTCAATTGGCATGCTTACATTTTCTCCAAATTCTGTATGCAATCATGAGAAATGGAGGCTTCTTTGTTGATCTTGGATTAGGGTTTTGTGTTAGGGTTTTATATTTCTGCCACAGCTTGGTAAAATGGTTATATCTTGAGCTACAGGTGTCCAATTATGTTGATTCTTGAACCAGTGGAAAGCTTAGAGGAAGATCTAGAACTGCTAGGCTTATCACCAAGTCTAATTCTGGGGTTAAGGCACATTTATTTGGCATGGAAGTAGAGCACTATGTCGAAAATAAACACTCAGCCATATAGTTGTTCTCGTGTTTGCACTCACCTAACACTTCATGTTTGTATGGCACCTTCACTCACATACACTCACTCACTCCACACACATATTGCCGCATATAAACACTCACTCACACTAGGCGGCGAGGTCACCTCACGCAACACACACAAGCACTCATGGTGGGCGGCGAGGTCACCTCGCCACCACACTCTCGCACACATCACGGGCACACATCATACGACGAGGTGAGCTCGTCGCATGAGTCATGCACACTTGGCCACAACACTCTCACACACTCACATTGCGGCGAGGTGACCTCGCCGCACGCACCATACACTCAGCTCACACACTTATGCACATTCACTTTGCACAAAGTTCATCCTTAATTTCATTTCAATAGTACTCATCCTTGCACACTACGATTGCACATTCATGCATATTTCATAGGCATTATATGGCAAGAATCACTCACAACATTTGCTCACAATCATTTTTCATACTTCATTCAACACTTTACATTTCATTCCATTTAACATATTACATTCATCCTTCTTACTTCACAAGTCATTCACAACATTTGACAATTCACACACAACACTCTACTATCACATCATTTTACATCCTCACTTCACACTCACACTCACCCTCATTCCACAACACCCACAACACTTCACACATTTGAATTTCATCACAAACAACACACATCTCGCTGCACTCACGCACTTCACTCTTGCACACACGGTGAGACCTCTCGGCGAGGTCTTGCCATTCATACACAATACGCCATGCACACACTTGCACGACGAGACCTCGTCGGGAGGTCTCGCTGAGAGATCTCGCCATGAAACACTTAAATTGCATGTGAAATTGTTGCCATGGTTTTTTTCTAAGTGTCGTTCTTGCTCGTCACATGTGCAAAAGCTTCAAAGGCGTGGAGTATAGAGGCTCTTAAGCATCGTTTTCATGGTCATGAAGGTATGAGGGAAGATGAATGCGTGATCCAAGAAGGTTCAAAGGCGTGGGTGGTTATGATGAAGGCGCAGAAGTCCATGCACTAAAGGCGTGAGGAAATACATTGATCGAGATGTTTTGTGGACGCGTGATATTTTACAATGGCAATTTTTGTAATAAGTCATTCATTTTACGTTAGCGTATTTTTTACGTTTTGTAACCTCTATAAATAAACAATTTAGTTAGAATTGAAAAAACTTTTGGAGAGTGAGAGAACTTTGAAGAGTACAAACCGACTTTTGATTTTGAGAGCGGGAATTTTTCTCTTGAGATTTACTTTCTCTCTCTACTTTCTCTCTCTAGCATTTTAGCTCCCATCTCGATTCCGATCGAGAATTGGTTCCGAACATTGTAATTCTCTGCTCAATTAAAGAGGAATTCACGGTTTTGTTGTGAATTGGAAGCAATTGAAGCTTATCATTTGGTAAATTTTTCCCAATTAATGAATATGATTTGCTCAGTGTTATCTATTGACGATCGTGAACTGGAAATGGAACTTTGTGTCTAAATTTGCTATGTTCTAGGGTTTTGATCTGGATGAAGTGTAATTAGACTATGTAATGCCTTGCATTTGACATAAATCATTAAGAATGAACTCATACTGGGAATTAATGCTTAAAACTTGTTAAGTCTCATTCTTTTGAGCTTTTGTTGGTTGAATTATGCTTCGATCGTGGTCGTCATGCTAGGTTGGGGTTTAATTCATCAATAGGAGTAGAAATGCTTGAAATCAGGACATACAGTATCATAAATAAGTCTTTTCATTCTTACTGCTTGATCATGAACCGAGATGCGGTCGTCATGCCGGTGGAGGTTCATTGAATCCTAAGAATTGAGTGAGAAGAGATTTCTCGGGCTTTTCGAAGACAAATGAACCTAAGTTAGGCCTCGCCAAGGAAAACCATAGATTTTATATGCTATAGCATTAAATCCTGAGAAGTTGAGACTCTGCGGGTTACAACCTTCACTCTAGCCCTCGCCATGGGAAAGAGTGATGTCAGGGAGCGTAGAATATGATGTGGTCGCCATGCTGATCATAGTCTAGGTTCTCAAGCAGTTTGTTCTCCTCTTTGTTTCCAGTGTATGTCAATTGTCTTGCAATTAAGCAGTCTATTTGCATATTCATCCGGTGTAAAACCCTAGGACAACTTACTAAGACTTGTTACCACATTTCTGTGTATCTTTCTTAGTTTTCCTTTGTTTTAGTGTGTTTTTATGCTTGTTATTTGTTGCTTGCTACTGTTCTTGTTGGTTACATCATTTCTCGTTCTTTGTTTGTTTAGTTAGCATTCATTTTTGGATATTAGAACAATTATCTGAATTCTTGAAACCAATTCCTTCCCTATGGATACGATCCCTACCGCCACTACTACAGTAGTTTCTAGGGTTAGATTGAAGAGTAAGAGACAAACCTTTCAATGATCTGACTGAGGAGATCTACATAAACCAACCTAAAAGGTTTGTCATGAAAATTCGAGAACAAAGTAAGTTAAACAAATATTTGTATGGTCTCAAGCAAGCACCTAAATTGTGGCATCAAAAGTTTGACAAGGTAGTAATGAGTTTAGGATTTTGTTCCAGTTATTCAGATAAATGTCTTTACTATCGTTCTATGTCAACTAAAGTTGCGCTTATTTGCTTGTACGTAGATGATATGTTAATACTTGGTTCCGATTATTCTATAGTGAGTGACGTAAAAACTGAGTTAACAAACGCATTTAACATGTCTGATCTTTGTATGGTCGATACCATTCTTTGTATGAAAGTATGTTTTACAGAGCAAGGTATTACTCTTAGCCAAGCTTATTACATTGAAAAATTGCTTTCTGCATGGGGATACAGTGAATATACCATGGTTGACAGATCGTATGATTCTAATAAACAGCTGAGTCCCAATTAGAGAGCTAGCGTGAATCAATTGGCTTATTCTAAGTTGATTGGTAGTCTCATGTATGCAATGACATGCACTAGACCAGATTTAGCCTTTACTGTAAGCATGCTAAGTCATTTCACTAGTAATCCTGGCCATGAACATTGGCATGCCCTCACACGACTTATACGATATTTGAAGGGTACCTCTAACTATGCACTATGTTATAGTGGTCATCCTCTTATCTTGGAAGAATTTTATAATGCTTCGTGGTGCTCATCCTTTGGGGATATTAAGTCAACTAGTGGTTATATTTTCACACTGGATGGTGCAGCTATTTTGTGGAAATCCAAAAGGCAGACTTGCATTGCTTAGTCATCTATGGAATCGGAACTTTGTGCTCTAGCTTCCGTAGAAGGAGAAGCAGAGTGGATAAGAGAACTGATCCTGAATATTCCACTAAGCCGCTTAAAGATGACGTCTTTAAGTATGTTCTGTGATAATCAAGCTACAGTTTTAATATTAAAAAACTCACTCTTTAATGGTAAGAGGAGACATGCCCTGCTGACTCATCTCATAGAACATGGAATTATTACTTTGGTCGATGTGAGATTGAAGGATAATTTGGCTGATGCTCTTACAAAGGATAATCCTTAAAATTATGGGGGAGATAGGATTAAAGACTATATAGATATGTCTTAACCTATATTCATGTTAATTTTGAATTTTTCGCATCTCCCTTTGCTAGCTAAGATACGTACTTGATAATGTTTCGACGATGATTATGGTTGTCAATATATCATTCAACATCTGATGATATATCATTTTTGGGTGCAATGACTCATTCCACATATGATAAGGTGATTTTACTCACTCCAGATGTTTTGTTTAAAGCACTAGTATCACTCCATATTTGATGATGCTGCTTAACTAAATTTGGACTTGACAGCTATAACATTCAACGTAGAAATTGAAATGGTTCTTTTGGAAAAAAAACTGTTTAGGTCTTATTCTTATAAAGAAACTGGACATTGATGCTTATTGGAATATGGTATTGATGCATTTTGACATTGATATATATATATTTACTTTCAATCATTGAGATATTGTGCTCAGTTCTTCTGCTTGAACTAGACACTTTATTTTGTTACGCAAATGATTAAGTTCATATTTGGTGACTTACAAGAAATAATAGAAATGGAGGTGCTGATTCCAACTGGAATCCAAAAGAGGATGATCTGCTTGATGGATAATTCTTCTAGAGCTATAGATTGTGGGGGACTATTATTTGAATAACTTGTCCACCTACATACGCTTCGCCCATTTAGTTTGAGTTTAGAATATTTCTAAACCTCTTATGTAGGAAGTTTAGAGATTTCTAAAATTTTGATATTGGTAACACTTTTGTTTGTGTTTGGTTGAGTTTAGATTATTTTCTAAAACTCATAACTGTGTTTAAATAATTCATATTTTTTGAGTAATGAATCTTTTGTGCTATGAATAGTTCAATTATCCGTTTTGAACATTACATTATCTATCTATTGAATTGTGCTATATATAGAACATATGAGGAGATTGTTGAGTATTTAATATAATCCAATAATATGTTCTAATATAAGCCCAATAATTAATGAACCTTTGTAATGGATCTAAATGGGCAAGAGTCCATTAACTGAGTTTAACCCTATTGTACTTCTAGATATATGCTAGCTAGAGGCAGCATGCTGGGTATTCCAAATTAGATTCCAGGGGTGTAATGCTTCAACCAATTGCATATTCAATTGCTTGACGTAGAAACTCTAATAATCTTGAAGCATTACAGTAGCGGTGGCATTGTAGCACTGACGGTATTGTAGCGACGGCGTTACTACAATGACAGAAGTACTGTAGCGACACTGTTCATCATGTGAACTCCTTCCCATTTTTATTTAAAAAAATGGAAAAACATGTGCTAATTCATATGGTTAAACTTTAGTCTTTTAGTGGGTCTGATTTTAATTGCTAGAAACGAAAGACTCAGTTTGGTTTAAAATATGAAAATATTTTTTGCACTATTTTGAGTACTTTTGCTGATATCACTGAGGATGTTGATGAATCTCAATGGAACAAAAATGACGACTTATGTAGAGATTATCTCTTGAACTTTCTTTCAGACCATCTTGCAGAAGTTTTTAGCAAGTTCAAGACTGCTAAAGAAATTTGGAACAATTTAGATACTCAGTTTAAGAAGGAGGAGGAATTGTCAAAAACACATATTGTTAACAAATTAATGGATTTCAAATTCAAGGATGATATGGAAATCACTGCTCAAGTCACTGATCTAGAAAACTTGAGATCTAAATTGACTACTGAAAACATCAATGTTTGTGATTCTTTTCTTGTTGGTGCCATTATCTATAAATTACCATCTGCATGGCATTCTTTCAAAATCGAGATGTACAGGAAGAAAGTTCAGGTGAGAATAGATAATCTTAAACGGTTCATTAGAATCAAGGATGAGAATTGAGTTAGGAATATATTGGAGATGGTTAGACAACAATAGTCAGCTGCTAACGAGGTAATATATCCCAAGAAATTTCCTAAGAAATACAAGTCTCCCAAAAGTGAGTCTCAACAATTACAAGCCAAAAAGCATATCTTTAATAAAAAGAAGGGCAAGTGCCACAATTGTCGGAAAGGGGACACTTTGTAGCAGATTGTAGGCTACCAAAAAAGGACAAATCTGCTAGATTTTAGGCCAAGACCTTGGCTATATGTCTTGTTGTTAGTCTTGGACATCCTAAGGGGCTAGGTGCTGATGCATATGTGCTAAAGGTTGGCCCTAAGTTCTTACAATTTAGGTGTTTGCTATGTGCCTTGGCCTAGAGGGTGTGGTGCTAAGGTGGTCTTACTAAGGCAACTGATAAGGCGAAATATATTCACCTTATATATGTTATTTCACTTATATTTTGCACCATCGTTTTTGCTATTTAATGTATTTTTTTGTATTTATAGTTTATTGAGCATGAGGCCAAAATAAGAAGAAAAGATTTAGAAAGATAAACAAAGATGCGATTTGGGACAAAAAGTGCCTTGCGTTGCAAAGAAGCTGGCTTCGTATTTGACAAGATATTTAAGGTGTTAATTAGAATTATAAGTTTCATGTTTTGGGTGCTTTAGAACTCTGTCGAGATCATAGAGAATTATGGCCAAGATGCTAGACGTTGCGATGCGCAAAGCTCCACTTTGCAACGTGGTTCACTGTTTTCATTTTTTCCTAAAACTTTATCGATGTCACAATGTGAGAGCTTGACGTTATGATGTCATGGGCTTAAAATGCATGAAAAGTTTCCGTTTTTGGTTTTTTAAGGGATTTAAGACGTCTTTTGGTTGTGGGTTGTTTCTTAACTTGTTCATTACATGTTATGACCAAAAAATGTGTCTTCTTATCAATGTTTGATAAGGTTTTAAGTCGTGGCCTATATAAGGCTATCTATTATGTAATTTTCAAGGGGAGATAATAGAGGAGGTCATAATATAAAATATATTATGTTTTTTTCTTTCTCATTTTAGGGTTTCTTTTGTACTTCTTTAAAAGGAATATTCTTAAGAGATCTCGAGGGCTTTAATTATAATTTTGTGTAGAGGACATCAATCTTTTGAAGGAAGTTATACCCTTGATCTTAATTCATCAAAGAAGACTACTTTATTGTTTTTCAATTAAGGTGTTTTCTTACCTTTAATGTTTATAGTTTCTTTATTTTTCTTTAATTATATGGATGTGCTAGACTTGTTGTGCTCTTGAGGTTTGACATGGGTTTCTATGCTTAAAAGATTAGTTAGGGTTTATTGATTGGGATGATTATGTTGAGTTTTACTTGCCATGTTCTTCATGATTATAATTGATAATTAGCCAGAATTATGTATGATGAATATGCTTTAATTAGTGCAGTAAATTACGCGAGATAACTTGCTTTAATCTTGTCTCTTGCCACATAGGAGAATTAGAGTATGTTGTTTCAAATCTCTTGTGGGTTGGTTGTGAATTTGTTAGGCTAGTTTTACCTTAATTCTTGCCTCTTACCATATAGGAGGAGTATAGGGGATTAGCTTAGCATTAGCGTGACTTTAATCACCGTTGCCTCTTACCATATATGAGCGGTTGAATTAGAGGGTTGGCTATTGGTAGATAACATTAGATTATGGATTAATTAAAGAAGTAAACCTTGACCCTTGCCACATATAAGGGTTTAAATACTTGTTAATATATAGTAGGTAGGTGCCTAAACCATTTTTTGCCTCTTGCCACATGGGAGGGAGTGTGCTAGATTTTTATGAATAGGTTGGATGCTCGGTATAGAGACCTAAGTTTTGAGTGATTGTTTACCCTTAATTATAATATTTCTATGAAATTAAATTCCTACCCAACTATCTTTGTAACTATAGTCATTGTCCTCAAGAGTACTTTTCATTCTATTGCATTACTTGATCATTGGCTCTTCAGTAGGTTTAATTGTTAGCGATTTATTCTTTTTTATTTTATTAATAATTATTTTAGTTATTTATCTTAATTATTTTCTTATTTGTTTGGTTGTTTACTACTGCACACATATACACTTAATTGTAGTTCTCTCATTCCCTATGGGATTGACTCCTACTCCTCACTTACTATACATGTCGGTAATCTAATACACCTTAAAATCGTAAGGGTTTTATAAATATGTATTTGATCCAGTTAAGCTACATTTGTTAAGGCTTAATTTACCTTAGTTTTTACCAAACATCATAAACACAAAGCCAAAATCATGCTAAGTTTTCACTCAAATCTTAACCTTTACCTCTTAAAGAGTGAATTAGCTTGGACAAAGCTCATCTCTACCATGAATTGTGCAGAAAGTGAGCTCAAACCCTAGGGTTTAGGGTTGGTCATATTTGCCTTGTAGACTCTCATTTGACTTATTGACTTTTTGGCTAAAATAGCCTCCAAATAAGCCTTGTTTAGCATTTTAAGCTCTCCACTTTGTAAATTCTATAATTGGCTGAAAAATCACTTAAGTACCATAAAAATACTCAAAAATAAGCTAAAATGTTTAAGAAAAAGAGATTAGAGGTAGTCTAAGACGGACTATACACCCCCTCACACTTAAAGGTTTGTTTTTTTTGGCTAACATCCAAAATCGAGGGGGATGAGAGGGGAAGGGATGCCACTCCACTCCCAATTTTATTACTTAAAGCAAATAATTTTGATGGTAGACTTACCCAAACACCATAAGCACATGAATAAAACATAAATAAGTAGTACTCCTCCTTTACACCTTTCTCTTTGCTAAACTGTAGACTACCTCTAACTCAATTTTCCCAACCTCAATTTATTAAATTATCTTTTTAACAAAGTGAAAGTCATATTATCTAGATTTTAACCATTCAAAATGAAGAAGCTTATAGTCTATCCATATGCACATAGCCTTGAACACGACCTGATAGACTTTGAAATGTGTTATAAACCATCATTTCCTGAATCCTCTATCCTTCATTTACCAAAGAATCTGCAACCTGATTCACTTCCCTAGATACATGTGATAAAGAATCCACCATTCCCCACCATTTTTAAATTTCTTGCACAAACCCACATATTCACCAAGGAATCATTGATCCCTAATTCAACATATCCACCAACATACTAAAGTTCATTTCAAAACAAATCTGCTAAACACCAGCTTGCCTACAATACTCCATTCCATGCAATAATGCCAGTGTTTCTACCTCAATGCTGGTTACTAGACCAAACCTAATCGCTACACCACCTTTAATACTCCTTATATTTTCCCGCAAGACAACTCCTCCACCCCATGCTCGGATTCCCTTTTCAACAGCCGTCGACATTTAACTTCATCTCAGTCCTTAATGGACGAATTCATAAGACTTTCACCCTTGTCAAAGGCACCCTAGTAGAATCCAAAGATAAAAACAAGTTTTCCCATTTTCCACGAAACATCATCGCCCGGAACTTACATTAGGTACAAGTAACTAATTTCACCAAGATTTTTTGGCAGACCTATGTAAATGATCTGCCAATACTATTAAAATGGACACTATTCCTTCTCTTCCATAGATTCCAACATATAAGCATAGGAAGAACAATGTGAAGAAATTAAATATACTCATTACCCTTCCTGGACCACTATTTTTTTCACTCTCTTCTCCATCTATCTACAGTATCAACTAGTCCACAAATCTCTCCAAACCTATTCTATACCATCTTAGCATAATGTCCATGGCTAAATATATGATCAATCTCCTCCTCATAAGCAGGTAAACAACAAGTGCAAGGAAAAGGGCAAAGGAATCCCATGGTATGCAACCACGTGACAAAAGGCAATCTTCCAAACCACAACCTGAATGCAAAAAAGCTAGTTTAAATCTCAACAGCTCATATAAGATAAAAGTTCAAAACCTCGACATTGAGATAGTGTCCAAATAATTGGATATTGATAAGTTGGTAAATCACCAACTTATTGGCCTTTATTATCATGAATTTACTGAAGTTCTCGAGCAATTATAGTTGTTAATGTTGAATTATGTGTTGATTTAGGTGGAAAGGCACAAAGGAGGCTAAGATAAGAAGAAAGAGTGAAAAGATTCAAAAGAGACACATATTTAGAAATAAGAGCAGTTGGCGTCACTTGATTGACGCTGCACCATGAAATATCAAAGGACTAAAGTACAATGCTACTGCAGTCCTATTATGCCAATCAGAGTTCTGCAGGATAAGAGGCAACTCTCGTGTGGCACACCGTAAGCCACGCTGTGAGAAGTAAAGGAGCTGATATACTAAGCGTAACCACATGTAGCCCACGTAAGCAAAATATAAGTAAAGAAAGAGCATTCAAACACTTAAAGTGAGAAGAAGAATTGCTGGCATAGACAAGAATAGGTCACACAATGAAGAGAAGCTGCAGGAAGAGTTCAGTAGTGGCTCGCGTAGTATAAGCCAGCCTACATGAGACTCCTGTAGAGGGATGGCGTAATATAACACCTGCTACGTGAGCAAGAATCAGAGTGAGAAAGATAAAAGAAGATCCTACGTAGCTAAGGCTTGCCCACGCAAAGAACAAAATATCAACAAAAGAAGGAAAGCGTGACCTCATTGAGCCTACACTTTGTTCAGTAAAGGGAAGAATCATCGCGTGGTAAGATCTAGCCTACGCTGAACTACAGAATCACTGAAGGAAAAATTCGGCCTGATATTGAGCCTGATATCACTTGAAAGCTTGATATTGTGATGATTCTTGCTTTGGGTACGTTACAAAAGGATCTTGCATGCTTAATTTTAATGGGCTCCTATAGTAATGCACATTTGTAGACTATGTGAAGTCATGGATGAACTCATTGGTCTAATGGCAGAATCTAGCTAGAAGTGTGACAAGGGATTGTTTAGGATCCACCAACCTACTACTAGAAGTAAAGAACTAGAATGACTTTGCATGGCTTCTTTGTAAGGTCATGGGGCAAGGCTCTAGTTCTTGGGTGATGAGGTAAAAGGGAAAGACACCTTAGTTTGGTTTCTTTGTAAGGCCATAGGCTCTTCTCCAAGTTGAAAGCACATAAGGAATTTGAAATTCCTTCTCAATTGGTGAGCTATTGACTTAAGACCGGGGGGATAGTTCTTATTAAGCTATCCACTCTTGAGTTATGCACATTGAGAGATTGCAATATGTCTTAGTAACTTATAGCCTCCAATGGAAAACCTCTAGAACTTAGCACCCAAGGCAATTAATTAGTCTAGGTATTGGTTTGAAGCCCACAAGTCACCCCATGGTACCCCTGTTTTCTCTACGTGTGTTTGTTTAGTATTCTGTTTTGCATTTTTCATTGCTAAAATACCAATTAATTAACATCACTTAAATATTTGTTACTTTTCTAATTCTACTTGTTTGCAACTTGGCAACTGAAGAATCCCTCTTTGTGGGAATGACCATTAAGCTATACTAGAGTAATAGTCCAAGATTATCAATTAGAGCACTTGAAATTTAACTTGTTGATTAGACCACCCAACTTATTTGAGGTATTGATTAGGGATTAACTGTGGCGATTCTGTGATAATCTTAGAAGATAAATATATAGCTACACAGTTGTGGTCTGGCTCGAACAAGTTTTTGGCACCGTTTCGAGGGAGCACATGTTATGAGCACATGTTATGCATTTAAGGATGAATTTTTATTTTGATGTTCATATCAACTTCTTTGGATTTATTTTTTGTGGTATTTCTTGAGGACAAGAAATGTCTTGAGTGTGGGAGCGGGAGGGGGTTTGATAAGTTGGTAAATCACCAACTTATTGTCCTTATTTTATCATGAATTTGTTTAAGTTATCAAGCAATTATAGTTGTTAATGTTGAATTATGTATTGATTTAGGTGGAAAGGCACAAAGGAGGCTAAGAGAAGAAGAAAGAGTGATAAGATTAAAAAAGAGACACAAATTTAGAAATAAGAGTAGTTGGTGTGACTTCAGTGAAGATAATCCGTGAAATATCAAAGGTCTAAAGCACAACGCAATTTTAGTCCTGTTACGCCACTTAGAGCTTTGCAGGATAAGAGGCAACTCTTGCATGGTGCACTGCAAGCCACGCTGTGAGAAGCAAAGGATATGTTATACCAAGCGTAACCACACGTAGCCCACGTTAGTAAATATAAGCAAAGAAGGAGCATTCAAACACCTGAAGCGAGAAGAAGAAATGTTGATGTAGTCGAGAGTAGGTCAGGCAATGATGAGAAGCTGCAAGGATAGTTCAATAACGGCTCGCGTAACGTGAGCAAGCTAAGGCGAAACTCCTGCAGAGGAATGGTGCAACATAACGCCAGCTATGCAAGCAAGAGCAAGAAAGTTGAAGGAAGATCCCGTGTAGCCAAGGCTTGCAAACGCAAAGCACAAAATATCAGTGAAAAAAGGCAAGCGAGACTTTGTCAAGCCTATGCTTTGTTCAGCAAAAGGAAGAACCATCGCGTGGTCAATGCTAGCCGGCACCACAATGCAGAATCACTAAAGAAAGAAGTTGCGTGACCTATTGCAAGTTATGCTGTGTAAATCATGGCAAGCTTTGCATGGCGCAACCGGCGCGAGCCTATGTAAGCTGACGTATCAGTGTACTTTGTGTACTTTTTGTACTTTTTACATCTTTTTACATTTGTGTTCCTTCTCCCACCTACGTTTGGGGTTCTAACATGTATTCTTAAGCTTGTAGAGGTTGTTTTATGAATTGTAGAACAAAAAAGTAGCTAGAAAGGAGACTTATTTTATAAATAGGACAAGAACCATAGATTGAGCAACAAGAATTGAGAGAGAACTTCTTCTTCTCCAAGAAAGAACTGCACTAGAGCTTCAAGGTTGAAAGGAAATTTTGATAGAAAAAGCTGGACCTTTTGAACGAAATTGAAAGAGAAGCTTTAATCTTTACTTAAGGGTGATATTCTTCTTGTTATTTATGGCTTTTATATCATTTTTATATATGTTTATTTTGCTTGAAGCTACTATGAGCGGCTGAACCTTGATGGGTTGCCATAGGGATGACTAGTGGGTCTAGAAAAGCTTGATATTGTGATGAATCTTTCTTTGGGTATGTTAAAGAAGGACCTTGCACACTTAATTTTAATTGGCTCCCATAGTAATGCACATTTGTAGACTACGTGTATTCATGGATGAACTCATTTGTCCAATGGAGGAATCTTGCTAGAAGTATGACAAGGGGTTGTTTAGGATCCACCAACCTACTAGTAAAAGTAAAGAATTAGAATGTATTTGCATGGCTTCTTTGTAAGGTAATGGGGTATGAATCTAGGTCTTCTGTGATGAGGCAAAAGGGAAGGACACCTTAGTTTGGTCTGTTTGTACCACCATAGGCCTTTCTCCAAGCTGAAAACACATAAGGAGGGTGAAATTCCTTCTAAATTGGTGAAGTATTGACTTGAGAGCCGGGGGGTAGTTCTTAGTAAGCTATCCACTCTTTAGTCATGCATAGTGAGGGGTTGCTATTGGTCTTAGTAACGTATAACCTCAAATGGAAAACATCTAGAATTTAGCACCCTAGGCAATTAAATAGTCTAAGTACTGGTTTGAAGCCCACAAGTCACCACATAGTACCCTTGTTTTCTCTATGAGTGTTTGTTTAGTATTCTGTCTTGCATTTTTCATTGCTGAATACCAATTGATTCACATCAATTGAATTCTTGTAACTTATCCAATTCTACTTGTTTACAACTTGACAACTGTAGAATCCCTCCATGTGGGAATGATCCTTAAGCTATATAAGGGTGATATTCCTAGATTATCAGCTAGAGCACTTGAGGTTTAACTTGTTAATTAGACCACCTACCTCTTTATGGTATTGAATTGAGATTAACTATGGTGATTGTTTGATTCTATTAGAAGATAAATCTATAGCTACACACGTTATTGTTTGGCTTGGTAAAGTTTTTGGTGCCGTTGTCGGGGAGGGCCTTTGGTGTTGAAAAGTTACTAGAAAGTAATACTTTTTTTAGAGTAAATTGCTTTTCTTTGTGTGTTGTTGGTATATTTGCTTTGTAAGTATTAGTTACTTGTTTTTGTTTATTTTTTTAGGTGTTTTTTTTAGTTTGTATTTTTATGTTTATGCAAAGGAATAGAAGATCAAGAGGAGCAATTGAGTACGAATTGAATCAAGAATTGGAGAGAATCTTGTTGGCTAAAAGAATGCAAAGAGCAAGAATAGTGTAGAGTTAAGAAGAACCACTTTTACCTCATTTAGGTGCTTACTACGAGCCACCGATGCAAAATGTCAACAATCACTTTGAGATTGAAGTTGAGAGCTTCTAAATACCATCTCAAATTGTGGTTATGATTAGTAAAAAAGCAATATTTCAAGGAAAGGAGCATGAAGACCCCCATGATAATTTGGAATTATTTCTTGAATTGTGCTAAACATTTAAGCTACCTTGAGTTCCCCAAGATGCGGTTAGATGTGTTTTATTTCTATTCTCCTTGAGAGAAAGGGCGAAGCAATGGTATAACTCCATTCGTAGAGCGGGCATAGAGTCATTTGATGACTTCCAAAAGAGGTTTGTAATCAAATACTTCCCGCCTTTTAACTGGAGTGCACGAGGAAGGAGATTATGAACTTTAGGCAACATGATGGGGAGACTTTTAAGAAAGTGGGAACAATTCAATGACTTGATCTATGCATGTCCAAACCATGATTTGGGAGATTTAAGGGCCACGAACATGTTTCTACACGGGATGAATGCCGAATCAATTGTAATGGTGTAAGCAAGCTCTAGAAGAGCAATCAAGGAGAAAATGGTGCCTAAAATTCAGCCACTATTTGACAAGATAGCCGCAATAGTTGTATTTGGTCGAACACATGGTAACAATCATCAAAGTAGCTAGCCGAGAAGCTCAAATTGGATGAAGAATCCTCAAAAAATACAAGGCTAGATGCACTCACAAAGTGGATTATGGACATGCCAGTAAAGAAAGAAACCAAGCAAGCATTTGTATGCGGTATATGCAAGGAAGATCATCATACCAATGAATGTTGTCTCACAATAGAGTCGGTATAGTTTGTGAACAACTTCAATAGGCAATATAATGACAATGGTTATTGGAAAACAAACGACGAAATTGGCAACGTATTCAACAAAGGCAAGGTTACTACCAATGTTGGTCAGCTAGTCGTATCACCTCAACAAATACCCTAACACTACTATAGTAGCGGTGGAGGGATCGTAGCCACAGAGAAGGGTTGGTTGTTTAGAGACTATTTGTTCACTTGACACTACAAATGCATGAAACGAAAGGCAAAAATAGATACAAGCTAATATAAATGAATGCAATGTGAGAATGGATGCAAAAGGTTAGTATGCAAGCACTGCCTTGAGGGATTTCAACATGTACGAATCTCTCCCTATTATCACTGACTTGTGTAGAAGCATGTGTGAGGGGTCTATTCTGCTAGTGACCTAGAACTGATTAACTTGGTAGTTCTCACAATTCAAGTTCACAAATCTCCTCAAACTTCCCTTGGCAGGACAAGTTCTTGGCAGAAGTTTAAAACCCATATCCCTATCCTTACAGAACAACTCTAATTCAATCCATGACTATCTCCCTTGGCAGGGCAGCTAACCAATTCATGCCTTCGATTTGCTCTACAAGCATAATCTCTAGTCTTTCCTAAGGGTTGATTTCAACTGTCGGTGGGCACTGCACAATTAGAATCACAATGCATGCAGATCTTAAGACTCATACAAGTATATTCACAATTCGATTCACGTTAAGTTCAATTGCCTTGGGTAATTCCACAATAATCTCAGTGGGCACCGCAGATCAGATATGAACTTAAATAAATTCACGCAAAACATTGAACCCAAACATGTAAAGTTCAACGAACAAAGAATAACACAGATGATTTCAATTCTGTTGTATCAAATAAGTTAAGATCTGTACAGATGAACCCTCAAGACAGTATAATGTAAGAAAAAGAGGAGAGAGAGAAAATCCTAATCTAAACTAAGGACTAAGAACCCTAATCTATTGTGTCTATTGTGTGTATATGGCCACCCTCTTTCTTCTTCTTAATGTTGCCCTTCTGATATGAATGGTCTTGGTTCGAGATCCTTGACCAAACAATCTCCACAAACTTTGGATCGTTGCTGCACAAAAAGGTTAAACCAAAGACGCAAAATAGAATTTCTGGCGGAAGAGAATTCGAGGGGAAAACGCTAGTGTTGAAGTAAATCAAACCCAACGTTTTAATACAAAAGAACTTGATTCAAAACATGAAAATTCATGAGCTAAACTAGTAATTCATGAGCTAAACTAGTTATTTTGGCTTGTTCTTTAAATAAAAAACTCGGGTGAAGTCTCCTAAAGGTCACGCTAAAGGAAACCTTGCTACAATGAAGAGAAAAATAGATCTTCAAGGTTCGAATAACACAATGTGTTAATTCTTGATTTAGCAAAGCTAAAACTTCTTTCATTCATCATCTCTCCAAAAAACGTTAAAGAAGCTCTCCTTAAATAAGGAAGAGATTCGGCCAAGGGAACAAGAAACCCTAGGACATTGCAAGATGCACTAGCTATTACATTGTCTTTCTCTTGTTCTTTCTTCTCCTTTGCGACATTTATATCTCTAGAAGCTTGTATGATTTTAGTTTGATCTTCAAAGACTTGCGCCGGGGTTAAAGCTCAAAGATTAAACTTTTTGCCTTCATGTACAAAGCTATAGAAATTCTTCTTGGCATGATAAAGTACATCACAATCAAATTGCCAAGGACGACCAAGTAAAATATGACTTGCTTCCATTGGAACCACATCACACGTAACAGTATCAACATATTTTCCAATGGTAAAAGTAAACTTAACTTGTTTTGTGACTCGAGTATCAACTGAATTATTCAACCATTGAAGACGATATGGTTTAGGGTGTTTCATGCAATTCAAATTCAGTTTGTTCACAAACAAGGTACTCGCCACATTTGTGCATCTACCACTATCAATAATTACACTACAAATCTTTCCTTGAACCATGCATCGTGTGTGAAACATATTTTCTCGTTGCATCAAATCATCATTAAATAGAAGTTGAACATTAAGTACTCGGCGAGAAACTAAAGAGTAGTTACCAACATCATAAGTATATGTCTCAGGAGCTTCACCATCATCACTTGATTCCTGTTGGTACTTCTCCTCAAGAGGCGGCATGTCTTCACAATCATCCTCACTTACCACTTCACCACTATCAAGAGTAATCATCAATTTTAGAGTGGAACACTCAAATTGCATATGTCCATACCCTTGACATTTATAACATCGAACATCTCTCAATCTTGGGACTGAAGTTGACACCGATTTTGGGGTTGTTTCAGCAGCCTTTGGGACTTATTTTGGGACGTTTGAAGGTGCTTTTGACGGCTGGTTTGAGGCAAATTGGAGCGGCTTTGTGGATGGAGTAAAAGGGACAACATTAGGTTTTTGTTCCCTTCGCCAAGGTGGTGGCGGTTGTGAGAACTTATTCTTCCCTTTCATGTGCCTTTCAATCTTGATAGCTTTATGCACAAGTTCATTTATATCAACATAGCTTTGTAAATCCACATGATATGCTAAATTAGAATGCATACCTCTCAAAAACCTTTCTATAGTAGAGTCGGGATCCTCTTGGACATTAGCCTTGATCATCAAAGCTTCCATCTCATGGTAATATTCCTCAACCGATTTAGTACCTTGCACAAGTGAGTGCAATTTTCTATTTAATTCAAGGTTGTAATGAGAAGGGACATACTTTTTCCTCATAAGCATTTTCATTTGGCTCCAAGTCTTGACTGGTCTTTCACCATCTTGACGTCTAGACCTTATAACTTCATCCCACCATAAACTAGCATAATCCTTGAGGTGCATAAAAGCAAGTCGGTACTTCTCTTTTTCGGGGTAATCATGGCCTTCAAAGAAGTGCTCAAGCTCACAAACCCAATCAAAATAAGCCTCGGGATCTGCTTTGCCATGAAAAGTAGGAATTGTTAGCTTAATAGAAGCAATTGAAATCTTTGATTTGTCACCTTTCTTTGGAGAATCTGAGACCTCCTCCTCATCAATCTCTTCCTCGGATGCTTCCTCATCAAGTTTAAGTTTCCTTGAGGTAGATCCTTTAGAATTAGACTCCAAATTATCAAGCCAGAGATTGATCTTTTGCAATATATTAAAAAGCACTTCATTAGCAAACTTTTGCTCGGCTTCGGTTATAGGTCTAGCACCTTTTGGTGTTTTATCATCTCCCTCCATTTTGCCTGCAAGTTAGTATAGAAAACAAGAAGAAAACAATAATGTAGTCCTCTCTGATTCTTACAATATGGGTGAGTAGGTACACTCCTCTCTAGTGTTAAGGCTTTTCTCGTGTATACCCTAAACTAATACTCTCAAACTATGGAACTTACTGGTTCAATGATTCTAAGAACACGTCTCAACCAAAATATTCAACAGCAAGACTCACACAAGTTAAATCAAAGAAGTTTTTAAGCAAAATCACGTCACAAGAGTATTTAAGAACACATGTGGGTATAACTTGATGGCTTTAGAAACTAGGATATTTAGAAAATATATTCAAAGAAGAAGAGAATGCAATTTGAATCACTGAATTCCGAGTTATATTGAGCAAGATATGACACTTTTAATCCAATGTGGTTTTCAAGTAACAACTTAAGAACAATGTGTACTTAAAAAAAACAAAAATGAAAAAAATAAATGAAACAAATTCCGAATCTGTATATAATATTTTTTTTTGAATTGACCGTACTATTTTTATTTTTCAAACGGTCTCTTTTTTTTAACTTTTGGACGCCTGTTTCGGACGCTCTACTCCGTCCGATCCTAAACTTCTGGGAGCAGAATTTTTTTTTCCCAAGTTTCGGACGCTAGTTTCGGACGACCACCACCGTCCGAACCTAAACTTCTGGGAGCTCAACTTTTTCCCCAGGTTTCGGATGCTAGTTTCGAACGCCTGTCTTAGTTTTGGACGGCCGAAACTGTTGCGGCAGGTTTAAAAGCCCTAAACTTTTTGACGAAATTTCAAGCAATTTTTGACGAAAAGCTAAAGTTCTTTTTGACGTCAATGAAAACACAAGAAATTCGGCACTATGATGATGAACAAAACAATGCAGAATTTGACACAAAAAAAGGACAGCAACAAGATGCTAAAGAATCAACACAAAAGATCAACAAGAATTGTCGCAAAAACACAAGGACGAACAAGATGATTTGGACAGTTTTTCAGCAACAATTTTCATGCGATTTTGACGAAATTAAGGGGCTGAACTATCACGAATTTAGACAGCAAGAAAGACTCAAAATAGCAGCAAGAAAGATGCAAGAACACAGCAGAATTGACGCTAACAACTGCAGCAAAAAGACGCACCAAAAAGAGCTAAAACCGAGAATAAGAGGAAACGCAAAACCTAAATTTTGATGAACAACCTGGCTTTGATACCAATTTGATACGAATGGCCTTTGGATTGAGTCCTCAACCACACAAAACCCTCACATTTGGATCGTTGTTCAATCAAGATCACGAACAAGACACGAACAAGCACAACAAAGTGGAAATAACAACAAAGAAAACAAAGAGATATGGAACAGCAGTTTTGATTAAAAGCAATCAAACCCAACAGTTATCACAAAAAGAATTCAATTCAACCTATGTAAATCAATAGTTGAAAAGTTTTCAGTTTGGCTTGTTCTTTAAATCAAGAACGGGTAAGTTCTTCCTAAGGTCTTAGCTTAAGAATTACGGGTCTTACGAACATTCAACTGAAATCAATTGAATAATCACGTTCTTCACAACTTTTCACAGCTGCAAATAAATTTAGCAAAGCTAAAGTTTTCTCAAATTTCATATATATTAAAAGGTCACTAAGCTTACCTTTTTATAGGCTACAAAAAGTGTTGATGATTGGTATTTTTCCAATGTGGGATAATTGTCAATCATGTTTCCTATTCCCGAATTACTTTCCTAAACTCCAAGAAGCAAAAACTAATTTGACTTCTTAAGTTTCCTAAACTTTTACTTGCCATTATCATGCAAGATAATCGGGCCAAGTAATTAACTTAAACACTCAAATAAAAATACCAAATTAAGCCCAATAAAATGTTAAGTGGACTTAATTAAAACAACATAAATAAAATCCTAAAAACATAGAATTGGCGTGATCCATATTAAGCCCAAAAACACGCCTTCTTCATGGACTTGAACATTCGACCTTAAGCAAGTTCTTCAAGGTAGATCATGAATTATTATTGAAGAAACATGCCAAAGTACTCCTTCTTGAGATGGTTCGGCCTCCATAGCTTTACAATGTGATGACAATAAATTGTGCAAGGCTGCCTTCATTGTTTGACTCCTTGATCTTGTCATTGGTCCATCAAGATTCACCAATGGATCATGAGAACTCGGCCTTAGCACCATGGACATGGATGGATTGCTATCATGCATTGTATGCATAAATTGTGTATGAAGTGTGCATGTTCATGCTGTGATTATGCAGTATCGTGCATTAGTGTTGCGGTGAAGTGCACAAGTGTTGCGATGAAGTGCATGAGGTGTGCGCTGAAAAGTGCATAAAGATGCACAAATGTGTGGTGTAGAATGCTTGTGTGGCACTGGAGTCTTGTGCAAGTTTGCATGTGTGTATGTGGTGCTTATGCTTGCACTTGTGTGGTAAGAGTCTGCTAGGTGTGCCTAAGTTATACAAGTAATGTGCTTAAGGAGTACATGAGTCGTGCATGAAGTGTGTAACAAGTAGTGCAAGTACTGTGCTAAAAGTAGTGCATGTAGTGCAAAAGTGTAGTGTTTATGTGCATAGGAAATGTTGTGCACCACTGGTGTGCTAGTGTGCATGTTATGCTGAAATAGTGTGCATGTATTGTGCTTATGTTGTGGCAAGAGTGTGCAACAAAAGTGCCAGAGTTATGCATGAGATATGCAATAAGTAGTGCATGTAGCGTGCATTGTAGTGCATGGATGTGCAAGGTGTGTGCATATATGTGCAGCAGCTATGTGCATGCATGTGCACAAGTGTGTGCATGTGTGTGCAGCAATTGTGTGCATATGTGTGCAGCAAGTATGTGCGTGCATATGCACAAGTGAGCAGCAAGTGTGTGGCGATGTGCACAAGTGTTTGCACCAAGTGTGCGGCGATGTGAGCGAGTGTTGTGCGCTGTGTGGTAGCTTGTGTGACGATGTGTGCAGCTTGTGCGACAATGTGTGCAATATGGAACTTCTTACCTCTCAAATCCTAAAAACTTACAAACCGTCACCTTGCAACAAAATGCTATCCTTGATGCGTTGTTTATATTGCAAAACCTTAAACATGAAAGTTGTAGCTCTAAGTCTTAGCTTTAGATAGCTTTTTTAATCTATCAATTCGATGCCTGGACAAGAAAGTTATGGCCCAAATACTAAACTGTGGCGAGGAGAAATTTCATGGCGATGTATCTTGACGACACGTTGCCATGCAATTTGTTTTCATGGAGATGCATTTTGACGATGCATCGCGTGCCATTTTTTGCCTCTGAATTGGATTTTGCGGATAGCATAAGAGTTGTAGACCTTTCTCTTGGATTTTGATAGGTTCAAGAATCATCAACTTTGGAGATCTTTAGCTCAAGATATTTGCATCCTACCAAGCTGTGGCAGTGAGCTCGACATTCA
The DNA here is from genome assembly GCA_016586305.1 of Ophiorrhiza pumila. Lineage (NCBI taxonomy): Eukaryota > Viridiplantae > Streptophyta > Magnoliopsida > Gentianales > Rubiaceae > Ophiorrhiza > Ophiorrhiza pumila. Next base: position 11,370,477 of record BLIW01000008.1, on the reverse strand, counting down.
AAACCTGAAGTAGCAATCATAAAGATGCTCTCGTTTCTCAAACTTGCACACTGAATTGGAAGAATATTAAAACACATGCATTGAAGTACATTCCAATAGCTTTCCAAAACATCCAAGATCTCCTAATTAGGATTTGTATTGACAAAGGTACACTCAAATGAAGTAGGATATCGGTTCTGCCCAAATATGAAATACGCATGTTAAGGAACTCTCAAACTCCACAAGCATCATTTCAAACCCTTTTTGAATTCTTTCCTTATTCTTTAACGTTAAACACACATTTCTCTTATTTTATCAACATTTTTGGTATTTTTCTTCATTTTAGCATACCAAGTTGTAAACCACATAAATGCATAAATGACACATAACACTACACAATTGCATGAAAACCAAGTCAAAAGCTAAGTGAAATTACACATATAAGTTGGTATAAAACCAACTTATCAATTTCTCCCACACTTGAACTCTTGCTTGCCCTCAAACAAGGCCCACACTCCTTACTTCTTCACACAATGACTCATCACAAGCACTCATCACACTGCCTCTCTATCCACCATGCCAATCTCCAAGTTCATCAAAACTTTTTTGCATACTAAAAACTTTTCAACTCGTCCCGGTACCAAACTCTAAGAATCTCACACATATTATCACTCAAGGCATAACGAATAAAGACCAAAATGTCATGTGTGCAAATGTGTGATGAGGAAAACCGAATCCATTTGCTCTCTTTCTATGTACACTCCTTAGTATCTTGCTTGCCCATTCGCTACACAACAATATTCTTGTCCACACACATGAACTTACAGCACACGAGATCAATGGTAACCTAATGAACATTGGTGCTTCTATTGGCTATTATCATTTTTCTTTCATCTTGCACTTTGGTGCATTCATTTATCACACACATTAATGCATGGCTGCCTGGGTCTTGTGGAATTTTTTCCCCATTTTTTTCCTGGGTTTTATGAAAATTGAAAAGTAGCATGCTTTTCAATTTTGGCAAGCAAATATGGGAAAAAATTGAAAATTGAAAAATTTGAACAAAAATTGAAAAACTCAACATATACACTCAAAATACACACAACAAAACTAAAAAGTAGCATGCTTTGAATCACATAGCACAAAAAATTTCATTCATGAAAAGAAACAAGCATATAAAGTCCAAGAGACACAAACCATAGCAAACATTCCCTCCCCCACACTTAAAACTTACATTGTCCTCAATGTAAAGGAAAGATAGGTTTAGGAGCTCCCTGGTGTTGATATGTCATTAATTCCAATGTTTGCTTGGTGGAGTGTCTTGGTTCATAGTTCCCTCTTGCATGAAAAATTTCCTACACATGGTGAAACAAAGCTTAATAAAAATCACTCACTCAAGTACACTACATGTAGATGCAAGTTAAACATGACATGGAAGTCGCATGCAAGCCAAGTGTCACGCCATTACTAGGAGTCATGGTGGTGTAAAAATATGCAACTAGTAACACTAAGTGGCACATGCACAATTCATGCTTGAAATGTAAACAAAGTGAATGTGTGCAACATGGGAATGGTCCATAGCACTACTCCCCCACAATTAGCCTCATGTATGCAGGGCCTAATTTCCTTTCAACGTCTATCATGTGCATGCCTTGACAAACATGAGTGGCCTAGTGAGTATCACAAAAATGAAAGAAAATGTAAAGATTAATTTAATCAAAATACTCTATTAAAGCTAATGTGAAAAAGAAGTAGTTCTGGGTTTTGTGAGTCTCCAGCTAGACTACACTCATCAAGTCTTCTTCTTCAAAATTCATAAAAGCCATCTCTGCAGAATTCGGAATTTCCATCTCTGTACCATAAAGATGAAATTTCATAAACCCTCTTCTTCCTCTGGCAGGGCACTTGAGAAGTATTTTCAATGATGTGCTTAAGTTCATGCACATGAGGAGCTTCCTCTATAAATTCCATTTTGAACCACTGAGGCTCCCCCATTGGAGGCACCTCATTTACTTCTTCCATCATACTAGGCTCTATAACCCTGCAAGGCTCAACCAAGGGTTGTACATCCATGGTCTCAACAAACTCATCAGTAAGATCAAAAACTGAAACATCAACAATGCAATTTTCTACCATGTTAATAATTTCATTAAAGATTCTCACATTTTCATCCTCTAAACTAACTTCAGTAAGCTCAAAGATGGATGTATCAATAAAATAGTTTTCCACCATGTTAGCAATGTTATTAAAAATTTGCACATCTTCTCCATCTAGACTAACATGGGGAATTTCTTGAGTCTTTTCATTGTTTACAGCACAAAAAGCATTATCATCAATTAACAAGGTTATCTCATTTTGCATTGCTTGTGAGTCACCATTTAGGCACTTAGATTCATTGACCATTTCAAAAATTTGGTGTCTCAAAAAGAGCCTCAATCAATGTGTTAACATTCTCATTAGCACTTACAACAATATTCTTGTTCATGCTATCAAAATGATCATCAAAATATGACTCGTGCAATTCACAATGCAAACAAGAGTAGAAGCATAGAAGGCATAGCTTTCAACTTCATTAGATATAGCATAGCAATCACCCACGTTTTGAGAATTTGTAGCACATACTTCAAGTACGGTATGTTCTACTAGCACTTCATCTTGCATTTCAATAACTTCGTCTTGCATTTCAAAGATTGATTCATCTAAAACACAACACGCTACTAGGTTTGCAATTTCAGAAATAATCATGTGATCTTCATTATCCAACTCTACACTCTCAGTTTTTTCATCACAAACAGTTAAATCATCAATGCAAATATCATCATGTTTGACACCTTCCTCACCCACATGCATGTTCAATGCTAACGCTTTTATTGCAAAACAAGGCTCTACATGCATGGGTGGTTTCATAGCATAATTAACATCAAACAAACGCTAGTACAAAACGGGGATTTTACACCAGTTAAATCTTATTATTTACACTGGTTATTCTAAAAATGAACCGTTGTATATACAAGCGATGTAAAAGGTACAAATTTCTTACACTGGTTGTATAAACCGATGTAACAGGTATTTGTTACACCGGGTTTATAAACCCGGTGTAAAAATGTTTATTTTACACCAATTATTTAACCGGTGTATTAAATTAAATAAAAAAGTGTAATTGTTTTTAACATTTAATTCGATTTTCTTGTACCCGGTGTAATATGTATTTAAACCTTTTCTGCGAATTATTTATAATCATGCATTCAAAGCACACGAACAAAACAAAACAGCCCAAAATACAGAGAGTTTATAAACAAACCAATCCAAAATACATATTGAAAACAATGCATAAAACAATTGCGTCATTAAAAGTAACAAAAATTTTATACTAAATATTGATTTCTAAAGTCAAAAGTATTGCATACACATATTACATCTACATAATGTCCTAACAAAATAATGAATCAAATCTATTTCAGTTTGGATTGATCAACGCTTGGAGCTCATGATTCATTACATAATTACCCCATGCTTCTCGAACAATATTCAAATCTTTTGTTGTTAATGCTTTCCCGTCTTTTTTGAAGCACTGATACATTCAAAAAAGTCATTATATTATTAATAATTCATATGCAAAAAAAAAAGAAATAGAGTAGCAAATGCAATGATAATGAAATAATAAAACAAAACCCAAAACCTTCTTGAAATCCAAGCGTTCTATGTCTTCTCGGAGTATGATCATTCGCATGTAACACATGACATAATACCCATATTCCCAATTTCCTACTTGCCGCTTGTGCTACAATTAAATAATAATTTCATAAGTAAATAAAATTGTTTACATTAGAACATTAAGTAGAACAATTGAACAAATTTACATTTATCTCTATCCATTGAAGTGTTTTATGCGTCGGCGAGTGATCCCCTTCAAGTAGTGACTTATATACCCTCGATACACTGTAAAAGACAACATTTAAAAGCTTATAAACAAGAATTAGCAAATAAACATGTGATAATATCAATAATATAATATTCGAAAAATTATGAAGAAATTTAAATACGATTTCATCAAATTCATAGCATCATCTCGGGGGCCTGAATGTATTGGATCAAACCAGTACACAATCATATCCTGTGGTTTTATGGCCATTAGCATCCAGTGTTCACTAAAAAATAATAACAAAATAAAAAATTCCAACTTATCATATGAATAAACCTATTGAAAATGCGGTTAAAAAAGTAACGTTATTTGAAATTTAATTACACTAGAAAATACGGCTCTAGGTAGATGCTCTTGTTTCCATTCTTCATGGTAGACACAATGTATTGTATTCTATATGTTTCTTTATTCCCGATCGGTTGTATATGATCTGGAGATAGGAACCCTATCCCAGTTTGACCCTGTGCTCTACCTAGCGTATACATTGTCCTACAAAATTCATTGACAAATAGAATGACAAGTAGATGCACTTGCATGCAATCACCTATCACCATATTAAATGCCAAGAAATCACTGAGGTTCTCTTTAGTAAAATAGACTAAATACTCCTTACCCAATATTTCTTCCATCATCTTGATTGTGTAGGAAGAATTAGTTGAATGGTGGCTCACCACTATGTACAATTGCCGTAAAGATGCATCAAGTTTAGATAATAATGAATTATTCGTTTCTTATGGGTGGGCCACAACTGGAGTAGTCTTGGGTTGAGGGGTTTCCTTCAACTTTTTAGAACCTTTCGTGTATAGCTTCTTCCATTGGTCCGGTACCTTTGAAAAATAACTCAGTAATTAGAGATGTTTATTAATAAATTATAACAAAAAAGGCAAAGAATCATATATAATTACACATGCAAATCCGGATCGGTACAAATCTCAACCAATGACCTTGGCCACTCTAACAGGTTCCCAAATCCTGTCCAAACTGTGGTGGCCTCATCATCTGGAAATGGCAATAGAGCATCATGTTCGATCGAGGTAATTATATTGACCTTCACTCCGTCCGGCATTACCTTTTTCCCGTGATTTATTGATAAATTATAGATACTCCCGGTAGCTACAAGACACCTCCATTTAGTATGATCAATCAGAAATAGGCGACATTCTATTCCGTCCTGTGAATAATAGACAAGAATAGTATATATTAATAAATGAAGAAAAATGAAATAATTTTTAAAGAAAAAAATTATAATTTGTTACGTTGAACTCTCCCAATGAATCTGGCCATCCAGAATCAAAGCATACCGGTATGTGCTCTGTCATGACTTCTCTACTTATAGTCTCCCGATTCTTTATCTCTGGTTGCTTCAATGATGATTCCATACTAGGAAAAATATTACTCGATCCGATATGTCTCTTAGGAAAAACTAGAACTGGTTTGCCCAAATCTCTGTATAGGTCCTTCAGTGCTTCAGACAAGAACCTAATTTCCTCTTTGCATTGAGCGTGAGTCTCTACATTCATAGTACGACTGAACGATGAGGCTCCAAAATCTTGACACATCCGCATCCGACCCCCAACACCCCTTATGCGACCAGGGTGATCTTTCTTCCCCGTAGCAATGACAAGAATGTCATTTTTTCCATCTCCAAGAGACTCTCCTTGACTCTCGCGATTGGTCAAATCATCCTGATCAATTGTATCCAACATTATTCTTAATATAATTCACATTACTAAATAATATTAATAGACATTTTACTTAATTGAATAAATTATACTTACAATTGTCATAGTAACATCTTTAGCCGCGTCGGTTGAAAAGTCACCATGCTTGTTTTTGTGACCTTCCTTGAAGAGAAGATGACGGGGAATTGGTGAAGGGGGAGAAGTTGTTCTACGGGCCTCCTCTTCTGTCATACCGAATTCAAAATTCGTTTGTATTTTTTCCACAAATTTGTCATTCATCATCCTTTTTTGTAACTTTGAATATCCACCACAAGACATTGTGTGATGGAGTTTGTTCTTGTTCGAACTCTCTTGGCTAGAAACACGCTTTACCTATTTGTCCAAAAAAAAGAATTAGATATCATTCAAATTGTTAACTTTAAATTAAATGAATAAAAAATTGAAAAAAATAAATATATTACCTGCCATTCTTTGGTTAATCGATTGTTGCGGAACTTCTCCCATGTATCCCTACTAAGATACGAATATATAGCACATGGGTCCTCATCCTTTAGGCTTCCAAATATATAACGGTTCAAGGTTGTCTTCCAACCCCGCCAACGTTCCCCTGCCGTCACTAACCACTTCTTCTTCAGTTTTGATGTGGACTGAAATTCAAAGGTATTCTGATAAAAAAATAATATCTAACATTAGTGAATGTAAATTTAATATAAATTGAAAGAAAATATGTGAAAAAACATTAAAAGGGCCATTAATATCTTGCACATACCATTACATCATCCCAAATCATGTCCTTTATGTTCGCATCGACTTCAGGCCATGAGTTAAATTGCACAATATTCACTTTACTGCGCGCGCCATTATTAATCCATTCATTATGTGCTTTTTTCAGTAGTAGGCTCACCATTATCATCGAATAAAATAGGCATCTTTTCTCCCCTTTCCCTCCTTTCGATAGTCTCGCGCGACATTTTGTTCCTTTTCTTCCATAAGGTGCATGGGTTTGATCATTTCCCTCCCCGGTGCGTGACCGTCGTTTAGTACTCATCCAAAATTATATGAGGGTTACCTAAAAACAATAAATTTTGTTTAAAAATAACAGTGGTGAAGCACAATAACATAAATTTCAGTTTAATAAAGTTAAAAAATCCCAGTTTTGCATAAACCACTAAACTACTAAACAACACTGCCCGTACCATTACAACCAGTTAATTTTTAAAGTAAACTCACTCACAAAGATTGACGAATAACAAGGTTGGCCAAGCAAAGGCAAGAATGGCCAAGCAAAGGCAAGCATCAACAAGCTCGCTGGTGGCACCACCAAATCCGTTTATATATATATATATATATATATATATATATTTCAAACCCACCAATAAATCCATCCTAGCTCACCACAGAATGCACATGAACAAACCAGTTCAGAATTCAAAAACCAGTTCTCTAGCAGCATGAATCAAATTAAAGAAAAATGGTGAGCCAGATTCTACTCCACAGAATTTTCCACCAAAAAATCCATCCTAGCTCACCAAACACAGGACAATCAATTTCACCAAAATTCCACATTCAGTGAAATTTAGGAAGCAATTTTATCACTGTCCCAAATCCAATATACTAAAACTACTGCCCAAACATATGGGAATTTTCAGCAAAATAAAGTGTAAGAAACAAGGCAGATAGGAAATTTCAAAAATTCCATACCTCCGTCTAAAGCCTTTTCTAAATTCCTCCCACAATATCAATTAGTTACAAGCAAAACAGAGGATTAAGATTATTGAGAATGGAAAGCCAGTTTAATGCAACATCACATCAAATGATCATCCAACCACCATTTATCACCGCAACTCCAAATAGCAGTCATATAGCATTAACAACATGAAACAAGGGAACCCATTACAACAAAATACCTCAAAGAGCGTGCTATAATCGGAAATGGAGATGGAGACCACGTGAATTGGAGGCAGCGGTGATGGAGACGGTGGCGATGGAGACGGCGACGATGGAGATGGTAATGATGGGAATGGCACCGATAGAGGTGGCGGCAATAACCCAGAGGTGGAGATGGTTTTAAAATATGCGCGGGAGAGAAAGAGTTTTGGTAGGAAACTTAAGAGTATTAGTCAGGGCTTTTTGTTTAAAAAACAATTGAAACTTACACCGGTTAAAAGAATAACTGGTGTAAACAAAACCTTCCTACACCGATTTCGTGTAGTAAACAGTGTAAATGATTTATTTTTTCAATTTGAAATCTGCGGTTTTAAATTAAAAACAACTGCGGTTTTGGTAGCCCAAATACATGGTAAAATTGTAGTTTTCATTCCACAAGAAATAAAAAGCATAAGAGTTTTTTTTTTGTATTTTTTTACCCTTATATATTCGTAGCAATATGCTTATGTGTGAACTATAATGAAAAAGATAAAATCATAGTTACAAAAACGAATATAAATAACTTAATTTTTAATATTGTAATTTACCAAAAAAAAAGAGATAAACACTAAAAAATGGTCCCTCACATCTCTATGACTTTTTGTGAATTATAAATAAAGAACAATAAAATATAAATCAAATTCTCAGAGAAATCGCAGTTGTTATCAAACTATAATTCCATATTACCAAAATATTATAGGATTTGTGTGAATTATATATAGTTCGATAACTTAATTTTTAATATTATAATTTACCAAAAAAAAGAGATAAACACTAAAAAATGGTCCCTCACTTTTACAAATCAAATATCTTTTAGTTTTAATTAATCATTTTCACATCATCGCCACTAATTAATATTAAACCAACTATCATGCATTACCAAGAAAAAAAATCTGCATGGTATCCCCTGTAACTAGAGCAAAACTCCCTGTCAAAAACAAGTTTATATATATACAACTTTATACCACAATAAATATCGATTACACGTAGTAAATTTATACTAACTGAATGAATAAATTGTAAAAAAAAATCTGCATGGTATCCGCTGTAACTAGAGCAAAACTCCCTGTTAAAAACAAGTTTAAATGTATACAACTTTATACCACAATAAATATCGATCACACCATAAAAAGACGAAAATATAAAACTAATATTAACAAACCTAAGTTCCAGTAACAAATATGATTAAGTTGAGACACCATCGTATATTGAATAAACTTAGTAAAATAAAAAAATGCCCTAATAACCATAAGTAGGGCCTATGTTGAATGAAGCTCATATAATCCAAGACATTCACCTGTACCAAACTTAACAAAAAAATAAACAAATTAAGTCACAAAAGTTAGTGAAGCATAAAACTATCAAAATCTGGTAATAAACAAAATAATAAGTACAATGAAAAATCTAAATACACAAACGTGAATAATAACTTACAGACTATATCTCACGACAAGGTCTTTCTTTTATTTGACCAAGGATCATCAACCCATATGCCTTCCACGTGATCAGTGCAGAGAATGAATGCATCCATATTGCGGTCCTCTTCAATTGTGCTCAATGGGGGAAAACCTGACGAGAATGGCGGCACATCGTGATTATTATCAATATCAATTTCATCACTGACATGCAATTTTTTCCCTTGTAGGACAATAAACCATTTTTTGTCAATAGGATCAGAGACATAAAATACTTGTTTTGCCTGGGAAGCAAGTATGAATGGTTCCCCTTTGAAACCTTCCCTGTTTAAATCCACTAGCGTAAATCCCAATTCATCAGTTTGAACGCCATTGTTGTTGTCAACCCATTTGCATTTGAAAATTGGGACTTTGAATTTAACATAGTCAAGCTCCCATATCTCCTCAATCACCCCATAATAAGACATATTAACACTGGATTTCTATCTCTCGAACTAGACACATGTAAAGCCTCAGACACTAATGTAACCACACTATTTTGCATTGTGCTCCTTTCATCTTCAGTCTTAGTAGCAAATGAAAATCCATTTATGTCATAGCCCGAATATGATAGCACAATGTGACTGGGCTTATAAGCTAACCACCTTAATGTCTTTGTAATAGTTTGGTCCCGAACAGCAGCACCGAACCAATTCACAAATGTTCGATTGTGTTCATTGAGTACGTATCTGTCAGTACAACCACGATGACTTTCCTTTATTTCACAAATATGAGCATTCATATAAGGCTGTACTTCTTCAGAATTGCGCAAGATATATAGATACGCATTTTGTAATTCATCATTAAAAGGGGTAAACAACTTATCTGTCGATGTCCTTTTTTCTTTGATCCATCCATCATGACCAGGCTTTGGTAGTCCAATAGCATTGGTATCAGACAAGTACCCAGTGCAAAACTCAATAACCTCTTCAGCTATGTACCTTTCAACAATGCTTGCATTAGGACGATAGCGATGTTTCACATAACCCTTGAAGACTTTCATATATTGCTCAAATGGATACATCCTTTGCAAATATGCAGGCCCACAAATCTTTATCTCCCTAACCAAATGAACCACCAAGTGCACTATAATGTCAAAAAAGGCAAGTGGAAAATACATCTCAAGTTGGTACAAAACTATGACAATTTCATCTTGTAGCTCATCAAGTCTATCACGATCAACTACCTTGCTACATATTGCATTAAAAAAGAAATAAAAGTCTAGTTATGTTGTATTTGACATGTTTTGGCAAGATAGATGGAATAGAAATAGGCAAGAACTGCTGCATCAACACATGACAGTCATGGGATTTCAATCCAACCAATATTAAATCTCCCATCGAAACAAGTCGACTTACATTTGAAGAATATCCTGATGGGACCTTGATGCTCTGGAGACTCTCACACAAACTCTGTTTCTCTTTCCGTGACAATGTATAACATGCGGGGGGCAAGTACGTGCGCTGTCCTCGAATCACAGGTGCTAAATTCACCCTAATACCCATATCAATCAAATCAAGTCTCACTTTATAAGCATCTTTTGTTTTTCCATGTATATTCAAAATAGTACCCAACAAACTGTCACATATATATTTTTCAATATGCATCACATCGAGACAGTGTCTAACATCTAGTGTCTCCCGATATGGAAGATCAAAAAAGATTGATTTTTTCTTCCAACAGCTTTTATCATTCTTGCGAGACTTTGTATGTTTTCCAAATTCCACATTGATATCCTTCACACGATCATGAACTGCCTTCCCACTCAAGGCAATTGGAGCACTTCTGAAATCCTGTTTCCCATTGAAAGATCTTTTCATTCGACGATACAAATGGGAATAAGGAAGAAATCTACGATGTCCAAGATAGACATTGCTCCCATGTACAAGCTGACAAGAATCTGTATTCTCCTCACATATAGGACATGCTTGGTGTCCTTTAACAGAAAATCCAGATAAATTACCATATGCAGGAAAGTCATTTATGGTACAGAATATCATGGCACGCAATGTGAATGACTCCTGACGATGTGCATCAAACATCAACTCCCCTTCATCCCATAACTTCTTCAAGTTTTCAATTAGGGGGGCTAAATAAACATCTATGTAATTTCCAGGTTGGCGTGGACCTGAAATCATTAATGACATCAAAATATACTTGCGCTTCGTACACAAGTAAGGAGGTAGATTGTAAATAACCAACATTACTGGCCAAGAGCTATGTGTACTACTTAGACAACTATAAGGATTCATCCCATCTGTACATAATCCTAATCTCAGATTTCTTGCATCTCTACCAAATAAGGGGTAAACTGAATCAATCTTTTTCCACTGATCAGAATCTGCAGGATGCTTTATCATCTTGTCCTCCGGGGAAATATTTTGATTTGCATACCATGTCAAATTTTTAGCATCTCCAGAATTGGCAAACAATCGCTTGAATCTTGGTATTATAGGCAGATACCATAACACTTTCACCGGTGATGATTTCTTCTTCGCATCTATATAATCTTCAATGCCATCACCAATTTGCTTCTTTTTGAAATAAGAAACCTGACATTTAGAACAATACAACGAATCTTTGTATTCATTCCTAAATAGTATGAAATCATTTGGGCAAGCATCTATTTTCTCATACTCCATACCCATAGGACGCAAGATTTTTTTAGCCTCATAATGCAATTCGGAAGTTCATTACCTTCCGGCAGTACATCCTTCAGTAAATTCAACAGTGCTATAAAACTAGTATCAGTCCACCTATTTGTCGCTTTCAAATTGTACAGTTTTAAAGTAACCGATAATCGTGTGTACTTAATACACCCAGGATATAGAGGCTTTTCGCTATCATTTAACAACGAAGCAAGAATATCAGGCTTATCGGCAAAACTACTGACCACATTCTCAGCCATATCATCCAATCGATCTCTTTTAATCGCAACATCATCTTTTACCTTATATTCTTCTTGTTTCGATGAATTTTCACTCTCGCCGTGCCATTTCCATATTTTATAAGCAGGATCAAATCCCCTCCGATACAAATGGTCTCTTATAGTGTCAGGGTCGTCGAACACCGCAAAATTCTTACAATCCTTACATTGACAACAGATGTACTTGGCATTTTTACAAGCAAATTTAATAAATTTCACAACCTCTTTTTCATACGCAGATGTTGTCTGATCACCAAATATAATATCATTACGATCCATGACTATCGCACCCTTTAATTATAAAAAAAATAAATATAATAAGTTAACCAACAAAATAAATGCATTGATGATTTCATAATATTACATCATATAAATTAATCAACAAAATCTGTTTCTAATTTTAATTAAAATAGACACTACTAAAAATATTTACTTCCAAAAATTAAATGAAGGACAAAATCATTAATAATTAATAAATTTGTATTATGCAATGTATCAATAAATCTAAAAAATATACACATGAAAGCCTAAATAAAATAACAAAACATCATTTTAATTACATTTATTACATATATAAAGCATATAAATTGAAATCTACAATTTTACAACTGTTTTACAAAAAATAAAATGCAGATCCATATATATATAAGTCAATGTTTTGACAAATGAGAAGCAAAATCATATAAAGTTATCAGTTTATATATAACTAGCTAACCTCAGATGGTTGAGTTTTCATGAACATAAGTTTATTAATTGTAGCTTATGATTTGGACTTCAAAAAGATTTTCAGCGCAGCTTTTTGAAAAAAATCGTATGTCTTCGTGACAAGGATACAAAATTGACTTACAGCTGGAGCAGAAGGAAAAATGTATGGTTTTTTTTACACTTGTTATTTACATCGGTTAACAAAAATCGGTGTAATAGTGTACTATTTACACCGGTTTTCTTATAACCGGTGTAATATATAAACTATTTACACCAGTTATTGTTTAAACTGGTGTACTAAGTTTAAATTGTACACCAGTTATAATAAAACCTGTGTAAATAGTTCTCCTGTCACTAAATTCTTGTTTAATATAACGATAATGCCACGGCGTTTTTATAAATTCTCTTGTCACTAAATTCTTGTCTAAAAATGGAGGTTTAAATCCGCGATTTTGTAGTAGGGACAACCTGTTCATTGTTTATGCTAAATGTGACTGTCTTGTTTCTTACCCCTATTAAGGCATCACCTCTGGCAAGGAAAGGTCGACCAAAGATGAGATGTCCATGTCCAGCACAATGAAATCTACAGGTAATGTGAACTTGTCTATTCTCACCAACACATCTTCTACTATTCCTATAGGTTTCACCAATGATCTGTCTGCCAATTACAGTGTCACAGCCACAGGATGAATTCATCCACTTAGTCCCACATCAATAGCAATTGAGAGAGGCATGAGATTGATTCCAGCCCCCAGGTCACAGAATGCCTTGTCAAAGTATCTTGTACCAATCTTGCGTGGATGGTGCAACTGCTAGGGTTCTTTAATTTTGGCGGCAAATTATGCCCAATCCAAGCTTCACTATCCTATGTATGCATTGGTGGTGCCTAACACTGAGAATTTGCTCTTTATTCGATATGAGATCCTTGAGAAATTTCGCGTACTTTGGAAGTGCCGTTACCAAGTCGAGAAGAGGTAGGCTTACATTCACTTGTTTCACCACATTCAAGAAATGATCAAATTATGGCCCTCTCTTTGGTGGTGGTTTCACCCTTTCTAGAAATGGGGCATTAGGAGCGTATTTCGCGAAATTCTAAGGGCTTGGTGGTCATCTAATCTTCTTGGTCACCTCTTTGCCTTTATTATCTTTTACTTTCTCCTTCTCAGGTGCTACGACCTCATGTGCACAGTCTTTCTCAGGTTCGACCATATCATTATCTCCAACTTCATCAGTATCACCTCCTGTATTGGTAGTTCCTAGCAAGAGCTTTCCACTCCTCAAGGGAATAGCATTACACACCTCTTTACCCTTAGGATTTGGAACTGTGTCATCGGGAGTGCCCCGCTAGGCCTACGATGCACTGCATTGGCTAGCTGCCCCAACTGCATCTCAATATTTATTAGTGTGGCCTCATGATGCTTCATAGTTGTTTCCAAAAGACCAAATCTTTGTTCATTTTTATCTATCTTTTCCATAAGCCTATGGAACATGTCTTCTATGGAAGGTTTCTTTTGATCTGAAGCATTAGGCTGATGATCAAAGCCTGGAGGTGGTTGTGAAGATCTCCTTTGCTCACTACCTTGAAAATACTGGCCTCCTTGATTCTGATTTTGTTGTCCCCAATTACCTTGGCCTCCACCATACTGCCTATTACCTCCAGAATAGTTGCTAGAATATTGTGGCTTGTTATAATTGTTAACATACTGCAGCGACTCCGTAGTAATGGCGCACTCATCTGTGTGGTGCTCTCCCTTACATAAGCCATAAGACAGCACTGGAGCTTTTGCTTGTGTAGCCTTCAATGTTTGGACTTGTTTAGCCAAAGCTTCAAACTTAGCACTTAAAAACGTTTCTTCATCTAGGTCTAAGACACCTCTCTGCTTTCTACCATGTGTTTTTCGTGTCTCAAGAAAAAGGTATTCATCCTCAGCTATTTTGTCAAAGAGTTCGCTAACTTCTGGAACACTCTTGTCTTTCAAGGCACCATTTGCATAGGCCTTTACCATCATGGAAGATTCAGCTGTGAGTCCCTTAAAAAAGTGTTTAATTCCCTTTTTCCCCCAAGTCATGATTTGGACACTGTCTGATTAAGTTATTGTAACGTTCCCAAGCCTCTCTGAATGATTCTCCATCATGCTGTTGAAAGTTCATTATATCCTTCCGCATTTTCTTTAGTTTAGCTGGTGGAAAATACTTAGCTAAGAACTTCTTCTGCAATTCCTCAAAAGATGTTATAGCATTTGTGCCCCCAATGGATTTGAACCAATGCTTTGCTTTGCCTCTCAAGGACAATGGAAAAAGAATTCTGTGAATTTCACTCATTAGCACTCTTTGAAGTTTAAACGTACTGCATAGGCCTAAGAACCAATCAAGATGTTCATTAGGATCCTCATTATCTAAGCCTTGGAAAAATTGGCCCTGAGTGATCATAGATACTATCTAAGTAGGAATGTGGTAACTCTCTACATCAATATCTTGCTGATTAAACCCATTCTCAAAATTGATGGCATAGTGGTCACCAAATCTTGGTGGTCTAGCTCCGGATTTAGCCATTCTTTTCTCCCACTGTTGAATCCTCAAAGTCTTTGGGAATTCAAGATCTAATGAATGTTCTGGTTCTCCTGCATATCTAATCCTTGGCATACAACACACCACAAGTGATATCTGATAGAGAAACAAGAACGGAACAATAGTAAAAAGAGTTGTAAATGTAAACTAAAGAAAGAGAACAAAACAACAACACAAAAACAATTCAAGAATAAACAACACTTGGTAGTAGAGAAATACAACAACAGAGTAACGAAAATGTAAAATAAAGATAGAGGTAAACAAAACAGAAACAACACAAAATAAAGAAATCAAGAAACCGTGCCTTCCCTGGTAGCGGCACCAAAAAGTGATGGGTTTATTGCGTACCTCAACAACTTTACCTTAACACTACTGTAGTAGTGGTGAGAGGGATCGATCCACAAGGAAGGGAGTGGTTTCAAGAATTCAGTGATTTTGTCACAAAAACGAGTCACAAGAATAGCTGATAACAACACAATAAGAAAGGAACAACAAGAAACAACTACAAGTCCAGTAATTGAAATGAAATGTGATAACCAGTATGAGTTGGATGTCCTAGGGTTTTTTGTACCGGATGAATGCACATTAGACAAACAACGCAATGCAATTAACCCACGAGTTAAGCAAAGAGGAGACCTAAATGCCTGAGAGACTAGCTCACAACTAGCATGGCGACCGCGCTATGCTCTAGTGCCCCTAACATCACTCTTTCCCATAGCGAGGCCTAAGAGTTACGGGTGAAAACCACATTGTCCCAACTTCCCGATGTTAACAAATCTAACATGCAATTCCTAAGGTCTTCCCATGGCGAGGCCTGACCTATGTCCTGGAGTCTTCGCTAACACCAGAAAGTTTCTTCTCACTTCTTCCTAACAACTCAATTGAACTTCGATCGGCATGGCAACCACATCTCAGAACATGTTCAGGCAAAGCAAGTGAAAGACTCAACAATCATACTTTCAGTTCTTGTTTCAAGTAATTCTCACATATATTAGAGAATCTCACCTCAAGTTAGCATGGCGACCACAATTAAAGTTCAATTCAATCAATATAGTGCAAATTCATGGAACTTAACATAATTCAAGCATTGAAGCCAAGTATGATTCTAGTCTTTAGAAATTGTGTCAAATGCATAGCACAGCATCGTCTAGTTACACACTCATCGGGTTCAAACCCTAGAACATTATGTGATTAGCCACAGAACTCCATTCTCAATTCACGAACGTCAAATTGAAACTCAAAACAGTTCATTTTCATTGTATGGAAAAAATTTACCAATTGACTTGCTTCCTAGCTTCAAATTCACGAAAGAATTGTGAAATGCCTCTTTAATTGAGTGGAGAATTACAATGATCGGACCAAATCTTCGATCGGAATCGAGATCGGAGCTCAAATGTTAGAGAGAGAAAATTCTAGAGAGATAAAGTTAGAGAGAGAAAATTCCCGCTCACAAATTCTGGTAAACTCTAGAAAGTCCGAATCTCCAAAAGTCAAAAGTCCCTCTAAATGATGACAAATCCCTCTATATATAGAGGTCTAAACCTTATTCTACACGCTAATGTAAAATAAGTACAATATTGCAGAAATGCCACTGCAATATATCAATTATCCAAGAATCAGAACGTTCACTGCAGCTGTCCACACCTTTGAGCTATAGAGCTCCACGTCTTCATTGTCTCCAGCACGCCTCCGCGCCAGGAGCAACCACGCCATCCCGAACCGAACTGTGCCGAGGTGAGATTTCATGCAGGAGAACCAGAACATTCATTAGATCTTGAATTGTTTCCATGGCGATGCATCACCGTGAAATTTGTTTCCATGGGGATGCAATGTGGCGATGCATCGCCATGTAATTTCCCTTTCCAGCTCAACATTCCACTTCTGTGCAACATATGTATGCCTTCGCCTCTGAATTGGACTTTGTGGTAAACATAAGAGTTGTAGAACGTTCTCTTTGCTTACCATTGGTTTAAGAATCATCAATATTGGAGGTCTGTTGATGAAGATATTTGCATCCTACCAAGCTGTGGCAGTGAGCTCGACATTCAAAACCTGAAGCAGCAATCAAAAAGATGCTCTCATTTCTCAAACTTGTACACTGAATTGGAAGAATGTTAAAACATATGAATTGAATTACACTCAAATAGCTTTCCAAAACATTCAAGATCTTCTCATGCGGATTAGTATTAAGAAAGATACAGTATCCTCAATTAGATTGCTCCTAGACAGATAATGTGAAAAGGAAAACTCGTATGATGAGGAATAAGCCACAAACCAAGACCATTTTAATGAATAAATTGAGTACTCAAAGAAAATTGTTACACTTGGTTATGTAAAATTCCATCAAGATGTGACACTTTGACGAAAGAATGAATAAAAGCCCCATTGATCTTGAATTAATGTGAAAAAAGTGCATGACTAGAGTACAAGTGATTATCAAGAAGAAGATACACTTAGTTTGCTTAAATCTTATTAAGTTTCATTCAATACATAAGCTAGACTTGAACTATAAATACCTCACTGTACACTACCCACACAAGTATTATTAATGTTTTGAATGAAAACTAATAGTTACATAATTGTTATGAAGTATGTCGTGATTCCTTTGAATTTAAAAGGTTTGATGAATAAGGGCATAAAATCCATTAACTATAATAAAAGCACTTTAAAGTGATTTTCAATGTAGATGAAACTAGTTGGGTAGTTGGCCATTGTCACGTGTTGCAGCTTTAATTAATAATTCAAACTTGTCTCTGTCAAGGGAAAGGGCACTACTACAAAATGAGCCTATAGTAACACTTTGGAGGCAACACTTTTAAAAATATTGCAACTGAAGATAATTTTAGAAAAGTTGCTTCACTTTGAAATAATTGTTGCATTTGTAAGTTTAATGCAACACTTGTAAAGAAGTGATGCATTTATTATAGAAACATACAACACTTTTTATAGTGTTGCATTTATTAGGTATCTAAAGCAATATTTGTAGATTATGTGCAACACTTTATAAAATATTGCATTCAAGTCTAATTAGATGGAACACAAAGCTGTATTTTGGTAACATTAGAGAAGAAAAAAAAAGAACTCACATGTCATACTTAAAAGAAAAGTAAAAAATTTGAAAATTGAGTGCTAATTAAAAAATTTGTAATATAATTGGATTTAAAAAAAAAGTGCTAATTCAAACGTTTAATTCTTTAGTATGATTTCCTAATCATATAAATTATCATCTTTCTATTTTTTTTTAAAGACAAATTTTATTGCCAAATTTTATTTCTACAATTCTAAATACCCAAAATAGAAAAAAAAAAGAAAACAATATGTGTGTGTGTATCGAGCCTGAGAGATTAAGGCTCCGTTTAGACAAGCAATTTTTGGATTATATCATGAAATTTTTATTATTGGGATTTGTTATGAGAAAAGAATATTTTGAGAGTGTTTGGAATGAATAATTTTATTTTGTTGGGATTTGTATTGAAGATTTTTTTATTAATGGGAGTTTAAAATTTAAATTTGAATTAGTATTTTATTAGTTTATTTTGATGGGAAGTGTGTTAGGAAGAATTGTTTATTATTAAAATTTAAAATTCAAATTCAAATTCAACATTTTATTTATAAAAATTACTGTAGCAAAAATAATTACTGTAGCATTGTTTTGTGTTTTAAAAATTTTGATGAAAAAGTTGAACAAAACAAACACCTCATTTGCAATTGTGAAATAAATCACAAATTTTGCTTTATCCAAAGAGACCCTAAGTATCCAGGACTTAAAAAAAATCATTTCATCTTCTCTCTTCTCTCACTGCGTTGCGAACCAAACACACTCCCTAACACACACGAACAAAAAAAATCACTCACCAATCTCTTCTTTTTCATTCAAATCATCACAAATTTGCAAAAGAACAACATCACAATAGATTTAATCCATAGTTTAAGGAGGTTAATCCACGCAAATTTGAAGAGTTTATTCAAGAACCCTAGGTAATGTTTCCTATCCCTCTTTCAATTCTACGATCTCTTTTTAAATTATTTGTCTTCTGATGCTTTAATTTGCATCGTTGTGGGGACAAATTGCTATTAATTTCCTCAATTAGTCCAAGATGAATAAAATCGCCATAATCTTATGAACCCATATAAACACTCTGTTTAATTTTGTTTATATTTGATTTTGTATGTGTGGGTCTTTGTGTTTTGATGGTTGAAATTATTTTTTTGATGTGTGGTGTTGATGTTGATGAGAATAATTGGTACCAATTTTGACCAAATTCAATCGAACCGTAACAGCACAAAATGATGCTTTGCTGCTCATCCAATTTTTAGTTAAATTGATTAATGTTTTTTATATTAATGACAGAATGGTTCGCAGTTTGTGTGGGCCTTCAAGTTTGTAAAGATGGCAAATGGTTCGTAGTTAACCACCCGCCAGATGCACTTCTGGTCCATGTTGGTGATCAGATTAAGGTGAAATTTTCATGGCCATACCTTCAAGTAGTAATCTGTAAGGATCTACATAACCAGGTTACGTATAAATATTCATGGATACAGGTTGCACGACCTCCAAGCCTAGTGGTCGAGATTTGGGGAACGCATATGATGGTGTGTGTTAAAAAAATGCTTGCATGATAGTTGAAATACATGTAAATATTTAAACATTGCAGTTGCATATATTTGTGAAATATAGGGATCTTTCAATGGCAATTGAAAAGTATTTGGGATACCATTTGGTGTTTTTGTAGCCTGATCAGTTCTATATATACTTCTCAATTTCCATCAAAAGCAACAGTACCACAATGAAATACTGCATAAAAAACATAAGAATTTTAACCTTTTACAGTTGTCTGAAGCTATGATTTATATTAAACTAAAATAGTAAGAACATGACTGTCCACACAAAAATGGAGGAACTTTTTGCAAACTTTTATTGTTTCATTGGTTCTTTGTTTTTTAAAGATACTTAGAAATGGAAAATACAAGAGTGTTCTTCATAGGAAACAACACGCATGTCATGGGCTGTTTTCGGTACACCTCCAGATAAAGCAACGATAGGTCCGCTTTCAGAGCTTCTAAATGACAAAAATCAAGCCAAGTATTCAACCAAAACATTTGTTGAATTTCAGCACGAAAAATTTAATAAGCTACCACAATAAGCAATTGGTGTAGCTTGGATGTTTGAAGTGTCGCCATTGCAAATTACTGCAGCATGGATTCTTTCCATTAATATGAATTTTTGTTTTTCCAGAAGTGAAGTTCATATCTTTTATGTATTCTGGATGCCGTCTACTGGTTTCAAGATTATCTTGAAGTCTCATGAACTGGCCATGATCAGACGGTAATATATATCTAAGAAATGCCATTTTCCTTAATTTCTTTCTTTCTTTTTTTTTTCTTTTTGGGATCTATGTTATGACATTCTTTAATTCTACATAGTAATTTAAAATTATTTTTTAGAAAGAAATAAATGTTTATATACTTAAATGTAATCAGATTATCAGAATTTTCTTCCCCTTTTCAAAAAGGCTCGCCTGAAGGAAGATTCTTGGTCATGAATTGTACATGGAAAAGGTTAAGGTATGACATTGATATACCACCACCTGTCACTATAGTTATTTGTTTCTTTCTTATTATGATTTGTTGCTTAGTGAAAAATTTCTCAGATCAATTTTTTGCCTAGTTTAATTATAGAGAATGATAAATCCACTCTAAGAATCTACAATCATAGTGGTAAGCACGTGGAATAAGTGACATTTTCTTATACATTTCCTTTTTTTGGCTCTAAGAATGGCATCCTTATGAAAAACAATATATGTTAAATTATTATGTATTTATTTAGGTGGTCTAGAACTAATAGTTGCAAACTAAACATGCATTTTACCCATTCTTCTTGAACCACATGAGTTTTAATGTACTGATTCTGCATGTTGTGGTCATTTTAATTCATGATTGAAGTAAATTTAAAGATATATCAAAATTTCAAGTACGTGGCAGGTTTGTGAAACAAAAAATTGTTTGGGGTAATTTGGTTTAAAAAAAATCTTCCTTGACAGACTTTCAATTTCAATCAATTTATAGTCCTTTGCTCTAATTTTTTGTGCCATTCACCATAGGTGTCTTGACAATTCTTTGTTAAAAATTTTTCATTTTTGATATTTTTCATTCAATTTTTCTGCCTTGTTGGAATCAAATAAAGTGTTTGCATGTTGTCAATGATAAAATAGGAGTGACTTCTTTTTCGAATATCATTACCGCATTTTTCTCCTGTTTGATTTTGGTGAGTTGTTCTTTTTCAAATATCATTGTTGCACGTTTCTCTTGTCTAATTTTGGTGAGTTGTTTTATGTCTATTGTCAAGATGGAGTAGCTATCTATGAGATGATATTGGAGCATTGCTCCACCTTTATTTTTCATTCGCATTAGTTCTTTCATTTAACTTCATCAACATGCTCAATCTAACATCAATTTAACATATTTTTGCATTAATTGATTAATGATGGTTTATTTTGTAAGGGTCCTAGAGCCATAGAAATGAACCAGAGCGATATTAATATTTAATGATTGTCTATTGATGGTGAAAATGCATGAACCAGAGCCAGGTAGGTGACTTAATAGGTGAGAAAAGAAAGCTGAAAATACCTACTAGGATCTATCCCATGTAACATTACCTTCACTTTTTCTTGAACAAAATTCTTGTTGGGATCAATACACTTTGACTTATTTTTGGTTTGTTTCATTTGAAACAAAATTGATGCCACCATGCTTTCTTGTATTTTTTATGAATAGCAGGTTATATGTTTCTTAATGTGCCAATCTTAAGGAAAACTCAATGAATTGGAATCATTTGGATTACAGATGTATGCACATGTCAACGAAAAATTGATGTGGGAGTGTCGTAGCTCGTCAATTCATCCTAATTTCACTGAATATAGTAGCAGTGAGCTAGGTTTCGTTCCGTAGGGAAATAGTCGATTCAAGAAGTTTGATATGCTCAATTATGTCACCAAAATATAACAAGAGTAAAAGAACACTGATTACAAAAATTAACAAGAAGTAAACTGGTTTGACTCCGCACAATTACGAATTTAAATGAACACACAAGTAAGACTCAGAAAATTAAAAACAAAGTTCTCAAGGAAATAAAGCTGATAATCTAGGCTACTTCCGGGTGAATGCAAATTCTCATACATGCAGTATTACTAACATACAAGCATAGCAGATGAGGAAAATCACAATTGGAAACAGAAATAGTAGTTAGCATGGTCACTACACTACAATTTTAGTCTCCCGACACCATCCTATCCTCTGGTCGGGCCTAAGGATGGTGAAGTGTGAATAAGCTGTCTCAATTGCCCACTCAAATTACTCAGGCATGAACACCTAGAATCTCCCATGGTGAGGCCCGATCCTAGCATGTAAATTCATCATTTGAGTATGAGAATCTCTTATCACCTTGTTCTTAGGATGATACAGACTCAAAGGTTCCTATGACGAGGTCTAGCCTTAAGATCTGTGCAAATTCAAACAGGTTTAAGAACTCAAGCATTCTCAGGTTCTTATTCATGATTTTCATCCAAATCTTACAAAAGAAGACTAAATTCAGCATGATGACCGCAATCGAATCTCATTTCATCAAATTCAGATCAAAAGCATGTAATCAACAAGTTTTACAAATTCATAGCTGAGAATTTCCATTTCTTATAATAGATCGTTAGTTCTACTGCACAATTACAATTTCAACCTAGCATTCACCCTCAGTATCCTAGATTATCATACAATTAGCCACGAATCTCCATTTCAGCTTTACAATCAACAAATTGGAAGATTAAACAGTTCATAATCATTAATTGGAAGAGTTTACCAATTAAGAGTCTTAAAAGCTTCCAAATGCCGAGAGTATTGTGGATTGTCTTCTCAAATGCAAGGAGATTTACAATAATCCTAACAAATCTTTGATCGGAATCCAAAATGAAGCAACAAACTTAGAGAGAGAAACTAGAGAGAGAAAGTGGATTTCAAGAACACTTCCCGCTCTTCAAAATCAAAAGTCGGTTACAATACGGAAAATGTGAGTAGAAAAAATTATTTCTCTTACATGTTAGCTACCTTCCCTATATATAGAGTTGGGAAAACGTAACTAATACGCAACGTAAAATGTATCAAATATTACAAAAGTGTCCTTAAGGGAAGGAACTAAAAATCAGCCAAAAATGTCAAAAAATTCCAAGTTTGAAAAAGTATTCATCACTCCAGCGCCTTTGGTGTTAATTTCCAACGCCTTCATCAACCTCAGCCACGAGCCACACGCCTTCAAGCTTAAGTTGTCGCGCCTTCGTTGCCTCTGACTGCCGAGTGAAGAAATCAGAATTGAACCACGCCTTCAAGTCGCAACTGATCACGCCTTCAGCAACTCAGCGAGCCTTCAAGAATCCAGCGTTTTGAAATTCACGCCTTTCCGCCAAAGTAAACCGCGCCTTCATCTGTCTGAAATTTCAGAGAATCAGAAGTTAAACACTTAGCCATTTTTTTAAGAAACTCAAACACAAAGTACTTCATGGCAGAAACTTCCCACCAATATTTGATCATGATGCACTGTGAATTAAGGAAAACTTAAACTATGAAAGTTGTAACACTTTTCTTAGCTATCCATAGCCATCAAAAGCACCCAATTTGGAGCTAAAACGAGAAAGTTATGACAAAACTACTAAAGTGTGACAAAGCTTAAAACCCATGAAACACTTATCAACACTTTGCCATTTTTTCCACAACCCTCCTAACAATTAGCCTACGACATGTCGTAGGCTAAAAGTTGTTGTTCCAGAATTGTCGTAGGCCAAATTTCCATCTCCACATTTTTTCCCACGACATGTCGTGGGCAAAAAACAACTCCTTCAAGAATGGCCTACGACATGTCGTAGGCCATTTTTTGTCTTCTTGAGTTTGGCCTACGACATGTCGTAGGCCAATTCTCTTCTTGTTCTCGGCTGCCCAGCTCTTTCTATACCAAGTTGTGTGCCTTGGTTTGTGAAGTTCATTGTGCAACATGAGTGGTGTGCCAAGGTGCAAATGTGTGGCATGAGTTTCATGGCAAAGTTATGGCAAGACTAATGCCTAAGTGTTGTGCATAAGTGTTGTCAAGTTGGCAAGGCTTGGCAAGATTGATTGGCAAGGCTTGGCAAGTTCTTGGCAAGGTCATGGAACAATGGTTTTGGCACATTGGTTTGGCACAATGGTTGGCCGAATTGGTAAAAAATGTTGGCAAAGTATCCATTCCAACACAACACCCTACGTTCATGCCAAATAAGTGTGTCTTAGCCTCTGATTCAGACTTGGTGGTGAACTTAAAGGTTCTAGATCTTCCTCTTAGCTTTCCAATGGTGCACGAAACAACACCATTGGATGCCTAAAACTCAAGTTATCATCAAAACACCAAACTGTGGCAGGCAGATAAAACCCTAAAACCCTAATGAATGGTATTCCGAAAAGTAACTCATATTTCAGTCTTGCACACACAATTAGAAAATAGTTAAAACATAAGAAATGTAGTGCATTCAAAGAGCTTTTCAGAACACCAAAGAACTCACCAATTGGATTAATATCAAGAGAGTTATGCCCAGATGAATTTCACCAACCAAATCTGCCAAAACCCTAAATTTAGCTTACCAATTTCGGTTTCATCTATTTCCTAATTGTTTTGACCTCTCAACCTTACCAATTAACATCAAGCACACAATTGCCTAAGTTCATCATCATTTTTGGTCTCGTTTAACCATTTTAGTACAACCAATTGCCAACCACATAAATGCACCACAACAAACAAATCATTGCACTTACTTATGAAAAACAAGTCAAAAGCCAAGTGGATTAAGCCATTTAAGTTGGTATGAAACCGACTTATCAAATTCCCCCACACTTGAACTCTTGCTTGCCCTCAAGCAAAGATACACACAATTTGACCCTCTTCATCACCCGTATGCAAACACTTTGTTCAATCATCCACACTGACCACATCCAAATTCATCAAAACGTTTTTTCACACACAACTTTATACTTTGATAGTTCATGGTGCTAGCTCTCAGATTTCAATACAAATTATCAACTAAGGCACAATGAATAAAGACCAAAATGTCATGCGTGTAAGTGTGTGCTGAGGAACATGCACTTCATCTATTCCTTCGTTATACACCCTCTAGCTGGTCTCACATACCGTTCAACACATGCCAATCTCTTTGACCACTCTTATGAACATGCAATCACAAGATCAATGGTACCTATGCGTACATTGGTACTCTATGGGACATTGCCCTTATTCTGCACATTAGTGCTGCACATTGGTGCACATATTGATGACTGAAATAATGCCTGGGTTTTATGGCTTTTTTCTCCAAATTTGATTGCCAGGTTCTTATGGCTTTTTCCTTCCCAGTTTGCCAATATGGCTTTTTCTCCCATATCATTTCTTGTGCAAGCACATGTTTATAAGAATCCCAAATTAACTAAACATGCACGAATTCTGGAGACACTAGATAAATGCATAACAAACGGAAACGAATTCATACACATTACCTCCCATGTCAGTTGAGTTTTGCATGGCATATCTATCTTACCTTAACATCGGGCCTTAGTCAGAAAAATATACCAATTTCTTCAAACTTAGTACCAAGAACAACAATTTTCATATGCAAGATTCAAAACAAGTATAGTGATGAACTTGGAATAAGCCAAAGTGAACTAAGAACACAGTTTCACATATAGGGTGATAACTCATTTTCTCAATTTGATCTTTCTTATTCACTCTCTTTTTGTATTCTTCTTCCTCTTATCAAGATTATAGGTTCAAAACATTACCAAATCGTTTTCTTCTCACCAACTCACATCATAATTCAAACCCTTGCACACAACACTACGCACTTTAATTTCATTGATTCAAAATGTTGCACACAATCAAACCCGAGAGACATAATACATTAAAACCCTTACAAGTAGCAAACTACATACTGCTTTCTAATCACTCAACAATACGATAAGAAAAACTCCACACTAAGCTCTTAACGTTTCCTTCTCCATGGCATTAGCAAATCATCATAGCAACAATCTTCAAAGAGACACTTCAAATTGTAGCAAGGCACCACTTCACAAGATTCATCAAAGTAGAACAATTCCACTCTTCAACTTCACAAAACTCTTCACTTCAAGAAACTTCACATAATCTTCAACTCAGCATATCTCAATCAACATGAAAGCCCAGAAATCTTCAAAATTACTCCCAACATCAAATCCCCTTTTTCACAATATAAAACACCCGCATGCATAAAAAAAAAAATTCAATCAACACAATCAACCCACAAAGTATCAGACAACATAGCAACCACAACACACATCACACAAAATTCCACCCCTCCCCCACACGTAAATTAAACATTGTCCTCAATGTTATAAGCTAAGAGGGAGGAAGGACTCCCTGAGAGGACGATGATGGAGCTGAGGAAGAAGGAGATCCAAACGCAACTGGTGTGGAAAGAGATTGTCCATCCAAAGAGGTCGTAGCAAATGAAAACACACCAATTGACTTTGGCACATAATGAAAAGGGCCATGCACAGGTCCTTGAAGAGGTTGGCCTGATGCTATCAATGGAAACCTTGCAGCGGGTGCAAACTCTGGATTTGGTATGAATGTAGGAGTATATGAGACATAGCAGGTATACGACCAAATGTGGGTAACGGATATAAAGAAGGGCTTGCTGTCACTCCAGGTGGAAGCTCGTGCACGGTACCACTAACCATATCACATAACAGATTTGGGATTCGGTACCCTGCTAACTGTGCCGAAGTTGGAGTTGGCTTCGGGGGTCCTGCATCTGAATGGTAATAAACCGTCATCTTGTTACACCTATCGAGCTCTCGCTGCATGCACACTTGCCTATGATATAACACTTCAAATTGCTGCTAAGCCACCGTGGATAAATCATCAAATCTATGCTCTATGTGTTCCGCTTGTGATGTCCACTCCTGCTGCATATTATCAAAACCTTCATGCATTCGTTCCATCCTTTCATCTATGTTTCTCACACCATCCTGCAGCCGTTCCATCCTATCCTCTATGCTTGAAAAGCGATTTTCAACTGAGAGCTGGAAACCCTGAATTACTCCATGAAGAGATTCAAAATCAAAAGAATGCTGCCGTTGGCCTGCTTCATAAGTTGGATTTTCACTCTCCACCCGAGATGCCTCTGCACTTGAAATCCTCGCTTGCTCCAATTCCTTGTCCTGTGTCAAGTATTTTAAGTAGAGTTGTTTAGGAATGGGAGACTGCATCCTCTACCAAGCACCAAGCTAATCATCCACACCTTGTGCCACACAAAGCTCCTGAATTAGTAAAGGAAAATACAGTGCTTTACTGTTCTGGGCAGTTCCATCTTTGATGCTCGCAAGGATGATTCGTCCCACGTCGATCTTGCGCTTCCTTCGGATTGCAGAAATTAAGAACAATCGGTTCCGAATCACCTCAGTTCTTTGTGAACTTGGCATGAGGCGAGACAACACAAATAACAACCATATTTTCACGTCACTCTTCAAGTATTCATTCCGAATATGCTTATGCTCACTCTTTGAATTAAACTCCCAAACTGCCCCAGGATGTGCCAACTCTTTTATCAAAGCTTCATCCAGTGCCTCATTGGTTGGAAATTTGATCGGATCATCAGGATAATCAGCTGTGTCCAAATGTGCGTTGATAATCTCGCTCGTGATTTGAACCCAAATGCCTCTCACATAGACAGCTCCATCCCTCGGAGACCCTGCATTTGCGTAGTATTCCCGAGCAATGCTCACATTGCAAAACTCAGGGGCAACCGTAAGCTTCTCATGGAATTTGTAAAATTTTATCAACTTCTTAAACGGCCCTTTCTCCACACTGAACCCACGTTCAATGTGTATATATTTCATATTGAACCCTTGTTCCCAACGTCTCATGGCATCCTCATCAACGAACAGAGCAACCTCAGGGACTCCTTTCCGTTTCTTAGGTGTCGGAGCTGGCATCGCATATTGCGGAGGTTCCTCAAACATTTGCATATCATCCGGAAAATACTCTGGGTCAGAATCAGTTTCATCGAGTGCTTGAGCTTTTCCTTTTCCCTTCTTTGAAGTCGTGGCTCTTTTTGAATTTGAATCTTTCTTTGGTGCCATTTCTGTTAAGAAAAGTTCAGCTTGTCACATAATACTCAAAGCAAAACAATTACAATAAGAACATTACTAAACACATGCATCTTCTTATATAAACACATTCTCAAAAACTGAAAACCAGCATTATAAGATTGTAAAAATCATCTAAGAAGCAAGCAGAATTAGTTCACACATAAAACATCAAAGTTGTAGTGCACTCTTTAATCAAAATTTGAGGACAAGGATCATCCCATTTGAACACATTGTCCCAAAAATGTCCAGATTCAGCATTTTATCAGATCATAGTTCATAACGTAAGCACACATTGTTCTCAAAATTAGATCATGCGCCAAGCAGAATTATCAAAAGTGCCCAACATAAAAACTATAGCCCGTCCTCTTAGCTAAATTTCACCACTGGAACCAACATATTTGGACAATCCATTTGCAAGTTATACCCAAAATACCGAGACTTGGCAAACCTGGCAGATTCAAAATCTCACATTCCTGATTTCACATGTACTTCACATTCTAAGACTTTTTTGTCTAAGTTCTAGCCACAATTAGCAAAAATGTACAACATAAACATTGAAGACCATCATGTTAGCTAAAGGATGCAACTGGAATCTCCTCATTTCATCATTCCTAACTCAAGTTATGCTTGAAAAACAGAATCGTGGCAAAGCTGGAGTAATCAAAAATCTAATTTTGTGATCATGCTTCCCCACACTTAACATGCATTTGTCATTTGGCTATCAACATCATGTTTTCCATATTTTCAAAATCATGCCTTCACTTTCATTACTTTAACATTTCACTTGAACAACAAAGATTCACACAGCTTAAAGGAGGATTTGAAACATACCTTGATAGGAAGCTAGAGTCAACTTTTTGAAGGAAATGAAGATTGCAAGATGATGAATACAGCACAAGCTTCCATAAATGATACTTAGCTCAACAAGAATGGCTTTGTTCTCTCTTGGCCTTACATATTATACAAATGGTAGATGGCCTTTATAGAGCAAGACCAACAATGAAACCCACCAAGACGTAAAGTGAAGACAACTTGCCACTCCTAGACAAACAATGCACTTCGGTCATGTGAATCATCAACATTAACATTCCCCACCAAACACTACAAACAAGCAAGTCATTCAAAATGTGGGACCCCATTGATAATCCAAGTCATGTGAACTTCTCAGCTTTTACCAATCCTTATGCCATTCACTCCTCACAAGACTACAACATCAACATTATTGCATGCACTCAATTCGGTCAACTCACCTTGCACAACATGAATACAAGACAAGTCTAAAGCATTCATATCATTCAAAGCAACAACCCCATCACCTAAAAGCTTCACGACTTAAATGGAACCATTTTACTTTAATGCTTGCAACTATTTCTTCTGCCGAACGCTTCTCAATCATGCTCTCAAATTGTCAGCTTTTCAGAAAATTAACTTCATGATCAGATATAATCAGAATTGCAGATATCCTTATCATCAATGCAAGTGTGTGAAATTGAAATCGAAAACCATGAATCAAAAATTGTAACAATCACACAAAAATATTTACACAAACAACTCATAAAAAATTCACACTAAAACTAGCACACAATCCTTTTTACTTTAATACTAAACACACAAACGCAACACAATATTCAAACCTTACAAGAGCCAAATGTAACATGCTAAACATAATAACAAAATACTACACTATAATACTATACTCAACTCCATTATGGCAAACAATCCCCTTAACATATAATCAAGGTAACCATACATGTTCAACCCACAACCATAATCTAGACACATGGCGAAGCCTCCCCCCACACTTGACTAAGACACGGTCCGCGTGATAAAACAAGAACAATCAAGAACAAAAGAACCTGGCCTTCCACGTTTCACAAACCACGAGACAATCTTGCAATTCTTTCTTCCTCTTATAACACAGGCCATTGAGGAGGTCCCAAAAGTCCTTCAGGATTTTGAGGATTAGCATTTGACGTGATATCAACTCCCTTGCTACGAGCCATGGCTGTTATCAGAGCTGGAAAATACATCGGTGCAAACTCACTTCTTTGTGCCCGCCTGATAAACTCTAAGATCAATTTCCCAACATCAATAGAGAAATCATGTAAAATAGCATAAATCAACAGTACTCGTTCCCTAGAAGCCATATTGGTACGGTTAGTAGGAAGAATCCTGGAATTGATAAACATTAACCATATTTTGGCCTCGGCTGTGAGTTCACTAGTAGACACATATAAAGCCTCTTGTCGATCATTCCTCACCCATGTAGCACCAGGTAAAGTTACTGAAGCCAACAAATAATCGGTATTCTCAGCTCTCAACAACCTACCATATGTGTTACGAGAAAAGTCATCAAGAAGATAAAGCTTATTAATACTATGGCGGGTGACCCTCAAATACTTCCCTCTCACGAACACTGAATGAACACCACTAGCTCGGGAATTAGCATAAAATTCCCTAACTATTTCCATATTCACCACAATTGAGGCTCTAGCAAAATGAGACCACGACTGTCTGAAGATCACATCCTCAAATCTCCTACAAGGATCCTGAAATGGCCACTCAATCCTAACTGATCTATTAGTAAAGCCATGATACAAGCTTTCAGCAGAAGCATTAAAAAAATGTGGACAAGTAGCTGGCTCAAAATCAATTACCATCTCCTCATCAGTTGAAGAAGATGAAGAAGGAGAAGATGTGGTTCCAGAATCTTCACTAAAGATAGCATATTCAAAAGGGTTCTGGTGGGGAGAATAGAAATCCATGCTTTGAAAATGAAAAATAACTAGCAAGGGAAGCACTATAGAGAGAAGAGGAATGAACATGCAAAACGAAGATGTGCAATTTATCTGTATGACACCCTCACTATCCAACAAACACATGTGAATGACAGGTCATAGCTTGATGTCCTTTCTTCTCAATAATTGAAACCACCCAAACCAATAATACAGGTACGGTCACGGATTAATCAATCATGCATGAATGAACAACAATTCTTACCATCAGAGCTGGTATCTTAGATATAAATAATGTAGATTCATAGTACCTCACATGGATGGAAAAGTGAAATTGTACTCCCTGCTTCTATCAATAATGCCCAACATCCTTCTGAGATTCTACAAAAAATATACCCAAGTGATGTTATGAGATTGTGCCATAAAGTGCTACCCAATACTATTCAAACTAGGATTAACAAAGAAAAGAAATAACAACAATTAAGACAAAGGAAGAAAATCAGGGTCCCAGGAGCGCTTGGTTTAAAGTCACAGCCCGACCGTGCATCATAGCTCAATTTGAGATGATAGGATCGTCTAGGTATAGCTCATGTGGATCTCGTGCCACATTAGTGCTATCCTTGTCCTGAGAAGTTAAGTACTGCTTGAGACGATGGCCATTCACTTTCCACACACTGCCATTCCTGTGATTCTTGATTTCAATTGTCCCATAAGGTTTCATATCAACCACTCTAAAAGGACCACTCCACCTTGATTTCAATTTTCCAGGAAACAATCGAAGTTTAGAGTTATAAAGCAACACCAATTGTCCTGGAACAAAAATCTTGGAATGAAGCTTTGCATCATGGATTCTTTTAGTCCTTTCCTTGTACAACTTGGCACTCATGTAAGCATTGAATCTGAATTCATCCAGTTCATTCAACTCCAACATTCTTTTTGATTGAGCCTCAGACAGGTTCATGTTCAAGGTTTGAATAGCCCAATACGCCTTATGTTCAAGTTCCACTGGCAAGTGACATTCCTTACCAAAAACCAATCGAAAAGGAGAAGCTCCAATTGGGGTTTTGTAAGCTATTCTGTATGCCCACAATGCATCATCTAGCTTCAAAGACCAATCCTTCCTGCCTGGATTTACCACTTTTTCAAGAACTCTCTTGATCTCCCGATTGGAAATTTCAGCTTGACCAGAAGTTTGTGGATGGTAAGCTGTTGAAACTTTGTGAGTAACACCATATTTAGCCAACAAAGATTCAAAGAGCTTGTTACAGAAATGAGTCCCTCCATCACTTATTATAGCCCTGGACGCTCCAAACCTGTTAAAGATGTATTTTTTCAAGAAAGCAGTTACACTTTTGGCATAGTTATGAGCTAAAGCCACCGCTTCCACCCATTTAGAAACCTAATCCACTGCCACCAGAATGTACTCCATACCTCTTGATTTAGGGAAAGGCCCCATGAAGTCAATCCCCCAGACATAAAAAATTTCTACTTCCAAGATGTTGTTCAAGGGCATCTCATTTCTGGAAGAGATGTTGCCAGTTCGTTGACATCGATCACATTTTCCAACCCAAATTCTGGCATCCATGAAGATATGTGGCAAATAGAACCCATATTGCAAGATTTTGAACCCTGTCCTAGTTGATCCAAAATGACCACCACAAGGTCCTTCATGGCATGCCTTTAACATGTCCTCTTCTTCTTCCTTGACACACATTCTTATTACTTGATCACTGCAGATTTTATATAAAGAATTGTCTTCCCAGAAGTAGTATTTAGCATCACTTCTCAATCTTTTCTTCTGATCACTGGAATAATAAGATGGAATCTGGCCAGCAACAACAAAATTCGCAATCTCAGCGTACCAAGGCAGTGTTTGTTCACCCACTTTGAACACCTGCTCGTCAGGGAAGAGTTCCTTAACCGAAATGTCAGGTGAATCTTGCTCTTGAGATTCCAATCTTGACAAGTGATCTGCCACAACATTTTCTGAGCCTTTCCTATCTTTAATCTCCACATCAAATTCCTGGAGCAACAAAACCCATCTGATCAAACGTGGTTTTGCCTCTTTCTTTGCAAGCAGATACTTCAATACGGCATGGTCCGTATGAACAATGACCTTTGATCTCAAAAGGTAAGCACGGAATTTATCAACTGCGAAGACCACCGCTAGCATTTCCTTTTCAGTAGTTGTATAATTCATTTGGGCGTCATTCATTAGCCTGCTAGCATAATAGATATTGTGAAACACTTTGTCTTTTCTCTGGCCTAAGATAGCTCCTAAGGCATAATCACTGGCATCGCACATAATTTCAAAGGGTTCACCCCAATGGGGAGTGACTATCACGGGGGCTTCCACCAATTTCATTTTCAAAGTTTCAAATGCCTCAACACATTCTGTTCCAAACTCAAACTTAACATCTTTTTCTAGGAGGCCGCACAAGGGTCTGGCTATCTTTGAAAAATCCTTAATAAACCTTCTATAAAACCCAGCATGTCCGAGAAAGCTTCTGATACCCTTAACATTGGTAGGTGGAGGAAGTTTTGCAATGACATCTATCTTAGCTCGATCTACCTCCATCCCAGCATGAGAAATTTTATGGCCTAACACAATTCCTTCTTGAACCATGAATTGACATTTTTCCCAATTCAACACAAGGTTCGTTTCTTCACACCTCTTCAAAACCTTTGCCAAGTTCTCCAAACAACCGACGAATGTCATACCAAAAACAGAAAAATCATCCATGAATATTTCAATTATTGATTCCACAATGTCATGGAATATCTTTTATAAGCAAAGACCAAATGGCATCCTGGACCTCTGAAAGGTAGCTGGTGCGTTGCAAAGACCAAATGACATTCTTTTATAGGCAAATGTGCCAAAAGGACAAGTGAAAGTTGTCTTATCCTGGTCCTTGGGATCAATTGCAATCTGATTGTACCCGGAATATCCATCCAGAAAACAATAGAAAAGGTAGCCAGCAATTCTATCCAACAATTGTTCCAAGAATGGAAGAGGGAAATGGTCTTTTCTAGTTGCCTTATTGAGCTTCCTGTAATCCATGCAAACTCGCCAAGCATTCACCACTCTTGTTGCCAGAAGTTCATTAGCCTCATTCTTTATAACCGTCACCCCTCCCTTTTTAGGGACGCACTGGACTGGACTAATCCACTCGCTGTCTGAAATTGGAAAAATCATCCCAAAGTCAAGCAATTTGATAACCTCTTTCTTCACAACTTCCATCATCTGGGGATTTAATCTTCTCTGTCTATCCCGTACTGGCACAGCATTTTCCTCAAGCAAAATCTTGTGCATACATAAACCTGGACTTATGCCTTTTATATCAGCTATTGTCTATCCAACAGCCAACTTGTGTTTCCTCAAAACTTCCAAAAGCTTTTCCTCTTGCCAACCTTCAAGCTTTGAAGATATAACAACTGGCAATGTCTCATTTTCTCCCAATAAAGCATATTTGAGATAAGGTGGAAGTGGTTTCAATTCCATCTTTGGTGCCACCACAATGGAAGGTAAAAGCTTTTCATTCCTGCACAAATTCTCACAAGTCCTCACCTCAGTGGGAGTAAAATTTTCGTTAGCCAAAACAGCAGGTTCATGATCATGTTCCCCTACAGTTTCATGCATTTTAACTTCCACAACATCATTTTGCAATTCACAAATTGACTCTTCCAAATAACAACATTCAATGAAATCTTCAATTTCAGAGAGAATTTTCTTATCCTCATCATCTAAATCAAGTTCATCAAAATTATCCTCAGAAACACTTAACTCATCAACAATAGAAAAATCATGCATGTTGTTCAAATTATTCAAAGAAGAACATGTTATGGCTTTGATAGCAAAACAAGACTCCATATTTAGAGGTTGCTTCATAGCATAGTTTACATCAAAAACCACTTCCTCATTGTTAATCCTAAACGTGACTATCTTGTTTTTCACACCAATCAAAGCATCACCAGTGGCTAGAAAAGGTCTACCAAAAATGAGAGGAACCTCAGGGTCCTCTTCCATATCAAGTATAATGAAATCAACAGGCAAGGTAAATTTATCAATACTTACCAACACATCCTCCACAAAGCCTGTAGGAGTCACCAAGGATCTATCTGCCAACTGTAGTGTCACTGCAACTCGTCGAATCCTTCCACTCAAACCCACGTTTATTGCAATGGATAATGGCATCAAGTTGATTCCAGCTCCAAGGTCACAGAGGGCCTTAGCAAAATATTTGGTTCCAATCTTACAAGGTATGGTACAGCTTCCTGAATCCTTCAGCTTTGGAGGTAATTTTTGAACCATCCATGCTTGACTGCACTCTGGTAGCATCATTGGAACTTCACATCTCAAGATTTACTCCTTGTTTGAAATGAGATTCTTTAAATATTTAGCATATTTAGGCATGGCTGTAACCAAATCCAACAAAGGAACAATGACATTCACTTGTTTGATCATATCCAAGAAACGATTGAATTGAGGCCCCTTCTTAGGTGGAGGTTTCTTCCTCTCTGGAAATGGAGCTTTTGGAGCATAATCTGGGAAGTTATAAGGATTGGAATTTTTGGTGATTTCATTTCCCACCCTTGCTGGTATTTCCTTCTTCTCAGACTTATTTTCTTCTTGCTCACCATTCTTCTCAAGTTCCACATCTATTTCAACTTCATCTTTTTGGTCCTCTTCTACATCATCACTCTTGTCTTCTACATGTTTGCTTCCAGGCAACAATTTTCCACTCCTCAAAGTAATAGCATTGCATGCTTCTCTCCCATTGGGATTTGGTACTGTGTCACTAGGAAGAGCTCCATTTGGCCTCTGGTGTACAGCATTAGCAAGCTGACCAAGTTGCATCTCGATATTCTTCAAAGTGGCTTCGTGATGCTTCACAGTGGACTCCAAACCTCCAAATCTCTGTTCGTTCTTATCCATCTTTTTCATCAACTTTTGAAACATATCTTCAACATTTGGCTTCTTTTGTTCTGATGTGCTAGCCTGATTATCAAAACCAGGAGGTGGTTGATTCATTGCTCTCCTTGAGTCATTACCTTGATAGTAATTTCCTCCTTGGTTCTGCTGTTGATTCCAGTTGCCTTGGTTTCCACCATATTGTCTGTTACCTCCATTATAATTGCTCCCAGAATAGTTCCCACCATATTGGGGGTTGTTACTGTAAT
Organism: Ophiorrhiza pumila; assembly: GCA_016586305.1. NCBI lineage: Eukaryota > Viridiplantae > Streptophyta > Magnoliopsida > Gentianales > Rubiaceae > Ophiorrhiza > Ophiorrhiza pumila. Next base: position 11,334,214 of record BLIW01000008.1, on the reverse strand, counting down.
TGTTCACGTACTGAATGGATTCAGTAGTGATTGCACATTCATCTGTGTAGTGTTCTCCCTTGCATAGTCCACATGAAAGTACTGGGGCTTTGGTTTGAGTCGCCTTTAAAGTCTGCACCTGCTTGGCCAATGCTTCAAACTTAGCACTAAGTGAAGTCTCCTCATCTATATCAAGAACTCCTCTCTGTCTCCTGACATGTGGTTTTCTAGTCTCTAGGAAAATGTATTCATCCTCAGCTATCTGGTTAAAGAGTTCACGCACTTCAATCACAGATTTGTCTTTAAGTGCTCCATTAGCAAAAGCTTTAACCATTAAAAATGATTCAGGAGTTAGGCCTTTGAAGAAAGTATTTAGCTCCCTAATTTCGCCCAAGTCATGATTGGGGCATTGCCTAATCAAATCATTGAATCTCTCCCAAGCTTCCCTAAATGACTCACTGTCTTGTTGTTGGAAGTTCATAATTTCCAACCTTCTCTTTTCAAGCTTAGCTGGAGGGAAGTACTTAGACAAGAACCTTTTCTGTAGATCATCAAATGACATTCCAGCATTTGCTCCCCCAATACTCTTGAACCAATGTTTAGCCTTTCCACGCAGAGATAAAGGGAACAAAATTCTGTGAACCTCACCCCTATCCACTCTTGGCAACTTAAAAGTGCTACATAACCCGAGAAACCAATCAAGGTGATCATTAGGATCCTCGTTGTCAAGACCTTGGAAGAATTGGCCCTGGGTAATCATTGAGACTATTTGTGGAGGAATGTGGTAACTTTCCACATCGATGTCCTGATGACCAAATCGATTGTCAAAATTTACTGCATAGTGGTCTCCGAACCTCGGTGCTTGTACTCCTTGTGCAGCCATAGCTCTCTGCTTTGCTTGAATCCTTAGAGTTCTTTCCAATTCAAGGTCCAATTCAAGTTCAGGTTTTCCTCTAGATCTTACAGACCTGGGCATACACAAACAGGAAAATCAAATGGTATCAAGAGAACAAATGGATCAATCTGTAAACCAAACCAATACAAGAAGGTAAAAGTAACATAATCACACACAGTAAAGAAACAAGGTAACTAAATCAAAGCAATAAAACACAAAACTAATAACAGAACAACAACAAATTCCAAGAACCGTGCCTAGTTCCCCGGCAACGGCGCCAAAAATTGATGTGGGAGTGTCGTAGCTCGTCAATTTATCATAATTTCACTGAATATAGTAGCAGTGAGCTAGGTTTCGTTCCGCAGGGAAATAGTCGATTCAAGAAGTTTGATATGCTCAATTATGTCACCAAAATATAACAAGAGTAAAAGAACACTGATTACAAAAATTAACAAGAAGTAAACTGGTTTGACTCCGCACAATTACGAATTTAAATGAACACACAAGTAAGACTCAGAAAATTAAAAACAAAGTTCTCAAGGAAATAAAGCTGATAATCTAGGCTACTTCCGGGTGAATGCAAATTCTCATACATGCAGTATTACTAACATACAAGCAAAGCAGATGAGGAAAATCACAATTGGAAATAGAAATAGTAGTTAGCATGATCACTACACTACAATTTTAGTCTCCCGACACCATCCTATCCTCTGATCGGGCCTAAGGATGGTGAAATGTGAATAAGCTGTCTCAATTCCCCACTCAAATTACTCAGGCATGAACACCTAGAATCTCCCATGGTGAGGCCCGATTCTAGCATGTAAATTCATCATTTGAGTATGAGAATCTCTTATCACCATGTTCTTAGGATGATACAGACTCAAAGCTTCCTATGACGAGGTCTAGCCTTAGAATCTGTGCAAATTCAAACAGGTTTAAGAACTCAAGCATTCTCAGGTTTTTATTCATGATTTTCATCCAAATCTTACAAAAGAAGACTCAATTCAGCATGATGACCGCAATCGAATCTCATTTCATCAAATTCAGATCAAAAGCATGTAATCAACAAGTTTTACAAATTCATAGCTGAGAATTTCCATTTCTTATAATAGATCGTTAGTTCTACTACACAATTACAATTCCAACCTAGCATTCACCTTCAGTATCCTAGATTATCATACAATTAGCCACGAATCTCCATTTCAGCTTTACAATCAACAAATTGGAAGATTAAACAGTTCATAATCATTAATTGGAAGAGTTTACCAATTAAGAGTCTTAAAAGCTTCCAAATGCCGAGAGTATTGTGGATTGTCTTCTCAAATGCAAGGAGATTTACAACAATCCGAACAAATCTTTGATCGGAATCCAAAATGAAGCAACAAACTTAGAGAGAGAAACTAGAGAGAGAAAGTGGATTTCAAGAACACTTCCCGCTCTTCAAAATCAAAAGTCCGTTACAATACGAAAAATGTGAGTAGTAAAAATTATTTCTCTTACATGTTAGCTACCTTCCCTATATATAGAGTTGGGAAAACGTAACTAATACGCAACGTAAAATGTATCAAATATTACAAAAGTGTCCTTAAGGGAAGGGACTAAAAATCAGACAAAAATGTCAAAAAATTCAAAGTTTGAAAAAGTATTCATTACTCCAGCGCCTTTGTTGTTAATTTCCAGCGCCTTCATCAACCTCAGCCACGAGCCGCACGCCTTCAAGCTTAAGTTGTTGCGCCTTCGTTGCCTCTGACTGCCGAGTGAAGAATCAGAATTGAACCACGCCTTCAAGCCGCAACTGATCACGCCTTCAGCAACTCAGCGAGCCTTTAAGAATCCAGCGTTTTGAAATTCACGCCTTTCCGCCAAAGCAAACCGCGCTTCATCTGCCTGAAATTTTAGAGAATCAGAAGTTAAACACTTAGCCATTTTTTTAAGAAACTCAAACACAAAGTACTTCATGGCAGCAACGTCCCACCAATATTTGATCATGATGCACTATGAATTAAGGAAAACTTAAAACATGAAAGTTGTAAAACTTTGTCTTAGCTATCCATAGCCATCAAAATCACCCAATTTGGAGCTAAAACGAGAACGTTATGACCAAACTACTAAAGTGTGACAAAGCTTAAAACCCATGAAACACTCTTCAACACTTTGCCATTTTTTCCACAACCCTCCTAACAATTGTCGTAGGCTAAAAGTTGTTGTTCCAGAATTGTCGTAGGCCAAATTTCCATCTCCACATTTTTGCCCACGACATGTCGTGGGCAAAAAACAACTCCTTCAAGAATGGCCTACGACATGTCGTAGGCTATTTTTTGTCTTCTTGAGTTTGGCCTACGACATGTCGTAGGCCAATTCTCTTCTTGTTCTCGGCTGCCTAGCTCTTTTTATACCAAGTTGTGTGCCTTGGTTTGTGAAGTTCATTGTGCAACATGAGTGGTGTGGCAAGGTGCAAATGTGTGGCAAGAGTTTCATGGCAAAGTTATGGCAAGACTAATGCCTAAGTGTTGTGCATAAGTATTGTCAAGTTGGCAAGGCTTGGCAAGATTGATTGGCAAGGCTTGGCAAGTTCTTGGCATGGTCATGGCACAATGGTTTTGGCACATTGGTTTGGCAAAGCTCGGCAAGGTCTTGGCAAGGTCTTGGCACAATGGTTGGCCGAATTGGCAAAAAATGTTGGCAAAGTATCCACTCCAACACAACATCCTACTTTCATGCCAAATAAGTGTGTCTTAGCCTCTGATTCTGACTTGGTGGTAAACTTAAAAGTTCTAGATCTTCCTCTTAGCTTTCCATTGGTGCAAGAAACAACACCATTGGATGCCTAAAACTCATGTTATCATCAACACAACAAACTGTGGCAGGCAGATAAAACCCTAAAAAACCCTAAAACCCTAATGAATGGTATTCCGAAAAGAAACTCATATTTCACAGTCTTGCGCACACAATTAGAAATTTGTTAAAACATAAGAAATGTAGTGCATTCAAAGAGCTTTTCAGAACACAAAAGAACTCACCAATTGGTTTAATATCAAGAGAGTTATGCCCAGATGAATTTCACCAACCAAATCTGCCAAAACCCTAAATTTAGCTTACCAATTTCGGTTTCATCCATTTCCTTATTGTTTTGACCTCTCAACCTTACCAATTAACATCAAGCACACAATTGCCTAAGTTCATCATCATTTTTGGTCTCGTTTAACCATTTTAGTACAACCAATTGCCAACCACATAAATGCACCACAACAAACAAATCATTGCACTAACTTATGGAAAACAAGTCAAAAGCCAAGTGGATTAAGCCATTTAAGTTGGTATAAAATCGACTTATCAAAATTTAACCAATTGAAATCCTTCAGAAATTCAATTCATTCGTACTCATGTGCACTAATTGACTAATTCAGTAGGAGAAATGGGCATTTCTTGGTCATTGTCATTTTCGTTTCGAAGAGAACAAGTTCAATGTAGATATTCTATTGTATTTCAATATCATTTCCAACTAGTAATGGGAAACATAGGACCATGATGTAGTAGTATAGCTCTGGGAATTAAAATTCATAGTTTATGAATCAAAAAAGATTTGTCTGCTCTATTTGGACAGTTGAGGCATATTAGCATGAGTCTTTAGTTTTCTCTAACTTTAGTTTCTGATTCAAGATATTGCAATGGATGTAATTTTTTTCATTGAATGTTGGAAAATGACCCTATGCACACATAATTTCCAGTATAGAATTTCACATTTATTATAGATTTAAGTTAGAAATTAAAACTTTCATCAAAAGATATGATCAAGTGCAATAGAAATCATGGGCAGTCACAACCCTTAAAAATGGAATTGCTTTCCAAAGCATATAGTATTGATCCCCTTTCTGCATAACATAATTCCTTCTTTGTTAACTAGATTTAATTAGTTGTACATTATTGCATGGCTTCAGAAATAAATACACAAAAAACAGGAAAAAGAGAAAAGAATCAAGTTGACTTTAATTCTAGGGTCATTCTCATGTTACTCATGGATGCACATGATCAGTCAAAATACAAAAGGTCTTCAATTACTACTTTCATCATTCAAAAAGCTGACTTTATTGTCTTAATACATAGTAGAAAACATGATAGAAGACATTTTCAATACTCTGCTGAAGTAAGCTTATGCAAGGAACCATTAAATAATGATGAAGTGCTTAGTGTGCATGCCATTACTTTACACATAGAAATGCTCACAATGAATAGTCAATGGCTGCTGATGTTAGGCCATTTTACCAATGTTTGAGTTCATAGGTTGTTGGTGTTAGCACTATTTGCCATAATATTTTGTCTATAAATGTGTGACAGTCTTTTTGAGGCATTTCAACTACATTATAGTAGGCAAAAACTAAAAAAGGCCAGTGGTTGCTAATGTTAGGCCATTTAGCCATGCATATATGCTTTTTCTCTTATGGCATCCCATCACGGTTTATCAAATTGAACTATAACTCTAGGTGAGTGATGCACAAACTGAATTAAGTCACTAGGGAGTATTTTGCAATCGCACTTAGAAATGCTTAAAATGAATGGTTAATGGCTGCTGATGTTAGGCCATTTTACCTATGTTTGAGTTTATAAACTATTGGTGTTAGGTCTATTTGCCGTAATTTTCTGTCTATAAATGTGTGACAGCCCTATTAAGGCATTTCAACTACATTATACTAAGAAAAAACTAAAAAAGGCCAATGGTTGCCGATGTTAGGCAATTTAGTAATGCATATATGTTTTTTCTCTTCTTGGATCCCATCACGGTTTAGCAAATTGAACTCTCACTCTAGGTGAATGATGCTCAAACTGAATTAAGTCATTAGAGAGTCTTTTGCAATAGCACTTATAAATGCTTAAAATGAATGGTTAATAACTGCTGATGTTAGGCTATTTTACCAATGTTTGAGTTTATAGGTTGTAAGTGTTAGGTCTATTTGTCGTAATTTTCTGTATAAATATGTGACAGCCTTGTTGAGGCATTTCAATTGCATTATAGTAAGCAAAAACTAAAAAAGGCCAATAGTTGCCTATGTTAGTCAAGCCATTTACATTCTCTGCCTTTTCTCTTCTTACATCGAATCATATGTTATCAAATTGAACTCTCACTTGTGGTGAATGATATGTCGCACAAACTGAATTAAGACACTATGGAGTCTTTTGCAATAGAGGATTAGATTGTAAAGGTTATCATGATAGCTATTAATAGTTGTTTTTTCAACTATGACAATCATGCTATCCTTAATCCTTTCATCCCCATGTCTGTCACCCTTATTGCATTTATTAAACCTCTTGTTACATATATAAGATTTTAATTTATTAAACCCTTATTGCATTATACAAGTAAAAATGGATTACGTGCAGGATATTTGGCCCATTACTGGACCAAGCATAAATGCATTGATGCGAATGGTTGATCGAGGCTCTAGCTCCTGGACCAAATTCGATCTCCACAATGTAGGACAGTGCTGCACAAAGGTTATTCCAAGACACACAAACAACAAGAACTCGGGTGGATGAAGATTCAAGGGAAAAATGCAAAGTTGTTGAGTAAATCAAAACCCCACGCTTTAATACAAATGAACTTAATTTAACCTATGAAAATTCAATTAGTTAAACAAGTTAATTTGGCCGGCTCTTTAAATAAAGAACAATGGTGAAGTCACCTATAGGTTACGCTAAAGGCAAGCTTCTACAATGGACAATTAAATAATGCTCCAAGGCTTGGACAACACAAAGTGTTAATCACAATTTTTAGCAAGCTAAAAATTTTGAAATTCTTCTTCTTTCTTAATGAATAAAAAAACGTTAATGACCCCCTTTAAATAAAGGTTTAAAGTCGGTCATACAAGAAACCCTAGTAGTTGCAAAACACAACTTGACTTCTTAGCTAACTAACTAACTAACTAATCCTTTCCCAAAAAGGAATGGATAAAACGGTTTCACAAGGAAGCGAAACACGTTTTTGCTACCTTTGTTTCCTAAACTTATACTTGACATTATCATGTAAGATAATTGGTCCAAGCAACTTATTAATGAATTAATTAAAGCCCACATTAAATATTTTGGACTTAATTAATAAACAACAAAATAAAACCCTAAAATTACTTAAGAGCGTGATCCATATGAAAGCCCAAGTACACGCCTTGCCATTGGACTTCAACTCTCGGCCATGGAATATTTCTTCAAGGTGGAATATCCTTAAGTTCCAATGTAGAACTTCTAGAAACTTCATAATGATTGATTATTGAAGAAACATGCCAAAGAACTCCATGTTGAGATGGTAAAGAACTCTCGGCCTCCAAGTCTTCAAAGTGTGATGACAACAAAGTGTGCAAAGCTTCTTTCATCCTTTTGCTCCTTGATCTTGTCATTGGTCCATCAAGATTCTTCAAAGGATCATGCAAGCTCGGCTTTGGCACCAAGGAAGTGGATGGATTGCTATTATTCCCTCCCTCCTCGAAAAGATTCGTCCTCGAATCACCTACATCAAACAAAGATAAATCAGAAACATTGAATGTAGATGAAACATTGCCATACTCACTTGGAAGCTCGACTTTGTAAGCATTATCTCCAATCCTTTCCAAAACACGAAAAGGACCATCTCCTCTTGGATGAAGTTTAGATTTCATCTTGTCAGGAAACCTTTCCTTCCTCAAGTGAATCCAAACCCAATCTCCTGGTTCGAAAATCACTCTCTTCCTTCCCTTATTGGCTTGCTTGGCATATTGTTCATTACGCATTTCAATGGTATTTCGAACCCTTTCATGTAACCCCTTAATAAATTCAGCTTTCTTTTTACCTTCAACATTAACAAACTCATTAATAGGCAAAGGCAAAATATCATGTGGAGTCAAAGGATTGAACCCATATACAATCTCAAATGGTGAACAAGATGTCGAACCATGAAAAGTTCTATTATATGCAAACTCAATATGTGGAAGACAATTTTCCCAATTCTTTAAGTTTCTTTGGATGATGGCTCGAAGTAAGATAGATAAAGTACGGTTAAGTACTTCAGTTTGTCCATCAGTTTGTGGATGTGCAACAGTACAAAACAACAATTTAGTGCCTAACTTATTCCATAAAGTACGCCAAAAGTGAGACAAGAACTTAACATCCCTATCACTAACAATACTTTGTGGAATGCCATGCAATCTAACAATTTCCTTAAAGAACAAATCAGCAATATGTGTAGCATCATTAGTTTTGGAACATGCAATAAAATGTGTCATTTTACTAAATCGTTCCACTAATACAAATATGCTATCTTTACCATTGTGTGATCTAAGCAACCCAAGAACAAAATCCATAGAAATATCAACCCAAGGATGACTAGGAACAGGCAAAGGTGTATACAATCCATGAGGCAATATTTTCGATTTGGCTTGTTTACACACAATACATTTATCACAAACACTTTTCACATCTTTAATCATATTAGGCCAATAAAAGTGTTCATTCAAAACAGTAATTGTTTTAGCAATACCAAAATGCCCCATTAAACCTCCCCCATGGGTTTCCTTAACAAGTAATTCACGAATGGAACAAAGGGGTATGCACAATTTATCTTTTCGAAACAAGAAACCATCATGCAAGTAGTAGTCACCATTCGGCTTTGAAACACAATCACTATAGGCGGCATTAAAATCATGATCATCTTTGTACAAATCTTTTATCAACTCAAATCCAAGTAACTTAGCATGCATATAGGTGAATAAAGAGTAACGCCTAGATAATGCATCAGCTACAATGTTTTCTTGACCAGATTTATACTTAATCACATATGGAAAAGTTTCAATAAATTCTAACCATTTAGCATGCCTCTTATTCAATTTACATTGAGTCTTCAAGAATTTAAGGCTTTCATGATCAGAATGAATTATAAACTCTTTAGGCCATAAGTAATGTTGCCAAACCTGTAATGACCATACCAAAGCATACAACTCCTTGTCATAAGTTGCATACTTTAAAGCTGCCCCATTAAGCTTTTCACTAAAGTAAGCCACGAGTCTTGATTCCTACATCAAAACAGCACCAATACCAATCCCGGAGGCATCACAGTGTATCTCAAAAGCTTTATGAAAATTAGGCAATGCAAGTAAAGGGGCGTGAGTCAACATATATTTTAATTTAGTGAAGGCGTTTTCATGCTCCTCTTTCCATTCAAAAGAAATGTTCTTTTTTAACAAGTTCATTCAAAGGTGCAGCTATAGAACTAAAGTCTTTAACAAACCTTCTATAAAAACTTGCTAAACCATGAAAACTCCTAACTTCACTAGCATTCTTAGGTCTCGGCCACTCCTCTATAGCCTTGACTTTTGACTCATCAACAGAAATACCTTGAGAACTAACAACATAACCCAAAAAGACAATTGATTCCATGCAAAAAGAACACTTTTTAAGGTTAGCCTACAATCGGTTCTCACGTAATACAACAAACACTTGTGTTAAATGTTCAACATGCTCATCAAGTGATTTTCTATAAATAAGGATGTCATCAAAATAGACCACAACAAATTTACCAATGAAAGACCGAAATACGTGATTCATTAGCCTCATAAAAGTACTAGGTGCATTAGTTAGACCAAAAGACATGACTAACCATTCATACAAACCATACTTTGTTTTAAAGGCTGTTTTCCATTCATCACCATCTTTCATTCTAATTTGATAGTAGCCATTTTTTAAATCAATCTTGGTGAAAATACACGAATCATACAATTCATCAAGCATATCATCTAATCTAGGAATTGGATGTCTATACTTAATGGTGATTTTGTTTATGGCACGACAATCAACACACATTCTCCAAGATTTATCCTTTTTAGGTACTAAAATTACTGGAACAGAACAAGGACTTAGAGATTCACGCACAATACCTTTGTCAAGGAGTTCATCCACTTGACGTTGAACCTCCTTTGTTTCCTCAGGATTTGCTCTATATGCTGGACGATTTGGGATTTGCGCTCCAGGAATGAAATCAATTTGATGTTCAATCCCTCTTATTGGTGGCAATCCAATGGGTAAGTCCTCGGGAAACACATCACTAAATTCCTGCAAAAGAGATAAAACAACACTAGGCAAAGAAGCAAGGTGATCACTATCAACAATAAGTACAAAATCCTTGCGGATCATCAAATACAATGATTGCCTATCTAGTATTGCTCTCTTAACCTCACTCTTAGAAGCAAAATAACAAGACTTAGAAGGAACACTATTTCGACTATTACAAGATTTAGAATCAATGCTTCGGCCTACACTAGTTACATTCTTTTTATCTTCTTGTTCTTTCTTCTCTTTTGCTTCCATCTCACGGCAAGATTGCACAATCTTTGATTGATCTTCAAAAGCTTGGCTTGGACTCAATGCCCTAAGGTTGTACTTTCGGCCATGATAATCAAAAGAATAATAATTCTTCTTTGCATGATATGTAACATCTCTATCAAATTGCCATGGACGACCAAGTAATATGTGACTAGCTTCCATTGGTACAACATCACACACATTTTCACCAACATACTCTCCAATGGTGAAAGAAAATTTAACTTGTTTAGTCACTTTACTCTCGGCAGTGTTATTAAGCCATTGAAGCTTATATGGATTTGGATGTTTCATGCAAGTCAAGTTTAACTTCTTAACAAATAATGTACTTGCCACATTTGTACAACTACCACTATCAACAATCACACTACAAATCTTACCTTGAACCATGCATCGAGCGTGAAATATGTTTTCTCTTTGAGACAAATCATCTTCAATTAGTGGTTGTGTACTCAAGACTCGGCGAGTAACTAAAGAGAAGTCACCAGCATCATATGTAGTAAGATCTTCACTATCTTCATAACTTTGGTACTTCTCTTCAAGTGGTGGCATGTCGGCACATTCTTCATCACTTTCAACCTCTCCATTATCACGAATTATCATCAATTTTCTGGTTGGGCAGTCGGTTTGATAATGGCCATAACCTTGGCACTTATAACATCTAATGTCCCTCAATCACTCATTCGGTTTGGGCGTTGCTTTGGCTGAAGATTCAGCAAGTTGGCGGACTGTTTTGGGAGCATTATTTGAAGTGTTTGAAGGCTGGTTTGGAGTGAAAACTTTCGGCTTTGATGGAGGGGTGTAATTCGGCTTTTGCTCTCTCCTCCAAGGCCGCAATGGTTGTTGGAAATTTCGCCCTTTACCTTTCATATGCTTCTCAATTTTGATAGCTTTGTGAACAAGTTCATTAAGATCAATGTAACTTTGAAGATCAACTTGATAAGCCAATTCGGAATTCATACCTCTAAGGAACCTCTCAATGGTTGTGTCGGGGTCTTCATGAATATTGGCCTATATCATCAACGCCTCCATCTCATTGTAGTAATCTTCAAATGTTCGGCTACCTTGCACAAGGGTATGTAACTTTCGGTTGAGCTCTCTATTATAATGTGATGGAACGTACTTCTTCCTCATGATTGCCTTCATTTGATTCCAAGTCTTAACTGGCCTTTCACCATCTTGTCTTCTAGCTCGAACAACTTGATCCCACCAAAGACTAGCATAATCTTTAAGGTGCATAAAAGCAAGTCGGTATTGCTTTTTCTCGGGGACATCATTACCTTCAAAGAAGTGTTCTAAATCTCGAACCCAATCAAAGAAAGCTTCGGGATCTGATTTGCCATGAAAGGTAGAGATGGTGAGTTTAACAGACTCAATAGAAACTTTAGACTTTTCACCTTTTGAAGAGCTCGTGTACTCCTCCTCTTTTTCCTCATAATCATCATCGGACTCATCATGTTCTTCAAACTTAAGCTTCCTCGATGTGGAGCTTTTAGTTGATGACTCCAAATTATCAAGTCGGGGATTGATCTTTTCTAACATACCGAAAAGGATTTCATTAGCAAGCTTTTGCTCGGCTTGTGATATAGGTTTATCACTTTTTGATTCCTCCATTGTACCTGCAAGTTAGTAAAGAAAACACAATAATATATATATATATATACCTCTCGGGTTCCTCACTATGGATAGTAGGTACTTTCCATGTGTTCTTTCTTGTTTATCCTAACTAAAACTCCCAATTAATGAATGTGTTGGGATAATTAAGACTCACCAAGTTCAATTATTTTAATAGCAAGTCTCAATCAACAAGTTCCACACAAAACTTTCACAAGAAAAAATCAAGAGAGTTAAACAAAGAAAATCACGTCACAAGAGGTTTAAGAACACGTGTGGGTTATAACTGATTTACCACCAGAAACTAAAAAATTCAGAAAATAGACTCAAAGACGAAGAGAACGCAATTTGAATCACTTAATTCCGAGTTGTATTGAGAAAGGTATGGCACTTTTAATCCGAGGTGGTTTTCAAGTAATAACTTAAGAACAATGTGTTCTTCAAAATAAAATAAATTAAATAACATAAATAAAATAAAATAAAGTCTGAATTCTAAATTTATATATTTTTTTGTTCTTTTCTCTTTTTTTTTTTGAATCGGTCACACTTTTTTTTTTTTACCGTAACTCTTTTTTTTTTTTTGTGTTCGGACAAGATTCTAGTACAAAACAAAAATTTAAGGTTTGGACACAAACCTTGGACAAAACAAAGTGACTAGGTTCGGACAAGAACCTTAAATGATACAAGGTTTAAGGTTTTAAAACAAGAACCTAGTACAAAGTACTTAGGTTTAAGGTTTGAAGACAACAACCTAGGATTAGAGTTTAAGGATGTTTTGTCTTTTTGTCTTAACCTTAACAACCTTAAAATTTTCAAACTTTAATATCTCACCAAGGAAAACAAATTTGCATGTGCCACTTTCACAAAAGATTCAAGATTTTCAACAAGTAACAAGAATATGGCTCAAGATTCAAATTTGGACACTTTTGAATTTTTCAAGAAAATCAAGAAGTTCAAGAAAGTGTTCAAGAACTTATCTTTTTCAAGTGTGATAAAAGTTTGATCGAAACACACTATATCAAGAATGAGATAAAGAAACTAACACAAAAGAAAGATCAAGAAACGGATAAGAAATGAGCAACTTATGATAACTTGACCAAGAAAATCCTAGTTGATAAACCCTAGTTTGACACAAAAACCCTAGCAATGCTTTGACGTGAAAACAGCAAGGAAAACTCAAGAATTCCACACTATGATGATGAACAAAACAATGCAGAACTTAGACACGAAAAACAGTAAGAAAAACGCAACAAGAAACAACACAAAAAGATCACAAAAAAGCAAAACACAAGATGAACGTTTACGGGAAGATTTGATGAACAACTTAAGATGTGATTTTAACGAAATTTCTAGATGATTATGACTCGACCTAGGACATCAAGAAGGACACAAAATAGTAGCAAGAAAGATGCACGAAAATCTGCAGAACTTGACGCAATAAAACGGCAGAAAAGACGCTCACAAAAACAGAAAAATCGCGGAAGAGATTAGACGGATTAACCTGAAATTTTTGGGCAACAACTTGTGCTCTGATACCAATTGATGCCAATGGTTGATCGAGGCTGTAGCTCCTAGACCAAATTCGATCTCCACAATGTAGAACCGTGCTGCACAAAGGTTATTCCAAGACACACAAACATCAAGAACTCGGGTGGATGAAGATTCAAGGGAAAAACGCAAAGTTGTTGAGTAAATCAAAACCCCACGCTTTAATACAAATGAACTTAATTTAACCTATGAAAATTCAATTAGTTAAACAAGTTAATTTGGCCGGCTCTTTAAATAAAGAACAATGGTGAAGTCACCTATAGGTTACGCTAAAGGCAAGCTTCTACAATGGACAATTAAATAATTCTCCAAGGCTTGGACAATACAAAGTTTTAATCACAATTTTTAGCAAGCTAAAAATCTCGAAATTCTTCTTCTTTCTTAATGAATAAAAAAACGTTAATGACCCCCTTTAAATAAAGGTTTAAAGTCGGTCATACAAGAAACCCTAGTAGTTGCAAAACACAACTTGACTTTTTAGCTAACTAACTAACTAACTAATCCTTTCCCAAAAAGGAATGGATAAAACGGTTTCACAAGGAAGCAAAACACGTTTTTGCTGCCTTTGTTTCCTAAACTTATACTTGCCATTATCATGTAAGATAATTGGGCCAAGCAACTTATTAATGAATTAATTAAAGCCCACATTAAGTGTTTTGGACTTAATTAATAAACAACAAAATAAAACCCTAAAATTACTTAAGGGCGTGATCCATATGAAAGCCCAAGTACACGCCTTGCCATTGGACTTCAACTCTAGGCCATGGAATATTTCTTCAAGGTGGAATATCCTTATGCTCCAATGTAGAACTTCTAGAAACTTCATCATGAATGATTATTGAAGAAACATGCCAAAGAACTCCATGTTGAGATGGTAAAGAACTCTCGGCCTCCAAGTCTTCAAAGTGTGATGACAACAAAGTGTGCAAAGCTTCTTTCATCCTTTTGCTCCTTGATCTTGTCATTGGTCCATCAAGATTCTTCAAAGGATCATGTAAGCTCGGCTTTGGCACCAAGGAAGTGGATGGATTGCTATCATGCATGCTTTTATATATTCCTTGTTTGAATTCATAATGATCAATGTAGTCATAGTAGCCTATAGTAGATACAATTGTCACCATCAAACTCACCTTAGACTTTATTTCATTAATATGCATTAAAATGAGATTTTGTTTTCTTTTTTAATTGTGCTCACGCTTATATATTCAACTTGTTTAAATAACTAATTTTTATTTTTTTTCTTCTTACACAGGAAATCATAAGACTTTTGGTGAAGGACGTTTATTGCTATGTGAAGATACTTTTGCGGATATTGAACGACAACGTCACATCTATAGTGCAAATATAGATAATAATTTTTGGAAGGTGCCATTAGTTGGACTAAATTTTGTAAATTCCTTATAGGAATATTTTTTGGCATAACTTCATCTATTACTTTTTTATTTGATAGTAGAAGTACTTTTGTAATACGAATATTATTTTGGATTATATATTTTATATTATTGTATTTGATTAAATGATATTGAATTAGTAACAATTTAGTAGAAAAAATAAATATTGCTATTAATGTGTACAAGTATTGTCTTTTTCAAAATGAAACACAAATTAGAGTGTTACATATTTATAAAAAGTGATGCCTTAAAGCAGTTCAATATATGTAAAAGTGATACATTTGATTGGAAAAAGTGTTGCATTATTGGGTTAAAAGAGTGTAAGATGTGCTCTATTTTCGTAGCATAAAGTGTTGTTTTTCGTCTCATAAAGCGTTGCAATTACTTAAAGGTAATAAATAAAAAAGTGTTGCATTTTCAGAGAAAAAAGTGCTGCACAAATAAAAGTGTTGCATATTCTGACAGTTGCAACACATTTAAAAAGTGTTGCCTAAAATGGAAAAAGTGTTGAGGAGATACCTTTATATAGCACACTTTGTAAAGTGTTGCTTTAGGCCTATAGCAATATTTTTACGGCCAAAAACAACACTTTTTGGGTGTTTCTATAGGCTGATTTTGTAGTAGTGGGGGGAATTGATGCGTTTTGACCTAGGTGCATCTGCCAAGATGACTTAGGACCATTACATGACGACAATCTTTTACCCCATAATTAATTAACCATAGGCATGATTCATCCATACCACAAGAGATTGATATTCCAAACTAATATTTCAAGGATATACATTTATTACTTGAGTTCTCTCTTAATATCTCCATGTTTGTTTGATAGTATAGAGTAGTGTTCTCTTTCATTTGCTCATTACCTCATTTAATCTCTATTTTCACTACTACATACACTTACACTAATCTCAGTCTCTAAACCCCTCACTATGGGTTGGAAACTTTACTTATCCTTCTACAAGATTAGGTAAGATTAGAAATTTACTTGTGGTCTAAAAACACACCTGAGCATATGTTTTAACAATGTGGTTTTTATGACCAACACCCAGTACAAGGCTAAGCCTAGGCTTGCTGAACGATCTCAAGAAATTTTGCCTACTAGTCTAGAAATTCTAAAAAGGATATAGACTTTTACACTGTATATTCTATACATCAAATGCCACTAATAGTGGTGCGTGATATGATCCGGTTAGTGTTAAATGAGTCATAGTAGTGGTTAAATAAGATCCCTATTTGGAATTAAACAACACTCTTCCAAATTTTGGGGGTAGGTCTTCTAATTATTAAACCACGTAAATCTTGGTCTCAAAAATCCTACATCACATAACCCATTGTCGCAAATGAACTGGTTAATTTTTGCAATCTCACCAAATGTAAAAGGCATGCCTCCCTTCTTCTCATTTGTAGCCAATATCACATTAAAGTCCCCCCATACTTTCTGATGAGTCTTGAAAAAGTCTCACGTCGTCTTCGGGATTCCTGGTCGTACCGAACGTTCCGAAGACCTACACAAAACCCCCGGAACTGGTCCCAGGAAGAATACTCCGATGCCTAAGTCAGTAACGAGCCTTAAGCCAATATCGATAAGCAATTGAGAATACTTGAATCGAATCCCCTTCTCAAGTGAGAGAGGGGTTGTATTTATAGAATACATACCTGAATTAGAGTTGTAATGAAACTCTAACAACATACCTTGAAGAAGGGTTTTCTGTAATGTACAAGTTGTAATATAATTGTAATTCTTTTCATGTATGTAACAGGAATATGATCTGGGGAGTTAAGACTCCTATGAACTGAATAGTACTTTTGTAATAGGAGTCTATTTCTGAGGTGTTATACTTGTAGTAAAATTCTACCTTCATCAATAGCCCCTCAGGTCGGATTGCATTTATTCATTCCGAACTGAACGACTTCTATATAATACCAAACTGCCATGTACACGTTCATCATCTCAACCTTTGTGCCCGAAAATCACGCTTACACGTTTCTATCCACGTCTTATCATACTGACGTCTCAGCTGCACATTCTGCCACCCAGCTGTCACGTCCCTTGAACTTCCCAATGCCTTTGTCTATAAATAAGGGATTCTCAGATGTAATCATCATTTGCATTTTCAAATTCTCGCATTTCTCAGTTCGAATCTCTGAGGTTTCTGGTCGGTACCATCAGCTTTTTAGTCTTCCAGCCTTGCCGAACTTGCTTCATAATTCACAAGTAAGTAAATGTCCCATTCAGAAAATTCAAATTCCTCTTCTGCAATTCGTTCTGAAAGTTATTTAGGATCTGATTCTGTACACACCTCTAGTAGTTCTTCTGATTTTACTTCTAGCTTATCTGATAGTACTTCCAATCTAGACAAGACTTTGAAAACTACTAAGAAGATTAGTTTAGTTCGTTTAAGTAAAAAAGACATGGAAGGAACCCCTGATGACATGAACCCGAACACGGTAAACCGAACAGAGACTTTAGGAACAGAAACCTTAGGTGGTTTAGAAAATTTAATTACTCATGCTATTCCCTTAGCAGTAGAGTTTCCTGAAGACCAGCCTTCTAGTAGCAAACCTCAAACCGTGAATCTTCCTTCCAAAAATCCTACCGTGCTTAAGTTAGAGACATTGAATTCTACATTAACTGCCTCTTCCTTAGCTACCACCCTTGAAGATTACCATATCAACCCCATCATAGAGACCAAACTTCATCTTAAAGGAGAAGTAGCTAGCAGACCTCCCGAAGGCTTTGTGAGTATTTTTGTTGAACAACTTAGGGCTGGACTGAGATTTCCTTTATCTCAGTTCGTGAAGGCCATTTTAGCTAATTACATGATCAGCTTAACCCAACTCACCCCAAATGCGATCAGAATTCTGATCGGATTTGAATTATTTTTCAATCACATCGATCATGAATGTTTTGTTTCATACTTTAGGCATTTCTTCTGCCTAAAGTCTTCTGGTAGACCACGGCTGGTATTATTTTACCCGCCGATCTAGGAAACATCAGCTCTTGAGTGTTACCCCCAGTTCTATTCATGAGTGGAAGGATAAATTTTTCTTTCTTAGTTTAAAGTTTTTAGAGTGTGAGTGGTACTGGAAGGGAGCTGGTCGGGTCTCTGACCCAATCACTATAAAGAAACTTCCCTCAACCATTGCTGTCAAATTAGAGAGGGAAAGACGTGTCCTCAACACTAACTTTTTCCCTGAGAGGATATTGATCTCAGCAAAAATGAGTCCAGCTGTTCTCTCTGCCGACCTCCCAGAATATATTTTCAAGGGAAAAAATGGTATAGTCTTCAATCTTGTTCGTCATTTTCCTGATCGCTTTTCGTTTATCTAATGGTTTTTCTTGACACAGTGATTAACATCGACGACCTTATGGAGGAGCTGCCAGAGCCAACACCGATCGATCAGGAAGAGGCAGCTGATTCTAAGAAGCCCGACGATACTCCAGCCGACGAGGCAACACTTGAAACTAATTCTTCGAAAATACCAGCTAAGGGGAAAGGGAAGAAAATTGCCCCTGGCGTCGGCAAGCCTTTCAAGAAATCAGCCAAGCAGGCTGAGAAGAGAAAATTGGCTGCTTCAGAAGAGGAGAGCCAGAAGAAACCACGAATTGTGGAAATGGAGGTAGACGAGGCTGAGGACGGTCCTTCTCTTCTCGGGGACATTTTTGTTCCTATGGGAAAGGTCCCCGAAGGTGAAGTCTCTTTCCCCGCCTCCTCTTTTCGTCCCGACGTCAAGATGGATGTGAACGAGAGGCTTACTGTGGAAACGGCGCCCTGTTTTGCATACAACTCTATGCCACGTCGGGATAGAAAAACGTTGAAGAGACTCGACTCTTCCTCTCTTCATCAACGCCTTCAGCTCGGCATTGCTCAGGTATTTTTAAAATTGTTGCTATTCGTTTTTGTTTATTTTATTATTCTTTCCTAACCAACTGTAATATAGGTGCTTGGCTTGGCTTCCGAGGTTGTAGTTCGTCACGACGCAACCTTGGAGAAAAATGAAGAGTTGTTGGCTGAAAAGGAAAGCGATCAAGAAGATCTTTCAACCGCCAAATCTCTTTATTCAGCCGAGCTGAAGAAATCCCACGATTTGAAGCAAGAGAACATTCTTCTTCAAGATGACTTAAAGGCTGTTCGCGCTTCAAATGAAGAATTATCTGCTCGGTTAGCATTTTTGGAAGGAGAAGGTTCCTCTCTGCTCATCTCTAATTTTTTGGCATCGAATGAGGGGAGAAATGTATTGGTGAAACTATGTACTCCAGCTCGCAATCATGGCTATCACAAAGCTTTGGTGGCTATCAAAGAAAAACATCCCGATCTGGATGTATCTTCTGAAAAGGGATACAATGTCAAATCCCAGGAAGCTTTGAACAAAGCCTTTGCTGACCTAAAGCTTGTCAAAGTTGATGGTCGCCAATACGTTCCCCCAACCCCCGACCAGGAGACAACTGAAACAGAGAAAGCGGCGTAAGCAGAAGGATGAGCCTGCGTGCTCTAAAATTTTTTGTAATAGCTGTAGGCTTTACGTATTTCTCGAACAGCAATTGACCAATTTTGGTCCTTGTGAATTTCATCCTTTATTCATTTATGAGATTTTTCTATTCTAGCAATTCAGTTCTTCTAACGAATACTTTTCAAATCCGAGCAATTTTGGTATGCACTTGATTTTTAGTTAATTCAAACCGAACTAACTTAGCCCGTTTAATGGGTGTAATGTATAACCAGTTGATTCGAAGTGAATCGAGCTGCATGTTTTCTTTTTGGCAGAAAACAATGATACGAACTGAAATCTGTTGATCAGAAAGATATGAATTGAGCGCGCTAAATTTGATTCGCATATTTCTTTTTTGGCGGACTAGCGATATTGCGACCTGAAATCTGTTAATTTGATTTATATCAAACTAGATTTGCATTCAGTCTGGATGTTGTCTTTTTTTATCAGACAATCCGTAAAATGGTGTCGTAAACCCAGTTAAGGTCGGAGTTTGTAAATACGACAAACAAAAAACTCAAGTTATAAGAATGAACTTATAAAGAGTTTGATTTTATTGATGTGTAGCCTTTAGGCAGAATTACACTTATTTAAAGCATCAATGTGCTTATTTTGATATGAAATAAATTAAAAAACTACGAGCTACTGGTAATATCTGCGAAAATTGGTGATGTTCCACATCCTCGGAATAGTCCTCCCATCCAAGGTTTCTAACTTGTAGCTTCCAGCTCCTCCGACCTGGGCTACTTTATATGGTCCTTCCCAGTTCGGATCAAGCTTCCTGAAACCTTCAACTCGGCTTGCCTCATTCTTCCGTAGGACCAAGTCTCCAGGTTGGAGCTGAGTTTTTCTTACTCGCCGATCGTAGTATAGGGCCATTTCAGCTTTATACTTAGCTTCTGCGAGATGCGCCATTTCACGCTTTTCTTCTAGAAAATCCAAACTTAACCGCAGCTCTTCAGGATTTTCTTCCGAAATAAAGTGCATAGTTCTTGGACTTGGGAGCCCAACTTCAGCTGGTATCACAGCTTCAGAACCATAAACCAAACTAAAAGGAGTTTCACGGGTAGCCGTTCTTGGGGTAGTTCGGTACGCCGATAGAATGTTTGGAAGTTCTTCTACCCAATCTCCTTTAACTCTTCCCAGCCTTGTCTTCAAACCTTGAATGATTATCCGATTAATGACCTCAGTTTGCCCATTTGCTTGTGGATGCGCTACCGAGGTGAAATGCTGTTTAATATTCAGCTCTTCACACCAGCTCTTGAACGGATCTTGAGCAAACTGAGTAC
Source organism: Ophiorrhiza pumila (assembly GCA_016586305.1). Lineage (NCBI taxonomy): Eukaryota > Viridiplantae > Streptophyta > Magnoliopsida > Gentianales > Rubiaceae > Ophiorrhiza > Ophiorrhiza pumila. Next base: position 11,313,671 of record BLIW01000008.1, on the reverse strand, counting down.
CATTGTCTGATACAATGGTATTGGATATTCCAAATCGGCATATAATCTGTCTCTAGGCGAATTTAATCAAACTTTTCCCGGAGATATGCACAAGTGGTTCGGCTTCTACCCATTTGGTGAAATAGTCAACAGCAACTACCAAGTGCTTAAGCCGTCCAGGGTCTTCAGGAAAAGGTCCAGCGATATCAATCCCCCATTGAGCAAATGGCCACGGACTTTGAATTGTGACCATCTCAGCTTGTGGAACATGTCTGATGACGGCATGGATTTGGCACTTGGGGCATTTCTGCACCAACGCATGTGCATCCGAACTCATCGTAGGCCAGTAATACCCCAGCCGCACTGCTTGTCTTGCCAATGTGCGTGCTCCGACATGACTCCCGCACGATCCATGATGGATTTCTTGCAGAACGTACAGCGCTTGCTCAGGTCCTATACAACGCAACCAAGGCATTAAATAACCCTTTTTGAACAACACTCCATTTTGGAGAGTGTACCTGGCTGAACGCATAGTCAATTTCTGAGCTGAATGTTTGTCCTGCTGTAATTCCCCTTTTGTCAAGAAGTTGATGATTGGAGTCATCCAGGTATTTCCCATTTCTTCTACCGCTAGAACTTGTGACTCTTCAATACTTCTAGTTGGCAAGACCTCCACCAACACCTTCTTGGTAAGATGAACATGTGCTGAAGATGCCAACTTGCTGAGCGCGTCTGCTCGTTTGTTTTGAGCTCGGGGCACTCGCTGTATCAGAAATTCTTGAAACTTCTTTTTCAGGTCTTCAGTTTTATCCAAATATTTCTTCATATTCGGATCTCGGGCCTCGTACCCCCCCAGTTACTTGGTTTACTATGAGCTGCGAATCGCTATAAACCTGTAACTTTTCAACCTTCATCTGAGAAGCTAACTTCATCCCAGTTATTAATGCTTCGTATTCGGCTTCATTGTTTGTAGTTTTGAACTCAAAACGCAAAGCATACGTGAGTTCCTGTCCGCTGGGGTTGGTTAATATTAGCCCGGCACCTGAACCATCTTCACTCGATGCCCCATCCATGTATAAAGTCCAAAGACCTTCCTTTTGTTTAAAAGGACATCGTAGGTCTTCTTCTTTAGTGAGGTCTTCCTCTGAGATGAAAGCCTCTACCATGAAATCTGCGAGCACCTGTCCCTTTACAGTTGTCCGAGGTGAGAAAGTGATTGCATATTCTCCCAACTCAATTGCCCATTTCATTAGTCTTCCTGAAGAATCTGGTTTTTGCAAAACCTGTCTTAATGGCTTGTCGGTCAGAACATGGATTTCATGTGCTTGGAAGTATGGCTTTAACCTCCTTGAAGCATTAACTAGTGCCAGTGCCAACTTTTTCATGGTCGGATAACGCTTTTCCGCCCCTTGCAAAGCCCTACTCGTATAATACACTGGTTTTTGTATCCCCTGATCGTCTTTGACCAGAACTGCACTGATGGCTACATCACTTACTGCCAAGTACATGTACAAAACTTTGCCGTGAACTGGAGTTGATAACACCTGTATGTTTGCTAAGTAAGCTTTCAAATCTTCGAATGCCTTACTGCAGCTCATATCCCACTTGAAATTTTTAGCTTTTCTCAAGGCCTTAAAGAAAGGCAAACTACGGTCAGCCGATCTGGACAAGAAACGATTCAACGCAGCAAGACGACCAGTGAGCCTCTGGACGTCATTCAAACTCTGCGGGGGCTTCATATCCAAGATCGCCTTGATCTTCTCTGGGTTAGCTGCTATCCCTTGGTTTGAAACCAAATGTCCAAGGAATTTTCCCGAGCCAACACCAAACGTGCACTTCTTCGGATTCAACTTCAGCCCCGTTTCACGCAACTTTAGCAAAGTTTCCTTCACATCCTCCAAGAAGGTTGCTATTCTTTTGCTTTTGATAAGCATGTCATCAACATAAATTTCCATGTTCCGCCCGATCTGATCAGAGAAGATCTTGTCTACTAATCGCTGGTATGTAGCACCAGCATTCTTCAATCCGAACGGCATTTTCGTATAACTATAAGTGCCTTTTTCAGTAATGAATGCTGTTTTCTTCGCATCATCTTCATCCATCTGAATTTGATGATAGCCTTTGTAGGCGTCCAGAAAACATAAGACCTCGAAACCAGAGGTCGTATCCACTTTCTGGTCAATAATCGGTAAAGGATAACAGTCCTTTGGACAAGCTTTGTTCAGGTCGGTGTAATCAATACACATCCGAAGTGAAGCATCTGGCTTTGGTACCATGACAGGATTGGCAACCCAGGTCGGATAGAAAACCTCTCTTATTATCTTTGCTCCCAACAGCTTATCAACTTCTTCAGATATGGCCCGATTACGATCTGGCGCATACTTCCTTTTCTTCTGCTTGATTACTTTAGCGGATTTATTAATGTTTAACTTATGAACCATCAGGTCAGGCGAAACGCCTTTAATATCGTCTGGACTCCAGGCAAAGACATCTTTGAAATCCGACAAGAGTTTTACCAATGACCTTTTCGTCTGCACCGGTAATGATGATCCGATGAGAACAGTTTTTTCTGGCATAGATTCATCCAGGTGCGCAGTCTCTACCTGATCTGTCAACATGATTGGTTCAGCTCGGTTTTCTCCTTCTACATAGTTCACGTTCGCAATCTGTTGTTTCTTGCTTCCTTTTAGAGCGATCATGTGACACTCTCTGGCCAACTTTTGGTCACCTCGGATTGTAGCAATTCCTGCTTCAGTAGGAAACTTCATGACCAGATGATATGGAGACCATGGCAGGTCGTCCCAGAATAACATTGTATGGAGAACTGACATTAAGGACCGTGAACTCAATGTATATGAGCCTTTCCCTGGGATATTCTCCCAATGTCACTGGCAGGTTTATTGTGCCCATAGGCATTGACGTTTCTCCTGAAAAGCCGATAAGGTGTGAATGACAAGGCTTTAGCTGTTTCTTGTCAATACCCATCTTTTGGCAAGTTTCATAGTAGAGAATGTCAGTCGAACTGCCGTCATCCACATATATTCTGTGAACTTCCTTGTTGGCGATGATTGCTTTAATCAGCAATGCATCGGCATGTGGGAACCTGGTCGGCACCGCATTTTCCTCTGAAAAAGTAATGGTATCTGATGCTTTGAATCGTTTATGGATTGGTTCTCGTTTTGGAATGCTCCTGTTCTTCAATTTTTTGGAGTTCATAGAATCTCCATCGTAAGGTCCTCCAATAATGGTGTGAATCACCTCTGTGACGTTTTTATTCACTCCATTATTTCTTTCATCACCATTGTCTCTTCTTCTTTTCTCATCCGGAAGATCTGGATCTTTTTTGTCCTCAGGTCAGTTTGAAGGATTTCTTAAAATAAACTCCTTTAGGTGTCCGTTCTGGATTAGTTCTTCAATGTACCTTCTGAGGTCTTTGCAATGCTCGGTGTCATGGCCGTGTTGATTGTGGAATTTGCAAAAGAACTTCTTATTTCTTTTGAAGTCGGGAGCTGCCATTTTTTGTGGATACCTCACATTTCCTCTGTTCTCCAGGATGGCAAGCACATCAGTTTGTCTTTTATTTAGCAGAGTATAATTATTTCCTTCACCACTTGCAAAAGAGTTGTGCTGTACTTTATCAAATTTTTCAGACTTTTGTTTGCGGTTTCCACCACCAGATGCCTTGGCTTTCTCCTCTTTTTTCTTTTCAGGTCCTCTATCATTATCCCGTTTTCGCTTATCAGCATCTTCGCCTTTTGCAAATTTTCGAGCTCGCTTTATCATTTCTTCAGTACTGGCAGGAGGATCTATGACAAAGTCCTTGTATAATCTGCCAGGTCGTAAACCATTAGTGAATGCCCCGGTGACTACTTCTTCTGACCTGTGACCTATTTCCAGGCTTTCATTTATGAATCTGTCAATGTACTAAATTAGCGACTCTGATTCTCCTTGCTTCACATTGAGCAATTCCACGCTTGTTTTGACAAATTTTTGTCTTTGCGCGAATCTGTTTATAAAGGCTGCCTTCATTTCACTGAACCTTTTGAACGACCTAGGCTGAAGAATGTCATACCACAATCGGGCAGTCCCCATCATAGTTATGCCGAAACTCTTGCACAATACCTGATCTGCATAATTATAAATTCTCATGCTCTGCACGTAGTGGTGCACATGTTCTGCTGGATCACCTTCTCCATTATAGTACAGCAGAGTTGGCATCTTGAACTTATACGGGAGAGGATAATTATCCACATCGGCCAAGAATGGAGATTTTATCCCCAGATCATCATTGACACACTGTGTTCGTGAAGTTAGAGGGAGGTCGGATTGACCTATGTCACCGAACTGCAGATTTTGATTCCTTGGCTGTTCATTCCTCAGATACTGATTATCATCAGTATGATTTTCTACCCTTGTGTGTTGGTGATAGTGCATATATCTTTCAGTTCTTCTTGGTGATCGCGAATCTCTTCGGCGAGATAAAACCGAAATGTGATCCTGATTACCTCGATTTTGATCTTGGCCATCCCTATTAACACGCTCCTCAGCTCGCAATCTGAGCTCGTGTTCTTTCTGAAGCTCTTGTCGAAGTTCTCGTTCACGATTTAAGTAATTTTCGCGAATCGCCTGTTCCCGATCTCGCTGTGTCGCTGCAAGGACTTCTTGTTCGGATGGATTATTTCCTGGAGCATGACCTGCTATCATAGCTTGGATGCGTTGCCCGTTGTCGAGCAGAAACTTGAGCAAGTCTGGGGAATCCAAATTAAATACGGGATTTGAACTTCCCTCTTGATTTATAGGCACAGAACCTTGTCCGTCCTGAAGGGGAGTTCCGGTGGGTGAACTGGTTGGATTCTCTCTTAGCGGAGGATTATTCCTCGCCGGAGGTCGACTGGATGAAGGTTGCTGCACCAGTGAACTGGTTGGATTCTCTCTTAGTGGAGGATTATTCCCCGCCGGAGGTCGACTGGATGAAGGTTGCTGATGAAGTAGTTGATTATCACGTATCGTCATTTGATAACGAGTAATAGGCATGTTGCTTTCTGCCCCACGGTGGGCGCCAATTGATGAGTCTTGAAAAAGTCTCACGTCGTCTTCGGGATCCCTGGTCGTACCGAACGTTCCGAAGACCTGCACAAAATCCCCGAGACTTGTCCCAGGGAGAATACTCCGATGCCTAAGTCAGTAACGAGCCTTAAGCCAATATCGATAAGCAATTGAGAATACTTGAATCGAATTCCCTTCTCAAGTGAGAGAGGGGTTGTATTTATAGAATACATACCTGAATTAGAGTTGTAATGAAACTCTAACAACATACCTTGAAGAAGGGTTTTCTGTAATGTACAAGTTGTAATATAATTGTAATTCTTTTCATGTATGTAACAGGAATATGATCTGGGGAGTTAAGACTCCTATGAACTGAATAGTACTTTTGTAATAGGAGTCTATTTCTGAGGTGTTATACTTGTAGTAAAATTCTACCTTCATCACTATCAAACATATATTCTGCACATCAAGATTTCCAAGTTTACTCCACAACTTTGGTCTATCTCCTATTGACGCCAAATCATGAACACATGAGATCACCAATGGCACTGCAAATTTATAATGCGATACCTGAAATGTTAACTATTACACCCCATTATTTATGAAAGAACACTACAAACTATCAAAATAAAAAACCCACGATCTATTCTCCTCGTTCAATAAAGCATTGTAAAAACCCAACTTCTTTCCAACGGTTACCAAATCTTCATTGGTTTGTTTTGGTTCTGATATACAAATAAACTGCAGGTCATATTTTTTTTTCATTTTCCTTATACGCCTAATTGTAAAATTATTTCTTACTCCTCTAGCAATCCAATATAAGATCTTTATGATAAACTAATAGACATGGGACCAACTTTAGATACATATCATTGCAAACGATTCACACAATCTGAGTTACTAATGTTTTTCCCATTCCTTTTTCTCCTTTCTTCATTACTAATGTATCTATATTTAGAGCTTGTATAGTACCATATCATTTGTAATCAGATCTTCGCACCCTATCTAGAGAAGTACTGGACATATTATTCTCCTCATCTGTAATGTTATCCTGTCTAGATTAACAATCCTCATGTATGCCTTGTTGTTCTATCTCCATGCCCTTCACCATCTTAGATTGCTCAGTAGAAGTCGTGTTAACTGTAACAAATTCCATTCCCTCAAAGTTAGGATCAACATCCTTTCTGTTATTGTTTTCTTGTCCCAAGAAGTTATTGGTATCAGGATTCTGCTCCTTATTAAATCGATTACTTGTTTCCCCTTCATTATCCAATCTTGGAGAATATTAAATCTTAAGAGTGTCTATATCTACAATCATATTAACTTATACAATACTATTGCTACTTTGGTTTACTACTAAGAGGCCCTGGTTATGATTAGTTCTCACCAGAATGGTTTGGAGTACCATCCAGGATAGTTCCCCCACTTCTAACCTTTTCATGGAGCCCTCATCATCTACTAGACTCTCGATTATTTTATCATTACCCTTCTTCTAAACCTATTGTTGCTAATTGCCTCCCCCCCAATGAGAATATTCCTCATTTTTTATTGTATCCATCTAACAATTATCACTTATATACCTATGTCTAAAACATAGATAAAAATATTTGGGCAAATTCTCAAGTTTAAGTGATTGAAAAAACCCTATCCCCTTATTTCCCTGCTCAACCTAGATATGTTTAGGCAGATCATGGAAAAGATCCAGCTCTACACATACCCTCATAACTCTTGGCTACATTACCTTAGTTGTAGCTAAATCAATCGTGATCGGTTATCGAACCGCACTCATTGTTGAAAATAAATATGAAAATGAAAAAATGAAAAATCAAAAGATAGAACTTTTCTTAAACAAATGTATTAGGAGATTCAGTAAACTAAACAAGACTAGTACAATTGATGTCTCATGATCAACTCTGAAATTAGAGTTCCAACAAAAAACTCTCATTGGATAGCTTCTTACATGCTAGATGTTTTTCATCCAACTATGTTAAAAGTCCCCTTTATTGTGAAATCTGAGCAATACGTGCCTGTAATTTATCAGTCCCACCTCAACTGAGCTTTTAGATCAAGTTCACTATAGAATCTTTTCATTTCTTCTAGACTTGGCCTACCATGTGAGAATTTCTTAACTAGAGAATATTTTAATGGCTTAGCGAGTACATCGACCTGCTGCTGTGAAAACTTGATTGATAGTTCTCATTTTTATGTTTTTAGCTATTTTTTTCAATGATTAAAGGTTCCTGATTTGAACGAAACATCTATGAGAAGGCTTTCTTTGCAAATAGGGATTCTCGTTATTGAGGTTCTATATTTGGCAGAATGGTTTCTTCATTCTAAGGCCGAGCGGCAGCTATTAGTGTGCAACTTTAATTAATTAATAAAAATGGGAAGTTTTTTGAGAGAGAATGCATTTAAATGATGTGTTCAAAGGAAAAAGAGTAAAATAAAAAGAAAATAAAAGGAAGTAAAAACTTAAAATTTTAATGTCTATAAGGCACAAAAATATGCAAATCACTTTTAAGTTCTTTTAATATTATCAATGGATTTAGTGCCTTTATTCATGAAACTTTTAAACGTAAAGGAATTGCCACATACTTCACAATAATCATGTAACTAGTAGTACTCATTCCAAGTATTAACATTCCTTTTGCGGGTAGTGTGCAATGAGGCATTTGTAGTGCAAGTCTAACTCGTGTTTTCAACAAGCCTTAATAGAGTTAAGTAAAGCAAGCGTATATCCTTCTTTATAGTCACTTGTACTCTAGTCATGAACTCTTTCACATCTTCAAGATCCATGGAACTTTTATTCATTGTTCCCTCAAAGTGTCACATTTTGATGGAATTTTATATCACCAAGTGTCACAATTTTCTTTGAGTACTCAATGTATTTATTAAACTAACCTTGTTTTTATGGATTTTTTTCCATTCCCCTTCATACGAGTTTTCCTTTTCACATTACCTGTCTAGGAGCAATTTCGTAGAGGATTGGCATTTTCCAAGCTAGAAAATTGAAGCTTGAAAATAATAAAAGAAAAAGTTGTTCAAAAACCTTTTTGCCCATATACTTTCTTGTGAATTTGAAGTGTCACTTTTATTTATTATGATTTTCAAAAAAAATTAAGTTTCATCTATACCAGAGGCTAACTATTTCGATAAATTTCTCGTATGTGCTTTGTCGTGAGTTTTTGCTACTCACCAATTTTACCCAATATGAACTAAAATTGTAGTAGCAGTGGATGGGAACGTTCCATAGAGAAGGGGTTGTGTTATGGTGATCGATTAAATGACAAATCAGAATAACAAATTATAGCAATTAAGAGGATTCAAAGTGTAGAGAAATTGATAGATCAATTGCCTTTGGAAAAGGTTGGCTTGGTAGTGAAACAACAATTGTTTGCGAGGAATGAGCCATTCTGGGATTTGGTTAAGGATGGTAAGTTTACGGTATCATCGGCATACAAATTGTTTAGGGGATCATCTGAAAAGCATCCATTTCTCTCGAATGTATGGGGTAAGGGTATTCCGTATAAGATTTCGATTTTTATTATTAGACTATGGTATGGGAGCTTGCCGTTGGCACCTTGGTTAATGTTGATTGGTGTGTATGGACCATTTCGTTGTAGTTTTTGTGAGGAGCATGAAGAATCTGTGGTGCATCTATTTGGAGAATGCCCATTTAAGTTTCGTGTATGGTCTTATTTCTCGAATGGAATGGGGATATTGAGAGGACATTTGGATTGGAGGGCATGGTGCTTGAGTTGGTGGAACTTTAATCACACGAGAGTGGGTCGGTTAGTGGTAAAGATAGTTCCTCTCATTATTAGTTGTTCGATTTGGAATATGAGGAATTCGTTCCTGTTTGATAATGGAACGATAGATTTTCAGCGTCTGGTGCAACTTATCCTTAGACAAACTCAAATTTTTCTCAAGGTCCGGTTTAAGGTGGATTTGGAAGGGTGTTCATGGCACTCAATAGTGGATTATTGTTGTGCTTGGAAGCCGAGATATCGTTCAATAGCAGTCAAATGGAAGCCACCGAAAATTGGGAGGCTTAAGGTGAATGTGATGGGCTGCTCTCGGGGAAGTGGTGGTCAAGGGGGAGGCGGTGTCATAGTGAGAAATGATAGAGATTTGTTCATGGGGGCACTTGCTCTCGGGTGTAATGGGGGAACTAGCTTGGAAGTGGAGGCGGAGGCATTGGTGGAAGGGTTACGTTTCTGTACAAGATGGGAGGTTACAAGCGTGTCGTTAACCTTGCAATATTAACCTTAAACTAAGGTAGTAGCAATGAGTAGGGTATCGTATCCACAGGGAAGGTAAGTGGTTTCAAGAATCCAGAAATTTGTTCTCAGAACTAGTCACAAAGCACAAAGCAAATTCAACACTTAACAAACTAGAAAGAAAGTAAATGCAACACAATGTAACTCCGAAAAACAAGAACTACGTAATGCGTGAATTCAGAGAGAAAAAACAGATGTCCTAGGTTACTTCATCAGAACGATTGCTCATTTAGATAGCTCAAGCTATGCAATTGACAGACAAACATTTTATGAGGAGAACACTGTCGCTAGCAGCCTATCCTACGGTCAGCATGGCAACAACACCGCATTCTAGGTTCCTTAACACTACTCTTTCACATGGCAAGGCCTAAGAGTAGTGGATGTAAGCTGCGACATCTCAGTTCTTTGTTCTTAACTACTCTGACAATTAGCTTCTAAACACTTCCCATGGCGAGGCCTCTGTCAGGTTCTTTCATCTTCGTTAACAACAAGGAACTTCTCTACACTTTTACCAATAGATTTCGTAGTCTAAAACCAGCATGGCGACTGCGTTATTACGGAACGAACAATCAAAACAAGTATACAGACTCAATTCACTTCCTAGTTCTCATTCCATTACAATTCGTACTAATAATTGATGAATTTTACTCCAATTCAGCAAGGCGACCGCAACTAGAGCTCAATTACACAACACCAGTCCAAATCAACAAAATTAATAGAATTCAGAAGTGAAATACGAGCGTGAATTCATTCCTTCCTAATTCAAGTCAATTGCACCTCCTTTTGCTATCTAAACAGAACAATCGTCCATAGAAACCCTATGACATCATCAAATTAGCCACACGAATTCATTTCCAATTCTCGATCAACAGTTCGCAATGTAAATCAATTCATTATCAATAAATCGGAAGAGTTTACCAAATGAAATGCCTCAATTGCTTGTAATTCGCAATTGAATTGTGAAAATTCTCCTCAATTAAGAAATGTCTTACAATGATTGGATCAAGTTCGCAATCGGAATCGGAAATGGAGTTCGATATCTAGTGAGAGAAATTAGAGATAGAAAGTGAAGAGAGAGCAGAAGTTCTCGCTTAAAATCAAAAGTCTGTTTTCTATTCTATAATGATCGATCCACAAAATACTAATTAAATCCAGTATATATAGAGGTTACAAAACGTAGATAATACGAAATGTAAAATGAATTCAAAATTACAAGAATGCCACTATGCGTAACAAGCAAAATATTCACGATAACATATGCACAAGTGTGAAGCACGCATTTGGCTTTGAAATTTCGCGCTTCCATCAGCTGCCCCGCGCCTTTACGCCACGCGATCACATGACTTCAGCAGATTTTGCACGCCTTTGAGCCACTGCCCATCACGCCTTTGTTAACTTGCAACAAAAGATCCAGCAGCCAACACTTAGCCAAAATTTCACGCTTACATCAGCTGCCCCGCGCGCCTTTACGCCACGCGATCACACGACTTCAGCAGATTTTGCACACCTTTGAGCCACTGCCCATCACGCCTTTGTTAACTTGCAACAAAAGATCCAGCAGCCAACACTTAGCCAAATTCGAGCAACACCAAGATCACATACAAAAATTACCTAAGGCACGACATACATATACTCTAAGCGGCGAGACCTCGTAGTGAGGTCTCGCCACTTACTCTAGCAACACGGTGAGACCTCGCTACGAGGTCTCGCCACACAACTTAGTCTTGCCACACAACTTAGCAATCGACGAGGTCTTGCCGTGTAAAACCTAAATCGGTGAGACCTCGTAGCGAGGTCTCGCCAGTTATTGTGCGAGTGTGAGTGAGTATTGTGAGGTGTGTGTGCAAGAATGAAAGACTGAAGAATGATGTAATGACACGCACAACATATGCTTGCAACAATGCGAACCACAAAGCTTGTATTATACACACACGAATGCTATAAATGAATATCTATGGAAAAGATAAATGGACGATTGACAAAGATTACCTAGGGTGTGAATTAAGTTGTCGTGAACAAAGAAAGGCAGTAAGCTGCTGACAAGTGTGTCGTTAACCTTGCAATTTTAACCCTAAACTAATGTAGAAGTAATGAGTAGGGTATCGTATCCACAGGGAAGGGGATGGTTCAAGAAAATTGATTAAGGTTGCTCTATTGGTGACAAGATCAGAAGGAAAATTACGTTCGAGTAGCAAATCCAGGAGCTAGTAAAGAAGTGTAACACAAATGCAGCAAAATATCTACACAACACAAGAATGAAAGTCATGCGGTTAAAACAGATGTCCCAGGGTTCAATATCAGATGATCGCTAATTAAACTCTTGTGCTATGCTCCCGACTCCTTGCTAAACACTTTAGGATGAAACAATAGCTGCCTACGAGTCCAGAGAATATTCAGAATGTTGACCACAATATTCTCTATTCTCTCTTACATCTTACCTTTCCCATGGCGAGGCCTGGGCAAGAAGATTTGAATACCGCAACGACTCGACTACCTAACACTGGCTAGTAATCATGCATAATCTTAAGTCTCCCATGGCGAGGCCTGACCTAAGTTCCTATACTCTAACTAGCACCAGATAATATTCCTTTACTTGATTCTTATAACTCAGTGACCTTTAACTGGCATGGCGACCACATCTCTGATTACGAACGAAAGCAAATAAGCAGAGGAACTCCACACTCGTATATCTTATCCTTATTTATGTGATTTACACTTCCAATGAGAAATTAAACCTTAATCTAGCATGGCGACCTCCATTAAAGTTCAATTTCCCCCAACAAAAGCATAAATTTCACAAATTTTGATAGAATTATGCAATTACGAACATATACGATGTCTTTCATAAAAGGTAAGTCAATAGCATAGCATTTACAGTATAATTATATGATCATCTATACCAAACCCTAGGACATCTCACGATTTAGCCAGAAATCTCCATTTCAAGTTCGCGATCAACAATTGTCAACATTAAGCAATTCATACTCAACAATCGAAAAGATTATACCGATTAAATTGCTTCGGGAGCTTCAATTCACAAGCTGATTACAATGCTCAGATCAAATTTTCAATCGGAATTGAAATCAGAGATCGATCGGAGAAGAGAGAATCTAGTGAGAGAAAGTGAACTTAGAGAGAGAAAATTTCCGCTTACAAAATCAAAAGTCGGTTTCACTATCTAGAATGATCTATATCTCTAAAATGCTACTAAATCCTCTATATATAGAGTTTACAAAACGTAATTAATACGCAACCGTAAAATGAGTAGAAAAAAACTACAAGAATGCCACTACGCGTATCAACAAAATGTCGATGATAGCCTGTACATAAGTGTGGACCACGCCTCTAGCTCTAGAAACTTTGCGCCTTCATCAGCTTCCCTGCGCCTTCAAGCCAACAGCTCGCACGCCATCAGCAGCCTCTACACGCCTTCAAGCCTTTGACCACCACGCCTCCAACAAACCCTGCACAAAAGAACCACAATCCAACACTTCGAAAATTTTATAACTGCCAAAAAACAAAAAACGTTTTCATGGCGAGGTCTCAAGGCGAGACCTCACCGTGTGACTTAATTGTGTGGCGGCATGTGCATGAGTGCTGCGCTCAAGCACGCACAACTCGGGCTAGACTGCATCGCGCCAGTGCGCGCGACAGGTGCGTGTGTGCTATGAGAGTGCTGCGCGCGCTCGTGCATGTGAGACGAGTGCTCGTGTACATCAGAGTGTGAATAAACACAACCAATACACATGAAATACACAACTTCTCGAATTACACACGTTAAAGATACTATCTAACACACATTAGCATCAGTCCCGTACCACATACAACATATGTGTACCAATTTTCTAAATTTTTCACCCAATTGATATTTCACCCATTCTTTACATGATCACACCATTTTCTATGCCAAATGAATGAAAACATAGCAGAAGTCAGGTGAAAATAATACTATTAAGTCAGTATAAAACTGACTTATAAATTTCCCCTGCACTTGAACTCTTACTTGCCCTCAAGCAAAATTTTACTTATGTTAACCACTTCAGCGCTAGACCTTGCTCCCCTGTCTACTGCTCTCCTCTGAGTTCAAAATAAATTTTTTACGCACACAACTCACGATATGTTCTTGACTCCAAACCATTAAATTTCAGCACAAATTATCAACCAAGGCACGATGAATAAAGACCAAAATGTCATGCGTGCAGTGTGTGCTGAGGAATACTAGTCCATCCATTCTTTTTGCATGCATTTCCACCTTTTTGTTTCAAGAACATCTCATTACATAAACAATCACCATATCCACACACAAGAACTTATAATCACGCAAGATCGATTGTTGCACATTGGTGCTTCTCTTATATCATTTACATTGCACTTTGGTGCTTTCTTTTGTCACACCCATTGGTGTTTTTGCCTGGATCTTGTTGCTCTTTTTTCCCACTTTTTGCCGGGGTTTTATGGCTATTTTTCCCATTAAGTTTGCCAAGGGTATTTTGGCTTTTCATTCCCAATTGCCAAAGGCTTTTTCTCCATATCCTTTCTTGTGTGACTAAAAATTCTTGGATGTCTTTAAGGGACTATGTATGCAAGAGTACCCAAAACACCGAGGTCATGCATATCAACAAGAACAAAGTGAACCAGATTCCTCTTATGTCCAAGAATGATTTTGCATGGCATATCTATCTTACTTTAACATGATGCCTTGATTAATAAAATACACTGATCTCATCAAGATTGGAATCAACGGAAAAACAATTTCGCATGCAATACAAAGATGAACTACAAATTTGAACATAGCTTAACAAGAGAGCAGAGGCATAGTACAGAGTGTTTTTCCATTATCGATACTTCAACTTCCACTTACTACTCATAACGCATTTACTCACACTCAAAACATTTATTCAACCCTCACATACAAGACTCAATACTCACAATATTAAAAACACACTAAAAGAGAATACACCCTAAAACCCATATTCCATGCTTCTCAACCCTCCTCGCAAAGCATACTTCACAGAACATCAATAACTTCAACAATTCATACCACACTTCAAAAAGACTTGCCACAGACTTCAAAACCAAACTCAAAACCATTCCATAGCACATCACAACTTCTAAGCTCTGGAAAATATCAACACATCAAGATATCGTTGATAACCAGAACACTCCCAATAATCAACATAAGGAACCCGCATGCTTAAAAAAAACAAATTTTTTACCATTACCAAATACCAAATGAAGCCCACTACCTCCTTCATAACAACAAATCCCAACAACCAGAACAGAAAACAAACACGGCACCTCCTCAAACATTAAATCAATCATAAAGCACAGATCAAACCAACCAAAAAGCATCATCTTCCACCACTCCACCCCTCCACACTTGAAGCATACATTGCCTCCCATGTAAAGGATTAAGAAGGAGGGGCTCCCTGGGAAGATGACGGTGCGGAGGTAGAAGAGGACAAGAATGAAGCCGTTGTGGAAAAAGAAGGGCCGCTAAAGGGAGGGCCAACAATAGGTCCTTGAAGAGGCTAGCCCGTATTAATCATCGGGATCCTTGTACGCGGCATAAACTCAGGATCCACCATAAAAGTAGGGGTGGGAGGCATTGGTAGAATATGTCCAAATGTAAGCAGTGGGTTAAGTGAAGATATTGAGGGCACCCCTACTGGCAACTCATGAATGGCACCACTGATGACATCTCTTAACAAATTCGGGATCCGATATCCAGCCAAATGGGCAAAAGTTGGTGCTGGTTTAGGAGGACCAGGCTCAGAGTGATAATACATAGACATTCAGAAGGTAAAGGTTTAGACTTATCCCGAAGTTTCTTAACCCTTGCTCCCTTTGCTTTCTTCATCTCCTTCTCCACATGCAGATATTTGATATACAATGGAGTACCAATCGGGCCCAGATTCCTACGCCACTCCCCAGCTTCAGTATCAACACCTTGAGTCAGACAGATTTCTTCAATCAAAATCGAAAAGTAGAGAGCTGCATTATCAGTGTCAATACCAGATTGTAAGCTAAAAAGAATTATACGACCAACATCAATCGATCTCCCCTCACGAATGGCTGATATCAGGTATAACCGATCGCGTATCACTTCAGTCGATTGCGAACTCGGCATAAGACGCGACAAGACAAATATAAGCCATATCTTAACATCACTTCGTAACCATTCACCACGAAGATGCTTACGTTCACTCCCTGTGTTTAGTTCCTATTTAGCTCCTAGCAAAGCTAGCTCCTCCGTTAAAGCTTGGTCACACTTATCATCTTCCGAAAATGGCAAAGGAACCTGAAGAAAACTTGGAGTACCATGATGAGTGTTAATGATTTTACTTGTAAATTGCACCCATTTTCCCCTCACATAAAAAAACTCTAGCCGAATTTGGAAATTTGGCATTGGCATAAAACTCCCTTGCAAGACTGGCATTACAAAAACCTGGTGCACTCATAAGCTTCTGATCAAAATGGTGAAACTCCATCAATTCCTGAAATGGACCTCCTTCCACGGCGAAGGCTCTTTCCAGATGTAACTTCTTCATACCCATCCCTCGCTCCCAACGTTGTTGGGCTCCATTACTTACAAACACCGATGGTTCCGAATGTTGATCTGAGCTTTTTTTCGGAGTTGTCGCTTGCATCATATATTGCGGGGGTTCCTCAAAAAGTGACAAGTCCTCATCGGGATAATAGTCAGAGTTAGAATCTTGAAGAGATTTCTGGGCTTTGCCTTTTCCCTTCTTTGAAACGGTTGCTTTCTGTGAAGTAGAGTCTTTTTTAGGCGCCATGTCTGCCATCAATAACCAAAAATAGCTAAGCTTCTCCGTTATTCATTTACACAACATAGCAAGTTAAATCCAAGACTTAAAACATCCAGACCAAATTCGAAAAACAAATCATACACAAGAAATATCAAACATTGAAATTGATTATATTGTCACAACACCAATTGTTCTCAAGTAAAGCACCTACAATATAGCTCGTCATCCATAAAACATAACAAAAAAACATAGCATCTTGAACCTCCTCATCTGATGCATAGATGGACAACTTTAACTCCTACAAATAGACTTATAGCAAAATATATTTCATCACTCCAAACAAAATTTCAGTTTCACAATTTCCACTCAACTGAGAAAATATTTAGCCAATCAAGTAGATTTAGTAAACATTCAAAACATTAAAATTGTAGAACTAAACCTTGGCTAAATGTAGGAATTGGAATCACTCACATTAGACAAGAAATGACCAAGTTATAGTCACGGTACTACACTAAGGCAAAGCTGGAAGAAAAAATTGTCTAATTTCAGCTTGAATCCTCATGAAAATATGCAGAATAACATACTAAAAAAATCGATTCAACCAAAACTTAAAACTTCAACGTTATAGAGCACGCTCTTATCTAAACGTGGGGAAAAGAATCACTCAATTTGGACAAAAAATGAGCAAGTTATGGCCATAACACCGAAACATGACAATCAGGGCAATTCCAGAATTTCTCAACCGACAACAACAACATGAACACTGCCTTGTCGTCACAAATAGACCACATTCTAGTCACAATTGGAAAAAGTGCGCAGCATGAACATTGTAGGTCATCCTCTTAACGAAATTTTCCAACTAGAATCAACTCATTTAGACAGGTCATGCTCAAGTTATAGCCAAATTACCGAAACCTGCTCAAGCTGATTGAAAAACATTTAAACCTTTCCCCCACACTTATCATGATATGAAATCTCATATACTCATCATTTCCATTATCCTAACAATAACATCATCATGTTCATGCTCTTACCAATGCACATTGCAAAAGGTATAAAAAACGACAACCTGGAAATTCGAACAAGGAGAACATACCTCAAGTAAAGACCTTAGACAATTCTTGGAGGAAATGGAATTTGGAAAGTGATAATTGATTGCAGAGAAATCCTGACCAAATGCCTAGCTCGTTACAGTTATCTTGCTTTGGGTTTAAAGTGTTCACAATAGTTGTTGGCATTTATAGAACAAAGACATGTATTGACAATCAATCGGTCAACTCTAAATAGTTATGTTCCCAACCAACACAAAATTACATGCATGTTATGACAAACGTGGGACCATACTCATTCAAGACGTGTGAACCATCCTATCTACCTTCTGCCAAATGAAAATAATGCATTCACATGCCACAACAAAACAAAATTGACTTCAGCTTTATATCACTCCCTTTTTCACGCCAAGATACAAGCACTTTGCTCATTGGTTTAACAATTCTCAAAACACATTACACCAAGCTTAGACACAGATTTCAGGATCATCACACCATGTTTAGACCCCTTACCAAACCTTACCATTTCTCTGGAATGATGTCCATTTTAGCTCAAATGCACACGTGCTCATGATTAACAAAAGACACAATGAGATTTAGGAAACATTTCTCAACCATCATTAAAGAACTAATTTCACATTGTACGCTAACCCAAAACATCCCGACAACATGTCATTCAATTTGTGATTAGCTTTTAGAACATTAAATCATGAACAGAGAAACATGCTCATTACACACAAACATTTAACATTTCTCAAACCACATTACACCATTAACTAAAAAACTCAAACACGAAGAAACAACCTCAACACCTCACAACATAGTTAGTAGACTAACAAACTAATCTCATGAAAGCTATCATGACAATACACTACTTAAACACTACTACTACTCTAAGTTCATCATAGCAATGACAATTAGCACAATCTTCAAATTCAAATCAAACATCCCTCACACTAGCATAAAGTCACGGTCCCCGGGGCAGAAAAAACATCAGTAAAGGAACCTGGCCTATGACAATCCTCGGGAGAGTCTTGCTACCCTTTCTTCCTCCAAAAATACAGGCCATTGAGGTGTCACCATAAAACCGAGACAATTTTGAGGATTGATCGGTCGGACCAGAAAATGTCAACTCCCTCTATCGCGCAGGCCATTTGCTGGTCAACAGAGCCGGCCAAAGAACAATCGGGACAAAAAAAATTCAATCTTCGTTGCGCCCGCCTAAGTGTACCTAAAGCATTAATTTGCTTAATTTCGATTAGCGAAAGTTTAGTGCCTGAATAGGCATAAAATCAAGAGACTCGTCTTCCCGCGATGGGCCATATTGGGTGCGGCGAGTAGGCATGAGAGCTTTAGAGTTGATAAATTATGCAACCACATCTTGCATTCCTCTGATTGAATTCACTCGGTTGGAGACATGATAATTACGTTCATTCCTAGCATTTCGCACCCAGGTAGCACGAGGCAATTCCACAGCAGCCAATAAATGATCTGTGTTTTTCGCCCTAACCAAACGGATATATGTATCACCAGGGTAATCGGGAAGGAGATAATGCAAGTTAATGCTGTGGCGAGTGACTTTCAAATACTTGCCCAGCACAAACACTGAGTGGACGCTGGCAGCACATGAATTGGCATAGAACTCCCGAACTATCTCCCTGCTCACAACAACAGATGCTCTTCTGAAATGAGCCCAAGTGTGCCCAACAATCAACTCCTCAAATCTGCGAGAAGGAACCTCAAAAGGTCTTTCAATGATGAATTCTCTGTTGAGTGATCTATTGTATAAGCTTTCCGCGTTAGCATTGACAAACTGTGGTGCTTCAGTCGGATCATAGTCAATCACCATATCGCCATCGACTGAAGAAGAAGAAGAAGATGAAGAAGTAGTGCCCATATCCTCACTAAAGATTGCATACTCATAAGGGTTTGAATGAGGAAAGTAGGCCATAACCTTATAACGGAAAGTCACTCACAAATGATGAAGATTAGTAAACAAGATGCCAGGTAGTTATAGAGAAAATGTGCAGCACATAGCATGTCCATGTTAGCTGCCCGACGAACCCATCTGAACGAATCTTAAAGACACACACATAGTGACAATATGTGTAAGAAAGAACCATACCCCTAATGTCATAACTTGTTGCACACTTCACTAAATTACTGGAATCGTAACAAGCCAACAAGCACACGTTCACGAGTTTGACAACAATCTATATCGTGGATGCGTTTACCTTTATTGTGGAAAATGTGAAATCCATCTTACCCCTTGTTTGAGTGAATAGCTGAGATTCACCATCTCCCTGTGCATTCATCACCATAACTCTTATGATAAGCTGCAAAATCCATAAACAAATATGAGGTTGTGCCATGAATTTTCAATACACTCTACACAGACTAAGAGCAAAATTAAAAGTAGACAAAACAAACAAACAAAACTTAGAATGATACTCTGGGTTGCCTCCCATGAGCGCTTGGTTTACAGTCAACAGCCCGACCATGCTTCTTGTCTCACTGTGAATGTAAAGGATCATCCAAAGAACAATTCATGTGGGGCTTGTGTTACCTCTCCAATACCCTTCTCCTGAGTTGTCAAATATGGTTAGAGCCTGTGACCATTCACTTGCCATTTGTTACCATTTTTGTCATTCTTGATCTCCACAACACCATATGGCTTGACATTGACAACTCGAAATGGACCACTCCATCGTGATCTTAATTTCCCAGGAAACAACCTCAAGCGAGAATTGTACAGTAAAACAAGTTGCCCTGGAGCAAAAATTTTTGATTGGATATTAGCATCATGTAGTTTCTTAGTCCTTTCTTTATAGAGCTTAGAGCTCTTATATGCATTGAATCTAAACTCATCTAACTCATTTAACTCCAGCATCCGCTTTGACTGAGCCCCATGTAAATCAATGTTCAACTTTTGAATTGCCCAGTAGGCCTTATGTTCCAATTCTATCGGGAGATGACACTCTTTCCCGAACACAAGTCGAAATGGAGAAGCCCCGATTGGTGTTTTGTAAGCAGTTCTGTATGCCCATAGAGCCTCATCCAACTTGGATACCCAATCCTTCCTTCCCAGGTTAACAACTTTCTCCAATACCCTTTTAATTTCCTAATTTGAGACTTCAACTTGACCACTCATCTTAAGATGATAAGCTGTAGAAACCTTGTGTTTCATCCCATTCTTTGCTAAAAAAAACCTCAAAAATCTTATTGCAAAAATGTGAACCACCATCACTAATGATTGCACGAGGAGTTCCGAATCGGTTAAAGATATGCTTCTTGAGAAATGCTGTAACACACTTAGCATCATTATGTGGCAATGCAATAGCCTCAATCCATTTGGATACATAGTCTACTGCCACAAGAATGTATGGCATACCATATGACTTCGGAAAAGGGCCTATAAAGTCGATTCCCAAACATCAAATAATTCCACTTCAAGAATGTTATTCAAAGGCATCTCATTCCTTGAAGAGATATTCCCTGTTCCCTGACATTTATCACAATTTCCTACCCAAATCCGTGCATTAAAGAAAATATGAGGCCAATAGAAACCACATTGTAACACTTTGAATCCTGTTCTGGTAGAGCCAAAATGTCCACCACAAGGTCCTTCGTGGCATGCTCTCAGAATGTCTTCATTTTCTTCCTCTTTGATGCACTTTCTTATGTTTGATCACTACAAATTTTGTACAAGGCATTGTCCTCCCAAAAATAATACTTTGTATCACTTCTCAGTTCCTTCTTTTGGTCATGAGAGAAATAAGAGGGTACTTGCCTAGCCACAACAAAATTTGCGATCTCTGCATACCAAGGCAATGACAAGCGTGTCGTTAATCTTGTAATTTTAACCCTAAACTAATGTAGAAGTAATGAGTAGGGTATTGTATCCACAGGGAAGGGGATGGTTCAAGAAAATGATTAAGGTTGCTCTATTTGTGACCAGATCAGAAGGAAAATTACGTTCGAGTGGCAAATCCAGGAGCTAGTAAAGAAGTGTAACACAAATGCAGCAAAATATCAAGCAAAACACAAGAATGAAAGTCACGAGGTTAAAATAGATGTCCCAGGGTTCAATATCAGATGATCGCTAATTAAACTCTTGTGCTATGCTCCTTACTCCTTGATAAACACTTTAGGATGAAATAATAGCTGCCTAGGAGTCCAGAGAATACTCAGCATGTCGACCACAATATCCTCTATTCTCCATTACATTTTACCTTTCCCATGGCGAGGCCTAGGCAAGAAGATTTGAATACCGCAACAACTCGACTACCTAACACTGGCTAGTAATCGTGCATAATCTTAAGTCTCCCATGGTGAGGCCCGACCTAAGTTCCTATACTCTAACTAGCACCAGATAATCTTCTTTTACTTGATTCTTATAACTCAGTGGCCATTAACTGGCATGGCGACCACATCTCTGATCACGAACAAAAGCAAATAAGTAGAGGAACTCCACACTCGTATATCTTATCCTTGTTTATGTGATTTACACTTCCAATGAGAAATTAAACCTCAATCTAGCATGACGACCTCTATTAAAGTTCAATTTCACCCAACAAAAGCATAAATTTCACAAATTTCGATAGAATTATGCAATTACGAACATATACAATGTCTTTCATAAAAGATAAGTCAATAGCAAAGCATTTACAGTTTAATTATATGATCATCTATACCAAACCCTAGGACATCTCACGATTTAGCTAGAAATCTCCATTTCAAGTTTGCGATCAACAATTCTCAACATTAAGCAATTCATACTCAACAATCGAAAAGATTATACCGATTAAATTGCTTTAGGAGCATGAATTCACAAGCTGATTACAATGCTGGGATCAAATTCTCAATTGGAATTAAAATCAGAGATCGATCGGAGAAGAGAGAATCTAGTGAGAGAAAGTGAACGTAGAGAGAGAAAATTCTCGCTTACAAAATCAAAAGTCGTTTCACTATCTAGAATAATCTATATCTCTAAAATGCTACTAAATCCTCTATATATAGAGTTTACAAAACGTAATTAATACGCAATCGTAAAATGAGTAGAAAAAAACTACAAGGATGCCACTACACGTATAAACACAATGTCGATAATAGCCTGTACATAAGTGTGGACCACGCCTCTGGCTCTAGAAACTTCGCGCCTTCATCAGCTTCCCTGTGCCTTCAAGCTAATAGCTCGGGCGCCATCAGCAGCCTCTACACCCCTTCAAGCCTCTGACCACTATGCCTCCAACAAACACTGCACAAAAGAACCACAATCCAACACTTAGAAAATTTTACAACTGCCAAAAACCAAAAAAAGTTTTCATGGCGAGGTCTCACGGCGAGACCTCGCCGTGTGACTTGTTTCTGTGGCGAGACCTCTCGGCGAGGTCTCGCCGTGCAAGTGTGTGCAAGGCGAGGTCTCGCGGCGAGACCTCGCCATGTGTGGTGCGTGTATGGCGAGACCTCTCGGCGAGGTCTCGATGTGCATCGTGTGTGAGGTGCAAATGTGAAATGAAATGAAAATGAAAATCAGAGTGTGAGATGGAGTGATGCAAAGTAGTGTGATAACAAATGCTTGTAAGATGAGTGTTTGTGTAGAAGATAAATGAGTGAAGTATGTTGAAGAATGATAATATGATGTGATAAAAAATGAATATGAATGTTGGGTGACATGTGTGCTGAAAATGAATGCTGTGAGATGTATTGAAAATGAATGCAATTGAAATGTGTAGACTAGTGAAAGTATAAGAAGATGAAAATGAAGGTGTATGAAACATGATCGAACAACTTGAAAGTGAAAAATAATAAATGCGTGTGTGAAATTAGAGCTCGCCGCATGATCATGCGGGCGATGTGCGAGAGCTCCCCGCATGAGCATGCGGCGAGCTCTCATTGTGCGTGAACTCGCTGCATGAGCATGAACCGAGATGTGTGTGTTCGCCGCATGGACATGCGGCGAGGTGCGAGAGCTCGCCGCCCGCACCACGCGGCGAAGTGAGAGTGTGTGTGAGGTCACCGCACAGCTTCTGCGGCGACATGTGGAGCTGCTGCGCGCCAGCGCGCGCTGCAGTTATGTGAGTGCTGCAAGCAAGCAAGCGCGGCATGTGCGTGAGTACTACGCGCAAGCGCGCATAGCTCGGGCGAGATTGCTGCGCGCCAGCTCTCGTGGCAGGTGCTTGTGTGCAATGCGAGTGTTGTGCGTAAGCGCGCGCAGCTCGTGCATGTGAGACGAGTGCTCGTGTGCATCAGAGTGTGAATAAACACAACCAATACACATGAAATACACAACTTCTCGAATTACACACATTAAAGATACCATCTAACACACATTAGCATCAGACCCACACCACATACAACATATGTGTACCAATTTTCTACCTTTTTCACCCAATTCATGTTTCACCCATTCTTTACACGATCACACCATTTTGTATACCAAATGCATGAAAACATAGCAGAAGTCAAGTGAAAATAATACTATTAAGTCAGTATAAAACTGACTTATCAGCTGCCGTAAAAGATGAAAATCAAGATAACATGATGAAAATGAAAAATTGCCTAAGTAGCTACATCGTGCATCAAGCATTTCTGAAATGGAACATATAATGTGTGTTAAACATTCTCGAACACGGAATGGAAAACGAGTGCATGATCTTGCAAATGTCAAAAAGAAAACAACGAAACATGAACTCACAGTAAGAACAACGAAGTACGTAAATATTAAGCAGCATACGTACAAAGCATGAGTGAAAATATAATGAGCAGAAAAATAAGTATGCATGAACACAATGTGACAACATGAAAGTGGTAAAATGATGAATGCTCATGCGAATATGTAATGCATATGAAATGTGCAAAGAATGACAATATAGTGTGAAAAAGCTCCATGTGAGTGTTAGTGAAATGTGAGTGTGAGATGAGAGCTCGCCGTACGGGTGTGCAGCAAGGTGCGTGCCAGGTTGCTGAGTGCTCGCCGCATGATGTTGCGGAGTGGTGTGTGCATGAGTTGGACCTCATAGAGTGATCATGCAACGAGGCGTGCAAGTGTGTGCGGCGAGGTGAGTGCGTGTGTGCAGCAAAGTGTGAGTGCTCGCCACATGATGTGGCGTCGAGGTGTGTGCAATAGAGAGAGCTCGCCGCATGATCATGCGGCGAGGTGCGTACACTGATGTGTATGTATTCATATGTTTGTGCAAGGATGCACAATGTCGCCAATTTCACAATGAAACACAAGTTTGCAAATACCATTCCGTGATGCATCATTCTCCAACAAGCTCTTAACATATGACAATTCATTTATACAACATAAACTTATCTTTCCCTCTTTCTTCACAAACATCAAACCATACCCACACAATCCATAGAAATCATGATGAAAAGTTCAACATCACTTCCATTCTATATACACCTAAATCACACAAACTTTGCTCACAACCGTGTCATCATCAAACCATATCACAGAACATTTTTGTACAACATATTACCTTATTTCAACTAGATTTTCTCACATCATATTTCACAACATTCTTACCTTCTTTTCTCATTTCAACAACAATACAGCCCATAATGCGCTCAAACAACCAAAAGTCAAGTGAAAAATACTACAATTACTTCAGTATAAAACTTACTTATCAATTTCCCCCACACTTGAAATTTCGCTTGCCCCCAAGCAGAACTTACACTTCAAATCTGTTAATCACTTTTGCAGTCGCCCTCGCTCCCCTGTCTAGCATACTCTCCTCTGAGTTCATCAAAAAAATTTTCATGCACAGAAACTTACAAAAAGTTCTTGACTCCAAACTATCAAATTTTAGCACAAATTATCAACCAAGGCACAATGAATAAAGAACAAGATGTGATACGTGCAAGTGTGTGCTGAGGAATACCTATCCACCTATTCTTTTTGCATGCATTCCCACTTTGTTCCAAGAACATCTCATTGCATAAACAATCACCTTATCCATACACAAGAACTCATAAGCACACAAGATCAATGGTCGCACATTGGTGCTTCTGTTGATTGATTTCATTTTCTTTTTGCACTTTGGTACATTTGCTACACACATTGGTGTGTTTGTCTGGGTTTTGTGGCTCTTTTTCCCACATATCTGCCTGGGTTTTATGGCTATTTTTTCCCAATTAAGCTTGCAGGGTATTTCGGCTTTTCATTCCCAATTGCCAAAGGCTTTTCCTCCATATCCTTTCTTGTGTGACTAAAAGTTCTTGGATATCTTTAAGGGATTATGTATGCAAAAGTATCCAAAACACCGAACTCATGCATTTCAACAAGAATAAATTGAACCAGATTCCTCCTATGTCCAAGAATGATTTTTGCTTGGCATATCTATCTTACTTTAACGTGATGCCTTGGTTAACAAAATATACTGATCTCATCAAGGTTGGAATCAAAGGAAAAAAAATTTTGCATGCAATATAAAGATAGAAATTGATGAACTACAAATTTGAACATAGCTTAACAAGAGAACAAAGACATAGCTCAAAGTGATTTTCCATTAAACATACTTCTACTCCACTCATTATTCATGGCATAGTCACTCACCTTACATTTATTTAAACACTTTCACGACTCAAAATCAACAGTAAAACACCTTAAGTCATACTACAAACTCAAACCCGAATCCCATGCCTCTCAGCACTATTCTTTTAAAAGCAAACTTCACATAGGCTTCACAAAATCAAAGCATACTTCACATACTTGCAACAAACTTCAACACACCGACTCCACAACACAACACTAAGCTCAGAGAAATTTCAGGATATCGTGGTAGTGAGAACCTCCGATCATTTACCCCCCATCATCAACAACACATGGCAACCAACAGACAATCAAACTTCAACAGAACACATCAACCAAAACAGCACATAACAACAACCACGACAACAACATAACAATACCCACGGCAAAAAAAACTGCCCAATTTTCACAGCAACACATAACAACTTCCAAATCTCATCATCTATGCCCCCACACTGTAATCACACATTGTCCGCAATGTAAAAGATTAAGAATGAGGAGCTCCCTGAGAGGATAACGAAGGGCCAAATGACGCCTGAGAAGAGAACGATGCTGTAGTAGAGAACGAAGGTCCACTGAAAGGTTGTGCTACCCAATGAAAAGGACCAACAGACGGTCTATGAAGAGGCTGCCCTTAACCAATCATTGGAATTCTTGTCTTTGGCATAAAATCAGTATACACCCGAAAATTAGGAGTGGGAGGCATTGGTGGGATATGTCCAAATGTTGGCAATGGATAGAGTGAGGACACTACGTGTACCCCTGGTGGAAGCTCATGAATGGCACCACTGATGACATCTCGTGACAAATTAGGGATACGGTAGCCAGACAACTGTCCAGAAGTCGGTGTTGGTTTAGGAGGTCCAGACTCAGAGTGATAATACACAGACATTTTGTTACAATGGTCTAACTCCATCTGCATCTTCAGTTGCCTGTGATACAAAGCCTCAAATTGTTGCTGAGCAATACAAGATATTTCATCCAACTTAGTAAGCATATTAGATGAATGTGAGGTCCAATCCTGATGCATATCGTTCATCTGTTCTTGCATGCCTTAAAGCCTTTTATCCAAATGCTGAAAACTAGTATCCACAGATTGTAGAAATTCTTGCAGCGCCCCTTGAAAGGAACGAAAATCATATGGTTGTTGTTCTTCACTTGATTCACAAGATAAAGGTCCAGACTTGTCCCGAAGTTCTTTAACCCCTGCTACATTTGTTTTCTTCATCTCTTTTTCCAGTCGCAAATACTTAGTATACAATGGTGTTCTAATCGGGCCTGGATTCCTACACCACTCCCCAGCTTCAGTATCAACATCTTGGGCTACACAGATTTCTTCAATCAAGATCGGGAAGTAAAGAGCTGCATTATCAGCGTCAATACCCGCTTGTAAACTAGAGAGAATAATACGACCAACATCAATGGATCTCCGCCCCCTAATTGCGGATATCAGATATAACCGATTACACATCACTTTAGTAGTTTGAGAACTTGGCATAAGACGCGACAAAACAAACATAAGCCATATCTTAACATCACTTCGTAACCAATTACCACGAATATGCTTATGATCACCCCGTTTGTTTAGTAACCATTTTGCTCCTGGCAAGGCGAGTTCCTCCATTCAAGCTTGGTCCCACTCATCATCTTTCGAAAACGGCAAAGGATCCTGAGGAAAACTAGGCGTGCCGAGATGAGTATTAATGATCTCACTTGTAAATTGCACCCATTTCACCCGCACATAATAAGCTCCATCCAAATTTAGAAACTTGGCATTGGCATAAAACTCCCTCGCAAGACTGGCATTGCAAAAATCTGGTGCACAAACGAGCTTCTGATCAAAACGGTGGAACTCCATCAATTTCTGAAATGATCCTTCTTCCACAGCGTTGTTGGGCTCCATTACTTACAAATAGATATAACATCTTCATACCTATCCCTTGTTCCCAGCGTTGTTGGGCTCCATTACTTATAAACACCGATGGTTCTGAGGAGTGATCTGAAGAACCCTTCCTTTTTTTTTGAGTTGGCGTTTGCATCATGTATTTTTGGGGGTTCCTCGAAGAGTGGCAAGTCCTCATTGGGGCAATAGTCAGAGTCGGATTCTTCAAGAGGTTTCTGGGCTTTGCCTTTTCCCTTTCTTGAAGTGGTGGCTTTCTGTGGAGTAGAGTCTTTTTTAGGGGCCATATCTTCCATCGATAACAAAAAAAAAACTAAGCTTCTCCGTGATTCTCTTAAACAACATATCAAGTATACTCCAAGAATTAAAATGTCAAGACCTAATTCAAGAGACTAATCATACACAAGAAATATCAAACATTGAAATTGAACATGATATCACAACACCCATTGTACACAAGTAAAGCACATAAAATGTAGCTCGTCATCAACAAAAAATAGCAGATTGAATCACCTCATATAATACATATGTGGACAACTCCAACTCATACAAATAGACTCATGGCAAAAAAGAACCCATCGCTCATAATGAATAAATATATTCCATTGACTCATCATTTCTTTCAACTTAACAACATTATTTTCATGCTCATACAGACACACACAACTCTTCATACAAAGTTTTAAATCCATCAACATGAAATTTAAGGGAACCGAAAAAGTACCTTGGTTGAGATTACAAAGCAAGAACTTGAAGGACGTAATAGAAAAGAGAAAGAGACAATTGCTGGTAAAGAACGCTTGAGCAATTGCCGATTTTGTAAATTCTACTCGTGAAAAGTTTGCCTTTTTAATTCACAAAGCTGAACTATCACAACCACTTGGTCAAAGCATATTTAATATTAGCACCAACCAAACACAAGAAAGCAAGCACAACACTCCAAGTGTGGGACCCCACTTCATTCACTTGCATGAAATAAGCTCCCTTCACCATTACTACACGACACACTACCCTCACATGATATACAAAACAAAATATCCCCATAGCCTTAAGTCAATTCATGTTCCCTTCAAAACTTCAACTGATAATCCAAGAAAAACATGGCCTGAAATTTGTTTCATCTTTTGAATTCATTTCAATAAACAATAGCGAATAGAATGGTAGCTCGGGCTTCATAAATACATGTGTTGGAATTCATACACTATTGCATTAATATTTATCCACACTTATTGGTACAAGAAATGTCATCCAACACCATTCAAAATAACAGAAAGTTAGAGAATACCTTAGGTAGAAATCGTAAATTAAGGGCTCGAAGTTAATAGAAAAGTGAGGGAAATTATTGACAATCGTTGTCTTGACAATGCCGATCTTGAGTATACACATTGTGATGACTTGAAAGTGAGAATTGGTGTGCATTTACAGATCAAGAATTGCTTAATCCATTTCCATTCGGTCAAGTTCACAGTATAGCAATATTGTTTCCAACTACTCAAAAAATCTATTAACATCAAGACAAAAGTGAGGTCATAGTCATTTAATTCATATGAACTATCCAATCTTCCCACATCTTAAACGACATAAATCACTCACATGTCTTCAAGAATTCAATCAACATTTCAGCTTTATGTCTTACCATTTCTATTTCAACTATCTTTTAACTATTCCAAACTGCAGCTTTTAATCCAATTTCATCTTTTCAAGAAGAATTAAAACAACACAATCAAACACCTCAGAGTGGTAGATTTCAACATCATAAATTCCCTAGAAACCAATCACATTAGAATATCAACCGTACTCCCTGTGCAATAATTTCAGATGCTGTTAAAGATATACTCCACACTATCTGCACCTGCATGTACAGATTGGCACCGAAATCAACTACCAAATGCATGAACACTATAGAAACAAAAAATTAGAAACAAAACTAACAAACAAAACTTCACCCTATAACAAAACTAATGAGAATAAAAACAAGAAGCAACTCCATATTAAAAAAAATTTCACCATAACGTCTAAAAACAAACAACACAATAACACCTAAGATAACTAGCGATGATATAATAAAAAAACACAATAACCACATTGCAAGAACCCCCCGCACACTTCATCGACACCATGGTCCCCATGGGCTGACCAAGAGCAAACAGCCTTCAGATTATAACCCACTGCAGATCCTCTGTTCACGCTCTTCCTCGAGATAAGTATACCATTGATGTGTGCCAAGAAAGCCCAAGGATGGTTGGCCAATCTCGGTATGTTCGATTTCCACTCCCTGCCGACGTGCCATCTCTACAAGAATATGAGGAAAGAACATCGGTGTGAACTCCGATCTTTGTGCTTGCTTAATATACCAAATCATCAATCGGCCTACGTCCATAGTGAACCTATTCTTAATGGCATAAATCAAAAGGACCTGCACCCTGGTGGCTGTAGTGGTTTGGACGGTGGGCATAAGCCTCAAATTAACAAAAAGCAACCACATTCTGGCCTCTGCTGTCAGATCAGTGGTGAGAACATCTAAAGCCTCGTTTCGTATATTTCTCACCCAAGTCGTGCCAGGTAATCCAACATCTGCCAATAAGTGATCCATGTTCTCGGCCCTCACTAATCGACGATATTTATCACCTGGGTAATCTGGCAGGTAGAAATGTTGATTGATGCTATGATGAGTTACTTCGAGATATCTTCCTCGTAAAAATACTGCATTGTTTCGGCCAGTGTTGCTAGCATTAGCACTTGCGTAAAACTCTCTGGCAATCTTTACATTAACAACAGCAGGAGCGAAGGTCCAGCATGCTCAATTATGAAATCGAATTGTCTGTCGGAAACTGTTGGATGGGGTATCAAATTCGCGTTCGATGATAGAATATCTATGGACTGATCTGTGATATTGCCTCTCTGCCTGAGCATTAATGAATCGAGGGGACTCTGCTAGCTCAGTATCCACAATTATCTCCTCATCAGATGAAGAGGAAGATGAACATGTGGCCGAAGCGTCACTAAAGATTTCGTATTCAAATAGATTCATGTGATAAGGTTTAACCTTGTAGTTCATTGTGCAATTCAAAACGTACACACTTTGAAAGGCAATATAATGGTATTTATAATGAAATGCACATGCACAGGATAGTCCACAAGAGCTAAATCCAAAGACATGTGATTGACACTATGAGACAATATAAGACACATATGTTGTTCTCATACAAACAGTCATTCATGGATGTACTTAGCTATGCAATCAAATGAGTATTTTTCAAGGCAACCTCACGGGGTGTTTGTCGTTTATCTTGATTGCCAAAATTGCAATGTAAGCTTACCCCCTGTTGGATAGCCGAGGGTTCTTCGTATGAATGAATTGCCGCTTAGAGTATATGCATGCCGTGCCTTAGGTAATTTTTGTATGTGATTTTGGTGTTGCTCGAATTCGGCTAAGTGTTGGCGGCTGGATCTTTTGTTGCAGGTTGACGAAGGCGTGATGGGCAGTGGCTCAAAGGCGTGCAAAGTCTGCTGAAGGCGTGTGATTGCGTGGCGTAAAGGCGCGCAGGGCAGCTGATGCAGGCGCGAAGTTTCAAAGCCAATGGCGTGCTTCACACTTGTGCATATGTTATCCTGAACATTTTGTTTGTTACGCATAGTGGCATTCTTGTAATTTTGTATTCATTTTACATTGTGTATTATCTACGTTTTGTAACCTCTATATATAGAGGATTTAGTTAGCTTTTTGGGGATCGATCATTTTAGAATAGAAAACAGACTTTTGATTTTAGGCGGGAACTTCAGCTCTCTCTTCACTTTCTCTCTCTACTTTCTCTCACTAGGTATCGAACTCCATTTCCAATTCTGATCTAATTTGAGTGATTCCAGTTCCTAGATTTAGCCAAGGATTAGTTCTACAACTTTGATGTTTTAAATTTTTACTAAATCTCCCTGTTTGGCATATTATTGTCTCAGTTGTGTTGATGATTGTGAAATTGAAATTTTATTATGAGCGATGGGTTCTGTTTTGCCCTGAGTCTATTTGTATGAGTTGAAGTTGTCCACATATGTATTAGATGAGGTGATTCAAGCTGCTATGTTTTGTTGATGACGAGCTACATTTTATGTGCTTTACTTGTGTACAATGGGTGTTGTGATATCATGTTCAATTTCAATGTTTGATATTTCTTGTGTATGATTAGTCTCTTGAATTAGGTCTTGACGTTTTAATTCTTGGAGTATACTTGATATGTTGTTTAAGAGAATCACGGAGAAGCTTAGTTTTTTTTGGTTATTGATGGCAGATATGGCCCCAAAAAAGACTCTATTCCACAGAAAGTCACCACTTCAAGAAAGGGAAAAGGCAAAGCCCAGAAACCTCTTGAAGGCTCCGACTCTGACTATTGCCCCGATGAGGACTTGCCACTCTTCGAGGAACCCCCAAAATACATTATGCAAACGCCAACTCTAAAAAAAAGGAAGGGTTCTTCAGATCATTCCTCGGAAACATCAGTGTAAAATACATTTAACATTGTCAATAAAGAGTATACTAAACAATCAAGAAAAGTGAAGAAGAGATGATGAACTTCAGTAAAAGAAAACTAAAAAGGACATTGAAATAAAAAGACTAGGTTTCCTCCTATGAGCGCTTGTGTTTAAGTCGACAGCCCGACATACCTTCGTTTCACTGGGAAATTATTGGATCATCAAAAAACAACTCATGACGTACTTGTGCCAAATCGGTGATGCCCTTCTCTTGAATTGTAAAATATGGCTTGAGTTTGTGACCATTTACTTGCCATGTGTTACCATTTTTCTCATTTTGGATTTCCACCACACTATATGGCATTACTTTAAGAACCAGAAAGGGACCATTCCAACGTGATCTCAGTTTCCCAGGAAACAACCTCAAGCGAGAGTTGTACAATAAAACTAGTTGCCCAGGAGCAAAACCTTTTGATTGTATATTTGCATCATGAAGTTTCTTATTCTTTCCTTATAAAGCTTAGAGCTTATATACGCATTGAATCTAAACTCATCTAACTCGTTCAAATCCAGCATCCGCTTTGATTGAGCTCCATGTAAATCCATGTTCAACTTCTGGATTGCCCAGTAGGCCTTATGTTCCAACTCTATCGGGAGATGACACTCTTTCCCAAACACAAGTCTAAAGGGAGAAGCCCCGATTGATGTCTTGTAAGCAGTCCTGTATGCCCACAGAGCTTCATCCATCCAACTTGGATGCCCAATTCTTTCTTCCCGAATTAACAACTTTCTCCAAGACCCTCTTAATATCTGGGTTTGATACTTCAACTTGACCACTCGTCTGAGGATGATATGCTGTAGAAACCTTTTGTCTTACCCATATTTAGTTAGAAGAGCCTGAAAAATCTTATTACAAAAACGTGATCCTCCATCACTATGATTGCACGATGAGTTCTGAATCGGTTAAAGATGTGCTTCTTGAGAAATGCTGTAACACTCTTACCGTCATTATGCGGCAATGCAATAGCCTCAATCCATTTGGATACATAGTCCACTGCCACAAGAATGTATTGCATGCCATATGACTTCGGGAAAGGGCCCATGAAATCGATGCCCCAAACATCGAATATTTCCACTTCAAGAATATTATTCAAAGGCATCTCATTCCTGGTAGAGATGTTTCCTATTCGCCGACATCTGTCACAGTTCCCTACCCAAATTCTTGCATCCAAGAAAATATGAGGCCAATAGAACCCACATTGTAGTACTTTGAATCCAGTTCTGGTAGAGCCAAAATGCTCTCCGTAGGGACCTTCATTGCATGCTCTCGGAATGTCATCCTTCTCTTCCTCTTTGATGCACTTTCTTATGAATTGATGACTAAACATTTTGTACAATGCATTTTCCTCCCGAAGTAGTACTTCGCATCACTTCTCAATTTCTTTTTTTGTTCATGTGAAACTTAGGAAGGGATTTGCCCAGCACTTCTCCTAGTTGAGAACCAAGTTGGTGTGAATGCATATTTTAAGAACCCGAGCCAAATTCTCCAAGCATCCATCAAACGACCAGCCAAAAACTAAGAAATCATCCATGAAAACTTCAATTATATCTTCAATCATATCATGGAATATGGACAACATTCAACTTTGGAATGTTGTCGGTGCATTGTATAAACCAAATGGCATTCTCTTGAAGGTAAATGTCTCACAAAGACACTTGAATGTTGTCCTCTCTTTATTTTTTGGGTCTATCAAATTTTGATTATACACCGAATGACAATCCAAACAAAGTAGAAAAGATATCCAGCAATACGATCAAGGATTTGGTCGAGAAACGTGATGCGAGCTGTCGTATGCTCACCTATTTATTCCTAATTAACTATAGCTGGCGGTGATAGGGTTTCGGTCCACAGGAAAGAGAGTGGTTTCAAGAAAATTCTAAAGTTACTCTGAACAATTGTCACAGTAACAGAACAACAAGAACAAAAGTAAAATGTAAATTCAAATGGAGAGAAGAGGATGTACTACGGTTATTCCACCGAATGAATGCTCATCTAGACAACTCACGCAGTGCAATTAACATACAAGTGAAACAAGAGGAGAGCTAGTTGCCTAGAAACCTAACCTATAGCCAGTATGTCGACCGCACTGCAACTTAGGCTTCCTGTCATTATTCTTTCCCATGGTGAGGCCTAAGAACAATGTATTCACAGCGTAACGTCTCAATTCCCTATTTCTAACTACTATAGCGATTAACTCCTAAAAACTTCCAATGGCGAGGCTTGAATTTAGGTTCCTTTTCCTTCATTAGCAACAGAGAACTACTTTACACTTTGATCTAAGGATTCCGTGATCTAAAATCGGCATGGCGACGCATCTCAAAAAAAGAACAAGCAAAGCAAGTGCAAAGACTCAATTCACACTCCAGTTCTCATTCCACAACAATTCAGAGCAAATATTGGTGAATTAAGCTTAAATTTAGCATGTCGACTGCAACTAAAGTTCAATTCAATAATACCGGTGCAAAGTCATGAAATTTAACAGAATTCATAGGTTAAATTAAAGCATGATTTCATTCTATATAGATTATGTCAATCGTACTACATTTTGTTGTCTAAACAGCGCATTCAACCATTGGAACCCTCGGACATCACACGTTTAGCTAGAAGAACTCATTCTCTTGTCGTGATCATCAAATTGCAACATTAAACAATTAATTTCTCAAAACAGGAAGAATTTACCGAATAAATCCCTTCACAGAGCTCAAAATCACAAGTGAATTGCTTAATGCTTCCTTAATCAGGAAGATAATTCTAGTGATTGGTCTAAAAGTTCAACTGGAATCAAAATCGGAGCTAAAATTCTAGAGAGAGAAAGTTAAAGAGAGAAAATTTCCCGCTCACAAGTTTCAAGATTAATCTCTGAATCCAAAAGTCCCCCTCATTGTTCATTTTCATTTAATGACAAAGTACCTCTATTTATAGAGGTCTAAAGCTTAAACTACACGTAACCGTAAACTAAGAACTTAATTACAGAAATGCCACTGGGTGAAATACACTACCCAAAATATGCACGTGCACTATGCTCCACATCAGCAATCACCCTAGAGTCTTGCGCCTTTGAACCATTGCGTTCCATGTCTTCACTTCACACATCACGCTCTCGAGCCAAACCGTCCCACACTTCCCAAATCTGCACAAGAAAATGAGCAACTCAACACTTGGACATATTTTTTAAGAGATAATGCACAAATACATGGCGGCCGTCCCCTCACACAATATTTTTATGGGGCAGCCGCCCTCAATTTTTTCTACTAGGCAGCCGCCCCGTACAAATGTTTCTAGGTTGCCGCCCAGTGTAAACTTTTCTTTGGGGCTGCCGCCCTGTGTAATTTTTGTCCACGGGTGTGTGAGTATGTGTGTTCAAGTGTGCAAGTGTTGTGAATGAAGTTGGTGTGTATGTGCCAATGTAGTGCAATAGGCTAGTGCACGTGGTGCATGAAGTGGTGCGTGTGGTGTGCAAAAAAGGGGTGCCCATGTGTTCATAAAATGTGCCCACAATGTGCATCAGTTGTAACAAGAGCATGCATGTTGTATGTGTCGGATTCATGCATTGTGGTTCATGTGTGTGCTGAGGCTGTCGCTGGTGCATACTGTGTTATGTGAAAGCTGCCCGCACAGTGCGTGCAACTCGTGCGCTGTGTGTGCGGGGCTGCTGCTTCGCACACATCAGTATGTGCATGCTGTGTGCGAGCTATATGCGCAGCGTGATTGTGCAGTGTGTGTGTTGCGCGTGCAGTGAGCGCAGCATGTGCGTGCGGTGTGTGCCATGTTGCACGCGGTGTGCGCACAGCGTGTGTGCAATGTGTTGCGAGTGCTGTGTGCAGTGTGTGCGCGTGCTGCACGTACGGTGCGTGCACCATGTGTACATATGCCGCAAATGTGCAAAGTGTTGTGCATAAAATGTGGGCATTAAGATAAACAAGAAATGTGTGCATCAAATTCAGCTTAAAGATTGGAACTTTTTACAAGATTGGAACTTTTTACCTCTCAAGCTCAGCTCAAATTCAGCAAGGAAAACACAAGGATACAAGATTGGAACTTTTTACCTCTCAAGCTTCGAAAAGAAACAAACCCTCATCTTGAAACAGAAATATAGCCTTGATGCGTGTGAATTTGGAAATGCCCAAAACATAAACTTTGTAGCCCTATAGCTTTGCTATCCACATTCATTTGAATCACTCAATTAGGAGCTTGGACGACAAAGTTATGGCCAAAATGCTGAACTGCGGCAAGGAACGCCTAATGTAACCATTTTCATGGGGCGGCAGCCCCATGTAATTTTTCTCATGGGTCGGCCGCCTAATTTCCACTTTTCACCGCGGTATTCCAATTGTATACAATTTATGTGTGTCTTCGCTTCTGAGTTGGAGCTCGGGGTAAACATAAGAGTTGTAGATCATTCTCTTGGCTTTCCAGAGGTTAAAAAATCATTAACGTTGGACTTCTGTAGCACAAGATATAAACGTTCTACCAAACTGTGGCAATGAACTCAACACTCAAAAACTGAAATACCGATCACAAAGATGCCCCCGGTTCTCTAACTTACACACTGAATTGGAAGAAAGTCAAAACATAAGAATTGAAGTATACTTAAAGATCTTTCCAAAACATCTACGATCTCCTCAATGCAATTAGTATTGAAAAAGATACACTCAAGTGAAGTAAACCATTCATTCTGCCCAAACAGAAAATAAGCATGTTAAGGGATTTTTCAAACTCCACAAGCATTATTTCAAACCTTTTTGAATTCTTTCGTTGTTCTTTAACCTAAAACACATATTTGTCTCATTTAATCAACATTTTTAGTATTTTTCTTCATTTTAGCACTCCAAGTTGTAACCCACATAAAATGCACAAAATGACACATAACACTACACAATTACATGAAAAACAAGTCAAAAGCTAAGCGAATTAGCAAATATAAGTTGGTATAAAACCGAGTTATCAATTTCTCCCACACTTGAACTCTTGCTTGCCCTCAAGCAAGGTCACAACAATACAGTAACACAACTCTTGCTTGCCCTCAAGCATGGTCAAAAAAATACACTAACACATAACACACATCTACATAGTGAACTCCTGTAGAGAAACCTACCTATCCACTTCAAGAACATTTCACACTATTATTGGATGTGCATGTTTCTTATTTAACAAATTGTACTATAGTGGTAAGGATATGCTCAATTATTCATGGAAATCATCAAAACAAAGCTGTACTCATTTGAAGCTCTAACATAGATGTGTGTGTTGTGTGCAAAGGCTTACATACAGCTCAAGTCTTACTTATGATCAAAGCAATAGTAGAGAATGCAAAGATTTTATTGTTAGTTCTTTTCAAGTCCTCAGCTTGTAAACACTGTATAGACACAAATGCAACATCTTAAGGATCATTGGTTTCCCTCATTTCTTACCGCTCTTTCCCCCAGGTTGTCATCCTTTGGTGCTTTACCTTCGTTTTGCACATAACATTATTACACTGGGGTACTCCTTGGCCTTTCCAATTATTGCCTTGGATTTTATGAATTTTGAATTCCATCCCCATTCATGCGGATTATTCTCTTAAAATGCACACTTGGTGAGGTAGAGCAGTCCCGCAGAGGAATGGTTCATAATGTGTGCTTTTGGAACATTATCCGCGCACTTAGCATCTAGCACATTTGACATTGGCATAACCTACCTTTTTTCCAAATCATCTCCCTTGGTGCCTAAATGTCACAATAGGTTTCCAAGAATTACTCAGCTTAATTCATGAAAATTTTCAAACATTCTCTATTTCTCGCCTTTTCACATTAGTTCAACTATCCATGTATGTATTCTATTTTAGTGCTTGGAAACTACTATGATAAAGTTCAAACTTTCCCGCTAAGTTTTTAACTCCAACCGCTTAATGAACTATCCTCACCACTAAGCATTTTTTATTCAAGTTTTAAACACACATCCAACTCTAGTGCTGGTGCATTTTCCATGGATAGACAAGTTCTTCCACAACAATGTCAACTACATATAACTTGTGCTAAAAAACCTCATTTATTCACAAAAATTTCAAAATTTTGTAAAAAAATTTAAAATTTACACAAAAAATGAAAAACTCAACATATACAGGGTATAACATACAAATGCTGAATGTAAAGTAAAGATAGGTTCCTTCTTGCATGAAAAATTTCTCTCACCCACACTTAAAACTTACACTATCCTCAATGTAAAGTAAAGATTGGTTCCTTCTTGCATGAAAACTTTCCTGTACACGGTGAAACAAAGCTTATTAGAAATCACTAACTCAAGTACACTATATGTTGATGCAAGATAGAAATGACATGGAGGTAGCATGCAAGCAAAGTGTCGCACCATGATTAGGAGTCATGGTGGTGTAAAAATATGTAACTAGTAACACTAAGTGGTACATGCACCATTCATGTTTGAAATGTAAAATAAAGTGATTGGGTGTAGCATGGGAGTGGTCCATATCACCACTTCCCCACGTTTAGCCTCATGTGTGCATGGCCTATTTCCCTTGCAACTTCTTTTATGTCCATGTCTTAACAAACATGAGTGGCTTAGTAAGCTTAACAAAATGCAAGAGACATGAAAATCAACTTAACCAAAATACTTTATTCAAGATAATGTGAAAAAGAAGTAGTTCTGGGTATCTTAAGTCTCCAGCTAGACTTTATTAATTAAGCTTTCTTCTTCAAGATTCGGAATATCCATCTCTATACTAGAAAAATGCTCTCTCATAAACACTCTTTTTTCTCTTGTAGGGCATTTGAGGAATATTTTCAAGGAGGTGCTTAAACTCATGCACAGGGGGAGCAACCTCTACAAATTTCACTTTTAACCACTAAGGCTCTCCCATTGGAGGCACCTCGTTTACTTCTTCCACCATACCAGGTGTCACGCCTTTGGCGTCTTTAGCAAGATTTACACAACCGGAAAGTTCCCTCGGTTAGCCAACACCCTTCTGTTGGTAACTCTCACTGTTAACTCTTGTTTAGGTTCACTCAACCTGTCAGCAAATAAGAAAACAGTATCAGCAATAAACCAAACGTAAAAAGCAAGCACATATCAAATTTACAGGCCAACGCCAAACCTTAATCTCATTTAACACAATGAAGATTACAAGAAGCCTTTTACAAAGGTTGCAAAAACTCTAAAGCTTAGAAAAATGTAACTAAGGAAGAGAATCTGCTTAGCCAAACTATAAGGCTAAAACGGTGGCTGACATGTCCAGCAACTAACACAAGTTACAACAGAAGCCAATCAGGAGCAAGGAGTTAGCAACTGCCCATGGAACATGGCTGCCAGCTCAGCAACGTTTTCCCACCAGTCCAGCCTTTCAAGGACTTAGCCAATGTGAGTCAAGGCTTAACCAAAATGACGACCAAATTGCACCAGCAGCCTTTAGCTTTAGACTCAGCTTCTCAGCAACTAATCCCACAACCGACTTGCACACGTACCTAGCACATGCCTTCACCGACTTAAGCCTCATAAGCATTCTGTTCGCAACTAGCCTTCGGTCCCAGACAGTTTTGCTCGGCATGCCGACCTTCCCACTCAGCAAGCCGGCTTGCCATGTCGTTCGGCACACTCACCGTCTCAGCTCATTTAACTGATTGTTTTGCTCAACACCTCAGCACACTCTGCACCTTCAGCATACTCAGCATAGAATACTAACAAGCTCGGCATAATAGACCAACCAGCTCGGTATATCTGTTCTATTTGGCATCTTGGCACTTTGGTTCCACCAAACTGACTAGCTCGGCATGTTGACCATGCACTTCGGCATGCCAAAAGCTTTCCCAAATGCTAAGGGTCTAACAAACCTCCCCGACTTTGAGGCTTTAATGACCTCATTAAAATTTGAGAGTTTTATTTTTTCCAATACTCTTGGATCTCTTCTTCAAACGGCGAAAAATTAACTCCATCAATCCATTCGGCATTGATTTCCTCTTCTCCAACCCACTGATTCAAATACTTAGTCCGTCTATTTTTCTTGCTCTACCCTTGCACCTCGTGCCTTAGAATTTTCAGAATCTCCTTGTCAAACTAAGTTCTGATCACAGGCGGAGCTCGTTTTGGTTGGACAATTGAGTCATCTTGTGGATCTGAATAATAGGCTTTCAGATAACTCACTAGAAAGTTCGATGCACCTTGAACCTGTCAGGTAGCTTCAGCTTGTAAGCTATATTTTCAACTTTTGCCAACACTTCAAACGGACCATCATATTTTTGTACCAACCCCCGATGTACATCTTTGCTGCATATCTTTTTCCATATTTGAGGAGTTAACTTGAGAAGTACCAACTTCCCAACTTGAAATTGCACATCCCTCCTATGCTTATCAGTATATTTCTTCATTTGCTGTTGAGCTACTACAAAACTATCCTTAGCTTTATCAACTAACTCTTGTTTACCCCTGGCCAACCTATAAGCAGCGGGACAATTTCCTCTAGAAGACTACAAAGCTACCTCATGTGGAGTCAGAGGTTGCTGTCCTTTTGCCAGCTTAAACGGACTTAGACTAGTTACTGAACATTTGTTCATGTTATAACAAAACTGAGCAACATCCAACAACTTAGTCCGGTTTCGCTGATTTACTGAAACATAATGCCTAAGATACTCCTCGAGTAAGGCATTTATTCTTTCTATCCGACCATCTGTCTATGGGTGATTCGTAGTAGAGAACTTCAGTTTTTAACCCAAAGAATTAAACAACTGAGTCTAGAATCTGCCAGTGAATCTTGCATCATGATCACTGATGGTATCCTTAGGTAATCAAAAATACTTCACCACATTTTTAAAGAATAAATCAGCAGCAACATTAGCTGGACACGTAGAAGGTGCCCCAATAAAGCAAACATACTTAGAAAATCGGTCTACAATAACAAGAATAGTAGACAAACAGTCAACAAACCCGCTAATGAAATCCATCAAAACTGATTGCCATGGTCTTTCAGGGACTGGAAATGGTTGCAACAACCCTGCCTCTTTCTTTCTTTCAGTCTTTTCTAGTTGACAAACTAAACAAGATTTCACATAAGCTTCAATATCCTCTTCCATCTTTGGCCATATGAAGCTGCGAGACAACAATGCATGCATCCTTTCAACTCTAGGATGTCCAGCCCACTGTGTATCATGCGTTTCTCTAAGTAGTTCTCGTCTCAACTTCCCAA
This sequence comes from Ophiorrhiza pumila, assembly GCA_016586305.1. NCBI lineage: Eukaryota > Viridiplantae > Streptophyta > Magnoliopsida > Gentianales > Rubiaceae > Ophiorrhiza > Ophiorrhiza pumila. Next base: position 11,272,414 of record BLIW01000008.1, on the reverse strand, counting down.
AAGAAGGCACAAAGGCTCTACCACCTTTTGAAAACAATAGACCATCTTCTACCCAGTATCGTCTCACAGTGCCTTTTTCCACCTGTTCTTTCAACTTCAGAAAAAGAGGATCAGTCAAGGACTCTTCCTTGATCCGTTTCAAGAAATCCGTCGTAACAGTAGTGATTGAGTTCACGAACTCTTCCACTGTCTTTCTACTCAGAGCATCTGCCACAGTATTTTTCCTTCCTGGCCTATGTTCCAATTCAAAATCAAACTCAGCCAAGTACTCCTGCCATCTAGCTTGTTTAGGAGTAAGTTTTCTCCGAGTCTTGAAATAAGTGTTAGCCACATTATCCGTTACTACTGTAAACTTCGTTCCCAACAGATTGTGTTTCCAGATTTCCAAACAATGTATTACATCAGTCATCTCCTTTTCATGCGTGTTGTACCATTGTTCAAACTATTTCAGCTTTCCACTCTCAAAAGCATTTGGATGGTTATTCTGAACAAGAACTCCTCCAATAGCCCTATCAGAAGCATCTGTGTGAATTTCGAATGGTAACCCAAAATCTCGTAGAGATAAGACTTGCTCAGATGCAATAGCTTCTTTCACAGCAAAGAAAGCTTTCTCACAGCCAGAATTCCAATCCTATAGTTTATCTTTCTTTAGAAAATCTGTCAAAGGTTCCATAAGCTTTGAATATCCTTTGATGAACCTGCGATAATAATTTGCTAATCCGAGAAATGATATTAACTCAGGGACCTTAGTTGGAGCCGGCCAATCTATGACTGCTACAACTTTCTTCCTGCCCATGCTTATCGTGCTATTTGCCAAGATATAATTTAGGAAAGTTATTTCTTGCCTACATAATTCACACTTTTCTTTCTTGACATACAGCTGATATTCTCCAAGCTTATGAAATATAGCCCTTAAATAAACCACATGATCATTTAGAGTTTCAGAATCGATCACAATGTCATCTAGATAAACAACAACGCATTTATCTAGAAATTCATACAACACATTATTCATAAGATTACAAAAGGTAGCAAGGGCATTCGTCAAACCGAATGGCATAACCAAAAATTCATATGAACCATACCTCATGACAGTAGTCATTTTCTTCTCATCTTCCTCGACAATTCAAACCTACCAATACCCATATCTCAGATCAATTTAAGTGTAATATCTTCCCTTCACCAATCTATCAAAGAGATCATAAGAGTTTGGCACAGGTTACTTGCTCTTGATAGTAACTTTGTTAAGAGCCCAATAATCAACACAAAATCGTAACAAACCATCAGTCTTTTTCTGAAACAATGCTGGAGCACCGAATATAGCTTTGGATTGTCTCAATTGTCCACCTTCCAATAACTCATCAAGCTGGCGTCTTAGCTCTTTCAATTTCACAGGAGACATACGGTATTGGAGCTTGTGCAAGTGGTTTAGTTCTAGGAACTAAATCAGTCTTATGATCAATAGCTCTCTTGGATGGCAGTTTCTTAGGCAACTCATCAGGCATCAAGTCAGCAAACTCATCAAGCACCTTAGCAACCTCATCAGGCACCTCTTGAAATACATCAGGCTTAATTTCTACAAGAGCAGCTAGGTAGGTCATCTGACCTTGTTTCAAACCATTTTCCAATTGTATAGCTGACAGCATATCCTTCTGTTTGAGGTCCTTCTTTTCACCCACCACCTTAACACAAGGAACAAACACAGGCTTACTTTCATCAGCAATCATTATCCTATTCAAGTGAGTAATTGGATAAGCTTTGTTCAAGAACATAAATTCCTTCCCCATAATAACTTCATAGTCGTCTAGGTTCTTGACTACCATGAAGTTACAGTTTCCTTCCCATGAATCGATTTCAACGGTTGCATTTGAAAGGCCAAGGACTGCCTCTTCTAAATTCACAGCCCTTATTCGACTATTGTGATCCTTTATGGACATTTCTAATCTATGAGCTTCCCGCTCAACCATAAAATTGTGACTCATACCCGAATTCACTAAGGCATTACAGTTGCCCCATTCACTCTTAGCAATACAAACATCAAAGTATTCTAAGAAGCATTTACCTTTGTCGATGCCATTGCAAATAACAATTGTAAAGGATTTACCCGAACTAGAGTATCACTTTATAAATCATCCCCACAAGCCACAACAGCATTCACCTTCTCTTTCTTAGGACAATCTCTTCTAAAATGGGTTCCTCCACAAGTGAAACACCCACCTTTCTTGCCACCATCCTTAGAATTAGTAGCCTTACTTGTGGTTTCAGAAATGACTTTCTTCTTAGTCTTTTGGAAAGACTTGATTTTCTCATTTCCTTTCTCTTTGCCCTTTTTCTTGTCACCCGTTTATAAACTTGCCTTGAAGTCTACAAGTTTCTCAGTAGCAGCCACAGCTTGAGGCAAAGTCTGGACACCCTGCCTGTTCAATTCAGCCTGAGCCCAATTTTTCAGCCTTGACATGAAGTTAAACAACTTGTCTTGTTCAGTCATCTCATGTATGTCCAGCATTAAGGATCTGAAATTCTTTACATAGTCATGAACCGATCCTGATTGTTTTAGCTTTCTCAACGCTTCTCTTTCCAACCAAGAAGCATTGGTAAGAACTGAGCTTTCAACTTGTTCTTCAATTCTTTCTAAATAGTAATCGTTCCAGCATTTTCATCAACTAACCTATTTCACGCATCACCTGCAAGGTACATTGTCGCAATGGACACTTGTTGTTTCTGGAACTTTAGCCGTATGGAAATAGCTCTCCATATCCCACAAGAAATTCTCAAGTTCTTTGGAACTTCTTACCCCACAAAAGGTTTTAGGTTCAGGTACCTTCACTTTTGCCAATGACCGATCCTCGTTCATAACAGGTCCATCCCGAAGAGCCCTCTTCAGTAAACCCACATCATCTATCAAGGAATCAATTACTTGCTTATGTTCATCAAGTAACTGCCTATACGAGTCTAGATCTGAAGATCTAGAAGATGAAGTACCAGCAGATTCGGCAGTTCTAGTGAACCGTCTTTCAGTTTCGTCCACTTTAGCCCTCAATTCGCCAACGAAACTTTGAAGTTTGGTTATCATCTGGAGTATGTTTTGGGTCTCATCTTGAGTTCCTAAAATGGAGACAATGCCATCAATGGTGGCTTGCAGCCTACTAACCCGTTCCTTCAATGTATTACCCGATTCCGTCATCTTTTAGAGCACACATCACAAGTATGCACGAAACCTTGGCTCTGATACCAAAATGTCATGCCGTTGGCGTGTTTAGCCAGATTTACACAATCGAAAAGTTTCCTCGGTTAGCCAACAGCCCTCTGTTGGTAACTCTCACCGTTCACTCTTGTTTATGTTCACTCAACCCATCAGCAAAGAAGAAAATAGTATAAGCAATCAACCAAACGTAAATAGCAAGCACACAGCAAATTTACAGGCCAACGCCCAACCTTAATCTCATTAACACAATAAAGATTACAAGGAGCCTTTTACAATGGTTGCAGAAACTCTAAAGCTTACAAAAACGTAACTAAGGAAGAGAGTCTGCCTATCCAAACTATAAGAGGCTAAAATTGTGGCTGACATGTCCAGTTACTAACACAAGTTACAATAAGAGCCAATCAGGAGCAAGGAGTTAGCAACTGCCCATGGCATATATACAATAAATTTTCATGTTTTATCATCGTACACTTCATTCTTATGTATTCTAGGCTAGTTTTTCCGTGGCAATGGTGCCATGGAAATAATACACTATCACTTTACACACTTTGCACTTATAGGCATTTTAGGACATTTAGATTAGTTTTCATGCATTCTTCTGCAGTGGCACCATTGCTATTACAGAAATACACACTAAACTCACACATACCACCAAAACAACACAAACACACACACGCACACAAAGCACACCTTTTTTGTGGCAGTGGTGCCATGGCAGAACTACACATAAAATCACACACTCTCACCCTTCATGTAGGTTTTAGGTAGTTCAGTATATTTTCATGCATTATTCTGTAGTGGCACAAATACACTAGATTTACACTTTCACACACAAAAACTCACAAAATATTTGTACATATGCACACTTTTTCTATGGCAATGATGCCATGGTAGAAATGAACACTAAACAGTCTCACACTTGAACTTTCTTATTGTTTTCTTAGATTTAGCATCTAGTTCTGTCGTGGAAATGGTGCCACAGTATAAATACACTAGTTTTTGCAAGTATTCATGTGTGTGTTCTGTAAAAGATTATTTGTGTTAGGTGTAAGAACAAGTGGGACCCTTTTCTCACTCTTTATGCCTTAGTTTTCCTTTTTTTTAAGGCAATTACCCTGATAGCGGCTTGGGGATGCCAGCCCCTAGTTTTATTAAATAAAACAAATGCATTACAAATTTGAAGATGATGAAAAGTTCATAAACTAGTCTAAACATCACGAGTATGAAAAAAAGAAAATCAGGATGACGCGGATATGATCCAGGCTTAATGTCCAAGACCACCGAGTTCACCAACTTGTAGGACCGTCTTAGCATAAAAACAACCAAACGAACATGAACAACAACAATGCGAAAAAATTAAAGATATGGAAATGAAAAGATTTGATATTAGTCCATCAAAACCCCACGTTTATTACAAGCAAATTGGCTTAACTCATGTAAATCAAGAGCTAAACAAAATCTGTTTGGTGCGTTCTTGAAATCAAGAACTGGATGACTCACCTAAAGGTCCAAGCTAAGGCTCGCGGATTGTATTGAAGAACAACTTAAATTAATTGAACTTCAAAGGGTTTAAAACACAATCGTGTTTTACAATTTAGCAAAGCTAAAATTCTGATTTCTTCTTGTTAAAATTCGTGAATAAGAGCTGCCTTTAAATAGGATACAAAAAGGAAACTAAAATAAAACCTAACAAGAAGTCAATTTCAACTTGGCTTCTTAACTTGCCAATCCAATTTTAGAAAACTTCCAAATTGAAATGGAACACTAACAAAATAATTACTTTCCTAATCAATTACTTTCCTAATTCATCACATGCCTTTATCATGCTAGATAATTGGGCCAGATAATTAATTAACTAACTAATAACGGAAATATTTAGCCCAATAATAGCGTTAATGGACGTAATTTATTACAAAGAAAATAAATCCTATTTTTAATTAAGAATGGCATGATCCATGAATGGCAAAGCCCAAGCACGCCATCTTGGTCTTCAATTTCATCCATGAATATTCTTCAAGGCTCTTAATCCATGATAAGGATTCTTTCTTTGTAATCCTAATCCTATTAGGATTTAGTTTGAAAATCCTAATCCCATTAGGATTTAGTTGAGTAATCCTAATCCCATTAGGATTTAGTTGAGAAATCCTCATCACAGGAGAATACATACTTTTTACAACGCAACTGTGGCCTCCCAACCTATCTAAATTAACTAATCAACAAACATCTTAGGGCAATACTTTAAACTCAATGTATTGAACTCGGTCTGGAGACATATAATAAATATTGGCTAATGCATCAGCTGGTGCATTTCCTTCCTAGAGAACACGTGAAACATCCATGAAAAAATTACTAAGTCGCCAAATTGCTTCCACCGTTTGTCAGATCCGCCAAACAGGAAAAACCTTTCTTACGATAAACGAATGTAATATAAGTGAGTCCACTTCAATTTGCACAGGATACCATTGATGAGCAACACAAAACTTTAAAACCTCTAATAACGCAAACACTTCGGACTCTATATTTGTAACATTAGAAAATCAATGGACACCGTACCAAGAAAAAGCCCCAATACATCCCTAACAAGCTCACCACCACCTCCATCACCCGAATTACATTAGTTTTTTTTGTCTTTTACCTCAAATAGTGACACATAGTTTGGGACCACTTTCTAACCTTTCTAACATAGACCATAAGGCATGGTCCATGGCCAACATGAACCCATATGAACCATAGGCTCCGTAGTAAATCCCACTTAGACTAGAACCCTTAGTTAGTCTAGTCGCACTAGTTTGTACTAGTCTCACGTAGTTAACACTAGTTTGGTCAAAATATGACTAGTTTACCTTAATAAGCCCTACTTTAGTCAAATTATCACTAGTTGACCTAGTTTGACAAGATAACCATAGTTAACCATAGAAAACCCTTAATTAATGCTAGTTAGGTTAGTTTAACACTAGTATGACTAGTTTTACTTTGTTTGACCTAATTTGACTAAATTTGACTAAGTTGACAAAGTTTAAAAAAGTTTTACTTACCCTTAATAAAACTCTAATTATGTGTTATTTAGATTAAACCAGTGCTGATTTGAATTTGTGTAATTTAGTTTATCCTTAATTGACTAGAGTATTTATACCAATTAAGCAAATATGTGTATGTGTGTGCTAATTATGTGGAATATATTTATTGTGGAAATCTGAAATATATGTATATGTGTAGCAATAATGTGGGCTTATTTTGGGCCTTATGTGCGTGGGTTTGTAAATTAGAACTAGTAAGTATATTGATTTTGGGCCAGCTGAATGACCTAACAATAAGGTTAGCACAAAGTATTTGACGGGCTAAATTAAGCCTACAACAATTGATAATAGTTTGTGTTAGACCTTGTAACTCTTAATAATTATAGATAGACACCCTAATATTTTTTTCCCACTACACTATAGTTAAATGTCATAATTTTTGTTGCACAATTAAATGCACTATTGATTAATAATATTGAATTAATGTAGTTTTTTAAAAGAATCTTGCATCGGACACTATTAATTAATATATTTTATTAATGTAGTTTGCTAAAAGAATCTAGCACCAGATAGATTAATAAAAGTGAAGTGATTTTTAGAAAATTAGTAATTAAAAATAATTTGAAATGTTAAGGAGTGACCACTGAAATCCATTGCAACCCGAAGTTTAGAGTTCAAAATTTAAGGTATGCATTTGATTAAGTATGTGTGGATGTAAAGGAAAGAATAAATTAAAAGGTTTTTATTGAATAATAATATGTGAAAATGGTGAGAAATAAGACCTACATAATTATTTTATAATGCTAACAAATATAAAACAAAATTCGAAAAAAAATTCAAAATTAACTATGAAAATAAAATAAGCAAACAAATATCCAAAAATATCCATAAAAGGTTAATATCTATATATTGTAGTTTTAAAGGGAGCAGTAGTTCAAAAGTTGTGTTAGACCTTTTAAAGCAGTATTAAGCATTTGATGGGCTAAATTAAGTCTACAATAATTAGTAATAATTTGTGTTAGACCTCTCAACTTTTAGTAATGATAGTAAGACACCCTAATATTTTTTCTTTTTGTCCCATTATATTTTGATTAAATGTCATGGTTTTCATTGTTCATTTAGATTCACTATTAATTAATAATATTGAAATAATGTAGTGTGTTGAACAAATCTAACATGGGTGAGACTCTAATTAAGTGTAACAATTAATATTAATTTTTATAGACATTTTAACTTTTAATAATGATAGTAATACACTCTACATTTTTTTTGTCCCATTACACTTTAATTAAATACCATATTTTTCTTTATCAATTAAATTTACTATTAATTAATAATATAATTCAAACAATCTAGTTTGGCGAGGAAATCGAACATAGGACAAATGATCTTTACAAAGTTAGTAATTTTGAAGAATTTGAAAGATGCTAATTAAATAATAATATTTGAAAATGATGAGAGTAAAGTCCTGCAAGTATTTTTTTATACTTTTAGAAAATCCAAAACAAAAAAATAACTATTAAAATCAAATAAGCAAACTAAACCCAAATAGTATCCCTAAATGATATACTTATACTTATACTTATACTTATACTTTTAAAATTAGTTTAAAATTCAAGATATACTTATACTTTTAAATATTGCCTATTACTAAGATCTTCCATGAGTTTATCTATATTTATAAGTTCTATGTTAGGGTGTAAAGAACAACTTAAGTGACTAAAACAATTGTAAAAAATCATTAAAATGAATATTATGGATTCATATTTGATTAATTCAATGCAATACAATACTGTATTGAATTTATTATATTCTTAAAGACAATTATATGTAGTAGATTTTTTTATGAATATTATTAAATAATAAAATAGTATAAATTATTATATTTGACTGTTGGATATTAAATTAAAAAAGGAAAAAATAAAATTGTAAAAATAAAAAAAGAAAGATTTTGAAAAATAAAAAAACAAAGAAAAATTCATATTTTAAACGACATCGTTTTTCTCCATTTCATATGTTTATAGAGCTAAACAATCTGTTGCCCAAGAAACTTATCATTGAATTTCCTCCGCTACCGCATCTCACTGCCCTCTCTCGTCGTCTCTTCTTATCCCAACGGCGGCACAAGTACACCTTTTCATTGATTTTTTATATTATCCCATGTCTCCAGCAGTTTTACTATGTCCGATTGTCCTTTCTCACCTCTCTCATGGTTAAAAAAATTAGAGTTTACCTATCAAGAATCATAACCACCATTTGGCATGGTAATGATTTCTTATTTTAATTTTTTAAAATTTCTACTGTTCTTTTTTGTTAAGTCGAGAGATGATGAAGTCATTGTCGCTTTACTTTTGCATGATGCCATGGGTTGCAAACGAGATACCAAAATTGCGTCCATATTTAATGAATTTTAATGGGTTGAAAATATTGTTGCTTCTTAAATTTTTTTTATTGCACAGCAGGGTGTGTGATTTGATATTAATTTCTCATTACTATTATTTTTGCAATAATTTATTTTGGTTGTTTGGCTTTTTTCTTTTGAAGTGGGATTGAATGAAATCATTCAAGTTTGTTGTTTGATCTAGCAAATCATGAATACTGTACTAGATTTTGGAAGACATTGGCATAAGATAAAATAAAAGATATTTTGTGTTGTGTTGTAAATCTAAAATACGAAGTTTAATGACAATAAATATGTTTTAAAATGGAATTCTTTATTTAATATACATATATATATATGTGTTAAGATAAAATGGGAATTCTTTATTTAATATATATGTAAAGATAAAAAAGAAATTATTTGATATTCAAGTCTTGAATTAGTGTGAGACTATGAGAAAAGAAAAAACTTCTGCACCCAATTTGTTGGCAATGCATTTAGTTTGTTTGGGACTAATGGTTGTATTAGTATTCAATGTCAGCAAATGAGAAGATTGTAGTATTTTAATTTCATGTTGTTGGTGGAGGATTTTAAACATGCTTTGCTAACGTTTATGTGTATTAGGTAGTACTGGTGGTGGTATTAGTATTTGGTGTTAAATGGTTACATCTTCATCAATTTCTAGATGTGATAACGTGGTATATGCATGCTCCTCTTGTGCTTTGGATTGTTATGGCATTTAGGTCCCTCAAGTTGTGGTGTTGCCCAATTGTCTTGTGCAGTAGAAAGTTTTTCATCCCTTTTGGAAGTAGGTTAAATTATCCAATGAATTTTTATTTTCATTCAATCTTTTGTCGAAATTTATTCAACAGTAGCTATAGGTTAGAGGAACTATATTGGTTGCAAAGCTAGCGAAAGAATGTGGATGATCTAGAAATATTGGGGGAGGGTTCCATTATTGCTATGCAGAAAAAGGAGGATTTTGTGCACATGCATATATCTCTCTTTGCTTACATTTTGCCTTCGTCCATTTAACTATTTCAAGGTTGTTATTCTTGCAACACTTTCTAATTAATATAATACAATTTTCAAAATAACTGTCAGCTTTATTCATATTCTTGTTGTTAGTTAATATATATTGTAATGTTTTCCTTACGTATGCTTTGATATTACTTTAGTAAAAACATATTTTGTAAGTGCATATTTGATATTGCATGAAAATAGAAGTACCAAAATCTTCTCTAGAAACTTAATCCATAGCTAAATAGTAGTTCGTTCATCAATGTTTATACACGTGGAAAAAGCTTGCTAATGGGGTTGGTCAAAACTTAAAAGATGAATAGAGTTATCCTAAGAAACTGATTGTTAGTGAAAGTAAGAGGGCGTTTATAGAAGTGCTTTTGGAATTTCAAAAGTTTAAATCTGTTGGCAATGTTTAAGTGTTTTTTAAGGATGTTTGTGAGACAAATCTTTGAGGGTGAAAATTAAGACTAATAAATACCTTATTTTTTAATTATTTTAGTCCCTTTTTCTGTTCTAGTATACACTAGTTCCTAAGTTATCTTATCACTAATCCATTTATACACTACTTTTGCAATAATTTTCACTCTAATTTCATTTGAAAGCTCTACCTCACGTATTAGCTGGTGTTATTAGATCATTTGGTCAATCTAACGTAATTACGTAGACAAAATTCAACTTTCTCCAAATCTCTTTGTTTAACCTTTTTCTTTTGATTAATCTCTTTGTTGAAGCCCCCTGATTCAGTTATAAACGTTTGTTTTTAATGAAGAAAATTTTTTTTATAAAGCTTGTTCTCAATGAAAGAAAGCAATGTCTCTTATGTGCCAAACCCAAAGTATAATTCTTTTATTAGGAGAGGATAGGGGAATTCACAAGCTTTGCTCTTCTTTTATATCATCAATATTAGAACCTTAAAAAAATTAATGGCAAAATATGACAAGTGTTAATGTGGAAACATCTTAGTTGTTTTGCAGTGTTAGGATCATTTTACTACGATATTTTGGAGATTTGGCATCATTTTTGTTTTTCTTCATCTACTAGACAACCTAAACCTAATTAGTGAATCTATTTTTTAGTGTTAAGACCAAGTACAACATCTATTTCTGTCTAGTAGCATTGTTGCAAACTTGCAGTCAGCCGTGACTTTGGCTTTCTAGTAGTGGCAGATGCTAAATGTTATAGGCATGCATTAATATTATGATTGCAGTGGAAGGGTCGACCTGCAATTCAGGTTGTATAGCAATAAAGGTGTTCACTTATATATCATTTAACACTTGGCAATATTGTGAATTATAATTTGTGTATGCCTTTGAATTTTTTTGGATATTATTAGTGAATGCTTTTCTTTTTGGATTTGGTTTCATTTATTTGATGAAATAGAATAAAATGGATTATTTTTATTTTGAATGTTTGTTAGATGGTTGTAAGCAAATTAATTGCAGACCAAAACCTTCTGTTTCTTGAATGACGATTAGTTTTCTATTTGGTTTCATTTTATTGGATAAAATGAAATAGTGAATGCATAATATATGTTACAGGGTGGCAAACAAAATTATGGTAGCCTAAAAATTACAAATTTTTGATTATCAACTGTTTTTCGTCACTTGTGATTCTTACTGTTTGTCAATAGAACCGTTTTCATATTCTGTATCTATTGACAACTTTTTTGTCATTTTCATTCGTTAATAAAACTATTTTACTTTTAAATTTCTATTGACAACATTTTTCGTCATTACAAGTCGTCCATGAAACGGTTGATTTTTTTATCCTTTTGACAAAAAATTATTGTTACTATGTCTTGTTGGTAAAGTATTTGACCAAACCATTCTTGATTGACGACTTTTCGCGTCAATAATAAGTTTGTCACTAAATGGTACCATTTTTTAACGACTTGCTACTTTTAGCGACCAAATCGCATTGACAATATTTCATCGTCATTATGTTCATTGATGACAAACGTTAGTCAATAAATGTGAAGATTTACTGACAAAATATAAAAAGTCATAAAAAGACCCTTTACTGTTAACACTTCATTGACTACCTATTGTCGACTTTTTTCAGTCACTAAAAAGACTTATTGACGAAATATATGCCTTTATTAACCAAATGGTTTGGTCAGTAATGCCCATTTTTCTTGTAGTGTCAGTTTAGATTAATTAATTCAATTTACTTAATTTTGTTTGGTCAGGGGTGATGTGATCATTTCTCAAACTAGAGAACATTAGGGACCATTTATTTAGTCGCGTAGGCTATTTTCATGCTTTTTCTTTACTTATGGATTCTGATCTTAACCTTTGTTTCTCCTATGAGAGTGAAATTGATACTTAAGACAAGGTTCACCACAAGAAAGCTCAACACAATGTGTTTATGTGAGGGGTGACATCCAAGGATCTAAAAACGTAAGTAATGACCTCAAAGAGATAAAGAACGTCATGGGTGACATCCAAGGGAAGGGCCAAAGACAAAGACGTTCTCTCCAAGAAATATCACCTTGTAAATCATTGTACTAGCATAGGTGCCTTTTGTGTAACTCATAGGCATAGATTTTCTTTCTCTCCAAGTTTTAGGATAAGTATAAATAGAACCTCTCTATACCCTTTGCAGAGCTTACGAAGGTTAGCAAGTTTAGCTTTTATCAAGTTAAAAGTTGGAAAATTTATTGTTTCAAAACTTATTCTTCCATTCTTTTGGCCCAAAGCTAAGGCTTAGACCACATAACCATAGTAAGGATCACTTGGAGAAGAAAATTTGTGCTTCCACTGTATTATCTTTGCTAAGGATTTCTTATACATGAGACAAGGTTTGAATTTTCTTTCCATCAATCGAAATTTGTGAATTATTCCTTCATTGATGGGTAATTTCTTATTTCTCTTGCCTTATGCTTTATCTTGTGTAGTGATTTTAGCCATGAGAGGCTAAATCACTAAGGTGTTTTTGGACAATGTGGTGTGAGTTGTGAATTCCATGTGAAACAGTAGTCCTATGTTGAGAATGACGATGATTGATCCATTTATGTGTTCTTCAGAATGATGGAGTTGTAAAAACCAAATTCAATAACTCGTAATCTATGACTTTGAAAGGTTGAATTCAAGGGGTTCATGTTTTGTTATGTGTTTAATTAATTACCAAGCTTACTAACATGTAATCAAAAGATGAATCTTATGGTGAATTGCCTAGAGAAGCATAGACCACCATAAATGGGACGAGTTTACATGCTTTAAATGAATCTATTATTGTATCCAGTTTGAACGAATGTCCCTTGAGTAGTGATGCTTAGGAATTTTTATGTAAAGACTGGGAGGATACTTAGTTAAGGTTGCGATCAAAGGGGTCTTGCTACTGCCAAAGGGGGGATCTTGAGTTCTCTTAATGTTTAATCAACGTAGAGGAAACTAGTTGGGTAGTTGGCCATCGTCACGGGTTGAGGCTTTAAGTAATAATTCAAAGTTATATCTGTCAAGGAAATGGGAGAATTGATGAATTTTCACCTTGCTGCATCTGCTAAGATGACTTAGGACCGTTCCATGACGACAAAGGTTTACCTCACATATCAATCAACATAGCTCAACATAAGGCTACTAGTTCACTAGATGGAATTTCTCACAACAAAGTCTAAGAACACTACTCTTTCTCCATTTGAATTCCTTACTATTCTCGTGATTGTATTTTTCTCTTGATTGATTGATTATTTTGCATATTTTACTTTTATTCTTCAATTCAATTGAACTTGAAACGCCATATAGCTAGTGTACCTCCCTGTGGGTTCATCACCTTACTCACTCTTCTACAAGGTGGAGAAAGATTACAAATTTTACTTGTAGTCTGTAAACACACTGACTAAAGCATACGCCTAACAAGTTGGCACTGTTACTAAGGATAAAGTATCAAGACAAATTCTTGTATTTTATATCCCATTTGTGCCCACTTTTTAGTGTGTGTTTTTGTAGTCAACAATCTTTCACTGAGTTAACAAAATCTAGGAGTTATTCCTTCACTTTGATGGGTAACTTATTATTTTTCTTTACTTTTGCTTTATATTGTGAAGTGAATTTTGCCATGGAAGGCTAAATCACTATGGTTTTCTTGGATTAAGTGTTGTGAGTTATGAAACCCAAGTGAAATAGTAGTCCTGTATTGAGATTAATAATGATTGATCCATTTATGTGTTCTTGAGAATGAGGAAATTGAAAAAATCGGATTCATTAATTGCCAATCTATGACTTTGAAGGGTTGAATTCAAAGGGTTCAAGTTTGTTATGTGTTTGATTAGTTTCCAAGTTAACTAACATGTAATTTAAAGATGAATCTTATGGTGAATTACATAGATAAGCATAGACCACTATAAATGGGACAAGTTTATATGTTTTAAATGAATTTATCATTGTATCCAGTTTGGGCGAATGACACGTAGGTAGTGATGCTTAGGAATTTGCATGTAAAGACTAGAAAGATACTTGGTTTTGGTGGGTCTTGCTTCCGCAAAGGGGAGGACCCTGAGTTCTCTCTATGCTTCATCAACATAGAGGAAACTAGTTAGGTAGTTAGCCATTGTCACAGGTTGTGGCTTTAACTAATAATTCGAACTTTTTTGTCAAGGGACGGGGAGAATTGATGAGTTTCGACCTAGGTGCATCTACTAAGATGACTTTGGACCATTCTATGAGGACAATCTCTTGCCCCATAAATCAATCATCATAGGTTAACACAAGGTTTTTAGTTCACTGGATGAAATTTCTCACAACACAAGTCCAAGAACACCACTTTTCCTCCATTTCAATACCTTACTATTCTCTCTATTCGTATTGATATTGGATTTATTGTCTATTTGCATAATTTACTATTTACTTCAAGACGATTTGCATAATTCCCAAAAAACCATCAAAACGTTATTTTCGACATTGGCTGTGCGCATCCTCACAAAATTGATGCATTGTTTCAAAAGAATCCACAATTCCTCTCATCAGTAGATCCAAAGATATGCCAATTTCTTCAACAGAAATCACTTACGGCTTCCAAATTGGCTGCAATTTCAAACAAAGACGACTATGTTAAACAACTTGAGAACTTGTTAGCCCAATTTAAACAAGCTAGCAGTTCTACAAAAGAAGAGCCCAGTACACATGTTCTGTATGATGTTGCCACCATTGTCATCTGTTGAAGAACGGTCATCATGCTGTATTCTGTCTGTCCATCTATGTTCCATTCATATATATTGTTGGCATTATAGCTGTTTTGATTGATATTGGGCCTTTCTTCCAATACCATATCAGGATAAGTTGCTCTGGGATAGTACAACTTTTGTGGCCTTTTCCAGTTTCAGATTTGTTTATCACCAAATGAACTCCGATGTCTAAGTTTAGCAATCTCTGCCGCTGGAGATTCTGATTGTGACTGTTCATCTTCAGACATTTCTCTTTTGTCCAAGATACACATAGCTTGATTTACAGAAGTAGATGCTGAAGCAGGATCATTTGATTTTTGCTTCGATTTTGGGGTAGTAAAGGTTTCTTCAATCTTTGCTATCCTTTTTTCTAACTCGGTTAGAGGTCTGTTTGCTAACTGGTTAGCTATCTTGCAGGGTATTTCATGTGGTTTAAAGAAAGGTTTATTTGGGAAAGTGTTTGATACATGTGAAGATGTAGATGTAGTTTGGATAGGCTTGTTAAGGAGATGTTCTCCAATCGCTTGAAGATATTTGTTGGTGTAGTTGTTTTGTTCCTAAATGCTCTGAATATCTCTTGCACTTACTGGACCTGTATCTTTTGCTTCCTTTTGTTTGAAATGAATTGCCTTGATTTCCACTGACTTGTATGAAGTAGTGAATGATGATGATGGCGGAACATCTTACCATACTGTCTCACCATCATTAACCTGCCAAGTCTTTGTAACACAGATCTCTTTTTCATTTGAAAAAGGATAATCTATACAATTTTTAGTTGCATAATGTTCAAACCATGCAAAAAATGCTAAATGCAACTCGTTTATTTTCAAGAAATCATTATAATTTTCTTGTATTTCTTTTTTATTTTCATTTTTATAGTTTTCAAAAAACCATTTTCTTTTTTCTTGGTTTTCTTTACTATAAAATTCTTTTCTAAGTATTTCTTTGTCTATTGTAAAATCTTGTTTGAACATCCTTAATTCTCCTACATTATCTGTCATAGTAGAATATGTAGGTGATATAGGAAGGCTATTACTTTCACTTTGTTCAGGGGAATCTGTTTGAGATTCTACTGTATATTTAGCTTGTGGTATCCTAGATGAATTGTCTAGACTATGGATAAGTGTATCAACAGAAGATGTTGAAACCCATGCTAGTTGTCTAGAAGATTGGGCTTCAAAAGACCTTCTAGAACCTTGGCTACTAATATTTCCTGTGGTCCTAAGACTTTGGGTCCTATCAAATGTGATCTGGACACCACCACTAGGAAATTGTTTAATACTCGATACCGCAGTATTTTGGACTGGTACCAGAGGGTTTGCTTCTGGCAAAAACCAGTTTTCAGGCAGAGTTACTTGACTCCATTTTATGTTTCTAGAGATAGACAACCTAGACTTAGTCTGATCTGTTTGAAACATAACTGTTTCACCCTTTTTCGAAGCAGTTACTACACCTTTGTTAAAAGCAGAATTCATGGCTTTATACTGAATTCTAAACAAGATTGTTACAGGGAGTGTTCCTGTTTTAGCTTTGAAGTTTGCAACTTTAACATTTAAAGTTAAAGCATCAAGTATGTTTCTATCTTGCAGAGAAGCAGTAAAGTTTGGAAAGCAGTCAAAATAAACTAGTCCTTCACATAGGCTAGTTTCAATCATGCCAAGCAAAGAGTCTTCAAAGTTCAAAAATCTACAATCTTAGAGACAAAGAAGTAAAGATGTATCTAAACCTTCTCTGTTTAGTGGCTCTGATATAATGGAGTGGTTCCATATGAACAGATTACATATAGACAACTGACAACACAAATCCAACAGGTTGCCTTGCGAATCTGTAGGCAAGATAAAATGCTCCGGCAACTAGCAAAAAGACAGGGCACAAAGGAGGAAGGATCTTGGTTCTTTCTCTGAACAGTTTGGACTTCCCAGCTGTAGCCAAACATAGAAACCTAAACATCATAAAACACATATCCAAACCTAGATATACCAAACATTTCCCCAAACGAAGACTCCCATATAGACAACCAAAAGCATTACCACAACAGTCAATCCACAGCCTAAACCATACCAACCTCCAAGACTAGCCTTGCCAAACATCATTTGTCACAGATGTCATAAACCTGGACATATTGCCAAATATTGTCGTCTTAAAAGAAGAATACTGAATCTAGAAATAGATGACAATATCCTAAACCAGATATCAAACCTTCTTGCTGAAACAGAAGATGAGGAATCGGGATATAGTGAGGATAATCATATCAACCAGATGGAAGATGATGATATTGACAGTTCTTCTTCCAGCGATGATTCACATCCAGAAGGCCCAATTGTCAATGTCCTAACCAATGAACAGGATTTGCTTCTAGAAATGATTGATAATTTGGAAGATCTAGAACAGAAAAAATACTATCTCAGCCAGTTTAAGATGGCATCCAGTGATCAACCATCTACTTCTAAATTTAGGAGTGACCATCCTGCAAACGACCCAAAGGTACTCAACACCTATAACCTTACAAATATCTTGAATAGATTTCCTCAAAAATCCTCCAAACAGATAACAGTACAAAACTTGGAAATTGAAGTTGCAAAACTCAAAATAGAAGTCAGAGAAATCAAAGCTCGGTAGGAGCTTGACCAATTGGTTTTGCAAAATCTGACAAAACAGTGAACACAAACAAATAAGGGTAAAGCCAAGAAGGAAGAAGCAAAAGTTGAACAATTCCTTGAACCCTTAAACTCTGAAACTCTAAAGATTCTGTCTGCTATCACTTTTAGGAGGCATGATGTTCGGATTAAATTGGTTGTACAAAATAACTCACACTTAATATCTTTCCATTTAAGTATTGAAAGATCTTAAGTGTGAGGAGGGAAATGAATTGTAAAATTTGTGATGGTGTGCTTTCTTTTCTGGTTGCCAATGTGAAGTGAAAATATTTGTTTTGCTTGTTTATGAAGTGAAGTCTTGTGTTCAAGATGATGCATAAATGCAACAATTGATGTCGTGTCTAGTTTTTCGCGAATTGTTTTTAGGGATGAAACCATAGTTGTTTCTCTAAAAGTTGTTTGTTGTGAAGTGATTATAAATATATGTTATGTGTTTGTGTTAATGACTCCTTGGCTTAATGATATGTTGAATTGTATAAAAGTCCACTAATGTGATAAGTCAGTTTTATAATGACTCGATAATGTTGTTTTCGCTTGACTTTTGTATGTTTTATTGCACTCTATGCATAAATGGTATAGCAATTAGCGAGGTTGTGCAAAGAATGATGTGAACTGTTACTTGATGAAAAGGTGCCGAAAGTGTTAGATATGTGATGTGTGTGCTTCATCTAGCATTTGTGGTGCTAGTGAGATTTTGTGTGGAATTGTGGGTGAGTTATGAGTTGATGTGAAGAAATGTGTGAAGTGATATTTCATAGAGAAGGCTAAAATGATTGTAAGTGTGAGTATACGCTCATAACTTTTGTGCATATTTGTTACACCATTGCACACATTGGGCACAAGTGTATGCATTTCACTGCATACATCATCACACAACACTGGCACAATCTCACCCACATCGCCACACAACTTCACTCACATCGCCACACACCTCATACATTCACAGCATTCACTTGCACTCCTAGGCACACATCTCACAACACTCTAGCTACACTTTGGCTCACACATGCTTTTCATAGCTACAACTTCACACACTTCACAAGCATCACTTCGCATACTCTATCTACACACACAAGTTTACATGGCGACGCATTGTAGCGATGCGTCGCCAGAGGGAAAATGCCCGGCGATGCGTCGCTATGAAGAAGTTTACACGGCGACGCCTCGTAACGTCGCATAGCCATGAAGTTATGTGAGCTGCGATGCGTCGTTAAGTAATTGTGAAAAATGTTATGTCGAAATTTTTCTATGTATCGAAGTCTTGTTCTTGTGCAGTGATTGTGGAAGCGTGGTTTCTCTAGGCTCAACGGCGTGATAGAGGTTGCGGAAGCGTGATACAGTACAGCTTGAAAGTGTGGATCGTTACTTTGAATGTGCGGAGTTTTTGGACTTTTGTTATATGCATTGGCATTTTTGTAATATTTTAGTCATTTTACGTTAGCATAGAGAAGAAGCTTTAATCCTCTATAAATAGAGGATTTTGTTGTTATTTAATGGATGATTCTAGATTTTTACCAGACTTTTAGATTTAGTGAGCGGGAATTTTCTCTCCATAACTTTCTCTCTCTCTAGGATTTTCTCTCTCTTGAAATTGTTCTCCATTTTGGAATCCGATCGTACCTTCGTGCCGATTATTGCATTTTGATTCTCAATTGACAAAGCATTAGACGATTCTGTGCACTATAATCGGTAAATTTGCCCAATTTGATGGGAATGAATTGTTTAATGTTGAATTGTGCTGAATATGAGATGAAAATAGAGTTTTCCAGCTAAATCGTGTGATGTTCTAGGGGTTTGAACCGGATGAATGTGTAATTAGACTACGCAGTGCTCTGCATTTGACACAGTCTTTAGAGAATGAAATTGTACTAAGAATTAATGCATGATCTTGTTGAGTTTCATAAATTCTCATACTTATTGACTGAGTTGTGCTTCAATTGTGGTCTCCATGCTAAATTAAGGTGAGTTTCACCATTAAATGTAAGAGCTACGTGAAATGAGAACTTAAGTATGATTGCCGAGTCTCTTCACTTGTGTTGAAGTTTATTGAGTCATTAGAATAGAGTGAAGAGAGAATTTCTATGGCTAACGAAGACAACCGAACCTAGGTCAGGCCTCGCCATGGGAAGACTTTAGGATTTGCATGCTAGAGTAGTTAGTCTTGGGAAGTTGATATGTTGCGGCTGACAGTCATCAAGCTTAGGCCTCGCCATGGGAAAGCTTGATGTCAGGAAGTGTAGAGAGTATTGCGGTCGACATGCTGGGTACTATCTCGACTCCTAGGCAATTACGTCTTCTCGTTGTTTAAACTTGGGTGTCAATTGCATTGCATTGTTTTGTCTAAGGTGCATTCATCCTGTATAAGAACCCTAGGACATCTAATTCTTACTTGTTCTCTCACTCCTTTGCATTTATTTGATTAGCAGTTGTTACACTTTTGTTCCTTTGTTCTTGTTGTGTCCTTGTCTGTTCTTGAGTCGGTTGCATTCTATTTTGCTGCGTTTGTTGCTTAATCTTCGTGATAGAATTTAGAGTAATATCTTGAATTCTTGAAACCAATCTCTTCCCTGTGGATCAATTCTGATAGCAATCCGTCCATGTCCATAGAGCCAAGACCGAATCCGCATATTCATCTGTTGGAGAACCTTGATGGACCATTGACAAGGTCAAGGTGTAGGAGGATGAAGGCCGCATTGCAAGCTTTGCTCACAACTCATTTTGAGATCTTGGACAATCTTGAGGAGTACGTAATTGGATTCACCATCACCATCTCAACATAAAGTTGTTTGGAACATTTCTTGCATCATAATTCATGAAGTTCCTAGGAGTTCTACTTTAGAGCTTAAGGAAATTCCACCTTGAAGAAGTGTTCATGGACTATATTGAAGACCAAGAAGGCGTGCTTGGGCTTTGACCATCTTGGATCACGCCATCTTTAAGTCTTAAGAGTTATTTTGTTTTGTAATAAATTAAGTCCATTAAACATTAATTTGGGCTTAATATTTGTTGTTAATAAGTAGTTAATTACTTGGCCCAATTATCTTGCATGATAATGGCAAGTAATGGATTAAGGAAAGTAACTTCCTACTTTTTAGGAGCATTCCTACTTTTTAGGAGGAAGGCTATTTTTTTGGAATTGGTCCGTTTTCTAATTTTGAGGAGCCAAAAACATTTTTTTTGCTTCCTAGAGACAAAATAGTATTGGTTTTGGAAACTAGTTAGTTAGTTGTTAGTTAGTTAATTAAGAAGTGAAATTGTAATTGGGTTAAGTTAGGATTTGTTGCTTATGGCCGAATTAATCCTTATTTAAGGAAGCCATTATGTAACGTTTTTACATATGATGAAATAAAGAAATTTTAACTTTGCTAAATTGTTAAGCACTTTGTGTTTGCAAACCTTGAATCTTCAATTAATTTTATTTGAAACTCATTGACTCGCAAGCCTTTAGCTAGGACCGCTAGGCAAGCCAACTCATTCTTAATTTTAAGAGCACTTCAAATCTTTTAGTTTAGTGTCGTGATTTACATGAAATAAATTAATAGTTTTGCTATAGACGTGGGGGTTCGATTGGTTAATATCTAATCTTCTCGTCTTCCCTTGATTTCACTTCCACCAAATCTTCTTTGTGTTTATTGATTTCCACAGCTATTCATTGTGTTGTTTCTTGAATTTGAACTAACAAACGTCCAAAGGTTGGGGATGAATTGATCCAAGACTTAAAGCTTCGGTCCATTCACATCAATTGGTATCAGAGCAAAGGGTTGTTACTTCAAAAATTCAGGTTACAAAATTCCATTTGAGTCTTCCTTTTTGTTGTCGTGTTTTCTTTATTTTTGTTGCGTCCAAATTCTGCTATTTGTTGTTTCTGTTTGCTGCTGTCTTAGAGTCATATTGTTTCTGATATTTCGTGATAATTCTTCTCCAAATTCTGTCCTTATAGTTGTGCAAAAATTGTCTAAAAATCCTTACTGAATTTTGTCCAAATCGTCATTGTTCTTTGTAGCCAATTTGCTTCAATTCGTGTTAAGTTGTTGCGGTTTTGTCCCGACAGTTGCTGTGTCTTATTCTTGTTCCTATTCTGTTTATTTTGTGTCAATTTTTGTGCTAAAAACTGCATAGGATTTGCATGATTTAGTGTTGAACGCGTTTAGGTTATGTTGTTAAAATTTGGTCCAAAACCCTTGATTCTAGGGTTAGGGTTTTTGTTTCCAAATTCTTCACTTCTTGTTGCTATTCGACTAGATCATTGTTGCTTAATATTCCTGAACTTTTTGCTGCAATTTTGTGACAATATATGTGCTGAAACATTGAGCTTAAGACAACACAATCTTCAAAACCCTAATTTTTCGAAAAAAAGAGGCCGTAAAAAAAAAGGCCGTGATATAAAAAAAAAGACCAAGTAGAAAACAGCCAAAAGGCAATTGGTCTGAATAAAAAAAATAAAAAAAAAATAAAAAATTCAGACAACTTGAGAAACAATTGAACTTCAAGAACTAAGTGTTCTTCTTTGTTTCTAAAAGCGCACTTATATTGAATTTAACATATCTTTTTCATTATAAATCCGAATTAATTGATTAAAGTCCTCAATTCTTTGTTTCTTCCTCTAGTTTTTGATTCTGCTAGATTCCTTAACTGAATCGATTTATACGCTCACGTGACATAAATACTCTATTGCGGTTAATTTCTAAAATTTCTATTTGATTTAGCTTATGTGCGTTGTGATTCATTGAACTTTTTGGTTTCTTGTGTTATATAAATCAACGTACCAGTTGGACTCTTGTAGTTTAGGAATATCATTATTGAGTATATAGATAGGGTATACAATGAAAGAGAGAAACTACTTAAAGAGTGGTGAGTACCTACTCCTCAAAGTGAGAGACCCGTGAGATATATACATATATTTTTCTTGTGTTTTCACTAATGTGTAGGTACCAATGGAGGGTGATAAAACTGTATCACAAGCCTCACGAAAGGTTGAAAATGACGACCTTTTTCTCATGCTCCAAAGGATGCAAATCCAACTTGATGAGTTGACTTCAAAATCTAAACATCAAATCACTAAGAGTTCCACCTCGAGACACATTAACTTTGATGAAGTCACATCCGATAATGATGAAGAGGATATCATTGTCTATTGGTACTGTTGAGCTAATATTACCTACTTTTCATGGAAAAGCAGATCCCGAATCATATTTTGATTGGGTTCGAGACCTAGATAATTTCTTTGAAGGCAATAGTTATCCTGGGGATAAAAGGTATCGCCTATCCTCGTGCATCTCAAGGATTATACTAGTTTATGGTGGGATGAGGCAATTAAAACTAGACTCCAAGATGGTGAAAGACCAATCATGACATGGAACCAAATAAAAGTTCTCGTGAGAAAGAAATATATGCCTTCACATTATCACCGTGAACTCAACAGAAAGTTGCACTCTCTTGAGCAAGGAAGTCGATCCATTGAAGATTACTACCATGAGATGGAGGCACTTATGATTAAAGACAATGTTCAAGAGGATCCTGACTCAACCATTGAGAGGTTCCTTCGAGGTATGAATTCCGAATTGGCTTACCATGTTGATCTTCAAAGTTATGTTGACATTAATGAGCTTGTTCACAAAGCTATTAAGATTGAGAAGCACCTGAAATCAAAGTCTCGGTTCACACAACCACAACCACCTTGGATGAGGGATGCAAAGCCGAATTCCACTCCATTTACTCCGCCTCCAAAACCACGGAGTTTCATTCCAAATCCACCTCAAAACACTTTGTCCAATGCAACAAAGTTCATTCAGAAGGTTGCTGAATCTTGATGAGAATAAGCCCGTGTCCATGTCCATGGTGCCAAGGATCAAATCCACTTTATACATATTGTTGAGGACTTATGCCACAGTTCTGTGTTATTGACATATCTCTCTCATATGATCTTTGATTGTGCTGATTCAAGCGGCTGTAGAAACATAAGAGAAATATCTACAACGTTTATGTTTTACACTTTCACATATTCAAAATGTATCATGGTGAAATCGGCACGTGAAAATGATGCTACTTGCTGGACTCGCGGGAAAACAAAATTTATTCTTATTAAGTCTTAGAGTTTATTTAATTAGTAATAAATTAAGTCGACCGAACATTATTTTTGGGCTTAATATTTCGTTTATTAAATAGGTTATTAAATAAGTTACGTGGCCCAATTATCTTGCATGATAATGGAAAGTAAAAGTTTAGAAAACTAGTCTCCTACTTTTTAGGAAAGTTTAGGAAAGTAATACCCTAAATTTTAGGAGCCTTTTTGCATGTTTTCTAGAAGCCCAAAACCTAATGGTTTTGTGTTCTTTTAGTAGGATTGGGAAACATGATTGACAATTATCCCACATTGCAAAAATACCAATCATTAACAATTTTTGTAGCCTATATAAAGGCAGCCTTTACACGTTTTTATAGATGGAGAATTTTCGAGATTTTTAGCTTTGCTAAATTCGTGATTAACACTTTGTGTTGTCAAAGCCTTGGAGAATAATTTAGTTCTTCATTGTAGATAGTCTACCTTTAGCGTGACCTTTAGGTGACTTCACCAAGTTCTTGATTTCAAGAACAAGCCAAATTGACTAAGTTTAGCTCTTGAATTTTCACGAGTCAAGCCAAATTCGTTTGTATTAAACATCGGGGTTTGATTTACTTCAAGTCATTCCTTTTCGTTTCACCTTGATTGTCTTTCCGCCCAACTTTTTGATACGAAATCGAGATCATATGTCAACTCTAAGGAATCCAAAGTACTCAATCCAGTTGTAGAAGACGAGTCTTTCATTTGAAGACCTGGAATTGAAGAACCGGTGTGGACAGCAAGCCACGTCGCGACGTGGAGAGGATCCGACGTCGCGACGTCCCGACGTCCACACACGTCGAGACGTCCATCGTCGCGACGTCTGTCAGTGTTAGGGTTTTTATTTTTATATTTTGTTCCCCGACATCGCGACGTCGGGCTATCCCCACGTCGCGACGTGCGGAAAATAATTGGCGTTAATTAATTTCTATTTTTGGTAAGTTAGGATTTAAGTTATTTTTAAGTTTCCTTTTATGAATAAATCGTCTAGGGTTTGTTCTAGGCTTATAAATAGGTATTTTATTCAGTTGTAATGAGAGAGAAGAATTTTGAGGTAATTTTAATAAGATTTCAGCGATTGATTTCTTACGTGTGAATTGGTATTCCTGCGAAGGGTTTGCTTGTTTACATCAACTGAGAACAGTTTATTCATGCGAAGCGGATTAAATTGTTGGTTCTTTAATTTCCAACTCACGAGTTGTTGGGTTGTTCTTGTTCATTGGTTTTTATTCGAAGGTCCTGCAATTGCTTCCGTGACATACAAGCCGGGGTTTGGAGCGAATCGATCCGGGTTTCGTATCAAGTGGTATCAGAGAGCTCAAGGTTCTTCGAACAAAAATCAGGTTTTCAATTTTTCCTTATAAAATTGAATTCAAGTTGTTTGATATACGCAAGCCTATCATAAATTTTATTTTGTGATTGGTGTCAAGCAATTATATCTTTAATTGTGTTGGTTTTGATTTTTTGGTGAAAAGTTAAAGAAAATTTGGATCTTTGTTGTTCACATCAAGTGGTATTATTGGTATTCTTCTTTACTGCTAATCCTGAGTAATCAAGGAGATTCAAGTATGAATCAAAGGCTCGCAAGGTTGATGGCAGCCATAGGGGATCAGATAAACCAAATATCTGCTACCCAACAGCAAATTAAGAGAAAAATTGCACAACTTGGGATGGGTTAAGAATCTATGGTGTCCAAACCATGTGTAATCCGGTGTGTTATATGTTCTGGGTATGGTCATCAAGAACGTGATTGTGCTAACCTTTTTGTTGAAAGAAAGATTAGGACGCCAACGCCTAGGGTCCATGCTAGGAAGTGTTTGAGATGTATGGCTGTAGGTCATAATGCTATTAGTTGTCCAAGATGGTATGATTTCTATGTTGAAGAAGACCCATTTATCCAAGTTGTTACTATACCATTGTTGGAATGTGTTGAAGAACATGGGGAAGAGGTTGATCAAGTTGCTACTCTTGAAGAAGCCTCTTGTGCAAATTTAATTCCTTTTATTGCTTTAAATGATTGTAATTTAGTTGTTATTAATGATGTTTATCATGTGAAGCAAGAAAGTGAATTGATTCATGATTTGAATGGAAAAAGCCTGGATGTGAGGGTTGTAGAAAAAGGCAAAGAGAGGAAAAATAATGAGTGTGAATTTCCATATATTTTGTCTTTTTGTCTTGATAATTTTGCAGATTTTGTGCTGAATTCCCTTGTTAACGATCAACAAGATTTGAGGTCAAATCTTTTTCAAGTGGGAGGGAATGATACGAAATCGAGATCATATGTCAAGTCCAAGGAATCCAAAGTACTCAATCCAGTTTTAGAAGACGAGTCTTTCATTTGGAGACCTGGAATTGAAGAACCGGCGTGGACAGCAAGCCACGTCGACGTGGAGAGGATCCGACGTCGCGACGTCCACACACTTCGCGACGTCCATCGTAGCGCGTCGCGACGTCCGTCAGCGTTAGGGTTTTTATTTTTACGTTTTGTTACCCGACGTCGCGACGTCGGGCTATCCCCACGTCGCGACGTGCGGGAAATATTTGGCGTTAATTAATTTCTGTTTTTGGTAAGTTAGGATTTAAGTTATTTTTAAGTTTCCTTTTATGAATAAATCGTCTAGGGTTTGTTCTAGGCTTATAAATAGGTCTTTTATTCAATTGTAATGAGAGAGAAGAATTTTGAGGTAATTTTAATAAGATTTCAGCGATTGATTTCTTATGTGTGAATTGGTATTCCTGCGAAGGGTTTGCTTGTTTACATCAACTGAGAACATTTTGTTCATGCGAAGCGGATTAAATTGTTGGTTCTTTAATTTCCAACTCACGAGTTGTTGGGTTGTTCTTGTTCATTGGTTTTTATTCGAAGGTCCTGCAATTGCTTCCGTGATATACAAGCCGGGGTTTGGAGCGAATCGATCCGGGTTTCTTATCACTTTTTGTTTTTGGTGTTGTTTGTGATTAACTTTTGTGCAGCAACGATCCGAAGTTCGTTGAGATTGTTTGGTCCATGAGTTAGAGCCTCGACCATTCACATCAATTGGTATCAGAGCATAGGTTGTTGTCTCAAGAATTCTGGTTAATCCGTTTCTTTGTTCTTCCGCATTCTTGCTGTTTTTGTGTCGTTCTTTTGCTGCTGTTTTAGCGTCAAATCTTCTGTGTTTTTGTGTCTCTTTTGCTGCTATTTTTGTGTCCTTCTTGCTGTCTTAATTTCTGTTAAATTCACTACTTAATTTCGTCAAAATCTCATGCACCATTCTTATTGAAATTCTGCCCGGAATCGTTCATAATCTTGTTTGGCGTTTTGCATTTTGTTGATTTCGTTCTTGCTGATTCTTAGCGTCTTTCTTACTGTTTTTTTGTGTCCAAATTCTGCATTGTTTTGTTTATCATCATAGTGCTGAATTCCGTGTGTTTCATTGCTGTTTTACACGTCAAAATAGCTAGGGTTTCTTTGCGTCAAATTAGGGTTTCATCAACTAGGGTTTCGGTAAAGGTTTCATAATTTACTTGTTTCTCATCCGTTTTTCATTCTTTCTTTTGTGTTGATTTCGATAGTGTCTCTATATCATCTTGTGTTTTAGTTGAGTTGTTGTTTCAAGTCAAAAAGATTAGTTCTTGGAGACTTTCTTGAACTTCTTGAAATTCTTGAAATTCCAAAGTTGTCAAAATTTGGTTCTTGAGCTAGATTCTTGTTCTTGGTTGCAAATCTTGAATATCTTATTAAAGTGGCATCTTTGAATTCAGAATATTTGGTGAGTTATTAAAGGTTTAAATTTCTGAAATTTTAAGGTTAAGACAAGACAAAAACCTTAAATCCTAGGATTGTGTCTTAAAACCTTAAACCTTAAGCCTTAAACTTTTGTTTTGTCCAAGGTTCTTGTCCGAACCTTAAGTTTTTGTTTTGTCCAAGGTTTGTGTCCAAACCTTAAACTTTTTGTTATTTACTAGGTTTGGTCCAAACAAAAAAAAGTGACAGAGTGAAAAAAAAGAGAGTAAAAAAAAAGAGAGAGTACGGTCAATTACAAAAAAATTTATATATATATATTCGAACTTTGTTTCTTTTATTTATTTATTTTTATACTTTAAAGAACACTTAGTTCCATATCCATTTCTTTAGTTGTTATTTGAAACCACCATATATTGAAAGTGCCATATCTTGATCAAGTGTATCTTTTCGTTTTTTTGAGTGTAATTACAAGTTTCGGACGACCTTTTCGGACACCTTCAACTGTCCGAACCTAAACTTCTGAAAGGTCAAAATTTTCAAAAAAAAAGTTTCGGACGACCATTTCGGAAGCCTCCAACGTTCCGAACCTAAACTTCTGAGAGGTCAAAATTTTCACAAAGTTTCGGACGACTCCAACCGTCTGAACCTAAACTTCTGAGAGGTCAAAATTTTTACAAAGTTTCGGACGACCTTTTAGGACAACCCCAACTGTCGAAAGCTATTTTCTGTTTTTCGTTGTTTCTGAAGTTAATTCAATTTATACCCACACGTGTTCTAAATCTTCTTGTGACATGTTTTCTTTTATAACTTCTTTTGTTTTTACTTGTGTAGTTTTTGTGGTGGAACTTGTTGATTGAGACGTGTTCTATAAGTCATTGAACTTGGTAAGTCTCAATAGTTCTAACACATTCATTACTTGAGAGTATTAGCTAGGATAAACAAGAGAGAACACTATTAATAGAGTGGAGAGTACCTACTACCCTAAAGTGAGGAACCTATGAGGATTATCTATATATATTCTTGCGTTTTTCTTTACTAGCTTGCAGGTACCAATAGAGGAAGAAAAAGGTGATAAAACACTCACCCAAGCCGAACAAAATTTCACCAATGAGGTGCACTTCAATATGCATCAAAAGATCAATATCCGACTTGATAATTTGGAGTCGACATCCAAAGGATCCACCTCAAGGAAACTCAAATTTGATGATGATGTATCCGAAGATGAGGATTAGGATGAGGAGAACACGGGTTCTTCTTCAAAAGGTGACAAGTCTAAATTTTCAATTGGTTCTGTCTATCTCTACGTTTCATGGCAAATCAGATCCCGAGGCATATTTTGAATGGGTGCGAGAATTAGAACACTTATTTGAAGGTAATGATGTATCCGAAAGTAAGAAATACCGCCATGCTTTTATGCACCTTAAGGATTATGCTAGTCTATGGTGGGATGAAGTCATTAGATCTAGACGTCAAGATGGCGAAAGGCCAGTCAAAACTTGGAACTAAATGAAAGTGCTAATGAGAAAGAAGTATGTTCCCTCACATTATAACCGAGAGCTTAATAGAAAATTGCACTCCCTTGTGCAAGGTAGCCGAGCAGTTGAAGATTACTATCATGAGATGGAAGCTTTGATGATTAAAGCCAATGTCCAAGAGGATCCCGACTCAACCATTGAGAGGTTTCTTAGAGGTATGAATTCCAAATTGGCTTACCATGTTGATCTTCAAAGTTATGTTGATATTAATGAACTTGTTCACAATGCTATCAAAATTGAGAAACATATGAAGAGAAAGGGTCGAAGTTTCCAACAACCACAACCACCTTGTAGACGAGATCAAAAGCCGAACTCAACTCCATTTACACCACCAACAAAATCGAGGTCTTTCACACCAAACCCACCTTCAAACACTTTGTACAATGCTCCAAAATCAGTCCGCCGAGCTGCTGATTCTAACTCAAAGCTGACGCCCAAACCTAGTGCGAGGTTAAGGGATATTCGATGCTACAAGTGTCAAGGTTATGGCCATTATCAATCCGACTATCTAACTCAAAAATTGATAATATTATGTGATAATGGAGAAGTTGAAAGTGATGAGAAATGTGCCGACATGCCACCTCTTGAAGAGAAATACCAAAGTGAAGGAAGTGAAGATCTTGAATCATATGTGGTTGGTAATTATTCTTTAGTTGCTCGCTGAGTTCTTAGTGCACAACCACATATTGATGATGACTTATCTCAAAGAGATAATATATTTCACACACGATGCATGGTTCAAGGAAAAATTTGTAGTGTGATTGTTGATGGTGGTAGTTGTACAAATGTAGCAAAGAGTTTACTTGTTAAGAAGTTGAACTTGACTTGCATGAAACATCCAAAACCATATAAGCTTCAATGGTTAAATAATTCGGCAAAAAGTAAGGTGACTAAACAAGTGAGATTTTCATTCACCATTGGAAAGTATGTTGACGAGATTTTGTCTGATGTGGTTCCCATGGAAGCTAGTCATATTTTCCTTTGTAGACCTTGGCAATTTGATCGAGATGTAACATATCATGCCAAGAAGAATTACTACTCCTTTGACTATGAAGGCCGAAAGTACAATCTTAGAGCATTAAGTCCGTTTCAAGCATTTGAAGACCAATCAAGGATTGTACAAGCTTTTCGAGAGATGACCGACCAAGAAGCAAACGAAAAGAAAGAACAAGAGCATAAAAAGAGAATGTATCTATTTTAGGCAATGACATTGTTGATAAAACTTGTAATAGACGAAAGTTAGATAGTTTAAATTCTTGTTATTTTGCTTCTAATACTGAGGATAAGAGAGCAATGTTAGAGAAGCAATCATTGTACTTAATTGATAATAGTGATCACACTTTACATTGTTTTCTTCCTAGTTCTTTGGTTTTGCAGATTCATGGAATTCCTCAACGTCTAATGGAGTTCAAAACAACTCATTATCAATTGGAAGGAGTCCAATCTGCCTTAGCTTGTTTTCCACAAGGTAGGCAAGGTAAGTTAGGTAAGTATGAAAGCTTTTTGGTTGATTTCAATAGTTTACACGTCAATAACTTTGTTAACGTCAATTTCATTGATTTTCAAAGTTTGTATTCTATTTTGAAACAATTTCAAAGTTTTTCACATACCTTTGAAACATTAGTTCGAAATTTTATAACATGTGTATTAGATACCGATGGTTTGTGTTTTGGTAAGCAAATTGTTATACATAATTCTCCAATTATGAAAATTAACTATTTTGCATTAATTGAGTTTATGTATACTTTCTTCACATGCTATGTTGCTTATCTATTACATAATTCATATATTTGTGTACTGGATTATAATTTCGAGCTTAACCAAATCCTTGTGTATAAAAGTGTTAATTCGGTTTATATTGGATATACTTGTTGGAATGAATTTTATTTTGAATATTGGGATCAAGAGTTTGCACATAATGTTCTCAATCGGTTCCATAGCCAATTTCATAAAGTTCTAGGAGGTAATCATGTAGTTCAACACTTAATTGGTAAGTTGTCTAAGCTCCAACTTTCTTTTCAATTCCAAAAGTTAAAGTATTGTGTTACCATCTATTTATTAGATAGTAAACATTCTGTTTTTAATTTTCGGAATTGTATTTTTCTTTTTGATAACTTCAGTATGCTTACAAAGTGTTTCAAACATTATTGTGATTTACATTGCATCCGGGATATATATATGTTTAGTTGTTATGAATATTCTTATGAATCCTTGGACAGTATTTGTAATTAAATTAATAAATGTTTACATAGTTTTCTTATTTTACACATTAAAGTCATTTTATATGTTAGGGTTAATGTGTCCATGCATGATGTTGTTAATAAATTTGTCTTGCATATTTTCATATTGTCAAAACTATTAAGTTCGCATTTCAATAAAGTGTTTACATTGTCTCGTGATGCATTTATTAATAGGATTTTTTATTAGCATTTAATACATGATGTTTATTTGCAAAATTGTTATGAATATTTGTTTACAATGTTGTGTTTATATGCTTTACACATACATAAATATTCTGCCCTTATAATTCATTTGGCAAAGGAAAGTGCACGAGATTGTTTATCTTATACACTTCTTTTGTTCTTGCAAGAGCTACGTGATTGCTGCCCGAGATGTGAATCATTCCAATTGTACTTCGCTCGAGTTTGCAATGAGTTCGTGATTTTGGTGTTTGATCCAGGAACTCACTTTCAAGATTCAAGGAAGAATCCTTTCTGATGAGGGAGGGATTGATGAGAATAAACCCGTGTCCATGTCCATGGTGCTAAGGATGAAATCCGCTTTATACACATTGTTGAGGACTTATGCCACTGTTTAGTATTATTGGGATATCTCTCTCATATGATCTCCGATTGTGCTGATTCAAGTGGCTGTAGAAACATAAGAGACATATCTACAACCTTTATGTTTTACACGTTCACAGATTCAAAATGTATCATGGTGAAATTTGCACGTGAAGATGATGCTTCTTGCTGGACTCGCGGGAAAACGAAATTTATTCTTGTTAAGTCTTAGAGTTTATTTAATTTGTAATAAATTAAGTCCATTGAACATTATTTTTGAGCTTAATATTTCAATTATTAAACAGGTCATTAAATAAGTTACTTTTCCCAATTATCTTGCATGAGAATGGCAAGTAAAAGTTTAGGAAACTAGTCTCCTACTTTTTAGGAATGTTTAGGAAAGTAATTCCCTAAATTTTAGGAGCCTTTTTGCGTGTTTTCTAGAAGCCCAAAACTGAGTGGTTTTGTTTTCTTTTAGTAGGATTAGGAAACATGATTGGCAATTATCTCACATTGGAAAAATACCAATCATTAACACTTTTTGTAGCCTATATAAAGGCCGCCTTTACACGTTTTTATAGTTGGAGAATTTTTGAGCTTTTTAGCTTTGCTAAATTCGTGATTAACACTTTGTGTTGTCAAAGCCTTGGAGAATAATTTAGTTCATCATTGTAGATAGTCTACCTTTAGCGTGACCTTTAGGTGACTTCACCAAGTTCTTGATTTCAAGAACAAGCCAAATCAACTAAGTTTAGCTCTTGAATTTTCACGAGTTAAGCCAAGTCCGTTTGTAATAAATGTGGGGGTTTGATTTATTTCAAGTCATTCCTTTTCATTCCCCCTTGATTGTCTTTCCGCCCAACTTTTTGTTTTTTGTGTTGTTTGTGATTAACTTTTGTGCAGCAATGATCCGAAGTTCGTGGAGATTGTTTGGTCCAGGAGTTAGAGCCTCGACCATTCACATCAAATCTTCTTCACAATCGGCGTCAAAACCTCCTACAAGGTTGAGAGAAATCCGATGTTTTAAGTGTCAAGGCTATGGTCATATGCAATCCGATTGTCCTACCCGAAAGTTGATGTATCTTAATGACAATGGAGATGTGATTAGTGATGATGAATGTGATGATATGCCCACACATGAGGACAAGTACCAAAGTGAAGAGAGTGAAGAACTTGATGGTACTACATATGAGGTTGGCAATTTTTCTTTAATTTCTCGTCGAATTCTTAATGCACAACCACAAGTTGATAATGATTTGATACATAGAGAAAACATCTTTCACACACGATGCATGGTACAAGATAAAGTTTGTATTGTGATTGTTGATAGTGGAAGTTGTACAAATGTGGCAAGTACTTTACTTGTTAAGAGATTGAAACTAACTTGTATGAAGCATCCTAAGCCATATAGACTTCAATGACTTAATAATTTGGCTGAGACTAGAGTAATCAAACAAGTAAAGGTTCCATTCACCATTGGGAATTATATTCATAAAGCCTTGTGTGATGTGGTTCCAATGGAAGCCGCCCATATACTTCTTGGAAGACCTTGGCAATTTGATCGAAATGTTGTATATCATGCTAAGCCAAACTACTATCACTTTGAGTATCAAGGTAAAAAGTTCAACTTAAGAGCCTTGAGTCCGTCCCAAGTCTTTAAAAACCAAGCAAAGATGGCAAAAGCTTTCAGTGATATGCATGAACAAGAAGCAAAGGAGAAACGTTAACTTGAAAAGAAAAAGAATGTAAACAATAGTGTAGGTCGAGAAATTGTACCTAGTGCTAATGTTAGTTCTAAGTCTTGTTATTTTACTTCTATGAGTGAGATAAAGAGAGACTAGATAGGCAACCATTGTACTTGTTGTTTTGCAAAGATGTACTTATCATTGATAGTGATAACCTTAATTCTTTGCCTAGTGTTGTTTTGTCTCTTTTACAGGAATATGGAGATGTGTTTCCCGAGGATTTGCCAATAGTTTTACCACCTATTCGTGGCATTGAACATCAAATTGACTTTGTGCTTGGGGCGCAAATTCCAAATCGTCCAGCTTATAGAGCTAACCCTGAGGAAACAAAAGAGATCCAACGTCAAGTTGATGAACTCCTTGACAAAGGTATTGTTCGAGAATCTCTAAGTCCATGTTCAGTTCCTGTTATCTTGGTCCCTAAAAAGGATGAATATTGGAGAAAGTGTGTTGATTGTCGTGACATAAATAAAATCACAATTAAGTATAGACATCCAATTCCTAGATTAGATTATATGCTTGATGAATTTTATGGTTTGTGTATTTTCACCAAGATTGATTTGAAGAGTGGCTACTATCAAATTAGAATGAAGGAAGGTGATGAATGGAAAAGAGCCTTTAAAACAAAGTATGGTTTGTATGAATGGTTAGTTATGCCATTTGGTTTATCAAATGCACCCAGTATTTTTATGAGGCTCATGAATCACGTTTTTCGTCACTTCATTGGAAAGTTTGTTGTAGTTTATTTTGATGACATCCTTATTTATAGCAAATCACTTGATGAACATGTTGAACATTTAAAACTAATGTTTGCTACATTGCGTGAGAACAAATTATATGCTAATCTTAAAAAGTGTACTTTTTTCATGGAATCAATTATCTTTTTGGGTTATGTTGTAAGTTCTCAAGGTATATCTATTGATGAGTCAAAACTCAAGGCAATCACGGATTGGTCGAGACCTAAAAATGCTAGTGATGTTAGAAGTTTTCATAGTTTAGCAAGTTTTTATAGAAGGTTTGTTAAAGACTTTAGTTCTATAGTGCACCTTTAAATGAACTTGTTAAAAAGAATGTCACTTTTGAGTGGAAAGATGAACATGAAAACGCCTTTAACACATTAAAGCACAAATTGACTCACGCCCCTTTGTTAGCATTACCAAATTTTCATAAAGCTTTTGAGATACACTGTGATGTCTCTGGGATAGGTATTGGTGCTGTTTTGATGCAGGAATCAAAGCCTGTGGCTTAT
The DNA here is from genome assembly GCA_016586305.1 of Ophiorrhiza pumila. Lineage (NCBI taxonomy): Eukaryota > Viridiplantae > Streptophyta > Magnoliopsida > Gentianales > Rubiaceae > Ophiorrhiza > Ophiorrhiza pumila. Next base: position 11,237,832 of record BLIW01000008.1, on the reverse strand, counting down.
TTTAGTGAAAAGCTTAATGGGCAGCCATGAAGTATGCAACTTATGACAAGGAGTTGTATGCAATGGTAACATCATTATAGGTTTGGCAACACTATCTATGGCCTAAAGAATTCATTATTCATTCTGATCATGAAAGCCTTAAATTCTTAAAGACACAAGGTGAATTGAATAAGAGACATGCTAAATGGTTAGAGTTTATTAAATCTTTTCTATATGTGATCAAATACAAGTTTGGTAAAGAAAATGTAGTAGCTGATGCATTATCTAGGAGATACACTTTATTCACCTATTTGCATGCTAAGTTACTTGGTTTTGATTTGATTAAAGATTTGTATAAAGATGATCATGACTTTCATGCCACCTATGATCAAAGTGTGCAAAAGCCGAATGGTGTTTTTATGTGCCTGATGGATTTTTGTTTAAGAAAGATAAATATGCATACCCTCATGTTCCATTCGTGATTTACTTGTTAAAAAAACCCATTGGGGAGGGTTAATGGGGCACTTTGGAATTGCTAAAACACTTGCTGTTTTAAATGAACACTTTTATTGGCCTAACATGATTAAAGATGTTAAAAGTGTTTGTGATAAATGCAGTGTGTGTAAACCATCAAAATTGAAAGTGATGCCTCAGGGTTTGTACACGCCTTTACCTATACCTAGTCATCCTTAGATTGATATTTCTTTCGATTTTGTACTTAGATTACCTAGGTCATGTAATGGTCATGATAGCATATTTGTTGTAGTTGATAGATTTAGCAAAATGTCACACTTTCTAGCATGCTCTATGTCTAATGAAGCTACACATATTGCAGATTTATTCTTTAAGGAAGTTCTTAGATTGCATGACATTCCAGAAAGTATTGTTAGTGATAGAGATGTTAAATTCTTGTCTCACTTTTGGCGTACTCTATGGAATAAGTTATGCACTAAATTGTTGTTTTCTACTATTGCACATTCACAAACTGATGGATAAACTGAAGTAGTTAATCACACTTTATCTACCTTGCTTCGTGCCATTATTCAAAAGATTTAAAGAATTGGGAAAGATGTTTACCTCATATTGAGTTTGCATATATTAGGACTTTACATAGTTCTACTAATTGCTCACGTTTTGAAGTTGTTTACGGATTTAATTCTTTAACTCCACTTGATATTTTGCCTCTTCCTATTAATGAGTTTGTTAATGTCGAAGGTAAAAAGAAAGCTGATTTTGTAAAGGAGTTACATGAGAATGTTCGAAATAATATTCAAAGGCATAATGAACAAGTTGCTAAGCAAGTCAATAAGGGTAAAAAGCAATTGATATTTGAACCGGGTGATTGGGTTTGGATTCACTTAAGGAAAAAAAGGTTTCCCGAGAAAAAGAAATCTAAACTTCATCCACGAGGAGATGGTCCTTTTTATGTTTTGGAAATGATTGGAGATAATGCTTACAAGATTGAGCTTCCAAGTGAGTATGGCAATGTCTCATCTATATTTAATGTTTCTAATTTATTTTTGTTTGATGTAGGTGATTCAAGGATGAATTCTTTCGAGGAGGGAGGGAATGATAACAATCCATCCATGTCTATTGAGCCAAGGCCGAATCCGCATATTCATCCATTGGAGAACATTGATGGACCATTGACAAGATCAAGGAGTAGGAGGATGAAGGCCGCATTGCAAACTTTGCTCACAACTCATTGTGAGATCTTGGACAATCTTGAGGAGTAATTGGCGTCACCATCACCATCTCAACATGAAGTTGTTTGGAACACTTCTTGCATCATAATTCATGAAGAAGTTACTAGGAGTTATACTTTGGAGCTTAAGAAAATTCCACCTTGAAGAAGTGTTCATGGACTATATTGAAGACTAAGAAGGCGAGCTTGGGCTTAGACCATCTTGGATCACGCCATCTTTAAGTCTTAGGAGTTATTTTGTTTTGTAATAAATTAAGTCCATTAAACATTAATTTGGGCTTAATATTTTCGTTAATAAGTAGTTAATTACTTGGCCCAATTTTCTTGCATGATAATGGCAAGTAATGGATTAAGGAAAGTAGCCTCCTACGTTTTAGGAGCATTCCTACTTTTTAGGAGGAAGGCTATTTTTTAGGAATTGGTTCGTTTCCTAATTTTTAGGAGCCAAAAACGTTTTTTTAGCTTTCTAGAGACAAAACCATATTGGTTTTGGAAACTAGTTACTTAGTTGTTAGTTCGTTAATTAAGAAGTCAAATTGTAATTGGCTTAAGTTAGTGTTTGTTGAATGTGGCCGAATTAATCCTTATTCAAGGAAGAGATTATGTAACATTTTTGACATATGAGGAAATAAAGAAATTTTAGCTTTGCTAAATTGTTAAGCAATTTGTGTTTACAAACCTTGAATCTTCAATTAATTTTAGTTGAAATTCATTGACCCGCAAGCCTTTAGCTAGGACCTCTAGGCGAGCCAACTCGTTCTTAATTTTAAGAGCACTTCAAATCTTTTAGTTTAGTGTCGTGATTTACAAGAACTAAATTAATAGTTTTGCTATAGACGTAGGGGTTCGATTGGTTAATATCTAATCTTCTCGTCTTCCCTTGATTTCACTTCCACCAAATCTTGTTTGTGTTTATTGATTTCCGCAGCTATGCATTGTGTTGTTTCTTGAATTTGAACTAACAAAAGTCCAAAGGTTGGGGATGAATTGATCCAGGAACTAAAGCCTAGGTCCATTCACATCCAATACCCTACACCACTAGCTATAGTAAATTAGGGATAAATTGTTAGGGTACATGATAACCTTGTCAATTTTTGGCGCCGCTGCCGAGGAAGGCACAGTTTCTTAAATTTTGATTTGCTTTGTTTTGTTTTCTTTGTAGATTAGTAGTTCTGTAATGTTTCATGTTAGGAAGTTTTCTTGTTTTTCTTATTAATATTTGGTTCTGCCTACTTTGGTTTATTTGTATCAAGTGCAGGATATTGAAACTTAACTAAAATTGAATTGTGCACTACAATAGACCAAGTATGTCTAGGTTATTTGGGGACTTTGTTGAGCTGTATCATTTTTGCCCACCAATTGGAGTGGTTAACACACGACCAACACCTGGAGTATTTGGCAACTTCTCTCCACCAACATATCACGAGTCATGGCATAACCAACAACAAAGCAATGAGTCTTATCTCAGTGAAGAGGAAAAAATGGAGGACATGTTGTCTCAGATGTTGAACAGACTTGATAGAGGTGCATATAGTGAAACAAGGTTGGCTCAAATGGAAGAGGAACTTCAAGGGCAACAACAGAGACTTGAACGAATCAATGCCTTAATGAGTAACTTACGGGAACAGATTGAGACACCAGTTCAAAATGCTCAAGTCCACTCACAAGGTACATCTCGCCTTACTAAATTACTCACTCATGAGGAAAATCATTTTAATTTGAATGAAAATGTTGACTGGGGTTTCAAGTGTACAAGGGAGTTGGAGTCTATAAGTGTTGGGGATGTTGTACATGAGTGCTTGATTGTTGGTTCTATTATGCATGAACGTTTGAGTTCTTCTATTGAGAATGATGTCTTCTGTGATGAGCTTGATAGTGATGAATTTAAGGCCTTGTGGCTTCATAGTGACAAGATAGGAAGTGTGTCCAATACTGAGTCTTGCATTAATGTTATGGAATTCCATGGGTCAAATGATGATGATATTCATTCATTGGATACTTCTCCTATTGATTGCCTTGTAAATTATACAAAGACAGATATTGATGATGACTGTGATATCATGAATGAGGATAATTTTGCAATTGCTAATAAAAAGGACAACACATTAATTAAAAATCTTGTTGAGGCACCAATTCTTGAAAGGTTGAATGAATTTAAGTGTCTAAATGATGACTCATAAGAAGTGCATAATGAGATACTCTTGTTAACTGATGATAATATTTTTTGTGTTGTTGACAAAGAAAAGACTCAATAAATTCCCTATGTTAGTCTAGATGATGAAGACGTGTGAATTTGTAATGACATTGCTAACATGGTGAAAAATTGCTTTGTCGATTCATCTATTTTTGAGCATACTGATGTCATCAGTCTAGATGGGCTTACTGATGTTAGTTTAGATGATGAAGATGTGACAATTTTTAATGACATAGCTAACATGGTGGAAAATTGTTTTGTTGATACATCCGTTTTTGAACTTACTGATTGGTTTGTTGAGACCATGGATGTACAACCCTTGTTTGAGTGGAAGAAGTAAATGATGTGCCTCTAATGGTGGAAGAATTAAATGAGGTGCCTCTTATGGGAGAGCCTCAATGGTTTAAAGTGAAATTTGTAGAGGTGGTTCGCCATGTGCATGAGCTTATGCACCTCCTTGAAAATATTTCTACAGTGCCCTACAGAAGAAAAAAGAGTGCTTATGAAAGAGCATTTTTCTGGTATAGAAATGGATATTCTAAATCTTGAAAGAGGAGTCTTCAAAAATAAAGTCTAGCTGGAGACTTAAGAAACCCAAAACTACTTCTTTTTCACATTACCTTGAATAAAGTATTTTTGTTAAGTTGATCTTTATGTTTTCTTGCATTTTGTTATACTCACTAAGCCACTCATGTTGTAAGGACATGCACATGAAAGAAGTTGCAATGGAAATATGCAGTGCACACATGAGGCTAAGTATGGGGGAGTGGTGCCATGGACTACTCCCGTGCTGCACACAATCACTTTATTTTGCATTTCAAACATGAATTGTTCATGTGCCACTTAGTGTTATTAGTTTCATATATTTTATACCACCATGACTCCTAGAAATGGTGCGACACATTGCTTGCATGCTACCTCCATGTCATGTTTACCTTGCACTAACACGTAGTGTACCTGAGTGACTAATTTCTAATAAGGTTGATTTCACCATGTGCAAGACATATTTCATGCGTGAGAGCACTATGGACAAAGACATTCCACAAAGAAACATTGCAATTCAGGACATATCAATACCAGGGAGCTCCTAAACCTATCTTTACTATTCATTGAGGACAATGTAAGTTTTAAGTCTGGGGGAGTGAATGGTTGCTATGCTGTGTTTCTTGAACTTAATATGCTTACTTTCTTGCATAAATGAAATTTTTTGTCCTATGTGATGCAAAGCATGCTACTTTTTTTAGTTTTGTTGTGTTATTTTGAGCTTTTGCATATTATATCCCGTATATGTCGTGTTTTCATTTATTTGTGTCAATTTTAAATTTTTTATGAATAAGTGATGCAGGTTGGTAGACTAATACGGTGTTGGTCAGTGTCGTGAAGGGTTAGGTGTTGTGTAATGCCATGAGAGTGAAGTGTGGTGCAGTGTAAGGGTGAACTTAAATGAATCAAATGTGTGAATGTGTTGTGTGAGTTTGGAAAACTGAGTAAGATCATCTTGTGTTGGGCATTTGTCTCCGAATTCACTATTCCATGATCCAAGTTAATCACCTCAATTATTTTTTGTTATGTATGCAAAATATTTTTGTCTAAGGCACCAAACTTTGTGGGTCTAGCACATTTTGTTAGCCAAGACATAATGTCAAAGTAAGATAGATATGCCATGCAAACAATCTTAATCGACACAGGAGGTAATATGTTTTGAGTTTGAGTTTGTTTATGTATTTTCCTTGTGTTTTGAGGTCTTAAACGTATAGTCCCTTGAAGACACATAGAACATACAGTTACATGAAAAGGGATATGGAGAAAAAACCATTGGCAACTGGGAATGAAAAGCCGTAAGACCCTGGCAAATGATTATGGGAAAAAACAACCAATAAGACCCGGGCAAAAAGTGGGAAAAAAGAGCCACAAAACCCAGGCAGCCAAACACCAATGAGTGTGGCAACGTATGCACTAATGTGCAAGAAGATGGGAAAAATGAAATATTTTATAGAAGCACCAATGTGCACTAGGTTACCATTGATCTTGTGTGCTTTGCATTTTCATGTGTGTGGACATGAGAACTGTTGTGCAATGATTTAGACGAAATGCCAAGGGGAGCACATAGAGGGAGAGCAAATGAAAATAGTGTTCCTCAGCACACACTTGCACGCATGACATTTTAGTCTTTATTCGTTATGCCTTGGTTGATAATTTGTGCTGAAATTCGAGAGTTAGGAATCGAAAAACTTATGGGGAGTTTTTGTGTGAAAAGCGTTTTGATGAACATAGAGAAGGACTTAATAAAAAAGGGAGCAATATCTTGAATGTAAGTGATTAAGAAGTGTGGGTTTTGCTTGAGGGCAATCAAAAGTTCAAGTGTGGGCGAAATTGATAAGTCAGTTTTATACTGACTCGATAATGTTGTTTTCGCTTGACTTTTCTATGTTTTATTGCACTCTATGCATAAATGGTATAGCAATTAGCGAGGTTGTACAAAGAATGGTGTGAAATCTTACTTGATGAAAAAGGTGCCGAAAGTGGTAGATATGCGATTTGTGTGCTTTATCTAGCATTTGTGGTGTTAGTGAGATTTTGTGTGGAATTGTGGGTGAGTTATGAGTTTATGTAAAGAAATGTGTGAAGTGATATTTCGTAGAGAAGGCTAAAATAATTGCAAGTGTGAGTATACACTCATAACTTTTGTGCATATTTGTTACACCATTGCACACATTGGGCACAACTGTATGCATTTCACTGCATACATCATCGCACAGCACTCGCACAATCTCACCCACATCGCCACACAACTTCAATCACATCGTCGCACACCTACCACACCACCTAGCTCACTTGCTACACACACTTGTGCACATCGCCACACACATTGCACATGCATCCTCACAATGTCGCATGAAGTCGCCGCACAGCTTGCACAAAGTTGCTGCAACATCACACACCACGCTTGCACACATCGCCGCACTAACACCGCACACAAAGCCTCAAGTCGCCGCACACTCGCACACCCCACTCTCACATCGCCGCACGAGCTCGCTCAAGTTGCCGCACACACATGCACTCACCCGTGCACACATCGCCGCATACCTCATACATTTACAGCATTCACTTGCACTCCTAGGCACACATCTCACAACACTCTAGCTACACTTATGCTCACACATGCATTTCACAGCTACAACTTCACACACTCCACAAGTATCACTTCGCATACTCCATCTGTACACACAAGTTTAAATGTCGACTCATTGTTGCGATGCGTCGGCTGAGGGAAAATGCACGACGACGCATCGTAGCAGGGAAAATGCACGACAACATGTCGTAGCAACGCGTCGCCATGAAGAAGTTTACACGGCGATGTGTCGTAGCGATGTGTCGGCCTGAAGTTATGTGAGCTGCTACGCATCGCTGCTATGAGTCGCCAAGTAATTGTGAAAAATACTATGTCAAAATTTGTTTAAGTGTCGAAGTCTTGTTCTTGTGCAATGATTGTGGAAGTGTGATTTCTCTAGGCTTGACGGCGTGATGGAGGTTGTAGAAGCGTGATGCAGTACAGCTTGAAAGCATGGATCGTTGCTTTGAATGTACTGAGTTTTTGGAACTTTGTTATATGCAGTGGCATTTTTGTAATATTTTAGTCATTTTACGTTAGCATAGAGAAGAAGCTTTAATCCTATACAAATAGAGGATTTTGTTGTTATTTGATAGATGATTCTAGATTTTTACCAGACGTTTTGATTTAGTAAGCGGGAATTTTCTCTCCATAACTTTCTCTCTCTAGGATTTTCTTTCTCTGGAAATTGTTCTCCGTTTTGGAATCAGATCGCACCTTCGTGCCGATTATTGCATTTCGATTCTCAATTGACAAAGCATTAGACGATTCTACGCACTATAATCGGTAAATTTGCCCAATTAGATGGGAATGAATTGTTTAATGTTGAATTGTGCTGAATATGAGATAAAAATGGAGTTTTCCAGCTAAATCGTGTGATGTTCTAGGGGTTTGAACTAGATGAATGTGTAATTAGACTACACAGTGCTCTACATTTGACACAATTTTTAGAGAATGAAATTGTCTCGAGAATTAATGCATGATCTTGTTGAGTTTCATAAATTCTCATGCTTATTGACTGAGTTATGCTTCAATTGTGGTCGCTATACTAAATTGAGGTGAGTTTCACCGATAAATGTGAGAGCTATATGAAATGAGAACTTAAAGTACGATTGCTTAGTCTCTTCACTTGTGTTGCCTAATCATGTTCTCAGACACAGTCGCCATGCCGGTTGAAGTTCATTGAGTCATTAGAATAAAGTGAAGAGAGACTTTCTATGGCTAACGAAGTCAACCGAACCTAGGTCATGCCTTGCCATGGGAATACTTTAGGATTTGCATGCTAGAGTAGTTAGTCTTGGGAAGTTGATACGTTACGGGTGACAATCATCAAGCTAGGCCTCGCCATGGGAAAGCTTCATATCATGGAGTGTAGGGAGTATTGCGATCGACATGCTGGGTATTATCTAGACTCCTAGGCGAATAGGTCTCCTCATTGTTTAAACTTGGTTGTCAATTGCATTGCATTGTTTTGTTTAAGGTGCATTCATCCGATATAAGAACCCTAGGACATCCAATTCTTACTTGTTATCTCACTCATTTGCATTTATTGGATTAGCAGTTGTTACACTTTTGTCCCTTTGTTCTTGTTGTGTCCTTGTCTGTTCTCGAGTCGGTTGCATTCTATTTTGCTGCGTTTGTTGCTTAATCTTCGTGACAGAATTTAGAGTAATATCTTGAATTCTTGAAACCAATCTCATCCCTGTGAATCGATACCCTACACCACTTGCTATAGTAAATTAGGGATAAATTGTTAAGATACGCGATAACCCTATCATAATGCAGTGAATTGGATTGATATGCTCATAATAAAGTTTTGTTTTAACTAAATGTTTAAGGTAGAACTCATTACCAAGTAGTAATTATAGACTGTAAGTGTAGAATGTTCAAAACCTTAACAAACCTTGTTAATATGCATGATAAGTCGGTTTTATACCGACTTATATGTTAGAATTCCACGAGCTTTTGTTTGGATTTATTGTGAAAGTCTTACTTGATGGATGACTCATGTGCAAAAATGTCCATGAAATAATATTTGTGGAAATTGTGGGACGTGTTGATAATGTCATACAAATGATGTGATGACTGAATGTATTGGAGTGAGTACACATTTCGACATACTTCTCTCACAACTCTTAGGCACGCACACCCAAAGTTCTAGCAAAGCACACAAGCACAATCAAGCACTTCATATGCACACACTACACACATAAACCACACATGCACGAGGCGGTCACGCTAGGCACCTGCCCCACTCGCTAGTGTGCCTGCCCCTCACTCTTGCACACAAAAAGGCGGGTGCACAGCATGCCTGCCCCTCACACTCACAAACATGGGCGGGCACGCAATTCGCTCACCTCTCATGTACACACAAGGCAGGGCTGGCACCCTGCCTCAAGCACACACTGAGCAGGAGCATGGCGTGCCCGCCCAGCTCACACACGGAGCACGCACTACGCATGCGCCTCTCACCCAGCACACACCCTGCGCACGCACAGCGCATGGGCACCTCGCACACCCGGCACATGCACCTTGCACATTCTCATGCATACTCATGCCTATGATTCTCGCACACTTGCACATTCTCTCGCTCATTGCACACATTAACTAGAACTCACATTAAAATGAGTCGCACACACATAAGGCACAACACTCAACTCGCACAACTGAATCACATGCACAGTTATTTAGTAGTCCACCAAGTGTCAGATGAAATGTATTCTTAATGTTTAAGCAACCACTTTAACAGCATGATACCAGATGACCTCACTGCATTTTTATGAATGGCTTATGCAGGACACGTGGCAAAAATCTCAGCAAAAAGAAGCACTCAACTCTCCTAATTATGACACATCAACGAATAAAGGGTATTAATACAAGGAGATTGATATCAAAGAGAATGATCGGGAGGATATAGAGGAGAAGAGAATCAAAAAACCCAGAGAAGAATACAAGAGTTATTAGGTTTAGAGAATTGAAAAGGAAATAGAGTGCCATATCACATACATATCCTAACTGTAACCTTTGTAATTGCTGAACCCCAGATAATCCTCCTATGTCTGATCTTGGGGTTTCAACTCAATTATTTAAGCTAATCATCAACATGATTGGCTAAATTTGAGTATTGTCTTGAGGGATTCGATTTGTGTTGATCTTAACTAGTTGAGACATTTAAATTTAATTGATCTGCGTTATAATATGTTCTCTGTTTATTGAGTGTTCACTTACAATGGGCATGCATGATAGCGTTCAAATCTAGAGTTAATTTACGGTACCCACTGAGATTGCTCTAGATCTATCTAAGAAAGATTGAACTGGACATGATCTGAATTAGAGGACCTTCTCTGTATGAGTTTCAAGATCTGCATTTATTGTTGGTTCCATTTGTGTGATACCCACTACCATTTGAAACCAAACTTGTAGAAAAGACTTAGGATTATTCTTGCAGAAAAATTTGAACACATAAATTGGTTAGCTACCCTACCAAGGGAGATAGTCAAGAAATGAACTAGAATTGTTATGCAAGATAGGGATCTGAGTTCTTAATTTGTGCCAACAATTTGCCCCACCCGAGGAAGTTGGAGGAGTCAGTGGATTGAAATTGAGAGAGCCACCCGGTTGATCAAAATCATGAAACTAGCAGTAAATCCCCTTATGCATTTACACTAGTCAGAGATAGTTAGAAGAGATTTGTGCATGTTGTCATCACTCAAGGCAATACCATTCTTTTACATTGCTTTTTTACTTTCAATCCTCTTAATTGCTATATTTTGTTATTCTGATTTGTCATTTAATCGATCACCATAACACAACTCCTTCTCTGTGGAACAATCCCATTCACTGCTACTATATTTTTAGTGCGTAATGGTTAAAATTGGTGAGTAGCGACAACTCACGCCAATTTTTTATGCAGTTATCGGGGAAGGCAAGGTATTAGGGATTGATTTGTGATAAATCTGTGTTTTTCTTTTTTTGTTACTTGTTGTTAGTTTTTACTATTTTGAGTTCGTTGAGTTTTGTTGTTTTTGCAAGCACGTTATGGAGGTTATTTAATTCAATTCTATCTGTTGATTTAGTTTATTCTATTGATCGCTCTACGTGGGTAGTGTGCTTGATTTATATTGATGACTCAGTTTATGCAAAGAGAAGCATGTCTTCATGGATTGGACCCAGAATTTGAATTTGATCTTGAAGTTCAGAGAATCTTAAGACAAAGAAGAAGAATTTTGGAAATGGCAGAGCAAGTAGAAGAAGGGCCTAGGCCTCAACCTCAAAGGTTTGGAGATTATTTTGCGGTGAACTTTGAAAGAAGGAACAACAATCATGGAATTGATATAGAGAGTTATCAAATTCCCACTCAAATTGTTTCCATGATAACTGAAGGACACATATTCCTGGGGTTAAGCAATAATGACCACAATGAACATTTAGATTGGTTTTTGGGATTATGCAATACCTTCAAGCTATAGAGAGTACCTCATGATGAAGTAAGAAGGGTGCTATTCCCATTATCATTGAAAATAAAAGCTAAACACTGGTTTAAATCGATTGGTGGGCCATCCATTGCCACTTTTAAAGAATTGGATAGGAAGTTATTGGCCAAATATTTTCCTCCTACAAAATTGGAAAGAATGAGAATGGAGATCAGATGTTTCCAGCAACAAGATGTGGAATGTTCAAGAAAGCATTGGATAGATTCAATGACTTATTGAGACAATGCCCAAACAATGATTTAGGGAAGTGAGAGAGTTAAACACCTCTTTCAAGGGTCTTAATCCAGATTCATCACTAAAGATTAAGGCATGTGCAAATGGGGCTCTTAATGAAAAAGTGTACCGAGAGTCAAAGAATTATTTGACTTTATAGCTGATGATGAATATCTTTTCCCAAAAGCAGGGAAACCAGCTGTTGGAAGATAGAGAGATATTCTGGATTTGGATGAGGAAATGTCTCTAGAAGCTAAGATTGAAGCCTTGACTAGGTAAGTGCAGATATTGAAAATAGCCCAGACCACCCAAATTTTGTCTTATGGTTTATGCAAAGGAGAAAATCATACTGATCAGTGTGAACTCACAAATGAGACTGTACAATATGTCAACAACTATAAACGACAACAGTATGGTAGTTATAGAAATCAAGGTAGACAAGGAAGCTAGGGTAAAAATAACTAATCGGGGCCATTTCCTCAAGGAGGTGAATCGAGTAACAGAGAGCCAAAGAGATCAAACATGAAAGATACGCTCCACAAGATCATGAAGAAATTGGACAAGAATGATAAGAGAACTGCGGGCATAGAAACTCAATGGAAAAACCACGATGCCTCTATAAAGAATATTGAAGTGCAATTGGGTCAATTGGCCAAGGCGATTCTTCAAAGACCACAAGGAGCTCTTCCACGTGACACTAAACCAAACACCAAGAGAAATGAGATCTGTAATGCTATCACTTTAAGATGTGGGAAGGAACTCAGTGGAAACAAGAAGGATGTGAAGGATGGAAAACCAACAGAAGAGTTTGCTAAAGAAGTTTACTGCTGAAGAGGTTGAGGAGGAGCCTAAGCAGGAAGATGCTGGAGGGATTGAGAAGGAGCCAGTGCTAAAAAAGAAGAGATGGCCTCCCAGCCCATACAACTATCCAGAGTATGCACCTTTACATCTATTCCCTCAAAGAGTTGCACCTCTAGCTAAAAAGAGAGCTTAGTTCACAAGATTTTTGGATATGGTGAAGCAAGTAAATGTCAATGTGCCATTATTGGATTTAGTCATTGCAGTACCAAGGTATGCAAAATTCTTAAAGGATCTAATAGCAAACAAATAGCAAATCCTCTAATGTAAAGTACCCATTCCACTCACAGAAGAAAGCCAAGCTTGGTTGAACAATGATTTGCCACCAAAGCTCAAAGATCCTGGGAGCTGCACAATACCATGGACTATTGGAGCCAGATTTTTTAACAAGGCCTTATGTGATCTTGGAGCTGGATAAATTTGATGACCCTCTCCATCGCTAAAAATGTTAGATTGGGGGACAAGATCAAACCTGTGGCAGTGTTACTCCAGTTTGTTGATAGATCTTTAGTGCAACCCACGGGAATGGTAGAGGATGTTCTAGTGTCAGTGGACTATTTTTGGCAACTGGTAATGCCCTCATAGGGGTGAAAAGCAAGACCATCACATTTAGAATTAATGGGGAGCAAGTGGTCTTCAATGTGGATTATGCCATGAAGTACCCCAACTCAGTGGAACAATGTTTCTTCATGCAACCTTGGAAAGTTAATCTGAACTCACTTGAACTTGATCATAGGGATAAGTTTTTAATTTATTTGATTGAAGCTTCTGATGAAACGTATGATGACAAACGTGATGCTGTAGTGTTAAGTACTTAAGATAATGTGATTTTTCATGAACTTGAAAACTTGATAGAATGTTGTGTGATAGATGCATCTATACTAGAAATGAACTTTGAAGATAAGTTCGATAAGAAGGCTAAAATGTGCTCCAATTTAGTGCATGATGTTGTTGATACTGATGATAATGTTGAACTGATGCCCACTAAGGTGAGGCCTGAAAATTTTGAGAAAAGGAATGAAAAGTTGCTACTATCGATTGTAAAGCCACCCAAATTTGAATTAATGCCTCTTCTTCCCCAACTGAAGTAAGCCTTTTTGGGAGAGATTGAGACTCTTCCAGTAGTTATTTCTTCCAATCTAGAGAAGTGGCAGGAAGAGAAATTGTTGGAAGTGCTGAGAATACATAAAGAAGCAATAGGCTAGACTATAGCGGATATGAAAGGAATCAGTCCAAGTATTTGTATACACAAAATCCTGCAAGAAGACGAGGCTGTACCAACAAGGGATAGGCAAAGAAGAATGAACCCACAAATGATGGAGATTGTTAAGAAGGAAATTATCAAGCTTTTGGACTTTGGGATGATCTTTCCCATATCTGATTGTGAGTGGGTCAGTCCGATACAGTGCATGCCTAAAAAGAGTGGAGTTATCATGATCACCAATGAGGCCAATGAGTTGTTGGCCACTATGATCATCAATGCCTGGCGTGTATGCATAGATTATAGAAAGCTGAATTAGGCCACACGCAAGGATCACTTCCCTTTGCCCTTCTTGGAATAGCTGTTGGAAAGAGTAATTGGGTTCTTATTCTGCTGCTTCCTGGATGGATATTCTGGCTACAATCAAATTGCTATAGATCTAAAGGACCAGGATAATACAACCCTCACGTACCCCTTTAGAACATATGCTTACAAGAGAATGCCATTTGGGCTTTGTAATGCTCCAGCTACATTTCAACAATGCATGATGACAATTTTCCAAGACATGGTGGAAAACATCATAGAGATCTTCATGGATGATTTCTCTGTTTTTGGGATAACATTTGAGAGCTGCTTCGATAATTTGTCACTTGTATTGGAAAGATATTTAGATACCAAATTGGTCTTTAACTGGGAAAAGTGTCAGTTAATGGTGAATGAGGGTATTGTGCTAGGACACAAAATTTCTAATGCAGGCTTGGAAGTGGATAAAGCCAAAATGGAAGTGACAGCAAAGCTTCCAGCCCCATCCAATGTAAAAGAAGTGAGGAGTTTTATGGGGCACACTGGAATTTATAGGAGGTTCATAAAGGATTTTTCAAAAATTGACAAATCTCTATGTGCAGTGTTGGAAAAGGGTGCACCGTTTGTTTTTTATAAGAAGTGCAAGGAAGCCTTTTAGGTATTGAAGACTAAGCTAGTAGAGTCTCCACTCATAGTCACACCTAAATGGGGGGAACCCTTTGAAATTATGTGTGATACGAGTGACTATGTTGTTGGAGCTGTGTTGGGTCAGAAAAGAGAAAAAATTGTTTCATACTATCTACTATGTTAGCAAGCTGTTAAACGAAGCTCAGATCAATTACACCGCTACAGAAAAGGAAATGTTAGTAGTAGTGTTTGCTTTTGATAAATTCAGAGCTTATTTGTTGGGTTCAAAAGTCATAGTCCACATAGACCATGCAGCACTCAAATATTTGATGTCAAAGAAAGAGGCAAAGCCTATGCTCATTCGTTGGGTTCTATTGCTGCAGGAGTTTGATATGGAGATTCGGGATAGAAAAAGTTGTGAGAATGTGATGGCCGACCACTTTTCTAGACTGGAAGGGGAAACATTGAATGAAGGCCAACTTGAACTATGGATTAAATAGCACTTTCCAGATGAACAAGTCTATTGAGTTCACATTCAAGAATTTCCATGGTTTTTAGAGATAGCAAACTATGTGGCGGCTGGTCAGATACCACAACTTTTTTTCCATGAGCAAAAGAAGCAGCTAAAACATGATGCTGAATATTAATTTTGGGAAAGTGGTAGTTTATACAAAAGATGTAATGACCAAGTTGTTAGAAAATGTGTTCCAGAGGAAGAGAAAGAAGTAATTTTGAAAGCTTGTCATGAGTCACCTTTTGGAGGTCATTTCGGAGGAACATGCACAGGATACAAAATTTTATAGACTGCGTTCTATTGGCCACATATCTTCAAAGACTAAAAATTTTGGGTGAGCCAATGTGAATGTTGCCAAAGAGTAGGAAACATCGCTTGGAAAAATGAAATGCCTCTTAACAATGTGTTAGAGGTGGACTTGTTTGATGTATGGGGCCTAGACTTCATGGGACCATTTCCCAAATCTTGTGGGAATGAGTATATATTTTTTGCCGTGGACTATGTGTCCAAGTGGGTAGAAGCAGTGACTTTACCTCATAGTGATCGTAGAAGTGTATTGCATTTTGTCAAGAAGAATATCTTCAATCATTTTGGTTCTCCAAGAGCTATCATTAATGATGGGGGAAGCCATTTTTTCAACAAAGTGTTCAACACCCTTTTGGCCAAATATGGTGTACAGCATAAAGTTTTCACAGCTTACCACCTCTAAACAAATGGACAAGCTGAGGTTTCCAACCAAAAAATAAAGAGAATACTAGAGAAGGTTGTGAATCCCGGAAGAAAGGATTGGGCATTGAAACTTGATGGTGCATTATGGGCATACAATACAACATATAAGACACACATTGGAGCTTCACCTTTCAGATCGGTTTTTGGGAAAGAGTGTCATCTTCCAG
The DNA here is from genome assembly GCA_016586305.1 of Ophiorrhiza pumila. Lineage (NCBI taxonomy): Eukaryota > Viridiplantae > Streptophyta > Magnoliopsida > Gentianales > Rubiaceae > Ophiorrhiza > Ophiorrhiza pumila. The sequence goes on along the minus strand of BLIW01000008.1, from coordinate 11,221,737 downwards.
TGGAGTTAGAGCATAGAGACTACTAGGCAGTACAGAAATTTACCATGGATTTGGACTTGGCTCAAGAAGCATGGAAGATGATGCTTAATGAATTGGATGAATTTAGATGTAATTCATATGTCAGTGCACGTCTCTATAAGGAACGCACGAAAAGATGGCATGATGGAAAAATCAAAGTGAAGGAGTTTGAAGTGGGACAACAAGTGCTAGTTTATGACTCTAGGTTGAGACTCTTTCCTAGCAAGTTGAAGTCTAGATGGGTTGGACCTTTCACCATCACCAAGATTTTTACTTACGGGGTAGTTGAAGTCCAAAGTGAGGCCACTGGGTTATACTGGACTATCAACTATCACAGGGTAAAAGTTTTCAAGACAACTGCAGAGGACAAGGGACTCTCTCAGTTCCTGGATAGATCCTGATCTCGAAGCAAGTTCTTTGTGTCTAGCTGAGGACAATAAACCAAGCGCAGTTTTGGGAGGCAACCCAACCAAATAAAAATGTTTTTGTCGTTTGGTATTTTGTTGATTATTCCAATAAAATGATTGAACCTCACTTTACTTATGTGGATCACATGCAGAACAAAGCCAGAAGGAAACAAAATGAGAAGCAGAAACAATTGGAATGGAACCTGCACGGACTAAGTAGAAGTAAACCACAAGAAATTTGTGAACTTATCCGGATGCCACAGACAGAAAAGGAAAATTGTGTAGAGGATATTCTTGATGCAGACAAAAAGCACGAATAAAATATGAGGTTTGGCATTTAGTTTAGTCCGTAATATTTGATTCTTCTAGATTTTCATAATTTAAGTGAATATCTATTCTTTCTCGATTCAAAGAAAAGAAAAAGGAACTGGATGTTTCTTCTGAAGTAATGCAGTGAAAGAGCAAATCTGACAACTCACTGTTTGAAAAGACAGAAGAATAGGTAAATTCAACACACACAGGAGACTAAAATGCAATTCATGGATTCATCATCAAGGAAAGGCATTTTATTAGCTTAAGTGATAGAGGACTAGCCGAGTGCAGGAAGCAAAGAGAAAAAGGAAAAAGAATGCATGATGTTATCTTGTGAAAAGACACATGAATGAGAATGGGGCCTACGAATATTGTTTGGTAGCTAAATGATTGTAGGATGGCCGATTTTGTGCAAATTGCATTTGAGAAGGCATGACATTAGTTTATTTGCATGCATTTTTGTTGGTTAGCATTTTGTCATTTAGGCAAATCACATGCCAATGTCTACGATCTAATTGTTTAACCGAATCATGCATGCAATTTCACCAATAAATACCATGCACCATGCATGAATAAATGCATTCCTTTGCATGCATTTGAGAAGTATCATCCGAGAGGAGGAAATCAGGAAGCGAAATCCAATTCCTTTGAGTGGATAATTCAAGAGCATTTAATCATTCATTCTAATTGCACTACATCTATAGCCAAGTAAGTTTCCCCCTCTTCCCTTTTCATTAAGTTAACATTGAAGCTACACGGTCTTAGTAGGAATTTAGTGAGGCTGCCTTGATTTGTGAATTCCTTGAACATGAAGTGTTGCTTGATGTTTCAGGTTGGGTGAAGATTTTCCATTTTCGGTTGTTAAACATGGATGTTTCCATTTTTTTTCTGTTTTTCTTGAATATGATTTTGTTGAATTTAATATGAATTTTGGAATCATGAATTGCAATGACTCCTCGTGCAATTTCCATTTCCAAATATAGCGTAAATTCTTCCCTTAATAAATTATGATTAGATTTCTAAAATTTCGTGCAAATTGATGCCATGCAAGCTTTTGTTTGAGCTACAGTTGATGAATGTTGAAAGAAGTTTAATGTTGATGCATGTGTATCAACTGAGATATGCTAGTCCATGGAATGAATTGTGTCATAAGCAAGACGTGTATCATGATATTAAGATTCTTGGTGTTGTGTGTACCCCATCATGAGTTAAAATGCAGTACCCTAGAAAATGAGTTGGCTTGAATTCTTCCAATGCATTGTTAATTCTTCTGGCATGCTTGAGAAAAGTCAATAGGCACTTGGTAAATTATCTAAAAATATTTTTGTTTTAATTAACTAGATCTGAGTTGTGTTCATCATATACACATAGAATAAAGTGTGACATATTCAACCCATTTATTGTTTAATGATGTCTTGTAAAAATGCATGCTAAGAACTAAGTGTGGGGGGGGGATGAAGGTGCTTTGTAAACTCTATTCTTTGAGGACGCATTTGATTAAGCCAACCTTGATATGAGATTCTTGCTGTGCAGGTACCATGCCACCCAAAAAAGCCTCTCACGCTTCCACCTCCAACCAAAAGGGACAATTCTCTAAAGGCAAGACCAAGTTTGCAATGTTCACTACCCCTTCAGATGATTCTAGGTCCGATACTGAATATATCCCAGAAGAGTGTGAAGTACAGGAGGTACAGAATTCCAGCCAAAAGAAAAGAAAAACACCGCAACAAGCCACGGTCCAACATTTCATCAATGACATCGCTTAACAAAAATTTTGCACATTTTCCGTGAGGCACATTCATGTGGAAAGGCCCTTTTGTATTGCAGAGAATCCTTTTCAATAGTTACTCCAATATTATAATTGGGGACTATTAACAGTGGATCCTAAAACGTGCAATGCAGCAATAGCTAAGGAATTCTATGCCAATGCTGCGGCAGAACCTGAGGAAATCAAGGCAAAGGTGGTATTTGTGAGAGGAAACTGTCTCAAAATTACTAGTCAAGCTATGAACAAGCACTACTCCCTCTCGGATTACCCAGTGGATGAACTTGGAGAACTAATTGAGGCTGGGAATCAAGACACTATTCTGCGTTCTTTGGGACTTCCTGGAGCTGATTGGGTGTGCAATCCATTTGGCGAACCAACACACGTCATCTTAAAACACTTAACCGCAGAAGCAAAAACATGGCTACTATTCATCAACTCCAGAATCATGCCAACACCAAGATTCCAAAAGATAGGCTGTTACTTATTTACGCTATCAAGAACCATCTTACTATAGATGTGGGAAAATTCATGCTGACATACATTAACCAGGCACTGGACGAAGAAAATATAGCTATATACCTCCCCCTCTTCTCAATGGAATATGCAATAAAACAGAGAGTGCGGGTCACACCAGGGGAAGAATGCAGAACATTAATTGGAGCCATAAAAGATTCTCAACTTAAAAACTACCAGAACGTAGAACGTGCGGACAGACAGCGCCGAGAAGTAGAGGCAAGGAAAACACAGCAGGAGATGTTCCAGCACATGAAGAAATCATGAGGAATCCATATCCGATAATGGTAGATTAAGACATGCCCAATGCACCACTTCCTCCAATATTTGATAATTTCACACCGATGCAAACTACCTTGGAAAATATCCAATCATCCTTGCAAGAGCAACATAATATCGTCATTCGTCATATTGATGCAATAGATGATCGGTGGAATGGATTTCAATTAGATATGGGAACAAGGTTGGATTCAATGATCAGGGAACACACTACTCAATAGACAGCTATGAACACCAGGCTAAACCAGTGCCAATCAGAAGTTCAATATCTCAATCTAATGATGGTGTATCACCATCAAAGAAGAGGGTCCAATTCTAACTTTCCTCCACTAGAGGAATTAGACACCCAGGCTCAACACATGATTGTGGGTACCTCAAGTCGAAGAGTAGTGATGCAACAAGGAATGAGCTTCACTCTGGAGCAAATCCACCGAACTTCCGAGAGGTCAGTCCCAATTTGCCTCGATTCGCTCGGTTCCCTAACCAACCTCCTCTACCAAGCACTTAAATAGGGTATTTTCTTTCTCCTTCGCTCACAATCGGGACCATTGTATATTTTAAGTGTGAGGGGAGTTAGAAGAGTGATATTTGGGGGATGCCTTGGGCTAGTTATGCTTTATACGATGTTGTGTTGTGGTGATGCTTTACATAATGCTGTTGTGTGGTGATGCCTAAAAAATTTGTGCGGTAGCTGTGCTAGGCATAGTGTTCCTTTGATTTCAATTTGATGTATTTTCTGTGTATGTGTTAAGGGAAATGGTGGCGGTGTAGTTATATTAGTATTCATGTAGGTGGTGTAATTTTGTGTTATGTAATGGGAAGAAAACAGGCAGTGACTAGCATAGCCTTGTTAAGTGCATTATATTTCAAGTTACGATAAAATATGAAGTGTTATTATTATGTTGTGTGAAAATTGTCTTAATCCATTTGCAATACCAGCACTTCCAATGCCATCATCCAATCTATCGTTCTTTATTCAATTGATTCATACAAGTTGTTGACAAAGGTGTGATAACAAAGTAAGATAGAATTGCCGACAAGCTATTTGACATAAGAGAGAAATTATGTATTGCTTAACGTATTTGTGCACTCTACTTGTGAACACTTGTTCTTGTATTTTGAGTATATAGTCTATTGAAGACACACATCGACATGGAATGCTTGAGAAAGGATATGAACAAAAGAGAAAAAGCCAGTGGCAAATAAAGGAAAAAACAGCAATAAAACCCTGGCAGCCAAGCACTAAAGTGCGGCATGAATCTGAAAGAAAAATCAGGCACCATAGTGCATTGAAAAAAGGGGAAAACCCCAATAAGTAATTCTTAGTGTGAAGTGTTGATCTGTGTGGACAAAACGATTGTAGTACAAGAATTGTTACCTAAGTGTTTACTCGAGTACTTTGCATAAATAGGGGAATTGAGCATAGAGTCTTTCAGCACACTCATCATGTTAGTGGTTTGGTCTTTATTCGTCACCCATTAATTGACAATGAGTGTGACTTAATTGAACTATGGAACCATAAAGGGTGAAAGAATTATGCATGTGAAATTTTTTTTTGATAGATATATGATCGTGTCACAAGTGCTGTATGTTGAAAGTGGTTTAAGAGGATCGTAATGTTTTGTTTTGCTCGGGACTAGCAAAAGTTCAAGTGTAGAGGATTTGATAAGTGGGGTTTATACCGAATTATATGTTACAATTACTTGAGATTTTGTTTGGATTTATTGTGAAAGTTTTACTTGATGCATGAATCATGTGCGAAAATGTTCATGAAACGATATTTGTGGAAATTGTGGAAGGTGTTGATAATCTTGTACAAATGTATGATGATTGCATGTATTGGAGTGAGTACACGTTTCGATATAATTCTCTCACAACTCTCAGGCACACACACCCAAAGTTCCAGCAAAGAACACAAGCACAATAGAGCACTTGGAATGCACACAGTACACATACTCAGCAGACACGAATCACACATGCACGAGGTGGTTATGCTAGGCACCCGCCCTACTCGCACTGCATACATAGGTAGGTGCAAGGCGTGCCTATCCCTCACACATACACACATGGGCCAGCGAGCGATGTGCCTACCAATCACACACACACACTGAGCGGGCAGATGGCATGCCTGTCCAGCTCACACACGGCGCGTGTACTATACTCGTGCCTCTCGTCCAGCACACACCCCGCACGTGCACAGCACACGGGCAGCTAACACACACGGTGTGCGCCCCTTCCATGCACTTTCACTCTTCCACAACATACTCATGCTCACGACACTCGCACACTTGCTCATTCTCTCACTTATCACCCACATTGACTAGGACTCACATTAACACGAGTCGTGCGCACATAAGGCACAACACTTAACTGGCACAACTGAGTCACAAGCACAAGTATTCAGTAGTCCACCAAGTGTCTGATGAAATGTATTCTTAATATTTAAGCAACCACTTTAACAACATGACACCAGATGACCTCCCTGTATTTTTATGAATGGCTTATGCAGGACACGTGGCAGAAATCTCAGCAAAAGGAAGCACTCAACTCTCCTGATTATGACACATCAAGAAAGGAAGCGTATGAATACAAGGAGATTGATATCAAAGAGAAAGATTGGGGGGATAGAGAGTAGAAGAGAATCAGAAACCCAGAGACGAATACAAGAGTTCTAGGGTTCAGAGAATTGCAAAGGTAATAGAGTGTCATATAACATACATATCTTAACTGTAACATTTGTAATTACTGAACCCCAAATCATCCTTCTATGTCTGATGTTGGGGTTTCAACTCAATTATCTGAGCCAATCAATAACATGATCAGCTAAATTTGAGTATTTTCTTGAGGGATTTGATTTGTGTGGATCTTAATTGGTTTAGACATTTGAATTTAATTGATCTGTGTTATAATGTGTTATCTATTTATTGAGTGTTCAATTTCAATGGGCTTGTATGATAGCGTTTAAATCTAGACTTAATTTGTGGTACCCATTGAGATTGCTCTAGATCTATCTAAGGAAGATTGAACTGGATATGATCTGAATTAGAGGACCTTCTATGTGTGAGTTCCAACATCTGCATTGATTATTGGTTCTATGTGTGCGGTACCCACTAGCATTTGAAACCAAACTTGTAGAAAAGAATTAGGATTATTCTTGTAGAACAATTTCAACACATGAATTGATTAGCTGCCAATTTGATGGGTGTGAAAGATTAGACCTTAATTACCCAGCCCGCCAATTTGATAGCGGTTTTGGAGCTAGGGTCAAAAGCTAAGGCTTAACCGAATCAAATAAATTTATAACCCTAATCCTCACGACATTTAAGGTGCATCAAGACACCGACATTTTTGTAGCAAGAGGAAGTAGGGGTCGAACCCACAGGGAGGGGATGAGTTTATGGAATTAGTTAAAATGTGTGTGTTGTAGTGGAAGTGAAAACAAGTAGCTAAAAAGGAATGTTAATTAACAAGTAAAATATGCTAAAGCGTCAATCTTAAGTCAAGAAGGGTACGATGTGCTCCCGGGTGTTGTCGGCTATGGTTACTAAGGATTCTCTATCTAGGGTTCGTCCTAAAGTGTCACTAGGGAATAGGGATAATCACTCCTTTTGGTCTTCACTTTTATGGCGGAAGCTAGAGCTAAAGGGGCGTCTATCTAGATGACTTAACTAGGTGAAGTTGTCTTCCTTTATGGCGAAGGCAAAACTACTCAATCCTAGATAACTGTATCATCTACGTTCTCCCAATCTTACCACTCTCAAGACCCGTTCCTCCTTTATGGCGAAGGCAAGAACCGGTCCTAGTCACTCCCCTCTAAAGTCTCTTCCTAAGCTCACTCTCCCTTTATGGCGGAGGCAAGGGTTAGCTTAGTTCTCAACTCCGGGTGCACAACCTAACGCAATGTACGAATGCTATTCGTCTTCCCTCATTAATGGTGGATGCAAGGTTAACTCAAGCATTTCCTCTATTCTACTTCCAACCTTAGGGCTTGAATATTCACTCAAGCCTTTTATCAAACACTTACTAGTCAACAAATAAGACAACTAGCTACCTTTTCATTCAATGTCCATAGAACCCATTCACTAGATATTCTTAAGGTTCAACCCTATCAAGCAACATTTAATGCATCAACCAAGCGAACAACAACCCAAGGAGCACAATAAACTCTAGCCTAACATAGCTAGAGCATTCATCATGGAAGCAATAAATAGCACATACAAAGCAATAAATGACATTAAAGAAGGAAAACTACCAATCTTGGATGGAGAGAAGTCTTCTTCAATAAATGTGAGCATTCATTACAAGCTTTGTCCACATAGTTGATGAATTTCCCTTCCTTGTACAAAAGATTGAGCTTCCAAAATGAAACCCTAACTAGCACTACTCTAAGAACAAACAAGAGAAGAACTCTCTATTCTAAAAAACTAAAACTAACCCTAACTAATGACTAACTACAAAACTAACAAAAGATGGCTTTCTCTTCTCTTCCTCCTCTTCTTCCCCTCTTCCCCTTCTTCTTGGCTGCAGCAATGGCATTATATGGAGGAGATTAGGGTTGAAAAATGTGTGTTGACCGAGTTCCCAAAATGCCCTTGAAGTCTTCTCAAAATGGAGGACAAAGCAGGAAGAATTCGCTGCCTTCGCGACGCCATCTTTCCGGCGCGCCGGAGAGCCAACATTATCACAAATGTTATTGTTTGAGCCATTTTTCTATATGATCCATAATGAATTAGGAAATACCAAAAACATCAAAGTTGTAGCTCTGTCGCTTAGCTTTCCAATGGCTCCAAAAGCAGTCCATTCGGACGTACGTTGAGCGAGATATACTTAAAATACAAAACCCTGGCAGCCTCCACTTTTCTCATTTTTTTCAGCATCTGCTCTCCGGCGAGCCGGACAACTTCTCCGGCGCGCCGTAGATCATCCGGCGCGCCGGAGGAGTTTCTATCCGGCGCGCCGGAGAGCCCTGGAAGTTGCATTTCTTGGCCTTTTTAAATGTTGATTTTTCGGCGCGCCGGAGAGACTTCTCCGGCGCGCCGCTGGCCTTTTTTCCAGCTTCCGACGCGCTTCAAAACGTGCTTTTTTCATAGTTCTTCACTCCGTTGCTCTTCCCACGCCATAATGTCCTACAAATACATTAAAAACACATCAAAACACATAGAAACATGCTACAAGGACGCTCAAAAGATGAGTACAACGAATCCAATAAGGTGAAAATCATCACCTTATCAGCTGCCCTACCAAGGGAGATAGTTAAGAAGTGAACTAGAATTGTTATGCAGGGTAGGGATCTAGGTTCTTAATTTGTGACAACAATTTGCCCCACCTGGGGAAGTTAGAGGAGTTAGTGGATTGAAATTGAAAAAGCCACCCGGTTGATCAAACTCATGAAACTTGCAGTAAATCCCCTCATGCATTTACACTTGTAAGGGATACTAAGAAGAGATCTGTGCAGGTTGTCATCCCTCAAGGCAATACCATTCTTTTGCATTACTTTTTTACTTTTTTTTCAGGCAAACATCCCTCTCAGCGGGTTGGGTTTTCCAATCCCACATTTATTAATATAAAACCATCACAATATAAAATTACATCAGTTGAGGGTTACTAACCCTTTTTGAAAACACACTCCACCAATTTTAGCAAAAGACAATACTAGCTACTTATTATTCTAAAATTAGGAAGCTGAAGTTGATCCAAAGTAATTAAACTCTTGACCTTTGCTGGTAGTAACTGAAAATTCAGAAATTCTGTTCGTGCCGTCCTTATCAAACCTACCTCAGCAAAAACTTCCGCCACCCGATTACCCTCCACAGAAATATGCGTAGTACTCCCATATCAGAACGCCAAATTTCATCCACAAAATCCCTTATCCTCTAAGGAAGTCCTCTTTCCCTCTTCAAAATCCTTATAAGCTCCCTAGAGCTTTCTTCGACCTCTACTCCAACTCCCTCCTGATAAGTTAGTTTTATAATGATATAATTGTAGTATTTTTCACTTGACTTTCGGTTATTTGAGTGCATTATGGGCTGTATTGTAGTTGAAATGAGAAAAAAAGGTAAGAATGTTGTGAAATATGATGTGAGAAAATCTAGTTGAAATAAGGTAATATGTTGTAGAAAAATGTTATGTGATATGGTTTGATGATGACATGGTTGTGAGTAGCATCGTGCAAAGTTTGTGTTATTTAGGTGTATATTGAATGGAAGTGATGTTGAACTTTTCATCCTGATTTCTGTGGATTGTGTGGGTATGGTTTGATGTTTGTGAAGAAAGAGGGAAAGATAAGTTTATGTTGTATAAATGAATTGTCATGTTAAGAGCTTGTTAGAGAATGATGCATCAAGGAATGGTAATTGCAAACTTGTGTTTCATTGTGAAATTGGCGTCATTGTGCATACTTGCACAAACATATGCATACATACACATCAGTGCACGCATCTCGCAACATGATTATGTGACGAGCTCTTTCCAATGCTCACACCTCATCGTAACATCATGCGGCGAGCACTCACACTTTGTTGCACACACGCACTCACCTCGCTGTACACACTTGCACGCCTCGTCGTATGATCACGCGACGAGGTCACACTTACGCACATACCTCACCGCACACCTGTGCGGCGAGCTCGTACACCTCGCCGCAACATCATGCGGCGAGCACTCGAAACCTCGCATGCACCTCGCCGTACACCTGTGCGGCGAGCTCTCATCTCACACTCACATTTCACTTACACTCACATGGAGCTTTTTCACACTACATTGTCATTCTTTACACATTTCATATGTATTATGTATTCACATGAGCATTCATCATTTTGGCACTTTCATGTTGTCCAATTGTGTTCATGCATACTTATGTTTCGGCACATTATATTTTCACTCATGCTTTATACGTATGCTGCTTAATATTTACGTACTTCGTTGTTCTTACTGTGAGTTCATGTTTCGTTGCTTTCTTTTCGACATTTGCAAGATCATGCACTCGTTTTCCATTCCGTGTTTGAGAATGTTTAACACACATTATATGTTCCATTTCATAAGTGCTTGATGCACCATGTAGCTACTTAGGCAATTTTTCATTTTTATCATGTTGTCTTCATTTTCATCTTTCATGGCAGCTTACTACCTTTCTTTATTCACGACAACTTAATTCACACCCGAGGTAATCTTTGTCAATCGTCCATTTATCTTTTCCAAAGATATTTATTTAAAGCATTCGTTTGTGTATAATACAAGATTTGTGGTTCACATTGTTGCAAGCATATGTTGTGCATGTCATTACTTCATTCTTCACTCTTTCATTCTTGCACACACACCTCACAATACTCACTCACACTCGCACAATAACTGGCGAGACCTCGCTACGAGGTCTCGCCGGTTGCTAAGTTGTGTGGCGAGACCTCATAGCGAGGTATCGCCGTGTTGCTAGAGTAAGTGGTGAGACCTCGCTACGAGGTCTCGCCACTTAGAGTATGTGCAAGCCGTGCCTTAGGTAATTTTTGTATGTGATCTTGGTGTTGCTCAAATTCGGCTAAGTGTTGGCTGCTGGATCTTTTGTTGCAGGTTGACGAAGGCGTGGTGGGCAGTGGCTCAAAGGTGTGCAAAGTCTACTGAAGGTGTGTGATTGCGTGGCGTAAAGGCGCACGGGGCAGCTGATGTAGGCGCGAAGTTTCAAAGCCAAAGGCGTGCTTCGCACTTGTGCATATGTTATCGTTAACATTTTGTTTGTTACGCATAGTGGCATTCTTCTAATTTTTTATTCATTTTACGTTGCGTATTATCTACGTTTTATAACCTCGATATATAAAGGATTTAGTTAGCATTTTGGGGATCGATCATTCTAGAATAGAATACAGACTTTTGATTTTAAGCTGGAACTTCTGCTCTCTCTTCACTTTCTCTCTCTACTTTCTCTCACTTGATATCGAACTCCATTTCCGATTCCGATTGCGCACTTGATCCGATCATTGTAAGACATTTCTTAGTTGAGGCGAATTTTAACAGTTCAATTATGAATTACAAGCAATTGAGGCATTTCATTTGGTAAACTATTTCGATTTATTGCTAATGAATTGCTTTCCATTGCAAACTGTTGATCGAGAATTGGAAATGAATTCGTGTGCCTAATTTGATGATGTCCCAGGGTTTTTATGGACGATTGTTCTGTTTAGATAGCAAAACGAGGTGCAATTGACTTGAATTAGGAAGGAATGAATTCACACTTATGAATTCTGTTAAATTCTTTTGATTTGGACTGGTGTTGTGGAATTGAGCTCTAGTTGCAGTCGCCTTGTTTAATTGGAGTAAAATTCACCAATTATTAGTACGAATTGTAATGGAATAAGAACTAGGAAGTGAATTGAGTCTGTACACTTGTTTTGATTGTTCGTTTCCTAATAACGCAGTCGCCATGCTGGTTTTAGACTACGAAATATGTGGGTAAAAGTGTAGAGAAGTTCCTTGTTGTTAATGAAGATGAAAGAACCTGACACAGGCCTCGCCATGGGAAGTGTTTAGAAGCTAATTGTCACAGTAGTTAAGAACAAAGAACTGAGACGTCGTGGCTTACATTCACTACTCTTAGGCCTCACTATGGGAAAGAGTAGTGTTAAGGAACCTAGAATGCGGTGTGGTTGCCATGCTAACCCTAGGATAGGTTGCTAGGCGACAGTGTTCTCCTCATGAAATGTTTGTCTGTCAATTGCATAGCCTAAGCTATCTAAATGAGCAATCGTTCTGATGACGTACCCTAGGACAACTATTTTTCCTCTCTGAATTCACGCATTACGTAGTGCTTGTTTTTCAGAGTTACATTGTGTTGCATTCACTTACTTTCTAGTTTGTTAAGTGTTGAATTTGCTTTGTGCTTTGTGACTAGTACTGAGAACAAATTTTTGGATTCTTGAAACCACTTACCTTCCCTGTGGATACGATACCATACTCACTGCTACTACCTTAGTTTAATTAGGGTTAAAATTGCAAGGTTAACGACATGTTTGTAAATTTTTGGCGTCGCTGCTGGGGAAGGCACGGTTCCTTGAATTTGCTTAATCGTTCTGGTATTTGTCTTGTTCAATTTGTGTTGTGAGATTTCTCTTGCTTCAATTTATTGAAATTTCTTGTGTGTCTGTTTTTGTTTTGTTTCTTGTGTTTCTGTGATCTATCGTTTCTTTCCTATTATACTTCACGTGTGTTGTTTGTTGTATGTCCAGGTCTCTAAGGTCTTCTGGAGAGCCTGAATTTCAACTTGATCTCGAGTTACCAAAAACCTTGAGAAGTAGACAGAAGGAAAAAAAAAATGCTAGCCAAGGAGTACGAGCACTACGGTTTGGTGACCATTATACGATCAATTTTGAGAGTGGATTCGATCAACAAGATATAGATGTTGAAAGTTATCATATACCGACACAAATTGTCTCAATGATTACTCAAGGGCAGTTCTTTCAAGGGCTTGATAATGAAGACCCCAATGATCACCTCAATTGGTTCTTAGGCCTCTGTAGTACTTTTAAACTCTCGAGAGTGGATCGAAGTGAAGTCCATCGAATTTTATTTCCTCTATCTTTGCGCGGTAAAGCTAAGCATTAGTTCAAGAGTATTGGGGGAGCAAATGCAGCAATGTCCTTTGATGAATTGCAAAAGAGATTTTTAGCCAAGCACTTCCCACCCGCGAAATTAGAGAAAAGGAGAATGGAAATAATGAACTTCCAGCAACAGGATGGCGAATCATTCAGAGAAGCATAGAAGCGTTTCAATGACATAATCCGTCAATGTCCTAATCATGACCTTGGTGAAATCAGGGAGTTGAACACATTTTTCAAAGGCGTCACATCTGAGTCTTCTGTGATGGTGAATGCTTGTGCTAATTGTGCATTGAAGGATAAGGTTAGAGAATTGTTTAACCAAATTGCCGAAGATGAATATTTGTTCCCTGAGACTAGGAAACCTCATAGCAGAAGGCAGAGAGGGGTACTAGATCTTGATAAGGAAATTTCTTTGAGTTCCAAGTTTGAAGCCTTAGCAAAGCAAGTGCAAACTCTGAAGGCTACACATGCTAAAGCTCCTGTGTTATCATGTGGATTATGTAAAGGTGAGCATCACATGGATGAGTGTGCAATTACAACTGAGTCTTTACAGTGCGTGAATAACTACAACAAGCCACAATATTCTAACAACTACTCTGGAGGCAATAATAGACAATATCAAGGTGGAGGCCAAAATAGTTGGGGAAATCAAAATCAGACTCAAGGAGGAGGCTAGTATTATAGAAATGAGCAAAGAAGATCTACCCAACCACCCCCATGTTTTGATCATCCACAAAGCTCTTTGGAGCAAAGGAAGCCATCAGTAGAAGACATGTTCCATAAACTTATGAAAAAGATGGACAAGAATGAACAAAGGTTTGGTGGATTGGAAACTACAGTAAGACATCATGAAGCTACCTTGAAAAATATTGAGATGCAATTGGGTCAATTAGCCAATGCTGTGCATCACAGGTCGAATGGATCACTTCCAAGTGATACAACTCCAAATCCAAAAGGGAAGGAAGCATGTAATGCAATTACACTTAGAAGTGGTAAGGAAGTGCATAAGACCTCTAAGCCTGAGGATGAGGGGTGTGTTATTGAGGAAGCAGTTGGCCAATTTGAGAAAAATTGTGCCAATGAGGACATGGCACCAAAGAATGAGGAGGTGCAAGACACTGGAGAGAAGGAAGTGATGAAGAAGAATCGAGGACCTTCAAGTCCTTATAATTTTCCAGAATACGCTCCTAGACCTCCATTCCCTGAAAGAGTAAAGCCAAAGCCAAAGAGAAGACCACAATTTGATAGATTCTTGAATGTAGTCAAATAGGTGAACGTGAGTCTTCCCCTTCTGGACTTGGTAAGTGTTGTGCTAAAGTATGCGAAGTTCCTTAAAGACATCATCTCCAACAAAGAACAAATTCTTCAGTGCGAAATCCCTATGATGTTAACTGAGTGTAGTGGAGCTTGGGTTGAAAAAAATTTACCACATAAGTTGAAGGACCCTGGTAGGTGTACAATTCCATGCACGATAGGCAAAAGACATTTTGAAAAGGTCCTCTGTGATTTAGAAGCTGTGATCAACCTCATGCCTCTATCAATAGCTGTGGATGTTGGCCCAGGCATGAATATTCGTAATGTTGCTGTCACATTGCAATTGGCTGACAGATCTCTCGTAAAGGCAACTGGTATGGTGGAGGACGTATTGGTAAGAATTGATAAATTTACATTGCCTGTAGACTTTATTGTGCTTGATATGGAAAAGGACCCTGAGGTTCCTCTCACCTTTGGTTGCCCGTTTCTTGCAACACGAGATGCCTTAATTGGAGTAAGAAATAAAACTATTACATTTCGAATTAACAATGAGCTTAGTCTTTTATGTGAATTATTCCATGAAACATCATATGAATGTGGAGTCTTGTTTTGCGATTCAAGCTGTTGCATGTTCTGTGATTACAAATAATGAAATTGTGAAACATGATTTCGTGTTGGTTGATGATTTAAATGAATATGAGGAAAAGTTTGAGAATGTTGAGTTGAATGAAGAGGATAGAAGAATTGTTTCTGAAATTGAGGATCTTTTTGAGTGCTGTGTGTTAGATGAGTCCATATTTGAGTTGCAAAATGAAGTAGTCGAAGTTAAAATGCATGAATGTGTTGTTGAAGACATGGTAGAAGAATCTTGTGTTAGGAATTTGAAAGATAATGAAGAATGTCATATTCTAACTAATGAAACTTGTGCTCCCACTGAGGTGAGGAAGGAAGAAATTTTGTGCAGGAATGAGAAGCTTATGCCTTCTATCTTGGTGCCGACAAAGCTTGAGTTGAAGCCCTTGCCTCCTTATTTAAAGTATGCATTTCTGGGCGAAAAGAAAACACTTCCGGTAGTGATTTCATCTAAACTGGAAGAATGGCAAGAAGTGAAGTTGTTGGAGGTTTTGAGACTATACAAGAGAGCCATAGGATGGACCATTGCAGATATCAAGGGCATAAGTCCTAGTTTGTGCATGCATAAGATTCTTTTGGAAGACAATTCTGTGCTAGTGAGAGACAGACAACGGAGATTAAATCCTCAAATGATGGAAGTTGTGAAGAAGGAAGTGATTAAGTCGCTAGACTTTGGAATGATCTTTCCCATCTCAGACAGCGATTGGGTCAGCCCAGTGCAATGTGTTCCGAAGAAGAGGGAGTTTCTGTGGTAAAGAACGATGCAAATGAGCTCCTGGCAACAAGGATTGTTAGTGCTTAGAGAGTGTGCATGGATTATAGGAAGCTCAACAAGGCAACCAGGAAGGATCACTTTCCACTTCCATTCTTAGAAC
Organism: Ophiorrhiza pumila; assembly: GCA_016586305.1. Taxonomy (NCBI): domain Eukaryota; kingdom Viridiplantae; phylum Streptophyta; class Magnoliopsida; order Gentianales; family Rubiaceae; genus Ophiorrhiza; species Ophiorrhiza pumila. The sequence goes on along the minus strand of BLIW01000008.1, from coordinate 11,206,094 downwards.
AACTGTTGGATCAGATTGTGGGCTTTCTTTTCTACTGTTTCTTGGATGGGTATTCTGGCTATAATCAAATCATGCAATTGATCCCAAGAACCAAGAGAAAACGACTTTTACTTGTCCCTTTGGCACATTCGCTTACAAGAGTATACCCTTTGGCTTGTCCAATGCTCTGGCAACTTTTCAACATTGTATGATGGCTATATTCCATGACATGGTTGAGTCGATTATAGAAATATTTATTGATGATTTTTTGGTGTTCGGAATAACATTTGAAGGTTGTCTTGAAAACTTAGCCAAGGTGCTGAAAAGTTGTGAGGAGACAAATTTGGTGCTAAACTGGGAAAAGTGCCAGTTCATGGTCCAAGAGGGTATTGTGTTAGGCCGTAAGATTTCTCACAAAGGGATTGAAGTTGACAGGGCTAAAATTGATGTTATTGCCAAACTTCCTCCACCTACAAATGTGAAGGGTATCAGAAGCTTCTTGGGGCATGTTGGATTCTATAGGAGATTTATCAAGGACTTTTCAAAGATAGCTCGACTCTTGTGTAGTATTTTGGAAAAAGATGTCAATTTTGAGTTTGGGACAGAGTGTGTTGAGGCATTTGAAACGTTGAAAGCTACATTTGTAGAAGCTCCAATTATAGTCACTCCTCACTTGAAAGGAAATCATTCTTGGACATAAGATCTCGATAAACAGTATTGAGGTTGATAAGGCAAAGATTGTGGTGATTGCTAAGCTTTCTCTTTTGAGTAATCTAAAAGAGATTCGAAGCTTCTTGGGACATGCTGGTTTCTATAGGCATTTCATCAAGGATTTCTCAAATGTAGGATGATAGTTGTGCAATCTATTGGAAAACAAACAAACCACTTGTGTTTGATAAACATTGTGAAGATGCATTTCAGATTTTAAAGCAAAAGTTAGTGGAAGCTCCGGTCATTACTACACCCGACTGGATGTTGCCCTTTGAGTTCATGTGTGATGCAAGCGATGTAGTAGTGGGAACAATCCTCGAACAAAAGAATGACAAGATTTTTAGAGTGATATACTATGCAAGTCATATGCTCGATGAGACATAAGCTAACTACACAATGATAGAAAAGAAGATGTTAGCCATTGTGTTTTCTTTTTACAAGTTCTGGGGAAACCTCTTAGCAGGAATTGTCATTATACATACGGATCATTCAGCACTCAAGTATCTCATGACCAAGGAATAGGCTAAACTGAGACTCATCTGTTGGGTTCTTCTCCTTCATGAGTTTGATGTGTAATTCCTAGATAGGACGGGGACGAAAAACCAAGTCGTGGATCATTTATCGAGATTAGATTTTTGATAAGTTGGTAAATTCTCAACTTATTGGCATTATTTTACAAGGAAGTAGCTGAAGTACTAAAATAAGTTGTGTTTTTTATATTAAGTTATGTGTTTTTATAGGTAAACAGGACCAAAAGAGAAGTCCAGAGAGAGCAATATGTAAAAGATGAGCAAAAATAGGTGAAAAGTGATCATCTGGCGTAACCTGCTTTAGGCTGGGCCATGAGGATTACTTCAGGCACAACTTGAGTAAAGCTACGCCAAGAGAAGCAACAAAAGAAGAACTAAGGTGAAAACATATCACAGCTACAAGCAAGTTACGCGAGGCTCTGTAGGACAAATAAAGAGAACAGTGCAACAAGCACAAACAAACTCTTGAAGAAATTTAGTAGGTCTTAAGAGGTGTTTCAATAAAAGTACAAAAAGTAAAATGTATCTCTTAATGAAACACCTCTTGTTTGTAAAAACCCATAAAAAGGAAGTAGTCACGACGTCGGCTTGATCTACCCATTCAATTACCACCATGAGACCCATATCTCTCTTATTTTGAACTTGATTTTGTGTTATTGTCTCGCGTTAAGTGAAAAAACCATTGTAATCCAAACCTGCTATTTTTACTTGTTGCCTCAACATAACAACATTAACCACACATCTTTTAGCAAAAAATCACTCCCTATTGGAATGATCCTTAAACTATACTAGGGCGGTAGTTAACGAATTATCACCTAGCTTACTTGAGGTCTAAACTTGATGTTATTGAATTGAAAACCATATTTGTCACACCCTTATTGTGTGATAAGCTTTTTGCATAACACAATTTTGGCGGTGTTGCTGGGAAAGACAATTGGTGTTGAAGCTTTGTTTGTTAGTTAAGTGTTTGTTGTGATTAAGGTGACTTTTTTTTTAGAGAAACAGCGCTGTATATATATGTTGTGCAAAATACGGTGCTGGATATACCCAAATACACCATTACAAAGTGAAAGCAGTAAATTTGGAGTACTACTTCATTACATGATTACTTTTGAAAAAAGCATGGAAGATAACAAAAGAACTACTCAAACTAGAGAGGTGCCTCCCTTATCTCCAGTCAAATGCAGTGTCGAAGTAATTGTAAAAACGATTTGGTTTAACACAGTGGTTGCTTATGAGCCTTATTTCTAGGTTATCCCAAGTCCACCATTGCATCCAATAGAACCCACAGAAGCCAGACTCATGCTCTCGAGCCCGAGAGCCTCTCAGGTCCAAAACTCCTGGACAACCTAGTTTCTTCTTCGCCATTGTCCACCTTTCCAAAATATAAGAAGAAAAAAATAGCCGCTTCTCGCTTCTACCCTGACATGCCTAGAATCAATAACCTCCACTTTTCCTATGCAACATAGAACAGCTCCTCTCATCATTCTTCCCCTTCACTTTTCATCCTTTGTTAATAATGGGGGCAGAAGACAATTAAAACTAAGCTATGGAGCATAGACTTACAGCATCCAAAATCTTCCTCGTACTTATCTACAGCTGCTAGAACCATGTTGAACCACTATCCGGATTCTATCTCTAGTCCAGGCTTCCTTGATATTACTAAGAACACTTCATTTTAGCTCCTCTCTGATAGTTGTCTCCGTAGATATCAAACAAAACCATTTATAGTTTTACCCTCCAAACTCGCATATATCAGTCAGTGCAGCATCCCTATCACTCTGACCCTATACAACTTTGTGATAGGGATTCGCATATATCACTGGTACTCCTTCTCTAGGCTGACTCACTGACCAGAGACTCTGTGCGAATCCCTATCACAAAGTTGATTACAAATTTACAAGTCAAGAAGGAAGCCAAACAAGTGTTGGATTAATGATAACAACAATTGGCAGGGAAGATGAGGAAATTGGATCGAAAATCTGCAAAGGCAAAGTTACTATCAATAGGCTCGATGGCAAAGCCAAATAGAGTAATGGTAGCAATAAGAATTTGTTCCAGCAAGGACAATGCATCCACTGGGTTTCCACAACTCCCAAACAGTTGAAGAGGAAGATAATCGCAAGGCTAACATAGAAGATGTTGTAAGTTTGATCGTGAAACGACTTGATAAAAGCAACATGGAAGCCGAGAAAAGAATGATATGCTTAGAAGCAATGGTAAAGGACCAAGATGACAAATGGACGCAAAGTTCAGTCACTATTAAGAATTTGGAAATGCAAGTTGGTTAGTTGGCTAAGATGCAAAATGTAATGATTCAAGGGTCACTCCCAAGTAACACAATCCCAAACCCAAGGGGCAAAGAACAATGTCATGCCATCACTTTGAGGAGTGGCAATGAGGTCAACCATTTGGGAGAAAAATAGCAAACAAATGAGCAAGATATTGAGATAGAGAAGCTTAGGGATAAAGAGGGATCTTGATCAAAAGAAGATTAAGATGCTGGGAAACCAAGTCAAGAGGAAGAACTAATTGAGGAACTGCCTATTAAGAAGAGGAAGAAGGAGTTGAATGAACCATTGAACTTCAAGAAATGTGTGCCACCTGTTCCTTTCCCTCAAAGAGTGAAACCCACATCAAAAAAGGTGCAATATGATAAATTTGTGGAGCTCATCAAGAAGCTATATATGGAAATTCCTCTCCTAGACCTATGTAGGTTGGCACCCACGTATGCCAAGTTCCTTAAAGATTTGGTGTCCAATAGAGAGCAAATATTGCAATGTGGGAAAGCAATCGTGATGAATAAAGAGATCAAATGTGTGTGGAGAAGAAAGACATTCCCCCTAAGTTAAATGACCCGGGTAGTTGTACCATACCATGTATTATAGGTGCAATATATTTTGCGAAGGCTCTTTCTGATTTGGGAGCAGGTATCAATCTCATGCCACACTTCACATACTCGAGTGTTGGATTTGACAAGCTTATCAAACCGGTTACCATACTCTACAATTGGCAAATCCCTCTATAGTGCAACAGGTAGGGATCATTGAAGACGTTCTTTTGAGGGTTGATTGGTTCACATTGCAGGTTGATTTCATCATTTAAGATATAGAGGAAAACAAAGACGTGCCAATTATTTTTGGTCATCCATTTCTAGCGACGGGAGATGCCATCATAGTGATTTGAAGAAAAACCATCATGTTGCGAGTCAATAGTGAAGAGGTGATCTTTGATTTCAATTATGCTATGAAAAATCCTTATTCATTTGATTCATTGCGTGATTGATGTTATTGATTAATGCGCTAGGAAAAGATTGGCTTGCAAAACTTTTAATTGTTAGAAAAATGATAATAAGGATGACATTGCATGTTGCAACTTGATAGATTCTTTTGAGAATCATGAAAAAGTTATGCATGATCTTGCTAATGATATTCAAATGCTCATGCTCAATTATTAAAGTTTAAGTGCAGAGTTTGCTTTTGCTAACACTATGTTTGAGCCCATTGAGGTGAGGCTAACAAGTGGTTATGATTGTAGGCCTAAGAATTTTAGACCATCCGTAGAAGAACCACCTATTTTGGAATTGAAACCGTTACAGGCTCATTTGAAGTATGAATTGTTGGAGACAACGGTACACTGTTGGTTGTCATTTTATCTCTTTAGTAGCCGAAACAGGAGGAAAAATTGATCGATGTGCTTACAGAGTCTAAGGAGGACATAGGGTGGACTATTGCTGATATCAAAGGCATTAATCCATCTATATGCATACATAAAATTCTTCTTGAAGAAGGTGTAACTTCAACCCGAGAGCGACAAATGCAGGCTAATCCTATCATGATGGAAGAGGTTAAGAATGAAATCATCAAGCTTTTTATTTTCGGATGCCATATGCTATATCCAATAGTGAACGGGTCAACCTAGTCCAATGTGTACTGAAGAAGGGTGGAGTGACGGCTGTAAATGTAGACAATGATGAGCTCATAGCTATAAGACTTGCTATTTCTTGGACGGTGTGCATAAATTATCGGAAGCTAAACAAATCCATCTATAAGGACCATTTTCCTCTACCGTTTCTTGACCAACTCTTTGATTGTATAGCTGGATATCTTTTTTCTACTATTTCTTGGATGGTTATTTAGGGTTCAATCAAATTTTTATAAACCCAAAGGATCAAGAGAAGATGACATTCACGTGCCCATTGGTGATGTTTGCCTTCAAAAGGATGCCATTTGGTCTATTTAACGCATCGTCAACCTTCTAAAGGTCATGTTTTCCATATTCCATGATATTATGGAAGACATAATTGAAGTATCCATGGATGAGTTTTCAATTTTTGGCTGTTCTTTGGATAGATGTAGGGAGAATTTGGCTCGGGTGCTTAAAATATGCATTGACACCAACTTGGTTCTCAATTGGAAGAAGTGTCAATTTATGGTTCAATAAAGAATTGTTCTTGGACATAAGATTTCTAGCAATGGAATTGAGGGTTCTAAGGCGAAGATCAAGGTGATTGCTAAACTTACTCCTCCAAGTAATGTGATGGGAACTCGAAGCTTCTTGGGACATGCCAGTTTGTTTAGGCTTTTTATCAAGGATTTATCAAAGATAGAAAAATCATTGTGCAATCTGTTGGAAAAGATAAGCTGTTTGTATTTGATGAACGTTGTGAAGAAGCATTTCAGATTTTGAAGCACAAATTGGTGAACGCTCTGGCTATCACGACACCCGACTGGTTATTACTCTTTGAGATCATGTGTGACGCGAGTGATGTGGCCGTGGGAGTATCCCTTGGACAAAAGAATGGGAAGATTTTTAGAGTAATATACTATGCAAGTTGGATACTTGATGAGACACAAGCTAATTACACAATGATGGAAAAGGAAATGTTAGCCACTGTGTTTGCTTTTGATTAGTTTAGGGCATACCCCTTGGGGGCAAGAGTCATTGTACATAAGAATCACTTAGCACTCAAATATCTCATGACTAAGAAAAGGCCAAACTAAGACTCATTTGTTGGGTCCTTCTTCGTCTAGAGTTTGATATTGAATTCCTAGATAGAAAGGGGATGGAGAACCAAGTTGCAGATTATCTATCGAGATTGGAATTGGGAGAGATGAAGGCACAAATTAAGGAGTATTTTCCCAATAAACAACTACTTAGAGTTCGCATAATGAATGATGCATCATGGTATGTGATAACATGAATTTATTCACCTTCTATTTAATATTTTTCACTAAATTCTTTAGTCATTTTTGTTCTATTTAATTAATTTTTGTATTTTATTTGTAGGTTTGTCGACCATGGTGTATGCTTGGAGGAGAAAAGTCATATGAGAGCCAAATCGAATGCAAAGTAGAGGAAGAATTAAAGAAATTTCGTGAAAAGAGTGGAAATTTGCTCCATGTCGCGACATCAGGGTACTCCCACATCACGATGTGGGTGCCCGTCGCGACGTGGAGAAAATGAGAATTTAAATTTATTTTTTGGAATTTTAGGCAATTTCTGGTGGCAGATTTCAGTGAGCCAGGTCGCGACATGGGTGGATGTCCCAACGTGCAACCATGCACGTCGCGACATTAGAGATCACGTGCAAATCCGAATTAATTGTTGGAAATTACAGTTTTAGCACACTTTTAGATTTTGTGTTTGACAAGATTTTTGTGAATGACTTGTTTGCGAATATTTTTGTAGAATCACTATAAATAGGGCTAGGTTTTCATATTTTTAGGGTATGACAGTTTTGAGAGCACTAAGCTAGGGTTTTTCTCTTTGTAATAGCTACGGTTTCCATCTTTGGTTATTGCATGGAGAATTTGTGGTTGTACGGATTTGGGAACATTATTTGTTATTGAATTCATTATTTTACGAGTTAAAGATTACATCTAAGGATTTAGAATTCAAGGTGTTGTATTTCTTTTTCAAGTTATGTTTGTAATTATATGTTTAATTATTAACTCTATGATGTTCGGTTAAACCATGCTCGAGTAAATTTATTGTGCTCATGGGATTATGAATATGGGCTTTTGTGCTTAATTTACATGCTATGATCTATCCTATGGTTTTAGATAAATGAGTTTTGCTGTTTTCTTCATAATTATGCATGATTTAGTGCTAGATTATGTATGATGAATATTCTCTTATAGTGTAACTTGCTTTAATCTTGCCTGTTGCCACATAGGAGGATTAGAGTAAGTTGTTTGGAATCTTTTATGAGTTGGTTGTGAATTTGTTAGGCTAATTTTACCTTAGCTCTTGCCTCTTACAAAATAGGAGGAGTTAGGGGAATTAGATGTAGCATTAACGTGACTTGGTTTGGGCATTGCCTCTTACCACATAGAAGCGGTTGGATTTGAGTGTTTGGTTGTTGGTAGTTGCATTAGATTCTAGGTTAATTAAGGAAGCAAACCTTGCCTCTTGCAACATAGGGGCATTTAACGAATTAGTTAATATCTAAGTATGTAAATGCCTAAATCATTGCTTACCTCTTACCACATAGGAGGGCGTAAGTTATGTTATTTACTCTTGTTTTGTAAGACCATAGATAGGATGTGCTTGTGCTTTTTATATTACCCTAAAATATAATCTCGGGATTACACTTGCTTAATTTTTAATTTAAATCAAATCATCATTTTTGTTATAGTTCTTTGACATTTGCTTTCTTATTTTCAGTTTTTTTTTATTTGGCAGAACCACTTCTTGAGGTGGGTCGCCACTCCCTATTTATTAAATAATTTGGTGGATGGTGGATATACCCTAATACCATCCGTACAAAAGGTAACCATTTGAATCCGCTTCCATTTACAAGCTCATGGCCTAATGGAAGCATATTCAAAGGTTTCAAGAAAGCTAAACGTGGAGTACTTCCTCCATTTACAATGAGACCTTTGATCATTCTAGGGTACATAAGATTTACTAACCTTATCCTATGATACAAAAAACTCACTTGATCACAAGGAGTGACAAAAAATCCTTTGATACCGGGACCTAACAACAAATGTAGCAAGTAATAGATACAGTAAATGCAGTCCTTCATTCCATCAGCAATCCAGAATTTCCAGTCAGTACGATATAGGAGACAAAGTGTTATCCCAATGAGCTCTTCTTGAAGTAGCAGTTGATGAAATTGGTAGACTGCACCTTTTTTGAGTTCAGCAAAATAAGGACAGATGAGACCATTTCTCAGGATCTGGACGGGAAGCAATGCCAAGGTTCCACTGGCAGGATTCCAAGCTCTTCAAAAACAATCTGCTGAAGTTCCATATGTCCTGTTTATGCACTCCAAAAAGTGACTGCAGGTGCACTATGTATTCACTATATACTTCTTCCATGTGGGCTGCAGAGAGAAAAACAGCCAAGGATCCAGCCTTGACTTTTAGGTTCTGACCACAGCAACAGAGCTTTACAAGGCTGCTTCCTTTCAACCAGGTGTCTATCTTCTTCATACCGAATGGATCCTCAGTTAACCAGTAAAGAGCGCAGGACCAGTAACAGGCAGGTGATAAAAGTTCAAACTCCAAAGGGCCGTGCTCAGAGCAACAAGCAATAAAATTAGGCAAAGCAGCTCTAACTACAGCAAGCTGCTGCCCATGTACATTGTGTTGGCAAACCAGCCCTAACATCAGCAGGCTGGGGCCTTTGTTACCTGAATTAAAAAGGATTCTGCCAACTCTTGCTCGGGTTACTATGCTGCAACGTGAAAACATTTCCTTTCTTTGTAACCAAGGTCGGTAGTTCCTTGTCCATTTGGAGAAGAGAAGGAAGGGAGGAGTAAGCCTGGGGGCCTTGTTTGGTTGCTAAGTGTCTTGCTGGGATATTACCTTCTTTTGGCACCAAAAGCTGCTGGGTTTTCTGTTTAATTTCCTCCCAGACTTTCTTAAGATTCCAGTCCTCCCAAGCTTCATTTGCAGGGGATTCTGTCTCTAGGATAATTTCCTTGAAACCAAGTTCGAAGCACCTTCTTATATAGCTATGAGCAGCTAAGATTCCTACCTGCAGTCTGGTAAGATGCAGAGGAAGGAGATAGATAGGCAAGGGGTGAAGTAGTTTACCTCTGTAGTCCCTCAGGATGCCAACAGTTCTCCAGAGATTTTCCACTTTTTCAGCAGCAAGGTTAAGCTTGATGTATGGATGGTCAGGGGGGTTCCATTTTATGCATACCAAGACCTCAGTTCTTTTAAAAATTTGACAGACCTTCCAGAATGTGGTCCAGTCTAGCTCCAGGATCTGCACACCTTTAAACTGCAAGTGCATGAAATCCTTTATGGATCTAAATATTTGATTTACCAGCACTCCCAACTCAGGTTTGGCATTGTCGAATGTGATTCTGTTCCTGGGTTTCCAAAGCCACCAACAAATGAGGGACGGGCAAATTTTAATCAAGAATCTCCTGCATTCAGTTGAATTTGTTTGGTCCTTCCACCATATATTCAGGGTACCTGCAAAACCATGAGAGTGATCAAGAATTCCAAGTTCTGCTGCAAATATCTTCCATACCTGCTGGGCAAAGTCACATGAGATAAATAGATGACTCAGTGTTTCCCCATTATTTCGACACCAAGGGCATATAAACGGGCCCAAGATGCCCACTTTGTGAAGGTTCTGACCAATGGGGATTTTATTTCTGATGAGTCTCAACATTAGAAAAGATATTTTGATTGGAACTACTGGATCCCATATCAAGTTTGTGTGAGGACATATGGGACTGTTCCTCCCCCTGAGGCTTTGGAAGGCAGATTTCAAGGTGAAGTTTCCCTCCTCAGTCAGGTCCCAAATCATTCTGTCATCTCCTTCCCTTGTGGTAAGGGCCTGCTGAAAAAATTCCTTTGGGATTTGAGGTAAAAGAGAGGAGAGTTTTTCCCAGTCCCAGCCGTGTGGGCCTAAAACCTCTGAGACCTTATGATTTCCTTGACATTCCACAAAATCAGAAATTTTACCTGTTGTATTCCATTTATCATACAGCAAGCTACATTCTCCACTTCCTACCTGGAATTGAATATGTTCCACTGCAAATGAAGCTGTGCATAATCTTTTCCATGTCTGAGAATCACCTCTCCTAGCACGAACTTCAGTGGGATGCTTTGAACCACAGTATTTTGCCCACATAAATTTAGCCCACAGAGAAGATTTCAATCTGAACCTCCACCAAAGTTTAACAGTTTGGGCTGAGATTATGTGATTGAGGTCCCTTAATCCTAGCCCCCCCTCTTGGTTCAGGCATAAGTCTTGCCATCTAATCCAATGGTGTCTGCTGCTTTTATCAACACCTGACCACAGGAAATTAGAAAATAGGGACTCTAATTGATTAATAACTCTTTTGGGAGGGTTGAGAGTCATTGTGGTGTAGAGTGGGATGGAAGCAAGAACACTCTTCAGTAAAGTAATCCTCCCTCCTAGGGTAAGGAACTTGGAGCTCCAACTGCTCAAAGTTTGGCTAATCTTATCTACTAATCGCGCATAGTAAGAGGCTGGGACTCTCTTAAAATGCAGGGGAGTGCCTAGATATATGGAAGGTAAGGTTCCTCTAGAAAATCTGGTAATCCTTCCAATGGAGTGTTTCCTTGACTCAGGTAATCTGTTATGCACCAAATAGGAGCTTTTGGCTGCATTTATCTTCTGTCCAGATACCCTTTCATAATGAAGTAGCTTTTCCATAACAGCCTTAACGGCTAGGGGTTTTACAGAAGAAAAATGAGTAAATCATCGGCATAGGCTAAGTGGGAAATTCTAGGACAACCCTTAGGGACACAGAAGTCCATTTTTCTATCTACATTACTATCCAATACTCTAGAAAGATATTCTGATCCAATCACAAACAACATGGGAGATATTGGATCTCATTGTCTTAGGCCACGAGTAGCTGTAAACCATTCTTTATTCACCCCATTAATTAGAACAGAAAAACCAACATTAGACATCAGCCTCCACATCAGGTCTACCCAAACTTCTCCAAACCCTAACAGCCTTAGGATCTGTAGCAGGAAAGGCCAATGAACCCTATCATAGGCCTTCTTCATATCCACCTTGATAGCTACATTTCCTTCCTTGCTCTTTCTATTAAGGGCAGAAATCAATTCACTAGCCAGTAAGTTGTTGTCTGAAATCAGCCTACCAGCTACAAAACCGCTTTGGTTTTCTGAAATGATCTTTGGAAGGACTTGAGATAGTCTCTGTGCTAACAGTTTGGAAATAATCTTATTGAAGAAATTACAAAGGCTAATAGGCCTGAACTGCTTAAAGGAAGATGGGTTGGGGATTTTAGGAATTAGGACAATAGAGGTGGTAGTGGTGGACTTTGTCAACTCAGCACCATTTACAAAAGATTGGACTGCCCTAAGAAGGTCTGAACTAATAATATCCCAAGCTGTAACATAGAACAGGCCTGGAAATCCATCAGGACCTGGTGCACTATCAGGGTTCATGCTGAAAACAGTCTGTTTCAGTTCCTCCAAATCCAGGATTTTGGTAAGTTCTCTTCCATCCATTTCATTAAGAGAAGCAGGAAGAAACAAAGGATCAATCTGCTCAGGGATCACATCAGCTGAGTATAGTGAGGAGAAATATTGAATGGCTAAATCTACAACCTGATCTTCTCCTTCTACCCACTCCCCGTCCTGATTCTGAATTCTATGAATTTGGACCTTGGAGTGTCTATTTTTAACAAAAGAGTGAAAGAATCTAGAATTTCTATCACCTTCCTTTGTCAATTTAATGTTAGCCTTTTGTGCCCAAAACATGTCCTCGATCCCCAAATGATATTTTGTTTTAGCAGCAGCTTGGCTCATAACTTCCCTAGGGACAGGATTTATTTCATTTTCTTTCTCTAGCCGAAGGAGCTCTTCTTCAGCCTGTTCTGCTTTAGAAAAAATGTTCCCAAAAGCTAACTTATTCCAGGATCTAAGAGCCTGTCTAACTAACTTGAGTTTTTTCGTGAAAATCCTAATTGGACTACCTGTAGCCTCCGAGCTCCAAACCATACTAATCAAAGGCAAGCATTCTGAGTGAGTAGTCCAGAATGCCTGGAATGTAAAAGACCTTACAGGACTTATATTTTCTTTATGAATATCTAGGATGAGGGGAGAGTGATCCGATGGAGACTTAGCTAAGTGGGAAACATGAGCCTTGAGATTGCTCCCTTAGAAGTGGTTATCTACCAAAGCCCTATCAAGTCTCTTCCAAATCCTAGCTTTTCCTAGCCTATTGTTACACCATGTGAATTTAGAACCACTGAATTGTACCTCAGTAAGCCCCAAGGCAGATGTCAAACCTAAAAGTTCTCTAGACTCACTGATATGGAACTCGTTACCCCCTCTCTTCTCTTCCCTGGACATTATGCAGTTCCAATCTCCCCACAAGATCCAGGGTTTGCTGGTACCCTGCAAATTGGCTAGGGACTGCCATAAGGTTTCCCTCTTAGCTGCTGTACATTTCGCATATATGCTAGATAATAGGATTGGGCAAGGCCAATGAGGGTGACGGAGTTCCACTGTGATTTGCTGATCTGTAATTGCAATGATGGAACAAGAGAAAGGGTTCCTAACCATAATCCAAATGGAGCTACGAGCATTGGAGAAAGCTTCTGCAAACCTAAGTCTCCTTTTAAAGGACTCTAATTTGGAAATGTCAGCAAAAGGCTCAGCTATGGCTAGAAAATTACTTCTATGTTTCATTAAAGTTTTCCTAAGTTTCCTAAAGTTAGGCTTGTTACTAATACTTCTAATATTCCAATAGGTGCAACTAATCATTGGAATCTTGTCTTCTAGAGCAAGTACACGTGGTCTTATCTCTGAGTTGTCTATCTGAATGATACTGAGGCCAGGACTTAGGGATTTTACTCACTCCTGGGGTCTGCTCTATCTCCTTACTGTTAGCTATCTCAGTTATGTCACTTGGAGGATTCATCACCAGCTGGGGATGGGGCAGAGCATTGGAGCAGGTCACCTCTCTTGAGTCATCTCTGGTAACATTTAGGTCCTGCACAACATCAAAGGATATTGCATTAGTAATCAATTTCAGAATCTCATCACAATATACATGTTCTTGAAATTCTTGACTAATAGAAGCATTTTGCTGAGTATTTCCTAGAGAGGCATTCTGACTCAGATTACAGTTCTCTGAGGTTTCCAGTCCCTGTTGAGGATTTAATGAATCTTCATTTTCCTCTAATCCTTCCAGTACTGCAAACTTGTTGCCTAGTAACTGATTATTCTCACTTGTGTTTGGAACCATAACCATTTCAATTTGAGGAGTTTGAGAGGGCTGTGCAGGCCCAGCTGCTGCAGCAGAGGATTCAGGAACATCCTGGGGAGAGTCAATAATGGCAAGGCTTGAAAGATCCACCTCCGTGCCTTTATAGACAGTGGTGGCTACCGGAGGCTCCCCCTCCTTTTGAGCATTCTGTGACTTGGATACCAGGACCCATCCTTGAGAACCTGGTTTGACTGGCTGATTGGGCTTCCTCTGAGCTATAGCAGGACCTGTTGTGATCGGTTTCATCTTTTTCAATGGGTTACAATTTTTACTATCATGACCTAGTTTCCTACATTTGGAGCAATAAGCCGGTCGTTCCTCAATTTCCAGAGCTTGCCATAGACCTTTTTCCTTGCTGCCAATCCAAATCCGAGAAGGAATCATTTTGGTTAGGTCTAGTTCCACACAAATTCTTGCTTCACTGGGTCGTAGCAAATCCGATGCCTACGCAGTAGCATTATCCAGCTTCAAAGGTTTGCCAGCCACTGACGCCAGTGAATATAGCTTCTCCTAATGGAAGAGGTGGAGAGGGAGTTGGGGAAATCTAATCCACACCGGTGCAATATAAGGCTCTACGGCAGGATCAAAATCCTTAGTCCATTTGAAGATCCTCGCCTGAAATCCTTAGAAATGCCAGATTTTCCGAGTCCAAAATCTCTGGAAATCTGGTTCCTTGGCAAACTTGAACAATACGTGCCGATTATCTAAGAGACCGACCTTGCAATCTCCTAGAAATCCTGCAGCAAGGATATCTTTTGTGTCATTGCTGGACGGCCCCAAGAGAATTTTCCGACGAGGGTCCATTGAAATTCCTTGGCTAGTTCATCCTCTTCTTCGTCTGTGAGGAAAAGTGCCAGCTCACCCTTAAATTGTGATAGGGGAACCTTATTCTGGAGGTTAGCAAAAGAGATAGAGCTATCTTTGGTGGAATCCGATGATCCCACCAGCTTTGAGAAGGAAGTTGTAGGAGGCGGCTCCTTCCCCTCCGCCATGAGGGGTGGCCCGAAGCCTTGCCAATATATCCGTTAGATAGGGCAACGATATTATTAGGCAGAAAAAGGCTATGTTCAGCTGGACTATTTTCAATTATTTCTAGAGACTGGTGAGAGCAAAATCTAGAGAGCCCAAGAATATTATTACTTTCTTATTTTCAGCTTGATAAATAAATAAAACAAAAATATTTTCTATAGAATTTCAACACAGCCCTTTCTCTATGGGAACGAACTTGTTATACTAACATCATTTAGGGGTTGTTTAGCTTATTTTTTATTAGGGGTAGATAGCAACTACGAGCACATTTTTACATATATTTTCCCCTATCAGTATGTCAACATTTAAAACTATGTGGCTACAAAGCGGGTGCCAAGAGAAATCCATTACCAAAGAAGGAAGAAGATCATGCATGATGTCGGGTGCTACTTGAGGGAGGAACCATAGCTCTTCAAAATTTGCAATGATCAAATTGTTCAACGATGCATCCCTGAAGTTGAGCAAGGAGAGATATTGAAGAGCTGTCACGAGTCACCATACGGAGGTCACTTTGATGGAAGAAGGACAACATTCAATGTGTTACAATCAAGTTTCTAGTGGCCTACGTTATTCAAGGACTCTTAAGAGTGTTGGGCCAAATGTCAACAATGCCAAAGAACTTGAAACATCTCACGGAGAAGCAAAATGCCTTTGAACAATATTCTTGAAGTGGATATCTTTGATGTGTGGGTAATTGACTTCATGGGACTTTTCTAGCAATCCTATGGCAATAACTGCATTGGTAGCACTGGATTATGTTTCAAAGTGGGTTGAGGTAGCTCTTCTATCCAATGATAGCAAGAGTGTGGTGAACTTCATTAAGATAAACATCTTTATATGCTTTGGCACACCTAAGGCAATCATAAGTGATGGGGAATCCCATTTTTGCAAAAGAAGTTTTGAAGCCTTGCTTGGAAGGTATGGTGTGCCCCCCCAAACAAGTGGTCAAGTTGAAATATCAAATCGGGAAATCAAGAGGATTTTGGAGAAGGTAGTAGTTCAACAAGAAAATATTGGTCAAGAAAACTTGAAGATGCATTGTGGGAATACCGTACTACTTACAAAACTTCTATTGGTGTATTTCCATACCGACTTGTGATTGGAAAATCATGTCATTTACATTGGAGCTGGAGCATAAAGCTTATTGGGCAATTCAAAATTTAAACATGGATTGGGATGAACTAGCAAAATAAGAATGGGAGCTCTTCTAGAGTCCCGTCTTAGACTACCTCTAATCTATCTTTTCTTAAGAATTTTGCATTGTTTTTTGATGTTTTTATTGTACTTAAGTGCCATTTGGGCTTAATTCTAGAATTTACAAGGTTGGGAGTTTGAAGTGCTAAAAGGGATTGTTTGGAGGTTATTTTGACAAAAGAGTCAACAAGTCAAATGAGAAGTCAAAAGGCAAGGAGGAGAAACCCTAACCCTAGGGTTTGCCCTAAGGCTTGAGCCAGGGTTTTTATGCACCACTTATGGAGAAGGTGAACTTTTGCCAAGTTAATGCATTCTCTAGAGGTAAAGGTTCATATTTGAGTAAAGACAAAACATATGTTTGGCCTATGTTTTGCTTTAAGAAAATCACCTTAACACCACACCCTCTCGGCCAAGGCAAAGGGCCAAGGCCTAAGTTGTAAGCACTTAGGGCTGACACTTAGCACATATGCACCAAAATCATACCCTTAGGATGCCCGAGGCCAACACCAAGTCACATTGCCAAGATTTTGGCCTAGAACCTAGCACTAGCATCCTACCCATGCACAACCTAGCACACCTTAGGCAGAAACCCTAGGCTTCCCAGCCAAAACCCTCATACATAGGCTAGATTTTGACCTTAGAGGACCTTAGTTGACCAATAACACTTAGAATCCAAACTAGGAAACAACAAGCACATACAACACACAAAAACACACACACACACACACACACACACACACACAAGAAGCACACTTTTATCATGACATAGATGCTATAACAAAAATGTGCAAAAAATGCATCTTTTGCACTTTTGTTCCTCACTTATCCCTTTTCTTCATTTTTTCATGTGTAGTTTGGATGCCACAATAGAAATACACTAATTGTTCATCTTAAGCTTCATTCTTAGGCAACCTAGGTTAGTTTAGCCATTGCATTGGTGCCACAACAACAATACACTAACACTTGACACACTTCGCACTTTAAGCATTGTTAGGAACATATAGGTAGTTTTCATGCATACTTCTGTCATGGTACCTATGCAACGACTGAAGTACACTTCAAACTCACACCCATCACTCGTAAAACAAAACAATTCACACACAAAGAACACTTCTACCATGGGAACTATGCCACTGCAGAACGACACTAAAAAACACACACACACTTGAATTTCATGTGGTTTAGGAACATTGCATGCATTGATGCCACGGAAGAAATACTCTATCTTTCCACTCTCACACACTCAAAACACAAAAACACATGCACACTTCTTCCGTTGCATTTATGCCACAACAGAAATACACTACATTTGCACACTTTTGTACTTTTTCATGTAGTTTTTAGGTTTTGCATAGTGTTCTGCCATGACATCTATGCCATGGAAGAAATAACCTTTGTTTTCATGTTTTCATCTTGTGTTGTGCAAAATATTGTGTGTGTTAGGTGTTAGCATATTTAGGACCCATCTCTTTACCTCTAGGTACTTAGAATCTCTCTAAGGAACGTATCTCAAACAAAGACACATAGTCTTGGAACCATTTCTTCCCAACATAGACCATAAGGCATGGTTCATGACCAACTTGAACCCAAATGAACCATAGGCACCATAGTAGATCCCACTTGGGTTAGAACCCTTAGTTTTGGCTAGTCTCACTAGTTTGTACTAGTTTCACCTAGTTAGCACTAGTTTGGCAAAAATAGGACTAGTTTACCTTAACTAGCTATAGTTTAGTCAAATTAACACTAGTTGACCTAGTTTGACTTAGTTTGACTAGTTAATCATATTCAAACCTAGAAAATCCTAAGAAACCCTTAATTAACCGTAATTCGGTTAGTTAACTACTAGTGTGAGTAGTTTGACCTATTTTGACTAATTTGACGACTTAGTTTGACTAGTTATTCATAGTCAAACCTAGAAAATCCTAAGAAACCCTTAATTAACCATAATTCGGTTAGTTAACCACTAGTGTGACTAGTTTTAATTAATTTGACTAAATTTGACTAAGTTGACAAAGTTGGACCAACTCACCCTTAATGAAACTCTAATTAGTTGTTATTTAGGTTAAACGAGGGCTGGTTTGAATTAGTGTTACATATTTTATCCTAAATATTTACTAGAATAACCTAAGTTTCCACTTAACTACTAAATAATACCTAATTTGGTTTAGTAAAGGGTGATTTGGTCATTTTTCACACTACAAACCTTTAGGAACACTTTAGTTTAACCACGTAGGCCATTATTCATGGTTTTTCTTTACATATGTATTATGATCTTAACTTTTGTTTCTCTTGTGAGAGTGCAAATAATACTTAGGCCAAGGTGCATCCTAAGAAAAGCTCAACCAAATATGCATACGTAAGGAATGACATCCAAGGATCCCAAAACGTAAGCAATTACATGAAAGAGGATAGAAACGTCATGGATGACATCCAAGGAAGGGAGAAAAGACAAAGACTTGCTCCCAAACGAGGATCACCTTGTAAATCATTTGTAATGCATAGAGGTGCCTTTTGTGTAAATCATAGAAGTAGATTTTCTTACTCTTCAAGTTTTATGTTATGTATAAATAGGAGCCCTCAAGACCATTTTTAGATTTCCGCTTTTTGAGGTTACGAAGGTTAGGGAGTTGGCTCTTTTTAGAAGTTAACAGGTTCTAGAACTCCGAAAAAAATATAAATAAATAAAATAAAATAAATAAGTAATAATAAATTTAAAAAAAATACTAGTTCCAGAACTCCCATTTTTTTGGCCAAGAAGCATCAACTTAATCCTTAGAACTATAGTAAGAATCACTTGGAGAAGAGTTCTTGTGCTTTTATTGTACTACCATTTCTAAGGATTGACTTAATATAAGTAAAGCTTTCATTTTTCATTGACTTGAAGAAATTTGAGAGTTATTCCTTCACTATGATGGGTAATTTCTTATTTTTCTTTACTTTTGCTTTATCTTATGAAGTGAATTTGGCCATGGAAGGTTAAATCACTATGGTGTTCTTGGATGAAATTTTGTGAGTTATGAAACAAAAGTGAAATAGTAGTTCTGAGTTGAGAATAATGATGATTGACCTATTTATGTGTTTTTGGGAATGGGGGAATTGTAAAAACCGAATTCATTAATTCCCAATCTGTGACTTTAAAGGGTTGAATTCAATGGGTTCATGTTTGTTATATGTTTGATTAATTTCCAATCTTATGGTAAATTGCCTAGAAAAGCATAGACAACCATAAATTGGATAAGTTTACATGCTTTAAATGAATTTATCATTTTATCAAGTTTGGATGAATGACCCTTGGGTAGTGATGTTTAGGAATTTGCATGTAAAGACTAGGATGACACTTGGTTTTGGTTGTGATCAAAGGTGTCTCGCATTTTTCTTCAAAAGGGGGATTGTTTATGAATAGAATATGAAGAACAAAGAAGTGGATAATAAGGAGTTAAATCAGATGAAGTAGTTAAGAAAAAAGTTACGTTGCTCAGTAGATCATTAAAGGAAGTGCCTTTTCAATGTTTACATATTAATATTAACACAAAAAGTGTATCATTCTAATTGGCGTATAAAGTATCAAATTTTCATTATCAATTATTAATATGTTACTTTTAAAAATATAAATTTTCACGTATTAGGTATTAATATTTGAAATGAAAAGTGATACGTAAAAAAATAAATACGTGCGTGTATATTTCACATATATAAACTCGTTTCAAAGGAGAATACAAATTTTTTTATAAGGTTCTATTTATATAGGAATAATTATGTAAAAGTCAATAGTTAAACTCCCTTATTCAATATAATTCTTTTTTTTACTTAAAAAAAATCTTCCTATGATTTTTCAAATTTTAAGTCTTTCTAATTATAGTCACACCAAAAAAATAAATCATACTTTTACGTAACCCAAATAAATACAAATAAGAGTCCTAACAATTTCAACCAATTTTTCACATGCTAGCCAACTTAATGAAATTTAGTTATCACAAATAGTTATGCGTTACAAAACAACAAAAAGGAAGAAATGAACAAATCAAATTAAACCAAAAATAAATCTCAAGAATTTTTATTGATCGCCAAGTTCAAGAGTCTAAATACAAGACTATCTATTTAATTATGCAGCCTGCATAAAAAACCAAAGCTGAAAAACTATAGAACGAAATTCGATTATAAAAAATTGAACAACTATTAGATAAGCAAGAATACTACTTCTACAGCTCTCATGGGCCAAAAAAAATCTATTTAATTTGGATTTTGCATTTTAAACCTTGACGATTATGTCACTTGCGATCCTGTTACATGTACCTTCAATTCTTTCACAATTCTAGCGGCATCTTGCAATGAGTCATAGCAAGCTTTTTGATTGACTGAGTATTCATCCAAATTGCATTGTTTAATTAATTAGTTTGAAGCTTTTATGAAGTCTATGGAAGCATGATTTCAATGTACTATCTTATAAATTGAGCATATCATAACTTTGATTGCCAATTATGAAATCCTGAGAGAAGATGACCCTCACCAAGGTCATGATAATTATCATTTTTGTGCCACTTTGCTAATTTAAAAATTGTAGATCCCCTAATGAATGGATTAAAGCAGTTTTTACACAGTAACTACCATCATAGGCATCCTTGCATAATTCCTAAATCATTGTGGCTGAGGCATATGGTGTCAAGAGGATGAGTGTCAGCATTCATATTGCAAAACTTACTATTTTGTTGGCTTATTTGTTTGTAGAATAAAATGCTCTACCAGTCTAACTTTAACTTAAAATAGCAAAAGTGTATAGGTTTATTCTAGTTATGAGATTAGGCCGTAAGATGAATAATCTATTATAGAGAGAAATCGAATTAATTTTGGCCTTCACTAGTGGAAGATGTGGAATATTATAACTTGAAATATGAATTTCACCTTCAAAATTGGAAGATGTTGTAATTTCGCGAGTTATGGAATTGGATAAAGAAAACGAAATTATAGGTGAATTAAATCAAAAGCATTTCAAGTTGCAAAAATTAAAGTAAAAAAGATGGAAAGATTTGTAATTGCATTCCTAGCACTTCTCTTGGTTGCATCATATATATGCTTCAGCCACAACTATTGAGGAATTGTGCAACAGAACTAACATTAGGTTGGTTATGGTGCACCACAACTTAAACCAACAATTAAATGATCCACAAAATTCAAATAAGATTAATTGCACAAAAAAGTCATCTATGACCTTGGTCCAAGTCATAATTGCTAAGAACTTCATGATTGAACATGGTTCTACACATATAAAGAGGGATTCATCAACTATTTGGCAATGGATTTAAAATTTTAAAAAATAGTTAAAAAATTTTTATATTAAGTGAAAAAAATTTCTAAATACGTTAAATGAAACTTAATTTGTATATAAAGTTTTAAATGACCAAATACATTAAAGAAGCATTTGATGAAATTGAAAATGGACTAAAATATGAAATTAAAAATTGAAAGTGAAACATTATTTATTAATTATACACATTTGAAAATTGAATTGAATTTAACATATGAATTTAATAACTCATTTTCAATTTGATGAGTAATTAATTTGTTTCATATTTTTTAAAATTCAACATATAATATAATTGTTGTATTGAATATGTTATTCAAAAAATAAAATTTTAAAAGTTTTGCATCCGTGGGAAGTGGTATAATTAAAAGTAGAGTGCGAGTCTATGAATACAATTGTGAATTTACGTGTATAAGCTAATTTATTTATATTTATGTAAAACAATAGTATAAAATAGTGAAAATATATGTAATATATATAAATATATGTTATGCGTGTATATCTGAGGAATATATATATATGTATGTATATATATATATATGAGTCTCTGTGTGTGTAAAATTAGGCTGTATGAATGCATAGTAGATGAAAATATGTGCACTACATTTATATATATATATAGTCGTGTAATTTGCGTAAATATATGTATGGTATGAAAATTTGTATATTTTTTTGCCAATTAACTAAATAAAAATTAAAAACTATATGAGCATGTGTTTTATGTGTAAATATGGTTAGTGTGTATAAATGTATAATATATAAATATATTTTAGTGGGTGAAAATATAGAGTATATGTAAATATGCATAGTGTATGAAAAATTATATAGTATGTGCAAATTTGGAATAATTCATAGCAACGGTCTTTTGATTCGAGGTACAATTTTCTTTCACTTCTAATATTGAAAAAATTTCAATTGAATCCTCGAAATTGCGAACTTTCATTTAGTTAGTCATCAGTTGATTTTTCTTTGTCCACTTAAAATCTAAATTAGACGACCATTTGATGTACATATAACAAACATGAGATATCAAATGGTGAAAAAGCAATGGAATTGATCGCATGTAAGTTATATGATCATTAAAGTTAGGTTTTCATTGGATAAAATATGGATTGATGTGTATTTAAATATAAAATAATAATTTCTATAACACAATTATTATTTTTAAATTAAGAATGAAAATAAATTATACCCTAAAATCAAGGGACTATTGGTGTGAATTAACTTATATTTGCAGTTACACATTATTCTTTTTAAAGTATCAAAAGATTCAAACTATGTTAATTATGTCCTATAGAAAATCATTTCAGAACTCTATATCTCGACAATTTTTTAAATTAAGCATTAACTTATATTCATCGCTTAAAATTTTAAAATTTTTTTTACACATTAAGATTTGTAATTTTTATCATCAAACCTACTTAATTGGCCTATATCTGGATTAATTATGATTTTCAATTCCTTGTATGTAAAATATCAAATCTCGAGTTTCTGGGATACTCTTTATAAAATTTTCTTGCGTCTTTAATCTTAGGAATTATTTCTTGAAACTAGTTTTTTTTTTAAACCAAATTTATTAACATAATAAGACGAGGCCGGATATACCCATCACCCCATTACAAAAGGAAAGCCGTTAAGAGGAGTACTACTCATTTACATTTCAAAGTCAACACTCCTCAACTTTAGTAATGAGTCCAAAGTACTAAGAGATTAAAAACGGTTGAGAGTCCAAAGAATTTGAGTGCCACAAAGGCAAGTCAAATTCTAAAAACTCTCAAAACTCTTGAAACTAGTTTTAATAATTATATTCTGCTTGATTATTTCATTGACATAATAGTACTAATTCCTTACTTCAAATATTCAATTATAGCCATTATGGCCAAATTTTGAGTGTTATTAATATATACTTCAACTTAGTTACTCAAAGTTTATTATTAATTGGTTTATCTTTTATGGTTACAACTAAAATTTTAATTCATAATTATGGCAGTTTTCGAGCACAAAAAATCAGGGCGTGACGAAATGTCTTTCCATTTGTTATATTAAAATGTTAAACCAAAAGATTTCAAATCATATTTAAGTTTATAAAGTGGACTTCAATAACACAAAGCACAATTAAGTTATGACATTAAACAATAGGTGGATAGTACTACCTATATTTGCTTAAAATGACGTATAATATACAATGGATACAATATTTTTTGGCTTGAATAAAGGAATTTTTTGTAAGATTTGTTATAAAAACGGAATATTGAGCATTTTTTGATTGATAAATTTATTGTGGTGTGAATTTGTATGAATATTCATTTATAAATAAAATTTTGAAATTTAAATTGAATTAATATTTTATAAGTTTGTTTTAATGAAAATTTGTGTTATAAAGAATTTTTTATTATTAAAAATTTTATTCAAAAAATACTATAGCAAAGATAATTATTGTAACGTTATTTTTGTTTTAAAAAGTTTTGGTTGAAGATATGGACAAACCAAACAAGTGAATTTGGATTTGTAAAATAAAACACTAAAACAACAACAAAAAAATAGAGCCTAGGTAGTTACCCGTATTCATGTGTTTGAAGAAACAATTATTTCTATCTACTTAAGAAGAACTTTAATGTCGTTGAGTTAAAACTGAGACAGAATGAGAAAGAGTTAGAGAAGTAGATTGAAAAGATAGAAGGGATTAAAAAAAAATCTAAAACGAAAATAGGCTACAATACATTAGAGTTTACAATAGACTTCAAATGAGCATTTTAAATTAGAGTTCACTTAAAATAATACACCTAGTTATTTATCGATTTTTCTTTTTTTCTTTTTTTTTCTCCCTTCCAAACATAATGAAGCTGTGATTTTTAAGTTTAGAAGAAATGTAGAACTAAATATTTGGATTTGATAAGTTGATATGAAACATTAATCACTTAGTTCTAAATTTTCTTTTATTTTTTGAGTATTCCTAATGTTGAGCATAATAACATTAATGGTGTAATATCCCACCCAAACCTTTTATAATTTTGGCACTAAGTTCAATTCACAAGAAATAGTAAGGAACTTGGAAAAACTACATTGAACAAGTAAAATAACGTACCAAAGATGAGACTTGATGGGAAAGTAAAATAAAAAGTTTCTATATATACTTTTATTGGAGAAGCAAACGTTGACGCTTTACATGAAAGAAACAAATATTGTGACAAACTGAATTTATTTTAGGGAAGAAAAATTTAGAAAATTGAGTACTAGAAAAGTTTATGTAAATCGCTTGAATTTCAAAAGAGTTTTCATGTGATAGTGGGCAAAATAAAGATACTATATGTCAAATTTATATTTTTAGATACTATATTTTAATTTAGAGGATTGTACTTAGAACATCTTTTGTAAGTTGTAACTTAATTAAGTAGACGTGTTCATGAAGTAATTATAGATTTTGGTTATACAAAGCTAATTATCGCTGATCCATTTGATTGGACTTAATGAAATATATATTTTTTTGTAACAAAATATTTAAATGGAAAAGGTCATTTTGCCTAACTAACTTTTGGTGTGTTGTTCATAATGTGAAAATTTTTCTGAAGTTAATATCTTTGATCAATTACAATAGGCATATAATTATAACTGTAATGAAGACTTAACAATGAATGACAATGAACATTATTAACAATTTATATTTAAAATTGCAGTATATAAGTTAATATGATGATAAAACACACACAAAGATGGCTATATAAATATGGGGCACAAGAGGAAGAAAAAGAAAACTGGGATATATAACAAAATACAATTTAAGAAAATAAGCTATTAGTGTATGCGACAAAATGACAATGTGATTCTACGTTATGCAGAAAAAAGACTGTTTTTGTTGCACAAACACACATATATGAACAAAACAAATCTTTTTATGGAGAAACTATAAATTTCTCTATGCATTTATAATAAGAATATAAAAATAGAATAATTTAGTTACGAATTTCTCCGCTATGGGCAATATTTTTTTTTGTTTTCACCTTTAATTTCGTTCCTTTTGTTTAGAAATTCAATATCACAAACATTTTCAAAACTCAAAAAAAGTGCTACTTCTTACACTAGTGATGGCCACACGGAAAGTTCGAGTGCAATTTCTCATGTTTTGATCATTAGTAAAGGTGAAAGTTGTTGAATTAACTCTCGCTAAAAATAGAGATATTTTTCCTATCATAATCAAAATCGCCAATCTCAACTTGGAAATTTGCACTGTTTTGAGCAAATCCCTAAGCAAAACTCGATTACGATGTTGATTTTTCTTTTCGTTTTTTCTTAATTAGGAAAACCTTTAATGACACATGGATAGATTAATTCTTAAAATCTCACAACATAAATTGCTGATAAATTGGTTCAAGTATGGTCACTTATCATAAAAAATATGATTTAGTTTAACCCCACTCTTTTTTTTACCCGAATTGCTCTCTATCCCCATTCTTCTTCCGCTTGTTTCTCTACTTTCAATCCATCATGGCTCCGTATATTTCACTCTTTTTGAAGAAACCAACTCATATGACATTCCATGAGATTCGGTCCAAAATGTCCAAGGATGAGGAATGAGCATTCATGAGATCTCAATGGAGGCACAGTCCTATGAATAAACACTACCAGCATAGCCAAAACTCTTGTCAACTATTTGGTTGGGCATTGAAATGTGCTCTTCTTCTAGACCTCAAAGCTCCATAACACCTCTTCTTTAGTGGCGAGATTCTATTGTATCTTTTTTTTCCTTTGTGAATGAAATTATTTATACTATTGAATTTATTAGATATATGATGACAACTTTAGCGGATAGGTTTAGAGTTTGAAAAAAAAAACAAAATGAATATAACATTATCTATTACGAATTTTGTATAAATATAATATAATTTTTGATTCTATATGTATCATAACTTTTCAATTTCTTTGTCTATTTCTTATTTAGTGTAACAAACTCTTATAGGAAATTCTTCAACGCGCTGAAGAAATCGCTCTGTGTGCAAAGGATTATTAGTTTTCTATAGATTGTATAAAACAACAACTAGAATTGAAATTGAGAAGGTAGTTATAACGTGAAGTTAGGGGACAGATTTTGGCTTGTTCTAGTCTAAGAGACCAAGAACCTCAAACTCTTATGCAAAATTGAGAAGTTTACTACTTAGCCACAAAATTATCTCCTTCAACATCATGTCCACCACCACTACTTCAATATAGATGATCGCCAATCTGAGCAACTTTAGCCAAAGTAAGTGTAACTTAACAAGCATAATTCAATCTCAACTTCAGCAATGAACATCTTCAGTAAATGTCCAAACCTTAGTAGAACTGATACATTGTTTTGAATACTATGGACTATGCAAAGTATCACAAAACTGTTATCAATCCACTAACATCAAGTTAAAACCTCAACCAATACTAAGCAGTGACTTGTAACTACCACTCTAGTACAACTTAGGGATCAGTCCCATAGGGAGGAACTATTCTATTGAAAACTTGTCGTGTGTATGTTGTGAAGAGTGTGAGGATTTTCAAAAAACTATTGAGCAACAATATTAGGCCATGCAATCTACCACTTCTTTCTTCAATAGAAAACACAAATTGCACTCAACAACGTAAAAATAAAGAGTTTTATGAGGGTCAATAGTATAGTTAATTCAAGAAAATGACATGAATACTTCCTTGATGTGGTTGGATGCAATGAGAGGTAATGTATCATAAGGTGATCGATGAAAAGACCTACCACGGCTTAATGAAGTTAAGAGGTAGTCGATTACAAAGACCCACCATGCCTCCTAACTCTATTAGTTCCATCAATTAAGCACTATGATCCTACTCATTATGTCCCTTATAGCAGGGGGGCACGTAACGTATTGAATTCTAGCTTACTCTTGAGGTTTTTTATTCTTGGTGTCCCTATGGTTTCTTAGGTTAAGCCTAATAACCTCCAAAAAGGTTTCTATTCCTTAACGTATCGCGGCAACGTTTCCAACTAGCACGAGTTCAATAACCTTTGAGAAAGTTATTGTTACCACTACTAGGCACTTATAAGTACACCAAATGTGGCTTATGTGAACCTTGCTTGAGCTAGTTTTAACACTAGGTTATCAATCTCATAACAAGTCTCACATATGGTCTCTAAAAGCTTGTTTGTAAGGCTTACCCTTAGTGAATTACTCAAGAAAGGCTTCTCCAAAATTCAACACCAAAATAGACTCTCCTTTATGGGTGAGAGGTGGATTTTCTAATGGCATTCCCAACCATTTAGCACGCTATAAGTTAAATTCATTTATTGGACCAATGAAATCATCCATGTTCTTACGTAGTCTACAAAAGTGCATTACTCATATGAACCCATTTAAGAACAAACATGCAAAGTCTTTATTTAACCAACCGTAGAAAGTTTTCTTCACAGTATCATGCTTTAGCACTCTTAGAACTAACCCCCACTAGAACCAACCATGTTTTAGCCACTCATGGTGACTTAAATCAAATATGATATATAAAACCTTGGAATAAAAGCCATATAAGTGAAGAAATATATCACCCTTAGCAAAACCCAAGAGAAAATGACTTCTTGACTTCAATGTAACTTCAAAGGTTACAACTTTTATCACAAAAATGTAGTGCTTTTTTGCCTTGGAGTTCATTTCTCACTTTTCTTCTTAGAGAAGAAGATGATAGTACAACGTTTGCCCTATTCTTGCTATTTAATTCACCAAAACGACCTCTAAATTTGTTTGTCTACATAAACTTATACTTTACAACTTCTTAAAAATGCTTAATTTTACTTGTAAAAAGCTAAAAAGTACGTCAACAAGTACAAAAGTACAATTCTTAATCAGACAACGTAGGGTACCTCCAATTGCGCCATGCATAGCAATCATGCAACTCAAAACGCAGCTTGTAACCTATTGCGCTACCTTTAATTCAGTATCTCTGGAGCTTGGAGTAGGGTGGTGTAAGTTGCGCTATGACTTTCTCACTTGGAAGAATCATGGTTGGCCGGGGTTGTCGCTACCCTGCAATTTTACCCAAACTCAACAATAAATGCAACAGTGATGAGTGGGATCGTCTCCACAGGGAGAGGGTTGTAATCAAGTATTGAATAATGATAGCAAGTGTGAACAATTAAAAAGGCACGAAATAATATGTAAATAGATGGAAATGCAGGAATGTTGGAACGGGAGATAACTCAATAAAACGGGATGTGTTGCCTTGAGGGTGGAACAACTAGTATGGATTTTTCTCTTGCTATCCCTGACTTGTGTAAACAAGTGTGAGGGGACTTCTCTGCTAGTGAGCCGAGATTCGATCAACTTGTCAGTTCTCTCAAACCCATTTCACAATACTCCTCTAACTTCCCTTGTCGGGGCAAGTTCCGATACGAGTGAGACTCCCCCAGATCCCGATTCTCCTACTGTGAACCTCGATTAGCCCGGATATACTCCCTTGTCAGGGCAGTCATCCCATATGTAATCTCAATCCACAATGCGAGAATACTCTTAATCCTTTCCTATAGTGGCAGTAGTGAGCCTCGATTACTTGGATATACTCCTTGTCAGGGCAGTCATCCCAGATGTAATCTGAACTCACCATACAAAAACGCTCCTTGCCCTTTTCTAAATCATGAAATGTGCAGGACTAAGACTCACACAAGCATGTTCATAATCAATACAAGTTGGGATTGATTTCCTTAGGCAAGTTCACAACAATCTCAGTGGTCACCGCATATTTAATATGAAGTTAATCTAAAGCAAAACATCAAACACAACAAGTACAGAATAATGAACATAAATAACACGGATAGAATTCCAAATCAAATGTCTAAAACAAGATTAAATCCATACATGTAACCCCTCAAGGCAACACTCTATGTCTAGCCGATCATGTTGATCGGCTCAGAATTCATGATTACAAGAGAGAAATGAAATGGGCAATTTCTCAAGATCTTCTCCCTCTCTGTAATTTTCTAAGTTCTTTCTTGATCCTCAATCTCTCGATCCCCCTTTCTCTTTCTTTTTCAGCTCCTTTTATACTTTCCCCTTGCTGGGTTGGCTTGGTGACCTTCCTGGAAATTTCCATCTTTTCCGGAGAAGCTGCCACGTGTCTGTGAATAAGTCAGCAAAGGTAAAGTGAGGCCACGTAGTTCACTCAATACTTAGTCATTAAGGAATTTTAATGCATTTCTTCAAACAATTGGTGATCAAACGTGAACGTGTGTGAGTGCCTGATAATGTGCGCAAAATATGTGCGGGAGCACGAGTGCTGTGAGGTGTATGCAAAATTAAACGTGCAAGTGTGCAAGTGAGAATGTTGTGGGTGAGCGTATGCATGAGTGAAGGTGGGCGGGCGCGCTAGGCGCCCTCCGTGCGTGTGTGCATGTGTGCATGTGTGGTGCGTTTGGGAGGGGCGGGCGCACTAGGCGCCCGCCCTGTGTGTGCGTGTGAGTGAGGCGGGCGCGCTAGGCGCCCGCCCCGTGTGTGTGTGTTGAGTGGGCGGGCGCGCTAGGCGCCCGCCATGTGCATGTGTGTGTTGTGTGTTGAGAACTTTGTGTGTGATGTGAGTGACTCGTGAGTGTTGTGAATTGTGAGTGACTTGTGAGGCTAAGGAGAGTGTGTACATATTTTACATAATTGAATCAAACTCAACACATATTCCCCACACTTAGCTATTTTCATCAATTGTAAGTTCATGAACAATAATATGCACAAGCCATTCACAAAGTATTCCCTTTACTCAATTTCTATATAAAAAGGATGAGTATGTAAGATAAATAAGTCGGTACAACTCCGACTTATCAACCCCCCACACTTGAATCTTTGCTAGTCCCGAGCAAAGGAAAAATGAAAACTATACCCTCATCCATTCCACATTCAAACACTCGCAACAACATCATCAGCAATCCATTTTCAAATTTTTCGCATGCACAAATATCTAGTTGCCGAGTTCACAGTTCATCCAACTTATACAATTTGCCAAGCAAGGTGAAATGAATAAAGACAAAACCGTCAGCGTGCAGTGTGTGCTGAGAGTTTCTCGTGATTCCCATCTTGTCTATGCTGAGTACTCAAGTAGACACTTAAAGAAAATTCTTGCACCACAATCCTTTTGTCCACACACACGAACACTTATTATTGCAAAACTTAACAGAAATTAACTTGCACATTGGTGCTTATTCATGCCGCACTTTGGTGCTTGGCTGCCCAGGGTTTTGTGGCTATTTTTTCCCTTTATTCGCCCACTGGCGTTTTCTTCATATTTGCACAATTTCAAACAGTTTGTGTTCGTGTGTGTTTCCAATAGACTATGTACTCAAAATACAAGAATAAGTGTTTACGAGTAGAAAGCACATACACATAAAGAATCATAAGCTCCCTCCTATGTCAAATTTGTTGCTGGCGTTTCTATCTTACTTTGACATCGCACTTTACTTATCAAATTGTACTCATCGAATAAACACTGTAAATCTCAAAAAATTTTGCATACATTACAATTAAGTAACATTCATGGATTTGCAATGATACTGGGAGTGCGAGTGTGGTTTGGCGTGCAAGTGTGCGGAATGGACTGGATAATGAACATTTGCACAACACAACAGAAACACTCACATTTATCGCAACAATATGGAAATTCAAGCACACTACAAGGTCAGTGCTAGACACTGACTTTTGCTCACAACAACACAAGAACAATAAAACAAGAACAAAACACACCACCTAAATACTAAACAATCCACACTATCATTCGTTTCCCGCACATATGATAAACACACATGAGCAATTTTTAACAAAGGCCTCGGCTTCACAAACACAAGCATTACTTCAACGAAGTCCCAAGCCTAGCCAATCACACAAACATCAGCAATTTCCAAGGACAGCCCCAAATCATGAATGTCTCCCCCCCCCACACTTGAAATGAGCAATGGTCCCCATTGTAAAAGAGAGAGACTACCGCGTTTAAGCGTCGCACCTGAGCATTTCTCTTGCTTCGGTCTCCAAGTAACCTTGCCATTGAGGTCCACCTATGGTTCCGAAGGAACGGTGGGATTCCTCCGTTGGATCGACGTTGACTCCGTGCCTTATTGCCAATTGCGCCAACAGGAGTGGGAAAACTATAGGCTCGCCACTGCAATTTTGTGCACGCTGGATGTATTGCATGATTATCTTCCCTACATCGATTGTCATCCTGTGCTGGATTGCGTAAATGAGGAGTACCCGTGCCCGTGTTGCTCTGACATGATGATTGGTAGGCATAAGTCTCGAATTTATAAACAGCAACCACATTCGGGCTTCGGCAGTTAAATCCGCAGTTTTTACAAAAAGTGCTTCGGACCATGCATTGTGGATCCATGTGGCTCCTGGCAGCTCGACTGACTCGATTAGGTGGTCAACGTTTCCAACTTCCACTAATTGCTCAAATTCCACCTCTGGCAGGTCTGATAGGCGGAAGTGTTGATTAATTGTTTGACTTGTCACCTTAAGATATGTACCTCGCAGGTACACCCCATACTGTTGGGTGAAGTTTGAATCCCGTGAGTTGGCGTTGGTGTAAAATTCCCGAGCTACTTCCACATTGACTATAGCTGGTGCGAAAGTGAGGGGCTCCCATTTGTAGAAGCGGATTGCTTCTTCAAATGCTTGAGACGGAGCAGTGAACTGGCGTTCCACCAGCACAATTCTGTAGGTGCATCTCTCAAATTGTCGCGCTGCCCTATCGTTCGCAAACCTTGGGGGTGTGATCGGGTCGTACTCCTCCTCGTCTGAATCTGAGCTGCTTAGGGCTTCCCGGAGGTAAGTCCTATAGTCCTCATCAATGTGCACCATTTTCCTGAACTAGGCAATGCTATAAAGGCAGTGTGGAGTTAAGCTAAATGTGAGGAATGAAAATTCTCATGACTGGCCGCTGGCTACACACTTAAACTTGGAGTGCTTTTGATCATGCAGAGTGTGTTGTATTTATAGGGGAATTTTCATGCAGGATCGGGTCACCAAGTAGGTAAGAGACAAGTCACGTGGTTTAACTAGAAAACAATGTGCATGAAGACAAAGTTGTGATAAGTCTATCTTGATGTGACTGAGTTGTGGGGCACTGTGCAAGGTTGAGCTTGCATGGGTCGTCTCAGAAGAAGTGAATACTCAGAAGAATCATCTATTCGTTACCTGTACTTGCGTAAGCATTCAGATTTTATTCCATGTCTGTGTTGTCACAGAGATGATTCACGCGTGTTTACCTGATTTTCATGATCTCTGTCAGCTCTATGAGTTCCAAGTCCTATTGTTGACACGTCCAGGCTGTCCTCATCAACTTTTCTGCATGTTAGATAGAGGATAGGGAGTTTAGGTTCCACTGATTATTGTCATTCAACTATTGGTAAAAAGGTAAAATAAAACCAAGGGAAAAGTAAACAGTTAGGTTGCCTCCCAACAAGCGCTTGGTTTATTGTCCTCAGCCAGACATGGATGGGGGTTACTGAGGGGTCAGGCTGTCAAGGTACTGAGCTTGCCCCTTGTTGTTTGCGGGGGGATTGAAGATTTTAACCCTGTGCCCATTCACATTCCAACAATTGCCTGTGGATTTGTTCAGTACCTCAATGACTCCGTAGGGGAAAATTTTAGTGACGGTAAACGGCCCAGTCCATCTTGATCGCAATTTTCCGGGAAAAAGTTGAGAAGGTAACGAATAGCTTGTATGTTAGTAATACTGCGTATATGAGAATTTGCATTCACCCGGAGGTAGCCTAGATTATCAGCTTTATTTCCTTGAGAACTTTGTTTTTAATTTTCTGAGTCTTACTTGTGCGTTCATTTAAATTCGTAATTGTGCGGAGTCAAACCAGCTTACTTCTTGTTAATATTTGTAATCAGTGTTCTTTTACTTCTTGTTATATTTTGGTGACATAATTGAGCATATCAAACTTCTTGAATCGACTATTTCCCTGCGGAACGAAACCTAGCTCACTGCTACTATATTCAGTGAAATTAGGATGAATTGACGAGCTGCGACACTCGCACATCAATTTTTGGCGCCGTTGCCGGGGATATTAGGCACGGTTCTTGGAATTTGTTGTTGTTCTGTTATTAGTTGTGTGTTTTATTGCTTTGATTTAGTTACCTTGTTTCTTTACTGTGTGTGATTCTGTTACTTTTATTTGGTTTACAGATTGATCCGTTTGTTCTCTTGATATCATTTGCTTTTCCTGTTTGTGTATGCCCAGGTCTGTAAGATCTAGAGGAAAACCTGAATTTGAATTGGACCTTGAATTGGAAAGTACTCTAAGGATTCAAGCAAAGCAAAGAGCTATGGCTGCACAAGGAGTACAAGCGCCCTGGTTTGGAGACCACTATGCAGTAAATTTTGACAATCGATTTGGTCACAGGACATCGACGTGGAAAGTTACCACATTCCTCCACAAATTGTCTCAATGATTACCCAGGGCCAATTCTTCCAAGGTCTTGACAACGAGGATCCTAATGATCACCTTGATTGGTTTCTCGGGTTATGTAGTACTTTTAAGTTGCCAAGAGTTGACAGGGGTGAGGTTCACAAAATTTTGTTCCCTTTATCTCTGCGTGGAAAGGCTAAACATTGGTTCAAGAGTATTGGGAGAGCAAATGCTGGAATGTCATTCGATGATCTATAGAAAAGGTTATTGTCTAAGTACTTCCCTCCAGCTAAGCTTGAAAAGAGAAGGTTGGAAATTATGAACTTCCAACAACAAGACAGTGAGTCATTTAGGGAAGCTTGGGAGAGATTCAATGATTTTATTAGGCAATGCCCCAATCATAACTTGGGCGAAATTAGGGAGCTAAATACTTTCTTCAAAGGCCTAACTCCTGAATCATCTTTAATGGTTAAAGCTTGTGCTAATGGAGCACTTAAAGACAAATCTGTGACTGAAGTGCGTGAACTTTTTAACCAGATAGCTGAGGATGAATACCTTTTTCCAGAGACTAGAAAGCCGCATGTCAGGAGACAAAGAGGAATTCTTGATGTAGATGAGGAGACTTCACTTAATGCTAAGTTTGAAGCATTGGCCAAGCAGGTGCAGACTTTAAAGGCAACTCAAACCAAAGCCCCAGTACTTTCATGTGGACTATGCAAAGGAGAACACCACACGGATGAATGTGCAATCACTACTGAATCCATTCAGTATGTGAACAATTACAGTAACAAACCCCAATATGGTGGGAACTATTCTGGGAGCAATTATAATGGAGGCAACAGACAATATGGTGGAAACCAAGGTAACTGGAATCAATAGCAGAACCAAGGAGGAAATTACTATCAAGGTAATGACTCAAGAAGAGCAATGAATCAACCACCTTCTGGTTTTGATAATCAGGCTAGCACATCAGAACAAAAGAAGCCAAATGTGGAAGATATGTTTCAAAAGCTGACGGAAAAGATGGATAAGAACGAACAGAGATTTGGAGGTTTGGAGTCCACTGTGAAGCATCACGAAGCTACATTGAAGAATATCGAGATGCAACTTGGTCAGTTGGCCAATGCTGTACATCAGAGGCCAAAATGAGCTCTTCCTAGTGACACAGTACCAAATCCCAAGGAGAGAGAAGCATGCAATGCTATTACTTTGAGGAGTGGAAAATTGTTGCCTGGAAGCAAACATGTAGAAGACAAGAGTGATGATGTAGAAGAGGACCAGAAAGATGAAGCTGAGGAAGTTGTGGAACTTGAGAAGAATGTTGAGCAAGAAGAAAATAAGTCTGAGAAGAAGGAAATACCAGCAAGGGTGGGAAATGAAATCAACAAAAATTCTAATCCTTATAACTTCCCAGATTATGCTCCAAAAGCTCCATTTCCAGAAAGGAAGAAACCTCCACCTATGAAGGGGCCTCAATTCAATCGTTTCTTGGATATGATCAAACAAGTGAATGTAAATGTTCCTTTGCTGGACTTGGTTACAGCCATGCCTAAATATGCTAAGTATTTAAAGGATCTCATTTCAAATAAGGAGCAAATCTTGAGATGTGAAGTTCCAATGATGCTATCAGAATGCAGTCAAGCATGGATGGTTCACAAATTACCTCCAAAGCTTAAGGATCCAGGTAGCTGTACCATACCTTGTAAGATTGGAACCAGATATTTTGCAAAGGCCCTCTGTGACCTTGGAGCTGGAATCAACTTGATGTCATTATCCATTGCAATAAATGTGGGTTTGAGTGGAAGGATTCGACCAGTTGCAGTGACACTACAGTTGGCAGATAGATCCTTGGTGACTCCTACAGGCTTGGTGGAGGACGTGTTGGTAAGAATTGATAAATTTACCTTGCCTGTTTATTTCATTATACTTGATATGGAAGAGGACCCTGAGGTTCCTCTCATTTTTGGTAGACATTTTCTAGCCACTGGTGATGCTTTGATTGGTGTGAAAAACAAGACAGTCACGTTTAGGATTAACAATGAGGAAATGGTTTTTGATGTAAACTATGCTATGAAGCAACCTCTAAATATGGAGTCTTGTTTTGCTATCAAAGCTATAACATGTTCTTCTTTGAGTAATGTGAACAACATGCATGATTTTTCTATTGTTGATGAGTTAGGTGTTTATGAGGATGTTTTTGATGAACTTGATTTAGATGATGAGGATAAGAAAATTCTTTCTGAAATTGAAGATTTCATTGAATGTTGTTATTTGGAAGAGTCAATTTGTGAATTGCAAAATGATGTTGTGGAAGTTAAAATGCATGAAACCGTAGGGGAACATGATCATGAACCTACAGTTTTGGCTAACGAAAATTTTTCTCCCACTGAGGTGAGGACTAGTGAGAATTTGTGCAGGAATGAAAAGCTTCTACCATCCATTATGGTAGCTCCAAAGTTAGAATTGAAACCACTACCTCCACATTTGAAATATGCTTTCTTGGGAGAAAATGAGACATTGCCAGTTGTTATATCTTCAAAGCTTGAAGGTTGGCAAGAGGAGAAGCTTTTGGAAGTTTTGAAGAAACATAAGTTGGCTATTGGATGGACAATTGCTGATATAAAAGGCATAAGTCCAGGTTTATGTATGCACAAGATTTTGCTTGAGGAAAATGTTGTGCCAGTACGGGATAGACAGATAAGATTAAATCTCCGGATGATGGAAGTTGTGAAGAAAGAGGTTATCAAATTGCTTAACTTTGGGATGATTTTTCCAATTTCAGACAGCGAGTGGGTTAGTCCAGTCCAGTGCGTCCCTAAAAAGGGAGGGGTGACGGTTATAAAGAATGATGCTAATGAACTTCTGGCAACAAGAGTGATGAATGCTTGGCGAGTTTGCATGGATTACAGGAAGCTCAATAAGGCAACTAGAAAAGACCATTTCCCTCTTTCATTCTTGGAACAATTGTTGGACAGAATTGCTGGCTACCTTTTCTATTGTTTTCTGGATGGATATTCTGGGTACAATCAGATTGCAATTGATCCCAAGGACCAGGATAAGACAACTTTCACTTGTTCTTTTGGCACATTTGCTTATAAAAGAATGCCATTTGGTCTTTGCAACGCCCCAGCTACCTTTCAGAGATGCATGATGGCAATATTCCACGACATGGTGGAATCAATAATTGAAATATTCATGGATGATTTTTCTGTTTTTGGTATGACATTCGATGGTTGTTTGGAGAACTTGGCAAAGGTTTTGAAGAGGTGTGAAGAAACGAACCTTGTGTTGAACTGGGAAAAATGTCAAGTCATGGTTCAAGAAGGGATTGTGTTAGGCCATAAAATTTCTCATGCTGGGATGGAGGTAGATCGAGCTAAGGTAGATGTCATTGCAAAACTTCCTCCACCTACAAATGTTAAGGGTATCAGAAGTTTTCTTAGACATGCTGGGTTTTATAGAAGGTTTATTAAGGATTTTTCAAAGATAGCTAGACCCTTGTGCAGCCTCTTAGAAAAAGATGTTATGTTTGAGTTTGGAACAGAATGTGTTGAGGCATTTGAAACTTTGAAAACGAAATTGGTGGAAGCCCCCATGATAGTCACTTCCAATTGGGGTGAACCCTTTGAAATTATGTGCGATGCCAGTGATTATTCCTTAGGAGCTGCCTTAGGCCAGAGAAGGGACAAAGTGTTTCACACTATCTATTATGCTAGCAGGCTAATGAATGAGGCCCAAATGAATTATACAACAAATGATGCATTGTGGGCATACAGAATAGCTTACAAAACCCCAATTGGAGCTTCTCCTTTTCGATTGGTTTTTGGTAAAGAATGTCACTTGCCAGTGGAACTTGAACATAAGGCGTATTGGGCAATTCAAACCCTGAACATGAATCTGTCTGAGGCTCAATCAAAAAGAATGTTGGAGTTGAATGAACTGGATGAATTCAGATTCAATGCTTACATGAGTGCCAAGTTGTACAAGGAAAGGACTAAAAGAATCCATGATGCAAAGCTTCAATCCAAGATCTTTGTTCCAGGACAATTGGTATTGCTTTATAACTCTAAACATCGATTGTTTCCTGGCAAATTGAAATCAAGGTGGAGTGGTCCTTTTAGAGTGGTTGATGTAAAACCTTATGGGACAATTGAAATCAAGAATGACAAGAATGACAGTGTGTGGAAGGTGAATGGCCATCGCCTCAAGCCGTACTTAACTTCTCAGGACAAGGATAGCACGAATGTGGCACGAGAACCACATGAGCTATACCTAGACGATCCTATTATCTCAAATTGAGCTATGATGCACGGTCGGGCTGTGACTTTAAACCAAGCGCTACTGGGAGGCAACCCTGATTTTCTTCTGTTTTATTTGTTGTGATTTATATTCTTTGTTAGTCCTAGTTTGAGTAGTATTGAGTAGCAATTTATGGCACAATCTCATAACATTACTTGGGCATATTTTTTTTGTAGAATTTCAGAAGGATGTTGGGCATTATTGAGAGAAGCAGGGAGTACAATTTCACTTTTTCATCCATGTGAGGTACAATGAGTCTACATTATTTACAACTAAGATACCAGCTCTGATGGTAAGAATTGTTGTTCATTCATGCATGATTGGTTAATCCGTGACCGTGTCTGCATGACTGGTTTGGATGGTTTCAATTATTGAGAAGAAAGGACATAAAGCTATGACCTGTCATTCACATGTGTTTGTTGGATAGTGAGGGTGTCATACATATAAATTGCACATCTTCGTTTTGCATGTTCATTCCTCTTCTCTCTATAGTGTTTCCCTTGCTAGTAATTTTTCATTTTCAAAGCATGAATTTCTATTCTCCCCACCATAATCCTTTTGAATATGCTATCTTTAGTGAAGATTCTGGAACCACATCTTCTCCTTCATCTTCTTCAGCTGATGAGGAGATGGTAATTGATTTTGAGCCAGCTACTTGTCCACATTTTATTAATGCTTCTGCTGAAAACTTTTATCATGGCGTTACTAATAGATCAGTTAGGATTGAGCGACCATTTCAGGAGCCTTCTAGGAGATTCGAGGATGTGATCATCAGACAGTCGTGGTCTCATTTTGCTAGAGCCTCAATTGCGGTGAATATGGACATAGTTAGGGAATTTTATGCTAATTCCCGAGCTAATGGTGTTCATTCAGTGTTCGTGAGAGGAAAGTATTTGAGGGTCACCCGCAATAGTATTAATAGGCTTTATCTTCTTGATGACTTTTCTCGTAACACATATTGTAGGTTGTTGAGAGCTGAGAACACCGATCATTTGTTGGCTTCAGTAACATTACCTGGTGCTATATGGGTGAGGAATGATCGACAAGAGGCTTTATATATGCCCACTAGTGAACTCACAGCCGAGGCCAAAATATGGTTAATGTTTATCAATTCCAGGATTCTTCCTACTAACTGTACCACTATAGCATCTAGGGAACGACTTCTGTTGATTTATGCTATTTTACATGATTTCTCTATTGATGTTGGGGAGTTGATCTTAGAGTTTATCAGGCGGGCACAAAGAAGTGAGTTTGCACCGATGTATTTTCCAGCTCTGATAACAGCCATGGCTAGTAGCAAGGGAATTGATATCACTTCAGATGCTAATCCTCAAAATCCTGAAGGACTTCTGGGACCTCCTCAATGGCCTGTGTTACAAGAGGAAGAAAGACTTGCCCGACTTTCTCGTGGTTTGTAAAACAGTGGATGGCCAGGTTTCTTTGTTCTTGATTGTTCTTGTTTTATCACGGGGACCGTGTCTTAGTCAAGTGTGGGGGGAGGCTTCGCCATGTATCTAGATTATGGTTGTGGGATGAACATGTATGGTTACCTTGATTATATGTTAAGGGGATTGTTTGCCATAATGGAGTTGAGTATAGTATTATAGTGTAGTATTTTGTTATTATGTTGGTGTAAATATTTTGGTGTGATTGTTACAATTTTTGATTCATGGTTTTCGATTTCAACTTCACACACTTGCATTGATGATAAGGATATCTGCAATTCTGAATATATCTGATCATGAATGTAATTTTCTGATTAGCTGGTAAGTCGTGAATAAGGAATTGACATGAAGGAACAAAGAAAGCTGATATTTTGTTGGACATTTCTATGTGTTGCAGGATAAGTTCACATGCAAATATAGAAGTCGTTTGTTTTGTTTTGATGTTCATGTGTTTGAGAACATTGTTTAGGAGTGAATGGCTGAATTTTAATAGAATAAGTAGAGCTTTGTGGTTGTTGCTTTGAATGATGTGAATGCTTTAATCTAGTCTTGTATTCATGATGTGCAAGGTGAGTTGACCGAATTGGGTGTATGCAATAATGTTGATGTTGTAGTCTTGTGAGGAGTGAATGCATAAGAATTGGTAAAGGCTGAAGAAGTCACATGTTTGAGTAAGAGAAGGGTCCCACCTTTGAGTGACTAGAGTGTTTGATAGTGTTTGGTGGAAGCATTTACTTTCTTTTGGTTTACCGATTTCATGCACTTGATGTTTATAAATGCATGAGAACATGGCTGGTACTTCATTTCAAACCACCACAAGTGAGATATACAAAATTCGGTACTAGTAAGAGCATAGTGTGGACATAGCATTTCACAACTCCAATTTCTTCTTCAAGACTACATTCTGTGCTCTCCATAAAGGTATGTTCACTCTTATTAAAGCTTTGTGATTTGTGCTTAAGTTGTAGTATGAAAATTGTTTAAGGTGGTGAATGTATAGAGCATGGAAATGCGATTTTGTTGCCTTGATATTGGAATGCTGAATAAGCAAGTTAAGGTGTTGATTAGTTAGCGAACAAATGCATGTTAAGTGTGAGTGAGTGATTCAACATTGTGATTTTCAATTTTTCTAGCTTTGACATGTTTCTGTTTTTCAAGCATAACTTGAGTTAGGAATAATGAAATGAGGAGATTCCAATTGCATCCTTTAGCTAACATGATGGTCTTCAAAGTTTACGTTGTACATTTTTGCTAATTGTGGCTGGAACTGAGACAAACAAATCTTTGAATATGAAGTACATGTGAAATCAGGAATGTGAGATTTTGAATCTGCCAGGTTTGCCAAGTCTCGGTATTTTGGGTATAACTTGCAAATGGAATGTTCAAATATGTTGATTCCAATGGTGAAATTTAGCCAAGAGGAAGGGCTACATTTCTTATGTTGGGCATTTTTGATAATTCTGCCTGGAGCGTGATCTAATTTTGAGGACAATGTGTGCTTACATTATGAATTATAATCTGAGAAAATGCTGAATCTGAACATTTTTGGGACTGTCGGTATTTTAGCCATAACTAGGTCATTTTGACTTCAAATGGGATGATTCTTGTCCTCAAATTTCGATTAAAGAGTGCACTACAACTTTGATGTTTTATGTTTGAACTAATTCTGCTTGCTTCCGAGATGATTTTTACAATCTAATAATGCTGGTTTTCAATTTTTTAGAATGTGTTTATATAAGAAAATGCAAGTGTTTAGCAATGTTCTTAATGTAATTGTTTTGCTTTGAGTATAATGTTACAAGCCGAACTTTTCTTAACAGAAATGGCACCAAAGAAAGATTCAACTTCAAGAAAAGCCACAACTTCAAAGAAGGGAAAAGGAAAAGCTCAAGCATTCGATGAAACTGATTTTGACCCAGAGTATTTTCCGGATGATATGCAAATGTTTGAGGAACCTCCGCAATATGCGATGCCAGCTCCGACACCTAAGAAACGGAAAGGAGTCCCTGAGGTTGCACTGTTCGTTGATGAGGATGCCATGAGACGTTGGGAACAAGGGTTCAATATGAAATATATACACATTGAACGCGGGTTCAGTGTGGAGAAAGGGCCATTTAAGAAGTTGATTAAATTTTACAAATTTCATTAGAAGCTTACGGTTGCCCCTGAGTTTTGCAATGTGAGCATTGCACGGGAATACTACGCAAATGCAGGGTTTCCGAGGGATGGAGCTGTCTATGTGAGAGGCATTTGGGTTCAAATCACGAGCGAGACTATCAATGCACATTTGGGCACACCTGATTATCCTGAGGATCCAATCAAATTTCCAACCAATGAGGCATTGGATGAAGCTTTGCTAAAAGAGTTGGCACATCCTGGGGCAGTTTGGGAGCTTAATTCAAAGGGTGAGCATAAACATATTCGGAATGAATACATGAAGAGTGACGTGAAAATATGGTTGTTATTTGTGTTGTCTCGCCTCATGCCAAGTTCACAAAGAACCGAGGTGATTCGAAACCAGTAGTTCTTAATTTCTGCAATTCGAAGGAAGCGCAAGATCGACGTGAGACAAATCATCCTTGCGAGCATCAAAGATGGAACTGCCCAGAACAGTAAAGCACTGTATTTTCTTTTACTAATTCAGGAGCTTTGTGTGGCACAAGGTGTGGATGATCAGCTTGGTGCTTGGGAGAGGATGCATTCTCCCATTCCTGAACAACTCTACTTAAAATACTTGGCACAGGACAAGGAATTGGAGCAAGCGAGGATTTCAAGTGCAAAGGCATCTCGGGTGGAGAGTGAAAATCCAACTTATGTTACAGATCAAGGGCAGCAATCTTTTGATTTTGCATCTCTTCAAGGAGTAATTCAAGGTTTCCAGCTCTCAGTTGAAAATCGGTTTTCAAGCATAGAGGATAGGATGGATCGGTTGCAGGATGGTGTGAGAAACATAGATGAAAGGATGGAACGTATGCATGAAGGTTTTGACAATATGCAACAGGAGTGGACATCACAAGCGGAACACATGGAGCATAGATTTGATGATTTATCCACGGTGGCTCAGCAGCAATTTGAAGTGTTATATCATAGGCAAGTGTGCATGCAGCGAGAGCTCGATAGGTGTAACAAGATGACGGTTTATTATCATTCAGATTCAGGACCCTCTAAGCCAACTCCAACTTCGGCACAGTTAGCAGGGTACCGAATCCCAAATCTGTAATGTGATATGGTTAGTGGTTTCGTGCACGAGCTTCCACCTGGAGTGACAGCAAGCCCTTCTTTGCATCCGTTACCCACATTTGGTCGAATACCTCCTATGCCTCATACTCCTACATTTATACCAAATCCAGAGATTGCACCCGCTGCAAGGTTTCCATTGATAGCATCAAGCCAACCTCTTCAAGGACCTGTGCATGGCCCTTTTCATTATGTGCCACAGTCAATTGGTGTTCCATCATTTTCTACGGCCTCTTTGGATGAACAATCTCTTTCCACAGCAGTTGCGTTTGGATCTCCGTCTTTCTCAGCTCCATCATCGTCCTCTCAGGGAGTCCTTCCTCACTCTTAGCTTATCACATTGAGGACAATGTTTAATTTAAGTGTGGGGGAGGGGGTGGAATTTTGTGTGATGTGTGGTGTGGTTGCCATGTTGTCTGATACTTTGTGGGTTGATTGTGTTGATTGAAATTTTTTTGATTGAAATTTTTTTTTATGCATGCGGGTGCTTTATATTGTGAAAAGGGGGATTTGAAGTTGGGAAGGATTTTGAAGATTTCTGGACTTTCATGTTGATTGGGATATGCTGAGTTGAAGATTATGTGAAGTTTCTTGAAGTGAAGAATTTTGTGAAGTTGAAGAATGGAATTGTTCTACTTTGATGAATCTTGTGAAGTGGTGCCTTGCTAAAATTTGAAGTGCCTCTTTGAAGATTGTTGCTATGATGATTTGCTAATGCCATGGAGAAGGAAACGTTAAGAGCTTAGTGTGAAGTTTTTTTTTCTTATCGTATTGTTGAGTGAGTTGAAGACAGTATGTAGTTTGCTACTTGTAACGGTTTTAATGTATTATGTCTCTCGGGTTTGGTTGTGTGCAACATTTTGAATCTATGAAATTAAAGTGTGTAGTGTTGTGTGCAAGGGTTTGAATTATGATGTGAGTTGGTGAGAAGAAAACGATTTGGTAATGTTTTGAATCTATAGTCTTGATAAGAGGAAGAAGAATACAAAAAGAGAGTGAATAAGAAAGATCAAATTGAGAAAATGAGTTATCACCCTGTATGTGAAATTTTGTTCTTAGTTCACTTTGGCTTATTCCAAGTTCATCACTATACTTGTTTTGAATCTTGCATATGAAAATTTTTGTTCTTGGTACCAAGTTTGAAGAAATTGGTATATTTTGTTGACTAAGGCCCGATGTTAAGGTAAGATAGATGTGCCATGCAAAACTCAATTGACATAGGAGGTAATGTGTATGAATTCGTTTCCGGTTGTTATGCATTTATCTGGTGTCTCCAGATTTCATGCATGGTTAGTCGATTTGGGATTCTTATGAACATGTGCTTGCACAAGAAATGATATGGGAGAAAAAGCCATATTGGCAAACTGGGCAGGAAAAAGCCATAAGAACCTGGCAATCAAATATGGAGAAAAAAGCCATAAAACCCAGGCATTATTTCAGTCATCAATATGTGCACCAATGTGCAGCACTAATGTGCAGAATAAGGGCAATGTCCCATAGAGTACCAATGTACGCATAGGTACCATTGATCTTGTGATTGCATGTTCATAAGAGTGGACAAATAGATTGGCATGTATTGAATGGTATGTGAGACCAGCTAGAGGGTGTATAACAAAGGAATAGATGAAGTGCACGTTCCTCAGCACACACTTGCACGCATGACATTTTGGTCTTTATTCATTGTGCCTTAGTTGATAATTTGTATTGAAATCTGAGAGTTAGGTACCATGAACCATCAAAGTGTTGTGTGTGTGTAAAAACGTTTTGATGAATTTGGATGTTGTCAGTGTGGATGATTGAACAAAGTGTTTGCATATGGGTGATGAAGAGGATCAAATTGTGTGTATCTTTGCTTGAGGGCAAGCAAGAGTTCAAGTGTGGGGGAATTTGATAAGTTGGTTTTATACCAACTTAAATGGCTTAAAATACTTGGCTTTTGACTTGTTTTTCATAAGTTAGTGCAATGATTTGTTTGTTGTGGTGCATTTATGTGGTTGGCAATTGGTTGTACTAAAATGGTTAAAAGAGACCAAAAAAGA
This sequence comes from Ophiorrhiza pumila, assembly GCA_016586305.1. Taxonomy (NCBI): domain Eukaryota; kingdom Viridiplantae; phylum Streptophyta; class Magnoliopsida; order Gentianales; family Rubiaceae; genus Ophiorrhiza; species Ophiorrhiza pumila. The sequence continues at coordinate 11,161,713 of BLIW01000008.1, read as the reverse complement.
TGATGAACTTAGGCAATTATGTGCTTGATGTTAATTGGTAAGGTTGAGAGGTCAAAACAATTAGGAAATGGATGAAACCGAAATTGGTAAGCTAAATTTAGGGTTTTGGCAGATTTGGTTGGTGAAATTCATCTGGGCATAACTCTCTTAATATTAATCCAATTGGTGAGTTCTTTGGTGTTCTGAAAAGCTCTTTGAATGCACAACATTTCCTATGTTTTAACTATTTTCTAATTGTGTGTGCAAGACTGTGAAATATGAGTTTCTTTTCGAAATACCATTCATTAGGGTTTTAGGGTTTTTTAGGGTTTTATTTGCCTGCCACAGTTTGGTGTTTTGATGATAACTTGAGCTTTAGGTATCCAATGGTGTTGTTTCTTGCACCATTGGAAAGCTAAGAGGAAGATCTAGAACTTTTAAGTTCACTATCAAGTCAGAATCAGAAGCTAAGAAACACTTATTTGGCATGAAAGTAGGGTATTGTGTTGAATGGATACTTTGCCAACATTTTGTGCCAATTCGGCCAACCATCTTGCCAAGACCTTGCCAAGACCCTGCCGAGCGTGCCAAACCAATGTGCCAAAACCATTGTGTCATGGCCTTGCCAAGAACTTGCCAAGCCTTGCCAACCAAACTAGCCAAGCCTTGCCAACTTGACAACACTTATGCACAACACTTATGCATTAGTCTTGCCCTAACTTTGCCATGAAACTCATACCACACATTTGCACCTTGACACACCACTCATGTTGCACAATGAACTTCACAAACCAAGGCACACAACTTGGTATAGGAAAAGCTAGGATGCCGAGGACAAGTAGAGAAATGGCCGACGACATGTCGTAGGCCATACTCAAGAAGACAAAAAATGGCCTACGACATGTCGTAGGCCATTCTTGAAGAGTTGATTTTTTGCCCACGACAAATGAGGAGATGAAAATTTGGCCTACGACATGTCGTAGGCCAATTCTGGAACAACAATTTGTCGTAGGCTATTTGATAGGAAGGTTGTGGAAAAAAATGGCAAAGTGTTGAGAGTTGCTTCATAGGTTTTAAGCTTTGCCACACTTTAGTAGTTTGGTCATAACTTTCTCGTTTTAGCTCCCAATTGGGTAATTTTGATGGCTGTGGATAGCTAAGACAAAGCGTTACAACTGTCATGTTTTAAGTTTTCCTTAATTCACAGTGCATCATGATCAAATCTTGGTGGGAAGTGACTGCCATGAAATACTTTGTGTTAAGTTTCTAGAAAAAATGGCTAAGTGTTTAACTTTTGAAGTTCTGAAATTTCAGGCAGCTGAAGACGTGGTTCGATTTGGCACGAAGGCGTGAATTCCTGAAGGCTGTTCTGCTTGGAAGCTGCGGAGGAGCTGAAGCCGTGGACTGTCCAGGCTCAAAGGCTTGAGTTGGGTCTGAATTCTTCACTTAAGTTCTGAGAAGTGAAGGCGTGAAGCGGACAAGACCAAAGGCGCTGGTGGTGAACTGAAGGCGCGCGACTGTTGGCTTGAAGGCGCTGGAATGTTGAATTTTTCTTAAAACTTCAAATTTTCACAACTTAGGCTAATTTTTGGTCTTTCTATTCAAGGACACTTTTGTAATATTTGATACATTTTACGTTGCGTATTAGTTACGTTTTCCCAACTCTATATATAGGGAAGGTAGGTAACATGTAAGAAAATTATTCACTAGTCACATTTTCCATATTGTAACCGACTTTTGACTTCGAAGAGCAAGAAGTGTTCTTGAGATCCATTTTCTCTCTCTACTTTCTCTCACTAAGATTGTTGCTCATTTTTGTTTCCGATCAAAGATTTACTTCCATCAATATACATCTCCTTGAAATTGAGAAGAAAAGCTACATTACTCTCGGCATTTGGAAGCTATTAAGACTCTTAATTGGTAAACTCTTCCAATTAATGATTATTAACTGTTTAATCTTCCAATTTGTTGATTGTGAAGCTGAAATGGAGATTCGTGGCTAATTGTATGATAATCTAGGATACTGAGGGTGAATGCTAGGGTGAAATTGTAAGTGTGCAGTAAAACTAACAATCTGTTATAAGAAATGGAAATTCTCAACTACGAATTGGAAAAACTTGTTGATTACATGCTTTTGATCTGAATTTTGATAAAATGAGATTCGATTGCGGTCGTCATGCTGAATTGAGTCTTCTTTTGTAAGATTTGGATGAAAATCATGAATAAGAACCTGAGAATGCTTGAGTTCTTAAACCTGTTCGAATTTGCACAGATCTTATGGCTAGACCTCGTCATAGGAAGCTTTGAGTCTGTATCATCCTAAGAACAAGGTGATAAGAGATTTTCATACTCAAATGATGAACTTACATGCTAGGATCGGGCCTCACCATGGGAGATTCTAGGTGTTCATGCCTGAGTAATTTGAGTGAGGAATTGAGACAATTTGTTCACACTTCACCATACTTAGGCCCGATCATAGGATAGGATGGTGTTGGGAGACTAAAATAGTAGTGTAGTGACCATGCTAGCTATTATTTCTGTTTCCAATTGTGATTCTCCTCATCTGCTTTGCTTGTATGCTAGTAATACTGCGTATATGAGAATTTGCATTCACCCGGAGGTAGCCTAGATTATCAGCTTTATTTCCTTGAGAACTTTGTTTTTAATTTTCTTAGTCTTACTTGTGCGTTCATTTAAATTCGTAATTGTGCGGAGTCAAACCAGCTTACTTCTTGTTAATTTTTGTAATCAGTGTTCTTTTACTTCTTGTTATATTTTGGTGACATAATTGAGCATATCAAACTTCTTGAATCGACTATTTCCCTAAGGAACGAAACCTAGCTCACTGCTACTATATTCAGTGAAATTAGGATAAATTGACGAGCTACGACACTCGCACATCAGCCTCTCCCCGGCAACGGCGCCAAAAAATTGGCCAGGGTTGTCGCTACCCAGCAATTTTACCCAAACTCAACAATAAATACAGCAGTGATGAGTGAGATCGTCTCCACAGGGAGAGGGTTGTAATCAAGTATTGAATAATGATAGCAAGTATGAACAATTAAAAAGACACGAAATAATATGTAAATAGATGGAAATGCAGGAATGTTGCAACGGGAGATAACTCAGTAAAACGGGATGTGTTGCCTTGAGGGTGGAACAACTAGTATGGATTTTTCTCTTGCTCTCCCTGACTTGTGTAAACAAGTGTGAGGGGACTTCTCTGCTAGTGAGCCGGGATTCGATCAACTTGTCAGTTCTCTCAAACCCATTTCACAATACTCCTCTAACTTCCCTTGTCGGGGCAAGTTCCAGGTACGAGTGAGACTCTACCAGATCCCGATTCTCCTACTGTGAACCTCGATTAGCCCGGATATCACCCTTGTCAGGGCAGTCATCCCATATGTAATCTCAATCCACAATGCGAGAATACTCTTAATCCTTTCCTATATTGGCAGTAGTGAGCCTCGATTACTTGGATATACTCCTTCTCAGGGCAGTCATCCCTGATGTAATCTGAACTCACCATACAAAGACGCTCCTTGCCCTTTTCTAAATCATGAAATGTGCAGGACTAAGACTCACACAAGCATGTTCATAATCAATACAAGTTGGGATTGATTTCCTTAGGCAAGTTCACAACAATCTCAGTGGTCACCGCAGATTTAATATGAAGTTAATTGATAAGTTGGTTTTATACCAACTTAAATGTATTATTTCACTTGGCTTTTGCCTTGATTTTCATGCAAATGTGTGGTGCAATGTGCTATATTGTGTGTTTATGTGGTTTGCTACTCATAGTGTTTAAATGGTGAAAAAAGACCAAAAATGTTGTTAAAATGAGGAAAATATATGCTTGGTGTCAAATGACAAGGTTTAGAGTTTGAAACAATGAGAATGGTGAGTGGGAATTTAAGAAAAACCGAAATGAGCTTAATTGGCCAAATTAGGGTTTGGGCAGAATGTTGGTGCAACTTGTTTTGGGTATAACTCTTTCAATTCTTGTCCGAATGATAAGATCTTGCATGTTCTGGAAACCCCTCTGGGTGCACTACATTTCTTGTGTTTTAACTATTTTCTAATTCTGTGTGTAAGCATGAGAAACGGGGGCTTCTTTAAGATTGCTACGTTCAGGATTTCTGTGTTAAAGTTCATTGCCACAGTTTGACAAAATGTGTATATCTTGTGTTACAGGTACCCAATGATGCTGATTCTTGACCTGGTGGAAAGCTAAGAGGATTAGTTAGAACGTTTATGTGTACCACTGGGTCTAATTCAGAGGCTAAAACACATGAATCCGGCATGGAAGTGGAGCTTGGTGCTGGAATGAGCACTAAGTCACACATGGTCTTGCATTTTACCGTTTGGCATGCCATCCTTGCACGAGCTCGTCCCGCACAACAACTTTGCCAAGCCTTGCCAACATAACCTTGCCAACACCTTGCCAAGCTTTGCCAAACCTATGTGCCAAGACCTTGCCAACCTTGCCGACCTTGCCAACCTTGCCAACCTTGCCAACTTGCCAACCTTGCCAACACTTTGCCAACCTTGCCAACCTTAACACACTTTGCCAAGCTTTGCCAAACCAACATGCCAAGACTTGCCAAGTCAACGTTGCCAAGACCTTGCCAAGCATTGCTAACATACTTTGCCAAGTCTTGCCAACGAACTTTAACACAACCATGCCAAGCATTTGCTACACTTTGCCACACTCATGCACATTTTTGGCACGCCATTCATACACCTTGGCACACCATCACAATACACATTCTGGGCACTACCATCACTTCACAACTTAACACACTAGCATACGCTCATGGGCACCTCACTTGGCATGAAACTTGAACATGAGTTCACCAAGAACATCACTCTCGGCACATCATTTGTTCATGGCACAACATTTGCACAATCTTGCCACTCAAATCAATTCATTTTAACTTACATCACATACACACTTTGCTGCATTACAAACTTCACCAAACACACATTGGCATCGAAAACAAACGGGTAAACTCACACATTTTCTCCACGAGATCTCGTGGAGAAAGAAAATGTGCTGAAAATTACTCCACGAAGTCTCATGGAGAAAACTGAAGCACCAACATTTTCTCCACGAGATCTCGTGGAGAAAATGAAAAGTACAAGAATTACTCCACGAAGTCTAGTGAAGTAAAAAAATAAAGGAAAAATTTGCCCACGAGATGTTGTGGGAAAATTCTAGTGTTTTTGAGTAAGCTGAAAAAATGGCTAAGTGTTGGAAGGTTTGTTTCATGAAGTTTTTCAGTTTTGTTGCACTGCCTTGATTTGGTCGTAACTCTTTCGTCTTAGCTCTGAAATGAGTGATTCAAACGGCTATGTAAAGCTAAGACATAGGGTTACAACATTCATGTTTTAAGTTTTCCCTAATTCACAGTGCATCATGATCAAATCTTGGTGGGAAGTTGCTGCCATGAAATGTTTTATGTTTGAGTTTCCAGAAAAATGGCTAAGTGTTTAACTCCTGAATTTCTGAAATTTCAGGCAGCTGAAGGCATGGTTTGATTTGGCAAGAAGGTGTGATTTCCTGAAGGCTGTTCTGCTTGGAAGCTCGCGAAGATGCTGAAGGCGTGATTGGTTGCGGCTTGAAGGCGTGGTTCGATTCTGATTTCCTCACTTGGAGCTCTGAGCAGTGAAAGCGTGAAAACCAGAGGCCTGAAGGCGCGACGAGGTTGACGAAGGCGTGAAGAGCAGAAGCCCAAAGGCGCTGTATCTGACCTGAAGGCGCGGAACTGCAAGCCTGAAGGTGCGGAATTTCTGGAAAAATGTTTTCAACTTCGAATCTTCATTTCTTGGACTGATTTTTGGTCATTTCTTTGGAGGACACTTTTGTAACACTTTAGACATTTTATGTTGCGTATTAGTTACATTTCCTTAGCTCTATATATATGAGATGTAGCTAGCATGTAAAGAGATATATTTTTTAGAGAGAAGAGAGGATCCTAGATTTTAGAATTATCATTTTTGAATTTTAGCGGGAGCTTTTCTACCTCTTATTTTTCTCTCTCTAGATCTACTTTCTCTCACTAAACATTTCTTCTCGGATCTCAACTTCGATTGTGAATTTGGACTGGATTTGTCTTTCTTATTCTCAGTTGACAAAGGATTCTACAATTCTCTCTACTTAAGTGGTAAATTCTTCCAATTAAATGAGAATGAGCTTATCAATGTTGGAATTTGTTGATTTTGAAATGAGAAAGATGTTTTCTGGCTAAATCTATGATATCTTAGGATTCTTAATGGATGAATACGTGTTTTAGTAAATTGAATGCTATGCAATTTGATTTAATTGTTGAGTATTGAAATCACATTTGAACTGAGCATAAACATATGTTGAATTTCATAATTCTTAGCAATTTTTTAATGGATCAAGCTTAAATTGTGGTCGACATGCTAAATTGAGGAGTGATTCATCAAGGTTAGCGAAGATGCATGAATTGAGAACTAAATTGTGATTGTATAAGCCTTTGTACTTGTTTTCTGTAATTGAATCAATTCTGAAACTCAGGCCTCGCCATAGGAAGTGTTAATGAATTGAATCCTTAGGAAAAGTGTCAAAGGAGCTTTCTGTGTTAACAACAATGATATGTGAACCTTAGGATGGGCCTCGCCATTGGAGTTCTTAGGACTTTGCATGTTAGAGTAGTTAACTGGGAGAGTTGAGACTTTGCGGAGCTTCTTCCACCATTCTCGGGCCTCGCCATGGGAGAGGATAGTGATTTGGAGGTACAAGCAGTGGTGTGGTCGCCATGCTGACCACAGCTTGGACTTCTAGGCAATTTAGGTCTCCATTGCATTTAATTGTTAACTGATTGCATAGCATAGATTTACTAAGCCTGTGTTCATCCAATTTAAGAATCCTGAGATATCTATTTCATCCTTGCTTGTTGCTATATTTTGCATCCTTGTTGTCGTTCTTTTGTGTTGTATTTTCCTCTTTCCAATACTTAGATTCTGTGACAAGACTTTTAGAACAATTTGCTCACTATTCTTGATCTACGCCTTCCCTGTGGATTACGATCCCTACTTACGCTACTACATTAGTGTTAGGGTAAAATTGAGGGTACGCGATAAGCCTGTTCAATTTTTGGCGCCGTTGCCGGGGAAGGCAATCGGTTCTGGAATTTGTTGGATTCTTCTTGATTTTTACTTGTTCTACTCTGTGTTTTTGTGTGTGACATTTACTTTAGCTTTCATTTTGGTGTATGTTTTGTTCTGTGCATTGTTTTGAGTACATGTTGAGATTTGTGGTCTATTTCTTTGTTGCATATTTGAAGTTCTTGTTTCTTTGTTATTATACTCCACAACTGTGTGTTGTGTATGCCAAGGTCTAGCAGGTTTGCAGTAGAACCACAATTCCTATTGGGTCTTTAGTTGGAGAAAACTTTGAGAGCACAGCTAAGGCAACAGAGAGAAATGGCAGCTCAAGGAGCACAAGCACCTAGGTTTGGGGATCATTACGCAGTCAATTTCGACAACAGATTTGGGCAGCAGGACATAGACGTAGAAAGTTACCATATACCTCCCCAGATAGTCTCCATGATCACTCAGGGACAGTTCTTCCAAGGGCTTGACAATGAGGACCCTAATGACCACCTTGATTGGTTCCTTGGATTATGTAGCACTTTCAAGCTGCCGAGAATTGATAGGGGTGAGGTTCACAGAATTTTGTTTCCTTTATCTCTGCGTGGAAAGGCTAAACACTGGTTTAAGAGCATTGGAGGAGCCAATGCAGATATGTCATTTGATGATCTATAGAAGAGGTTCTTGTCCAAATACTTCCATCCAGCTAAGCTTGAAAAGAGAAGGTTAGAAATTATGAACTTTCAGCAACAAGAAGGTGAGACATTTAGGGAAGCTTGGGAGAGATTCAATGACTTGATCAGACAATGTCCTAACCATGACTTGGGAGAGATCAGGGAACTAAACACCTTCTTCAAAGGCCTAACTCCTGAATCCTCTTTGATGGTTAAGGCATGTGCTAATGGGGCACTCAAAGACAAGTCTGTGCCTGAAGTACGGGAGCTATTTAATCAAATTGTTAAGGATGAGTATATCTTCCCAGAGACCCGAAAGCCACATAGCAGAAAGCAAAGAGGAGTCCTGGAGTTAGATGAGGAAACCTCACTCAATGCAAAGGTTGAAGCCTTGGTCAATTGAGAATAAGAAAGACAAATCCAGTCCAAATTCACAATCGGAGTTGAGATCCGAGAAGAAATGTTTAGTGAGAGAAAGTAGATCTAGAGAGAGAAAATTGAGAGGGAGAAAAACTCCCGCTAAAATTAAAATATGATAAGTCTAAAATCTAGAATCCTCTCTTCTCTCTAAAAAATATATCTCTTTACATGCTAGCTACATCTCATATATATAGAGCTAAGGAAATGTAACTAATACGCAACATAAAATGTCTAAAGTGTTACAAAAGTGTCCTCCAAAGAAATGACCAAAAATCAGTCCAAGAAATGAAGATTCGAAGTTGAAAACATTTTTACAGAAATTCCGCGCCTTCAGGCTTGCAGTTCCGCGCCTTCAGGTCAGATACAGCGCCTTTGGGCTACTGCTCTTCACGCCTTCGTCAACCTCGTCGCGCCTTCAGGCCTCTGGTCTTCACGCCTTCACTGCTCAGAGCTCCAGGTGAGGAAATCAGAATCGAACCACGCCTTCAAGCTGCAACCAATCACGCCTTCAGCATCTTCGCGAGCTTCCAAGCAAAACAGCCTTCAGGAAATCACGCCTTCTTGCCAAATTAAACCACGCATTCAGCTGCCTAAAATTTCAGAAATTCAGGAGTTAAACACTTAGCCATTTTTCTGGAAACTCAAACATAAAACATTTCATGGCAGCAACTTCCCGCCAAGATTTGATCATGATGCACTATGAATTAGGGAAAACTTAAAACATGAATGTTGTAACCCTATGTCTTAGCTTTACATAGCCGTTTGAATAACTCATTTCAGAGCTAAGACGAAAGAGTTACGACCAAATCAATGCAGTGCAACAAAATTGAAAAACTTCATGAAACAAACATTCCAACACTTAGCAATTTTTTCAGCTTACTCAAAAACACTAGAATTTACCCACGACATCTCGTGGGAAAATTTTTCTTCTGTTTTTTTACTTCACGAGACTTCGTGGAGTAATTCTTGTACTTTTCATTTTCTCCACGAGATCTCGTGGAGAAAATGTTGGTGCTTCAGTTTTCTCCACGAGACATCGTGGAGTAATTTTCAGCACATTTTCTTTCTCCACGAGATCTCGTGGAGAAAATGTGTGAGATTACCCGTTTGTTTTCGATGCCAATGTGTGTTTGGTGAAGTTTGTAATGCAGAAAAGTGTGTATGTGATGTAAGTTAAAATGAATTCATTTGAGTGGCAAGATTGTGCAAATGTTGTGCCATGAACAAATGATGTGCCGAGAGTGATGTTCTTGGTGAACTCGTGTTCAAGTTTCATGCCAAGTGAGGTGCCCATGAGCGTATGCTAGTGTGTTAAGTTGTGAAGTGATGGTAGTGCCCAGAATGTTTATTGTGATGGTGTGCCAAGGTGTATGAATGGCGTGCCAAAAATGTGCATGAGTGTGGCAAAGTGTAGCAAATGCTTGGCATGGTTGTGTTAAAGTTCGTTGGCAAGACTTGGCAAAGTATGTTAGCAATGCTTGGCAAGGTCTTGGCAACGTTGACTTGGCAAGTCTTGGCATGTTGGTTTGGCAAAGCTTGGCAAGATGTTGGCAAGGTTATGTTGGCAAGGCTTGGCAAAGTTGTTGTGCCCGACGAGCTCGTGCAAGGATGGCATGCCAAACGGTACAATGCAAGACCATGTGTGACTTAGTGTTCATTCCAGCACCAAGCTCCACTTCCATGCCAGATTCATGTGTCTTAGCCTCTGAATTAGACCCAGTGGTACACATAAAAGTTCTAGCGAATCCTCTTAGCTTTCCCCCAGTTCAAGAATCAGCATCATTGGGTACCTGTAACTCAAGATATACACATGTTGTCAAACTGTGGCAATGAACTTTAACACATAAATCCTGAACGTAGCAATCTTAATGAAGCCCCCGTTTCTCATGCTTACACACAGAATTAGAAAATAGTTAAAACACAAGAAATGTAGTGCACCCAGAGGGCTTTCCAGAACATGCAAGATCTCATCATTCGGACAAGAATTGAAAGCGTTATACCCAAAACAAGTTGCACCAACATTCTGCCCAAACCCTAATTTGGCCAAATAAGCTCATTTCGGTTTTTGTTAAATTCCCACTCACCATTCTCATTGTTTCAAACTCTAAACCTTGTCATTTGATACCAAGCATATATTTTCCTCATTTTAACAACATTTTTTTGTCTTTTTTCACCATTTAAACACTATGAGTTGCAAACCACATAAACACACAATATAGCACATTGCGCCACACATTTGCATGAAAATCAAGGCAAAAGCCAAGTGAAATAATACATTTAAGTTGGTATAAAACCAACTTATCATGTTTTGGAGATGATGTACATGGATGCTATGTTGCTGATTCTTTTGTGCATGAATATGTGAACTTTGATGTTGATGATGATGACTTCTTTAGTGATCCTGATAGTGATGATTCTAGTGTTCTAAGTTGCCATGTTACTAAGTTGGAAAGTGTGTCTAAAGAGGAAACTTGCATTAATTTCATGGAATTCAATGAGTCATATGATGTTGATTGCCTTTTTTTAGTTGTTTCTCCTCTTGATAGTTTTGTGAATTGTACAGAGTCATTTCTTAAAGATCAATGTGATTTCATAAAGGAAGATAATATTGCATTTGTGAATGAGAGTGTTAACACATTGTTTGAAACTCTTGTTGAGGCACAAATTTTTGAAATGATCAATAAATCTAAGTGTCTAAATAGTGATTCACAAGAAGTGCAAAATGAGATACTCTTGTTAACTTATGATAAAGCTTCCTGTGTTGTTAACAAAGAAAGGACTCTAGAAATTCCTCATGTTAGTCTAGATGATGAAGATGTGAAAATTTTTGATGACATAGCTGACATTGTGGAGAATTGCTTTGTTGATAAAAACATTTTTGAAATTACTAATGGTTTTGTTGAGACCATGGATGTAGAACCTTTGGTTGATCCTTGCAGGATTGAAATGGTTAGTGTGGTGGAAGAGGTAGATGATGTGCTTCCAATGGTAGAAGAAGTAAAAGAGATACCTACAATGGGGGAGCCTCAGTGGTTCGAAGTTAAATTTGTAGAGATTGCTCCCATGTGCATGAGCTTAAGCACTTCATTGGACATATTCTTCAAGTGCCCTACAGGAGGAAAATGAGTTCTTATGAAATATAATTTTTCTGGTACAGAGAGGGTTATTCCGATTCTTAAAGAAGGAAGTTACATAAATAAAGTCTAGCTGGAGACTACAAAACCCAGAACTACTTCTTTCATTTTACCTTTACTTCAGTTTTTGGTTCAATTAATTGTTATGTTATTTTGCATTTCTGCTTATACTCACCAAGGCTACTCATGTTATAGAGGCATGAACATGAAGGAAGTTGCAAGGGAATTAAGCCATGCACATATGAGGCTAAGTGTGGGGGAGAGGAGTCATGAACCACTCCCGCAATGCACATAATCCTTTTGTCTTACTTTTCAAGCATGATTACACATGTGCCATTTAGTGTTCTTTGTTGTAAAATTTTACACCACCGTAGTTCTTAATCATGGTGCGATACTTTGCTTGCATGCTTCCATATCATGTCTACTTTGCCACCAACATGTAGTGTACTTGGGTGAGCAATTAGTAATAAGCTTTGTTTCACCATGTGCAGGGATTTTTCATGCAATAAAGAACTTCAAACAAGGACAATATACCACGCATGCATTGAATTTCATGACATATCAATACCAGGGGGTTCCTAAACCTATGTTTACTTTACATTGAGGACAATGTAAGTCTTAAGTATGGGGGAATTAGGGAATGTTTGCTATGATTTGTGTTTTTGGACCTGATATGCTCATATGCTTATTTTTGTTATGGAAATTTCTTTTGTGCTATGTGATGCAAAGTATGTTACTTTTAAGTTTTGCTGTGTTATTTTGAGTTTTTGCATATTATACTTGGTATATGTTGTGTTTTTCACTTTTTGTGCAAATTTTGTGCAAATTTTCATTTTGAATGTTTTTGGTTCAATTTTTGAACTTTTTGAATAAGTGATGGCTTGGTGAGCACGAGTTGTGTTGTGTGTCAATGGAATATGGTGTTAGTGTTGGTGTGTGCTGAGGAGGGTGACAAAAGTTTGAGTGTGTGGACTATAAAGTTAATATCACACATGTATTTGAAACATTGTTCCTAGTTCACTATGGCTTAATTCAAGTTCATCACTTAAATCTTTTTGATATTGCATGTGAAAATTTTTGTTTCCTGGTACTTAGTTTGAGGAAATTGGTACATTTTGCTGGCTAAAGCCCGATGTTAAGGTAATATAGATATGCCATGCAAAACTAAATGACACAGGAGGTATGTGTATGGAAGCTTACTCTTCTTGCTATGCATTTGTCTGGATGTTTCCATAATTCGTGCATGTTTAGTCAACTTGAAACTCTTATGAACATGTGCATGCATAAGAGAGGATATCGAAGAAAACGCCTTTGGCATCTGGGAAGGAAAAAGCCACAAGAACCTGGCAAATGATAAAAAGGGAAAAAATAGCCACAAAACCCAGGCAATGATACCAATGAGTATCACAAATGCACCAATGTGCTTAATAAGGGCAATGTCCCATAGAGCTGTGTGCGCATAGGTTACCATGGATCTTGTGACTGTATGTTCATGAGAGTGGCTAAGGAGATGGGCTTGTATTGAATGAGTTGAGACAACTAGATGGTGCATATCAAGGGAATAGATGAAGTGCATGTTCCTCAGCACACATTTGCACGCTTGGCATGTTGGTCTTTATTCATTGTGCCTTAGTTGGTAATGTGTACTGAAATCTGATAGCAAGGTAGCAGGAAGCATAACATAAGTTTATGTGTGAAAAAAATATTTTGATGAACTTGAAATAGGTTTTAGTGGATTGGGAGTGAGGATTCAATGCAATGTGATGAAAATGTGTTGAATGAGTTTAAATGATATTTTGTGTCTTTGCTTGAGGACAAGAAAAAGTTCAAGTGTGGGGGAATTTTATAAGTTGGTTTTATACCAACTTTAATGAATTAGTTCACTTAGCTTTTGACTTGAATTTTCATGCATTTATGTGGTGATTATGTGCCATTCCGTGCATTATGATGATATGCATCTTGATGTGCTTAAGTGGAGAAAAAAACCCAAAATGTTGATAAAATGAGGTAAATGTGTGTTTGGTGTCAATTGGCAAGAAGAGTTTAACAGACTTGAGTGATGTGTGGGATTTTGAGGGAAACCTTAGTATGCTTGAAATTGCCTAGCTAGGAGGTCGGACATATTTGGTTAGTGAATTTTATTTGAGCATAACTTTCTTAATTCTAGGCCAATTGGTGAGTTCCTTGATGTTTTGAAAAGCTCTTTGAATGCACTTTGATTCTTATGTTTTCACTGGTTGCTAATTCTGTGTGCAATGCTTGGAAATGTGGGCTTATTTGCAAAATGTGCAATCAGGGTTTCATAAGTCTATGATTGCCACAGTTTGGTTAATTGTTGATAACTTGAGTAGTTCTGGATTTAGATAGTCTCCAGCTAGACTTTATTCAACCAAGCATTATGTTTTGGTCATGAATGGGACTCGGTAAATCCATCTCTGCACCAAACAAAAGATGAAATCTCATAAGCACTTTTCTTCTTCTTAGAGGACACTTGATTGACATCATCCGAGAGATGTGTAAGCACATGAACATGAGAAGAACTTTCTCCAAATTTCACTTTCATTTGAAGCACATCATCGCCCTCTTCTACCACACTATTCATAGTGATCCTGCACGGCTCAACCAAGGAATGCACATCCTTGGTCTCAACAAACTCATCAGAAAGTTCAAAAGTAAATGTCTCAAACTCACAATTGTTAACCATGTTATCATTGTGATTCAGAGTGTTAACATCTTTATCATCAACACTAACATTATTGGCTTTCTCATTTAGCACTTGATGTGTGTTTCCAATGACATTCACAGTTTCAAGAATTGATTCTTCACAAAGATTCCCAGCAATTTCCACATTATCTTGATTCATGGTATCACAATGTTCTTCCAGATGTGACTGAATGCAATTAATCAAGACATCAAGAAAAGAACAGTCATCATCATCGTCAAGTAAAGCATGACCCTCACTATCACTTGAACAATTCTTAACACAAGCTTCCTGTGAGGTATGTTCTACCAAAGATTGACTTGGAACTATAAAGTTTGATACATCTATGAAACCACATTCTGCTATGTGTGCACTTTCTAATGAAATCACGCAATCTTCTACATCGAACTCATTACAACCAATTTCTTCATCATCAACAATTTTATCAACAGAAATGTAGTAATGCTTAACACAGTTACCAACTAAAATTGGGGAACATTCGACAACCTGAATGGAACAACAAGACTCTGTGTACATGGGTTGTTTCATGGCATAATCATATCAAAAACTACTTCCTCATTATTAACTCTAAATGTGACAGTTTTATTTCGAACTCCAATCAAAGCATCACCAGTAGCTAAAAATGGCCTGCCAAAAATTAAAGGTACCTCCGGGTCTTCATCCATATCAAGTATTATGAAATCAACAGGCAAAGTAAATTTATCAACTCTTACCAGAACATCTTCCACCAAACCTGTAGGAGTCACCAAGGACCTATCCACCAATTGGAGAGTTACTGCAACTGGACGAATCCGGCTTTCCAATCCAACATTGATAGCAATGGACAATGGCATTAAATTGATCCCAGCACCAAGATCACAGAGAGCCTTTGCAAAATGTCTTGAGCCTATCTTGCAAGGAATTGTACAGCTGCCCGAATCCTTGAGCCTTGGAGGCAAGTTGTGCACCATCCAAGCTTGGCTACATTCAGATAACATCATAGGAACTTCACACGTCAAAATTTGCTCCTTGTTTGAAATGAGGTCTTTGAGATACTTGGCATAGTTGGGCACTGCTGTCACTAAATCCATTAAATGGAGATTCACATTTACTTGCTTGAGCACATCTAGAAACTTATTGAACTGAGGACCTTTCTTTGGAGGTGGTTTCTTTCTCTCTGGAAAAGGAGGTTTAGGGGCATACTCAGGGTAGTTGTAAGGATTGGAGTTCTTGGTGATCTCATTCCCTACCCTAGGTGGTATTCCCTTCTTCACAGTTGTTGTATCTGTTAGCTCACCCTTCTTCTCAAATGCAAGAGCTTCCTGTTCACCAACCTTCTTTGGTGCCATGTCCTCCTTGACACTCTCGTTCTCAATTTGAACACTTTCCTCCTTAGTAACACATTCCTCATCCTGAGGCTTAGATGACTTCGGCACTTCCTTACCACTTCTCAACATAATGGCATTACACCCAACCTTGTTCTTGGGATTTGGCACCGTATCACTCGGAAGAGATCCACTAGGACTATGATGTATAGCATTAGCAAGTTGTCCCAATTGCATCTCAATGTTTTTGAGTGTGCCATCATGATGTCTCGCAGTTGTCTCCAAAGCAACAAATCTGTCCTTATTTTTATCTATCCTTTCCATAAGACTCTGGAGCATGTCTTCCACTGATGGTTTCCTTTGTTCTTGAGCACTTGGTTGTTGCTCAAAACTGGGTGGAGGATTGGAAGTTCTCCTTTGATCTTTCCCTTGAGCATATTGGCCTCCCTGACTTTGGTTTTGTTGTCCCCAAGTTCCTTGATTACCTCCATAGCCTCTATTGTTCCCTCCTGAGTAATTTCCAGAGTATTGTGGCCTGTTGCCATAATTATTCACGTATTGAATGGATTCAGTGGTGACAAAGCACTCATCTGTATAATGTTCACCCTTGCAAATTCCACAAGACAACAAAGGTACCTTGGCTTGAGTAGCCTTAAGGGATTGCATTTGCTTGGCTAAGGCTTCGACCTTTGCATTGAGTGAAGTTTTCTCATCTAACTCCAAGACTCCTCTTTGCCTTCTATGGTGAGGTTTACGAGCTTCAGGGAACAAATATTCATCCTCCGCAATCTGATTGAACAACTCTCGCACCTCAGGCACACTTTTATCTTTAAGTGCACCATTGGCACAAGCCTTGACCATCATAGATGCTTCAGGAGTAAGACTTTTGAAAAAAGTATTTAGTTCTCTGATCTCGCCCAAGTCATGATTGGGACATTGCCGAATCAAGTCATTAAAGCGCTCCCAAGCTTCCCTGAATGACTCACTATCTTGTTGTTGGAAATTCTTTATTTCCATTCTTCTCTTCTCAAGTTTAGCTGGTGGGAAGTATTTGGCCAAGAATTTCCACTGAAGTTCATCGAAAGAAACTGTTGCTTCCACTCCTCCAATGGTCTTAAACCAATGTTTAGCCTTTCCTCTCAGAGATAAAGGGAACAAAATCCTGTGAACCTCACCCCTATCAATTCTCGGCAGCTTGAAAGTACTACATAATCCTAGGAACCAATCGAGGTAGTCGTTAGGATCCTCATTGTCAAGCCCTTGGAAAAACTGGCCCTGAGTGATCATGGAGACTATCTGTGGAGGAATGTGGAAGCTTTCAACGTCGATGTCCTGTTGCCTAAATCTGTTGTCGAAGTTCACTGCATAATGGTCTCCAAACCTAGGTGCTTGTGCTCCTTGGGCAGCCATTTCCTTCTGCTGTTTTAACTTTGCTCTCAAAGTTTTTGCTAATTCAAGATCCAATTGAAATTGTGGTTCTCCTGCAGACCTGCTAGATCTTTGCATACACAACACACTTTTTTGGAGTATAATAGCAAAGAATCAAGCACTTCAAATGTGCAGCATAGAAATAGACCACAACTCTCAACACGTACCAGGAAATACAAAGAACAGGACTCAAAAGCAAAAAGTGAAAATTGAAATAAACGACACACACAGAACAACACAAACAAACAAGTATAATTCAAGAAACAATTCAACATTCAAACAAAACGAATCAGTGAAATTCAAGGAACACTTAATCAAATCCTAGAAATCGTGCCTTCCCCTGCAATGGCGCCAAAAATTGACAAGCGTGTCGCGTACTTGCAATTTTTACTCTAAACACTAATGTAGTAGTGGAAGTTAAGATCGTATCCACAGGGAAGGGAGTTGGTTCCGAGAATTCAAGAATTGTTCCAAGTATTGTCATAGTAGCTAGTCACAAAATAGAACGAAATGTCCGCACAGAAATGAACAAGAACAGAGGAATAAATGGAAAATCACTAACAAGTATAAACAGATATCCTAAGGTTCTTGTATCGGATGAACACAGACCTATCCAATTTCTGCTATGCAATCAATGAACAAGCAAATTTCAAGGAGACTTAAGTTGCCTAGAAGCTCAAGTTATGGTTAGCATGGCGACCACAACACTTTCTGTACTTCTTGACACCCTCCTCTCCCATGGCGAGGCCTGAGAATGGTGAAATTCACTCGGCAACGTCTCAACTCTCCAAGCTAACTACTCTAACATGCAAAACCTAGGAAATCTCATGGCGACGCCCGACCTAAGTTTCTTATGTCTTCGTTGTTAACACAGAGAGCTTCTTTCACACTTTTCCTAATGTTTCAATTCATCGAAGCTTCCCATGGCGAGGCCTGAATCTTATAAATGAAATATCATAGAAATTAAGTGTAAAGACTCAATTAATCACACTTTAGTTCTCATCTCATGCATCTTCACTAACGTTGGTGAATCAAACCTCAACTTGACATGGCGATCACAATCGAAGCGTGATCCAATCAAAATCAATGCAGAGAAATGAAATTTAACAAATTTCAAGTAATAAATTCAAGTGCGATTTCAATCTTTATCAATTAAGTCAATTACATAGCATGAAATCTTATAAAACATGTATTCATCCGTTTAGAACCCTAAGATATCGCACGATTAGCTAGAAAACTCCATATTCAACTCGTAAGCATTAAATTCCAACATTAGGCAATTGAATTCCATCAAATTGAGAAAAATTCACCGATTAAAAAGTAGAAGGAAGTCCAATGTTGCTTCGGTTGAGCTTAATATGAAATCTCTGGTTCACAATTGTGACCGGGAATGAAATCGGAGAAGAAATGTTTAGTGAGAGAAAATAGATCTAGAGTGAGAAAAAATGAGGGAAAGATGAGAGTTCCCACTAGAATTCAAAAGATGGTTCTCTAATCTCCAATCCCCCTAAAATGTTAACTAATCCCCTATATATAGAGGTTACAAGAATCGTAAACATTACGCAAATATAAAATGAGTAAGTATTTATAAAAAATGCCACTGCTATTGAAATGCTTAAAGTAGCGTAAATGAAAGAAAGTCTAAATTTCAAAACCCTTAGGCTGCAACCGCGCCTTTCAGCAACTGGTTCAACGCTTTTAGCTGCAGTCCAGTGCCTTCAAGCTATATGGAATCGCGCCTTCAGAATACACATAAACCTCTTCTAGTCCAGCCACCTTCACGCCTTCATAAGCTGAGCAGAACACGCCTTCATCTTTCAACTTCAGCTCCCCTTTATGAACTCAGCTTTTGTGCGCCTTCAAGCCCTCCACGATCACGCCTCCACTGCACCTGTACACAAATGGTAACAACCAACACTTAGCCATTTCTTTTCCTTCGTCAAGATCAGAACTCCAAGGCCCTTATGCTGGCGAGACCTCGTGGCGAGGTATCGCCGCTTTGTTCATGTGTGTGGCGAGACCTCGCCACGAGGTCTTGCCGGTGTGTCTTTGCCGGCGAGGTCTCGCGGCGAGACCTCGTCGTGCAATGTGTTGGTGGGCGAGACCTCGCGGCCAGGTCTCGTCACCATGTGCGAGTGTGTAAGTGTTTGAGTGAATAACAAATGTGAGATATAATGTTGTGTAGTGAAAATGAGTTGTGAGACTTGAGTGAAATTGGTGTTGTGAGTGTTTTGAAATGATAGTGAGCTTGAGTGTGTGAACAAAGTGAAGCTGTGAATACATGCGAACTGAGGGTGTGATGTGAGAGTGATATTGTGAATGTGAAGTGGAATTGGTGGTGTGAAGGAATTGAATATGAATGATGATCACGGTGTGCTGGAAATGAATTAAAACTTATAACACAAGAATGATGTTGCAAATGTGAGTGAAGTGTAGTGAGTGCAAGAGTGAAGTGTGATGAGTGCATAGTGCTTAGCCAGAAAATACATCCAACTTCCATGCAAGATTTGTATAGCCTAGACTCTGAACTGGACTTTTCAGCAAACATGAAAGTTGTAGAGCTTCCTCTTGGCTTCCTATAGGTTCAAGAATCAACATCATTGGATACCTATAGCTCAAGATATACCCAATTAACCAAACTGTGGCAAAAAGATAAAACTCTATCAAATCCTAATCCAAACACAACAAAGATGTCCTCGTTTCTCATGTTTGGACACATAATTTGGAGAACGTTAAAACATGGAAATTGAAGTACCAACAAAGAGATTTCCAAAACATCCAAGATCACACCATTTGGATTAGAAGTGAAAGAGTTATTCACACAACAAAATGCGCACGCAAAACTGCCAAAAACCCTAATTAAGCCGAATATGCACTTTTGGTTGCTTCATTTGTTTTTTTAGCATTTTTAACATCATTTACCATCATTTTTTCTCTTTTTGCACCATCTGATCATTTTCACATTGCAAACATACAACTGCGTAAAACATCTCAAAACATCACATATGTGCATGAAACACACAACAAAAGCCATGCATTTTAACACATATTAGTTGGTATAAAACAAACTTATCAACCCTCAAGAGTGTGTAGCCAAATGTCAACAATGTCAAACAACTGGGAATATCTCATGGTGACAAGAAATGCCTTTAAACAGTATTCTTGAAGTAGACATCTTTCATGTGTGGGAATCGATTTCATAGGAACCTTCCCACAATCTTATGGCAATAACTACATTTTGGTGGCAATGGACTACATTTCAAAATAGGTTAAGGCTGTGACGCTTCCAACCAATAACAACAAGAACGTAGAAGGGGAAGGATAAGAAGTCCAAGGGGCATATGAAGGTGAAGGGAAGAGGTCAGCATCGTTCTTGATGCGGATCGGCTCTTGGAACATAAAGGGTTCAACCTCCCCCCAAAGCAAGAAAATGTCACTACTATGCTAGGCAAGCAAAGCCTAGATGTGTTTGGGTTTATTGAGTGTAAGATGGATGAGAGCAAGGTAGACTCGTTGATGCGATTGAGGTTCCCTGGGTGGCGACAATGTAATAACTTTGGCCTCTATCAACCGGGCCAGATTATGGTATTGTGGAACCCCCTCAAGGTGGATATCTCTATGTTGGTAGTGCAACCTCAACTTATCCATTTGGCGGTCACATGCAAGGTAACACTATTAACCTTTCATGTATCATTTATATATGAATTTCATACCATTGTGACTAGAAGGATTCTGTGGAGTGCATTGGAGTCTTTGGCGCCGGTGGCTATTCCGTGGATGCTTCTTGGGGATTTCAATAGTGTATTGATTGACAATGAGAGGCTCAATGGTCCCCTATTAGACTGTATGAGATGCAGGATTTTCTGGAGTGCACAGTAACTCTAGGGCTCTTAAACGTCCTATTTATGGGGAGTTACCTCACTTGGTCCAATAGCACTGTGTGGTCCATGTTGGATAGGGTAATGGTTAATAATTAGTGGTATCGATTGGATATATATATATGTTCATGTTATTTTTGCCATCTTGACACATTTATCGGATCACTCGTCATGGGTTGTATCCGGAGGGGATCAGATGGATCGAGGCAAGGGCATGTTTCATTACTTTGACATGTGGGGAGGACATGACTCATTCCTTGGTGTAGTTTATTGAGTTTGGTCTCAACCGTAGTATGGTAGGGAGCAATACATGATATCTAGGAGATTCAAAGGCTTGAAAGAACCTCTTCGAGAGCTTAACCAACTCCACTTTCATCATATCTCCTCCAGGGTGATCAGGGCTATGGAAGAATTGGAGATTCACTTTTCAGCTCTCCATGACTTACCTACAAACGTGGATTTGCAAATGAAGGTCAAGGTCATGAAAAAGGAGGCCTGGTGACTGGGAGAGGCGGAGAGGAGCTATTTGGCCCAAAAAGCTAAATGTCGATACCTACTTAGTAGTGACCGAAACACTAGGCTATTCTACGATGTGGTGAAGACGAATGGTAGGAGGAATTTAATACCGACGGTAATCATAGGAGATGACACCTTTACCACTTCTAAGGGAGCCCTGGTTAGGGAGTTAATCACTTATTATCATGACCTATTGGGCTCCTCAAACACTATGCCAGCACTTGACTCCGAGGTTTACCAACAAGGTGCCCTAGTCTCTTGGGATGAAGCAGAATGACTCACGCTTCCAGTGGGGGACAAGGAGATAAAAGGAGCCATCTTTGATATTGGCAACGACAAGGCGCCTGGCCCAGACGGGTTTGCATTGGGTTTCTTTAAGCTCTCTTGGAGTATTGTGGGAGTCAATGTGTGCAAGGCGGTCAGGGAATTCTTTGAAGAGAGAGGATCCTGAGGTAGCTCATCCACACTATAATTGCTCTAGTCCCTAAATCTGCTCACTCAATCTCGGTTGGGGACTACCGACCCATCTGTTGCTGTAATGTTCTCTACAAGGGCATCTCTAAGATCTTGGCTAATAGACTCGTTGGCCTTCTTCCGAGGCTCATCAACAAGGCGCAATCCGCCTTTGTGGAGGGGAGGAGTATGTTAGAGAACTTTCACTTTGCTCAGGAACTGATCAGAGGATACAATCGTGTACGCGGATTTCACCTAGGTGCCTTATCAAGGTGGATTTTCGGAAGGCATATGATATGGTTAACTGGGTTTTCTTAAAGTGAGTTATGGAGTCTATAGGATTCCCCACGCTATATGTGGATTGGGTGATGGAGTGTGTTACCACTATATCGTACTCCATACGCATCAATGGCGAGATACATAGGAATTTCTAGGGACGGAGGAGATTGCGACAAGGGGATCCCATATCACCCTACCTCTTTGTCATATGTATGGAGTATCTTTCCAGGCTAATCTTCATGAGGACGAAGGAGTTGCCCTTTATTTTCCATCCTTGGAGTTATGAACATAAGATATCGCACCTGGCATATGCAGATGATCTCATGCTCTTCAGCAGAGGGGACCGGCCTTCTGTAGGAGTACTCTGGGATTGCTTACAACAGTTTTGGGAGGTCTCAAGACTAAGGGCTAACACCCTAAAATCCTAGGTTTTCTTTGCGGGAGTTCCAGTGGAGGTTCAGACGGACATCATCTACCTTACTGGAATACCACGTGGAGCCTATTCGATCGGTATCCATTGCTTCTGGCTTTCTGCCTTACAGGTCCATGCTGAAGTCATCAACAGAGTTATGGGTCTCTGTGGGAACTTCCTTTGGAATGGTGGGAAACCGAAGGAGGCTTGGGAGGATTTCGCAAGGCCAAAGGAGGAGGGAGGATTGGGAGTCACGGATCCAACAGCATGGCACCTAGCTCTCTTATCTAAGGTCCTTTGGAATATACACGACAAGAAAGATTCCTTGTGGGTGAGATGGATTCATCATACCTATCTGCAGCAGATATCTATTTGGGACCTTTCCCCTCATGGAGAGCACTCTACCGTCATAAGGAGGATCTTGTCCATCAAAGATCAGATCATACAGAGGGAGAGATCAGTAGCACATGCGGAGGCCATTATGAAGGACTTGAAGCAACCGGTTCTTGTTGGGGCTGCACATCATTACTTTCGCACCTCGGCTCCGAAGGTACCTTGGGCGTCGACAATATGGAATTCTTATATTCCACCCAAGTACTCCTTCACGCTGTGGCTAGAGATCAGAGGCAGGCTTTTCATGAGGGACAAATTGGGTTATCTTCATATTGACCATGTTTGTGGATTCTGCGGAGAGCTCGAGGAGACCATCCAACACCTATATTTCTCTTGTCCTTTCACTAAGGCAATATGGGATGATTGTGGGACTGGTGTGCTCTGAGGAAGGCCATGACGACTTTGGATGCTGGCTTGAAGTGGCTCAAGAAGGAGAACTGAGGAACCTCTTGGAGGAGACGTAAGAGCAGACTAACATTTGTATGTACGGTCTAGTACATGTGGGTTACGAGAAAGAGGTTATATTTTGATCGCATAGTACCTATACATCAGGATATTGTATAGAGGATAAAGACACACTTGTACATGGTAGGCTTATCATTGTACCCTAGTGTCTCTATCCTTGACTAGGTGGATGATTTCATTTGTTTTTCCTATTTTGGCTATTTTGGCCTCCACGTTGCGACGTCAACACCATACATCGCGACGTATATTATGTTAATTTTATGGTCCAATTTTTGTTCATTTTTTGGACGATTTCTCCCAAATTCAAGTAAACCACGTCGCGGCGTGGCCAGACGTCGCGATGTGTGACAACGCACGTCGCGACATGCATGGACATCAAAACGTCAACACATGCTCATCGTGGCGTGGGGCATTTTTCCAGGTTTTTTAAGATTTACGACCTTAATGATGTAATATTCCTAAGTATGCCCGGTGTATAGTGTATATGGAAACTTTGATCAATAAAATTTTTATCTTTGATAAAACAAAAACAAGAACTTGGCGAACTTTATCAAGAGAAACATTTTCACACATTTTTGCACTACCAAAGCAATCATAAGTGATAGAGGATAACATTTTTGTAATAGACATTTTGAGGCTTTGTTTGCAAGATATGGTGTTCGCCATAGAGTAGCTACTCCATATTACCCGCAAATGAGTGGACAAGTTGAAATCTCAAATCAGGATATCAAAAGGATTTTGGAGAAGGTAGTAGGGCCAACTCAAAAAGATTGGTCAAGAAAACTTGAAGACGCATTGTGGGCATATCGTACTACTTACAAAACTCCTATTGGTGCATTCCCAGATCGACTTGCGTTTTGAAAATCATGCTATATACCATTGGAGCTGGAGCATAAAGCCTATTGGTAAATCAAGCATTTGAACATGGATTGGAATGAAGCAGCAAAAGGCAGAATGGCAGCCCTAAATAAGCTAGATGAATTCAGATTTCACTCTTACCATAGTGTTGCACTGTACAAGGAGATGGCTAAAGCAAGGCATGATAAAGGCATTCTTGATCGTCATTTTGAGCTAGGGTAAAGGGTGTTGCTCTTCAACTCAAGGCTGAAGCTATTTCCTGAAAAGTAGCAATCAAGGTGGACTGGACCTTATGTTGTGACTAAAGTGTTTCAATATGGCACCCTTGAAGTCATAAATGAAGAAAAAGGGAATAAATTCAAGATCAATGGACAATGAGTGAAGCAATACCTAGGTGATATGGATGATCTTGGCAAATGGAAGATGATAGTGAAATGTCGAAGTGATCAAGAGAGCACTTAAGAATAGAGGAAGCAATAAGTCGGGCTAACAACAATAACCTTAACGCTACTTTGGAGACAACCCAAGATTTCTTCAAGTTTTAGTTTTCACTTTTCTTAGTAAATTTAGTAGGTATAATGGTTAAGTTGAATTTCTGTCAATGTGATTGTAGGGAAAAAGATGGAGAAAAGCCACAACTTAGACCAAGCATGTAGCAATATGAGAGCTGAAGGAGAAGAATAGCAAGGGATGTAACAAATGAAATATGCATGCATTAGTTCATCAGATCATTGACATATATTGCATAATAACCCTTACGAAAATGTGTTTTAAGTCTTTTAACCATGGCATAAATGAGAGTTAGCTACATAACTTGAAAATATTGAAGCAAATGCTATTGATGTAGTCATAACATGACCTATTACCTGCCTATGCTAAGTAGTTTTTGAAAAGAAACGAAAAGAGGAGAGGAATCAATATGACTAAACCTTAGCTGCTCATAATATTTCTCTCCAATCAAGTTGGCCACAGAGCTTCAAGGGATCATGGCGCAGTTGATTGTCACGAATGATGACTTAACTCTATAAAGAACATTTCTTTGCATAACTTGATAATAGTTACACGAGAAATTACAATTCAGAAAGGGGGAAAAAAATTCTTTAAATCATTTGTTAAAATTTACACATTCTGATATGAACACATGTTGCGTGGGATTGGTTAAGTTACGCCACAACATATTTTTCATAACTTTTGGAACGAAGCTTTTCTGGTTAAACTGGTGCAAGTAAAGAGCGATCCATTCTTTTCAAATTTTCATAAATTCTCACACGTGGACTACAAAGGTTCTATAAAGCACAATCAAGCTATGGTTGCACTGTATCAAAAGGTCAAGTATGGGAGAGTTCTCTATTTACAGTGTAACTCACATCATGTCATGCCAATTATAAACGTGCACTCCTGACGCACAAAATGATTGAGGGCATGCTTACTCATGCTACGCCAAAAGCTGGTTTGCATAAGAAACATCAGGTTGCGCCATGGATTATTTAACAACACATTTGGAGAAGAAAATTTTTGCCAAAACAATGCAACAAACCTATTTTCTGCGCCACAAAAATTCTTCCCTCTCAGGCAAAAGTTTCGTTATTACACCATAACTTGAAGATAGTTACAAAGTGATAAAGGGTAAGAGTGGGGGAGGAGTGCGTGTTTACACTGTTGCTTGCATGAGACCACACAAATTGTAAATAGGCAACCTCTTAAGATCACTGATATCACAACGTATGTCAATGCAACCCACACCAAATTTGTATCAGAAGAAGTTTGATTTTCACCATTTCCCTTCTTTAAAAAATTCAGTTTCTGATACAATTGTTGTGAAAAAATTTCCACATAAGTAACAGGACGTTGTGCCGTGTGAAAAATTATGAAGGATCCTAGAGATTTAAAATCCTTAATACCATGTATGCAGAATAAATTATACTTTGTGGAGAAAAAGTTTGTATTGCAACTAACATCAGGTCACAAAAAAACTAGGCGAAAAGAGAAATCTTCTCATGTAAATTATTGTAGCCTAATGCCACCTATGCTATGGAAAGCATTTCGTTTTGAATCAGATCTAAATTTTTGCTAAGTGTATAAGCAATTGCAAAAATTGGCTATATGGCGCAGCTAAATCCAACACACGCCATGTGAAAAGAACTCAAAATAATTTCATGAATTTGTCTAAATGCGAGAAAATGCATGGCACAGTGTAAGAAAGATTACGTCAATTAATGTATCAGAAGAGAGACTCTCAATGCTTATTTTCCTTGTAAAATCATACCCTTTTGATACCAGATGAAATTTGCGTGACCTAAAACAAAATGTGCAATTTTTTCAAATTGCACTTCATTTGGAAATGAACATTTTTTGCCAAAATGGCGCAAGCCACACGTTACCTACATCACATAAATTTTGATTATACGAAGTACAATAACTTAAATTCACGTAGGGTGTATCAAGTTATGCCATGTCAGTAAGCATATCATTTTATGCAGTGTAGCTTGCATTTAATTGTATCGAAGCTACCCTATAAAAGCTTACACTTCGAAATTTTTCAAAAAATTTCACATTTTCCTCTTGTTAGAAAAATAGCGTAGGCCCTCCTCTGTCGTGCCTCTTTTCTTCCAGAACACACTCGCACTCAATCACAATTCTATTTTAATTTTTTTACACAAATTCTTCTGTAGGATTTATCAAAGACACAACACACACATTTCTACTGATTCATAGCATCAAAAAGCATCAGGGATTCATGAAAATGACACAAACCCTAGTTATTCACTAAAAAGGTAAAATTTTTATTCTTGTTTCCTAAGTTGATTTTATGCAATTTATGGATTACATGAGTGCTGTTTATGCTTTTGAAAGACAATTTTGAGTAGTTATATCATGTATAACTTTAGAGAAGTGAGAATCAAAGACTTGCATATTTGAGTGTATTGTGTTATAATGCTTTCAAAATGCAATAAATATTCGTGCTCAGATTAATCTTATGTGCTTGTGGTGTCTTAGATATAATGAGAGTCAAGTTATCCTGCTATTCTATCAACTCTGCTTATATGTAAGAGAAGGTAGTGGCATTTTATTTTCTCTTTGTGGTACAAATAGTGAATGGCAACAAATCAAACATAATGAGGATTAACCGTAGAAATCTATGCTAGAGCCTGTAAGTGAATGCATAATATCTGTTTCCTACCATATTATGTATGTGTTTATGAAGAACCTACAAATAGGAGAATGGTAAACATGTGATACAATTGCAAGTCTTGGGCTGATTGCCCTTATGTGCTTGATTATAATTATGTAATAATGTTATGTATTGGTGCCTTAGTTGATTACTTAATCCATACAACTTGTTTGAAGTACGTGTTTAAATTTATTTAGGGAAAAATAGATTAATATTACGTCACTCATATGTAGTCATGTAACCAAGTTTAATCTCTCCAATCTATCTACATTGCAAGGTGTAGTTTTAATCTTCACATGGCTCATCAATCACTAGAAACACAAACTTCAGCCGAGAGAGTAAGGAGAATGACCATGCAGCTGTAAAGCGGGAGTATGGTTGGACCCATTGCTCCCATAAGAGGGCCAGTAATTGATGAGGAAGTGGAATGGGTGAAGATAGTAACAGCAGGAAAGTGATAGCAATCCATCCAAGTTAATGACTCAATCAAGTTAACCATTGGTTAATCTTGATGGACCAATGACGAGGTCAAGAATAAAGAAAATGAAGACGTCTTTGCAATCTCTGTTGAACATGTTTAGCAATGCCATTGAGGATAAGAATGAAGGCTTGGAGTTATCTTCGAGCAAAGTTGACGCCGGAGTACTTTGGAATTTTTTTTGCATTTCTATTGAAGGCTTAGAATGCGTGGAATCAAGTTTAGAGATGAAGAAATTCGTGGAAGACCACAACTCTATATGTCGCGCGATGTCCAGCCTCTCTACGTTGTGACGTACATTGATGTAGCAACATCCGATATTCCCCACGTCGTGATGTCACTCCCTGGATAAATTTGGGAAAATCATATTTTCTCCACATCGCGATATCCAGCATGACCCACGTCGCGACGTGCAACTCCCCACATTCCGACGTCAGGGATTCGCCACTTTTAAATTTTAGGGTTTTATTTCCTTTTAGGAAAGTTATTCCAAACAATTTCTTTCCTTCTTGGTTAATGTTTCTATTACGCATTTTAATTAGGATTTTCATTTTTGTACCCTATTTAAAGGTATCTTCATCATTAAAAAAACAATTTTTGATGAATTTTAAAAGAAACAGCTTTTAGCTTTTGCTTTGAGAAACCTTCGTTATTGGGAGTGAACCAATCTTGATTTATAGTGACAAGCGTGTCGTGTACTTGCGCAATTTAACCCTACTCACTAATGTAGATGTGATGAGAGGTATCGTATCCACAGGGAAGGTGAAGGTTCAAGAATTCTAAAGTCTTGTTCTGAGAACTAGTCACAAAACACAAGGCAAATTCAACACTTGTCAAACTAGAGAGCAACTAAATGCAACACAATGTAACTCCGAAAAAATAAGAACTACGTAGTGTGTGAATTCAGAGAAGAGAAACAGATGTCCTAGAGTACTTCATCCGAACGATTGCTCATTTAGATAGCTCAGGCAATGCAATTGACAGACAATCATTTCATGAGGAGACACCGTCGCCTAGCAACCTATCCTACAGTCAGCATGGCGACCACACCGTAGTCTAGGTTACTTAACACTGCTCTTTCCTTTGGTGAGGCCTAAGAGTAGTGCATGTATGCCGCGACGTCTCAGTTTTTTGTTCTTAATTACTGTGACAATTAGCTTCTAAACACTTCCCATGGCGAGGCCTGTGTCAGGTTTTTTCATCTTCGTTAACAACAAAGAACTTCTATACACTTTTACCCAAAGATTTCGTAGTCTAACACCAGCATGGCGACCGCATTATTAGAAAACAAGCAATCAAAACAAGTGTACAGACTCAATTCACCCCCTAGTTGTCATTCCATTACTACTTGTACTAATAGTTGGAGAATTTTACTCCAATTCAGCCAGGCGACCGCAACTAGAGCTCAATTACACAACACCAGTTCAAATCAACAGAATTTAACAGAGTTCATAAGTGATATACGAGCATGAGTTCATTTCCTCCTAATTCAAATCAATTGCACCACCTTTTTCTATCTAAACAGAACAATCGTCCATAGAAACCCTGGGACATCATCGAATTAGCCACACGAATTCATTTCCAATTCTCGATCAACAGTTCGCAATGTAAAGCAATTCATTATCAATAAATCGGAAGAGTTTACCAAATTAAATGCTTCAATTGCTTGTAATTCACAATCGAATTGTGAAAATTCTCCTCAATAGAGTAATGTCTTACGATGATCGGATCAAGTTCGCAATCAAAATCGGAAAAGGAATTCGATTTCTAGTGAGAGAAAGTAGAGAGAGAAAATGAAAAACGAGAGAGAAAATCCCGCTCAAAATCAAAAGTCTGTTTTCTATTCTAGAATGATCTCCCCAAATTCTATGGCTAACTCTTCTATATATAGAAGTTTACAAAACGTAACAAATACGCAAACGTAAAATGGATGTAATATTACATAAATGCCACCGTGTACAACAAAACATTCAACAAAAGCTTAGGCATATTTCCAGTTCACGCCCTCGAGCCTCGACTTCAATGCCTTCTCCACCAGCATCACGTATTCGAGCCATACTTGAGCACGCCTTCCCGCACATGCTCACAAGAAAATCATTTCCAACACTTAGCCGAATCCTGCAACATCAATACACATAAGAAAAATTGCCAAATGCATGATACATATGTATACTCAAAGTGGCGAGACCTCGTAGCGAGGTCTTGCCACTTAAACCCACAACACGTCGAGACCTCATAGCGAGGTCTCGCCTTGAAAAATCACCACCGGCGAGACCTCGTAGCGAGGCCTCGCCATGTACCAACGAACGAGGTCTCGCCATGTAATGTGCAAGTGTGCATTGATGTGTAATGTGCATGTAGTGTGTAAATGTACAAGAATGAATGACAAATGATTGAAGCATGAAATGTGGTGAAGAGTGAAATGCATGTGAAGTTAATGTTGTGAAATGAGAATGTGAATGAATACATGAATGGAGAATGAAGTACTAACATTCACAATGTATGAGTGCAATAACGTGAGACACCAAGTATGAAATGCACACACAAGATTGTTGAAATGAAATACATGTGTTGTGAAATGTATGTGGTAGAAGAGAGAGATGTATGGAGAGGAAAAATGAAAGACCTATAAGATATCACGGGACTGAATGAATTGAAGTCTAAAGAAAAATGGTAATGAGATGCTATGAAGATGGATATGAAGATAACATGATGGAAATGAAGATTGCTAAAATAACTATGTGGTGCATCCTTCACTCATGAATTGGAAAATGTAATATTTGTAAAACATTCTTAAAACATGAAGTGTAAAAATGAATGCTTACATCAAGCTGCAAATGTTATGAAGAAAACAATGGAACATGAGCACATAACATGAATGAACAAGTAAAAAGAATCAGTGAAGTGTGTGTGTTTTAAAGGGTGAGCTCGCCCTTATAACATTCTGAGTAAGAGGTCTTGCCCTCACAAAAACAAAAGTGGCGAGACCTCGCAGCGAGGTCTCGCCATTAAATGCGATTGTGCATGTGTGCAGCAACGTCCAACCAAATTATGACCCTGATACGTTGTGAATTTGGAAAAATGTAAAACACGAAAGTTGTAGCCCTGAGTCTTAGCTTTCCATAGACATTTGAATCACTAAATTTGGGGCTACGATAAGAGAGTTATGGCCAAAATACGAAAGTGATGCAAAACTGTGTGTGTTGTGCGGGAGCTTGCAGCACATGTGAAAGCGCGACCAATGCGAGGTCGCCGCACGCTTGTGAAGCAATCAGGTCAGCTCGTCGCACATTCATGCGACGAGGTGTGTGAGCTCGTCGCATGGCCATGCGACGAGGTGTGCTTGTGTGTGCGGCGAGGTGAGTGGTTGTGTGAAGCGAGGTGAGTGCATGTGTGTAGCGAGGTGAGTGCATGTGTGTGTGATGCAACCATTTCAGCACAACAATCTACTTCTGTACAAAATATGTGTGTCTTAGCCTCTGAATTGGACTTTGTGGTGAACATAAAAGTTTTAGATCTGTCTCTTGACTTTCCATTGGTTCAGGAATCAGAATCATTGGAGATCTGTATCTCAAGATATACACATTCTACCAAACTATGGCAATATGAAGTCAAAGATGAAAACCTGAAGGAACAATTGCAAAGATTCCCCCGTTTCTCCTACTTGCTCACATATTTGGAAGAAAGTTAAAACATACAAAATGAAGTACTTTCAAAGATCTTTCCAGAACATCCAAGATCTCCTCATTTGCATTAACATTGAGAACGTGACACTCAAAACAAGTACACTAATGATTCTGCCCAAACACAAAAAACAAGCCTATTAACATGTTAAAATTTTCTCAAAGCATCATTTCCAACCTTTTCAAATTCTTTCCTTGTTCTTGAACTTCAAATACACGCTGGACTCATTTGATCGACATTTTAGCATTTTTCTCCATTTTAGCACATCAAGTTATAAACCACATAAATGCACAACATGGCACAAAGCACTACACAATTGCATGAAAAACAAGGCAAAAGCTAAGTGAAATAACATATATAAGTTGGTATAAAACCAACTTATCATATATTAAACTTCTAAGCGTGAATTTAAATACTTTAAGTTTCTGCTCTTTATTGAGAGCAAGCCAAGCTAATTTGCTTATCGTCGAGATTACTTGGGTTAGGTAGATTTTCTTGTATAACATATGGGTTTGGATCAATATCCAAGTATTTGCGGTCAATATCCTTTTTGTTCTTTTTCGCATTTTTGCTTTGTTTGTTTCTCACTGAATTTCATGTTAGATCGACAAATTATATACCACGTTCAAGGATTACCTTCCCATGTGCTATCAAAGTTGTATTAGAGAAGAGGTTTCACAATTTAGGTCTATTTTTAAATTTTCTTCAATTCATCTTATTGTTTCTTTCTTTCTTGTTTGTTTTCTTTTCTTGAACTTTTGTGTCAAAGATTGATTCTTTGAATCAATTTTGATTTCTATTTTTGTAGCTTTACTTGTGCTTTTGTTACTTTAAATTCTCTTAAATTTCGTATTTGAATTCTTGAGAATATTGTGAATTGCATATTTTAAAACAAATTGAAAACTTGAGTTATTAAAGTGCTACTGGTTGATTGTCCTTAATTGTGTTGTTGCATAGCAATCTATCTTTGAAATTGTTGTTTTGAAAAAAAAAGAGTCACCAAAGTGACCAAGTGAAAAAAAATGTGAAAAAAAGTTATGACGCGAAAAAAAAATTAAATTAGTTGTGTTTTGTGAAATTGTGACTTCAACACAAAAGTAAGTAGCTTAGATTTCAAATTTTATTACAATGAAGATTGCGCAATTCAATTCAAAAAGTGCTTAATTTATTGGCTTCTCTTATTAATCCAAGTTATACCCTTTACGTGTTGTTAAATGACAAGCGTGTCGTGTACTTGCAATTTTACCCTATTAACTAATGTAGATGTGGTGACAGGTATCGTATCCACAGGGAAGGGGGTGGATTCTTGAATTCAGTGTTTGCTCACGAAATGTCTCAAAGAGAACTAAAACACAGCAATATCTAGTAAAGTAAGAAGTGAAGCAAATAAAGTGTAAAAACAGGAAGATAGTGGATGTTCTAGAGTTTTTCCACCAGTTGAATGCACATTAGACCACGATTGCAATGCTCTTGACACACAAGTAACACAATGAGGAGATCACAATTGCCTAGGAGACTAGCATGCAATCAGCATGGCAACCGCATTGCCTTCTACCCTCCCTAACGTCACTCTTTCCTATGGCGAGGCCTAAGAGTGGCGAATGCATACAGCAATGTCTCAACTCTCCAAGTTAGCAAATCTAGCATGCAATTCCTAAGGTATCCCATGGCGAGGCCTGACCTAGGTCCTGTAGTGTTCGCTTACTCCAGAGAGTTTCTTCTCACTTATTCCTAACAACTCAAATGATCCTCCACCGGCATGGCTACCGCATCTCAGATCATGATCAGGCAAAGCAAGTAGAAGACTCAACAATCATATATTTAGTCCTCATCTCATGCAATTCTCACATATATTGGTGAATCTCACCTCAACTCAGCATGGCGACCGCAATCAAAGTTCAATTCTTTCAATAAAAGTGCAAATTCATGAAACTTAACAAGATTCAAGCATTAAAACCGCATATGATTTCATTCTTAAGAAATTGTGTCAATTGCATAGCGTTGCATAGTCTAATTATACATTTATCTGGTTAGAACCCTAGAACATCACCATTCTAGCTACAGAACTCCATTCTCAATTCGCGATCATCAATTTGCAACTTGAAACAGTTCATTTTCATTAAATGGAAAGAGTTTTCCAATTGAATTGCTTCAAGAGCTTCCAATCCACAAAAGAAACGTGAATTTCCTCCTTAATGGATATCAGAATTATAATGATCGGAGAAAATCCTCGATCGGAATCCAAAATGGAGTTTTATTTCGGGAGAGAGAAAATTCTAGAGAAAGAAAACTAGAGAGAGAAAATTCCCGCGCTCTCAAAATCAAAAGTCTGTTTACTACTCTAGAATCCTCTCTCTAAAATCTAACTGAATCCTCTATTTATAGAGGTTAAAAAACGTAAATAATATGCTAACGTAAGCCTTTAACTCAGCATTTCCCACGCCTTTCACAACCCCTGCACGCCTTCGAGCCATCAGCTACCACGCCTTCACTGCTGCCTGTACACACAACCAAACGTCTCAGCACTTAGAAAATTTTTCATCAGCCAACAGAAGTTTTCATGGCGAGGTCTCGCGGCGAGACCTCGCCGTGCAATTGTGGTGCGAGACCTCGCCATGTAGGTGTGTATGTGGCGAATGAGTGAAGTGAGGCTATGAGATGTGAGTGAGTTCGTGTTATGAGTGTGTGCAAAAGTTAAGGTCAAGGAAATGTGATGAAGAGTGAAAGAAAAATGTGTGTAGTGAATGTTAAGTGCTGAATGAAATAATGTGTAAAAAGCATTAGTGAAATGTGAGTGTGTGGAATGTGAGAGCTCGCCGCACAAGTCGTGCGGCGAGGAGTGATCAGTGTGTGAGCTCGCCACAAAAGCCATTTGGCAAGGTGTGCATAGTGTGCGCGAGACAAGTGCATGTGTGTATGAGCTCGCCGCACAGGTGTGCGGCGAGGTATGCGAGTGTGAGGGAACTCGCCGCATGAGCATGCGGCGAGATGTGCGAGTGTGTGCGAGCTCACCGCACGGATGTGCAGCGAGGTGTATGCGCGAGTGCGGTGAGTACGCCGCATGATCATGCGGCGAGGTGTGCGAGTGTGTGCTGAAGTGAGTGTGATGAGCTTGCTGCATGATCATGCGGCGAGTTGTGCGAGTGTGTGCTAAAGTGAGTGTGAGTTTTGTGCAAATTGCCCAAATGTTGTGTGCAAGATGTGCATGACGGTGCAGTGATTGTGTGCAACCAATGTGCGAGAGTGCAAAAGTGTGGTAGTGTGGTGTGTATGCATAAGTGTGCACTCTCAAACAAAAGAATCAAATGACCCAACTTCCAAATCACACACACTAGGATTACCAAGTCATGTTTTACCAATTCGTACAACAACATTCAACCAACATTAGCTAACTCTAAAAAAACTCACACAACACATATAACACACATTTACCCATTTTTCAACGTTTTTATCTCCATACCACTACACACACAACTTCTCATGCACTTGGGAACCACACAAGCTTGAGAATAAACCTCACACATAACATTTTCATCCAATTTCATTCTTTTTTTACCAAATAATGCTACATCACGTACCTGCACTATCATTCCATTTTCCGAATTATATCTACACAATATGCCCTAGAACCTAGCAAAATTCAAGTGAAAATAACATTAATAAGTCAGTATGAAACTGACTTATCATTAAACACTTTAGTTTCTCATCTATATTTTATCCTTGTTGTCTTATTGTTAAGCTTATTGGTTGTTTTGCTCTTGAAATAAGGTTCAAGATAAACTATAGGATTGATAGTGAATAGGATATTTTGATTGAGAGAAGCTATCAAATATAGAGTAGTATACCTACTACCAAAAGTGAGAACCTGTGAGAGGTGATATATTGTTATATTATTGTTTCACATATTTTTCACTAACTAGTAGCATCATTTTTGCTACCAAATAAATTACTTACTTCAAAAGATAGAAAATAGTAAAGTGAAAGTAGTGTCAAATCCCACGAGGAACAGAGTACTATCTCTTCTAGTTAATTCAAAGAAAATTGTCACGAATAAGATTTATTAATAATTACGAGAAATAAATAAAACTAATTAAATAAATTACTATGGAAAAATACACAAAATATAAAAGCCTAGCAAACAAGTAAATTCACATTAACTAATTATCTATCGATCATGGATTCAAAGATTAATTAATATCATGAATCAACTAGTAATAAGCTACCGAAAATCAACTCCGATGTAGCCCAATTCCTCCTTAATTAATCAATAAGTAGCAAGAATCATCTTAATTAATTACAAAACCAGATTTAATGTTAAAACAACATTGAACACAAGAGAAACCTGATTCTAATAAATTATAATCAGTATTAGCATGTCACAGTTTATTAGCATAATATTCCCGTCTACCGAGACAGTAGCTACGCTACTAATTAATCCTATCTACTAGATCCAGTGAAATAATAAGAGATTAATTAGCACTATTCAGATTAATTACACATGGCCAGTATCTAAAGAATCCAAACAATTAACGCTATAAAAAGAGAACTTTCAAAACGCATAGAATATTAATTCGATTATAATAATTAGATCTCACGAGTAAATAACAGTTAAAGCTTCATTACTTATGCCGGATAAATGAACTACTCACAAGACATAATTAAACTAAAGAAAAAAAAGTAAGAAATAAAATATTGTTAGGGATTAACCACCGTTCGACCGAACAGCAGCTAAGTCTGAAGCCAGCAAAAGTGCACAAACTAAAAAACAATAAACTAACTGCGAACGGTGGTTAGTGCTGATGAACTAAAAGATGATGAGGACTATGAAGATTTAGTGGAAGACATGAGAGTGGAATGTGGAAAATTTGGCAATTTGGTGAACTTGGTTATCCTTGTCCAAGTCCCAACGACGACGGGGAAATGTTACCAGGGTTTGGAAAGGTGTTTTTAGAGTAAGCTGACATTGAGAGTTCTACAAAAGCACGTCAAGGTTTGCATGGAAGAAAATTTGGTGGGAACTAGGCGGTGGCTGTGTTTTATCCGGATGAGAGGTTCACAGGGGGATTATGAGGGCTAAGCATTTAAGAAAAAAAATACATCTGTAATTGTGATTGGTTTGTTGCTCTCTTTGATAGCGCTCTTTTAAAACAATTTTATGATTTTCAATAGTTACCCAATACTTCCTGTTTTGTTTATCTTCTCGTACAGATTCTAAATTCATTATATTTCTATCTCTATTATTCTTTGCAAAAAAAAATTAAATAATAAATAAATAAATAAACTAACTACGAACTAACTACTGCTACAAATTACTACTAAAATCTACCAATTATAACTACTAACTTGCTCTCCCTATATAGGAAAATAAGCATTATTCTGAAGTAATAAAACCAACAACTAAAATCTTTAAAACTCTAATAAATAAATAAATCTTTTGTTTCCAAATAAATATGCCATATGCAGCCAAGAATTAAGGCATGCAATCCTTTTTCTAATTGTTTCCTAATTTTTCTTCTTTTATACTTCCT
The DNA here is from genome assembly GCA_016586305.1 of Ophiorrhiza pumila. Lineage (NCBI taxonomy): Eukaryota > Viridiplantae > Streptophyta > Magnoliopsida > Gentianales > Rubiaceae > Ophiorrhiza > Ophiorrhiza pumila. The sequence goes on along the minus strand of BLIW01000008.1, from coordinate 11,124,817 downwards.
TATTTGATTCCTTCGAGGAGTCTTCCATCAATACACCGCCTTGATTATTTTCAAATTAGATTAAGGAAATATTTTCTTCCAAGTTTTGCTCTTTTACACGCTAAAAGATCCCAAAATCATCCAAATTACTCTTCTTCATTTCTTTCCAGATAGATTGCCTCAATATTCTGATTACCTTAATTCATGCACATAATTATTCAATGACAAGCAAATCTACTCAAATTATAATAGAATAAATCCAGAAAATATATGACAAATATTACACCTATCAAATATCCCCACACTTAAACAATGCTTGTCCTTAACCATTTTAAACAAAAACATAACACAATAGTTTTCACAAAAAAAATAAAGTCAGACTAAACATTGAACTAACCTAAACTAGACGTGAGAAATGAAAACATACAATGACACACCACTAAGTCAAGTAAATAAACACCTAGTCACAAACACAGAAACATCCCCACACTTAGAGCTTGCTAGTCCCTAAGCAAAGAGAAAAACTCAACAAAGACAGAAAACTAGCAAAAGAAAATACAACTATCTAAACTTTTACAAATCAAGCATTACCATAACAAAAATTGGAATTCAACCTTCAATCCTTATTCCAAATCCATTGTATCAAATCCATGCATAATCAATTTCTTTCGAGTCAAAATACAATGAATATGAGCAACTCTCCAGGATCACTCCAAAGCGCTAAAATATTTTATAGTCAATGTTTTTCCACTCAAAAGCAAATGTACAAAGAAGCATTACCATGAATTTGCAAATATGTCAAAGATTCACCACAATACCAAAACTAAATATGAATAAAAAGGTCTTTATTTTGGTTATAATGGGACTAGGAGAAACAAGGTGGGATAACAAAGATAGAGAAAATGGGTTAAATATAAACAAAACCAAAGTGCAATGTAACTCAACCAAGAATTTCCCCACACTTATTTTGCATCAAGTCTCAAACTTTGATAATTCAAAACTACTCAAAGTAACTTTAACACACAAAAAAATTTCCCTTCTGCTTTGATCACATATTTTCTTTTTCAGATCTCTTTTTTTTTCTTCATTTTTCTCTGCTACTATTCTTTTTTTTTGCAAAAATTTTGGCAAACAACACATATGAATAGAATACTACAATTGTGTCCATTTTTTCTTCTCTGTTAGTATTGTTTGGGCAAATAGTGGATGTCAATACATTTAATTCAAAAGAACTACTGTAACAACTTCAGTCATACAGAGCTAAACATGCAATTTTCTTCTCTTTCAAATAAAAGGGAAAATAAATCACATATAAGATCCTTAGCTATATGCACCTTGGTAGACCAAAAGAAATCTAAAAGGTTATGGTGAATATTTATAGTGGTTTAAATACAAAGAAAAAGATTAAGGCTCAAAGGGTGAACTAGGGGTAAATGTGAAGGTAGATAAGAAAATTAAAGTCAAAAGTGGGTTATTCCTAAGTGCCATAATCATATTCATGTTCATATTCAATTTCAACATTGTGATTTACCATGCACAACAAAACAAAATTCTGCAATTCATCTAAGTATAATTAATACTCAACAAGAAATATTTTCAATTAGACACCAAATAAGTGATTTTTGCGTGCTTAGGCTCAAAATCTCACTTTAAGTAGGCAAAATAAGCTCAATTCCATATATTCTTCATAATCGAAAACATACAAAGTTATGCACAAATCTACCATAATTGATCAACCAAACATTTCATATCAATTCAAGTTTTTCAAAGTAATACTCAATAAGTAAGAAAGTTTGTAAGCACAAGAATACAAACTCTTTTGACAAAAAAAAACTGGAAAAATAAAATTAAATAAAATGTTTTTGGATTTTTTTTATTTTTTGAAAAAACTAACTCTATTAAAAACAAAAATATTACACAAAGATTGAAAAATAAAACATTTTCTAAACATAAACACACATAATCCTTCACACACTTAAACCAAGTAAAAGAAGAAAACAAAATAACACAAAAGACATCAGATAATAACAAAAAGAAAATCAGAAAAGAAAACAACTAAAGTTGGGAGACAAGAAAGTGTTATGATTGTAGGAAGTTGGCAATCGTATGGGCAAACGGTAATGTAGAACTGGAGGAGTGCATTATTTTAATCTGTGACTGCTGCAAGATTAAAGAAATTTCAAAGGCCATAGTAGACACCAAGAAACGCAAATCAATCATGAAATTCCTAGTGTCTTACATCTACTTGTTGTTTTAATGATTAACAAACAATTATGTATACTAATATCTCAACAAGCTTCTTGAAGTTATAGGTGTGCTAATTGGAAAAAGTGAAGATCAAAGCGTTGAAGACATTGAAGAAATAAAAACAAGGAAAATTAGGATTTCCCAACCCCAACCCTAGTTGTACATTGGCTCTAACTTGATTAAATCATTTAAAAGCTCAAATAAAACAAATCAAAAATTAAAGTTGAAAATGTGCCTTTTTGTAAACAAAGTTTTTATATTTTCACAAAAGTGTTCGGAAATTTATGTTTTGATAAAAATGATTTCAAAAAGTTTTTATATTTTCACAAAAGTGTTTTGAAAAAGAAAAGTTCAAAAATTGACAAAACATATACGTTCGGTGACCACAAGCACAATTCGGATGTCCAATTTGCAAAGTTTTTTGACAATCCTAAAAAATACATTCGGACTTCCAAACTACCCTTCCGAAAGTACATTCGGATGACCTCTTTGGAGTTCGGACATTCAAACTCAATTTTTACAGTTGTGGAAACTTTATGGAAAATGCATTCGGACAAGCTATTTTGAGTTTGGACGCAGACCCATCGATTTTTGAAATTCTAAGTTTTTCTCAAAGTGCATTCAAATGACCTCCTTTAGGTTTGGATGTTCGAATTACCCAGGTTTTTGAGTAACGACTAGTTTTCTAAAAATCTGATTTCTTGTTCATTTTGAGTCACAAACATTTCATATAAATTCCTTGAGATTTCATAAATGTTTTCTAATGATCCTTGAGCTTAAAATTGTCTAGAAAACATTCTTCAAAATATCAAAAGAAAACAGATTTGATAATGAATCCTAAGGATCAAAATCTTGAGCTCCAATTTCTATTTATCTTCTTGAGCCAATCTTTCATCTAGCAAAAATCATCCTTTGAGAGGAAATTTGTTAAGAGTTTTCATTGTAATTTTGTACCCTATTTAGAGGGTCATCAAGTGTTGTAATAATCTTCAATTGGTAAGAATTGAATGGTTTCTCCAAGAGGGAGAGTAAAAACAAACTCATAGCTTGAGATAGCAATTGAGTTAGTTTCATCCTTGAAGGTTTGTAAAGGGTCTGGATCTCACATTTGGTGAAGAGATCTTCAATTAATGAATTGGTGAAATTCTAAGCTTGAGGACTTAGGTGTTGGATGTAGAGTGCTACAAAGGGGAGACTTGAACCACTATAAATCCTGTCTCCTTCTTGTGTTCATTTCTTTAATTGCTTTATAATTGTGTATGCATAATTGCTTAATATTCTTGATCATTGTGAACTAAATAATTGTCTTAAGTTGTTGTGTTGAATTTTGGTGAATTGATATTTGGTTAAATATTGTTGAATTGAATTCACAATATTCACACGTAACTCAAGTGTTTTATAAAATTCCTAAAAGTAACATTAGGTTAGGAAAAATAGTTTTTGAATTGGATTTTAATTGGGTAACCTTATTCACCCCCTCTTAGATTGCATATAAGACCTAACAAGTGGTATCAAAGCCTAATATCTATACGTTTAGGATTAAAATCCTTAGAAAAATGATTATGGCAACCAATACTGTTATGTCCTTCAAGGGGCAATCAAATTAGAGACCTCTCTTGTTTAATGGAACCAACTATATATGTTGGAGAGATAGAATGAAAATCTATCTCAAATCCATTATTATAGAATTATGGTATATTGTAGAAGAAGGAACTTATAAAGCTTTAATCACAATAGATTGAAAAAATAGGGAGAAAAATAGGAGTGAATTAACTGAAGAGGATAGGAAAAATCTCACCCTAAATGCAAAGGCAAAAAATGTCTTATATAATTCACTTGATGAAAGCGAATTTAGTAGAATCAAAGGTTGTAAGGATGCTTGTGAGATTTGGAAAAAACATAGGGAAATTCATGAGGATCCAAATACATTAAAGAAGAAATTAAGTAACTACTAGTGGCTCAATATGAAATTTTAAAATGGAGATATTTGAAACAATTGATTCAATGTCTTTTAGGTTTAATAGTTTGAACAAAGATTTGGAAAATTTTACACATTAGGAGAACAAAATAGAAAAATATTGAATGCTTTGCCTAATGAATGGGAATCTAAAATCATTGCAATTGAGGAAGCTAAAAATTTAAAAGAATTATCTATTAATCAATTGTTTTGCTGACTCAAATCTTTTGAAATGAAAATTAGGTCCAAAATCAAGGAGGGAAAGCAAAAGGTGAAAAAGAGCATCACTCGTAAAGGTCACCATGATGAAAGTGATGAAAAAGGTGAATCTTCATATAAAAATTTAAAAGAATTATCTATTAATCAATTGTTTTGCTGACTCAAATCTTTTGAAATGAAAATTAGGTCCAAAATCAAGGAGGGAAAGCAAAAGGTGAAAAAGAGCATCACTCGTAAAGGTCACCATGATGAAAGTGATGAAAAAGGTGAATCTTCATATATGTGTTTCATGGGATTTGAAGACCATGAGGTTAGTTTATCTTGAAATGATAATGTTGATAATGATGATTATGATGATGGTTTTGAATTGTATGTAGTTAGACTACTTGATCAACTGAAAAAGAGTCAAAACCTAAACAAGAAGTTTAAGGCCAATCTAGACAAAGCTACAAATTGCAATGAAGACTTGATCATAAAATGTGATAGGTTAGTGAATAAAAATGATCAATTGAAAATTGAAAATGAAAGGCTAACCTTGGAAAGTATTAGAGTCAAGGAAGCGGTTAAGAAATATGATGAGGTAAAGAAGAAGCATGTAAACTTGAAGAAAATAATTGAGGATCTTAGCATTTGCTTATCTAAGTTCACTCAAGAAAAAGAAAATTTAGAGAAGCTCCTGGGAAGTCAAAGGTTAGAGAATAATAGATATGGACTAGGGTATGCATATAGTGAAGGTGCACAAAACTCAACCCCTAGGTTTGTTAGAGCTAATCATATCTCAAATCATAACAATTGTGATAGTAGAGTGCAAAACTCTAAACATGATTCACACTATCACAATGATGGATTTCAAATACATAAATCACACAATCACCACTTTGGAAGAAAACATGAAAATGGTGTGCACAATGCACGTTCTAGATTTGATAACGATAGGAGTGGCACTTTTCTTATGCATTCTTGCTCTTTTCAATATAATTTGATATGCACTTATTGTTGTAAGAAAGGGCATGTAGCCAAACATTGCTTTACTAGAAGGGAAGTAAAAAATGGCATAAAGAAATGGGTGAAAAAGAAAGTTGAAGAAACACCTAAGCTATAAAATTATATATGAAATGCATATTCTTAGGGGGAGAATTATAAAATTATTATGAGCATGCTTAATGAACTAAGTTTTGCAATGGTTTAACAACTAGGTTAAAGTGTCTATTACTTTATAGTACTTTAACTTGCCTTAGTATATGTAAGCAATCATTTGAAAGATTATGAATACTCTCCTTGAATTTGTTGTTTTGAAAGATGATTGAAGTGAATCATTCATTGATATGTGCTTATGCCATTGATCATTATGTGTTGAAAATTTTAAATTGTGTTTTGTGTCCAAAAATTGGGTTGTTGGCATATGGAAAATGATTTAAAAACAAAGGAAACTATGGCAAAATGTTTCTAAAATTATACATTTAGCCAATTTTTGAAATTATGATTGAATTTGGAAATCTAGTTACCCATAGGGTTGCAAGGAGTGAAAGGTAAGCCCTTGAAAGAAAATGGAAATCATTTAGCATAACTTCGTTTAGAGTATGAGTTATTTGATGTCAAAATTAAATGCTAAATGACTAGTTGGTATAAGAGCATTATTCAAATATGTGGTATCATTTTAACTAAGGGCATCACTTCAAAAAATGGTGTCATGATTGATTGAAAATTTGAAGCCACATTGATAGACAAGCTCTTATTTATTTTGATAAATTTATTTGTGAAACTTTCTCTCATGTGGACTATAGTACTTGTATGTTTTTGTTGATGACAAAAGGGGAGAAATTAAGAATTATGTGATTATGTGAATTGTCATATAAGAAATGAGAAATGACGATAGAAAGAAAAAAAAGAACTTAGGAATGTAAAAATGTCAAAGGGGGAGAAAATACATGTAAGGGAAGTATGTGTTGATGAAGGGAGAAACAATCATATTTTTAGGGGGAGCAGTTTTCATGTTATGTAACATATGAATTGCTTTCTATGCATTTATTTATCTCCTCACATAATTGGTTTGTCATCATAAAAAAGGGAGAGATTGAAAGACCTAGTGTCTTAAATCTACTTGTTGTTTTGATGATTTTTTTTTTGGCTAACCTCATATTGAGGGTGGTCGCCACTCCGAATTTTATTAGATTAATTGATGAATGATTGACATACCCTAAAATCGTTCTTACATTTAAAGTACTTCTTATAAATGGATCCCTGTACAAAAGCCTATGTCTTATGGATCCAGCAAATAAGAAGCTATTAAAGTGTAAAATTGGAGTACTTCCTCCATTTACAAGATTCTTACTATATATAAACAAAAGGCTCTGATCACAAGGAGTGACAAAAGGTCCTAAGTTATTAGGACAATTTACAAAATCATGAATTGCATTTGATCCTCAGTTGTACCTCTTCACTTGATGAATGCCTGTTCCTTCCCCCGTGCTATTATTTGGCAATCTTATTCCTGAGCAAGTTACTGTAGCAGCTCTACCAAACCGCCTGCTGGTGACTTACTTTCCAGGTTCTCAGCATTCCAAAGTGGAAAGGAGATAAAATATATAAGGGGATGAAGAGATGGACAGACTATTTCCATTCAACATTCTCATCAATAAGCATATTAGCACGAGAGCCGAGGGCCTGCAGTACCATCCTTTTCTAATTCTGGTTTAGGTGTGTCCATGATTGAGTGGATTCCTGTCCCTTCGCTGAGAGCTTTGTTCGTTGTCTTCCCTGATTACCACTGTCGGGAGCTCCCTGTCCATTTTGTTTAAAGAGGGGAGCAGGGACAAGTCCAAAGACTCCTGTTGCCTTACTATGTATTTAGCTGGGAGGTTTGCTTCTTTAGGGACTACTTGTATAGAGGACCATTGCATAATATTATCCAAAACATGTTTGATTTGCCACGCCTTCCAAGACTTCATGCCATGTAACAAAGCAGGGGAGTCAGACTCAAGGATGATTCTCTGCAGTCCTTCCTCCCTGCACCTCAAAATAAACATGCGGACAGTTAAAGCTTCTACCTGCAATCTGGTTAGTGAGACTGGAAAAAGAAGTATAAGGAGAGAGAAGAGAAAATGTCCCCTGTAATTTCTGACGATGCCTCCAGCCTTCCAGGAATGTGTCCCTTTTATAGCTGCAAAATTGATTGTAGTACTCAAGGTTTCTGGGGGTTTCCATTTTATGCATTTTACAATTGACCTTTTCCTGTTATTTTGGTAGCCATCCCAAAAGGACTTCCAATTAGTTTCCAGTATTTCCATTCCAAATTTCAGATGCATTAAGTCTTTAATGGATCTAAATATTTTATCCACAGTAACTTCCAGTTCAGGTTTACCCTTAACAAATGTTAACTTGTTTCAAAGCTTCCACAACCACCAACATATCAGGGAGGGGCAGATCTTAACTAGGAAAGACCTAGTCTCAGAGGTGGGTGTGGGTCTTTGCCACCAGTTATTTAGAGTACTTGCCAGGCCTTGATAGTGCCCAAAGATACCCAATTCTGCATAAAAAATACTCCAAATCCATTGGGCAAAGTGACAAGACACAAACAGATGACTCAATGTTTCACCATTAGCATTGCACCAAGGACATATGAAGGGTTCCAAGATGCCAACTCTGAACAGGTTCTGGCCAATGGGGATTTTATTTCTGATGATTCTCAACATCAGGAAAGAGATTTTCACAAGAATAGTCGAATCCCAGATGAACTTAGTGTAAGAGCAAATAGGTTGGCTATGTCCTTTAATTTTTTTCAAAAGCTGACTTTGAACTGAAAGAACCATTCGAGGTAAGAGTCCAGAGCATTCGATCAATTCCTTCTATTCTGGGTGGAAGGCTCAGAAAGAAGTCTCTAGGGACATGGGGAAGTAAATATCTAAATTTCGTCCAATCCCATCCCTGTGTCCCCAGAACCTCCGAGACCTTGTAATTCCCTTGACATTCAAAGAGATTAGATAGTTTACCTCTAGGATCCCACCTATCAAAACACAAGCTACATTCCCCATTACCTACCTGGAACTTGGTATGTTCCTTTACAAGAGAAGCTGCCTCACACATTCTTTTCCAAATCTGAGAGTTACCCCTTCGAGGCCTCACCTCTGCAGGATGCTGGGAGCCACAGTATTTTCCCCACAAGAATTTAGCCCATAAGGAATTCTTAAGTTTAAACCTCCACCATAGTTTAGCAGTTTGGGCAGAGACAATGTGGTTAAGATCCCTGAAACTGACCCCTCCTTCCTCTTGTGGTATGCATAAGTCTTTCCAACTAATCCAATGATGTTTTGAGCCTTTATCCATAGCTTCCCACAAGAAATTAGAGAAAATGGACTCTAGTTGATTCAGAACTTTTTTTGGAGGGGCAAGAGTTGTCAAGATATAGATAGGCATGGATTCCAAAACACTTTTAATAAGAGTGATCCTGCCTCAAAGTGTGAGAAACTTGGATCTCCAGCTGCCTATGGTGCTGCTAATCTTATCAATTAAGTGGTCATAGTAAGTGGCTGGAATCCTTTTGTAGTGCAATGGTATGCATAGATAGGTGGTGGGAAGGGTGCCTCTAGTGAATCTAGTGATCCTTCCAATAACATGTTTCCTAGAGTCTGGAAGCCTATCATGAACAATGTATGAGCTCTTGGCTGCATTGACCTTTTGTCCCGAAGCTCTCTCAAAGTGCTAAATTTTCTTCTTCACTTCTTTGACAGTTTGTGGTGTTGCTGCTGAGAATATGATCAGGTCGTCAGCATATGCTAAGTGGGTAATTCTAGGGCAAAGTTTAGGCACACAATAGTCCATTCTTCTGTCCTCAGTGCTATTCAAAATCCTAGATAAATATTCAGAATTGACTACAAACAAAAGTGGGGATATAGGATCCCCTTGCCTTAGGCCTCTAGTAGCATTAAACCAACCTCTACTATTTCCATTCACCAAAACAGAGAACCATACGTTAGAGATTAGCCTCCACATCAGATCTATCCAAACCTCTCCAAAGCCTGGCAATCTGAAAATCTGCAACAAGAAAACCCAATTTACTCTGTCATAGGCCTTTTCCATGTCTATTTTGAGTGCTACATTCCTTTCCTTGCTCTTCCTATTAAGTTTAGTTATCATTTCATTGGCTAGAAGATAGTTATCTGATATTACTCTTCCAGGCACGAAACCACTCTGGTTTTTTGAAATAATCTTAGGAAGGACACAGCCTAATCTGGTGGCTAGCATCTTGGAGATAATCTTGTTGAGGAAATTGCATAGGCTAATAGGTCTGAATTGTTTAAAGGATGAAGGGTTAGGAGTTTTTGGGATTAGGATAATTGATGTTGCAGTCATGGCTTTTGACAGTTCAGCTCCATTAACGAAGGATTGAACAGCTCTAAGAAGGTCCAAACTAATGATTTCCCATGCTGTAGTGTAGAATAATCCTGGTAGACCATCCAGCCCTGGAGCACTTTCCATTTTCATGCTAAACACAGTCGTTTTTAGCTCTTCCATGTCTAGAATTCTAGTTAGTTCCTGTCTTTCTATTTCAGTGATGGATAGGGGTAAGAGGAGTGGATCAATTGTGGCTGTAGTTGGTTCAGCAGTATATAGGTCAGCAAAGTACTGAATGGCTAGTGCAACTACCTGATCCTCACCTTCTCTCCAATTCCCTTCCTGATCTTGGATTCTATGGATATGGACTTTGGCATGCCTAGCTTTCACTTATGAGTGATAGAACTTAGAGTTCCTGTCTCCCTCTTTTGTCCACTTAATGTTGGTCTTTTGGGCCCAAAACATTTCCTCTAGTCCCATTTGATATTTAGCTTTTGCAGCAGCTCTATGCATCACTTCTCTAGGAACAGGGTTGGTCTCATCCTCTCTTTCTAAGCGTCTGAGCTCTTCTTCAACCTGTTCAGCTTGAGAAAAAATGTTCCCAAATCTTTCCCTATTCCAGGCCCTTAGAGCTTTCTTGACTAGCTTTAGTTTTTCATTGAAAATCCTAATTGGGCTGCCTGTGATTTCCTGACTCAAGGCATTGCTAATGACAGGCAGGCATTCCGTATGTTTAGTCCAGAATTCTTGGAATCTAAATGGTTTCACCCCACCTACAGGTCCTTGGGTGATCTCTAAAATAAGGGGACTATGATCAGAAGGAGATTTGGCTAAATGAGATACATGGGCCTTCAGGTTCCTGCTTCGGAAATGGGTATCTACCAAAGGTCTATCTAATCTCTTCCAAATCCTAGCTGTCCCCTCTCTATTGTTACACCAAGTGAACTTAGATCCACTAAACTGCACCTCAGTCAAATCCAATGCAGATATGAAACCTAGTAGTTCTCTAGCTTCTTTAAGATGAAAAGCTTTGCCCCCTTTTTTTTTCCTCTCTAGCCTTAATGCAGTTCCAATCTCCCCACAGGATCTAAGGTTGGCCTAAAGTCTGCAAGTGAGCGAAGGAGTTTCATTAAGTTTCTCTCTGATTTTCTGTGCACTTGGCATACACGCCAGATAGGATGATGGGGTTGGGTAGGTTAGGATGCCTAAGTTCTACTGTGATATGTTGATCTGTCATAGCGATAATGGTGCATGAAAAAGGCTTCCTAACATTTATCCATATCGAACTACAGGGGTTAGAGAAGGCTTCTTCGAAATGTAGTATCCTCTTTAAAGTTTCCAGTTTGGTTGAGTTTGAGAAAGGTTCTGCTATGGCCATAAAGTTACTCCTATGTTTACTGAGGATTTTTTGAAGTTTCCTAAAGTTAGGTTTCTTACAGATGCTCCTGATATTCCAATATTTGCAATTAATCATTGGGATTTAGGCATTTGGAACCCGAACAATTATGTATACTAATGTCTCAGCAAATTTCTTGAACTTATAGGTGTGTAAATTGGTAAAAGTGAAGATCAAAGTGTTGAAGACATTGAATAAATAGATACTAGGTAAATTATGGTAGATTCCCCAACCCCCAACCGTAGTTGTACATTGGCTCTAACTTGATTGAATCATTTAAAAGCTCAAGTAAAATGAATCAAAAATGAATGTTGAAAATGTGTCTTTTTGTAAACAAAGTTTTTACATATTCACAAAACTGTTTTAAAATGTATGTATTGAGAAAAATGATTTCACAAAGTTTTTATATTTTTACAAAAGTGTTTTGAAAAAGAAATGTTCAAAAACCTCAAGGACGACCTCCTTGAGTTTCGGACATCCGAATTACCAGGTTTTTGAGTAATGGCTAGTTCTAAAAATCTAATTTCTTGTTCATTTTGCCTCATAAGCATTTCATATAAATACCTTGAGCTTTCATAAATGTTTTCTAATGATCATTGAGCTTAAAATTGCCTAGAAAACATGATACAAAAATAGATCATATGTCAAGTCCGAGGACTCCAAAGTGCTCATTCCAGTTGTAGAAGACGAGTTCTTCATTTGGAGACCTAGAATTGCAGAAAGAGATGTGGACAGCAAGTCACGTCACGACGTGGAGGGCCTTCGACGTTGCAATGTCTATGCACATTGCGACGTTCATAAAATGAATAGTTTTTTTAGGGTTTATTAGTTTTATTTTCGTATTTTTAGGATTTTAATTTATTAAAGTTTTCTTCTATTGAATATTTCATCTAGGGCTTGTGTTAGTCTTATAAATAGGTGTTTCTTTCAATTGTAATGAGAGAGAGAACATTTTAAGAGATATTTTAATAAGATTTCAGCAATTGATTTCTTATGTGTGAATTTGTATTCCTGCTAAGGTTTTCCTATTTACATCAATTAAGAACTGTTAGTTTTGTGCGAAGCCGACTAATTTGTTGGCTCATTAATTTCCAACTCACGGATTTTTGGGTTGTTCTATGCTCATTGATGTTATTCAAAGGTCCTGCAATTGCTTCCGTGATATACAAACCAAGTTATCGTATCAAGTGGTATTAAAGCACACGGTCTTCAAACAAAATTAGGTTTTTAAATTTTCCTTATAAAATTGAAAACAAATTGTTTGATATTCGCAAGCCTGTCATAAATTTTGTTTTGTGATTGGTGTCAAGCAGTTATATCTTTTATTTTGTTTGTTTAGATTTTGGTGGTAAGGAAAACTTTAAGAAAATTTGGATCTTTGTTATTCATATCAAGTGGTTCCTAGTTGGATCTCTTTGTTGGATTTGTTAGTCATATTTTGAATATAACAAGTGGTGTAATTTTTTTCGTTTGAGATGTCATTGTACTCCAAAAGATTTTTCTCTTTATTGGAGAAGTATGACCCCTATGGAGATCGTTATGGCTATCATCGAGAGACAATTGACAGGGTGGAAACGGAATAAAAATTGTCAAGTTTGAGATAAGAAGCAACCTTGCAAAAGTAGATTTGCAAGTCACAACCTATCCGTTGTGCTATATGTTATGGGTATAGTCATCAAGAACGTGATTGTGCTAACCATTATGTTGAACAAAAGATTCGGACGCCTACACCTAGGGTTCAAGCTAGGAAGTGTTTGCGATGTATGACTATAGGTTATAATGCTATTAATTGTCCAAGATGGTACGATTTGTATGTCAGAACTCCAATGGAAGCTCCAGCTATAGAAGTTGTTCCTATGCCATTATTGGAATGTGTAGAAGATCATGGGGATGATGAGTTACAGCCATTGGAGATGGGTCAAGCTAATGAAATTGTTGAAGCAAAGGTGGAGACCAATAATGATGATCCTTTAGTGGAGGAAAAATTGCCTTCAATGAGGACAATTCAAGGAGAAAAGTTTGACACACATACTACTCCAAAGAACCTTCTTGTGATGATGTAAACTCTTTTATTGTTTTAAGTGATTCTGCATTAATTGATAATTTTGTTGTTATCATGAGAAACAAGAAAAAGAATTGAATGGAAAAAGTTGTCAGATGAGGGTTGTAAAAAAAGGCAAAGAGAGGAAAAATAGTGAGTGTGAATTTCCATATATTTTGTCTTTTTGTCTTGATAATTTTACATATTTTATGCCGGATTCTCTTGTTAACAATAGACAAGATTTGAGGTCAAATCTTTTTCAAGTGGGAGGGAATGATATGAAATCAAGATCATATGTCAAGTTCGAGGACTCCAAAGTGCTCATTCCAACTATAGAAGACGATTCCTTCATTTGGAGACCTGTAATTGAAGAAAGAGACATGGACAGCAGGCCACGTCGTAACGTAGAGGGCTTCCGACGCAGCGACGTCCAGAAAATGAATAGTTTTTTTAGGGTTTGTTCCCTAACGTCGGGCTATCCCCACATTGCGACGTGCGGAAATAAATGACGTTAAATAGTTTCTATTTTTGTATTTTTAGGATTTTAATTTATTAAAGTTTCCTTTTATGGAATATTTCGTCTAGGGTTTGTGTTAGACATATAAATAGGTGTTTCTTTGAATTGTAATGAGAGAGAGAACATTTTAAGAGATATTTTAATAAGATTTAAGTGATTGATTTCTTACGTGTGAATTTGTATACCTGCGAAGGGTTTGCCTATTTACATCAATTGAGAACTGCTAGTTTTGTGCGAAGCGGACTAATTTGTTGGTTCATTAATTTCCAACTTACGGGATGTTGGGTTGTTCTACAGTAATTGATTTTATTCAAAGGTTTTGCAATTGCTTTCATGACATACAAGCCGGGGATTGGAACAAATCTATCTGGGTTATCATATCAAAACATTCTTCAAAATATCAAAAGAAAAGATATTTGATAACCAATCCTAAGGATCAAAATCTTGAGCTTCAATTTGTATTCATCTTCTTGAGCCAATCTTTCATCTTGTAAAAATCATCCTTTGAGAGGAAACTCATTAAGAGCTTTCATTGTAATTATCTACCCTATTTAGAGAATCATCAACTGTTGTAATAATCTTCAATTGGTAAGAATTGAAATGTTTCTCTAATAGGGAGAGTAAAAACAAACTCATAGCTTGTGATAGCTATTGAGTTAGTTTCATCCTTGAAGGTTTGTAAAATGGTTTGGATCGTAACTTTGGTGAAGAGATATCCAATTAGTGAATTGGTAAAATCCTAAGCTTAGGGGTTTAGGTATTGTATGTAGAGTGCTCCAAGGGGGTGACTTGAACCACTATAAATCCTTTGTCTCCTTCTTGTGTTCATTTCTTTAAGTGCTTTATAATTGTGTATGTTTAATTGCTTAATATTTGTGTTATCATTGTGAATTGAATAATTTTCTTGAGTTTTTGTGTTGAATAGTGGTGAACTGATATTTGGTTAAAATATTCACACACACCACAAGTGTTTGATAAAGTTCCTCAAAGGTACCTTAGGTTAGGAAAAACAGTTTTTGGATAGGATTTTAATTGGATAACCTCATTCACCCCCCCTCTTAGGTTGCCTTTAGGACCTAACAAATCATCTCCTTGTGAAGATCAACAACACCTACAGAAGAGATATGGCTTGAAGGAGAATCCCTCAGCTCACAAAAAAAAAACTTAAAAGCTTCATGTGTATCAGTAAAATCAAACCATAAATTTGCAAGAATTACAAGTCAATTGGGCTAGATTTACAAATATTATGCCAAATAGATCTCAAAGAAGCTTTAGGGTTTCGAACAAAGATCACGTGATAGAGAGAATACAGAACCACCGGGTGATAAGGGTAAAAAGAAGGGATTGTTGAACAACACACTTTGTCAAATTGTTGGAAATAAGCACATTATCAAAAACAACCAGTAGAACAACTGTCAGAGCAATTGTAATGGAACCTAATTCGACCTCAAGTGCACAATTAACATGGAGCAAAAGAAAATTTATAAAAACTATTGCAAGAAAATAAAAAGTAAAACAGTAAAGGCGAAAAGTTAAAAAAATAGAAATATTGAGTTGTCTCCCAACAAGCGCCTTTGTTTAAAGTCTTTGGCTAGACAAATCATGTGCCAAAATCAGTAAACTAGTTGAGGAGGCTCCGGAGGTGGTCGTGAAGATGGTACATCTTTTATGTAATTCAAAGTCCCTCCATAAGATGCTTTGTGTCTCCTTTGATGCCAAATCAACTTGATCCATTAGTTTTGGGTTAGATT
Organism: Ophiorrhiza pumila; assembly: GCA_016586305.1. Classification (NCBI taxonomy): domain Eukaryota; kingdom Viridiplantae; phylum Streptophyta; class Magnoliopsida; order Gentianales; family Rubiaceae; genus Ophiorrhiza; species Ophiorrhiza pumila. The sequence goes on along the minus strand of BLIW01000008.1, from coordinate 11,109,379 downwards.
CTTGTGTACGATGGTTTGCCACATCTCTCCCTCTCCCAAAGACATGTAGTTCATATCTCCAACAAAGTATTTAGTTCCAGAACTAGGACTTTCAAAATAGAAGGAAAAATTGTATCAACAGGATCTCTTATGGTCACACAGGAGCCCTCTATTTTGCTTGGAAACACTTGCAGCAAATGCAATGACATTGTGTCATCTCTAATCTCCTCAATCTTCAATTCTTGAAGTTTATAATCTGGTTCCTTTTATTCATATGGTATTGTAATTTAAAGAATAGTAGACATGTTGTCATATTCCACCACCTTCTCCTCTTTTAGATGTTGGGTTCTCTTGGCAAGAAAATATTTCTCGAACTTTGCACACTTTGGCATTTTTCTAATTGCTTCAAAGAAAGTGTCAGTAATCTCCACCTTGCTAAAGGTGGTCAAGATATCGCTCATTTCATCATCCTTCACATTACTTGTTAACTTGCCAGGAAAAGGAGGACGAATTTTAATCTCAAAAATAGGTGTATTCAATTCATATTTTACCTCTGATTTCTGAAATTCCGTCGTATGGGCAAACAATGACTCCATTTTTGGGCTGTTAGGTTGTTCAATTTTGATCTTTGCCTCTGGTTCTTTGAACTTCTATTCACTTATTAATGCCAGTGGACTAATTTCTTCCACTAGATTAACCAACACTTGGGATGAGACTTTGCCTTGATTACTTATCAAGTTATTGATACTTGTATTTAATTGAGTAATTTGATTAATCAATTCATTGAAACATGCCATTGTGGCTTCTCTCTCTTACTGCATCATGTCCAAGTGTGGGAAGAATGGAACCATCTCTTGTTGCAACATATCATCTTTGGTTGGCACATTGTCTTTCTGCATAATTTTAACTACATTAGCTAAATTTGTAACTAAAACACTAAGAGATGTACTTGAACATGAAGTGGGTATTGTATCATTTTGGGTAAAAGAAACCATTGATTGTTGTTGTTATTGTCATGTCCATAGTGATGGATGTTGCTGCACCTTATTCTCATAATTGAAGTTTGGATTTTTCCACCACCCCAAATTGTATGTATTAGAATAAGGGTTGTGATAATGTTGTGGATGAAAACTCCTAATTCTACTGAATGTGCCTTTGGATACTCCTGAGGGAATTGACATATAGTTGTAGCATGACCAAGATTAATTTTTGCGTATTGCAAGTGGTCTTTTCTGTTGAATAGCGCCTAAACCTGCGACTAGTTTTTTCTCTAAAGAGGTTAATGAATCTAATCTATGTTCCATTGAAGACATATTTACCTCGTTCATCTATTTGGCCATATGGCAATTGTTTCAGAATAAGAATTTGTTTGGTGTCTTTCCTTCATATATTTCCTTTACCTGTGCGATTTGTTTTCCAATATTGTGAGTCAAATAACATATTAGGGTTAGAAAATTAGGAAATATACCAAGTAAAAAAATTTAAAAAAAAATGAATTAACTAAAATAAAAAGTATTTCGTGGTTCCCCGGCAACGGCTCCAATTTTGGTAGCATCATTTTTGCTACCAAATAAATTATCTACTTCAAAAAATAGAAAATAGGAAAGTGAAAGTAGAGTTGCTCCCACGAGGAACGGAGTACTATCTCTTCTAGTTAATTCAAAGAAAATTGTCACGAATAAGATTTATCAATAATTAAGAGAAATAAATAAAAAAAATTAAAGAAATTACTATGGAAAAATACACAAAATATAAAAGCCCGGCAAACAAGAAAATTCACATTAACTAATTATCCATTGTTCATGGACCCAAAGATTAATTAATATCATGAATCCACCAGTTGTAGGCTACCGACAATCAGATCCGATGTAGCCCAATTCCTCTTTAGTTAATCGATAATTAATAAGAATCAGCTTAATTAATTACTTCTCTTATTCTAACAAAACCCGTCTGTAATTAGCCAACTCCATATTTAATGTTAAAACAGCATTGAACACATGAGAAACCTAATTCTAATAAATTGTAATTAGTATTAGCATGTCATAATTTGTTAATTTAATATTTCCGTCTACTGAGATAGTAGCTACGCCACTAATTAATCCTATCTACTAGATCCAGTGAAATAAAAGGAGATTAATTGGCACTATTTAGATTAATTAAACATAGCCACTATCTAAAGAATCCAAACAATTAACGCTATGAACAGAGAACTTTCGAAACTCATAGAATATTAATTCAATTAGAACAATTATGTCTCATGAGTAAATAACAGTTAAAGCTTTATTACTTATGCCGAATAATCGAACTACTCACAATACATAATTAAAGACATAATTAAACTAAAGAAATAAAATATTGTCTGGAATTAACCACCGTTCGACCGAACGACAGCTAAGTCTGAAGCCAGCAAAACGTTACAAACTAAAAAATGATAAACTAACTACGAACTCACTTTTGCTACAAATTACTACTAAAAGCTACCAATTATAACTATTAACTTCCTCTCCTTATATAGGAAAAGCAAGCATTATTCTCAACTAATAAAACCAGCAACTAAAATCTTCTAAAACTTTAATAAAGAAATAACTCTTTTGCTTCCAAATAAATATGCCACGTGAGGCCAAGAATTAAGGCATTCAATCTTTTTCCTAATTGTTTTCCAATTTCTCTTCTTCTCTACTTTCTTATTTGATTCCTTCAAGGAGCCTTCCATCAATGCACCGCCTTGATTATTTCCAAATTAGATTAAGGAAATATTTTCTTCCAAGTTTTGCTCTTTTACAGGCTAAAATATCCCAAAATCTTCAAAATTACTCTTCTTATTTTCTTTTCATGTAAATTGCCTCAATATTTCAATTACCTTAATTCCTGCACATAATTATTCAATGACATGCAAATCTACTTGTTGATGTGGTTCCAATAGAGGCAACTTACTTGTTGTTGAGAAAACCTTGGAAATATGATTGTGATGTGACATATCATGCCAAGAAGAACTGCTATAGTTTTGACTATAATGGGAAGAAGGTAAATCTCAAAGCACTTAAACCGTGGCAAGTGTCTGAAAACCAAGCAATAATTGCCAAACCTTGTGCCAAGATGAGAGAAAAAGAAGCGAAGGACAAGGAGCAGCTTGAGTAGAAAATTGAAAATGTACCTAGTTTAGGTCGAGTTTTAAAGGAAAATAAGTTTGTTGTACTTGCTTCAAAGAAACAGATTAGGACAGCAATAATGGAAAGGCAACCATTGTACTTTATTTTTCAAAAGTAGAACCTCTATGTTGATGTGGGACGCCACTCCCAGTTTATTAGATAAGTTTTGGGTAGTGGATTTACCCTAATACCACCCTTACAAAATAGGAGCTCCATGAACCTAATCCCATTTACAAGCCTAATGGGAAAAGGTTCAAGGAGCATTTTAACAAGTAAAATGTGGAGGACTCCTTCATTTACATTTAAGTGGAAATACAAAAAACCTGGAGGGCACCTCTATTTACATGATCCTTCACTAATTTCAAGCTGCTAGGAATTTATAGATACACAATATGAGCCAAAAAACTCCTCTGCTCACCAGGAGTGACAAAAGATTCCACGGGGTGGAATATTTATACAAAATAGTAAGGAAACAATCTGCCCTTACTTTCCTATGACAGTTACTTTGGTGATATATGTTTTGAGCCGTCCTTGAAGAATCTGTATTCATATCTTCAGCTTGGATAGGAGCATGATCTAAAACGACATTTAATGATCTGAAACGATCATTGTACTTAATGATCTGAAATGACATTTATATCGTGGATAGTGATCACCTTTCTTGTTTACCTAGTGTTATTTTGTCTGTTTTGCAGAAATATGAGGACATGTTTCCTGAGAAGCAACCCAAAGGATTGGCAACTATTAGAGGCATTGAGCATCAAATTGATTTTTTGCCCAGAGCTTCTATTCCAAATAGGCCAGCTTATTGAGCCAATCCCGAGAAAACCAAGGAAATACAAAGGCAAGTGGATGAGCTTCTGGACAAAGTTATAATTCTCAAATCCCTTAGTCCTTGTTCAATTTCTATTATCTTGGTCCCAAAGAAAGATGAATCTTAGAGAATGTGTGTAGAGAATGTGTGTAGATTGTAGAGCCATTAATAAGATTACCATTAAGTATAGGCATCCAATTCCTAAATTAGATGACATGCTTGATGAACTTTATGGTTCCGCAATATTCACCAATATAGATCTTAAAAGTGACTATTATCAAATTAGAATGAAAGAAGGAGATGAACGGAAAATAGCCTTTAAAGCAAAGTATGGATTGTATGAATGGTTAGTCATGCCTTTTGGTCTAACTAATAAACCTATTACTTTTATGAGGTTATGAATCATGTGTTTAGATCTTTAATTGGTAAATTTGTTATAGTTTACTTTGATGATATTCTGATTTATAGAAAATCACTTGATGAGCATGTTGTGCATCTTTCTAATGTATTTGCTATATTAAGAGAACATAAATTGTATTCAAACCTTAAAAAGTGTTTTTTCTTTGTGCATGGAATCCATTATCGTTTTAGGGTATGTTGTTAGTTCTTAAGGAATATCTGTTGATGAGTCAAAGGTTAAAGCTATACTTGATTTGCCAAGGCCTTCATCTGCTAGTGATGTTCGAAGTTTTCATGGACTTGCAAGTTTTTATAGGCGTTTCGTGAAAGACTTTAGTTATATTTATCTTTCTTTCCAAAGCGATATCTTCATATATAAATATGAAAGAAAGTATTTACAAGGCAGTCAACTGACATCAATTCTGAGCAATCAAAAGATAAACTAGATCTAAGAATCAGTTCTAAAAAATCAAAACATCTATCACCAAGAAAATTTTCAACCATAAAATCATCTAAAAATATAAATTTCTAGCCATAAAGCCAACAGAATATTGGAGGGATTGATCAAAGTGTGCAGAAACTGATTGAGTACTCTATATAGTTTAAATCCTAATCCTAACTGCAACTTACATCATCCTCAACATTTTTTTAATCTAAAAACTTTCACTTTTTTTCTCTACTTCATCTTCACTTCTTTTTCCCTTTTTTTCATGATTCATATACTCAGATCTCTTGTTTTTCTCCACTTCATCTTCATCTTTTTCCTTTTTCCCTTTTTTCCCCTACCTTTAAATAAACTTGTTAAAATGAATGTTACTTTTGAATGGAAAGATTCACATGAAAAGGCTTTTAACACACTTAAGGAAAAATTGACTCATGTTCATGTGCTTGCATTGCCTGATTTTAATAAACCTTTTGAGATACACTGTGATGCCTTCGGAATAGGTATTGGTGATGTGTTAATGCAGGAATCAAAGTCCATGGTTTACTTCAGTGAAAAACTAAATCGAGAAACCTTGAAGTATGCAACTTATGACAAGGAGTTGTATGCTTTTGTGAGATCTTTACAGGTATGAAAGCATTACTTATGACCGAAAGAGTTCATAATTCATTCGGATCATGAAAGCCTCAAATTTTTGAACACTCAAAGTAAATTAAATAAGAGGCGTGCTAAATGGTTAGAGTTCATTGAATCCTTTCCATATGTGATTAAGTATAAAGTTGGAAAAGATAACATTTTAGCCAAGGGCAGAACTAGAACAAAGTGTTAGTGGGGGTTGAATAAAATTGGTTTTCTACAATATTTTTTAAATTAATAAAATATAATAAATTATAGCTAAATAGTTGATAATAAGTACGCCATGATAATTTGGATTTCATACTCAGTGCATGTAAATGATTTGAAGGTTTACCAACTAAAATTAGTCCCATTGAAAATTGCACTACTACAAATTCGTTTACCTTTTAAAAAAGTAAAAAATTCTCCATATTCTATATAAATAAGCAATTCAAATAAATTCATATAAATCATGTCATTCAATCACAATTCACAATTAGTTTATAATTAAAATTAATTGAATAAATTAGTAATTCAATCATTATTCAAAGTAATATGTACTTCAAATCAATTGAATAAATTAGACTCGTCTATAGGGTTAATACCCAAAATCTCTAATTTAAATTCTAAATTTCTAATTTTAGTTTTTGTCCAAAATTGCTTATCTAAAATTTAAATCCCTAATTTTTCTATTTGATGCATAAAAACATTAAGGAAATTATTTAAACATCCAAATTGACTTAGTAATTTATAAATTATTACTTAAAATTAATAAAATCTAAATAACAAAATTTTGAAATAGAAAAAAAAGTAAAAAACAAATCTTTGTCAAAAGACAAAAAATACAGACAGAGAAATAGAGATAATGGAGGAAAGAAATGGAAGGGATAAAGAGAAATATATTAATGATAGTGAATGAAATTATGAGAAGAAAAGAATTGAAATTATGAAGTTTGGACTTAAGAAGGAAAAACTAAAAAGAGGGCTCATATTTGTGTTAAATTTAAAACTTAATCAAAACGACGTCGTTTTGTTCTCAGTTAACAAAATGTTGTTTTGTTAAGTGTGCCGTTTTTTTGAAAAAATCAACTCAAAATATAAAAATTGAGGCATCGTGGTCTTCTTCTTCATCTACTGGTGTGACACCATTGACGGCGGGATTGGAATCCTCACCCTCTTGGTGGCCGGCGAGCTTGGTGGGGGATGAAGCCCCCTTCTGCCCCTGATTGTAGCTTATGCATTGTTTAGGAAGTACTCTTTGATTACTTTTATGCATGCTAAGTCACTTTGTTTTGAGAAGATTAAAGAGCTTTATGCTAGTGATGTTGAATTCTAACGTGTTTATGATCTATGTTTGCAAAAGTCGAATGGTGAATATTATGTGCAAGATGGTAATCTTTTTAAATGAGACAAATTATGCATTCCACTAAGTTCCCTTCGTGAATTACTTGCTAAAGAAACCCATGGTAGAGGATTAATGGGGCATTTTGGAATGCCTAAAACTTATGATGCTTTACATGAACATTTTTATTGGCCTAATATGTTGAAAGATGATAAAATTGTTTGTGACAATTTTATGATCTATGTTTGCAAAAGTCGAATGGTGAATATTAATTGCAAGATGGTAAACTTTTTAAGAGAGACAAATTATGCATTCCACTAAGTTCCCTTCATGAATTACTTGTTAAAGAAACCCATGGTCGAGGATTAATGGGGGCATTTTGGAATACCTAAAACTTATGATGTTTTGCATAAACATTTTTATTAGCCTAATATGTTGAAAGATGATAAAAGTGTTTATGACAAGTGCATTATTTGTAAGCAAGCTAAATCAAAGGTATTGCCTCATAGGTTGTATACTTCTTTACCAGTTCGTAGTCATCCTTGGATAAATCTCTATGGATTTTGTGATTGGAATACCTAGGTCTCGTACTGGTAAATACAACAATTTTGTTGTTGTTGATAGGTTTAGCAAAATTGCTCACTTCATTGCAAGTACTAAAACTAATAATGCAACTCATATTATTGACTTGTTCTGTAAGAAAGTTGTTTGTTTGCATGGCATACCACAAAGTATTGTTAGTGATATGGATGTTAAATTCTTGTCTCATTTTTGGTGTACTTTATGGAATAAGCAAGGCACTAATTTGTTGTTTTCTATTGCTGCACATTCACAAACTAATGGTCAAACTAAAGTAGTAAATCACACTTTGTCTACTTTATTGTGTGCCATAATTCAAAAGAACATTAAGAACTAGGAAACTTGTTTCCCACATATTGAATTTGCATATACTCGTACTTTGCATAGGTCAATTAATTGTTTCCCATTTGAAGTTGTTTATGGTTTTAACCTTTGACACCTCTTGTATTCTTCCTTTACCGACTAATGAGTTTGTTTATTTAGATGGTAAAAAGAAAGCTTAGTTTATTAAATAGATTCAATAAAGGGTTCAAAATTCAATTGAAATGAGGAATGAACAATATGCAAAATATGTCAATAAGGGTCGAGTTTGAGTGATCTTTGAACCCGGGGATTGGGTTTGGATTCACTTGAGGAAGAAAAGATTTCCTGCCAAGCGAAAATCGAAGCTACATCCATGTGGCGATGGTCCTTTTAGAGTTCTGAAAAGGATTAATGATAATTCGTATCATATTGAATTACCTAGTGAGTATAGCTATGTTTCTTCATCTTTTAATTTTGTTTAGTTATCTCTCTATGATGTAGCTGATTTGAGGACAAATTTTTTCGTGGAGGGAGGGAATGACTCAATCAAGTGATCCATTGGTTAATCTTGATGAACCAATGACAAGGTCAATAGCAAAGAAAATGAAGATGACTTTGCAATCTTTTGTGGAACATGTTTAGCAATTCCATTGAGGATGAGAATGAAGGCTTCGAATTATCTTCAAGTAAAGTTGACGTCGGAGTACTTTGGAATGTTTTTTACATCCCTATTGAAGGCTTAGAACGCGTGGAATCAAATTTGAAGATGAAGAAATTCGTGGAAGACCAAAGCTCTACACGTCACGATGTCTAACCTCTCTACGTCGCGACATCCAATAGTCTTCGTCGTGAAGTCACTCGCCGGATGAAAGTGAAAAAAAATCACAATTTCTCAACGTCACGACGTCCAGCGCGACCCACATCAAGAAGTCCACACAAATTTGCGACGTGCGACTCCCTACATCGTGACGTTGGGGATTCGCCAGTTTTAAATTTTATTTCCTTTTAGGAAAGTTATTTCAAACAACTTCTTTCCTTGTTGGTTAATGTTTCCTTTAAAAAATTTAATTAGGGTTTTCATTATTGTAGCCTATTTAAAGGCATCTTCTTTATTGAAGAAACAATTCTGATGAATTTTGAAAGAAACCTCTTTTAACTTTTGCTTTGAGAAACTTTCATTATTGGGAGCGAACCAATCTTGAATTACAGTAAACTTCTAAGTTTGACCTTAGATAGTTTATCTTCCTGCTCTTATTTGAGAGCAAGCCAAATTAATTTGCTTAACACTGAGATTACTTGGGTTGGCTAGATTTTCTTGTATAACGTAAGAGTTTGGATCAATATCCAAGTATTTCCATTCAATATCCTTTTTCTTGTTTTCCGCATTATTTCTTTGTTTGTTTGTTACTAAACTTTGTGGTAGATCAAAAAATTATATATAGTGTGCAAGGATCATCTTACCATATGCTATCAACAGGGCTCCAGTCATGCACACATATATCAACCTATGCGTTGGGAAACTGAGGGCCAATATAACCCTACACTCTTTGAGTTTTAGGGATGCTAGAAAAAGGAGACAGTGCAACTATTGGGGAGTTCTTGACTAAAATTCCCACATCACACCAGGATGCATGAACTCCTCAAGATAAGACAACAACTTCCAAACTAAGAGGCCATAATTTTGACCAGGAAAGGGAAAGGTTTTGTGCAAGGGTAGACTGCAGCAGAATGGAAAGGCGACGACGGGTTTACAATTGCATGTGACATTCAACACATGTACTTCCCTAAAGTTATCTGTTACATTAACCTGGAGGTTAACCTAATGCTATTTAGCTTGGTTTCAGAGTTGTGATTAGCATGCCAGATCAGACCAGTTCAATGCTTGCTATGCATTAGCAAGCATCTAATCATGATTCCCATGGGGATCATAGATAGGGTGTTTGTAAAGTTAACTAGAAGGTTCTCCAGATGGATTTTGTGATAATAGAAGATGCCAAGAATGAAGGAACTCATATGCTACTTAGAGAGCCATTTTTGAATATCTCCAATGCTCCTATGGAATGGAATATTGATAGTGCACTAGGATGAGGCAAAAAAGTGACCAAAGTTAAGAAAGAAGAAGTACAGTAAGCAGCAAAAGAGCACTATGTTAATTATGGAGGCGCACAGCCATCGACTTAAGCATGGAGGACGCACACCACGAACAGGGGTGTTCTTCATTTTCTTATCAGTTCTTGAGGAAAAGCACCCCATTAAGTGTATAGGGCGTGCCTTTTTGTTTTGTGGACTTTTGAACTTTTATGAGCAGTGTGTAGTTGTGGTGGTGATGTTGTGTTTTGTGATGGTATGTTGTGTTTTGTGATGGTGTTGGATAAATTTTTGTGCTGGTTAGAAAAAGTTGATGTGTTTTGTGTTTGGTGGAAGTTGTGGACAAATTTTAGTTTTTGCTAATGTTTGGTGAAGTTTACATTAAATTCTGGCAGTTTTTAGTTTTTATTTTGATTTTTAGCTAAAATTTAATGTTTTATGGTATATTAATGGAAGAAGACTTGTTGGATCCAAAATTGTCTTGTGTTTTTATTTTGTGTGAATAAGAGATGTTAAGCACATAAATGAGAACAGAAAGGGCATGATTAGGTTTGTGTAATCAATGATGAAATTGTGTTTGTTTGGTGATACGATGAATAAGTGCTAAATAGAGTAGATTATGTTACATGCCATTTTTTTAAAGACATAAGATGGAGAGAACACATAGGAAAGGTTGGAACTATGAGAAAGAACAAGATGTGAAAGTGAGCAGTTTTTAAAACCCCAATAAGGCTCACTTTTACCTAATGCCTTTAGGAAGACTGTTGTGAACATACGTACATTAAAGAAATGATGTAAACCAAGGATTATATTATGTGATAAATGGTGCTCAAAGGAGTACTAATTCCAAATCCAAGAGCGGGACTGCCTTTCAATCCTGAAAGAACGTTTGCACTTATAAGGCACTCATATGACTGGGAATGAGGCATAAAAGCCATAAAACTCATGGCATGTATTGTTATTGTTAAATTAAATTGCCCATCCTCTATGATACTGCTTTTGAATGAAACCACATTCATACATAGAAATCATATGATTGGGCAGAGTTTAAAAGGTGCCAAGGAACTATTGCTTGATTAGTTGTGTGAGAAATAAGGTTCTTGCTTATTTGTGTGAGAAATAAGGTTCTTTAATCTTCAAGTATTGCACGAGTGTAAGGATGGCATTTGACTTGTGAGGCAATGGTTAAAAAGAACATGCTAGTTTTTGTACCAGAAATTGATTCTTGGTTCCTCCTTGTTTGATTAAGGGTGAAAATCTTGAACATATGATATCCATGAACACACACAAGCACACAAGGGTATATGAGCATGCGAAAAATGGTTTGAAGTATTTCATAATAAAACCATTACTTTTGAGATTGACACAAGCCATGAGTATAATGAAATACTAGAAAGTATCCTCAACCCTCATTTCCAAATTTATTCATGAAATAAGGATTGGCATTCAATGTGTGAACTTAATGCTATAAATTTCATTGATGTGAATGCTTGTTTCTTCTTGAATTGGTTTAATTCTTGTCTATGCTTGAGGACAAGTAATGGCTTAAGTGTGGGGGGTTTGATAAGTTGGTAAATCACCAACTTATTGGCCTTATTTTATAAGGAAATTTTTCGAATACTCAAGAAAGGAAAGTTGTTTATGTTGGTATATGTGATGTTTTAGGTAAACAACGACAAAGGAGAACTTCAAAGAATGAATTTTACAAAATAGTCCAAAAGAACCAAAAAAAAGTAAAAATTGGTCATCTGGTGCAACGTGCTGCAGGCTATGCCATGGGAGCACCAGCTTGCCCAACTATTACACACCTATGCCATGAAGAATAGTAGACAAGGGACTTAAGCGAGGACGCAACGCAGTTGAGCTTAATATCACAAGCATTTGATGATCACATCATATTAAGTTTGAGACAAATATATCTAGACATACCATTATCCACTCACATTATGCTTTAGCTTGCTTTAGCTAGCATAAATGCACAATTTCACAACAAATTACTATATGCTTTAGAAGGCATAAATTCACAAGTGTTAAGCATATTACATTTTAACCTTTAAAAGTTAATTAACTTTTCCAGCTTTGTAACCTTAAAACTTTTCAATAACTTGTCCTTTAAAAAATGTAATGAACATATTTAGCAAACTTGTGTTTGACCACATTATATTTTAACCTTTAGAAGTGACAAGCGTATCGCGTACTTGCACAATTTAACCCTACTCACTAATGTAGATGTGATGAGAGGGATCGTATCCTCAGGGAAGCTGTTTGGTTTCAAGAATTCACGAAATGTTGCTCAAATTGTGTTGCCCAATTTTGCACTATCTAGAACCAGTGGAAGTAATAACAAACTAACGAAATAAGGTAACAAGGCAAATGTAAGAGAAACAGTAAGAAGGTAACAAGATCTGAGACAAACGTCCCAGAGTTACTGTACCAGACAACTGTGACCACATGCAAAACAAGTTAGTAGGGAACAATTGTTGCCTAGGAGGCTAGTGAACTCTTAGCATGTCGACCACAAAGTTCTCTATACTCCCTAACATCCTACATTTCCCATGTCGAGGCCTAAGCAAGATGATTGAACACCGCAAACGTCTTGACTTCCAAACACTAGCTATTCAACATACAAAACCTTAAGTCTCCCATGGCGAGGCCCGACCTAATGTTTCTAAACTCAAGCTAGCATTGTATAATCATCCTTTACTCGGTTCTAATGACTCAACGACCTCCGATTGGCATGGCGACCACATCTGGGATCGTGAACAAAGCTAAGCAAGCGAAGGAACTCCATATTCATACATTTAGTCTTCATTTCATGCAATTTCCACTCTATCTAAGTTTAATTCAGTCAATGAAGTACAAATTCTATGAAACTACTCTTAATCGAGCAATTAAAAGCATGTACGATCTCACTAATTGAGTTTTGGTCAATTGCATAGCATTTCACGATCTAATTACACATTCGTCTGGTCATAACCCTAGGGCATCATCCAATTAGCCACGAAACTTCATTCTCATATCACGATTTCCACAATCAAGTTCAAAACAATTAATTTTCATAAATTGGGAGAATTTACCACAATTGTGTAGGAATTGTCAATAACTCCGCTAATTGAGAATGAAAATTCCATGCTCAGTTCACAAGTTCAATCAGAATCACGATCGGAGAAGAAATGGAAGAGAGAGAAAAACTAGAGAGAGAAAGAATTTCTAGTGAGAGAAAACTCCAGCTCTCCAAAATCAAAAGTCTATTTTTTTTAATCTAGAATGATCTCCCCCTAAAATGCTAGCTAAAACCTCTATATATAGAGGTTACAGAAAACGTAAACGATACGCAAACAAAAAATGAATACAAAATTACAAGAATGCCACCATGAACAACAAAACGTTCAACAATAGCTTAAACATATTTCCAGTTCACGCATTCGAGCCTCGATTTTAGCACCTTCTCCACCAGCAACACTTCCTCGAGCCAATCGTGCACGCCTTCCCGAACCTGCACACAAGAAAACATTTCCAACACTTAACCAAATTCTGCAACATCAAGACACATAAGAAAATTGCCAACTACATGGCACTCGTATATTCTAAATGGCTAGACCCATATAACTCCACAACACGGCGGCAAGACCTCGCTACGAGGTCTTGCCATGCAACACCGAAACCGGTGAGATCTCGTAGCAAGGTCTCGCCACTTATTGTGCAAGTGTGCGTTAGTGTTTTAGGAAATGTACAAGACTGAATGAAAAATGAGTGAATGCAAAATGAATGAATGAAACATAAAATGTGGTGAAGAGTAAAATGTATGTGAAGTGAAAATGTAAATGAATACAAGTAAAAGGAATTTTTCTTGCAACTGACTAAAATGTTGACATATGAAATATTGACATGCATGAAAGTATGCTTGAGACATTGTGAAAGAACTAAGTGATGCAACTGGAATGGAAGCTATTATGTATAAAACATTGTCAAAACATGTAGAAACATAAGTGAAATGTGTGTGTGGACTGTGATGAAAAAAATGAGTGAAGTGTGTTTTAAAGGGTGAGCTCGCCCTCACAACATTCTAAGTGGCGAGGCCTCTCTACGAGGTCTCGCGCTCACAAAAATAAAAGTGTTGAGACCTCGTAGCGAGGTCTCGCCATGTAAAATGCAAGTGTGCGTGTGTGCAGCAACTTCCAACCAAAGTCGGACCCTGATACATTGTGAATTTGGAAAAACGTAAAACATGCAAGTTGTCGCTCTAAGTCTTAGCTTTCCATAGCCTTTTGAACCACTCCATTTGGAGCTAGGATGGGAGTGTTATTGCTACAATACTAAAGTGTGGCAAAACTGTATGCTGTGCGGGAGCTCGCAGCACATGCGCGCCCGACCAATGCGAGGTCGCCGCACGGTTGTGCAGCAATCAGGTGAGCTCGTCGCACAGTCATGCGACGAGGTGTGTGATCTCGTCGCATGGCCATGCGACGAGGTGTGCGTGTGTGCACGGCGAGGTGAGTGGTTGTGTGCAGCAAGGTGAATGCATGTGTGTGGCGAGGTGAGTGCATGTGTGTGTAATGCAACCATTTCAGCACAACAATCTACCTCTATGCAAAATATGTGTGTCGTAGCCTCTGAATTGGACTTTGTGGTGAACATAAGAGTTTTAGATCTTTCTCTTGGCGTTCCATGGGTTCATGAATCAACATAATTGGAGATCTGTAGCTCATAAAATACACATTCTACCAAACTGTGGCAATATGTAGTCAAAGATGAAAACCTGAAGGAACAATTGCAAAGCTGCCCCCGTTTCTCCTACTTGCACACATATTTAGAAGAAAGTTAAAACATATAAACTGCGGTACACGCAAAGATCTTTCCATAACATCTAAGATCTCCTCATTTGGATTAGTATTGAGAGAGTTACACTCAAATGACGTAGCACTACCAATTCTGCCCAACTTCAAACTAAGCAATTAGACATGTTTAGGGTTTCCTCAAATCTCTCACACACCCTTCCAACTCTTTTAAACTCTTTCCTTGTCATTTAACATCAAACACACATTTTCCTCATTTAATCATCAGTTTTGGTCTTTTTCACCATTTTAGCACTTTAAAGTTGCAAACCACATAAATGCACACAATAGCACAAAACACTACACAATTGCTTGAAAAAACAAGTCAAAAGCTAAGTGATATAACACATATAAGTTGGTGTAAAACCAACTCATCAATTTTCCCCACACTTAAACTCTTGCTTGCCCTCAAGCATGGACACAACATCACACTTACACAACTCATGTTAATCACTCACATTCAAACCGTTACTCCCTTGTTTAATAAGTCCATCTCTAAGTTCATCAAAACATTTTTCACACAAAAACTCTCAAAGTTTTCCCCCGTTCCAAATTTTCAGATTTCAACACACATTATCAACCCAGGCACAATGAATAAACACCAAAATGTCATACGTGCAAGTGTGTGCTGAGGAATACTGGCTCAGTGCTCTTCTTGTATGCATAACCCTTTTACTCTATCTTACGATTCACTGCATATCAATCTCCTTATCCACTCATAGGAACAAATAGCACACAAGATCAATGGCGCACATTGGTGCTTCTATTAGATCATTTACATTCAAATTGCACTTTGGTGCTTTATTTTGTCACACACATTGGTGTATGAATGCCAGGGTTTTGTGGCTCTTTTTTCCCACTTTTCGCCTGGGTTTTATGGCTGTTTTTTCCCAAATATGTATGCCAGGGTCTTACGACTTTTCATTCCCAGATGCCAAAGGCTTTTTCCACCAAATCCTTTCTTGTGTAACCACTAGTTCGTATGTGTCTTTAAGGGACTATATATGCAAGAACACTAAAATTCCAAGGAGATACACAACAAAGAACAACTCAAACAAAATTACCTCCTATGTCATTGAATAGTTTGCATGGCATATCTATCTTACTTTAACATCATGCCTTGGCCAACAAAACGTTCCAATATCTTTCAAATATAGAACTGAAAATGAAATTTTTTTTTGCATGCATTAACATAGAAATTTGATGAACTAGAGGTTGAACATAGTTAACAGAAAGAACAAAGGTCCAAATGCAAAGTGATACTTCATTTCAAACATTTCGTTGCCTACACTATCACTACGCCTCTTCTCATTTCACACATTACCCTTTATTAGGACACAATCACACTCCTAAAAAAAACTTAAAAAAAAACTAACCAAACAAAACAACAACCCTCATCACTTCAAACATTCCATGGATAGACTAGTTTTCCCACCGAAATGTCAACTACAGATAACTTGTTTTCAAGAACAATACTTATTCACGCCAATTCACAAAAAATTTCAAAATGTTGCAAGAAAAAACTTAAAACGTGCACAACAAATGAGAAACATAACATAATACGGGATATAATATGCAAAAGCTCAAAATAACACAACAAAACTAAAAAAAAATTGCATGATCTGTATCACATAGCACAAAACATTTCATTCACGAAGAAAGTAAGCATATCAGGTCCAAGAGACACAAACCACAAGAGACACAAGTCAAAGCAAACATTCACTCCCCCACACTTAAAACTTACATTGTCCTCAATGTAAAGTAAAGATAGGTGTAGGAGCTCCCCGATAGTGCATGAACTCTAATGTTTGCTCGGTGGAGTGTCTTGTCCTTAGTGCTATGACGCATGAAAAACTTCGGGAGAGGTCTATGACACCACCCCCCACACTTAGCCTCATGTGTGCATAGACCATTCTTTTTTCAACTTCCATCATGTACACACCTAAAAACATCAGTGACTTAGTGAGTATAACACAATGCAAAAAACATAAAGATGAATGTAACCTAAATACTTTACTAAAGCTAAGGGAGAAAATAAGTAGTTCTGGGTTTTGCAAGTCTCCAGCTAGACTATTTCCATCAATCCTTTTGTCTTCACAATTTGGAATATCCAACTCTGCAAAATTCGGAGTAACCATCTCTATACCATAAAGATGAAATCTCATAAGCACTATTCTTCCTCTTGTAGGACTCTTGAGGAGTATCATTAGAGAAGTGCTTAAGCTCATGAACATGGGAAACAATCTCTACAAATTTCACTTTGAACCATTGGGACTCCCCCATTGGAGGCACCCCCTTTAATCCTTCTACCATTGGAAGCACATAATCTGCCTCTTTCACCAGACTAACCATTTTAATCCTGCAAGGTTCAACCAAGGGTTGTACCTCTATGGTCTCAACAAACCCATCAGTCAATTCAAAAATGGATGTATCAATAAAGCAATTTTTCACCATGTTAGCAATGTCATTTAAAATTCGCACATCTTTTAAATCTAGAATAACATGGGAAATTTCCGAAGTCTTTTCTTTCTTAACAACACAAATATTATTATCATTGGTTATCAAGGGAATCTCCTTTAGCCCTTCTTGTGAGTCACCTTTAAGATACGTAGATTCAATCCCCATTTCAAGAATTGGTGCCTCAACAAGAGTTTCAATCAACGGGTTAACCTCTTCATTAGCAAGTTCAACATTATCATCATTCATGATATCACCATGTTCATCGAGATGTGACTCTATGCAATTTATCAGGACATCAAGAAACGACATATCCAAAGATTGACTCTCAACATCATCAAGTATGGCATGGAACTCATTACCTTTTGAAAAATTCTTAACACATGCTTCTTGTGACATCTGTTCTATCAACACTTCATCTTGCATTTCAAAGATTGATTCATCTATAAAACAGCATTCTACTATATTTGCAATCTCAGATAAAATCATGCACTCTTCCTGATCCAGCTCTACACTCTCAATTTCCTCATTGCACGCATTCAATTCTTCAAGAGAAATGCAATCACGTTTCACATCTTCATTAAACACATGCATGTTCTATGCTATGGCTCTAATTGCAAAACAATGTTCTACATGTCTGGGATGCACGATAGCATAATTGACATCAAAGACAACTTGTTCATTATTAATTCTAAATGTTACCGTTTTGTTCCTCACGCCAATTAATGCATCCCTAGTAGCAAGGAATGGCCTTCCAAAAATGATAGTCACTTCGGGATCCTCTTCCATGTCCAGTACAATGAAGTTTACAGGAAGTGTAAACTTATCAATCTTTACAAGGACATCATCCACCATGCCTGTGGGCTTCACTAATGATCTATCAGCAAGTTGCAAAGTGACCGCCACTGGACGAATTCTTCCACTCAACCCAACATTTATGGCAATAGAAAACATGAGGTTGATTCCTGCTCCTAAGTCACACAATGCTTTGTCAAAATACCTCTGGCCTATGGTACAAGGGATGGTGCAACTTCCCGAATCCTTCAACTTTGGTGGCAACTTGTGGCCATCCCAGGCTTCACTACACTCCATGGGCATCGTTGAAGCTTCACATTGAAGAATTTGTTCCTTGTTCGAAATCAGATCCTTAAGGAATTTTGCATACTTAGGAACTGCACTCACTAAATCTAGCAATGGTAGGCTCACCTTAACTTGTCTCACCACGTTCAAGAATCGATCATATTGCGGCCCTTTCTTCGGTAGTGATTCACTCTCTCTGGGAAGGGAGGCTTTGGAGCATACTCGGGGTAGTTGTAAGGACTCGGTGGTCCTCTAATCTTTTTAAGCACCCCTTTTTCTTCATTTTTGGTCACCTCCTCCTTTTCAAGTGCTAAGGTCTCATGCGCAACATCTTGCTCAACTTTGCTTCTTGCCTCATCTTCACCCTGGACATCCTCACCTCTAAGCCTAGTGGTCTTGTGTACTTCCTTTGCACTCCTTAATGTGATTGCATTACATAATTCTTTCCCTTTTGGATTTGGAATTGTGTCACTTGGAAGTGATCCACTAGCCCTATGATGCACCGCATTAGCTAGCTGTCCCAATTGCATCTCAATATTCTTTAATGTAGCCTCATGATGTCTTACAGTTGTTTCCAAAACAACAAACCTTTCCTCATTTTTATCCATTTTTTCTATAAGTCGATGGAGCATCTTTTCGATGGATGGTTTCTTTTGCTCTGAAGCACTAGGTTGATGGTCAAAGCCTGGAGGTGGTTGGGAAGATTGTCTTTGCTCATTTCCTTGAAAATAATGGCTTTCCTGGTTTTGGTTTTGATGCCCCCAATTACCTTGGCCTCCACCATATGCTCTGCTGCCACCAGAATAGGTCCCAGAATATTGAGACTTGTTATAGTTGTTAACATACTGTAGAGATTCAGTAGGAATGGCACACTCGTCTGCATGGTGCTCGCCTTTGCATAACACACATATTAACACAAGAGCCTTGGCTTGTGTAGCTTTTAGAGTTTGCACTTGTTTAGCTAAAACTTCAAACTTGGCACTCAAAGACGTTTCCTCATCAAGGTCTAATACTCCTCTCTGCCTCCTGCCTTGGGGTTTCCGTGTCTCAGGAAAAAGATATTCATCTTCGGCAATTTGGTTAAACAACTCTCTAATCTATGGCACACTCTTATCTTTTAATGCACCGTTAGCACAAGCTTTCACCATCATAGAAGACTTAGCTGTGAGGCCTTTGAAAAATGTGTTCAACTCCCTGATTTCACCAAGGTCATGGTTAGGACATTGACGGATTAAATCATTAAAGCTTTCCCATGCTTCTCTAAATGACTCTCCATCATGTTGTTGGAAATTCATTATATCCATTCTCATTTTTTCCAATTTCGCAGGAGGGAAGTATTTGGCCAAAAATTTCTTTTGCAATTCATCAAAGGACATTGTTGCATTTGCTCCCCCAATACTCTTGAACCAATGCTTAGCTGTACCTCTTAAAGATAGAGAAAATAAAATTCGATGGACTTCACTTCGATCCACTCTCGGAAGTTTAAAAGTGCTACAGAGTCCTAAGAACCAATCAAGGTGATCATTGGGCTCTTCATTATCAAGGCCTTGAAAGAACTGCCCTTGAGTAATCATTGAGACAATTTGTGTCGGTATATGATAACTATCAACATCTATATCCTGCTAGTCAAAGCCATTTTCGAAATTAATTGCATAATGGTCAGAAAATCGTGGTGCTGTGCCCCGTGATTGGCCATTTTCTTTTCTTTCTGTCTGCCTCTCAAGGTTTTTGGTAACTCGAGATCAAGTTGAAATTCAGGCTCTCCAGAAGACCTTAGAGACCTGGACATACACCAAACAACACAAGTGAAGTATGATAGGAAAGAAACGATAGATCACCGAAACAAAAGTATTCAATGCAAACAAAAGAAACAAAACAAAAACACACACACAAGAAATTTCAAGAAATCGAACAAAGAAAATTCACACAACACAAAACCAAACCAAACAAATACAAGAACAATTAAGCAATTCCAAGAAACCGTGCCTTCCCCGGCAACGGCGCCAATAATTGACAAGCTTATCGCGTACTTGCGCAATTTAACCCTACTCACTAATGTAGATGTGATGAGAGGGATCGTATCCTCAGGGAACGTGTTTGGTCTCAAGAATTCACGAAATGTTGCTCAAATTGTGTTGCCCAATTTTGCACTATCTAGAACCAGTAGAAGTAATAAAAAACTAACGAAATAAGGTAACAAGACAAATGTAAGAGAAATAGTAAGAAGGTAACAAGATCACAGACGTTATAGAGTTACTGTACCAGACAACTGTGAATTAAACATAATTGCTATGCATTAGACCACATGCAAAAAAAGTTAGGAGAAGACAATTGTTGCCTAGGAGGCTAGTGAACTCTTAGCATGTCGACCACAAAGTTCTCTATACTCCCTAACATTCTACCTTTCCCATGACGAGGCCTAAGCAAGATGATTGAACACCGCAAACGTCTCGACTTCCAAACACTAGCTATTCAACATAGAAAACCTTAAGTCTCCCATGGCGAGGCCCGACCTAATGTTTATAAACTCAAGCTAGCATTATAGAATCATCCTTTACTCGGTTCTAATGACTCAACGACCTCTGATTGGCATGGCGACCACATCTCAGATCATGAACTAAGCTAAGCAAGCGAAGGAACTCCATATTCATACATTTAGTCTTCATTTCATGCAATTTCCACTCTATCTAAGTTTAATTCTGTCAATGAAGTACAAATTCTATGAAACTACACTTAATCGAGCAATTAAAAGCATGTACGAGATCACTCATTGAGTTTTGGTCAATTGCATAGCATTTTACGGTCTAATTACACATTCATCTGGTCATAACCCTAGGACATCATTCAATTAGCCACAAAACTTCATTCTCATATCACGATCTCTACAATCAAGTTCAAAACAATTAATTTTCATAAATTGGAAGAATTTACCACAATTGTGTAGGAATTGTCAGTAACTCCGTTAATTAAGAATGAGAATTTCGTGCTCAGTTCACAAGTTCAATCGGAATTACGACCGGAGAAGAAATGGAAGAGAGAGAAAGAATTTCTAGTGAGAGAAAACTCCCGCTCCCCAAAATCAAGTCTGTTTTTTTTAATCTAGAATGATCTCCCCCTAAAATGCTAACTAAAACCTCTATATATAGAGGTTATAGAAAACGTAAATGATACGGAAACGGAAAATGAATACAAAATTACAAGAATGCCACCATGAACAACAAAACGTTCAACAATAGCTTAAACATATTTCCAG
Source organism: Ophiorrhiza pumila (assembly GCA_016586305.1). Classification (NCBI taxonomy): domain Eukaryota; kingdom Viridiplantae; phylum Streptophyta; class Magnoliopsida; order Gentianales; family Rubiaceae; genus Ophiorrhiza; species Ophiorrhiza pumila. The sequence goes on along the minus strand of BLIW01000008.1, from coordinate 11,088,044 downwards.
TTCACGCCTTCGAGCCTCAACTTCAGCGCCTTCTCCACCAGCAACACGTCTTCGAGGCAACCTCGTGCACGCCTTCCCGAACCTGCACACAAGAAAACATTTCCAACACTTAACCGAATTCTGCAACATCAAGACACATAAGAAAATTGCCAACTACATGGCACTCATATATTCTAAATGACGAGACCTCGTAGAGTGGTCTCGCCACATAACTCCACAACACGGCGAGACCTCGCAGAGAGGTCTCGCCATGAAAAATAGCGAGGTCTCGCAATGAAAAATCACAATCAGCGAGACCTCGTAGCAACACCGAATTGTGCAAGTGTGCATTGAGTGATTTAGGAAACGTACAAGAATGAATGAAAACTGAGTGAATTCAAAAAGAATGAATGAAACATAAAATGTGGTGAAGAGTAAAATGTATGTGAAGTGAAAATGTAAATGAATACATGTAAAAGGAATTTTTCTTGCAACTGACTAAAATGTTGACATATGAAATATTGACATGCATGAAAGTATGCTTGAGACAGTGTGAAAGAACTAAGTGATGCAACTGGAATGGAAGCTATTATTTATAAAACATTCTCAAAACATGTAGAAACATGAGTGAAATGTGTGTGTGGACTGTGATGAAAAAAATGAGTGAAGTGTGTTTTAAAGGGTGAGCTCGCCCTCACAACATTCTAAGTGGCGAGGCCTCTCTAAGAGGTCTCGCCCTCACAAAAACAAAAGTGGTGAGACCTCGTAGCGAGGTCTCGCCATGTAAAATGCAAGTGTGCGTGTGTGCAGCAACTTCCAATCAAAATCGGACCCTGATACATTGTGAATTTGGAAAAACATAAAACATGCAAGTTGTCGCTCTAAGTCTTAGCTTTCCATAGCATTTTGAACCACTCCATTTGGAGCTAAGATGGGAGCGTTATGGCTACAATACTAAAGTGTGGCAAAACTGTGTGCTGTGAGGGAGCTCGCAGCACATGCGCGCCTGACCAATGCGAGTTCGCCGCACGGTTGTGCAGCAATCAGGTGAGCTCGTCGCACATTCATGCGACGAGGTGTGTGAGCTCGTCGCATGGCCATGCGACTAGGTGTGCATGTGTGTGTGGCGAGGTGAGTGGTTGTGTGCAGCGAGGTGAGTGCATGTGTGTGGCGAGGTGAGTGCATGTGTGTGTAATGCAACCATTTCAGCACAACAATCTACATCTATGCAAAATATGTGTGTCGTAGCCTCTAAATTGGACTTTTTGGTGAACATAAGAGTTTTAGATCTTTCTCATGGCTTTCCATTGGTTCATGAATCAGCATCATTGGAGATCTGTAGCTCATGAAATACACATTCTACCAAACTGTGGCAATATGAAGTCAAAGATGAAAACCTGAAGGAACAATTGCAAAGCTACCCCCGTTTCTCCTACTTGCACACATATCTAGAAGAAAGTTAAAACATATAAACTACGGTACACGCAAAGATCTTTCCATAACATCCAAGATCTCTTCATTTGGATTAGTATTGAGAGAGTTACACTCAAATGACGTAGCACTACCAATTCTGCCCAACTTCAAACTAAGCAATTAGACATGTTTAGGGTTTCCTCAAATCTCTCAAACACCCTTCCGAAATCGGCAAAGTGTCATGAGAGAAATTGGGTGTTCCAAGATGATTGTTGATTCTTTCACTCGTAATTTGCCCCACTTCCCTCGCACATAAAATGGCCCATCTTTATTCGGAAATTTTGCATTGGCATAAAATTCTCGTGCAAGACTTGCATTGCAAAACGCTGGAGCACTAGTGAGCTTCTTATCAAAGCAATGAAATTTCATCAATTCCGCAAATGGTCCACTTCCAACTGCAAATGCTCTCTCCAAACGAAGTTTTTTCATACCAATTCCATCATCCCATCGTTTCTGAGCCAATTTGTCTAAAAACATTGAAGGTTCACTATCTTGACTGGATGACCCTTTCCTCTTCTTTGGAGTTTGAGCTTTCATGGTATACTGAGGGGGATCCTCAAAGAGTGGCACATCTTCATCAGGACAGTAATCTGAGTCGGAATCGACGAGTGGTGTTTTTTGCTTCTTTCCTTTTCCTTTTCGTGAAGTTGAAGCCTTGTTGGAAGTGGAGTCTTTTTTTGGTGCCATTCTGTGAAGATCAACCACAACAAATAAACAAATCAGTCTAGTACACTTGACTTTCACACTTGACAAACAATCTTCAAAGTTCAAAACAAAAGTCAAGTCTCATTTCCCAAACAACTTCAGTAAGAATGTATATTGAAATTCTTCCATTGCCTCAAACAATTATGAACATGAAAAACATTTCAATCACACAATGTAAAGCTCATATCATACAACTCGCATATCCCCATTCACAAACTTTGCATTTCCACAACACATTTCACCTTTCCCAATTCCACACTTCCAAGACTATAACATGTCAAACAAGCTAATCCCCACAAAAAATGCAAAACCTCGCATGTATAAAGTCATAACTTGGATAACTCCAAGAGCTGGATAAAAACAATGTAAACAAGACATATCCAAGTATCAATCTCATCATTACCGAAATGCATACAAGCAAAATGTTAGCAATTTTCAGCTTTGACGCCTCATGCAAATGGTCCATAAACATAATGAAACAATTCAAATTGGTCAAGACTTGCTACTGCAAATTTGTCAAGCACAACCTTAGCTGAATTAAGGGACAATAATTACACCATTCGGACCAAAATTAAGCAAGTTATGGCCAAAAAACCGAGGCAATCCAAATAGGTCAAATCCAGAAATTTCAGATTACAACATAAACATGTATTCAGCCTTTACTCTGATATAAGACTACTTTCTAATCAAAACCGGAAAAAGTTCCCAACATGAAAATTGTAGTCCTATCTCTTAGCTAAATACTCCAATTAGAATCACCTAATTTGGACCACAATTGAGAAAGTTATGTTCGAAATACCGAATGGTGACAAACTGGGCATATTCAAGGATTTCACATTCTGATTTCAGCATATACTTCACATTCTAAGCCAATTTAGTCTATTTTCCAGTCACAACTAGCAAAAATGTCCAACATAAACATTGAAGATTATCATGTTAGCTAAATTATAGAACTGGAATCATGCATTTTCAACATCCCAAACTCAAGTTATGCTCAAAACACATAAACATGGCAAAGCTGGAACAATTGAAAATTAAAATTTAAACCGTTTCACCCCCACACTTATCATATATTTGTTCCCTTGGCTAATCAACATGATAACTTGCATGCTCATCATTTCCATTATCGTAGCAACAACATCATCAATTCCATGCTCTTACATTCTTCACTTGAACATTTTACACAACATTAAAAGTCACAAATCTTAAAGAGAAATGAGACATACCTTGGTGGAGAGCTAGAACTTAGTCTTGAAAGAAAATGGAATTGAGAAGTTCAATGTAAGCACATTGCCTTACTACCACCGCACTTGTGATTCCTACTTGTGATGTCTTGCAATAGCAAGCAAAAGAAACTCATTGCACTTATAGAACACAAGGAGGGGAAATCGGTCAACAAGAAAATTAATGTGCCCACCAACACTAGCAAACATTTTGTCATTCAAAAGTCGGACCCATTCATTCCAAGACATGTGACATCTCAGCTTTTCATTGATAGTAGTGCATTCATTCCTCACAAAACAACAACAACAACACTATTGCATGAATTCACTTCGGTCAACTCAACATGCAAACATGTTATCATCAATCATGAAAACAAGACAAAACTAAAGCTATTTACCTTTGCATGTGAACACTACACATAAGCATCCATACCACATTTCAGCTTTTGTCTCATCTTATTTCAACATCCTACTATACTCCAACATCCACTTCAAAGTTTCATCAGCTTTTCAGATGATTTAATTCATGCTCAGAAGGTATAGATATCTTCAACATCAATGCATATATGCGAAATTGTTCATCTTTATTACTAAGAAACCGAAAAGAAAATAGAAAAAATTAGCAGAAAGTTATCAAAAATCAAAAAATTTGCACATTCCACATTAACACTAAATATACACTAGACACAACTTCAAAACATTACAACTTATCCAATAACATTCTAAACAGAATAAAGCAATACTACTACCATGCTACTACTACTAATACTACCTTAGATTCAAACATAGCAACACACTCTTTCAAAACACAACTATGGTGAACACAGAATCCACACTCGAGTGGCCCACCCCCCCACACTTGTATAAAGACACGGTCCCCGTGAGAAAAGAAATAACAAAACACGAACAAAGGAACCTGGCCTTCTACTTTTCTACAAGCTTCGGGAAATTCTTGCGAGTCTTTCCTCCTCTTGCAACACAAGCCATTGAGGAGGTCCCAGAAGTCCAAGAGGATTTTGAGGAATGTCATCGGAAGTGATATCAGCTCCTTTTCTACGAGCCATTGCTGTTAACAAAGCTGGAAAGAACATCGGTGCAAATTCATTGCGTTGAGCCCTCCTGAGGAACTTTTGCATCAATTTACCAATATCAATAGAAAAATCATGTTGAATAGCATAAATCAAAAGAACTCTTTCTCTGGATGCTATATTTGCATGATTAGTAAGAAAGATCTTAGAATTGATAAACATTAACCACATTTTGGCCTCGGCTGTTAGCGCACTGGTGGGCACATACAAAGCCTCATGTCTAGCATTTCTTACCCATGTAGCCCCAGGTAAAGCCACTGCAGCCAACAAGTGATCAGTATTCTCTGCCCTCACCAACCTACAATAAGTATCACCAGGATAATTTGGAAGAAGGAAATGCAAATTTATGCTATTTCGGTTGACCTTCAAATATTTCCCTCTCACGAACACTGAATGAACACCATTAGCTCAGGAATTGGCATAAAATTCTCTGACTATATCTATATTCACAACAGAGGCTCGTGCAAAATGAGCCCAAGAATGTCTAAAGATCAACTCCTCAAATCTCCTGGAAGGATCCTGAAATGGTCTCTCAATCATAACTGATATGTTGATAAAGCCATGGTATAAGTTCTCAGCAGTAGCATTAACAAAATGGGAGAAGTTAACTGGTTCAAAATCAATCACCATCTCCTCATCAGCAGAAGAAGAAGAAGAGGGGGATGAGGTAGTTCCTGGATCTTCACTAAATATGGCATACTCATAAGGATTCTGATGAGGAGAGTAATCCATGAATTTAGAAGGAAGAGTTTCTAACAAGAGAAGTAGCTTAGGGAACAAAGTAATGAGCAAGCATAGGATAGATATTCAATATATAGAAGTTCATACTAGCTATCAGACAACCACATGTGAATGAACTGAAAACAAAAACACATATGTCATAGCTTGTTGGCTTCATTCCACCATTATTGGAACCACACAAACCAATAATGCATCAATAATGCTCTCAAGTTCACGGGACTGAAAATAAGCCTTGCCTTTCAAGCATTTACCTTGGTTGAAAGAAAAATGAACTCATCTTACTCTTGAGTAAATGAGTGGCAAAGATTCACTCCTTACCCTTAACATGGATCACCATCATTCCTCTGAGAATCTACCCAAAATGTAACAACCAGGTATGAGATTTTGCCATGTATTGTTGCTATATTGGACACAAACTAAAAATTAACGAGTAAAAGAAATCACAACAAATCAAGACAAAGAAAGAAAATCAGGGTTGCCTCCCAGGAGCGCTTGGTTTACCGTCCACAGCCCGACCATGCTCTTTAGTTCATTGTGAAGGTAAAGGATCATCCAAGTAAAGCTCTTGGGAAGCTTGCACCAGATTAGCAGTGCCTTTTTCCTCAGATGACAGGTATAGTTTAAGCCTGTGACCATTCGCCTTCCACTTATTGCCATTCTTGTCATTTTGAATCTCCACAACTCCATAAGGCTTGACATCAATAACACGAAATGGTCCACTCCATCTTGATTTTAATTTGCCAGGAAAGAGTTGTAATCTTGAGTTGTACAATAAAACAAACTGACCTACTACAAAACTCTTAGCTTGAATATGTGCATCATGCCATCTTTTGGTTCTTTCCTTGTACATCATCGTATTAGCATAAGCATGGAATCTGAATTCATCAAGTTCATTCAACTCCATCATCCTTTTGGATTGAGCTCCTGTAAGATCCATATTCAACTCTTGAATGGCCCGATAAGCACGGTGTTCCAACTCTACGGGCAAATGGCATTCCTTGCCAAACACAAGTCGGAAGGGTGATACACCAATAGGAGTTTTGAAGGCTGTTCTGTATGCCCATAGAGCATCATCTAGCTTTAACGACCAATCCTTCCTATTAGGGTTAACAACCTTCTCCAAAATCCTTTTAATTTCCCTGTTTGAAATTTCGACTTGTCCACTGGTTTGTGGATGATAAGAAGTAGAAACTTTATGTGTTACCCCATATTTAGCTAGGAGAGCTTCAAAGAGTTTATTACAAAAATGAGTGCCACCATTAGATATTATTGCCCTAGGAGTACCAAACCGAGTGAAGATATGTGATTTCAAGAATACAGTAACACTTCGTGCATCATTGTGAGCAAGAGCCTTGGCTTCAATCCATTTTGACACATAATCTACAGCAACTAGGATGTATTCCATTCCTCCTGACTTTGGAAAATGACCCATGAAATCAATACCCCAAACATCAAATATCTTTACTTCAAGGATGTTGTTTAGAGGCATTTCATTTCTGGAAGAAATGTTTCCAGTTCTTTGACAACGATCACAATTTCCAACCGAGATTTTTGCATCCATGAAGATATGAGGCCAATAGCCACATTGTAAAACCTTGAATCCAGTCCTTGTTGAGCCAAAGTGACCCCCACAGGGTCCTTCATGACAGGCTTTCAAAATGTTTTCCTTTTCTTCATCTTTAACACATTTACGTATCACTTGATCATTGCACACCTTATATAAAGCATTGTCCTCCCAGAAGTAATATTTGGCATCACTTCGTAATTTCTTCCTTTGCTCAGACGAGTAGTAAGTAGGCACTTGACCAGTCACAATGAAATTAGCAATCTCTGCATACCATGGCAATTTCTCTTGCTCCACCTTGAAGATTTGTTCATCAGGGAAATGCTCCTTCATAAAAAGGTTAGGTGAATCTTGCTCCTGAGACTCCAATCTCGACAAGTGATCCGCCACCACATTTTCAGAGCCCTTCCTATCCCTAATTTCCACATCGAATTCCCAGAGCAACAACACCCACCGAATCAAACGTGGTTTTGCCTCTTTGTTTGCAAGCAAGTATTTCAATGCCGCATGGTCTATATGGACAATGACCTTTGACCACAGAAGATAGGCACGGAATTTATCAAATGCGAAGACCACAGCTAACATTTCCTTTTCTGTAGTTGTGTAATTCATTTGTGCTTCATTCAATAACCTGCTAGCATAATAGATGGTGTGAAACACCTTGTCTCTTCTCTGACCTAAGACAGCTCCCAAGGCATAATTACTGGCGTCGCACATAATTTCAAACGGTTCACCCCAATGAGGGGTGACTATGACAGGAGCTTCTACCAATTTAGCTTTTAAGGTCTCAAATGCCTCAACACACTCTATTCCAAACTCAAACTTAACATCCTTTTCCAAGAGACTACACAAGGGTCGAGCTATCTTGGAAAAATCCTTAATGAAACGTCTGTAAAACCCAGCATGACCAAGAAAGCTTCTGATCCCTTTTACATTGGTAGGTGGAGGGAGCTTGGCAATGACATCTATCTTTGCTCTATCAACTTCGATCCCTATACGAGAAATTTTATGGCCTAACACAATTCCTTCTTGGACCATGAATTGACATTTTTCCCAATTCAATACAAGGTTCGTCTCTTCACATCTCTTCAATACCTTTGCCAAGTTTTCCAAACATCCATCAAAGGTTATCCCAAAGACAGAGAAGTCGTCCATGAAAATCGCTATTATAGATTCCACCATGTCGTGAAAGATCGCTATCATACACCTCTGGAAAGTTGCTGGGCCATTGCATAAACCAAATGGCATCCTTTTATAAGCAAAAGTGCCGAAGGGATAGGCGAAAGTCGTCTTATCTTGATCTTTGGGATCAATTGCAATTTGGTTGTAGCCAGAGTATCCATCCAAAAAGCAATAGAAAAGATAGCCCACAATTTGCTCCAGCAGTTGTTCCAAGAATGGAAGAGGGAAATGATCCTTCCTTGTTGCCTTGTTAAGCTTCCTGTAATCCATACACACCCTCCAAGCACTAACAATTCTCGTTTCCAGAAGCTCATCGGCATCATTTTTTGTAACCGTGACCCCTCATTTTTTCGGGACGCATTGGACTGGACTCACCCACTCATTGTCTGAGATGGGGAAAATCATTCCAAAGTCGAGTAATTTTATCACTTCCTTCTTAACAACTTCCATCATCTGTGGATTGAGTCTTCGTTGTCTATCACGAACTGGCACAGCATTCTCCTCAAGCAAGATCTTGTGCATACACAAACTTGGACTAATACCTTTTATTTCAGCAATTGTCCATCCAATAGCCAATTTATGTTGCCTGAGAACTTCCAAAAGCTTTTCCTCTTGCCATACTTCAAGTTTGGAGGATATCACAACTGGTAATGTTTCACTCTCTCCCAAGAAAGCATACTTGAGATAAGGAGGAAGAGGTTTTAACTCAAGCTTTGGTGCCACTACAATGGAAGGTAGAAGCTTTTCATTCCTGCAAATAAACTCTTCCTTCCTCACCTCAGTGGGAGAACAAATTTCATTAGTAACAACAAATGTTTCTTGTTCATTTTCACATTTCCTATCACACAATTCCTGTAAAGTGTTCTCTCCTACATTTTCATGCATTTTTACCTCAACAACATTATCTTGCATCTCACAAATTGACTCATCCAAATAACAACATTCAATAAGGTTTTCAATTTCATTCACAATTTTGCTATCTTCCTCATCTAACTCAATCATCCTTCTCATCATTTACAAATTTAACTCATCAGACACATAAATTCATCTTCTATTTACATCATTTAATTCACATAACATACAAGGGACCGATAGCAACCAAGACTCCACATTCAATGGGTGTTTCATCATAATCACATCAAAGACTACTTGTTCATTATTAATTCTAAAAGTGACAGTTTTATTTTTAACTCCAATCAATGCATCACTAGTAGCTAGAAAAGGTCTACCAAAAATTAATGGTACCTCTGGATCTTCCTCCATATCAAGAATAATGAAATCAACAGGCAAGGTAAATTTATCAATACTCACCAATACATCCTCCACTAAGCCTGTGGAGTCACCAAGACTATCTGCCAATTGAAGTGTTACTGCAACTGGTCGAATCCTTCACTCAGCCCACGTTATTTCAATGGAAAATGGCATCAGATGATCCCAGCACCGAGGTCACAAAGTGCTTTGCAAAATTCTGGTTCCAATCTTGCAGAAATGGTACAACTACCTGGATCCTTCAACTTTGGAGGTAATTTGTGAACCATCCATGTTTGACTACATTCGGATAGCATCATTGGAATTTCACACCTCAAGATTTGCTCCTTATTTTAAATGAGATCCTTTAAGTACTTAGCATACTTAGGCATGGCTGTCACCAAATCCAACAGAGGTAAATTGACATTCACTTGCTTGATCATATCCAAGAAACGATTGAATTGAGGTCCCTTTTTAGGTGGAGGTTTCTTTCTCTCTAGAAATGGAGCCTTTGGGGCATAATCTGGAAAGTTATAAGGATTGGAATTTTTGGTTATCTTATTCCTTACCCTTGCTGATACTTTCTTCTCTTTAGTTTTACTAGCCTACTTCGCTCACACATAGACGCTTGCTTCCAAGTATTCAGAACCTCTTCCAGCCTCAATCTTCTCCTTTGCTCTTCTTAACTGGCAATTACTCTTATCTCTCTGCTAGGTTTGTTTCCTGCCCCATGGCAAAACGTCTTCCAGACTCCCTCACAGTAATGGTACAATGGCATCTGCAAAGCTTATCTCTTCCTTTAGCGGTTTGGAATTGTAATCACTCACGCAGTGCTCCCTTATTGGCCTCTAAATGCACAGACATTTTGTCCAATTGTCCAAGTTTGCATTTCAATCATTCTTCCAAAGTGGCCTTCATGATGCATTCTTAACAGTAGATTTCCAAGCCCACGAAACCTTTGTTTCACTTCTTGTCCATTCCTCTCTAGTCAAACTTTTTGAAACATGACTCTTACAACAGCACATGGATTTCCTTTGTTCTGAATGTAACGTAGCCCGATGATTTAAAACTAGGAGGTGTATTGGTTGCTCGTCCTCTGCTGGTCATTTCCTTGGATAGAATCGTGAACGCTTCCTTGCGTCTGTTGTTGATTCCAATTTCCTTGATTCCCACCATATGGTCTATTACCTCCACTGTAATTGTTTCCAGAATAATTCCCTCCATACTGAGGTTTGTTACTGTAATTGTTCACGTACTGAATAGATTCAGTTGTGATGGCACATTCATCGGTGTGATGTTCACCTTTACACAATCCACAAGAGAGAACTGGAGCCTTGGTCTGAGCAGCTTTCAAAGTTTGCACTTGCTTGGCAAGGGCTTCAAACTTTGCACTGAGTGAAGTTTCTTCATCTAAATCAAGAACTCCTCGTTGTTTTGTGCCATGAGGTTTACGGGTCTCAGGGAAAAGATATTCATCCTCAGCAATCTGATTGAACAATTCACGCACTTCAGGCACACTCTTGTCTTTGAGTGCCCAATTCGCGCAAGCTTTTACCATCATGAAAGACTCAGGTGTAAGACCTATGAAGAATGTATTTAACTCCCTGATTTCTCCTAAGTCATGATTGGGGCATTGCCGAATTAAGTCATTGAATCTCTCCCAAGCTTCCCTAAATGATTCGCTATCTTGTTGCTGGAAATTCATAATTTTCATTCTTCTCTTCTCAAGCTTGGCAGGTGGAAAGTATTTAGCCAAAAATTTCTTCTGAAGTTCTTCAAATGAAACTGTTGCATCTGCCCCCCAATGGTCTTAAACCAATGCTTCGCTTTACCTCTCAAAGAGAGGGGAAACAAGATCCTATGCATCTCACTTCGCTCCACCCTTGGTAGCTTAAATGTGCTGCATAAGCCTAGAAACCAATCTAAATGGTCATTCGGATCCTCGTTGTCCAAACCTTGAAAAAATTGGCCCTTTGTGATCATTGATACGATCTGTGGAGGAATGTGGTAGCTTTCAACGTCTATGTCCTGTTGTCCAAATCTATTGTCGAAGTTCACTGCATAGTGATCTCCAAACCGATGTGCTCTAACTCCTTGGGCAGCCATTTCCCTTTGTTGTCTTAACTGCGCCCTCAAAGTCTTTGCCAATTCAAGATCCAATGGAAATTGTGGTTCTCCTGCAGACCTGCTAGATCTTGGCATACACAACACACTGTCGTGGAGTATAATAGCAAAGAATCAAGAACTTCAAATGTGCAGCAAAGAAACAAACCACAATTCTCAACACGTATTAGAAAATACAAAGAACAGAACACAAAAGCAAATCTTCAAATATAAACAACACAAGAAGAACAAAACCACAAGCAACAGCAATAACAACGAAACAGTAGAGAATGACAGGAAACACTAAACAGAACAACACAAAACACAATGAAACAATGAAACTCAAATAACACTTGATCAAAATCTTGGAACCTTGCCTTCCCCGGCAATGTCGCCAAAATTGACAGGTATGTCGCGTACTTGCAAATTTAACCCTACTCACTAATATAGATGTGATGAGAGGGATCGTATCCTCAGGGAAAGTAATGGCTCAAGAATTTGAAATGTTTCTCAAGAATATAACAAAAGTTTCACAGTATCAACTCAGTAAAGTAAAAGCAGTACTCAACACTCAAAATCGAAGTTAACTTCCAAGAATGACAAATGAGATTCACAGGAATTCAAGCAGATGTCCTAGAGTTTCTGAATCAGACTACTGAGAGTTCAAACCGGTTACTATGCAATTGATCTCATGAAATACTAATTAAGAAGAGATCTTTGTTGCCTAGGAGTCTAGCTAACACTTAGCATGACGACTACAGTGTTTTTTGTTCCCCTTAACACTCCACTTTTCCCATGTCGAGGCCTAAGTGAAATGAAATCAAACCGCAACATCTCAACTTCATGTTTCTAGCTATTAATTATGCAATTTCTCAAGTATCCTATGGCGAGGCCTAACTTGAATGTCTTCAGTTAAGCTAGTTTCATGAACTTCCTTTACCTAATTCTAAATATTCAACGATCTTCGATTACCATGTCAACCACATCTCGGATCGTGTATAAGAACAAACAGGCAAAGGAACTCCAGATCGTTCATAATGTATATTATTTACACTATTTTCATTGTTAATGTTGTTTCACAACTTGAACTAGCATGGCGACCTCAAACAAAGTGTAATTCAATCAAACACAAGTGAATATGCATAAAACTTCTCATATTTCAACAATTCAGAACAAGTATGAACAATCCTTTAAAGATTAGGTCAATTGCTTAGCTTCTCCCGGTTCAAATTCACAGTAATGCGATCATAACCCTAGGACATCACCAATTTAACCAGATAACTCCATATTCAACTCGTAAGCATTAAATTCCAACATTAAACAATTGAATTCCATCAAATAGAGAAATTTCACCAATTGAAGTGTAGATGAAGGTCCAATGTTGCTTCGATTGAGTTCAATATGTAATCTCCGGTACAAATTCGCGATCAGAATTGAGTTCGGAGAATAAACTCTAGAGAGAGAAAATAGATCTAGAGATAGGAAAAAATGAGATAAGAACTCCCGCTCCCAATTCAAAAGATGGTTATGAAATCTAGAATCTCCCTCCGTAAAAGCTAACTAATCCTCTATATATAGAGGTTACAAGAATCGTAAACAGTACGCAAACGTGAAATGATTAAGTATTTACAAAAAATGCCAATGATTTTAAAATAAACTGTCAAAAATCAATTCATGCATAACATATTCACGCCTTTGAGCCAGTGATCTTCACGCCTTCAATCCATTTCTGCGCCTTCCAGCTTCTGAAAATCACACATCCAGCCAACTCTCAAAACCCTCGCGTGCTCAGCCTAATCACGCATTTACTTCCTCGAAGCTTCACACATTCATCGATCTCTCAGCGCCTTCAAGTCAGAAATCCTCACGCCTCTCACAACCCTTCGCCTTCAAGCTATCAGCATCCACGCCTTCGCCGCTGCCTGTACACACCAATAATCATTTCAACATTTAGACACAATCACGTTCAACACCTTACCAATTTTAACATCAAACAACACTAAGGCACATCATCATGGCGAGACCTCGTGGCGAGGTCTCGTCCCTTTGTCATTTATAATGGCGAGACCTCGTGGCGAGGTCTCTCCATACAACTTCTATACCGGCGAGACTTCGCCGTGAGGTCTCGCCGAGTAAACCCACAAACACGAGGTCTCGCCACTTTAGTGCTTTGTGTGCGAGTGTTGTGATGTTTGAGTGGAGTGGAGTGTGTGAGGCGTTGTGAGTGTTTGTGAAATGAGGATGAGTGTGAGTGTATAAAGTCCGAATGCAAGATGTGAGTGAATATGAGTGTAAATGCAATAAGTATATCCAGGACATTCAATCTAATGAAAATGAGACTCTATAAATCATGATCAAGCAAAGTGAAACATGCATTTTGATAATTGCCATTGCAAATTTCCAATTCATCCTTCTATCTTAAGTTGTGCATTCAAAACTCCAAACACCATTCCTACTCATAACTTCCAAGATATATGTTTAACAAAGTGAAAATATGCTTGAAAAAATGACAATGAAATGCACTAACCTTAACTGTGAGTGTAAAATGAAATGTAGGGAAGATAAGTGTTTATGTAGTGTGAAGTGAAGGTAGTGCATATGAGGTGAATGGGTTTATCGTGATGAATGTAGTGTAGAGCACTCATGCGGCGAGGTGACCTTGCCGCATGGTGTGTGCGTGTGTCCTTGTGCGGCGAGGTCACCTCGCCGCACATTTGTGTGTGCATGATGCGTGCGACGAGCTGGTGCGTGTGGCATGAGTGTTTGAGATTGTTGCGGCGAGGTCACCTCGCCGCGTTATAAGTCTGTGCAAGAGTGTGCGAGAGTGGTGTACGTAGTGCATGAGTGTGTACGTATGATTGTCGCGAGAGGTGAGTGCTTGTGTGTAATGAGTGTAGTGTGCGAGTGATGCGAGGATGTGCAAGGCTATAGCGTGAGTGTGTGCGAGAGTGCTGCAAGATGTGAATGCTACTATGTGGTGAAAGAGTGTGCGTGTGTGCAAAAGCAAGACTTAAAAATAGCTAAGTATGCATTTCAGCACAAGACCCAACTTCCATGCCAATAACATGTACCTTAACACCTGAATTAGATTTCATGGTAAACATAGACGTTTTAGACCTATCTCTTGGCTTTCTATGAGATCAAGAATCAGCATCATTGGATACCTGAAGCTCAAGATATTGTCAAAATACCAAATGGTGGCAAGAAACTAAAACCCTAAAAACCCTAATCCTAACCCAACAAAGATGCCTTCATTTCTCATGGTTGCACACCGAATTTGGAAAATGTTAAAACATGGAAATTAAAGTACAAACAAAGGGCTTTCGAAATCATCCAATATCTCCTCATTTGGATTAGAATTGAAAGAGTTATTCATAAAACAAATTGCACACTCAATTCTGCCCAAAAACCCTAATGTGACCGAAAGATCACTTTGAGTTCCTTCATTTTTCCCTTAACACTTTTCACTTCATTTACCATCATTTTTACTCTTTTTGCACCATTTCAACATTACCAACTAGTACACCATCTATATGCACAAAACAACCTAAATCACCACACATTTGCATCAAACACAAGACAAAAGCCAAGAGATTTAGCACAAAATAGTTGGTATAAAACCAACTCATCACTCCCCTCATGGTCGATCTCTGGAGTGTCGATGGGTAAAACTGAAGACTGTTCTCCACATTTCACTTCTACCATTTCTGGCTCCTTACCTGGCGACTCAACTCCCGATTACTTGCTTGAGGTTTGTTGACACTTCTGAGTTTTGTTCTGCCTCCACCTCCTTCAGAGGGTCTTCTTGAGCCAAGGCATTCTCCAGTGCTTTCACATGGATGTGATCCTTTTCTTTTGGCTTTTCAGTCATTGCAGTAGAGGTAGGGCAACCGTCAACTACCTCCTTACCCTTTTCCAGAGCTGAGAATTTCTTATTCTTGGGGATCCATATTTTTGAAGCTACTGAAAACTGATTAGCGGCCTTACAAGTGGACGTAGAATGACCAATTTTTTTTATAGACAGTGCAGTATGTGGGAATTTCTTCCGCTTCGATTCGTTGCCACCTATCTTCGTCTTTACTGCCAATCCACACCCTAGATGGGATTGGTTTAAGCACACCAATTTGCACACATATTCTTGCTTCACTTGGTCTAAGTATCCTATCAGCTGCAGCTGAAGCAAGATCCAGTTTTAATGGCAATCCAACAGCTGACCCAAGAGAAAAGAAAGTCTCTTTATTACACAAATAAATGGGGAGCATAGGGAATTTCACCCACACAGGAGCAATTGATGAATCAAAATCTGGGCAAAAATCTTTAGACCAACGAGAAAACATTGCTGTAAATCCATAGAAATGCCACTCTTTTTTCAGCCACATTGACAAGATATGTCGCGTACTTGCAATTTTACCTTTTTACACTAACGTAGTAGTGATGAGAAGGAATAGTATCCTCATGGAAGGAGTTGGTTACCAAAATATTAATGAATTGCTCCAAAAAATTCACAAGTACAGTTCCACAAATTGAAGGACAATAGTAACACTCAAAGAAAAATGATGAATGCTCTAAGGCAGGAGAGTAAGGCAGAACAGGACTCAATCTTACAATAGTAACAATAAGATTCTACAATCCAACTAAAAGGAAACACAGAAACGATATATCAAACTTTAAGGAAGATGTCCTAGGGTCTCTTTCCGGATGATCATGTAAATTAACTACATAAGTGCACTGCAATTGACACAATGGATGACCTAAAGGGGATTTAACTGCCTGAGAACCTAGATTATGACTAGCATGGCGACTGCTTCATTTTCTATGTTCTCTGACTCCACAATTTCCCTTGCCGAGGCCTAAAGTGAAGAGTTAATCCCGTAGAATCCCAACCTTCTGAGTTTCAGTACTATTACATGCAAAGTTTAGGTTTTCCTATGGCGAGGCCGAACCTAATTCCAATTGTCCTCACAAAACTCCAAAGATCTCTTCTCACTTAGTTCTGAACTCTCAACAAACCTCCAACAGTATGACGACCGCATTTCGGTTCATGATCAAGCAATTCAAGTGAGAAGACTCATTTACCATACTGTATATTCTCAATTAAGGCATTATAACTCCTATTGTAGAATTAAACTCCGACGTAGCATGGCGACCACAATCGAAGGGTGATTCAGACAACAAGAGCTTAAATGAGTGGATTTTAATAAGATTCAAACAATATTTACCAGTATGAGTTCATTCTTAATGAATTAATTCAATTGCAAGGCAATACGTAGTCTAATTACACTACATCCGGATCAAAACCCTAGAACATATCGAATTTAGCCACAGAGTTCCATTTCCAGTCCACGATCGTCAAAATTCAACAAATAGCAAGTCATATTCATCAATTAGGAAGAATTTACCAAATACTCCGCTTCAGTTGCTTCCAATGCAAAAAAAAAGGAATCCGTAAAAGCTTCCTTGATTGAGAATAGATTTACAATTATCGGTCCAAATTCTCGATCATAAATGAAAACGGAGCTCGAATTTGTAGAGAGAGAAAGTAAATCTCCCGATCAAAGTCAAGAAAAATTCTCTAAAATCTAAAAATCTGTTATGAAATCTAGAATATTTGTCTTGTAAAAGCTAACTAATCCTCTGTATATAGTTGTTACAAGAATTGTAAACAGTACACAAACGTAAAATGATTAAGTATTTACAAAAATGCCACGGCTTTTAAAATAAACTATCAAAAATCAATTCATGCCCAACATATTCACGACTTTGAGCCAGTGGTCTTCATGCCTTCAATCCATTTCTGCGCCTTCCAGCTTCTGAAAATCACGCCTCCAACCAGCGTGTGCTCAGCTTTATCACGCCTTTACTTCCTGGACAAGTCACGCCTTCAATCTACCAGCTTCCACTTTTCCTTTTTATACTCAGCAATCGTGCGCCTTTGGGCCAACTGCCTCCACGCCTTCACTGCCTCTGTGTACCACTAGGAACCAACACTTAGTCAATTTGTAGCCAATGAAAAACTCATAGGGCGAGGTCTCGCGGCGAGACCTCGCCGTGTAAAATGTTTGTGGGCGAGACCTCTCGGCGAGGTCTCGCCCTTTGTGTGCGAGTGTGAGGTGAATGTGTAGTGCAATCGTGAAGTGTTGTGTAAATGAGAAATGAAGTGAATGTGGAGTGTTTGTGAGTTGTGAAAATGAGTGCTTGATGAAGATGGTAAGAATGATGAATCATGATATGGAAAAATGGTGAATGCAAATGCAATGTATATATCAAGGACACAATCTGATGAAGATAATAGTCCATGAAAAATGAACAAGCAAAGTAAGATATGACTTTAACAAATGCCATAGCAACAACTATTTCCCTCTTCAATCTTGAAATGTTTTCAAACACATGAAACCCTTCTCAAATCAAGACTTTACAAAATGTATGCTTTAGAATGCAAATATTGCGAGTGTGTGTTGAGTGAACTAAATGTTAAGTGTGTGTGCGAATGTTGCTACACAAATGTGCACAATTCATGCGACGAAGTGATCTCGTCGCATGAAGTTCGTGCGTGATGCATGCGAGGGTCGTGCGGCGAAGTGACCTCGCCACACGAAGCTTATGTGCAAATGTATTGCGGCGAAGTGACTTCGCCGCAATGTGTGTGCGTGACTGTATGCGGCGAGGTGATCTCGCCGCATGGAGTGTGTGCATGCTAGTGTGCGAGTAATGCATGCGGCGAGGTGAGTTCGCCGCATGTTGTGTGCTATATTAGAGTGTGCTTGTGTGCGCATGAATGAAATGAGGTGAGTGCTAGTGTGTGAGTGAAGTACGGTGAGAGCATGAGAGTGTTGTGAGTGTGAGTGCAAATGTGAGTGCTAGTGTGCATATGAGTGAAGTGAATTGTGCATGAATGTGCGAGGTCGCCGCACAAGTGTGTGCGAGTGATGTTGTGAGGATGTGCGAGGCTCTAGCATGAGTGTGTGCGAGAGTGCTGCAAGATGTGAATGCTAATATGTGGTGAAAGAGTGTGCGTGTGTGCAAAAGCAAAACTTTAAAATAGCTAAATATGCATTTCAGCACAAGACCCAATTACCATGCCAAAAACATGAGCCTTAACACCTGAATTGGACTTGATTGTAAACATAGAAGTTTTAGACCTATCTCTTGGCTTTCTATTGGATCAAGAATTAGCAT
Source organism: Ophiorrhiza pumila (assembly GCA_016586305.1). Classification (NCBI taxonomy): domain Eukaryota; kingdom Viridiplantae; phylum Streptophyta; class Magnoliopsida; order Gentianales; family Rubiaceae; genus Ophiorrhiza; species Ophiorrhiza pumila. The sequence continues at coordinate 11,069,562 of BLIW01000008.1, read as the reverse complement.
TATTGGATACCTGAAGCTCAAGATATGCACGTTTTACCAAACTGTGGCAAAAAGGAAAAAAACCTAAAAACCCTAAAAACCCTAATCCAAGCAAAGCAAAGAAGCTCTCATTTTTCATGGTTGCATACAGAATTTGAAGAAAGTTAAAACATGACAATTGAAGTACACACAAAGAGCTTTCCATAGCAACCAGAATCATATAAATTCGATTAGAATTGAAAGTGTTATTCACAAGACAAATTGAACATCCAAGCCAAAAACCCTAATTTAGCCGAATAAACACTTTTAGTTCCTTAATTCTCAACCTAGACACATATCCCTTTGTTTACAATCATTTTTACCCTTTTTTGCACCATTTCAACACTACCAACTAGCACACCACATATATGCATAAAACCACATAAGTCACCACATATTTGCATCATTCACAAGACAAAAGCCAAGAGATTTAGCATAAAATAGTTGGTATAAAACCAACTCATCAAATTCCCCCACACTTGAGCTTTTGCTTGTCCTCAAGCAAACTCACACTCACAACCACTTAGCACTAGACTCAACTCCTCTGTTAACTTGTTCTCATTTGAGTTCATCAAAACAAATTTTTCATGCATAGAACTCATAACATATCCGTAACTCCAACCTATCAAATTTCAGCACAAGTTATCAACCAAGGCACGATGAATAAAGACCAAAATGTCATGCGTGCAAGTGTGTGCTGAGGAACTCTGATTCATCCATTCTTTATGCATGCATAATTTCTTTTGTTCCAAAATATCTCTTTACATAAACAATCACAATGTCCACACACAAGAACTCAAAATCACACAAGATCAATGGTCGCACATTGGTGCTTCTCTAAATTGATTTCAAATTTCAATAGCTTTCGCACTTTATTGTTTTTGCTTTTTACACACATTGATGTGCTTGCCTGGGTCTTTTGGCTTCTTTTTCCCTTTAGCTGCCTGGGTTTTGTGGCTATTTTTTCCCATTTATGTTTGCCAAGGGTATTTCGGCTTTTCATTCCCAATTTCCAAAGGCTTTTTCTCCATATCCTTTCTTGTGTGACTAAAAGTTCCTGAATGTCTCTAAAGGACTATGTATGCTAGAGCATCCAAAACAACTGAAGTAATGCATAACAACAAGATCAAATTGAAACAGTTTCCTCCTATGTCCAAGAACATGTTTGCATGGGATATCTATCTTACTTTAACATGATGCCTTCATTAACAAAATGTACTAATTTCATCAAGATTGGAATCAAAGACAACAAAACAATTTTTCACATGCAAAAAAAATGAAAATAGAACTTGATGAACCACAAATTTCGAACAAAGATTTCCAAAGGAGCCAAAGCCTAGTACAAAGTGTTCTAGACCTTACAACAACTTTCACTACCACTAAACTTTATTCAACATTCATTTACTAACTCACTACCCACACACTAGAAAGATAGTACTACACTAATTATTCAAATTCAATTTCTAAAGAAAACATCACACACAATGTCTCAGCTTCACTTCACAGAACTTCCAAACTTAAACTTCAAGAAATACTTCAACTTCAAGAAACTTCATACAAGCTTCAACTCGGAACTAATCCACAACATCTCATCAATATAAAAGTCGGGAAATCTTCAAGACAACTCCCAGCATTCGAACCCCCCTTTCAATAATATAAAAGCACCCACATGCTGCGAAAAACAAAAAATTAACCCCCTCTTTCAGCAATCAAAGCATCAAACAATCACAGCAATTTCCTCAACATCAAGCCAATCATAAAAACAAATCAACAATTGACACATCTTCCACCCCCCACACTTGAAATAAACATTGTCCGGAATGTAAAAGGCTAAGGAGGAGGGGCTCCCTGGGAAGATGAAGATGGAGCCGAGGAAGAAGGAGCTGCAAATAAGGCTGACGTTGAAAATGATTGACCCCCCAAAGAAGCTGCTGTCGCAAAAGAGAGAACACCAAAAGGATGAGCCACATAATGGTAAGGACCATGAATTGGGCCTTCAAGAGGTTGGCCAGATGCTATCAATGGAAACCTCGCTGCTGGCATGAACTCAGGGTTCGGGACAATCTCTAGAGTTGGAGGCATTGAAGGGATTCTTCCAAATGTAGGCAATGATGGAAGGGAAGGCATTGCAGGCACTCCCGCTGGTAGCTCATGAATAGCTCCACTAACAACATCCATTGAGAGATTTGGAATATGATATCCAGCCAATTGCGCAGATGTTGGCGTTGGTTTTGGGGGCCCAGTATCACTATGATAGTAACCTGCCATCTTATTACATTTATCCAATGCCAGCTGCATCATCATCTGTCGATGGTATAGTACTTCAAACTGTTGCTGTGCCACTGAGGTCATATAATCCAGTTTATGGTCCATATTTGAAGCATGTGTTGACCACTCGTGTTGCTACTATCCATGCCTTCATGCATCCGTTCCCACCTCTCCTCCATGTTCGAGAACCGCTGATCCACAGATTGTTGGAAATCCTGAAAACGGTTCTCCACAGAATGTTGGAACTCCTGTATTATTCCTTGCAAAGCACTAAAATCATACATCTGTGGTTTTTCTTCCGCCTCAGAAGGTGAAGGGCCAGATTTGCTCTTAGATTTCTTAGTTCCAGCTTTCTTTGCTTTTCTCATCTCTTTCTCCAGTACCTGGTATTTGATGTACAATGATGTCCCAATTGGCCCTGGATTCCTACGCCACTCTCCAGCTTCAGTGTCCACTCCTTGAGCCATACAGATCTCCTCCAACAAGACAGGGAAATAAAGAGCTGCATTATCTGTGGCAATCCCAGGCTAAATACTCGACAGAATTATACGCCCAACATCAATTGGTCTCTGTCCATGGATAGCCGATATCAGATACAACCGATCGCGGAGAACATTAGTAAATTGTGAGCTTGGCTTAAGACGAGACAAAACAAACATCAACCAGATCTTCACATCACTGCGTAGCCATTCCCCTCGGATATGTTTGCGATCTCCCCTTGTATTTAATTCCCATCTAGCCCCGGGTAAAGCCAACTCTTCTGTCAACATTTGATCACAGTCATCATTGTCTAAAAATGGTAAAGGATCATGAGAAAAACGTGCCGAGATCATGAAATGCCATCAACTCCGCAAATGGACCTCCTTCAACAGCAAATGCCCTCTCCAAATGAAGTTTTTTCATGCCAATTCCATCCTCCCACCGTTTCTGAGCCTTTTCGTCAATAAACATAGGTGGTTCCTGTTTCGTTGATCCATTTCTCATCTTTGGGGGAGTGGCTTGCACTGTATACTGAGGGGGATCCTCGAACAAAGGCAAATCTTCATCTGGGAAGTACTCTGAATCAAAATCAACGAGTGGTGAGTTCTGCTTCTTTCCTTTGCCTTTCTTTGAAGTCGAAGCCTTATTGGAAGTGGAGTCTTTTTTTGGTGCCATTCTGTGAAGATCAACCACAACAAAGGAACAAATCAGTCTTGAACTATCAACTTGCACAACTTGGCAAATAATCTTCAAAGTTCAAAATGACAAGAATTATTTTCCAATCAAATTCAGTAAGAATATGACATTGAAATTATAACTATGAATGTCCAACAAAGCATAAACATGTAAGGCATTCCAACCACAAAATGTAAAGCACAAAACAACAACTTGCATATCCTCATTTACAATCTTTTCATTTTCACAAACACATCTCAACTTATCCAATTCCACACCTCCAAGACTATAACAAGTTAATCAAGATAAACTCCCACAAGAATGCAAAACCTCAAATGTACAAAATCACAACTTGGCTAACTTCAAGAGTTGGATATAACCAATGTAAGCAAGATCTATCCAAGCTGCAATCTCATCATGACCGAAATGCATTATAACAAACTGTTGGCAAAATTTCAGTTTTGACACTACATGAAATAGCCCAAAAAAAAGTAGTGAAACAATTTGAATTAGTCAAAACTTCCTACTGCAAATTTTTAAAACACACCCTTGGCTGAATTAGAGAACAGGATTCACACCAATCGGACCAAAATTGAACAAGTTATGGCAAAAAAACCGAGGCACTCCAAACAGGCCAAATTCCAGAAATTTCAGACTGCACAATAACATGCACACGGCCTTGTCTCGAAGATAAGACTACATTTTAATCAAAACTGGAAAAAGTGCCCAACATAGACATTGTAGTCCTATCTCCTAGCAACAATCTCCAACTGGAATTACCTCATTTGGACCACAATTGAGTAAATTATCACTAGAATACCGAATGGTGACAAACTGGGCAGATTCAAGGTTTTCACATTCTGATTTCAGCATGAAATTCACATTCTAATCCAATTTAGCCTATTTTCCAGTCAGAACTAGCAAAAATGTACAACATAAACATTGAAGATCATCATGTTGGCTAAATTCTGAAACTGGAAGCATGCATTTGCAATATCCCAAACTCAAGATATGCTCAAAACACATAAACATGGCAAAACTGAATTCTTGCTGGAATCTATTTAATTTTTCCCCACGCTTAACATGCATTTACTCTTTGGCCAAACAACAAGAATCTTATTCAACATCAAGATTCGCATTATTTTATCAATACATCATCAATTTCATGCTTCTTACCAATCATCTTGTTACGAGAAGTGTAAAATCCAACAACTTAAAAATGTAATCAAAGAGACATACCTTGAGTGAAGACCCTAAACCAAACTTGAAGGAAATAGAAATTGAAAATGGTGAAATGTTTGCACAACTCCCTTGACCAACACTTAGCTCAAACAAAATGGTCTTCTCTTGACCTTAAATGCTAGCAATGGTAGTTTAGCATTTATAGAGCAACCAAATAAGCTATTCAAAAACACTAAAGTTCAACACCAAACACTAGCAACCAAATAAGCTATTCAAATGTGGGTCCCAATATAACTTCAAGCCATGTGAAGTTTCAGCCTTTCAATAATACCAATGCAATCATTACTCACAAAAACAACAATACAAAGGCACTCACTCAATTCGGTCATCTACATTTATACTTTCTCTGCCAAATGCAAAATCATGTATTCACATGCCGCTACAAACCAAATGACACTTCAGCTTTATGTCCATTCACTTCATATGTTTTAGCCTTTTTTGGGTAAATTACAAAATACCTCCTTGTGGTTAAGCGACTTTTTAAGTTACCTCCCTGACATATTAAAACCTATACTTCGCCTCCTTGTGCTTTGGATTTTTTTAAAAAGTGACGGAAATAGAATAATTTAACGGAAATTGTAGTGACGCGTCTTATTTTAGTTAAAAACTTTATTTATAATCAAATTAGTGTCCGGCGGGAGATCCAAGGCTCAAGAGGGCCTTTCAGCTTTTCGAACCAACTTTTTTCTTTCTTTATCAACTTTGTTTTTTTGAAGTCAAGATTTCTCCTCCTTTTCGAGACCTCTCCTCCGACTCATATTGTAAGATCGGCGTTTTTAAGAGAAGACCCGGTGCCTCAAGAATCTATCAGCGTTTTGAAGGCTCGAGCCCGAATCGTTCCCCCTGAATCTCGCTCCTCCGCTTTTGATCTGAAACGCAGCAGTTGACCCAACTGCCTCCTTTTGAAGAGAGCTCTGATTTCGGATTCAGAATGCTCTGATCTAGAAGTAAACGGAGTGGATCTGTTCTGAAGCTTGCATCTTGTATTCTCCAGCAGGCAAACGGGAGCGCCATATGCAATGATATCAGCTCGCCAGCTCGTGATACCAGAATCGAATAAGCCATGGAAGCTCCCAACCGAGCTCATCGTGGCGTCCCAGAATCCGATCTACCGTTAAAACAGACCGGGACCACGTCAACCTTTTTTCTTGGCTAACTTGTTCAACTGCTGGCAAAAAGAGCAAAACTGGAAGCTCCGCCCGCGACAAAGACGAGCTGGAAGTAGCCTTCAGCCGGTTCAATTGACCGGAAATGCCAGGATACTAACTCTGATTCTTCATTTTCATTACATGAGATGTAAGTAGTGACTTTGAAACGGCTCATTTGGAGCTGCTACGACAGAAAATTTCCCTGTTGGGGCATGGATTTTGATCGTGAAAATTGGAAACAGTAATCCTAAATTTCTATATTCTGTTAATGGTTTGTTCTCCTAAGTTGTTGGGTGGATTTGTTGAGCTTTAGTGCTCCTTGATCCGTACTGGTCATTCCTGATTTTGTTGGATTGGATTGGGATTCGTTTTGGTTGTTTTTCCTATGCTACACTCAAGTCATTTTGGTTGTTTTTCCTATGCTACACTCAAGTGATGCAAACTGAATCCAATACATATAATAGTTGTGAATTTCTGGATTCGAGATTTGAAGAACTTGATGAAAAGATTGATGTTGAAGTGTGGTTTTTCATATAGAGAATGGGTTATGTCTATGAGGCATGGACATCAAGTTTGCTGTTCTTGCAATTTTATGTGAAGGCAATTAGTTTTTTTAAGACGTGAGAATTTTTTTTTATTGTAATTGTTTTGGGAGCTATGAGAAATTATCAAAGTTGCAGATTCTAAGGAAGAAGATGATGATAGTTTTGTCTTTTTTAATATCATAAACTAGGGTTATTTTTGTCCTTTTAACAATTTTTTAAAGTTAAAAATAATATTTTTTAATTATGATGGCGCTTGTCATTTAAACTCTGTTACTTCTCCCATTTCCATCCATTTTTCACTTTAGTCTAAACCACAAGGAAGTAAATTGTAGGTTTTATAAGTCAGGGAGGTAACTTAAAAAGTCGCTTAACCACAGGGAGGTATTTTGTAATTTACCCTTTTTTTTTAAACCAAACCAAGCCTAATACACTTCACCCCAAACGTGCACCTTGACAAACATAAACAATGGAAAACTAAAAAAAATTGCCAAGCAAAGGAACTAAATTAAAGACAATATTTACAAAGCATAGTCTTAGTCTTTTGTCTCTTCAAATCACAAAACTACCCCCCCACACTTGTCGAAAAGCACGGTCCCCGTGAAAGAAAAGAAAATAATATGCAAAGAATAAAAGAACCTGACCTTCTACAAGCTGCGGGAAAGTTTGGCAAAGCATATACCTTGTTTATAGAAAATGTTGAACTCATCTTACCCATGTTGAGTAAATAAGGAAGATTCACTTCATGCCTTTATCCTCGATTACCATATTCCCTCTGGTAAATCTACAAAATGTAACAACCAGTTATGAGATGACTGCCATGACTCTATGCTACGTTCTTCATAAAATAAAATTACAAACAAAGTAATCAAAAACAACTTAACACAAGAAAAACAAAGAAAGAAAAATAAATCTGGGTTGCCTCCCAAAAGCACTTGGTTTACGGTCCACAGCCCGACCATGCTCATTAGTTCATTGTGAAGGTAAAGGATCATCCAAGTAAAGCTCTTGGGGAGCTGGTGCCAGATTAGCAATGCCTTTGTCCTCAGAGGTTAGGTATGGTTTAAGCCTGTGACCATTCACCTTCCACTTAATGCCATTCTTGTCATTTTGAATCTCCACAACTCCATAAGGCTTAACATCAATAACACGAAATGGACCATTCCATCGTGATTTCAATTTCCCCGGAAAGAGCCTTAAACGAGAATTGTACAACAAAACCAATTGTCCTGGTGCAAAACTCTTTGATTGGATCCTTGCATCGTGAAGCTTCTTTGTCCTTTCCTTGTACATTTTTGCATTCACATATGCATTGAACCTAAACTCATCTAATTCATTCAAATCCATCATTCGTTTTGACTGTGCTCCATTCAAGTCCAAATTGAGCTTCTGAATCGCCCAATAGGCTCTATGCTCCAGTTCCACTGGCAAGTGACACTCTTTACCAAAAACCAACTGAAATGAGAAGCTCCAATAGGGGTCTTGTATGCTGTTCTGTACGCCCATAATGCATCGTCTAATTTCATAGACCAATCTTTCCTTCCTTGATTAACCACTTTTTCAAGCACCCTCTTTATTTCTCGATTTGAAACCTCAGCTTAGCCAGAGGTTTGAGGATAGTAATCTGTGGAAACTTTATGAGTTACTCCATACTTGGCCAATAATGCTTCAAAGATTTTGTTACAGAAATGAGTTCCACCATCACTTATTATTGCTCTGGGAGCTCCAAACCTATTGAAGATGTGTTTTTTCAAGAAAGCAATTACACTCTTTGCATCATTATGAGCCAGAGCCACAGCTTCAACCCATTTAGAGACGTAATCCACTGCCACCAAAATGTGCTCCATTCCTCTTGATTTCGGAAATGGACCTATGAAGTCAATTCCCCAAACATCAAATACCTCTACCTCAAGGATGTTGTTCAGAGGCATCTCATTTCTGGAAGAAATGTTTCCAGTTCTTTGACAACGATCACACTTTCCAACCCAGATTCTTGCATCCATAAAGATATGGGGCCACTAAAAACCACATTGCAAAATTTTAAAGCCTGTCCTCGTTGAGCCAAAGTGACCTCCACAGGGTCCTTCATGGCAGGCTCTCAAAATGTCTTCCTTTTCTTCTTCTTTGACACATTTTCGTATCACTTGATCACTGCAGATTTTATATAAAGCATTGTCCTCCCAGAAGTAATATTTGGCATCACTTCTTAATCTCTTCTTCTGGTCACTAGAAAAGTAGGAAGGAACTTGGCCAGCCACAACATAATTGGCAATCTCAGCATACTAAGGCAACCCCTTTGTTCCCATCATGAAAATTTGTTCATCGGGGAAATGTTCCTTAACCAGAATGTTTGAATCATCTTGAGCCTCTGATTCCAGTCTTGAAACATGGTCAGCAACTACATTCTCTGAGCCTTTACGATCTTTGATCTCAACATCAAACTCCTGAAGCAATAAGACCCATCGAATTAACCTTGGCTTAGCTTCTTTCTCGGCTAACAAATACTTCAAAGCAGCATGATCTGTGTGGACAATAACTTTCGACCCCAACAAATATGTTCTGAATTTGTCAAACGCGAAGACCACAGCCAACATCTCTTTCTCTATCGTTGTATAATTTAGCTGAGCCTCATTGAGCAACTTACTAGCATAATAGATGGTATGAAAAATCTTGTCTCTCCTCTGACCAAGGACTGCTCCCAAAGCATAGTCACTCGCATCGCACATAATTTCAAACGGTTCACCCCAATGAGGAGTAACTATCACAGGAGCTTCCACCAATTTAACCTTCAAAGTTTCGAATGCCTCAACACATTCAGCTCCAAACTCAAACTTGACATCTTTTTCCAAGAGACTACACAAAGGTCTAGCTATCTTTGAAAAATCCTTAATAAATCTTCTATAAAACCCAGCATGACCAAGGAAGCTTCTGATCCCTTTTACATTGGTAGGTGGAGGAAGTTTGGCAATGACATCTATCTTTGCTCTATCCACCTCAATCCCAGCATGCGAAATTTTATGGCCTAACACTATTCCTTCTTGAACCATGAACTGACATTTTTCCCAATTCAATACAAGGTTCGTATCTTCACACCTTCGTAACACTTTGGCCAGGTTTTCCAAACATCCATCAAAAGTCATCCCAAAGACAGAGAAGTCGTCCATGAAAATCTCTATTATAGATTCCACCATGTCGTGAAATATTGCCATCATACATCTCTGGAAAGTTGCTGGGGCATTGCATAAACCAAATGGCATCCTTTTATAAGCAAATGTGCCGAAGGGACAGGTGAAAGTGGTCTTATCTTGATCTTTGGGATCGATTGCAATCTGATTATATCCCGAATAACCATCCAAGAAATAATAAAATAAGTAACCAGCAATCCGATCCAGCAGTTGTTCCAAGAATGGAAGAGGGAAATGATCCTTCCTCATAGCCTTATTGAGCTTCCTATAATCCATACAAACCCTCCAAGCACTAACAACTCTTTTTGCAAGAAGTTCATTTGCATCATTCTTCACAACTATCACACCCCCTTTCTTTGGAACATATTGGACCGGACTCACCCACTCACTGTCTGAGATGGGAAAAATCATTCCAAAATCAAGCAATTTTATCACTTCCTTCTTGACAACTTCCATCATTTATGGATTGAGTCTTCGTTGTCTATCCCTCACTGGCACCGAGTTCTCCTCCAAGAGTATCTTATGCATGCACAATCCTGGACTTATGCCTTTGATATCAGCAATAGTCCAACCTATAGCTAATTTGTGTTGCCTCAATACTCCCAACAATTTCTCCTCTTGCCATTCCTCAAGTTTGGAAGAGATCACAACAGGTAATGTTTCATTATCTCCCAGGAACGCATACTTGAGGTATGTGGTAAAGGTTTAAGCTCAAGTTTTGGAGGTACCACAATAAATGGCATCAACTTCTCATTCCTACAAAAACTTTCTTCCTTCCTCGCCTCAATGGGAGAACAAACTTCATTAGTGACAACAAAAGTTTCTTGTTCATTTTCACATTTCCTATCACACAATTCCTGTAAAGTGTTCTCTCCTACACCTTCATGCATTTTTACCTTAACAACATTATCTTGCATCTCACAAATTGATTCATCCAAATAACAACATTCAACAATGTTTTCAATTTCATTTATAATTTTGCTATCTTCCTCATCTATCTCAACATCATCTTTCTCATCATTACACAAATTCAACTCATCAATACAAATAAATTCATGCTTCCCATTTAAATCATTCACATTCACAGCACATGCAACAGACCGAATAGCAAAACAAGTCTGCACATTCAATGGGTATTTCATTGCATAATTCACATCAAAGACCACTTGTTCATCATTAATTCTAAAAGTGACAGTTTTATTTCTCACCCCAATTAAAGCATCACCAGTAGCTAGAAAAGGTCTACCAAAAATAAATGGTACCTCTGGATCCTCCTCCATATCAAGAATAATAAAATCAACGGGCAGGGTAAATTTATCAATTCCCACCAATACATCATCCACTAAGCCTGTGGGAGTCACCAAAGATCTATCTGCCAACTAAAGTGTTACTGCAACTGGTCGAATCCTTCCACTCAAGCCCACGTTTATTGCAATGGAAAGTGGCATCAGGTTGATCCCTGCTCCGAGGTCACAAAGTGCTTTTGCAAAATGTCTAATTCCAATCTTGCAAGGAATGGTACAACTGCCTGGGTCCTTGAGCTTAGGAGGTAATTTGTGCACCATCCATGCTTGACTACCTTCGGATAACATCATTGGAATTTCACACCTCAAGATTTGCTCCTTATTTGAAATGAGATCCTTTAGGTACTTAGCATACTTAGGCATAGCTGTCACCAAATCCAACAGAGGTAAATTGACATTCACTTGTTTGATCATATCCAAGAAACGATTCAATTGAGGTCCCTTTTTAGGTGGAGGTTTCTTTCTCTATGGAAATGGAGGTTTTGGAGCATAATCTGGAAAGTTATACGAATTAGAATTTTTGGTTATCTCATTTCCTACCCTTGCTGGTACTTCCTTCTTTTCAGGTTTACTAGCCTATTGCTCACCATCCTTCTCAAGTTCCAGAACTTCTTCAGCCTCATCTTTTTGGTGTTCCTCTAGGCGATCACTCTTATCTTCTGAAAGTTTGTTACCTGGCAAAAGCTTTCCACTCCTCAAGGTGATGGCATTGCAAGCTTCTCTTCCTTTTGGATTTGGAATTGTATCACTCGGGAGTGCACCTTTTTGCCTTTGATGCACAGCATTGGCAAGTTGACCAAGTTGCATTTCGATATTCTTTAAATTAGCTTCATGATGTTTAACCGTGGATTCCAAGCCTCCAAACCTTTGTTCGTTTTTGTCCATCTTCTCCATCAGCTTTTGAAACATGTCCTCAACCGATGGCTTCCTTTGCTCTGAGGTACTGGTTTGATGATCAAAACCAGGAGGTGCATTGGTTGCTCTCCTCTGGTCATTTCCTTGATAATACTGCCCTCCTTGATTTTGTTGTTGATTCCAATTGCCTTGTCCACCATATGGTTTGTTACCTCCATTGTAATTGTTCCCAGAATAATTCCCTCCATACTGAGTTTTGTTACTGTAATTGTTCACGTACTGAATAGACTCAGTTGTGATGGCACATTCATCGGTATGATGTTCACCTTTACAAAATCCACAAGAGAGAACTGGAGCTTTTGTTTGAGTAGCCTTCAAAGTTTGCACTTGCTTGGCAAGGGCTTCAAATTTTGCACTGAGTGAAATTTCCTCATCTACATCAAGAACTCCTCTTTGTCTTCTGCCATGAGGTTTATGGGTTTCAGGGAAGAGATATTCATCCTCAGCAATCTGGTTGAACAACTCACGAACTTCAGGCACACTTTTATCCTTCAATGCACCATTAGCACAAGCTTTAACCATCATAGAGGACTCAGGTGTGAGACCTTTGAAGAATGTATTCAATTCTCTGATTTCTCCCAAGTCATGATTGGGGCATTGACGAATTAAGTCATTGAACCTCTCCCAAGCTTCCCTAAATGATTCACTGTCTTGCTGTTGAAAATTCATGATCTCCATTCTCCTCTTCTCAAGCTTAGCTGGTGGAGAATATTTAGCCAATAATTTCTTCTGAAGCTCCTCAAAAGAAATAGTTTCATCTGCTCTCCAAATGGTCTTAAACCAATTCTTTGCTTTGCCTCTCAAAGAGAGAGGGAAAAGGATTCTGTGCACTTCACTTCTCTCCATCCTTAGAAGTTTAAATGTGCTACACAAACCTAAGAACCAGTCTAGATGATCATTAGGATCCTCATTGTCTAATCCTTGTAAAAATTGACCGTGTGTGATCATTGAGACAATTTGTGTAGGGATGTGGTAGCTTTCAACGTCTATGTCTTGCTGTCCAAATCCATTGTCAAAATTCACAGCATAATTATCACCAAAACGAGGTACTCGTACTCCTTGGGCAGCCATGTCTCTTTGCTTGGCTTGAACTCTCAAGGTTTTAGCCAATTCTAGGTCCAATCCAAACTCAGGATCTCCAAAGGATCGTAACCTGGGTACAATACACCAAGAGTGAAGTATAACCGAATGAAACAGAACACAACAGCAAAACTTCAAATTAACTACACACAAGAACAAAATAACCACAAGCAACAACAAGAACAATGAAAATAGTAGAGAATAACAGGATAAGAACAGAGTAAACAACTCAAAACAAAACAACACAGAACTAAATACTGAAACTCAAAGATCACTTAATCAAATTCTAGAAACCGTGCCTTCCCCGGGCAACGGCGGCAAAAATTGACAAGATATGTCGCGTACTTGCAATTTTACCTTTTTACACTAACGTAGTAGTGATGAGAAGGAATCGTATCCTCAGGGAAGGAGTTGGTTACCAAAATATTAATAAATTGCTCCAAGAAATTCACAAGTACAGTTCCACGAATTGAAGGACAATAGTAACACTCAAAGAAAAATGATGAATGCTCTAAGGCAGGAGAGTAAGGCAGAACAGGACTCAATCTTACAATAGTAACAACAAGATTCTACAATCCAACTAAAAGGAAACACAGAAATGATATATCAAACTTTAAGGAAGATGTCCTAGGGTCTCTTTCCGAATGATCATGTAAATTAACTACATAAGTGCACTGCAATTGACACAATGGACGACCTAAACGGGATCAAACTGCCTGAAAACCTAGATTATGACTGGCATGGCGATCGCTTCATTTTCTATATTCTCTGACTCCACAATTTCCCTTGGCGAGGCCTAAAGTGAAGAGTTAATCCCGCAGAATCCCAACCTTCTGAGTTTCAATACTATTACATGCAAAGTTTAGGTTTTCCTATGGCGAGGTCGAACCTAATTCCAATTGTCTTCACAAAACTCCAAAGATCTCTTCTCACAAACCTCCACCAGAATGACGACCGCATTTCGGTTCATGATCAAGCAATTCAAGTGAGAAGGCTCATTTACCATACTGTATATTCTCAATTCAGGCATTATAACTCCTATTGTAGAATTAAACTCCGACCTAGCATGGCGACCACAATCGAAGGGTGATTCAGACAACAAGAGCTTAAATGAGTGGATTTTAATAAGATTCAAACAATATTTACCAGTATGAGTTCATTCTTAATGAATTAATTCAATTGCAAGGCAATACGTAGTCTAATTACACTACATCCGTATCAAAACCCTAGAACATAGCGAATTTAGCCACAGAGTTCTATTTCCAGTCCACGATCGTCAAAATTCAACAAATAGCAAGTCATATTCATCAATTAGGAAGAATTTACCAAATACTCCGCTTCAGTTGCTTCCAATGCAAAAAAAAGAATCCGTAAAGGCTTCCTTGATTGAGAATAGATTTACAATTATCGGTCCAAATTCTCGATCGTAAATGAAAATGGAGCTCGAATTTGTAGAGAGAGAAAGTAGAGAGAGAAAGTAAATCTCCCGATCAAAGTCAAGAAAAATTCTCTCCCTCTAAAATCTAAAAATCTGTTATGAAATCTAGAATATTCGTATTGTAAAAGCTAACTAATCCTCTATATATAGAGGTTACAAGAATCGTAAAAAGTACGTAAACGTAAAATGATTAAGTATTTACAAAAATGCCACGGCTTTTAAAATAAACTGTCAAAAATCAATTCATGCCCAACATATTCACGCCTTTGAGCCAGTGGTCTTCACGCCTTCAATCCATTTCTGCGCCTTCCAGCTTCTGAAAATCACGCCTCCAACCAACTCTCAAAACCCTCGTGTGCTCAGCTTTATCACGCCTTTACTTCCTGAACAAGTCACGCCTTCAATCCGCCAGCTTCCACTTTTCCTTTTTAAACTCAGCAATCGTGCGCCTTTGGGCCAACTGCCTCCACGCCTTCACTGCCTCTGTGTACCACTAGGAACCAACACTTAGTCAATTTAGCCAATCGAAAACTCATAGGGCGAGGTCTCGCCTCAATTTAGCCAATCGAAAACTCATAGGGCGAGGTCTCGCGGCGAGACCTCGCCGTGTAAAATGTTTGTGGGCGAGACCTCGCGGCGAGGTCTCGCCCTTTATGTGCGAGTGTGAGGTGAATGTGTAGTGCTATCGTGAAGTGTTGTGTAAATGAGAAATGAAGTGAATGTGGAGTGTTTGTTAGTTGTGAGTGAAAATGAGTGCTTGATGAAAATGGTAAGAATGATGAATCATGATATGGAAAAATGGTGAATGCAAATGCAATGTATATATCAAGGACACAATCTGATGAAGATGATAGTCCATGAAAAATAAACAAGCAAAGTAAGATATGACTTTAACAAATGCCATAGCAACAATTAATTACCTTTTCAATCTTGAAATGTTTTCAAACACATGAAACCATTCTCAAATCAAGACTTTACAAAATGTATGCTTTAGAATGCAAATATAGTGAGTGTGTGTTGAGTGAACTAAGTGTTAAGTGTGTGTACGAATGTTGCTACACAAATGTGCACAATTCATGCGACGAAGTGAGCTCGTCGCATGAAGTTCGTGCGTGATGCATGCGAGGGTCGTGCGGCGAAGTGACCTCGCCGCACGAAGCTTGGGTGCAAATGTATTGCGCGGCGAAGTGACTTCGCCGCAATGTGTGTGCGTGAGTGCATGCAGTGAGGTGATCTCGCCGCATGGTGTGTATGCATGCTGGTATGCGAGTGATGCATGCGGCGAGGTGAGTTTGCCGCATGTTGTGTGCTATATTAGAGTGTGCTTGTGTGCGCATGAATGAAATGAGGTGAGTGCTAGTGTGCGAGTGAAGTGCGGTGAGTGCATGAGAGTGTTGTGAGTGTGAGTGCAAATGTGAGTGCTAGTGTGCATATGAGTGAAGTGAATTGTGCATGAATGTGCGAGGTTGTTGTGCGGCGAGGTGACCTCGCCGCACAAGTGTTTGCAAGTGATGTTGTGAGGATGTGCGAGGCTCTAGCGTGAGTGTGTGCGAGAGTGCTGCAAGATGTGAATGCTAGTATGTGGTGAAAAAGTGTGCGTGTGTGCAAAAGCAAAACTTTAAAATAGCTAAATATGCATTTCAGCCCAAGACCCAACTTCCATGCCAAAAACATGAGCCTTAACACCTGAATTAGACTTGATGTAAACATAGAAGTTTTAGACCTATCTCTTGGCTTTCTATTGGATCAAGAATCAGCATCATTGGATACCTGAAGCTCAAGATATACAAGTTTTACCAAACTGTGGCAAAAAGGAAAAAAACCTAAAAACCCTAAAAACCCTAATCCAAGCAAAGCAAAGAAGCTCTCATTTTTCATGGTTGCATACAGAATTTGAAGAAAGTTAAAACATGACAATTTAAGTACACACAAAGAGCTTTCCATAGCAACTAGAATCACATAAATTGGATTAGAATTGAAAGAGTTATTCACAAGACAAATTGAACATCCAAGCCAAAAACCCTAATTTAGCCGAATAAACACTTTTAGTTCCTTAATTCTCAACCTAGACACATATCCCATTGTTTACCATCATTTTTACCCTTTTTTGCACCATTTCAACACTACCAACTAGCACACCACATATATGCATAAAACCACATAAGTCATCACATATTTGCATCATTCACAAGACAAAAGCCAAGAGATTTAGCGCAAAATAGTTGGTATAAAACTAACTCATCACACATTCTGAGAAAATCCACTTCAAGTTCAAATTTGAATAGTATATGCTTTTGATCTAACAGCCCTAGATCACATTTACCTTGAAACCCAGCTGAAATCACCTCTTTTCTCAAGGAAGCCATGGATGGTCTACCCCTTTTGAACTTGCCAATCAGTGTAAGCTTGAAGGGCATGGCCAGCTTGTCCTCTTCCTCTTTCGAAATGAGGAAAGCTGGCTCACCATTATAGAAAAACAATCTCGAGTTAAGGATGGAGGCAAAGGAGACATCAACATCTTTTGACCAAGACGCTGAAACAGGTTCATGTTATACTTAAATATAAATGAAAACATCTATATAAATAGAATATAATTATGAAATATAATCCATATAGTCAACTCCACATAGTCACTAATATTGTATAAAAAAATTTATTTTGTCATGAACATTAAAAATGACGCATTTTAGTCATTGACATTTGAAAGATACACCAAATTTAGTTAACAACCAAACTCTGTAAACTTTTTTAACCGAGAAAATTATTTAATAGAGGGGAAAAGTGTAAAATTAATTTATTTTTCAAAGCAAATCATTCATGACTTATTCATATTCTGTCGCTAATTGAGAAAGATTTCACCGATAGAAGTTGAAAAATGATCAATAAATCGATTGTAGTGAGGGTTTTATCTAAAGTATAAATTAATTATTCACTTTTACCATTTCAATAAGTAACACGTGATGTAAACGTGTGTTTTTCTGTTAAAAAACTAACAGACTTTGGTTGAGTAACTAATTTAGTGCATTTCTTAATATCAGTGATAAAAATGTATCATTTTTAATGTTGATGGCAAAACAAATTTTTTTGTATAATATGAGTGACTATTTTGACAATTTTTCCAAATTTAATTGTTGTTGTCGATGTTGCCCTAAATTTTCATTATAGCTTATTAGGAAGCGTTATTGTGTAGTTAACATTGCTATTTAGAGTATATTATCTAAAATAAGGGGATACTCCTAAAGGAGTATTCTTATAAAGAGCGACCGCTCCTTCCTTCGTCGTTCGTCGTTCGCTGGATAGCTGCACACCATTGCTAACGTGGCACGTGGCTGACGTGGATAATGAAAGGAATGCGTGGTTGCTTAAACAGCCACGTTTCTATTACTGTGCTTAGTCTTAAATAGTTATTTTCTCTGTGTTATTTCTCAAACCCTAGCCGCCCGCTTTTTTTTTCTCTATTATTGGATGTGGCTGCTGTTGTCTTTCCTCAAGCCCTAGCCACCCTCTGCTTTCGCTCAAACCTTCTATGGAAAATCTTATCTTGCCATCAAAATCCTGG
The DNA here is from genome assembly GCA_016586305.1 of Ophiorrhiza pumila. Classification (NCBI taxonomy): domain Eukaryota; kingdom Viridiplantae; phylum Streptophyta; class Magnoliopsida; order Gentianales; family Rubiaceae; genus Ophiorrhiza; species Ophiorrhiza pumila. The sequence goes on along the minus strand of BLIW01000008.1, from coordinate 11,051,708 downwards.
ATGGCATATTAATATAAGCAACCGGATTTTGTAGGCTCAACGATATTCTTCTGAGTTTTGAGAATAAGCGAATTATATGGCTTTGCTCATTGTTTCACCGCTATGTTGCATAGAAACGTTTTCCTTCTCTTCTCTGAACTTCTCTTCTATTTGTTTACTGAATCTGTACATCACTCTAAACACTTGTTTTATTGTGATGACTCTAATTTATGTGCTCCCTTGTGCTCTCATATTCTTCTTCGATATTTTTTCTTCTCCTATGTTCTGTTAAATCAGGCTATGATGATACTAATCAGCTAGACTTGATTGATCCACATCTTGGCATGGCAACCGCACGGCAGTTTGATGGAATTTCTATTTTGTGCTATCGGATTTGCAGCTACGGTGGTGATCTTTTGCTCTTTTTCCTGGTTTTTTTATTTTATTTATTTAATCTGAGCCTATTTTTTTAAAATGATTTATCTTTTGAAATCTTTAAAAAAATATTCTCTCTCTTGTTCCATAGAATTTCTCATGGCTCACTTAACATAGCTACCAAGGTCATCCCTTCCTTTATAGTCTAAACTGCTCATTTTTTTTCTGTCAATTTTTATACTTCTTTTACCATTTCAATCCTTTCCATTTTTCTTTCTTTTCGGGCCTTTTGTTTTTGAGTTTTTCATTGCTTTTTGGAGCTACATTTGATTTTTGATAAATTTAAAGTGGAAATCAATTTTTTAATTTTGTTGGTCATATGTGCGCAGAGGTAATATACTTATGTACACTCAATCACTCACTGAAAGTGTATGTGTGTGTTTGAGTATTATTTTTCTTAGGTAAATGGACCAGATAGAGTATAAACACGTTGAAATCATCAAAGGGTTGAAGCTTCATGTAGCTGAGATAGGAGAAAATGGATCAACGGCTGTGTTGTTCTATCCTGGGTTTCCTGAGATATGCTACTCATGGCACCACCAAATGATTGTCGTGGCTAAAGCTGGTTATAGAGCAATCTTATCGGATTGGAAAACAAAATCACCAGTAATTATGTCACTTTAACATTGAAGTTCTGCATTTTGCTATTTCATCTAATTGAAGTTTCTGTTTCTATACGTGGTTAATCCAATTCATTTTTCTCTCCTTACGTTCCTCTTTCTCCAGTCATTTCAACCATATTATCAATTAATCGATTAATAAGATCATAGATTTATGAAGGTAGAATGAGTGATCCCTAGAAAGAGTTTGTGATGGAATATGTTTAACATCAACCAGCGTGTGCACAGGGTAAAGCAGGAACTTCAATCGAGTTCCCGTTAAGCACTGTCAGGGTAATGCTGTCTTCTATTGTTCACAAGCTTCAGATCCTGGACTTCCGTTTCTATATCCTCAAGTGCATTGCTGATGTTTGTATTATTATATCATGTCCGATATGGGGTTACTCTGCCCTGTTTTCTTGAAGATTTCTTGATTCCACTTCTAAGAGTTGGTCAATAACTTCAAGTATTAATGAAGTTGCTTGAATTGTGTTATAATCTTGGCACGTGTAACAATGCTCATGAGGCTATTCTTCCCTTCTTGTATAATCCGCCAAATGATTATCTATTTTTCGCTTCTTCGTTGATATTCTAGAAAGAAACTGTTGAAAAAATGGCTGCTGTGATAATCAATCATTATGAAAAGATGCTAGCAAAAGTCGAAACATTTTAACTAAAGTTGAATTTAGATCTCGACAGGTAATTGCAACATAAAAGCATTTTTCATTTTTCAAGTATATTTGACATGCCAGCTTGCTGTAATTTTCTCTTGTCATGTAGGTGAGCCTGACCTTGAACTGAAAGTCTCCTGCCGGCAGATATCACCTTTTATACCTCATAACTATAGAGAGAGCAGTTTTTCTACAGCTGTTTTTGTTTACACTGTATGTGAATCTTGCTTACTGTGAACTTTTATCGTTCTTCATCCTTTTTCTTAATAGTTGCTACATTTCTGAGATTAACAGTCCTGTGTGTGTAATGCCTGTGTTGCAATTGATTCTTGTATTCTTGAAATCTTTGTTTAGTATATTTCCTACCAATTTGTTTGCATGGTTCTTGCACATTACCTTTATGCTTATGTGGGATTAATTTGACATGAGCACGTCAGGTACTGTCTGTCTTGAATTTGCTATCTTCAGATGAATAGTTAACTTTTCATATTATTAAATAATTACGAAACTAGACATAGAGAATTGAATTTAGCACCGATTAAGGGCCTTGTCGACACGTATTGGATTCAATATCTTGTCTAAGAGAGACATTTGGTTATAATTCATTTTCTATTTTAATCTGTTATTCGCATATCAGATCCAGCAAAATGAAATCTGAATTGACCTTGATTGCAAAACTATCCTTCAAAGAATGTTTAATTGGAAATGAATCAAGTCAATGTTGAACTGCATGAATGCTGTTAAAGGGGTGTGGATATTTGTTTTGCTCATTTGCCTATCACTTGTATGTTTTGTAGTTGGTTAACACAGGAAAGGAAAGAGCGAAAGTCAGCCTTCTTTTCACATGGGCGGTAAGCTTATTTTTTTGCGTTGTGGTTTTCATGGCAGAACATTTAAGAATGTAAAGTTGCATATGTATATTCAGTCACATGTTCTTTTATTGCAGAATTCGATTGGATGTGTCTCACATATGTCTGGAGATCATGTGAATGAGCCATTTATGTGAGTATTCATGATAAAGGATGAGATTGTCTACATTCAGGTACATTACAAATTCGTTATTGGTTGTTAACTCCTTTTTTATCTCCTTCTCCAACAGAGGCGAAGATGGAGTCTCGGGAGTGCTCCTGCATCTCAAGCAAGTCATCAAACCTCAATAACTAAATATACACCGATTGGCTTGCACGTATTATTTTTGACCAATTCTGTATTGTATATGAAACTGATGGTGTTAACTCATAGTCAAGAATAAGTATGTTAGAGAGTGAGCCCTTCAGGTGGGATTATTTACTGGAAAACCTCGAGCAAGTGCTAAAATTTTTAGGATGGTGTATCAGAGATGTAGCTTACCTGATTTATGAGTTGGTAACACTAGAAATTAAATGTTTCCCTGTAGGAGAGTTTTTGTGGTAAAGAGATACATGCTTTAGAATAATCCACCTTGATGGGCAAATACACAGTTTATCAACTTTTGGCTGGCAGAGTATGGATAGCAAGTGGAGGGAGTCAGGACGCATAAAAGAATCGAAGCAAAAGACTTAAGACGATATGCATATTTTTCATTGACATTGTGAAAATTCTATCTATAAACCATAGGAATTCTGGCATTTACTGACTTCCTTATGTTAATTTTAGCTAACTGGAAGCTTATATGGAGCTTAGTAATTTTCTATCTCTCCTGAATTTATATGTTAAACATTAGATATCCGACAAATCTAGCCATATAATATATTCTGTATTGCATTTCTTTAGATAGACTGATATAAACATTAGTTTAGTGTTTTTCCAGACTAACTGTGTAGAAATTCTTTTGAATCTTGTGCTTACATTAATGACTGCAGATTAATATTTTGCTACTTCGTCCAGTTTGAGCTTGGTGTTCATGAATTAAGAAGAAAGCTTAAGAATTACTATCCAGCCAAATACACTTTCTCCATGAAGTAGTTAGAGTTTTGAAAATGCATTTGCATATTTGCATAATAATTGGGAAATATCATGGTCTTATATCTGGTGTATGTTTGGATATGTTTATAATGCTAATTTCTGAAAAGAACACATTTTATTAAAAGTGGTTTACTCTCTGACAATAATGCATGGATACAGAACTGCAAAAGATAACCCCTCAGTTACTTTTGCCATTGCTGCATCTGAAACACAGAGTGTAAGTGTCTCAGTATTTCCCTGTTTTGGCCTGACCAAAGAAAGCTGTGTAACAGCAAAAGATATGTGGGGTAAAATGGTGCAGGTAAGAACTACATATATTCTTGTAACAATATTGCTTTCTTTGCCATTTAATGGTTCTACTTCATGTTTTGTAATTTTTTGAGTTTCACAACCTGGACAAAATTGCATGAGTCATTAGAATTGAATGAACTATTGCATAAGTGTTCCCTGCTTTTGTGCAAGCGTCTCTTATATTTGGTAATATTTTTGGTTGTGTTTTGTATCCAATTATGTGAGAGTCTCAATCTTAATCTTTGTGGAATTACATGGAAGTTTTCTAACCTGGTAGCAGAGTGAACTATTGCATAGATGATGTGGGTGATTTTGCTTGGGATTCTTGCACATTGATTTGAATCTGAAATTCACTTATTTTCCTTTTTGTGCTTTTCGACCTTGATGAGACGGGAAATTTATCAAACCAGATAAATATTTTGCTGTCCAATTAATCTGAAATGGGTTGAAATTATCTGAGTTATTGATGTTGTTTAGACTTTAGAGCATTGATTGATGACACTTGCACTCACTTTTGGTAAATCATTGAGCTGGGACAAAGAATGAACCATTAAAAGAACTCATGGATTATTTTCTTGAAACCGCACTCCCGAAAATCCTTTTTTTATTTTTTTTTTCATTTTTTACCCACAATGTAAAAGTTTGTCCCAATGTATTATGATTATGAATTAGTGGCCCATCTCCTTATCAGAATTTGTCCAATAATAAACATCCTCATGGGGGGAAAGTCTAATCTTATGTGCTTTGTCTACTTCCTTAGCCTTTCTACACCTCACGCGAAACAAATTTTATTACTGTGATGAAAATAGTAATTCTATTTATTGTCCCTCTTTGCTGTATCTCATGAATAACTTTGACAAGAAGCCGACTATCTGTGTTCATCTTATTTGTGGCTTGAGATCTGTCTGCTGCTTTATTAGGTTTACTACCTGGTCATTTTTCACATACTTTTCTCCTATAATTTTATCCTTTGAAGACTTATTAGATGGGAGATTTTTTAAAATTAAACTACATGTTAGCTTATTTACTCATTTTAACATTACTTCTGTGAATTTCTGTCTTTATCTCCAGGATTGGGCTCATAAACAGTACATAGCAAAGCGTCAACAAGGACCTTCACAGCAGTGGAAAAACTTTTACTCTTTTAGGATGCAAACTATCAGGTTGAGATAAACTATAATGAGATATGCTGCATTACTTGAAAAATCTCGGAATGGATTGATTGACAACTATAAGTGTTTCCTTGTCAAGTAGACATATTAAATGTAGTTATGCTCTAATACTTTGTTCCCACTACTACTTAGCAAGTTTTAGTGAGGTTGGATGATCTTTTTAGAAGTTTTCGTGATAGTTGTATAGTCTTTTCCGGAAATTATAGTGCGAGTACCAGCTCCACTAAATAGTGTTCCTACTTCCTATGATTTAATTAATGTTGGACTAAAGAGTTGTATTTGGTTGAATGGAATTTCTTCAAGAAAAGAAGAGCTTTGCCCTTCTATACAACGGGAATGTATAACTGGTGGTGTTTTGGCTATTTTTCATATAACTGCTGAGGCCGAATCAAGTGGGAAAACCTTTGTGCAATATTTTCTTGCATTTTTTAGGTTGCAAAATTAAATGTTAGATTTAAATTGATTTATTATTATGGAGATAATATATTTTTGAGTCATTGATTTGATTAATTTAAATAATTAAATTTATTTACAAATTGTTTAGACTTAATATGAGTTATAATATGATTTAATGATTTTTTTTATTTTAAGCATTGAGTTTTATTACATTACAACCAAAAATTTGATAAATTTACTCAAATATAATTTTAAAATAAAATGATGTTTCGATTTTAGTTCTATTACAATTATACGTGAAATAAGAGTATTTTAAGTGTTCATTTAATAAACTTCTTAAATAAAAATAATTGTTAACTAAATAAAGCTTTTAAATATATTATAAATAAATGTTAAGTTTTGTCACAACTCTTAAAACACATTCTATTGAAATTTTTAATTAAGTTTGACTTGAACTTGTGATTTTTTAAAACTCTATATTAACATAAATTAAAATAGCATAAATTTATTAAAAAATTAATTAATTAATCATTAAGTTCTATCACAATTCATTTTAAATTAAAACACTTTCTATTGCAACTTTAAATTATATATTTATATGTTGTATAAAATATTATATAAATTAATTAAAAATTATTTTATGTGACTATATATTTATAGATTGTATAAAATATTTCATAAATTAATTAAAAAATATTTATACGATTATATATTTATGGATTGTATTAGATATTCGAATCCTAATTTATTTATGAGATTTTTATTTATAAATAATTGTGTGTTTAATCATAGAACACTAAAATCTTCCTCAAAATTTTGTAAACCAACAAATTAATTAAGAATAGGATTTAAAGACTAAAACACTAACTCATTTATATTGTTCTGGTTTTTTAATTATAATTTTTCCTAATGATGATTATAATCTATATAGGAGCTTTTTGTTTATAAAAAAGTTAACCAACTTTCCTAAGACAATTTAATAAAAAGTTCAAGATTTAATTCGTTTTTTATTTTCTTTCATATGATCTCATTCGTTTTTTTATCATTATAATCTAAATTTTATAATCCAATAGCAAGTTAGAAAAATAATTCAATTAAAAACTTTTCTAATTTAATCGATCAGAAATTTATGTCTTTTAGGTTACGTTAATATAGAATTTTAACAATATTTGATCATATTCATATTATTGATAATTTCACTTATGTCAATCTTCAATCTCAAACTTGGATCCATGATTTCAGATCTTTATCTTTGAATTCTTTTAATAAAATATTAAATAATTAAATAAAAAATGAAGCTGAGTACTATTTACTTTGCTTTAGAAAAAAGAAAAGGCAATAAAGAGAGTAGAGGCATTAGACCCTTATTGTTATAATTAAATTCTTAAGTTATTTAGGAAATCTATTAATTAATCGTTGCTACAAATTATTTTAGAAAATTATTATATATTCTCTTTCATTGCTACAAATTGCAAATTGCTACAAATTATACCGGTATAACTGGCATGAATTGAATGTGAAAAACGAATGAATATAAAATATTTATTATTCGTAACTAATAATTATATTTTTGCACAATATTCATATGTATACATACCTTACACATATTCACACACGATAATATTTAAACATTTTACGCACTATACATATTTACATATTTTTACGCACTATACATATTACACATTCAACACAAAATTTCAAACATATACATATTTATATAAACTGCACACTTTTTCACCTACTATACCTATTTAGAGTCAATAAACACGTATTTACACATATTACACAATTTTCACGCACTCCATATATTTATACATACTAAATGTGTTTTTTCACATTATACATATTTATACTTATTGCGTATATTTTCACACAGTTTACATTTTACGTATACTATTCACATTTCACACACTATTGATGTTGAAGCAGAAGAAACTAAGGATGAGCAGCCTCAAAAGGGTAATGCCTCCTATGGATCAGAGGCAGCAGGAGGAGGAAGCCAAACTGATACTTATAAAAGTGGTATCGAAGAAAATATTGATGATATTGAGGCTACCCTTGCTCAATTGAAGAAGGAATTGCGTCTTTGAGGAAATTATTACACTGGAAACTTCAAAATCTGTTGCTTTTCCTTCAAGAATTGGTATCTTATTGTGGTAGGCAGAATCCCAGCTTACGCTCTGAAGTCTGCAATAGGATCCTTCCTGTTACATTGAACTGTGGGTTCCTGCCAATACGCATACCATTTGAAATTGTTAATTGCCACCTCAATGGAATTGAACAACTGACTTCTGAAAACCATATATAAATCTAAAATGATGCTCGAGGAGTTTTAATAGATGAAAATTAAGGAGTGAAAAGACATGCATGGAAGGTCTTAGAAGACAAAAGATGAAGCCACAAGAAAAAGGCACAACCCTTTGACGTGTTTTGCCCTTCTATTTGTGCTATAACAATTGCCTTTTAGAAAAAATTGAATCTCAGACTCTTGATGGTGTCTCTTAGCCACAGCATTCTATTCTTACCCTGTCGTTTGAAAGTTGAAACTAAATAAGACAAAAAAAAGAAAGTAGTTCGTCTTTACAAATTCTGTTCTCTAGTTCTTTCATCCCAAACATAGGTCCCCAAGAATCAAGATTGAACCAAAGCAAATAGGAACAAAAGGTGATGCTATGGATGGCTACTAAGACTCAAGGGCACTGCATATCTTTATCTGACAATCTACTTGACATGTTGTCAAGAGAAAGACTTAATCTTTAACTGTTAATAAATTCTCAAATATCCTAAAAGGTACAAGTGTCCTAATACTTGGAACTCGCCCAAAATGCTCTCATTGCTGAATTTACTAAACTGAAAATCCATTTAATCTGAAAACCAATGACCTATGCAGCTCAAACTCAAAACTTGTAGAATCCGATGTAGCTTGAAAGATGTGCCAATAAGTACCAGAAGCTTGTATTTCTCAGAATCTCTCTCCAAATCGGAAGAATAATGCTCCAGTCCTAGAGTTGTGATCAACTGCATACTCTGCTCGTACCAAACCTAGCTTAACTCCAACACCATAAGAGGAACCATGGCCCATTCGTCTATAAACCTCTATTGGATTTCCTTTCACATCCTTTGAACTTCCAAGATCATTTCCATGTTCTACAATATTAAGACATACCTTCCATAGGGTATATTTTCACAATGCTATTTCCCTTTACATATCGCACATATTTTTCTTTACTGTCATTTTTCTATAATTCATTATTAAATCCTAATTTATTATCAGTTGAAAGGTTGTTTACTACAACTTAATCATTTCTAATTACTTATACAAGTTTTTCTCAGGGCAAATGACTAGTTAAAGATAACCTATAACCACCAAAGGCTGGACGACCACGGCACGCTCCCCAGGCTGTGGTCACGTGCGGTTGTCAAAGCAAAATACCCCATTTTTTCAAACGACGTCGTTTGCTTTGGTTCTTTTTCTTTCTATTCTCTCATTAGGCACCGCCGTAACTCAGACAATTGTCAGCGCCCCACGCTCTCTCTCTTCCTCTCTCCCTTTACGCATTGGATTCTTTTTTTATCTGATGCTTCGTTTGATTGCCCTAGGTTTTCTCTCCTCTTGATCTTTTCTAATGAACGGCATCCTCTAATAATGCTTAATCTTCCTGGATGCCATATATTGATATGCAGCCATATCTTGCAGTCATGGCGGTTTTTTAGCAATCACATTTTTTATGTGATCTTTTGAACGGCCGCCTCTAATAATTCTTAATCTTCCTGGATGACATATATTGATATGCAACCGGATCTTGTAGTCATGGTGGTTTTTTAGCAATCACATTTTTAATGTGATCTTTTGAACGGCCGCCTCTAATAATGCTTAATCTTCCTGGATGCCATATATTGATATGCAGCCGGATCTTGCAGTCATGGCGGTTTTTTAGCAATCACATTTTTTATGTGATTTTTTGAACGGCCGCCTCTAATAATGCTTACTCTTCCTGGATGCCATATATTGATATGCAACCGGATCTTGCAGTCATGGCGGTTTTTTAGCAATCACATTTTTTATGTTATCTTTTGACAGATTTACATAAAATTTTACTTTATATATTTTACTTCACATTGCATCCTTTCTATTGTTTTTTTTATGGATTTATGAGAAAAAGGAGCTAATCTTGTTTTTGTCTTCTACATTTAGTTTATTGCAGTTGTTCTTATGCCATAGTTTTGCTTAAACTAAGCTGAAGATATTCCATTTTATTTCCCCTGATAAAGATGGAATTTTACTGACAAATGCTATGATATAATGCGTATTTCACATGGATTTGGCGTGAAAGGTTTCGTGTTTATTTTTTCTTAATGTGGTTTTGATATTTGTTCCCAATGGCACCATCCTTTACCAAACAAAGTAAGACCTGTGCATAGTCTATATTCATATTCTTAATCAAACTTTTAAAATTAAAGGTAATGCAATATGTCTGGGCAGGCCGGTTCTTGAAAAAATTAATTTTCAAATATCTTGTCCTACTATGAATCCGTTGTCCAAAATTACTCTTCTGTAAGAATTTCTTTAATGGAATTTTGCTCAACGAGTGTCTGATTAATCATCCGCATACTCGAACTGGGAAGAAATTTCATGCTTATTTCTAGGGTACGGCTGACTTCTGAAGCAACAAGAACTGGTCGTTGCTGTTTATTATCCTATGCAAGAGTAGAGGATTTTGATGTTATTGTGAATTTTCTGTAGAGATTTGGCCAATGTACTCCCCTGATGGTGTTTGACTGCATAAATTTTGATCTGTTGGATTTTTCTTCTGCCAATGAATGGCAAGCTAAATCTGTAAGTAAATGCTTCTATGCTTTCTTGTATAATAAATTCATGTCTTCCAAATCACATTTGGTGCTTGTAAATGTTGACACAATCAATCATGTTTTTCCTTCTTGTAAAGAGATTATGGTTGAGCTCAGTCAAAGGGAGAAAGAGGCAGGAGTTCTACCTGATCCAGATATAGATACTTATATGAAGGTAATTAACACTATTGATAGTCTGTTGTATCATGGAAAAACATCTTGTCTTGATTCTGTAATAAAATTAAAGCTTGATGAAGGAAACCTAGACATATTATGGGATTCATATGTAACTGTAGCATAAACTGTATACTCTCTTTTAGCTATTAATCCAAGAAGACACTTGCCTCACAGTTGATTTTCTCAATGTGTACTGATCTCTAGCTTATTTTCTCAGGCAATTTTTGTCGAGAGAAGAAGAACAACACTTCAGACAGACTACATTCTCAAAGTATCTTCTCTTTTAAAATGTTTACTTTATGCTTATATATTTGCAACTTTCAAATGAAAATGATACCCATGTAGATATTTTTTTCTGCAATTTCCTTTTTTCGATTCTTGGACTGGATATTTGTGCTGATACACTCGTCGATGATGCCCTCAGTAGAAGTATCTCTGGAGGTGAAAAGAAAAGACTGGCAACAGGTAATGTTGTTTCGTAACATCTGGCTAAGTTTTTGTGTATTGAGGAAAAATCAGTTACAAAGTTATTCCAATAGAAAAAACTAAATAATAATGTAAAATGAACTCAAAATAGCTACAGAAGAATCATGATAGATTTATTTTGGTATTAACATTGTACAGGGGAGATGATTGTTGGCTCTCCACAAACTTTATTTATGGATGACATATCGAATGGCTTGGATATTTCTACCACACATCATATTGTTGCTTGCCTTCGGCAGCTAGCTTATATTACATATGCTACAATACTTGTTTCACTTCTTCAGCCTGCTCCAGAAACATTTGATCTGTTTGACGATATCAACTTGATGACTAAGGGAAAAATGATATATCATGAACCTCGAAACAATGTTTTGGAATTTTTCAAGAGTTGCGCGTTTAGATGTCCTGAAAGAAAAGGTGTGGCAGATTTTCTTCAAGAAGTAAGCATATCTTTGCTCGTGTTTTTTCTATTCACTTTCCATTTTCTTTCACAGCTAAAATTATAATTTGTAGGTTATTTCAAAAAAGGATCAAGCACAGTACTGGAAAGAAGACAAAGAGTCTTATAGCTACAGTTCTTTTGATGCATTGTCAAGAACATTTGAGAAATGTGAGTTTGGCAAAATGCTTACTGCACAAATTTCTCTCCCATTTGAGAAATCTAAGGACAACAACGATGCTATTAACTTCAGATCATATTCGTTTCCTAAATGGACACTCTTTAAGGGTTGTATATGGAGGGAATTGCTTCTGATGAAGAGGAATTCGTTTATATATGTTCACAAAACTGATCAAGTTAGCAAAAAGAATATTTAACATTTCATTCATCATTGATATATGGTTTTACATTACAAAATATATTCTCATTAAACCACTTACTATCATTGCAGCTTTTCATAATTGCATCTATGACTATGAGTTTATTCTTGAGGAGGAGGACAGATTTGGATCTTGTCCATGCAAATTACTACATGGGAGCCCTTTTCTTTGCTCTTGTAATTATTGTAGTAATTGTAATCGGCAGTTTTGGTTTTTCGCTATACCGGATGGAATTCCATGAAATTTTAGTATATTTTGACGCTAATTTTTTCTGTTTTCTTTTTATTACTTTTTTTTTTCTTCAGAAACTCGGTGATGGAAACTTCAGTTGTGTTTTAAAAGTCTCGCCTCTTGCAGAAAATAATTGATGGCTGCATTTAAGCAAGGTAGTGTGTCTATTTCTCGACTGCAGATTCTTTTAGTTTTTCCTTTTGATGGCGGACTTATAGTAGTTGAGCCCTGATTGATTCTTAACAGGCTCCAAATTTCAAACTGAGAATCCAAAAGAAGAAAAGTCTTCTTCTTTCAGTTTTAGTTGGCAAAATAGTGGGACATGTTTCCTGGCCTTCTTTGTTTTTAATATAGTGTGTCTATTTCTGGTTCATCATTATTGTTAATTTTATTTCTCTAATTTGATTGTGATTGACTTTATGTTTGCATGGGGTTGCATAATCAAATAATGAATTACATGATTCATATGAAGACCAAAGGTTAAAGGCAGAGAAAAAGAAATAGTACTCCTATATCCCGGTTGAAACTATTTACATGATTTATTTCTGTGGTTTTAGGACTAATAATAATTATATTTTTGATTGGTCTATGTGGTTTTATGGCTCATAGTGATTGTATTTCCCTAGCCATATCTTCTATTTTTTTTGCTCTCCAATTTTTTCCACCGTCACTTTTTTTTGTTTCATTTAGGATCGTATGGTTGTGAGGCCAAGGCTCAACCCATGGTCGTAATTAGAAAAAACCTTACCCAAATGTATAAGTTATTAGCTTGAAGTTTCTTACTAAACAAACGTTTTTGATGAATCGTGTAGGTTACATTCCAATTTAATTACTATTTTTTAGTTTAAATTTATTGAGATCATTTTTAGAAGTCCAGATCCCAATCAAATGGCCTGCCAGTTGGGATGAAGTGTGGAAAGCTAACATACCTGACACGCATATTGCTCAAGAGAAGAGAAATCTGACCAGAACTGCATGGTTGTTAATGGGGGAAAGGATAAGGTTTCCTGGAGGAGGAACCCGTTTCCATCACGGGGCAGACAAGTACATCGTTGCTATTGCCACGGTATAACTTAATTCAGTAATTTACATATTTCTGCTACTTACACCAATTTTTGCACGCTATGAACATGCGTATAGTGAACGTTGTAAAAAAACAGAGATTTTATTTTTAGATTCCAATCGTTGTGAAACAGTGCAAGAGGTCGTCGCCTTCGCCACCGCTGGAACATAGAGAAGATTCAAACTTTTGAGAGAGCTAATTTTACCAAAAGAGCACAGCAATTTTTTGCATATTCTTCCGTGAGTTCCCAGCAGCAACAACAACATCGCTAAGAGCAGCTCCACCTTCGAACTTGTAAGAGATTGCTTCTTTTTTTTGTTATTTTTTTAATCTTATTTCGAACTTCTGATCCCAAAGAGAAAAAAACCAGCAGCTGGACCAGTTGTTCTTCCTTTTTTTTCACTTTTTCTGTTTTGTTGCTTCTGTTTCTAGAGTCTAATTTATGACAATATTTGGTTGTCTTTATTTTCTAGACATTTGTGGGAGGTAATTAAATGGAAAACTTTTGGCTTCTCTATGATCTACATTGCAAAAAGCACCCCTTTTTTCTTCTGCTATTATTTGCTTAATTTGTTTCTGAAATCAAGAAAAAGATTGAAACTTTCACTCATGTTTTTGATGGTTTGAATGGGTCCTGGTATGTTGAACAGAATTGCTTACCTATTGACATTCTTGATATGTTCTAATATGTTCAACATGTCAAGTTACTGGTACTTATTATGGTGTTGAGCAAGAAGTGTTAATAAATTGTTGTTGAAGACTGTTTGTTCCCTTTATAGTAGTAGTATCTAGATCAAGAAAACATGGATGAAACAAATAAGCCAATAGAATTTTTATACTTTATTTACCCAGTAAAACAGTTCCTCTCCCTTTTTCAGATAATCCAGTCATCATATGAGTGAATGCATGCCTTGAGGAAATGACAACAAAAATGAACTCGAATTGCTATGTTTGTGGTAATGCTGACTTCAACGATGGTGAAGATTGCTTTTATTATTGCAGCCGCTGCAACTCACAAGCTGATAATTTTGTTGAGACTGGAATTGATGAGGATAACATCTTTGGCAATCCAGAACAAGTAATCTACTCCATGCATTGTTGGTACTCTCAGAATGGATTAGACATAGTGATGAGACTATCATGAGGGCGAAGCCTCACCAACAGACTTTACCAGACATTATGTGTAGAAATCGGTGCTAGATTGTAATACTTGGCTGTATATTCTTCTTCTATCCACTTTGGTCGCAAACGCATAGCACAAGAAAGTGCATTGAAATGATTGCAGGTATTTTTTTTCTTTCAGTTTGTCTTAGCTGAAATTATCAAAAAATTGCTTTTCGCATTATTTACAAGAGGGAAACCACCAAGTAGTTGGTAAAGAAAAGCTTAATGCTGAGGAGTAGTAGCTATTGCAATTGCATTGCGAGCTGATATATATTTCTTGATAATACTTAGTTTCCAATTTACTATTAGTTCTTTTTTCTATACATATTCTTGTACCTGAATTGCGGCTTTTAAACTTTATACCTTTATATTTATGTTGTCATGCAGGTATTGTGTAAAAGGTAGTTAGGGCAACTTTTGTGCATTGATGTATAGGAATTGATGTTTGGTTGTTATTAAAACATGGAATTTTGTAGAAGTCAATACTCATGAGCTGCATCATATCAAATCTACACCAATATTTTTGCATAGGAATGAGCATGAAGCAGCTACAACAATGACATGTTGGATTGTGGAGTTGTGATGAAATTCATGATTGTAAATTCTTGTGATGATGCTACTTTTTGGCCAAATATAAGAATTTTGAAGGGTGTCACTTCAAGTTCAAGTTACTGAATAAAGCATATCAATAACTCTTTCTAATTGTTTTTCTTTTTGAATTTTGCCTTTGATTTTGGCCAATTTTATTTGGCTTATATTGTGTTCAAGTAGAGAAATTGATTGTTCAAAGAAATGAATCTTTAGCGTTCTTTTATAGCAGTGAGATTCATTCATTATAGATTGGTTTGTATGTTAGGTGACTGAGTTTGGTGTGTAATGGCATTAAAATTTTGTAAGTAAACTGAAGCAGTAATAGGATTTTGTAAATTTACTTCAACAGGAGGACAACTCTCTCCGTGTGCTCAAGCAGATTGCTTGAAGGAATAAAATGAATAATGTTACAAAGCATCTGGCTGTCTCCTCCGCCTGTGTCACACACACTCGCACAATACCTACTCTTTGACCATAATGTACCCTTATTTGTAATTTACGAGTAAATTTTTGATTGCATCCATGGTTTCTTTCCTTTCTGCATATTCGGAAGGGCAAGAAGGTTGATGTGAAAAACTAGCAAGTTTGATGTGCTTAGACTAATGATAACACCGTGCGGGTTTTGAACAAATCATATTGCATTGTATTGGTTGGTGACTTGATGCTTTGGAAAATATCTTTTTTTATCTGCATCTAAAACTGTATGAAACCTAATAACTAAGTATGCAAATGAGGATGGATCATTTCGGATAATAACATCAAGAATACAGAGGAGAAATACACTAATAAAAGTGTATCCTAAGAATGTCGGCTAAAGCTTCTTGGTCATTTATAATCACTAGTACAAAAACAGCCTTTTACAGCGGCAAATATAGAGTTTTACACCGGTTTTTTTGAAAATGAACCGGTCTATATAATGGCGGGGTAAAATGTGAATATTTTTTACACCGGTTTAAGATACCGGTGTAAAATGTCTTTCTTACACCGGTTTTTTAAACCCGGTTTAACATTTTTGTTTTTACACCGGTTAAATAACCGGTGTAAAATAGTTTGTACTAAAAAGGGAGATATTGGTGTAAAATGTCTCTATTTACACCGGTTTTAAAAAACCGGTGTAAAAAACCTATATTTACACCGGTTTTTTATAACCGGTGTAAAAACCCTATATTTACATCAGTTTTTTAAAACAGGTGTAAATAGTGTAAATTTGCTATAAAATTATTTAAATTAATGTGGGTTTTGTGTAACCGGTTTAATATTTATGTATTTACAATTGCATCGGTTATTTATACCTGGTGTAATATGTTTTTTTCCTACGAACTAATTTAAATCATGCATTCACACAACAAAGCAAAACAGCCCAAAATACAGACTTAAGGATAAACGTAGCAATACAAAATTCAATTTGATAACAATGCATTCAACAATTCCCATTAAAAGTAACCAAAATTTTGTTCATATATTTACAAATATTGATCTATAAAGTCAATCAGATATGCATATACATATATTTACATCTGCATATATAATGTCCTAATAAAATAATGAGCTCAAGTGTATTTCAGTTTGCATCCATCAACGCTTGGAGCTCATGATTCATTACGTATTTAGCCCATTCTTCTCGTACAATATTCAAATCTGTTTCTGTTAATGCTTTCACGTCTTTTTTGAAGCACTGATACATTCAAAAAATGTCATTAATAACTAATTTGCAAAAAAAAAAATAATTTAGTTGCAAAATACTATGATAATGAAATAAAAAAAACAAATCCCAATAACCTTCTTGAAATCCTGCTGCTGTATGACTCCTCGGAGTACGATCATTCGCATGTACCACATGACATAATACCCACATTCCCAATCTGAGACTTGCCTCTTGTGCTACAAATAAATATTAATGTCATAAAAAAATAACATTGATTACAATAGAACATGAAGTCATTTATAGAAGAAGCTTACTTTTATCTATATCCATTGGATTGTTTTAGGCGTCGGCGTGTGATCCCCTTCAAGTTGATATACCATCGATACACTGTAAAAGCCAACATTTAAAAGCTTATTAATAAGAATGACGCTCATAAACATGTGATAATATTAGTGATATAATGACATAAAAACATGAAGAAATATAAATACGTGTTCATCAACTTCGTAGCATCATCTCAGGGGTCTGAATGTACTGGATCAAACCAGTACACAATAAAGTCCTGTGGGTTTATTGCCATTAGCATCCAGTGTGCATTGAAAAATTATAATAACATTAATAATGGCTAACTTATCAATGAATATAACCTATTGACAATGCGGTTAAAAAAATAAAGCTATTTGAAATTTAATTACTTTAGAAAATACGGCGCTAGGTAGATGCTCCTGTTTCCATCTTCAGGGTCGACACAATATACTGAACTCTATGCGTTTCTTTATTCCCGAACGATTGGATGTGATCTGGAGATAGGAACCCTATCCCAGTTTGACCCTGTTGTATACATAGTGTGTACATTGTCCTACAACACGATGTTGACAATTATCAAGACACTCTTGATTAGTTAAACTGTACAACGAATTAATCAGAAAATAAAATAAAGTAGAAGCTACAAAAATATATACGAAGTTACTGAACTTACTTTATAAACAATTGCATGCAATCACCCGTCACCATATCTTTTGAGAAGAAATCAGTGAGGCTCTCATTAGTAAGATAAACTAAATACTCATCTTTATTGTATACATAGAATCAGCCGAATGGCGGCTCACCAATATGCACAGTTGCCGTAAAGATCCGTCGAGTCGAGATATTAAAGGATTATCCGTTTCTTGCGGGTGGGCCCCCACTTTCGTTTTCTTGGGTGGAGGGGCTTTATTCGACCCTTTAGAACGTTTCGGGTCCGGTACCTTTAAAAAATAACTCAATAATTAACGATGTTTATTAATAAATTAATAACACAAATACACAAATAATGATATATATTTACACCTGTAAATCCATCTCGGTAGAAATCTCAACCAATGACCTGGGCCACAGTAACAGAGTCCCCAATCCTTTCCCAACTGTCGTGGCCTCATCATCTGGGAATGGCAATGGAGCATCATTGTCGATCGAGGTACTGATATTGACCTTCACTCTGTCCCCCGTTACCTCTTTCCCATGATGCATTGCTAAATTATACAGCCTCCCGGTAGCTACAAGCCGCCTCCATTTACTGTGATCAATCACAAATAGGCGACATTTTGTACCGTCCTGTTGATAAATGAATAATATATAGTATATATTAGTAAATGAGTTAAATGAAATAATTTTAAAAGAAAATAATTAATTTATTGTTACCGCGAACTCTGCCAATGAATCTGGCAGTCCATCACTAGAGCATACCGGTATGTGCTCCGCCACGAAGTCCGACCTTATAGTCTCTGGATGCTTTAACTCTTGTTGCTGCAGTGATGACTCCGTAGTTGGACAACTTGAGACATGTCTCATAGGAAAAACTGGAACTGGTTTACCCAAAGCTCTGTATAGGTCATTCATTGCTTCAGTCAAGAACCTAATTTCCTCTCTGCATTGCGCGTGACTGTCTAAGTTCGTAGTCCGATGGGACGATGAGGCTCTGAAAACTTGAGACGTCCTCATCCGACCCCTTACACCCCTTATGCGACCGGGTGATCTTTCTTTCCTATAGCAATGACAAGAATGTCATTACTTCCCTCTCCAAGGGACTCTCCTTGACTCGCGCGGTCGCATAAATCATCCTGATCAATTGTTTCCAACATTATTCTTAATATAATTCACATTAGTGATTAATGTTAATAGACGTTATATTGAATTGAATAAATTATACTTACAATTGTAGCACTAACATCTCTAGCCGCGTCGGTTGAAAAGTCACCATGCTTGTTTTTGTAACCTTCCTTGAAGAGAAGATGACGGGGGAGAAGTTGTTCCACGGGCCTCCTCTTCTGTCATACCGGAGGCAATCTTCCTTTGTATTTTTGCCTCTAATTATTCATGCATCATTTTTTTTTTCAACTTCGAATATCCGCCACGAGACATTGTGTGATGGAGTTTGTTCTGGTTGGAACTCTCTTGGCTAACAGCACGCTTAGCCTATTTGTCCAAAAAAAAGGAAATATATACCATGCAAATTGTTACCTTTACATTAAATGAATAAAATTTAGAAAAAATAAATATATTACCTTCCATTCTTCGGTTAAACGGTTCTTGCGGAACATCTCCCATGTATCCCTACTAAGATACGGATATATATGGCACGGGTCCTCATCCTGTAGGTTTCCAAATATATACCAGTTCAAGGTGGCCTTCCAGCCCCGCCAACGTTCCCCAGCATCGACTAACCACTTCTTCTTCAGTTGTGGTGTGGACTCAAAATCAAATGTATTCTGGAAAAAAAACCTCTAACATTAGTGAACTTCACTTTAATATAAATTGAAAGAACATATGCGAAAAAACATTAAAAGTACCATTTATATCTTGCACATACCATTACTTCATCCCAAATCATGTCCTTTATTTTCTTGTCAACTTCCGACCATGACTTAAATTGCACAACATTAACTTTACTGCGCACCATCAACGCAATGAAATTAATCCAATCATTATGTGCTTTTTCCATCGTAGGCTCACCATCATCATCGAAGAAAATAGGTGTCTTTATTCCTCTTGCCCTCCTTTCCAAAAGCTTGGCACATTTTGTTCCTTTTCTTCCGTAATGTGAACGGGTTTGCTCATCGCCATCCTCGGTGTGTGATCGTCATTTGCTAGCCATTTGAAGAAGGATAAAAAATACTCTAGGCAAGGATAAAAAAGACAAGTGTTCAATAGTATGCGAACTGAGTTTCGTTACATATTTTGGTTCTATCTTGTGGTATTAAATTCATATAAATATTAAATTCATATGCATGCCAATATAAGTCTAAAATAAGATAGTTGTCCACAGACATAATAATTTAAAATTGTCCATGATATAAATTAATCTTTCAAAATGTTTAGTCGATTATACCAGAATTATGCTCAAGTGAGTAAAAGACACTTTAAATTATCAATTAACGAAAAACTAATAGATTGGAGTATGTACTAATCAGAAATAGAGATGATAACTTTTTTCTGTATTTTATAAGTGAAAATATAAAAGCAAGCAGATTCCAAGTTTAAACAGTAGAAGAGTAAAGGGGAAAAATTTAATGCTTACTATGACTTTCATAACTATTTTACTAACACATTAGTCAACTTTGAAGAAGTACACACTTGAACATGTAAAAAAAACCCAACATGCACAACAAGAGACCCATGACCAGACTTTTACAGATTATTTCCAGCAACTTGCAAAGCTTTCAGGCTAAAATGATGCATCTTCTTACAAGATGGAAAACAATTCCGAAAGAAACTATATCCAGAGGCTAAAAAAACCAAAACCAACGTAATCAAGGAACTAAATATGCTCATCAAACACACTGTATATATAAGTAGTTACATTTTGTGAGTTCATTTGTTTATGAGAATGTAAGCGACAAAATATTGGATTTTTTTGCTGCCCAATGGCAAGGAAATTTGTGCTGATAGTCCCCTATTCATAAACAATCACAAGGTCGTTTTGATTTGATTTCTTTGTTTGTTACTTTACTTCTCGGCGACAAAATTAAAACTAATAAGATACAAAATTGAAGACAAACAACGCCCCACTTCAAATCAAACCCTCAATTTAAGAACTGGAAACAACATACTTGAAAATATTTCCTTTATCTTCCCCAAAACAACGACCAAAGCTGAAGGCACATACATAGGTTTCCAAAAAATGGAACACTAACAGATCTCGTAGAATAATCGATCAAACATGAAATAAAATACATAGAAAAGTAAACACTTAAAAAGAATGGAGAGAAAATGAGGGGAAAATGGTGAATTACCAAATGAAATCAAAACGAATTTCGCTATTAAGCAGACGAATAAGAGAAGTTGTCTCTGGTAGTGAGTATGTCCTCCATTCATATTTCTGCAATGTGATGGATTTGCAGTCAAAATGATGACGAAAATATGGAGTTGGGGGTCGACCGTACAACTGGTGGTGGAGCTCCAAGTGAAAATGGAGGTGGAGGTGGAGAGCAAGTGTTTTGGAAGCAAACTTTGGAGAAGGCGCCAGTATTTCTTAACTTTAAAAATATTTTCTACACCGGTTAAAGTTATAACCGGTGTAGAAAGTTGTTTTCTACACCGGTTATTCATGTAACCGGTGTGAAAACAAAGAAGTTCTATTATTTTTTGAATTTCATATGATGATTGAAGTTTAATTTTTAAAATGCATACAAGTGTAGTATCTGTGAACTATAATGAATAAGATAAAATCATCCAGAAGAAAGTACATACGTAACAGTTATTTTTTCCTATTTTGTACCCTTCCATATTCACACATATATGCTTAATTATCTGTGAACTATAATGAATAAGATAAAATCATGTTTTCACAAAAATGAATATAAATAACATAATTTTTAAAATTTTAATTTACCAAAAAAAAGATATAAACAGTAAAAAAATGGTTGGTAGATAAAAATGTGCATCCAATGTATATTAGAATATCAATAATATTTTTTACACCGGTTATTGTTAGTAACCGGTGTAAAAAATGATATTTTACACCGGTTATTTAAACAAACCGGTGTAACAACATTCTTTCTTGCTTATTTAATTAATTGCTTTTAAAGAAAATTGTAAATCCAATGTATATTAGAATATCAATTATATTTTAGTGTTTTAATTTTTGGTCTTTAAATCAAATGAAAAGCTTCTTAATTACAAAATTCTTCGTTTTTGAACTATACCAATGTAATAAAGATTACGAAATTGTAAATCCAATGTATATTAGAATATCAATAATATTTTAGTGTTTTAATTTTCAGTCTTTAAATCCAACGAAAAGCTTCTTAATAAAAAAATTCTTCGTATTTGAACTATACCAATGAAATAAAGATTACGATAACTATGTCCTTTTACACCAGTTATTTAAACAAACCGGTGTAACAACATTCTTTCTTGCTTATTTAATTAATTGTTTTAAAGAAAATTGTAAATCCAATGTATATTAGAATATCAATTATATTTTAGTGTTTTAATTTTTGGTCTTTAAATCAAATGAAAAGCTTCTTAATTACAAAATTCTTCGTTTTTTAACTATACCAATGTAATAAAGATTACGAAATTGTAAATCCAATGTATATTAGAATATCGATAATATTTTAGTGTTTTAATTTTCGGTCTTTAAATCCAACGAAAAGCTTCTTAATAAAAAAAATTTTCGTATTTGAACTATACCAATGAAATAAATATTACAAAAAACTATGTCTTTTTACACCGGTTTTTGTTAGTAACCGGTGTAAAAAAGGATATTTTACACCGGTTATTTAAACAAACTGGTGTAACAACATTCTTTCTTGATTATTTAATTAATTGTTTTTTAAGAAACTTGAAAATCCAATGTATATTAGAATATCAATAATATTTTAGTGTTTTAATTTTTGGTCTTTGAATCCAATGAAAAGCTTCTTAATTAAAAAATTCTTCGTTTTTGAACTATACCAATGTAATAAAGATTACAAAATTGTAAATCCAATGTATATTAGAATAGCAATAATATTTTACTGTTTTAATTTTTGGTCTTTAAATCCAATGAAAAGCTTCTTAATTAATAAAATTCTTCGTTTTTGAACTATACCAATGTAATAAAGATTACAAAATTGTAAATCCAATGTATATTACAATATCAATAATATTTTAGTGTTTTAATTTTTGGTCTTTAAATCCAATGAAAAGATTCTTAATTAATAAAATTCTTCATTTTTGAACTATACCAATTTAATAAAGAGTACAAAATTGTAAATCCAATGTATATTAGAATATCATTAATATTTTAGTGTTGTAATTTTCGGTCTTTAAATCCAATGAAAAGCTTCTTAATTATAAAATTCTTCGTAGTTGAACAATACCAATGAAATAAAGATTAAAAAACTATGTATTTTTACACCGGTTATTGTTAGTAACCGGTGTGAAAAATGATATTTTACACCGGTTAATCAAACACACCGGTCTAACAACATTCTTTCTTGATTATTTAATTAACTGTTTTTAAAGAAAATTGTAAATCCAATCTATATTAGCAAATCATATATAATTGAGTGTTTTAATTATTTTGGTCTATGAATCCAATTAAAAGCTTTTTAATTAAAAAATTCTTCGTATTTGAAACTATACCAATTTAATAAAGATTACAAAAAGTATGTCTTTTTACACCGGTTACTAACAATAACCGGTGTAAAAAATGATAATTTACACCGGTTAATCAAACAAACCGGTGTAACAACAAACATTTCTTGATTATTTAATTAACTGTTTTTAAAGAAAATTGTAAATCCAATCTATATTAGCAAATCATATATAATTTAGTGTTTTAATTTTTCTGTCTGTGAATCCAATGAAAAGCTTCTTAATTAAAAAATTCTTCATATTTGAAAGTAAAACAAATTAATAAAGATTACAAAAAGTATGTCTGTTTACACCGGTTACTAACAATAACCGGTGTAAAAAATGATAATTTACACCGGTTAATTAAAGAAACCGGTGTAACAACATTATTTCTTGATTATTTAATTAACTGTTTTTAAATAAAAGTGTAAATCCAATCTATATTGGCAAATCATTAATATTTTAGTGTTTTCATTTTTTTGTCTTTGAATCCAATGAAAAGCTTCTTAATTTAAAAAATTCTTCGTATTTGAAACTTTATAAGTAATAAAAATTATAAGTACAATGTCTCGTTACACCGGTTAATGTTATAACCGGTGTAAAAACACAATTCCTTGATTATTTATTTAATTGTTTGTAAAGAAAAGTCATAAATCCAATCTATATTAGAAGATCATTTATATTAGAATATAATATTATGTAAGATCTGTCTTTTGCATTCCACATAAAAGAGTTTTGTATAATATGATGGTTGTGTATTTTTCCATATTATTAAACAAACTATCATGCATTACGAAGACAAAAACATCTGCATGGTATCCCCTATAACTAGAGGAAAACTCCCTGTCGAAAACAAGATTAAATGTATAAAACTTTATACCAGACTAACAGATATGATTAAGTTGAGACACCAGCGTACATTGAATAACCTTAATACCAATATACTAAAAATGCACTAATAGCCATAACTGAAGCCTATGTTGCATGACGCTCATATCATCGAAGACATTCACCTGTACCAAAATTAACAAAAAATAAACATATTCAGTCTCTGGAGTTAGTGCAGCATACAACTATCCAAATCTGGTAATAAACAAATTAATAAGTACAATGAAAACTCCGAATATAAGAAAGTGAATAATAACTTACAGACTATATCTCTGGAATCATGTCTTTCTTTTATTTGACAAAGGATCATCGACCCATATGCCTTTCACGTGATCAGTGCGGAGAATGAATGCATCCATATTGCGGTCCTCCTCATTGGTGCTCAGAGGGGGAAAACCTGATTAGAACGGCGGCACATCGTGAGTATTATCATTATCAATTTCATCACCGACAAGCAATTTTTTCCCTTGTAGGACAATGGACCATTTTTTATCAATGGGATCAGAGACATAAAAGACTTGTTTTACCTGGGAAGCAAGTATGAATGGTTCCCCTTTGAAACTTCCCTATTCAAATCCACTAGTGTAAATCCCAATTCGTCAGTTCGAACGCCATTGTTGTTGTCAACCCATTTGCATTTGAAAATTGGGACTTTGAATTTAACGTAGTCAAGCTCCCATATCTCCTCAATCACCCCATAATAAGACATATTGGCGTACACTGGATTTCTATCTCTCGAACTTGACACATGTAATGCCTCAGACACTAATGTGACCCCACTATCTTGCGTTGTGCTCCTGTCATCTTGAGTCTTGGTAGCAAATGAAAATCCATTTATGTCATAGCCCGAATATGATAGCACAACGTGACTGGGCTTATAAGCTAACCACTTTAATGTCTCTGTAACAGATTCGTCCCCAACAGTAGCACTGAACCAATTGACAAATGTTTGGTTATGTTCATTGAGTACGTATCTGTCAGTCCAACCACGATGACTTTCCTTTATTTCACGAATATGAGCATTAACATAAGCCTTTACTTCTTCAGAATTGCGCAAGACATATAGATGCGCATTTTGTAATTCACCAATAGCGGGGGTAAACAACTGACATGCTGATGTCCCTTTTCCTCTGATCCGTTCATCAATCTTCTGTTTTGGTTGTCCAATAGCATTGGTATCAGACAAGTACCCAGTGCAAAACTCAATAACCTCTTCAGCTATGTACCTTTCAACAATGCTTGCATCAAGACGATAGCGATTTTTCACATAACCCTTGAAGACTTTCATATATCACTCGAATGGATACATCCAGTGCAAATATACAGGCCCACAAATCTTTATCTCCCGAACCAAATGAACCAGCAAGTGCACCATAATGTCAAAAAAGGCAGGTGGAAAATACATCTCAAGTTGGCACAGAACTACGACAATTTCATCTTGCAGCTCATCAAGTCTGTCACGATCAACTACCTTGCTACATATAGCATTGAAAAAGAAACAAAGTCTAGTTATGCTGTATCTGACATGTTTTGGCAAGATAGATTGAATAGCAATCGGTAAGAACTACTGCATCAACACATGACAGTCATGGGATTTCAATCCAACCAATTTTAAATCTCCCATCGAAACAAGTTGACTTACATTAGAAGAATACCCTGATGGGACCTTAATGCTCTGGAGACTCTCACACAAACTCTGTTTCTCTTTCCGTGACAATGTATAACAAGTGGGGGGCAAGTACGTGCGCTGTCCTCGAATCTCAGGTGCTAAATTAGCCCTAATACCCATATCAACCAAATCAAGTCTCGCTTTATAACCATCTTTTGTTTTTCCAGGTATATTCAAAATAGTACCCAACAAACTGTCACAGATATTTTTTTCAATATGCATCACATCGAGACAGTGTCTGACATCTAGTGTCTCCCAATATGGAAGATCAAAAAAGATTGATTCTTTCTTCCAACAGCTCGTATCATTCTTGCGAGACTTTTTATGTTTTCCAAATTCAACCTTGATATCCTTAACACGATCATGAACTGCCTTTCCACTCAAGGCAATTGGAGCACTTCTAAAATCCTGTTTCCCATTGAAAGCTCTTTTCATTCGACGATATGAATGGGAATCTGGAAGAAATCTACGATGTCCAAGATAGACTGTCTTGCTCCCATGTACAAGCTGACAAGAATCTGTATTCTCCTCACATATAGGACATGCTTGGTGTCCTTTAACAGAAAATCCAGATAAATTACCATATGCAGGAAAGTCATTTATAGTACAGAATATCATGGCACGCAATGTGAATGACTCCTGACGATGTGCATCAAACATCACCTCCCCTTCAGCCCACAACTTCTTCAGGTCATCAATTAGAGGGGCTAAATAAACATCTATGTCATTTCCAGGTTGGCGTGGACCCGAAATCATTAATGACATCAAAATATACTTACGCTTCATACACAAGTAAGGAGGCAGATTGTAGATAACCAACATTACTGGCCAAGAGCTATGTGTACTACTTAGACAACCATAAGGATTCATCCCATCCGTACATAATCCTAACCATAGATTTCTTGATTCCATACCAAATAATGGGTAAATCGAATCAATCTTTTTCCACTGATCAGAATCTTCAGGATGCCTTATCATCTTGTCCTCTGAGGAAATATTTCGATTTACATACCATGTCAAATTTTTAGCATCTCCTGAGTTGGCAAACAATCGCTTGAATCTCGGTATTATAGGGAGATACCATAACACTTTCACTGGTGATGATTTCTTCTTCACATTTATATAATCTTCAACGCCATCACCAATTTGCCTCTTTTTGAAACAGGAAACCTGACATTTAGGACAATACAATGAATTTTCGTATTCATTCCTGTATAGTATGCAATCGTTTGGGCAAGCATCTATTTTCTTATACTCCATACCCATTGGACACAAGATTTTTTTAGCCTCATAAATGCGATTCCGAAGTTCATTACCTTCTGGCAGCACATCCTTCAATAAATTTAACAGTGCTATAAAACTAGTATCAGTCCACCCATGTGTCGCTTTCAAATTGTACAGCTTTAAAGTAACCGATAATCGTGTGTACTTAATACACCCAGAATATAGAGGTTTTTTGCTATCATTCAACAACGAAGCAAGCATATCAGGATTATCGGCAAAACTACCGACCATATCCTCAACCATATCATCCAATCGATCAGTTGCCATCGCAACATCATCTTCTACCGCATAATCTTCTTGTTTCGATGAATTTTCACTCTCACCGTGCCATTTCCATATTTTATAAGCAAGATCAAATCCCCTCCGGTGCAAATGGTCTCTTATAGTGTCAGGGTCGTCGAACACCGCAAAATTCTTACAATCCTTACATGGACAATAGATGTACTTCGCATTTTTATAAGCATATTCAATAAATTTCTCAACCTCTTCTTCATAAGCAGATGTTGTCCGATCACCAAATATAATATGATTACGATCCATGACTATCGCACCCTTTAAATTGTACAAAAAATAATTATAATAAGTTAACCAACAAAATAAATGCATCGATGCTTTCATAATATTTCATCGTATAAAGTAATCAACGAAATTTGTTTATAATTTTTATTAAAATAGACATTGATAAAAATATTTTAGTTCCACAAGTCACACTTTTTAGAGAAGATGATAAGATCACATACTATAAATTCTTTGAAAGGCTAATACAATCACAAAAGCACTTTAGAAGCGTACAACATACTTGCATATGCACATCCAAAGCTAGCAACTAACACTTTCTAAATAAGGGTGTACAAAAGCCACATGACAGAGAACGAAGGCACACGATAAAATTGCTACATGATTGCACCTATTTCGTATTAGACAAATTTTGGATACATAATCTTCAGCATAGTTCAATAACTTTTTGCATCTCGGGGTCGGCATGGAGCTGTCCTTCTTCAAAGTGTAATTTATTCAAATCAAGGCCATAATCAATATGGAGATTCTTGTTTTCTGTTTCGTCATTTGCCTCAATTGATTCTGGCGAGAAAGAAGATTTTTGGGTTTTCAATGCTTTGGAAGAAGGTTTTTTGTCTTCCATCGTGCTTTTGTGATTAACAAAATCTGTTTGAAATTTAAAAGGAAAAAGACATAGCTAAACATATTTACTTCCACAAATTAAATGAAGAACAGCAGAACAACAGTAATAATTAATTACTTTGTATTATGCAAATGTATCAATAACCCTAGAAAAATATACACATGACAGGCTAAATAAAATAACAAAACATCATTTTAATTACATTTATCACAAATATAAAGCATGTATATGAAGTTCTACATTTTTAGTCGATTATAAACAATTTCATCTTGCAGATCTATAGATATATGTCAATGCTCTGAGGAATGAGAAGAAAAATCATATCAAAGTTATCAGTTTATATATAACTAGCTAACCTCAAATGATTGAGTTGGTAGAACAAAAGTTAATTTGACGCTTCGGAATTGTCCTGCAAAAAGTTGTCGTGCGCAGCTTTTGGAAAAAAACCTCGTTCTTACGATAGAGATAATGTTGACTTAAGCTGGAGCAGAAGGAAAAATGTGTGGTATTTCATCAAAAATAAAGCATTTACACCGGTTTTTTTAATAACCGGTGTAAAAACAAGATTTTACACCAGGTTTTCTCACACAGGTGTAACAAACCATACAATTTACACCGGTTATAAGAAAACCGGTGTAAAATATTAACTTTGTACACCGGTTTTTTGATAACCGGTGTAAATGTTTCAATATTACACCGGTTTTGTATAAACGGGTGTAAATTTTGTTCTTTGTTACACCGGTCATACACATGACCGGTGTAAATTGATGTCCTTCTTGCTTCATATTACGATAATGCCACCGTGTTTTTAAATATTACACCGGATTATGATTAATCTCTATAAAAAGTGCGGTTTAAAAAGGCCATTTTGTAGTAGTGAATTGGGATGTTTATGCCGATGACCAGGGATGTTCTAGCCTCCTATCGCCTAGACAATCTTAGGTCACTTCTTGGTCCATACTATAATTGTAGAATTCAATCAGACAAACGCTCACTCACCACCTCCTCTCTCGAGCAAGGATTGATCACTAAGCAACCCATAATTACACTTAGATTCAAATGTTTTAGGGAGTGTTTGTTAGCTATCTTTTGTCCAAAGTCACCTCTCGATCCATGCTAGGATGAACTATCCTAGGTCATCTCTCGATCCACGCTAGAACAATAGATTACAATCTAACTTTTGCACTCAATGCAACACTTCTTACTACGTCTAATTATTAAGGCTTGATTAACATATGTTCAAGGTCATTTTGGATTCAACTCTCATTCTTACCCATAAATCATCATGCATTAGCTTAGATTTTATCTCAACCAATGTAGTTTAACATTACAATTAACATGTGAACCATAAACATTCAAATCCATAGCATAAAATCATCAAACATACAAGATTTCAAGGGCTTATGACCTAATTCCAAAGATACTATACAATTCTAACATCTCATGGCTAATAAGAGCATCACAATTAGCAATATAAGCAAGGATTAAGATAAGAAAGTGTAAGAAAAAAAGACTACCCCAATAATTGGTAGCCTTCCAAGTATTGATTTCAAGTCAAAGGTTTGAACTTTCAATCAACCCAAACTTTTAGAAACCAAAAGTTTACAAGATTCTCTTTCCAAAATAAAGAAGACCAAGAGCACTCACTAAGTATTTTCTCGCAAGGCTATACTAAATTATGTTCTAGATATCTAAAATAGCCATGAAGAGGTCTGAAATAGTTAGTGAAATATTTAAAAATCAATAGTTACAATTTGTATCACACTTATTGCAAAATAGGGCTTGAAACTTAATTAACAAGAAAAGTACAAAATTCTAAGCAATAAGGTAGCCTGGCTACACATGTATCTATGTTGTTGTCTATTTGTACAACGTTAATACGTATGTATCTATGGTGTTGTTCTTTTTCAAACTTCATCTTAATTTTCTATTGGAGTGGATACACATGTATCCATGCTACTTTAGCTTTCCATAATGTAGCTACAACAACGTTGCATCATTTTTTCATGGCGTCGATATACATGTATCTTTATTTCTTCCCTTTTTCAAAACGTAGCTATGTTGTGTATCTACGCCAATTCAATACTTCTCTTCTTTCTTTTCACCAACTTAATTAATCTTGTGACTTTTTGTGCTCTTTGTGCATTATCAAGTGGTTTTTCATCATTTAGCCCAGTGGCGGAACTAGAAACGTTTTTGAGGGGTGCTTAGTTATACACAATTTTTTTTAATAAAATACATATATGTAATTATTAAAATAACATAAATATTCAATCACAGTAATTAATAAAAAATACACAACAAATTTTAAATATTACTAAGTAAAAAGACATAAAAACAAAAAGAAAATACTCATATCACAAGATGTACAACACTAACCGCAACGGAAAGATTTTCACTGATTAGACTAATTCAATTGAATAACAATATGATGGAAGGAGTCGATAAAGATGGGGTTATGAACAAGAAGTAGGTTGTAGACGAAGGAGGGAACAAGAAATGGAGGAATTCACGTTTAAGAGTCAGAGAGATGGAGCAAGATAGATTAGTTTACGTTTAATAGTTTAGTAATTAAAATAGGATAAGGTAGAGTTGAAGAATTAAAATAGGATAAGATTTTATAAATAGGGATAGTAGGATTTTTTTTACTCTTTAATAAAACTACGCCGTTTCACTTAAAAGAATATATTTTTATTTTACTCTTACGTTTTACTTAAGAGTATAAAAAGTAAAAATAAATAAAAATTTGAAGATGAGAAGACTTCGTCTTCTTCGCGATTTCTGCAATTTAACATTTTGGTGGCGCCTATGACAGATGACGGAAGGGGTGCTTCAATGGTGGAATATACTCTCTCCTACCCTCTCCTCAGAACGGCGGCCGCACCGGCTCGCCCCTCCATAGTTCCGCCACTGATTTAGCCTCAAACAAGCTAAACGCTCTAAAACAAGCTAAATTCTAAGTGAAATCATACATATAAGTTAGCATATTACTAACTTATCCATTCCCTCATACTTACAACTTTGCTTGTCTTTAAGCAAATACACACAAGAAAAACAAAAACATAACATATAATACATAATTGGTTAGCCACTTGTATAGATAACTTCCTATCAACATCAAATGTGTTCGTGTAATTAATGAACTTATGTGCTTTTATTTCAAAAATCTTGTTGACTTTTATAACAAGGAGATGTTCAATACTTCATGACAGTTATTTAAGTTAAGTAATACTCATTTAAAACCAGTGTTTTAAAACACGGACCGGAGTGCGAACCGATAAAGCTACTCGGTTAGGGATCAATTGGTCGGACCGGTCGAACCGGTGTCAAGAACCGGATGACGTCATAAATATATTTAATATTAATATATTAATTAAATATTAACATATCTCACATTTTATGTCAAATAAAATGACCAAATTATAAAAAAATAATATTCAATTAAATTCTTAGTTTTTCATCCATAAAAAAATCATAGATCTTTTTTTTTATTATTATTTTTCCCCTAAAAGTAGATATTTTCATAGTTAAAGTAAACAAAATATAGTGCCGGATATTCCCGTCCACACTGTTACAGAGCAAATGCAGAAAATCTGGAGTACTACTCTATTACATGATAGATTTATCACAATATGTGCAAGAAGAATAGAGATAATCTACTAAAAAAGATTTCCAGTAGATCGGCTCTATTCACCTCTAACTTTGGAACCCTAATCTATGTAATATGCAGTAGATGGTGAGGGGAGCTCTGATATGTCTGATATGTCTTATTGTTTAATAATGCTAATAATTATTTTGTTTATAACTTAATAAAAATTTATTAAAATACGTGAGATATTATAAAGTATTAATTAATTTAATATCAAATCGATAATATTAAAATAAGTTAGAAAATGTAGTTCTCAATGCACAATTTATTTATTTCAAAACTTACACTTGTGAATTAAAAAAAATAATGACATATCACACTTTGAATTTAATTTTGTGTGCTATAAAGTAATAATTAAATAAAAAACATTAAATATTATATGATAAAATTTAAAATTCATATTTATTTAAATTGTATAAATGTGATTGATTGAAAATATTGATGAAAAACATAATTTCCATATTCATTCAAAATTTTATAATAGGGTAAATTGAAAATATTTATGACAATTAAAATTTATTAAAAATCTTAAAATATGGTAAATTATAACCATTTATGATAATTGAAAGATATTAAAAATCTTGAATATGTTAAATTAAATTATTTATGACAATTGAATGTATTCAAATTTTAAAATATTAAAATATGGTAAATTAAAATTATTAATGATAATTAAAAATCTTGAATATGGTAAATTAAAGTATTTATGGCAATTGAATGTATT
Source organism: Ophiorrhiza pumila (assembly GCA_016586305.1). Taxonomy (NCBI): domain Eukaryota; kingdom Viridiplantae; phylum Streptophyta; class Magnoliopsida; order Gentianales; family Rubiaceae; genus Ophiorrhiza; species Ophiorrhiza pumila. The sequence continues at coordinate 11,019,242 of BLIW01000008.1, read as the reverse complement.
CAAATTTTAACATATTAAAATATGGTAAATTGAAATTATTCATGGCAATTAGGGGTATTGATGGAAAAACATTAATTGAAATCATTAATGGCAATTGGGGGTATTGATGGAAAAACATTAATGGACTAGATTGAAAAAAAAAACCGGGTTCTAACCGGTTCCCAGTTTTCCCAGTTGAACTCGATTTTTGACTGGGTTTGACCGGTTTTTAAGCTCACGGTTTTGCAGACCAACTTGGACTGGACCCCTGGCCGGTTCTCGGTCCGATCCGAGTTTGATAACACTGTTTAAAGCTCCAATAAACTTGTGTGTATAGTGTGCAATGAATTCTACATAGTTTAAGCCTTACCCATGATCCATGTAAATATGTAATTATAGAGAATCAAAATGTAAAATAGGATAGTGTCTCTTTTTCGCCCATAATCATCTTGTTGACATAAACATTTATGCATCTTTAAGCGTTAATGGGTCTTTTATTCTCTCTTTTCTTTCCTCTTCTCCCCTAAGTTGTTACATTTTGGCGAAATTTTTCATCACTAAAAGAAACATTATTATTTAGGGTACTTCTTCATTTATTTGCATGTATAGGGTTTTATGACATTTTAATCCCATTCCCACTTATATAAGTTAATTTAAACTATTATATTAAGAGCAGTCTCATAACATAGTGATAATATTTGTTCAACATAAGTAAAAGTAAATCATGCAAGTATTGCCCAAATTATTCTTTAGATATCTAAGTGTCCATACTATTTTTCAAAAGATCACTAGTTCAAACATACATTTTGTTTTATTAAATTTTTCGAAAATTCTATAGTTCTTATACCATACACGAGTTCAACTATCCTTATATGTCTTTCCACTTGTGTTTAAAAATAAATATATTAAAACTCAAATTTTTCCCACTAGGGTTCAACTTCTATTACATAGCATTAAATTCTCATCCACTACTAAGTCTTAGTCCATAAAAAAATGTATAATTTGTTAAAAAAAAGTCTATTTCCTAGACTAGTTCATTTTCTATTGATAGTTATGCTCTTTAACAAAGTTGTCAACCTCACACTTTTTGTCAAAAGCACAACTTATTTACAAGAAAACTCATAACAGATAATTATAATCACAAAAATTTTAAAAACTGCACAAAAAAACACATAACATATAAGGTGTAACATGCAATATTAATACCTTATTGCAATAAGTTAACAAAAAACCTAAAAACTTAACATGTTTTACATCAACACTGTCAATCAATCCTATCTAACAAACATGGTAATTATTTTATCTCAAGAAAAAATCAGTTCAAACAAACATCCAATCCCCTACTTCAAACCTGACATTGCCCTCAATGTAAGTCAAATAAGTAGTTTAGAGGACCCTGTTTTCTTTATAAGCTTTGTGATCTAATGTTTGTTATGTTGAATTAGCTTATTACTAGTTCCATCCTTGTTGGAATGTACTCCTATGGTTAATACAACACAAAATACTAATTATTGAAAAGTATAAAACCTACATGTTTAAAAGAAAGTTCAAGAGAAAATGCACTTAATGTAGAGTTCATCTTAGACTTACTCTTATCACCCTTTTCTTTTAAGTTTTGCTTTATTTTTTTTAGATCAAAGGTAAAAAATTTTATTGATCAAAGATTCCATATACACTGTACACCGGGCACACTGGACCCTCCCACGTCGCGACGTTGGCTCCAGGTCGTGATGTGCGACTGTGTACGTCGCGACGTCCATGGACATCAAAACGTGCGACCATGGATGTACACATCATAGAATATAACGTCGCGACGTGGAATACCCGGGCGAAATACATCATAGAAGATCAGATTTTGATATACTATACTGGCTCACTAGAAATTTACAAAATTCCATATAAAAAAAATCACCCAAAAAACATGAAGTCTACGTCGCGACGTGGAGGTTTCGACTTCGCGACGTACCCCCACGTCGCGACGTCCAGTGTGGACGTCGCGACGTGTAAGCCAAAATAGGCAAAAACACAAAAATACAGCTGAAATGAAAAATCACCTAGTCTAGGATAGAGACACTAGGGTAAAATGATGAGCCTGCCCTGTACACGTGTGTCTTTATCCTCTGCATAATGTCCTGGTGTATAGGAACTGTGACATCAAAGTATAGCCTATTCCTCGTGAGCCATATGTAGTAGACCGTGCATGCAAATGCTAACCTACTCTTGCGACTCTTCCAGGAGGTTCCTCGGTTCTCTTTCTTAAGCCACTTCAAGCCAGCAGCCAGGGTCGTCATGGTCCTCCTCAAACCGCACCAATCCCGCACGTCATCCCATATTGCCTTAGAGAAAGGACAAGAGAAAAATAGGTGTTGGATGGTCTCCTCAAGTTCTCCACAGAATCCACAAACAGGGTCGATGCCGAGATAACTCAGTCTGTCCCTCGTGAGGAGTTTGCCTCTGATCCCTAGCCATAGAGTAAAGGAGTACTTGGGCGGAATATAAGAATTCCATATCGTCGACGCCCAAGGTACCTTCGGAGCCGATTTACGGAAGTAGTGATATGCAGTCCCAGTGAGTCCCGGTTGCTTCTATAAGTCTATAAGATCCCCCGCCTGTTCCACCGATCCCTGTCTTTGCAAAATCTGATCTCTGATAGATAGGATCCTCCTCATAAGCGTGGATTGTACACGGTGTGGGGGGATGTCCCAAATAGTCCGGCGTTTCAAATAATAATGTTGAACCCATCGCAACCACATGGAGTCCTTCTTGTGGTGTATATTCCAGATGGCCTTAGATAGGAGAGCCGTGTTCCAAGCCTTCGGATCCATAACTCCTAATTCTCCCTCCTCTTTTGGCATAGCCAAATCCTCCCAAGCGACCTTCGGTTGGCCTCAATCCCACTAGAAGTTCCTGGATTGCTGGATGATCTTTGTGATGAACTCCACAGGAACCGGTAATGCAGAAAGCCAGAAGCAGTGAATACCCTGCACTACCGATCTAATAAGCTCCAAGCGGCCTGCATATGATAAGGAGGAAGCAGTCTATACGCTTATTTGTGCCGAGATCCTCTCCAGAAGTGGGGTAAAATGCACGACCCGGAATCCTTGTGCCGCCAATGGGATACCCAGATACCTGATTGGAAAGGTTCCACGTGGTATTCCAGTGAATCGGGTGATGTCCGTCTGAACCTCCGCAGGAACCGCCGCAAAGTAAACCTGGGATTTCAGGGAGTTAGCCCTTAATCTCGAGACCTCTCCAAAGTGTTGTAAGCAATCCCAGAGTACCCTTACAGAGGGTCGGTCCCCTTTGCTGAAGAGCATGAGATCATCTGCATATGCCAGGTGCGATATCTTATGCTTCTGACACCAAGGATGGAAAGTAAAAGGTAACTCCCTCGTCCTCCTGGATAGCAACCGGGAAAGATAGTCCATACATATGACAAAGAGGTAGGGGGATATGGGGTCCCCTTGTCACAATCCTCTTCGTCCCTAGAAATACCCTTGTATCTCGCCGTTTGATAAGTTGGTTTTATACCAACTTATATGTGTTAAATCACTTAGCTTTTGTCTTGTGTTTTAGGCAATTGTGTGATGTTTTGTGCAATTTTGTGCATTAAGGTGGTTTGCAAGTTGAAAGTGTTTAAATGGTGAAAAAGACTAAAAATGAGGTTCAAATGAGTCAAGTGTGCATTTGAAGTTCAAGAACAAGGAAAGAATTGGAAAAGGTTGGAAATGATGCTTTGGGAAAACCTAAACATGTAATAGGCTTGTTTTAGGGTTTGGGCAGATTTGGTATTTGAACTTCATTTGAGTGTAGCTTTCTCAATACTAATCCGATTGATGAGATCTTGGATGTTCTGGAAAGCTATTTGAGTGTACTTCATTTATTATGTTTTAATGTTCTTCTAAAACTGTGTGCACGTAGGCGAAACGGGGGAATCGTTTCAACTGTTCCTTCAAGTTTTCATACTTGAGTTCATTTAGCCACAGTTTGGTAAAATGTCTATATAATGAGCTACAGACATTCAATGAAGCTGAGTCTTGAACCAATGGAAAGTCAAGAGAAAGATCTAAAACTTTTATGTTTACCACAAAGTCCAATTCAGAGGCTAAGACACACATAATTTGCTTGGAAGTAGTTTGCAGTGCTGGAACGGTTGCATCGCACACACATGCACTCACCTCGCACGACACATGCACTCACCTTGCACACACATGCACTCACCTTGCACACACATGCACACCTCGTTGCACAAGCTGTACGACGAGCTCACCTCGTCGCACACCAGCAGCCCACCTCGTCGCACAAGCTGTGCGACGAGCTCACCTCGTCGCACACCAGCAGCCCACCTCGCCGCACAAGCATGTGCGGCGAGCTCACTTCGTCGCACACAGCTTCACCGCACGCCAGTATTTTGGCCATAACTTTCTTGTCCGAGCTCCGATTTTGGTGATTCAAAAATCCGTGGAAAGCTAAGACAAAGGGCTACACCTTTCATGTTTTAGGTTTTCCGAAATTCACAATGCATCGAAGTCAGATTTGGATTTGAAGTGACTGCATATTCCACACACACATTTCCTTTATGCTTTGTATACACTTCACTTAGTATTGAGGTAATCCATATTGTGAGCTCATGTTTCATTGTTTTTTCACAACATTTGCAACTTCATGAAGCATTCATTTTCCATTCCATGGTTCGTCATTTTCTTTCGTCATTTCCTTTCACATCTCATTTATACTTCACCTCACTTCACTTTACAATTCACACATATTTCATCTCACATTCTTTACTCACACTCATTTTCATCATACTTCCTTTCTTTATGTTCATTCAGTTTCAAGACATTGCCTAACACTCCACTTCATTCACAATACTCTTCATTCACAACTCACGAATCTCACAACATTTTTTCCATATAATTCGCAACACCCTTCACTCTTCATTCTTCATTCTTCAAATCTTCACTTCAGTCTTGCACACACTTCACTTCACACTTATAAGGCAAGACCTCGCCGCGAGGTCTCGCCGTTTTAAGGATTGCATGGCGAGGTCTCGCCGTTTTGAGAAATTGTGTGGCGAGGTCTCGCGACGAGACCTCGCCATGAAATTTTCGTCTCTGCCAACACTTCAGTATTTTGGCTATAACTCTCTCGTCCTAGATCGGAATTGGATCTTTCAAAAGGCTATGGAAGGCTAACACACAGGGATATAACTTTGATGTTTTGAGTTTTCCTTAATTCATAATGCATCATGGTCAGATTTTGGTTGGAAGTTGCTGCTATGACGTTATGCGCTTGAGGATGAAAATATTTTCTAAGTATGGAATGTTGGTTCTTTTCTGCAGGTTGACGAAGGCGTGGTGGTTGTTAGCTTAAAGACGTGCGGAGGGTGATGAAGGCGTGGAGATTCTAGGCTCAAAGGCGTGGACTGAAGCTTTGACCGAGATGATTTTCTTGGATTTCCATTATACACGGTGGCACTTTTGTAACAATGTAATCATTTCACGTTTGCGTAATGTTTACGTTTTTCTCTGTAACCTCTATAAATAGAGGATTTAGTTAGATTTTATTCAGGGATTCTAGATAGTTAACAGATTTTTGAAATAGAGAGAGAAAGTTTCTCTCTCTAACTTTCTCTCTCTAGGATTTTCTCTCTCTAGATTTTCTTCTCCGATTTCATTTCCGATCGCGACTTTGTACTGGAGATTACATATTGAACTCAATCGAAGGAGCATTTGACATTCATCTACACTTTAATCTGTGAAATCTTTCAATTTGATGGAATTTAATTGCTTAGTGCTGGAATTTGATGAATATGAGTTGAATATGGAATTTTCTGGCTAATTGTGTGATATCTCAGGGTTCTAAACGGTTGAATACATGATTTAGAAGATTTGATGCTATGTAATTGACGTAATTGATAAAGAATGAAATCGCATTTGAATTTATCACTAGAAATCTGTTGAATTTCATATCTCTACACTAATTTTGAATGGATCAAGCTTCGATTGTGGTCGCCATGCTGAGTTGAGGATTGATTCACCAACGTTAGTGAAAATACATGAAATGAGAACTAAAGTGTTATTGTCTGAGTCTTTACACTTGCTTTCTATGATTATTTCATTTCTGAGATTCAGGCCTCGCCATGGGAAGCTTTGATGAATTGAAACATCATAGGAAGTTTTGATGAATTGAAACATTAGGAAAAGTGTTAAAGAAGCTCTCCGTGTTAATTAACGAAGACATTCAAGCTTAGGTCGGGCCTCGCCATGGGATTTCCTAGGGTTTGCATGTTAGAGTAGTTAGCTTGGAGAGTTGAGACGTTGCGGAGTGAATTCCACCATTCTCGGGCCTCGCCACAGGAGAGAATGGCGTTAGGAAGTACAGGGAGTGGTGTGGTCGCCATGCTAACCACATCTTGAGCTTCTAGGCAACTTAGGTCCCCTTTAGAATTGCTAGTTCGTCAATTGCATAGTATTGATTAGCTAGGTTTGAGTTCATCCGGCACACGAACCTAGGATATCTTGTTATTCTTGATTGTTATTACTTCATAGTTCTCTGTTCTTGTTTACGTTTGAGTTGATACCACATTCTGTTTGTTGTGATTGGCTACTGAGACAATTCTTAGAACAATTTCTGAATTCAAGAATCCATCCCCTTCCCTGTGGATACGATACCCTACTCATTGCTACTACACTAGTTTAGGGATTAAAATTGCAAGTACGCGACATGCTTGTCAATTTTTGGCGCCGTTGCCGGGGATGGCACGGTTTCTTGAATTTTGATTTGCTCTGTTTTGTTTTTGTGTAGAGTAGTAGTTCTGTTCTGTTTCATTGTGGTAGCTTTTGTTGTTTTCTTTGTTTTTGTGTTTTGTTCTTGCTACTTTGGTTTACTTATGGAAAGTGCAGGACAATAGAACTCGATTGAAAGAGAAAATTGCACACCATAAGTACCCAAGCATGTCTAGCTGGTATGGGGACTCTTTTGGTTCTTATCAGTTCACACAGCCAACACCTAGGAGATTTGGGGACTTCTCTCCACCACCATACGAAGGGCAATGGTGAAATCAAGCACAAAGAAACAACTCGTATCACATTGGAACACAAGGACTCTCTATGGAGTAAATGTTTTCTCAACTTCTGGAAAAATTTGACAGAGACTTACAAAAGGGAGAGCAATGGTATAACCAACAACAAAGAAAAGAGTGTTATCTCATAGAAGAGGAAAAAATGAAAGACATGTTGTCTCAAGTTTTGGAGCGACTTGATGCAAGTGCATTTTGTGAAACACAGTTGACTCAAATGGAAGAGGCGGTTCAAAGGCAACAAGAGATACTTGATCGAATCAATGTGTTAATCAGCAACATATGGGAACAAATTGAGACACCAGTTCTAGATGCCCAATACAACTCAGAAGGTACCTCTCTTTTCACTAAAACACCAACTCCTGAGGACAATCATTTTGATATGCATGCTAATGTTGATTGTGGCTTAAAGTGTCCAAGGGAGGAGGAGTCTACATGTTTTGGGGATAGTGTACATGAGTGCTATGTTGCTGATTCTTTTGTGCATGAATATTTGAACTTTTATGATGAGGATGATTCTTTTGTGGGTGAGCAAAGTGAACTACCAATTCAATATGCACAACACTATCCACACACACCTCTAATTACTAGAATACCAACTCCTGAGGAATATCATTTTGAGATGCAAGAAAATGTTGAATGGGGTGAAAAGAATCCTTGGGAAGTGGAATCTATAAATATTGAGGTTGTCTCACAAAAATGTATTGTTGAAAAACCTTTGTGACATGAGTCAAATTTTAAATTTTCTAGTGAGAATGAGGTCTCTGATGATGAGTGTGACATTGATGAATTTAGAGCCTTGAACTTTCTTAGTGAAAAGATGGGAAGTGAGTCTAATGTGGAGTCTTGCATTAATTTTATAGAATTCCATGAGCCAAATGATGTTGATTGCCATTCTTCAGACGCTTATCCTCTTGATAGCTTTGTGAATTGTACAGAGACACTTCTTGATGATCATTGTGATATCTTGAATGAAGTTATTGTTGCATTTTCTAATGAGAATGTTAACACATTGTTTGAAACTCTTGTTGAGACACCAATTTTTGAAATGGTCAATGAATCTAAGTGTCTAAATGGTGATTCACAAGAGGAGCAAAGTGAGATACTCTTGTTAATTGATGATAATGCTTGTTGTGTTGCTGAGAAAGAAAAGACTCAAGAATCTCCCCATGTTAGTCTAGATGAAGAAGATGTGAGAATTTATAACGGAATTGCTAACATGGTGGAAAATTGCTTTGTAGATGAATCAATTTTTGAACTTACCGGTGGTTTTGAAATTACTGATGGTTTTGTTGAGACCATGGAAAATTAATTGATGATAATGCTTGTTGTGTTGCTGAGAAAGAAAAGACTCAAGAATCTCCCCATGTTAGTCTAGATGAAGAAGATGTGAGAATTTATAACGGAATTGCTAACATGGTGGAAAATTGCTTTGTAGATGAATCAATTTTTGAACTTACCGGTGGTTTTGAAATTACTGATGGTTTTGTTGAGACCATGGATGTGCAACCATTGGTTGAGCCTTGCAGGATTAAAGTGCCTAGTGTGGTGAAAGAAGTTGACGATGGGCCTAGTATGGTGAAAGAGGTGAATGATGTGCTTCCAGTGGTGGAAGAGTTTAAGGAGATGCCTTCACTGGGGGAACCTCAGTGGTACACCAAGCAAACATTGGAATTCATGCAATATCAGGGAGTTCCTAAACCTATCTTTACTTTACATTGAGGACAATGTAAGTCTTAAGTGTTGGGGAGGGAATGTTTGCTTTGGTTTGTGTTTATTGTGCTTTATATGCTGACTTTCTTGCTGGAATGAAATTTTTTGTGAAATTTTTTGTATGAAATTTTTTGTGAATTTTTTTTGTGTTATGTGATGCAGAGCATGCTATTTTCTAGCTTTGTTGTGTTAAATTTGAGTGTTTGCATATTATGTCCCGTATATGTGTGTTTTTCATGTTTTGTGCAAAATTTAAGTATTTTGTGACATGTTGACAGTTTTTTGTGAAGTTTCGGTGAACTATTGAATTTTCTGTGAATAAGTAAAGTTTTGTTGGAGTTGATATGTCTGTGGCAAAGTGTTCTCATCCATGGAAGGTTTTGGTGTTGAGTGGTGTTGTTTTGGTGGGTTGATGTTTTTTTTAAGTGTTAAGGAGTGTGAGTGTGCTAATAAGTGTAAAAAGTGTGAAAGGAAATGAAAAGAGGTGTGGTGACAGTAAGGGCAATGGAATGTAGTAACACTTTGTACTATGCTCTGCTCCTTTGTTAAGCTATGTTCAAAAATTTGAAGTTCATCCATCTTTACTTTTGTTTTGCATGTGAAAATTGTTTTTTCTTCCCTGATTCCAATCTTGATGAAATTGGTACATTTTGTTAATCAAGGCATCATGTTATAGTAAGATAGATATGCTATGCAAAACTTGTTCTCGGACATAGGAGGAAAATGGTTCAATTTGTTCTTCTTGTTATGCATTATTCCGGTTGTTTTGAATGCTTTAGCATACAAAGTCCTTTAGAGACGTTCATGAACTTTTGGTCACACAAGAAATGATATAGAGAAAAAAAGCCTTTGGCAATTGGGAATGAAAAGCCGAAATACCCTTGGCAAGTATAATTGGGAAAAATAGCCATAAAACCCAGGCAGCTAAATGGAAAAAGAAGCCAAAAGATCCAGGCAAGCACACCAATGTGTGTAAAAAGCAAAAACAATAAAGTGCAAAAGCCATTGAAATGTGAATTCAATTTAGAAAAGCACCAATGTGCGACCATTGATCTTGTGTGATTTTGAGTTCTTGTGTGTGGACATTGTGATTATTTTTGCAAAGAGATGTTTTGGAACAAAAGACATAATGCATACATAAAGAGTGGATGAATCAGAGTTCCTCAGCACACACTTGCACGCATGACATTTTGGTCTTTATTCATCGTGCCTTGGTTGATAACTTGTGCTGAAATTTGATAGGTTGGAGTTAAGGATATGTTAAGAGTTTTGATATCGCATGAAAAATTTGTTTTGATGAACTCAAATGAGAACAAGTTGACAGAGGAACTGAGTCTAGTGTTAAGAGGTTGTGAGTGAGAGTTTGAGTTTGCTTGAGGACAAGCAAAAGCTCAAGAGTGGGGGAATTTGATGAGTTGGTTTTATACCAACTATTTTGTGCTAAATCTCTTGGCTTTTGTCTTGTGTTTGATGCAAATGTGTGGTGATTTAGGTTGTTTTGTGCATATAGATGGTGTACTAGTTGGTAATGTTGAAATGGTGCAAAAAGAGTAAAAAATGATGGTAAATGAAGTGAAAAGTGTTAAAAGAAAAATAAAGGAACTCAAAAGGCATTTTCGGCCAAATTAGGGTTTTTGGCAGAATTGAGTATGCGATTTGTTTTGTGAATAACTCTTTCAATTCTAATCCAAATGAGGAGATCTTGGATGATTTGGAAAGCTCTTTGTTTGTACTTCACTTTCATGTTTTAACATTTTCCAAATTCGGTGTGAAACCATGAGAAATGAAGGCAGCTTTGATGTGTTTGGATTAGGGTTTTTAGGGTTTTACTTTCTTGCCACCGTTTGGTATTTTGACATTAACTTGAGCTGTAGACATCCAATTTTGATGATTCTTGAACCTATAGAAAGCCAAGAGGAAGCTCTACAACTTTCGTGTTTGCTGAAAAATCCAATTCAGAGGCTAGACCATACAAATCTTGTATGGAAGTTGGTTGTTTGTTCTGGCCTAGCAACACTTGCTTTCACCATAAGCTCTCACACGCACATTCATGCATTCACCACATTTCACTCGCACACACTTCTGCGGCGAGGTCACCTCGCCGCACAACAACACTCGCACACATGCACACTACTCTCACTTCACTCATGCGCACACAAGCATTCACTCGCATGCACTCATGCACATTGCACCTCACTCGCACACTAGCACTCACCACACTAGCACTCACCGCACTAGCACTCACCGCAATTTTGTGCATTAAGGTGGTTTGCAAGTTGAAAGTGTTTAAATGGTGAAAAAGACTAAAAATGAGGTTCAAATGAGTCAAGTGTGCATTTGAAGTTCAAGAACAAGGAAAGAATTGGAAAAGGTTGGAAATGATGCTTTGGGAAAACCTAAACATGTAATAGGCTTGTTTTAGGGTTTGGGCAGATTTGGTATTTGAACTTCATTTGAGTGTAGCTTTCTCAATACTAATCCGATTGATGAGATCTTGGATGTTCTGGAAAGCTATTTGAGTGTACTTCATTTATTATGTTTTAATGTTCTTCTAAAACTGTGTGCACGTAGGCGAAACGGGGGAATCGTTTCAACTGTTCCTTCAAGTTTTCATACTTGAGTTCATTTAGCCACAGTTTGGTAAAATGTCTATATAATGAGCTACAGACATTCAATGAAGCTGAGTCTTGAACCAATGGAAAGTCAAGAGAAAGATCTAAAACTTTTATGTTTACCACAAAGTCCAATTCAGAGGCTAAGACACACATAATTTGCTTGGAAGTAGTTTGCAGTGCTGGAACGGTTGCATCGCACACACATGCACTCACCTCGCACGACACATGCACTCACCTTGCACACACATGCACTCACCTTGCACACACATGCACACCTCGTTGCACAAGCTGTACGACGAGCTCACCTCGTCGCACACCAGCAGCCCACCTCGTCGCACAAGCTGTGCGACGAGCTCACCTCGTCGCACACCAGCAGCCCACCTCGCCGCACAAGCATGTGCGGCGAGCTCACTTCGTCGCACACAGCTTCACCGCACGCCAGTATTTTGGCCATAACTTTCTTGTCCGAGCTCCGATTTTGGTGATTCAAAAATCCGTGGAAAGCTAAGACAAAGGGCTACACCTTTCATGTTTTAGGTTTTCCGAAATTCACAATGCATCGAAGTCAGATTTGGATTTGAAGTGACTGCATATTCCACACACACATTTCCTTTATGCTTTGTATACACTTCACTTAGTATTGAGGTAATCCATATTGTGAGCTCATGTTTCATTGTTTTTTCACAACATTTGCAACTTCATGAAGCATTCATTTTCCATTCCATGGTTCGTCATTTTCTTTCGTCATTTCCTTTCACATCTCATTTATACTTCACCTCACTTCACTTTACAATTCACACATATTTCATCTCACATTCTTTACTCACACTCATTTTCATCATACTTCCTTTCTTTATGTTCATTCAGTTTCAAGACATTGCCTAACACTCCACTTCATTCACAATACTCTTCATTCACAACTCACGAATCTCACAACATTTTTTCCATATAATTCGCAACACCCTTCACTCTTCATTCTTCATTCTTCAAATCTTCACTTCAGTCTTGCACACACTTCACTTCACACTTATAAGGCAAGACCTCGCCGCGAGGTCTCGCCGTTTTAAGGATTGCATGGCGAGGTCTCGCCGTTTTGAGAAATTGTGTGGCGAGGTCTCGCGACGAGACCTCGCCATGAAATTTTCGTCTCTGCCAACACTTCAGTATTTTGGCTATAACTCTCTCGTCCTAGATCGGAATTGGATCTTTCAAAAGGCTATGGAAGGCTAACACACAGGGATATAACTTTGATGTTTTGAGTTTTCCTTAATTCATAATGCATCATGGTCAGATTTTGGTTGGAAGTTGCTGCTATGACGTTATGCGCTTGAGGATGAAAATATTTTCTAAGTATGGAATGTTGGTTCTTTTCTGCAGGTTGACGAAGGCGTGGTGGTTGTTAGCTTAAAGACGTGCGGAGGGTGATGAAGGCGTGGAGATTCTAGGCTCAAAGGCGTGGACTGAAGCTTTGACCGAGATGATTTTCTTGGATTTCCATTATACACGGTGGCACTTTTGTAACAATGTAATCATTTCACGTTTGCGTAATGTTTACGTTTTTCTCTGTAACCTCTATAAATAGAGGATTTAGTTAGATTTTATTCAGGGATTCTAGATAGTTAACAGATTTTTGAAATAGAGAGAGAAAGTTTCTCTCTCTAACTTTCTCTCTCTAGGATTTTCTCTCTCTAGATTTTCTTCTCCGATTTCATTTCCGATCGCGACTTTGTACTGGAGATTACATATTGAACTCAATCGAAGGAGCATTTGACATTCATCTACACTTTAATCTGTGAAATCTTTCAATTTGATGGAATTTAATTGCTTAGTGCTGGAATTTGATGAATATGAGTTGAATATGGAATTTTCTGGCTAATTGTGTGATATCTCAGGGTTCTAAACGGTTGAATACATGATTTAGAAGATTTGATGCTATGTAATTGACGTAATTGATAAAGAATGAAATCGCATTTGAATTTATCACTAGAAATCTGTTGAATTTCATATCTCTACACTAATTTTGAATGGATCAAGCTTCGATTGTGGTCGCCATGCTGAGTTGAGGATTGATTCACCAACGTTAGTGAAAATACATGAAATGAGAACTAAAGTGTTATTGTCTGAGTCTTTACACTTGCTTTCTATGATTATTTCATTTCTGAGATTCAGGCCTCGCCATGGGAAGCTTTGATGAATTGAAACATCATAGGAAGTTTTGATGAATTGAAACATTAGGAAAAGTGTTAAAGAAGCTCTCCGTGTTAATTAACGAAGACATTCAAGCTTAGGTCGGGCCTCGCCATGGGATTTCCTAGGGTTTGCATGTTAGAGTAGTTAGCTTGGAGAGTTGAGACGTTGCGGAGTGAATTCCACCATTCTCGGGCCTCGCCACAGGAGAGAATGGCGTTAGGAAGTACAGGGAGTGGTGTGGTCGCCATGCTAACCACATCTTGAGCTTCTAGGCAACTTAGGTCCCCTTTAGAATTGCTAGTTCGTCAATTGCATAGTATTGATTAGCTAGGTTTGAGTTCATCCGGCACACGAACCTAGGATATCTTGTTATTCTTGATTGTTATTACTTCATAGTTCTCTGTTCTTGTTTACGTTTGAGTTGATACCACATTCTGTTTGTTGTGATTGGCTACTGAGACAATTCTTAGAACAATTTCTGAATTCAAGAATCCATCCCCTTCCCTGTGGATACGATACCCTACTCATTGCTACTACACTAGTTTAGGGATTAAAATTGCAAGTACGCGACATGCTTGTCAATTTTTGGCGCCGTTGCCGGGGATGGCACGGTTTCTTGAATTTTGATTTGCTCTGTTTTGTTTTTGTGTAGAGTAGTAGTTCTGTTCTGTTTCATTGTGGTAGCTTTTGTTGTTTTCTTTGTTTTTGTGTTTTGTTCTTGCTACTTTGGTTTACTTATGGAAAGTGCAGGACAATAGAACTCGATTGAAAGAGAAAATTGCACACCATAAGTACCCAAGCATGTCTAGCTGGTATGGGGACTCTTTTGGTTCTTATCAGTTCACACAGCCAACACCTAGGAGATTTGGGGACTTCTCTCCACCACCATACGAAGGGCAATGGTGAAATCAAGCACAAAGAAACAACTCGTATCACATTGGAACACAAGGACTCTCTATGGAGTAAATGTTTTCTCAACTTCTGGAAAAATTTGACAGAGACTTACAAAAGGGAGAGCAATGGTATAACCAACAACAAAGAAAAGAGTGTTATCTCATAGAAGAGGAAAAAATGAAAGACATGTTGTCTCAAGTTTTGGAGCGACTTGATGCAAGTGCATTTTGTGAAACACAGTTGACTCAAATGGAAGAGGCGGTTCAAAGGCAACAAGAGATACTTGATCGAATCAATGTGTTAATCAGCAACATATGGGAACAAATTGAGACACCAGTTCTAGATGCCCAATACAACTCAGAAGGTACCTCTCTTTTCACTAAAACACCAACTCCTGAGGACAATCATTTTGATATGCATGCTAATGTTGATTGTGGCTTAAAGTGTCCAAGGGAGGAGGAGTCTACATGTTTTGGGGATAGTGTACATGAGTGCTATGTTGCTGATTCTTTTGTGCATGAATATTTGAACTTTTATGATGAGGATGATTCTTTTGTGGGTGAGCAAAGTGAACTACCAATTCAATATGCACAACACTATCCACACACACCTCTAATTACTAGAATACCAACTCCTGAGGAATATCATTTTGAGATGCAAGAAAATGTTGAATGGGGTGAAAAGAATCCTTGGGAAGTGGAATCTATAAATATTGAGGTTGTCTCACAAAAATGTATTGTTGAAAAACCTTTGTGACATGAGTCAAATTTTAAATTTTCTAGTGAGAATGAGGTCTCTGATGATGAGTGTGACATTGATGAATTTAGAGCCTTGAACTTTCTTAGTGAAAAGATGGGAAGTGAGTCTAATGTGGAGTCTTGCATTAATTTTATAGAATTCCATGAGCCAAATGATGTTGATTGCCATTCTTCAGACGCTTATCCTCTTGATAGCTTTGTGAATTGTACAGAGACACTTCTTGATGATCATTGTGATATCTTGAATGAAGTTATTGTTGCATTTTCTAATGAGAATGTTAACACATTGTTTGAAACTCTTGTTGAGACACCAATTTTTGAAATGGTCAATGAATCTAAGTGTCTAAATGGTGATTCACAAGAGGAGCAAAGTGAGATACTCTTGTTAATTGATGATAATGCTTGTTGTGTTGCTGAGAAAGAAAAGACTCAAGAATCTCCCCATGTTAGTCTAGATGAAGAAGATGTGAGAATTTATAACGGAATTGCTAACATGGTGGAAAATTGCTTTGTAGATGAATCAATTTTTGAACTTACCGGTGGTTTTGAAATTACTGATGGTTTTGTTGAGACCATGGAAAATTAATTGATGATAATGCTTGTTGTGTTGCTGAGAAAGAAAAGACTCAAGAATCTCCCCATGTTAGTCTAGATGAAGAAGATGTGAGAATTTATAACGGAATTGCTAACATGGTGGAAAATTGCTTTGTAGATGAATCAATTTTTGAACTTACCGGTGGTTTTGAAATTACTGATGGTTTTGTTGAGACCATGGATGTGCAACCATTGGTTGAGCCTTGCAGGATTAAAGTGCCTAGTGTGGTGAAAGAAGTTGACAATGGGCCTAGTATGGTGAAAGAGGTGAATGATGTGCTTCCAGTGGTGGAAGAGTTTAAGGAGATGCCTTCACTGGGGGAACCTCAGTGGTACACCAAGCAAACATTGGAATTCATGCAATATCAGGGAGTTCCTAAACCTATCTTTACTTTACATTGAGGACAATGTAAGTCTTAAGTGTTGGGGAGGGAATGTTTGCTTTGGTTTGTGTTTATTGTGCTTTATATGCTGACTTTCTTGCTGGAATGAAATTTTTTGTGAAATTTTTTGTATGAAATTTTTTGTGAATTTTTTTTGTGTTATGTGATGCAGAGCATGCTATTTTCTAGCTTTGTTGTGTTAAATTTGAGTGTTTGCATATTATGTCCCGTATATGTGTGTTTTTCATGTTTTGTGCAAAATTTAAGTATTTTGTGACATGTTGACAGTTTTTTGTGAAGTTTCGGTGAACTATTGAATTTTCTGTGAATAAGTAAAGTTTTGTTGGAGTTGATATGTCTGTGGCAAAGTGTTCTCATCCATGGAAGGTTTTGGTGTTGAGTGGTGTTGTTTTGGTGGGTTGATGTTTTTTTTAAGTGTTAAGGAGTGTGAGTGTGCTAATAAGTGTAAAAAGTGTGAAAGGAAATGAAAAGAGGTGTGGTGACAGTAAGGGCAATGGAATGTAGTAACACTTTGTACTATGCTCTGCTCCTTTGTTAAGCTATGTTCAAAAATTTGAAGTTCATCCATCTTTACTTTTGTTTTGCATGTGAAAATTGTTTTTTCTTCCCTGATTCCAATCTTGATGAAATTGGTACATTTTGTTAATCAAGGCATCATGTTATAGTAAGATAGATATGCTATGCAAAACTTGTTCTCGGACATAGGAGGAAAATGGTTCAATTTGTTCTTCTTGTTATGCATTATTCCGGTTGTTTTGAATGCTTTAGCATACAAAGTCCTTTAGAGACGTTCATGAACTTTTGGTCACACAAGAAATGATATAGAGAAAAAAAGCCTTTGGCAATTGGGAATGAAAAGCCGAAATACCCTTGGCAAGTATAATTGGGAAAAATAGCCATAAAACCCAGGCAGCTAAATGGAAAAAGAAGCCAAAAGATCCAGGCAAGCACACCAATGTGTGTAAAAAGCAAAAACAATAAAGTGCAAAAGCCATTGAAATGTGAATTCAATTTAGAAAAGCACCAATGTGCGACCATTGATCTTGTGTGATTTTGAGTTCTTGTGTGTGGACATTGTGATTATTTTTGCAAAGAGATGTTTTGGAACAAAAGACATAATGCATACATAAAGAGTGGATGAATCAGAGTTCCTCAGCACACACTTGCACGCATGACATTTTGGTCTTTATTCATCGTGCCTTGGTTGATAACTTGTGCTGAAATTTGATAGGTTGGAGTTAAGGATATGTTAAGAGTTTTGATATCGCATGAAAAATTTGTTTTGATGAACTCAAATGAGAACAAGTTGACAGAGGAACTGAGTCTAGTGTTAAGAGGTTGTGAGTGAGAGTTTGAGTTTGCTTGAGGACAAGCAAAAGCTCAAGAGTGGGGGAATTTGATGAGTTGGTTTTATACCAACTATTTTGTGCTAAATCTCTTGGCTTTTGTCTTGTGTTTGATGCAAATGTGTGGTGATTTAGGTTGTTTTGTGCATATAGATGGTGTACTAGTTGGTAATGTTGAAATGGTGCAAAAAGAGTAAAAAATGATGGTAAATGAAGTGAAAAGTGTTAAAAGAAAAATAAAGGAACTCAAAAGGCATTTTCGGCCAAATTAGGGTTTTTGGCAGAATTGAGTATGCGATTTGTTTTGTGAATAACTCTTTCAATTCTAATCCAAATGAGGAGATCTTGGATGATTTGGAAAGCTCTTTGTTTGTACTTCACTTTCATGTTTTAACATTTTCCAAATTCGGTGTGAAACCATGAGAAATGAAGGCAGCTTTGATGTGTTTGGATTAGGGTTTTTAGGGTTTTACTTTCTTGCCACCGTTTGGTATTTTGACATTAACTTGAGCTGTAGACATCCAATTTTGATGATTCTTGAACCTATAGAAAGCCAAGAGGAAGCTCTACAACTTTCGTGTTTGCTGAAAAATCCAATTCAGAGGCTAGACCATACAAATCTTGTATGGAAGTTGGTTGTTTGTTCTGGCCTAGCAACACTTGCTTTCACCATAAGCTCTCACACGCACATTCATGCATTCACCACATTTCACTCGCACACACTTCTGCGGCGAGGTCACCTCGCCGCACAACAACACTCGCACACATGCACACTACTCTCACTT
The DNA here is from genome assembly GCA_016586305.1 of Ophiorrhiza pumila. Classification (NCBI taxonomy): domain Eukaryota; kingdom Viridiplantae; phylum Streptophyta; class Magnoliopsida; order Gentianales; family Rubiaceae; genus Ophiorrhiza; species Ophiorrhiza pumila. Next base: position 11,000,883 of record BLIW01000008.1, on the reverse strand, counting down.
CACTCATGCGCACACAAGCATTCACTCGCATGCACTCATGCACATTGCACCTCACTCGCACACTAGCACTCACCACACTAGCACTCACCGCACTAGCACTCACCGCAATTTTGTGCATTAAGGTGGTTTGCAAGTTGAAAGTGTTTAAATGGTGAAAAAGACTAAAAATGAGGTTCAAATGAGTCAAGTGTGCATTTGAAGTTCAAGAACAAGGAAAGAATTGGAAAAGGTTGGAAATGATGCTTTGGGAAAACCTAAACATGTAATAGGCTTGTTTTAGGGTTTGGGCAGATTTGGTATTTGAACTTCATTTGAGTGTAGCTTTCTCAATACTAATCCGATTGATGAGATCTTGGATGTTCTGGAAAGCTATTTGAGTGTACTTCATTTATTATGTTTTAATGTTCTTCTAAAACTGTGTGCACGTAGGCGAAACGGGGGAATCGTTTCAACTGTTCCTTCAAGTTTTCATACTTGAGTTCATTTAGCCACAGTTTGGTAAAATGTCTATATAATGAGCTACAGACATTCAATGAAGCTGAGTCTTGAACCAATGGAAAGTCAAGAGAAAGATCTAAAACTTTTATGTTTACCACAAAGTCCAATTCAGAGGCTAAGACACACATAATTTGCTTGGAAGTAGTTTGCAGTGCTGGAACGGTTGCATCGCACACACATGCACTCACCTCGCACGACACATGCACTCACCTTGCACACACATGCACTCACCTTGCACACACATGCACACCTCGTTGCACAAGCTGTACGACGAGCTCACCTCGTCGCACACCAGCAGCCCACCTCGTCGCACAAGCTGTGCGACGAGCTCACCTCGTCGCACACCAGCAGCCCACCTCGCCGCACAAGCATGTGCGGCGAGCTCACTTCGTCGCACACAGCTTCACCGCACGCCAGTATTTTGGCCATAACTTTCTTGTCCGAGCTCCGATTTTGGTGATTCAAAAATCCGTGGAAAGCTAAGACAAAGGGCTACACCTTTCATGTTTTAGGTTTTCCGAAATTCACAATGCATCGAAGTCAGATTTGGATTTGAAGTGACTGCATATTCCACACACACATTTCCTTTATGCTTTGTATACACTTCACTTAGTATTGAGGTAATCCATATTGTGAGCTCATGTTTCATTGTTTTTTCACAACATTTGCAACTTCATGAAGCATTCATTTTCCATTCCATGATTCGTCATTTTCTTTCGTCATTTCCTTTCACATCTCATTTATACTTCACCTCACTTCACTTTACAATTCACACATATTTCATCTCACATTCTTTACTCACACTCATTTTCATCATACTTCCTTTCTTTATGTTCATTCAGTTTCAAGACATTGCCTAACACTCCACTTCATTCACAATACTCTTCATTCACAACTCACGAATCTCACAACATTTTTTCCATATAATTCGCAACACCCTTCACTCTTCATTCTTCATTCTTCAAATCTTCACTTCAGTCTTGCACACACTTCACTTCACACTTATAAGGCAAGACCTCGCCGCGAGGTCTCGCCGTTTTAAGGATTGCATGGCGAGGTCTCGCCGTTTTGAGAAATTGTGTGGCGAGGTCTCGCGACGAGACCTCGCCATGAAATTTTCGTCTCTGCCAACACTTCAGTATTTTGGCTATAACTCTCTCGTCCTAGATCGGAATTGGATCTTTCAAAAGGCTATGGAAGGCTAACACACAGGGATATAACTTTGATGTTTTGAGTTTTCCTTAATTCATAATGCATCATGGTCAGATTTTGGTTGGAAGTTGCTGCTATGACGTTATACGCTTGAGGATGAAAATATTTTCTAAGTATGGAATGTTGGTTCTTTTCTGCAGGTTGACGAAGGCGTGGTGGTTGTTAGCTTAAAGACGTGCGGAGGGTGATGAAGGCGTGGAGATTCTAGGCTCAAAGGCGTGGACTGAAGCTTTGACCGAGATGATTTTCTTGGATTTCCATTATACACGGTGGCACTTTTGTAACAATGTAATCATTTCACGTTTGCGTAATGTTTACGTTTTTCTCTGTAACCTCTATAAATAGAGGATTTAGTTAGATTTTATTCAGGGATTCTAGATAGTTAACAGATTTTTGAAATAGAGAGAGAAAGTTTCTCTCTCTAACTTTCTCTCTCTAGGATTTTCTCTCTCTAGATTTTCTTCTCCGATTTCATTTCCGATCGCGACTTTGTACTGGAGATTACATATTGAACTCAATCGAAGGAGCATTTGACATTCATCTACACTTTAATCTGTGAAATCTTTCAATTTGATGGAATTTAATTGCTTAGTGCTGGAATTTGATGAATATGAGTTGAATATGGAATTTTCTGGCTAATTGTGTGATATCTCAGGGTTCTAAATGGTTGAATACATGATTTAGAAGATTTGATGCTATGTAATTGACGTAATTGATAAAGAATGAAATCGCATTTGAATTTATCACTAGAAATCTGTTGAATTTCATATCTCTACACTAATTTTGAATGGATCAAGCTTCGATTGTGGTCGCCATGCTGAGTTGAGGATTGATTCACCAACGTTAGTGAAAATACATGAAATGAGAACTAAAGTGTGATTGTCTGAGTCTTTACACTTGCTTTCTATGATTATTTCATTTCTGAGATTCAGGCCTCGCCATGGGAAGCTTTGATGAATTGAAACATCATAGGAAGTTTTGATGAATTGAAACATTAGGAAAAGTGTTAAAGAAGCTCTCCGTGTTAATTAACGAAGACATTCAAGCTTAGGTCGGGCCTCGCCATGGGATTTCCTAGGGTTTGCATGTTAGAGTAGTTAGCTTGGAGAGTTGAGACGTTGCGGAGTGAATTCCACCATTCTCGGGCCTCGCCACAGGAGAGAATGGCGTTAGGAAGTACAGGGAGTGGTGTGGTCGCCATGCTAACCACATCTTGAGCTTCTAGGCAACTTAGGTCCCCTTTAGAATTGCTAGTTCGTCAATTGCATAGTATTGATTAGCTAGGTTTGAGTTCATCCGGCACACGAACCTAGGATATCTTGTTATTCTTGATTGTTATTACTTCATAGTTCTCTGTTCTTGTTTACGTTTGAGTTGATACCACATTCTGTTTGTTGTGATTGGCTACTGAGACAATTCTTAGAACAATTTCTGAATTCAAGAATCCATCCCCTTCCCTGTGGATACGATACCCTACTCATTGCTACTACACTAGTTTAGGGATTAAAATTGCAAGTACGCGACATGCTTGTCAATTTTTGGTGCCGTTGCCGGGGATGGCACGGTTTCTTGAATTTTGATTTGCTCTGTTTTGTTTTTGTGTAGAGTAGTAGTTCTGTTCTGTTTCATTGTGGTAGCTTTTGTTGTTTTCTTTGTTTTTGTGTTTTGTTCTTGCTACTTTGGTTTACTTATGGAAAGTGCAGGACAATAGAACTCGATTGAAAGAGAAAATTGCACACCATAAGTACCCAAGCATGTCTAGCTGGTATGGGGACTCTTTTGGTTCTTATCAGTTCACACAGCCAACACCTAGGAGATTTGGGGACTTCTCTCCACCACCATACGAAGGGCAATGGTGAAATCAAGCACAAAGAAACAACTCGTATCACATTGGAACACAAGGACTCTCTATGGAGTACATGTTTTCTCAACTTCTGGAAAAATTTGACAGAGACTTACAAAAGGGAGAGCAATGGTATAACCAACAACAAAGAAAAGAGTGTTATCTCATAGAGAGGAAAAAATGAAAGACATGTTGTCTCAAGTTTGGAGCGACTTATGCAAGTGCATTTTGTGAAACACAGTTGACTCAAATGGAAGAGGCGGTTCAAAGGCAAACAAGAGATACTTGATCGAATCAATGTGTTAATCAGCAACATATGGGAACAAATTGAGACACCAGTTCTGATGCCCAATACAACTCAGAAGGTACCTCTCTTTTCACTAAAACACCAACTCCTGAGGACAATCATTTTGATATGCATGCTAATGTTGATTGTGCTTAAAGTGTCCAAGGGAGGAGGAGTCTACATGTTTTGGGATAGTGTACATGAGTGCTATGTTGCTGATTCTTTTGTGCGATGAATATTTGAACTTTATGATGAGGATGATTCTTTGTGGGTGAGCAAAGTGAACTACCAATTCAATATGCACAACACTATCCACACACACCTCTAATTACTAGAATACCAACTCCTGAGGAATATCATTTTGAGATGCAAGAAAATGTTGAATGGGGTGAAAAGAATCCTTGGGAAGTGGAATCTATAAATATTGAGGTTGTCTCACAAAAATGTATTGTTGAAAAACCTTTGTGACATGAGTCAAATTTTAAATTTTCTAGTGAGAATGAGGTCTCTGATGATGAGTGTGACATTGATGAATTTAGAGCCTTGAACTTTCTTAGTGAAAAGATGGGAAGTGAGTCTAATGTGGAGTCTTGCATTAATTTTATAGAATTCCATGAGCCAAATGATGTTGATTGCCATTCTTCAGACGCTTATCCTCTTGATAGCTTTGTGAATTGTACAGAGACACTTCTTGATGATCATTGTGATATCTTGAATGAAGTTATTGTTGCATTTTCTAATGAGAATGTTAACACATTGTTTGAAACTCTTGTTGAGACACCAATTTTTGAAATGGTCAATGAATCTAAGTGTCTAAATGGTGATTCACAAGAGGAGCAAAGTGAGATACTCTTGTTAATTGATGATAATGCTTGTTGTGTTGCTGAGAAAGAAAAGACTCAAGAATCTCCCCATGTTAGTCTAGATGAAGAAGATGTGAGAATTTATAACGGAATTGCTAACATGGTGGAAAATTGCTTTGTAGATGAATCAATTTTTGAACTTACCGGTGGTTTTGAAATTACTGATGGTTTTGTTGAGACCATGGAAAATTAATTGATGATAATGCTTGTTGTGTTGCTGAGAAAGAAAAGACTCAAGAATCTCCCCATGTTAGTCTAGATGAAGAAGATGTGAGAATTTATAACGGAATTGCTAACATGGTGGAAAATTGCTTTGTAGATGAATCAATTTTTGAACTTACCGGTGGTTTTGAAATTACTGATGGTTTTGTTGAGACCATGGATGTGCAACCATTGGTTGAGCCTTGCAGGATTAAAGTGCCTAGTGTGGTGAAAGAAGTTGACGATGGGCCTAGTATGGTGAAAGAGGTGAATGATGTGCTTCCAGTGGTGGAAGAGTTTAAGGAGATGCCTTCACTGGGGGAACCTCAGTGGTACACCAAGCAAACATTGGAATTCATGCAATATCAGGGAGTTCCTAAACCTATCTTTACTTTACATTGAGGACAATGTAAGTCTTAAGTGTTGGGGAGGGAATGTTTGCTTTGGTTTGTGTTTATTGTGCTTTATATGCTGACTTTCTTGCTGGAATGAAATTTTTTGTGAAATTTTTTGTATGAAATTTTTTGTGAATTTTTTTTGTGTTATGTGATGCAGAGCATGCTATTTTCTAGCTTTGTTGTGTTAAATTTGAGTGTTTGCATATTATGTCCCGTATATGTGTGTTTTTCATGTTTTGTGCAAAATTTAAGTATTTTGTGACATGTTGACAGTTTTTTGTGAAGTTTCGGTGAACTATTGAATTTTCTGTGAATAAGTAAAGTTTTGTTGGAGTTGATATGTCTGTGGCAAAGTGTTCTCATCCATGGAAGGTTTTGGTGTTGAGTGGTGTTGTTTTGGTGGGTTGATGTTTTTTTTAAGTGTTAAGGAGTGTGAGTGTGCTAATAAGTGTAAAAAGTGTGAAAGGAAATGAAAAGAGGTGTGGTGACAGTAAGGGCAATGGAATGTAGTAACACTTTGTACTATGCTCTGCTCCTTTGTTAAGCTATGTTCAAAAATTTGAAGTTCATCCATCTTTACTTTTGTTTTGCATGTGAAAATTGTTTTTTCTTCCCTGATTCCAATCTTGATGAAATTGGTACATTTTGTTAATCAAGGCATCATGTTATAGTAAGATAGATATGCTATGCAAAACTTGTTCTCGGACATAGGAGGAAAATGGTTCAATTTGTTCTTCTTGTTATGCATTATTCCGGTTGTTTTGAATGCTTTAGCATACAAAGTCCTTTAGAGACGTTCATGAACTTTTGGTCACACAAGAAATGATATAGAGAAAAAAAGCCTTTGGCAATTGGGAATGAAAAGCCGAAATACCCTTGGCAAGTATAATTGGGAAAATAGCCATAAAACCCAGGCAGCTAAATGGAAAAAGAAGCCAAAAAGACCCAGGCAAGCACACCAATGTGTGTAAAAAGCAAAACCAATAAAGTGCAAAAGCCATTGAAATGTGAATTCAATTTAGAAAAGCACCAATGTGCGACCATTGATCTTGTGTGATTTTGAGTTCTTGTGTGTGGACATTGTGATTATTTTTGCAAAGAGATGTTTTGGAACAAAAGACATAATGCATACATAAAGAGTGGATGAATCAGAGTTCCTCAGCACACACTTGCACGCATGACATTTTGGTCTTTATTCATCGTGCCTTGGTTGATAACTTGTGCTGAAATTTGATAGGTTGGAGTTAAGGATATGTTAAGAGTTTTGATATCGCATGAAAAATTTGTTTTGATGAACTCAAATGAGAAACAAGTTGACAGAGGAACTGAGTCTAGTGTTAAGAGGTTGTGAGTGAGAGTTTGAGTTTGCTTGAGGACAAGCAAAAGCTCAAGAGTGGGGGAATTTGATGAGTTTGGTTTATACCAACTATTTGTGCTAAATCTCTTGGCTTTTGTCTTGTGTTTGATGCAAATGTGTGGTGATTTAGGTTGTTTGTGCATATAGATGGTGTACTAGTTGGTAATGTTGAAATGGTGCAAAAAGAGTAAAAAATGATGGTAAATGAAGTGAAAAGTGTTAAAAGAAAAATAAAGGAACTCAAAAGGCATTTTCGGGCCAAATTAGGTTTTTGGCAGAATTGAGTATGCGATTTGTTTTGTGAATAACTCTTTCAATTCTAATCCAAATGAGGAGATCTTGGATGATTTGGAAAGCTCTTTGTTTGTACTTCACTTTCATGTTTTAACATTTTCCAAATTCGGTGTGAAACCATGAGAAATGAAGGCAGCTTTGATGTGTTTGGATTAGGGTTTTTAGGGTTTTACTTTCTTGCCACCGTTTGGTATTTTGACATTAACTTGAGCTGTAGACATCCAATTTTGATGATTCTTGAACCTATAGAAAGCCAAGAGGAAGCTCTACAACTTTCGTGTTTGCTGAAAAATCCAATTCAGAGGCTAGACCATACAAATCTTGTATGGAAGTTGGTTGTTTGTTCTGGCCTAGCAACACTTGCTTTCACCATAAGCTCTCACACGCACATTCATGCATTCACCACATTTCACTCGCACACACTTCTGCGGCGAGGTCACCTCGCCGCACAACAACACTCGCACACATGCACACTACTCTCACTTCACTCATGCGCACACAAGCATTCACTCGCATGCACTCATGCACATTGCACCTCACTCGCACACTAGCACTCACCACACTAGCACTCACCGCACTACACTCTCGCTCACATGCACACAAGTATCCTCTCGCGCACACACATTGCAGCGAGCTCAACTCGCCGCAACACTCTCGCACACTTCGCCGCAACATCGTGCGGTGAAGCCACACTCCACGCACACACACCATGCGGCGAGGTCATCTCGTCGCATGCGCACACGCACGAACATCATGCGGCGTGGTGACCTCGCCGCATGCAACACACATCTTTCACACAAATTTCTCGCACACACTATTCACTCCATTTGCACTTATGCACTAACTCACCCACAGCTCACTTTAAGCTTCACAACATGCCATTTTACAACTTCATTTCAACTAGCTTCTACACACACTCATAGCACACATTCAACTCACAATCCATTTTACTCATACACTTCACCAATTATCTCACTCATTTGTTTCCAGTTTGCATACACATTCTTCATGTTTCGATTTTTGCATTTCATTAGCTCATCAATTCTTGCAATTATTCATTATACATTCTTTGCTTGTGTTTTACATTTTTCAGTCATCAACACATGCGCACCATTTGTTCACTCAATGCTCACGAACTCAATCACCACACGCACATTTGCACGGCGAGGTCTCGCCGCGAGACCTCGCCATTCACCATGTTGTATGCCAAGACCTCGCTGCGAGGTCTCGCCACACAAAGGGTTACACGGCGAGACCTCGCGGCGAGGTCTCGACATACATACGCACAAAGCAGCGAGGTCTCGCCGCGAGACCTCGCCCTTTACATTCTGGTTTCGGGGAAAAAATGGCAAAGTATGGTGATGGTTTTCCCTTGTGTATGCAGGATGGTGGAAGGAGTGATCAAGGAAGGCCCAGAAGCGTGCAGTTGATGCTGAAGACGTGGAAGCTGGAGGCTCAAAGGCGTTGGGCGAGTCTGATTCTGCCACTCGGATTTTTGAGAAGTGATGGCGTGAAGAGCTGAAGCTTGAAGGCGCGATGTGGGTTGACGAGGATGATGAAAGTGCTGAGACTGATGCTGAAGGCGCTGGTTTGCTGAACAACTTTCTTCAACTTCGGATTTTCACAATTTAGGCTGATTTTAGTCCTTCCTATCAAGGGCATTCTTGTAATATCTTAGTTATTTTACATTTGCGTATTAGTTACATTTTACGATTCTCTATATATAGAGGTTGAAGCTAATATGTAAAAGGGGGAGAGATTCAAGATAGATAAAAAACTTTTGAATTAGAGAGAGAAAGTTTCTCTCTCTTATTTTCTCTCTCTAGATTTTATCTCTCTAGGAATTGAACTCCAATTGAGATTCCGATCGAACTTCTGGACCGATCAATGTAATTCATTTCACAATTAAGGAAGCTTTGAGCGATTCTCTCACGAATTGGAGCTCTTTGATCCATTTTAATTGGTAAATTCTTTCCATTTTAATGAAATAAATTATTTGATGTTTTGTATTGACGATCGTGAGTCAAGAATGGAGTTCTGTAGCTAAATTGATGATGTTCTAGAGTTGGAAATTGGATGTACAGTGTATTTAGACTATGTAATGCTTTGCGATTGAATCAATTCATTAAGAATGAACTCATACTGGAAAATATTGCTTAAATCTTGTTAAAATTCACTTGTTTGAGCTCTTGTTGTTTGAATCATCCTTCAATTGTGGTCGCCATGCTAGGTTGGGGCTTAATTCTTCAATAGGAGTACTAATGCTTGAATTGAGAACAGACAGTATGGTAAATGAGTCTTCTCACTTGAATTGCTTGATCATGAACTGAGATGCGGTCGTCATGCCAGTGGAGGTTCATTGAGTCTTTAGAACTAAGTGAAAAGAGACTTTCCGAGCTTTGTGTAGACAATCGGAACTAGGTTAGGCCTCGCCATAGGAAAACCTAAACTTTGCATGCGGTAGTAGTTAAACTCGGGAGGTTGGGATTCTGCAGATTTAACTCTTCACTCTAGGCCTCGCCATGGGAAATTGTTGAGTCAGAGAACATAGAAAATGAAGCGGTCGCCATGCCAGTCATGATCTAGGTTCTCAGGCAGTTTGATCCCCTTTTGTTCGTCCAATGTGGCAATTGCGCTGCATTTGATAGTCTAATGCATAGACATCCGATACAATAACCCTAGGACATCCATTTCATACTTGCATTTACTTTTGTGATTTTTCCTTGTTATTTTACAGTAGTATTCTATTTCTGATTGGTGACATTTGTTAAGAGCAATATTGAATTCAAAGAATCCAACCCTTCCCTGTGGATTCGCTCATCACTACTACATAGTTTAGGGGTTAAAATTGCATGTACGCGACTATCATGTTAATTTTTTCAAAAATTAACAAGTATGTCGCGTACTTGCAATTTTAATCCCTAAACTAGTGTAGTAGCAATGAGTAGGGTATCGTATCCACAGGGAAGGGGATGGATTCTTGAATTCAGAAATTGTTCTAAGAATTGTCTCAGTAGCCAAATCACAACAAACAGAATGTGGTATCAACTAAAAAGTAAACAAGAATAGAGAACTATGAAGTAATAACAATCAAGAATAACAAGATATCCTAGGGTTCGTGTGCCGGATGAACTCAAACCTAGCTGATCAATACTATGCAATTGACGAACTAGCAATTCTCAAGGAGACCTAAGTTGCCTACAAGCTCAAGATGTGGTTAGCATGGCGACCACACCACTCCCTGTACTACCTAACACCATTATCTCCTATGGCGAGGCCCGAGAATGGTGGAATTCACTCCGCAACGTCTCAACTCTCCAAGCTAACTACTCTAACATGCAAACCCTAAGAAATCCCATGGCGAGGCCCGACTAAGCTTGAATGTCTTCGTTAATTAACACGGAGAGCTTCTTTAACACTTTTCCTAATGTTTCAATTCATCAAAACTTCCTATGATGTTTCAATTCATCAAAGCTTCCCATGGCGAGGCCTGAATCTCAGAAATGAAATAATCATAGAAAGCAAGTGTAAAGACTCAGACAATCACACTTTAGTTCTCATTTCATGTATCTTCACTAACGTTGGTGAATCAATCCTCAACTCACATGGCGACCACAATCGAAGCTTGATCCATTCAAAATTAGTGCAGAGATATGAAATTCAACAGATTTCTAGTGATAAATTCAAATGCGATTTCATTCTTTATCAATTACGTCAATTACATAGCATCAAATCTTCTAAATCATGTATTCATCCGTTTAGAACCCTAAGATATAACACAATTAGCCAGAAAATTCCATATTCAACTCATATTCATCAAATTCCAGCACTAAGCAATTAAATTCCATCAAATTGAAAGATTTCACAGATTAAAGTGTAGAGGAATGTCAAATACTCCTTCGATTGAGTTCAATATGTAATCTCCGGTACAAAGTCGCGATCGGAAATGAAATCGGAGAAGAAAATCTAGAGAGAGAAAATCCTAGAGAGAGAAAGTTAGAGAGAGAAACTTTCTCTCTCTAGTTCAAAAATCTGTTAACTATCTAGAATCACCGAATAAAATCTAACTAAATCCTCTATTTATAGAGGTTACAGAGAAAAACGTAAACATTACGCAAACGGAAATGATTACATTGTTACAAAAGTGCCACCGTGTATAATGGAAATCCAAGAAAATCATCTCGGTCAAAGCTTCAGTCCACGCCTTTGAGCCTAGAATCTCCACGCCTTCATCACCCTCCGCACGTCTTTAAGCTAACATCCACCATGCCTTCGTCAACCTACACAAAAGAACCAACATTCCATACTTAGAAAATATTTTCATCCTCAAGCGCATAACATCATAGCAGCAACTTCCAACCAAAATCGGACCATGATGCATTGTGAATTAGGGAAAAATCAAAACCTCAAAGTTATAGCCCTGTGTGTTAGCTTTCCATAGCCTTTTGAATCATCCAATTCCGATCTAGGACGAGAGATTTATAGCCAAAATACTGAAGTGTGGCAGAGACAAAAATTTCATGGCGAGGTCTCGCGGCGAGACCTCGCCACACAATTTCTCAAAACGGCGAGACCTCGCCGCGAGGTCTCTCCGTGTAACCCTTTGTGTGGCGAGACCTCGCGGCGAGGTCTCGCCGTGTAACATGGTGAATGGTGAGGTCTCGCGGCGAGACCTCGCCGTGCAAATATGCGTGTGGTGATTGAGTTTGTGAGCATTGAGGGAACAAATGGTGCGCGTGTGTTGATGATTGAAAAATGTAAAACACAAGCAAAGAATGTACAATGAATAATTGCAAGAATTGATGAGCTAATGAAATGCAAAAACCGAAATATGAAGAATGTGTATGCAAACTGGAAACAAATGAGTGAGATAATTGGTGAAGTGTATGAGTGAAGTGGATTGTGAGTTGAATGTGTGCTATGAGTGTGTGTAGAAGCTAGTTGAAATGAAGTTGTAAAACGGCATGTTGTTAAGCTTAAAGTGAGCTGTGGGTGAGTTAGTGCATAAGTGCAAATGGAGTGAATGGTGTGTGCGAGAACTTTGTGTGAAAGATGTGTGTTGCATGTGGCGAGATGACCTCGCCGCATGATGTTCGTGCAACTGTGCATGCGGCGAGGTGATCTCGCCGCATGATGTGCGAGCGTGTGCTCATGCGGCGAGCTGACCTCGCCGCATGGGGTGTGTGCGTGGAGTGTGGGTTCGCCGCACGATGTTGCGGCAAAGTGTGCGAGAGTGTTGCGGCGAGGTGAGCTCGCCGCAATGTGTGTGCGCGAGAGGATACTTGTGTGCATGTGTGCGAGAGTGTAGTGCGGTGAGTGCTAGTGTGGTGAGTGCTAGTGTGCGAGCGAGGTGCAATGTGCATGAGTGCATGCGAGTGAATGCTTGTGTGTGCATGAGTGAAGTGAGAGTAGTGTGCATGTGTGCAAGTGTTGTTGTGCGGTGAGGTGACCTCGCCGCAAAAGTGTGTGCGAGTGAAATGTGGTGAATGCATGAATGTGCGTGTGAGAGCTTATGGTGAAAGCAAGTGTTGCTAGGCCAGAACAAACAACCAATTTCCATGCAAGATTTGTGTGGTCTAGCCTCTAAATTGGATTTTTCAGAAAACATGAAAGTTGTAGACCTTCCTCTTGGCTTTCTATAGGTTCAAGAATCATCAAAATTGGATGTCTACAGCTCAAGTTAATGTCAAAATACCAAACGGTGGCAAGAGAGTAAAACCCTAAAAACCCTAATCCAAACACATCAAAGATGCCTTCTTTTCTCATGGTTGCACACCGAATTTGGAACAAGTTATGGATAGTGAAGTACAAACAAAGAGCTTTCCAAATCATCCAAGATCTCCTTATTTGGATTAGAATTGAAAGAGTTATTCACAAAACAAATCGCACACTCAATTCTGCCAAAAACCCTAATTTGGCCGAAAATGCCTTTTGAGTTCCTTTATTTTTCTTTTAACACTTTTCACTTCATTTACCATCATTTTTTACTCTTTTTGCACCATTTCAACATTACCAACTAGTACACCATCTATATGCACAAAACAACCTAAATCACCACACATATGCATCAAACATAAGACAAAAGCCAAGAGATTTAGCACAAAATAGTTGGTATAAAACCAACTCATCACCGTTGATGCGTATAGAGTATAAAACTGTGGTAACACACTCCATCACCCAGTGCACATGTATCGGGGGGAACCCTATAGACTCCATGGCTCGCCTCAAGAATACCCAATCAACCATATCATAAGCCTTCCAAAGATCCACCTTGATAAGACATCTAGGGGAATTCCGCTTACGACTGTATCCTCTAATCAATTCCTGGGCCAAATGGATGTTCTCTAACATACTTCTCCCCTTCACGAATGTCGACTGCACCTCGTTGATGAGCCTCGAAAGAAGGTAAACGAGTCTATTAGCCAAGATTTTTGAAATGGTCTTATAGAGAACATTACAGCAAGAGATTGGCCTGTAGTCCCCAATCGAGCTCGAGTGAGCGAATTTAGGAACTAGTGCGATGATTGTGTGGTTGAGCTGTCTCAGAATCCTCCCCTCCTGAAAGAATTCCTTGACTGCATTGCATACATCATTTCCCACAATGCTCCAAGAGGCCCTAAAGAAACCCGAAGAAAACCCGTCCGGGCCAGGCACCTTGTCATTGGCAATGTCAAAGATGGCTCCCTTGATTTCCTCATCCCCCACCGGAAGCTTGAGGAGGTCTGCTTCCTCACGAGATATTAGGGCACCTTTCCGGTATACTTCAGGGTCAAGAGTTGGCATAGTGTGTGAGGAACCCAAGAGATCATGATAGTAGGTGATGAATTCCCTCACCAGGGCTCCCTTGGAAGTGGTAGTTGTACCGTCTCCTGTGATTACCGCCGGTATGAAATTCCTCCTGCCATTCCTCTTCACTACATCATAGAAAATCCTAGTGTTCCGGTCACTATTGAGTACGTACCGACACTTAGCTTTTCGAGCCAGGAAATTCCTCTCCGCCTCTCCCAGTTGCCAGGTCTCCTTCTTCAACTCATTTACCTTCCTCTGCAAATCCAAATCTGTAGGTGAGTCATGGAGAGCCGAGAAGTGAATATCCAATTCTTTTCTAGCCCTAATCAACCTGGAGGAAATATGGTGAAAATGTAGCTGGTTGAGCTCCCGCGGAGGTTTCTTCAATCCTTTCAACCTCCTGGATACAATATATTGTTCCCTTCCATATAACACGGCTGGGACCAAGCCCGATATACCACATCAAGGAAATAATCATGTCTTCCCCACATGTCGAAGTAATGAAACATTTCTTTGGCTCGATCCATCTGATCCCCTACAAAGACCACACACGATGAGTGATCTAATAAGTGTGTCAAGGTGTCAAAAGTAACATGGGTGTATATATCAATTGGTACCACTGATTGTTGACCATTACCCTGTCTAGCTTAGACCAAACAGTGCCACTGGACCAAGTGAGGTGACTCCCCATAGATGGGACGTCAGAAAGCACTAGAGATACAGTGCACTCCAGAAAATCCTGTGTCTCATACGTTCTGACAGGGGTACCGTTAATCCTTTCATTATCAAATAGGACATTGTTGAAGTCCCCCAAAAGCATCCAAGGAGTATCCACCGGCACCAAAGACTCCAATGCTCTCCATAACATCCTTCTAGCCGCAATGGTATTCAAACCATATATAAATGATACATGAAAGGCTAATTGAGTTACCTTACATGTGACCACCAAATGGATAAGTTGAGGTTGCACCACCAACGTAGAGATATCCACCTTAAGGGGGTTCCATAACACAATAATTCGACCCGGTTGATGTAGACCAAAATTGTTACATTGGCGCCACCCCGGGAACCTCAAACGCATCAACAATTCCACCTTGCTCTCATTCATCTTGTATTCAATAACCCCAAACATGTCTAGTCATTGCTTGCCTAGTATAGTGGTGACTTCTTTTTGCTTTAGGGGGAGGTTGAACCCTTTTATATTTCAAGACCCGATCTGCATCAAGAACGACGCCGACCACCTCCCTTCCCCTTCCCCTTCTTGTCCTTGGCTTTCTTCTTAGCCGCACGAATAGTGAGCCACTGTTTCTCCCTCTCAGTATGCATATCAGAGTAGAATGAAGAAGAAGTCGTCGACTCCTCCTAGACAGTCTCCACCACCACTGGTAGACAAACCACAACCGGTGTGGGGAAATCCGATGTCTCTGTGGATGACAGGTTAATGACAGTCTCCTCTACCATCAGGGCCTTGCCCTTATCAGTAGTCGTCAAACGTGTGGGTTGATCCTCCTCAGCCTGTGGCACCTCAAGGCGAATCTTATCCCCTTTTCCACCACCTTCATTTCCATCATAGGAACTGTGTCCTAGGGGTTGCCTTGGATCTGGAACGACCCCTAGATTTTCTCCTTGTTACCCGAACGGGAGCGGCCTTTACCTGTGGTTTGGGTGGTGCGGGATGAACCTCCTCCTCTGCCCGCGAATTAGACCGTGTCACTTTTTTGCCCTCCTTGAGCTTGCAGTGGTCTGCGTCATGCCCCACATGTTGGCATAAGGTGCAGAATCTAGGCTCCTTCTCATAAAGAACCTTTTGTGTGCGCGTATCCCCATTTGGCAAGTCATACTCAACTTCCCTAACAAGCGGCTTTGTCACATCCACCTCCACTAGAAGTCTTGCATAAGCTGTCTTTGCCATAGTGGCGGTACATTCATCAGCTGCAATAGGCTCCCCCACTATCGAGGCAAACTTCCCCAACGCACCTCACTCCAACAGTCGAGTGGGAGGCCAGGAAGCCAGATCCACGTAGGTATAGATGCGAAACAGCTGTCATCAAATGTGAAGAAAGGCGGCATAGCCTTTAATAGCCAAGGCATACCGAAGGATTCATAGGGTCCATCCGCCAAAATCATATCCAGGTCGGTCATATCCTCAAATCTGAAAATCATCCATCCGCTCTCATGGATTGAAAATATATGTTTGCGCTACCAACTTATCCGGACATTGTGGATAGCCTTCATACCAGGGAATCTCCCAAGTACGTAACCCACCAAACATTGGCCAAAGTTACGTAGATCATTATCCTCCAGAACCACCTTTTTTTGCCCTTGCGTTTTCTTTAACTTGAAAGTCGTGTTGACCTTTTGATGCTCTCTGAATATACCGGCAAATGAAGGAGCACCACCCTTTTGGCCTATTTTGCCGCCATGAAAGGATGCCGCCGCCTTAGCATTTCCAACAACTCCGGTAGCCACCTTTCCGGTACCACTGCCCAAATTTGCAATCACACCGGTAGCCATCACCATTGACTAGAACCCGTGCCCAAAACTCCACCTTTGTGACCGTCTTTTTTCGTTGCCTTTCCCATCAAATTGGGTTATTTTTTGGCACCCAAAACGTCATGTTTCTCAACTGTACTTTGCCCTGAAGTTTGGCCGGCAGATTCGCCGGCCGTATCCTCTCCCAAACGTGATTTTTCGGCAATAACAATCCGGCCGGCAGTTTCATTGTCCAAACTGTTCAAGACGGGATCAGCCTCTCCGGCGGCATCTTCCCCATCCGTCGGATGTGTGTCAAGTCCCTTTTTATGGTCGTAGTTCGTATCGGCAGCAGCCCATTCAATTTCAGAAAAATTCATTTTTCCGGCGGCTTTTTCCAACACCTTGACAGCCGTATTTCCGGCGACAATAGAGGCTGTCTTGAACTCTGAAATGCTGGTTTTAGACGCCTCCTTTAGTCCAGCAATGGATGGGGTGGAAACGCCCAGTTTCCCAGGAGCAGAATGGCCTGAATTGTCCCTGCCGGCGAGCCCCGCTTTTCCGGCGACTGTTTGGCCTTCACTTCTGCCGACGGGCAAACCTCCTCCGGCTGCAATGGCTGTCACCTTGGACTTCTTTCCCCCAGGCCTCAAAGAGACAAGAGTTCCAAGATCATTTTGCAAGAGGCCGGAGACTCCATCAGTTGTGCATCCCATTTTTCCGGTGGCGGTTGCAGTTGGTCCAGGCGGGCAGTGAGTGGTCAAGGGTTTTGGTTGCCCCATTGCCACTTCAGCAGGCCAAGTGGCCCAATAGAGTGAGGACAAGTGAACAGGGGAGACCCACTTAGGGAGAGAGACCAATTAAATGAAGGCAAGTGTCAGTGGGGCCCACTTGAAGAGTAAGTGGCAGATTTAGATGGGAAATCAGTTTTGCCAAAAATTCAAAATTCAAACCACACCTCTACTGTTCATCGTCTTCCCCAAATTTCTTCCACATCAAATCAGAAAATTAACCCAATCTAACACAAGATAATAGGATGGAGACCAATCTTCAAGTATAGGAACCCCAATCAAGAGCTAGGCATGGAACAAGTCTTGAGCTAGAGTGCAATTCGGCGAGAGAAAACTGAAGAAGACCAAGCTAAAAATCCGGTGATTAGACTCCTCCCTAAGCTTCTCAAATGTTCAGAAATGCAGAAGGGATACGTGCTGTGTATCCCCTAAAGTTATGAAATGAAAGAAGACCAAGAAAACCAAAATTTCAAATTTGCAAAAACTTCAATGAATAGTTGACAGGAAACTGCCCAAAACGGATTCCGGCCAAAAAGGACCCCTAAAACGGACTGAAAAAATCCCCCCAACGTTTAGGAAAAATCCCTTAAGGTGTGGGGAACATATTCCATGAATCAAACGGAGCTGAAACCAACAGTCGAAAGCCCCGAAATTCCGTTTCCGAGATGTTCCCTTCCAAGAATTCTGGCAGAAAATCCAATAAAATGCCAATGATGGTAGCAATGAAATCCAGTGAGCAATGTGGTAGCAATGAAATCCAATCTTGAAGTCCTAAGAGCAATGTGATTAGTGCAAGGAGAAAGCAAAACCCAAGAGTGGGTTGAGAACGTATCTCTGAAGAGTATTAAATAAGTACATAAGTGCTCTTTTGTATAATTTTTAGGGTTTACAAGATTGAGAGCTGAAAATGGTGAAAAGACTTCTTTTGAAGGCATTTTATGAAGAAAGTCAAAGAAGTCAACAAGTCAAAGAGAAGTTAAATAAGCTAAGGAAAAGTAAACCCTAAACCCTAAGGTTGACCAAGGCATGAGGTTAGAGCTCGAATGTGGAAATGAGCATTGATGGTGGTCTTTGGTTAAGTTAAGCACTCTTGGAAGAGGTAAGGGTTAAACTTAAAGTGAGACTTGGTATGGCTTGATCTATGGAGTAGTTTTTGTTTATTCTTAGGCATTTGATGTCATGGCATAGGTATCGTGACATCAAAACACTAAAACCTATCTTTGCTACCTTTGATGATTTGACCTTTACCTCAAACCAAGACACATAGTCTTGGGACTTCACCCTGACTTTTCCAACATAAACTATAGGACCTAGTTTAGACCCATAATGGCTATAACCCTTAGGATTTACCTAATTTGACTAGTTAACTCTAGTTTGACCTAGTTAACACTAGTTTGATCAAATTAGGACTAGTTAACTCTAATTAGCTCTAGTTAGGTTAAGTTAACATTAGTGTGATCTAGTTTGGCCTAGTCAACCTTAATTTGACTATAGTTAGCCCTATTTAGGTTAAGTTAGCACCAGTTTGGCTTAGTTTGACCTAATTAATACTAGTTTAACCATGGTTGGTCAAAATTAACCTTAATTAGCCCTAGTTTGGTCTAGTTTAATTGGTCAACTTAACCCTAGTTATTCTAGTTTGGTCTAGTTAGATCTAGTTTGGTCAATTTAATCCTAGAAACCTTAGTTGATCATAGTTAACCCTAGGAACTCTTAGCTAAATTAGTTTTACCATGCTTTCACCACATGGGTCAAGTTTTCATACTTTGTCATTTAATATTTAAATTTATTTATAACGTCATGATGATGTCATCCCATTTTTTGTCCGGTTTGACCCCTTAGTTTAGCCGGTTTGTACTCCGCTCCGGTTTTCAAAATATTGGCAAGAACTGGCAAACGAGAAGACTGACACGTGGAACTGGCTTGCGCGATCGCGTAAAAGGCGAAAAAGTAAAATAAGAGGAGGAGCACGAGGACTTCCCAAGAGGTCACCAATCCTAGCACTACTCTCGCCCAAGCACATTTAACTTCGTAAATCTGATGGGATCTAGTGCATTAGTACTGGTATGATCACACCCATTTTGACTTGCGCACCTTTTGCACATGAACCAGAGCACCGACCCCGTGCTAATTATTCTTTCACAACGTGGCAAAGGTTAACGAAGAAAATTCAAAATGCTTACTACGAATCTTAGAGAAGTGGAGAAATGCGAATAGAAAAATCAAACATTAATTTTGACTGCTTTTTATAGCAAGAAAACGTGTGAAATATTGTTGAGGAGATATTTATTGTTGTTTGTGAATTGATATTTATTGAAGAACTTAATAAGTATTATCCGTGCAACATTTTAATGGATGTTTTATGTAATTGCGTTAATTTTTTGTGATTTTGGGCCAAAAAATGTTTAAATTGTTGTTTTTCAGTGTTTAAGCCCAAATTAAAAATGTTATATAAATATAAGCAAATTTAAGTACCGTGTTGCTCTTTTCAAGCAGCGATTGCGCTTTTACAGATTTTTACTTTTGCTGCTTCTTTCTCCAGTAAAAAGTTTTCATTTTTTCTTTTCTCATTTCTTACCTGCACGGTGTGGCATTCCTCGTAAGTCAAAACCCACACACGCAAGCGGACGCATATAAGGACAGCCACAGTGTACGTGTCTGCTCCCAAACTCCCATTCTTATTCCGACCAATTTTGCAAACACAGCCCTGCCAATGTTTGTTGCAAAACATATGGATTTAAAATTTCCCTAAAGTGTATTTCGTAACTTATCAACCGCCCATTTGCTGGAAAGCGGGCCGCTGCAAGGCATGCTTGCACTACAAGATGGGAAAAAGTACGAAACTCATAAAGTCGGCCAGAAAGATGACGGAATTGTAGATTTTGACCCCGATTTTCCCCACAACTAGGTTCCCCATTTCCACGCCGTGGAGAATCGAGAGGCGATTCCAACGCCCCTTGCGGCGCCCAAAAACTCCAACTGGGCGAAAAGTTATGACCTTACGAGCTTCGTCGCTCGCGGTCGAGTCCCGTGATGTCAGGTTGGATGCAAAGGAGGACAATTGACTCTGTGCAACCCACGTGTCGGAACGTCTCGGCGCGGTCGCTGCTAGATCGGTTCGAAAATAAGACCGGTCCTGGGTTTGGTCCGGTCCGGTCCAGTTTCCCCTAAAGAAATTGTTTTGACAAAAAATCGATTAGAAAGCCTATTTTGACCGGTTTGATTTTTTATTTTTACTTTGGGGCTTTGTATTGTTTCTTTTATGAACGAGTATATGTATACATAATGGGCAAAATACGATGTTGGATATACCCAAATACCTCGTTACACAAGGAAAGCTATAAATATGGAGTACCATTCCATTACATGATCTTAGAATTAAATGACTGCTCTGGGGTTCAGAAAGTGTCTACTCTAGGGAAACTAGATTATATCTTTGTATTTTCCATTCAGCAATCCTATGCACCTTCTATGAAAAAGCAAATATCCAAGCCTCTACAATTGCAGTATAGATCACAACAATCTCAGGCCCGATCAACAGTGTAGCATTTCAAGAGATATGAATCGTCTAAGCTCCAATTACAATCATCATCAGTCCAAGAAGTATGTGGCCACCATACAAAGTGCAAACATTCCACGCAAAGCAGCCACGATAAGAAGTAATTGACAAAAACACGCATCATCCGCTTCCTCAGCGTCATGAGCAGCGAAAGAACTTTAAGCACATGAAAATAATACATTAAGCACGAAGCACATTGCACCAGATTATGTGAACAGGTTTGCATTATTATCAAGCAAACCACAATCTAAACAACAAAAGTAGAAGGCTGGGACCATTCATGAATACCGAGTTGCACCAGATTATGTGGGCAAGTTTGCATCCTTATCAATAAGGCTGGAGCCATTCAAGAATACCGAATTACACCAGAATACTTTAAGCACTTTGCACCAGATTATGTGTGCAGGTTTGAATCATATCAAGCAAACCACAATCTAATCAACATACGTACAGATTATGTGTGTAGGTTTGTATTGGTTTTGATTTCAGCTAATAACACTTATGAGACTATTATCGATTTCGGGTTTTAAAATTTTATCTTTTACCTCCTTAATGTTGGGTTCAATGCAAATATATGTACGTGCCTATTGCTATTTTTTGGGAATAAAATTATATTCTTTAACTTCTTTAATAATTCGCCGAGACAAACCAACAAATAAACAAATATATATAGATATATATACGTGTGTGTGTGTGTGTGCGTGTGTGGTTTATTACTATCTTCAGTCATTTATTAATGTAGCAAAATTTTTAAACGAAAAAAAACTTCACAATTTTTTAGATATTTTGTATTTTTATTTTCGTTTCATTTTATAATAATTATTTTTTATATTAAATGATGTTTAATCTTTAGATGAATTAATTACGTATTATTAATATTATTTATTTTAATTACGATTAGGTAAACATTTATAGTTGGATAAAAGAACTTTTTTAGATTATTAATATATTTAATATTTAAATTTATTTATGACGTCATGATGACGTCATCCCGTTTTTTGTCCGGTTTGACCCCTTAGTTTATACGGTTTGTACTCCGCTTCGATTTTCAAAATATTGGCAAGAACTGGCAAATGAGAAGAGTAAGACGTTGGAACCGGCTTGCGCGATCGCTTGAAAGGTGAAAAAAGTAAAATAAGGGGTGCAACACGAGGACTTCCCAGGGAGTCAACCATCCTAGTACTATTCTAGCCCAAGCACGCTTAACTTTGGAGTTCTGATGGGATCTAGTGCATTAGTTCTGGTGTGATCGCACCCATTTTATCCTGCACGCCTTTTGCACATGAACCAGAGCACCGACCCCGTGCTAATTATTCTGTCACAACGTGGCAAAAGTTATCGAAGAAAATTGAAAATGCTTACTACAAATCTTAGAGAAGTGGAGAAACGCGAATAGAAAAATCAAACGTTAATTTTGACCGCTTTTTACAGCAAGAAAACGTGTGAAATATTGTTAAGGAGATATTCGTTGTTGTTCGTGAATTGATATTTATTAAAGAACTTAATAAGTATTATACGTGCAACATTTTAATGGGCGTTTTATGCAATTATATTAATTGTTTGTGATTTGGGCCAAAAAATGTTTAAATTTTTGTTTTTTAATGTTTAAGCCCAAATTAAAAATGTAATATAAATATAAGCAAATTTAAGTACCGTGCTGTCCTTTTCGGGCAGTGATTGCGCTTTTACCGATTTTTACTTCTGCTGCTTCTTTCTCCAGTCAAAAGTTTTCATTTTTTCTTTTCTCATTTCTTGCCTGCATGGTGTGGCATTCCTCGTAAGTCTAAACCCACACACGCAAGTGGACGGACATAAGGACGCCAGCAGTGTACGTGCCAAACTCCCATTCTTATTCCGACCGATTTTGCAAACACAACCCTGCCAATGTTCGTTGCGAAACATGTGTATTTGAAATTGCCCTAAAGCGTCTTTTGTAACTTATCGATCGCCCGTTTCCTGGAAAGCGGGACACTACAAGGCCTGCTTGTGCTACGAGATGGGAAAACGCACAAAACTCATAAAGTCAACCTAAAAGGGGCCGGAACGATGAATTTTGGCCCTGATTTTCCCCACAAATGTGTTCCCCAATTTCCACGCTGTGGAGATCCAAAAGGCGATTCCAACGCCCCTTGCGGCGCCCAAAACCTCCACCCGGGTGCAAAGTTATGACCTTACGAACTTCGTCGCGCGCGACTGATTCCTGCGATGTCGGGTTGGATGCAAAGGAGGACAATCGACTCTGCACAACCCGCGTGTCGGGATGTCTCGGCACGGTCGCCGCTAGAATCGGTTCAAAAACCAGACCGGTCCTAGGTCGGTCCGGTCCGATTTCCTTTAAAAAAACCATTTTGAAAAAAAATCGGTCAGAAAGCCTATTTTGACCGGTTTGACTTTTATTTTTACTTTGGGGCATTGTATTGGTTCGGCCAATAATACTTATGGGACTAATATCGATTTCGGATTTTAAAATTTTATCTTTTACCTAATTAATGTGGGGTTCAATGGAAATATATGTACGTGCTTATTGCCATATTTTTTGGGAATAAATTACATTCTTTAACTTCTTTACTAATTAGCCGAGACAAACAAACAAATAAAAAAATATATAGAGATATATATATGTGTGTGTGTGTGTGTGGTTTATTACTATATTGAGTCGTTTATTAACGTAGCAAAATTTTTAAACGAAAGAAAACTTCACAATTTTTTAGATATTTTGTATTTTTATTTTCGTTTCATTTTAGAATTATTATTTTTTATATTAAATAATGTTTAATCTTTAGATGAATTAATTGCGTTTTATTAATATTATTTATTTTAATTACGATTAGGTAAACATTTATAGTTGCATAAAAGAACTTTTTAGATTATTAATATATTGAATATTAAAATTTATTTATGACGTCATGATAATGTCATCCCGTTTCTTGTTCGGTTTGACCTCATAGTTTATTCGGTTCGTACTCCGCTCCAATTTTCAAAACATTGGCAAGAAGTGTGAGACGTGGAAGCAGCTTGCGCGATCGCGTGAAAGGGGAAAAAAGTAAAATAAGGGGTGTAACATGAGGACTTCCCAGGGGGTCACCCATCCTATTACTACTCTCAACTAAGCATGCTTAACTTCGGATTTTTGATGGGATCCGGTGCATTAGTGTAGGTATGATTGCACCCATTTTGTCTTGCGCGCCTTTTGCACATGAACCAGAGGTTACTGAAGAAAACTGAAAATGCTTACTACGAATCTTATGGAAGTGGAGAAACGCGAAGAGAAAAATCAAACGTTAATTTTAACCGCTTTTTACAGCATGAAAACGTGTGAAATATTGTTGAGGAGATATTCGTTGTTATTCGTGAATTGATATTTATTGAAGAACTTAATAAGTATTATCCATGCAACATTTTAATGGGCGTTTTATGCAATTGCATTAAATGTTTTTGATTTTGGGCCAAAAAATGTTTAAATTGTTGTTTTTCAATGTTTAAGCCCAAATTAAAAATGTTATATAAATATAAGCAAATTTAAGTACTGTGCTGTCTTTTTTGGGCAGCGATTGCGCTTTTTACCGATTTTTACTTCTGCTGCTTCTTTCTCCAGTCAAAAGTTTTCATTTTTTCTTTTCTCATTTCTTACTTGCACGGTGTGGCGTTTCTCATAAGTCGAAACCCACACACGCAAGCGGACGAACATAAGGACGGCCGCAGTGTGCATGTCTGCTCCCAAACTCCCATTCTTATTCTGACCGATTTTGCAAACACATCCCTGCTAATGTTCATTGTGAAACATGTGGATTTGAAATTGCCCTAAAGCGTCTTTCATAACCTATCGAACGCCCCTTTGCTGGAAAGCGTTCCGCTGCAAGGCCTAATTGCGCTGCGAGATGGGAAAACGCACAAAACTCATAAAGTCAACCTGAAAGCAGCCACAACGGTTGATTTTGACCCCGATTTTCACCACAAATGTGTTCCCCAATTGCCACGCCGTGGAGATCCGAGAGGCTATTCCAACTCCAATTACGGCGACCAAAAACTCCACCCAGGTGTAAAGCTATGACCCTACGAACTTCGTCGCGCGCGGCCGAATCCCGCGAGGTCGAGTTGGATGCAACAGAGGACAATCGACTCTGCGCAACCCGCGTGTCGAGACGTCTCGGCGTGGTCGCCGCTAAAATCGGTTTGAAAACCAGACCGGTCCTGGGTTCGGTCCGGTTTCCCCTAAAGAAACCGTTTTGACAAAAAATCAGTCAAAAAGCCTATTTTGACCGGTTTGACTTTTATTTTTACTTTGAGGTTTTGTATTGGTTTTGATTTCAGCCAATAACACTTATTAGACTATTATCGATTTCGGATTTTAAAATTTTATCTTTTACTTACTTAATGTTGTGTTCAATGCAAATATATGTACGAGCCTATTGCTATTTTTTGGGAATAAAATTATATTCTTTAACTTCTTTACTAATTCGCGTAGACAAACCAAAAAATAAACAAATATATATATATATATATATGTGTGTGTGTGTGTGTATGCGTATGTGTGTGTGGTTTATTACTATCTTGAGTCGTTTATTAATATAGCAAAATTTTTAAACGAAAGAAAACTTCACAATTTTTTAGATATTTTGTATTTTCATTTTCATTTCATTTTAGAATTATTATTTTTTATATTAAATAATGTTTAATCTTTAGATGAATTAATTGCGTTTTTTAATATTATTTATTTTAATTATGATTAGGTAAACATTTATAGATGGATAAATTTTTTTTAGATTATTAATATATTAAATATTTAAATTTATTTATGACATCATGATGATGTCATCCCGGTTTTTGTCCGGTTTCCCATAGTTTATCCGGTTCGTACTCCGCTTCAGTTTTCAAAATATTGGCAAGAACTGGCAAACGAGAAGAGTGAGATGTGGAACCGGCTTGCGCGATAACGTGAAAGGTGAAAAAAGTAAAATAAGGGGTGCAACACGAGGACTTCCCAGGTAGTTAACCATCCTAGTACTATTCTCGCCCAAGCACGCTTAACTTCGGAGTTCTGATGGGATCCGGTGTATTAGTGCTGGTGTGATCGCACCCATTTTGTCCTGCGCGCCTTTTGCACGTGAATCAGAGCACCGACCCAATGCTAATTATTCTTTCACAACGTGGCAAAAGTTACCGAAGAAAATTGAAAATGCTTACTACGAATCCTAGGGAAGTGGAGCAACATGAATAGAAAAATCAAATGTTAATTTTGGCCGTTTTTTATAGCAAGAAAATGTGAGAAATATTGTTGAGGAGATATTCATCGTTGTTCATGAATTGATATTTATTGAAGAACTTAATAAGTATTATCTATGCAACATTTTAATGGACATTTTATGTAATTACGCTAATTGTTTGTGATTTTGGGCCAAAAAAAATGTTTAAATTGTTGTTTTTCAGTGTTTAATCCCAAATTAAAAATGTTATATAAATACAAGCAAATTTAAGTACCGTGCTGTCCTTTTCGGGCAGCGATTGCGCTTTTACCGATTTTTACTTCTGCTGCATCTTTCTCCAGTCAAAACTTTTCATTTTTTCTTTTCTCATTTCTTACCTGCACGGTGTGGCGTTCCTCGTAAGTCGAAAACCACACACGCAAGCGGACGGACATAAGGACGGCCGCAGTGTGCGTGTCTATTCCCAAATTCCTTTTCTTATTCCGACCGATTTTGCAAACACAGCCCTGCCAATGTTTGTTGCGAAACATGTGGATTTGAAATTGCCCTAAAGCGTCCTTCGTAACTTATCGACTGCCCATTTGCTGGAAAGCGGGCCGCTGCAAGGCCCCCTTGCACTACGAGATGGGAAAACGCACGAAACTCATAAAGTCAGCCCGAAAGAGGCCGGGACGGTGGATTTTGACTCCGATTTTCCCCACAATTGGGTTCCCCGCTGCCATGCCATGGTGATCCGAGAGGCGATTCCAACGCCCCTTGCAGCGCGCAAAAACTCCACCCGGGTGCAAAGTTATGACCTAACTAACTTCGTCGCTCTGAGGACAATCGCCGAGTCCTGCGATGTTGGGTTGGATGCAATGGAGGACAATCGACTCTGCGCAACCCGGGTGTCGAGATGTTGGGTTCAATGCAAATATATGTCGGGTTTTAAAATTTTATCTTTTACCTACTTAATGTTGGGTTCAATGCAAATATATGTACGGGCCTATTGCAATTTTTTTGGAATAAAATTATATTCTTTAACTTCTTTACTAATTCGCCGTGACAAACCAACAAATAAAAAAATATATATGTGTGTGTGTGTGTGGGGGGGGGGGGGTTTTAGATATTTTGTACTTTTATTTTCGTTTCATTTTAGAATTATTATTTTTGATATTAAATAATGTTTAATCTTTAGATGAATTAATTGCATTTTATTAATATTATTTATTTTAATTACGATTAGGTAAACATTTATAGTTGGATAAACGAACTTTTTTATATTATTAATAAATTTAATATTTAAATTTATATATGATGTCATGATGACGTCATCCCGTTTTTTGTCCGGTTTGACCCCTTAGTTTAGCCGGTTCGTACTCCGCTCCGGTTTTCAAAACATTGGCAAGAACTTGCAAACGAGAAAAGTGAGACGTGTAATCGGCTTGAGCGATCGCGTGAAAGGCGAAAAAAGTAAAATAAGGGGTGCAATACGAGGACTTCCCAGGGGGTCAACCATCCTAATACTACTCTCGCCCAAGCACGCTTAACTTCGGAGTTCTAATGTGATCCGGTGCATTAGTGCTTGTATGATCGTACAAATTTTTACTTGTGCGCCTTTTGCACATGAACAGGAGCACCGACCCCATGTTAATTATTCTTTCACAACGTGGCAAAGGTTACCAAAGAAAATTGAAAATACTTACTACGAATCTTAGGGAAGTGGAGAAACGCGAATAGAAAAATCAAACGTTAATTTTGACCGCTTTTTACAGCAAGAAAACATGTGAAATACACTATCATTGTTAAACATTTAATATATAAATTTAGTAATTCATTAGAAAATTATATTATGCAAATTATATTTTTTGTGACGAACGTAAACATTAATAGCACTTTTTTACGCTTTTATATTTTTTTAAATTAAATTTAATTAAACCACAAATATTTTAGTTTTGCCTATTACACTGAATTAACATCTATAAAAGTCAATACAGATTTTGCCTACTGCTCTAACTCTTTTACTTGCAAATTTGCTAGGTTTATATTTTTTTTGTTACAGATTTCAATGAATTGTGGTTAAATAATATTATTTATTATTTTTTCTCTTTTTGTCTCTAATTTGTCCACAAATATGATTTTTTTTCTAATATTTGATCATTTTTTTTGCAGATTCACCAAGGTTACAGTGAAGGTTTGTCTATTATTGTTTTTTTTTTGTTACAGATTTCAATGAATTGTCGTTAGGTGGTATTATTTTTTATGGCTCTAATTATTTCAACATTTCAATAATCCAAAATGTTTTAAACATATACAATATTAAATTGTTTCTAATTTTTAATAACCTAAAAGTCATTATCAAGATTATTATCTTCTTAATGATATTAGTGGTGATGGATTTATATATATTTTTATTTCATATTGATTGTTAATGTTAATTGATTGTGATAAAGTTAAACTAAATCTATATCTAAATGTAATTTTTATTTATAAATATATAAAAAGAATAAAAGAATTGAAAGAATAGACTAAACTAATAATTAAAATTCAAATAGTATAATATAATATTAAAATTAGAATAATAATTTGAATTAGATTAATATATAGAGTTCTTAAATAAAGAGAATTATGAATAATTAAAAAATTAAGAAAAAAATTATTAGGTAAAAAATAAATATAAGTGGGAGGTATGCATAGATTTTAGACTAATGAAACATATATTAAAGACATAGCATATACGGTTATGTTTAGATTAATTATACATATTCATGTTAAACATATTCTTACATGAATTTTTTAAAGTATTTATATGTTTTAGTGAGTATTTATATTCAATATAAACTTTTATATATATATATATATATATATATATATGTTTTCAAACGATTTGAAACCAAATAAAAATTACCTATTTCAGTTATATTTTCTAAAATTAGTTAATTATAATAATTAATATTAAAATTTTAAAATCAAATTATTCCAATAAAAAAATCCAAAAGATCTTATTCTAAAAAAACTAGGCCCCGGATACCGCACCTCCCGAAACTAGTTATATATCTAAAACATGAGTAAATAAAGTAAAATCTCCTAGCACCTTAAATAACCAAATATTGTCACGTCCATATATAATACTTAGACAAAGAAATATTGTCACCTCCACTATGCATAGACTTAGTAACCATAATATTTAGATAACCATTAGAACAAACAATATTGCATTACGAACCAAAAGCAAAGAAATAAATAATAATAAAATAAAATACCGTAACTAATTAAAAACATTTAGGTCAGCGAATGTAGCAAAAATAGTTTTTAATTGTGACTACATAATATTGCAATGTTGTCCAATGATGAATTGTAGATTATTCTTAATGCAGTAACACAATACATTCAAGAAACAATTATCTGGGAATTTAAGAAGTCTTTTAAACAAAATACCAAATGGTTGCACTCAAAAGCATTCTTATTTCTAAAATTATTAGCTATATGCTCTACAAGAATTAATCTTCCATACATTAATTATGTAAGAAGTTACACAAAGCTCATCTAGATTGATGCCACAACAATTAAATCCTTATCAAGATATATATACCATAATATTGACCAGTCAATAAAGATTTGTTTTGTGAATTTGTTAGGCATTTAGATCAAGCTTGTTTCAAATTAAATTTATATTGGTAGTGCATGGAAGAGTAAACAACGAGAAAAGATTGAATTTGAATTAAAAGGCATACTTCTATAATTTTTGAAGGCATATTCTAACACAAGCATCCCATAATCCTCCTCCTCATGACTCGCAAAGATCATTCAAGGAGAAACATCTTTTCAATAAACTTTTTGGCTTGTTTTTCTCAACATCTCCAAACAATTCTTCTTCCTCTTCTACATCAATTAGATGAACCGACGCAGATGAGAATCTCTTCCTTTTATTCATCCTTTGCAATTTAATCTCCAGGCTTCGTTTGTTGTTGATGATGTGCTCCTTTTTCTGGATATCCTTAACACTGGAAACTTCTATCAAGTCACGGAAAGATTTTGATTTCCCGCCATAGTTTTTGCAAAGTCCCCTGTTTAAATAAAAGGGATTTAAGCAAAATTATAAACAAAAAAATATATAGTGGTAAAAGAAAATAAACAAAAACGTCCATAACGTAAGGGATTTACCTCAAAAACAAATATTCGCCATTGGCATAAAAGTCCATAACAAGTTGCTTAGGATTAGGAAAGAAGTTCATAAAATGTTATACCAAAAAACAGAACAAAAAATTGACGTAAAACTTTACCTTGGAGCAAGAAATTCTTCCGAGGCTGCCAAGCTAGCAAGATCCATCTTGTTTAAGCAATTTGTGTTTTTGTTTCTTTACTGGGGTGAATTCCGATTCATTTCCGATCCATTATACTTATAGGTATAAAGAGGGTGATAAAAATGGAAATTATAATATCAAAACCTAATCCTTGATTTAAGAAATTTGTCTGGGTTGTATATTTCAATATTTGGAAATAAGAATCAAACAAAGATATTGATTGCGAGTGACTGAAAATTTTAATGCTAAAAAGGGTTTAAAGGATTGTTACCATAAATGAACGTGTCCAATAAAGAAGAAATTTAACAACGAAAGATTGAAAAAACCAATTCATTCAATGATTTTTTAGATTTGATTGAACCAAATCAAAATTAACAAAAAAAATCCATTTAACACAAAACGCACTTTCCACATCATTGATTTTTTTTTTCTTTTTCGGAAATTAAAAGGGATTGTTATTGAAGGAAACTTCTTTCATCGTCAAATTTCAGGGTTGGGAGTGTCAATCATAGTTCTTGGTAAATATTGAGATGAGAGGATCTCCACAAGATTATCTTTTTCCTATTCTATCTAATATCCAAAATAAGTAAATTTAACTAAAATTAGGAACTAAAAGCATAAATATCACTAAAATCACCTTATAATCTTAGACAGAAGATCTCATCTCGTAAATATTCTTGCATGGGGCTTTTTGCTTGGCTACATGATATTGAAATTAATACGAAAGGATTTTGCTGTTTAATCAATTCGATAGGTTAGTTTTGTTTAATTTTTTGGGCTAGAACATAATATATTTTGAAACAGGCTAACTTAAATTTGTTAATAATATTGTCCCGCCTACATTGTAATTAATAGATTATTTGTCCTTCTATATTGCATTTTATGTGATTGTAACTAAAATTTTCAAAAGTAACTATTTTCGCGATAATGAAGAGATGCATTGAGGAACAAAATGTCAATATGTAATATGAATAGTTATTCATTTTTTATTGTTAAAGTTTCATACATTAAATGTAGTGATCAGATCCTATGTCCAAGATTATCCTATCATATTCTGTCCAATGTTCAAAACGACGTAGTTTAATTAAAATTAGGGATTAAAAATATAAATATTACTAAAATCACTTTACAATTATTATACCTTAACAAAAAAATGAGTGAACGCTACGATATAGTTTTAATCTTAAACTGATAAGACATGATAATTTTAGACAGAAGATCTCATCTCATTAAATGTATTATTTGTGCAAAGAACAATTTAATTGTGTATATTACTAAAATATGCTAAAATACTCCATATGTTCACCCGTGAAGAAGTTATTTTATATAATTATTATAAAAGAAAAAATATATAAAAAGGTGGGTACAAAATGTTATACTTTATCAATGAGAAGAAAGTTTGAAAACATTCAATTTTTTCACATAATATCATAAAATTTAAAATGTCAAGGTACAACTTTTTAATATTATACTTGCTAAAAATCACAACAGCATAAGTACACAAGCTTTGTAGAATAAACATAATCACATCTTCGTTTTGAAGATCATGCTCGAGTACAAACCAATTTCAATTTTGTGTTGAAGTATTTTTTTTCTAGAATGATGGCACAACTTTTCTCCCCTATCTCCAAAGTAATTTGAGAAACATGTTCTCCACAAATCAATATATCTATAAGAGGTGGCAATTTCTGAAAGTAAAAAACTAATGTTAACAGAAAATATATGTTAATTTTTCAATTTGGAAAAATAATACTCACATTTCTAGATTTAGGGTTAACTACAAAAAACCTCCCTATAATTTGTCGAAATTTTAAGTTACCTACCTAACATATACAAACCCATCACTCACTTCCTTGTATTTTACTTTTTTTTTAAAAGTAAACCGACATTCACCTACTCAACGTATTCTGAGAAACACACACCTTACCGAACAAGTATAATTGCAAAAAATGATTATTAACCCTCAAGAACACAAATGTACCCCTGACTATAGTTTCTCTCCATAAAACAAAAATCATTAGATCTATCTAAATGAACTTCTCACCATCTTAAATATCACTTCCTAAATTCCTTTATTAGCAAACAGCAAGAACCAAATGAAACCTGGTGGGAGCTAGCTGTCGCATGCTCTTCAATTTTACCCAAACACACTAAATGTAGTAGTGGTGAAGGGATCGTTCCACAGAGAAGGGGTTGTGTTATGATGATTGATTAAGTGACAAATTAGAGAAAAACGAAAATGCATCAAATAAGAAGATTCAAAGTACTATGCAGTGTAAGAAAATGGTATTGCCTTGAGGGGTTCCAACATGTATAGATCTCTTCTTAGTATCACTGACTAGTGTAAGTACACGAGGGGATTGTCTGCTAGTTTCATGAGATGGATTAGCCGGATGACTCTCTTAATTTCAATTCACTTACTCCACAAACCTCCTCGGGCGGGGCAAGTTGTTGGCACAAATAAAATTCCAGATCCCTACTCTATGTAACAATCCTAGTCCACTACTTGACTATCTCCCTTGGTAGGACAGCTAATCAATTCGTGTGTTCAAAGTGTTCTACAAGAATAATTCTAAGTCTCTTCTACAGATCTGACTTCAGATGTCAGTGGGCACCGCACATATGAAACCAACAATGAAATCAGATCTTAAAACACATGCATAGGAGGTTCTCATATTCAAATCATGTCAAGTTTAATTCACCTTGAGTAGATCTAGAGTAATCTCAGTGGATACCGCAAATTAATTCTAGATCTGGAAGTTGCACTTCAAACCCATTGAAATTCACAATCAATAAATAGAGAACACAATAAAACACGGATCAAATATAATTCAATTGTCTCAACCAGTTAAGATCTATACAAATTGAATCCTCAAAACAATACTTAGAATTTAGTCGATCATGTTGATGATCGGCTCAGAGAATCGAATTGAAATCCCAGGATCAGACATGTTAGGATGATCTGGGGTTAAGCAATTACAAAGGTTACAATTAAGATGTGCTCTCTAATATAGGACTCTGTTCCCTCTTGCAATTGCTCAAGCCTTAACCCTAGAATTCTCGTTTGTGTTCTTTTCTGGGTTTCTGATATTTTTTTCTCTTCTTTTTTCCTGATCCTCTCTCCTCCCTTCTCTCTTCCAATCTTCTCGTATTTATATCCTTTTCTTCTTGATGTGTCAAAATCCGGGGAGTTGTGTGCTTTCTTTCAATGAGATATCTGCCACGTGTCCTGCAAATGCAATCCATAAATATAGTGAGGTCATCTAGTGTCATGCTACCAACTTTAGTTGCTTAACTATTAAGGATGCATTTTAACAAACACTTTGTGAACTACCGAATTGTTGTGCTCGTGCTTAAGTTGAGTGTGTCAGGCGGGAGGTGAATGCATGAAAGTGCTACTGTGTATATGCATGTGGATGCATGTGTGCTAGAGGCGAGTGCAACAGTGAGTGCGGGCGTACGCACTGTGCGAGCTGGGCGGGCGCCTAGACATGTGTATGCTTGAGGTGCGTGTGTGGTGCGTGTAAGTGTGTGCGAAGGGCGGACGTCTAGTGTGTGCGTGCGTAGGAGGGGCTGGCACCTTGTTGTGTATGTGCAAGGGAGGGCGCCTAGTGCGCCCGCCCGTGTGTAGGTGTGTGTGATACGGGCGCCCAGTGCGCCCGCATCGTGTGTGTAGGTGTAAGAGGCGGGGGCACTATGTGTGTGCGGTGTGGGGCGGGCGCCTAGTGCTCCCACACCATTTGTGTGTGTTTTGTGTGTGCTGAGTGTGTGTAGTGTGTTCATGTGAAGTGTTTGATGTGTGATGTGTTTGTGAGCTCTTCTGGGACTTTGTGTGTGCTTGCTTGAGAATTGCAAGAATAGTTGTGTCAAAACGTGTACTCAATCCTATACATGCAGTCTTCACATTATTTATACAACATTTTCAACACTTCTTCACAATCTCTACAAATATCATTTCATGCACATTTAGCAAATAAGTCACACATCAAGTAAGATTTTCACAATAATTCTATACAAAAGCTCAAGGATTTGTAACATATAAGTCGATATATATCCGACTTATCAAAACCCAATTCACAATTATTCTTACTTTCATTTTCACCACGGCATGTTTACATAAGAAACCACAGTTCAAAAATATCAAAAATACAATTTACCAAGAATAAAAAAACTGAACCTCGTACGAGGATTCTTAGAAGCAAAATTTGGAGAGCAAAATAATAGGTAGCATAAAACAAGGAGTCCCTCTGTTTCTTAAACAACATAGGGAGATTGAAAATTTTCATTGCAAACTCAACCATCCTGTCGAACATCACAGTAAGAATAGATATGAGTACGGTTTTGAAACGGCCGGTTCCAGTTCTAGTTTTGATTTTGTTCCGATTCTGGTTCTTATTCTAATTTTTAGTTTTGATTTTGATTTTAATCCCACTTTTAAATTTAATTTCTATTGAAATAAGGATTAAACTATTAATTTAAATTCAAATAATACAACATAATAATATAATTAGAATAATAGTTGGGATTGAACTTAATATCTAGAGTTTTTAGAAGAATAGAACTTGATGAAGTCGATTTTTACCAAGTACTCCTAGATCTTCCAACGACCGCATGCAGATGATTACGTTGCCAAAACCCTAGAAGATCGGCAAGACAAATGTTAGAAATACACCCCAGGCTGTACCAGGGAGTATACTCTGATTCTTAAGCCAGTTTAAGTTCTGAGCAATAAGCGATAAGTAATAGTAGGTTATTAGTACGTATCCTAACACATGACAATTGAAGTCCTCTTATAGTTGCTAACCCTAATAGAGTTGGAGTGCAAGTCTCACTCTCTATTACGGGAAAGTTACTCCTTCTCATTCAGAAAGTAGCATTTTTGTCTCAAGTAGGGCCGTTGGGCTAATATAAGGCCATTCCGCATAACTTATGCCCAAATAAGGTTATAATCCACCATATCATAATCCAACCCATATCAACAGCCCCTCAGATTGGTGACGATACATCTTTGTCGATCTGAATAAACGATCTTCCGAACTGTGAGAATGTTTCGTTAATCCCCTGACCGAACCGAATATATAGTCCACTTTTCAAACTCCAATTGTTTTGGTCTAATTTCGTACATGAAAATAGCCCCGTACATCAACAATATTAAATATCTTTCAAACTGGAAATGTTGTCTTACGACTGGCCTTTTGACATCATGAGAAGACATGTTTTCTACAATATATGGCTGACCTCCAAACATCCTTTATCGCATATGGTATTCTCACTTTCTACAACATATGACTGACCTCTGGACATCCTTTATCGCATATGGTATTCTCGCCCCCAGGCCGGTGAATATTTATCTGAAATAGTAAATCATATACCAGACTTCATCAACAATTCTCTTTTCTCGGTCTCTAACATTTGTTTTTATATCACGGATCCCAAGACCCGAATGGACGGTCGTGATTTGGAAGCCCATAGGCCCACGGAATCTTTATAAATATCAGCTTCATCCAAACTTTATTTCCACTCACTTTCTACTCAAGACTTCTCTGCACTTATTGTTTTCAGCTCAGATTCCTTATCCTTCCGAACTAAAGTTTAGTTCAGATCTCACTCCAACCTTTTCAGCAAGTATGTCTTCTTCAAATCATTCTAATTCCTCTTCATCTGTTAATTCTGCATCTAGGTCTGAGGAACTAGGTAGCCCTATAGAAAACCATCAAGTCGTCGAATCCCGACCTGAGGACGAAAATACGGCTTAGTCTAGTCGTGGAATTTCTGACCATATATAGATTCAACTACTATTCCACATCCTCGTTCACCCAAAAATCCTGAGTTGGGAAATGCCTCTGATGCAGACCCCAAACAGGTATCTAAGTTACACACATTATATTTTGTACTGACGTACAAGGAAGTAGCTAATGTAGCGAAGAAATGCTACATTCCCACTGAACTAGTAGACCTCCAATTGGATTTGTCACTGTATTTGTAGATCAATTTGTAGGTGGGCTAAGATTTCCCCGTTCCGAATTCATGAAAGTCGTTCTAAGGGAGTATGTCATCTCTATCACCCAATTAACCTCAAATACCATTCGAACTCTCATAGGATTCAAAATGTTTTGCACGTAGTGGAGCATACTATGCATAGTACTCTTTTTTAGATATATCTATAGTCTGAAAGGTTAGGGTGTTGGGTGGTTTTATTTTACTCGTAAGAGAGGAAAACTTGACCTTTTTTAGGAAACTCGAGCTCCATCCATGACTGAAAAGACAACTTTTTTTTTGTCGGAGCTTAAGCGGTAGGAGCCAAGATATTTTGGTGTCCTGATGAATCTGTCTCTAATCGGTTGCCCAAATATGGATCCATTATTCAAGAAGGACTAAAAAAGCTAGGTGACCTAGTGAAAAAGCAAGGCAAACTTTGTTTGGCTAACATTCCAGAAAGAGTGCTAGTTTTCCTAAAAATGAGCCCTGTGGAGCTGGGACCCAATCATGAAGACGAGGTTGACGAGCTCGAATATAAGGATATATGCTTCTTTAATCCGTTCTCAATTTACTTGGACGTTAAAAGATTTAATTTCAAGCTTTATTCTGACTTGATATCCTTATTTCTTTGCAGTTATGCAGCTCAAGATATGTTATGATTTAACAAGAAGAACTAAGCTGGGAAGGTGAAGACTGCCAAGATAGGTGGAGCTGCGCTGGCTCTAGCATTTGCTCAAACTGTTACTCCTATCTCCACAGCAGGAGTAACTCCAGAATAACCCGAGATTCTGACCTCAGGGGGTCATCCTTTGATTTTGGGGATCGAAACCACTAGTGGTTTTGAGATCTTCAATACTAGAGATCCTCCAAACTCATCCCCTCCGCCACTTTGGAGAAAATGATCTGAAGATATGTTGGCCCACGCCAACGAAAAGATGAAAACCGTCACCGAGCTCCCCGGCACGTCTCTATTCGATGAGCTCGTAGTCCCTAGATACACTTTTGGTGATGGAACTGTTGAGATTCCCGAGTGTCAAATGCTCCCAAACTGGGGGCTAGTTGGGAACAATATGTTGTCTGTGAACACTACTCCCAAGTTTGAGGGGAGCTCATACCACCTCGGGACAAAGAAGCTTTGCGTAGCTTTGAGAAAAGGGAGCTGAGAAGGCGGACTGCATTAGGAGTTACGCAAGTCAGTGACTATTCTTCTTCTTGCCATAAGAAGATGGCAGGACTTAGCAATATTATCCTTTTCTCTTCTTGTACAATTTTATACTTATTTTTTTTCACAAACTCTTCTCTGGTCGAAGAACTTATATCTCGTTCTAAAGACAATGATTCAAAGCTTAAAAAGCTTTATTCCAACTTAAAGGCTTCGAGGACCAAGATAGATAAGATGGAGACCTTTATGCAAGAGCTCAAATATAAAGAGCAGAGTTTAAAGACTGAGCTCGGGAAAGCTGAAGCAGCTTTGAAGGCATCCGAAGATGAGGTCACCAAGATAAAGATGGAAAATTTCCAATTGAAACAACAAGTTTTGTCCGAGAAGACCAAG
Organism: Ophiorrhiza pumila; assembly: GCA_016586305.1. Taxonomy (NCBI): domain Eukaryota; kingdom Viridiplantae; phylum Streptophyta; class Magnoliopsida; order Gentianales; family Rubiaceae; genus Ophiorrhiza; species Ophiorrhiza pumila. The sequence continues at coordinate 10,963,299 of BLIW01000008.1, read as the reverse complement.
AAGAAAATGCTCAAATGTGAAGGCACGTCTGATAGGGCGTAAATATGTGTATAAAATATACTCGTGGTTGCTATCTATCTATTATAAAAAATAATGCTAAACAACCCCTTAATGATATAAGTATAGCAAGATTGTTCCCCGAGAGAAAGGACAATGTTGAAACTTTAAGAAAATGTTTTTGGATTTTTAATATTATCAAACTAAAGACAAGAATGTAAAAGACAAAACACAGTAATTAAGCAGATGACTTTGATTTCAAGTATCGATTAAACAAGTGTACTCCCGATATTATATTCTAGGGTTATTAAAAAGCACAGGCACATCCTATCTATGATCATGCAAAACAAGGGTAAATAATATAACTTGAAAAGAAAGATAACACCTTGAATTGTAAAGTCCTCGGAAGAAATCTTTAACTCAAAAACCAATGAATTCAATAACAAATGTTCCAATTCTGTATAGCTACAATTCCCCGTACAATAGCTAAAGAATAAACCCTAGCTATTACAAAAAGAAACCCTTGCTTAATGCTCTAAAAAATTGTCACAACCCCTATGTATAAAATCCTAGCACTATTTATAGTGATTCTATAAAAATATTCGCAATTAAGATCTCCACGAAATCCTTGTCAGACACAAAACCTCAAAGTAGGCCAAAAACGCAATGTTTCAAAAATAATTCAGAAATACCAATTAATCCCGATGTAACGACGTGGAAGGACCCCGACTTCGCGACGTGGGTAACTGTAATCTACCACAAAATGTCATAAATTTTAAAATCTATTTTTTTAATCCTTTTTCTCCATGTCATGACGTGTAACTGTGCATGTAGCGACGTTCATCTACGTCGTGATGCGGGAAACTCCCAACGTCACGACGTGGAACGGAACTCCACTTGACATCACGAAATTTATTCAGTTCTTCCTTCACGTTGCACCCGATTTGGCTAACGTATGACTTTTCTCCTCCAAACATGCATCATGGTCTACAAACCTACAAATAAGACACTAAAACGAATTAAATAGAATAAGAACGACTAAAAAATTAAGTGCAAAACACTAAATAAAAGGTGAATAAATTCATGTTATCAATTTCCCCCACACTTAAACCTTGTTCATCCCCGAACAAACAAACCAAACCACAATAAACCTAAAGCAAAACCTTTAACACTAATACTCACAAAAACCAACAAACAAAATGCATCCAATTCTTACAATTCGACCTAAGCGTAAACGTCATGTAAACACCTCATAATCTCATATATTCAAATGTCAAGTACGCATAATATACATCTCCATAAATCATTAAAGTTCAATAATGTACTCATTTAGACATGTTGAGCCAATCATGTGTGTGTGTATGCGATAGGTTCCACTTCAGTTCATAACTCATCTACAACCCCGCCATAAGCCAGGGTCCCAACAACTAAGTCTTCATCTCAACTTCTTCTCACTAATCATATTAATTAATTTATTAAACTCATATCAATGAGGATTCGCTCGGCAAACCTTTAGGTTTAAAAAAATAATACTCGTTCCCCTAAACTGTGAAAAATCAAAGGGTATCTCACAAGAAAACCCGTGACATCCACTTGGAGTACTGTCTCACATTTGGGTTTTAGACCCATTCTCACTCATGCAAGTTCTCAATTAACTTTTCGTTTTAGAGCAGTCTCGCAGTGGAGTGACAATAGGAAGCCAGAGTTTTACGATTTCTAATCTCCGTTACCATCCATATGAGTTCTCTTAGGGTTATTATTAAAAGCAATCTCATAGAGGGATGATAGTATAAGCATAACAAGCTTAAAAATGCAAAAGCATTAAGTGGAAACAATTATGCAAGCACAATTATTAAAGAACACAATTTAAGCTAGTTATATAAGTTTCAACTAAACAAAGCGTTAAAAACACACCAGCCTACTTAATGATTACAAACTCATCAATCCCCTTAGAAGTTCCCCCAAGTGCATAAAAATAATTGATTCAAAATGCTAAATTTTCCATCAAAGACCCGACTCTCTCTAGATAGAATATTATTTTCCTATCTCACATCAAATATTTCGATAAAAGTACAATCATCGACAACATGACACTTATCACAGGAAGATCAAAATTTTCAAAAATTGGACACAACACATCTCCTCACCTAAAAAACCATGGGTTAACTATGAAAAGAATTGTCATTACCAAATTTCTTCTTTACGAGCTAAGCTTTATGCAAGGGAATAACAGATACAAATGGGACAAAATTAAAATAAAATCCTAATTCCATTAACTTAAATTGTATTATTAATGCGCAAATTGACTAATACAGTACTCCTAAACCATAGGGATAAAACAAACATAACAAGAACAAAACAAAAAAAAAACAAAAAAAAAATAACGAAAAATAATATCCAAAACAAAAACAACAACAACGAAATAAAGAAAACAGAAAACAGGACTATCATAACTTCCCCTCCACACTTGAATTCCATATTGTCTGCAACGTGTGAAAGGAAAAACACCACTTAGTCCTGCTGCATATCATCGTGCTGCGGTGGCTGAGAACTGGATCCCTCTCCTCGAGAAATCTGCCATTGGTGAATCATCTGTTGAACAATTTCAGAAATTTAGCTTGTCTGATGGGATAAATTGGCATATGTCATCTCCATATGGCCAAAACACTCATCAAAATGAGTCATCTGGCTTGTCAACTGCACCTCCAACTCATCCAAGTGAGTATGCATGTCGGCAAAAGTATGTAAATGTCGTGATGGAGGTGGCGGTAGAACTGGCTCCTTGTCCTATTCTTGTTCCTGTTCTTGCTCTTGCTGTGGCTCGGGCTCGGGGACTGGTCTTTGACCTAACATCTTAAATAAATTGAGCCATACATAGCCTAGGTGATGGCTTCACAGACACCACATAACTCGTTCGTATCCATGGATTGCACACCAGCTATGTAACACATTGCCGTGATCATCGATGGATAATAGAGGCCTGTATGGACGAAATGTCTTGCCTTCCGAATTTCTATGTCCATAATCTCACAAACATTGATGGATAATCCCATCTGAATAGCATAATTAAGGACGGCCTTGTCGCTGTCACTGGATGCCTGATGAATGCTCAGAATAAGCTTCCCAATAATGAAGTAGTACGCATTGGTAATTTTTTTCATTTGAGCAAGCTTGAGTTTAGCAATCCAAAATGACGCAACAATGGTGGCAAGGGGACGAGCGATAATGGTGGAGTAAACTTGAGGAACTAAAAATTGGCTTCCCACCAAAACACGGTAACCACTATCCTCAATGTCTAGAAGGTCGTAATATGCATTAAACATGGTACAGCTAACTGGAGCATTCACATTGCGGATACGAAGTACACCCGTCCTTATGAATGGATAGTTCGCATAAAATTCGTGAACTATCGTAGCATTACCTCCGAGAGATTGGCAGCAAAGCTGTTGCCAATGGTGAGCTCATATTTGAGAATCGATCGGCGTAGCTGTCACCTCGATTCCACATTTCTCTACCATGACTTTATGTGCCAGCTTCTCATTGTGGAAATTCTCCGCCTCTTGACACATAAATAAAAAATTGTCAAAGCCTGCAGGGGTCGGCTGCGGCAGTGGTAGAGAAGGTGGTGGTGGTGGTGGTGGTGGTGGTGATGGTGTTCCAAAAGTTGTGTGTGAACGATTGGGTCTACTCGCCATATCTGTCAACATAAAATATTGTCAGATATACAAGGTAATGTGAAATTCAGAGATTAATATCTAGATGTTTATTCAACAACTTAAACCAAAACAAAATTTCACATTTAAAGAATCCACCACTGTGCAATATCAACTCCCCCACACTTATCGCGTATTATCTCAACAAAGCCTGACACAATCATAGATCATAAACCTTGTAAGAAAATTCACTCTAATCCTATAACAAACTAAACCTATGTGACTATAAGACTGATCCAAATCACCACTTTACGCACAAAAGGTAGAACTAGGAAGGAGCCTCATGATAACATAATTAAGGTATTAAAATATGTAATTATCCAGAAATCATAATTTTAACAACATAAGAACAATCTATAACTGGCCTTAATTCCTAAGCACATTAGGCGTAATTGAATTATCAATCATATATTGATCCTCTATAACTATAATTCATGATTCGATACTTCAAATTCAACATAATAACATAGAGACATTTTGACAAACACCTTACGTGCATTAGTAGTTCAAGCCTAATGTAACTAAAAACTAGAGTGAAATATCTAACAAGACCACAACAATTGTCTCTATCATGTTAACACCATCAAATTCAACATCATAATTACATCAAATATTCCAATAATCAAATGATATTGAAAATGGGAAACATTAGCCAATAAGAATTCAAATTTTCAAAATAAAAGTTCTTTAATTAAAACTCGTCACAATTAGCCAATTAGTGTCAACATATGATATAGAAAACAATTAATCACGAGACCTCAACGAAATTGAAGTAAAAATTCAGAATTTACCTCTTAAAGAACAAAATCAAATTTCAAAATTCTTGTGTGTGGTGATGGAACTAAGGACTTTTATACCTCCCCAAAGCCTCCTAGAACTAATTCCAAACACCCAACTGCAGCGAATTTCACTAGAAATCCGAATAGAGAAAGTTGAAATATTTGAAAATTTCTTGAAAAATTAAGGTTTTGGGTTGTTTAATCGATGAATTTGTAATTATATAGGGTTATCACAATCCTAAAACAACTTAGAACACAAATGTGGGTTGATTTGGTGAAGAAAACTAGAGAGGGGGAGATTGAGTTGAAAGTAAGGGTGTAATCGAGCCGAGTTGAGCTCGAGTACACCCCTAATCGAGCTACTCGAGTTCGGTAGGGGTGGTACTCGAACTCGAGCTCGCGATCGATCGAGCACCCCTTTTTGAGCTCGAGCTCGAGCTCGGCTTCGAGTACCGAGTATCGAGCTCGATTTTTTTATTATTATTTTAATTTATTTTATTTTTTTTAATTTTTTTATAAAAAAATATAGGATGTATTTGTAATTTTTCAAAATTAGTTTGGTAAAATAATAATTTACTATAAAATTAAGGACCAAAATATAAATATAAGTAGCTTAAATTAAAATTTATTAAACATGAGGGACTAAAATATAAATATAAAAATAAAAAATAAAAAAAACAAAACTACTCGAGTAGCTCGACTCGAGCTCGAGCCCATATAATATGAGCTCGAGCTCGACTCGAATTCGAAGTCGAGCTACTCGGACTCGACTCGAGCTCGGTCAAACCGAGCTCGAGTCGAGTAGTTGACCGAACTACTCGCGAGTAGCTCGATCGTTTATCACCCCTAGTTGAAAGGATTTGCGTTTTGGGTATTTGTTTTGAAAAAAAAAATTGCATATGAACAGAAAAGAGGTGCCTACGTTTAAACTGCAATTTTTCCCGACGTCACGACGTCGAGCCCCTGGACGTCGTGACGTAGGGGAAACCTTATTTTTTATATCGCTTATCTGGACGTCGCGACGTCGAGCCCTTAGGACGTCGTGGCATGGCTCACTATGTAGCGAATTTAAAATTTGTATTTTCTGAACTTTCGCGACGTGGGTGAATTTTTCACAAACTCAAGCCTTTTAATCATCAAAACGCCCCCTCATCCCTTACTCCAACCTACACAACAAAATTTGCACATAATTAACCATTAGTTAATGGAATTTTAGCCTAAAGTCTAACTAGAAACATAATATAATAAAGTAAAACTTAAAATAATAAAACATAAATTTGGGTTGCCTCCCAAGAAGTGCTTTATTTATCATCTAAAGCTCGACGCCTTTTTCTTATTCTTCCCTCGGTGACTCTTCAAGAGTAACATTTTCAACATCTCTTGGAACCTTTTCTACTTGAGACAGGTAAATCTTCAACCTATAGACATTGACTATGAAAGCATTTCCTGTTCTCTCATTGAGTAGCTCAACTGTACCATATGGGAACACCGTCTTCACCTTAACGAACCATACCATCTTGACTTGAGCTTTCTTGAAAAAAGTCGCAACTTAGAATTATAGAGTAAAACCAGTTGTCTGGGCTCGAACTTTTTAGTTAAGATGCACTTATCATGCCAATTCTTAGTTCTCTCTTTATAGAGAGATGCACTTTGGTATGCATCAAATTGAAACTCATCCAAATCGTTGAATTCCAGCAATCTTTGCTCAGCTGCGTTTCCATAATCCATTTTTAGTTCCTTTAAATCCCAAAAAGTCTTGTACTCAAGCTCAATCCGTAAATGGCAAGCCTTACCAAATAGCATAAGATATGGAGATGTGCCAATGGGGGTTTTGAAAGTGGTGCAATAGGCCCATAAAGAGTCATCTAATTTTGTTGCCCAATCCTTCCTAGATGGTTTCACAACCTTTTCTAGAATCCTCTTGATTTCCTGATTTGATACCTCTATTTGACCACTTGTTTGGGAGTGGTAAGGGGTTGCCACCTGTGCTGAACTCCATATTTGGTCAATAAGGCTTGAAAAACCTTATTGCAAAAATATTTGCCTCCATCGCTGATTATTGCCTTTGGGTTCCATAACGTGTGAAAATATATTTCTTGATGACTCCCACCATACTTTTCCCATCAATGGTCGGTAATGCAATGGCTTCAATCCATTTGGAGATATAATCCACGGCCACAAGAATATAAGAGTTACCATTAGATTTTGGGAATGGACCCATGAAGTTTATGCCCCATACGTCGAAGATTTTCACTTCCATAATGTTGTTCAACGGCATCTCATTCCTCCATGAAATATTCCCCGATCTTTGGCATTCATTGTAGTGTTTGATCCACTATTGAGTGTCATGGAATAGTTTTGGCAAATAATACCCTGACTGCAACACTTTATAAGCTGTTATTCGTCCTCCAAAATGCCCTCCATAATCAGATTCATGACATGAACAAAGAATGTCTTTTTGATTCTCCTCAGGGACACATCTTCTTATGGCCTGGTCACTTCATACTTTGAAAAGATAAGGCTCATCCCAATAGTAATAGCTTGCATCATGGATGAGTCTTTTCCGTTGTTGGGTAGACAAATTGGGTGGGACTCATTATGAAACCACATAATTGGCAATATCACCATACCATGGAGCTGTATCTACTTCTCCCACTTGAAATAACTCCTCATCAGAGACGAGTTCCTGAATTTGTAAATTAATGTCCTCTTCCAAATGCTCTTGCTTTTCCAATCGAGAAAGGTGATCTGCAACATGATTTTCAGCTTCCTTTTTATCACGAATTTCCAAGTCGAACTCTTGTAGAAGTAGAACCCACCAGATCAACCTTGGTTTTGAATCCTTCTTGGTCATTAAGTAACGGATTGCTGCATGATCTGTGTAAATAACCACCTTGGCTCCCAACAAATAAGAACAGAACCTATCCACCGCAAAGACGACTGCCAATATCTCCTTTTCTGTTGTAGTTTAATTACACTGAGTTGCATCAAATAAACGGATGGCATAATAGATAGTGTGAAAAATCTTATCCATCATCTGACAAAGAACTGCCCCCACAGCAAAATCATTAACATCGCACATAATCTCGAATAAGGCTCCCCAAGTGGGAGGTTTAATCACCGGAGCAGCTACAAGTTAGCCCTTAAGAAAATCGAATGATGCCCTGCAGTCATCATTAAAGTTAAATACATCATCCTTCTCTAAAAGATGGCACAGTGGTTTGGTGATCTTGGAGAAATCCTAGATAAATCGCAGATAAAACCCGACATGGCCCAAAAAACTTCTAACGCCCTAGACATTAATCGGATAAGGTAGCCTTGCAATAAGTTCCAATTTAGCCTTATCAATCTCCATGCCATTAGCTGAGATCTTGTGGCCTATGACAATACCTTCTTATACCATAAATTGGTACTTCTCCCAATTTAAGACCAGATTTGTCTCCACACATCTTTCAAGTACTTTAGCCAGATTATCCAAGCATCAATCGAAAGAGTGACCAAAAATTGAGAAATCATCCATGAATACCTCAATAATGTCTTTCACCATGTCATGAAAAATGGCCATCATACATCTTTGAAATGTGGCGGGTGTGTTGCATAACCCGAATGGTATTCTCTTAAATGCAAAGGTGTTAAAAGGGCAAGTAAATGTGGTCTTATCCTAATCCTTTGGGTCAATGGTTATCTGATTATACCCAGAATACCTGTCCAAGAAACAATAAAAGAGGTAGCCAGCAATTATGTCTAGCACTTGATCCAAAAACGGTAGAGAAAAATGATCCTTGCAGGTTGCCTTGTTAAGCTTGCGATAATCCATACAAACTCGCAATGCATTAATGATACGAATTGCTAACAACTCGTCATTATTTGTCTTGACTACTGTCACCCCACTCTTCTTTGGTACACATTGGACTGGACTTACCCATTCACTATCAGATATAGCATAAATCATCCTAAAGTTCAATAGCTTGATCACTTCTTTTTTGTCCACCTTCATCATCATCAAATTCAACCGATGTTGTCTATCTCGTATTGGAACTGCACCATCTTCAAAAAGAACCTTGTGTATGCAAATAGATGGATTAATTCCTTTAATGTCAGCAATAGTCTACCCAATTGCTCCTTCATACATTTTTAGCACCTTAATAAGCTTCTCTTCTTGCCATGGTTCCAATGTGGCTGAAATTATTACAGGTAAAGTGGTGTTATCCCCTAAGAATGCATACTTGAGATGTGATAGAATTGGTTTGAGCTCCAATAGTGGTGGCTCTTCGGCTGAAGGATTCAGCCTATTTTCCCTGCAATCAAGAACTTCAATTGGGCTCCTCAAAAACATCACCTATTAGCTCATAAATGGAAGAATCTAAAACAACACATTCAACCATATTTTGTAACTCTAATGCTATATTCTCATCAATCTTAAATAGCTCAGAATTAGATATATGCATTAAAGAGTTATTCTCATTAACACTACATATTTTCATGGGGTTGCATGCAATAACTGATGATTCAATAACATCAATGAAAAAATAAGTATTAATGTCACGAGGATGCTTCATAGAGTAATTAACATTAAATGTTACCTATTCTCCATTAACACGAAAAGTGATTGTCTTACTACGCACGCCAATTAAAGCATCTTCAGTAGCCAAGAAAGGTCTTCTAAAGATAAAAGTAACCTCCTCTTCCTCCTCCATATCTAAGATAATAAAGTCTACCGGAATTGTGAACTTATCCACTACAACCAACATATCCTCAATTATGCTCATAGGAGTAATAATGGATTGGTTAGCCAACTGAATAGTAATTATTACCGATTTGACTTGCTCACCCAATCCCACACTGACGGTGATAGAATAGTGCATTAAATTAATACCAACACCCAGATCACATAATGCCTTGGCAAAATATCTCGAGCTAATCCTACATGGAATTGTGCAACTTCCTGGAACTTTAAGCTTAGGAGGGAGATTCAACTTTATTAAGCACTGCTAACTTCATTCAATTGGAGTACCTCCTCACACTGCAAAATCTGCTCCTTATTTGAAATAAGATCTTTCAAAAATTTTGTGTAAGTCGGTACTGTCCTTACCAAATCCAGCAAAGGTATTTCTACATAAAGCTGCTTAATCATCTCAGCAAATTTGCTGAACTGAATTTTCTTCTTTGTTGGTTGTACCCTTTAAGGAAACGGTAATGGTGGGACATATCCCTGAAAGTTAAAACCACTTGGAGGATTTTTCTTCCTCCCTTTACCTACACTTTCTTCCTTGTGTTCTGCTTGGTTTGGAACATCTTCTGTATTCGTCTGAACTTTGACAGCATCTTGATCATCCATTGAAGAATCTTCCTCAGAAATCATCACATGTTGCAATTTCTTACCACTTTGAAGTGTCATAGCATGACATTGCTCTTTTCCCTTTGGGTTGGGAAAAATATCACTCGGTAAAGTCTATGCGGGTCTATTATGCACTTTATTCACCATTTGGCCCATATGAGTCTCCAGAGTTTTAAGGATAGCACTGTGTTTTCTTAACATACCGCCTTGAATATCCACTATTTTTTTCGCATTGGTTACTCACTGTTGACATTCTGTAAATAACTTGTCCATCTTGACTCCCAACACTGTTATCACGTCATCTATTGTTGCTTGTTGATTTCTATTCTGTGTGTTTTGTTGGTTACCAAAACCAGTTGGATAAGTTGGTATTGATGCATTATACTGTTAACGATTCTGTCCCCTTGATACCACTGGTTATTACCTGGTGGCTTTCACTTATTTGAATTGGAATTCCGATTGTAGTTGACATATTGCACTGGCTCATTAGTGACTTGAGGACATTCATCCATATGATGCGCCCCTTGACATAACCCACAGGATGGCGTGGTTTTGGTTACCAAAGTTGTCTGGATATTCACCAATGTGTTCTGTATGGTTGTCATTTATGCCTCTAAGTTTGCTGTTTTGTCCAGTTCTAACATACCAATTTACCGTCTTCCTTAGTTGCTCTTTGCAGTTGGCAGCATAAGTTCATTACTTACTATGCGTTTAAAAACCTCTTCAACTTCTTCTGGTGATTTAACACGCAAATTTTCTCCAGCTGTGAGATTAACCAAATGCATAATCTCCCAATTAAGTCCATTGCAAAAGAAATTAAGCTCTCGTCCCGGTTCCAACCCACTATTTGGGCACTTATAAAAAAACTCACGAAACCTATCCCAAGCTTCTATGAATGACTTATTGTCGCCTTGATGAAACTGCATGAAGTTCATCCAGATCTTGTCCATTCGGGATGGACGAAAGTATTGGTCATAAATCTCTTTGCAACTTCATCAAAAGTTTCAATCCGGCCCCTATTAATAGAGTCATACCATCTCTCAGCGGTCCCTTGAAGAGAGAAAGGAAACAACATTCTCTTTAAAACATCATGGGGATAAGGTTAAGATTGCATGTGTTACACAATTTAGGGAATGACCTTAAATGTGCATGTGGGTATTCAGAACTCAACCCGTGAAAGATATGTCCATGCTGAACCAAAGTGATCAAAGCCGGTAGAATTTGAAAATGCTCTCTAGTATCAATATAAGTCATATCCAAGTTATCCATCCTAGGCTCATAATGATCACCATAGTGACGCTGCGGTACCACTGGCTGTGCTGGAGGAATAACTGAGGGGTCCACTTGAGGAATAACAACATTTGATGGATTCATTTGTTCAGCCATTGCTTCAAATTCCAACTTTTTCTTAGCATGCAAAGTCTTTGCAAGTTCAGGGTCCAAATGGTATTCTGCTTTTCCAAAAGATCTTGTCCTGAGCATACAATCCGTCTACCCTCAACAAGTACTCCTTCAAAGAATAATAAGGAAAAGTGAAAATCACGGGAAAATGATTAAGCAAGAGCATTCAAATTGTCTAAATACAAAAAAAATAAAAACAAAATAAAATAAAATTTTAACACGGCTGCTTTTCCTGGCAGCGGCACCAAAATTTGATAGGGCGTAAATATATGTATAAAATATGCTCGTAGTTGCTATTTACCCCTAATAAAAAATAATGCTAAACAACCCCTTAATGATGTAAGTATAGCAAGTCCATTCCCACAGAGAAAGGATAATGTCGAAACTTTAAGAAAATGTTTGTGGATTTTTAATATTATCAAACTAAAGACAAGAATGTAAAAGACAAAACACAGTAATTAAGCTGATGACTTTGATTTCAAGTATCAATTAAACAAGTGTACTACTGAGATTATATTCTAGGATTATTAAAAAGTACAAGCACATCCTATTTATGGTCATGCAAAACAAGGGTAAATAATATAACTTACGCCCCCTCCCTTATGTGGTAAGATGCAATGAATGATTTAAGCATTTACCTACATAGATATTAACTAATTCTCTAAACCCTCTTATGTGGTAAGAGACAATGTTTACTTCCTTAATTAACTCGGAATCTAATGCAACTACCTACAAACGAACCCTCTAATCCAACCGCTCATATGTGGTAAGAGGCAACGGCAAACCAAGTCACGCTAATGCTAAACTAATCCCCTAAACTCCCCCTATGTGGTAAGAGGCAAGAGCTAAGGTAAAATTAGCCTAACAAATTCACAACCAACCCACAAGAGATTCTAAACAACCTACTCTTATCCCCCTATGTGGTAAGAGGCAAGATTAAAGCAAATTATCTCTAGGTAATTTACAGCACTATAAAAGTATATTCATCATACAAGACACTCGCGACATATCATGCATAATTATGAAGAATACAACAAAACTCATTTAACCAAGACCATTAAATAGAATGTTAAACCTATAAATTAAGCACAAAAACCCTTATCATAACCCTGGGAGCACAATAGATTTAGCCAAGCATGGCTAAATCAAAAATTATAGATTTAACAATAAAGCACATTATTGAAAACATAACTTGAAAAGAAAGATAAAATCTTGAATTGTAAAATTCCCAAAAGAAATATTTAACTAAAAAACCAATGAATTCAATAACAAATATTCCAATTCTGTATAGCTGCAATTCCTTGTACAATACTAAAGAAGAAACCCTAGCTATTACAAAGAGAAACCCATGCTTAATGCTCTCAAAATTGTCACACCTCCTATACATGAAAACCTAGCCCTATTTATAGTGATTCTATAAAAATATTCGCAATTAATACCTCCACGAAATCCTTGTTAGACACGAAACCACAAAGTAGGCCAAAAACGCAATTTTCTAAAAATAATTCAGAAATACTAATTAATCCCGACGTTATGACGTGGGTCACTGTAATCTACCACAAAATGTCTTAAATTTTAAAATCTATTTTTTTAATCCTTTTTCTCCATGTCGCGACGTGCAACTGCGCACATCGTGGCGTGGGAAACCCCCGATGTCGCGACGCGGAGCGGAACTCCACTTGATGTCATGAAATTTCTTCAGCTCTTCCTTCATGTTGCACCTAATATGGCTAACATATAACTTTTCTCCTCTAAATATGCACCATAGTCTACAAACTTACAAAAAAGACACTAAAAAGAATTAATAAAAATAAGAACGACTAAATAATTAAGTGTAAAACACTAAATAAAAGGTGAATAAATTCACCTTACCAGTGTCTCATCTGGTCAGCCAGATGTTCAGCTCAGAGGAGTTTGGCATGTTTCTTGGAGAACTGCTCACTCCTGTGAAGAATTATGGCTATCATTCGCTCTTGAACATCTCAACACTCAATATCCTGATCTAAACCTGGAGGAAGAAGAGGGATACGATAAAGAAGCTCAAGCCAACATGTATGCTAAGTAGGAAGAACTGAAGAATGGGAAGATCTCACTTCCCATCGATTCTTTTGTTCTGGCTTCCCCAACCATTGAATTTTCCCCCCGCCAATGAGAGTGAAGAGTATGATGAAACTCCAATCCAAGTTGTATATGTTGACGCTCAAGAATAATTTCTATGATAGATTATATCTATGTATTCCTTAGCTCGAATTTTAGAGTTAGTCTTTAAAATGCCCTTCAGCTCAGAATATTGTAATTTTTTGCACATCCATTTGTGGAATTTACTTATCACTCTTATTCAACTCTTCTCGTATGAATTGTAACCTCTACTTGTTCTGATCTGGTAACAAATTAACCTCACAAGAGCTTCATAATTCAACGAATCATATGAGTATGGAAGAACAAACGCCAATTCATATCCAACCTTAGTTCGAAATATCACTTTGTATGAAGTACATTTGAGGGAACTCCCATATGTTTCAGTTTGGATGCAAATATTGTTTTCTGCTCTTTTACAATTTATTAGATCATATGAACAGGTCCAACTGCTAGTTCGCTTTTAGTTCGGACACATTTTCAGTTCATACCATTTTGAGAACATAGTTCTTTAAACTAGTTCGCTTTTAGTTCAGACACATTTTCAGTTCATACCATTTTGAGAACATAGTTCTTTAAACTGATTTTATTTCGTACTGTATTTGTTCATTGCTTAGAAATATTCTAACGCTTTTGTCGTTCTATTTTGTTAAAGAATACAATGCCAGTACGGACCTAGTCTTTGATACTCCGCATATAACCATAATTATTTCTTGCTTATAATTTCTAAGTCTTTTGCAGTTCTTCTTCTTGAATAACAGAATGCCAGTTCATGTATGGTCTTTTAATTATACCGTTTTTAGAAATTTGTTCTTTAAACTGATTTGGTGGAGATCATGTCCCTGTTTTATTGGCCAATTCAGAAATGAACTACTATTCATCTCTATTTCATAATTCTCAAAAACATTTTGAGATTTTTATAGCATGTTTTTTCATTTTTCCTTCTGGAAATCTTTTTCTTTTCCCTTCTGGAAATTAAGTGTTTTGCACTTCTGCAAAAATAAGAATAAACTCAAATGTATGAGATAAACTGAATAACGCATCTTATTGATAGAAAATGAAATATGAACTGAACTGAAAAATTTTATTGGTACTGTCATAAAATAACTACTGATAAAAAATTTTCAAGTTGGAGGAATTGTCTTTCCTTCCAAGGTTGACAACTTATAATTTCCATCTCGTCTCGCTTTAATAACTCGATAAAGACCTTCCCAATTTGGATCTAACTTCCTCATACCTTCCATCTTGCTGACTTCCGAGGAATCGTCTTTCCTTCCAAGGTTGACAACTTATAATTTCCATCTCGTCTAGCTTTAATGAGTCGATAAAGACCTTCCCAATTTGGATCTAACTTCCTCGTACCTTCCATCTTGCTGACTTCATTCTTCCTTAGGACCAGATCTCCGGGTCAAAAATAAATACCTCTGACTTGTTTGTTATAGTAACGTGCCATGTCTGCACTTAGCCTTATGAATGAAAGCATTCTCCCTCTTTTCTTCAATCATTAAGATCTTGTTCGTGACAAAGCACTTTGGTACTTGGAAGACTAATTTCATCAGGAATAATGGCCTCATATCCGTAGACTAAGCTAAACGGAGCTTCTTGCGTAGCAGTTCGGGGAGTTGTTCGATATGACCACAACACATTTAGAAGATTTTCCACCCAATCTCTCTTAGCTTTCTCTAACTCATCTTCAACTCTTGGATAATAACTCTGTTCATCACCTCGGTTTGACCATTAGCTTGTGGGTGAGCTACCGAAGCGAAATGCTGCTGAATCTTTAGCTCTTTGCACCAACTCTTAAATGGATAACTATAAAATTGTTTTCATTGTTAGAAAAAATTATCTTCGGTATTACATAATGGCAAACCATGTTTTTTTTAGAAAAACTTCACTATGTTCTTCCTGTTATGGTTGCTAGTAGTTCAGTCTTGATCCACTTCGTAAAATAATCTACTGCCACCACTAAGAATTTCACCCATTCTGGCACTTCCAGGAATAGGCCTGCAATGTCTATACCTTATTGCACGAATGGCCATGGACTCTATATAGTCACCATCTCGGATTAAGGCACATGACGAAGAGCTGCATGTTGTTGACATTTAGCACATCTCTATACTAGGTCATAAGCATCTTTGTGAATGGTGGGCCAATAATAACCTATTTTTATAGCTTTTTTCGCAAACATCATGGATATCTGTTAACACATATTCAGCTTGTTTTGGCCCCGTGCACTGTAGCCAAGGCATTAAATACCCCTTCTTGTATAAAACCCCATCTTTAAGTTCATACTTGAAATATTGTATCTTCAACCTTCGAGCTACCAGCTTGCTATCGGGGACTCTTCCCGAGGTGAGATATTCAACAATTGTGGTCATCGAGTTTTTGCCTTCCTCCTCAATAGACTAAACTAAGAGTTCCTCAATACTCCTGGCATGTAAGACTTCAATTAGGACCTGTTTAGTCAAATGGCGTATGCCGATGATGCTAGCTTACTGAAAGCATCAGCTCATCTATTTTGCACCCTTGGAACCCTATCGATTAAGAACTCATCAAATTCCTTTGACAGTTCTGCCACATTTTCACGATACTTCCTCGTAACCATATTACGAGCCTCATACCCTCAATTACCTGGTTTACAATAAGTTGGAAATCATTGTAAGCCTGTAACTTCTCAACCCATATTTGCTTTATCAACTTCAGTCCGATTATGAGAGCCTCATATTCAGCTTCATTGTTAGTGACCTTGAACTCAAATCACAACGCATAGGTGAATTTGTTTCCTTTGGGATCTTTCAAAATTAATCCCACCCCTGATCCTTCTTCGCCAGAATCTCCATCTACAAAGAAAGTCCATCTCTGACCATCCACCTTCATGAGCGTGGTGTTCCCCTGACCGACATCATTGTTCATCATATCATCTTAATGTTGTGGTGTTTCTGCAATAAAGTCAGCTAAGACTTGTCTTTTTATTGCTGACCTCGAGACAAAAGTGATACAATGTTCGCCTAATTCCACTGCCCACTTTATTTGACGACCTGAGGTTTCTGGTCTGTGTACAACTTGCTTCAGAGGTTTGTCCGTAAGCACCGTGATGGGATAAGCTTGAAAATAAGTCATTAACGTTTTGGGTGCGACAATAAGTGCTAAAATCAACTTTTCCATCGTTGAATACCGTTTTTCCGCTTGCAAAGCTTTGCTGATATAGTATATCGGCTTTTGATTCTTTTTATCATCCATTGTCAGAATCATACTCACCGCTTGGTCGCTGACAGCCAAATACAAGTACAACACTTCCTCATGAACTGGGGTGGACAAGGATGTCAGCTCACTTAAAAGCTTCTTGACATTCTTCTGTCCAGGAAAAATCTTTTACCTTTTTTAAGGCATTGAAAAATGACAGATTCCTATCCTTCAACCTGGAAAGAAATCTATTTAGAGTTGCTAACTTCCTGTTAGAACTTGCACTTCATGGACGTTCCTCGGTGGTTTCATACTCAAAATCGCCTTAACTTTTTTGGAGTTCGATTGAACTCCCTTGTTTGAAACCATGTATCCCAAGAACTTTCCAAATTCGACCTTGAAACTACACTTTTTGGGATTCAGTATGAATCCTGTCCGTCGTAGAGTTTCAAAAGTTTTGTTATGTCAACAATCAGATTCCCTACCTTCTTGCTCTTTATGAGTAGATCATCAACATAAACTTCCATATTTCTACCAATCTGAGGATCAAAGATTTTGTTCATCAACCTTTGATACGTCACGCCTGTATATTTTCAGGTCGAAAGGCATTTTTTTGTAGCAATACACTCCCTTCTCGGTTATGAAAGAAATTGTTTTGGTATCTTCCTCTGCTATTAGGATTTGATGATATCTTTTATATGCGTCGAGAAAACAAAGCACGTCGTATCCCGCGGTTGGGTCTACTTTCTGTTCAATCAGGGGTAGAGGATAGCAATCTTTGGGACAAGCCTTGTTAAGGTCGGTGTAGTCGATGCACATCCCCAGTCCCAAATTAAGATTCTGAGCCATCACTAGGTTGACAACCCAGGTCGGATAAAAAACATCCCTTATGATTTTTACATGTAGAAGTCTATCTACTTCTTTGCCTATGGTCTTGTTGCGATCTGGTGCACATGGTCTTTGTTTTTTGCCAAACTGGTGGTAACGTAGGATCCACATCAAATCTGATGAGATTCCCTTCATGTCTTTCGGTCCCCACACGAAGACATTCTTATAACCTCTGAGCAAATCTATCAATGAGTTCTTCACATTTTGCAGTAAAGAAACTCCTATTTTTATAGTTCTTTCAGGTATCACTTTATCCAACACCACTTCTTCTAAATCACTTGTTAGCGATATTTCTTCTCCTGAGTTCTTAGGCTTGATTTCTCCATTAAGATCTCCCGTCGAAGATGACAGGCCCCTTTGGATACAACTGACTTTCAGATCGCCTTCTTTTTTTTATCTCTCCCTTTTAAGGCAATCATATGACATTCCCATGCTATATTTTGATCACCTATGATTGTCGCTATCCCCTCAGATGTGGGAAATTTCATCACCAAGTGATACAGAGACCAGATTAATTTCAACTGAACATTATTGGCTGCCCGAGAATGATATTGTATGGAGAAGTAATATCCAGCACAACGAAGTTCACATACACTAACCTATCTCTTGGAGCTTCTCCCACCATCACTGGTAGAGTAATTATTCCAATAGGTTGTGTTGATTCTCATGAAAATCAAACCAAAAGGCCTAGACTTCGTTGAAGGTGTTCATATTGGATTCCCAATTTTTTGAAAACATTCTGAAAGATCATATCTGTTGATCTCCTATCGTCCACATACACCCTATGGACTTCTTTATTTGTGACTATCACTTTTATTAATAAATCATCGCAATGAGAAAACTTACTAGGAACCGCATCTTCTTCCAAGAAGGTAATGATCTCCGAATGCTTGAACCGTTATGAACTGGTTCCTGTTCTGGGATATGTCTTCTTGAGAACTTTTTTGCCAACCTCATCTCACCTAGCTGACCTCCCACAATAGTATGAATGACCCCATTTATATTTTTGTCTGCCTCTTGGGGTTTTGCATATCCACTATCTTTTGGTTTTTTTGTCATTGTCAGCTCGGCCTTTTTCCTGAGATCGGTTCCTTCTTTGCCTTAGTTGGAATGTCTCATTTACAAATTCTCTAAGATAAGCACTCTGTATAAGATCTTAAATCCCCTTCTTGAGATCTCTACAATCTTAAGTGTCGTGCCCATTCTGTTCATGGAACTTGCAAAACAAATCCTTATTCCATTTCCCTTTTGAGGTCGTCATTTTTGGGTAAGACTTGACCAACCCCTTGCTTTGCATTATAGTGAGAATCTCGATTTGGTTTTTTTAGGGAGCCAGTCTTGTTGCCCATTTACACCGAAGTTTGATTTCTTCTGTAAGACAGCCTATCAAACACCAGAGCTTGCTTGCCCCCATATGTAGTTCATCCCTTGAAGTTATATTTTTTCTTCTCGGTGCCCTTTTCAATATCACGCTTCTTTTTATCCGTGTATTCCCCTTTCGCAAATTTGTCCGCTCAATTCATGAGCTCTTGCATGTCTTTTGGTGGGTTGATGACTAGCTTTCTGTATAGCCTTCCAGGTCATAACCAATTGATGACAACTTCCCCAACGACATCCTCAAATCGGGACTTCACTTGCAAACTTTCGTCGTAAAAACAATCTACATAGGCTCGAATGGACTCAGTATCGGCTTGCTAATATTCAGCAACTCGGCAGAAGATTTTTTCAATTTCTTTCGTTGCAAAATTGTCTGTAGAAGAGCTATGATAGCTATTCGAAAGAGGAAATGGAGTTCTGCTTCAGACCCTCGAACCATCCTCGAGCTTTTCCAACTAATGTTGTTTCAAAAGCCTAACACAATGTGGGTTCAGGGGCTTGTTCAAACTTCATTAGCAAAGTGAATTGCGCCAATTAATCCCTTGGATTGGTATCGTCAGAATACATATCCATTGCCAGGATCTTAAATTTATGAGGTTTTGGGAAATTACTGATGGCCTCGACAAACGGTGTCACAGTTCGGTAAGCGTCTCTAGCACTAATTCCCAAAACATTTTGAACCTCATCTCGAATATGGTTCGCGATTTGAGTCTCCTAGTCGTCATCTTGAAGTTAGTCTTTTCTCCCGCGATCAAAAGACCGAGTTAAAGGACGTCGGCGTTCAGTGTAATTATCCCCTTGGGACTCGATATCATGTTAAGATGATACGTACATCTTGTCGAACATGTCTGACTCCTTTGCTGGCTCTTTTCCAATTCGCCAAACCGGGCCTTTAACTATTTCTTAAATCTGATCAAAATTCTCCTTAAGAAATTTTACTATCTCGGGGGCATGGATATCCAATGGAGGATTATTACCCCAATCAATTCTGATCGGAGAGTTTTATTCATGATGGGAACCGTCCTAATTTTCTCCGAGATTCCCATCGTGACCTAATATATCGCCCCGAGGAGGCTTACTGGTTTGACTCTGATTAGTGGGTTTATTTGCACCATTGCCTCCCAACACTAGTTTCTCTGTCAGTTGTGTATTCCACTGAGAACGTGTAGTTGCCATCGATATTGTTGTTATCAAATCACATAGACGACGCCAAATTGATGAAGTCAATTTTCACCAAATACTCCTAGATCTTCCAACGATCGCATGCCGATGATTATGTCGTTGGAACTCTAGATGATTTGTAAGACAATCGTCAGAAATACACTCCAAGCTGTACCGGGGAGTATAATTCGATACTTAAGTCAGTTCAAGTTCTGAGCAATAAGCGATAAATAATAGTAGGTTATGAGTACGTACCCTAACACATGAGGTTGGAGTCCTTTTATAGTTACTAACCCTAATAGAGTTGGAGTGTAAGTCTCACTCTCTATTACGGGAAAGTTACTCCTCTTCATTTGGAAAGTAGGCTCGTTGGGCTAATATGAGGCTATTCCGCATAACTTAGGACCAGATAAGGTTATAATCCACCGTATCATAATCCAACCCATATCAGAACTAGGAAGGATTAGATAAGTGAGATTGAAAGATATAAAAATAATAAGAATATTGAAAGAATAATTCAACATTTAAATTATTAATTATAATTCAACTAGTATAATATATTAGAATAGCAGTTAAAATTGAACTAATATATATAGTTTTTAGAATAATAGAATTATGAATGATTAGATAAGTGAGAAAGAAAGATATAGAAAGAATAAGGATATTGAGAGAATAATTGAACTATTAATTGAAATTCAAATAGTATATTAGCATAATATAATAATAGAAATAGAATAATATAAATTAAAAAAGTTGATACATAATATAATTGGAATAATAGTCGAAATTGAACTAATGTATAGAATTTTTAGAAAAATAGAATTATGAAGGATTATATAAGTAAGAAAGAAATACATATATATATATATATGTATATATATAAATAATAAGAGTATTGAAATAATAATTGAACTATTAATTGGAATTCAAATAGTATATTAGTATAATATAATAATAGAATAATAGAATTAGAGTATTATAAATTAGAAAAATTGATTTTCTAAAACTAAACCTAAATCCTAAACCCTAAACCTAAACTCTAAACTCTAAAACTTAGAACTTAGAATATAAATATTAGAAAAGTAAGAAATAATATTAGAAAAAGAATTATGTGATGAAAATAAAGAGATATAGAAATATTTATAAAGTTATAAAACTAAAAAACAATAAGTTTAGTTTTTTTTTGCCAGTTCAAAATAGAAGCGGAACCGCCGGTTCTGATTCTTGTTTGAAATGGGGGCCCCACAGTTCCAATCTGCCAATTCCGATTACGGTTTTGAAATGGGGGCCCCACAGTTCTGATTCTAATTCTAGAGCCGGTCATGTTGTAAGAAGATTGAAGAATACCGAACCATAAATTTGCCTCCATCAATCGTATTAGAATTGGTGAAAGGAAGAAATGTAAAGGATGATTGAAGAACCCAGTTGATGAAAATAAAGTTTTTTTTTTTTTTTTTTTTTTTTGCAATCTTACAATGAAATAATCGGATAAGAGGAAAAAAATGTGGGATTTTTTAAAGAGTTATGATTTGTAAATCTAGGAGTTAGGATAAAGTTTGGATATCTATGTTGTGCTTTTGTATTTTTGAGAGAAAAGGGAAGAAGGATTTTTGTTTTTGTACATTTTGGGTGAAAAGATCAATTTTCGCATAGATTTGTATTTTTTTTTTCTTAGTGAATTTTGGAACTAGTTGTTGGATGATAAATTGATGCTAATTTGATATGGGTTTAAGTGGAGTAAAGAGTTTAAGGTAAATGGATTTGCTTTTTACTTGTTCAATTTAGTTTGAATTTTGAGTTTGGTTTTGTAAGTTCTTTTAACTAGTTTGCTAGGAAAAAATTTTAACTACGATAGCCATCATCTCATAATCTAGTTGAAGTTTTGGATTTTTTTTCAGTTACTGAAATGATATGAAAAGTGGGTAGTTTAGGGAGAATGAGCATCTATTAATTGATGTAAGAATCGATTGTATTTGTGGGGTATAATTGAAAATCTTTGTTCAAACCAAACTCTGGCACTATTTAAGTTTGGGAGACAAAATGAAGATGAATTGGAGGGAGATGAATGAAAAAGTTTTTTTACATGGGGTAAAACTGTATTTTACTTCAGAATCGTTAAATATTGGATGTCAGTTACTTTAAAAAAAAAAACAAAATACAAGAAAATAAATGGTAAGGTTTTAAACATCAAGGAAGTAAACTAAAATTTCGGTAAACCATGAGGAGATTTTTTGTAATTAACCATTAGATTTATATGATGATGTAAAATTCACATTAAAACAAGAGTTCATATCCATATAATGACAAACTACGGATGGATTGAAGATGAAATGATATGATGGGCATTATCATTATTTTTCCTCCCTAACCAAAAGCAAAAAAAAAATTAACAAATATGTAGCAATAATTCCAACATTCTTACAAGTTATTGTCCTCTTGTAATTTATAAGCATATTAACGGAGATGTTCACGATATAAAATTTTGTATGTAACTGATCATGAGATAAATATGATCAAAATGAAATTTTTCATGACATCTTAAAAAAAGTTGATATTATCAGTATAATATTGATGTCATTCTTGACAAAAATATTGATTTTCTACTAATAATAATCATATTTTTTTTACCATTGTAAATATGAATCTCTTGTCCGTTGATTAATCCAATTGCATCATATGTTTTCAAAGGGATTTTTTGTGGCAAACAAATATAAATAAATAAATATATAATATGTTTGAACAATAAAAATGTAATATTAATATGTTACCTGTTTAACTGTGTTTATGCATACAATTTAGAAAATACCATGGCTTTTCATTGACTTCAAACTCTTCATAACTATCGTTAAATGATCTGTCTTGTTTATTTGTAAACACAATTGGTTTCGATGTGATAACAATTGGCACTAAATCTTCTACTAATTTTAACGAATAAAAGTTCAGATCACCTAAATAGTGAATTAAGAATGGATAACAGTTAAAAAAGTTCGTTGAAATTGTATAGTATAGTTTACAATTTTGTACAAACGTAACAGAAACGACATGCATATTTTAACCCCAAAAATATTTTAAGAAAATACTTAATTTTATTATCCTTTTTCATTTTTTTTCCACTTCACAAATGGGTTACGCAATTTATCCATTTTACCAAACTGCTTTTGCAAAAAATGAGAGTAAAATAAATAGAGTTAGAGCGATATTAAAAAAATAGTAAAATTATTGTTATTTATCTATTTTAATACAAGCACGTAAATAAATTCAATGGTTAATTACATTTACTATCTTTGAGGTTTGGTGAAAGTACCAAATGAATTTTGCGATTTTAGAAAATTACGGTCACCACTCTACTGTTAAAGTTGACTAAAAAAAATTGTTGAAAAAACCAAAATGCCATAACTTCTTTTGTTAAAAAAAAATAACAAAAATATATGAGTAAATATGAAATGACAAGAATTACTTTTTGCACTTTTTAATTCTTTGTTATAAATTTTCAATTTCATATTCTTTATTACAAATGGGTTTATCAAATTAATCAAATTTTAATTAAGTATTCTTTTTCTATATAAATTTTAAATTTTGGGAGAAAAAGAATTATTTTTGGAGAATAAAATAGTTCATTTGATTAATTAAGAAAGAAGATTTTTTTTTCTTTTTGAGTTTTTTTTGTTTGTGTAAAAAAGAAAATTTTCTTTGCTTTTATTTTAGTATTTAATATATGTATTTAGTTAACTATGATAATATAATTATAGATAAAGTTTTAAGAGCATATTAGATAATACACATATATTTTTTGGTGAGAGGGGTTGATTTGTTAAACGTTTGCTTAGTCAAGGAGGGTGACCATAATGTTCTTAAATCATATGATTCGTTTGGTACTTTCATCAAACCTTAATGGTGATAAATATAATTAACCCTAAATTCAACTGTAAACATTCACACACAATGAATTTCACACGGTAATTGAAACATTATAGGATTTGGACGATGATCACATAAAAATAAATTGAAAAGTATTCCTCTAAAATCATTGCTCCCAGCACATAGCTAAACCTTGAATGTTAAACTTTTTTTTTTACATCCAACTATATATGTATGTAGCAAAGCAATAATGAATTGTTGTTTAAATAGGATTGAAATGATTAGAATATTCTTTATTTGAACAAAAAAAAAAAAAAAGTTTGACTAATATTTAGCATATTTGACTTCACATCTCTTTAGATTTGCATGTGAATTTCTAGTTTTCTACCATGCACTTTTATGAAAACTTGTCAAGGTAAAGTTGTGGGAAAGATATAGCAAATAGTTTAACGCAATTTTAGCATATTAATTAATTTTTTCCCATAATATGTTATAGTAAATAATTAGGAAAAATGCAAAAAATATCCCTCATATTTGTTTGAATTTTTTTTTCGTCCTTGACATTTTAAATTATGTAAATTCATCCCTCACATTTACTTGAAAAAGTTTTTTAGTCCCTAACATTTCAAATAATGCAAATTCATCCCTAACAATAAAATAATGAACCAAATTAGTCATTCCATCCATTCGCATATCTTTTTCTTAACATATAGATGTCAGTGCACTTCTTGTGATAATTTTTTAGGGCTAAAAAATGTAGATGCTGATTGAAAATTTGAGGAAACAAATTGTGATTCTAAATTTTTCTGTGAAAAATTGTCACAAAACAAGCACGTGCCCTCTTTTTATTAAAAAAGTATGCGTGAATGGATGGAATAACCAATTTGATACACTATTTTAATGTGGGGGATGGATTTGATCATTTGAAATGCCATGGTTGAAAAAAAAAATTCAACTATATGTGAAGGATGAATTTGTATTATTTGAAATATTAGGGATGAAAAATTTTTTCAAGCAAATATAAGGGACGTTTTTTGCAATTTTCCCTTAATAATTTAACGCATGTGAAGTTCAAATTTAACGCATGTGAAGTTCAATTTCGTATTGCAGTATTGTAGATTATTTCAAAGTCTGTATTATCTGAACTCTTAGGGCTCGTTTGGTTGGCAGGGAATCTGGGTTGGGAAAGTAATCTTTTTCCTAATTTCCAGATTCCTGTGTTTGTTTCAAATTGGGAAAGTAATCATTTTCCTAATTATTAAATTCCTGTGTTTGTTTCATCCAGGGAAAGTAAAAAGAATCCTGAACTAAGGAAAATAACTGTAAGATTCCAGGGTTATGAATCCTCTTTAAAAGTTGGTATTCTGATTCCTCTCTTGAGGATTTTGACTATGTAGCTCTTTGTTTATGTTTATTATTTATATTTTGAGTTTCATATGCTTCTTATGTTAAAGTCTAATTCATTCGGTCAAATAATTTTATTTTATTTTTAGTTTAATATTTTTTTATTGACTTTACTACTTAACTGAAATTAAAATTTTAGTAGTTTTAAATGTCTTTATATTGACTTTAAAAAGTAATTCAATGTAAAAAGAGTTAAATAAATGGATGGTATATTATTTTTTTATTATTAAAATTATTAACATTATGGGGGTTTTATATATTTTTTTCTAAAAACTCAAAATTATATTTATGTTGCTTTAGACTTTTTCTATCATATTTTTACTTAATTAATTTTCAATACTTATTGTTTAATAAATTTTTATTAATATTAATTTGTAAATTTATTTTCCATTTATTTAATCAACTATTCTTTTTTTTAATAATATTAACAAAGAAAATTTTTATTTTAACACTTTTTTATAAGTTGTAGTTAATAGCTTAATTATTTAATTAAATTAAAAATGATAATTTTTACAATGATGAAAATATAAAACATAATATTAAAACATTTATTATAAGGTAAAAATATATAATTAAGTTTCATCATATGATTTAAAATAAAACTATATAAATGGTTATGTATAAGTATAACATACAAAAGAAATTCAAATAACATTATTTGGTTCAATAATTTAAATCAAATAATGACATAAGAATCATACTAACTTTTTTAAAAATCTATCCAAACACAGGGTAAGTATTCAGATTCCTCAGAATTAAATTCCTAGGAATCAGATGACCAGGAAAAATATTCATTTTCCTCAAAATTAAAATCCCAAGAATCACATTCCCATTAAACATTACTTTCCTGCCAACCAAACGAGCCCTTAGGGCTTTGGATTAGTTGCAATTTCATATTTCATGGTGTTCCCATTGACTTAAAAATGAAAGTCTGAAAATTCAAAAATGGGCTGGACTGAAATAATTACATAAGACTATTTACTTATTTATTTATTTTAAAACACACAATCTCTCTTATGAAAGGTTATTTACCTAAATAATGTTGAAAATAAACAAAATTTAAAAAAATAATGTTAATTTTAATATTCTTCTAAAAATATGGAAATCGCAATTTAAAACTACGATAACTTTGTTTAATTGATTTATTTTTAGTTCAATTAAAATATAAATTGACTTTTGAACTATAAAGTTTATTATTGTGCGTGAAACTTTTTTCTTCTCCTTCTCATAGATATAAAAGTGTAATTTGATCATATATGTATCTTCCTTTAGAAAATTTTTTGACTGTTCTATTAGAAAAAAAAATTCAATTCAAATGCTATATTAAAATGTTGACAATTTAATTATATTTTATTGTTGTCACAGAACAAAAGTATCGATTTTTCGTGTATTATCTATCAATTTTTGGCTTATCATATATAAAGTATCAATTTTTTGGCATTATTCGTGTATCAAGTATCAATTTTTGCGTATCAATATTAACTATAAAAGTGTATAATTCGAATTGGCATATAAAGTTATCTTGAATTAGATTAGACTCTTTTATATTATTTGTTACTCCGGATTTAGTAATTAGTATGCTCTAAACTTGCAGTCTTTGCTGATTTGGCTTAAGTTATTAAATCAAACACATGGATAAAACTTGTAGGATATGAAGCAGGGATAAGTAACTAATAAGAGTGAAGTGCCTAACATTAGATATGGCCACAGTTACAGTTTTAACCTTAACCGGCCCGGAACTGGAACCAGCCCGTAACCGGCCCTCGCCGGGCCGGAACTGTGAACCGGAACCATCCATGGCGGGTCGGTTTAGGTTCAACAATTTTATGAATCGTGAGTCGGGGGTTCCAAAAAAAATATTTTTTTATTTTTCTTTTATAAATATATTATATTTTCATTATTTCACACAACATTCTTGAATTTTCTCCCATATTCTCTCATAATCTCCTATTACTTCTAAAATTATTTCATTTTATTTAATTATTTACTTTAATATATTTAAGATGGCGGAGGAATTTCTTCAACCAAATCTCCAAAATGAAACAACAATGGAAGAAAACGGTAGCAAATATATCAATATTTTACTGTAGAGTTCCTTGTTGGAAGTTGAAGACAACAGCTCTAGAACATTTTATAAAATGCATGATCCTGTGCATGACCTTGCACAGTCAATTTCAAAACCTAGACGGATCACTTCAAGAATGATATAATGAATGACAGTTATCAAGTTTGGCAGCTTGTAATACAAACTTATGCAGAAACAACCATGTTGAAAGATACATGAGCATTAATTCTTAGAACGAGTACCATATCTGGAAAGATGTTAGTTAAGTTCAGGCACTTGCATATTCTAAATTTGTCCGAGGCAAATATTATAGAGCTGCCAAGCTCTATTGGCAAACTAAAACATTTAAGGTTTCTTAACCTTTCAAACACGGCAATCAAAAGTTTACCAGAATCTGTTTGCAAACTTTATAATTTGCAAACATTGAGGATAGTTGAGTGCTCAGATTGAGGCATCTTCCGAAGGGGATAAGCAATTTCATTAGTTTGAGGCATCTTCACTATTTCAATTTTAATGAGGTGTTCGAAATGCCACTAGAGATGGAACGATTGGCTTTTCCATCTTCACTATTTCAATTTTAATGAGGTGTTCGAAATGCCACTAGAGATGGAATGACTGGCTTTTCTTCAGACTCTGGAGTTCTTTAACGTAGGTGAAGAGAAGGGTCGTCAAGTTGAAGAGCTCGGATGCTTGAAACACCTTAAAGGCAAGCTGGTGATATGAAATCTTGAACGAGTAATTAATAAAGAAAGATCTGGACGAGCAAATTTATCTGGAAAGCCAAATCTTTTAGAGTTGGAATCTTGGTGGGTGAAATCAATCGCTTGGATGACAGCAATGGAAAAGATTTCAGTAGTTATAAACATGTTTTGGAAGGCCTCCAACCTCATCCAAATTTGCAGAAGTTAACAATTGAAAATTTTATGTGTGATCAATTTCCGGGATGGCTAGGGAATTTGCCAAAGTTGGTTAAATTGGAGTTGCATGGTTGCGGGAGATACATAGAACTTCCTGTGCTAGGACATTTGCAATATCTTGAATATGTGGAATCTGAAGAACTAGAAAATGTGAGTTGCATTGGGCTCTCATTCTATGGCCTCAATGATAATTGCAGCAGCAGTTGTGGTGGTGAAGTAGCAGTAACAAGAAGAAGAAAATTGTTTCCATCTCTTAAAACTCTAAAACTAATCAAAATGAGTGGTTTGGTTGAATGGGAGGAGGCAAAAGCAGTTGATGATGATATTGATGTGTTTCCCCAACTGAAAATTTGACCATTGAGTATTGCTCCGAACTGACTACCACTCAACTCACTTTCCAAGTCTCAAAACATTAGAAATTCGTGGAAATATCAAAGTTTTGGCGGTAAAAGGCATTGTTGGCAAAGCAACCAATACTCTTCAGTCCCATTTATTAATGGGAATGAATGAGCTTACTTATGTCTCCGATGTGGTTGATCTGTGTCAATTCCAGCTTTTGAGTGACTTGCGTATTGTAAGCTGCCATAGAATTCAACAAGTAAGTGGAACTACCACTAATGGTAACCAACTCAAGTCTCTTGAGTATTTGAAAATTTCTGATTGTGATGAGTTGATCAGTATAGCAAGTGAAACATTTGAGTACTGCACATCTCTCCGGGATCTGCAGGTGTCTGACTGTCCAAATCTGGAATCCTTTCCTCTTGATTTTCGACAAACTCCTTCACTCTCAACAATTTGGTTATACCGCTGCCCGAAATTGTTCACTAATAATAATAATAAAAATAATAAACCTAGAGGATTTGGTCATCTTACAAACCTACTGGATTTGTGGATTGGTCCATTCTCAGATGATTCTTCAACTCAATTGTTTGATTGTTCCGATTGATTTCACTAGGTAGCCTCAAACTGTTTGGGTTGCCTAACTTGCCTCAGACGGAGTTTCTGCCTGATCACCTCCAACACTTGACTTCATTGACATCCTTACATCTAAATGGGTTTCGATCAATAGAAACTTTACCAGATTGGTTAGGGAATTTGCATCTCTTCAAACACTATCTCTGTTTGATTGTGAGAAGCTTCAATTTTTACCATCCATGGCTGCCTTGAGACGGTCGTATACAATTGTCCTATGTTAAAAGAAAGATGTAAACGTGAGAGTGGCTCAGACTCCGAGTGGTACAAGATTTCATATCTTCCTAAACTTTGGATTGATTGGTTGGGATTGATGTAGTCATCAGGTAAGCTTTCAAACTCCTTAAAATTTCTTCACCATCTCATTGGGTCCTATGTTTCTTTCTTTTTTTTTTTTTTTCCTTTTTCAAAATTTAATTATTTTGTTACGTTGTTGTTCTGATTGTTCGCCTAAATGCACCAAAATCTGGCAGTATAGTACTTCAGTTTTCAATCCTTATATTTTCTTCAGATTTTCTTTTCACAAATCAAAATCTGCCAGTATTTCTTTATCATTCGCATAGCTTAGAGTAAGAGACTAAAAATGGTGATTTGATATACTTCCGTCCCTCCCTCCCTGCCTCCCTCCATTTTATTTTTAAATTTTGGTTCCATATACTGATTATGACACTCAATAGTTTTAAGGACAAGTTTTGCTGTTGTCATTTGCTAATCAAAGAATATAAAGATGCACTCAAGGCATTGTATTATTCAGTGTATATACTCATCTTGTAAGATTTACAACTTCAAATTAGTTCATTTAATTACAATCTCTTTTGAGTGAGTTAGCATCCCGACCTCAAAGTTTAGAATTCCATTCCTTGAGGGTGTGTGTAAAAAAAATGTTTTCAAAAAAAAAATCTCTTTTGTTTATCATTTCGATCTCTCTCCTCTACACACCATGATCTCTTCTTTAATCTACATTCAAATCAAGCTATTTGATCGGATGGCTCATTTGCCTAGAGCGTGTGTATGTATATACCACATCATAATACTATCTTCTTTATGAAAATATGGCTGGAATGTCGTTAGTTTTCTGGTTTGCACAAACAAACCCATGCCAATGGCTCGAGCTGTGAAAAAGATTCAACAAAAGACAGAAACAAATCCATTATCTGTTTTACGTCAAGCAATACTTAGCGTAACTCTCGATATAACAGTAAAAGCAAGACGTGTCATTATGTCTGCATTGATCATGAGTTGCTTTAGTTTGATTCATACTTCAATCCAAACCGTTATAATTTTCTTTCTAAAAATTTTGTTTCAATTTCAATTCCATCATAAACTTTGAATGTTCTCCTGAATCTCCTGGTTTCTGCTTACACTACTTTTGCTTGTACATTAGCTGATGTGGGCAAGTATTTTATCCACATTAGTGATGAAGATTAATAAGCAGAGCAGCTCCATGGTATACTTTTGCAATTTTTTTACTATCTTGTAATATAACAGTGATCTATCTCTAGTTCCTTGATTCTTAGCTTAATATAGATTTTGTTTATAGGAATAATTAAAGACCTGAAATTGTCTCAAAAGCAGGGAAGTTAGTAATGACTTGTATTAGCAAAGGTACCATCTTCTACTTATATTTGATCATTTGCCTACATTTGCATCATAGAAGACCAATATGGTTATTTTGGACTCTTTTTTCTTTTATTCTTGTAAAACGAATAATCTGTACTGCTTTTCTACCCTGTTTATATCTTGTTGTTTGGTGGAATAACATGAGTGTCCAATAAATCTTTACCCTGTGCAGCAAAAACTGTGAAACAGAGGCTGCAATTGCTTGGTTTGACAATGTTAAAATTGTTTCAATGTTATTTCTTCCCTTGCAATTATAAAATGCTTGGCCTGCGAAGTAAAGTTTTCAGTTTAATTTGAGGCCTCACATGTTCTACTTTGAGTCATATCCAAATTTTTTGGACAATTATGGCTCCAGATAACTAGTTGTGGTCACCTAATCCTCTTGGTTTATTTTTTCACTTCTACTTATCGCGTCAATCTTCTTCATTACTTGTCTTTTTTTATTGATTAGGAAGAAGGTATTTTTAAAGCCTTTTAATAATAAATTTGAAGAATTTTATGTGTTTTGGTTGTGAAGTGTGATGTTATGTTGTATTGTGATGTTGTGAATTGTGTTTTGGTTCCCAATGGATCTTCTTCAATATCCATTTCAATGTATAAATAAATGTTAAGTGTATTTAAAACTTATATCTTAGTATTTACTAATCACTTAATAAAATTTTAGTAAAATATATTTAACGTATATTTATAAATTGAAATAGGATGAATGGAGCCCGGAGTGGTTTTGTTTGGTTGTGAATTTTCTAGGAATTTTCTATTTATATTCTTGGTTAATTACATTTACTTTACTTGTCGTAATGTCAAATTACAAATCGAATCTTGTAATTTCACCGACGGTCACCTTCTTGATCTAACTTGTGTTGACAGATCCAGTGAAATTATCGAAAATCCATAACTCATAATTTTGAAAATAAATTGAAAAGAACCTAATTACTTATTTATTTAAAATAAAAAGAATTCTAATTAATTCTAATTTATTCCGGTGAATTAATGGCTCTAATGATAACTTTGACAAAAACAATTATTTTCATTAGTTTATATTTAGGGAAAAATTTGTATTAATAGTGCACTCCAAAACTTTATTATTCAAAATGGCGTAATTTTAACCTATTTATTGTTAAGAACATGAAAATAGGTTAATTAGTTTATATAATTAGTAAAAGACTTTATTATCCCTTTACAATTTCTAATTTTTTTTCTCTCCAAATTATTCGTATTAGTAAACTGTCCAAAGTAATATATAGCATTCTATTTCAATTCCACAACTATAAAATAAACAAAACTATGATAATAAAAAAACAAAAAGAACTAGAAAAAATTTAAAAAAATTAAAAGAAAGGCAAACAAATTATTAATCATATTAATGTTAAAACTATATCACCACAATTACAAAAATAAACAAAATATGACAATAAAAAATGAAAATAATTAGAATTTTTTCTTCAAAAAAAGATAAACAAATTATTAATCATCTTAATATTAGAACTCTACCTCAAATCTAAAACAGTAAAAAAATAAAATACTAAAAAGAAAAAAAATTCAAATTGAAATTCAAGGAAAAAAACCAAAATAAAAGAAAAGTGAATTACCTCTCAAATTGAAATCAAATAACTAACACAACTTTTCATTTAATCTAAAATATTAAAGAAAAAGTGAAATTCGGACAAGAAAAAAGGAAAAGAATTATAAGTGACATTGAGAAACAAATAAATAAAAGGTAAATTACATCCTAAGTTAAAATCATATAATTATCAAAACTCTACGTTCAATCTAAAACAAGTAAAATAGAGACAATCAAAAAAATGAATTATAAATAATTTAGAAAAAAAGGTGAATAATGTCTCCAATAAAATCATTTTAATGTCAATAACGGACAATTCAAATCTTCTAGTTCAAGTTTATTTTTTTTTATTTTTTATAATTTGTTTCTCCAAATGTAAAAGCATTAGAAGTGAGTGCGTAATGTTCTTTCTTATTTTTCCTTGAGAGTCAATTTGGTATTAATTATTTCTATCTATTATATTGATGCAGATTATCTCGTACCTATCAATTTATCCCTAACTTACTGTAGTAGTGATGGTAGGGTATCGTTCCTCAAAGAAGAGTTGGTTCTAGAATTCTAAGAATTACTCTAAATGCTGTTAACAAAGACAAAACTACAATTAAAGTACTACTGCAGAAAGTGAGAGGATGTCTTAGGATTCCTCTACTGAGTGAATACTCACTTTAGCACTCAAGCAGTACAATTAATGTGTGTGTAAAATCATAGGAGATTTAGTTGCCTAAAAACCTAAAGTCCAGTCAGCATGATGATCACACTGTACCCTAGACTTCCTTTCATCACTATTTTCCCATGATGAGGCCTAAGAGTGATGCTTTTACCCCTCAACTTCTCAATTCTCTGTTTCTAATTACTTTATCTATTAATTCCTAAAGACTTCTCATGGTGGGACCTGAATTTAGGTTTTTATGTCTTCATTAGCACCAGAGAATTTCTTTACACTTAGATCTTAAGATTTTGAAATCTAAAATCAACATGATGACCGCATTTCAGAGAATGAACAAGACAAAGCAAGTATAAAGACTTCATTTCATACTCCAGTTTTCATTTCACAATTTTTTAACTAATATTAATGAATCTAGCTTCAATTCAGCATGATAACCGCAACTAAAGTTCAATTCAACAACAATGATTCAAATTCATGAAATTTAATAGATTTGATTAAGCAAAATAGAGTATGATTTCATTCTTCATAGATCACATTAATTGCACTGCATAAAATTGCCTAAGTGGAGTACTCGTTCATCAGAACCCTAGAACATCACAGATCTAGCCTGAGAAAGTCATCTCCAACTCACAATCAACAAAGTACTGTATTAAACAATTCATCTTCAGAAATTGGAAGAATTCACTGATTAATTGATTCAAAAAGCTCAATGTCATGAAGAGAATTGTTCTATACTTCATCAGTTGAGAAACGAATTCCAAATTTCGGTCCAAAAATTCCAAACGAAATCTCGATCGGAGTACAAAATTCTAGAGAGAGAAAATTTTCCGCTCACTAGACTAAATATCAATCTCCAAATAATGTCCCCCCCCCCAAAATAATGAAAATCCCTCTAGTTATAGGGGTCGGAAGCTTAATCAACATGAAAATGTAAACTAAACACTTATTTACAAAAATGCTACTGTGAGAAAAATCCTCCCAAATACGCACGTGCACGCCACTCCATGCCACCAATCTATTCCCATACTTCACGCTCTTGAGCCAAATCTGGTCACGTTTCCATTTCGCACTCCACGCCTTTGAGCCACAAATTTTACGCTTTCACAACCTGCACAGCAAAAATCAGGAAAACAAACACTTACAAAAATTTCAGCACAAAAACATCAAACTTGCACGGTGCATTCGTAGCTGGTGGCCGCACCACACATAAAAATTACATGGTGCGGCCGTAAGCCGCGACTGTACGGCTGCCAGCCATAGCTGCACCATGCAATTTATGTGCATGGTGTGTGCAAGTGTTGTGCTAGTGATGTGCAAGAGTGGTGTGCTAATGTATGCTACATGTGAGAGTGAGTGCTCTGTGAGCATAAGTCAAGTATATTCAAAACTGTGTAAGGATGTTGCGATACTTGTGTGTGATAACTTGTGCATGTGTGCATGAG
Source organism: Ophiorrhiza pumila (assembly GCA_016586305.1). Classification (NCBI taxonomy): domain Eukaryota; kingdom Viridiplantae; phylum Streptophyta; class Magnoliopsida; order Gentianales; family Rubiaceae; genus Ophiorrhiza; species Ophiorrhiza pumila. The sequence continues at coordinate 10,928,820 of BLIW01000008.1, read as the reverse complement.
GTGAGTGATGTGCATGCATCATTGTAGTAGTGTGAAAAAGTTGTGTGCTAATGTAGTGCATATGGCGTGCTTTAGTGCAACAAGTATAGGAAGAATGTACAACAAAAATAGTAAGAGTGTGCAACACGTAAAGTAAGATTGTGCATGAAAGTAGCAAAGAGTGTGCGCAATGTCATGTGTGTTGGTGCAAGTGCCAGAGCGCATACGCGCGGGACTGGTGCCAAGCTGTTGCGTTGTGTGTGCAGAAGCGTGTGCGTGAGTGCCCGCGCGTATGCGCAAGGTCGTGTACGTGTGGGTACGAGGGCTGTGCACATGGTGCTCGCAGCTCTTGTGCAAGCGTTGTGTGGGCTGCGCTAATGGTGTGCATAGCGTGCATGTAAGTGTGTATGGGCGTTATGCTGTCTGCACGCATGGTGTGTAGTGTGTGCGTGTGCTGCGCACGGTGTGTGCGCGGGCATTCTGCAGGCTGCGCGCAGCTCGTGCGTAGGTCATACATGCAAATACAAATGTATGCAACACATCACTACTTTGGACATTTTTCTCTATTTTAGCACTACAAATTATGCACCACATAAATGTACGAATCAACACATAATACCATACACTTTGCACTAAAAACACATCAAAAGTCAAGTGAAATAGCACATATAAGTCAGTATAAAATCGACTTATCAATTTCCCCCACAATTAAACTTTTGCTTGTCCCAAACAACTTCACAAGACTTCACAACACACTTATCATCTTCACTCAACACATTGTCCCTTACTCACAATGCCAATCATCAAGTTGATCAAAATATTTTCACACACAAAAAGCTACTAAATGCTTTAGCCAGCCTCATACTCTCAGAAATTTAGCACAAATTATCAACCAAGGCATAACGAATAAAGACCAAAATGTCATGCGTGAAAGTGTGTGCTGAGAGTTGCCAACTTCACTTGTCTTTTGTGAATGCACATACCTAAGCACTTCTTTCATACCATTCTTCACACAACAAATTCCCTGTCCACACACATGAACAAATAGTAACACAAGATCAATAGTAAACCTATGCACACATTGGTGCTTCTATGGGGCTTTTCCCATCTTTTCTTTTTTTGCACTTTGGTGCATCTTTTGCCGCATATTGGTGCCTGGATGCCTGAGTTTTATGGCTATTTTTTCCCCTTATTTGACAGGGTCTTACGGCTTTTCATTACCATTTGCCAAAGGCTTTTTCTCATTCCATATCCTCTCTCATAGAACCACATGTTCATATCTGTCTTCAAAGGACTATATATGCAAGAACACTTAAAACACAAGAAATGTGCACAAAAAAGAACAAACTCCATATGGATTCCCTCCTATGTCTTTGAGTATTTGCATGGCATATCTATCTTAACTTAACATATTGCCTTGGCCAACAACATGCACTAAATCCATTAAGTTTGGTGCTAGAAAAGTTTTTTTGCATGCATAGCATTGAAAAGAACAAGGTGACTACATTGATTCACGGCATAGCAAGCAATTCTTATTTCTTGCAACACCACACATACACTTCCTACCCACAGGTTACACTTCCTACCTATTTCTTTGAATAAGAGATGATAACACACTTCCTACCCACACGTTACACAACCTATTTTATTCCATTGCAACACCACACATACACCACTTGACTTAGATAAAAACATATAACAGCTCATGACACAGATGACTTTCATAGACTCACAAGCACAATACTAGCATACTACCCATAACACAAGCCAAACCTTACCAACATAATACTACCATCCTACCCAAACCACAAATAAAGCATAGCTTCATCACACTAATCAAAACAACACTGCAAAGCACAATCACACAAGCCAACACCTCCAGCCCTTATCAAACTAGCATAGCAAATCCAACAAAACTCCCCCACACTTAAAACAAACATTGTCCTCTTCGGAGATTGATTTTTAGGCTAGTGAGCGGGAAATTTTCTCTCTCTAGAATTTTGTACTCCAATCGCGTCTTCATTTGGAGTTTTTTGACCGAAATTTGGAATTCATTTTTCAACTAAGGAAGTATAGAACAATTCTCTTCGTGACTTTGAGCTTTTTGAAGCAATTAATTGGTAAATTCTTCCAGTTTCTGAATATGAATTGTTTAATACAGTACTTTGTTGATTGTGAGCTGGAGATGACTTTCTCAGGCCGAATCTGTGATGTTCTAGGGTTCCGATGAATGAGTACTCCATTTAAGCAATTTTATGTAGTGCAATTAATATGATCTACGAAGAATGAAATCATACTCTATTTTGCTTAATCAAATCTGTTAAATTTCATGAATTTGAACCGGTGTTGTTGAATTGAACTTTAGTTGTGGTCATCATGCGGAATTGAAGCTAGATTCATTAATATTAGTTGAAAATTTGTGAAATGAGAATTGGAGTATGAAATGAAAGTCTTTATGCTTGCTTTGTCTTGTTCATTCTCTGAAATGCGGTCATCATGCTTATTTTTTATTTCAAAATCTTAAGATCTAAGTGTAAAGAAATTCTCTGGTGCTAATGAAGACATAAGAACCTAAATTCAGGGCTTACCATGGGAAGTCTTTAGGAATTGACTGCTAAAGTAATTAGAAACAGAGAAATGAGAAGTTACAGGTAAAAGCATCACTTTTAGGCCTCATCATGAAAAAAGGGTGATGATAGGGATTCTAGGGTACAGTGCGGTCATCATTCTAACTAGACTTTAGGTTTCAGGCAACTAAATCTCCTGTGATTTTACACACACATTAATTGTATTGCTTGGTTGCAAAAGTGAGTATTCACTCAGTGGAGGAATCCTAGGACATCCTCTCTCTTTCTGCAGTAGTACTTTAATTGTAGTTTTGTCTTTGTTAACTGCATTTAGATTAATTCTTAGAATTCTATAACCAACTCTTCCTTGAGGAACGATACTCTATAATCACTTCTACAATAAGTTAAGGATAAATTGATAGGTACGCAATAATCTACATCAATTTTTGGCACCGCTTCCGACGAAGGCACGGTTTCTTGAATTTTAATTTGCTCTGTTTTGTTTTCTTTTGCTTACCCCAATTTTCAATTCTTATTTCTCTATTTGTGCTTTCTACTATTAGTACATTACTCTCGATACATGAGTGGTGTTTTGCAGGATTACAAGTCTTGTATGCTCAGATCTCGCAGGTTTGAAAGAGAACCAGAATATCAGCTTGATCTTGAGTTGGAAAGGACTTTGAAGAAGTAGTAAAAAGACAAAAGAATGGCCAATCAGGAAGCTAAACTACTAAAATTTTGGGACCACTACACTATTAATTTTGAGAATGGATTTGACCAGCAGAACATTGAGGTGGATAGTTAGTATATTCCTACTCAGATTATGTCAATGATTACCCAATGTCAATTTTTCCAGGGAATGGCTAATGAGGATCCAAATGAACATTTGGATTGGTTCCTTGGACTATGCAGCACATTTAAGCTCCAACGAGTACCTCGTAGTGAAGTGCATAGAAAATCTCTTTCCTCTTTCTGTGAGAGGTAAAGCCAAGCATTGGTTCAAGTCCATAAAAGGAACAACAGCTGTAATATCCTTTGAAGAACTTCAAAAGAAGTTTTTGGCCAAATACTTTCCACCTGACAAGTTGGAAAAGATAAAGATGGATATTATGAACTTCCAGCAACAAGAGGGAGAAACATTTAGGGAAGCTTAGGATCGTTTTATTGATTTGATCAGACAATGTCCAAACCAAGATCTGGGAGATATTAGAGAGCTTAATACTTTCTTTAAAGGACTTTCTGTAGATTCTTCATTAATGGTAAAAGCATGTGCCAATGGAGCTTTGAAGGATAAAAGTGTTCCACAGGTGAGAGAGCTCTTTGACAAAATTGCTGAGGATGAATACCTCTTTCTTGAGACAATGAAGCTGCCTATAAGGAAGCAATGAGGGATTTTGGACCTTGATGATGAAACTTCCTTAGGAGCTAAATTTGAAGCTTTGGCAAAGCAAGTCCAAATAGTAAAAGACACTCAAGCTAAAACTCCAGTGCTATATTGTGGACTTTGCAAAGGAGAGCACTAAACTGATGAATGTGCCATCACCACGGAATCACTCCACTATATCAACAATTATAACAAGCATCAATACTTTGGTAATAGGCTATATGGAAGTGGTCCCAATAATTGGACTCAACAAAATTAAGGAGGTCAATATTACCAAGGCAGTGATCAGAAGAGATCTTCAAACCCACCTCTTGGATTTGACCATCAACAAAATGTGCAAGAGCCAATAAAGCCTTCTTTGGAGGATATGTTCCACCGAATCATGGATAAGCTAGATAAAGTTGAACAAAGATTTGCTGGGTTGGAAACAAGTGTGAAGCATCATGATGCAATTATCAAGAACATTGAGATGCATTTGGGTGCAATTGGCTAATGGAGTACATCATAGGCCTAGTGGATCTCTTATAAGCGACACTGTGCCTAATCCAAAAGGCAAGTATGCAATGCTATTATCTTTAGGTGTGGGAAGAAATTGCAAGGATCTACTAAAGGAGAAGACACAGATCATCAAGAGGCCATAGTTGAGGAAGATGAGATGGGATGTGCAAATAAGGTCATTGCACCAGAGAAGGAGGAGGTGCATGATGATGGAAAAGATGTGGTAAAAAAGGTTAAAGAACCAACAAGCCCTTACAACTATCCTGAGTATGCTCCTTTTCCTCCATTCCCAGAGAGAGTAAAACCTCGACCCAAAAGAAGATCTGAAATTGATATATTTTTGAATGTGGTAAGGCAAGTGAATGTTAGCCTTCCTCTGCTTGATTTGGTGACTGTTGTGCCAAAATATGCAAAATTTTTCAAAGACCACATTTCCAACAAAGAACAAATTTTGCAATGTGAGGCACCCATAATGCTTACTAAGTGTAGTCAAGCATGATTGGTGCATAATCTACCACCAAAGTTGAAAGATCCAGGGGCTGCACCATTCCTTGCAAAATAGGTGCCCGGTACTTTGCAAAGGTCTTGTGAGACCTTGGTGCTGGGATCAATTTGATGCCTCTTTCCATTACTGTAAATGTTGGTTTGGGAGGAAGGATTAGAACAGTGGCTATGACGCTACAATTGGCGGAATGTTCCTTGGTAAAACCAATAGGAATTGTGGAGGAAATGCTAGTCATGGTGGACAAATTTGTACTTCCTGCGGACTTTATTGTGCTTGACATGGAAGAAAACTTTGAGGTACCCATTATTTTTTATAGACTATTTCTTGCTACAGGTGATGCGTTAATAGGTGTTAGGAGTAAAACTGTCACTTTTAGGATTAATAATGAGCAAGTGGTTTTTTATGTGAATTATGCCATAAAACATCCTATGCATGTGGAACCTTATCTTTCAATTAGAGCTGTGGAATGAAATATACATGTACTGGAACAAAAGGTGAAACATGATTTTATATGTGTAGATGAATTAAATGCATGTGATGAAAAGTGTGATAATGTAGAACTTGATGATGAGGATTGTATGATTTTGTCTGAAATTGTAAATTTGGTAGAATGTTGTGTAATGGATGAGTCCATTCTTGAAATGCAAGATAAGGTGGTAGTGGAATATACTTTATAGGATGCATATGTTACGAGTCTTGAAAATGTTAAGGATGACAATGCTAGGACTAATGAGGTTTGTGTCCTCACTGAAGTAAGGTGTGAAGAAGTTTTGTGCAGGAATGACAAACTTGTGCCATCCATCATTGTGCCACCAAGGTTGGAACTTCATCCCTTGCCACCCTACTTGAAATATGCAGTCTTGGGTAAAAATAAAACTTTGCCCGTAGTGATTTCTTTCAAATTGAAAGTGTGGCAAGAAGAGAAGTTGCTTGGGTTGTTGAAAAAATTCAAGCAAGCTATTGGTTGGACCATAGTAGACATTAAAGGAATTAGTCCAAGCATTTGCATGCACAAAATTTTATTGGAGGAGAATGCTATACCTGTGAGAGGTAGGCAAATGAGGCTTAATCCTCAGATGATGGAAGTGGTGAAAAAGGAAGTCATAAAGCTTTATGATATTGGTATGATTTTCCCAATCTCTGATAGTGAATGAGTGAGCCCTGTGCAATGTGTGTCTAAGAAGTGTGGTGTCATAGTGGTGAAAAATGACGCCAATGAGCTCTTGGCTGTTAGGATTGTTAGTGCGTGGCGTGTTTGTTTGCAATACTGCAAGCTAAATAAGGCCCCAAGGAAAGACCCTTTCCCACTACCATTTTTGGAGCAACTACTGGACCGGATTGCTAGATTTCTATTTTATTGTTTCTTGGATAGGTATTCAGGATACAATGAAATTGCAATAAAGGACCAATAAAAGACCTTATTCACATGCCCATTTGGAATGTTTACATACAAGAGGATGCCTTTTGGCCTATGCAATGCTCCTGCAACCTTCCAAACGTGCATGATGGCTATTTTTCATGATATGGTACAATCCATCATGAAATTTTCATAGATGATTTTTCGGTATTTGGCATAACTTTTGATGGGTGCCTTGAAAATTTGACAAAAGTGCTTCAGAGGTGTGAGGAAACCCATTTGGTACTTATTTGGGAGAAATGTCAATTTATGGTGCAAGAAGGCATTGTGTTGGGCACAAAATCTCACACAAGGGCATTGAAGTGGACAATGCCAAAGTAGATATCATAGCCAAGTTGCCACCTCCTACCAATGTCAAAGGCATAAGGAGCTTCTTAGGCTATGCAAGATTCTACAGGAGATTCATCAAAGATTTTTCAAAAATTGCAAGGCCATTATGTAGCTTACTAGAGAAATATGTGAAATTTGATTTTGGTGAAGAATGTTTAAAAGCATTGAGCTACTCAAGGCTAGACTTGTAGAAGCTTCAGTGATAGTCACACCATAATGTGGTGAGCCATTTGAAAGCATGTGTGATGCTAGTGACTATGCTCTAGGTGCAGTGCTTGGCCAACGGAGGAACAAAGTATTCCATACCATATACTATGCCAGTAAATTGATGAATGAAACTCAGATGAACTACACAACAATAGAGAAAGAAATTCTTGCAGTTGTCTTTGCCTTTGAAAAATTTTGTGAATACTTACTGGGATCAAAGGTGATTGTGCATACAGATCATGTGGCCCTAAAGTATTTGTTAGCCAAGAAGGAGGCCAAGCCAAGGCTCATTAGATGGGTATTGCTTATTCAAGAATTTGATGTGGAGATCAAAGATCGCAAAGGATTCAAAAATGTAGTGGCTGATCATTTGTCCAGATTGGACACACATGGACAAGACAAGCCTGATTTGTTGATATGTGAACATTTTCCAGATGAGGAAATTTTCAAAGTAGAAAGCGAGGAGTTGTCTTGGTATGCTGAAATTTCCAACTTTGTAGTTGATGGGTAAGTTCCCTCATATTATTCATATGAGCAACGGAAGAGGTTAAGGCATGATGCTAAGTATTTCTTTTGGAATAACCACACTTTGTACAAGATATGTAGTGATCAAGTAACCAGGAAATGTGTGAAGGGAATGTGAGAAAGATACAATTTTGAGGGTATACCATGAAGCCCCATTTGGCAGTCATTTTGGTGCTATTAGGACGAGCTTCAAAGTGCTCTAAGCTAGTTTCTATTGGCCTCATATCTTCATTGATTCACGCATATGGGTGGGGCAATGTGGCAAGTACCAAAGGAGTAACAATATTTCTTGGCGGAATGAGATGCCCTTAAATAACATTTTTGAAGTAGAACTCTTTGATGTTTGGGGTATAGATTTCATGGGCCTTTTCCCAAGTCTTGTGGCATGGAGTACATTTTGGTGGTTGTAGACTATGTTTCCAAATGGGTGGAAGCAGTGGCACTCTCACACAATGATGCATGTGTCCTCATTTCTTAAGAAGCAGATTTTCAATAGATTTGACACTCCAAGGGCCATAATCAGTGATGGTGGGTCACATTTTTGCAACAAAAGTTTTGCCGCATTGTTGGCCAAATACCGTGTCAAGCATAAGGTATCCACAGTATATCACCCAGAGACCAGTGGCCAAGCTGAGATCTCAAATAGAGAGATCAAAAGAGTGTTGGAAAACGTGGTAGGTCCTAATAGGAAAGATTGGGCTTTGAAGCTAGATGAAGCACTTTGGACGTATAGGGCTGCGTACAAAACTCCTATAGGTGCCTCACCATTCAAACTAATTTTTGGCAAGTAATGTCATCTACCTGTGGAGCTTGAGCACAAAGCATTTTGGGCTATTCAAAAGTTGAATATGGAATTGGAAGGAGCTTAAGCAAAACGGATGATGGAGCCCAATGAGTTGGACGAATTTCGTTTCCACTCTTTTGTGAGTGCCAAATTGTATAATGAGCGTACTAAGAAAATGCGTGATGCAAAGATTCGAGACATTTTGCTCCAGGCTAAATGGTATTGCTCTATAACTCAAGGCTTAGGCTATTTCCTGGGAAGTTGAAGTCAAGATAGACTGGTCCTTATCACGTCGCCAAGATATTGCCTTATGAGGTTGTTGAAATTTTGAACAAGAAAACTAGAGTACTTGGCAAGTAAATGGACACCTTTTAAAGCCTTACATTACTAACGATCCAAGGGAAATGGAAGAAGCACCACATGAACTTTATCTAGATGAGCTAATGAAGTAGCAAGATGGTGGCATTATGTTGGGCTGTCGACATTAACACAAGCACTACTAGGAGGCAACCCAACATATTTTCGTTTACTTTAATTTTGTCATGTTAATTTTTGTTTTTAAACTTTTAATTTTTAGTTGATATCCTGTTTGTGTTTTTGGTTTTTTTAAGTCTGTCATTGATTGTGTCTAATAGATGCTACTGATATTCTTGCAGATACGTAGATCGAGAACACTCAATTTGTTGCAACATAATGAATGTCTAGGTTAAAAATATGGGTAAGTACACTGTGATGGTAAGTAGTACATACGGAATCTTTATAAGTTATAATGCATGTATAAAAAGCTGAAAGTATGAGCAAATCCGATGGGATCATTACATGTGAGAATTTGAAAAGCAAAAAGCTGAAAAATCATTTCACTTCATTTGTCATGTAACTATTTGAGGAATATTTTGTACATTTTTCCTAATACGTGAGTGGCTGAAGATATGCATAATAATGTATCATGTTATGAATGCATAAGCTTTTGGCCCACATGCTAGGTGTTGTTTTTGTCCTTAAGTAGTTGGCCACATTTGTGGCATTTGACCGAATTTTAGCTGCCTTCTTTCAAGTTGTGTCTATAAATTCATGAGATGGTGTTGGAATCACCCACAAGCTTGGTGCAATGAACTTTGGTGGTGCAAGCAATTCTTCTTAATTTTATCTTTCTCAAGCTCAAAGGAGATCAAATGGGTCCTAAAGAGGGTACAACCTCTCGCAAGGGCAAGGCCACTCGTGTACCAATTGATTCGGATGACGATTATTTTCCCTAGGATATGCTAGTATTTGAGAACCCCCTGGAGGTAACAATGAATTCACCTCCACCAAAAAGTACAAGGGAGCAGCACCTCTTTCTGTGTCATGAATGACGAAGCTAAAGACAGTTGGGAGCATGGAGTGTGGATGAAGAAGCAACACTTGGAGAGGGCATTCACTATGGATAAAGGTCCATTCAGAAAGTTGATGAAATTTCACAAGTTCAGTCAGAGGTTGACTCTTGCACCAGAAGTTTGCAACATCAGCTTGGCTAGGGAGTACTATGCCAATGGCAAATTTCCAAACAAAGCTGGGGCTATCTATGGAGAATGCTTAATTATACGGAGAATGCTTAATTATACGGAGAATGCTTTTGAATATTCAGAAGCTGATGTGGATCAAGTCTTGCATGAGGAGCTCGCTAATCCTGATTCCTCATAGGTAGTGAATCAGAGCGGAGAACGAAAGCATATCACTCAGAGAAATTTGCGATGCAATGCTAATATTTGGCTCATGTTTATTCTGTCACGGCTCATGCCCAGTTCGCATGTTACCATGGCTATGCGCGGTCGTTTATATCTCATTTCAGCCATTCAGAACCCCAAAGCTATTGATGTGAGACGGATCATTGTGGACCATATTAGAGCGAGTATCGATAAAGATGGTGCAGCTGTGTATTTCTCGGTGCTTATTGAGGAATTTTGTCGTGCTCAAGGAGTGAATGATGAAATGGATACAGATTGGCATAAGATCAAGATTTCAATCTCCACTCCACTGTATTTAAAGTACTTAAATATTGATTGTGCATTGGCTGCAGCACCACCCCTTATGAGTAGTGTGCCCCAGGAGAACTTTGATCTCCCATTTCACTATGGCCAGCAAGAACACCATCCTTTTGGCTTAACTTCCATGCATAGAGCTTTGAATGACCTCCAGCACTCTATGGATACTCGATTTTAGCATCTTGACGAGAGGTTGGATGGTTTGCACCAAGATTGGGCCACTCAAGCTTTCGCTCTTGGCACCGAGTTGGATGACATTGCTTCCATATCACAGCAGCAATTTAAGGTCCTTTACCATCGGCAGTTCAAGATGCAATACGAGATTGACTATTGCAACAAATTGTGTGTTTAGTACCATACTGACCCTGGCCCTCCCAAGGCAATGCCAGTAATATAAGATTTGATGATGGTTTCCAGGTCGAATTTGACTGTATATGAAGAGATAAGGGTTGTGCACGAGATTCTTCCTGGGACAACATATGGGGTATCATCACTTTTGCAACTGCCAATATTTTGGTCGTTTGCTAACTTTTCCTCCTACTCTAACTTTTCGGTTTAACCCAAATTTCCTACCAGCTCTGCGCTTGCCAAATTTTCAAGCCAATGCTCGGCCATTCCAGGACCCTCATTCTCCACTCAGGCTGTATTCTTAGGATAGTTGTCCTCCACTCTGGGTACATTCTCAGGACCCTCGTCATCCACTCTATCATTCTCTACTCAGGCAACCCCTCCTTTCTAAGTGTTATTTCATTAAGGATAATGTTTGCTTTAAGTATGGGGTAGTTTGGTTGGATTTGCTATGCTAGTTTTAATAAGGGCGGGAGTTGTTGGATGGTGTGATTGTGCTTTGTTGTGCTTTGCAGTGTTGTTTTGAGTAGTGTGATAGAGCTATGCTTTATTTGTGATTTGGGTATGATGGTAGAATGATGTTAGTAAGGTTTGGGTTGTGACATGGGTAGTATGCTAGTATTGTGCTTGTGAGTCTATGAAAGTCGTGTGTGTCATGAGCTGTTATATGTTTTTATCTATGTCAAGTGGTGTATGTGTGGTTTTGCAATGGAATAAAATGGGTTATGTAACGCGTGGGTAGTAAGTGTGTTATCATCTCTTACTCAAAGCAATTGTCTCATGCTTGCTATGCTATGAATCAATTTAGTCACATTGTTCTTTTCAATGCTATGCATGCAAATTTTTTTTTCTGGCACCAAACTTAATGAATTTAGTGCACGTTTTTGGCAAAGGCAATATGTTAAGGTAAGATAGATATGCCATGTAAATACTCAAAGACATATGAGGGAATCCATATCGAGTTTGTTCTTTGTTGTGCACATTTCTTGTGTTTTAAGTGTTCTTGCATATATAGTCCTTTGAAAACACATATGAACATGTGGTTCTATGAGAGAGGATATGGAATGAGAAAAAGCTTTTGGCAACTGGGAATGAAAAGCCGTAAGACCCTGGCAAATAAGAAGAAACAAGAGTCATAAAACTCAGGTATCTAAGCACCAATGTGTGGCAAAAAATGCACCAAAGTGCAAAAAAAGAAAAGATGGGAAAAGCCCATAGAAGCACCAATGTGCGCATAGGTTTACCATTGATCTTGTGTTTTTTTTAGTTTGGCATAACCTCATTTTGAGGTGGTCGCCACTCCCAATTTTATAGATAGCTTTTTTGGGTGATGGACATACCCTAATATCACCCTTACAAAACAATAGCCTTTTGGTCTTTATCCCATTTACAATCCATGGACCTAATGGGTTCAAGACCAAGAGGGTAATCAAAACAATTAAACTTGGAGGACTTCCTCCATTTACAATATTAATTGAGATAATAATCCTATCATTAAGTATACAAAAAACTCCTTTGATCACAAGGAGTGACAAAAGATCTTTACTAGGATATTCAAAAAAGGTCTCGATGCATGTGACATGGAGCTACAATTGAAAGCTATAGCAGGGCCATTTTATGGATATAACTTGTGTTGATCTTGGGTCCTTGTTAGCCTGTTGTTGAGTCCTTTGGGAATATACCGAGCATGAATACCTGGACAATGAACGATGACAACACCATGCTTGAGTAGTCAATTGTCCCTGGATTGTAAGGAGCTTATCCTCGTGGAAAGCATATGGATGTTTGTGGGGGGAAGCTTGAAGGGCTATTAATCTCGTCTTCAGTAGAAGGGGAGCCTGTGATGCATTCCATGGTCTCACTGGAAGTTGGGAAGGGACAGGGATACTGCACAAGAAGCACCAAAACCAAGCAAAGGCAAGACACCGTATGTACCACTTTACAGTAAAAATAGCTCTAACTTTTGTAAGCTGAGGCCAGAGTTCATTCATGGGGCAAACCAACCCTAACATCAGCAGGTTGGGGCTAAGAGAACTTACAAAGCTATGGGACAACTGAGCATGCAAACCATACCTAATAGTTGAAACCATTACCTCTTGTCAAAACCAGGGATGGGAGTTGTTCCCTGTCCAGCTGGAGAAGCGCAAATAGATGGGATGATGTCTATGAGCCCTTGTGAAGGGCTAAGTACCTGGCTGGGAGGTTACCTTTCTTAGGAACTATAGAACTAGTGGCCAGAAGGTTCAATTCGTCAAGTATTGGTCTGAGCTGCCACTCTTTCCATGGTATCTGCCCCGTTGCAGAGAGTCAAGGAATCTGAACTCTAGAACTTGTGTTATTATTTGTTCATATGTGTGGATAGGGAGATTGTTGTGTGAAGAATGGTATGAAAGAAGTGCTTAGGTATGTGCATGCACAGAGGACAAGTAAAGTTGGAAACCCTCAGCACGCATGATATTTTGGTCTTTATTCATTATGGCTTGTTTGATAATTTGTGCTTAATTTCTGAGAGTTTGAGGCTGGCTAAAGCATTTAGTAGCTTTTTGCGTATGAAAATGTTTTGATCAACTTGTTGATTGGCATTACGAGTAAGGGCCAGTGTGTTGAGTGAAGATGATAAAACATGGTTAGAAAGGGAAGTGTGTGGCAAAATATGCACCAAAGTGCAAAAAAGAAAAGAGGGAAAAAGCCCCATAGAAGCACCAATGTGCGCATAGGTTTACCATTGATCTTGTGTTACTATTTGTTCATGTGTGTGGACAGGGAGACTATTGTGTGAAGAATGTTATGAAAGAAGTGCTTAAGTATGTGCATGCATAGAGGACAAGTGAAGTTGGCAATCCTCAACACGCACTTTCACGCATGACATTTTGGTCTTTATTCGTTATGCCTTGGTTGATAATTTGTGTTAAATTTCTGAGAGTTTGAGGTTGGCTAAAGCATTTATTAGCTTTTTGCATGTGAAAATGTTTTGATCAACTTGTTGATTGGCTTTACGAGTAAGGGCCAGTGTGTTGAGTGAAGATGATAAAACTTGGTTAGAAAGGAAAGTGTGTTGTAACCATGTTTTATCATCTTCTCTTTCTAACCATGTTTTATCATCTTCACTCAACACATTGGCCCTTACTCATAATGCCAATCACTAAGTTGATCAAAATATTTTCACACGCAAGAAGCTACTAAATGCTTTAGCCATCCTCAAACTCTCAGAAATTTAGAATAAATTATCAACCAAGGAATAACGAATAAAGATCAAAATATCATACATGAAAGTGTGTGCTGAGAGTTACCAACTTCACTTGTCCTCCGTGAATGCACATACCTAAGCACTTCTTTCATACCACTCTTTACACAACAGATTCCCTGTCCACACACATGAACAAATAGTAACACAAGATCAATGGTAAACCTATGCACACATTAGTTTTTTATAAGTTGGTTTTATACTGACTTATGTATGCTATTTTCACTTGACTTTTGTTGTGTTTCCATGCAACTTGTGTAAATATATGTGCTGATCCGTAAATCTATGTGATGCATTATGCGTAGCATAATTGTTGGTGGAATTGGTGAAAAATGGCTATGAAAGGTGCACTAGTGTGCACATGAGTGTTTACACCTAGGCATTTCACAAGGGACACCAGCTCAGGCACACATTGCACATCATGCACTTGAATTGCTCTCGCCTCGCACACACCGCACACATGCACTACACTCACCTCGCACAACATTCACACCACAGTCACACACTGTGTGCACGATACACGCAGCACCCTTGCATAATGCCCATGCGCACACTGCGCACATCGCTTGCGCAGCATGCACATCGCGTGCGCAGCATGCACATCGCGTGCGCAGCATGCACATCCCGCACATGTGCTGTGCGTACAACTCGCAGCATATGCACACACAGGCATGAGAGCTACGCGCACCACGCTCGCAGCCCTCGTAAACACACCCACGCTACTGCTCGGTGCATGCAGTAGCCCTACACTAGCCGCGCGCACAGGCGTGTGGCAACACATGCCCGCACTACCCACATTCGCAGTCACGCGGCTGCACCAACACATGGGCAGCATGCTCGTTGCTTCCTTTTCTGTCACATAATATTCATGCACCACACTTAAGTATATTACATGAATTATACTCAAGTACAATATTTGCACACTACAACACACAATTGCACAACTTGTTTGGCTATGTGGCGTAGCATACAACACAACACAATGCATGGCATAAGCACACATCTCGTGCACAACACAAGCACACAACATGCACATTGAAGGCACACCATTAGCACACATGAGCAAACACTTGTTGCACAACTTTTGCTAGGGTCGTGCACATTCTTCACCTCATATACACTTGCACCATTGCACCAGCACTTGCATGAGCACTTGCACACACTTGCACAACACTTATCGCACACCATGCACAAAATTCCATAGTGCGGCTGCCCGACCGCTCCGGGTGGTCGCATCGTGAAAAGAAAATGCATGGGCGGCCGAACCGTGTAATCTTGATTGTGTTGAAATTTTTCCTAAGTGTTGGAATCTTTTGTGCAGGTTCTAAAGGAGCGTAGAGTGAGGCTTGGAGACGTGGTGTTCGAAATAGAAGCGCGATCAGTGTTGGCTCAAAGGCGTGAGATGCTGGAGTGGACTGCTGACATGGAGTGCAGTGCACTTGCACATTTAGGGTAATTCTTTTTCATAGTGGCATTTTTGTAAATAAGTGCTTAGTTTACGTTTGCATGTTGATTAAACTTTTGACATCTATAAATAGAGGGGTTTGTTATTATTTTAGACGATGATTATTCAGAGATTAATCTAGAAACTTGTGAGGGGAAAATTTTCTCTCTCTAGAACTTTATCTTTTTCAAATTTGTTCTCCAATCGCGATTTTGTTCAAAATTTTGGATTGATTGTTGGAACTCAATTCTCAATTAACGAAGCATTGAAAAATTCTCTTGTGATCTTGAGTTTTTTAGGCAATTTAATCGGTAAATTCTTCCAATTTATGAAGATGAATTGTTTAATATTGCACTTTGTTGATTACGAGTTGAGAATGATTTCTTCTGGCTAGATTCGGGATGTTCTAGGGTTCTGATGAATGAATACTCCATTTAGGCAATTTTATGCAGTGCGATTAACATGATTTATGAAGAATGAAATCATGCTCTGTTTTGCTCAATAATCCTGCTAAATTTCATGAATTTGTATCGGTATTGTTGAATTAAACTTTAGTTGCAGTTATTATGCTGAATTGAAGCTAGATTCATGAATATTCGTTGAGAATTTGTGAAATGAGAATTGGAGTATGAAATGAAGTCTTTGCACTTGTTTTGACATGTTCGTTTTCTGAAATGCGGTAATCATGCTGATTTTGGATCTCAAAATCTTTAGATCAAAGTGTAAGAAAATTCTCTAGTGGTAATGAAGACGTAAGAACATAAATTCAGGCCTCACCATAGGAAGTCTTTAGGAAATGAATGCTAGAGTAATTAGAAACAAAGAATTAAGAAGTTGCTGGATAAATGCAGCACTCTTAGGCATCATTATCGGAAAAGAATTTCCACCGGCATGACGACCGCATCTCGGTTCATGATCAAGCAATTCAAGTGAGAAAGCTCAATTATCATACTTTATGTTCTCATTTCACGTATTCTTACTCCTACCGATGAATCAAACCTTGACCTATCATGGCAACCACAATCGAGGAAGAATTCCAACGATAAAAGTTCAAACAAGTAAAACTTAACCAGATTTCAACATTCACTTCTAGTATGAGTTCATTCTTGATGTATTACGTCAATTGCAAGGCATTGCATAGCCTAATTACATTCTCATCCAGTTCCAAACCCTAGAACATAGCAAATTTAGCCATAAAGTTCCATTTCCAGTGCACGATCGTCAATAGACAACACTGAGCAAATCATATTCATTAATTGGGAAGAATTTACCAAATGTTATGCTTCAATTGCTTCCAATTCACGACAAAACCGTGAATTCCTTCTTAATTGAGTAGAGAATTACAATGTTCGGAACAAATTCTCGATCGGAATTGAGAACGGAGCTAAAAATGCTAGAGAGAAAAAGTAGAGAGAAAAAGTAAATCTAGAGAGCAAATTGAGAGAGAAATTTCCCGTTCACAAAATCAAAAGTCTGGTAAAACTCCCAAAACCTCCTCCCTCGAATCCTCTCTCTCTCCTCTATATATATAGGTTACAAGAATCGTAAACAATACGCAAACGTGAAATAATTGCATAATTACTCAATTGCCATCACAAAGAATGCCCAAAATCCACGTTTTCATAAATCCACGCCAAAGAGCACAACTCTGAAGTCCCACGCCTTCTAGCCACCGCACGTCACGCCTTCATCGTCCATTTCAAGCCCTTGAGGCTTTGAGAATCACGCCTCCAATCTGTTATTTAAGTCCCTTTGTTGTTCAGCTTCTATCACGCCTTTACTTCGTGAGCTCTTCACGCTTCCAGGCGTCCAGCACGCCTTTGTGCCTCGCTCGATCACGCCACCAATTCTCTTGCACGCCTCCAAGTCAGCTTCAACCACGCCTTCGTGCACCTGTGCATCACAAGATCAACACTTAGAAAACTTTTTGCACAAGAACTCAGATTTACCCCACGACGTGTCGTCGGCCAGCTCCTTGTTCAACCACGATGCGTCGCCGGCCTTTTTTCTTTTCTTCCACGACGTGTCGCCGACCACTTCCTTTTTTCCACCACGATGCGTCGTCAAGTGTTTTCGCTTCCTTCCCCGACGTGTCGTGGAGTGTATTTTTCCTCACTTTCCTTTCAACCACGACGCGTCGCCGGCTATTCCTTCGTGCTTAGTGTGCAAATGAAGAATCATGCTTATGATCAAAGTGAGTGTTAGAGAACAAGGGTGAATGTGTGAGGCAATATGTTGTGCTCGCTTGAAGTGTAGCAAGAATGTACAAGAATGTACACAAGTGTAATAAGATTGTGTGTAGCAAAAGTGCTATGTGTTGGTGCATCAATGTAGTGCATATGCTGTGCATGAGTCGCAACAAGTGTTGCTTGAGTTGTGGTGCCCGAGCTTTGTGATGTGCAGCCATGTGGAGCAAGTGTGTGCATTGTAATGTGGTGAGGTGAATGTGCACAAAGTGTGCGTGAGTGTGGCCCGAAATTGTGCACATGTGGTGCAAGAGCCATGCATGAAGTGTGTTAGAGTGTGCATGTGATGTGCGTGCCTATGTACAAATGAGTGCACGGCGATATGCATATTTTGTGCAACATGTGGGTGTGCATTTAGCATCAACTTATGTATGGTTAGCAACAGAATTAGTGCAACAAATTCAGCTCAAAGGGAAACATAAACCAAGATTGGACTTCTTACCTCTCAAGTTCTGAAAACTTACAAACTGTCACCTTGCAACCAGATTCTGGCCCTGATGCATTGTGAATTTGGAAAAACTTAAAACATGAGAATTGTAGCCCCAATTCTTAGCTTTCCGTAGCCTTTTGAATCACCCAATGCGGAGCTCGAATAACAAAGTTACAACCAAAACACTGAGCTGTGGCAGGCTATTTGAAATTAAGCCTACGATTAAAAACCCTAATCAGGTCTTTTCATTCCCATAGTGATTTGCCAGCTTCCCTTTTAGAATTAGACTTTGCCTTGAACATCAAAGTTGTAGATGTCTCTCTTGGCTTTCCAGAGGACTAGGAATCATCGAAATTGGAGGTCTTTAGCTCAATATATTGTCATTCTACCAAACTGTGGCAAAACAGTCAAACCGTGAAAACAAAACCCTAATCCAAGCACAACAAAGAAGCGCCCGTTTCTCATGATTGCACACAGAATTTGAAGAAGGCTCAAACGTGAAAACTAAAGTTCACACAAAGATCTTTCTATAGCAACCAAAATCTCCTCATTCGGATCAAAATTGAAAAAGATATACTCAAATGAAATTCAGCACTCAATCTGCCAAACTCAAAGCACACTAACGCATTCTTTCAAACCTTTTACCTTTCTTCCACAATTGCTGACCAGAATTCAAACTTGCTTCTTTTAACCTCATTCTTGATCCTTTTTTTTCATTTTAGCTTACCATATGATCACTCACATAAATGCATCAAATATCACATAACAAGCCACATTTTCATGCAAAATAAGCCAAAAGCTAAGTGAAATAAGCCATTTAAGTTGGTATAAAACCAACTTATCAAATTCCCCCACACTTGAACTTTTGCTTGCCCTCAAGCAAAAACCACACTCTGGACTTTCACCATAATGCAATGATCACCTCACCCCCCATCCACTATGATCTTTTCCAAGTTCATCAAAATATTTTCCACACAAAAACTTATGCAACGTTTCCTGACACCTAGTTCTCAGATTTCAGTACACATTACCAACTAAGGCACAATGAATAAAAACCAAAATGTCATGCGTGCAAGTGTGTGCTGAGGATCCTGCACTGCATCTATTCCTTTGCTATACACTATCTAGTTGTCTCACTTGCCATCCAGTACATATCAATCTCATTGACTACTCCTATGATCATGCAACTTCACAATATCAATGGTACCCTATGCGCACATTGGTGCTCTATGGGACATTGCCCTTATTCTGCACATTAGTGCTTACTCGTTGCACACATTGGTGCCTTAGCCTGGGTTTTGTGGCTGTTTTTTCCCTTTCATTGCTTGCCAGGTTCTTATGGCTTTTTCCTTCCCAGTTGCCAAAAGCTTTTTCTCCATATCCTTTCTTGTGCACGCACATGATCATAAGAGTCTCAAAATGACTGAACATGCACAAACACTGGAAATTCCAGACAAATGCATAACAAAAAGAACAAATTCCATACACATTACCTCCTATGTCATTTGAATTTTTTTGCATTGGATATCTATCTTACCTTAACATTGTGCCTTAACCAGCAAAATGTACCAATTTCTTCAATTTTAGTACCAGACAACAAAAAATTTCACATACAAAATCAAAAATAGTAAGGTGATGAACTTGAAATAAACCATAGTGAACTAGGAACAAAGCTTCCATACATGATGGTTAAGCATTACATGTCCACTCATTCACTCATTAACCGCTACCACAACACACACCATCACTCATTCCATTTCTTATCTCGCACTCTCATTTTATTTCAACATAGCCCACAACGCACAAACAAGCACAAAACATGTGACACATACAATACACTCTCTAAGACTTCAAATCTCCATGCATCTTCATCACACACATCCTACTTCACCACATCTAGCAACTCATCAGGGCATCACATTCACCAATCTTCACCAGTCTTCAACAACATCATCAACTCCAAACAATTCATGGCGTCACAAGATCATGCTTCGAAAAAAAAATTCTTCAATATTGCAAACATATCATTACAAACATATCATGCTTCAAAACAACGACAGACCACATCTTCAACAATATCTTCGCAACACATCGTCAAATTGCAAACATATCATTGCAAACATATCATGCTTCAAAACAACGGCAGACCACAGCTTCAACAATATCTTCGCAACACATCGTCAAAGAAAAACTTAAAACAACTCCAACATTCTTCACATCATAAGCAGATCATGGCATCATAAAGAAACAGCAACAAGACTAAGGTCCTCAACGATTATTAACATCAAAACACAAACAAACTCCAACACAAACAAACTCCC
The DNA here is from genome assembly GCA_016586305.1 of Ophiorrhiza pumila. Classification (NCBI taxonomy): domain Eukaryota; kingdom Viridiplantae; phylum Streptophyta; class Magnoliopsida; order Gentianales; family Rubiaceae; genus Ophiorrhiza; species Ophiorrhiza pumila. The sequence continues at coordinate 10,908,570 of BLIW01000008.1, read as the reverse complement.
CCCCACACTTGCAATACACATTGTCCCTAATGTAAAGATCAGGAAGGAGGAACTCCCCGGGAAGAGGAAGGTGCCGATGAAGATGGAGGAGAAAATGATATTGTAGGGGAAAAAGACAGACTCTGAAAAGGAATTGCCTTCCAATGAAATGGTCCATGAGTGGGCCCTGGTAATGATTGCCCCAAACCAAATAAGGGTATGCGTGTGGCCGGCATGAACTGAGGGTCCGCGAGAAATGTGGGAGTCGGCGGTACTGATGGAATGCGACCAAAAGTGGGCAACGGTTGGAAAGAAGGCACACCAGGCACTCCAGGAGGAAGCTCGTGCACAGCACCACTTACCTCATCCATAGACAAATTAGGAATGCTATATCCCGCCAGTTGCGCATGAGTTGGCCTTTGCTTTGGGGGCCCAGGAGGAGAATGGTAGTAAACAGCTATCTCATTGCAAGCATCAAGCTCCAACTGCATTTTCACCTGACGATGATACAGTACTTCAAACTGCTGTTGTGCAATAGAAGATATATCGTCCAATTTGGAATCAACAATAGATGCATGGTGTGTCCAATCTTGGTGCATATGTTCCAGCCTCGCATCCAATCATTGGAAAAGGGTGTCCACAGAATGTTGGAAATCCTGAATTACTCCTTGAAATGCACTGAAGTCATATGGTTGTGGAGTTTGCTGGTGCTGCCTAACATGAGCTGGGGTTTCCAAATTGTCTCGTGGCAATCCCGCCTCCACTGCTTGAGCTTTGAGAAATTCCTTCTCCATGCGCAAATATTTAAGATACAAAGGAGTAGCAATAGGTCCCGGAACCTTCCTCCAATCACTACCCAACTCATCGGTCACTCCTTGAGCCTTGCATAATTCCTCAATAAGGACGGGGTAAAAGATAGATGCCTTTGGATCGTCGATACCTTCTTTGATGTCATCGACTATGATTCGGCCAACATCCACAGATTTCTTCTTCTAAGAGCGGAAATCAAATATAGGCGTTTGCGCACAACTTCGGACCTCCGTGAACTAGGCATAAGCCTAGACAAGATGAATAGCAACCATATTTTAACGTTGGCACGCAAATACCGATGTCGAATATGCTTAAGCTCCCCTTGTCGATTGAGAACCCACGCGGCTCTAGGATGTGCAAGCTCCTCTAACAACTCTTGATTAGCTTCCTCACTCATAGGACACTGAAAAGGATCTTCGGGGTAGCTCGGCGTCCCTAAATGAGCATTGATGATTCCACTTGAGATGTCAACCCACACACCTCGAAAAAAAACCTCTCCCTCGTCATTTGGGAATTTTGCATTGGCATAGTACTCCCGAGCGAGACTGGAATTACAGAACTCAGGTGCGTAGATCAACTTTTCAGTAAATTTGTGAAATTCCATCAACTTTTGGAATGGCCCCTTATCAATGACAAAAGCCCGTTCTAAGTGCACACTTTTAACTGTTAAACCTTCTTCCCAACGTCGCTGTGCCGCAGCCTCAATGAACAACAACGGTGTCGAATCACCCTTTCGCTTTTTCTGAATCGATGGCTGGATTGTGATCACTGGGGGTTCCTTAAAAATTGGCATATCGTCTGCAAAGTACTCGGAATCTTCATCCTCTATCTCTTTCGCTTTCCCCGTTTCCTTTCCCTACTTTGAACTTGCTTCTTTTGATGATGTTGCTACCTTCTTGGGAGCCATAGCCTGTATTCACACCATGATGGTAAACAATCAATTACATTTCTAAAGCCAAAACATCAAATCCAAATTCGAGAAACTAATCTACAAAAACGATGGCCATATTCCAAATAATAGTCTCTTGCCGACCTGAATTAAAAATGTTACCACCACACTTAAACTATCACTCAACCACATAGAATGCAATTTGTCATCAAAACCTTCGCATAACAATATGAAACACTCACCCTTTGCCAAATTGAACAACCTATACACATGCGGAAAAATTGTGGCAATATTGTGCTACTACTCAAAACAGAATTTCAGCTTAACACCGTCTCAAGACCGAGGAAATAGCATGCCAAGTAGGGAGAATTGATCAAAACTCAAAACACCAAAGTTCAAGAATGAGAACTTAGCTAACTTCTGGGACTGGATTCACTCAATTTGGGCAAGAAATGAGTAACTTAAGGTCAAAATACCGAAAGGCATCAAAACTAGGCAAATTTGAAAATTTCATATGCATAAAGTATCAACAGGAACAACACTTTATCCGCCAAAATCGACTATGTTACAATCACAATTAGTAAAAAGGCATAACAGCAACATTGTAGCCCTTCCTCTTAGTTAAATTCTCCCACCAGAAGCAACTCATTTGGACACCCCATTCTCAAGTTATGACTAAATTACAGAGACATGGCAAAGCTGAACACTTTTATTTTGTCATTCACAATTACTCCCCCACACTTAGCATGCATCTATTCTTGAGTAAGCACTAATTCATCATCTCATAAAGCAAAAACACCCATCTTCTAACCTCTTAAACTTCTTGCCATCAAGCATAAATTTACTCACCAATGTATGAATATTCAGAGAGTTAGAAGAGGAGTAACCGGGCATACCTTCTTGGTGAATTAATCGAAAATGCACTTGAGCAAAGAGAATTTTGATGTTCACTCTTGAACAATGCCGAATTCTTAACAAGCCTGCTAGTTATGATCTTGTAAAGTAAACAAGAATGTGCATTTATAGAACCAATATAGCCATGCACATGTTTCGGTCAACACAACATAATTGTTCCCAACAACCATATAAGACATTAACAACAAGACAAAAGTGAGGCCATTTTCATTCAATGCAAGCGAACACTTATCTTCCTAGCTACCTATTCATGAATATACACCCACATAGCATAACAATCCAAACCGGCATTTCAGCATTATGTATTCAAGGCATGTAACCGACAAAAGTGGGTCCATGCTCATTCAAGGCATGTGAACTTGTAATTATTTTAGCTACCAACCGAGACAAGATATTCACATGTCACAAGGAGCCAAAAATGAATTTCAGCTTTAGGAACTCAGTGATATTTCAACTTTATGAATTCACATGTCAATGTCAATTCTTTAAAATGATGTCCAGTCCTTCTTACTTGCAGATATGCCGATGAAAAGCAAAAACAACATGTAGCAAAAACAACTATTAACCTCACATTTTAAGCTAAGCAAAACCCTAAAGTTTCAAGCTAAATTAACACTACTAAGACAAAACTTATTAACTAATAAATTCGAATACTAAGAAACAACCTTAAACATTCACAACATAGCTACGATACTAATAAACTCATCTTAACAACACACTACGCAATCACTATTACTACACAAAACGCATGGCATCATCATATGAACAACCTCAACATCATCTATCCAACCCCCACACTTGTATAAAGTTATGGTCCCCGAGATAAAGAAAAGAGAAAACAGAATAAAAGAACCTGGCCTTTTACAATCCCCGAGAGAATCTTGCTACCCTTTCCTCCTCCAGATAACTAGGCCATTGAGGTGTCCCCATAAGACCAAGAGGATTTTGAGGACTTTCGTTGGAAGAAATGTTGATGCCCTTATCTTGAGCAATTGCTATTAACAAAGCAGGGAAGAACATTGGTGCAAATTCAGAGTGCTGGGCACACCGTATGTATCCAAGCATTAATTTTCCAATGTCTATAGAAAAATTATGTTGAATGGCATAGATCAACAAAATCTCTCCCTAGATGCTATAGTAGTCCGGCGAGTGGGTAAAAGCTTAGAATTGATAAAGAGCAACCACATCTTCGCCTCAGCTGTCAGTTCACTCGTGGGTACATAAAGTGCTGCATTCCTTGCATTTCTCACCCAGGTAGCACCAGGCAATGCCACACCGGCCAATAAATGATCTTTGTGTTCCGCCCGCACCAAACGATTGTACGTATCACCGGGGTAGTCTGGCACGAGAAAATGCAAATTGATTCTGCGGCGATTCACCTGTAAATACCTCCCTCTTAAAAATACGGAGTGGATACTATCTGCATTGGAATTGGCATAGAATTCTCAGACAATCTCCATATCCACAACCACAGATGCTCTTGCGAAATGTTCTCAATTGTGCATTCTATTTAACTCATCAAATCTACATGAAGGATCTTCAAATGGTCTTTCGATGATACAGTCTCTGTTGAGTGATCTATTGTATAGACTCTCAACATGAATATTAACAAATTGGGGTGAGTTAGCCGGTTCATAATCAATCACCGTATCCTCATCAGCTGAAGAAGAAGAAGATGAAGATGAAGTAGTGCCCGGATCTTCACTGAATATTGCATACTCATAAGGATTATGGTAAGAGTAAGCCATCACCTTAGGAAGAAGAATCACTATCAAAGATTTAGCATTAGTAAACAATATATCAGGAAATATATAGAGGATGTGCAACACATAATATCTCCACGCTAGCTATCAAACAAGCACATGTGAATGAAACTTGAAAACAAAACAGACATACGGACAATATAGGTAATAAAGGACCATTCTCCTTATGTCATAACTTGTTACCTCCTTCACTCAATTATTGGAATCTTACAAGCCAATCATGCACTCAAGTTCACGGGTCTAGCATCAAGATTTACCATAAATGCATTTACCTTGGTTGTAGAAAATGTGGAATTCATCTTACCCTTGTTGAGTGAATAGCTAAGATTCACTACATGCCTTTATCATCGATTACAATAATCCCTCTGATAATCTGCAAAATTTAACAACCAGTTATGAGATTGTGCCATAAATTGTCGATTCGTTCTACACAAACTAAGATTAACAAGTAAAGATAATCACAACAAAACAAAACAAAGGAAAACAAAGAAAACAAAATCTGAGTTGCCTCCCAGGAGCACTTGGTTTACGGTCCACAGCCCGACCATGCTCCTTGGCTCATTGCGAAGGTAAAGGAACATCCAGGAAAAGTTCATGGGGAGCCTGTGCCAGATTAGCGATGCCTTTGTCCTGAGAAGTCAAGTATGGTTTAAGCCTGTTACCATTCACTTTCCATGTGTTACCATTTTTATCATTTTGGATCTCCACAACACCATATGGCTTCACATTGACAACTCGAAATGGCCCACTCCATCGTGACCTCAATTTCCCAGGGAAAAGCCTTAGATGAGAATTGTACAATAGCACCAACTGTCCTGGAGCAAAACTTTTTGATTGGATTTTCGCATCATGTAGTCTCTTTGTTTTCTCCTTGTAAAGCTTAGAACTCATATAAGCATTGAATCTAAACTCGTCCAATTCATTCAATTCTAGCATCCTTTTTGATTGAGCTCCAGACAAATCCATATTCAACTTCTGAATTGCCCAGTATGCCTTATGTTCCAACTCTATCGGGAGATGACACTCCTTGCCAAACACAAACCGAAATGGAGAAGCACCAATAGGAGTTTTGTAAGCAGTTCTGTATGCCCACAATGCATCATCCAATTTCATGGACCAATCCTTTCGTCCTGGATTAACAACTTTTTCCAACACTCTCTTAATCTCACGATTTGAGATTTTAGCTTGGTCACTCGTTTGAGGATGATAAGATGTAGATACTTTATGTGTCACACCATACTTGGCCAAAAGAGCTTCAAAAATCTTATTACAAAAATGAGTTCCCCCATCACTTATGATTGTTCTCGGAGCCCTAAACCTATTGAAAATATGTTTCTTCAAGAAAGTAATCACGCTCTTAGCATCATTGTGAGCTAAAGCTACGGCTTTGACTCATTTGGTAACATAATCAACTGCGACCAAAATGTATTCCATGCATCGGGATTTCAGAAATGGACCCATAAAGTCGATCCCCCAAACATCAAATATTTCCACTTCAAGAATGTTATTCAAAGGCATTTCATTCCTTGAAGAAATGTTCCCCGTCCTTTGACATCGATCACAATTGCCAACCCAAATTCTTACATCCAAGAAAATATGAGACCAATAGAAACCACATTGTAACACTTTGAATCCTGTTCTTCTAGAGCCAAAATGTCCACCACACGGTCCTTCATGACATACTCTCAGAATATCTTCCTTCTCTTCCTCTTTGATGCACTTGCGTATGATTTGATCACTACAGATTTTATACAAGGCATTGTCTTCCCATAAATAATACTTGGCATCACTTTTTAGCTTCCTCTTTTGGTCACTCGAGAAATAAGAAGGAACTTGGCCAGCCACAACATAATTGGCTATCTCTGCATACCAAGGCAATGACTTCTCATTCACTCCAAACACCTGCTCGTCTGGGAAGTGCTCTTTCACCAAAATATTTGAACCTTCTTGAGCTTCTGACTCCAACCTTGACAAATGTTCAGCCACCACATTCTCTGAGCCTTTACGATCTTTGATTTCAACATCAAATTCTTGAAGCAATAAGACCCATCGAATCAATCATGGCTTGGCCTCTTTCTTTGCTAACAAATATTTCAAAGCAGCATGATCCGTATGGACAATTACCTTGGATCCCAGCAAGTATGCTCTGAACTTATCAAATGAAAAAACAACCGCCAACTTCTCTTTCTCTGTGGTTGTGTAATTTAATTGAGCTTCGTTGAGTAACTTGCTGGCATAAGAAATTGTGTGAAAGATTTTATCCATTCTCTGGCCAAGAACAGCTCCCAATGCATAATCACTTGCATCGCACATTATCTCAAATGACTCACCCCAGTGAGAGGTGACTATAATCGGTGCTTCCACAAGCTTAGCTTTCAAAGTCTCAAAAGCTTCAATGCATTCTGTACCGAATTCAAACTTTACATCATTCTCCAATAGGCTACACAATGGCCTAGCAATTTTTGAGAAATCTTTGATGAAACGCCTATAGAAGCCAGCATGCCCAAGAAAACTCCTTATGCCTTTAACGTTGGATGGAAGAGGAAGCTTTGCAATGACATCAATTTTAGCTCTTTCAATCTCAATTCCAGCATGAGAAATCTTGTGTCCCAACACTATGCCTTCCTGAACCATAAAATGACATTTCTCCAAATTTAACACGAGATTAGTTTCCTCACATCTCTTAAGCATGTTGGCTAGATTCTCCAAGCAACCATCAAACGTCATTCCAAAGATGGAAAAATCATCCATGAAAATCTCTATAATCGACTCAACCATGTCATGGAATATTGCCATCATGTATCTCTGGAAAGTTGCGGGTGCATTGCACAAGCCAAATGGCATCCGCTTGTAAGCAAACGTGCCAAAGGGACAAGTGAAAGTTGTTTTCTCTTGGTCCTTAGGATCAATTGCAATTTGATTATATCCATAATAGCCATCCAAGAAGCAGTAGAACAAGTAGCCAGCAATTTGGTCCAACAACTACTCCAAAAAGGGAAGTGGAAAATGATCCTTCCTTGTAGCCTTGTTAAGCTTTCTGTAGTTTATACAAACCCTCCAAGCACTAACAACTCTTGTTGCAAGAAGCTCATTTGCATCATTTTTCACAACTGTAACTCCTCCCTTCTTTGGAACACACTGCACTGGACTTACCCATTCACTATCTGAGATGGGAAAAATCATTCCAAAGTCCAGCAACTTTATCACTTCCTTCTTGACAACTTCCATCATTTGTGGATTGAGCCTTCGTTGTCTATCTCTCACTGGCACAGAGTTATCCTCCAAAAGAATCTTATGCATGCACAAGCTAGGACTTATGCCTTTTATATATGCAATGGTCCATCCTATCGCCAATTTGTGTTGCCTCAGTACTCCCAGTAATTTCTCTTCTTGCCAATCTTCAAGTTTAGAAGAGATCACTACTGGTAATGTTTCACTCTCTCCTAGAAAAGCATACTTGAGATATAGAGGCAAAGGTTTAAGCTCAAGTTTTTGAGCCACCATGATAGAAGGCATAAGCTTCTCATTCCTGCAAAACCTTTCAGTGCTTCTCACCTTAGTGGATGCATTCATATTGTTAGTTGGAAGTTTACACTCAACATTTTCTTTCAATTCATTAGTACATGCTTCTTCCAAAATTTCTTTCATTTCACATTCATTTGCTACTTCAACAATCTCACTTTGTATTTAAAAAATGGATTCATCAATCACACAACATTCACCATCATTTTCAATTTTAGCCAAGATGTTCCTATCCTCATTATCTAGCTCAAATTCATCAATTTCATCTTCACAGACATGCAATTCATCAACAACAGAAAATTCATGCTTAACACTCTCAATCATTCTATGCATAGAAGGATATGCTATAGCCTTAATGGCAAAACAAGATTCAACATGTAACGGATATTTCATGGCATAATTCACATAAAAAACAACTTCTTTATTATTGATTCTAAAAGTAACTGTTTTGTTTCTTACCCCAATCACAGCATCACCTGTTGCCAAAAAGGGTCGACCAAAGATCAAAGGTACTTCCGGATCCTCTTCCATATCAAGAACAATAAAATCAACTGGGAGTGTAAACTTATCAATCCCCACCAGGACATCCTCAACCATACCAGTAGGCTTGACTAAGGATCTATCAGCCAGTTGAAGAGTCACCACTACTGGACGAATTCTCCCTTTAAGTCCAATATCAGTGGCAATAGAAAGAGGCATGGGATTAATGCCAGCACCCAAATCACATAGAGTTTTCTCAAAGAGTCTTGTTCCAATTTTACACGGTATAGTGCAACTGCCAGGGTCTTTTAATTTTGGTGGCAACTTATGTCCAATCCATGCTCCACTATACTCTGTGAGTGTCAATGGTACGTCACATCTCAAAATTTGTTCCTTGTTGGATATCAAGTCTTTGAGGAACTTCGCATATTTGGGTACTGCAGTCACCAAATCTAATAATGGTAAGCTCACATTGACCTGTCTCACCAAATCTAAAAATCTATCAAATTGAGGTCCTTTCTTTTGCTTTGGCTTCACTCTCTCAGGAAATGGAGGTTTTGGTACATATTCAGGAAAATTGTAAGGACTAGGAGGTCCTCTAACTTTCTTGGTTGCTTCACCATTTCCGTTATCTTGCACCCCCTCCTTCTTTGGTGCCAAGTCCTCATTGGCACATTCTTTCTCAAATTGAACACTTTCCTCCTCAATAACACACTCCTCATCCTTAGGCTTAGATGTCTTATGCACTTCCTTACCACTTCTTAGTGTAATTGGATTACATGTTTCATTCCCTTTTGGATTTGGAACTGTATCACTAGGGAGTGCTCCACGTGGTCTCTAGTGCACGACATTGGCGAGTTGTCCAAGCTGCATTTCAATGTTCTTTAAAGTAGCCTTATGGTGTTTGACAGTGGATTCCAATCCTCCAAACCTTTGTTCATTTTTGTCCATCTTTTCCATCAATTTTTGGAACATGTCTTCAACTGATGGCTTTCTTTGCTCTGAAGTACCAGCTTGATGATCAAAACCAGAAGGTGCATTAGTTGCTCTTCTTTGGTCATTTCCCTGATAATATTGCCCTATTTGATTTTGTTGTTGTCCCCAATTGCCTTGTCCACCATTGTAAGGTCGATTCCCCCAGAGTAATTCTCTCCAGAATAATTTCCACCATACTGAGGTTTGTTGTTCCCCCAGAGTAATTCACATATTGTAAAGACTCAGTTATGATAGCACACTCATCAGTGTGGTGTTCACCTTTGCACAGACCATATGAAAGCACAGGAGCTTTTGTTTGAGTAGCTTTCAAAGTTTGCACTTGCTTGGCAAGGGCCTCAAATTTTGCACTCAATGAAGTTTCCTCATCAAGATCCAGCACTCCTCTCTGTCTTCTACTATGAGGTTTCCGTGTCTCAGGGAAAAGGTACTCATCTTCGGTAATTTGGTTAAACAATTCTCTAACCTCCGGCACACTCTTATCCTTTAATGCACCATTGGCACAAGCTTTTACCATTATAGAAGACTCAGGTGTGAGGCCTTTGAAAAACGTATTCAATTCTCTGATTTCACCAAGGTCATGATTAGGACATTGACGGATTAGGTCATTGAAACGCTCCCATGCTTCTCTGAATGATTCACCATCTTGTTGTTGAAAATTCATGATCTCCATTCTCCTCTTCTCAAGCTTAGCTGGTGGAAAATATTTCGCCAAGAACTTCTTCTGAAGTTCCTCAAAAGATATTGTTGCATCTAAGCCTCCAATGGTTTTTAACCAATGTTTTGCTTTACCTCTCAAGGAAAGAGGAAAAAGGATTCTGTGCACTTCACTTCTCTCCACTCGTGGAAGTTTGAACGTACTACACAAACCTAAGAACCAGTCCAGATGATCATTAGGGTCTTCATTGTGTAATCCTTAGAAAAATTGACCTTGAGTAATCATCGATACAATCTGAGTGGGGATGTGGTAACTTTCAACATCAATATCTTGCTATCAAAATCCGTTGTCAAAATTCACAGCATAATGATCACCAAAACGTGGTGCTCTCACTCCAGGATTAGACATGTCTCTTTGTTTGGCTAGAATTCTCAAAGTCTTTTGTAGTTCAAGGTCTAGTGTAAACTCAGGTTCTCCAGAAGATCGTAGCCTGGGCATACGACAACACCAAATGTGAAGTATAACCGAAATATTTCAGAAATCAAAAGCAAAAACTCCAAATGTAAACAATCAATAGAACAAAAACCACTATCTACAACAATAACAATGAAACAACACAGAATAACAGAGTACAGGGATAAGAACAGAGCACTCAAAATAGAACAAGACAACACGAAATAAAACGAGGAAATTCAAGAAACACTTAATCAAATTCTAGAAACCGTGCCTTCCCCGGCAACGGCGTCAAAAATTGAAAAGTCTGTCGCGTACTTTTCAATTTAACCCTAGAAACTACTATAGTAGTGGCGGTAGGGATCGTATCCACAGGGAAGGAATTGGTTACCAAAAATGTTAAGGTTTTGCTCAATCTAACAAAAGTAGCAACAAAGAACACTACAATTCCAAACTAAATGAAAGCACAGAAATGAGATAGCAAACTTTTAGTAAAATGTCCTAGGATTTCTTCTCCGGATGATCATGTAAATCAACTACTCTAATGCAATGCAATTGACCCACTGGAAGACCAATAGGAGATCAAACTGCCTGAGAATCTAGATTATGATCAGCATGGCGACCGCATCATTTTCTATGTTCCCTAACTCCACAATTTCCCATGGCGAAGCCTAGAGTAAAGAGTTAAACCCTCAAAGTCCCAACCTCCCGAGATTCGCTACTATTACATGCAAAGTCTAAGGTTTTCCCATGGCGAGGCCTAACCTAGGTCCGGTTGTCTTTGAAAAGCTCAGAAAATCTCTTCTCACTTAGTTCTAAAATCTCAATGAACTTCCACCGGCATGACGGCTGCATCTCGGTTCATGATCAAGCAATTCAAGTGAGAAAGCTCAATTATCATACTTCATGTTCTCATTTCACGCATTCTTACTCCTACCGATGAATCAAACCTTGACCTAGCATGGCAACCACAATCGAGGAAGAATTCCAACGATAAAAGTTCAAACAAGTAAAACTTAACCAGATTTCAACATTAACTTCTAGTATGAGTTCATTCTTGATGCATTACATCAATTGCAAGGCATTGCATAGCCTAATTACATTCTCATCCGGTTTCAAACCCTAGAACACAGCAAATTTAGCCACAAAGTTCCATTTCCAGTGCACGATCGTCAATAGACAACACTGAGCAAATCATATTCATTAATTGGGAAGAATTTACCAAATATTATGCTTCAATTGCTTCCAATTCACGACAAAACCGTGAATTCCTCCTTAATTGAGTAGAGAATTACAATGTTCGGAACAAATTCTCGATCGGAATTGGGAACGGAGCTAAAAATGCTAGAGAGAAAAAGTAAATCTAGAGAGAAATTTGAGAGAGAAATTTCCCGCTCACAAAATCAAAAGTCTGGTAAAGCTCCCAAAAACTCCTCTATCGAATCCTCTCTCTCTCGCCTCTATATATAGAGGTTACAAGAATCGTAAACAATATGCAAACGTGAAATAATTGCATAATTACTCAATTGCCATCATAAAGAATGCCTAAAATCCACGTTTTCATAAATCCATGCCAAAGAGCACAACTCTGAAGTCCCACGCCTTCTAGCCACTACACGTCACGCCTTCATTGTCTATTTCACGCCCTTGAGCCTTTGAGAATCACGCCTCCAATCTGTTGTTTAAGTCCCTTTGTTGTTCAGCTTCCATCACGCCTTTACTTCGTGAGCTCTTCACACTTTCAGGCGTCCAGCACGCCTTTGTGCCTCGCTCGATCACGCCACCAATTCTCCTGCACTCCTCCAAGCAAGCTCCAACCACGCCTTCGTGCACTTGTGCATCACAAGATCAACACTTAGAAAAATTTTTGCACAAGAACTCAGATTTACACCACGACGTGTCGTCGGCCAGCTCCTTGTTCAACCACGACGCGTCGCCGGCCTTCTTGCTTTTCTTCCACGACGTGTCGCCGACCACTACCTTCTTCCACCACAACGCGTCGTCGAGTGTTTTTGCTTCCTTTCCCGACGTGTCGTGGAGTGTTTTTTTCCTCACTTTCCTTTCAACCACGACGCGTCGCCGGCTATTCCTTCGTGCTTAGTGTGCAAATGAAGAATCATGCATATGATCAAAGTGAGTGTTTGAGAACAAGGGTGAATATGTGAGGCAATATGTTGTGCTCGTTTGAAGTGTAGCAAGAATGTACACAAGTGTAATAAGATTGTGTGTAACAAAAGTGCTATGTGTTGGTGCATCAATGTAGTGCATATGCTGTGCATGAGTCGCAGCCATGTGGAGCTTGAGTTGTGGTGCCCGAGCTTTGTGATGTGCAGCCATGTGGAGCAAGTGTGTGCATTGTAATGTGGTGAGGTGAATGTGCACAAAGTGTGAGTGAGTGTGGCCCGAAATTGTGCACATGTGGTGCAAGAGCCATGCATGAAGTGTGCTAGAGTGTGCATGTGGTGTGCGTGCCTATGTGCAAATGTGTGCAAGGCGATATGCATATTTTGTGCAACATGTGGGCGTGCATTTAGCATCAACTTGTGTATGGTTAGCAACAGGATGAGTGCAACAAATTCAGCTCAAAGGAAAACATAAACCAAGATTGGACTTCTTACCTCAAGTTCTGAAAGCTTACAAACTGTCGCCTTGCAACCTGATTCTGGCCTTGATGTGTTGTGAATTTGGAAACGCTTAAAACATGAGAATTATAGCCCTACTTCTTAGCTTTCCACAGCCTTTTGAATCACCCAATTCAGAGCTCGAATGACAAAGTCACAACCAAAACACTGAGCTGTGGCAGGCTATTAAAAACCCTAATCAGGTCTTTTCATTCCCACAGTGATTTGCCAGCATCCCTTTCAGAATTAGACTTTGCCTTGAACACCAAAGTTGTAGATGTCTCTCTTGGCTTTCCAGAGGACCAGGAATCATCGAAATTGGAGGTCTTTAGCTCAATATATTGTAATTCTACCAAACTGTGGCAAAACAGTCAAACCGTGAAAAAAAAACCCTAATCCAAGCACAACAAAAAAGCCCCCATTTCTCATGATTGCACACAGAATTTGAAGAAGGCTCAAACGTGAAAACTAAAGTTCACACAAAGATCTTTCTATAGAAACCGAAATCTCCGCATTCGGATCAAAATTGAAAAAGATATACTCAAATGCAATTCAGCACTCAATCTGCCAAACTCAAAGCACACTAACGCATTCTTTCAAACCTTTTACCTTTCTTCCACAATTGCTTACCCGAATTCAAACTTGCTTCTTTTAACCTCATTCTTGATCCTTTTTCTTCATTTTAGCTTACCATATGGTCACTCACATAAATGCATCAAATATCACATAACAAGCCACATTTTCATGCAAAACAAGACAAAAGCTAAGTGAAATAAGCCATTTAAGTTGGTATAAAACCAACTTATCATCTTTCCTGTGGAACGAAACCCTATCACCATTACTATAGTTAATTAGGGATAAATTGACCAACACGAGATAATTGGCATCAATTTTTGGCGTAGCTGCCAGGGAAGGCACGGCTTCTTGAACTTTGTTTTGCTAAATAAAGTAATTAATGGTGGGATTCCCTGCCTCCAGCATCTCTTCTAATTGTATGTATCAATAACGTTCTTTTCTGCTTTTGTTATGCTTATCTTTCCATCCCCTGGTCTGAATGAAAATAGAAGTAAATATGGTTTGATTCACAATTTTGAAAAAGTTATATTTTAATTTTTTTAATTTGAATTTTATTACAAAAATAATTTTCAATTCATTTTATTCTACTTGAAAAGTAACGTCACTTGTCAGGTGACACTACTTAAAATGACATCCTTTTATATCACATGACTAACAATATTACTTGTCAAATGAATAAAAAAATGAGTTGAAAACTATTGCATGACAAAATTCAATTTGAGTGATTAAAATATAATTTTTTTAAAAATTAAAAATCAAAACTATACTTACCCCTAGTTGAGAGACTATTAGAATCATCTACCCTATTATACTGATCTATGTATATAATGCACATTTTTTGCATACACAAAATAGTATATTTTGCACAAAAATTATTACAGATATGCTTTATAATAAATAGGTTGATTGGCAAATATATTATTAGTATTGGACAATTAGGTTTAATACATATTAGTAAGATTCAAAATTAACTATGTTGGATAGGTTGGAGGGATCACTTAGGTCCCTCCCGACACCCAATTCTCGTTGTCAACATTTAGAGTGTGTATGTGATGTAAGAATGAGTGGGAAAGTAAATAAAAATAAATATGTCATTTGTAAATCTGAAATGTAAGTGGTAGATTTTTGTATTGAAGGTGAATTTCAAATTTTAGTTTAGTCATTGGGCTAGTTCAGTGGTCAGAAAGTTAACCTCTTGACCTCCAATTAGTGTTTAAGATTTGGATGATGCATATGAGAGTGTGTATTTAAAAAAAAAGAAGAAGTAAAGAAAAGAAGTGAAAGGAGTTAAAAACATTTGTTGACTCCAAATACACTCAAAACATTAATATAGATTAATGGGCCAAAATATTCCTCAATAGTTTTTGTGAGTCTTGTCTTTCTAAGTATTATATCCTGCGTATCTAGTTAAATCACTTTTATAGTAATATATAGTTAATTATTCATGCATTTGAAACTAAAGATGAATAATATTATTCATATATGAATATTTCACGGTAAAATTCAATCCTAGATTTTAACTATATATATGCAATTGCATATAGAGAAGGCTCTAATTATAGAATTGGGGAAATGATAGGGAGATCATTCCCGTAGTAGAATTCAGAATCACATGATATTGTAAAATAAAATTCACCAAATCGAAAATAGAAAAAAAAAAAGAAAAGTAGTATGATATTTAAATAGAAAGTTCACCAATTTGAAGATTGAAAAACTAGGTAAATTATTTTAATCGTCCCTCAATTTGAGGGTTAATTAATTTCACTTTTGTTCTGATTATTTCAAAAGTTCCATTTTTGTACCGCATATTACCATTTGAATTTCAAATCATATTTTCTCTTTTTTTTCTATTTAAAATCTAACTTGAACAACTATATGATACATATAATAAAAAAAGACATATAAATTAATAGAATACATATACTTATCAAATGGATATTAGAGTTGAATTTTTTTTACATAAGAATTAAAGAAAAGACCATTAAAAATCAACATTACAATATAAGAAACCAAAATTAAATTTTTTAAATAATAGAGACAAAAATAAAATAACCCTCAGGATGAGAAACAATTAAAATAAGGGCGAATTACCTTTTACCCCCCTGTGGTTTGTGCTAATCACCCTTTCACTACCTCGTGGTTTCAAAATACCCACATAACCCCCTCGTGTTTTGAACTAATGTTGGAAATTGACAGAATTCGTCTAAACTGACGGATGTTTACTACACGCGCAACAATAGGCGTGTGGAAAAATAAAAAGTGCTCCAGTTATTATTGTATTATGAAAATACCCTTATTTAGACATAGAAATTCACATTAATGTTTCAGATCTGCAATATATCTCAAACCCAAACAAAATTTAAAGATATTCAACTCAGTGCAAATCTTCAACCTAACTCAGATCGTCAACCCAGCTCAGATCTGCAACCCAACTTAGATATTCAGATCTGCAATTCAACTTAGCTCAGCAATCCTACCTGCCACACAAAATCAATCCATAGCTCCATACAAAATCCATATTGAAGATATCACTTTTGAAGATCAGCAATCCTATATGCCTCTAAAATCATAATCGATCCACCAAAATGTCGAACTCGAGCACATTTGGTGTTACAAGAGACATGAGATATAAATACCACTGGTGTCATTGTGGAAAAAGGGCCACAGTAAGAATAGTTGAGTCTGACAAACCTTCAAAAGATAAATTATATTTTGTTTGTGAAAAAGAATAGTGCAAATTTTGGGCATGGTGCACCCCCATTGGATACAACGAAACAAGTAGCAAAGGAAATTGTGACGAAAATCGCGTAAGAGAAGGGCCAAGCATGAGTTATGATGATGTTTTTGTAAGGATGAAGAACTTGGAGAAAATAATTGAAATTAACTTAGGCAGGATGAAGACAATGACGATCTTTTGTATTTGTGTTTCGATTTTTTCTGTACTTGTAATTTTGTTGAAATGCATTTTGGATTAATGGCAATATATTGCAACCATCGTTTTTAGTGAATTTGCTATATGTTTAAATCCTGGAGGTTCTAATTGTGTTTTTTCTTCATTTTCTGTTTCCGATTTGCATGGACTAAAGCTTGAAGAATTGTAATTGTGCAGTATTAGAATGTTGCCTACTCCATCACCATTGTACCCAACTTACAGATTTCAAAAGAATCAGTTGTTCAGTATGCAACAAGAACGATAATAGCATTCTTGAAATGCAATTTGAAAAAAAAAGCTCCCAAGGAAGTTTCATCATCAAGGTCCAAAACTCCTTGCTTCCTTCTCATAGGTAGTTTTCTTGTCTCAGGGAAGAGATATTCATCCTTAGTAATTTTATCAAAGAGCTCTCTCACCTATGAAACACTTTTGCCTTTCAAAGCTCTATTGGCACAGGCCTTGACCATTAATGAACATTATGCAGAAAGTCCTTTAAAGAAAGTGTTCAGCTCCTTAATCTCTCCAATGTAATGATTTGGGCATTGTCTGATCAAGTCATTAAAACGCTCCCAAGCTTCACAAAATGTCTCTCCCTCGTGTTGTTGAAAATTCATAATATCCATTCTCATCTTCTCTAACTTGGCAGGTGGGAAGTATTTGGCCAAAAACTTTTCTGAAGTTCTTCAAAGGATGTTACAGCAGCTGTGCTTCCTATAGACTTAAACCAGTGTTTGGCTTTACCTCTCAGAGACAGAGGAAAAATAATTATATGCACTTCACTACGAGGTACTCGTTGAAGTTTAAATGCACTACATAGTACAAAAAACCAATCCAAATGTTCATTTGGGTCCTCATTATCCATTCCCTAGAAGAATTGTCTTTGGGTAATCATTGACACAATCTGTGTAGGAATATGATAACTCTCCATATGAATGTTCTACTGGTCAAATGCATTCTCAAAGTTGATAGCGTAATGGCCACCAAATCTTAGTGGTCTAGCTTTCTGATTGGCCATTCTTCTATCTCTTTGTTGATTCTTTAGAATCCTTTCCAACACAAGATCAAGCTGATACTCTAGTTTTCTTCTAGACCTGTGAGATCTGGGCATACAAGACTTGTAATCCTGTAAAACACCACTCACGGACCAAGAGTAATGAACTGGTATTAGAAAAACACAAACAGAGTAGAAGAAATTGAAAATGTAACAAAACAAAACAAAGCAAGTACTATTCCTAAAAACTTTCCCCCATTCCCTTTTTTTCTGTTGTATTCAATAGACTATTTAATAGAACGTGTGCTCTTCTGGACAAAAGAATCATTGATTTCACGTAATCTAATCCATTACGAGTTGTTTTCAGAAGCATATTCTTTTTTTTCTTCAATAGGGAAATAAATAACTTTACTAACTGGGTTAGAAAAAAAGAAAAAAAAATAGATAGGTATAAATAAATAAAAAAACTCATGTAAAATGGGTTCATATATATATATATATATAAGACGGGAGTTAATCATAATTTTAATATATAATAAAAATTAATAATAGAAAATTAGAATCACAATTTCAATGGTCATTAATTGCTCATCTTATATTTAAACCCATTTCACAGGAGTTTTTCTCATATATAAATTCTCCTAAAAGAACTTTTTTACACCATCATCGTTTTACAACAATGGAGTCTGAGGAGACCATTGCTTCAATTAGTGCTTTATGTACCGATCATCATGCCTTTGTACGCAATCACTTTTATGCTCTCTTCCAAAACTTAAAAAAAGGTAGTTACAAATTATTATAAGATCCATTTTAAACTAAACTAAGGTTAAGAAGAATAGAAGAAGATCATCCTTTAATAGAATACATTAATAAATTCAAAGTGCATTATTATAACAAATGTGAAAAGAAAACGCATAGTGGATGGTGCACTTGGATAGAGCAAAATTAATTACCTCATCATGCTTTCATGGCATTAGTTTTGCTTCCAACCAAATCCAATAATAAATGAAAGAATATCTACTAAAGTCTATATATATATATATATATGATACTATTGAAATCTTATGTCACAATGCAAGTGCTAATGTATGCTGTGTGTGTGCGATTTATTTTTTCTAGTGTGTGAAAGAAAGAAGCACTTGTTCCCCCACTAGGGTGAATATTTGAAGTACAAAGCTTTTCATTTGAACAAAGCCATGTTCTTTTCTCTCATGATACGAAAGCACCAAAACATACATTGAGGACCCATAAAAATGCATTCATGGCCTTCACAAAATGCAACAATCATGATTCATATATGTTGCTTGTCAAGAATTGTTTGTGTTTCAACAAAATATATTATCTGGTTTGATCCTAAACTTAGTGCAGCATTTGATAAATGATATCATGCTACTTTATCCATTCAATTGGTTAGGGTAGATATTTCTTTAGTGTTGCTAAATGATAATATACTTCAACTTACGGTTGTTATAAAATCTTTCATAATTCTCTCCCTCTCAAAACTCTATATATTAATCCAGTTTCTATTATAATTATAATTTTATTATACTATTTAAATTTTTAATTAATAGTTCAATTATTTTTTTAATTTTCTTATTCTTTTCTTATATATGTAAACAAAAGTTATATTATTTCAAAGAGAGTTATAACCTATTATTTTGAAGAGAATGATATAAGTTTATAATAATATCAATTTTAAAGTGGGATTAAAATTCAATAACTTAATTTCTAAGAAAAAAAAATTAAAAATGGGATTAGAAATAGAATCAAAACCAGAATCAAAATTGAAACTGCAACCGAAACTAGAACTGAAATCGCCACTCTTCAATTTGGTTCCAATTTCACTTACTACGAAATTGAAAATCAGCGGTTTCAGAACCGTGTTATAATTAAAAGTATGCATAATGAGTTCAAGTTTCATGATATTACAAATATTTAATTTTTGTTTTCCATCTTATGGAAAACTACTAATTTTAAATTAAATAAAAAAAATTTTAGTTTTCCATGTTTGGCTTCAAATTCTGGTTAATTTCTAACAACGATAGAACACATAAAAATAATAGAAAAGAATTTTATATTTGGTTAGAGTTGAGAAAATTAAGATTAAGAGCACATTTCAGAGCCTTATTTCTAAAGAGAGTACAATTTTGAAAGATTTACTATAAAGGATGTTAAATTATTTTAATTATTTTAAAAATTAACAAAAGTTTTAACTACCTTTCAACAAACTTTATATTGATTTGCTCAAAACAATCCAATTTTCAAATAACTTCTTTGCATATAAAATCTTGAAGAGAGAGAAAAAGCTTTTAAGTGAGAGAAGAAGTTTTAAGCGTATCTACATTGAATAATATTCTTATTCGACACTGGGTTTTATATTAGAGCATCAATTAACTACAATAAATACTCTATAAAAAGATGTTTTAGTTTATTCTATCTTCCTCACGAGAAAATATAAAAATTTTGAAATCGATTTTAAACATCTCTAAAAGATAAAAATTGAAAAGAAAAAAAATATTTTTAAAGTAACTAATTTACTCTAGTTTCAAGATCAATCTACATTTTCTTTGCAAAAATATAAAAATTTGAAGCTTTGGCAAATTAAGTCCAAACACTTAAGGCCACACAAGCTAAGACTCCAGTGCTATCTTGTGGACTTTGCAAGGGAGAGCACTACACTAACGAATGTGCTATCACCACTGAGTCACTCCAATATATCAACAATTACAACAAACCTTAGTACTCTGGTAATAGGCCACATGGCAGTGGTCCAAGTAATTAGAGTCAGTAAAATCAAGGAGGCCAATATTACCAAGGCGATGATTAGAGGAGATCTTCAAACCCACCTTATGGGTTTGATCATCAATAATATGTGCAAGAGCCAAGGAAGCTTTCTATGGAAGATATGTTCCACTGGATCATAGACAAGCTGGATAAAAGTGAACAAAGATTTGTTGGGTTGGAAACAAGTGTCAAACACCATGATGCAACCATAAAAAATATTGAAATGCAGTTGGGGCAATTGGCCAATGCAGTGCATCATAGGCCCAGTGGATCACTCCTAAGTGATACAGTGCCTAATCCTAAGGGCAAAGAGGTTTGTAATGCCATTACCTTGAAGAATGGGAAGCAATTGTAAGGAAGCAATTGTAAGGAACCAATACAGGAGGAGACATAGAACATCACGAGGTTATAGTTGAGGAAACTGAGGAGGACTGTGCAAATGAGGCCATTGCACCAGAGAAGGTGGAGGTGCATGAAGATGGAAATGAGGTAAAGAAAAATATTTGAGGACCACCAAGTCCTTTGAACTATCCTGAGTATGCTCCTTTTCCTCCATTTCCTGAGAGAGTAAAACCCCCACCCAAAACAGGACCACAATTTGATAGATTTTTGAATGTTGTGAAGCAAGTAAATGTGAGCCTTCTGTTGCTTGACTTGGTGAATGCTGTGCCAAAATATGCGAAATTCCTCAAAGATCTCATTTCCAACAAAGAGCAAATTTTGCAATGTGAGACACCCATGATGCTTACGGAATGTAGTCAAGCATGAGTGGTGCATAGTTTACCACCCAAGTTGAAAGATCTAGGGAGTTGCACCATTCCTTGCAAGATAGGCACCAGCTACTTTGCAAAGGCCCTATGTGATCTTGGTGCTGGAATCAACTTGATGCCCTTCTCTATTGCTGTAAATGTGGGTTTGGGGGGAAGAATAAGACTTGTGGCTGTGACACTACAATTAGCAGATCGCTCTTTGGTGAAGCCAACGGGGATGGTGGAAGATGTGCTAATAATGATAGACAAATTTACACTCTCTGTAGACTTCATTGTACTTGACATGGAAGAAGATCTCGAGGTACCCATTATTTTTGGTAGACCATTTCTTGCTACGGGGGATGCATTGATTGGGGTGGGAAGCAAAATTGTGACTTAAAGGATTAATAATGTACAAGTGGTTTTTTTTTCAATTATGCTATGAAGCATCATATGCATGTGGAACCTTGTTTTGAAATTAGAGCTGTAGCATGGAATATGCATGTAGTAGATCAAGATGTGAAACATGATTTCATTTATGTTGATGAATTAAATGCATGTGATGAAGAATGCAATAATGTAGAATTGGATGATGAAGATTGTATGATTGTTGCTGAAATTACAAATTTAGTAGAATGTTATGTCCTAGATGAATCAATTTTTGAAATGCAAGATGAAGTGCTAGTAGAACATCCTTTACAGGAAGTATGTGTTGAGAGTTTGAAAAGGGATGGTGATTGCAATGCTATAACTAATGATGTTTGTGTACCCACTGAGGTGAGGTGTAAAGAAGTGTTGTGCAGGAATGAGAAACTCATGCCATCCATCATGGTGCCACCAAAGTTGTAGTTTAAGCCCTTGCCACCTTACTTTAAATATGTTTTCTTAGGTGAGAATGCCGTAGTGATTTCCTCAAAGTTGGAAGTGTGGCAAGAAGAGAAGTTACTTGGTGTGTTGAGAAAATTCAAGCAAGCCATTAGTTGAACCATAGCAGACATCAAAGGAATTAGCCCAAGCATTTGCATGCACAAAATTTTGTTGGAGGAAAATGCTATACCGGTGAGAGATAGAAAAAGGAGGTTAAAT
This sequence comes from Ophiorrhiza pumila, assembly GCA_016586305.1. Classification (NCBI taxonomy): domain Eukaryota; kingdom Viridiplantae; phylum Streptophyta; class Magnoliopsida; order Gentianales; family Rubiaceae; genus Ophiorrhiza; species Ophiorrhiza pumila. The sequence continues at coordinate 10,886,369 of BLIW01000008.1, read as the reverse complement.
CCTCAAATGATAGAGGTGGTGAAAAAAAGAAGTCATTAAGCCTTTGGATTTTGATTTGATTTTCCCAATTTCTGATAGAGAGTGGGTTTGCCCTGTGCAATGTGTGCCCAAGAAAAGTGGTGTCACAGTTGTGAAGAATGAGGCCAACAAGCTCTTGGCGGATAGGATTATATTAGTGCATGGCGCATGTGCATGGACTACCACAAGCTCAACAAAGCAACAAGGAAAGACCATTTCCCATTACATTTCTTGGAGCAACTAGTAGATAGAATTGCTGGGTCTCTATTCTATTGTTTCTTGGATGGGTATTCAGGCTATAATCAAATTGCAATCGACCACAAGGATCAAGAGAAGACGATATTCACATGCCCATTTGGTACCTTTGCTTACAACAGGATGCCTTTTTGCCTATGCAATGCTCCTGCAACCTTCCAAAGGTGCATAATGGACATTTTTCATTACATGGTAAAATCCATTATTGAAATTTTCATGGATGATCTTTTGGTATTTGGCATGACCTTTGATGGGTGTCTTGACAATTTGGAAAGAGTGCTACAGAGATGTGAGGAAACCCATTTGGTTCTCAATTGGGAAAAATGCTAATTTATGGTGCATGAGAGCATAGTCTTGGGGCATAAAATCTCACACAAAGGCATTGAAGTGGACACAGCTAAAGTTGATGTCATAGCCAAGTTACCACCCCCCACCAATGTCAAGGGCATAAGACGTTTTTTAGGCCATGCTGGATTCTATAGAAGGTTCATCAAGGATTTCTCAAGGATTCCAAGGCCATTGTGTAGCCTACTAGAGAAAGATGTTAAATTCGATTTCGATGAAAAGTGTTCAAAGGCATTTGAGCTACTGAAAGAAAGGCTTGTGGAAGCTCCAGTGATAGTCATACCACAATGAAGTGAGTCCTTTGAGATTATGTGTGATGCCAGTGACTATGCTCTTGGTGTTGTGCTTCGGCAAAGTAGAAACAAGGTATTCTACACTATCTATTATGCCAGCAAATTGTTGAACGAGGCTCAGATGAACTACACAACAACTAAGAATGACATGCTTGCGATGGTTTTTGCCTTTTATAAGTTTCGTACGTACTTGCTAGGCTCTAAGGTAATTATGCACACTGACCATGCAGCCCTAAAATACTTGTTAGCCAAGAAGGAGGCCAAGCCAAGGCTCATCATGTGGGTTTTGCTTCTTCAGGAATTTGATATAGAAATTAGGGATTGCAAGGGGTCTGAGAATGTGGTGGCATATCACTTGTCTAGATTGGACTCACATGGTTAAGACATGCCAAATGTGTTGATTCATGAGCACTTCCCAGATGAGCAAATTTTCAAGGTAGAAAATAAGGAGTTGCTTTGGTATGCTGAGATTACCAATTTTATGGTTGCTTTGCAAGTTCTCTCATACTACTCACATGAGCAAAGGAAGAGATTGAGGCATGATGCCATATATTTCTTTTGGGATGACCACACCTTGTATATGATTTGCAGTGACCAGGTGATCTAGAAGTGTGTGAAGGAATGTGAGAAGGATGCAATTTTGAAGGCATGCTATGAAGCCCCATTTGGAGGTCATTTTGTTGCTACTAGGATGGGCTTCAAAGTGCTGCAAGTTGGTTTTTTTTGGCCTCACATCTTTGTTGATTCACGCATATGGGTGGGTCATTGTGACAAATGCCAAAGGAGTGACAACATCTCATGGCGGAATGAGATGCCCCTAAACAGCATTCTAGAGGTGGAACTCTTTGACGTTTGGGACATAGACTTCATGGGGCCTTTTCCCAAATCGTGTGGCATAGAGTATATTTTAGTGGTTGTGGACTAGCCATGACACTCCCACACAATAATGCAAAAAGTGTAGCCTCAGTTCTTAAGAAACATATCTTTAATAGATTTGGCACTCTAAGAGCCATAATCAGCGATGGATGATCACATTTTTGCAACAAAAGCTTTGCATCATTGTTGGCTAAGTATGGTGTAAAGCACAAGGTGTCTACAACATACCACCACAGACTAGTGGCCAGGCTGAGATCTCTATTAGAGAAATCAAAAGAGTATTGGAAAAGGTGGTAGGACATAATTTGAAGGATTGGGCTCTGAAGTTAGATGAAGCATTGTGGGCATACAGAACTGCATACAAAACTCCTATTGGTGCCTCACCATTTTGACTCATTTTTGGCAAGAAGTGCCATTTGCCTGTGGAGATTGAGCACAAGGCTTTTTGGCTATTCAAAAGCTGAATGTGGATTTGGATGGAGCACAATCTAATCGGATGATGGAGCTCAATGAGCTAGATGAATTTCTTTTCAACTCTTATGTGAGTGCTAAGTTGTATAAGGAGCGGACCAAGAAAATGCATGACACCAAGATTTGGGCTAAGAGTTTTGCTTCAAGCCAGATGGTATTGCTATATGACTCCAGGATTAGGCTTTTCCCTGAGAAGTTGAATTCAAGATGGACTGGTCCTTTTTGTGTCACTAAAGTACTGACATATGGAGTTGTGGAAATTTTGAACAAAAAGAATGATAGCACTTAGCAAGTGAATGGCCATCAGCTCAAGCCTTACATAGCTCACAAGGAAAAGGTGATGGTGGAAGCTCAACACGAACTCTTCTTGGATGATCCCATGCAGTAGCACACTGGTGGCATCACATCAAGTTGTCGACATTAACACAACCGCTACTGGGAGGAACCCAACATATTTTCTCGTTTAGTTAATTTTGTTTTGATAATTGTGATTTCAAACATTTAATTTTCTGGTTAATATTTTGGTTGAGTTTTTCTTTTCGAATTGGTGTTTAATAAATCCCGCTCATCACATTGCAGATGCATAGTGGGAAAAACAGTCAGGTTATTGCACTTTAATGAATGCCGTGGTAAGACATTGTAATGGTACGTAACACACATGGATTCTTTATGAGCTTGATTGCATGTATGAAAAAGCTACACGTATAATCAAACATGATGGGATCATTGCATGAGATAACTTCTAAAGCTGAAAACTCCTTTGGCTTCATGTGTCATGTGACCAACTATTTGAGGAATAGTGTCCTCTTTGTCATGAAGTTAAATAGTTACAGCTGGGCATAATAGTGAATCATGCCAATGAATGCATTAGTTTTGGCCCACAAGTTATGTGTATTTTGTCCTCAAGTAGTCGGCCATATTTGTGGAGCTTGACCGAACACCTTGCTGCCATATTCCCTTTGAGCCTATAAATTCATGCAATGTTTTTAATTGAATTCACTCACAAGCAAGCTTGGTGTATTGAGATTTAGTGGTGCTGCAATGAATTCCTTTTCCATTATCGTCCTCAAGCTCTTTATCTTCTTCTCTCAAGATCAAGGTACTAATCTCTGCTCATGCTTTATTGAATAAGTAAGAGACATAGTTACCTGTTCAATTATTCTATCGTGTGAAGTCTAAGATGAAGGCTAGTTTATTATGTGTTCCAAGCTTGAAAATGATATGTTCTCTTGTTGAACTCTTGTTGTTAGTTTGAGTAAATCTCAAGGAAATTCTGTATTATACCATGCTTAAGAGAATGTTAAGTGTGCGGGAGTCTTTTAAGTATGTTAAGTGTTCGGAACTCTTGTTGTTAGTTTAAGTATGCTTTGACCAGTTCTGCAACAGTTTCGAAATATAAGCATAACTTCGTTAATTGACTTCCAAATTTGATAAATCAAATTGTTATGATTAGCTAAGAGTCCGAGCTACAACTTTTGTCTTTTGTATTTCTGCTAATTTGGCATTCATAGCATTCCATTTTAGGGGCTAACGTGTAGTTCAAGCTGAATTCGCCATGTGACTGTAGGCATATTTTGCCCAGTTTTGACACAGTTCGGTATTTTGAGCATAACTTGATCATTTAAACTCCGAATTTGGTGATTTTAATTTATTTGCTTAGCTAAGAGTCAGAACTACAACTTTTCTCTTGTGAGTTTTGGCAAATTTTGCTCGCAATGAATTTCATTTTTTGTGTCTAAATGTTGGTTCAATCTGGAATTTCCACGTTGTTCATTCTTCCCAGTTTGCCACAATTTGGTATTTCAGACATAATTTGGTCAATTGAACTCCATATCGAGTGCTTCAAATTGCTGCATTTAGCTAAACCTCAGGACTACAACTTCTATGTTTTGAGTTTTGTCAGATTCTACATGTACTGAATTCTATGTTAGGTGTGAAGTGTGCGTTTGTGCTGAGATTGTAATATAGCTAGTGTGAACCTTCAGCCTATCTTGTTACAGTGTAGTAGTTTGGACATAACTTAGTCATTTGTACTCTAAATCGAGTGATTCCAAGTGCTGAGTTTAGCTAAGATGCCGAGCTACAATTCTTGTTTTATTAGTATTGATCAATTATGTATGCATAGAATTCCATGTTGTCTGTGAAGATGATGGAATAAGCTGAATTTCCTATATCGAATTGCTGCTTGTGTTGTCTAGGTCTACTAGGGTTTGGTATTTTAGCCCTAAGTGAGTCATTTGTACTTTTAATTTGGTGATTCAAATTTCTATAGTTAGCTAACACTTAGGGCTATAACTTTCATTTTTTAAGGAATGGCCTAATTCTGTTTGTACCAAAATACATTTTGGGGGTAATGTGCACACGAAGGCCAAATGTTGCAATTATTACTTTTTTTGCAGTACCATGTCGCATTGGCTAGGACTAACCTTGTTGCTGCATGTGTTGCTATTTTGCATTAAAAGTTTTGCTTTTGGGGTTCACCTTGTTGTATCTCACATTCAGGATTCTTTAATGGGGCCTAAGAAGGGTTCAACATTACGCAAGGGCAAGGCTCATGTGCCAATCGACTCGGATGATGACTATTTCCCCGAGGATATGCCTGTTTTTGAAGATCCTCCGGAGGTCGCGATACATCCACCTCCACCCAAGAAACGTAAGGGAGTAGCACCGCTGTCAGTGTTTGTCAATGATGAGGCTAGGGAGAAATGGGAAAATAGAGTGCGTGTGAAGAAGTTGCATTTGGAGAGAGCTTTCAGTGTAGACAAAGGTCCATTCCGGAAGTTCATAGTTCCAAAAATTTATTCAGAGGTTGATTTTTGTACCCGAGTTCTGCAATATCAGCATAGCTAGGGAATACTATGCTAATGGCAAGTTTCCTAACAAGGACGGGGCTGTCTATGTTCGGGGGAATTGGGTGAACATAGATAGTGAGATGATTAACAAGTATTTGGGCACACCTACCTACCCAGGAAATAATTTTGAGTGTTTCGACTATGCTGATATGGACCAAGCCCTGCTTGAGGAGCTCGCTCATCTCGGGTTCGAATGGGTAGTAAATCAAAGGGGAGAGCGGAGGCATATCATTCAGCAGTCTTTGCGTTGCAATGCGAATATATGGCTTATGTTCATCTTGTCAAGGCTTATGCCCAGTTCACATGTCACCAAGGTTATGTGTGGTCACTTATACCTTATCTCGGCTATTCGGAACCGCAAGTCTCTTGATGTGGGATGGATTATCGTAGATCATATCCGAGCAGGCATAGATGAGGATAGGGCAGCGGTCTATTTTTCAGTCTTAATTGAGGAGCTTTACTGAGCCCATGGAGTGGATGATGACATGGGCGCGGATTGGGGCAAGGTCAAATCTCCAATCTCCACTCCTCTGTGTGTGAAATATCTACACATTGATCGAGCATTAGCTAGCGCATCAGCACCCATGACTGAGATACCCGAGGCAAACTTTGAGCCCCCTATGTGTGCTAGGACTTCGCGCGTGGTGCCGTAGCTCTCGTGAGTGTGTATGCATATGCTGAGCGCTATGTGCGCAGCATATGTGCAGGCTGTGCATGGCAACGCAAAGACCACTGAATGATATGCCTCCGCTCTCTTATTTGATTTATTACCCATTCGGACCTACGATGAGCGAGCTCTTCAAGCAGGGCCTGGTCCGCATTAGCATCGTCGAAACACTCAAAATCATTTCCTGGGTAGATAGGCATGCCCAAATACTCGTTGATCACCTCACTATCTATGTTCACCCATTTCCCCTGAACATAGACAGCCTCGTCCTTGTTAGGAAACTTGTTATTAGCATAGTATTCCCTGGCTATGCTGATATTGCAGAACTCGAGTGCAAGAATCAACATCTGATTAAATTTGTGGAACTACATAAACTTCCGAAACGGACCCTTGTCCACACTGAAAGCTCTCTCCAAATACAGCTTCTTTACGCACACTCTATTTTCCCATCTCTCCCTAGCCTCATCATTGACAAACACTGACAGCGGTGCCACTCCCTTACGTTTCTTGGGCGGAGGTGGATGCATCGTGCCCTCTGGAGGATCTTCAAAAACAGGCATATCCTCGGGGAAATAGTCATCGTCTGAGTCGATTGGCACACAAGCCTTGCCCTTGCATGAGGTTGAACCCTTCTTACGCCCCATTAGAGAATCTTGAATGTAAGATACAACAAGGCGAACCCCATAAGCAAAACTCTTAATGCAAAATAGCAGCACATGTGGTGTGTCATTTTGTACCAAATTAATTTACTTACTCTCTAAAGATAATCCAAGTATAATGCGAGTAAGGTCGATCCCACGAGGAACAACTCTATTTTCTAATTCAATCAATTTCCATATAGTAACTTCAAGTTATTCAATGATTAAAACTATGAAGTCTAAAATATAATTCACGAAATAATAAAATAACAAAATAATAAAATTCAAAAGTTAATTAATTAAAAGGAAAGATCCGGCAATAAGTAAATCCACACTAATCAATTCTTAATTGTTCATCGACTCAACGATAACAATCTCTATTTAATTAGTTAGTTATAGATTACCGAGAATTGGCTCTAACATAACCCAATTCTTCCTTAATTATTCGTTAATTGACAAGTATCAGCTTAATCAATTAATTCCCTATTCATAACATAACCAGGCCGGAATCAGCCGAACACCAGATTTAATGTTATAAAATCATTATGTAGTGAAGAACCTAACTTTAACAAGTCATATCATGATCAGCATGCAATAACTAGTTAACCAATTATTTCCGTCTACCGAGACAGTAGCTTCTCCACTAATTAATCTTACTTATCAAATCCAGTGACTTGATAAGGGATTATTGGCGCACTACCTAATTAGATTAAAGGTGATCAGTCTTTAATTAAATTAGATAATGAACTTTAGGCTCAGAAAACTCTTGGAATAAAATAAGAGAAAGTTTAATTCAAACACTTCGGTCTCACAATTTACATATGATTAGTGCTTCATTACTCATAGCTAGACAAAGAACTACTCACAATTCATAATTAAAATAAGACGAGAATAATAATTAAAAAGGAAATTAAGTTAAACTGAAATATCAAACCAAGTTGCCCTTCGTTCAGTCGAACGACGATTTGCTGTAAAACTGGGCAGCTTTGCAAAACTGCAGAATCTGCTACGAAGGAAAAAACTGCTAAACGTTAAAACAAAAAGTGTCTAACCGTAATTACTCTACTCCCTTATATAGGAGAGAAAATAATAATTTCTTAAATCAACTAAAAGATCAAATCCTTCTTATTTCCAAATTCAAAAAATCCACATGTGGCTATAGCAATTAGTTTCCAAATCAAATTCATCCACCCATTTGGTAACTTCTAAGAATCCTTATGCTGCCAAATCTCTTCAGCTTTTTCTTCAATCTTTGATCTTCTAGAAAACTCCAAATTAGCCATTCTTCCTCTTGGCATTCTCTTCCATGAAATCTTCCAAATTCTGCACAAATTAGCACCATTAAGTATCCAATCCACCCCAGTTTAGCACTTAAAAAGAATACAAAAGATATGAATATTATGTGCTCATCAACATGCAACAACAAGGTAAGTCCTAGCCAATGTGACATGGTACTGCAAAAAAAGTAATAATTGCAACATTTACCATTCGTGTTCACATTACCCCCAAAATGTATTTTGGTACAAATAGAATTAGGCCGTTCCCCAAAAAATGAAAGTTATAGCCCTAAGTGTTAGCTAACTACAGAAATTTGAATCACCAAATTAAAAGTACAAATGACTCACTTAGGGATAAAATGCCAAACCCTAGTAGACCTGGACAGCTCAAATATCAATTTGATATAGGAAATTTAGCTTAATCCATCATCTTCACAGACAACATGGAATTCTATGCATATAGAATTGATCAATACTCACAAAACAAGAATTGTAGCTCTGCATCTTAGCTAAACCCAACACTTGGAATCACTCGATTTATAGTACAAATGACTAAGTTATATCCAAAATACTACACTGTGACAAGATAGGCAGAAGGTTCCCACTAGCTATATTGAAATCTCAGCACAAATGCACACTCCACACCTAACATGGAATTCAGTACATGGAGAATCGGACAAAACTCAAAACACAAAGGTTGCAGCCCTAAGGTTTAGCTAAATACAGCAATTTGAAGCACTCAATTCGGAGTTCAATTGACCAAATTATGTCTGAAATACCGAATTGTGGCAAATTGGGCAGAATGAACAACGTGGAAATTCCAGATTAAACCAATATTTAGACACACTAATTGAAATTCATTGCGAGCAAAAGTTGCCAAAACTCACAAGACAAGGTTGTAGTGCTGACTCTTAGCTAAGAACAGAAATTAAAATCACCAAATTCGGAGTTCAAATGATCAAGTTATGCTCAAAATACCGGTCTGTGTCAAAACAGGGTGAAATGTGCCTACAGTCACATGGCGAATTCAGCTTGAATTACATGTTAGCCCTTAAAATGGAATGCTATTCATGCAAAATTAGCAGAAATACAAAACACAAAAGTTGTAGCACAGACTCTTAGCTAATCATAACAATTGGAATTATCAAATTTGGAAGTCAATTAACCAAGTTATGCTTAGATTTCCAAACTGTGGCAGAACTAGGCAAAGCATGCAAGAATTAAACCACTCGCCCACACTTAGCATTCTTTTAAGCATGGTCTAATACACAATTTCCTTGGGATTCATTCAAACTAACAGCAAGAGTTCAACAAGAAACCATAGCATTTTCAAGCTTGGAACACATAATAAACTAGCCTTCATCTTAGACTTCACACGATAGAATAATTGGACAAGTAACTATGTCTCTTACTTCATCAATAAAGCATGAGCAGAGATTAGTACCTTGATCTTAAGAGAAGAAGATAAAGGACTTAAGCACTATAATATAAAATGAATTCATTGCAGCACCACCAAATCTCAATACACTAAGCTTGCTAGTGAGTGAATTCAAAACATTGCATGAATTTATAGGCTCAAAGGGAATATGGCAGCTAGGTGTTCGGCCAAGGTCCACAAATATGGCCAAATACTTGAGGACAAAATACGCCTAACTTGTGGGACAAAACTAATGCATTCATTGGAATGATTCATTATTATGCCCAGCTGCAACTAGTTAACTTTATGACAAAGAGGACACTATTCCTCAAATAGTTGTTCACATGACACATGAAACCAAATGAGTTTTCAGCTTCACAAGTTATCTCATGCAATGATCCCATCATGTTAGATTATACGCGCAACTTTTTCAGACATGCAATCAAGCTCATAAAGAATCCATGTGTGTTACGTACCATTACAATGTCTTACCACGGCATTCATTAAAGTACAACAACCTGACTGTTTTTCCCACTATGCATCTACAATGTGATGAGCGGGATTTATTAAACACCAAACCAAAAAGAAAAACTCGACAAAAATATTAACCAGAAAATTAAAAGTTTGAAATCACAATTATCAAAACAAAATTAAGTAAACGAGAATATATGCTGGGTTGCCTCCCAGTAGCAGTTGTGTTAATGTCGACAGCCTGACGTGATGCCACCAGCATGCTACAGCATGGGATCATCCAAGAAGAGTTCGTGTGGAGCTTCCACCATCTCCTTTTCCTTGTAAGCTATGTAAGGCTTGAGCCAATAGCCATTCACTTGCCAAGTGCTATCATTTGTTTTATTCAAAATTTCCACATCTCCATATGGCAGCACTTTGGTGACACAAAAAGGACCAGTCTATCTTGACTTCAGCATCCCGGGGAAAATCCTAAGCCTGGAGTCATACAGCAATACCATCTGGCCTGGTTCAAAACTCTTAGCCCGAATCTTGGCGTCATGCATTTTCTTGGTCCGCTCCTTATACAACTTGCTACTGATATAAGAGTTGAAACGAAATTTATCTAACTCATTAAGCTCCATCATCCGCTTAGATTGTGCTCCATCCAAATCCATATTCAGCTTTTGAATAGCCCAAAAAGCCTTGTGCTCAAGCTCTACAGGCAAATGACACTCCTTGCCAAAAACGAGTCGAAATGGTAAGGCACCAATAGGAGTTTTGTATGCAGTTCTGTATGCCCACAATGTTTCATCTAACTTCAGAGCCAAATCCTTCCTATTAGGTCCTACCACCTTTTCTAATTCTCTTTTCATTTCTTTATTAGAAATCTCACCCTGGCCACTAGTTTTTGGGTGGTATGATGTAGACACCTTGTGATTCACACCATACTTAGCCAAAAATGATGCAAAGATTTTGTTGCAAAAATGTGATCCTCCATCGCTGATTATGGCTCTTGGAGTGCCAATCTATTAAAGATATGCTTCATAAGAAATGAGGCCGCACTTTTTGCATCATTGTGTGGGAGTGTCAATGCTTCAACCCACTTAGAAACATAGTCCACAGCCACTAAAATATACTCTATGCCACACGGTTTGGGAAAAGGCCCCATGAAGTCTATGCCCCCAATGTCCAAGAGTTCAACTTCCAAAATGCTGTTTAGGGGCATCTCATTCCGCCATGAGATGTTGCCACTCCTTTGGCATTTGTCACAATGACCCACCCATATGTGTGAATCAACGAAGATGTGAGGCCAATAAAAACCAGCTTGCAACACTTTAAAGCCCGTCCTAATAGCACCAAAATGACCTCCAAATGGGGCTTCATGGCATACCTTCAAAATTGCCTCCTTCTCACATTCCTTCAAACACTTCCTGATCACTTGGTCACTGCAAATCCTATACAAGGTGTGGTTATCCCAAAAGTAATATCTGGCATCATGCCTCAACCTTTTCCTTTGCTCATGTGAGTAGTATGAGGGAACTTGCCCAGCAACCACAAAATTGGCAATCTCAGCATACCAAGGAAACTCCTCATTTTCTACCTTGAAAATTTGCTCATCTGGGAAGTGCTGACAAATCAACACATTTGGCTTGTCTTGCCCATGTGAGTCCAATCTAGACTAGTGATCTGCCACCACATTCTCATACCCTTTTCGATCCTTAATTTCCACATCAAATTCTTGAAAAAGCAAATCCCACTTGATGAGCCTTGGCTTGGCCTTCTTCTTGGCTAACAAGTATTTTAAGGGTGCATGGTTGGTGTGCACAATCACTTTAGAGCCCAGCAAGTACGCACGAAACTTATCAAAGGCGAAAACTATCGTAAGAATTTCCTTATCAGTTGTTGTGTAGTTCATCTAAGCCTCGTTCAACAATTTGCTGGCATAATAGATAGTGTGGAATACCTTGTTCCTTCTTTGCCCAAGCACATCACCAAGAGCATAGTCACTGGCATCACACATGATCTTAAAGGGCTCACCCCATTGTGGTGTGATTATCACTGGAGCTTCCACAAGCCTTTCTTTCAGTAGCTCAAATGCCTTTGAACACTCTTCACCGAAATCGAATTTAACATCTTTCTCCATTAGGCTACACAATGGCCTTGCAATCCTCAAGAAATCCTTGATGAACCTTCTATAAAATCCAGCATAGCCTAAAAAACTTCTTATGCCCTTGACATTGGTGGGAGGTGGTAACTGGACTATGACATCCACTTTGGCCTTGTCCACTTCAATGCCTTTGTGTGAGATTTTATTCCCCAAGACTATGCCCTCATGAACCATAAATTGACATTTCTCCCAATTGAGGACCAAATGGGTTTCCTCACATCTCTGTATCACTCTTACCAAATTGTCAAGGCACCCATCAAAGGTCATGCCAAATACCAAAAAATCATCCATGAAAATTTCAATAATGGATTCTACCATGTCATGAAAAATGGCCATCATGCACCTTTGGAAGGTTGCAGGAGAGCATTGCATAGGCCAAAAAACATCATCTTGTAAGCAAAGGTACCAAATGGGCATGCGAATATGGTCTTCTCTTAATCTTTGGGGTCGATTGCAATTTGATTATAGCCTGAATACCCCATCCAAGAAACAATAGAATAGAAACCCAGCAATTCTATTCATTAGTTGCTCCAAAAAAGGTAATGGGAAATGGTCTTTCCTTATTGCTTTGTTGAACTTGCAGTAGTCTATGCACATGCGCCATGCACTAATAATCCTGGCCGCCAAGAGCTCATTGGCCTCATTCTTCACAACTGTGACACCACCTTTCTTGGCCACACATTGCATAGGGCTCACCCACTCACTATCATAAATTGGGAAAATCATACCAAAATCCAAAAGCTTAATGACTTCTTTTTTCACTACCTGCATCATTTAAGGATTTAGCCTCCTTTGTCTATCTCTCTAGTGTGTTGTTTATGTACCAAAATTAATACTCTCCTAAAACTATTAAATAGTATAGGGAAATGAGATCATTCCCACAAGGAACAACAAAATCTTCTAAATAGTTAAATTACAAATATTGTCACAACAATTAAAACTAAAAATAATACGAATAAAAACTAAATAATTAAAATAAATTAATCAACGAAGTAAATAAATATAAAAAATAACTAAATTAATAAATTAAAATAAATATCTAGAAAATAAGCAATTCCATACTAATCAATTTCCGTTGTTCATTGACGCAAAGATAACAACATCATTTCAATCATTTAGTTATAGGATACCAAGAATCAGCTCTGACATATCCCAATCCTTCCTTAATTATTCGATAGTTGACAAGTATCTGCTTAATCAACTATTTCCCTATTCATAACATAACCCAGCTGGAATCAGCCGATCACCAAGTTCAATGTTACAAAAGCATTAAATATTAGAAGGACCTAACTCTAACAAATCATATTATGATCAGCATATAACAATTTGTTAACCAATTGTTTCCATCTACCTAAGCAGTAATTTCGCCACTAATTAATCTTACTATTTAAATCTAGTGATTTAACTAGGGATTAATTGGCTCTACCTAAATTTATTAAAGTTGATCAGGCTTTAATCAATAAAGATAACTAATGCTATACGCAGAAAACTCATGGAATTAATTATGAAATCATTCCTAAGAACAATTCGGTTTCATAACATATTCATGATTAGTGTTTCTTTACTTACCTGCCAAATAAAGAACTACTCACGATACATAATAAAATCAAGAAGACAATAATAAATTAATGAAATAAAACTGAATTAAATAAAGAAAATCAAACCACCCAGACTGTCGTCTGGGCAAACTTCTGTAGCCGCTGTCCAGTTAAAAACTGGACAGCGGCTGCTGCAGAAAAAATAAGAAGAAAAGTTGCGCCTAAGAATTCTGTCCCAAAAGATGTTTCACCCTAATTGTCCTACTCCCTTATATAGAAGAGAACCAACATATTTTCCTAATTTTACTGAAACAAGAAATCTTCTTGTTTTCCAAATCCAAAACAGTCATATTCGGCTCAATTATCCATATATATATAAAATGTCCTAATTCGATCCTTCCACTATTTTGGTAACTTCCTAGAATCTTCTTGCTTGCCAACTCTTCAGTCCTATCTTCAACCCTTCCAATCCTCTAAAAATCTCTCAAATTTATATTTATCTCCGCCGCATACCTTGCACTGAGATCTTCCAAATTCTACAACAAATAAACTCATTAAGTACATATTTTACCCCATCAAGTACATTAAAGTGTGCATAAAAATATGAATTATTCTGTTCTCATCAAATATCCCCACACTTGAATGATGTTGGTCCCTCAGCATTCACATAAAATAACTAACAACTAAACACAAACTAACTAAACCACTTCACTAAATAAACACCAATCCAACCAAACTAAAAATAAACTATTTCAAAAATTGCATGCTCAGTCCAAGTAACTTGTTCTTCCATAATCAAGTCATCTAGATCAAAATACAAAGTTCTGAGTAACTATTCAAGATCACTCCAAGCACTCATAGATGTATACAATTTGGGTTCAACCACTCAGTTAAATCGCACATGGAAAACTTACAACAAAGTTTGCAAATATGTCACTAGATAATCATAGTATCAAAACTAAACATGAATCAAAATGTCTTTCAATTGGTTGTAATGGGGCCAAGGCTTTCAAGGTAAGATTTCATATGGTTAAGAGGCTAAAAATAAAACTAAAGTGTAAGCAACTCAATTTAAAAGATCCCCACACTTATCTTGCATCAAGTCTCAATTTTTCATTTTCAAAAAACTCATCAAGTAATTTCAGCACAACATGTATTTTCTTTTCGTGCTTTCTAACATATTTTTCTTTCTTTTTTTATTGCTGCTGCAGTTTAGGCACACAACATGGAAAAAAATTCTGCAGATTTTTATTTTTCTTTCTCTCTGCCCAGTGGTGTTTGGTCAAATGACAGATTTCAAATTTTCATTTTAGTAGAACAAACTAGAGCTACTTAATGCACAGACTTAAAAGATGCAGTTTTCTCCTGTTGAACCAAGGGGGAAACAAATCACAACAAACTTAGTTACTTACACCTTAGGGGCCAAAAGAAAGTTAAAAAGGTTTGATATCGAGTGTCGTACCTCGTCAATATTAGCTCTAAACACTAATGTGGTATTGGAAGAAGAGATCGTAATCCACAGGGAAGGCGTAGGTCAAGAAAATTGAGCAAATTGTTCTAAAAGTTTTGTCACGGAATCTAAGTACTAGAAAGAATGTAATTTCAACACAAAAAAAAAGAGAACAGCGGTACAAAAGGTAGCAACAAACAAGGATGAAATAGATATCTCAGGATTCTTGTATTGGTTGAACACAGGCTTAGTAAATTTATGCTATGCAATCAATAAGCAATTAAACGCCTTGGAGACCTAATTTGCCTAGAAGTTCAAGCTGTGGTTAGCATGGCGACCACACCACCTCCTGTACCCCCTGTCACCATCCTCTCCCATGGTGAGGCCCGAGAATGGTGGAATAAGCTCCGCAAAGTCTCAACTCCCCGAGCTAACTACTCTAATATGCAAAGTCCTAAGAACTCCCATGGCGAGGCCCATCCTAGGGTTCACATATTATTGTTGTTAACACAGAAAGCTCCTTTAACACTTTTCCTAAGGTTTCAATTCATTAACACTTCCTATGGCGAGGCCTGAGTTTCAGAATTGATTTGATTACAGAAAACAAGTGCAAAGACTTAAACAATCACAATTTAGTTCTCAGTTCATGCAACTTCGATAACTTTGATTAATCACTCCTCAATTTAGCATGTCGACCACAATTGAAGCTTGATCTATTCAAGATTAGCTAGGAATTATGAAATTCAACATATGTTTATGCATAATTCAAATGTGACTTCAATACTCAACAATTAGATCAATTGCATAGCATATAATCTACTAAAATACGTATTCATCCATTTAGAATCCTAAGATATCAAAGATTAGCCGATGATCATCTTTCTCATCTCAAAATCAACAAATTGCAATATTGATAAGGTCATTCTCATTTAATTGGAAAAATTTACCGATTTACTCGAGAGAATTGTCGATTCCTTTGTCAATTGAGAATGAGAAGGATAATTCCAGTCCAAATTCACAATCGGAATTGAGATCGGATAAGAGATGTTTAGTGAGAGAAAATAGATCTAGAGAGAGAAAATGAGAATTGCCGCTCTAATTCAAACGATGGTTCTAAACCTAGAATCCTCTCTCCCCTCCTTCTCTACATGCTAGCTACCTTCCCTATATATAGAGTTGGGAAAACGTAACTAATACGCAACATAAAATGTATAAAGTGTTACAAAAGTGTTTTCCAAAGAGAATGACTAAAAATCAGCCCAAGTTATGAAAATTCGAAGCTTGAAAACTTCCTTCAGCAACCCAGCGCTTTTAGTCTTCCTCGGAACACGCCTTCAGCGCCCTCAACGTCCACAGCACGCCTTCCAGCTTCCTCGCTACACGTCTTCACCGCTTGGAAATCCAGCTGAAGAATCAGAGCCAAACCACGCCTTCTTGCTATTTCAAATCGCGCCTTCAGCCTCCTCGCGGGATTCAAACCAGAACAGCATTCACAAAATCACGCCTTCTGGCCATTGGACTTCACGCCTTCTTCTGCCCTGAAAATCAGAAACTTAGTACTTCAACACTTAGTCAAATTTCCAGAAAACTCAATATACGAAACCTCAAAGCTGCAGCTTCAAACCAAAATTTGACCATGAAACGTTGTGAATCAAGGAAAGCTTAAAACGTGAAAATTGTAACTCGTTATCTTAGCTTTCCATAGCCATATGGATCACCCAATTTGGAGCTAAGATGAGAGAGTTATGACCAACTCAAAACAGTGCAACAAAATTGAAACTCATGAAACAAAACTCCAAACACTTTGCCATTTTTTTCCACTTTGTCCAAACATAAAACCCAATGCAAATATAATGGCGAGACCTCGCAGCGAGGTCTCGCCGTGTGTGCGTTTTGCTGGCGAGACCTTGCGGCGAGGTCTCACCATGCAATGTGTTTAATGGAGAGGTCTCGCCGCGAGACATCACCGTGCATGTGAGAGTGTGAGAGTGGGTGTTTGAGTGATCATAGAGTGAAGTGAGTGAAGTGGGTGTGCTGGTGAGGAAGTAACATGACGAGATAAAATGGGTTATGTGCAAACTGAATACCAACTTGAGTGAGGGTTCATGAATGTGTGAAGTGAATAGATGAATAATGAAATACATTCAAACAACCAAGAATGAAGTGTGTGAGATGGGTATTGGCCTTCTGAAGCAAGAATGGAAATATGTTGTGAGAGTTGGTGAATTTTTGAATGAAGAGCACAAGAATAAGATGTAAAGTGTAGTGGTGCATAAGGTGAGTGAAATGAATGTGGAATATGTTGGTGAGCTTGAGTGTGATAACGCGAAAAGGTGCAGTGTAGATGTGAGTGAATTGAATTGTGAACTTATGGAGTGACATGGAGAATGATGTTGTGAACATGAATGTGAAGTGGAGTGAGAGGTGTTGTGAGTGTTTGTAAAACTGATTCATGAAACGCAAACTTCTGTCATGCATTAAGGATGTAAAGCTTTGAGTGATTTCAAGTGTTGAGGATGAAAAACAAGTGGAGAGCTGTGTGCAAAAGTGTGAGAAGTGAGAAGAGTGGTGTGAATGTGTATTGCGGCGAGGTGACCTCGCCGCATGAGTGTGTGTGCTGAGTGCTTGAGAGTAGTGTGCATGTGTGCGAGTGTTGGTGAGGTGTGTGCGAGTGATGTGTGCGACGAGGCCTGCGACGAGCTAAGCTCGTCGCCTGAAGTGCGTGCGAGTGTGCAGGTGAGCTTATGCGACGAGGTGACCTCGCCGCATGAGTGTGTGCGAGTGTACAGCTGTGAGGTTGTGCGAGAGTGAATTGCCTGTGAGGTGTTTGTGAAAATGCTCGCCAGAGTTTTGTGAGTGCTTAGTGTGTGATGACACCATTTCAGAACAACAAGCAACTTCCAAGCAACATTCGTGTGTCTTAACATCTGAATTGGGCTCGATGGTAAACATAAGCGTTCTAGGGCTATCTCATGGCTTTATAATGGATCAAGAATCACCTTAATTGGATGTCTGTAGCTCAAGTTATTAACAATCTACCAAACTGTGGCAATATGAACTTCATAACTAAATTATGAAGTAGCAATCATCAAGATACTTTCGATTCTCATATTTACACACAGAATTAGAAGAAAGTTAAAACATAAGAATTGAAGACAACGCAAAGAGCTTTCCAGAACATCCAAGAACTCATCATTTGGATTAAAGTTGAAGAAGTTATGCTCAAATGAAACTGCACAATAAAGCTGTCCAAACCCTAAAATAGGCATATATGCCTTTTTGATGTCTTAATTCTCAACCTCTACACTTTACTTTGCATTTACCATCATTTTCATACGTCTTGCACCATTTCTTCATTATCAACTATCTCATCTCAAATATGCACAATACACATGAAACACCACACAATCACATGAAAATCAAAGCAAAAGCCAAGTAAATTAACACATATAAGTTAGTATAAAACCAACTTATCAAATTCCCCCACACTTGAACTTTTGCTTGTCCTCAAGCAAAGACAAAACACAAATCTCACATTTCAAAACCACTTTGCACTAGACCTCACTCTTCTGTAAAACTTGTTCTCATTTGAGTTCATCAAAACAGATTTTTCGTGCAATATCAAAAACTTTTAACATATCCTCAATTCCAACCTATCAACTTTCAGCACAAATTATCAACCAAGGCACAATGAATAAAGACCAAAATGTCATGCGTGCAGGTGTGTGCTGAGGAACATCCACTTCATCTATTCCCTTGCTATACACCCTCTAGCTGGTCTCACATACCATCCAATACCTGCCAATCTCCTTGTACACCCTTATGATCATGCAATCACAAGATCAATGGTACCTATGCGTACATTGGTACTCTATGGGACATTGCCCTTATTCTGCACATTGGTGCACATTTATTTCACACATTGGTGACTAAAAATAATGCCTGGGTTTTATGGCTTTTTTCTCTAAATTTGAATGCCAGGTTCTTATGGCTTTTTCCTTCCCAGTTGCCAATATGGCTTTTTCTCCATATCATTTCTTGTGCAAGCACATGTTCATAAGAATCCCAAATTGACTAAACATGCACGAATTTTGGAGACCCCAGATAAATGCATAACAAAAAGAAACAATCCATACACATTACCTCCTATGTCAATTGAGTTTTGCATGGCATATCTATCTTACATTAACATCGGGCCTTAGTCAGCAAAATGTACCAATTTCATCAAGATTGGAATCAAGGACATCAAAACAATTTTCGCATGCTATACAAAAGTAAGATGGATGAACTTCAAATTTTTGAACATAGCTTAACAAAAGAGTAAAAGCATAGTACAAAGTGTTTCTCCATTCTATCCATTTCACCACTTTACTAACACTTTCACGAATTTCCTTCTCATTACTTTACCCACACTCATTTTTCTCATTTCAGCTCAACTCACATTTAAAGAATTGAAACCACCAACACACAACCTACGTTTAACACCATCACTTTATTCACAAAAAGTTCAAAATTTCACCAAAAATTTCACAAAACAACTTCAACATGTCAAATGTCACAAAGATCTTAAACTTTGCACAAAACATGAAAAATTGCACAACAATAAAAAACACCACATATAACTAGACATAATATGCTCACACTCAAAATTCACCACAAAACTTAGAAAATAGCATATTTTTCATCACATAGCACAAAAAACTTCACAAAAAATTTCATTAAAATTTCATCACTCATGCAAGACAAATAAGCATCCAAAGTTCAAGAGATACACACCATAGCAAACATACACTCCCCCACACTTAAAACATACATTGTCCTCAATGTAAAGAAAAGATAGGTTTAGGAGCTCCCTGGTATTGATATTGTCATGAATTCCAATGTTTGCATTGTGGAGATGTCTTAGTCCATCTTTCTCATGAGAGAAAAAAATTCCATGGCATCACTCCCCCACACTTGGCCTTTTTAGTGCATGGCTGATCTCTTTCAATGTCCTTCCTTTGTATACATCTACAACATGAGTGGCTTCAGTGAATGACATCCAAAATGAAAGAAACGTAAAGACAAAACGAAAAGAAGAAAACAAACTACTTATTAAAGCTAAAGGAAAAGAAGTAGTTCTGGATTTAGATAGTCTACAGCTAGATGATAAGTCGAGGTTTAGTCGACTTATCTGCTTTGCTTTCTTAATCTTTTGCTGTCTTTTATGAGTGAAAATGATGCTTGGTATGTCAATGGTATGCAAGAATGTGCGTGATTGGGAAATATTGAGAAATGGCTAAGTGTTCGTGTAACAATGTGAATATTTTGTGATTTTATGCAAAATACTTAGTCATGTATGCCACTGACCTCCAAGAGCACTGACCTCCAAGATCACTGACCTCCAAGGTCGCTGACCTCCAAGGTCACCGACCTCCTTGCCATCATTGAAGTCCACAACTATTCACTAGCACACAACACACTTTGCTTAAAGTCCACAACTATTCACTTGATGACCATGAATATTCACACACTACACAAACACTCAGCACACAACACATTCAACACAACACGCATATTGCACATGGCGGTCGCATAGTGAGACCACCAACCCCTCACGGCGGCCGCATCGTGCGGCCGCCCTCTCACACTCACATTGCACGGCGGCCGCATCGTGTGGCCTCCACTCACACACGGTAGTCGCATCTGCAACCGCCACACACACATGCGCACTTGCACAATTTTGCACTACTATGCATGTTTTCTTCCTTTGCCATTTTTCAGTTTAGTTTCCTTTGTTATATTTTCGTAAGTTAGGGATTTTATCATACATCTTAGGGTCAATGTACACCACTTTCGGGTAAAAGCTTACTTAGCGAACTTAGCTTTCATTTTACATATAGTTTTGCCTTGATTATTCCCATTCATTAAGTACACGTGGCTTCACCAAATGCTCTATTTGTAATTACAGGAGCACGTGTCAACATCCGGGCATAGAAAGGGAAACTTCCAGGAAGCTCACCAAGCCAAATCATGAAGCTCCACAATTCACTATGCAGAAGTCCATACCATGAAAGTCCACAATGCTGACCTCCAAGTTTTCATGGAAGAGCCACGTGTGGACATCCCAGCGGAAGAAGGAAGCTTCCAGGAAATTTACAAGCCAAATTATCTGGGTAAAACTATAAGATCGGGAGGGGGGAGTTAGGAGGGCGGCACACAATAGAGCATAGCATTCTTTAGATTAGGGTTCATAGTTTAGTTTAGAATTTTCTCTTTCTTTTCCCTTTCGCACATTTTCCTGTCTTGAAGATCAATTGTATGGATCTTTAGCTTATTTGAGACATTCGTATTGCTCATTAAGTGTTTGATTTCTGTTTCCATATGTCATTTGCATATTCATTCCAATATTTACTGACACACGATTATGCCTATACATGGTTTGCAGTGCCCACTGAAATCAGTCTAGTGCGATAAACGGAAATTGAATTGAAATCACTTGACTATGGAGCAGCTTGTATGAGTCCTAGGATCTAATCAAGGAGTCGATTTGTACTGTGCATTGCCCAATGACAGTGGAGGTCAATATAACGGAAAGACCTAGGATTGTTTGAACACTAGAGCTTGTCTGGTTATTAGTGTCAAATAGGGATCTGGATTTAGGAAGCGAGCCTTGATCTTGCCCTGCCCAGGGAAGATAATAGGAGTATGGTGAATTAGGATTGTGAGATCTGCCCAGATGAATGACCCTAAGCTCACTAGGGAACCTACCCCCTCATACATGCCTTTACACTAGTCAATGATTATAAGCTGAGATCCATATCAGTTGGTCTATCCTCAAGGCAGTGCTTTGTTTTTGCATTCATTCCCATTTTGCATTAATCCATATTAGCTTGCATTTGTCTTGTTCATCCCTTTTATTTCATTTCAGTGTCTCTTGAACAAGTGATCTCTTGACAACTAAACCTTCCCTGTGGATACGATCCCACTTGCCATATCTACATTATTTGAGTAAGTTGGGTATTTGACGAGGTTGAACGACGAGCCTCCGCTCAAATTGGCACCGCTGCCGGGGAAGGCACGGTTGTTGGAGATCAGTTGTTTTCTTGACTTGTTGAATTTTTGGTGTTTTCTTTTATTTTTATTTATCTCTGTTTTTGTGTGATTTTCTTCTTTTTTTTGTGTGTTAGCTTTGTGTTCTTGTTATATGCTACTGTTCTCAGCTTGTGGAAAGTGCAGGGAGATTTGAAATTTTATTGAGATTAAATTGTGCATACCACAAGAGACCAAATATGTCTAGGTGGTTTGGAGACTCCATTGAGCCTCATTATGATTATCCACCAGATTGGATGGATGACACCCGACCAACCCCTGGAGTATTTGATATATTCTCTCCACCCAGATATTTTGAATCATGGCATGACCACCAACAAAGCAATGAGTCTTATTCTGAAGAAGATGAAAACGTGCAAAACATGTTGTTCCAGATTTTGGACAAAATGGATAGAATAGAAACAAAGTGGGCTCAAATGGAAGACAAGGTTCCAGAGAAACAACAGAGTCTTGATCATATGAGTGCCTTGATGAGCAACATGACGGAACAACTTGAGACTCCAGTTGAAGAAGCTCAAGGCCACTCAGAAGGTATATTTCTCATTATTGAAACACCAACTCTTGAGGAAATTTTTTTTGATATGAATGCCAACATTGATTGCTGTTTAAACTGTCCAAATGAGTTGGAGTCCACAAATGTTAGAAAGGTCATACCTGAGTGCTTTGTTGAGGAATATCTTGTGCATGAATGTTTGAGTTCTTCTGATGAGAATGATGTCTCTGGTTATGAGCTTACATCTGATCAACTTAGGGCCTTTTTGGTTGCTTACTATCAATTTGTGGATTTGTCTAATGCTAGGTCTTATGTTGAATCCATGGAGTCCCATGAGAACATTGATGATGTTAGACTTCCTTTAGACACCTCTCCTTCACTTGAATGCCCTGTAAAATGCACTGAGACATCTCTCACTGAGCCTTGTGTGAGCATGAATGAAATCAATGTTGCACATACTAAAGAAAATGACAACATGACCATTGAGCATTTTGTTGAGGCACCAACTTTTGAGACTATGCATGAATCTAAAACTTTGAATGGTGACCAACAAATAGAGAGCATTGAGATACCTTTGTTGAATGTGCATAGTGAACCATGTTTTGACAGCAAAGAAAAGACCCAAAATTTCAACCATGTTAGGTTGTGTGATGATGATTTAATTCTTTGTAAAGAAATTTCTAACATGGTGGAGAATTGCTTTGTTGATGCACCCATTTTTGAAATTACTGATGAATTATTTGAGACCATGGATGCACAAACTATGGTTGAGCCTTGCAGGGTGTTAGAGCCAAAGGTGGTGGGAGAAGTGAAAGAGGTGATTCCTATAGGGGAACATACATGGTATAAAATGGAGTTTATTGAGATTGTTCCCCATGACCGTGAGCTCCCACACCTCTTTCCTGAAAGTGCTTGTCCAGTGCCCTACTGGAGAAAAAAGAGTGCTCATGAAAGAGCATTCTTCTGGTACAGAGATGGATACTCTGAATCTTGAAGAAGGAAGCTTCATGAATAAAGTCTAGCTGAAGACTGAATAAACCCAGAACTACTTAATCCACTTTCTTGAATAAATCGTTGTTTGAATTCTTAGCTTTCTTTTGCTTTTGTTTCGCTTATGTAGTTAGCTGTCTCTTGTGTGCAGGAGCCTCAAGCAATGGCTCTCGAATGCTAAGTGTGGAGGAGTGTCCTCAAAGTGCTGATAGCAGGACATATTATACACCACCATGACCCAAGGTCATGGTGTGGCACTCACTTGCACCCCACACTCATTTTCTAATCTCTCTCGCACATCAGAAACCACAACTCACACACACGCACAGTAGTTATGTAGCACCACCACTTTACCACCAATTTTCCAACAAGTCATTATTCACTCATATTTGCACGGTATAAGGTATGAGCTCATTCCCTTCTGATTTATTGGATTCCATTATTTGTGGGAAATACCTTCAAGGATGTTCATGGTTTATATGAGATGAATGTTGTCTAGTTGGTTGGGTTGCAAATTGTAGAAAAAAGTGAAGTGGTAACCATGTCTAAGATTTTAATTACTATGAACATAGTGCATTTTTAGGACGCCTTTCTTGCATGAAGTTCTGTTGTAAAATGGAAAACGTGGTTAGTGTGCCTACATGAACATATGATTCATACATATAGTGAGTTGGGTGCTTTTGATGCAAGGATTCTTGAGTCCAAGTGTGGGGGTCTGCAAAGGAAGACGCTGACCCAAAGCTATTAAGCACAAATTCTGGACCAAGTGCACCAAATTTCAGACATGCTCCACCGCCTTTCCCTGGTTTCTCCCGATTTGCAAACCAGCCTCCACCTCCAGGAACCTAAACTGGGTATACTCCTTCCTTTCTCACAATGGGGACCATTGCTAAGTTTAAGTGTGGGGGGGATAGTTGTGACTTTGGGTGCTGGTAGAGGTTGACTGATGTTTATGCTTGTGTGACTTTACTGGCTTCGGTTGGCATGCTGTTATGCTGATGTTTGTGAGGCCTAGGGCCTTTCTCCTTTGAAAAATTTCAAACTTTTATGCTATGTTTGCTATGTATGCAGGGAACCGAAGGTG
Organism: Ophiorrhiza pumila; assembly: GCA_016586305.1. Lineage (NCBI taxonomy): Eukaryota > Viridiplantae > Streptophyta > Magnoliopsida > Gentianales > Rubiaceae > Ophiorrhiza > Ophiorrhiza pumila. The sequence continues at coordinate 10,861,993 of BLIW01000008.1, read as the reverse complement.
GTGTGTAGTATAATTAGTATTAGGCGGTGTGATTTTTCGTGTTTTCTTTCTCGTTTATCTTATTTTCTTCCATACGTTGTTGTGTTGGAATCAAAACAAGGCAGTGATTAGCACTGACCTTGAAGTGTGATGTTGTGATTTTTCCATTCCAAGTGTGCTGTAGTATGTGGCTTTAAATTTCAAGTGTTATGAAATGTGAAAGTTGATGTTGTGAGTGTGCAAAGGTCCACCACTATTCATTTAACACACTTGCACGTCTATAACACACTTCCAATCTCATCAGCAATCCATAAACTGTTTGATGTATGCGAAAATTTTCGTGAGTTTCACGGTATTCATTCGATGCATATAAAGTATTGAGTAAAGTACTATGTTAAAGTAAGATAGAAGCGCCAGCACAATATTTGACACAGGAGAGTGCTTATTTTTTTTTCGTTGATTGTATGTGCACTCTACTCGTACATACTTATTCTTGTATTTTGAATATATAGTCTCTTGAAGACACTCACGAACACCAGATGTCTGAGTTATTATTTCGATACAAAGCAAAAGCCAATGGGCGAATAAAGGGAAAAAAAAATAGCCACAAAACCCCGGCAGCCAAGCACAAAAGTGCGGGCACGAATAAGCACCAATGTGCATGTTAAGAAAAGTTTTGTACTTTACGAGTTTTATTTTTGTGAAATTTTCAAAGTGTTCGTGAGTGTGGACAAAGGGACTGTATTGCAAGAATTTTTGTTTAAGTGTCTACTTGAGTACTTTGCATAGACAGTGCGATGGAAGTAAAGAACTCTCAGCACACACTTCACGCCGACGCTTTGGTCTTTATTCATGGTACCTTATTTGATACTTTGTGTAAGTTGAATGGACTGTGGACTTGTTGATTAAAATGTTTGAATTGCATGCGAAGGTTTTAGAATGGATAGTGGATGATGTTGAGAGTGTTAACTTTGAAGTGGGTGGTTGGATTAACTTTGCTCGGGACTAGCAAAGACTTAAGTGTGGGGGGATGATAAGTCGAGGTTTAGTCAACTTATCTGCTTTGCTTTCTTAATCTTTTGCTGTGATTTATGAGTGAAAATGATGCTTGGTATGTCAATGGTATGCAAGAATGTGCGTGATTGGGAAATATTAAGAAATGGCTAAGTGTTCATGTAACAATGTGAATATTTTGTGATTTTATGCAAAATACTTAGTCATGTATGCCACTGACCTCCAAGAGCACTGACCTCCAAGATCACTGACCTCCAAGGTCGCTGACCTCCAAGGTCACCGACCTCCTTGCCATCATTGAAGTCCACAACTATTCACTAGCACACAACACACTTTGCTTAAAGTCCACAACTATTCACTTGATGACCATGAATATTCACACACTACACAAACACTCAGCACACAACACATTCAACACAACACGCATATTGCACATGGCGGTCGCATCGTGCGACCGCCAACCCCTCACGGCGGCCGCACCCCTCTCACACTCACATTGCATGATACGGCCGCCACTCACACATGGCGGTCGCATCGTGCGACCGCCACACACACATGCGCACCTGCAGAATTTTGCACTACTATGCATGTTTTCTTCCTTTGCCATTTTTCAGTTTAGTTTCCTTTGTTATATTTTCGTAAGTTAGGGATTTTATCATACATCTTAGGGTCAATGTACACCACTTTCGGGTAAAAGCTTACTTAGCTAACTTAGCTTTCATTTTACATATAGTTTTGCCTTGATTATTCCCATTCATTAAGTACACGTGGCTTCACCAAATGCTCTGTTTGTAATTACAGGAGCACGTGTCAACATCCGGGCATAGAAAGGGAAACTTCCAGGAAGCTCACCAAGCCAAATCATGAAGCTCCACAATTCACTATGCTGAAGTCCATACCATGAAAGTCCACAATGCTGACCTCCAAGTTTTCATGGAAGAGCCACGTGTGGACATCCCAGCGTAAGAAGGAAGCTTCCAGGAAATTTACAAGCCAAATTATCTGGGAAAAACTATAAGATCGGGAGGGGGGAGTTAGGAGGCGGTACACAATAGAGCATAGCATTCTTTAGATTAGGGTTCATAGTTTATTTTAGAATTTTCTCTTTCTTTTCACTTTCGCACATTTTTCTGTCTTGAAGATCAATTGTATGGATCTTTAGCTTATTTGAGACATTCGTATTGCTCATTAAGTGTTTGATTTCTGTTTCCATATGTCATTTGCATATTCATTCCAATATTTACTGACACACGATTATGCCTATACGTGGTTTGCAGTGCCCACTGAAATCAGTCTAGTGCGATAAACGAAAATTGAATTGAAATCACTTGACTATGGAGCAACTTGTATGAGTCCTAGGATCTAATCAAGGAGTCGATTTGTACTGTGCATTGCCCAATGACAGTGGAGGTCAATATAACGGAAAGACCTAGGATTGTTTGAACACTAGAGCTTATCTGGTTATTAGTGTCAAATAGGGATCTGGATTTAGGAAGCTAACCTTGATCTTGCCCTGCCCAGGGAAGATAATAGGAGTATGGTGAATTAGGATTGTGAGATCTGCCCAGATGAATGACCCTAAGCTCACTAAGGAACCGACCCCCTTATACATGCCTTTACACTAGTCAATGATTATAAGCTGAGATCCATATCAGTTGGTCTATCCTCAAGGCAGTGCTTTGTTTTTGCATTCATTCCCATTTTGCATTCATCCATATTAGCTTGCATTTGTCTTGTTCTTCCCTTTTATTTCATTTCAGTGTCTCTTGAACAAGTGATCTCTTGACAACTAAACCTTTCCTGTGGATACGATCCCACTTGCCATATCTACATTATTTAAGTAAGTTGGGTATTTGACGAGGTTGAACGACGAGACTCCGCTCACTAGACTTTATTCATCCACAACGTATGTCTTGGTCATGAAAAGAACTCAGTAAATCCATCTCTGCACCACACAAAAGATGAACTCTCAAAGGCATGCTCCTTTTTCCCAGAAGACACTGGAGTGTTGAGGAGATGTGTAAGCACAGGGTCATGAGAAAAACTTTCTCCAAATTTCACATTCATTTGAAGCACATCATAACCCTCTTCTACCACATTATCCATAGTAGACCTGCAAGGCTCAACCAAGGATTGCACATCCATGGTCTCAATCAACTCATCAGAAAGTTCAAAAACAAATGCCTCAAATTCACAATTGTTCACCATATTATCATTGTCATTTAAAATGTTAACATTTTTATCATCAAAACTAACATTATTGACTCCACCAATTTTCTCAACATTATCATCACGACAAACATTGTCATTGTGTAACAAAAATTTCTCATTATGCACTGGAGGTGAAGTACCAATTACACACTCAGATTCCTTCTCAGTTTCAAAAGTACCAATTTCCACATTATCTTGATTTATGGTTTCACAATGTCCTTACAGATGTGACTCTATGCAATTTATCAAAGTATCAAGAAAAGAACAGTCATCATCATCATCAAGTAAAACATGTTCATCACTATCATTTGAACAATTCTTAACACATGCTTCCTGTGATGTATGATCTACCAAAGATTGACTTGGCATTTCAAAGTTTGATATATCTATGTAACCACATTCTTCTATGCGTGCACTCTCTAATGAAAACACGCAATCTTCTACATCAAGCTCATCACAATCAATTACTTCATCATCCACAATTTCATCAATAGAAACATAGTCATGCTGAACACCCTCATCAACGAAATTCGGAGAACATTCAACAACCTGAATGGAACAACAAGATTCTAAATGCATAGGATTTTTCATTGCATAGTTCACGTCAAAAACTACTTCCTCATTATTAATTCTAAAGGTGACAGTTTTGTTTCGAACACCAATTAAAGCATCACCAGTGGCTAAGAAAGGATGACCAAAAATAAGAGGAAACTCAGGGTCCTCTTCCATGTCAAGCACAATAAAATCAACCAGTAATGTAAATTTATCTATTCTTACCAAAACATCTTCTACCAAGCCAGTGGGAGTTACCAATTATCTGTCTGCTAATTGAAGAGTTACTGCAACTGGGCGAATCCGGCTTTCCAATCCAACATTGATAGCAATGGATAATGGCATTAAGTTGATTCCAGCACCCAAGTCACACAACGCCTTTGTAAAATGCCTTGTGCCTATTTTGCATGGAATAGTACAACTCCCAGGATCCTTAAGCTTCGGAGGAAGATCATGAACCATCCAAGCTTGAGTGCACTCAGAAACCATTATGGGAACCTCACATCTCAAGATTTACTCTTTGTTGGAGATGAGATCCTTGTGATACTTAGCATATTTTTGCATTGAAGTCACTAAATCCATCAGGGGAAGATTCACATTCACTTGCTTGAGTACTTCCAGAAACCTATTGAACTGAGGACCTTTTTGAGGAGGTGGTTTCTTCTTCTCTAGAAAAGGAGGTTTGGGAGCATACTCAGGGTAGTTGTAAGGATTGGAGTTCTTGGTGATCTCATTTCCTACCCTAGCTGGTATGTCCTTCTTCACCGTCTTACCATCCTCTTGCTCATTATCCTTCTTAAGTTCCAAAACTTCCTCAGCTTCATCTTTCTGGTCTTCTTCTATACAATCACTCTTAATTTCGGAAAGTTTGTTCCTAGGCAAAAGTTTCCCACTCCTCAAGGTTATGGCCTTACATCCAATATTGTTCTTAGGATTTGACACTGTATCACTAGGAAGAGAACCAATAGGTCTATGATGTATAGCATTCGCGAGTTGACCCAATTGCATCTCAATATTTTTGAATGTGCCATCATGATGTCTTACAGATGTCTCCAAAGCAACAAATCTTTCCTCATTTTTATCCACCTTTTCTATAAGATTCCGGAGCATTTCTTCCACTGATGAGTTCCTTGGCTCTGAGGTACTAGCTTGCTGATCAAACCCTGGTGGAGGATTGGAAGTTCTCCCTTGATCATTCCCTTGAGTATATTGACCTCTCTGGTTTTGGTTCTGTTGTCCCCAAGTTCCTTGATTACCACCATAGCCTCTATTGTTGCCTCCTGAGTAATTTCCAGAGTACTGTGGTCTGTTGCCAAAGTTATTCACGTATTGAATAGATTCAGTGGTGACAGAGCACTCATCAGTATAATGTTCACCCTTGCATAATCCACAAGACAACACAGGTGTCTTGGCTTGAGTTGCCTATAGAGTTTACACTTGCTTAGCCAATGCTTCAAATTTTGCAGTAAGAGAAGTTTCCTCATCTACATCAAGAACCCCCCTTTGTTTTCTAACATGAGTTTTGCGGGTCTCTGGAAAGAGATACTCGTCCTCAGCTATTCGATCAAATAACTCCCTTACCTCCTGGACACTTTCATCTTTGAGAGCACCATTAGCACAGGCCTTAACCATCATTGAGGCTTCAGCAGTAAGGTCTTTGAAGAAAGTATTTAGTTCTCTTATCTCTCCCAAATCATGGTTGGGGCATTGCCTAATCAAGTCGTTGAATCTTTCCCAAGCTTCTCTAAATGTCTCACTATCTTGTTGTTGGAAATTCGTAATTTCCAGCCTTCTCTTTTCAAGCTTAGCTGGAGGGAAGTATTTGGACAAAAACCTCTTCTGTAGATCATCAAATGACTTCCCAGCATTTGTTCCCCCAATGATCTTGAACCAATGTTTAGCCTTTCCACGCAAAGATAAAGGAAACAAAATCCTGTGAACTTCACCCCTGTCAACTCTTGGCAACTTCAAAGTGCTACAGAACCCGAGAAACCAATCAAGGTGGTCATTAGGATCCTCGTTGTCAAGACCTTGGAAGAATTGGCCCTGGGTGATCATGGAAACAATTTGTGGAGGAATGTGGTAACTTTCCACGTCGATGTCCTGATGACCAAACGATTGTCAAAATTTACTGCATAATGGTCTCCAAATCTCGGTGCTTGTGCTCCTTGAGCTGCCATTTCTCGCTGCTGCTTCAAATGTGCTCTCAAAGTTTTCTCCAACTCAAGATCCAATAAGAATTGCGGTTCTCCTCCAAACCTGCTAGATCTTGGCATACACAACACACAATTGTGGAGTGTAACAACAAAGAAACAAGAACTTCAAATATGCAACACAGAAACAGATCACAATTTTCAACACGTACTAAAGGAATTGCAAAGAACAGAACACAACCGAAAATGGAAGTTTAAGTAAATGACACAAACAGAAACACAAAGTAGAACAAGTAAAGATCAAGAACAATTCAACAAATTCTAGAACCGATTGCCTTCCCCGGCAACGGCGCCAAAAATTGATATCGAGTGTCGCACCTCGTCAATTTTAACTCTAAACACTAATGTAGTAGTGGAAGAAGAGATCGTAATCCACAGGGAAGGCGTAGGTCAAGAAAATTGAGCAAATTGTTCTAAAAGTCTTGTCACAGAATCTAAGTACTAGAAAGAATGTAATTTCAACACAAAAAATGAGAACAGCGGTACAAAAGGTAGCAACAAACCAGGATGAAATAGATATCTCAGGATTCTTGTATTGGTTGAACACAGGCTTAGTAAATTTATGCTATGCAATCAATAAGCAATTAAACGCCTTGGAGACCTAATTTGCCTAGAAGTTCAAGCTGTGGTTAGCATGGCGACCACACCACCTCCTGTACCCCCTGTCACCATCCTCTCCCATGACGAGGCCCAAGAATGGTGGAATAAGCTCCGCAAAGTTTCAACTCCCCGAGTTAACTACTCTAATATGCAAAGTCCTAAGAACTCCCATGGCGAGGCCCATCCTAGTGTTCACATATCATTGTTGTTAACACAGAAAGCTTCTTTGACACTTTTCCTAAGGTTTCAATTCATTAACACTTCCTATGGCGAGGCCTGAGTTTCAGAATTGATTTGATTACAGAAAACAAGTGCAAAGACTTAAACAATCACAATTTAGTTCTCAGTTCATGCAACTTCGCTAACTTTGATTAATCACTCCTCAATTTACCATGTCGACCACAATTGAAGCTTGATCTATTCAAGATTATCTAGGAATTATGAAATTCAACATATGTTTATGCATAATTCAAATGTGACTTCAATACTCAACAATTAGATCAATTGCATAGCATATAATCTACTAAAACACGTATTTATCCATTTAGAATCCTAAGATATCAAAGATTAGCCGATGATCATCTTTCTTATCTCAAAATCAACAAATTGCAATATTGATAAGGTCATTCTCATTTAATTGGAAAAATTTACCGATTTACTCGAGAGAATTGTCGATTCCTTTGTCAATTGAGAATGAGAAGGATAATTCCAGTCCAAATTCACAATCGGAATTGAGATCGGAGAAGAGATGTTTAGTGAGAGAAAATAGATCTAGAGAGAGAAAATGAGAATTCCCGCTCTAATTCAAATTATGGTTCTAAACCTAGAATCCTCTCTCCCCTCCTTCTCTACATGCTAGCTACCTTCCCTATATATAGAGTTGGGAAAACGTAACTAATGCGCAACATAAAATGTATAAAGTGTTACAAAAGTGTCTTCCAAAGAGAATGACTAAAAATTAGCCCAAGTTAAGAAAATTCGAAGCTTGAAAACTTCCTTCAGCAACCCAGCACTTTTAGTCTTCCTCGGAACACGCCTTCAGTGCCCTTGACGTCCACAGCACGCCTTCCAGCTTCATCGATACACGCCTTCACCGCTTGGAAATCCAGCTGAAGAATCAGAGCCAAACCACGCCTTCTTGATATTTCAAATCGCGCTTTCAGCCTCCTCGCGGGCTTCAAAGCAGAATAGCATTCACGAAATCACGCCTTCTGGCCATTGGACTTCACGCCTTCTTCTGCCCTGAAAATCAGAAACTTAGTACTTCAACACTTAGTCAAATTTCCAGAAAACTCAATATACGAAACCTCAAAGCTGCAGCTTCAAACCATAATTTGACCATGAAACGCTTTGAATCAAGGAAAGCTTAAAACATGAAAACTGTAACTCGTTATCTTAGCTTTCCATAGCCATATGGATCACCCAATTTGGAGCTAAGATGAGAGAGTTATGACCAACTCAAAACAGTGCAACAAAACTGAAACTCATGAAACAAAACTCCCAACACTTTGCCATTTTTTTCCACTTTGTCCAAACATGAAACCCAATGCAAATATAGTGGCGAGACCTCGCCGCCGTGTGTGTGTTTTGCAGGCGAGACCTCGCGGCGTGGTCTCGCCATGCAATGTGTTTAATGGCGAGGTCTCGCGGCGAGACCTCGCCGTGCATATGCGAGTGTGAGAGTGGGTGTTTGAGTGATCATAGAGTGAAATGAGTGAAGTGGGTGTGCTGGTGAGGAAGTAACATGACGAAATAAAATGGGTTATGTGCAAACTGAATACTAACTTGAGTGAGTGTTCATGAATGTGTGAAGTGAATAGATGAATAATGAAATACATTCAAACAACCAAGAATGAAGTGTGTGAGATGGGTATTGGCCTTCTGAAGCAAGAATGGAAATATGTTGTGAGAGTTGTGAATTTTTGAACGAAGAGCACAAGAATAAGATGTAAAGTGTAGTGTGCATAAGTGTGAGTGAAATGAATGTGGAATATGTTGGTGAGCTTGAGTGTGATAACGCGATAAGGTGCAGTGTAGATGTGAGTGAATTGAATTGTGAACTTATGGAGTGACATGAAAATGATGTTGTGAACATGAATGTGAAGTGGAGCGAGAGGTGTTGTGAGTGTTTGTAAAACTGATTCATGAAACTCAAACTTGTATCATGCATTAAGGATGTAAAGCTTTGAGTGATTTCAAGTGTTGAGGATGAAAAACAAGTGGAGAGCTGTGTGCAAACGTGTGAGAAGTGAGAAGAGTGGTGTGAATGTGTATTGCGGCGAGGTGACCTCGCCGCATGAGTGTGTGTGCTGAGTGCTTGAGAGTAGTGTGCATGTGTGCGAGTGTTGGTGAGGTTTGTGCGAGTGATGTGTGTGACGAGGCCTGCGGCGAGGTCACCTCGCCGCATGAAGTGCGTGCGAGTGTGCAGGTGAGCTTATGCGGCGAGGTGACCTCGCCGCATGAGTGTGTGCGAGTGTACAGCTGTGAGGTTGTGCGAGAGTGGATTGCCTGTGAGGTGTTTGTGAAAATGCTCGCTAGAGTTTTGTGAGTGCTTAGTGTGTGATGACACCATTTCAGAAAAACAAGCAACTTCCAAGCAATATTCGTGTGTCTTAACATCTGAATTGGGCTCGATGGTAAACATAAGAGTTCTAGAGCTATCTCATGGCTTTATAATGGATCAAGAATCACCTTAATTGGATGTCTGTAGCTCAAGTTATTAACAATCTACCAAACTGTGGCAATATGAACTTTATAACTAAATTCTGAAGTAGCAATCATCAAGATGCTTCCGATTCTCATATTTACACACAGAATTAGAAGAACGTTAAAACATAAGAATTGAAGACAACTCAAAGAGCTTTCCAGAACATCCAAGAACGCATCATTTGGATTACGATTGAAGAAGTTATGCTCAAATGCAACTGCACAATAAAGCTGTCCAGACCCTAAAATAGGCATATATGCATTTTTGATGTCTTAATTCTCAACCTCTACACTTTACTTTGCATTTACCATCATTTTCATACGTCTTGCACCTTTTCTTCATTATCAACTAGCTCATCTCAAATATGCACAATACACATAAAACACCACACAATCACATGAAAATCAAAGCGAAAGCCAAGTAAATTAACACATATAAGTTGGTATAAAACCAACTTATCAAGGTTTTTAGGTGAAACTTTTAGGTGGTGTAAACACTAAGAAAAGGTTCAAGGCTCAAAGGGGTTAACTAAAGGTCAATTAAGGTAGGAATGAAAACGAAAGTAAAAAATGGTGAAATCCTAAGTGCCTTTCTCATATTCACATTCAATTTCAACATAAGATATCCATGCACAACAAAGCAAACTCCATAAGTCAACCATGCACAATTCACACTCTTCCAAAGAATTAATTCAATTAAGCACCAACAAAGTGGTCATTGTGTGCTTGGCTTAAATCCTCACTTTAAAGTGGGCAAATAAAACTCAGAAATTGCATTTTTTATACTTGGACTCATTCAAGATCATGCGAAAATCATCACATTAAACTAAGCAAGTTTTAATAACATTTGGTTCAGCCAGACAATGTTTATAAAGTGAAAAAGTTCTACAGTGATGAAAACAACCTAAAACATACACTAAAAACAACACAAAACTGTAAATTATTTTTGTGAAAATTTTCATGATTTTCTTATTTTTTTTGTATGTTTTTGTTTTTTTGAAAATAAAGTAAAACATCACGTAACACTCTCCTCACACTTAAACATTAACATGTCCTTATGTGAGAAGGAAAAACAGTAAAACAGAAAAAAGAAACAACTAAACAAAATAAGAAAACAGAAAAAATGAAAAATTAAAGAGAAAGGGACAGCCTGAATCATTGTGGGGGTTACTGTAGGGGCAAATGATCCTACAGGATTTGAAGAATGGCAGCCAACTTACACCTGTTGGCGGCTGTAGAGGAGGAGTCTCTTCTGCCGACATCAACTAAGTGGTCGGTGAAGAATTCTCCGCTGAAGTTGGAAGTTCCAGTGGAGGAGGGGAAGCAAACTTCATATTTACCATTGTGGTTGTCTTTGTTGACGAAGATGGAAGCACGAATGGCAGCCTGTTGGAATAAAGAAGATGATGGGTGTGGCTGTGGATAGAAGAAGGAGAAGAAGATGATGATGGTCAAGGGTTTGAGAAAAGAATAAGTAAGGGAATTGGGACTACTTGGGCTCTTTTGTGTAGAAAATTAGTGGGCCTCTTAATAAAATAACGCAAGTCTGATGGGCCCAAATTCCTATTTTAAAAGCTTTGTCTCCACTTCCCCATTTTTGTAGCTTACCCACTCCATTACTGTAACAAAATCATCTCCATGGATAGGCCATGACTGCAACATAAACCTGGAACAAGAAGAAACTTTATTAACTGACAAGAAAATAAAATAAAATTTTAAATTGGGTTGCCTCCCAACAAAGCGCCATTATTTAATGTCTTAGACTAGACAATTCCTGACGACTCAAGGAATATTTGGAAAAATCTGAAACTCTTCCACCACCTCTACTGGGACAGTTTCATAAAAAGGTTTAAGTTTCTGTCCATTAACTTTAAAAATTTTCCTAGTATCAGGTCATTTTATTTCCACAGTTTCGTTTGGGCAGACAGCTACTACCACAAATGGGCCAATCTAGTTAGACTTCAGTTTGCCACCCATAAGATGTAACATAGATTGAAACAAAAGAACCTTATGACCAACATGGAATTCTTTCGTCCTAAAAAGGCGATCATGGTGAAGCTTGGTGTGATCTTGCAATGGAACTTGAACAGGTATCTACGCAACTGGATTAATCTCAGGGACTCTTGGTTGCTGTTCAAATCCAGGTAGTGTCTCATCACCTACAGGTGGCTGATTCACATGTGGAAGATTTGCCATGGATGTATTGTTAGGCAAAAACACTGATTCTGGTTCTATTCTGGTCGCTGTGGGATCAAACGACTCGTCAGGAGCTGAAACAGAATTGGTTCTTTAGCGATATTCCTTCGTCTCCTTCTTCAATCTCCTTGATGTGTTTTCGATTTCTGAATCAAAAAGTAAATCTGGATTAGAAGATCTGGACATAAACCACAGACCAAAACAAATTAACTAAAAAGAAAATAATTTTGTTCCCCAGAAATGGCGCCAAAATTTGCTGTGTCGTTTATGTACCAAAATTAATACTCTCCTAAAACTATTAAATAGTATAGGGAAGTGAGATCGTTCCCACGAGGAATAACAAAATCTTCTAAATAGTTAAATTGCAAATATTGTCACAACAATTAAAACTAAAAATAATACGAATAAAAACTAAATAATTAAAATGAATTAATCAACGAAGTAAATAAATATCAAAAATATCGAAATTAATAAATTAAAATAAATATCTGGAAAATAAGCAATTCCATACTAATCAATTTCTGTTGTTCATTGACGCAAAGATAACAACAGCATTTTAATCAGTTAGTTATAGGATACCAAGAATCATCTCTGACATATCCCAATCCTTCCTTAATTATTCGATAGTTGACAAGTATCTGCTTAATCAACTATTTCCCTATTCATAACATAACCCGGCCGGAATCAGTCGATCACCAAGTTCAATGTTACAAAAGCATTAAATATTAGAAAGACCTAACTCTAACAAATCATATTATGATCAGCATATAACAATTTGTTAACCGATTGTTTCCATCTACCTAGACAGTAACTTCGCCACTAATTAATCTTACTATTTAAATCCAGTGATTTAACTAGGGATTAATTGGCTCAACCTAAATTTATTAAAGTTGATCAAGCTTTAATCAATAAAGATAATTAAAGCTATACGTAGAAAACTCACAGAATTAATTATCAAATCATTCCTAAGAACAATTCAGTCTCACAACATATTCATGATTAGTGTTTCTTAACTTACTCGCCAGATAAAGAACTACTCACGATACATAATAAAATCAGCAAGACAACAATAAATTAATGAAATAAAAACCGAATTAAATGAAGAAAATCAAACCACCCATACTGTCGTCTGGGCAACCGAATTAACTAGACAGCGGCTGCTGCAGAAAAACTAAGAAGAAAAGCTGTGCCTAATAATTTTGTCCCAAAAACATAAAAAGATCAAAAGATGTTTCACCCTAATTGTCTTACTCCCTTACATAGAAGAGAACCAACATTTTTCCTAATTTTACTGAAACAATAAATCTTCTTGTTTTCCAAATCCAAAATAGTCATATTCGACTCAATTATCCATGTATATAAAAATGTCCTAATTCGATCCTTCCACTATTTTGGTTACTTCCCAGAATCTTCTTGCTTTCCAACTATTCACTCCTATCTTCAACCCTTCCAATCCTCAAAAAATCTCTCAAATTTATCTTTATCTCCTCCGCACACTTGCACTGAGTTCTTCCAAATTCTGCAACAAATAAACTCATTAAGTACAGATTTTACCCCATCAAGCACATTAAAGTGTGCATAAAAATATGAATTATTCTGTGCTCATCTCTCTCACCGGTATAGCATTTTTCTCCAACAAAATTTTGTGCATGCAAATGCTTGAGCTAATTCCTTTGATGTCTGATACGGTCCAACCAATGGCTTGCTTGAATTTTCTCAACACACCAAGTAACTTCTCTTCTTGCGACACTTCCAACTTTGAGGAGATCACTACGGGCAAGGTGTCACTCTCACCCAAGAAAGCATATTTCAAGTAAGGTGGCAAGGGCTTAAGCTCCAACTTTGATGGCACCATGATGGATGGCATGAGTTTCTCATTCCTGCACAATACTTCTTCACACCTCACCTCAGTAGGTACACACACTCTTAACACATACTTCTTCTGCACATCATTAGTTATGGTATTACAATCACCATCCTTTTTAAAACTCTTAACACATACTTCTTGTAAAGGATGTTCTACTAGAATTTCATCTTACATTTCAAAAATTGATTCATCTAGGACACAACATTCTACTAAATTTCCAATTTCAGAAACAATCATACAATCTTCATCATCTAATTCTACATTATCACATTCTTCATCACATGCATTTAATTCATCAACACAAATGAAATCATGTTTCACATCTTGATCTACTACATGCATATTCCATGCTACAACTCTAATTGCATAACAAGGTTCCACATGCATATGATGCTTCATAGCATAATTGCCATAAAAAATCACTTGTTCATTATTAATCCTAAAAGTCATAGTTTTGCTTCTCACCCCAATCAATGCATCCCCTATAGCAAGAAATGGTCTACCAAAATAATGGGTATCTCTGGGTCTTCTTCCATGTCAAGTACAATGAAGTTTATAGGGAGTGTAAATTTGTCTATTATTACTAGCACATCTTTCACCATCCCCGTTGGCTTTACCAAAGAGCGATCTGCTAATTGTAGTGTCAGAGCCATAGGTCTTATCCTTCTTCCCAAGCCCAAGGTCACATAGGGCCTTTACAAAGTACCTGGTGCCTATCTTGCAATGAATGGTGCAACTCCCTGGATCTTTCAACTTGGGTGGTAGATTATGCACCTCCCATGCTTGATTACATTCCGTAAACATCATGGTTGTCTCACATTGCAAAATTTGCTCTTTGTTAGAAATGATAACTTTGAGGAATTTTGCATATTTTGGCACAGCAGTCACCAAGTCAAGCAACGAAAGGCTCACATTTACTTGCCTCACCACATTCAAAAATTTATCAAATTGTGATCCTATTTTGGGTGGGGCTTTTACTCTCTCAAGAAATAAGAAAGAGGAGCATACTCAGAATAGTTGAAATGACTTGGTGTTCCTAATTTTTTTGTTTACCTCCTTTCCATCTTCATGCACCTCCACCTTCTCTGGTGCAATGGCCTCATTTGCATAGTCCTCCTTACTTTCCTCAACTGCAGTCTCATGATGTTCTATGTCTCCTCCTGCAGTGGTTTCTTGCAATTGCTTCCCACTCCTCAAGGTAATGGCATTACAAACCTCCTTGCCCTTAGGATTAGGCACTTTATCACTTCGGAGTGATCCACTGGGCCTATGATGCACTGCATTGGCCAATTGCCCCAACTGCATTTCAATTTTTTAATGGTTTCACCATGGTGTTTGAAACTTGTTTCCAACCCAACAAATCTTTGTTCGCATTTATCCAGCTTGTCTATGATCCTTTGGAACATATCCTCCATAGAAGGCTTCTTGAGCTCTTGCACATTTGGTTGATGATCAAACCCAAGAGGTAGGTTTAAAGATCTCCTCTGATCATTGCCTTGGTAATATTGGCCTTCTTGATTTTGCTAACTCCAACTACTTAGACCACTTCCATATGGCCTATTACCAGAGTACTGAGGTTTGTTGTAATTGTTGACATATTGTAGTGACTCAGTGGTGATAGCACATTCATCAGTGTAGTGCTCTCCCATGCTAAGTTCACAAGATAGCAGTGGAGTCAGCTTGTGTGGCCTTGAGAGTTTGGACTTGTTTTGCCAAAGGTTCAAATTTAGCTCCCAAAGAAGTTTCATCATCAAGGTCCAAAACTCCTCGCTGCCTCCTAATAGGTAGTTTTCTTGTCTCAGGGAAGAGATATTCATCCTTAGCAATTTTATCAAAGAGCTCTCTCACATCTGGAATACTTTTGTCTTTCAAAGCTCCATTGACACAAGCCTTGACAATTAATGAAAAGTCTGCAGAAAGTCCTTTAAAGAAAGTGTTCAGCTCCCTAATCTCTCCAAGGTCATGATTTGGGCATTGTCTGATCAAGTCTTTAAAACTCTCCCAAGCTTCACGAAATGTCTTCCCTTCGTGTTGTTGAAAATTCATAATATCTATCCTCATTTTCTCTAACTTGGTAGGTGGGAAGTGTTGGGCCAAAAACTTATTCTGAAGTTCTTCAAAGGATGTTATAGCAGCTGTGCCTTCTATAGAATTAAACAAGTGTTTGGCATTACCTCTTAGAGACAGAGGAAAAAGAATTCAATGCACTTCACTACGAGGTACTCGTTGAAGTTTAACTGTATTGCATAGTCCCAAAAATCAATCCAAATGTTCATTTGGGTCCTCATTATCCATTCACTGGAAGAATTGTCCTTGGGTAATCATTTACACAATCTGTGTAAGAATATGATAACTCTCCACATCAATATCCTGCTGGTCAAATCCATTCTCAAAGTTGATAGCATAATGGTCACCAAATCTTGGTGGTCTAGATTCCTGATTGGCCATTCTTATATCTCGTTGTTGATTCCTTAGAGTCTTTTCCAACTCAAGATGAAGCTGATACTCTGGTTCTCTTCTAGACCTGTGGGATCTAGGCATACAAGACTTGTAATCCTGTAAAACACCACTCACGCACTAAGAGTAATGAACTGGTAGTAGAAAAATACAAACAGAGCATAAGCAATTGAAAATGTAAGTATGAAAAAGAATACAAAACAAAATAGAGCAAAACAAAGTTCAAGAAACTGTGTCTTCCCTGGCAGCGGCGCCAAAAATTGATGCCGGTTATCGCGTGTCAGTCAATTTATCCCTAATTAACTATAGCAGTGGTGATAGGGTTTCGTTCCACAGGGAAGAGTTGGTTTCAAAATTTTATGAATTACTCATAATAGAATTAACAAAGACAGAACAACAATTAAAGTATAAATGCAGAAAGAGAGAAGATGTCATAGGGTTCCTCTAACGGATGAATAGTCACCTAGACAACTCATGCAGTACAATTAAAATGCATGCAAAACTAAAGGAGAACTAGTTGTCAAAAAACCTAACATATAGTTAGCATGATGACCGCACTGTATTCTAGATTTCCTGTTATCGTTCTTTTCCCATGATGATGCCTAAGAGTGATGCATTTATCCTGCAACTTCTCAATTCTCTGTTTCTAATTACTCTAGCATTCATTTCCTAAAGACTTCCCATGGTGAGGCCTGAATTTAGGTTCTTACGTCTTCATTAGCACCAGAGAATTTCTTTACACTTTGATCTAAAGATTCCGAGATCCAAAATCAGCATGCTGACCGCATTTCAAAAAACGAACAAGTCAAAACAAGTGCAAAGACTTCATTTCATACTCCAGTTCTCATTTCACAAATTCTCAACAAATATTCATGAATCTAGCTTCAATTTAGCATGATGACCGCAACTAATGTTCAATTCAACAATACCGATGCAAATTCATGAAATTTAACAGAATTAATTGACCAAAAGGGAGAATGATTTCATTATTCATAGATCATGTTAATCGCACAACATAAAATTGCCTAAATAGAGTATTCATTCATCGGAACCCTAGAACATCACGGATCTGGCCGGAAGAAATCATTCTCAACTCGTAATCAACAAAGTGCAGTATTAAACAATTCATCTTTATAAATTGGAAGAATTTACTGATTAAATTGCCTCAAAAAACTCAAGATCATAAGAGAATTGCTTAATGCTTCGTTAATTGAGAATTGAGTTCCAATTATCAGTCCAAAATTCCGAACAAAATTGCGATCGGAGAACAAATTCTAGAGAGAGAAAATTTACCGCTCACAAGTTTCTAGATGAATCTCTGAATAATCATCGTCTAAAATAATGACAAACCCCTCAATTTATAGAGGTCAAAAGCTTAATCAACACTCAAACGTAAACTAAGCACTTATTTACAAAAATGCCAATGTGAGAAAGAATTATCCCAAATTTGCACGTGCACTGCACTCCACGTCAGCAATCCACTCCAGCATCTCACGATTTTGAGCTAACACACGTCAGCAGTCCACTCCAGCATCTCACGATTTTGAGCCAACACTGATCGTGCTTCCATTCCGAACTCAACATCTCCGAGCCTCACTCTACGCGCCGTTAGAACCTGCACAAAAGATTCCAACACTTACAAAAAAATTTCAACACAATCAAGATTACATGGTGCGGTCGCCCGGGGTAGCCACACCATGCATTTTCTTTTCACCGGGCGACTGCACCATGCAGTTTTCCTCACGGTGCGGCCGCCCAGGGCAGCTGCACCATGCAATTTTTCTCCAGGCGGCCACACCATGTAATTTTGTGCACAGTGTGCTATAAATGTTATGTAAGTGTGTGCAAGTGCTCATGCAAGTTCTGGTACGATAGTGCAAGTGTGAATGAGGTGAAGAATGTGCACAGGCCAAGAAAAAGCTGTGCAACAAGTGTGCGCTCATGTGTGCTAATGATGTGCCTTCGATGTTCATGTTGTGTGCTTGTGTTGTGCACTAAAAATTTGCAAGGCCGTCGTCGTACCTTGCAATTTTACCCAATATCACTAAAAAGAGTAGAAGTGGTAAGTGGGATCGTATCCAACAGGGAGAAGATTGAATCAAGAATTGCACGAGTGATAGTATAGAATATTAGCAATAGACGAAGAACAGACGCAAGCAAATACTTAAATCAATCAAGAAGTGAAATGGAGTTGCCTTGAGGGAGGCCAGCGATAATGACTTTACCCAATTATCCTTGACTTGTGTAAAAGCATGTATGAGGGGATTGACCTCTAGTGAACTTAGGACTGATCTTCTTGGTAGATCTCACAACCCTAATTCTCAATACTCCCGTATCTTCCCTTGGTAGGGCAAGATTTAGGCCCAGCTTCCTAATTCCAGATCCCTATTTGGTATTAAAACCTTAGCTAAAGGTTCGAGTATTAATACTCAAATAATCCTAACTCTCTTTCACTGGATTGACTACGATTGTCACTGGGTACCGTACGATAGAAGTCACAACAAGGCACAGATATTAGGACTCATACAAGTTTGTTCAATATTCGAGTGATGTTGTTTCAATTTCCTTTATCAGCACAAAATTGATTTTAGTGGGTACCGCAAATCACATAAAGGGCATAATCGTGTGTGAGTAAACATTGAAATGAAACATCAAACGATATGAACCAAAATCAAACACATAATGAGCAATACGAATGTCTCAAATTGGTTTTAAAGTCATCACACTTAATCCCTCAAAGCAACTACCTAATGTTTAGACGATCATGTTGATCGGCTTTGAAAACAAGTTTGACAAAGCCTGATCAAACATAGCAGTTGCAGAAAGATAAAATGGAATGATCTCCACTCTGATCTCCTTTTTTGTTTGAAACCCTAATTCCTCTTCTGATCGATCTCTCTCGGAAGTCTCCCTCCTTCTTTCTTTGAACGTTTCCTCCAGCTTTTATAGTTTCTCCTAGCTCAATTGGCCAAGTGAGCTTCCTGGAAGTTTCCCTTTTCATGCCTGGATGTTGACGCGTGTCCCTGTGGATATAAGCCAAGAATTTAGTGAAGACACCTGTACTCAACGAATAAGAGTGACGAGGCAAAATATCAAACAGATGGGAG
The DNA here is from genome assembly GCA_016586305.1 of Ophiorrhiza pumila. Taxonomy (NCBI): domain Eukaryota; kingdom Viridiplantae; phylum Streptophyta; class Magnoliopsida; order Gentianales; family Rubiaceae; genus Ophiorrhiza; species Ophiorrhiza pumila. Next base: position 10,843,091 of record BLIW01000008.1, on the reverse strand, counting down.
GCTGTGTTTGCTAAATGCGCTTGGACCAAATGTGAAGTGTAGTGTATACGAAATGCATGAGAAAATTCCTAACTAAAAATATAACAAAGGAAAAATGCATGGAAGAACAAAATGTGCAAAGTGTGTGAGGTGAGTGTGGCGGGCGCGTGGTGCGCCCGCCGTGTGAGTGGCGGTCGCACTGTCCGACCGCCGTGTGTGTGGCGGGCGCGTGGTGCTCCCGCCGTGTGAGTGGCGGTCACACCGTGCGACCGCCGTGTTGTGTGTGTGTGTGTGTGAGTGTGGCGGTCACACCATGCGACCGCCATGTGTTGTATGCGTGTGTGAGGTGTTAGTGCTAAATGTGTTGTGTGAGTGTTGTGTTGTGTGTTGTGTGCTTGTGTTGTGTTGTAGGAATAGTTATGGACCTTCATGAAAACTTGAAGGTCAGTGATGTGCATGACTGCATTCGAAGATCACAGCACTATCACAGTGTTTTACACACTTAGCCATTTCTCAACAAGTTCCAAATCATGCACATTCTTGCATACCATCTATACACCAAGCATTAATTTCACATAGATTCCATAGCAAATGATTAAGAAAGTCAAGCGAATAAGTCGGTGAAATACTGACTTATCATCCCCCCACACTTGAATCTTTGCTAGTCCCGAGCAAAGTAAAGCCAACTGTCCACCCCACATTCAACACTCTCAACATCATCAGCTATCCCTTAAAAACTTTTCGCATGCAAGAGGAAACATATGAGTGGCGAGTTTACAGTTCATCTAACTTACACAAATTGTCGAGTAAGGTGCAACGAAAAAGACCAAACTGTCAGCGTGGCAGTGTGTGCTGAGAGTTTCTTATGTTCCCTCACATTGTCTATGCAAAGTACTCAAGTAGACACTTAGCAAAAATTGTTGCACTACAATCCTTTTGTCCACACACACGAACACTTAAACATTACGAAACTTAACAGAAATTAACTAGCACATTGGTGCTTATTTTCTTTCTCTTTTGAAATTCATGCCGCACATTGGTGCTTGGCTGCCAGGGTTTTGTGGCTCTTTTTTCCCTTTATTCGCCTGCTGGCTTTTCCTTTCACATTTTGCACAATTTTCAAATAATTAGTGTTCGTGTGTGTCTTCAATAGACTATATACTCAAAATGCAAGAATAAGTATTTACGAGTAGAAAGCACATACAAGCAAGGAATCATAAGCTCTCTCCTATGTCAAATTTGTTGCTGGCATTTCTATCTTACTTTGACATCGCACTTTACCCAGCAATTTGTATGCATCAAATGAATACCGTAAAACTTATAAAAATTTTCGCATACTTTGAAGAGTTTGTGGATTCGTTGATGAAATTGGAAGTGCGAATGTAATGGATGTGCAAGTGTGTTAGATGGACAGTGACAATCTTTGCACAACACAACATCAAACTCTTATATTCATACAACTGGAAATCAAAGCACACTGCATCACAACTTTGAATGGAAAGCACACTACAAGGTCAGTGCTAGTCACTACCTTGTTTTTCATTCCCACACAACAACACAAGGAAAAGAAAAATGAAAAGAGATACAACCCCTACTACTAATATAATATCACACCACCTCCGATCCCTGCAACATAGCACACACAGCATAAAATTTTTCAAAAGCAAAGGCTCTAAGCCTCATAAACACAAGCGTCAACCATCAAAATAGAGCAATTTCACATAATCATCTACCAACAGCATCATCGCCCAAAACTCTCTCCCCACACTTAAATCATGCAATGGTCCCCATTGTAGAAAAAGGAAAGAGTCTACCCAGTCTATGTTGGTGGAGGTTATCCGGCGAAATGAGAGAACCCCGGGAAGGGAGGTTGTGTGGGTCTGAAATTTTGTGCATGCGGTCCCGCGCTGGAACTTATTCCTTGTTGCATGACCACTCGTCTGCTACTTGAAGTGTCTACGATCATACATGCATGACTGTCCATTTCTTCTAATGGGGGGAAGTATGAGTCTGGTCCTCGGGTTTGGTGGTGGTGCACCATCATCAAGTTGAGGTTATGGACTTCTGTCTGGCATTGAGAGATCTTATTATCCATTACAGTCCATTGAGTGGTCTGTTCCTGTACCATGGTATCTAGCCTCGTTCTAATAATCCCCATGCAATCCTTCAACCCAGTCCAACGCCCCTCCATTTCTTCCATACGCTGCATGAAGGAGTTTTGTTGATTTTGAATTGAATTTTGAAGCCCCTCCAATGCGTGCTGCATGTGGTGGAAGTTTCCGAGTGCCAGAGGTGGTTGTTGGTTACGCTGAGGTTGGGCTGATTCGGCTTGGGGCTCATCTTCATCGATATCATCCATTACTTGTTCTTGCTCCGCTCTTTCTCTTTCCCTTGCTTCTTCTTCCCGCTGCTCTCTGTCTGTCTTTTCGGTAGCTTGATATAGCTTAATTTGACCATTCTTTACAAGAAGTGCTGGGTTTCAGCTCTCATCTCCTGCGGACACTTTCACGCCCTGTTTCACCGCTTGTTCGTAAAGAAAGTGGGGGAAATACATGGATTGATGGTCCTCAGCTAAGGCATTGTTGATGTAGGTTATTATGCATTTTCCTACATCCACCGTGAGTCGGTTCGTAATGGCATAGACCAGGTAGAGCCTGTTCTTCGAGATTCGTGTGTTGTGGGTAGTGGGCATCAGGCGGGAATTTATGAAGAGTAGCCACATTTTAGCTTCCGCTGTCAGATCCTTGAGGTAGACAAATCTTGGGTCGTCATGGGGAGTTCTTACCCAACTGGTCCCAGGAAGGCTCAGTGCGCGGAGGATCGTGTCTGGGTCTCCGGCCTTCCTCAAGTCAGTAATCTCGTCATGTGCATAATCCTTGAGCCCATAGTGTTTATTCACTAGCTGAGTCGTGAGTTTCAGATATTTTCCCCTTATGAAGACACCTTTTGAATTTACTTCTTTGGCCTCGGCTCCTGCGGCATTGACGTATAACTCCTTTGCAATAGCTACATTTCAACTTCCTGGTGCTTCTGTCAATTTCTGCCAGTTGTAGTATTTGATTATGTCAACATAGGGTCTCTCCGTGACACCAAATGCTCGCTCGACATGAATGTGTCAAATGGCAAAATCGCAGAATTTTTCCTGGGCGTCGGCGTTGCAAAAGCGCTGAAGGACAATCTGCTGAGGGATTTTCCGTTTCTTTTGGTTGGTGTCATACACTTCCTCGTCTCCCGGGAAATATGCTTCGTTCGACCCCGAGTCATCAGATGTCTCATATTCAATGACCCTGGCTTTTCCTTTTGATGATTGTGCCTTTGAAGTGGTTGCGGGAGTCGTCTTCTTTGGTGGCATATTGAGGCACCTTGGGGTGTATATCCCGGATTTTATTCTCGTGCAGAGAATATTCTTCACTGTTTACCTGTCACATCTCATGACATCTGGATATGCATATCCCAGCTGCTTGCGTGGAATCCCGACTATCTGCGTTCGAGAGATGAGTTTCAATCATTTATTGGAACTAACCTACTACTAGGAACGAGACAAACAACGACATGAATTGAAAAGGTTGGGTTGCCTCCTAACACAGCGCTTGGTTTATTGTCCTCAGCCAGACACAGCAGTGTTGCTCTCAGAGTGGTGGAATGTTGACGAACTGTGTGTTTCCCGTGTTTTTCCAAGCTGACTGGTTGATCTTTGCCCTAGGCCCCTTGTCTCTCCACCTTGCGTCTGAGGTCCCTACTCTCACCTTTCTGGGTGGTGGGTCTTCTGAGGTTTTCTTTTTTTCTCGCCAAACCACCCGTTTGAGATATCTGAGTAGAGGTGGCTGTTTCTTCTTGAGTTGCTTTTTATGCTGAGGCTCTAGGGCATTGTCCCTGTCATCAACATTTCCGAACCTCACCTCGGTGGGCACCACTTTCACTATATCATCAGTATCAACAAAGGCATTTGTCAAGTTTTCACAAAATGCAAATTTTTTATCATTTTTGTCAGTTTTTATTTCCAACTCCATTTTTCCACTGTGATCATACACTTCACGATTTTCATGCGCATTTTTCATTTCACTTAAATCCTCACCATTTCCACAATTTTCGTCAAACTCACATGCAAAGTCCATTTCTTTCACAGACGCATCAATTTCAAGTTTTTCATCCCAAGAGCTCAATTCATGCAGTGTATCAGTTTCTTCAACAACTAGCACAGTCTCAAAATCTTCACACATGTCATTATCACAAAAATCATATAATTCAAAGGAAGACTTACGTTGGTGTTCGAAGCTTACAGGTTGGAGATTACCTTCCACCAAGCTTGCCAAACAACATTGTTCTATGGAATGAGGGTGTTTCATAGCATAGTCCACATTGAATACGACCTCCTCACCATTGACTCTGAATGTTATGGTCTTTCCTTTGACCCCAATGAGAGCGTCCCCTATAGCCAAGAATGGCCTCCCAAAAATGAGTGGGACTTCTGGGTCTTCCTCCATATCTAACACTATGAAGTCCACTGGCAGTATGAATTTATCCACAGAGACTAGAACATCTTATACCATCCCCGTGGGCTGAACCAATGATCTATCTGCCAACTGGAGCATAACTGCCACAGGTTTAATCTTTTTTCCCAATCCTATACTCTCAGTAATGGATAGAGGCATGAGGTTTATTCCAGCCCCAATGTCACATAGGGCTTTGCTAAAAAATCTTCCACCAATTAAGCATGGCACCGTACAGCTACCAGGGTCCTTGAGCTTGGGAGACAATTCATTGTTGATCCATGCTTGGCTTTACTTGGTGAGCGGAATCGGTACTTCACATTGCAGAATATGTTCTTTGTTGGCAATCAAGTCCTTCAAAAATTTTGCATACCTCGGTACCGCTATAACCAAATCCAGCAGAGGTACATTCACGTTTACATTTTTCACCATATCCAGGAACCTTATGAATTGAACCCCCTTCTTAGGTGGAGGTCGAAGTCGTTGGGGAAAAGGAGGCGGTGGTGCATATGGTGAGTCATCGCATGGGCTTGGAGCCCCCTTCTTCCTTTTACTCTCTTGAGCCTTCACACTCTCGTCCTTGCCTTGGACTTCATCTCCCACTAGTGTAGTTTCCTCTATGACTTCTTGCTCTGAGGCTTTCTCTTTCTCTTTTCTCTTGTTTCCACTAAGCTCATTTCCACACCTCAACGTTATAGCATTGCACACCTTCTTTCCCTTTGGATTCGGTTCTGTATCGCTTGGGAGGGTGCCCTGAGGTCTTTGATGGCTTGCCTTAGCCAACTGTCCCATCTGCATATCAATGTTCTTGATGGAGGCCTCCACGTTTTTCACTTGAGTTTCAAGTGTAGAGGTCCTCTTCTCATACATGTCCATTCTTCCCAAAATTTAATGGAGCAAATCTTCGGTGGTCTTCCTCTGTTCCCCGTTGCTTGACTCCCCAATCTGGTAGTACTCTCTTTGTTGATTTCCCTGACTGTTCTGTCCCTAATTGCCTTGCCTTGACTGATTTCGATAGTCTCCATGTTGTTGGCGGTTGTTGTAGTTAGTCGCATACTGCACTGATTCCTGGGTGAGCTCGCACTCGTCCGTGTGGTGCTCTCCCTTACACAATCCGCACATCAACACGGGAGCGACCTTGGCAGCCTTTAGATTCTGAACTTGTCTTGTGAGAGCCTCAATTTTTGCTTCCAAGGAAGTCTCCTCGTCTAAGTCCAACACACCTCGTTGCTTCCTCATAGAAGTCTTCCTAGCTTCTGGAAACAGATATTCGTCATCCGCAATTGAGTCAAAGAGCTCCCTGACCTCGGGCACGTCTTTTAAGGCACCGTTAGCACAAGCTTTAACCATTAACGAAGATTCCGTAGATAGACCTTTGAAGAAAGTGTTGAGCTCCCTGACCTCCCCGATGTCATTGTTCGGACATTGGCGAAGTAAGTCATTAAAACGATCCCATGCTTCCTTGAATGTCTCACCATCTTGCTGCTGGAAGCTGCGAATCTCCAACCTCATCCGCTCCAATTTGGCTGGAGGAAAATACTTGGCTAAAAACTTCCGCTCAAGTTCCTCAAAAGTGGCTATGGCTGGTCCCCCGATTGAGTTGAACCAATGCTTCGCCTTCCCTTTTAGAGACAGCGGGAATAGAACTCTTCTCACATCATCCGGAGTGACTCTTTGCAGCTTGAAAGTGTTACAGAGTCCCAAAAACCAGTCCAAATGCTCGTTAGGGTCCTCGTTGCTCAAGCCTTGAAAGATCTGCCCTTGAGTGATCATGGACAAGATTTGTGTAGGGATTTGATAGCTCTCGACGTCTATTCCCTGGTGATTGTTCCTTCTCTCGAAATTTACTACGAAATGGTCCCCAAACCGAGGTGGTTGGGACTGAGGTCTCTCCTCATTCTGTTTGGCCATTTCCAATGCCCTTCTCCTTTGCCTTAAAGTCCTTTGCAATTCTAAGTCAAGTGCAAATTCCGGAGCTTCACCACATAGCCTTGCTCTAGGTTGCATAAATTTGAAATTCTCACAAGAAAAAGAAACAGCACTAGAACCCGATATCAGTAGAACAAAATCAACAGAGACAAGTAATGAATTAAGATTTCAACAAAACAAACAAATCAACAATTTCAAATAAGAATTCGTAAAGTAACCACAAAGTAAAACTATCACAGACAACTCTCAACGCTGCGCCTCTCCCCGGAAGCGGCGCCAAAAATTGGCAAGGTCGTCGTCGTACCTTGCAATTTTACCCAATATCACTAAAAAGAGTAGAAGTGGTAAGTGGGATAGTATCCAACAGGGAGAGGATTGAATCAAGAATTGCACGAGTGATAGTATAGAATATTAGCAATAGACGAAGAACAGACGCAAGCAAATACTTAAATCAATCAAAAAGTGAAATAGAGTTGCCTTGAGGGAGGCCAGTGATAATGACTTTACCCAATTATCCTTGACTTGTGTAAAAGCATGTATGAGGGGATTGACCTCTAGTGAATTTAGGACTGATCTTCTTGGTAGATCTCACAACCCTTATTCTCAATACTCCCGTATCTTCCCTTGGTAGGGCAAGATTTAGGCCCAGCTTCCTAATTCCAGATCCCTATTTGGTATTAAAACCTTAGCTAAAGGTTCGAGTGTTAATACTCAAATAATCCTAACTCTCTTTCACTGGATTGACTACGATTATCAGTGGGTACCGCACAATAGAAGTCACAACAAGGCACAGATATTAGGACTCATACAAGTTTGTTCCATATTCGAGTGATGTTGTTTCAATTTCCTTTATCAGCACAAAATTGATTTCAGTGGGTACCGCAAATCACATAAAGGGCATAATCGTGTGTGAGTAAATATTGAAATGAAACATCAAACGATATGAACCAAAATCAAACACATAATGAGCAATACGAATGTCTCAAATTGGTTTTAAAGTCATCACACTTAATCCCTCAAAGCAACTACCTAATGTTTAGCCGATCATGTTGATCGGCTTTGAAAACAAGTTTGACAAAGCCTGATCAAACATAGCTATTGCAGAAAGATAAAATGGAATGATCTCCACTCTGATATGCTTTTTCGTTTGAAACCTTAATTCCTCTTCTGATCTATCTCTCTCGGAAGTCTCCCTCTTTCTTTCTTTTATCGTTTCCTCCAGCTTTTATAATTTCTCCTAGCTCACTTGGCCAAGTGAGCTTCCTGGAAGTTTCCCTTTTCATGCCTGGATGTTGACGCGTGTCCCTGTGGATATAAGCCAAGAATTTAGTGAAGACACGTGTACTCAACGAATAAGAGTGACGAGGCAAAATATCAAACAGATTGGAGGCTGTGTTTGCTAAGTGCGCTTGGACCAAATGTGAACTGTAGTGTATACGAAATGCATGAGAAAATTCCTAACTAAAAATATAACAAAGGAAAAATGCATGGAAGAACAAAATGTGCAAAGTGTGTGAGATGAGTGTGGCGGGCGCGTGATGCGCCCGCCGTGTGAGTGGCGGTCACACTGTGCGACCGTCGTGTGTGTGGCAGGTGCATGGTACGCCGGCCGTGTTGTGTGTGTCCGTGTCTGAGGCTGGCGCATAGTGCGCCCGCCGTGTGTGTGGTGGTCGCACCATGCGACTTCCATGTGTTGTACGCGTGTGTGTGGTGTTAGTGCTAAGTGTGTTGTGTGAGTGTTGTGTTGTGTGCTGTGTGCTTGTGTTGTGTTGTAGGAATAGTTATGGACCTTCATGAAAACTTGGAGGTCAGTGATGTGCATGACTACATTCGAAGATCACAGCACTATCACATTGTTTTACACACTTAGCCATTTCTCAACAAGTTCCAAATCATGTACATTCTTGCATACCATCTATATACCAAGCATCATTTTCACATAGATTCCATAGCAAATGAATAAGAAAGTCAAGCGAATAAGTCGGTGAAATACCGACTTATCAACGAGATGTATGCTTATGCCATGCATTGTGTTGTGTTCTATGCTGCACCACATAGCCAAACAAGTTGTGCAATTGTGTGTTGTAGTGTGCAAATATTGTGTGACAGAAAAGGAAGAAATGGACATGCTGCCCATGTGTTGGTACAGCCGCGTGCCTGCACATGCGGCTAGTGTGCACAGCAGCGTGGGTGCGTGTGTGCTAGGGTTGCGCATGTGGTTCATGCAGCTCTCGTGCCTGTGGGTGCATATGCTGTGCAGGATGTGCATACTGCGCGCGCATGCCAGTGCACATGAGCACGGGTATTGTGCAAGGGTGCCGCGCGCATAGTGCTCGCAGTGTGTGACTATGGTGTGAGTGTTGTGCGAGGTGAGTGTAGTGCAAGTATGCGGTGTGTGTGCGAGGCGAGAGCGATGCAAGTGTATGATGTGCAACGTGTGCCTGAGCTGGTTTGGCTTGTGAAATGCCTAGGTGTAAACACTCATGCGCACACTAGTGCACCTTTCATAGCCATTTTTCAACAATTCCACCAACAATTAAGCTACACATAATGCATCACATAGACTAACAAATCTGCACATATATTTACACAAGTTGCATGAAAACACAACAAAACTCAAGTGAAAATAACATACACAAGTCAGTATAAAACTGTCTTATTAGTGCTTCTATGGGGCTTTTCCCATCTTTTCATTTTTTTTGCACATTGGTGCTTAGCAGCCTGGGTTTTATGGCTCTTTTTTCCTTTATTTTCCAGGTTCTTATGGCTTTTTATTCCCAGTTGCCAAAGGCTTTTTCTTATTCCACATCCTCTCTCATGGAACCACATATTCATATGTCTTCAAAGGACTATATATGCAAGAACACTTAAAATATAAGAAATGTGCAACACAAAAAACAAACTCCATATGGATTCCCTCATTTGTCTTTGAGTATTTGCATGGGATATCTATCTTACCTTAACATATTGCCTTGGCCAACAACATGCACTAAATTCATTAAATTTGGTGCCAGAAAAAAAAATTGCATGCATAGCATTTAAAAAAACAAGGTGACTAAATTGATTCATGGCATAGAAAGCACGAGACCATTGCTTTGAATAAGAGATGATAACACACTTCCTACCCACACATTACACAACCTATTTTATTCCATTGCAACACCACACATACACCACTTGACATAAATAAAAACACATAACAGCTCATGACACACATGACTTACATAGACTCACAAGCACAATACTAGCATACTACTCATGCCACAATCCAAATCTTACTAACATCATACTAACATACTACCCAAACCACAAATAAAGCATAGCTACATCACACTACTCAAAACAACACCGCAAAGCACAACAAAGCATAATCACACTATCCAACACCTCCCGCCCTTATCAAACTAACAAAGCAAATCCAACCAAACTTCCCACACCTAAAGCAAACATTGTCCTCAATAAAATAGCACTTAGAAATAAAGGGCTTCCTGAGTAGAGGACGATAGAGTGGATGAAGAGGGTCCTGAGAATATGCCCTAAGTGGAGGACGACTGTTCTGAGAATGCGGCCTGAGTAGAGAACGAGGGTCCAGAAAATGGCCGAACCTTCAAAATTAGCAGGCGCACAGCTGGTAGAAATTTTGGTTCAAACCGAAAAGATGGAGTATGATGAAAAATTAGTAAATAACCAAATATTGGCAGTTGCGGAAGCGATGATGCCCCAGGTGGAATCTCGTGCACAACCCTTGTCTCCTCATATACAGTCAAATTCGGCATGGCAACCATCATCAAATCTTGTATTACTGGCATCGCCTTGGGAGGGCCAGGGTCAGTATGGTACCAAACACACAACTTGTTGTAGTAGTCAATCTCGTATTGCATCTTGAACTGCCGATGGTAAAGTACCTAAAATTGCTGCTGTGATATGGAAGCAATAGCATCCAACTTGGTGCCAAGAGTGGAAGCTTGAGTGGCCCAATCTTGGTGCAAACTATCGAACCTCTCATCAAGGTGCTGAAATCGAGTATCCATAGAGTGTTAAAGGTCATTCAAAGATCCATACATGGAAGTTAAGTCAAAAGAATGCTGCTCTTGCTGGGCATAGTGAAGTGGGCGATTAAAGTTCTCCGGGGGCACACTACTCATGGAGGGTAGTGCTGCAGCCAATGCACGATCAATATTCAAGTACTTCAAATACAGTGGAGTGGAGATTGGAATCTTGATCTTATGCCAATCAGTACCCATTTCATCATCCACTGCTTGAGCACAACAAAGTTCCTCGATAAGCACCGGGAAATACACAGATGCACCATCTTCATTGATACCCGCTCTAATATGGTGCACAATGATCTGTCCCACATCAATAGATTTGCGGTTCCGAATAGCTGAAATGAGATATAGCCGACTGTGCATGACCGTGGTAACATGCGAACTGGGCATGAGCTGTGACAGAATAAATATGAGCCAAATCTTAGCATCGCATCACAAATTCCTTCGAATGACATGCTTTCGTTCTCCGCTTTGATTCACTACCCATGAAGAACTAGGATGAGCGAGTTCCTCAAGCAAAGCTTAATCCGCATCAGCTTCTAAAGACTCAAAACCATTCTCCACATAATTAGGCGTGCCTAGATATTCAATGTTCACCCATTGACCACGCACATAGACAGCCCCAGCTTTGTTAGAAAATTTGCCATTGGCATAGTACTCCCTAGCAAAGCTGATGTTGCAAAATTCTGGTGCAAGAGTCAACTTATGACTGAATTTGTGAAATTTCATCAACTTCCTGAATGGACCATTTTCCACAGTGAATGCCCTCTCCAAGTGTAGATTCTTCACCCGCACTCCATGCTTCAACCTTTCTTTAGCTTCGTTATTCACGAACACAGAAAGAGGTGCTGCTCCCTTGCGCTTCTTTGGTGGAGTTGGATTCATTGTTACCTCTATGGTCCCCAAATACTGGCATATCCTCGGGAAAATAATCGTCATCCGAATTAATCGTTACACGAGTGGCCTTGCCCTTGCGAGAGGTTGTACCCTTCTTAGGACCCATTTGATCTCTCTTGAGCTTGAGAAAGATAAGATTAAGAGGAATTGCTTGCACCATCAAAGTTCACTACACCAATCTTGTGGGTGATTCCAACAATACCATCTCATGAATTTATAGACACAACTTGCAAGAAGGAAGCTAAGTTCGGTCAAATGCCACAAATGTGGCCAACTACTTGAGGACAAAAACAACACCTAGCATATGGTCCAAAAGCTTATGCATTCATAACATGATACATTACTATGCACATCTTCAGCCACTCACGTATTAGGAAAAAGGTACAAAATATTCCTCAAATAGTTGCATGACTAATGAAGTGAAATGTTTTTTCAGCTTTTTGCTTTTCAGATTTTCACATGTAATGATCCCATCAGATTTGCTCATACTTTCAGCTTTTCAGACATATTATAACTCATAAAGATTCTGTGTGTACTACTTATCATCACAGTGTACTTACCTAGATCTTTAACCAAGGCATTCATTGTGGTGAAACAAACTGAGTGTTCTCAAACTGCGCATCTGCAAGAATATCAGTAGCATCTATTAGACACAATCAACTACAGACTTAAAAAAAACTAAAAACACAAACATGATATCAACTAAAAATTAAAAGATTAAAAACCAAAATTAACATGACAAAATTAAGTAAACGAAAATATGCTAGGTTGCCTCCCAATAGCGCTTATATTAATGTCGACAGCCAGACATAATGCCACCATCTTGCTAAACTCATCTAGAAAAATTTCATGTGGATCTTCTTCCATTTCCCTTGGACCGTGAGTAATGTAAGACTTTAAACGGTGTCTATTTACTTGCCAAGTGCACCAGTTTTCTTGTTCAAAATTTCAACAACCTCGTAAGGAAACACCTTGGTGACATGATAAGGACCAGTCCACATTAACTTCAACTTCCCAGGAAATAGCCTAAACCTTGAGTTATAGAGCAATACCATTTGGCATGGAGCAAAACTTTTAGCTCGAATCTTTACATCATGCATTTTCTTAGTACGCTCCTTGTACAATTTGGCAATCACATAAGATTGGAAACAAAATTCGTCCAACTCATTGAGCTCCATCATCCATTTTGCTTGAGCTCCTTCCAAATCCTTATTCAACTTTTGAATAGCCTAAAATGCTTTGTGCTCAAGCTCCACAGGTAGATGACATTCCTTGCCAAAACCTAGTTTGAAGGGTGAGGCACCTATAGGAGTTTTGTACGCAGTCATATATGCCCAAAGTGCTTCATCTAGCTCCAAAGTCTAATCTTTCCTATTAGGACCTACCACATTTTCCAACACTCTTTTGATATCTCTATTTGAGATCTCAGCTTGGCCGCTGGTCTGTAGGTGATATACTGTGGGCACCTTATGCTTGACACCATAATTTGCCAACAATGCTGCAAAAATTTTGTCGCAAAAATGTGACCCACCATCACTGATTATGGCCCTTGTAGTGCCAAATCTATTGAAGATGTGCTTCTTGAGAAATGAGGCCACATTCTTTACATCATTATGTGGGAGGGCCACTGCTAACATTTGGAAATATAGTCTACAGCTACCAAAGTGTACTCCATGCCACAAGACTTGGGAAAAGACCCCATGAAATCTATGCCCCAAACATCAAAGATTTCTACTTCCAAAATGTTATTTAAGGACATCTCATTCCGCCAAGAAATATTGCCACTCATTTGGTACTTGTCACATTGCCCCACCCATATGCATGTATCAATGAAGATGTGAGGCCAATAGAAACTAGCTTGCACACTTTGAAGCCCATCCTAGTAGAACCAAAATGACCATCAAATGGGGCTTCATAGTATGCCCTCAAAATTGCATCATTCTCACATTTCTTCACACATTTCCTGATTACTTGATCACTGCATATCTTGTACAAGGCGTGGTCATCCCAAATGAAATATTTAGCATCATGCCTTAACCTCTTCCTTTGGCTCATGTGAATAATATGAGGGAACTTCGCCAGCAACTACAAAGATGGCAATTTCAACATACCAAGGAAACTCCTCACTTTCTACTTTGAAAATTTGCTCAACTGGAAAATGTTCACGTATCAACAAATCAGGCTTGTCTTGCCCATGTGTGTCTAATATGGACAAATGATCAGCCGCCACATTTTTGGATCATTTGCAATCTTTGATCTCCACATCAAATTCTTGAAGAAACAACACCCACCTAATGAGCCTTGGCTTGGCCTCCTTGGCTAACAAATACTTTAGGGCCGTATGATCCCTATGCATAATCACATTTAATCCCATCAAGTATGCACAAAATTTATCAAAGGCAAAGACAACTGCAAGCGTTCAACAATATACTGGCATAGTATATTGTATGGATATTTTGTTCCACCTTTGGCCAAGCACTGCACCTAGAGCATAGTCACTAGTATCACGCATGATTTCAAATGACTCACTCCATTCTGGTGTGACTATCACTGAAGCTTATACAAGTCTAGCCTTGATTAGCTCAAATGCTTTTAGACATTCTTCACCAAAATCAAATTTTACATATTTCTCCAGTAAGCTACATAATGGTCTTGCAATCTTTGAAAAAATTTTGATGAATCTCGTGTAGAATCCTACATGGCCTAAGAAGCTCCTTATGCCTTTGACATTGGTAGGAGGTGGCAACTTGGCTATGACATCTACTTTGACCTTGTCGACTTCAATGCCCTTGTGTGAGATTTTGTGCCCCAACGCAATGCATTCCTGCACAATAAATTGGCATTTCTCCCATTTAATGATCAATGGGTTTCCTCACACCTCTGTAGCACTTTTGCCAAATTTTCAAGACACCCATCAAAAATTATGCTAAATACCGAAAAATCATCCATGAAAATTTCAATGATGGATTCTACTACATCATGAAAAAAAGTCATCATGCACATTTGGAATGTTGCAGGAGCATTGAATAGGCTAAAATGTATCCTCTTGTATGCAAATGTTCCAAATGGGCATATGAATGTGGTCTTTTCTTGGTCCTTGGGGTCTATTGCAATTTGATTGTATCCTAAATACCCATCCAATAAACAATAAAATAGAAGCCCAGCAATCCGGTCCAGTAGTTGCTCCAAAAATGGTAGTGGAAAGTGGTCTTTCTTGTGGCCTTGTTTAGCTTGCGGTAGTTCATACAAACATGCCACGCACTAACAATCCTAGTTGCCAAGAGTTCATTGGCATAATTTTTCACCACTGTGACACCATCCTTCTTAGGCACACATTGCACAGGGCTCACTCATTCACTATCAGAGATTCAAAAAATCATACCGAAATTCAAAAGCTTTATGACTTCCTTTTTCACCACCTTCATCATCTGAGGATTAAGCCTCATTTGCGTATCTCTCACAGGTATAACATTTTCCTCCAACAAAATTTTGTGCATGCAAATGCTTGGGCTAATTCCTTTAATGTCTGCTATGGTCCAACCAATAGCTTGCTTGAATTCTCTCCACACCCCAAGCAACTTCTCTTCTTACCACACTTCCAATTTGGAAGAAATCACTGCGGGTAAAGTTTCATTTTCACCCAAGAATGCATATTTCAAGTAGGATGGCAAGGGCTTAAATTACAACCTTGGTGGTACCATGATAGATGGCATAAGTTTGTTATTCCTATATAAAACTTCTTCACACCTCATCTCAGTGGGTACACAAACCTCATTAGTCATAGCATTGTCATCCTTAACATTTTCAAGACTCTTAACACATGCAACCTCTAAAGTCTTTTCCACTACCACCTCATCATGCATTTCAAGAATGGACTCATCCAGTATACAACATTCTACCAAATTCACAATTTCAGAAAAAATCATACAATCCTCATCATCAAGTTCTACATCATCACACTCTTCATCACATACATTTAATTCATCTAAACATGTAAAATCATGTTTCACATTTTGTTCAAGTAAATGCATATTCCATGCCACAACTCTAATTGAAAAACAAGGTTCCACATGCATAGGATGTTTTATGGCATAATTCACATAAAAAATCACTTGCTCATTATTAATCCTAAAGATGACAGTTTTACTCCTAACACCTATCAATGCATCACCTATAGCAAGAAATGGTCTACCAAAAATAATGGATACCTCAGGGTCTTCTTCCATGTCAAGCACAATAAAGTCCACATAAAGTATAAATTTGTCCACCACGACTAGCACATCCTCCACCATTCCTGTTAGCTTTACCAAGCAATGGTTCACCAATTGTAGCGTCACAGCCACTGGTCTAATCATTCCTCCCAAACCAACATTTACAGCAATGGAAAGAGGCATTAAATTGATCCCAGCGCCAAGGTCACACAAGGCCTTTGCAAAGTACCGGTTACCTATTTTGCAAGAAATGGTGCAGCTTCTTGGATTTTTCAACTTTAGTGGTAGAATATGCACCAACCATGCTTGACTACACTCAGTAAGCATTATGGGTGCCTCATATTGCAAAATTTGTTCTTTATTGGAAATGAGGTCTTTGAGAAATTTTGCATATTTTGAAACAACAATCACTAAATCAAACAGAGGAAGGCTAACATTCAATTGCCTTGCCACATTCAAAAATCTATCAAATTGAGGTCCTCTTTTGGGTGGAGGTTTTACTCTCTAGGAATGGAGGAAGAGGAGCATACTCGGGGTAGTTATAAGGGCTTGTTGGTTCTCTAACCTTTTTTACCACATCTTTTCCATCATTATGCACCTCCTCCTTCTTTGGTGCAATGACCTTATTTGCACATCACTTCTCATCTTCCTCAGCTATGGCCTCTTGATGATCTGTGTCTTCTCCTTTAGTAGATTCTTGCAATTTCTTTCCACATCTCAAGGTAATAGCATTGCATACTTCCTTGCCTTTTAGATTAGGCACTATGTCGCTTGGAAGAGACCTACTCAGTCTATGATGCACTCCATTGGCCAATTACCCAACTGCATCTCAATGTTCTTGATAGTTACATCATGATACTTCACACTTGTTTCAAACCTAACAAATCTTTGTTCACCTTTATCTTGCTTATCCATGATTTGGTGGAACATATCCTCCAAAAAAGGCTTCCTTGGCTCTTGCACATTTTGTTGATGGTCAAACCCTGGAGATGGGTTTGAAGATCTCTTCTTATTACTGCCTTTGTAATATTGGCCTCCTTAATTTTGTTGAGTCCAATTACTGGGACCACTTCCATATGGCCTATTACCAGAGTATTGAGGCTTGTTATAATTGTTAACATAGTGGAGTGATTCAGTGGTGATGGTACATTCATCAGTGTAGTCCTCTCCTTTGCAAAGTCCACAAGATAACACTAGAGTTTTAGCTTGAGTGACTTTCAGTGTTTGGACTTGCTTTGCCAAAGCTTCAAATTTAGCTCCCAAGGAAGTTTCATCATCAAGGTCCAAAATTCCTCGTTGCTTCCTCGTAGGTAGCTTCCTTGTCTTAGGAAAGAGGTATTCATCCTCAGCAATTTTGTCAAAGAGCTCTCTCACCTCTGGATTACTCTTATCCTTCAAAGCTCTATTGGCACATGTTTTCACCATTAATGAAGAATCTACAGAAAGTCCTTTAAAGAAAGTATTAAGCTCTCTAATCTCTCCCAGATCATGGTTTGGACATTGTCTGATCAAATCATTAAAACGATCCCAAGATTCCATAAATGTTTCTCCCTCTTGTTGCTGGAAGTTCATAATATCCATCCTTATCTTCTCCAACTTGGTAGGTGGAAAGTATTTAGCCAAAAACTTCTTTTGTAGTTCTTCAAAGGAAGTTATAGCTGTTGTTCCTCCTATGGACTTAAACCAATGCTTGGCTTTACCCCTCAGAGAAAGAGGAAAGAGATTTTCTATGTACTTCACTACGACGTACTTATTGCTACATAGTCCAAGGAACTAATCCAAATGTTCATTTGGGTCCTCATTATCCATTCCCTGGAAAAATTGACCTTGAGTAATCATTGAGACAATCAGAGTAGGAATATGATAACTATCCACCTCAATGTCCTGCTGGTCAAATCCATTCTCAAAATTAATAGTGTAGTGGTCCTCAAATTTTGGTGGTTTAGCTTCTTGATTGGCCATTCTTCTGTCTTTTTGCTTTCTCAAAGTCATTTCCAACTCAAGATCAAGCTAATATTCTGGTTCTCTTTCAAACCTGTGAGATCTGAGCATACAAGACTTGTAATCTTGCAAAACACCACTCACGTACCGAGAGTAATGTACTGATAGTAGAAAAGCACAAACAGAGAAATAAGAATTGAAAATTGGAGTAAGCAAAAAAAACAAAACAGAGCAAATCAAAATTCAAGAAATCGTGCATTTCCCGACAGCGGTGCCAAAACTTGATGCAGATTATCACATACCTATCAATTTATCCCTAACTTACTGTAGTAGTGATGGTAGGGTATCATTCCTCAGGGAAGAGTTGGTTCTAAAATTCTAAGAATTACTCTAAATGTTGTTAACAACGACAAAACTATAATTAAAGTACTACTACAGAAAAGAGAGGATGTCCTAGTGTTCCTCTACTGAGTGAATACTCACTTTAGCAACTCAAACAGTAAAATTAATGTGTGTGTAAAATCATAGGAGATTTAGTTGCCTAAAAACCTAAAGTCCAGTCAGCATGATCACCGCACTGTACCCTAGACTCCATGTCATCACTCTTTTCCCATGACGAGGCCTAAGAGCAATGGAGGATACAATGGGGGGCAGGGTGCAGCCCGCCCCCCCCAAGATTTTAAAAATTATATTATGTCCCTTCAAAAAAATTAAAATTTTCAATTGAATTCTTAAGAAAATTGGAATTTTGCCCTCCCCCCCCCTCAAAATTAAAATATAACTTTTACTACCAGTAATATGTAATTTTGCCCTCTCAAACCATAATTTCTGGATCCCCAACTGCCTAAGAGTGATGTTTTTACCTCTCAACTTCTCAATTCTCTATTTCTAATTACTTTAGCAGTCAATTCCTAAAGACTTCCCATGATGAGGCCTGAATTTAGGTTCTTATGTCTTCATTAGCACCAGAAAATTTCTTTACACTTAGATCATAATATTCTAAAATCCAAAATCAGCATGATTACTGAATTTCAGAGAACGAACTAGACAAAGCAAGTGTAAAGACTTCATTTCATAATCCAGTTCTCATTTTACAAATTTTCAACTAATATTAATGAATCTAGCTTCAATTCAACATGATGACCGCAACTAAAGTTCAATTCAACAACACCGGTTCAAATTCATGAAATTTAACAGTTTTGATCAAGCAAAATAAAGTATGATTTCATTCTTATTAATTGCACTGCATAAAATTGCCAAAGTGGAGTACTCGTTCATCGGAATCCTTGAACATCACAGATCTAGCCTGAGAAAGTTATCTCCAGCTCAGAGTCAACAAAGTAGTGTATTAAACAATTCATCTTAAACAATTTGAAGATTTTACTGATTAATTGCTTCAAAAAGCTCAAAGTCAGGAAGAATATTGTTCTAGACTTCCTCAGTTGAGAAATGATTTCCAAATTTTGGTTCAAAAATTCCAAACCAAATCACTATCGGAGTACAAAATTCTAAACAGAGAAAATTCTAGCCTAAAAATTAATCTCTGAATAATGTCCCCCCCACCCAAATAATGAAAATCCCTTTATATAGGGGTCAGAAGCTTAATCAACACAAAAATGTCACAATGAGAAAAATCCTCCCAAATACGCACGTGCACGCCACTCCATGTCACCAATCTATTCCCACACTTCACGATCTTGAGCCAAATTTGGTCACAATTCCATTTTGCGCTCCATGCCTTTGAGCCACAAATTTGACGCTTTCACAACCTGCACAGCAAAAATCAGGAAAAGCAACACTTAGAAAAATTTTAGCACAAAAACATCACACTTGCATGGTGCGGCTGCGGCTGGCGGTTGCGCCACATATAAAAATTACATTGTGTGGCCACGGTTGCACAAAACATCACACAGTGCGGCCGCGGCTATTTTTTCCACGGTGTGGTCGCCAGCCGCGGCTGCACCATACAAAGGTTTTCATGATGTGGCTGCCAGTCGCAGTCGCACCATGCAATTTGTGTGCATGGTGTGTGCAAGTGTTGTTCTAGTGATGTGCAAGTGTGGTGTGCTAATGTATGCTACGAGAGTGAGTGCTGTGTAAGCATAAGTCAAGTGTATTCAAAAGTGTGCAAGAATATTGCGATAACTTGTGCATGTGTGCATGAGGTGAGTGATGTGCATGTATTATGGTAGTAGTGTGCAAACGTTGTGTGCTAATATAGTGCATGTGCTGTGCTTTAGTGCAACACGTATAGTAAGAATGTACAACAAAAATAGTAGAGTGTGCAACACATAAAGTAAGAATGTGCATGAAAGTAGCAAAGAGTGTTTGCAAAGTCATGTGTGTTGGTGGAACTGTCTGTGCCCATGCGTCCGGGTTGTGTGTGTGATGCCATACGCGTACGCGCACTACTGGTGTCGAGCTGCTGTGTTGTGCGTATAATAGCGTGTGTGTGGTTCCACCGACGTATGCCCGAGGTTGTGTACGTGTGTGTGCGACGGTTATGCGCAGGGTGCGTGCAGCTCTTATGTAGTGTGTGCTTATGCTACGCGCGCAGTGTGTGTGCAAGAGTTGTGTGGGCTTCACGCATGGTGTGCGGAGCGTGCATGTGAGTGTGTGTGGGCATTGTGTGTTGGGTGCGACGGCGCGCAGCTCTTGTGCAGTGTGTGACTATGTGCGCGCAGCGTGTTTCGAGTGTTGTGCGGACTGCGCACACCGTGCATACGAGTGTGTGCGGGCGTTGTGTATGATGCGCGTAGCTCGTGCGTGTGTTGCGCGCTGTGCAGGCATTATGCGGGCAGCGCGTACGAGCGCGGTGTGTCCGTAGGTCATGCGTGCAAATGCAAATGTATGCACAACATCACCACTTAGGACCTTTTTCTCCATTTTAGCACTACAAATTATGCACCACATAAATGTACAAATCAACACATAATACCACACACTTTGCACTAAAAACACATCAAAAGTCAAGTGAAATAGCACATATAAGTAAGTATAAAACCAACTTATCATATATTCAAATATCAAAATTCTGTTTTAGTTTCTTATACTAACATGATTACTTTTATAATTTTATTACTAATATAAGTAAATTATTAGCTAATATATATTGTGTTTAAACTAATGGACAATGTATTTTTAGTTTAAAAAAATTAACACTAAAATTGAATCAATCTTGATAAAGAAAGTTAGACAATTTAAGAGAATGAGAAGATTGCATGAGTTTAAGAGAAGAAGTGATTGAGAATGATTAGAATTGAATGATTAAATGATGTTGTTTAAGTGATTGAAAATGATTAAAAGTGAATCAATTGAATAATTGTTGTTTGTTATTTGAGTTTATCCATGGATAATTAAACTATTCAAGTTATTTTTAGGTTCTTAATAATAAATATGTTAAAGTTATGCTCTCTTTGATAACAAGAGTTTTGAACGCACCCTTAACACAAATTTTTCCTTTATTTAGTAGGTAATGGAATTGATCATATGAGATGCAGCTATATGTTGAAAATCAATATCTTATTATTTTTTCGAATAAAAAAAGGTGAAAACTTATCTTTTAGTAATCACTACCTCCCCCTCTCTGCCTCTTCTAACACCACCTCCACCTCCCCCTCTCCCTCTACCACCACCAGTATTATCTCACATGTCTGATGAAAGTCCACGTTGTTGTACTCTTACCATCAAAATACAACCTTAAAATACACCAAAATAAGCAAAATAATTTAATGTTTCACTCCAAGAATATATTGAAAATGGTGTTGTTCACAACCCAATCTTAGAATTCAAAAATTCCACGTTGTAATTGATATGAAATACTTGATGAATAGGAACATAATTGTTGATCTTGGCGGTATTGCATATGAACTTTTAGGTAGATTTAAACTTGGTAATTGTTGATTACACCTTCAAAAAAAATTTGGTTATCTTTCATATTTGGTTTTAAGGGTGCTTGAATTTTACAAGTTGTTTTCTTATTATATACTAATGTATTCTATATAAAAGGACATGAAAAGATAACAGTGTATATTAGGTATGACAAGTTGATTTTGAGGAAGATAAGTTGAGGGTTATGACATTGATGAATTTGTTGCTTATTGGTTGGTTTTGATTTGTAGAGGTGGTGGTGATGGCGGCGGTGGCATCGTCAACAACAAAGGGGTGAGGAGGCGGAGATAGTTGTTTAGGTGTAATTAAAGAGGATTTTGTTTAATTAAAAGACAAAAATATATCTTGTTATTTGTTTATTATATAAAAAGAAGTTTTCATTTTTCTTAATTAGAAAAACTAATAAGATATTGACTTTTAACAAACACGTGCATCTCACATGATCAATTCCGTTAATCACTAAATAAAATTCGTCAATTGTCCTAAATTGGTTACAAAATGAAATATTGGTGATCAAATTAGTTAGTTCGAAAATATTAGGGACCAAAAGTGCCACAAGTCTAAACTTTGATGGCTGAAATTGCATTTTTTTCTGTTAATTTTATAATACTAAATGAAGGTTAGAATAATTTATTTTTATTTTTCGGTCCGGTTTGATGGAAATAATAAAGTGACCAAAATAAGATAATTTAATCAGTATAGCGATTCTTTTGAAAAAAAAAATACTTTCTGAACAGTAAGACTATAATTTTTTTTTTTTTGGATTTTATTCTATATTTTTAGTTACATACTACATGTTTCACACACTAAATACATTATTCATTTTTTTTTGCAAAAAATATATATAAAAATATAGCCAATATATATAGATGTTGTTATAAACAAATATGAATATCCATTTAAATACCCCATTTACACCCCATGATCTCTTATTATATTGTGTAGCTTTTACTTCCCCATGTTTTTCATCATTACTTGTAACTCTTGTAACTTACATGAAAGGTATTATGACCTTAAATGTAAAGAGTAAACTTTAAGGCTATAAATAGAGCTTATATGAAAGGGAAAAATGATCCTACTTTTCTCTCTAACTTCTAGCATCATTCTATACTTATTATTCATACTCTATAATTATAGTCTATTAAATTTATAGTAATGGTAACATAAGATTATATTTCTACTTTGTAGTAGTGGTATAATAACTTGTTACAATATATAATACTACAAGTTTTGTAGTATTTTTATTAGATATTCTTAAATTAAAATATTTATTATTAATGCATTTGTTTTTAATGTTTGTTTTATAAAAGAAATAAAAATAATTCTCATTAGGAATTTTTATTTTGTGAAGAAAATGGACGTTTCAATTATTAATGAAAAAGAATTAAGCCTCTCATATAGTGCAACAACACATTCCATACTAAAAGATAAGAAGTATTTTTCTTATATAATCATGAAAGAAACTCATGTTAGGACTATATCTGATAGTACAAAACTGATTGAAGACTGATGAGCACAAAATATTCGTTTTATTGTATATTCTTTTAGTGCTTAAAAGAGTGGAATAGGTGCTTAAAAGAGTGGAATATGTGGTTAATGGTATAAATTATGTTAGGTCTTGGAAGAATCCAAGAATGGAGTAGTGGCGAGGGAGAAAGAAGATTTGGGAAGTTTTCTGGAAGATAAGGGCTGATTAAGCGTGAAGAATTATGACAGTTCAAAGACTCTTCTCAATTACCAAATTGGTTGAAGAATAGGATTAGGAAACTAGGTTGTAAGCTAAAGGTAGAGCCGCGTGTGGCAATTGGAATTTGGAAACAATAAGGATTCACGCTTTTTAGTTGATTTAGGAAGTAGCTATTTTCTCTCCTATAAAAGGGAATGGATTAATTAGGGTTAGCTCTCTCTTATTTTTGTTTCTTTTTAGCTTTGCGTTTTTCCAGATTTCATAACACCTACATACGTGCCGTCGTATGCCCAAACGATGGTCGACTTCGGTTTGATTTTATTTATTCAGTTTTATTACTTTTAAATATTTGATTGTTTTTAATTATGTATAGTGAGTAGTTTCTTTTCTAGTAATAAGAAAGGAAGCACTAATCGATAAAGTAATTGTGAGACCTAATTGTTTTATTCAAACTATTTTATATTTAATTTTGAAAGTTATCTAGGCCTAATGTTTATTATCTAGATATATTAAAGTTTGATCACCTTTAATCGATTTGGATAGAGCCAATTAATACCCTATTACGTCACTGGATTTAGTAGGTAAGATTAATCAGTGGCGAAGCTACTGTCTCGGTAGATGAGAATAATCGGTTAATAAATTGTGATATGCTGATCATGATTATAATTTGTTAGAATTGGGTTTTTCTAAATCTTAATGCTTTTGTAACATTAAATTGGGTATTAGCTGATTCCATTCGGGTTGTGATATGAATAGGACAATAATTGATTAAGCAGATAGTGTCAATTATCGAATAATTAAGGAAGAATTGGGCTATGTCAGAGTCGATTCTCGGTATCCTTGAACTAACTGGTTAATATGAAATTGTTATTTTTGCATCTCTGAGCAATGAATAATTGATTAGTGTAGAATTACTTGTCTGCCGGATTTTGCTTTAAGTGAATTAATTCTCGTATTTTGTTACTTATTAATTTTATCCTTTATTTCTTTTGATTATTTGTTTTAATTACAAAATTGAATTAGTGTGACTTATTACAAATTAACTGATTTAGAAGAGAATTCTGAAACAGCTCTTCTAAATCAGTTAATTTGTAATAAGTCACACCAATTCAATTTTGTAATTAAAACAAATAATCAAAAGAAATAAAGAAATTTTAGATTTGTTACATTTTGTTGCTCCCAAAATTATGGCACGTGGTGATGCACACTTTTCATATGGGATAGCTGATAATTTGGAAAACCCTAAGTACGCACACTACAAATATTGGTCAAACCCTCTGGAAACAAAGTTACCAAATGCTTCTGAAATGGAAATCTACTCGATGTATGGGGTTGGAATTCCGACTGAGAGAGCATATGTTTATGGGCAGACCCCTTCCTCAGATTGCTTTATTCCTTTTGAGATCAATACCTCGGTAGATGAAGATGATGAAGATATGTGTTTGAAAGATGGAGTCTTTACTGTTGATGGGGACGAGACTGCCTGCCGTAAGTGCAGGTTACATGTGTGCAAAAGGGTGGCGTGGAAAAACTAGATTCAATCCTTCAGGAATGAAGACTTTGTAAGGGAGTATGATCATGCTCCACCATCTAATCTTCTTCTCGAGGGTCGTGGCACACAGAGTGGTGCCCATGTTGATATAATGGGTAATTTTGCTCTAATCGAGGACATTATCAGGGTTGTTGTTGGGGCTACTGGAGAAGAGTTGGGAGGTGATCAGGTGTACAGCGACATTTTCAAGTGGTCTGAGAAGATTAATCTAGCACTATAAGACGACATTTAATTACTTAATTACTTAGAAGTGCAAGTGAAGATTTCATAACCTCGGCGTTACTGTTGATGTGCATGGAGGGTACTCATGTTGGCAGTCAAATATCAATTTGCAAGTCTCTTTATATATTATATTGTCGAAGTCAAGAACTGACTCGGACATTGCTGTCAGGGAAGTGAATTACTCGACTTGCCTAGACAAGCACCTAGCTCGAGCTTGAGGTTCCATTGGTGATACATGGTTAAAATGTTGGATTCGTACACAATAATTATTTGCTGAAGAAAGAGGATATCAAAAACGTTTGAAGTTTCAAGTTGCGGCAAAGTGAGCCAATGCTGAGTATGTCATCATCACATGGTTTCCCAGCTGGTTCTTCTTTTTCACCCATTTGTAACTTGTAAGGAACTGTAGTCTGTATTATGTGCACTATTTGTTCAAATTTAACCTGGTAGTCATCTCATGATTTGTATAGACAATGGATCTTATTCCACTTGGCTACTGAACCTTAAGGTAGATGCTTTGATCAGGCACTTAAACTAATGTCAGCAGCTCCTTGTTGTTCCTCGTATTCATTCCTATGCCAGTCAACCTGTAAACTGCACTATTTCCTGTGTTCTTCTAATAATGCCTAGAAGAATGAAGGGATGAATTGCAGGTTTTATAACATAATAATGAATTACTTTGCTATTTATCAAGGCAAAAAAAAACTGATTTAGAAGAGAAGTGTTGTTCTTTGTGGGAACGATCTCACTCCTTTATAATATTTAGTAGTGTTAGGAGCAAATTTAACTTTTGTAGAATAACAACGTACCAAAGACTCCGGAAGAGCAATAATAATTTTTCTAGGAGGAACAAAATTTTGCTTTGAAAACACATTATTTTCTTCTAAGTCTCAAAGAAATTTGTTAAGTTTTAAAGATATTCGCCAAAATGGATATCATATTGAGACTAAAAGTGAATGTAATAATGAATACTTGTATATTACAAGTATGGATTTTAGAAAGAAAATTGTATTAGAAAAATTACCTTCTTATTCCTCTAGATTATATTATACATACATTTCTACAGTTGAAATATATGCAATAGTAAATCAGAAGTTTACTGATCATAATGATTTTATTATTTGGCATAACCGATTGGGTCATCCTGGTTCTATAATGATGCGCAGAATATTAGAGAATTCATATGGTCATTCTTTGAAGAGCCAGAAGATTCTTCAATCTAATAAATTCTCATGTGTTGCTTGTTCTCAAGGCAATTTAATTATAAAACCATCACCAATGAAAATTCATACCGAATCTCTTACATTTTTAGAACGCATACATAGTGACATTTGTGGGAATATTCACCAACTTTTATTATTTAGATATTTTATGATTTTAATTTATGCATCAACTAGATGGTCACATGGAAGTTTATTATTAACTCGCAACTTGGCATTTACAAAATTACTTACGGAATTAATTTGTTACAAGCACATTTTCCAGATTATCCTGTCAAAACAATTCGTCTTGATAATGCTATTGAATTTGCATCCCAATCTTTTAGTGATTATTGTATGTCTATTGGGATAAGTGTTGAATATCCTGTCGTTTATATTCATACACAAAACGATTTAGCATAATCGTTTATTAAGCGCTTTCAATTCATTGCAATGACATTGCTTTTGAGAACTAAACTCCCAGCAATTGTTTAGAGACATGCTATTTTGCATGCTGCAACACTGATTCGCACAAGGCCAACAAATTATCATGAATTCTCTCCCCAACAATTGGTTTTTGGTTAGGAATCAAATATTGCCCATCTTAGAATTTTTAGATATGCGATTTATGTTCCAATTGCTCCACCACAACGTACAAAGATTTGACCTCAAAGGAGGTTCGGAATATATGTTGGGTATAAATCTCAATCTATAGTGAAATATCTTGAATCAACAAATGGAGATATATTTAGGGCTCATTTTGTTGATTGTCATTTTGACGAATTAGTTTTCCCAACATTAGGGAGAGAAAATAAATAGCTGGTTGAGAAAATTAGTTGGAATGAATTATCATTATCTCATTTTGATCCTCATATAAATCAATGTGAATTGGAAGTTCAAAAGATAATTCATTTTCAACGTTTAGCAAATGAATTGCCAGATGCTCTTATTGACCCAAAACGTGTGACTAGGTCACATATACTGGCTGTTAATGTTCTAATTCGAATTGATGTCTCCGAAGGACCTTCTACCACTAATAATCAAATAAAGGCACCCATAAAACGTGGTAGACTAATCGGTTCTAAAGATTAAAATCATCGAAAGAAAAAAAAACAAATAATGATTATGGCAAAATCGAAGTAATTAAAGTTCCAAAAGAATCTTAAAAAATAAGAATTTCCGACATGACAGATAATAAACTTCCATATGAGATCTCAATAAATGATGAGATCTCAATAAATTATGTCATGATTGGGGAAAGGTAGAATCGATATACAACAAACGTTGATGATAAATTTGCTTATGCTACAGTAGTTAGCGTAATGAATGAAAATGAGGATCATGAACCAAAGTATGTAAATTAATGCAGACATAGAAATGATTGGCCAAAATGGAAGAACGCAATTCAAGCAGAGTTAGACTAGCTGACAAAACGTCAAGTTTTTTAGACCAATAATACATACACCTGAAGATGTACAGCCAGTGGGTTATAAATGGGTTTTTGTGCGAAAACGAAATGAGAAAAATGAAATCGTGCGATATAAGGTACGACTTGTCGCACAAGATTTTTCCCAAAGACCAAGTATCAATTATGAGGAGACATATTCTCCCATGGTGGATGCAACAACTTTTCGTTATTTGCTTAATCTGGCAGCAAATAAACGACTTGAAATGCGTTTAATGGATGTTATAACAGCCTATTTGTACGGCTCTCTTTATAATAATATTTATAGAAAAATCCCTTAAGGATTCAAATTGCCTAAGTAACATGATTTCAATTCTCGAGAACTTTATTCAATTAAATTGTGCATATCCTTATATGGATTAAAACAAGGTGGTCGCATGTGGTATAATCGTCTTAGTGAATATTTGACAAAATAAGGTTATATGAATGATCTCATTTGTCCATGTGTTTTCATTAAGAGATCTGCATGATGATTTAAATATTATTAGGACTCCTAAAGAGCTCGCAAAAGTTGTTAACTCTTTGAAACAATAATTTGAAATGAAATATCTTATAAAGACAAAATTTTATCTTCGATTGCAAATTGAGCACTTGGAAAATGACATATTTTTGCATCAGTTGGGTTATACTGCTAAAGTACTTAAAAGATTTTATATGGATAAAGCACACCCCTTGAGAATGCATATGGTTGTAATATCACTTGATGTGCATAAAGATTCTTTTCGACCTCGTAAAAATGATGAAGAATTACTTGGTCCAGAAGTACCATATCTTGGTACTATTGGAGCATTAATATATCTTGTTAGTCATACACGTCCTGATATCTCGTTTGCTATAATCTACTAGCAAGATATCTTCACCTACACGAAGACATTGGAATGGTATAAACGTATATTTTGTTACCTTTAAAGTACGAAGATATAGGTCTTTATTATTCTAAGGCAATCAAGTTTGATCTAATAGGTTACACAGATGCTGGATATTTATTCGATCCTTATCATGCTCGTTCACAAATAGGTTATGTGTTCACATGTGATGGTACAGTTGTTTCTTGGCGTTCTATGAAACAAACTATAACTGTTACTTTTTCAAATCATGCTGAAATATTGGCAATTCATGAAGCAAGTTGGGAGTGTTTTTGGTTGAGATCAGTGATACATCATATTCGAGAAACATGTGATTTGCATTTGGACCAGAAAGTTCCCACTGTTTTGTTCGAAAGTAATACTGCATGCATTCTTCAATTGAAGGATGGATAAATCAAAGGCGATAGAACAAAACACATCTCACCAAATTTCTTTTTCACCCATGATCTTTAGAAGAATGCTGAAATTTGTGTACAACAAATTCGCTCGAGTGACAATTTAGCCGATATGTTCACTAAATCACACCGACTTCAACATTTGAAAAGTTGGTTTATAAGACCGAAATACATCGATTGAAAGATGTCAAATGATGTGCTGAAGAGGGGGAGTTATTATACATTGTACTATTTTTTCCTTAACTATGGTTTTTTTCCCATTAGGATTTTTTCTGGTAAGGTTTTTAACGAGCCAATATTATATATGGAAAATGTACTATTTTTCCTTCACTAGATTTTTATCCCATTAGGTTTTTCTTAATAAGGTTTTAACGAGGTATTTTTCTTAGAGATGGACATCCAAGGGGGAGTGTTATAAACAAATATGAATGTCTATCTAAATACCATATTTACACCCTATGATCTCTCATTATATTGTGCAACTTCCACTACTCCATGTTTTCCACCACTACTTGTAATTCTTGTAACTTACATGAAAGGTATTATGACCTCGAATGTAAAGGGTAAACCTTAAGCTTATATGAAAGGGAAAAATGATCCTACTTTTCTCTTTAACTTAAAGCATCATTCTATACTTGTTATTCATATTCTATAATTGTAGTCTATTAGTTTTATAGTAATAGTAATATAAAATTATATTTCTACTTTGTAGTAGTGGTATAATAACTTGTTACAATATATAATACTATAAGTTTTATAATATTTTCATAACAGATGCCACATGTTTAGACATTCTTCATTTTAACTACAAATAAATAAATTCACATGCCTATAATTACACAACAACTCAGTGGCGAATTTGAGGTAGTGGCATATACAGAAAGTCGTGTTTAGGAGGGGGATGACAAAATAGTATAATATTATTAATAGAAGGTATATTTTAAATTTTTCATAGAGAAAAAATATAAGCTTTTAAATCTTGGGTGCAGCTGCAACATCTCCTGCCACAGTTTGGTGGATTAAGGGGGGTGTCGCGGGGATTCTAATATTTTAAAAGACTTAATTGGAACTTTTGATTTTTTTCATAGGGATAAAATAAAAATTTTAAAATCTTGGGCCGCTGTTAGTTATACCAATTCATTAAAGTGGAAAAAATTAAAAAAAGGAAAATTGCAAAAGACGTCCCTTACATTTACTTGAAAATTGTTTTTTGTCCCTAACATTTCAAATGATGCAAATTCATCCGTCACATTTGTTTGAAAAACGTTTTTCATCCATAACATTTCAAATGATGCAAATCCGTCTCACATTAAAATAGTGTATCAAATTGGTCATTCCATCCATTCACGTATATTTTTTTAACAAAAAGAGGACACGTGCTTGTCTTGTGATAATTTTTCACGAGAAAATTTAGAATCACAATTCATTCCCCAAGTTTTTCAATCAACAACTAAATTTTTGGGTCCTAAAAAATTATCATACGGTAAGCACGTGACATCTTTATGTTAAAAGAAATATATGTGAATGGATGAAAACACCAATTTGGTATACTATTTTAATGCGATGGACAAATTTGCACTATTTGAAATGTGAGGGATTGAAAAAGTTTTTCAAACAAATGTAAGAGACGAATTTGCATCATTTGAAATGTCAAGAACGAAAAAAGTTTTTCAAATAGATATGGCGGATTTTGTTTTGCAATTTTCCCAAAAAAAAAGTTTTGAATAACAAATTCAATAGAATAAATATGTTATATGTTGAATTTTACAATGTATGAAGTCGACTGTATATTTTTAATTCAAAAGGGTAGAATTCAAATGTAAAATTCAGTTAGATTATAACGGTTATCATTAATTAATTTAGCAATTAATTACTTTCAAACTTCAAGTCTGAGTCAATTTTAAATTTTTAGCAAAATAACAGTTTCGTAATTTTGTCAAACCAAAAAAAAAAAAAGAATGTAATTAACTCACGCCCTCTTAAGCCTTTGGCCCTTTGCCTATACGGAAATATCTTTAATACCCTCGTCATCCATGTCTTCTTACACATCATTATCCTTAAGCTATATATTTAAACTCATCAAAACGAAAAATATTAAATGCAATATGCCCCTTCAACTATTTTTCCTTTAATGTTTCTCTCTTAAACTATCAATTACTGTAATTTACCCCCTCAAACAAGCAATTTATTTCAAATCACTCAAATCATTCTATTTGACTAATTATTTTCAAAAGCAAAACTATAATGACCCATAAAAAAATCATGCCGTTTAAAATAACTTTAATTGATTAATTCTCTTTGTTTTTACTTTTTTTTTCTTTTAATCAATGCAACTCTCAAAGTCCCACTATAATCTTTTTATTTAGAACTAATTGGCTAAATTTAAATAATTTGACTGATATGAGATAAATTAATAGACGAGGTTAGTTAATTACAATAATCAATAGTTTAGAGGTAAAGTTCAAACCAACAATAGTTGAGAGAGTATTTTGCATTTAACCCAAATAAAAATAGCGGAAAAAGATTTTCCTCACACACACACGAAATATTTCCAAAGCGAAAATACGGGAAAAAGATTTTCCTCACGTGACGTTATATATAAATACGGGAACACGGGAGTGTACGGGAAGTGAGAATGGAACACTGATTGTGTCAAAAATATCCACTTCTTTTTTTTTTCTTTCTTTTTTTATTTATTTACACACACTCGCTGCTTATAAATACATATATCTCAGCATTTAAATAATCAAGTAATGGAGTAGAGTCAATGAATTCTTTTGTGTCAGTTTGATTTTCAAGTGCATTCAATCGGGTGAGTGATCTTTCTTCAAAAAGTATAGCCTTAAATCCAATAATCCTCTTCAATTCTTTGTTGGGTTTTGCTTTGATTCTGGTTTTTCCCAAAAGTCATCCTTGGATGTTACTTTTTTTTTTGGTTGCTTTATGGGGTTTTGTTGTTTTTGATGCCTCTGTTATTTGTGTTTTATGATGACCTTTACTTCAGTGGAAGTAACCAACTAAGAAAAGATCGATAAAGAACATCTAGGTTGGATGATCAGAGTAAAAGGGTTGATAATTTTTATATTCAGTAGCAGTGGAGGATTGATTGTTTTGGGTATGATGATGGGCTATTAGTAAATAATGCAAAATTCATATCAAGATTTATGATTTTGTTTTCCTTGTTAGTTTTTCACTGAAGAAATCATGTATGTTTGATACCCTGTCCTTGTTGTTCGTTTAATCTTGTTCCTTAATTGAGTATATAGTTGGAGAGGCAAGATGATAATCTTCTTATATTTGTCTTAATAGAAATCCAAAAATATTGAGAATACTAATAACTGTATCATCAAGCTATGATTCTGAATCGAACAAGCAGCTGATGTATGAATTTTTGGGAAGTTGTTCCTCATCACTGATAATGCTTCTTGAGGTAAATTGATAAACTTGATTTATTACATTCATTCTCTTCAATTCATTTTTGGAGTTTAGTGGAGATTGCGAGATTCATTTCAAGAATAATGATTTGATGTCCTTGCGAATTGTTATATAGGAAACTATGTTGAATTTGATCTGTTGTCCCCTTGTGTTTGTGTGGATTGATTACTTGGCGAAATAATTGAACTTTGAAAATTTAAGATAGTAGTGGTTTTGTCTTCTTTTTTGTTAAATTTGAAGTTGAATGATAATCTAGATCAAATGAACTCAGCCTCTGATTTGAAGTTGCCATTTTGTTCAAAAAACCTTACTTTCTTCACCATATGCATGGAAGTTTGTTTAACTTTCTAAAATCAAGTCACTGATTCTGTATAAACTGTGAATAGTCCAGTCTTTGTTTCCACTACTGTGTACTTTCTGAAAGATGCTAGTTAGAGTTGTAGAAGGGTTGGTGGATAGTGAGAAATCTAATTCGTTCACTTGATTCCTTGCTTATATCTCCTTTTCTGTTGGAGAGACATCCTTAACATGTTACTTTACATCGCTGATTGCTTGTATTTGAACATGTGGTGAATGAACATCAAGCTTTCTGAACTTGTATCAACTGTATCTACTTCTATAGATTAAAATGGCAGATTGGCCCAGCCTACCGATGGAACTGGTAGAATTGATTGCAAACAGATTGAATGAACCTGAAGATTTTCTCTCATTCTGTGCTACGTGTCGCTCTTGGCGATTAGTTTACTTGAACAAAAGGTGGAGCCCACATTATGAAACTCCATGGCTCATGCTAAATGAGAACCATGTCAATGGAGTATTTGTAAGACAATTTTTCAGTTTGTCCAAGTTAAAGCTTTACAGATTGCCATTACCTGAAGCTCATGGCTGTCGTTGCTGGGGTTCCTATCATGGGTGGATAGTCACGATTGATCATGGATATAAGATTTTTCTTTTGAACCCAATCACCCGAGTATGGATTAGTCTTCCACCGTGTTGCACATTAAGGTGCAATATTATATCCAAAGAAGATTGGTTTGGTATCATAAATAAAGCCCGTGTCTTCAAGATCAAAGATAAATTGGTTATTCTGGTTATTTATGGCAACCGATGCGAATTGGCTTTTGCTAGACCTGGAGATAATGCATGGTCCACTGTGCAACTTCCAGTTCCTGTTTCCTTTGGCAATGTTGCCTGCTTCAGGGATCAAATTTTTGCACTTTCCATGTCTGGATATCTTTTTCTTCTTCAAATTGATGGTCCTGATCCTCCGGGAGTGCAAGTGATTTCTGCACCACCACAAGGCGAAAGAGGTTGGCAGCAACTCTATTTGGTTGAATCTTCAGAACACCTTTTGATGGTATGTGGTTATGAAGACACTCACAGGATGAAGAAGTTGAAGTTCGGAGTATACAAATTTGATATCACGGCAGAAAAGTGGGTGGCACTGGAAGAGTTTGGTGACAGTGTATTACTTGTTGACGATAATTTTTGTTCCTCAGTTCCTGCTGCTATCTGTTTCCGAAGCAACTGCATCTACTTTACAGTAGACAATGTGGAAGACATGTTGACATCTAACATGAAATACTTGGGGCAGTACTTGAATCTGTATAACTTGAAGGATAAAAGCACTGATATTTACTGCATTCATCGTAATCAATGCTCTAGTTATACTTGCCCAATTTGGATGGTGCCTACCCTATGGTAGATATCAATTGTTTTGCACAACTGTCATGCTGATGCGCTAGGTTGAGCCACTTTATTTGTGAAGTTTGCCAGACATTTGATCATTTTTGGGTACTAGAAAAAAAAACCGGCTAAACAAAGCATATTTTGCTTTACTTCTAATAGAAAATATGGATCTATATTTTTATGATTGTGACCTTTTTTCTGTTTTCCTTGTAGATTAGGTCTTCTTCCCCTGTAAATTTACTATTTGATGCTATAGATGGCATGCTTTGAAATCCTTAGAAGGTCCATTTGAAGCAAAAACAAGAGCTCCTCTTTGTTTCAATCTCTGTGACAAAAACAGAAGCAATGTTGGGATCAACTTGACATACTGCACACAAACCCACTACAGATGTAGTTCTCTCTTTGATAGTGTTAGTGCAGATAGTGTTACTATGTCTCTTTACTCAGTTACAATAATTCTCTCTTTGATGGCTACATGGCAAAACAAATCGAAGACAGCTCTAGTTCAAGATTTTTCTGCTAATTGAATCTCAAGTGTATTTACAAGAAGTCAATTCAATTTTCCAAATGTCTCCAATCAGTTCATTGCTAGTAAAAAGATCATACTGATGTCTAATTTCAGGAGAAGCATAGTAGAAAGATCAGACTGATGTCTAATTTCAGGAGAAGCATAGTAGAAAGATCAGACTGATGTCTAATTTCAGGAGAAGCATAACTGATATAATTGATTCAATCCAATCAAATATGATTTTTTTTTTTTTTTTCATTTGCGATACAATTTCTTATACTATGGGCTGAGTCAACTAGTTGGAAGGAGAACCTGACCCAATTATCTATTTTATAGGCTTGACCCAAGTGGGTGGAGTTCCTAATAATTGATTGCAAGACCCGCTCTAGTGACCCTGACCCAATTACCTATTTTATAGGTTTGACCAAACTGGCCGGAGTTCCTAATAATTGATCCCAAAACTTGATTCAACACTAGAATTTTAACTCCTTGTTAGTAAGGGTGTTCAACCGGCAGGTTAACCGATTCTGGTTTGTACCGATTTTGGCAAATTTTACCATAATCGGTTAATCGACCGGTATCGGTATCAGTATCGGTTCTACCGGTTAAACCGAAAACCGAATAAGTTAGTTTTTTTTTAAACACTTGAAAGTTAAAACAACAAACTAATAACAAATTAACTATATTTGAATGTAATATTGAATATTTAATTCAACATAATTAATGATAAAGATACAATGTAGATGCTAAGAATTGTGTGAGTGTTAAAAAAAAAACTTAGTTAATGTACTAATTATTTATATTTAAAATATTATTTACTTATAACCTATAAATATACTTATGTATTTAGTTAATGTACTAATTACTTAATTTACTTATAACCTATAAATATAATGTATTTAGTTAATGTACTAATTACATATAGGTGAATTACATTTACCTCCCTTGTGGTTAAGCTATATTACAAATCGATCCTTGTAGTTTTGCCATATTACGGTCACCCCCTGACCTAACTTTTGTAGACAAATCCAATAAAATTACAAAAAAACCCTAACTTATGATTTTGAAAAATAAAATGCAAAGAACCTAATTACTTGTTTACTTGAAATAAAAAATAAAATGAAAAGAATAAAAGATTAATTTTAATTAATCTTATGAGTTAATGATGCTAATGGTATTTTTTTACCAAAATTTATTAATTGCATTATTTTTAATTATTATGGCGAAAAGTTAAAATGAAAATAAAGTAACTTATATTTACTTAAAATAAAATAAAAATAATCTAAATTAATTCTAATTTAATTTGGTGGACCAATAGTGTTAACAATGCCTTTGACCAAAATTTAAAAATATTGTTTATTTAATCTAATAGAAAAATAAAATAAAAAGAATATAATTTATTTAATTAAAATAACTCAAATTAATTCAAAATTTAATCTAGTGATTTAATGGTGCTAATGGTGTCTTTGTCTAAAGTTTTTTAAATTTTATCAGTTTTAATGTAATGGAATGGATAACTTTATGCCAACACACTTATCCATTTAATATAAGGGCAAATTTAGAAATTCAATCATTTTTTTATTGATTTACTAATGACAAGGTTTTTGTTAGACGATAGTTAGATCAAGTGAGGTAATCGTAATATAATAAAACTACAGGGATCATTTTGTAATATGACTTAACTACAAGGGAGGTAGATGTAATTCACCTTTACATATATTCATGAACTCATATTATCATTTAAAATCTAAAATATACTTATTTTAATTACTTGTTATTGTTATTAATTTTAATAATATAAATTACAATATGATAGTATTAATGTTTATTTGTTGTCTTCTCACTATTATATTCTGGCTTATATAGTAAAATTACTATAAGATCAAAATATAATTTAGAATATACTTTGAATTCTATCTTAAGTTGTTTGTGGACTTTAATTTTTATAATAATAGTGAATTATAATAGAAATACAATACTTACATATTAAATTTGTAAATCATTAAAGCATGTTATTGTTAATGATTGATACTCATGTGTTAAAAATTATAATATATTATTAATATTGTGGGTTTTACATTATAAAAATATATATAGTTAATTATAATTTATAAATTATAAGTTAATTAATAAATTTGAATAATAAATAGCTTAAATATTAAAATAAAAATTAAAGAATATAGCATATGTTATGAAACATTGAATAGTGGTTGTCCATTCAATGCAATTCAAAGGTATTAAACTCTAAAGATAACATATTAATACAAGTTAAAATGTATGTTATCTTTAGTTAGATAATATATTATATATAAGATGTAACTATAAATAGGTTTCTTCCTCATGTAATTGTACGATTTAGATGATAACAAAAAGAGAAGAAGTCTTTTGAATGCATAGAGAATACTTTGCATAATCCTTATTTATTTATCCTTAATATCTTGTTTAGTTTATGTTCATTGTTTGAATTGTAATTCCCCATATAAATTACTATATCAAACCTATACGTATTAGTATTAGTTTTATAATACGTTATCAACACTAGATTCTACCGGCTGAGGGAGACTTTTGGAATAAATCGACTTTTCAGGTGGTTTTTTTCTTTTTGTTTTAATTCATTTTTTATGTCTAATCTTACAAAACAAGAATTTGTGCCTCTTGATATTTCTGGAAAAAAATTATTTATCATGGATATTGAATGTTGAAATCCATCTTGAATCAATGGGTCTTGGAAATACTATTGTTGAAAATAATGATGCAACAGACCAAGACCGTGCCAAAGTTATGATATTCCTTTGTCGTCATTTAGATGAAGGATTGAAAATGGAATATCACACTGTCAAGAATCCGTTTGACCTTTGACATGATCTAGAAGAAAGATTCAACCACTTGAAGTTGGTTGTACTTCCAAAAGCCTGGTATGATTCACTACTACAAAATGAGGCTGTAGCAACGCCCATAAAGTGTTGTTTTAGGCCCTAAAAATGTTGCTATAAGCCTAAAGCAACACTTTACAAAGTGTGTAGTAAAAAGGTATCTCCTTAGATCTATAGCAACACTTTTTCCAGTTTAAGCAACACTTTGTATATGTGTTGCAATTGTTAGAATATGCAACGCTTTTATTTTTGCAACACTTTTTTCTCTAAAATGCAACACTTTTTTATGTATTACCTTTAAGCAATTGCAATGTTTTATGAGACGAAAAGCAACACTTTATTCTACGAAAATAGAACACTTCTTGCACTCTTTTAACTCATAATGCAACACTTTTTCCTAACAAATGTATCACTTTTACATATATTGAAATGCTTTAAAGCATCACTTTTTATAAATAAGTAACACTCTTATTTGTGTTTCATTTTGGAAAAGACAATACTTGTACAAGTTAATAGCAACATTTATTTTTCCAACTATTGTTACTAATTGAATATCATTTACTCAAATGCAATAATATAAAATATATAATCCAAAATAATATTCGTATTACAAAAGTACTTCTAGTGTCAAATACAAAAGTAATAAATGAAGTTATGCCAAATAATATTCCAACAAGGAATTTACAAAATTTACTCCAACTAATGGCACCTTCCAAAAATTATTATCGATATTTGTACTATAAATGTGACGTTGTCGTTGAATATCCACAAAAGTATCTTTACATATCAATAAACGTCCTTCACCAAAAGTCTTATAATTTCCTGTGCAAGAAAGAAAAAAAATAAAAATAAGCTATTTAAACAAGTTGAATATATAAGTGTGAGCACAATAAAAAAACAAAACAAAACAAAATTTCATTAATGCATATTAATGAAATAAATGTTTGAGGTGCGTTTGATAGTGACAATTGTATCACACATTACAGAAAGTTGGAAGCTACCAACTTTAGTGACTAATACTACCATGAAGGACAGAATGGAAGCAACCTGAATGGGGACTCTTCTCAAGAGTTTATCACACATTACACCAAGGATTCCACAGTCACCAAGCATATGAACATGAATCAAATGAAAGAAGAATGATGAGTCGGTTTCTACTCACTATCAAACCAGTTTTGCCAAATACATGAGTGATTTACCAAGAATTTTGAATGAGAACTTTTTCTAAAAGTTTATCACACAATTCCACAAGTTCCACATTCGTTCATGTTCAAGGCAGCCCAGCATCAAGATTTTACCAATCAAAGCAATTGTCCAAATCTCGCCACAGCATGGCATATTAAGATAGAAATCTAAAGTCCAATACCCTCCGTTATCAAAATCACAAGGCAAGTCATACTCCAGCAAGAAATATAATTAATGATTTGCCAAAACTTGAATAAAATACCAGCAGCAAATTGAGCATATGTAATATAGATTCCAGACTATGGGATACGTCAACATAAATTCGCAACACCATGACAAAATTGAAGGTTCACTATCTCTCAAGCACATGAGTTATTTAGCAAGACAATGACTCCACCACCAGAATCATTAACCAAATACATGATTATACATCATCAAGACAATGGCCTAACATCAGCAACCATTTGTCTTTTTTAATTTGTACTTACAACAGGGTTGTCACATTAGTTAAAATGTCACAACAGGGCTGTCACATTTATAGACAAAAAATTATTGCAAATAGACCTAACACCAACAACCTATGAACTCAAATATTGGTAAAATGGCCTAACATCAGCAGCCATTGACCATTCATTGTGAGCATTTGTAAGTGTCAAGTAATGGCATGCACACTAAGCTTTTCATCATTATTCAGAACTAAAATCAAAAGCACGAACATGTATATTAACTACTTCTACAACACTAGGCATTAGTAGAAAACATACCTTATCATAGATATTCTTTAGCAATTTCAGGAGGTAGTCTTGCAAGAACTATCTTCACAGCATCATCAACAATTTTAGCCCGTTGATTTTCAATGTTCTTTCACATTTCTTCCAACTCCACCCTTTGCCGTTCATGATTGGCTTCAAATTCTTTTTGCAACTGCTCCAGCTCTTCCTTACCTCTTTGATAACTTTTCTCAACCTCAGCAGCATTAGTTAATGACTCAAAAACCTCCTTAGACACTATATATGACGTCTCAGTACCATCTTTCTTCAACATGTTGGTAGTAACTCCCCTACCATAGAGTATACGACGTCCATCGGACTCCTTGCCCATAACAGCAAGAAAAACATCCTCACCACTACTTCCCTCAGCTGGAGGCTCGTAGCTTTTCATAGCTGCCTATGGTATTAATGAAAAAAAAGTCAATATTATAAAGCAAGTAAAGATGCAGAAATATATATATATATATATAAGAGAAAAGGGTTGAGTATTTGTGTTACAATCTTTTTTGTAGTGTCAACAAATGAATCAGCATATTGCCCTCCCTCTTTTCTTTGGCGTGTGTTCTCAAACAATTCAGCTAAAGAAGGTGGTTCTGCATTTGGATTTTTAGCTTTCTGATTTCATGAAAAAAAAGTGGAACATATATTGTTAAAATAAGGTACAACAAATCAAATTAGGCAAAAATGTAGAAATAAAGCTTTGACAAAGAAAAATGTTTACCATTTCTTCAACTACTCTAGCAAAACTTTTTGGACCAACGGTGTGCCTATTCTTTTGGGACTTACAATTAGCACTTGCAATAGCACAACGCTTCTGCACATACATGTATATCCAACTAATTGTTAACTAAATAAAATATGAAAATAAGAAGAATAGTAGTGAAAAAAATACGATTGCACCGAGGATTCATACTAAATATACCTTCTCTTTCTGTTTGTTCCATACATCCAGCAATTTCAGAAAATCTCTTTCTGGAATTGTTTTAGGTCGATTGTTCCATCTACTCCTGTTGGTCTTGTACTTATAGAAATGATTTTTCTTTAACCGGCATTTGTAACTCCTCCATGCAGCACCAATGGACTTTAACACCCACTTCTTACACATATCAGGCACATTGTATTTTTCCTACACATGTATACATGTACATATCAGTATAGTCAAACTTACATAGCTGAAATAGTCAAAAAAAAATGAATCACGTAATTGAAAAGCGTACCAGGACATACTCTCAAATCTTCTCTTTATGTGGTACCTTATGCCAAGACTGATAGATCAAGGGTGCATAGTTGTAATCGCGTCCTACTGTGCCCAAAAATCGGGAGAACTCACCTACAGTGTCTTTTGGTGTCACTGGTCCAATAGGCTGGCCAAATTCATTACAAATGATGTCTTTACGATCATTTGCTTCGCGAATATGAACATGATGCATCATGGTTGCACCTCGTCTTTTCACATTATCTTTAGCTGAAATTAAAAATATTATGTGGTAAAACTAATTCTCTTACAAAGGTAAAAAATAAAAAACATATTATATAGTTGTGCATAATAATCCATATGTAAATATACCTTTTGCTTGACCAAGTTCATCGTCTTCGTCTTCAATAGATGCACTCTTATCACCCATATCCATTGCTTCTGGTTCATTGTCATTCCCATTATCATATTTTTCAAAAGCAGCCATTTCAATCTCTGCTGGGTCAGTACCTATTTCAATACAATGGACAATATTAAGTTTGTGAAAACTACAAACAGTTTATGAAGACAAAACACCTACATAACATCACCTTTTCCACAAGTATCGCCTTCAATATCAACTAGATCAGCACCTATTTCACCAAAAAAATGTTTAAAAAAATATGCACTATCAATTCTAAACAGAATAAATCCTTTAAAATGGGAAATGTTAAAGTTGTTAAAACTTAAAGTCACTGTTTTATGAAGCAAAAAAACTGACATACCATTATATTTTTCAGAATAATTCCCTTCAATCTCAACTAGGTCAGCACCTATTTCACCACAAAAATGCCACAAAATGGCATTATTAAGAAGCAAAACAGTATATATGTAATTGTGTTGGGTAATACATTCTTAAATAATTGGCTACTGGTTGGGAAATATACCTGTAGCACGTGATTTGGTTATCGTTGATGCTTGTTTAAGCATTAATATGCTTGAATTCTTCGGTGAATCACAAACTACCTTTCCTTGATTCCCTTCCCGAGGCTTCACAATTGGTGGTTTCAATGGCTTCTTCTGCGAGACTATTTCACCAATTGTCGACACATTTCCATCCAGTTTTTTTCTTACATCATTGCTATCTACAACATCATGAGTAGTCTCAAGCCTTCCCTTCACATGCATATCAAGTTGTAACTTATTGCCAATTTCATTTGGCACTCGGTGTTTCTTACTTGAATCCACATATTTCTGCATCGACATTGGTGGAATAAATTTTTGTTGAACAGCCTTGGCGTGCGATCGAAGAAACTAGCAAAAAAAGTAAAGATTAATATAACACATGTGCATGAGTTTGCTAAGATTAATACAGCAGTTATAATTGTCTTTTCTGCTCTTCAAATAAATTTGTAAAAGAAAACTATGCATAACAAGTATGTTTTCAAGCTAAGGGTTACACAAATGAAAACAGTAATCTGCTCTACTACATGCATAGTTACTTCAATTCTAAAGATCTAAGTTACCTTTTTTCGGACTATAATATTTGTAGAGCTTCCTTCATCAGCATTACCATCACTATTATTGGGCGAATTCTGCACATGCTCCGCAACTAGATCACCTGCACCCAACAACTTCCTTCTTCTGTCCTTCATTTTCGGACTTATCGCCAAACTGGTCAAAGAATTGCCACTATCCTTCAGCAATCCCACCTCTTGCAATTTTGCTTGGTTCTCTTGAATCCTCTTCATTCTAATCATCTCATAATCTGTCAAACTTCTATTTTCAGTGTAATCCTCCGTATTTGCCTTTCCCATTGGAGTTAAATAGCTGGAACATAATCAATAACTTTAAATATGAGACTATAGCATTTTATAACATTATGAATAAGGAAAAAAGTAGTAGACATTATATTTATGACAAAAAAAATTGTTATAACATCAAAAGCACAAAATGTCAATCTTTCAAGCATTACAAAGGCATGATTCAAAATTACACAGAGATAAAAAACAAATGTGAAAACAAATTTTTAGTGTTGGTCAGCTGCTTGTTCTTCCTCGGCGTGCATCCAATCCCATAATGTGTCATCATCAACAGAATCATCATCATTTTCAACATCAACCACATCTAAATCAGCTAACTTTGTATTTGCACCAAGAATGGTTGGAGGCATATCCTCTCTTGATAACTGAATGTCTTCATCACCAATTGGTATCATAGAATGTACCCCCTTATCGTTAGGCTCTGACCAATACGATTTTTCATTATTTGCGCTATAATCACCTTCATATAGATCTCTAGGAACTCGATTCATAACATAATTCAAGCCATCTACAAGAGGATCAGCCACATAGAACACTTGAGACACTTGAGAAGGCATGACATATGGATCATTAATATAGCACAACTTGTTGATATTAACACAAGGCAGACCATACTCATCTTTCTCCACTTGGTACCACTCACAACGGAACAAAACTACTTTCCATTTGGACCAGTAATTCAGTTCTATTATTTCAATTATTGCTCCATAATAATCAACATCTCCAACCACTGGATTTTTGTCCCTCGAGCTTGCAAAACTAGGAGTTAAAGCTGTTACGGACACTCCACTATTCTGAGTCTTACATCTTGCATCACGTGTTTTTGTGTAAAACCTATATCCATTGACATAATACCCACTATATCTCCTAGCTGTAGGACTAGGACCTTTTGCTAACCAAAATATGTCATCTGAAACACTATCGCTAATCACTTTATCTCTCAACCAATTGGAAAACTGATTGCTGTGGTCTTGTGCTTGTGCCCATCTACTTCTTCCTGGTTGACTATTAATATGAAGCTGATGTTCACTGCATTGTTCAAGCATCATAATGTTACAAAATATTTATTATTTACCTTATGAATTATTTGTTAAAAAACAGAAAAACGATGCTTATTATTTTAGGATGGGTATTGAAAATACTTACTTGATAAAATCATCAATCTCTTTGCAATTAGAATTGAATAAAGCATACCGATGTGCTTGTTCACTCGAGAGCGGATTTAATGTGAAGAGTTTGCCTTTCCTTCTTTTTTTTCCTCCTA
Source organism: Ophiorrhiza pumila (assembly GCA_016586305.1). NCBI lineage: Eukaryota > Viridiplantae > Streptophyta > Magnoliopsida > Gentianales > Rubiaceae > Ophiorrhiza > Ophiorrhiza pumila. Next base: position 10,799,597 of record BLIW01000008.1, on the reverse strand, counting down.
AAGGGTGTCCAACATTTGAAAAAATAGTCGCGTTTGATTCATTTGAATTATCATCAAAGACATCAGAATCTTGAACACCCCTATTCAGCCTTGTCTTCACACCTTCGTGCATATAGCGCGAACAAAAAGTTGAACACTCTTCAATCAAATACCCTTCAGCAATTGACCCCTCTACATACCTTCGGTTACGCACATAAGACTTCAGTTTACCCAAATATCTTTCGATAGAAAACATCCATCGATATTGCACAGGTCCACCAAGTCGAACTTCATTTATCAAGTGAATCGGTAAGTGCACCATAATGTCAAAAAAGGCTGGTAAAAATATCTTCTCGAACTCGCACAATATTTGAACAATTTCTGTTTCCAAATGATCAAGGTCTTGAGGCTTCACAACCTTGCTACACAAACATCGAAAGAAAGCACCTAGCCTAATCAATGGGACAGCAACATGCTTAGGAAGAGATTTCCTAACTGCTACTTGAAGTAGGTATTGCAATAAAATATGAGCATCATGACTTTTATAGCCCACCACTTTTCTTTCAGAAGTGCGTACACACCTTGCTATATTTGATGCACATCCATAAGGCAGTTTGACTTCCTTTATGACATGACAAAAAATTTCTTTTTCGTTTCGAGACATGGCATACAAGCTTTTTTCAAAACAACATGGTCACCATCATGAGATAGCTCAGGTTGAAGTTTTTCTTTAATACCCAATTCTAGAAGATCAAACCTAGCTTTTGCACGATCCTTTGACTTCCCAGGTACATCCAGCAGTGTCCCTATCAAGCTATCACAAATATTTTTTTCAATGTGCATCACATCAAGATTGTGTCGACATGCATTGAATTGCCAATATGGTAATTCAAAAAATATTGACTTTTTCTTCCAAGGACATGTGGGATCATTTTTTTTCTTTAGAGTCTTCCCAAATTCATTCTTAAAATTTGAAAACTTTCTCACATCCTCAACCCCTGACAAAGGGGTTGGAGGTGGCCTAACCTCAATATGACCATTGAAAGAACTCTTATTATGACGCCATGGGTGCTCCAAATCTAAAAATCTGCGATGATCCATAGAACATGTTTTCTTGCTGTGATTCAAATACAATGAACTAGTATTATAATTACAGCAAGGACATGCAAACTTGCCCTTAGTTTTCCATCCAGACAACATTGAATAAGCTGGAAAGTCATTAATGGTCCAAGTCAAGGCTGCATACATTTGAAAAGTTTCATTTTTTAACTTATTATATGTCGCAATCCCGTAAGTTCACAACTCATTTAACTCATCAATCAACGGTCGCAAGTACACATCAATATTATTGCCAGGAGATTCAGGGCCAGGAATCAACAAGGACATGATAAAGTATTCCGGCTTCATGCACATCCAAGGTGGTAAATTATAATTAAGTAACACCACGGGCCATGTGCTGTTAGCAATACTCATTGTTCGAAAAGGGTTAAATCCATCACTAGCCAAACCTAACCTCACATTTCTTGCTTCCATGGCAAAATTGGGATACAAGAGATCAAATTCTGACCAGGCTTTCCCATCAGCAGGGTGTCTTAGATTACCGTCTTTAGGACGTTCTTTATCATGCCATGTCATGTACTTAGCAGATTCAGCACACATGTATAGCCTCTGCAATCGCGATTTTAAAGGGAAATACCACAAAACTTTAGCTGGAATGTTGGGAAATTTCTGCTCATGTTCATTTTTTTGTTTTCTGCCTTGTTTTCCTTTTGGTTGTTTCCACTTAGAAGCATGACATATATGGCACTCAGTAGCATTCTAATACTCTTTCCAAAATAACATACAATCATTGGGACATGCACAAATTTTTTTACAATCCAAACCCAAATTCCTTAAGGTATTTCTAGCTTCATTAAAATTTGCCGGAAGCTTTGCATCTGGGAGCATTTCCCTCAAAAGTTGTAGAAGATCATTTAACGCTACATTACTAAGCCCATGAAGCGTCTTGTAGAGAAACAACCTAATGATGAATGAAAGTTTTGAAAAATTCTTACACCCAGGAAATAACTCTTGCTTACCCTCATCCACCAACCTATAGAACTTTTCGGCTTCCTCATTAGGACCTTGTTGAACATTATCTGATCCCTCTAGAACATCTCTAAATCGATCATGCAATAGTTCATCAATGTTATCATGCATTATTGGGACATTCTCATCTAAAGCTTTAGCAGATTTATGTGATGGACGTGCTTCTCCATGAAAAAACCACACATTATAATTTTCCACAAATCCTTCACATTTCACATGATTATACACTTCGTCTCTACGATACCAGTAGCGGTTTCTACACAATCTGCAAGGACATTTAATTTGTCCCCCCCGAGATGCTTTAGCGAATGATGTGTTAAGAAAGTATATCAATCCATTCTCAAATTCAGGTAAGCATCTATACAAATACATCCAGCTTCTATCTTCTCCTATTATTATAAAATTCTGAAACTAACAAAAATAAAAGACCATCACAACAAATTTATTCATGTAAATAATGCACATTGTAATTTCTTAAAACTTCAATTCTGAAAAGAACAACTACAATTCTTAGAAATCCTAAGTACCCCACAATATATCACCGTATTCCCTCAAAGAATGAATGCAAGCTAATAACTTTTTCTAAATAATTTTCATTACTTAAAGTTTTTAATACCTAAATACCAAATACCAAATAATTTTCATTGTCCAGTAAAGCTTCAAGATCAGTGCTTAAAACTTTCTAAATTAAAATATCAGTTTGTTGGCATTTAAAACACTTTTTTCCTTTAATGAATTTCGAGCTTACATAAATTCATTCATTTTAAGGCAGCAACGAGGTCATAGTTCACTAGGATAGCCTGCAGAAAACAAGACTTGCTGCCCTGCACCTCTGAACCCAGAAACAGAATAGTTTTCAAAAGCCTATTCATATATATATTTAAGTGATTTGTGCATTAACCAATGCATCAACCCAGAATAGTCTGCAAAATACTTTTGATTTATACATATAAGTTTTCCGAACCAGTATTGTGCAGAAGAGGATTAATTATCTGACTACCAAACAAACCAAACCAGAAAAAGAAAACCAAACAGAAGGATTGGCAGAAACATGAGTCTAAAATTAAAACTAATACTAAATTAATGGAAATTGATGCAAACCCAGTTTTGTAATGACTGGGTTGTGATTTGTTGCTAAAGAAGTCAGGAACATTTCAAAGCAGAACTCTGCGAGGAAACGAAATTTAACAAAACTTCAGACAAACATCAAGCAAATTTGGCAAGTCATATTGCACCAACGATAAGAAGATAACAAATAAAAAGATTATATGAGAAGAAGCAAAGAGCTAATGGATTTCATTCCCAGAACAGACAGGTAATCGTTCATCTTAACACAGACAGAATTTCTTTAAAATCAATAAGCCTGATTGGGAACACTAACCCTAAAAGGACTATCTTTCACCCCCCTCCCCAAAATCAAACAGATTTACATAAGTTCCAAAATCAAACCAAACAATTATGATGACTAAACACATCCCTTCATCATAAAGACAAACCCATTCGAAAAAACGATGTAATTGAGTTAATTAAAAGGAATAAAATCTCACCTTTCACTAACAGCAAAAGAACGAATAGAAGAGCAGAGGTTAAAAATCCACAAGAACCCTTCGCTTCACATAAATCTCTACAGCAGTTTTGACGTTTGATTGCTTCCTTTTCGCTTTGTCTTTCCACCAATTTTTCATTTCTTTCTAACAGAAAAATCGAACTAGTAATTTGAAGTTTTGGGTGTTTAGGGTGTAGAAGATTGGAGAATGAATGGGAGATTTTAGTGTATTTTGGTTGAAAAGCTGAAGAAAAGTGTAAAGTGTTCACATAAGGGCTTTAGGGGCGAATCGTGTAAGGGGTGAATCGTGGCTTAGGGTGAGTGTGAAGTGTGAAGAGTGAAGAGCTGAAAATTGCTTAAGTTAAAACAAGGTCTAAAGCGTACGACGTCGTTTGGCCATTTTTTGTGGGTTTTTTTTTTGGCAATTTTTTGTGGGGTTTTTTTTGGCAATTTTTTGTGGGTTTTTTTTGGCAATTTTTTGTAGGTATTTGTTATATTTTAATAAATTGATAATTAATAAATTGATAATTATTTATTTTAAACAATATTTATTTAATAATTATTTATTTATATAAAGTTAAATAAACAATTTGTTATAACTATACATAAAAATATTAGCTTATTAAATATATATATATATATGTAACATTTTATAAAGTGTTACATATTATATAAAGTGATGCATATATTATATAAGTATTGCTTTAAATACCCAATAAAGGCAACACTTTTTAAACGTATTGCATATTCCTATAATAATTGTAACACTTTTACACAAGTGTTGCATTTGTGTTATATATGCAACACTTATTTGAAAATGTATCAATTTTTTAAAAATTCTATTCAAATGCAATATTTTTAAAGTGTTGTTATGAAAGTGATACCATAGCTTCATTTTGTAGTAGTGATTGGCTCCATTTACGACTTCAAGATTTTAAATCTATTAATGAATACAATTTAGCCATGTTCAGAATTACATCTCAATTGAAATTATGTGAAGAAAAGGTTACTGATAATGATATGTTAGAAAAGACATTTTCTACTTTTCATGCATCGAATATGATCTTGCAGCAGCAATATCGAGAAAGAGGATTCAGGAGATATTCTGAACTAATTGCATGTCTTCTTCTAGCTGATCAAAATAATGAATTGTTATTGAAAAATCATGAATCCTGACCAACTAGTACTAGTCCATTCCCTGAAGTGAATGCGACTTGAACTCAAGACTATTGTCCTAGAAATAACTGTAGCACAGGACACGGATGTGGATACGGTCGTGGTCGTTGACGCGATCGTGGCAAAAAGATGCCTTATAATCAAAATGATCATCATCATCATCATCATTATTATGATCAATAAGGTTTGTCTCAACAAACCTTATAGATCATAATAATGATGATGATGATGATGATGTTGATATGACAAATCTTGACACAGTAGATTTCTGTGAGCACCTTGAAGATACAATATGATCATATTTTTATTAAAACCCTAAAGGTGTAATATGATCATGTAATAAATATTTAATATTATGAATTTTATTATTTTTCGTATCTTTTATGTAATTTTCTTTTAGTAATAAAGTTTATGAATTTTATTTATGACTATTAATTATTGTTTACTTAATGTTTACTCATTAATTTTTATTTATTAATATTTTTTATGATTTGTTGTATTTCTTCCTAAAGAAGAAATTACTATATTCTTTCTGAAGAAGAAATGGATACCAAATATTTGGGATTAAAAAATAGTGATGATGATATTTTTCTCATTGACCGTGCGACTATGCACACTATACTTAAAGATAAAAAGTATTTTCCCTACTTGAAGATAGGAAAAATTAATGTTAATACCATAAGTGGTAGTACTAAATTGATAGAAGGTTTCGGAAGAGCTGCTATATTTCTCCCTGAAGGTACTAAAATTGCTATAAACAACGCACTACTATCTACAAAGTCTAGAAGAAATTTATTGAGGTTTAAAGATATTTATCGAAATGGATATCATATCGAGACTATGAATAAGACAAATGGTGAGTTTTTATTAATTACAAATACTATTTTTAGACAAAAATGTGTATTGGAAAAATCACCATCTTATTTATCTAATTTATATTATAAAAAATAACTGCAATTGAAAGTCATTACTTAGTAGACCAGAAGTCTACAAATCCTGATAATTTTATAATATGGCATGATCGTCTGGGACATTCTGGTTCTATTATGATGAGATGGATAATTGAAAATTCAAATGGCCATTCATTGAAAAATCAAAGAGTATTGAACTCTAATGATTTCCCTTATGTTGCTTGCTCCCAAAGAAAATTAATAATTAGAGCATCACATGTTAAAGTGGGAACTAAATCCCTTACATTTCTAGAACGAATTCATGGTGATATATATGGACCTGTAGATCCACCATGTAGACTGTTTAAATATTTTATGGTGTTGATCGATGCATCAACAAGATGGTCAAATGTATGCTTATTATCATCTCGAAACCTAGCATTTGCGAGATTGCTTGCTCAGATAATTAAGCTACGAGTACAATTTCCAGATCACCCAATTAAGAATATTCGTCTAGATAATGCTGCTGAATATTCATCACATGTTTTTTATGATTATTGCTTGTCGATTGGAATAATTGTTGAATATCCTGTAGCTTATGTTCACACACAAAATGGTCATTTATTAAACGGCTGCAATTAATTGCTAGACTGTTACTAATGAAGTTTAAACTTACTTTATCTGCTTGGGGACATTCTATATTACATGCAGTAACACTTTTAAGAATAAGACCGATGAGTTAACATACTTATTCCCCACTACAATTAGCATTTGGCTTTGAGCATAATATTTCTCATTTGAGAATTTTTTGTTGTGGTATTTATGTCCCAATTACACCACCACAATGAACTAAAATGGGCTCCCAAAGAAGATTGGGGATATATGTTGAGTATGAATCACCTTCTATTATTTAATATATTGAACCATTAACAGGTGATTTATTTACTACAAGATTTGTTGATTGTCATTTTGATGAATCACATTTCCCGACATTAGGGGGGAGGTAGAGATCAATTAAAAAAGAAAATTAAATGGAAAATATCACTTGATTTTCTTGATCCTCGTACAAAAGAAAGTGAACTAGAAGTTTAAAGAATTATACATTTGCAAAGAATTGTAAATCAGTTTCTGGATGCCTTTAATGACTCCAAAAGAGTTCCTAAATCGCATATTTTTGCTAAAAATACTCCGGTGAAAATTGTTATTCCGAAAGGGAAAATTACAAGTGTTAATGAGTCTCATGCACGCGTGAATAGTGGTAGACCTCTCGGTTCCAAAAATAAAAATTCTCAAAAGAAAAGAGTATTAAATAATGATAAGAGTTAAGAACTCCAAAATATTATCAGTAACAAAATTCAACCTTCTGAAGAGATTATTCCAGAAGAGCATGCTCCTAAAGAACTTACTCCTGAAGAGAATGACATTATAGAAAATTCAATAAATTTTGTCACTACAGGAAAAAGTTGGAATCAAAAAGAAATAATTATAGATAATGCTTTTGCATATAATGTAGCACTTGATATTATAGAAGAAGACGAGGATCATGAACCTAGATCGGTTGATGAATGTCGTCGAAGAAATGATTTGTCAAAATGGAAAGATGCAATCCAATTTGAATTGGATTCACTGGCAAAACGAAATGTATTTGGACCTGTAGTCCAAACACCAAGAGGTGCAAATCTAGTGAGATATAAATGGGTGTTCGTGTGAAAAAGAAATGAGAAAAATGAAATTGTGAGATATAAAGCACGACTTGTAACCCAAGTATTTACACAAAGATCGGGATTTGATTATGATGAAACATATTCATCTGTAGTGGATGGCATTACATTTAGATATCTTGTGAGTTTAAGAGTGGATCAGAAGCTTGATATGGGTCTAATAGACGTAGTCACCGCTTATTTATATTGAACACTGGACAATGATATCTATATGAAAATCTCTGAAGGATTTAGTATGCCTGAAGCATATAAATCAAATTCTAGACGAGTTTATTCCATTAAATTATAAAGGTCTTTGTAAGGATTTAAAAAATCTAGACGTATGTGGTATAATCGTCTTAGTGAATATTTAATTAAGGAAGCCTATAGAAATGACCCAATATGTCCATGTGTTTTTATAAATAAAGATGAGTCAAATTTTCTAATCATTGTCATATATTTTGATGATCTCAACTTAATTGGAACTCATGAAGATATCCAAATAGCAGTTGAATATTTGAAGAAAGAATTTGAGATCAAGGATTTTTAAAACACCAAATTTTGCCTTGGTTTGCAAATTGAACATTTGCAAGTTGGATTTGTTCATGAAACTACATATACCCAGAAGGTATTTTATATGGATAAAGCACATCCATTGAGTACTCCAATGATCATTTGATCACTTGATCTTATCAAGGATTCTTTTAGACTAAAAGAGGAAAATAAAGAGATTCTTGGTCCTGATGTACCATATCTCAGTGCTATTGGTACACTAATGTATCTTGCTAATTATACAAGGCCAGATATATCATTTGCAGTGAATTTGTTAGCAAGATTCAGCTCTTTTCCTACAAACCGACATTGGAATGGTATTAAGAACATTCTTCGCTATCTCCAATGAATAATTGATCTTGGATTACATTATTCATATGATTCTCGACCAGAATTGCTTGGTTATGCTGATGTTTGGTATTTATCTGACCCGCATAAAGCAAAGTCACAGACTGGATATTTGTTTACATGTGGTGGTACAACTATTTCTTGGCGATCCACAAAACAAACAATAACTCCTACTTCTTCAAATCATGCTGAAATTATAGCAATTCATGAGGCTAGTCGAGAATGTGTTTGGCTAAGATCAATAACCCACTATATCCGGAAGAATTGTGGGTTATCTCCAAAAGAAGAAAATCCTCCAACTATATTATATGAAGACAATGCAGCTTGTATAGTTTAATTAAAAGGAGGATATATCAAAGGAGATATGACAAAACATATTTTACCAAAATTCTTCTTTACTCACGACCTGCAAAAGAATGGTGAAATTGATGTGCAACAAATTCGGTCAAGTGATAATTTGGCGGATTTATTTACCAAGGCATTGCCGACACCAACTTTTGAGAAATTAGTAAGGAATATTGGAATTCATTGGTTGAAGGATCTAAAATAATTTTTGAATCAGGGGGAGAAATAAATATACAAGAATAGTGTACTCTTTTTCCTTCACTAGAATTTTTTCCCACTGGGATTTTTCCTAGTAAGGTTTTAACGAGGCATATTCTTTATGTAATGGACATCCAATGGGGAGTATTATGAAATATTGAATAGTGGATGTCAATTCAATGCAATTCAAAGGTATTAAACTCTAAAGATAACATATTAATACAAGTTAAAATGTATGTTATCTTTAGTTAGTTAATATGTTACATATAAGATGTAACTATAAATAGGTTTCTTCCTCATGTAATTGTACGATTTAAATGATAACAAAAAGAGAAGAAGTCTTTTGAATGCATAGAGAATACTTTTCATAATCCTTATTTATTTATCCTTAATATCTTGTTTAGTTTATGTTCATTGTTTGAATTATAATTCCCAATATAAATTACTATATCAAACTTAAATGTGTTAGTATTAGTTTTATAACAACAAATAATATTTTAATTATAATATATTGTTAATTACGAATTTTATACCAGTTAACCGGGTGAAAAATTATTCCAACCAAAAACGGGACTTGTTAACCGGTAAAACCAAATAACCATTAATAATCAGTTAACTGATTTCTTATGATTACCAGTTTTTCAATTTTTTTGAACAGCCATATCTATTGGTGGTTAATTTGGTCAATTCAAGTTGGTTAGTTAGATATGGTATTGTAGATGAATCTTAGTATATAAGCCTCCATTAGATTGTTTACTAAAAACTCCAAGATTTTTGTTTTTTTTTTCAACTTATGCTACTAAAATTGAATTTCTATACTAAACTGAAGTTTCGCAATTAGGACTTCTATCCAGAATCCCTATTGCATGATTGTCTAAAATTGTTGTCGAATACCTTTTGTCTGAAGCTTCTGCTAGTGTAATATTGTATTGAACCGTGACAAGTTGAATTAAATTCAGCTAAAAATAAAAAACGGTTGCAAGTTGAACTAGATTCTAATAAAAAGGGTTAGTTACCAAAAACCCCCCATATAGTTTGTCGAATTTTTCTATAACCCCCATGTCTTATAAAAATGTATCCAGTACCCCTATGTGTATTGGAGTGGAATAGAAAGTGGACAGAAAATAGGTATGTTAATGACGATTGAATAACACATGCGTTCTTTTGCAAGTGTGATTTACCAAGGCTCAATTAATGTTGTAAAATTTCCAAATTACCCCTTATTTGACCTTTTATTATCATACAATCCTCTTCTTCCTCATTTCAACAAGTGTTATGTAAGAAAGTTCATTAAATGATCATAAATTTCCCAATTTACCCATTTTTATCTTTGAACAAAAGGTCATATTCATGCTCATCTCGCATTCTCCTCACTTTATTTCCATTAATGACCTTATCTCATTGTTTTTTCTTCACCATCTCACCTTCTTCCTCAATTTATCTCTATTAATGTCTTTATCCTAATGTTTCTTCTTCCTCATCTCACCTCCTTCCTCAGTTTATCTCCATTAACGACCTTACATCAATGTTTCTTCGTTGTTTTCTTTTGTCATGATTTAGTTTTTATTTTCTTCTTTTTAATTAGATTAAATTCAATAAATATTAAATTCACTTAAACTCTAATAATGAAAATTAATATTACTTTTAATCCAATAAAAAACTCAATATATATATGGATAATTATTTATAATCTATTGGATTAAAGCAAATTTATCTTTAAATTTATCATTTAATGATAGATTTTTAAAGCAAAATATCTTTTTTTTCTATTTTTTCTTTCTTTTATGTTTTTTCTTTCTTTCCAATCCAATTGACACTCTTTTTATTTTTTATTTTTCTTTTTCCTATGCTTTCTCTTTCTGTTTTCATTTCTCTGTCAACAAGTTCTTCCCAAATTTTCACCACCGAGACCACCAACACCACTGTCACTGCACACCACCATCCTACCAGTAAAATCCAAAAGCCACCGTCTCTACCAATTTTTTTGCCACCAATTTCAAAATTTTCCAAATTTTGATACTAGCCTCTCTATATGACGAATAAATATTACCACCAATTTCAAATGAATATGTTTTTTGTGCAAATTGGCTCTCAAGATGACGAATAAATATTGATTCTAAATTCGGAGGATTAAAGAATTCCCTAACACGACTAAAATGGCACGTCGAGGTAGGCCTATTCTTCCTTAGGGCTGGTGGGCATGCCAATTTTTATGAGATCGATCCTTGAATTTCAAGTTGAAGACTTGGAGTTTTTGAAATTGAACGGTCTTCATCTTCTTACTTCTTTTCTTGGTATATATTGGATTTCAATAGAGCCTTTATTATTATTATTCCTACAATCACCTATTTTGCCCATTTTTTGTCTTCCTATTCTTTGCCGCTGCTATATGTTTTGAGAAACTCATAGTGAATTAATTTTGAGTGTTAAAAGTGTTGGGATATCTCCTCAAAATCCAAATTCAATTTGAAGAGTAGGCCCAATAGGGTTTTAGATTTAGTATAAATATATGATGTTTGTACTAAATGTTTTGTAGGAAAAAACAGACATAGAGAATAGAATTTAGTGTTATGAGGCTTTGCATGTTGAGAGAGAACATACTTGGTGTAACTCTTTTATTCTTATAGTGGAATGGAATATAAGTTGTTCCTGTGAATTAGGTATGTTGAGATCAAATCACGTTAAATATTGTATTTTTGTTTGTTATTATTATTGTTGTTGTATTTTTCCTAACGAGTGGTATTCGGCGTTGAAGGTTGTTTTCCCAACAAGTGGTACTAGGAACAAATTTTTAATCTGCAGAGAGGTGTCTGAGTACGGATCCACATCTTGTAGGAATGTTTTCAGCAATCAAAGTTTAAAAATAGATTCCACATATAAAAACATATTGGAGGCTCAAATTTTGGATTGATTGGATAACCAGATTAGGAGATATTGAAGAGAGAAGGATTTCGAAAAGTATTCCAAACGCCGGTGGTAGGAGTGAAATAAGGTCGATCAGATATCGGATTTGTAATCTACGCATTTAGTTTGTATTGCTGCAGAAGTTTTGTTGACATCCAACAATCAGATTGGGAGATATTATTGGTTGAAATTGGAATATTCTAGACCGTAGAATTGTGAAGAAAGTGTGGCAGCTAGGCTTTCTGTAAGATTTTGCCCTGTGTTAGTGCCAGATTGTTACACGTGTTGGTGTTAATGTCAGATTGTGACATATGTTTGTCAAAGTCATAGGTTGACTTGTCAAAGTCAATGGTCAAATTGCCATGTCATCAAGAATTTTTGACAACCCTACCCCTTAATTTTTGACGTGTTGAGTTTGTTTTTTAGTATTGGTTTTCCAAATTAAGTTTTTGATAGTTTTGATTATTTTTAGGGTGATTTTTGGGTTTTTGAATATGTCTGGAATAAAGTTTGAGACCTCTATCTTTAACGGGAATACAGATTTTACTATATGGCAGTGCACGATTCAAGATTTTCTTGTGCAAGATAATCTTAATTTAGCACTTGGTGAGACGAAGCCGGGAGAGATAACTGATAATAATTGGGCTTTGGTTAAGAAGAGAGCGGTTAGTACGATTCAAAATGCACTTGCTCATAAAATTAAATATAGTGTCGTAAAGGAGAAGATATCGAAGGGTATTTAGGATAAGTTGGAGAGTATTTATGCGTTGAAATCGCTAACCAATAGTTTGTGCATGAAGATGGACATCTACACACTAAAGATGGATAAAAGAGGTAATTTGATGATTATGTGAATGTGTTTAATTAGCCAATGTGTCAACTTTAAAATACAGGGGAGGAAGTTAAAGATGAGGAGCAGGTTTTATTGTTATTTTCTTTTTTGCCGTTGTCTTATAAGCCTGTGGTGTAAACCATGTTAGTTGGGAGGACCACTTTGAAGTTTGATAACGTGATTTCTCAATTTAGGGAGAATAAGAAGATAATGGGAAAGACAAATTTGTCTGCTGGAGAGGAAAGACTAGTTGCTGAGGATTCTAATAGAGGAATTAGTCATTCAAGAGGGAGAGGTGACTTGCGCAAAAGATCTTGGCTGAGAGACTACAGTAATTTAGACTGCTATTACTGTGGAGAGAAGGGTCACATCTAGAATAGATACTTTATCATGAAAGAGGATTTGAAGAATTTGAAAGCACTAAAGATGAAGGGCAAAGAGAAGAGAATGACTCTACTAATGTGGTTGAATATGATGATGAGCTGTATATGGTGAAGAAGACTGAGTCTTCTTACTTAGGTTGGGTGATGGATTATGCATCTTCTAAGCACATTTGTAAGGATGAATCTCTATTTGATACTTCGTAGGTTGATAGAGATTTTGGGCACATTATTATTGGGAATGGTGAGAAGATAAAGATTGAGAGAGCTGGTACCGCACGTCTCAAAAACCACAATATCAATATAAAGAGATTGTTTGATGTGAAGTATGTGCCTACGTGTGGTGATAACATAATTTCATTGGGTAAATTGTGCTCTCGTGGGTTCAGATTTGATGGTGAAGAAAATTTATGCAAAGTCTTCAAAGGAGATGAGCTGATTTTATAAAGATTGAAGAGTGATCATCACATATTTTATGTTGGTGATTCAAAGAATGGGTCTTGTGATTCTCTTAGCATTCATAGAGAGGAGTTAAAGCCAAAGAAGAAATCAGTGTCATTTTCAAAAGATGTTGTACTTGGAGCTTCGAGTCAAAGGAGGATTTGTTGGGATATCTCCTAAAAGCCCAAGTCCAATTTGAAGAGTAGGCCCAATAAGGTTTTAGGTTTAGTATAAATATATATTGTTCGTACTAAAATTTGTGTGGAAAAAAGATAGATATAGAGAATAAAATTAAGTATTGTAGGCTTTGTATGTTGAGAGAGAACATACTTGTGTAACTCTTTTATTCTCATAGTAGATTGGAATATATGTTATTCCTGTGGTTTAGATCAGATGAGATCAAACCATGTTAAATATTATGTTCTTGACTGTTATTATTATTGTTGCTGTGTTTTCCCAAACGATTGATATTCTAGATTTAAGGTTGTTTTCCCAACAAAAATAAGTTAATTTTATTCGAATCAAGCCAAAGAGAGAGAAAACAAATAGAAGACTGTCAAATTAAAGGAATGAAGCCAAAAGGATTAGATAAATTGGCTTCAAAAATGATTTTAAGAAAGCATAAGAGAAATAATTAAAAAAGATGACATTTTTTCGGTAAATAAAGAATGGAAAGAAAAAAATGTTTTCATTGAAGAGGAATTTGTTGGATTTAATGGGTAACCTTTTACAAAAAAAAAAAAAAATTGGGAGGAGGAGAAGGCGGTGGTTGCGATGGTGGTGGAAGAGGAGGCGATAGTTGCAATGGTGGGTGATTGTTATGGTGATGGTGATGGAGGGAGAGGATGGTGATGATGGAACTAAAAAAAGGAGAAGGAAGAAAAAAAAATAATGGTGATGGTGGTAGTGGTGGTGGAGGAGGAGGTAGGTGGGAGGTGGTGGTGGAATAGAAGAAGGGAGGAGGAAGAAAAAGGAATTTTTTTAACTTTATCTTATTGACTTAAAATTTTAATAATTTAAATTTTGATCCCATAATTTTAATTATTTAAAAGTTTAATGCTTGAATTTGAAAACAAAGAAAAGGGTATTATAGAAAATATTGATGGTGTCGTAAGCTAACCTGTTTTCTGTCCACTTTAGAGTTAAAACTAAACCAAACTAAACCTGATGGGGGATTTTGGTATATTTTAAAAATACATGGGAGTTATAAGAAAATTTGACAAAACACATGAGAGTTTTTGGTAATTAACTCTAATAAAAATGAGAGAAAAAAGTTTTAAGTCAAGAAAGAAAAATATTGATGGAAACTCAAATTATTGACTTCTATGTGAACTAGATTCTAATAAAAAGAGAAAAACAATGTTGAGCAAAGAAAGAAAAATATTGATAGAAACTCATCAAGCTCTTGACTTTTAGGTGGAACACGGGGATGAAAGCAATCCAAGATGCATGTTGGGTTATCTCAATTGTTTTGAAAATCAGACTAGATTGACTTATCCAACTAGAGAACAGTCCGATCAAATTATTTTTAAAACCCCCTTTTTCTCAATTAACACTTTATAATATTACACTTATAATTGGATAAAAAATGTTGAATAAATACATTAACTTGCTAGGCTTTTGGAGAGTGAGAAAGTTAGAGAGATTCTCTCAACCCTCATCTTTGGGTTTACTTTTTTCCATCTCCTACACCGATTGTTCTTGAGTATTCTTGCTTGGATTTCATTGGTACTACCATTGGCATCATCTCCAATTGGTTCTATCAACTCTTGCCGGATTTATTGGACGTTTCTTCATCGGAATTCAGATTGCATTTCTTGGAAAACCGATCCTTTGGGGCATTTGTTTATTGAGTTACACCTACAATTGGGGCCTTTTGATTCATGGAACTTACTCCCTACATCTTTAGGGATTTTTCGTGATTTATTGGGTTTTTTTCAAGCATTTTTCAGTGCATTTCTGTCCAAAAAAACGAATTGGGCAGCAACCGAAATTAGTGTTCATCCGTCTTCTTGGGTTCTTGAAATTCGTTTTTCTTGGCCTTCTTGGAGCTGCAAATGGACTGAACTTCATCCACATCTCTCCCTAAACCTTTTTTGGAGTCATTTGTGGGGTTTTCCTGGAGCTTTCATTTGGTTTTCTTCAAAGAATATTGGCTGCCCTTGGAGCTTCTTGTATCGATTTCAGCTCATGCTTGTTCAATGCCTAGTTTTTAAATTGGATTTTCAGCAATTAAAGGTTGGTCCTAATTGATCTGTGTGGTAAATTTGAGCTATTATTCGATTATTATGTGAAGTTTAGTTGGAGAAGATGATGAACAGTGAACGAACTTGAATTGGTTTTAAATTTTGGATTTCCGCCAAAAACAAAAGAGCCTAGCTGCCATCTTATCTTGTGGGGCCCACTGCCACTTGTTTTGTTCCCATTGGGCCACTTGGATCCACTGCCACTTGGCTGCACACTACTGGTTGGGACTGCTGAAGTGGCATGGGACTGCCACCCACATTGGCCACACACCCGACGGGAAACACAAGCTGTCGTCGGAAAAAAGGGATTAGCCGGAGCTGAAAGTTCAGGCCATTTTGAAGCTGCAAATCAGGCTGACTCTATCCCACCACTTTCTGACCCTAAGGAGGGGCCTAAGGGCAGTCATTTGGAACCCAAAACAGCCACCACAGCCGCCGGAAAAATTGCAGCCAAGAAGGTAAAAACAGTCGCCGGAAAAGACACAAACGCGCCGACAATTTGGACCGCGTCAAGGACCTTCTACGTGGAGTCATGGCAGCCAAATTGACCTCTTCTATTGCTGGACCTTCTACCACCCATTTGCAGCCCAAGGCAGCCACCAAGCCACCACAAAAGCAGCTGGCGGCAGCCACCCACAAATCACCATGCCGGCCTCTTTCCGTCGGAAAACAGGAGGCCACCTGATAGCAATCCGTCAATGTCTATAGAGCCAAGGCCGAATCCGCATATTCATCCATTGGAGAACCTTGATGGACCATTGACAAGATCAAGAAGTAGGAGGATGAAGGACTCATTGCAAGCTTTGCTCACAACTCATTGTGAGGTCTTGGACAATCTTGAGAAGTACTTGGCGTCACTCTCACCATCTCAACATGAAGTTGTTTGGAACATTTCTTGCATCATAATTCATGACGAAGTTCCTAGGAGTTCTACTTTGGAGCTTAAGGAAATTCTACCTTGAAGAAGTGTTCATGGACTATTTTGAAGACCAAGAAGGCGTGCTTGGGCTTTGACCATCTTGGATCACGCCATCTTTAAGTCTTAGGATTTATTTTGTTTTGTAATAAATTAAGTCCATTAACCATTAATTTGGGCTTAATATTTTCGTTAATAAGTAGTTAATTACTTGGCCCAATTATCTTGCATGATAATTGCAAGTAATGGATTAAGAAAAGTAGCCTCCTACTTTTTAGAAGCATTCCTACTTTTTAGAAGGAATGCTATTTTTTAGGAATTGGTCCGTTTCCTAATTATTAGGAGCCAAAAGGCGTTTTTAAGCTTGCTTAAGACAAAACCATGTTGGTTTTAGAAACTAGTAGTTAGTTAATTAAGAAGTCAAATTGTAATTGGCTTAAGTTAGGGTTTGTTGCTTATGGCCAACTTAATCCTTATTTAAGGAAGCCATTATGTAACGTTTTTTACACAAGAATGACAAAGAAATTTTAGCTTTTGCTAAGAAATTTGCAGCCTTAAAAAGTTGTGAAGAACGTGAACAATTCTATTAATTTTAGTTGGATTTTCATAAGAACCGCGAACCTTTAGCTAAGACCTTTAGGCGAGCCAACTCGTTCTTAATTTTCAGAACACTTCAAACCTTTTAGTTTAGTGTCATGATTTACATGAGCTAAATTAATAGTTTTGCTATAGACATGAGGGTACGATTGGTTAGTATCTAATCTTCTCGTCTTCCTTTGATTTCACTTCCGCCAATTCTTGTTTGTGTTTATTGATTTCCGCAGCTATTCATTGTGTTGTTTCTTAGATTTGAACTAACAAAGGTCCAAAGGTTGGGGTTGAATTGATCCAGGACTTAAAGCTCGGTCCATTCACATCAAATTGGTATCAAAGCAAAGGTTGTTACATCAAAATTCAGGTTACAAAATTCCGTTTGTGTCTTCATTTTTTGTTGTCTCGTTTTCTTGATTTTTGTTGCATCAAAAATTTTGCTGTGTGTTGCATCATTCATCTGCTGTTTGAGAGTTATTCTTACTGTAGTAATTCATGTTTCTTTATGCCTATATTCCGTCATCACTGTTGCATAAAATCGCCTAGAGTCATAGCTGAAATCCTGTCAAAATCGATTGCTTGTTTGCTGAAAATTTTGTGCGTCATTGTTTTCCCGTTTCTTGCTGTTTATCCTTTGTTTTTGTGTTGTTTCATCCTGTCCATTGATGCATCTTGTCTTGCTTTAAATCTGCAGTTTTCTTGATATCAAAACCGCACAGGATTTGCATGATTTAGTGCTGAACTCGTTTAGGTTATCTTGCTAAAATTTTTGACCAAAACCCTTATTTAGGGTTTTTTGTTCACAAATTCTTGATATCTTGTTGCAATCCGACTTGATCATTGTTGAGCATTCTTTCTGAAGTTAATACTGCTGAATTGTGACAATATATGTGCTGAAACATCGAGCTAAGACAACACAATTTTCAAAACCCTAAAGTTGTCTTAAAACCCTAGTTGTCCAAAAAAAAGGCCGATAAAAAAAGGGCCGTGATAAAAAAAAGACCAAGTAGAAAACAGCCCAAAGGCAATTGGTCTGAATACAAAAAAAAAAATCGGACAACTTGAGAAACAATTGAACTTCAAGAACTAAGTGTTCTTCATTGTTTCTTAAAAGCACACTCAAATTAAAATTGTCATATAAATCCGAATTAGTTGATTCAAGTTCTCAATTCTTTGTTTCTTCCTCTAGTTTGTGATTCTGCTAGATTCCTTAACTGAATCGATTTATACCCTCACATGACATAAATATTTTATTGCGGTTAATTCCTAAATTTCTATTTGATTTAGCTTATGTGCGTTGTGATTCATTGAACTTTTTGGTTTCTTGTGTTCTATAAATCAATGTGCTAGTTGGACTCTTGTAGTTTAGGGATATCATTATTGAGTATATAGATAGGGTATACAATCAAAGAGAGAAACTATTTAAAGAGTGGTGAGTACCTACTCCCCAAAGTGAGAGACCCATGAGATATATACATATATATTTTCTTGTGTTTTCACTAACGTGTAGGTACCAATAGAGGGTGATAAAACCGTATCACAAGCCTCACAAAAGGTTGACAATGATGAGCTTTTTCTCATGCTCCAAAGGATACAAATCCAACTTGATGAGTTGACTTCAAAATCTAAACATCAAACCACTAAGAGTTCCACCTCGAGACATATTAACTTTGATGAAGTTGCATCCGATAATGAGGAGGAGGATATCATTGGTTCTTCTAAAAGTGGTAAAACATTCGACTTGTCTATTGGTACTGTTAAGCTAATATTACCTACTTTTCATGGAAAGGCAGATCCCGAAGCATATTTTGATTGGGTTCGAGACCTAGATAATTTCTTTGAAGGCAATAGTTATCCCGAGGATAAAAGGTATCGCCTAGCCTTCATGCATCTCAAGGATTATGCTAGTTTATGATGGGATGAGGTAATTAAAACTAGACGCTAAGATGGCGAAAGAACAATCACGAGATGGAACCAAATGAAAGTTCTCATGAGAAAGAAATATGTGCCTTCACATTATCACCGTGAACTCAACAGAAAGCTGCACTCTCTTGTGCAAGGAAGTCGATCCATTGAAGATTACTACCATGAAATGGAAGCACTTATGATTAAAGCCAATGTTCAAGAAGATCTCGACTCAACCATTGAGAGATTCATTCGAGGTATGAATTCCGAATTGGCTTACCATGTTGATCTTCAAAGTTATGTTGACATTAATGAGCTTGTTCACAAAGCTATTAAGATTGAGAAGCACATGAAATCAAAGTCTCGATTCACACAACCACAACCACCTTAGAGAAGGGATACAAAGCCGAATTCCACTCCATTTACTCCGCATCCAAAACCACGGAGTTTCACCCCAAATCCATCTCAAAACACTTCATCCAATGCACCAAAGTTCACTCCTAAGGTTGCTAAATCTTCTTTCCAATCGGCGTCAAAACCTTCTACAAGGTTGAGAGAAATCCGATGTTTTAAGTGTCAAGGCTATAGTCATATGCAATCCGATTGTCGTACCCGAAAGTTGATGTATCTTAATGACAATAGAGATGTGGTTAGTGATGATGAATGTGATGATATGCCCGCACTTGAGGAGAAGTTCCAAAGTGAAGAGAGTGAAGAACTTGATGGTATTACATATGAGGTTGGCAATTTTTCTTTAGTTTCCTATCAAATTCTTAATGCACAATCACAAGTTGATAATGATTTGATACATAGAGAAAATATCTTTTACACACGATGCATGGTACAAGATAAAGTTTGTAGTGTGATTGTTGATAGTGGAAGTTGTACAAATGTTGCAAGTACTTTACTTGTTAAAAAATTGAAATTGACTTGTATGAAACATCCTAAGCCATATAGACTTCAATGGCTTAATAATTCGGCTGAGACTAGAGTAACCAAGCAAGTAAAGGTTCCATTCACCATTGGGAATTATATTGATAAAGTCTTGTGTGCTGTGGTTCCAATGGAAGCCGTCCATATATTTCTTTGAAAACCTTGGCAATTTGATCGAAATGTTGTATATCATGCCATGCCAAATTACTACCACTTTCAGCATCAAGGTAAAAAGTTCAACTTAAGGTATTGGCACCATGCTTTGCTTTTAATGATACCTGTTTTGGCTCTATCCCTACTTGGGTCCGTTTCCCAGGCCTTCCGTTGGATTGTTGGAGCGAAGTGGCTTTGGGGAAGATCACATCATATGTGGGGGATCCGATTGCTGCTGATGAATGTACTGCGACAATGGATCGGACTACTTATGCCCGAGTTCTAGTGGAAGTGGATGTCACCAAACCACTTCTAAAGGAAATAAGCTTTGAGTTGCTAAATGGAGTGAAACATACTCAACTGGTTCTCTATGAGAGGGAACCCCGATTTTGCACGACTTGTCGCATGTTAGGCCATGATGTTGATTACTGTAGGGGTCAAGTGACTAAGGCAAGGGGACGATCACAATCTAGGAGAAAGATGGTGAATCCGGTTCAAGGCATTCAAGGAGGCAAAGACATGGTTGCAAGAAGTAAATAAAGGGCCCCCACAACATCCACTATCAAGGTCACCTCTGTACCTTCCAAGCTGACAGAACAACATGGTGCAGGTCCTTCTGTGCCAAGAAGAAGCAAATCTAGGGATCGTTCCATCGCAGACCCTAAAATTGCGGTTAATACCACGGAAGTCAAGGAGATAGATTTGGCGAGGCTAGAGGTACCTCAAGCTGAGGATGACGAACCCACTACCTGGACTGTTATTGATAAGGGCAAGGCCCCTATGGTAGAGGAGGAAGTACAAGAGGAGGTCCATGAGTTTCTTCTACAGACGTGTCAGTTTCCCCACCACTGGAGGGGGTCCTACCTCCACTTGCCATCAAGATGGTTAAGAAGGAGTCCACCGGTACCTCTTCTTCTTTCTATAATGACATGGTTACTATGGAGGAGCGAGAGGAGCAAGAGTGGATTAGTGCTCACAAAGGCAAGAGAAAGGGAAAGGCAAAGAAGGACAAGGGGAGTGAGAAAGGGAAGAAGGAAGGCCAAAATCGTTGTCAATGCGAATTGGCTCATGGAACATAAAGGGGTTCAACCTCCCCATGAAGCAAAAAGAGGTATCTACTATGCTAGGCAAGCAGAGCCTAGATGTTTTTGGAGTTATTGAGTGCAAGATGGATGAAATCAAGGTGGACAGGTTGATGCGGTTGAGGTTCCCTGGGTGGTGCCAATGCAATAATTTTGGCCTTTATCAACCGTGCTGGATTATTGCTTTATGGAACTCTCTTAAGGTGGATGTCTCTACGTTGGCGGTGCAACCTCAACTCATTCATTTGGAGGTCACATGCAAGGTAACTCTCACCACCTTTTGTGTGACTTTTATATATGGATTTCACTCTATCGTGACCAGACGGAGTCTGTGGAGTGCATTGGAGTCTTTGGCACTGGTGGCCACTCCGTGGATGGTTCTTGGGGATTTCAATAATGTACTGTTTGACAACGAGAGGATTAATGGTTCCCCTATTATACCGTATGAGACACAGGATTTTATAGACTGCGTGGTATCTTTGGGGCTCACAGATATGCCATCTATGGGGAGTCACCTCACTTGGTCTAATAGAACTATGTGGACCAAGCTGGATAGGGTGATGGTCAACAATGATTGGTATAGATTGGATATTTATGCTCATCTCACCTTTGCCACCTTGACGCATATATCGGACCACTCTTCATGTACTGTTTCCGTGGGGGATCAATTGGACCAGAGCAAGGGCATGTTCCATTACTTTGTCATGTGGGAAGGGCACGATTCATACTCTGATGTGGTCCAACGGGCTTGGTCTCAACCGTACTATGGCAAGGACCAATATATGATCTGTAGGAGGCTGAAGGGCTTGAAGGAACCTCTTAGGGAGCTCAACCGATTGCACTACCACCATATCTCCTCTAAGATGGTTAGGTCTAGAGAGGAATTGGAGATTCACCTCTCGGCTCTCCATGACTCGCCTACTGATTTGGAATTACAAAAGGAAGGTTAAAGTGATGAAGAAAGAGGCTTGGCGACTGGGGGAGGCAGAGAGGAGTTTTTTGGCCCAAAAAGCCAAATGTCGCTATCTACTCAACTGTGACCGGAACACTAGGCTATTCTATGATGTAGTGAAGAGGAATGGCAGGCGGAATTTCATACTGGCGGTAATCACAGGGGATGGTACCACTACCACTTCCAAGAGTGCCCTGGTTAGGGAGTTCGTGACCTACTACCATAACCTTTGGGCTCTTCCCACAACATGCCAGAATTGGATGCTGAGGTGTACCGACAAGGGGACCTAGTCTCTCAAGATGAAGCGGACCGCCTGACCACTCTGGTAGGCAATGAGGAGATTAAGAGGGCTATCTTTGATATTGGCAACGACAAGGCACCTGGCCTGGATGGGTTCTTATCGGGCTTTTTCAAGTCTTCCTAGAGTATTGTGGGGAGCGATATGTGCAAGGCGATCAAGGAGTTCTTTGAAGAGGGGAGGATCTTGAGGCAGCTTAACCACACCATTATTGCTTTAGTCCCTAAATCGACTCATTTGAGCTCGGTGGGGGATTATAGGCCTATCTCATGCTGTAATGTTCTTTATAAGGTCATATCCAAGATTTTGGCTGGCTGCAAAGTGGGACTTCTTCCTAGGCTCATCAACGAGGCGCAGTCTGCTTTTGTGGAGGGGAGGAGTATGATAGAGAACATTCACTTGGCTCAGGAACTGATCAAGGGGTATAGCAGGAAGCGGATCTCTCCTAGATGCCTTATCAAGGTGGATCTTCGGAAGGCTTATGATATGGTAGACTGGGGTTTCTTACACAGGGCTACGGAGAGCCTGGGCCTCCCTACCAGATATGTTTATTGGGTCATGGAATGTGTAACCACGGCTTCGTATTCCATAAGGATCAACGGGAAGATACATAGATACTTCCAGGGACAAAGGGGTTTGAGACAGGGGGATCCCATATCATCATACCTATTTGTCATATGTATGGAGTATCTCTCCAGGATGCTGAGCATAAGGATCAGGGAGCTACCTTTCACTCTCCACCCTCGATGCGAAGAGTATAAGATCTCTCACTTAGCATACGCTGATGATCTTATGCTCTTTAGTAGAGGGGATCGACACTCGGTTCTGGGAGGTCTCGGGATTAAGGGCTAATATCCTTAAATCCCAGGTTTTCTTTGCGGGAGTGTCACCGAAGGTTTAGACTGCTATCATTGACCTTACTGGCATACCGCGTGGAGCTTTTCCTATCAGGTGTCTGGGGATCCCCTTGGTGGCGCAAGGACTAAAGGTCGCGCATTTTGCTCTGCTCCTGGAGATGATCACATCCCAGATTGGTTTATGGACGGCTTCTTCACTTTCTCATGCCGGCTGGTTGGAGCTCATTCGATCGGTCTTGCAGGGCATCCACTAATTTTGGCTTTCTATCCTAAAGTCATCGACAGAGTTGTCAGTATTTGCAGGAATTTCCTATGGGATGGAGGGCAACCGAAGGTGGCCTGGAAGGACTTGACCGTGCCAAAGAAGGAAGGAGGACTGGGAGTCACGGATCCAGAGGCATGGAATGTGGCTTTGTTATCCAAGGTCTTATGGAACATACACCACAAGAAGGATACCCTGTGGGTCTGATGGGTTCACCATTCCTATTTGCAGCAGCGCTCCATCTTGGACCTCTCCCCTCACAGGGAACAGTCCACTCTTATGAGGAGGTTTTTTACCATCAAAGATCATATCATAGAGAGGGAGGAGTCAGTGGACCAGACGAGGGCGAGGATGGAAGACTGGAAGCAGCCCGGCCTCACCAAGACGGCATACCAGTATTTCCGCAGTTCAGCTCAGAAGGTACCTTGGACGGGGACCGTTTGGAGCTCTTATATCCCACTTAAGTATTCCTTTACACTGTGGCTAGGGGTTAGGAGGAAGCTACTCACCAGAGACAGGCTGGGCTACCTTGGCATTGACTAGAGATACGGCTTCTGCAACGCCATTAAGGAGTCCGTTGAGCATATATTTTTTGAATGTCCTCTCACTAGGGCAATATGGGACGACCTACGGATCTGGTGTGGGCTGAGGAGGTAGATGACTACTTTGGACGCGGCTTTGAAGTGGCTGAAGAAGGAGAATAGAGGAACCTCCTGGCTTGCACAGTTTACTATATTTGGCTCACTAGGAACAGATTGTATTTTGAGGGCGTTAAGCCTATTCACCATGATATTATACATAGGATAAAGAAACACGTGTACAGGGTCGGTGTATCTTTGTACCCTAGTGTCTCTATCATTGACTAGTTCTTTCTGGGATCCTAGACTAGTTCTCTTATTGGATGTTATTGCTGCAGACCCAGGTACTCCCGGTGTACTTTGTATATTAAACATTTTTTTATCAATATAATTTTTTACATTCGATCAAAAAAAAATGTTGAATAATTATAATAATTTTTTTTTGTTTTTTTTAGTGGCAAACCACTTTTTTTTGGGTGAGGGATGCCAACCGCAACTTTATTTAATTTGAAAATAAGAAGAGGAGGACATAAAGTCAAACCTCTAATAAATAAAATTTCAAGAAATAAATACAGTTGGGATACCATTCCCTCATAATTAAAGCAAGAAAATAATAAATAAGGGATACTATCATCTTATAGAATCTGTCTTCCTAATATGAAATTTAGGCACACCTAATCTATCCATATTCAATGAACCAAGAGCAAAAAGCGGCATATCTAGAAATTTTGAGTAAAAAATATCCCTCTGACTATCACACCCCTCATTCGCAAGAGTATCAGGTTGCATGTTTGCCTCTCAAAACACATGTATTAATGACAAACAAAACCCTGAATCCTATCAACTAAGGTTCAAACCCTCCATGGGAAGGGAATAAGGCCATTCACAATTCTCACAACCATCAAAGAATCACTCTCAACTTGTACTTCTAAAATAGAGAGATGAATACATAGTTTGAGGCCATGAAGAAAAGCTAACATCTCAGCTTTCATATTTGCTTTCAATCCAAAACCTAAGGCTCTAGCACTAATGAATCTGCCTTGGGAATCATGAATCAAATCCCCTCTCCCACTCAAGTTTGGATTCTTCTTTGAACCTCCATTCGTATTGACCTTGAAACCCATCAAGGGCTTAGCCCAACCACCCTTGTAAATTTCATGGGTACTTGTAACTGTCTAACCATATCAACTATTTGAGGCCATGAATTAGCCAGAATCAACGTAGGGAACTGAATTGAAAATAACATTCGCAATTCAGCCATCACCATCCATATTAAGTGTAAATTAGACGCATCCTAAGAATAAAAAAACTCATTATTCTGTCTAAACCACAAAAACCATAACACCGGAATTGAAACTAAGGAAAAAAATAATCGAGCATAACGATTTCCTTTTAAAATCTCCCACTTTGTGCAAATCCCTACCTGTAACTGTCTAATCATATCAATTATTTGAGGCCATGAATTTAGCAGAATCAACGTGGGGAACCAAACTGAAAATAACATTCACAATTCAACCACCACCATCCCTATTAAGTGTAAATTGGACGCACCCTAAGAATAAAAAACTCTTTATTCCGCCTAAGCCACAAAACCATAACACCGATATTAGAACTAAGGATAAAATTAATCGAGCATAACGGTTTCCTTTTAAACTTTCCCACTTTGTACAAATCCCTAGCTATCTGGGTTCCTATAATTGTCTAATCATATCAACTATTTGAGACCATGAGTTAGGCAGAATCAACGTGGGGAACCAAACTGAAAATTACATTCGCAATTCAGCCACCACCATCCCTATTAAGTGTAAATTGGATGCAACCTAAGAATAAAAAACTCCTTATTCCGCCTAAGCCATAAAAACCATAATACCAAGATTAGAATTAAGGAAAAAATTAATCAAGCATAATAGTTTCCTTTTAAACTCCCCCACTTTATGAAAATCCCTAGCTACCCCAAGTTTTGAAATTGTAGTCCATAATGATCCCCAAAAAACCTCCAAACTTCTCTTGCAAAGTAGACCCACCCAAATGCATGCTCTATATCCTCATATTGACTTTCAACACAATAGAGCCAAGGAAAAGGTCCATGTACTTGCATCTCATACAACCAATCTGCAAGAGAAAGCCTATTTTTAGCCAATCGAAGCAAGAAAAAGGAAATTTTAAGAGAAAGCATTGGATTCCAAATTTTCCTATAGAACCTTGTAACAAAGTTTTTTAAATGAATATGGTCATATGCTAAGGAAATTAAGAATTCACCACCTTGAAAAAACCTCCAAAATGCTTCCCGATTGCCATGAAACAATCAAATAAATTGATCAAACACATCTCTGCCAAGAAGTATTCAGACCTAAAAATAAGAAGCCATTTGAGCAGGTTGTGCAATACCTGGAGTTACATGACGACAATACTTAGAATTCATGTAATCTGTACAAAGAGATTTATGTGTGCAAAAGTTCCACCAAAACTTCCTAGAAAAGGCCATAACCACTTCTTCCATATTTCAGAAACTAACACCCCCTCGTTTGTAGGTTTACATAAAGAAGTCCAAGCAAGCCAATATTGCTTATGTTCTACTCTTTTACCACTCAAAAAGAATCTTGTAAACAACCTATCCATCCTCTGAATTATGGATTTAGGAGGTTGAGCTACTGCAAACAATTAGACGTACAATAAAAATAAGACATGTTTAATTAGCACAGTCCTACATACACTTGATAAAATTATATTGCCAGCCCGAGATCCTCTACTGAATCTTAGAGATGAGATCTTGGAAAAAACCAATCCTTTTCCTCCCACAATATATTAGACATTCCAAACACTTTAAAGGAAGTAAGGCTTTTGAAAACTGATAAGGTGAATTTATTCACCTTTTATTTAGTGTTTTGCATTTAATTCTTTGGTCGTTCTTATTCTATTTAATTCATTTTAGTGTCTTATTTGTAGGTTTGTAGACCATGGTGCATGTTTGGAGAAGAAAAGTTATATGTAGTCAAAATGGAAGCAACGTGAAGAAAAAGCGGAGAAAGCTCGTGACATCAAGTGGAGTTCCACTCCACGTCACGACATCGGGGGTCTTCCACGTCGCAACGTGCATAGCTGCACGTCGTGAAATAGAGAAAAAGGAATTAAAAAATTGATTTCAAGATTTATGACATTTTTGTGGTAGATTACAGTGACCCACATCGCCACGTCAGGGCCTTTCCATGTCGTGATGTGGATGGACGTCGTGACGTGTGACCCTGCACGTCGCGACGTCAAGGTTAATGGGTATTTTCGGATTATTTTTAGAAAATTGTGTTTTTGTCCCACTTTGAGGTTTCGTTTTCGACAAGGATTTCGTGGAGGTCGTATTTCCGAATATTTTTATAGAATCACTATAAATAGGGCTAGGTTTTCACACATAGAAGGGGTGACAATTTTGAGAGCTTTAAGCAAGGTTTTCTCTTTGTAATAGCTAGGGTTTCTTCTTTGGCTATTGTACGAGAAATTGCAGCTATACAGTATTGGAATATTTGTTATTGGATTCATTTATTTTGAGTTAAAGATCTTTTCTGAGGATTTCCAATTTAAGGTTTTATCTTTCCTTTCAAGATTATGTTTTCAACAATGTGCTTAATTGTTAAATCTTTGATGTTCAATTTAGCCATGCTCGGCTAAATCTTTTGTGCTCCTAGGATTATGAATAAGGGTTTTTGTGCTTAATTTACAGGTTTATGTTCTATTTATCGGTCTTGGTTAAATGAGTTTTGTTGTGTTCTTCATAATTATGCATGATTTGGCGCACGAATTGTGTATGATGAATATACTCTTATAGTGCAGTAAATTACCTAGAGATAACTTGCTTTAATCTTGCATCTTACCACATAGGAAGATTAGAGTAGGTTTTTTGGAATCTCTTGTAGGTTGGTTGTGAATTTGTTAGGCTAATTTTACCTTAGCTCTTGCCTCTTACCACATAGGGGGAGTTCGGGAGATTAGTTTAGCATTAGTGTGACTTGGTTCGTTGTTGCCTCTTACCATATATGAGAGGTTGGATTAGAGGGTTTGTTTGTTGGTAGTTGCATTAGATTCCAAGTTAATTAAGAAGAAAACCTTGCCTCTTACCACATATGAGGGTTTAGAAAATTAGTTAATATCTAAGTAGGTAAATGCCTAAATTATTCCTTGCCCCTTACCACATAGGTGGTGTGAGTTATATATTTACCCTTGTTTTGCATGACCGTAGATAGGATGTGCTTGTGTGATTTAATAACCCTAAAAAATAATCTCGAGAGTACACTTCCTTAATTAGTAATTTAAATCAAATCATCATTTCTATTATTGTGCTTTGTCATTTACTTTATTATTTTTAGTTTAATAATTATAAAAAAGCCAAAAATATTTTCTTAAAATTTCAACATTGTCCTTTCTCTTTAAGAATGAACTTGCTATGCTTACACCATTATGAGGTTGTTTAGCATTACTTTTTATTAGGGATAGATAGCAACCACGAACATATTTCATAAGTATAATTAGCCCTATCAAATTTTGGTGCCGTTGCCAGGCAAAGCAGTTGTGTTGAAATTTTATTTTAATTTTGTTTTTATTTTTTTCATACTTAGACAATTTGAATGCTCTTGCTTAATTATTTTTCCATGATTTTCACTTTTCCTTATTATTCTTTGAATGAGTACTTGTTGAGAGTAGACAGATTGCCCAGGACAAGATCTTTTGAAAAAGCGGAATACCTTTTAAACCCTGAACTTGCAAAGACTTTGCGTGCTAAGAAGAAGTTAGAATTTGAAGCAATAGCTGAACAAAGGAATCCAACAAATGTTGTTATTCTTCAAGTGGACCCCCAGTTATTTTACCAGCATAACTAGTGGTACTACGTCTTCAAGTGGACCCCCAGTTATTTTACCAGCATAACTAGTGGTACTACGGCGTCGTTATGGTGATCATTATGAGCCTAGGATGGACAACTTGGATTCGCCTTATATTGATATTAGAGAGCATTTTCAAATTTCGCCGTTTTTTATCACTTTGATTTAGAATGGTCAGATCTTCCATAGGTTGAGTTCTGAAGACCCACATAAACATTTAAGGTCATTGATAAGAATGGGCGAAGTTTAGAATCCTAGACCACTCGAATCCACACGCTTTGGACCGTGTTGCACAATTCAACCAAACAAAAACAAGAAAATAATAAAACAATTGCGGAAATAGAATCAAGGGAAACGAAAAGGTAAGATGTTAAGCCAATCAAATCCCAACGTTATTACAAATTAATTAACCTAGCTAATGTAAATCAAGAGCTAACTTAATTAGTTTGGCTTATTCCTGATCTCAAGAACGGGTAGGCTAATCCTATAGTTCCTCACTAAAGGCTTCGCGAGTTGGGGTAAAAACACAAGGTGTTTTCAAATTTAGCAAAGCTAAAATTCTTTCATTAATCTTGTTGAAAAAAACGTACAAATCATGCCTTTAAATAGGCTAAAAAATGTGAAAATAATAAGTCCTAGTGAAGAAGTCAATTTCGAATTGAACTTCCCTAACTAACCAATCCAATTTAGGAAACTTTCCAAATTGGATTATGAAACTAATAACTACTTACTTTCCTAAAAGAATTATTTTTCCTAGAAGATAGGAAAGCTCCTAAAATATAGGAACATTCCTAAAAAGTAGGACATGGCCTTAACCCTAAAATATAGGACACGGTTTTGCTTCCTAAAAAATAGGAGTCCACTTTCCTAAATCCATTGCCTTTATCATGCAAGATAATTGGGCCAAGTAATTAACTAAATTCACGAAATTAATAAGCTCAAGAATAATGTTTTGGACTTAATTTATTACAAAGCAAATAAATCCTATTTAACTAAAAGTGGCGTGATCCATAAATGTCAGAGTCCAGGCACGCCTTCTTGGTCTTCAAAAGGTCCATGAAATTCGCAACGGTAATCTTCAGAATCACGTCATTCATCTTGGTAGGCACGTTTAACGATGATAACTTCAGAATCTTGTAAACCGTAAAACATAAAAGTTTTAGCTCTATCCCTTATCTTTCCAGGGCAGCTTCAATCACAAAATTCCGAGTTATAATGAGAGAGTTATGTCAATAATACATAAATGTGACAGAATCTTTCAGCATTTAATGTTTGACGCCTTGTTATAATCTTCTCCAAAATCGTCTCCACAATGTGTTGACTTTGGCACCATGGACATGGACACGACTCATTCTCATCAATCCCTCCCTTCTCGAAAAGGATTCATCCTCGAATCTTGCAATTGAACTCCTGGATCAAACACCAATATGATGAACTCAACAAGAACCAAGTCGATTTGGAATGTAACACCTCACGGTCAATAACACTTTATTTCCTAAAGAACAAAATAAATCTATTAGTCCAAGGAACAAAATTATTAATAAGGAACATAAATGTATAGGGACTAATATATGCTCTTATATAAGAGAAAGTAGCATCAATGTCAAAATAATTCACAAGTGTGGATAATGCATACCATGTATCATAATAGCTATCTCGAAATGCACTATGACAAAGATGTAAATCAATTTGAAACAATGTCGTTAACCAATTTGATATGATGAATTCACTTGAATAAACAAATTCAGTGGTTAACGTTTCCAACTTAAATTCGTCAATTAACCAACTTGAATTATTTTTACATTGAGAATATATGGTTAATCTTAAAAAGTTATCATCCTTTAGTGTATTAACACTTAATGTAAAATCAGAATGTAAATAATCTAAATAATAGAAACTAACATCATGAATTACCTTTTGTATTGAAAAATTCATTAAAGAACAAGATAACTTACCAACCAAGTGTTGAACTACTAAAGTACCTCTTTGAACTTGATGGATTTGAATGTATAACGAATTGACATCATAACGTGTAAGCTCACGAACCAAATAATTGAAAGAGACGTCAATCCAACAAGTATAACCAACATAATTAACACTTTGATTAGTACACACAAGGTTTTGATTTTGTTCAAAATTCAGAGTTTGAAATTCATATTGTAATGCATGTAATAAAAAAGCAACATAACAAACTAACATGCTGTAGATTCATTCAATTCAAAGTATTTTGATGTAACCATTGAAGAATTATGTAAATCACTTTGCTTATTAATATACAAGACGTTAAACTTTAAAACACAACTTACGAAATTTCGAAACAATTGTTGAAAAGTGTAGGGAAGCTTTAGAAATTGATTAAAAACAGATTGAAAACTTTGAAGCTCAACCGAATTGATAACAACAAAATTATTAACAGTTTTAAGATCAAAATTAATTGAAAACTTACCTAACTTACCTTGCGGAAAACAAGTCATGGAAAATTGAACTCCTTCCATTGCATATTGAGTTGTTTTTGACTCCTTTTTTTTAAGATGAAAAACAAAGCGACTCTGTGCTAATTAATTGAACCTATAATAGTAGCAACATAAGTTTCACATGTGAATGAGGCTTAATTCCTTGAGAACAGACACACAGAAAAGAGATCAAAAGTTCAGAGAAATTTATTCGTTCTTTTCCTATTTATTTACTACTGGCATAGAATGTTGTATCCTCCCATGTTGTTCGACAGCACTTGCTCATCCCATGGCATACTTCTGAGTCCAGGACCGAGCGGTGGTTTCATACTTCACTCTATCAGTCTTGTACATGTGAACAATCTCAGGTACAAGGGGATCATCTGGATTTGGATCCGTCAGCAAGGACCAAATAGAGAGTAGCACCTTAGAAATGGTAAGTGCAGGACTCCACTGCTCTTTAAGGATGTCAAGACAAATGCTACCATTGCTGTTTATATTTGGATAGAAAACTTTGATTTTGAAGGAGACTTTAGGGGGCTTGAAAGGATAATCTGGGGGGAAATGAATAGACACAAGAAACACACCCCCGAAAAACGTGCTTTCTGCTTGACCCATTATGGTGGCCTGCCAATGAAACATATCTTCACCAACAGGTCCAGCACTGCAAGATCCAGGAGGGTCCTTCTGCAAATCCTTGAGTTCTTTCTGTATCCTCTTGGAAGCCATTACAGACCCTTAAGCTTCAAAATGCCAGCACAGAATCTTTTTAGGGGAGACAGTCCGTGCGGAAAAAATCACACACACTCACACACTGGCTAAAAGCCTAAAAGTAAAACGCAGCAGAAAATATTGAGTTGTTTTTAACTCCATTAAATATTTAGGAACTCCATAAATCTGCAAAACAGAACTACTAGGCAACAAACAATAAAAATTGTGAACACTACAATTCATATGTACAAGATGTTGTTCAACTTTCAATGAACTCTTCTCTCTTTTGAGTTTGAAAACTCATCTCACTTTCTGAATTTTTCAGCTCATCACTATTTTTATTACTCTTATTTTGCTCACAGTCTATGCTAGTATTTACAATCTTTTGTTTCACTTTCTCACTTCTTTCTTTTGCTTCTTCGTCACGTAAATTACTAAAAGCCTTAGCAATTCTTGCTTAGTCTTCAAAGACTTGGGACAGATTCAAAGTTCTAAGGTTGAACTGTTTGCCTTGATACTCAAAATTGTAGTAATTCTTCTTGGCATGATACAACACATCTCTATCAAATTGCCAAGGTCTTTCAAGAAGGATGTGACCTGCCTCCATTGGAACAACATCGCACAAGACTTCATCAACATATTTACCAATTTTAAATGGTACCTTTACTTGCTTGGTCACTCTTGTTTCGGTGGACTGGTTAAGCCATTGAAGTCGATATGGTTTTGGATGTTTCATACAAGTCAAATTCATCCTCTTGACAAGTAGAGTATTTGCTACATTAGTGCAACTCCCACTATCAATGATCACACTACAAACTTATCTTTAACCATATAATGTGTGTGAAAGATGTTTTCATGTTGAATTAAATCATCATCAATGTGTGGTTGTGCATTAAGAACACGTCGGGTCAACAAACAAGAAACTCCTTAAAGGACTTTTTGTTCACTACCCTCCATTGTACTCGCAATGTTAGTGAAAACAACAAGAAAATGATATATCTCCTCAGGGATTTCTCACTTTGGTGAGTAGGTACACACCATTCTTTAGAAGCAGCTTTTCTCTTGTATACCCTAACTACACTCTTATTATTGAATTACCTAATTTACATTAGTCCTATCAGTTCGTTGACAAGAGGAACAAGTCTCAACTAACAAGTACAAGCAACAAAATTTACACAAGACAACTTAATAGAATATTTAGGCAATAATCGCAAAGAGTATTTATATAACGTAGGGGTATAATTTGATTGAGCTACAAAAACTAAGATAATCAGAAACTAGACACGAAGATAAGAAATTAGCAATTTGAATCACTCAAATCGGAGTTGTAACGAAAACGTTATGGCAATTTCAATCTTGGTGGTTTTCAAAACACTTAGTTCTTTTGGGCTACGAATTTTTTTGTTGAATAGTCTGATTTTTTTGTATTGGGCCTTTTTTTTACGTTGGCCTTTTTTTTAACGTCAGCCCATTTTTTATTCGAACAATTAGGGTTTAAGACAATAAGCTAGGGTTTAGTGTTGTTAAGACAAAACCTAGGGTTTTGTTTTACCTTATGTTGTCTTAACCTTAAAATTTTCAGCCACAAAACTTAATCAAGAACTCACGAAATATTTTGAATTTGAATGTGCCACAAAAACAAGATCTTCAATATTTATGCCAAGACACAAGATTATAGTTCAAGATTTCAAATTTGAGCAATTTTGAAGTTCAAGAAATTCAAGAACTTCAAGAAAACATTCAAGAATTTATCTTTTTGATATGGAACGAAAACTTGACCAAAGATAATAGACTCTAGAAACAATATAGAAACAATAGCAACAAGAATGAATCAAAATGGATTTGAAACAAAGATAGGATTTTTGGACTAAAATCCGAAACCCTAACCCTGGAAATTGTAGCGTTTTGAATTCAATCCTAAAGCATGCAATTCCTATGCGATTTTCAACACAAAATTGACACAAAAATGGACAGAATGGAAACAAGAAAAAGACAGAACAAGTGATGGAACAAAACAGCAAGAAGAAAGACACAAAAAATCGCAAAAACGGCATGCACAATTTATGACGATTTTGTTGACGAATTTCAGCAAGGATTTAAACAAAATTTCAGCACCAATATGATGAACAAAAAGTGCAGAATTAACACGAAGGAACAGCAACAAGATGACTCTATGACAGCAGCAAAAGAACGCAAAACAGCAGTACAAAAGTTTACACAAATTTGGAATTTGTAACCTGAAATTTGAAGCAACAACCGGAGCTTTCATACCAATTGATAAGAATGGACAAGGCTTAGAATCCTGGACCACTCGAATCCACACGCTTTGGACCGTGTTGCACAATTCAACCAAACAAAAACAAGAAAATAATAAAACAATGGCAGAAATAGAATCAAGGGAAACAAAAATGTAAGATGTTAAGCCAATCAAACCCCAACGTTATTACAAATTAATTAACCTAGCTAATGTAAATCAAGAGCTAACTTAATTAGTTTGGCTTGTTCCTGATCTCAAGAACGGGTAGGCTAATCCTATAGCTCCTCACTAAAGACTTCGCGGGTTGGGGTAAACACACAAGGTGTTTTCAAATTTAGCAAAGCTAA
This sequence comes from Ophiorrhiza pumila, assembly GCA_016586305.1. Taxonomy (NCBI): domain Eukaryota; kingdom Viridiplantae; phylum Streptophyta; class Magnoliopsida; order Gentianales; family Rubiaceae; genus Ophiorrhiza; species Ophiorrhiza pumila. The sequence goes on along the minus strand of BLIW01000008.1, from coordinate 10,764,812 downwards.
AATTCTTTCATTAATCTTGTTGAAAAAAAAGTACAAATCATGACTTTAAATAGGATAAAAAACGTGAAAATATTAAGCCCTAGTGAAGAAGTCAATTTCGAATTGAACTTCACTAACTAACCAATCTAATTTAGGAAACCTTCCAAATTGGATTAGGAAACTAATAACTACTTACTTTCCTAAAAGAATTAGTTTTCCTAAAAGATAGGAAAGCTCCTAAAATGTAGGAACACTCCTAAAAAGTAGGACACGGCCTTAGCCCTAAAATATAGGGCACGATTTTGCTTCTTATAAAATAGGACTCTACTTTCCTAAATCCATTACTTGCCTTTATCATGCAAGATAATTGGGCCAAGTAATTAATTAAATTCACGAAATTAATAAGCCCAAGAATAATGTTTTGGACTTAATTTATTACAAAGAAAATAAATCCTATTTAACTAAAAGTGGCGTGATCCATAAATAGCAAAGTCCAAGCATGCCTTCTTGGTCTTCAAAAGGTCCATGAAATTCGCGACGGTAATCTGCCAGAATCACGTCATTCATCTTGGTAGGCAAGTGTAGCGATGATAACGTCAGAATCTAGTAAAACGTAAAACATAAAAGTTAGCTCTATCCATTAGCTTTCCAAGGCCGCTTCAATCACGAAATTCAGAGTTATACTGAGAGAGATATGTCAAGAATACCAAAATGTGACAGAATCTTTCAGCATTTAATGTTTGACATCTTGTTATGATCTTCTCCAAAATTGTCCAAGTATCCACAATGTGTTGACTTTGGCACCATGGACATAGACACGGCTCATTCTCATTAGTCATTCTTTAAATTGTGTAACATATGCAATCTTAACCATATCCCTCATGATGGTTTAAAGAGAATATTGTTTCCTTTCTCTCTTTAAGGGGCGGCTGAGAGATGGTATGACTCTATTAATAGTTTGACACTTTTGATGAAATTACAAAGAGATTTATGACCAAATACTTTCCTCCATCCCGAATGGACAAGATCTGAATGGACTTCATGCAATTTCACCAAGGCGACAATCAGTCATTCACAGAAGCTTGGGATAGGTTTCGTAAGCTTTTTCGTAAGTGCCCTAATAGTGGGTTGGAGCTAGGACGAGAGCTGAATTTCTTTTGTAATGGACTTAATTGGGAAACTATGCATTTGGTTAATCTCACAACTGGGGGAAATTTATGTAAGAAATCACCAGAAAAAGTTGAAGAGATTTTCGAACGCATAGTAAGTAATGAACTTATGTTGCCAACTACAAAAAGCAACCAAGAAATACGGCAAATTTTTATGTTAGAACTAGATAAAACAGCTAATTTGGAGGCACACAAATGACAACCACACAGAATACATTGGCGAATATCCAGACGGCTTTGTGATATCCTTAGGTCACTAATGAGCCAGTGCAATATGTCAACTACAACTAGAATTCTAATTCAAATCAGTGGAAGCCACCGAGCAGTAACCAGTGGTATCAAAAAGACAGGGTATTATTGAGGGCATTTTGGAGTTACCAGGCCATAAGAAGATGTGTCCCTGAGGAGAATCAAAAAGACATTCTTCGTTCATGTCATAAATCTGATTATGGAGGGCATTTTGGAGGACGAATGACAGCTTATAAAGTGTTGCAGTCAGGGTATTATTGGCCAAAACTATTCCATGACACTCAAGAGTGGAGCAAACACTGCAATGAATGTCAAATATCGGGGAATATTTCATGGAGGAATGAGATGCCTTTGAACAACATTATGGAGGTAGAAATCTTCGACGTATGGGGCATAGACTTCATGGGACTATTTCCAAAATCTAATGGTAACTCTTATATTCTTGTGGATTATGTCTCCAAATGGATTAAAGCCATTGCATTACCGACCAAGGATGGGAAAAGTGTGGTGGGATTCATCAAGAAGTACATTTTCACAGGTTATGGAACCCCAAAAGCAATACTCAGCGACGGAGGCACACATTTTTGCAACAAGGATTTTCAAGCCTTATTGACTAAATATGGAGTTCGGCACAAGGTGGCAATCCCTTACCACCCCCAAACAAGTTGTCAAGTGAAGGTATCAAATTGAGAAATCAAGATGATTCTACAAAAGAATGTTAAACCATATCGAAAGGATTAGGCAACAAAATTAGATGACTTTTTATGGGCCTATCGAACCTCTTTCAAAACCCCCATTAGCACATCTCCATATCGTATGGTATTTGGTAAGGCTTGTCATTTACCAATTGAACTTGAGTACAAGACTTTCCGGGCCTTAAAGGAACTGAAAATGGATTATGGAAAGGCAACTGAGCAAAGATTACTGGAATTCGGCGATTTGGATAAGTTTCGATTTGATGCATACCAAAGTGTATCTCTCTATAAAGAGAGAACTAAGAATTGTTATGAGAAGCGCATCTTACATAAAAAGTTCGAGCCCGGGCAGTTGGTTTTACTCTATAACTCTAAGTTGCAACTTTTCCCAAGAAAGCTCAAGTCAAGATGGTATGGTCCGTATAAGGTGAAGACGGTGTTCCCGTATGGTACAGTTGAGCTACTCAATGAGAGAACAGGAAATGCTTTCATAGTCAATGGCCAGAGGTTGAAGATTTACCTGTCGTAAGGAGAAAAGGTTCCAAGAGATATTGAAAATGTGACCCTTGAAGAGTCACCAAGGGAAGAATAAGAAAAAGACATCGAGCTCTAGACAATAAATAAAGAGCTTCTTGGGAGGCAACCCAAGTTTATATTCTATGATTTTAAGTTTTACCCAACTTCACCCACGTCATGACGTCCAGGTAAAGGGTATAAAAATATTTTAGGGTTTCACCCCCGTCGCGACGTCGGGAAAAATTACAGTTTAAACGTGGGCAGCCTCTTTGTGTTCATATGTAACTTTTTTTCAACACACAAAACGCAAATCCACTCAACTCCATCTCTTTCTCTCTAGTTTTCTTCACCAAATCAAACCATATTTGTGTTCTAGGTTGATCGTGATAACACCATATAATCACAAATTCACCGATTAAACAACCCAAATCCTTAATTTTTCAAGAATTTTTCAAAAATTTCAATTTTCTCAATTCGGATTTCAGGTGAAATTCATTGTAGTTGGGTGTTAGGAATTAGTTTTAGAAGGCTTTGAGGAGGTATAGAAGTCCTTAGTTCCATCACAACGCACAAGAATCTTGACGTTTGATTTTGTTCTTCAAGAGGTAAATTCTGAATTTTTACTTCAATTTCGTTGTGATCTTGTGAGTATTTGTGTTCTATATGATATGTTGACACTAGTTGGCCAATTATGATGAGTTGATTAATTCAAGAATTTTTGTTTTGAAATTTTTGAGTGCGTATAGGCTAATGTTGCTCATTTTTAATATCGTTTGATTATTGGAATATTTGATGAAATTATGATGTTGAATTTGATGGTGTTAACATGATAGAGACAATTGTTGTGTTCTTGTTGGGTGTTTCATTCTAGTTTTTAGTTAAATTAGGCTTGAACTACTAATGCACGTAAGGTTTTTGTCAAAATGCTTCTATGCTATTCTGTTGAATTTGAAGTACCGAATCATGAATTATAGTGATACCAACTCAATATATGATTGATCATTCAATTACGCCTATTGTGCTTAGGAATTAAGGCCGGTTATAGATTGTTCTTATGTTGTTAAAATTATGATTTTAGGATAATCTATTTTTTGTGCATAAAGTGGTGATTAGATAAGGCTTAGAGTCACATAGTTTTAGTTTGTTATAGGATTAGATTGTTATAGGATTAGAGTGAATTGTTCTTGCAAGGTTTATGAGCTATGATTGTGTTAGCAGTTTGGCTTTGTTGAGATAATATGCGATAAGTGTTTGGGAGTTGCTATTACATAGTGGTGGATTCTTTAAATGTGAAAGTTGTTGAATAAACATCTAGATATTAATCTCTAAATTTTATATTTCCTTGTATATCTGACAATATTTTATTCTTCATATTTCTATTTTATGTTGTCAACTGTGAAGAGCAGACCCAAGTGTCCATGCACAACTTCTGGAACACTACCCCACCACTACCTCCTCCACCGCCGCCGCCGTCCGTGGGTTTTGATAATTTCAGATTTATATGTCGGGGGGCTGAGACTTTCCACAATGAGAAGCTGGCACATAAGGTAATGGTGGAGGAACGTGGCATCGAAGTGATAGCTTTACCAATTGCTTCTTAGATACATGTTTGCCATTGGCAACAGCTTTGCCGCCAGCCTCTCGGAGGTAATGCTACGATAGTTCGCGAGTTTTACGCGAACTATCTATTCATAAGGGCGGGTCTTCTACGTATTCGCAGTGTGGCTATTCTAGTTAGCCATACCATGTTTAATGCATACTGCGGCCTTCCAGACATTGAGGATAGTGGTTACCGCATTTTGGTTGGTGGTCAATTTTCAGTTCCTCAAGTGTACTCAACCATTACCGCTGGTCCCCTTGCATCCATTATTGCATCATTTCGGATTGCCGAACTCAAGCTTGTGCAGATGAAAAAAATTACCAAGGCATTGAAATACTTTATTATTGGGAAGCTCATTCTAAACATTCATCAGTCATCCAGCGACAGTGACAAGGTCGTCCTTAATTATGCTATTCAGATGGGATTATCAATCGATGTTGGTGAGATTATGGACATTGAAATTCAGAAGGCAAGATGTTTCGTCCATACCAGCCTCTATTATCCATCGGTGATCACGGCTATATATTACGCAACTGGTGTGCAAGCTTTGGATACAGACGAATTATGTGGTGTTCGTGACGTCATCACCCAGGCTATGTATGATTCATACAAGCTCAGCTCATTTGAACGGTTAGGTCACGGACCAGTTCCTGAGCCTGACCCACAGTAGGAGCAAGAACAGGAACAAGAACAGGGCGATGAGCCAGTTCTACCGCTATCTTCGCCACATCGTCTACTTTCTTTTGCTGGCATGCATACTTGCCTGGAAACGTTGGAGGTGCAAATGACGAGCCAGACAACTCATTTTGATGAGCATTTTTATCAGATGGAGATAGAGATGTCATATGCCAATTTATCCCATCAGATAAGCCAAATTTCTGATATGGTTCAATAGAAGAGTCGCTAATGGCAGATTTCTCGATGAGAGGAATCCAATTCTCAGCCACCCCAACGCGACGATATGTAGTAGGATTAGGTGGTGTTTTTCCTTTTCCACATTGAGGACAATGTGGAATTCAAGTGTGGGGAGGAGTTATGATAATCAGGTTTTCTATTTTCTTTATTTTTGTTAGTGTTGTTTTTGTTTCGAATATTATTTTTCATTGTTTTTTTTTTGTTTTGTTCTTGTTATGTTTGTTTTGTCAATTTGCACATTAATAATACCATTTAAGTTAATGGAATTAGGATTTCATTTTAATTATTTTAATTTTGTCCCATTCGTATTAGTTATTCCTTTTTGTAAGGCTTAGCTCATAAATAAGAAATTCAATAATGACAATTATTTTTGTAGTTAACCCATGGTGTTTAGGTGAGGAGATATGTTGTGTCCAAGTTTTGGAAATTTTGATCTTGTTGTAATATGTGTCATGTTGCCGATGATTGCATTTTTATCAAAAGATTCGATGTGGGATAAGAAAATAATATGCTATCTATGGGGAGTCAGACATTTGATGGAAAATTTAGCATTTTGAGTTAATCATTTTTATGCACTTAGGGGAACAACTAGGGGATTGACGAGTTTGTAATCATTAAGTATGTTGGTGTGTTTTTAACGCTTCGTTTAATTGAAACTTATATAACTCGCTTATAATGTGTTCTTTAATAAATGTGCTTGCATAATTGTTTGCACTTAATGCTTTTGCATTTTTAAGCTTGTTTTGCTCATACTATCATCCCTCTATGAGATTGCTTTTAATAATAACCCTAAGAGAACTCATATGGATGGTAACGGAGATTAGAAGCCGTAAGACTCTGGCTTCATATTATCACTCCTCTACGAGACTGTTCTTAAATGAAAAGTTAATAGAGAACTTGCATGAGTGGGAATGGGTCTAAAACCCGAAGGTGACACAGTACTCCAAGTAGATGTCACAGGTTTTCTTGTGAAATACTCTTTGATTGGTGACAGTTTGGGGGAACGAGTGTTATTTTTTGTTTAAACCTAAAGGGTTGCCGATCAAATCCTCATTGATATGAGTTTAGAAAATGAATTAATATGATTAGTGAGGAGAAGTTGTGACGAAGATTTAGTTGTTGGGACCCTAACATATGGCGTGGTTATAGATGAGTTATGAATTGAGGTGGAACCTATCGCACACACGCACACACATGATTGGCTCAACATGTCTAAACGAGTACATTATTGAACTTAGACAACTTGTGGAGACGTATATTATGTGTACTTGACATTTGAATATATGAGATTATGAGGTGTTTACATAATGTTTACGCTTAGGTTGAATTGATAGAATTGGATGCATTTTGTTTTTTTTTTTTTTTGTGAGTATTAGTGTTAAAGGTTTTTTTAGGTTTGTCGTGGTTTGGTTTGTTTGTTCGGGGACGAACAAAGGTTAAATGTGGGGAAAATTGATAAGGTGAATTTATTCACCATTTATTTAGTGTTTTGAATTTAATTCTTTGGTCGTTCTTATTCTATTTAATTCATTTTAGTGTCTTGTTTGTAGGTTTGTAGACCATGGTGCATGTTTGGAGGAGAAAAGTCATATGTAAACCAAAACGGATGCAACGTGAAGGAAAAACGGAAGAAAGTTTGTGACATCAAGTGGAGTTCCACTCCACATCGTGACGTCGGGGGTCTCTTAAATCGCGAAGTGCGCAGTTGCACGTCGCACCGTGGAGAACGAGAGATTAAAAAATCGATTTTAAGATTTATGACATTTTTGTGGCAGATTACAGTGACCCACGTTGCGATGTGGTGGACCTTCCATGTCGTTACGGGTGGACGTCGTGATGTGCAACCCTGCACATCGCAACGTTGGGGCTAATGGGTATTTTCGAATTATTTTTGGAAAATTACATTTTTGTCCCACTTTGAGGTTTCTTTTCCGACAAGGATTTCATGGAGGTCTTATTTGTAAATATTTTTATAGAATCACTATAAATAGGGCTACATTTTCACACATAGAGGGGGTGATAATTTTGAGAGCTTTAAGCAAGGTTTTCTCTTTGTAATAGCTAGGGTTTCTTCTTTGTCTATTGTACGGAAAATTGCAGCTATACGGAATTGGAACATTTGTTATTGGATTCATTTATTTTGAGTTAATGATCTTTTCCGAGAATTTCCAATTCAAGGTTTTATCTTTCTTTTCAAGATTACGTTTTCAATAATGTGCTTAATTGTTAAATCTTTTATGTTCAATTTAGCCATGCTCGGCTAAATCGTTTGTACTCTCGGGATTATGAATAAGTATTTTTGTGCTTAATTTATAGGTTTATGTTCTATTTATTGGTCTTGGTTAAATGAGTTTTGCTGTTTTCTTCATAATTATGCATGATTTGGTGTGCGAATTGTGTATGATAAATATACTCTTATAGTGCAATAAATTACCTAGAGATAACTTGCTTTAATCTTGCCTCTTAGCACATAGGAGGATTAGAGTAGGTTGTTTGGAATCTCTTGTGGGTTGGTTGTGAATTTGTTAGGCTAATTTTACCTTAACTCTTGCCTCTTACCACATAGGGGGAATTTGGGGGATTAGTTTAGCATTAGCGTGACTTGGTTCTCCGCTGCCTCTTACCACATAGGAGCGGTTGGATTAGAGGGTTTGTTTGTTGGTAGTTGCATTAGATTCCAAGTTAAATAAGAAGAAAACCTTGCCTCTTACCACATAGAAGGGTTTAGCAAATTAATTAATATCTAAGTAGATAAATACATAAATCATTCCTTGTCTCGTACCACATAGGGGGTGTGAATTATGTATTTATCCTTGTTTTGCCTGACCGTAGATAGGATGTGCTTGTGCTATTTAATAACCCTAAAATATAATCTCGGGAGTACACTTGCTTAATTGGTAATTTAAATCAAATCAACATTTTTTTTATTGTGCTTTGTCATTTACTTTATTATTTTTAGTTTAATAATTATAAAAAAAGACAAAAACATTTTCTTAAAGTTTCAACATTGTCCTTTCTCTGTGGGAACGAACTTGCTATACTTACACCATTAAAGAGTTGTTTAGCATAATTTTTTATTGTGAATAGATAGCAACCACAAACATATTTCATAAGTATATTTAGCCCTATCAGAAACCCTAAAAGTTTTGCAAACTATCGCTTAACAATTCCCAAAGCTTTCTCACCAGCATGAAAAGCACTTTTATGCTGATTAATCAGTTGGCCAGATACTTTTTCATAATTTTTTTATCCTCTACATCAAACAAAACAAAGAAGCCCGATGCCTAGATGAGAACACCAAGAGATCATCCGTACATGCTAGATATGTCATCCTCAATGCATTCCTAGAAGTTCGAAAGGACTTGAAATTCCTCTTATCCAAAAGGCCATTTAGTGATCTAGATATATATTTAGCAAACAGCACAAATAATGCGGGTGATAAAAGATCACCCTATCTCAATCCTCTTGTAAACTGAAAGAAACAGACTATTACCCATTAAGTAAGACCGAGAACCAACAGTTGGAACAACTCTCCAAATCATATCTATCCACCAATCCCTAAATCCAAACCTTCTTAAAAGATAACACAAATAAATCTATGAAACTCGATCATATGCTTTCATCATATCAAGTTTAAGGATCATATTATCTTGCTTAGCTGAAGTATTAAGAGACCCCGATAGCTCCTACACCAAGAGAATATTATCCATGATGGATCGTCCTTGAACATAGGCACTTTGGTTTAACGATATCAATTTGGGAAGGACTCCAGTTAAATGATTGGCTAGGATCTTCATAATAATCTTATTAAGGATATTACATAGGTTTATTGCCCAAAAATCTCCAAAGTTTTGTGGTTGATCAACCTTAGAAATAAGTACCAGAGTTATCACTGTAATACCACAAAGAAGGGAACCACCATTGAAAAACCCCATCACTGTCTCCAAAATTTTGTGGTTAATCAACCTTATAAATAAGTACCAGAGTTATCACCATAATACCACAAAGAAGGGAACCACCACTGAAAAACCCCATGACTGTCTCATATAGATCCAATTTAATTACTTCCCAAGTCGCCTTAAAGAACATGCTAGAGAAGCCATCTGGCCCAGAAGAACTTGTCACATCCATACTCCTAATAACCTCTTAGACCTCCTCTATACTAGGATCTCTTTCCAACATTTCCACATCAACCTGATCCACAAGCCTCAGAATACACTACAAATCAATAGTAGCTATCTAAGATTATCGTCAGTGAACAGATGTTCAAAGAAAGAAATTGTCGCAGACTATATTCTTACTTGGTCTTGTAGAACTTAACCATCCCTAAGTCTGATATTGCCTACAAGCCCGAAATCATTTTTGCCTAACATAGGAATGGAAAATTTTGGAATTCTGACAACATTCTATAACTATTTAAGGTGTGATTTTTGTCTCCAGAAGGCATCTTCATCATCCAATAGCAACTTGAAGTTCAAACTGAGTTTGAATATAGAGACTTTCATTAGCGGGGGGTCAAAAATTTCCAACTTCTTCTCAAGAATCTGAACTCTCTCCTCCGCCATCTTCACCTTTGAAAAAATATGCCCAATCCTTGTATGATTCAATTAGATAAGAAATTTCTTGACATTCTGCAATTTCAAGCAAAAACAAATCAAAAGACGTACCATAACTTGAATTCTCCCTGCCTCCCTCACAACAGGAAGGAAGTCCTACTTATTAGCCCACGAATTCAAAAACCAAAAGAGTTTAGATATCTGGACCTCTTTCCTTTGTAATGAAATAAAAAGTGAAGCATGATCAGATCATGTTATGCTTACATGTTGTACTAAAGCCACAAAGGTGTCTGTCCAACTTGAGTGAATAAGCACTCTGTCAAAACATTTCTATATTCAAGAAGGCTGTCTACAGTTGTTACACAATGTATACTTTGCCCCATTGTAACCTATATCAGTCAGCTCTGTCCGTTGCATAAAGCTATAGAAATCAGTGGCTTTTAGATTATAGAAATTTAGCCCACCTTTCTTCTTTTGAAGTAATAACATTGAAATCCCCATTTAGCATCAAATTTATGTCGATTCTATCCACCTCCTCCAAACCCCTATGAGAATTTTGCTACCAATGTGAGCTTGTATTTGTCCACTAGGGCTTCCTCTTCTTTTTGGGTAAGTAACAGCGCCGGTTCTCCCTTAAAAGTGGACAGAGGTACTGCTGATCTACAACCGAGGCAAGGGATACATTGACCGTAGGCTGTGTATTCGATAGGTTCATAGCTTCCTTGAAAGTTCTCTTGAGGGGATCTGGAGGTTTGGCCACTAGCTTTGCCATTGGCTGAGTTGCCAGCCACTTAAGGCAGCCGATACTCATATCCGATCTTAATCTAGGGGCCTTCCAATTATGGGTTAGGAGTTAGAGATTAATTGAGTGGATGGAAGGTTAAAAGTTATGCAACTAGATCTAGAGAGACCAAATTCCGGTGAGGTGGAGGCGGAGGAACTTAGGTGGAAGATCCGACAATTATAATGCCGTTACTATTATTAATAACTAGTTCTTGTTGTTTGATAATAAATAGAGGCTGAAGAGTTATTTTTCGAGAGAGAAAGTTGAAGAGAGTAAATGTTTTTAATATGCACCTAATAAAAGCTTCCATATTCTTATCAACAAATGATTCCAAATTTTGTAAATTGTGATTTGGAGTCTAACATCTTGTGTTTTAATAAGTAATCTAGTTTACATAATTCTTCAATAGTTACATCACAATATTTTGAATTGAATGAATCTATGTATAGTTTGTTAGTGTGTTATGTTACTTATTTATTACATAAGTTGCAAACGGATTTTCATATTTATGATTTCAAACATTTACCTAACCCTTTGTTATGTGCTCAAGTATTTTCTTATGTTGATTATTTTTCTTGTATTAATTGTAATTTTGATTGTTTCGAGTATGACAATACACAAGCTGTTTATAATTTATTTTCTCTTCAAATTTGTAAAGTTCCAAGAGGTAATAACATAATCAATGAAGGGTTTCATAAGTTATCTAGTTCTTATTAGTATTTTCATATACAACAGGTAATTTATGGTTTTAATGTCTATTTTCTAGATTATTTACATCCTAAATTTGTATTTTGTATTACTAGCATGAACATTAATAACTTGAGATATATTTATTGTTTAATGAATTATTGTTTCTTTAGACTTCGTAATTCTGATTTGCATTTAATCTTAGATGCATACATGTTTAGTTTTTATCAATACTCTTGTGTGCTTTAATAGAATTCTTGTAATTACATTTCTTATTTACATTTACTACGTGATGTCTATTTATATCATTGTTTTCGATTTGCAAAAGCTTTATCGAGTTTCTATCCATGTTGTGATTGCTTGGCTTATATTAGTCATTGCAGAGCCTTTTCTTATGACTTTCTTGCATGCACTCCATGCCTTTTGTTGAGTATGAGGTATTCCAAGTTCTAGGCATGCTTTTGCATCCTACCAGGAAAATTACTTTAGTGAAGGGATATAGTTACATGTTTCCTTTGGTTTTTATTCATTTTCCTTTCACTTACATTCATTATTTGTTTTTGCAGGAGTTACATGCTTACTGTCGTGGAATTACATCGTTCCTAAGTCGCTTGACTTCTAAATATTTGGAGTTCATTATGGTGTTTAATACAGTTGACCACTTATTAGATTCAATGACGAATCTTTCTGAGGAGGGAGGGAATGAATCTAGGAGGCTTATCATGTTGGCATGCATCCAACAAACACTTTGTCATGTCCATTCCAAATATCTGTGATCAATCTTATGTTTGGAGACCTGGAATCACGTTGAAAATAAGGTTCCTAACAAGTCCACGGAGGTTTGGAGTTCACAACAATTAAAGTGTTGTTACCATGGACATTGCACTATTGAGGACTTATGCCGCATTTCTGTATTCTTGGCATATCTTTCTCATACCAACTCCGATTGTGAAACAAAATTACTTCTAACTATTTTAAAGGAAATAAAAAATGGCTTGTCGAAAGTTTTTATTTATAAAAAGAATAATAAAAGAATATTTGAAATTAAATCCAATTATTAAGGCAAATATCAACAACTTTTATGTTTTGCACTTTCAGAGATTTAGACGGCATCATTGTCAAACTAGCGCTTGAAAATGATGTCATTTGCTAGAATTTTGGACATGCCTCCATGTTGCGACGTCCAAGGTTGCCTATGTCGCGAAGTGGCTCACTGTTTTGAGAATATGAAATTGGAATACAAAATCCAATTGAATTGATGATGACGTGAATTTCTGCATATCACAACGTCCAGAGTCACACATCGCAACTTCCAGTATTGCACATCATGATGTCCACGCACGTTGCGACATCCAACCCATCACAAGTCGCGACATTAGGAAATGTGGCAGATTAGGGTTTTTCTTATTTTGTCTTGTTTATTTTGTTTTATGAAATAAGACTTGGTTATTTGATCTTGCATGATCATTAACATGTTCATTAGGGTTGTTCCACTTGGTTAAAGGTCTTGCATGACCTAAAATGTGTGATGAGTTTATTTTAGGAAATAAGTAAGTTGTTTCTCACTACTTTGGAGAACATGAAATTGGAAATAAAAAATCCAATTTAATTAACGACAATGTGAATTCCCGCACGTCGAGACGTCCAACTCATCCCACATCATGACATTGGGAAATTCGGTAGATTAGGGTTTTTCTTATTTCATTTTTTGTTTCATTTTATGAGATAAGGCTTGGTTTTTTGATCTTACATGATCATTAACACGTCCCTTACGGTTGTTCCACATGGTTATGCTTGGGATTGTGAGTACACAAACCGGGTGGATCAATTCATATAACATGGGGGTTTGGATCGACATCGAATCCAGGTAATCACGTTCAATATCCTTATCATTTTATTTTGTATTTCTTTTGATCTTGATTTTCGCGCTTGTTTATGGTGTGGTGTTGAATAGATCCGTGAATTGTGAGCATACATCTTGATTGTTTGGTGTGATTACATTCCTTGCAACCAAAATTGTATTAGTATGCATAAAATTAACCTAAGATGCAAAGTGAGTGTTATGAGTGTGTTTTGGTCATGACATTAGCTACGACCAATGTGTGTATTGTTCCTACTCTAAGTGTTCAATGTGTGAGTTAAGTGTGAGTGATGAGTGAATTTCTAGTATTCTAGAGTTGATGGCCGTGGCTAATGTCTCGAGCAATGTGTGAAGTGTGTGAGGGTTTTTAGATTTTTAGGAAATTTTAGCCGTGACATTAGCCACGACAAATATGTGTGTTTGTGTTATGTGCTAGGGTTTGGTGTTTAAATTGGTCAAGGAAATTGCCTTGTCCAAAACTGCTTAAGTGCATGTTTGTGCTCTATATGCAATGTATGAGTTAGTCTAAGTGTTAAGAGTTTCCTAAGGTTGGTGAGATGTGACAAGGTTTTGAGTGAAAATGAAAATATGAGCATTGTTGAGCTGGTGAAATTTATCTTGAAAGCTTTGAATTGTTGAGTTGCTTTGAACTTACTGTCATAAGTAGGAAACAAGGGGCAGGGGATCATAATGTGAATCAAGGTTTAGAGAACATGGTTGCAGCCCTTGGGGAGCAATTATGAGCATTGTCGGCTAGGTTGACAGTATGTCTACCTCACCTAGGTCGCCTATGTTGCCTAAGGCATGACAACCCAAGAATCCCTAGTTTGAGGGGATTGAAGATGAGGGCTCAGATGTTGAAGACAGTGCACGAAGAAGGGGACAAATATATATATATATATATATATATATATATATATATAGACAATTATTTACAATATTGTTTGAATAATTGTCTTTCACAAATCTTTCTCAACATCTTGTCTTTCATGTGCAGGTTTTGTGTAAGTTTATGATGAGATAGTATATTACGGATTTGTGATGAATTTGATGCAGACATTTTACTTCATATCTTTTCTCAACACTATGTTAAGAAATTCTAAATTTGACAATGTAATATGGGAATTTGGATTACTAAGAAAGAATAGGAGAATTTTCTAGGAGTTTTTGAGATGGAATTCCTTAGAATTTTTGTTATTGAAATTTTAGAGCATAGAAGTTAACAATGCAGTTTGGGAATTTGGATTACCAAGTAAGAAGAGGAGAGTTTTCTAAGAATTTCTAATGCAATTTGGGAACTTGGATTACCAAGCAAGAAGAGGAGAGTTTATAGGAGTTTCTAAGGTGGAATTCCTTAGATTGTTTTATTAAAATTTGGAAAATTTGGAACGGATACAAAACCCTACACCCCTGCAAAATTTTCCTTCTTTTTCTAATCAGACAGTAAAGTCGAAGTTGAGAATCTCGACTTCAAAGTTGAGGTTTGGTACCACCACTTTGAAGTTGAGGTTTAGAATCTTGACTTCCATCTTGAGAACGATGATGAGAACGACGAAGTTTGTGGTGTGGTCTATGGAATTGTAAGAAAGATTTTAATGGGTAGAAGTAAGTAACTTGATTACCCAGTATAGAGGGATATAGATGATTAATGGGGGGATACATGTCAATAGTTCATGGACAAGTTTTAGGTAATCATTAATAAATTTTTATTTCATTGCCCTCTCCCAAACATTAACAAACACTATCACTTGTATCTATTACCATTGACCACTTTCATTGTCCTATGTCAAAAGCTCCCTTTTTAAGAGAAAGTATTGGCCGCTTTAAAGAAAAAGTATTGGTCGGTTAACAACCACCACCAACTCATCAGCTGAGTTGGTGTACAATAACCACTCAATACTTTCTCAGATTTAAAATCCCACAATAAGGTTCATTGACCATGGAAGTTTTGCTTCATTGCGGTGGGAGCATTGTGTTCCTTGCATATTTTTAATTGCTTTTTTTTTCCTTAACTTCTTTTTTTACTTTTTTTCAAATTTTTAATGTTTTATTTTCTTCAATTATATTTTAATGTTTTCTCCTTTTTTAATTAAATTGAGCTTAATTATACTTATTTTAATTTTAAAGTCATAAATTAATTTTAATTTTCATCTTAAATAAACCTTCAATTTAATTTTCTTACTTAATTGAATGTAATTGAATTAAATAGTTTGAAAAATAAAAATATATAACTACAAATTGTAAGTTTGAATTAAAAACTTTTGTTATGTTTTGCAATACAAAAGTATGGTTTTTTAATATTCAATTTAGCTTATTTTAATAAAACTATTATAATTAAATAAATAAAAATTTTAGTTTATTTAGGCAATAGTTAGTTTAGTTTTGTAATCAGTAAATAATAAAATTTATTATTTTAGATGAAAAAAGATTAAAAAATATTAGGATTTATTTGGTAAACTAATTTAGTAGTATGAAAGTAATAAAAAATTATATAAAATGAGGTGTGGATATGAATATATGAAGAAAATTTTTCTAAAGTGTGAAAAATAGAGTTATGGAGAGAAATTTACTATAGTTGCTATATCTTAAGACAAACTTACTGCAAAATAAGTTTATGAATTGGAGATGACCTAATATGCCTTTCAAATGAGTTATTGACTCAAATTATTGTTAATAAAGAATTCCCTTATAAGTTTAAATTTGTCTCGAAAATTGATTTATAATTACCCCTCATAAATGAGGTGGTCACTCTATTTTTTTCAATGTTGGGATAGAATTGTGGATATATTAGACTAAATAAATAAGTAATAAATATATTAGAAAGAAATTGAGAATATCATCAATAAATGAGAAAATAAGATAAGCATGTTTTAGATGATTTAGACACGTACATAAAAAAAAGTTTTAATGGGTTAATAACCACCAACTCGTAACTCATCAATTGAGTTGATGGTTAATTACTAATACCTTCTTGTGAGTAGGACTAGAGTGTATAAAAATAGAGAAACATTTACTTGAATTAGAAAAGAAAATGGAAGATTTAAAAAGAATTAAAAATAAATAATTAAAAAATATGTAATATATTAGGAGTAGTGATATAGAGTACGAATCTTTTTATGTAATATTGTCATTCCACACATATGGAAGCCTATTATTAATCAACAAATAAGAATTTACAGTAAATGAGTGATGAACTCTGCTTGAGTAAAGTTACAATTGT
Organism: Ophiorrhiza pumila; assembly: GCA_016586305.1. Lineage (NCBI taxonomy): Eukaryota > Viridiplantae > Streptophyta > Magnoliopsida > Gentianales > Rubiaceae > Ophiorrhiza > Ophiorrhiza pumila. The sequence continues at coordinate 10,748,581 of BLIW01000008.1, read as the reverse complement.
ATGTAAAAAATATCTGTGCTTTATAATATTATTTTATATTTAAATATAAATGTACTATATATTTAAATGTAAATATAAGTATATATATAAATAGAATAAAATAGTGAAATATGACTCATATAGTATGCCTTATAGTAAAATAAAAATTTAGTTGTTATTATTGTTATAATTATGATGGAGTATATAAAAATTATAAATATTTCGAAAGAGAAAATAGGTTGACTAATCTAGTAGACAAATAATTTGGTACAACCAAAAAATAGAACTATGACACAATCAATAAGACGAAGAGTGTATATCTGATTATGGTTTCATGTGCTGGTTGGAAATTTAGAATGTCTTGAAAGGATTTTGAGTTTGATCTATGCATAGCTGAACTATAGCATTCCATTGTCAATAAATGCACGTCTCTCATACAATTTATGGTAAAATTGAGCAAGTATATCAATGTTCAGCCTTTGGACAATTTGTGATAGAAATGACAAGCTGTTGGTTCGCACTCCTCAATCGAAATGATAATAAAAATAATTAACTCCACTATCACTATGAGTTTATATCACTAATCCCATCATATTTAGTTGAGAAGTGGAATGTGTTTTATTTTTATCACAACTGTTTGGTTTACTTATCTTTGATAATGGATTTTAAATTTCATTTTCAAAATATTTTTAAAAAATCAATCTTTTTATTATTAATATTTAAAAGGTAATATCATTTTTACTCACTACATACGTTTTACATACACTATAAGCATTTTTACATACTACACTTATTTAATACATATTTTACACACACTATATATTTTACACATATTACACAAACTTAGACACACTAAACATATTTTACACACACTACACATATTTTCACATATTTATATTTTACTCACGCTATACACATTTTCACATACTATAAATGTTTTGGATACGCTACACATATTTTACATATACTACACACATTTTCACACGCTATATATTTTACACATACTTCACACATTTGCACACACTATATATATTTTACACATACTATATGTATTACACCAATTCTTCATTATCTTAGGTGATTTTTTTAATTGAGTTTTCTAAACATCATTTAAACTATTTTAGAAATATTGTCATTGTGTAATAGTTTAAAGCATTAATTTAGTAATAAATTACTTTATAAACATTGATTTAATAATAATAAAAAAGTTGTTTAATAGCTTAAAAGCATTCTGCTTGGTTCATTAATTTTGGGCTACTGAAGCTTTGAGATCACTTGGATGATTTTGCTCTTGGAGCGGTTCATATACTAACTACATCACTCCTCATGTTCAAACGGTAGATAATTAAGGAGTTTTTTGCTTAGGAAAAATGGTGTTTGCTGTAATATGATAGAGTGTTTGTCATATTATTTTCAAACACTAGGAAAGCTTACTTCTCTAAAGAAGGTAGTCCTCTTCATATGTCCTCGGGGTAAATTTGCATTACAAGTCTAGCAACATTTCACTACTATTTGCTTTGAAAATATATACTTACTTTATTATCCTTGAAGTGAGGGTGTTTGTCAACTTAATCATGCAAGATAACCCCATTTCAATATCACTTATATTTGAAAAAAAATACTCTTGTTTTTAAGCATTTTTCCTCCAAAATCTTATTTAGTATTTCTTTTCCTAAAATTTGTAAAAATAAAATGGACATAGTTTTATTAAATTTTTAATAAAGAACGTAGGACTCACTTATAATAATATTAATTTAAAATTTTTAAATATTAAAAATAAAATATTCTTTTACACAATCAATTTTCAAAATTGAATTTAAAATTTTAATAATAAAATATTCTACCACATAAATTCTACCAACAGAAATTAATTAATCCAAATGCATATAAAATATTTATTTCTCACAACAAATCATAACAAAAAAATGTCCATTTGTAAAACCAAAAAATATCCAATATACATATAAAGACTTATGTTGATTTTTAATACAAGTTTTCGTTAGAATTTGATTTTTTTTTCTTTTTTGGGATTCGAAAGTTACTTTTTAAATTCAAATATTGAACCTCATTAGAGGAGGAATTCTAAACGTATTAGAGATATTAGTTGTAAATTTTTATCAAATAATTTGGATTAGCATTAATGTTATTATCCTTTTTTAATTTTAATTATTTTATTTTATTTTACAGTCCCCAAAAATATATAGAGTGAAAGTAACAACATTATAACTATATAATGGTGTTTTATAATGAAACAACTATGTCACTACTTAAAAATATGCTACAAAAATGAATGAAAATGTTTAATTTCTCAACAAAAAAATACAAAAGAGATATTTAGTGATAATGTATATTTTTCAAAATATTTTTTTGGAATTCCAAATTTTAAATTTCTTATTAATTGTTATCAACATTATAACTTAATTTAATGAAGGGTTAATACCAATTTATCCCCATGAAAGGTCACTTTTGATCACTTTGCCCCCATGAATCAGTTTTATTATAACTTTACACTATTGCCTTTCAATCAAATATACCATATACTAACACCGATAAATTTCTTGCAGAGACAGATTTATCCTCAAATTATTTTTGTATAGACTATACCATCCTTGTCCTAAATTTACATTCCAATTATATCCTTGAGGAAAGTATTACATACCCTAATGGTGATGTGCACATTCTCATCTTTATCTTCTTCAACAAATTTTATTTTTTTTTTTAGAAAAAAGAGCAACTAAATCTTATTTTATCTAATTGAAAAAATTGTTTCGCACTTATCTGAACTATTGAGGCACAATATTTAGATTAGTTTTATGCTTATAAGAATCAATATGATATGATTATCTATTTATTAGAGTTGAAATTGCATATGAGTGTGTTGCATAGATGTGAAGACATGATTTTCTTCTATTCGAACGTGGCCCTGGCTAATTTATTACTTTTTCTGTACAATCTATTTACATATTTTTAAAGGTTGTATTTTTTATAATGATAAAATCAAAAAATTGTATAATGGAGAGATGTAGAGTTGAGAAAAAAAATAAACGGGGAGATGACTTTTGATAAGAGAATATTTGATGTCTTCTTTTCACACTTGTATTTTGTGAAAAATTTTGTTGTCGGCTGTTTCCTGCTCTGGAGAAGAGGAACAGCAGTGTTTGCTCAAAGGCGTTTGCTCTTCCTGGGGAGCTTGGTCTGATAGAATTGGATGGAGGACTACGAAATTCATTTCCATGATTGGCTGAATAATCAATAATTGAAAATAAGAAGATATTGAACATTGTTATTAAAAATACTACAAACTTGTAGTATTATATTATTTAAGAAATTATTATATAATTACTAGAAAGTAGAGATATATTGTTGCTACTATTCCTATAAAACTAGTAGACTACAACAACCAAATATAAAACAAGCATATTAGAAAAGATTGAGAGAGAAAGAAAGCAAAGTAGAGCAAGATGTAGTAAGTATTCAACCATCTTTTTCCTTTCACATAATCTTCTATTTATAGGTTTGAGGTACCTTGTAAGTTACAATATTCTAAATGAGAATTACAAGAGTTACAAAAAGTACATAGGTTAAAAAGTAGTGGGTGATAATGAGATAATTATGTTACATGAGTTATAGAAATAATGAGAGATGAAGTGGTAGAACATGGGGTATTTGGATGGATATTCACAATATGTTCATAACATTCCCCTTTAGATGTCCATCTTTAAGATAAATGTCTCGTTAAAACTTTAATAGGAAAAACCCAATGAGATAAAAACCTAATGAAGGAAAAAGAGTACATTTTTCATATATAACATTGCCTCGTTAAAAATCTTACCAGGAAAAATCCTAATAGGAAAAAACAACCTTGGTTAAGGGAAAATGAGTACAATGTATAATAACTTCCCATCTTGAGCACATCAATTGACATCTTTCAATCGACGCATTCCAATCTTATATACCAACTTTTCAAATATTGAAGTCAGTAGCGATTTAGTGAACATATCTGCCAAATTATCACTTGAATGAATTTGTTGTACACGATTTTCACCAATCTTTTGAAGATCATGAGTGATTTTTTTTTATGAGATGTGTTTTGTTCTATCGTCTTTGATGTATCCATCCTTCAATTGAGCAATGCATGCAGCATTATATTCGAATAAAACAATGGGAATTTTCTTGTCCAAATGCAAACCACATGTTTCTCGAATATGATGAATCATTTATCTCAACCAAAAATATTCCCCACTTGCTTCATGAATTGCCAATATTTCAGCATGATTTAATTTGAAGAAGTAGCAGCTATAGTTTGTTTCATAGAAAGTCAAGAAATAGTTGTACCACCACATATGAACACACAACTCATTTGTGAATGAGCACGATGAGGATTAGATAAATATCCAGCATCTGCATAACCTATTAGATCAAACTTGATTGTCTTAGAATAATAAAGACCCATATCTATCGTACCTTGAAGGTAACGAAATATATGTTTTATGCCATTCCAATGCATTCGTGTAGGTAAAGAACTATATATTGCTAGTAAATTCGCAGCAAATTAGATATTAGGACACGTATGACTAGCAAGATACATTAATGCTCCAATAGCACTAAGATATGGTACTTCTGGACCAACTAATTCTTTATCATTTTTACGAGGTCGGAAAGAATCTTTATGCACATCAAGTGATCTTAACAAAATAGGCGTGCTCAAGGGTACGCGTGCTCAAGGGATGTGCTTTATCCATATAGAATCTTTTAAGCACTTTAGCTGTATAACCTGACTGATGCAAAAATATGTCATTTTCCAAGTGCTTAATTTGCAATCCAAGACAAAATTTTGTCTTTCCAAGATCTTTCATTTCAAATTCTTGTTTCAAAGAGTTAACAACTTTTTCGACCTCTTCAGGAGTTCTAATAATATTTAAATCATCAACATAATTGTAATGATTTCAAATTCGGATGCAGATCTTTTAATAAAAACACATGGACAAATGGGATCAGTCATATAGCATTGTTTCATCGAATATTCACTAAGACAATTATACCACATGCGTCTAGCTTGTTTTAATCCATATAAGGATTTGCACAATTTAATTGAATAAAATTCTCGAGAACTGAAATTATATTCCTTAGGCAACTTGAATCCTTCAGGGATTATCATATAAATATCATTATCAATAGAGCCATACAATATACTGTTACAACATCCATTAAACGAATTTCAAGTCTTTCATTTGTTGCCAGATTAAGCAAATAACGAAAGGTTGTTGCATCCACTACGGGAGAATATGTTTCCTCATAATCAATACCCGATCTTTGGGAAAACCTTGTGCAACAAGTCCTGCTTTACATCGCACAATTTCATTATTCTCATTTCGTTTTTGCACAAAGACCCATTTATAACCCACTAGCTGCACATATTCAGGTGTGTGTATTATTGATCCAAAAACTTTACGTTTTGTCAACGAATCTAACTATACTTGAATTGCGTCCTTCCATTTTGGCCAATCATTTCTATGTCTGCATTCATTTACAGACTTTGGTTCATGATCATCAATTTCATTTATGACACTAACTACTACAGTATAGGCAAATTTATCGTCGACGTTTGTTGTATATCGATTCCACCTTTCCCCAGTCATGCATAATTTATTGAGATCTCAAGATTATCAAAATTTTCAGGTACCTGAACTTCTTCTGGAAGTTTATTATCTATCATATCGGGAATTTTCATTTTTGAGGATTCTTTTAGAACCTCAATTATCTCGATTTTTTCATCATTATTATTTGCTCATTTTCTCTTTCGAGAATTTTTGTTTTTGGAACCGATTAGTCTACCACATTTCATGGGTGCCTTTAATTAATTACTAGTAGTAGAAGGTCCTTAAAGAACATCAATTCGAATTGAAGCATTAACACCCAATATATGTGACTTAGTCACACGTTTTGGGTCAGTAAAAATATCTGGCAATTGATTTGCAAAACGTTGCAAATGAATTATCTTTTGAACTTTCAGTTCAAATTGATCTGTACAAGGATCAAAATGAGATAATGATAATTCATTCCAATTAATTTTCTTAACCATCTGTTTATTTTCTCCCCCTAATGTTGGAAAAACTGATTCGTCAAAATGACAATCAACAAAATGAGCCGTAAATAAATCTCCAGTTGTTGGCTCAAGATATTTCACTATAGATGGAGATTCATACCCAACGTATATTCCCAACCTCGTTTGAGGTCCCATCTTTGTGCGTTGTAGTGGAGCAACTAGAACATAAATGGCACATCCAAAAATTCTACGATGGGCAATATTTGGTTCCTGACCAAAAATCAATTGTTGGAGAGAGAATTCATGATAATTTGTTAGCCTTATGCAAATTAGTATTGCAGCATGCAAATAGCATCTCCCCAAACAGTTGTTAGGAGTTTAGTTATCAAAAGCAATGGCCTTGCAATTAATTGAAGATGCTTAATAAACGATTATGCTAAACCATTTTGTGTGTGACCATAAGCGATAGGATGTTCAACATTTATCCCAATAGATACACAATAATCATTATGATTAATAAATTTCTAGTTTACTGTTGCATATATTTCAACAGTGGAAATATATGTATAATATAATCCGGAAGAATATGAAGGTAATTTTTTTAATACAATTTTCTTTTCAAAATCCATACTTGTAATATACAAGTATTTATTATTACCTTCACTTTTAATCTCAATATGATATCCATTTCGGCGAATATTTTTAAAACTTAACAAATTTCTTTGAGATTTAGAAGAAAATAATGCATCTTCAATACAAAATTTTGTTCCTCCTGGCAAAATTATTATTGCTCTTTTGGAGCTTTGAATCAATTTTGTACTACTAGATATAGTATTGACATGAGTTTTTTTCATGATTATATAAGAAAAATACTTCTTATCTTTTAGTATGGAATGTGTTGTTGCACTGTCTGCAAGACATAATTCTTTGTCATTGATCATTGAAACGTGCATATTCTTCACAAAAGAAAAATTCTAAATGAGAAATGTTTTAATTTCTTTAATTATAAATGAAATATTGAAAACTAATGCATTAACAATATTTTTTTATTTGAATACATCTAATGAAGATATTTGTTCATTACATCAAGTGAGAAACTAAACTTTTTATTCATTACATCAAAGTAAGAAACTAAGATGTTTATTTATTACATCAAAATAAGTAACTAAAATACTTATTCATTACATTAAAATAAGCAACTAAAATACTTATTCATTACATAATAATAAACAACTAAAATTCTTATTCTTGGATATTTTCATCACCTATCAAGTTACTAGTATCACCTTCGTGGTGATTGACAAATAAATTATCAACACCAAAACAAGTAAAATCAGTAAAACAATTATCAGTCAATCCATTGTCAAAATCAACATCATTACCAATAAAATTTGTCTCTATCTTTTTCTCTTTGTTCTTCATTGATTCTTGATAGAGATCAGCAAGATGCTTTGGAGTACGACAAGTACGAAACCAATGACCTTTTATGCCACAACAATAGCATTTGTTATCCCCTTTCATTTTGTTTTGGCTTCCATCTTTCTCATCACTACTCTCCCACTTCTGGTGATGAGTTGTACCTTTTGCATGACCACCACAATTATTGCAGGAATTTCTACCACGTCCACGTCCACGGCCACGACCACGATTTTGTCCATTATTGGGATGCATAACTATCGCATTTACTTCAGGAAATGGAGCAGCACCAGTTGGACGGGATTCATAATTTTTCAACATAAGCTTATTATTTTGTTCAGCAACAAGGAGGCAAGAAATCAGTTCAGAATATTTTTTAAAACCCCTTTCATAATATTGCTTCTGCAGGAGTACATTAGATGCGTGAAAAGTGGATAATGTTTTCTCTAATAAATCTTCATCATTTACTTTTTCCCCATACAATTGTAACTGAGAACTGATTCGAAAAATTGTTGAATTATATTCACTAATAGATATAAAATGTTGCAAACGCAATTGCATCCAATCATAACGAGATTTTGGAAGAATAATTATTTTTTGATAATCATACCTTTCTTTCAAATTTGTCCACAAGATAAATGGACCTTTTACTGTTAGGTACTCAGTTTTCAACCCTTCCTCAAAGTGGTGACGAAGAAAAATCATTGCCTTAGCCCTTTCTTGAATAGTGGATTCATTTTCTTCTTTGATGGTTTCTTCAAGACTATTTGCATCTAAATGAATTTCAGCATCTAGTACCCATGACAAGTAATTCTTGCCAGTGATGTCAAGTGCAACAAATTCAAGTTTTGTAAGTTTAGCCATAGCAATAATCAAAATCAAGAAAATAAAACTTACCACACTTACCCAAAGAAAGTTGATCAAAGTGGGTAGAGAATTCGTGCTGATAACGTGTAATAAAAATACTACAAACTTTTAGTATTCTATTATGTAACAAATTATTAAACCACTACTAGAAAGTAGAGATATAATATTGTTACTATTCATATAAGACTAGTAGACTACAACAATCAAATATGAAACAAGTATATTAGAAAAGATGGAGAGAAAAAGAGAGCAAAGTAGAGCAAGATGTAGTAAGTATTTAACCATCTTTTCCCTTTCACATAATTCTCTATTTATAGGCTTGAGGTACCTTGTAAGTTACAATGTTCTAAATGATAATTACAAGAGTTACATAAGTTACATAGGTTACAAGGTAGTTGGTGATAATGGGATAATGATATTACATGAGTTATAGAAATAATGAAAGATGAAGTGGTAGAACATTGGGTATTTGGATGAACATTTACAATATGTTCATAACAAACACAAGGAATTTTGATGTTTTTGACAATAGAAAATTGCCATCATGTTGATTTTTGTGCCATACTTTCATTAATCAAAAGCACATAAAGATCATGAGATATGGCCTCTAAATGAAGAGATTATATCCTCTGTCCAAGATTATCTCTGTTATATTCTGTCCAATATCCAAAACGATGCCTCACTTTACAATTATTAGACCTTAACCAAGGAATGAGTGAATCCTACGGCGTAGTTTAATCTTGGACATGATAAGACAGAGATAATCTTGGACAGAAGATCCCAACTCCTAAATGAAAGGTCCATTTCTGTAATCCGAAGGTGTGGAGGTGAACTCGTATACTAGAGAGGGACGTCTCACTTTACAATTATTAGACTCTAACCAAGGAATGAGTGAACTCTACGACACTCTACGACCATTTATGTAATCCGAAGATGTGGAGGCGAACTTGTATACTAGAGATAGGACTTTCGAACAGAGGGGAAGGAGAAATGCTGTTTGAAGGGTTTGAACACTTAGCCTCTAACCCTAAAGAACATTATGGTTCTTCAAGTGGCCACTAGGGCAACTCAAGTGCTTGAAAGTGTTGTTGATATTATTCATAGACTCTAGCTTTAGTTTAGCATGGAGTCAGACTTAGAATAATGTGTGGTATTGATCGCCAAATGCCAACCTTGGTGATCCCCTTCAGATTTTGCATACAATGCTCTTTTTGTGATGTAGAACGATTATGTTGTTAGGGTAATGCTATTTGGAAAAAAAAAACTTTGTAATAAGACTGAATAAATATAAACGTCCCATTTCCAAACCAAAAAAAAAAAAAATCAAAAGTACATAAGTTGTGCTTGATGGCTTGAAGATGTGGAGTATTTTAATACAATTAGAATTATATTAAGAGTAAACTTATCAATAAATATATCAATATATATATATATATATATATATATATATATTGATAAGTTAAGCAGGATAAGCTTTTAACCGTTAAATTCATTAACTTATGCTCAATGGTGTAAAATTATGATAAAAATGATCCATAAGTAAATTGATCAAATGAAACATTTCGAGGATAAATTGATATTAACCCTTTAATGAATTATAAATATTTTAGAAAATAGCATAATTTGAAAATAAAAAAATAAAATTTAAATATAATCACACATTGCCCTTTATGCGTTGTGGAAAATATTTTAATGAGAGACATCTATGTGAATTCACTGCATGTATTTTGATAATCGGGTAATGTTACTTTTCTAAGTTGTTATGACTAATCAACAAGTATTAAAGTGTATATTTTTAAAACAAATCAGAGTAGAGGGTAACTATCTACAAAACTGTTAACAAAGTGTAATTAACCCTATAATTTTGAAGCATATAAACTAAAAATTTGGAATCATAAACCAACTTTTTATCAATTCAATTATTTTGCCAAAAAATATAGCTCAAAAAATTTGGCAACTCCAAATCCATACAAATAGAATTCTACAACATTTGAAATCTAATTCAATTCCAATTTTAAGAAACCAAAACCGAGTGCATTCATAAACACATTTATCAAACCAGCATAAATAAACGTAAATTCCACACTTATTCACAACTAATCAGATATATAGAGTTAGTAAAACAAGCCATTATGCACATTCAGTTGAAACTATGCGATATCTTTATGTTCCCAGCAATCTTTATGTATGATTTACCTGTTCTATTTTAGGTTAAGAGGATCAAACGAATCAAAAAGGTTAAAGAGAGAATTCCACCACACATACAATACTAAAGGGTAAACATTGCCTTTGTTCTAAGATGAGTTATAAATTTCACTTCGACATTAACAAAAAAAATGTCATGATCCTAAATTGCAAGGTGTGAGATTTAGATCCCACATTGAAAGTATGAAATTTCGAAATGGGATTTATATGATTTTGGACTTTCCTACCTCATTAGCTAACTTTTGAGATGAATTTTTTTTGTCCAAGATTCATATCAAATCTTGTTTTTTTTGTAAGAGCTCACAGAGTGCCAGAGTGCATGCAAACCAAAAGGGTTTTCCTTAGATCATTGCACCAAAAAACAGAAAGATAACAAAAAAGAGTTTATACAATCCGATCCTGTGGTGCCAATTTGGTAGCCAGAATTACTATCATCAACTAGGTGCAGAGCCATCACCCACAATCAGGTTGTAAAGGAAGCTGCTATATCTAATTTGCAAGAAAGAAATTTTGCACAGTTAATCAAATCTGCACCTGCAGGAGGAATAACTTCCAAGTGTGTCTCCTCCATTACAAGCAATCAACCACAATCAGGGAAACCAAGAAAAGTGCAAGTTCATGGGTGGAAACATTGATGGTGTGAGAGAGTTCCAGTGTCATGTACAGGATTACTTTGAGCTTACAAAACAAAATTCAATAGATGATCAACACTAAACAAATTTAACACTTCTTCTCCCAACCAAATTATACAAACAACTTTATGACCACAATATAAGAATATTTAGCTCTTCCTGGCTAATTTTTGTTTTTCATCTTTTCTCTACAGTTATCTGGTTGTGGGAAGTGCATACAAGTGAGCGTCATCACCGAGTACATGAGCACTTGTAGCATTCATGTTTTCATTAATATGAAATCAGAGAATCTCATTCCCAACATAAAATCTTTGAAAGCACTGAAAGCCTGCATAAAACTTCTAAGAAATTAGGGTGTCTGGGAGGTTATACTAAAAACATTGGGGAAAAAAGAAAAGAGCAGTAACCCAACACATCATTACTCTAGAATGATCAAAGGGTATGATGTGGCATTCAGTTAAAAGTGAAATATATAAGAATTCTAAGAACTAAAGATCCCAACCAAATAGCTCCCAGTCAACTTTTGGCTTCATTTTTTTCCTTTTTTTTTTTTTTTTTTGTTTTTCTGGTGGCACATTGGAATCTACTAGTTTGATCGCAAGAAAAAGAAAGTAGAAGAAGCCCATCCTATTCACCCATCTTCCTCGATGCAAATTTAACAAGAAAATGACTGCACTAGACAACAACGTCCACAAGTTAAAGAGAATGATACAGTTAAATATGGATATTGATAGCCATAAAAAGAACATAATAGTTTATTCTCAACACTGCTCCAATTGAACCTGGTTCTAATATGAGTGAGATTTCACAGACATTGTATCCAAGATGACCACTCATCTTTTTAGCCATCTAATATTTCTTTCTTTCCAGACTTAAGACAACAACAGTTTAAATGCCACTGGCAGCACTGGATTAAACTTATAACAAATAATTGTACAAAGCTATTAGAATACAGGGATTTTGATTTTTTACCTCAACTAACCTAGCAGCTGAATGAATGGGTGAAGATACAAGGACTAGCTATGAACGAAAATATCCTCCAAAATCTGGAACCAGCTGAAATGAGAACTGTTTGACCAATGCATATGGTGAAGTTTGTAGAAATATTACTTATCAAAGCATTTGCTAAATAGCAATGGTCTCTGTTAGCCACAACTTTTATCCAACTATCTAATCCAACTTAGGAAACAGCCAGACCAGGACCACATGCTATCCTCCTCTAGTAAGAGCAGAATACAAATGGCAGCAGCTGTATAGATTTGATATATACAGCATAGAAGGCAAGCAACAATTACTGGGGAAGGATGATGCCTCAGAAGTCCATTCAGGCTAACCATGGAATTTCTGTAAATAATTTTTGGGGAATCATTTGACAGTTGGAGAAGTGCTATGATACTGATCTGTCACACCGTTGTTGAATTTCCCACTAGATTGCCTGACTTTGAAGCTCCCATATTTCACAGGCTTTGGCTGAAACAAAGAATTTAGCATTTTCTCCAAAGAGTGAGCAGTGTACTTTGCATATTTGCTGGCACTTACATCCTGCTCAACCAATGGACCATAGTTCTGCATGTAGCTGCGGTAAACAGGCACAATTGCCTGAACAATCACTTGGCATGTCTTTTCTCGCAAATCTTTGTCCAATATAACCCAGTTGGACTGTTTCTTATACATGTCATCAAAGGCTTCATTGAACGCTTTCAATCTTTTCTTGACAAGATCCCGAGCAGTAGCACGTCCACCAGAAAACAAGATGAGACCTTCCCTACTTAACAGTGCAGGAAGCTTTCCCCAGCTTTCTCTCAAGAAAATCGCAGAATAATAATCCTTGTATTGCTCATGTTCTTTTAACCAAGAATCTCCCAAAAGACTCCCCAGCTTTGTGCCTTTCAGATGCTTGTACAAATGCCAATGATTATTCATTAAAAATATATACGACAAAACCATGTCATCATAACCTTTCGACCATTTCTCCAGATTCAACTCAACAGCTCTCATTAAATTCAGCAGCTCATCAGTCACAAGCCTCTCCTGGAACTTTTTGTGCTTCCAACTTCTTTCAATAACCAGAACTTGAGTCAAAATTGGCCTATAATCATCTCCAAGTAACTTGTTACAATAATCAGCAATAAAAACTATCAGCTTCGGGACACTGCCATCAGGAGGTGGAGGTACTTGCCTCTGCAATTCAACCTGAATTGAAAGTTCCCAAAAGATCTCACAAGATCCTTCTATCAAACTTTTGATGAGATCCCTCGTCAAATTTTGAATTTCAGCACAGGCTTCTCCACCAAAAAGCCTGTTGAAATCTAACCTTAACTTGTTCAGAGATGCAAAGATATCCAACAGCTTCAATAGTTTAATGGGATCCTTCTTACTCTCTGTAACAGTTTTTCCAAATTGAAGGAATGCAAGAATACCTGCCTGGGCAGCAATCTTTGCAAAACAACTCATCCAAACATCCAAACCTAATCTCTCAAACACATCGTTACAAAGTTTATATTCTGCCTCAAACAGGTGCTTTACAGCAAACTCCAAATGCTTGCCCCATTGAGCTATGTGGCCTTCTATACTCAACACATCATTGAACTCAGAAACAGATATCTCAAGGTAATCCAAATTAAGTGCTCGCAGACTAGCCCGGACATTCAAACTACGAACTTCAATATAAATAGAGATGCATTTTTCAAGTCTGTTATTCGCAATTAACCTACCAAGAATAGCCTGCAACTTCTGAATGACAGCCACAGGCAAAGGAGATGGTGCAATGCAGGCTTGTTCTCCTGGCAAGGGTGATGAAGACATTGGTAGTGGCACACTGTTTTCAGACAAAAGGCGCCTAAACTCATTCTCTAATCTGTCCAAAGCAGCCTCAAGGAGCCCTCCATCAAGACAACCTCTTTCCTCATTTATATGCAGTTCCCTAAGATGCTCCAGTGCCGCCTTCAAATTTGCAATGAACCGACCGTCTGCAACCTTATTGTCCTCCAAATATTCGACAATATCAGCCAACCACTGAATTGCCATACCACAATTTTCTCCCAGAAACCTCAATGCTTCCTCAAGTCTCTTGAGCACACCAAGGTACCCCGGAAGTTCAGATTGGGGATCAGACAAAGACTTCTCCAAGCCATGGATGGCATCAAAAACCTTAAGAACTGCAGTGGCTGGGACCACAGCTCGATTTATATGACCTCCAACAGAAGTCAGGGCATCCTTCTGAGCACGAATCGGTCTAACAGCAGCTTCTAACGATGGTAATCTCTGATTAATCTCATCCAATCTAGGCCCAATATTATCAAGAGATAACCCTAAAGCTCTGGATTTGTCTAAACTAAGCTTCAATGATTTTCTTGCAGATATCAAATGTTCAATCCCTTTATCCACCATCTCTCCTATCCCAGATTTTAATCCCCAAGAAATCTAAAAACTAATTCAATCCCACTTCATAAAATTCAATTCCAGACCAGAATAACATCAACAAAGCAATAATCAGCAGATGGGTCTACTAAAAATTGAATTTTTCTTGTTGGTCTGACTCTAAAATTCCTGCTCATACAACTATCAATCTGGGGTTGTATAGAAAGGCACTTCCATTTCTTCAAACCAAACCTCAACAAACCAAAACCAAAAGAAAGACTAACAAGAAAAACCAACAAAAACCCAACTAACAACAACCTATCTCAATCAACATTAATTCATTTTGTACACATAACTAGAAAAATGGTGGATGAATCAGTACGTAATGAGCTGTAATGAGTTAAAAAAAAAAAACACTCACTGATAATTATTGGGTTGTGATGGCTGGACCAGGTTGGAATTTAATAAGAGTTGAACTGTGTGCTTTGCATATAGTACTAATTAATCAGTGGTTTGATGTGAAATTTGTAGATTCAGTTTGGAGAGAGACAGAGAAGAAGGGA
Source organism: Ophiorrhiza pumila (assembly GCA_016586305.1). Lineage (NCBI taxonomy): Eukaryota > Viridiplantae > Streptophyta > Magnoliopsida > Gentianales > Rubiaceae > Ophiorrhiza > Ophiorrhiza pumila. The sequence continues at coordinate 10,733,513 of BLIW01000008.1, read as the reverse complement.
ACCCTAATAAATGTGGGGAGGTGGGATGTTAAAAAAGAAAAGCTTTTGGTGTGAGTATTTTCTGATAAGTCCAAAGTATAGCGACAAAGTGCATGACAGTAAAATGCTTTTTCAATTTGTTCTTTTCTGATCTTCTCTTCCTTTTCTTGCTCATTTCCCACTTTCCTTCTTTTCATCAAATCTTATTTTGATTTTGTTTTAGGGTCAGATGCAAATCACCCTTAACTATTGTTGTTTGAAGTTTACTCCACAAATTACCTGAAATCTGATCTGACTAATTGTTTTTGGGTCATTTATTGTTTATAAATTTCACTTTGGCGTATAAAGTATAAAAAATTAACATATAAATTATCAAATATTATTATATCACGTATAAAAAATTCGTATTAGCATATAAAGTATAATTCATGTATTACGTCTTATAGATGAGATGGTCTCTGTAGAGTTTTTGATAATTATTTTTCAAATGAAAAAACTGTGATGACTTTTTAAAAATTATGTTGTTTGAAAGTAGCAAGTAAAAATAAAGAGAATTAAGATTTTTTAGGGTTATTATAATCATTTTTTGAAAATAATTGATGAAATTAGAATAATTTAAATGAAATGTAATAAATTAATAGTTTGAGATAATAAATGGTTACAATTGATAGTTGAAAGAGCAAAGACACAATCGATTTATAGTGGTTCAAGACTCCCCCTTGGAGTGCTCTACATCCACTACCTAAGTTTCTTAACTTAGGATTTCAAACCTCTTCACTATAATCTGATCTCCTTTCTGTGGTGAGATCAAAAGAACCACTTTTACAACCAACCAAGATTCAACCTTCTCACTAGCTATCCCAAGCTATGAGTTCTAGGTTTTTACTCTCACTTGAGAAACCTTTTATAATCACTCACAATGTTTGTTTGAGAATGAAATAACAACCCTCAATTAGGGTGAATAAGATAATTTGAGGCTCACAATATGATTCCTACAATGAAAGTTACAACTCAAACTATATAGCTCAAGAATGAAGTGAAAACTCAAAGAAAGCTCAAGAACTTTTAATCTTTTGTTTCTTGTAAACTCAAAGTGAAGTGCAAGAGTTGTAGAGAGTATTTTTCAGATTGGAAGCTCAGGGAATCAAGTGTAGTGTCTCTTTTAACGTGCATGTTTTAGCTTGTATTTAAACTATCTCAAAAGATGACAAAAAAACGTATATCTTTGACAGTTCAAAAACTAGTCGTTATGTTGAGAAAATGACTTTCGGAAGCTCTTTCGGACTCTTGGGGTCGTTCAAACCTATTTAACTGAAAGCATGTAAAAACCTATCTCGACACTTTTGGACGGCCGAAACTCCAAGGAGTCGTCCGAACCTAAGTTTCGGACGGCCGAAATTCCCTTGCACCGTCCGAACCTATTTATCAGAGTTACTTCATTTTTCACAAAATTTCGGACGATCTTTCAAGCAAGAGGGTCGTTCGATCCTATCTTTCGGACGGCCGAAACTAGGCTTAGGTCGTCCGATCCTATTTGTTTTGAACTTGTTTTCAATTTTCGTTTTTCAAATCATTTGTGCAACTATGTGAGACTTTGTGAAAGTGTGTTTCTTACTTTTACTGCTTCTTTTGAAGTTCATTTGAAGACTAAAAACATTTTGAAAATATTTTGACTTGAGCCTTAGAAGAGTAACTCAACTTCTTGAGCTATTTACAAAGTTTAGGTTTTAGGGTTGGGGAAATGATCTAATTTACCATTCTTCCATATCTTTTGCGCTTTCAATTCTTTCTCCATGTGATGATGCTCCATGCTTGGCTTCTTTGTATATCTATCACATTGAAACACTTTTTAAACCATTAGCATAAACATAATTATTTGTTAAACATCAAAATAAGTTAGATTAAGACCCTAGGTCTCACAATCTCCCCCTTTTTGATGATGACAAACCAATTATGTGATGGAGTAAATAATATGTGCAATAGATTACTTTGTATTGAAATATGCCTTCAATGCATGAACATTTTGATATATGCTCCCCCTATATGTATACTTCCTTTTCATTTTATTTTTCTCCCTTTCTCCCTTACTTATACATCTTACTTATACATTCTATGTTAGAGTATCTTTCTCCCCCTTAGAATCTTTTTCTCCCCCTTAAGTATACATTTTCATCACTTAATTACATTCTTTGTGTGAATACCTTTCTCCCCCTTTTGTCATCAATAAAATAAGAACGTTAAAAGAACAATATGAACACATATAAAACCAAGTTTTATCTTTTCATTTACCTTGTTTCCTTTGCACATAATATTAGGGAAACATCAACAAATCATAGGACTACCTTTCCACTCCTTGCAACCTAATGGGTGGCTAGAAACTAAAAAAATGGTTAAGTATAGGAAAATTTGTAAAAATTTCAACAGAGTTTCCTTTGTTTGTAGACTAATTTCCACCTGTCAACAACCCAAATTTTTGACAAAGATCCAATCCAATGCACAACATACCAAATTTCCAGTTTTTAACCAAACTATAACACATTTAACACATTATATAACTACACAATCATAAGACATTCACAAGAGCCACAGAAAATAACGCACAATTAAATTTTCACCATAGAAAACAGCAAATACCATAAAATGATTAAACAACATGAATATCAAATCCAACCAAGAATGCTACCAAAAACAATAACATTATTGTCGTCAATAATGAAACATAAGAAAAACCAATGTAAGTGATAAATATTAAGAGTCACACGAGAATGAGCTCAATGCCTAGTCTATTACATAGACAATTTAGTCACGTGCCGGTGCTTTCCCTTTCAGGCTAGCTTGAGCAAGTGCATCCCTTTGCTCGTCCGTCACGAGAACCTCATGGCCATAGTGAATTTCGTTCCTCAAGTCATCAACTCAAATAGTTAATGCATCCAATTGACCACATATCTCAGCCGTGCTACTATCCAACCTAGCATGCACGCCGGCAATTCCACTATCAATGCGATCACCTAAGGACTCAAAATACCCTTGAATAAGGGTCTTCAAATCTTTATCCACATTAGGTGCTCTCGCAGGCTCCGGTGCCTCATGTCCTTGATCCTCCCCCTCACCATCACTTCCTTCTATGTCTTCATGATCATCTTGGCCTTGAATTGGCTTGTCGAATGTCCAAGCCCCATTTACCACATATATACCCATGGTCCTAAGAAAGACTGGATCTTAGTAGTTGCGAGGAGACATGGGATATATGGCTTGGTTTTCTAATAGGATGCCTTGAGACCTAAGAATCTTGGTAACAAGCATACCATAGGGTAAACTTCTACGCTGATCCTTAATGTGATGCCAAGGTATTTGATCATGAGATAGCCAAAATTAATGGAAATTTGCTTAAGAAGGGCATATAGAAGGTAGAGATTCATGGTGTTTGGATCAGTTTTGTGACCATGATTGGGAAGAACTACCATAGTGATGACATGAAATAAAACACGATGTTGAGGACTCAAATTTTTGACAGGAGCCTCACTTGCCCTAGCAAAAGTCTCACCATTGAACACACTAGCCACTAAGTCATTAAAGTTAAACCCATGAGTGGCATCCGCCTAATAATGTAGTCTAAAATACTGAATGACCTTCTTGCCATCTTTAGCTAGAGTGGTGGGGTGATCGGTTTTGAACAATTTGTTAAGATTTTCGGGCGTCAAATCGATATCATCAGAATTTACTCTAGTGTAAAGGCGATCAACTCCAATTTGTTCAGTCTTAGAATGTAAATTGGCAAAGAATTCATACACTAATAAGGTATAAATAGGCTCATTGGAAAACATCACCTCATTCCAATCTTGATAATCAAATAATTCTAAAATATTGGAAAAAACGGTAAACTCCTCTTTCCTAACAACTCTGGGAACAACTATTTTCTTTTGGTTCTTAACATAACTATCATACTTGGCTGCACACTCGTTATTAACGAAAGGAGAGGGAGGATTGGAGGCAGTAGATTTACCATGTTGAATATGTGAGGGAGCTGTAACCTTCGTCCTCTTTCGACCCCTTAAAGAACTCATGATGATGTCGTATGAAGTACTAGATTCTTGAGTGGAGGAGGAAAAACGCACTTTGATTTGAAAGAATTCAATCAAACAATGCCAAAACAAAAAAAACTGATTTTGACCCAAATTCTAGGGTTTGAATCAATTTGATGAAGTTTGTCGTGAAATTTTGTGTTTGGAATCGATAGAAGTGTTCTACAGATGACGAGAAATGATTCTAATGGAACAATTTGATGAATAATAGGTTAAAACTCAAGATTGAATTGGAATGGGGCGACAAGGGTTTTGGAGGCTTTGAAAAAATTTTGAGAGAAGTGTTTGAAAATCAGGAATTTTAAGCCTGATACGACAGTTTCGGACAGCCGAAACTTTGGAAGGCGTCCGAAAGTGTCGTCCAAAATGTTGCAAAAATTTCACCCTTCCAGGTGTTTAGGTTTGGACGGTCTGCTCGTCCGAAACCAGCTTCCGAAACTCTGAAAATTTTTACCCTTTCTTGAATTTAGGTTCAGACGGTTCTGGTGATCCGAAACATGCGTCCGAAACTTTGATTTTCTTTTGAAATGCATTTTTGAGAAATAAAATCAATGTTTTCGGATCACTTAAGTTGGACTACACCAATGTTATCTCTTAAAAGAGAAAATTGATCCTCAGAGAGTGGTTTGGTGAAGATATCCGCCAACTGTTCTTTAGTGGAAACATATTCTATATGAATTTCCTTATTTTGAACAAGATCACGAATGAAGTGATGTTTGATATCAATGTGTTTTGATCTCGAATGTTGAATAGGATTTTTATTAGATTTATGGCACTAGTGTTATCACATTTAATAGATACACATCCAAAATCTAAACCAAAATCAAGAAGAGTGTGTTTCATCCAAAGGATTTGAGAACAACAACTTCCGGCTGCTATATATTCGGCTTCCGCCATTAATAGGGATACGGAAGATTGTTTTCTACTAGACCAAGATACAAGAGATTTTCCTAGGAATTGACACGTTCCACTCGTGCTTTTCCTATCAATCCTACACCCGGCAAAGTCGGCATCGGTAAATTCTACTAGTTCAAAGGTGTTCGTCCTAGGATACCATAATCCATGTTCTATAGTTCCTTTGAGATATCTAAGTATTCTTTTGACAGCCAACAAGTGTGATTGTTTAGCACATGATTGAAATCTAGCACATAAGCATACAACATACATAATATCAGGCCTACTAGCCGTCAAGTAAAGCAAGCTTCCAATCATTCCCCTATATTGTTTTTCATCAACTTTTACACCATCTTCATCTTTATCTAATTTAGTTGAAGTGCTTATAGGTGTTCCATTAGGTTTTGAGTCTTTCATACCATATTTTTTAAGTAACTCCTTAGTATATGTTTCTTGACTTATGAAAATGCCATCATCCAATTGTTTTATTTGTAACCCAAGGAAGAATGTTAATTCTCCCATCATACTCATTTCAAACTCTTCTTTCATTAGATTTGAAAATTCTTCACATAGAGATTCATTAGTAGCACCAAATATTATGTCATCAACATATATTTGTACAATTAGCAATTCATTGTCACAATGCTTAGTAAACAGAGTAGTGTCAATTATGCCTTTATGAAAATTCTTTTCTATTAGAAATCCACTAAGTCTTTCATACCAAGCTCTAGGAGCTTGTTTTAGTCCATATAATGCTTTGACCAGTTTATATACATGATTAGGAAATTTATTACTTTCAAATCCAGGAGGTTGTTCTACATATACTTCTTCTTGAATAAATCCATTTAAGAAGGCACTTTTAACATCCATTTGAAAAAGTTTAAATCTTTTAAAACAAGCATATGCAAGTAACAAGCGGATAGACTCAAGCCTTGCTACGGGAGCAAAGGTTTCATCATAGTCTATACCTTCCTCTTGCCTATACCCTTGAGCCACCAATCTAGCTTTGTTTCTTACTATACTTTCTATTTCATTTAGTTTATTTCTGAATATCCATTTAGTCCCTATGATTGAAGTATCTTTTGGCCTTTCTCTTAAATTCCAAACTTTACTTCTTTCAAACTGGTTTAATTCTTCTTGCGCTGCTACAATCCAATTATCATCTTTTAAAGCTTCATTTATGTCTTTTGGCTCAATTTGTGAGAGGAAGACCAAGTTATTATCTAAATGCAATGATGACCTTGTGTTGACTCCTCTAGAGGGACTTCCTATGATTAAGTCTTTTGGATGACTTTGAATAAATTTCCAAGCTCTTCGAATATCACTCTTTTGTAGACTTTCCATTAATGTTTGAATTTCATCTTTGGGAGGAAGATCAATTTGTTGAGATGAATTGTTATCTATTTCATTTTTATCTTGTTCATTAGATGGATTTTCTTCTATTCCTAGTTTTTCATCACTTTCTTCATGGTTTTTATTTGCATTACCTTCATCAAAATTTACATGAATTGCTTCTTCTACTATCATGGTTTTTTTGTTATATACTCTATATGCTTTTCTAACTTCTGAATAACCTAAGAATACTCCTTCATCCGATTTCTTATCAAATTTTCCTAAGTGTCTTTTACATTTAAAATGAAGCATTTACAACCAAATACTCTAAAATATCCTACATTTGGAGTTTTCTTATATACTAGTTCATATGGAGTTTTCTTCAACAATGGTCTAATTAAAGCACGATTCATTACATAGCATGCGGTGTTAACCGCTGAGACCCAAAAATATTTTGGCAAGTTATTTTCACAAAGTATAGTTCTAGCCATCTCTTGAAGTGTTCTATTCTTTCTTTCAACAACTCCATTTTGTTGAGGTGATTTAACTATTGAAAAGTTATGAGTAATACCATTTTCATCACAATGATTCATAAAGCTTTCATTTGCAAATTCGGTTCCATTATCACTTCTAATTTTTACCACATTTAAACTTAACTCATTTTGAACCTTTTTAAACAACCTTGCATATTCTTTAAATGTATCACTTTTATGTGCAAAAAATATTACCTAAGTGAACCTAGAATAGTCATCTACTATTACAAATGCATATCTTTTGCCACCTAAGCTTGTAGTTTGTGATGGTCCAAACAAGTCCATATGTATTAATTCTAAGGGTTTTGATGTGGTTACCATGTTTTTAGGTTTGAATGTACTTTTAGTTTGTTTTCCATATTGACATGAACACTTTATCTTTTTCATATTTTTGTTTAGGTAAGCCTCTAACTAGTTCTTTAGCTACTAGATTATTTATGTGATCTATTCCCACATGAGCTAGCCTTCTATGCCACAACCAAGTTGTGTCATGTACCACACTAAGACATTTCATGTCTTGTTCCATAATATCACATAAATGAAGAGTATACACATTGTTATGTCTAGATCCGGTAAGAATGATTTTACCATCTATTGGATCAATAACTACACATTTTTCACGTTTAAATAATACATCAAGATCTTTATCACATATTTGACTTATGCTGATCAAGTTGAATTTCAAATCATCAATCAAAAGCACATTCTCAATCACATTGCTATTATTATTGGCTACATTGCCAATACCAATTATTTTTCCTTTTTTATCATTTCCAAAAGTAACATGTCCTTTATTTCTTGTTTCCAAGTTATTAAGCAATGACGAATTACCGGTCATGTGTCTTGAGCATCCACTATCAAGGAACCATTTTGTATCCAAAATTTTATTTTTTAAACATACCTACATTCAAGAATCAATATGTGATTTTAAGCACTTAAGTTTTCATAGCATTGATATCTTTTCTTATCCATGTTTTTGATCCATTGTCAACTTCCATTCTTGCAAAGCATTTTCTTGACGTGTGCCCCTTTTTACAACAATAATCGCATATTACATGGTATTTAAAAGAATGTGAAGTCTTATAATAAGAATAAGGTCTAGCATTGTTAAACCTAGGTTCAAAGTTATACCTTTTATGATCATAATGTGTGTTACACATTCTATATCCATAATTTTGGTTATGTGTGTTATGCGTTTTATATCCATGAGTTGGTGAGGTTTATTTTTAAAATTTTCTACTCCTTTTTCGTGATTATGTGATGTGTGATTAATTTTCACAGGTTTGGAGGTGGAGTTTTGACCTATCTCATGTGAATATCCTAATCCATATTTACTATTTCCCATTCTTTGATTTCCTAACAGTTTTTCTAAGTTATCCTTGCCTTTTGTGAATTTGGCTAAACAATCACTAAGGTCTTCAATTCTCTTTCTTAATCCTATATGTTCTATCTTAACTTCTTCCCTAATCTTGTTGCTTTCTATTGTTAATTTCTCATTTTCAGCTTTTAATGTACAATTTTATTTTACTACACAATTATGCTTAATGATTAACTCTTGATTACATGTAGTGATTTCTTCTACTTTTTCCTTAAGCTTCTTGTTTTGAATCTTGGATTTCTTTAACTCATCTACTAACCTAGCAATGTACAGCTCAAGTTCATCTTGATGATTGCAATTATCATCATCATCATCACTAGAAGAAATACTTATCTCATAGTCTTCAAATCCCATAAAGCACATGTTTGCAACTTCTTCCTCTTCTTCTTCAGTTTTCTCTTCGGATTGGTCATCATCCCATGTGACTTTGAGGCTTCTTCCTTTGCCTTTCTTGTTATGTTTGAACTCCTTCTTTCTTCTTGGACAATCTGCCATAAAATGACCATGTTGGTTACACTCAAAACATTTGTTGATTTTGGAGGTTTCTTCCTTTTCTTTCATCCTATATTTGCTTCTAAAGTTTCTTCCTTTGTTAAACTTGTTTCTTCTACTTTGGATCATCCTAGATAGTTTTCTAGTAAGAAGTACAATATCATCATCATCTTGTTCAGTTGTATCTTTCTCATCTTCCTCATCATCATTCTCATTTTTGGACATCTTAAGAGCTATGTTTTTTCTAGCCTTAGTGTCTTCTTCTTTTTGTGTTTTCGACTTGATTTTCAGTTTATATGACATAAGAGAGCTAATTAGTTGATCTATGGGTAGTTCGCTCAGATTTTTTGCTTCTTCAATGGCTATGGCTTTTGACTCCCATTCTTTAGGTAATGAATTTAAGATCTTTCTATTTTGTTCACCTAGAGGATAGATTTTTCCTAGGTTTTCCAAATCCTTAATTATACTATTAAATCTACAAAACATTTTATCTACAGATTCATTACTATCCATTTTAAAACTTTCATATTGTGTTACTAGCAATGATTTCTTTTCTTCCTTAACATCTTCAGTTCCTTCATGTATTTCCCTAAGTTTCTTCCATATATCATGTGCATTTTTACATTCATTAACTCTACTTGATTCATTAACATCTAAGGAGTTGTATAAGGCATTTGTAGCCTTGGCATTCAAGGTTAGATTTCTCCTATCAGTTTCATTAAGTTCACTCCTTTTCTTTTCTCTAGTTTCATCCCCTACAGTTATTTCAGCCTTGTAAGGTCCTTCCTCAACAATATACCACATCTCAATGTCAATGGATTTGAGATAAATTTCCATTCTATCTCTCCAACTGCTATAGTTGGTTCCATTAAACATTGGAGGGCTAGAAATAGATTGTCCCTCCATAAACATAGCATTGTTTGTTGCCATAATTTTTACTCTAAGGTTGTTAAGCCTAAGCAAATAGAGACCAAGCTCTGATACCAATTGTTAGCTTTAAAGCAACCTAAGAGGGGGCAGGGGGGGTGAATTAGGTTTCTAAAAATTAAGTGTGCTAATCAATTCAAATTCAATCAACAATGAGTGAGTTGTGTGAATTGCAACAAGTGTAATATCCAACAATATTGAATCAGAAACACAATGAGTTAATACTCCAATTCAATTGCACCAAATCAAAGCATAAACAAGACAAGATAAGAGTAAAAATGAAAGATGTAAAGAGCAAAGACACAATCGATTCATAGTGGTTCAAGACTCCCCCTTGGAGTGCTCTACATCCACTACCTAAGTTTCCCAACTTAGGATTTCAAACCTCTTCACTATAATCTGATCTCCTTTCTATGGTGAGATCAAAAGAACCACTTTTACAACCAACCAAGATTCAACCTTCTCACTGGCTATCCCAAGCTATAAGTTCTAGGTCTTTACTCTCACTTGAGAAACCTTTTATAATCACTCACAATGTTTGTTTGAGAATGAAATAACAACCCTCAATTAGGGTGAATAAGATAATTTGAGGCTCACAATATGATTCCTACAATGAAAGTTACAACTCAAACTATATAGCTCAAGAATGAAGTGAAAACTCAAAGAAGGCTCAAGAACTTTTAATCTTTTATTTCTTGTAAACTCAAAGTGAAGTACAAGAGTTGTAGAGAGTATTTTTCAGATTGGAAGCTCAGGGAATCAAGTGTAGTGTCTCTTTTAACGTGCATGTTTTAGCTTGTATTTAAACTATCTCAAAAGATGACAAAAAAACGTATATCTTTGACAGTTCAAAAACTAGCCGTTATGTTGAGAAAATGACTTTCGGACGCTCTTTTGGACTCTTGGGGTCGTTCAAACCTATTTAACTGAAAGCATGTAAAAACCTATCTCGACACTTTTGGACGGCCGAAACTCCAAGGAGTCGTCCGAACCTAAGTTTCGGACGGCCGAAATTCCCTTGCACTGTCCGAACCTATTTAACTGAAAGCATTTAAAAACCTATCTCGACACTTTCTGACGGCCGAAATTTCCTTGCACCGTCCAAACCTATTTATTAGAGTTACTTCATTTTTCACAAAATTTCGGACGATCTTTCAAGCTAGAGGGGCGTCCAATCCTATCTTTCGAACGGCCGAAACTAGGCTTAGGTCGTCCGATCCTATTTGTTTTGAACTTGTTTTCAATTTTCGTTTTTCAAATCATTTGTGCAACTATGTGAGACTTTGTGAAAGTGTGTTTCTTACTTTTACTACTTCTTTTGAAGTTCATTTGAAGACTAAAAGCACTTTGAAAACATTTTGACTTGAGCCTTAGAAGAGTAACTCAACTTCTTGAGCTATTTACAAAGTTTAGGTTTTAGGGTTGGGAAATGATCTAATTTACCATTCTTCCATATCTTTTGCGCTTTCAATTCTTTCTCCATGCGATGATGCTCCATGCTTGGCTTCTTTGTATATCTATCACATTGAAACACTTTTTGAACCATTAGCATAAACATAATTGTTTGTTAAATATCAAAATAAGTTAGATTAAGACCCTAGGTCTCACATTAATGATAATTAAAAATTTTGAATATGGTAAATTAAAGTATTTATGACAATTGGATGTATTCAAATTTTAATATATTAAAATATGGTAAATTGGAATCATTAATGACAATTGGGGTGTAAACTGATGGAAAAACATTAACTACTATTGATTAGATTTAAATGTAAAAACAAAACTGAAAACTGAAAATCGGGTTCTAACCGATTTCTGGTTTTCCCGGTTGAACCCGGTGTTTGATCGAGTTTGACCGGTTTTTAACCATCGATTTTTCATACTAACTCGAACCGGACACCTTGCCAGTTCCCGGTTAAACCGGCCGGTCCGAGTTTAATAACACTGTTCAAACTATAAGTGAATCGTTCATTGATGTTTCGATTCTTGTTTTTATATTTTGGAACTAGAATCGGAATTGACGATTCTACTTCGATTCAAATCGTGAAAAAAATAAAAAAAAATTGAAAAATGAAGCTGCATTTAACACAGAGATGGCCTTTGTTCCGAACTGTCGGTTCTGGTTCCGGAATCGAAACTGTGGCCCCACAAAATCGTAACCGTCGCCGAATCGTCTATAAACGGTTCGGTTCCTGATTTTGTGGAACTGGAACTGGAACCGGAATCGGAACCGGCCAAAAAAAATTATAATTCTAAAAATATTTCTATACCACTTCATTTTCATCACATAATTTCGTAGTTTTCTAATCTTGATATTGTAAGTTTTAACGTTTATAGTTTAGGGTTTAGGGTATCAATTTTTTTAATTAATTATTCTAATTATATTATTATATTGTTCAATCATTCTTTCAATACTCTTATCATTTATATATTTTTCTTTCTCACTTATCTAATCCTTCATAATTTTATTTTTCTAAAACCTCCATATATTAGTTCAATTTCAACTTAATCCAATTATATTATGTATCAACTTAATTTTCTAATTTATATTATTCTAATTCTATTATTATATTATGCTAATATACTATTTGAATTCCAATTAATAGTTCGATCGTTCTCTCAATACTCTTATTCTTTCGATATCTCTCTTTCGCACTTATCTAATAATCATAATTCTAATATTCTAAAAAATTCATATATTAGTTTAATTTTAACTACTATTCTAATTATGTTATTATATTATACTAGTTGAATTCTAATTAATAATTAAAATATTCAAATATTCTTTCAATATTCTTATTATTTTTATATCTTTGAATCTCACTTATCTAATTCTTCCTAGTTCTATTATCTAAAAACTATATATTAATTAAGTTCAATTGTAACTATTATTATTCTAATTATATTATTATGTTGTATTACAATCGAAATTCGAAACCAAAAATCGAAATTGGAACAAAATCGGAACCAGAACCGTCGGTTTCGAAAGCTTAAGCGATTTCGGTTCCACCTTGCGCGGAATCGGGAATCGCCGGTTCTGGAACCGAAATCGGCGGTTTCGGAACCGTGGCTATCTCTAATTTAACAGCTTCATTTAAAATATCGTGCCTTTTTTAAAAAAAAAGAAAAATATACAGGCACATGATGTGTAATTATTTTAAAAAAAATAGTTTGCTTGATTGTTGAACAATGGCCAAGCTTTATTAAGCGATAGTCAAATGACCGTTGTTGGCAACCGTCTCAGTTTAAAGAGGAACACATTTGACCATTGTTCATTCTTTTTTTTCATTTCTTTTAATTTTCTAATTTTAAAGATACATCCCAACTCCTCATTTTTTTCACAGAATTTTGTAAGTTATGCATCGAGTTTCGTGAAGATATCCATTCAAAATCAAGCCTAACTGGTCAAGTAAATAACATATGACGTCTGAAGAGAAATTAGAGTGTTCTGAGGCAGACATTACTTACTTGTGGAAAAAAGTGAGAAAATGTCTCAATGATATCTAAGCTCGAAATGACACAAAAATTGGAAATAGACGAATGCTCGAAAAATCACTAAAATCCAAACTAAAGTTGAGAGCTCTGGTTGAATGAAAGTGACAAATGAATTTTGAAACGCTCAATATATAGGCTAAGGAGAGAGGAATTCAAACAGACGTGACAGTTGTAGTGGGAGAACGTGCCACCGAAATATCTGTCAGACAAGTCGTGGTTGAAAATGTATAAGCATGTTTTTCGAACACAAAACTCAAAGAGGTGAACGTGTACATGGCATATCGGCATTATACAAAAGGTTATTATTCAGACCAGAATGAATAAATGCAAACCAACCTGAGGGGCTATTGATAAGAGTTGAATTTTACTATAAGTATAATACGTCAAAAATAGACTTACAATGTAACAAATATTTCTCAGCTCGTGGGAGTCTAACTCCCATTCAACTATTACACTTATTTCCACATGCACTCTAAGAGTTACAATCCTATTACAACTCTTAGAGCTCCAGAAAACCCTTCTTCAATGTATGTTATAAGAGTTTCAATACAATTCAAACTCAGGTACGTATTCTATAAATACCTCCCATCCATCACTTTGGAGGGGATTCGATTCATACAATTCTCAATTGTACATCATAAGCTTCGGAGTTTACTCTCTGGGTCAATCCCAGGGATTCTTTGCAGGTATTCAGTGTGTTCCAAACAACCAGAAAACCTGCCGACGACGTGAGGTTTTGAGACTCATCAATTGACGCCCACCGTGGGACAGAAGACAAATCCATGCCTACTACTCGTTTACGACAATCAAAACGTGAGAAACAATTGGCTCGGAATTCTCCTGATCCTGATCATCAAGAGGAGAACAATCCCCCCTTAAGGGAAGATCCTGCTAATTCATCTACTGAAACTCCTATTTAGGACAGAAAAGGTTCTGGTCCTCATAACCAAGAAGGAAGTTCAACTCCATTTATCGATCTGAATTCTCCTGAAGTGCTCAAGTTTTTTATCGAAAACGGACAACAAATTCAAACAATGATTGCCAATCAAGCTCCCGTTAATTTGGCTAAAAGAGAAGCTCACACCGCTCAGCAGCGAGAAGAATAAAACCAAGCTATTCGCGAACGAGATCTTTGTAAAAGACTTCGAGAAGAACATGAACTCAGATTGAGAGCTGAAGAGCGTGCTAAAAGGAAGAGCCGAGATTATATTTCCGTTTCGTCTCATAGAAGAGATTCAAGGTCTCCTTTAAGAAACGAGAGATATGCTTATTATCGTCAGCTTACTCGATAAGAAGATCATCCTCAGGACTTATATATGCCGTATGAACAAACAAGAGATCAGAATGTTCAATTTGGTGATATAGGTCAATCCGATCTGCCACCCCACTTTGCGTCAGCCACTAAAGGTTGTCTTTCAAATACATTCTCCATTTGTAGACGAGGTCACGAATTACCCTATTCCTCATTGTTTTAAGATGCCAACTTTGCGATTGTATACTGGAGATACAGATCCTAAAGAACACTTGCATCGTAATGTGGAGAGCATGAAGATCTATAATTACTCTGATCAAATTCTATGTCAGTGTTTTGGCATAACAATGATGGGAATTGCACGATTGTGGTATAAAAATTTAAGGCCTAAGGTTTTTTGCAACTTCGATGACATTTCCTCAACTTTTCAAAGCAGATTTGTACAACGTGAAAAGTTTGTGAAAACTAGTGTTGAATTACTTAATGTAAAACAAGGGGATTCAGAGTCATTAACTCAATATGTGGAGAGATTCCTGAATGAAAGTTTGGAAGTAAGGCGTAGGTCAGATGAGGTTATGATCGGGGCCTTTACAAATGGCTTACGACCAAGAAGATTGTACAAGGAATTTGTAACGGATCCTCTTGTCAATGTTGAAGACATGATGAAGCGAGCTCGAAAATTCGCAAAAGAAAAAGACGCAGATAAGCGGAAGCGTGATAATGAAAAAGAACCTGAAAAGAAGAAAGAAGAAAAAACCAAAACATCCGATGATGGAAATCGAAAACAAAAATTTGATAAAGTACTGTACAATATGTCTAAGATGGGTGAAGATAAGGATTTCACTTTTTTGAATAAAACACGAACTGAAGTACTTGCTATCTTAGAAAACATGGGAATGGCAAGATATTCACAACGGATGATAGGTCTAGATAACAAAAGGAGTAAGAAATTCTTTTGTAAATTTCATAATCAACATGGCCACGATACCGAACTTTGTAAAGACCTCAAAAGGTACATAGAATAGCTGATTCAGAACGGACATCTAACAGTATTCGTCCGTGTTGGAAGTCTGAAAACCGACCAGAAGATAAGAAAGATGCAGATAATCCTGATGAAAAAAGGAGAAGAGATAATGGTAATGACAGAAATCCCGAAGTGGATAAGAACATCACATGTGTGATTAATACCATTATTGGAGGGCCATGCAATGGAGAATCAATGACCTCCAAAAAATTGAAGAACAGAGGATTTCTTGAATAAGAACCAGTTCATAAACGGTTTAAGCCTATGGACACTATCACTTTTTCAGAAGAAGACACGGTACCCATATGCAGATGCATTACTAATTAAAGCATTCATAGCTAATAAGGAAGTCCACAGAATATATGTAGATGATGGCAGTTCGGCTGATATCCTCTATTACGAAACTTGCCAAAAAATGGTTATTGACAAAAAATAGCTAAAAGCTTGTCATTCACACCTTGTTGGCTTTTCAGGGGAAACCTTAATGCCTATTGGAATGATAAATCTGCTAGTGATATTAGGAGAATATCCTAAAGAAAAACTCATCTATGTTGAGTTCACTGTTCTTAATGTCACGTCTCTATAAAATGTTATTCTAGGACGACCTGAAATGGTGCAATTGAAGACAATCTGGTCCCCTACCATCTTGTTATGAAATTTCCTACGGATGTTGTGATTGCTACAATACGAGGTGATCAGAAGTTAGCAAGAGAATGTCATATGGTTGCCCTAAAAGGAAACAAAAACAAACAGGGAGCAAATGTTAACTACATAGGCACGGGAAAAACAGAAATCCGGGCTAAACTTGTTATGTTAACAGAAGAAGTGGAAAGTATCCTTTTGGACGAAATAGAAGCAAATAAGACAGTTTTGATCGGATCATCTCTACCGACGAAAGTTAAAAGATCATTGATAAATCTTTTAACTTAATTTAAAGATGTTTTTGCTTGTAGTCCAGATGACATGAAAAGAGTATCAACCGATTTAATGGTTCATAAATTAAACATCGACGAGTATGCCATGATAGTCAGACAAAAGAAGAGATCATATAAGCCAGATCATAATCTGACCATATCTGAAGAAGTCGACAAGTTGTTAAAAGCAAAAATAATCAGAGAAGTGTTCTATCAACCTGGCTTGCCAATCCTGTCATGGTTCCGAAACCAGACAAGTCCTTGAGAATATGTATTGATTACACAAATTTGAACAAAGTATGTCCAAAAGATTGCTATCCTTTACGAGTAATTGATCAAAAAGTAGACGCGACCTCCGGTTTTGAGGTCTTATGTTTCTTGAACTCATACAAAGGATATCATCAAATCCAAATAGATTAAGACGACACGGAGAAAACATCTTTCATAACTGGGAAAGGTATATACTGTTACACAAAAATGCCATTTGGGTTGAAAAATGCTTGTGCTACCTATTAGAGGCTGGTGGATAAGATATTTTCTGATCAGATTGGGAGAAACATGGAAATATATGTTGATGACAATGCTTATTAAAAACAAAAGAATAGAAATTTTTCTGAATGATGTGAGAAAGACTTTGAAAAAATTACGAGAAACAGGGCTAAAGTTAAACCCCAAGAAGTGTACAATCGGAGTCGGATCATCAAAATTTCTTAGTCATATGGTTTCAAATCAAGGGATTGCAACAAATCCAGAGAAAGTTAAAGCAATTTTAGTTATGAAACCAGCTATTTTCCTTTAAGCCAGAGCCGGTCAACCGTTCTCATCCTCTAAATCTACATTGACTCACCAAACACCTTCCTTCAGCTGATTTCCTTCTAACTAATCCTTAAGCTCTTTCACTTTACAGCCTCCAACCCATTGATCTGTGGTGTGAAGTCACGATCGAGAGATTCCCAGATGCCACACCTTGAGGCCTTACACGGTAGCCGGAAGCTAGGACAACGAGACCTTCAGATCTCCACATGTTGACCTCTCAGAGATCTGCCCTCCCAAGTACGAAAGAGGAAGCTACATAAGCTTCAAAGAAGAGAGCTTCAGATCTCTACCCAACCAAGCCGGACTGCTCCTGCTTCATCCTCACAAATCTGAACTCCCAACACTCCAAGGGTAGTCAAAGGCCAACTTAATCTCTCTCAAAGATTCAGCTGAATTTCAGATCTTCACTATTCACTAGCTACTTCACTTTAGCTCGATGCCTTCAAAATTGTGGTGGCAAGAATCAGCCTTGCTCACCATACTGTTCGACCGGGGCCCAGATCGGAGCTGAGAACATCAAATTGGGTTCCATCAGCTCCGATCCACTTCAAGGATTCTGAGCTAAGTAATGAAGTCCAGTGATCTGGAACCACATTTTTCGGCTAATGTTTTAATTCAGATGGAATGCTTAATGGGTGAATTATTGGGTAATTACACTTCGTCCAATCTTTAATTCTTTGACAATGGAGGTTACTATAGCTGCTTCTACAAACCGAGATATTTGTTTGTGGAGGGTACAAATTCGCTGGAAATCGAATTCTTTGATGGGTGGTTTTTTTTGGAACTACCCTTTGAATGTGTTTTGCCATTGTGATGTGTTATTGAAAATGTTGACATTGGCTTTGAATGGTATAGTGAAGATTCTGCGATGGTGAAGACGATAATTGAAATCTGCTTTGATTGGTAATCTGCCATTGTGGTAATTTGTTGTGTTTCCCTTGGCTTAAACTGTGATTGAAAGGTTTAGTCATTTGCTTTGATTTGTAAAGGGACGATTCTATGCTTCCTTCACTTTTAGAGATATCTAACAAAATCTCTCAAAATGATAATGCTCCCCTTACTCTATAAAGACCAAATCGTGTCCGGGCAGCTAGGAAATTCCAGATTTGGACTGCGAGAACATTGATGCTGTTGAATACGCTGAGATTGTTTTGGTCTGCTATGCTAAAGTGATCAGCTCACACGCCATGATGTTGTGGGACATTTGCTTGGATTTGCTACTTGGAAGAAACCATTGCCTTCTGGACTTCTTGATCTTGACTTTGCGACAATGGTGGATTATATGTGGATTATTTGTTGATATCTTGGTGGATTCTCTTTTTTGCAAGATTGCTGGTCATGTGCTTAAAGTGACCTCTTGTTTAGTTGGAAACTAGGTTGATAATCCTGATTTTGTAAATTGCTGGGTGAGGAGGAGTTGGGAATGAATGCTGAACTTAAGAGTTTATGATGAATGCTCCTCTATTTGCTTAATGTTGACATGAAATTTCCCAGCATTTTAAGCTGCCTATTGCTGTAGTAGTCTGATTCGTGTACTACTATGGAACCTTTTCGTAGACTATTTCCGTCGGAACTCGTGGAAATGGGAGTAGGATTGAATTTCAGCTCGGTTTGTCCCATAAGGTTGTGAAACAAACTTGAGCTTCAAAAGTGAACTTCTATGTATATTTGTTTGGCACAGCTCATATGCTTTTAATGGAGGTAAAAAGTTATACTATAGTCTTTGATTTAGCGTAGAAGCTTTCTTCGTTCCATATCAAACATTTTATTGGTAAACATGTAATAGAGTGGTACTCCATGTTTACTATTTTCTTTTGCTTTGTAACTATGCCTCGGATATATGTATTTTGCTCATTATATATATAAATGGTTTAAAAAAAAAATTGACTGTCACAAATCTCAAGGAAATTTGTAATGTATGCATTAGGATTTTCACTTGGTAACCTATTAAACTGAATTTCTTAAATCATCTGGAGTAGACATGGCCTCATGAATTTCTTAACCTAAGCTATTAAGTAGTTCAACAGTTTCCGACAAAAAAATTTCAAAAGAATAGGCCAAATGGCCGTTAGATCCAACGACACCCAACACCCCTCCCCTCCCCTCCCCTCCCCCATCTCCCAAAATTTATTTTTTTTACACAATTCTCTCAAATTCTCTAGATCAATTCTCTTAATCGCTCATAATCTCTTATTATTTCTAAATTCTCATTCATATTATTTTTCTTTATGCTCATTAACTTATTATTACTTATTTATTTGATTATATTTATAATTTAATTTTTTACTTTAATATGTTTTATTTTGTTCAATTCTTTAAATAATTGTTATTGTTAATTATTTTATTTTATTTATTAATTAAGTATCATTATTAGTCAATATTATATAAATTATTTCTATTTATTTAATTATTTATATTTATTCAATTATGTTATTTAAATTACTATAAAATGAATAGTTACAAGATAGCATTATTAGTAGTTCACAATATGGTGTTGATCAAAATGAGTAAAGAATTTTAGTAGTGGAGAAATTGAAAACTCTAATGTCAAAGAAATCCTAAAATCAGATATGTTCAAGAAGGACCATACAAATACTTTTCTTTTTTTTTTTTCACTACACAAAAATAGTTGATTCTAATAATCAACCAATCAAGGCAAAATACAATTATTATTCCGAAAGTAAATTATAAGCTTTCAAGAAATGATTCGGGTATATATAGAACTTTCAAACATCATTTGAGGAAAAAAACATCCACATGGAATCAACATTTCCACCAACCTAGCCTAGCTATATAGGTTTTCTCTCTGTAAATTTTTTCAAAATTAAATGGTGTTGTTTTGATATGCTCCAATATTTGGAGTGATTTATGGCAAATGCATTCTTATTTGGGAGTAACTTGTCATTAGATTGATAGCGATTGGAATATACAAAAAAGAGTTATTTCTTATTGTCCTTTTGATTCAAGACACACCACAAATAATATATTAGTATGTTGAATGTTATTTTAGATGAATATGATATATATAAAAAAGATTTTTCAATTAGTTTTGGACAAGATTATGGTTTCAATTAATGAATTAAAAACTCTTTGTCAACCAATAATAGGTGAAAATTTTTTTCATATTAGGTTTACATGCTTCATGTTTAATTTAGCTATACAAAATAGTTTAAAAATATTTAATTTAGCTATACAAGATAGTTTAAAACACTAAAGATGTATACTTTATCTATTAAAAAGGCAATTAGCATTTTATGGGCACGGCCAAATTTAATGAAACAATAGGTAAAATGTTTTATAAAAAAGGACAAAAATTTAAAATATCTAATAAGAATGTTCCTTATAGGTAGAATTCAACTTATAAATTAAGAATTCCTCGGCACAATACAATAATTTGTTATATTATTTTTTTATGCAAAATTCAGAAAAAAAAAATATTGTTTTACATCCTTATATAAGGGAACTGTATTGCAAATTTATTTGGTGTTTATTATTCTACTTCTCTTTTATTGATTCATGTTGCATATGATATTGTTAATATTGTATACCAATATAAAGATGGCCTTATTTGATCACTTTCTACACATGATATGTTATGAAAAATTCAAAAGGCTTAATTATTATAAAAGAATTCTACCTTCGTGTTTAATTGTTTCTATTTTTTATTCGCATCGAAAAAGTAATCTTCAGAGGAAAATTTTGTAGAATACAATATTTGTGTAGATTTATTTTTTGTTCTTGATACAAATTATGAGGGTGAAAGGACTAGGAAGATTATAGATGATGTGAAGGACCTTGTTCGTGAATTATTTAATGAATTTTATTCTATTTATGGTAATTAAGTTCCTCTTAATATCAAATCTAGTGGTGGTGGTTCTACTAGAGTATTAGTAGTGCAACATACTACAATACTACTAGCAGTATATCAATGTTTCTCTTAACACCAAGAAAACTTAGTAAATCTGTGTAATCTTCACACACAAAATTAAGTCCTAATATTGAGACGGAACTTGATATGTATTTTGTAACTATTTTGAGGTTTGTGTTAAAAATAAGAATTTTTATGAGTGGCCCGTATTAGAATGGCAAAGAAAAGGAGAATGGTTATCCAATATTTTTTTTGGTCCCATTTATTGCCTAATCGTTAAAATCTAAGTATTAATATTGGCATAAAGTAGATTTGAGGGCACAAGAAATGAAGAAGAGGGATGATATAGATTAGATTACGACATCGACATGTCCAAAATGAGCACAACTAGTACAATCAAATTTTCAACCAAAATTAGACACACACGGTTCCGAAAACCAACATTAAAGATTGAGATGATTTAAATTTAGGTCAATTAATATTTTGTAAACTTGTACTCTTGTAGATGACAATTTTTTTTTTCATTTTGTTATATGTTGTACGTAAATAGCTAATTCGTATTTAGGCAAAAAATTTCTATTTTTATAATAGAATTAGGTATTTTTTCAATTATATCAAACTTGTACATATTATTCTTATTTTTTAAAATTCGAACTGTGAAAAATCGAAAAAAAAAATCAAAAATAGAATTAATACGGAACTAAAATCAAAATGGGAACCAGCCACCTCTTGTGGAACCGTGGCCATGTATTCTAGAATGTCATTGGTTTCAATTCAAAATTATTTGGTTGAATAACATGTTTTCTTATTGATGGCTGAAATACTAGTTGTCTGTGAGTGCATAGTCACGCAATGCCAATGGTTGTTGATTATTTGTGGATCCTACTCCAATCTCTTCAATTGTCCTATTGGTTCTTGCTTCCTTTCGATTTTGTTTGCATGTTTTTTCAATCTTCAAATAAAAAAGAAGAGAGGAATACCATTATAGGAACGACTCATAAATTACAACTAAAACCAAAATAAAATTAAGAAAGGTAGAAACAAAATAATAATTATAATAAATAACAATTCAAAACAACTGTACAATAGTTGATTTCAATATAATTAATTTAGTCTCCAGCAAGGACAACAAGAAATTGTCGTGTAAATATTTTATCGATTAAGTGCAAGTAGATACTAATATAATTAGGGTGTACATGGTGTGGTTTGAATCGTTTTGCATAATATTTTTAACCGCACTATGATTTACGGTTTGTAAAAAATACAAATCATAATCAACCATTAACATACAAAAACATGGTTTGGTGTGTGGTTTTTCGGTGCAGTATTGTGCAGTTTATGCAGTTTAAATTTTAAATATACCATACTCAATTAACAAAAAGAAGGATTCTCATACTGTTATACAATGTTAATATGAAAGTATCAATAAGAAAGAATTTGAGTGATAAGAAAAATAAATGATGTTAACTTATTCAAATTTTGACATTTATGGTATATGTACATTCTTATTCAAAATTTGAAATTTATGGTATATGTCTATTCTTTTTCTATAAAACATTTATTTTACTATTATAATATGTACGGTGCGGTTTTATTGAGGTTTTAATTTTACAAATTAAAACGCACCACACCATGCGGTTTCAAAATATTGAAACCAAAACTAACTATTGAAAATAATAAAACCATGGTTTGCACACTATACTGTATTGTGCAGTGTGATTTGGTCGATGTTGGCGGTTTTTGAATTTTGTTGAACACCCTTAAATGTAACATAAAAAATTTATTTCGAGTGTCATCTTATGGGACAAGAAAATTAATAATGGAAATCAACTAATTCTACAATTAGTTGAATTAATTAAAGTTATAATATTTTATTTAAATTAAATAAAAATTAAATTTAAATATCTAAAAAAATTAAATTAACTAAAATATGTTTATATTTCACATACAAAATTCAAATATAAATTCTTTTGAATTTTCCATGTAAATTAATATGGGTTTTTTTTTTCAATTGTCATCCTTTAATTCTTTTTCAATTTTATGGTAGTGAAAAATTGATTTAGAATTAAAATAATTATGATTTATTTTGATTAATTAGCGTTTAATTAATTTATCCGCCTTTAAATTTTTATGGCAAAATTATCGTACCAAATATGATTGTATTTTGTCTCTGCAAGATTCAAATCTAAATTCTAATTCTATTTGGAAAAGGATTAATTAACACTTTTAGGGTGTTTCTATTATATGTTGGTATCGTGTGTGGTTAGGCACTGATGCACTAGGCTTAGTTGGGAAGTTAGCAGTAGGCTTTGCTGCATTTTCTTGGCAGTTTACTGGTTGCTGGTCTTCGCAGTTTAGTTTTGTTTTGAATGAAACTTTGTGTTTTGATTGGTGATGTTGTCCTGTTTGGATCCTTCTCAAGCATTTACTGAATGTTAGCTGGTATGTGGTTATGTATGCTGCTGATATACGGACCTAATTGATGCATCTGTTGATGCTAAGCGGGGGGGCAGACTGGATGCAGAGAGCTTTCTTTTTCGATCTGAATTTTGGAATGGAGTTATTGTTTTCTAAGGACAGGATCCTTGCCCAACTTCGGTAAGGATGGGCATTGGCACAAGAGAGTTTGGGTTAGTTTTTAGCTAGGCTTGGGCTGAACTTCATTGGATTGCTTTTGGGCTAAATCCGAGATGGTCTGGGACTTTTATTTGGCCTTGGAAGAAACCAAGATGGCTTGGGCTGCATCATGGTGAAGATATAGAACATTTTGGGATGAATTGGGCCTTTAGGCCATGGTCTCTCTAATTGGGCCGCTGGACCGGTTTGGGCTGAAGTCTGATAAGCCCACAGAATCAGGTTATTTGTAATTTATCAAGATTCAAGAGTCTTTGGAATTTGATTTGCCTATCGGGCTTCAAATTGTTTGGACTCTTAATCTACACAAATATTCCCAGTTTGACTTTTTGTTTTTTGGACTGTAAAGGAGTAGTACTCCTCGTTTCTAGCTTCTTTTG
Organism: Ophiorrhiza pumila; assembly: GCA_016586305.1. Lineage (NCBI taxonomy): Eukaryota > Viridiplantae > Streptophyta > Magnoliopsida > Gentianales > Rubiaceae > Ophiorrhiza > Ophiorrhiza pumila. The sequence goes on along the minus strand of BLIW01000008.1, from coordinate 10,709,513 downwards.
TATCGAGGTGTCGGGTATATCCGGCCTCGTATATTTTGTTTTTGGTATAATAAAGTAGTTTTTAAAAAAAAAAAATTAACACTTCAATTGTCTGTTGTGCATAATACTGAAAGTGTATAGAATTTTTTATTAAGATTTGTGGTTCCTTTGTATATAATGTTTGATGTAGATTTATGATGCTGCCTATTGGTTTTCTTGGTTCACATGGAAAGGAAGAATTTGACAGTTCTCTTATACTATCAAGTATACAACAAGGGAGACAATGCTCGTATAAGTGTTGTTATACAATACAATCAATTCAATCTCCTTAAAACTGGCAATTGTAAATTATTTTCATGTTATTTTTTACACCCACTTATATTAATAACGTTCTATATAGTGAATGGTGTTAAAAAAAAATAAAAATATAATTTTTTTTTTCAAAAAATCATTATTTTTCGTGCGTTATAGCCCACGAGCTTAGACCCAAAGCAGCAAGACTCAAAAACTAGCTATTGTGAACTATTTTCATATCAATTGTTACACCCACCTATATTGGTAATATGCTATCTATTGAACGGCGCTAAAAAAATATATATTTTTTTTTGAAAATTCATCATTTTTCATGTGTTATACATGAGTTTTGACCCAAAATGGCAATGCTCAAAAACTAGATATTGTGGATTGTTTTCATGTCAATTTTTATACCTACCTATATTGATAATGTGTTATCTAGTGAACGACACTAAAAAAATAGAAATTTATTTTTTTAAAAAAAATCATCATTTTTCGTGGGCTATAACTCACGAGTTTTGGCCCAAAACGGCAATGCTCAAAAACTAGCAATTGTGGATTGTTTTCATGTCAATTTTTGCACCAACCTATATTGGTAATGTGTTATCTAGTGAACGTTGTTAAAAAAATAAAATATAATTTTCTTGAAAAATCATCATTTTTCGTTGGTTATAACCCATGTTTTTTGGTTAAAAATGAAAAGGTTAAAAAACTAGCTGTTGTGGACTGTTTCATGTCATTTTTTTGCAACCACCTATATTGGTAATGTTCTATCTAGTGAATGGTATTAAGAAAATGGAAAGATAAATTTTTTAAAAAATCACTATTTTTCATGGGTTATAACCCACTAGTTTTTGCCAAGAACTACAAGAATAAAAAACTAGTTACTGTGGACTGTTTTTATGTCAATTTTTAAAATTACCTATATTAGTAATGTGCTATTTAGTGAACGGTGTTAAATAAATGAAAATATAATTTTTTTTAAAAAAATCATCATTTTCATTGGCTATAACCCATATTTTTTTTGGCTAAAAATAGTTAGGCTCAAAAAATAGCAATTGTATATTATTTTCATATAATTTTTGCACTTACCTACATTTGGTAATATGATATCTAGTGAACAGTGTTAAAAAAATAAAAAAATAAAATTTATAAAAAAAAATCATCATTTTTCATGAGCTATAACCCACGTTTTTTGGCTGAAAATGGCAAGGCTAAAAAATTGGCTATTGTGGACTGTTTTCATGTTATTTTTTGCGCTCACTAATATTGGTAATATACTATTTAGTGAATGGTGTTAAAAAATAGAAATATAAATTTTTGAAAAAATTATCATTTTTCGTGGGTTATATAGCCCACGTTTTTTGGATGAAATTGGCAATATTCAAAAATTATCATTTTTTGCACCCATCTATATTAGTAATGTATTGTCTAATGAATGGTAATAAAAAATAAAAATGTAAGTTTTTTTGAAAAGTCATCAGTTTTCGTTGGCTAGAACTCATGTTTTTGGCTGAAAACGCCAAGGTTAAAAAAGTAGCTATTGTGGACTGTTTACATGTTATTTTTTGCATCCACCTATATTGGTAATGTGCTATCTAGTGAACGGTTTTAAAAAAAATAGAAATATAATTGTTTTTAAGAATCATCATTTTTCGTTGGCTATAATCAACGTTTTTTGACTGAAAATTGCAAGGCTAAAATATTGTATTGTAGACTGTTTTTGCGTCATTTTTTGAACCCACCTAGGCATGACCACAGTTTCAGAGCCGCCGATTTCTGGTTCTGTGGTCATGTAACCTGAATCGAACCGCTGAGGGGCGGTTCCGATTACAGTTTCAGAACTGGCGGTTTCAGTTCTGTTACGATTCTAATTCCAGTTATGGTTCTATTTTTTACAGTTTTGTTCCCTTTTCGAATTCAATATCGAATTCCAATTTTCACTTCCAAATTTGGTCTTCATTTTTTTATTCCAAAAGTTAACCTTTAGACGGTTTTAGTAGTTAGAAATAATAAATTTTACAAGTTATAATTTTAGATATTTAGATTATTAGAGATTAATAAAACTTTTAGGATTTGATAATTTTAATGTCAACAAATTTTACAAGTTAGAATGCTAGATAATTAGATTGTTAGAAAGTAACAAGTGAAGAAACTACTAAATTTTATTCATTTGGATTGAAAAATTTACAAGCTAATAAATCATAAATTTACAAGTTAGAAATTAATAAATGAAGAAATACTAAATTTTATTCACAGTTGATGGTTTAAACTTTAAACTTGAATGGTACATTAATACAATTGCAAAATGTATTATGATATACAATAATAAATTATTTCAAATTTTCAATAATCTAAAAATATAAATTATCAATTTTTCTTCATCTTTAATAAACAAATAGTAGTCTTCGTCGTTGTTATTGGCTATCTCGGAATCGGTGGCAGGTGAATTAGTAGTACAAGTAGAGCTACCAGCGGTGATGGCGTCTAAATCAAAATCTTCTTCTATGTCTTGTTCTTATTCTCTACAAGTGGCTTTACTTCAATTATCTACTAAAGCTTAAATATCTAAGAACACGTGGCTAAAACGTGATCGGGTCTCGTTTAAATTATTGCCACCTTGACTAAAACCTTGTTCCACAGCAACAGTTGGTGTCGGGGCTGCCAAATATTTTTTGGAAATCGAAAAAATGATGAGGCATATTGTTGTCTTCTTCTTCCACCATTATAATACTTTGAATTCTCAATACTATCACACTCTGAGTTGTTATCACTAAAATAAAAAGAAGTAGTTAAATATTCCTCAAGTTCTGTACTAATAGTACCCTTGTGTATTTTTAATGATTTAAATATTTCTAAACCGGTACGGATAAAGGAAAATCCAACATTTTTACTTGAAATAATATTGTGACTAGTGCTAGTGCTAATGGTACTACTAGTAGGAACTTGATAACGAAAATTAGTAGAATATTCCTTACATAATGCATTTATTTACTATAGTCTCATTTATGCACTTATTTACATTTAATTATAATTGTATAATTTTGGTATCACATGGAAAACATCGTTTAACATATCATAATATAAATTCAAATATTGTTCTAACCCTTTAAATTTAAAACGAGGATCAAGAACAATAGTAACTAAATATAAAATTAGATTTTTCTTATAATAATTAAGCCATTTTTCTAACAAATGAATAATACTTTGCATTAAAGTTTCATCGTGTATATGATTTTTAATACACCAACTATATTACATACTTCAACTAAAAATAAATGAGAAGTTGAATAATAGACACGTAAAAAATATACAAATAGCATTCTTAAAAACTTTTAAAACTACTAACAATTTTAAACAAAAATTCAATGAGTAGAAAGCAATACAATTCTAAGACAAGAGTTATCAATGTAAAAATTACATAACAATGAACTATATTTAGAAGAATCACAAAGTAAATCATAAGTTAAATTCCAATGATTTGGAATATCCTTTTTAAATCTTTTAGGTTTTTGTCCATTTTGTATACAATATTCTGCCCATATTTTTATTAAACTTGGATGTTCGGTCAAATTTTTAATTACATTTTTAATTGGTTTAATATGACTTTTTAATGCACTTAAACCATTTTGAACGGATAAATTAAAAATATGACATATACATCTACTATGAAAAAAATTTCCACCTATAATTGGTGCACATGTATTTTTTAATTCTACAAGAGATGCATTATTAGCCGATGCATTATTAAAACCAATTGAAAAAATTTTATCCGTCAAATTATATTCTTATAAAATAACACTAATTAATCTAGATACATTTAGGCCAGTGTGAGAATCATTAAAAAAATTAAATGTAATTACTCTTTTTGTATAAACCAATTTGAATCAATCCAATGACAAATTAAACCCCATATAACAATTCATTTTATTAACGATCACTCCAAATATCTGAACGTATTGAAATACAAGATTCTAATTTTGAAAAATATTCTGATAAGTTATTTTTCTAATTTTTTTAATATCACGTATTAAAGTTGTTCTAGGAACATGTTTAACTTGTTGATTTGCATTTTCTTATACTAATCTTGCAAAATCTTGTTTTTCATCAAATGAAAATGGTGAATGTTGTGTACAAACAAATCTAACTAAACAATCTCTCTATTTTAAATCGTTAAATTTAAATAAATTTAAATTATTAGAAGAAGAAGAACCTTGTTGAGCGAAACTAGTTAATTGTGTTTGTGACTTGTGTTTAGGATTGTTAGATTGCAGATCCGATCCACTTTCCAACCAGGGGTGGGTTGAGGCGCTACAACAATATATTTTCTTATTTAGTTAATTCGAATGATGTCACAAAAGATACGAGATTTATTGGAGAATTTAAATATAATTAAGACGATGAAATATATTGGCAACAATAAAATTACCAAATCAAAATTCAATTAATTAAGGAAGATCCAGCAGGCAAGTAAATCCACACTAATCAATTATTAATCGTTCATCGACGCACAGATAAATTAATGCACATAAATCAGTTACTTATAGGCTACTGAGAATTAGCTCCGATATAGCCCAATTCCTCCTTAGTTATTCGATAGTTAACAAGAAACAGTTTAATTAATTATTTCTCTAATCCTAACACAACCCGGTTAGAATTAGCCAACACCAGATTTAATGTTAAAATAGTATTAAGATATAGAGAAACCCAACTCTAACGCATTACAATCAAAATCAACAGTCGTAATTTATTAACCTAATATTATCGTCTACCAAAACAATAGCTTCACTACTAATTAATTCTATTCACTAGATCCCGTAAAATAATAGGGAATTAATTGGCTCTACCTAAATTAATCAAAGTTGATCAGGCTTCAAATAATTTAGATAATGAGCATTATGCATAGAGAACTTTCGAAACTTATATATATATATATCAATTTAATAAGAATAATTTGGTTTCACGATTATTAATCAATTAGTGCTTCATCACTTTAATGCCGGAAAGGTAAACTCCTCACTACGCATAACTAAAGACAAATAAATCAAAAATAGAAGTAAATAGAAAAGCAAGAATTAATTGATACTATGCTATTTGGAATTAACCACCGTTCTGGCACACGGTGACTAAGTTTGTAACAGATTCACGAACAAAGTAAAAATTGAAAACTATCGAAGAAGAAAAGAGAGTTCTAACTATTACCTTACTCTCCTTAAATAGGAAAAGCAAAAATCTCTCTAAAGAGAATAAACGTACTAACTCACATCTTCCCAAAAAACAAAATAAGGAAATAACTCTTTTATTTTCAAATCATGTGCCACAAGCGGCCAAAATTACTAAGGCATGCAAGTTTGTTGCCTAATTTGCTTCTTCCTAAAGTGTATTTACTTTCCAACTTAGCATAACAAAAGAGATCTTTAAGATTTCCCATTTTGATTGTTTCCAAAGTAAGACCAGCGATGTCTTTCTCCCAAGGAATTTCCTTTCACATGCCAAAATAGTCTTAAAACTTTCAAACTTCTCCTATTTTCTTCCTTCTACTCCACTTAGTCAATCGGAGTGTTTTTCCAAAATAGCATAATATTTAAAAAATATTTCCAATCTAAAACACTTTCCAATTTCATTTCCTAACTAACATTCTTTTTGCCATGTAGATCATTATTTGTCATACAAGACAACTATTTCTCTCTCTCTCTCTCTCTAACCACAATAAACCCACTTTTTTTCCAAAATAACATACTTTCAAAAAAATATTATCAAAATAACACACTTTTCAATTATATTCCCTTAATAACACTCTTTTTGTCAAGTCTCAATTAGACAATGTGAAAGACAAATTATTATCTCTTTCCACAAATTATTCTCTCCCATAACTTTTTTTTCATACTCTTTAATCTTTCCTTATTATTTTCTTTTAATCTCTCTTCACAAATAATTTTTTCTCTCCACCCTTCTCTTACATTTTTTTCTTATCTTATTTTAATTGTTTCCTTATTTTCTTCTTTTACTTTTTTTCCCTTATCAAAATTCACATATTTTTTCCTTCATCAAAACTCAAGATCATGATGGACAAATTTTAAAATACAGCAAAATATTTTAAAGTAAAATCGATAAAAAGAAAACCAATTATAAATAAAATAATTCGTTGAAAATAAAACTAATTGTAAATAATTTTGAAGAAAATCTATTCATCCTAATTTAGACATTATTCTACTAGTTAAAACTGAGGAAAATAATCCACACAATAAAGATCAATGAAGGTTAGAAAAATCCATAGTAATTTATAATTTTGAGCAATTACAAAAATTAAAATTCATGTATTATTAAATTTGTGGTTTTTAGCAAATAATATTGATGTGAATTTTATTCTTGTGACCATTTATTAAAAAATTCTAATTCAAAAATATGTATTCAAAGAATTCTAATTAAAAGTATGTATTTTGTTTAAAAAATATGAATGATATTAAATTTGTTACTCTGACCATCTATTAAAGTCATTTATTAAATAATTCTAATAGGTATTTTCATATATTTTATTGAATGATTTGAAAAAAAAATTATTTCTCCAAGACAAAGTAATAATTTTTTTATTAATTGACAATGAAGTAATGATTTCTAAAATTGAAAATTAAGATAGAGAAGATAACTTTGAATTATGAGAGAGAAACAAACTCGAAGGGAGTAATAGTTTTTTTTTATTAGAACTCTTTTTAAATTGAAAAATAAGTGAGAGAATATAGTAACTTTTTATTCCATGGTGGATAGTTGAAGTATACGTGGCGAAAAGAATGTTAGTTAGGGAATTAAATTTGAAACTGTGTTAGATTGGGAATATTTTTTAAAAACTATGTTATTTTGGACAAACACTCTAGTCAATCCACCCAAAACCTGCAATATATTTCTTATTTAGTGCAATTTTCATTCCATTTACACCACATATGACCATAAAATATATAGCGGTTATAACAGCTATCAATTTCTTACTTCAATATTTGATTAATTATTCAGAATCCAAATATTGTTTTGAAATATATATTATTGAAATTTATTATGAATAAAAAAAAATACAAAAAGTAAGTAAAACTAATTGATGGTTGTGACTGCCTGACTGATTGGGGTACAGTCACGTGTGGCTTATTGATGGTTGGAAAGGCATGGACCGATGAGACTATCATAAGTCCATTGTGACATTTGACCTTTGTCGATTGAAACTAAGGAGATTTTAGTTTCATGATAAATGGGTATTGATTATCCGAATATATCATATTGTGCCTGTGGGGCAATTACTAATTGTGGTGGATAAGGTAGCTCTAAGTCACGTGCGCAATTTTTCGGGAGTCATATGGTTGGTATTGGGTCAGCTGGGTATGTATAAATTATTTTGACACTCTATATTTTGAAGATACAATTTTAAATTCTTTTCCGTTATACAAAAATTATACCTATTTTTCAACCCACTGAGCGATAAAAGCTCACCCCATTTTCCTAAATATTTTCAGTAACAATAGAAAAAGATTGAGGAGGATAGCACGTGGGTATAGTTTGGACAAGTGAAGACACTACTAGTAATGGTGAGCCATTGGGTACTGAATTCAACAGTACAAATTAAGCTGTAATTCAATATCGTCAATGTTGAATTACCTTGTACTTGTTATGGTTATAAGTGTTGAAAATATAAAAAAATTTCTTCAGAGTTTTGCTATATGTTTAGAACTATTAGATTGTTGAATAACTCGATCCACTTTCCAACGAGGGGGTGGGTTAGGGCACTACAACAATATCTTTTCTTATTTAGTTAATTCGGATGATGTAACACAAGATATAAGATTTATTGGAGAATTTAAATATAATTAAAACAATTAATCATATTGACAACAATAAAATTACCAAATCAAAAATCAATTAATTAAGGAAGATTCAGCAAGCAAGTAAATCCACACTATGGTATTATATAGTAGCTTTTATAAAAAAAAAAGTAAATCCATAGTAATTAATTATTAATCGTTCATCGACGCATAGATAATGTAATGCACAAAAATTAGTAAGTTATAGACTATCAGGAATCAACTCCGATATAGCTCAATTTATCCTTAGTTATTCGATAGTTAACAAGAATCAGTTTAATTAACTACTTTTCTAATCCTAACACAATTCGGTTAGAACCAACCAACACCAGATTTAATGTTAGAATAACATTAAGACATAGAAAAACCCGACTTTGAAAAATTACAATCAAGATTAGCAGTCGTAATTGTTAACCTAATATTTCTGTCTACCGAGACAGTCGATTTGCCATTAATTAATCCTATCTAATAGATTCTGTGAAATAATAAGGGATTAATTGGCTCTATCTAAATTAATCAAAGTTGATTAGGCTTCAAAGAATTTAGATAATAAGCATTATGCACAGAGAACTTTCAAAACTTACATATATCAATTTAATAAGAACAATTTGGTCTTAAGATTATTAATCAATTAATGCTTCATCACTTTAATGTCGAAAAGGTAAACTACTCACTATGCATAACTAAAGACAAATAAATCAAAGATATAAGGAAATAGAGAAGCAAGAATTAATTGATAGTATGCTGTCTGGAATGAACCACTGTTCTGGCCAACGGTGGCTAAGTTTGCAACAGATTCACGAACAAAGTAAAAACTGAAAACTAACGAAGAAGAAGAGAGAGTTCCAACTACTACCTTACTCTCCTTAAATAGGAAAAGCAAAAATCTCTCTAAAGAGAATAAACGCACTAGCTCACATCTTCCCAAAAACGAAATAAGAAAATAACTCTTTTGTTTCCAAATCATGTGCCACACGCGGCCAATTACTAAGACATGCAAGTTTGTTGCATAATTTGCTTCTTCCTAAAGTGTATTTACTTTCCAACTTAACACAACAAAAGAGATCTTCAATATTTCCCCATCTTGATTGTTTCCAAAGTAAGATCAACCAAGCCTTTCTCCCCAAGAGTTTCCTTCACATGACAAAACAATCCTAAAACTTCCAAATTTCTCGTCTTTCTTTCTAACTACTCTACTTAGTGCCTATTTGATAAAAAAATTACACATGAGGAAAAAATATTAGATAATAAAAAGACAAGGTTTGGTTGTGAGCTACCCTTTTTTTTCTTTTTTTTATGGGCCTCTTTATTTACTTTTTTTCATGGGCCTCTTTTTTCCTTTTTTTCATGGGCCTCTTTTTTTCTTTTTTTTTCATTGGCCTCTTTTTTATTTTTTTTCTTGTTTTTTTTTTTCATGGGCCTCTTTTTTTTGCCCTTTTTTTCATGGGTCTCTTTTTTTCTTTTTAACCAGGCCCGCCCACAATTGTTTTGCACACTCCAAGCCTTTATTGCCCCAACTTGGGTTACAGGCTCTCGCTACAGAGCTCGGCTTTGCCATCTAATGGAAACGGGCTTTCCAATATATTTTGTTTAATTAGCCTCAAATGCCTCGATGTGGGATTAATTAACTAAATTGTTTTAATTCGCGTCGCGGGAATGTTTAATTAATTAAATAGCGTTAGAATCCAATTAAAGCCAAGGAAGAACAGAGACCGACGGCTTTAACAAAGATGATGTTGAAACGGTGTCTTCTAATTAGTTCTCAAATCAAAAAAAGAAGGTCTACAATAGATGATTCTGACGATAACTCATCAATTTTCAGCATGGGATGCTCTCAAAGAATCTTCATCTCTCAAGAAGCCAAATTTGGTGAGTGATTAATTACTCAATACTCTCCTGAGTATTTAAAGTTTCGATCATTTTATTTTCTGGGATTTTTCTTTGTTTTTAGTTTAATTAACATTCTAGTTGCAAAGTAGTCTGTTTGGCCTCTCCCAAATAAAGTTTTGATCTTTTTCTGGGATTGTTTTATTTCTTTTGGGTTCGACAGTTGGTGGATTTTATTTGGACAGTAAGGAGAAAATGCATGGTTGGTTTTGTTCTTTGAACAATCAAGTGATTGTTTCCTTTAATTACTGGAGGAAGTGATTCGTTTACTACGTCCTCGGGCTTCCAAGATGCATCTTCTACTTCAACTTGTGATCATTTAGAAACACGGTTAGGCTGCTTGTTCCTCCCTTTCTACGGGCTATTTCTTCTTGCTAAGAAACTTGAACAAAGGGAAAAGTGATATTTTTCTAAATAAACCCATTTAAAGTCGCAACTCGCATCCCATGTGTAATCATTGCCAAGCATCTTGTAAGTTGCCTTCCCTGCATGGGTTTTTTCTGCTTTCAAGATCAGGTCCAAGCATCTTGTAATTTTGCCTATATCTTGTACCATAAACATTTGATTTAATCTTTCTCTGAATGCAGGATGTTCAATAGCCATAATACTCATGTCTTAAAAATTATAATATATTATCAATATTATTGGTTTTACATTAAAAAATATCTATGATTAATTATAATTTATAAATTATAAGTTAATTAATAAATTTGAATAATAAATAACCTAACTATTAAAATATAAATTAAAGAATATTACAAATAATATTTTAATTTAATATATTATTAATTACCAGTTAACCGATTTTAAAACCGGTTGGAAAATTATTCCAACTGAAAACTGGACTGGTTAACAGGTAAAATCGGATAACTAAAATCAATAATAAACGGTTAACCTGTTCCGGTTACCATCGATTGCAGTCCGGTTGTCAATTTTTCAATTTTTTTGAGCAACCCTAAGTCTAAGAACTGGATGACTGAGCTTCTGTTGACACCTTGATGAAGACATCCTCCAATGTAGTATTAGCAATCTCCCAAGCCTTAACTGTAAACCTTTCCTTTGCAAATTTTACTTCTAAAAACACATCTGACAGCCTTATATCTCCCTTTGGAAACTCGAATTTTTGTGTTCCAAAATTGTGGTAACATTTGAATTCGAACTTGTATTGAGATGCAAGCAATCATGAGAAAGCGGTATGTACTGTTATATTTTGCTAATGAGTTGAGGAGACTAGTTCAAACACTCACACAAGGCAATCGGTCCGTTGATGACTATTACAAGAAAATGGAATTACTCATTATCAAGGCTAATAGCAATCCGCCCATGTCCATGGTGCCAAGGCCGAGCTTGCATGATCCATTGGAGAATCTTGATGGTCCAATGACAAGGTCAAGGAGCAAAAGGATAAAAGAAGCCTTACACAATTTATTATCATCATATTGTGAAGACTTGGAGGCCGAACCATCTCAACATGAAGTTCTTTGGCATGTTTCTTCAATAACAATCCATGAAGATGTTTCTAAGAGTTCTACATTGGAACTTAAGGAAATTCCACCTTGAAGAAATTATCATGGCCGAATTGATGTCAAAGTAAAAGGCATGTACTTGGGCTTCAAAGTGGATCACGCCATTCTTAAAGTTATAGTATTTATTTTGTTGTTAATTAATTAAGTCCAAAACACTTAATGTGAGCTTTAATTAATTCATTAATAAGTTAATTACTTGGCCCAATTATCTTGCATGATAATTAGGAAAGTAATCTTTTATCTTTTTAGGAAAGTTATTTTAGAAAGCAAATTCGTATTTTGCTTCTTAGGGAAAACCGACTTTTGTCTTGTTAGTTGGTTTTAGGAAACTAGTTTGTTAGTTTGTTAAGAAGTCAAGTTGTTCTTGATTTCCATTAGGGTTTCACGTTTTTGTAAGCCTTATTTAAGGTGAGTTTTTCGTGAAATAAAGATAGAGAATTTTCGAGATTTTTAGCTTTGCTAAATTTGTGATTAACACTTTGTGTTGTCAAAGCCTTGGAGAATTATTTAGTTCTTCATTGTAGTAAGTTTACCTTTAGCGTGACCTTTAGGTGACTTCACCAAAGTTCTTGATTTCAAGAACAAGCCAAATCGACTAAGTTTAGCTCTTGAATTTTCACGAGTTAAGCCAAATCAATTTGTAATAAACGTGGGGGTTTGATTTACTTCAAGTCTTGCCTTTTCGTTTTCCTTTGAATTATTTCCGCCAAAAAAATCTGTTTTGTGTTCTTGTGATTAACTTTTGTGCAGCAACAATCCAAAGTTCGTGGAGATTGTTTGGTCTAGGAGTTTGAGCCTCGACCATTCACGTCAATTGGTATCAAAGCATAGGTTGTTGTCTCAAAATTTCAGGTTAATCCGCATCCGTCTTCTTGCTGTTTTGAGTCGTTTTTGTTTCTGTTTTTATTGCTGCTGTTTTTTTGCGTCTCTTTTGCTGCTGTTTTTGTGTCCTTCTTGCTGTCTTAATTTGTGTTAAATTCATCCCTTAAATTCGTCAAAATCGCATGCAAAAACCTTACTAAAATCTGCCCAAAATCGCAAATTTTCTTGCTTATCGTTTTGCGGTTTCGTGTCTTTCTTTTGTTGAGTCGTGTTGCATTGTTCTTGCTGTTCTTTGTGTCTCGTTCTGCATTGTTTTGTTCATCATCATAGTGCAGGATTCATTCAGTTTTTATTGCTGCTATACAAGTCAAAATTTAATTAGGGTTTCATCAAAGCTAGGGTTTCATCAACTAGGTTTGGTCAAGGTTTCATAACTTGCTTGTTTCTCATCCGTTTTTCATTCTTTCTTTTGTGTTAGATTCATCATTGTGTCTACAATATATTGCTTTTTGATCAAACTTTTAGTATATCCAAAAAAGAAAAGTTCTTGGACATTTTCTTAAAATCTTGAATTTCTTAAAAATTCGAAAGTTCTGAAATTTGTTTCTTGAGCCATATTCTTGATCTTTATCACAAATCTTGAATATCTTGTGAAAGTAGCATCTTTGAATTCCGGATATTTGGTGATTTATTAAAGGTTTAAATTTATGAAATTTTAAGGTTAAGATAAGACAAAAACCTTAAATCTTAGGTTTGTTTGAACAACATAAGACAAACAACCTTAAATCCTAGGATTGTGTCTTAAAACCTTAAACCTTAAATTTTTGTTTTGTCAAAGGTTCTTGTCCGAACCTTAGGTCTTTGTTTTGTCCAAGGTTTGTGTCCAAACCTTAAACTTTTTGTTTTGTACTAGTTTGTGTCTGAACAAAAAAAAAGTGACAGATTGAAAAAAAAAGAGCAAAAAAAAAAGAGTACGGCCAATTACAAAAAAAAAACAAAAAAAAATATATACAAATTCGGACTTAGTTTCTTTTATTTATTTTATTTTATATTTTTTTTAAAAAAAGTTTCGGACGACATTTTCGGACGCATCCAACTGTCCGAACCTAAACTACTGAGAGGACAAAATTTTCACAAAGTTTCGGACGACCCTTTCGGACTCCCTCACCCGTCCGAACCTAAACTACTGAGAGGTCAAAATTTTCACAAAGTTTCGGACGACCATTTCAGACTCCTTCAACCGTCCGAACCTAAACTACTGAGAGGTCAAAATTTTTACAAAGTTTCGGACGACCCTTTCGGACGCCTCCCACCGTCCAAACCTATTTTCTGTTCTTTTTCTCTTTTTCGTAGTTTCTGAAGTTAAAATCAATTTATACCCACACATGTTCTAAATCTTCTTGTGACGTGTTTTCTTTGATAACTTCTTTGGTTTTTACTTGTGTAATTTTTTTGTGGAACTTGTTGATTGAGACGTGTTCTATTTAAGTCATTGAACTTAGTAAGTCTCGATAGTTCTAACACATTCATTACTTGAGAGTATTAGCTAGGATAAACAAGAGAGAACACTATTTAATAGAGTGGAGAGTACCTACTACCCCGAAGTGAGGAACCCGTGAGGATTATCTATATATATTCTTGCATTTTCTTTACTAACTTGCAGGTACCAATAGAGGAAGAAAGAGGTGATAAAACACTCACCCAAGCCGAACAAAAGTTCGCCAATGAGGTGCTTTTTAACATGCTTCAAAAGATTAATATCCGACTTGATAATTTGGAGTCGGCATCCAAAGGATCCACCTCAAGGAAACTCAAATTTGATGAGGATGTATCCAAAGATGAGGATGAGGAGGAGGAGAACACGGATTCTTCTTCTAAAGGTGACAAGTCTAAATTTTCAATTGGTTCTATTAAACTCACTATCTCTACGTTTCATGGCAAATCAGATCCCGAGGCATATTTTGAATGGGTGCGAGAATTAGAACACTTCTTTGAAGGTAATGATGTTTCCGAAAGTAAGAAGTACCGTCTTGCCTTATGCACCTTAAGGATTATGCTAGTCTATGGTGGGATGAAGTCATTCGATCTAGACGCCAAGATGGTGAAAGACCAATCAAGACTTGGAGCCAAATGAAAGTGCTAATGAGAAAGAATTATGTTCCCTCACACTATAACCGAGAGCTCAATAGAAAATTGCACTCCCTTGTAGCTGAACAGTTGAAGATTACTATCATGAGATGGAAGCTTTGATGATTAAAGCCAATGTTCAAGAGGACCCGACTCAACCATTGAGAGGTTCCTTAGAGTTATGAATTCCGAATTGGCTTACTATGTTGATCTTCAAAGTTATGTTGATATTAATGAACTTATTCACAAATCTATCAAAATTGAGAAACACATGAAGGGAAATAGTCGAAGTTTCCAACAACCACAACCACCTTGGAGAAGAGATCAAAAGCCGAACTCAACTCCATTTGCACCACCAACAAAATCGAGGTCCTTCACACCAAACCAGCCTTCAAACACTTCGAACAATGCTCCAAAATTAGTTCACCAAGCTGCTGATTCTACCTCAAAGCCGACGCCCAACCTAATGAGAGGTTAAGGGATATTCATTGTTTAAAGTGTCAAGGTTATGGCCATTATTAATCCGACTGTCCAACTCGCAAATTGATGATAATTCGTGATAATGGAGATGTGGAAAGTGATGAGGAATGTGCCGACATGCCACCTCTTGAAGAGAAATACCAAAGTGAAGGTAGTGAAGATCTTGAATCATATGAGGTTGGTAATTATTCTTTAGTCACACGCCGAGTTCTTAGTGCACAACCACAAATTGATGATGACTTGTTTCAAAGAGATAATATATTTCACACACGATACATGGTTCAAGGAAAGATTTGTAGTGTGATTGTTGATAGTGATAGTTGTACAAATGTGGCAAGTACTTTACTTGTTAAGAAGTTAAACTTGACTTGCATGAAACATCCAAAACCATATAAGCTTCAATGGTTAAATAATTCGGCAGAAAGTAAGGTGACTAAACAAGTGAAATTTTCATTCACCATTGGAAAGTATGTTGATGAGATTTTGTGTGATGTGGTTCCCATGGAAGCTAGTCATATTTTGCTTGGTAGACCTTGGCAATTTGATCGAGATGTAACATATCATGCCAAGAAGAATTACTACTCTTTTGACTATGAAGGCCGAAAGTACAACCTTAGAGCATTAAGTCCTTTTCAAGCTTTTGAAGACCAATCAAGGATTGTACAAGCTTTTCGTGAGATGACAGAACAAGAAGCAAAGGAAATGAAAGAACAAGAGCATAAAAAGAATGTATCTAGTTTAGGCCGTGAGATTGTTGATAAACCTTGTAATAGCCGAAAGTTAGATAGTTCAAAATCTTGTTATTTTGCTTCTAAAAGTGATGTTAAGAGAGCAATACTAGATAGGCAACCTTTGTATTTGATGATTCGCAAGGATTTTGTACGTATTGTTGATAGTGATAACCTTGCTTCTTTGCCTAGTGTTGTTTTATCTCTTTTGCAGGAATATAGTGACCTGTTTCCCGAGGACTTACCAATAGGTTTGCCACCTTTTCGAGGTATTGAACATCAAATTGATTTCATACCAGGAGCTCAAATCCCAAGTCGCCCAGCTTATAGAGCCAATCCTGAGGAAACAAAAGAGATTCAACGTCAAGTTGATGAACTCCTTGACAAAGGTATAGTTCGCGAGTCTCTTAGTCCATGTTCCGTTCCTGTCATTTTAGTACCTAAAAAGGATGAATCTTGGAGAATGTGTGTTGATTGTCGTGCCATAAACAAAATCACAATTAAGTATAGACATCCAATTCCTAGATTAGATGATATGCTTGATGAGTTATATGGTTCGTGTATTTTCACCAAGATTGATTTAAAAAGTGGCTACTATCAAATTCGAATGAAAGAGGAGATGAATGGAAAACAGCCTTTAAAACAAAGTATGGTTTGTATGAATAGTTAGTCATGCCTTTTGGTCTAACTAATGCACCTAGTACTTTTATGAGGCTAATGAATCATGTCTTTAGATATTTCATTGGAAAATTTGTTGTGGTCTATTTTGATGACATCCTTATTTATAGCAAATCACTTGATGAACATGTTGAACATTTAAAACTTGTGTTTGCTATTTTGCGTGAGAACAAATTGTATGCTAACCTCAAAAAGTGTTCTTTTTGCATGGAATCAATTATCTTTTTGGGTTATGTTGTTAGTTCTCAAGGTATTTCTGTTGATGAGTCAAAAGTCAAGGCTATTTTGGAATGGCCGAGACCTACATGTGCTAGTGATGTTAGGTGTTTTCGTGGTTTGGCAAGATTTTATAGAAGGTTTGTTAAAGACTTTAGTTCTATAGCTGCACCTTTAAATGAACTTGTTAAAAAGAACATTACTTTTAAATAGAAAGATGAGCATGAAAACGCCTTTAATAAAATGAAATACATGTTGACTCACGCCCCTCTTCTTGCTTTGCCCAATTTTAATAAAGCTTTTGATATACACTGTGATGCCTTCGGGATAGGTATTGGTGCTGTTTTAATGCATGAATCAAGACCAGTGGCTTATTTTAGTGAAAAGCTCAATGGGGCAGCTTTGAAGTATGCAACTTATGACAAGGAGTTGTATGCTTTGGTAAGGTCATTACAGGTATGGCAACATTACTTATGACCCAAAGAGTTTATAATTCATTCTGATCATGAAAGCTTTAAATTTTTGAAAACTCAAGGTAAGTTGAATAAAAGGAATGCTAAATGGTTAGAATTTATTGAAACTTTTTCATATGTAATTAAGTATAAATTTGGTCAAGAGAATGTTGTAGCTGATGCATTATCTAGGAGATATATACATTATTCACCTATTTGCATGCTAAGTTACTTGGATTTGATTTGATAAAAGATTTGTACAAAGATGATGTTGATTTTAATGCCGCCTTTAATGAATGCATTTTAAGGCCGAATGGAGACTTCTTTTTGCATGATGGTTTCTTATTTCGAAAAGATAAGTTATGCATACCCCTTTGTTCCATTCGTGAATTACTTGTTAAGGAAACCCATGGGGAAGGGTCAATGGGGCATTTTGGTATTGCTAAAACACTTGCTGTTTTGAATGAACACTTTTATTGGCCTAACATGATTAAAGATGTTAAAAGTGTTTGTGTGAAACCTAGGGTTTTAATCTTACTTATTTTGATGATTAACAAACAATTATGTTTATGCTAATGGTTCAAAAAGTGTCTCAATGTATTAGATATTCAAAGAAGTCAAGCATGGAGATCAATCAAAGGAAGAGTACATGTGGAAATGCAAAGGAAATACAAGATTGGTAAACTAGGTCAAAATCCCAATCCTAAACCCTAATTGTTAAATAACTCAAGAAAATGAATCACTTGTTTAAGGCTCAAGTAAAAATGTTTTCTAAATATAGGTAGTACTCAAATGAACTTCAAAATGTTTTAAAAGCACTTGCACAAAGACACACATTGTTACAAAAGTGATTTGAACAACGAAAATTGAAAAAGGAATGAAAAATCAAAGTTTCGGACGCCTGTGCTTAGTTTCGGACGGCCGAAACTACCGTCCGAAACTGTCCAGAGAATTTGGTATTTGGAGTCAGAAATGGAAGCTGCAGAGGAGAGTTTCGGACGGCTCATCCGTCCGAAACTAGCGTCCGAAACTCTCAACGGCTAGTTTTTTTAAAATTCAACATAGACGTTTTTTTGTCATTTTCTCTAGGGTATATATACTACCCAATGCATAAACGTTGACATACTTCTTCCATTGAATCTTTGAGCTTCCTATCTTGAAAAATATCATTACAACTCTTGCTCTTCATCTTTATTTCATCAAGCTACAAAAGATTGATTTTATTGAGCCTTATTTGAGTATATATCATATTCTTGAGTTATATAGGTTTGAGTTGTAATTTTATTGATTGAATCATCTTGTGAGCTAATCAGCATCATATCTACCCAATTTGAGGGATTGTACTTCATCTTCAAACATCCTTTAAGTGTGATTGTAAGAGGTTTCTCAAGAGAGAGTAAAAAACCTTGTACACAAAGCTTGGAATTGCTAGTGTAAAGGTTGAGCCTTGGTTGAAATCCTAAGTTAGGAAACTTGGGTTGTAAAAGTGGTTCTTTTGATCTTTTCACAAGAAAAAGATCAGTTTATAGTGAAAGGTTTGAAATCCTAAGTTGGGAAACTTAGGTAGTGGATGTAGAGTGCTCCAAGGGGGAGACTTGAACCACTATAAATCATTTGTGTTCTTGATTCTCATTGATTTAATTTCTGCACTTATTTTGATTCATTTATGCTTTGATTATTTGAGAATTGAAAGTATTGTGATTGTTGGTCATCATCTTGATATATCAATACTTTACATTTGTGGCGATTCATATTACTTATTCATTGTTATTGAATTTGAGTTGATTAGTTTAAATAATTTTTTAGAAACCTAATTCACCCCACCCTCTTAGGTTGCCTTATAGCTTACAATTGGTATCAGAGCCAGGTTTCTATTTGCTTAGGCTTAACCACCTTAGAGTAAAGATTATGGCAACAAACAATGCTATGTTTATGGAGGGACAATCTATCTCTAGGCCACCAATGTTTAATGGAAACAATTATAGTAGTTGGAGAGATAGGATGGAAATCTATCTAAAATCCATTGATATTGAGATGTGGTATATTGTTGAGGAAGGACCTTATAAAGCTGAGATAACCATAGGGAGTGAAACTAGAGAAAAGAAAAGAAGTGAACTCACCGAAACCGATAGGAAAAACCTCACCCTAAATGCTAAAGCCACAAATGCTTTGTATAACTCTCTAGATGTTAATGAGTCAAGTAGAGTTAAAGGTTGTAAAAATGCACATGACATTTGGAAGAAACTTAGGGAGATTCATGAAGGAACCGAAGATGTTAAAGAAGAAAAGAAATCATTGCTTGTGACACAATATGAAAGCTTTAAAATGGAAGCAAATGAATCAATTGATAAAATGTTTTGTAGATTCAATAGCATAATTAAGGACTTGGAGAACCTTGGTAAAATTTATCCCTTAGGTGAACAAAATAGAAAGATATTGAATTCTTTACCTAAGGAATGGGAGTCAAAAGCTATAGCTATTGAGGAAGCTAAAAATTTGAGAGAACTACCTATTGATCAACTAATTAGTTCTCTTATGTCATATGAGTTGAAGATAAAATCTAAAACTCAAAAAGAAGAAGACACCAAAGCTAAAAAGAACATAGCACTTAAAGTGTCAAAGAATGAAAATGAAAATGAGGAAGATGAGGAAGATATAAATGAACATGATGATGATGACATTGTATTTCTTACTAGAAAATTATCTAGGATGATACAAAGTAGGAAAAACAGGTTTAACAAAGGAAGGAATTTTATGAACAAAGATTGGATGAAAGAAAAGGGAGAAACTTCAAAAGTGAATAAATGTTTTGAATGTAATCAACCTGGACATTTTGTTGCAGATTGTCCAAGAAGAAAGAAGGAGTTCAAACAAGACAAGAAAGGAAAAGGAAGAAGCTTCAAGGTCACTTGGGATGATGACCAATCCGAAGAAGAAACCGAAGGAGAAGAAGAATGGGTTGCTAACATATGTTTCATGGGATTTGAAGACCATGAGGTAAGTCTTTCTTCTAGTGATAATGATGATGATTACTATGAACAAGATGAACTTGAATTATATATGACTAAGCTAGTGGATGAGCTAAAGAAAGCAAAAATTCAAAACAAAAAGCTAAAGGCTAAAGTGGAAGAAGTTACAATTAGCAATGAAGAGTTAATCATTAAGCATGATTGTTTAGAAAAAGAAAATAGTGCATTAAAAACTGAGAATGAAAACTTGAAAATAGAAAGTAGCAAGGTTAAGGAAGAGGTTAAAAAGTATGATGAAGTTAAGAAAGAACACATAGGATTAAAGAAGAGAATTGAAAACCTTAGTGAATGTTTAGCAAAATTCACACAAGGCAAGAACAACTTAGAAATCCTTTTAGGAAATCAAAGAATGGGAAGTAGTAAATTTGGATTAGGATACTCACATGAAATAGGTCAAAGTTCAAAATCCAAATCGGCAAAAATCACTCATATTTCATATACTCAAAAAGGAGTAAGTAAATCTAATGATAGAACTCATCATTCACATATAATGCCTAACCATAATCATAGACATAAAATGCATAATACACAAAATCATAAATATGATCATAACATGCATCATTTTGAACCTAGGTTTGGCTATACTAGATCATATCCCTATCATAAAAATTCACATTCCTTCAAATATCTTGTAATTTGTGATTATTGTTGTAAGAAGGGACATACCTCTAGGAAATGCTATGCAAGAATGGAAGTTGAAAATGGATCAAAAATTTGGATAAAAAGAAGTATCAATGTTGCTAGACCGTAAGTAACTTAAGTCATACATTGATTCTTGAATGTAGGTGTGTTTAAAAAATACAATTTTGGACACAAAATGGTTCCTTGATAGTGGATGCTCAAGACACATGACCGGTAATCCTTTATTGCTTAGTAACTTGGAAACAAGAAATAAAGGACATGTGACTTTTGGAAATGATAAGAAAGGAAAAATAATTGGCGTTGGAAATGTAGCAAATAATAATAGCAATGTGATTGAAAATGTGCTTTTGATTGATGATTTGAAATTCAATTTGATTAGTATAAGTCAAATATGTGATAGAAATCTTGATGTGTTGTTTAAACGTGAAAAATGTGTTGTTATTGATCCAATAGATAGCAAAGTAGTTCTTACCGGATCTAGACATAATAATGTGTATATTCTTAATTTATGTGATGTTATGGAACAAGATATGCAATGTCTTAGTGTGGTGCATGATACAACTTGGTTGTGGCATAGGAGATTAGCTCATGTAGGAATAGATCACATAAACAATCTAGTTGCTAAAGAATTGGTTAGAGGCCTACCTAAACAAAAATATGAAAAAGATAAAATATGTGATTCATGTCAATTTGGAAAACAAACTAAAAGCTCATTTAAACCTAAGAACATGGTGACAACTTCAAAACCCTTAGAATTAATACATATGGATTTGTTTGGACCTTCACAAACCACAAGTTTAGGTGGAAAAAGATATGCCTTTGTAATTGTAGATGACTATTCTAGGTACACTTGGGTAATATTTTTGGCACATAAAAGTGATACCTTTAATGAATATGTCAAATTATTTAAAAAGGTTCAAAATGAGTTAAGTCTAAATGTAGTAAAGATTAGAAGTGACAATGGAACCGAATTTGTAAATGAAAACTTTTTAAATCATTGTGATGAAAATGGAATTACACATAATTTTTCAGTAGTTAAATCACCTCAACAAAATGGTGTAGTTGAAAGAAAGAATAGAACACTTCAAGAAATGGCTAGAACTATGCTTTGTGAAAATAATTTGCCAAAATATTTTTGGGCCGAAGCGGTCAATACCGCATGTTATGTTATGAATTGTGCATTAATTAGACCATTGTTAAAGAAAACTCCATATGAATTAATATATAATAAAACTCCAAATGTAGGATATTTTAGAGTGTTTGGTTGTAAATGTTTTATATTGAATGTAAAAGACACTCTAGGAAAATTTGATAAAAAATCGGATGAAGGAGTATTCTTAGGTTATTCGGAAATTAGGAAAGCTTATAGAGTATATAACAAAAGAACTTTGATGATAGAAGAAGCAATTCATGTAAATTTTGATGAAGGCAATGCTAGTAAAAATCATGATGAAAGTGATGATGAAATAGGAATAGAAGATAACTCATCAAATGATCAAGATAAAAATGATATAGAAAACAATCCACCTCAACAAATAGATCATTCCTCTAATGAAGACACACAAAATGAAGATGAAAATCCACATAGGGAAGATGGACCTAGAACATGGAAATTTATTCGTAATCATCCTCAAGACTTGATTTTAGGAAATCCAACTAGAGGAGTAAAAACTAGGTCATCACTACACCTAGATAATAATTTAGTATTTCTCTCTCAAATCGAGCCTAAAAATATAAACGAAGCCTTAAAGGATGATAATTGGATTGTAGCTATGCAAGAAGAATTAAATCAATTTGAGAGAAGTAAAGTGTGGAACTTAGTAGAAAGGCCTAAAGATACTTCAATTATAGGAACTAAATGGATCTTTAGAAATAAACTAAATGAAGTTGGAAACATAGTAAGAAACAAAGCTAGATTAGTGGCTCAAGGGTATAGGCAAGAAGAAGGTATAGACTATGATGAAACATTTGCTCCCGTAGCAAGACTTGAGTCTATCCGCATGTTACTTGCTTATGCTTGTTTTAAGGGATTTAAACTTTTTCAAATGGATGTTAAAAGTGCCTTTTTAAATGGATTTATTCAAGAAGAAGTTTATGTAGAACAACCTCCTGGATTTGAAAATAGTAAATTCCCTAATCATGTATATAAATTGGTTAAAGCATTATATGGACTAAAACAAGCTCCTAGAGCTTGGTATGAAAGACTTAGTGGATTTTTGGTAGAAAAGAAATTTCATAAAGGCATAATTGATACTACATTGTTTACTAAATATTGTGATAATGATTTGTTGATTGTACAAATATATGTTGATGATATAATCTTTGGTGCAACTAATGAGTCTTTATGTGAAGAATTCTCAAATTTAATGAAAAATGAATTTGAAATGAGCATGATGGGAGAATTGACATTCTTTCTAGGATTACAAATTAAACAACTAGATGATGGAATTTTTATAAGTCAAGAAAAATATACAAAGGAGTTACTTAAAAAATATGGTATGGATGATTCAAAACCAAATGGAACACCTATAAGCACTTCAACTAAACTAGATAAAGATGAAAATGGTGTAAAAGTTGATGAAACACAATATAGAGGAATGATTGGTAGTTTGCTTTATTTAACGGCTAGTAGGCCGGATATTATGTATGCTGTGTGCTTATGTGCTAGATTTCAATCATGTGCTAAACAATCACACTTATTGGCTGTGAAAAGAATATTTAGATACTTAAAAGGAACTATAGAACATGGTTTGTGGTATCCTAGAACAAACACTTTTGATTTGGTAGGATTCACCGATGCCGACTTTGCCGGATGTAGAGTTGATAGAAAAAGCACAAGTGGAACATGCCAATTCCTTGGAAAATCCCTTGTATCTTGGTCTAGTAGAAAACAAGCTTCCGTATCCTTATCTACGGCGGAAGCCGAATACATAGCCGCCGGAAGTTGTTGTTCACAAATTCTTTGGATGAAACACACTCTTCTTGATTTTGGTTTAGATTTTGGTTGTGTATCTATTAAATGTGATAACACAAGTGCCATAAATCTTACTAAGAATCCTATCCAACATTCTAGATCCAAGCACATTGACATTAAACATCACTTCATTCGTGATCTTGTTCAAAATAAAGACATTCATATAGAATATGTTCCTACTAAAGAACAATTGGCGGATATCTTCACAAAACCACTTCCCGAGGATCAATTTTCTTTATTAAGGAATCAAATTGGTGTAATTCAAAAACATTGATTTTAATAAATAAAAAAAAAAAAAAAAAAAAATTCTCTGCCGAGTTTCGGACGGCAGTTTCGGACGCCTTTCAGAGGTTCGGACGTCCGAAACTATGTCTCAAATTTGCCAATTCGCTGTTGAGTTTCGGACGCAAGTTTCGGACGCCGCATAGAGTTTCGGCCGTCCGAAACTTTCGAATCAGGGTTAAAATCCCAGATTTCTCACGCGATTTTTTCATTGTTCTTCAAAGCTTTTCAAACATTTTTCACCCCTCCAATTTCAAAATTAAATTCTACCCGTTTAATTCTCAAATTAGTTCATTAGAATCCTTCCTTGGCATCTATAGAACACTCTCACCGATTACAAACTCAAAATCTAACATCAAAATTTGCCTTTCGATGCATAGCCCTAGAAATTGGGTGAAAACTCAATTTTGAGTATTCTTGAGTTATATATTCAAAATTCACTCCACTCTCAACACCCAACGTACGTGATCATCATGAGCACCTCACGAAGACGCAAGAGAACTAAGGAATCGGCACCTCCACACGTACAACATGGCTCATTAGGTGACTCTCAACCTCCTCTTCCCTTATTTGTCAATGCGGAGTGTGCTTCTAGGTACAATAACTACATTACTTCTTCTAAGAAGATTATTGTTCCTAGAATTGTGAGAAAAGATGATTTCATAGAAGCATTAGACATATTGGAATTATTTGAGTATCAAGATTGGAATGAAATTATCTATGCAAATGAGCCAATTCCCACATTGTTAATCTATGAATTTTTTGGTAACCTTCATTATCCTATTGGAAAGAAATCTCGTGATGATATACTGTGTACAAGGGTTCATTCCAAGGATATCACTTTGACTCCTGAGACACTTAACATTATTTTTAAGTGCTCTCATCCATATCGTAAAGCAAAAGATGGCAAACAGGTTATGAAATATTTTACACTTCATAAATGGTCGGATGCTTCACATGGTTTTAACCTTAGGGATCTTGTGGCAATTGCCTTTAACGGTGAAATGTTTAGCAAAGCTAGTGAGGCACCTATTAAGAACTTGAGCCCTAAGAATCGTATATTGTTTCACATCATCACCAAAACCATTCTCCCCACTCATGGCCATAAAACCGACCCCAACACCATGAACCTCTACCTTCTCTATACTATGCTTAGACAAGTCCCCGTTAACTTTGGGTATTTGATGCTTAAATATCTTGAGGTCAATATTAAGGATCAACGCCGTAGTTTACCCTATGACATGCTTATCACTAAGATTCTTAGGCATAATGGCATTTCCTTTGAGAATACCATTATGTACCCGATATCATCTCATAATTTCTATGATTTACGTTCTCTTAAGTCGATGGGTATATATGTGGTCAATGGTGAGTGGACTTTTGAGAAACCGATTGGAGAATTTCATGATGATGATTATATGTGGGAAGATGAGGATGAGGAAGATGAAGCTCATGAGGACATTGCACAAGAACAAGCCGTCCCCACGCCTCCTAGAGCTACTCCCGTGGATGATGACTTCAAGACTATAATCCAAGGGTACTTTGATTCCTTAGTCGATCGAATTGATAGTGGATTCGCTGGTTTACAATCCAATATGGATGCTATGAGGGGTCAACTTGATGAGTTAACCATTAGGGTTGATGGCTTGAGTGATGAAATTCATTATGGCCATGAGGTGTTAATGACGGATGAGCAACGAGAAGCATTGGCTCAAGCTCGCCTCAAAGGGAAGGCACCGGCTCGTGATTGAAGCTCTCATGTAATAGACTAGGTCTATTTACGGTTCTTGGAATATTTCTCTATTTATGTCTTAATGGTTTTTTTTTAATGTTGATTTTATAAGGATGTTAAGTTCATCCTTATTAATGGTAAAGTTAGACTATCTGTGAAGTTCTTTGCTTTTGTGGTTCATGGTTGTTTCATACTTTTGATAATTTTTGCCATTAAGATGTTGATTATTGTTGTTAGGACTTAGTGCTTGTCTCTGGTTATATGTTGGATAAATAGTTTTTGAAGTAAATTTGGATATCATTACCTCTTGTTACTAACTGTTTATATGATATTTGAAATATTGAGAAGTTTTGTTGGAAATGGTATCTTGTGCATTTTTTTTGTATCTTGTTGAGATTGTTGACAGGTGGAAACTATCAAAATACAAAGGAAACTCTGTCAAAATTTTTATAAAATATTGCACTTAACCATTTTTTGTGTTGCCTAGCCACCCATTAGGTTGCAAGGAGTGGAAAGGGAGTCCTAAAAGGTAAAATAACCAAGTACGCAAAGAGTATTGTTTTCTATCATTTACAATTTCTATTGGCTAATCTTATTGTTTTATTTTGATGATGTCAAAAGGGGGAGAAGAAAAGATAAATACAGAGCAAAAGAAAGGAGTGTAGATTAGTAACGCTATAAAGAGTGGTAGTAAAAGAAAAACTAAGGGGGAGAAGAATTTTAGTATATACATAGGGGGAGAAAAATGGAAATATACACATAGGGGGAGCTTATATCCATTTTCTTATTCAAAGGTAAGTTATTTATTCTTTTGCATAATTGGTTTGTCATCATCAAAAAGGGGGAGATTGTGAAACCTAGGGTTTTAATCTTACTTATTTTGATGATTAACAAACAATTATGTTTATGCTAATGGTTCAAAAAGTGTCTCAATGTATTAGATATTCAAAGAAGTCAAGCATGGAGATCAATCAAAGGAAGAGTACATGTGGAAATGCAAAGGAAATACAAGATTGGTAAACTAGGTCAAAATCCCAATCCTAAACCCTAATTGTTAAATAACTCAAGAAAATGAATCACTTGTTTAAGGCTCAAGTAAAAATGTTTTCTAAATATAGGTAGTACTCAAATGAACTTCAAAATGTTTTAAAAGCACTTGCACAAAGACACACATTGTTACAAAAGTGATTTGAACAACGAAAATTGAAAAAGGAATGAAAAATCAAAGTTTCGGACGCCTGTGCTTAGTTTCGGACGGCCGAAACTACCGTCCGAAACTGTCCAGAGAATTTGGTATTTGGAGTCAGAAATGGAAGCTGCAGAGGAGAGTTTCGGACGGCTCATCCGTCCGAAACTAGCGTCCGAAACTCTCAACGGCTAGTTTTTTTAAAATTCAACATAGACGTTTTTTTGTCATTTTCTCTAGGGTATATATACTACCCAATGCATAAACGTTGACATACTTCTTCCATTGAATCTTTGAGCTTCCTATCTTGAAAAATATCATTACAACTCTTGCTCTTCATCTTTATTTCATCAAGCTACAAAAGATTGATTTTATTGAGCCTTATTTGAGTATATATCATATTCTTGAGTTATATAGGTTTGAGTTGTAATTTTATTGATTGAATCATCTTGTGAGCTAATCAGCATCATATCTACCCAATTTGAGGGATTGTACTTCATCTTCAAACATCCTTTAAGTGTGATTGTAAGAGGTTTCTCAAGAGAGAGTAAAAAACCTTGTACACAAAGCTTGGAATTGCTAGTGTAAAGGTTGAGCCTTGGTTGAAATCCTAAGTTAGGAAACTTGGGTTGTAAAAGTGGTTCTTTTGATCTTTCCACAAGAAAAAGATCAGTTTATAGTGAAAGGTTTGAAATCCTAAGTTGGGAAACTTAGGTAGTGGATGTAGAGTGCTCCAAGGGGGAGACTTGAACCACTATAAATCATTTGTGTTCTTGATTCTCATTGATTTAATTTCTGCACTTATTTTGATTCATTTATGCTTTGATTATTTGAGAATTGAAAGTATTGTGATTGTTGGTCATCATCTTGATATATCAATACTTTACATTTGTGGCGATTCATATTACTTATTCATTGTTATTGAATTTGAGTTGATTAGTTTAAATAATTTTTTAGAAACCTAATTCACCCCCCCTCTTAGGTTGCCTTATAGCTTACAGTTTCTGATAATGCCTCATGGTTTGTATTCACCTTTGCCTGTACCTAGTAATCCTTGGATTGACATTTCTATGGATTTTGTGCTTGGATTGCCTAGATCACACAATGGTAAGGATAGCATATTTTTAGTAGTGGATCGATTTAGTAAAATGGCACATTTTATTGAATGTTCCAAAACTAATGATGCTACACATATTGCTGATTTGTTCTTTAAGGAAATTGTAAGATTGTATGGACTTCCTAAGAGTATTGTTAGTGATAGGGATGTAAAGTTCTTATCTCACTTTTGGCGTAGTCTTTGGAATAAGTTAGGCACTAAGTTGTTATTTTCTACTATTGCACATCCACAAACTGATGGACAAACTGAAGTAGTTAATCGCACTTTGTCTACTTTACTTCATGCTATTATTCAGAAAAACTTAAAAATTGGGAAAATTGTTTGCCGCATATTGAATTTGCTTATAATCGAACTGTCCATAGTTCAACTAATTGTTTGCCATTTGAGATTGTCTATGGTTTCAATCCTTTGACTCCTCTTGATATTTTACTTTTGCCTATTAATGAGTTTGTTAATGTTGAAGGTAAAAAGAAAGCTAAATTTATTAAGGAGTTACATGTAAGGGTTCGAAATAATATTCAAAGGCGTAATGAACAATATGCCAAGCAAGCCAATAAAGGTAGAAGACAAGTGATTTTCGAACCAGGAGATTGGGTTTGGATTCACTTAAGGAAAGAAAGGTTTCCCGAAAAAAGGAAATCTAAACTTCATCCACGAGGAGATGGTCCTTTTCGAGTTTTGGAAAGGATAGGCGACAATGCATACAAGATTGAACTTCCCAGTGAGTATGGTACTGTTTCAACTACATTCAATGTTTCTGATTTATCTTTGTATGATATAGGTGATTCGAGGACGAATCTTTCTGAGGAGGGAGGGAATGATAGCAATCCACCCATGTCCATGGTGCCAAGGCCGAGCTTGCATGATCCATTAGAGAATCTTGATGGTCCAATAACAAGGTCAAGGAGCAAAAGGATGAAAGAAGCCTTGCACGATTTATTATCATCACATTGTGAAGATTTGGAGGCCGAACCATCTCAACATGAAGTTCTTTGGCATGTTTCTTCAATAACAATCCATGAAGATATTTCTAAGAGTTCTACATTGGAACTTAAGGAAATTCAACCTTGAAGAAATTATCATGGCCGAATTGATGTCTAAGTAAAAGGCGTGTACTTGGGCTTCAAAGTGGATCACGCCATTCTTAAAGTTATAGGATTTATTTTGTTGTTAATTAATTAAGTCCAAAACATTTAATGTGGGCTTTAATTAATTCGTTAATAAGTTAATTATTTGGCCCAATTATCTTGCATGATAATTAGGAAAGTAATCTTTTATCTTTTTAGGAAAGTTATTTTAGAGAGCAAATTCGTATTTTGCTTCTTAGGGAAAACTGACTTTTGTCTTGTTAGTTGGTTTTAGGAAACTAGTTTGTTAGCTTGTTAAGAAGTCAAGTTGTTCTTGATTTCCATTAGGGTTTCACGTTTTTGTAAGCCTTATTTAAGGTGAGTTTTTCGTGAAATAAAGATAGAGAATTTTCGAGATTTTTAGCTTTGCTAAATTCGTGATTAACACTTTGTGTTGTCAAAGCCTTGGAGAATTATTTAGTTCTTCATTGTAGCAAGTTTACCTTTATCGTGACCTTTAGGTGACATCACTAAAGTTCTTGATTTCAAGAACAAGCCAAATCGACTAAGTTTAGCTCTTGAATTTTCACGAGTTAAGCCAAATCAATTTGTAATAAACGTGGGGGTTTGATTTACTTCAAGTCTTGCCTTTTCGTTTTCCTTTGAACTACTTCCGCCAAAAAAATCTATTTTGTGTTCTTGTGATTAACTTTTGTGCAGCAACGATCCAAAGTTTGTGGAGATTGTTTGGTCCAGGAGTTTGAGCCTCGACCATTCACATCAAAGGCCAACATGGTGGAAGAACCCGAAACCACTATGGCGAGGTTCGTGGCAGGAATGAATCCCGCATTGGCATACAAAGTTGAATTTCAAAAGTCCTTTGATTTAGAAGTGTTGTTGCATAATGCCATCAAGATAGAGAGGCATATGAAGCTCAAAGGATGACTTACAACACGTCAACCCCCTTGGCAAAAGGAAAGCCGATAGACTCCACCCAATACAGCCATGAAGACTAGATCTTTTGGAATACTACTCCCAAGCCGTTGGAGAGTATACCACCAGTTGTCCAGAAAACCGCAACAAACACACCCCAAAGAACGAGTGAGATTAAATGTTATAAATGTCAAGGTTTTGGGCATTACAAGCCAACTGTCTAAGCAAGAAGGCTAGTTATTACCTTGACAATGGGGATATTGCTATTGTTCATTCGAGTGATGACAAGATGCCTAGACTTACTAAAGGAACAAATGATGAAGCTTATGATGATAATACTCTGGAAACATTGAAAGTTGCTAAGTCACTTGTCACTATGAGAACTTTGAGTACACAACCACAAATTGAGGGCGATTTAGTGCAGCGTGAGAACATCTTCCACACCAAGTGTATTATTCAGAGTAAACAATGAAGTTTGATCATCGATGGTGGAAGTTGTACAATGTGGCAAGTACATTATTGGTATCCCAGTTGAAGTTTACTTGTTTAAAACACCCCAAACCATACAAGCTACAGTGGTTGAATCAAAGTGGGGAGGCTAAGGTAAACAAATAGGTGCGCTTATCTTTGTCAATTGGAAGGTATGGTATTCTTTGTGATGTTTTTCCAATGGAGGTAGCACATGTGTTTCTTGGACGTCTATGGCAATTTGATCAACATGTCATGCATGATGGACAAAACAATTACTACAGTATGGAGAAGGATGGTAAGAAATACACTTTGGTTTTAAATTTTTGTGTTTTTTGGGACGAAAAATGTTTAAATTGTTATTTTTCGATGTTTAAGTCAAAATTAAAAATGTTATACAAATATAAGCAAATTTAGGTACCATACTATCCTTTTCGGGCAGCGATTGCCCTCTTACCGGTTTTTACTTCTGCTGCTTCCTTCTCTAGTCAAAATTTCTCATTTTTTCCTTTTCCCAAATTCCCGTTCTTATTCTGACCGATTTGGCAGACACGGCCCTGCGAATGCTCGTTGTGAAACATGTGGATTTGAAATCGCCTTGAAGTGTCTTTCGTAACTTATCGACCTCCTGTTTTCTGGAAAGCGGGCTGCTTGCGCTGCAAGATGGGAAAATGCACGAATCGCAAAAAGTCGGCCCCAAAAGCATCCAAAACGGTGGATTTTGACCCCGATTTTCCCCACAACAGGGTCCCTAGTTGCCACGTCGTGAAGATCTGAGAGACGATTCCAACGCCCCCTGCGGAGCCTAAAAACGCCACCTGAGTGCAAAGTTATGACCTTGCGAACTCCGGTCTCCCCTAAAGAACCATTTTGACAAAAGATCGGTTAGAAAGCCGGTTCGACTTTTTATTTTTACTTTGTCGCTTTGTATTGGTATTGATTTCGGACCAACAACACTTATGGGACTATTATTGATTTCGGGTTTTAAAATTTTATCATTTACCTATTTAATGTTGGGTTCAATACAAATATACGTATGGGCCTACTGCTACTTTTAAGGAATAAAATTATATTCTTTAATTTCTTTATTAATTTGCCAAGAAAAACTAATAAATAAACATACATACGTATGTGTGTGCAGTTTATTACCGTCTCGAGTCGTTTATTAATACAACAAAATGTTTAAACGAAAGAAAACTTCACAATTTTAGAGATATTTTGTATTTTTATTTTCGTTTCATTTTAGTATTATTATATTCTATATTAAATAATTTTTAATCTTTAGATGAATTAATTGCATTTTATTAATATTATTTATTTTAATTACGATTAGGTAAACATTTGTAGTTGGATAAAAAAACTTTTTTAGATTATTAATATATTTAATATTTAAGTTTTACTTATGACGCCATCCGGGTTTTTGTCCGGGTTGATCCCTTAGCTTAGCTTGTTCATACTCCAGCCCGGTTTTCAAAACATTGGCAAAAATTGGCAAACGCGAAGAGGGAGACATGGAACTGTCTTGCTCGATAGGCGAGAAAAAGTAAAATGAGGGGTGCAAAACAAGGACTTCCGAGGGGGTCACCCATCCTAGTACTACTCTCACCCAAGCACACTTTACTTCGGAGTTCTGATGGGATCCAGTGCATTAGTGCAAGTATGATCGCACCGTTGTGTCATGAATCGAATCCCCGACCCCCTGTGGTTGTTATTCTTTCACAACGCGGCAAAGGTTGCCGAAGAAAATTGAAAATGCTTACTACGAATCTTAGGGAAGTAGAGAAACGCGAATAGAAAAATCAGACATTAATTTTGACTGCTTTTTACAGCAAGAAAATGTGTGAAATATTGTTGAGGAGATATTTGCTATTGTTCGTGAATTGATATTTATTGAAGAACTTAATAAGTATTATTCGTGCAACATTTTAGTGGACATTTTATGTAATTGCGTTAATTGTTTATTTTTTTGGGGCAAAAAATTGTTTAAATTGTTCTTTTTTAGTGTTTAAGTCAAAATTAAAAATGTTATACAAATATAAGCAAATTTAGGTGCCATACTGTCCTTTTCGGGCAGCGATTGCGCTTTTACCAATTTTTACTTCTGCTGCTTCATTCTTTGGCAGAAGCTGTCGCTATACCATAAAAGGAAACTTTAAATAACTTAAATCCTAAATTACCAAAAATAGAAAATAAATTACGCTGATTATTTCCCACACGTCGCGACGTGGGGAACCCAATGTCGCGACGTCGGTGAACAAAACTTAAAATAAAAAAACTATCGCTGCTGGACGTCGCGACGTGTGACGATGGACGTCGTAACGTGCATGGACGTCGCGACATTGGAGGATCTCCACGTCGCGACGTGGCTTGCCGTCTATGTCTCTTTTTGCAATTCCAGGTCTCCAAATAAAGGACTCGTCTTCTACAACTAGAATGAGCACTTTGAATCCCTCGAACTTGATATATGATCTCGATTTCGTATCAGATTCCTATTATCCTTTTTGGAGTGACGACTCTTGTATGCGTTCCTAGGAAAAGGAATTGGTCCATTGGTTCAGGCCATTTTGGGGTAAGCGGATCATTTATGATGAAGAGGATGAGCTTCAAGAGAATGATTCGGAGATCTTGCAGAATGGAACCGTGCAGTACCAAACACGAGATAGATCTTCCAAAGAACAAGGCCTTTTTTGAATAAGTCCATTTATTTGGGACCCTGTAGATCCACTCTTTTTCCTATTCAAAGATCAGCCTGTAAATCCACTCTTGAATATATTGACCATTTCTTTATTTTCTGATCGCCTGGAAGGGAAAAAAGAAAGATCTTGTTATTTCTTCAACAATTTTGGATCTCTAGTGAACCTCTCAGTAGGATTCGAACCCAGATGAAGTTCTGACCATCTATCAGGGAAAAAAGAATGAATGGATCTTGTAGGATTCTCAAGAAATTCTTTGATTTCTTCCAGAAATTAATCATCTGTTTCTCACGTTCCCTGAATAGCCTGGACATTGAGGAATAGCTGGGACATTGAGGAATAGCCAGAAAGGCATGCTATTTTTTTTTGGTTTTTTCTGAGTTTATTCAATTTATCCTGAAAGGTAAAAGGGGATAAAGGAACCGTGTGTTGATTGTTCGCTAAATGTGAGTTTTCTTCTTCCATATGTAAAAAGGGAGTAAAAAAATCAATCAAATTGCGAGACGCTTCAAGTGGAGACAGAATAAACCGTCCATAACAAAGACGTTTACTATCTGTTATTGATTCAACACACTTCCAATGTAGTGTTCGAGTAGATATTGTTATTTTTTCTCAAACCATAGTAATAATATTTGATTAGCTTATTGAATAATTTATTTCTCTTATTTTTCTTGAAAATTAGTTAATATACATTTTTACACACGTATTTTTCTCAGAGGTCTACAACCATTATATGGCATAGGGGTTACATCTCGCACGAAAGTTAATAATATACCACTTCTCCGAATAGCTCGGAGCGCTGCATCCCTTATGAGACCGGGACCTTTTATCATGACTTCTGCTCGTTGCATACCTTGATCCACTACCGTACGAATAGCATTTGCTGTTGCGGTTTGGGCAGCAAACGACGTCCCTCTTCTTGTACCCTTGAATCCACAAGTACCGGCAGAAGACCAAGAAACCACATCTGTAACAGTGACAATGGTATTATGTAAAGTTGCTTGAATATGAATAACTCCTTTTGGTATTACGATTCTTTTTCCACACGTATTGCAGTTGGAATACTCTTACTGCTACAAAGAAACCCTGTTTGGATTTTTTCACCAAAAAGAAATCAAAGATTGTTTTTCTTATTATATAATTCACATGTATATGAATACGAATACATTTTGGCCTCAACGAGATAGTACTTTTTCAACTCTCTCAAAATGGAATCTATTCCAGACATATATGCCATGTTTCCTTACTTCGACAGGGTACAAATATCTAAGTTTGATATTTTTAGATACTTTATCAGACCTATTGCCGATACTAAGTAGTAGTAAAAAATGGGTATCCATTTTTCATGATATTATGCATGGATCGAGTATATTGTGGTGAATTCTTCTAGAAAAATTTGTGTCTTCCACAATGTAATCTGATAAGTGAGATTTCGAGTAAGTGTTTACATAATCTTCTTCTGTCTGAAGAAAGGATTCATCGAAATAATGAGTCACCATTGATATCGGCACATCTGAGATTGCCAAATGTTCAGGCGTTCTTCTATTCAACCCTTTTCCTTCTTTTGTTGCTGGATATCTCGTTCGTACACATCTTCTCTTTGTTTCCCGGGTCTTTAGTGAGTTACAGATAGAGTTCGAAAAGGTCAAATCTTTTATGATTCCATCATCTATGATTGAGTTGCAAAAACTTTTGGATAGGTATCCTACATCTGAACCGAATTCTTTCTGGTTAAATAATCTTTTTCTAGTTGCTCTAGAACAATTAGGAGATTCTCTAGAAGAAATACGGGGTTCTGCTTCTGGCGGCAACATGCTTGGTTCCGCTTATGGGGTAAAATTAATACGTTCTAAGAAGAAATATTTGCATTTGGCATGTATTTTCAGGAACGATTGAATGAATTTGACAAGCATTGGGTTTATACGAACAATAAAAAAAGAATCTAAATAATGAGTTTAGAAATAGAATTGAAGCTCTAGACAAGGGATTTCTTTTTCTGAATATACTAGAAACAAAAACTAGATTTTGTAATGACGATACTAAAAACAAATATTTGCCAAAAATGTATGATCCTATCTTCAGGGTGCATACTGAGAAAAAATCAAAAAAAGGTTTTTAATTACCCTCTAAAACTACGATAGAAAATTTAATAAAGACAGTTGGTATAAATCAGATTCATAGTATTCTTATTGATTACCAAAAATTGGAACAAAAAAGAGATCTGTTTGATAAAAAAGAATTATTAACAGAGATTTACAATTTTTTTGCCTTTATCTGGTGAATTTGATATAGAACAAAAATCCAATTTTAAATTGAAAAGTCTTTATCTTTTTTTAGACCAAGAAAAAAAAATTGAATTTGAAATTTTTATTTAATGTCATTCAAACCCATCTCAATGGTCAAAAATTTCAAAAAGAATCTGTTGGACTAAAACAAATCAGTAAAAAAGTCAATCGGTGGTCATACAATTTAATCACCGATTTAGAACAACAATCAGGAGAATATCAAGAAAATGTGCCCATCGATCATCAAATTCGCTCAAGAAAAGCCAAACGTGTAGTGTGATTTTTACTGCTAAAAAGGAGAATACTGATCCTAATACTAATAATAAGGATACTAATACTGCAGATCAAAAAAACGAAGCAGCTTTGATCCGCTATTCCAAACAGTTAGATTTCCGAAGAGGAATAATTAAAGGTTCGATGCGCCCTCAAAGACATAAAATTGTTATTTGGGAACTCTTTCAATCAAATGTGCATTCTCCCCTTTTTTTGGAGAGGATAAAAAAATCCCCCAATTTTTCGTTTAAGATATCTGGACTAATTAAAGTTATTTTTAGAAATTGGGTAGGTAAAGGGTCCAAATTTGAAATTTTGGAGTATACAGAAGAAGAAACAAAAAAGGAAGACAAAACAGAGAGATGTCTCGTATTTCTCAAAAAGGTGATTCGATTGATGGGATTTGGTATGAGATCGACGATATCGATGAGATTGATATTCAAATATTTCTTCTTAGAATGTATTGATTTGACCCCATAAGCGGGACCAAGCATGTTGTCACCAAAAGCGGAACCCTGTATTTCTTCTAGAGAATCTCGTAATTTTTCCAGAGCAACTAGAAAGAGATTCTTTAACCAGAAAGAATTTGGTTCAGATGTAGGATACCTATCCAGAAGTTTTCACAACTCAATCATAGATGATGGAATTATCAAAGATTTGACCTTTTCAAATTCTGTCTATAACTCACTAAAGACCCGGGAAACAAAGAGAAGATGTGTACGAACGAGATATCCAGCAACAAGAAGAAGGAAAAGGGTTGAATAGAAGAACTCCCGAACATTTAGCGTTCTCAGATGTGTCGATATCAATGGTGACTCATTATTTCGATGAATCCTTTCTTCGGACAGAAGAAGATAATGTAAACACTTACTCGAAATCTCACTTATCAGATTTCATTGTGGAAGACACAAAGTTTTCTAGAAGAATTCACCACAATATACACGATCCATGCATAATATCATGAAAAATGTATACCCATTTTTGATTACTACTTAGTATCGACAATAGGTCTGAAAAAGTATCTAAAAATATCAAATTTAGATATTTGTACCCTGTCAAAGTAAGGAACCATGGCATATATATTTGCAATAGATTCCATTTTGAGAGAGTTGAAAAAACACTATCTCGTTGAAAAGTTCTATACAACTGTCCTTTCTCAACGAATTTCTTTAGACAAAGACTCCGTTTTTTCCTCTTTTCGAATGGTAAATATTTCTCAGAACATGGAGTGTGAAACAAACCCATGTTTGAATTGAAATTACGATACTGATGCAAGTTCTTACCTTCTGAATCAGATAGATTCATATCTGAAAGAGGTTGACAATAAGTTCTTTCAAAAATGACTATTTGTCCCTCTGTTAGAGTGTTCCAGAAATTTCTGCGATCGAGTAAATAGCTCTACGAACAAATGGATCGGATCGACTTAGAAAATGGAAAGATTTGTACAAGTTATACGTTTCGTCACCACTTTGTGGAAAATCATTAGGTATGAATATGTTAGATACCTGTGACTCGATTGGTGAAATAGTATCTCTCCCCCCAAAAACATGTTTTTTTTACTGAAGCCCAAGGAAAATATTTTGTTGCGAATGAACAAGATATTGAGGAATTGTCCATACGTAAAATCATAATTGTTGATACGGGTCTTTTCCAAAGAAAAGGGGAATCTTGTGTTATAATAGACGCAGAAGTGATATGGATTATTCAAGAATCGAAGTCTATTTGCTTTATAAAAAGAAGATATCAATGAACTTCTATGAAATGGTTTCACGGGATTCAGCCAATTGCCTTGATCGTAGAATATCAAATGTTGATTCCAAGCTAAAGGTTCAAGCTTCCCTTTGATTTCCACACCAATTAGCCAAGAGTTATAAGAATTCTCTTTCAAGAAATGAAAACACCAAGAACACACACTAAAAGGTGTGTTCTTGTGAGCTCTTGCTAATTGTGTCATATATATCTAACTTAGAGTTTAAGAAATCTTATATAGTTAGTAAAATGACTAAAAATCAATAATTACATAAAGTACCCTGCTTATTCTAAAATAGGAGCCGAAATGCAATTTCCGAAAGTGTTGGTCCCGCAGCCACTATTTTTCAGGATTTCAAACAACACACTTAGATGATATTGGGACGCGATTTTGAATGTCATTCGTGCCGAACTGGGCGTTTTGGTCTTCATAACAATTGTAGTCCTGCCTCTTGGCTTTCTAAGGCATTAAGAATCATTGAATGTGGAGTTCCGTTTTATTTAGTTTTATCTTTTATCCCACAGTTCGGTATTGAAAGTATGAATATTCTCCCAAACTGTGACATAGGCTTCTGATTTTCCAAATTCTTTAGTGTATGTCGACTTGAGCCTCCATGTCAACCATCTTGCCACAGATTTTGGAGTAATTGCAAACATAAGAGTTTTAGTAATCTCATAGATCTTTCCAAAACATCTAATAACTTCTCATTTCGTTGAGTAGAGGCCGAGATATGCTTGTTGGAAGTTTGCTTTGCATTCTGCCCAGTTTTGCCCTGCAATCCCACTTTTGCTCCTTTGTGCCATCTTGTCTTTGGTAATTCGGATTGAGTGATTTTTTGGTTCTTTTTCCCACTTTTTCACATCAAATCTGGATTTTGTTCCTTTTAGCCTCATTGAACTTGAAATCCTGCATTTATTCCAAAAACAATACATAAACAACAATAAAATACTCAAAGGCAAGTATAAACTTAAGTAAACGAGGGGGAAATAGGTATTTTTAGCCCTGATCAATCTCCCCACACTTAAAGTTTTACTTGTCCTCGAGTAAACAAAACAAAAGAGAACCAAACATAACACATAACACATAACTTGGTTGGCCACTTGCAAAGATAACATCCCATCAATTTCAAGTGCATTCATGTGACCAATGAATTTTGTGTGACTTTATTTCAAAAAACCTATTTGACTTTTGTGGAGAGGATATATTCAATGCTTCATAATAGTTGTTTAGGCTAAGTAGTACTCACTTAATACCCCAACACATTTGTGTGTGTAGTGTGCAACGGGTTCCACATGGTCAAAGTTTATGTCATTATATAAGCGATAATAGGGAATGTATAGTTTCTAGCTTTTAAAACTAGCTCTTCCATTACACTAATAATCTACATGTCCACTAGCGTACATACACTCATACATTGTATTGAGGATTAATGAACTTTATTCCCTACACATATAAGTAATTTTATGTGCCTTGGGTTTTTGGCATCTTTATACCTCTACCCAATCATATGAGTTCCATGTACGAATGTCATTTTCACTCAAGTGGCTATCTCATAAAGGACGGGTAAGAAATTCAACAAATTAAACATATGCCAAAGTTTTATGACTTTTTATACCTATTCCCAATCATACAAGTTCCTTTGATTTCAAACTTTCTTTCAAGTTCAAGAGGCAATCTCACATCGAATTGGGATTGTGTAAAAGTAAGACAGTTAAAACTATGTCATAGTTCAAATCAAATCCTCCAATGCGTATGTGTTCACACTAGTTTTCACAAGATCACTAGGTAAAAGGTAAGCTTTATTCATTTTGAAAAAGACATCCCTAGTTCTCACTTTGTTTCATGACTCAACCTATCTCATATGTTTCTCCATTTGTGCTTGTAAACAAATGTATTGAAACACAAACTTTCCACACTATGCTTCAACTTCTATCACTTAGCACTAAGTTATCCTCAACCATTAAGTCTTATTGCATAAAACTTGTATCATTTGTCACACAAAAATTCATTTCCTACATTAGTTCACTTTTCATAGATAGTTATGATCTTTAACAAAGTTGCCAACATTAAACATTGTGTCAAAAACACAACTTATTCACAAGATCACAAAAATTTTGAAAAAGTTCACAAATATAACAAAACACATAACTCACGGGGTAAAATATGCAATATTGATTCACTAGCAATTCACTTTGAACAGTAAGCTCAAAAAAAAAAAACTAACAACAAACATGTATTGCATCAACTCTTTCATTCAATTCCTCCAACAAGGATGATGGATCATTTCCCAACATAAGAAAGTTTCGACAAAAGCAAACATTCCCTCCCTCACAATTAGAATCTTATATTGTCCCCAATGTAAGTCAAAGAATAAGGTAAAGAACTCCCTTTTTAGTAGGCAATGAACTCCAATGTTCGCTAAGTTGATTTGGCTTGCTCCTAGCTCCATACTTGATGAAATGTCCTCCTTTTTTTTTCTTCATTCTTTTTGTGGCATTCTCTTGGACTCCTTCAAAAGAATTCAACCTAATTCACTACAAAATAAGAAAATAAAGAACTCAAAGCAAAGCAAAAATAACTAAGGTCAAAAGAAAAGAACTAGAGATTAGAAGTAGTTCTATGTTTATTAGTCCCTAGCTAGACTTTATTGCTATTGTCATGGTTTATTTCCTTGGAGTTCCTTCTTCCTCTTTGCTTTGTTCATTTTCCTCTCCATGCCAACACTATTACCATTTTCTTGTGATTCACTCATGGCCATCCAAGTTTGCTTTGGCACTTTTCCCTTGTTAGCTCCTCTCCTTCTTTTTCTTTTCCTTTTTCGATGTTTGGGCTTTGGTATGAATGTGCCACTAGTCATTGGATGAATCCCTATCATGAAGCATTGACCTCCTCTATTAGGGTTCTTCTCTTCTTCACCAACCTTGAGAGTGATAGCTTGATCTTCAATCTTGAATGTTATTGTTCTACTTTGCACCCCAATAGTTGCATCACCAGTAACTAAGAATGGTCTCCTACGTATAATGGAATTATCTCTATCCTCCTCCATGTCCAAAATCACAAAGTCTACTGGGAACACAAATTCATCAATGGTCACATAGACATATTAAATTTTCCCAATTGGACATACCAATGATCGATCGGCAAGTTGAAGATTTATCAAGGTAGGCCTAAATCTTTCCTTTAGCCCAACACTCAAAGCGGTTGAGAGGGGCATTAAACTAATTCCCGCTCCCAAATCACATAAGGCTTTAGGAAAATAGCTTGTACCGATCAAACATGGAATAGTAAAACTACCAGGATCTTTCAACTTCTTAGGCATCTCTCGTTTGATCAAACAACTACAAATCTCTGTCAAAGAGATCACCCCCTCACATTGAAGCTTCTCCTTGTTGGCAATGAGTTTCCTAAAGAAATTTGAATATTTTGGTATATTGCTCAAGAGCTCAACAAGGGGCACATTCACATTAATCTTTTCAAGCATTTTCACCCACCTAGCAAATTGTGCATCATGCTTAGTTCTTTTCACAAGCCTACAAGGATATGGAGGACATGGCAAATCATTCTCAAATTCAAGAGAGTTAGGGCCTTTCTTCATAGTCTCCATCAATTCCAATTCAAACTCCAACTCCTCTCCTTTAATGGCCACATCTTCCACATTATCTTTTTCACCACTTTTCCTCTTTCTCTCACTCGTGGTTTCAACTTTCTCTCTACTTCTCAAGTAGATGGCATTACATTGATCTTTATTATCTTGGCTAAGCAAAGAGTTACTAGTGGTAATCTCTTGAGGTCTACTTTGGGTAGGGCTAATTGCCCCAATTGATCTGGCATATTCCTTACCATAGCTTTAAGGTTCATGATGCTTATATCATTTTGATTTAACCTTTGCTACATTACCTCTATCCTTGTGACAATTTTATCCAAGATGTTACAAAATATTTCCTCAACCGTAGGCTTCTTCTCTTCTTGCTTCAATGGTGGAACATCCTTTTGAGCTTGTCTCTCAAAGTTGCTTCCAAGTTGCCTATGATGTCCCGATTCCAAATTTTCCCCATACAGTGAAATAACATCCCGTTCTATTGCTCCTTGTTGTGTCTTTCGTGGAGAGATTATAGTCTTTGGCCAAAATTCCTCCTCTTCAGCCATGCATGTCAAGAGCTCGTCAACTACTTGAATGGACATGGATGATAAAGATCCCCCCGCACTCATTCTCACCTCTCTCATAGTATCATAAGTCAACCCTTTGCAAAACATTTGAAGGTGTTTTCCATTATCAAAACCATGATTTGGGCATCTCCTCAACATCTCTCCAAACCGTTCCCAAGCTTCACAAAGAGATTCTCCTTCATCTTGACAAAACATGAAGATTTCCATCCTCAACTTCTCAACCTTGCTAGGGGGAAAGAATTTCATGATAAACCTCCTGCTTAGCTCCTCAAATGTTTCCAAAGAAGAGGTTCTCAATGTCTTGTACCATTTTTTGCTTTCCCTTCCAATGAAAATGGAAAGAGAATTCTTCTCACCGCATCTCGAGAAACTCCTTGTATCATAAATGTGTTGCATATATGGAGAAAATCCTCAATTTGGTCATAAAGATCTTCATTCTCAAAACCTTGGAAAACAACCTTCTCTTGAATCAAACATATGAGATCGGGAGGAATGAGGAAGCTTTCAACATCAAGTTCACACAAGTTATTACGATCTACAAATCGAGGCTCATATAGGTCCCCAAACATTCTTGGACGTTGTTCATCATAGGTAGCCATCTTTTCTAAGATTGAACCTTGACACAAAAAGGAATCCTCAAGTGCCTCCAAATTAACCTACAATAGCCACAAAACAATAACAAGTAAAATGCACCAAAGACAAAAGAGCAAGTAAAACACCAAACTATATAATCACAAGATTCAAAAGACCACAAAACACAAAACGAGTAAAATGGACTAAATGTAAAATAGCAAGTCAAAAACGAAAACAAGATAATCAAAAAATTCAAGACAACACAAAATGCGAAAACTATACACAAATGAAAAACACAAAAAAAAAGTACACAAACTACTCAAAATACCAAAAACTAATCTCAACACAAATAGCCCCTCCCCGGCAACGGCGCCATTTTGTTGAGTGAGTTCATCGCACAACCCAAACAAACAAATACCCTAACTCTAAATATATAGCACTTGGAAGCAAGGGGTCGAATTCCACGGAGAGGGGGGGTCTTGTTAAGAGTTCGTGTCTAGTATGTAGAGTAATGAAAAATGCAACTAAGGAAAGAAAACAAGATAAAATGCAACAAGACTAACCTACACTAAATTCAACCTAATTGATCTAGGACTTTAGATTCAAAATTAGGGAGTAGAAATCAAGTATATAAGTGTATCATTGGAATATAGGACTAGGTTTCTCAATCATTTGTAGCATTGGTGATTCATGTGATAGCTTGAAGAATGTGGTTTAATGTTGTCTAGTGAAAATTTGGTGGCTAAGACTATAACTGATAAGTTGGTTTCATACCAACTTATATGTGTTAAAACACTTAGCTTTTGTCTTGTGTTTTCATGCAAATGTGTGATGTTTTGTGCTATTTTGTGCATTAATGTGATATGCAATTGGTTGTGCTTGATTGGTTAAAAAGGACCAAAAATGTTGTTAAAATGAGGCAAATGTGTGTTTGATACTAAATGATAAGGAGAGAGTTAAAAAGGGATAGAATGGTGAGTGAGAATTTTGGAAAAAAAACCGAAATGTGCTCTTTAGGTTAGAATGGGGTTTAGGCAGTTTTGGTTAATGAATTTCATTAGAGCATAACTTCCTCTATACTAGTCCAATTGGTGAGTTCTTTGATGTTCTGGAAAGGTCTTTGAGTGCTCTTTAATTCTTAGTTTTTAACCTTTTGCTAAGTCTGTGTGCAATGCCATGAAACGGGAGCTTCTTTGTGAGCACTACATTAGGGTTTTTAGGGTTTTCCTTTCTGCCACAGTTTGGTAGATTGTTGATTTCTTGAGCTATAGACCTCTGATTCCAGTGATTCTTGATCCATTGGAAAGCCGAGAGATAGGCCTAGAATTTTATGTTTACCATCAAGTCCAATTTAGGAGCTAAGGCACATGAATTTGGTGTAGAAGTTGGGTCTTAAAGCTGAAACAAGCACTCTGCCACAATGAAGGCTCACATGCACAATATTTTCTCGGGCATTCTCACAAACACCTCACGAGCACTCACTTCACACTACAGTCTTGCACAGCCTCACAGCTACTCTCGCACACACGCACACTATCCTCGCACACTCTCGCACACACCTCACATGCGGCAAGGTCACCTCGCCGCAACACTCATGCACACACCTCATGCGACGAGCTCAGATCATCGCATACACTTTTGCACACACTTGTGGCGAAGTCATTTCGCCTCAAGCACACACGCACACTCTCGCACATACCTCACATGCGGCGAGGTCACCTCGCCGCAACACACACACACAATCAAGAACACACATGCTTTTAAACGCAACAAGCATTCATGCACACAAAATTCACTAATACACACTGTACTTCACACTTTGTTTTTGCTCTTTATTCACAATTCACAAGTCTTTCAAAGCATATGAATGAACTTCATTTATCAGTTTTGCAAATACTCACAACACCAATATTTACTCACATAACATAATTCGGATTTCACACAAACATCTTTATTCCACAAACCAAACAACCTGTTTTCATACATACTACACATTCACAACATTGTACACAAACACTTCAATCCTCACTTCATTTCATTTCATTCCAGGAACACAACATCTTCAACACCAACTCCACTTCACATTCACAACAATATTCTTATTCCACTTCACAACATTCACAAATCCTTAACATATTTCTTCATTCAGTTTGAACACTTCACACAAATAT
The DNA here is from genome assembly GCA_016586305.1 of Ophiorrhiza pumila. NCBI lineage: Eukaryota > Viridiplantae > Streptophyta > Magnoliopsida > Gentianales > Rubiaceae > Ophiorrhiza > Ophiorrhiza pumila. Next base: position 10,665,138 of record BLIW01000008.1, on the reverse strand, counting down.
CTCACTTCATAACATTCGTGCATTTTATACACTTCACTTTCACAACATTTCATAACAACATTTCTCATGACTCTCAACACACTACATTACATCTCACAGCGCCATTTCCCCACTTCACATTCACCTCACTCTTACACACACTTCACAATTCATTTCCATTCATTCATTTCACAAACACTCACACTCTTTAAACACATCATTCACTCACACTCACTCACACATACACGGCGAGGTCTCGCCACGAGACCTCGCCACTCAAACACTTTGTATGGTGAGACCTCGCCACGAGGTCTCGCCAGCAAAATGGATACACGGCGAGACCTCGTGGCGAGGTCTCGCCATATAAATGCACAAAGCGGCGAGGTCTCGCCACGAGACCTCGCCAGATTATTTGCTTTGGGAGTTTTTTTTTTTATGTTTTTGGCAATTGGAAAATCAACTAAGGATTGTTGTTGTTCTTGGTGAACAGGTGCGAGGAGTTGTGGAGCAGTTGGGTGAATTTTCGTGGAACTTTGGCAAGGACTCGTCGAGCAGAGCATTGGTTTGAGTTGCGGTGCAGATGTGTGTGCGATGTTGAAGTTCAGGAATTTCTCTAAGTGTTGAGCTCTGAACTTTCAGGTTGTTGCGAGGATGACGAAGGCGTGTTGCTCAGAGGCACGAAGGCGCAGTTTCGCTGAAGGGCTGATCTGTAGAAGTCCTCGGGTATGTTGAAGGCGTGGAGGATGCAAGCATGAAGGCATGAATTGAGTCTGAATCTTCAATTTAGAGTCAGAGGCAGTGAAGGCGCGACAACTAAGGCTTGAAGGCGTGTTGCTGGTTGGTGAAGCTGCTCAAGGCGCGCGTCCGAAAGCCCAAAGGCGCTGGAGTGCTGAACATTTCTTCAAACTTGGAATTTTTATTTCTTTGGGTTGATTTTGGTTCTTCCTTTTTAAGGACACTTTTGTAATACCTTAGATATTTTACGGTTGTGTATTAGTCACGTTTTCATGATTCTCTATATATAGAGAATGTAGCTAATATGTAGAGAGAGATCCCGGAGATTATTATTTTCATCCATTAGTTAGGATTTTATTTGGTAACCAACTTTTGATCTAGAGAGAGCGGAAATTAATTGTGAGATCTAGTTTCTCTCTCTAGCTTTTGAGCTCCATTTTCTATTCCGATCAAAGATTTACTCCGATCATTGTAATTCTCATATCAATTAAGGAAGCTCTTGGAAGAATTCAATGGGTAAACTCTTTCTATTTATTGAAAATGAATTGTTTCAAGTTCCAAACTGTTGATCGTGAATTGGTAATGGAGTTCTATGGTTAGATCTCTCATGTCCTAGAGTTTCAACCGGTTAAGTGTATAATTAGACTATGCAATGCTATGCAATTGACATAATTTCTTAAGGATGAAATCATATGTGATTTTAATGATTAAATCTTGTTGAGTTTCATGAATTCACACTTTTATTGAATGAATTGAACTTTGATTGTGGTCGCCATGCTGAGTTGAAGTGAGATTTACCAATATCTGTGATAATTGCATGAAATGAAGACTAAATGTATGATGATTGAGTCTTCCACTTGCTTTGATTGAATCATGATTTGAAATGCGGTCGCCATGCCGGTGGAGAATCATTGAGTTGTTAGGAAAAAGTGAGAAGAAACTTTCTAAAGTAAGCAAACACTCTAGGTCCTAGGTCAGGCCTCGCCATGGGATACCGTAGGAATTGCATGCTAGATTTGCTAACTTTCGAGAGTTGAGGCATTGCGGGTTGAATCCGTTCTACTTAGGCCTCGCCATGGGAAAAGTGGAATGTTAAGGAGTATAGAAAACACTGTGGTCGTCATGCTAAGTGTTAGCTAGCTTCCTGGGCAATAGAGATCTCCTCTTTGTTTTACTTGTGTGTCAAGAGTATTGCAATCATGGCTTAATGTGCATTCAATTGGTGGAAATACTCTAGAACATCCACTCTCTTCTTGTTTTTTACACTTTATTTGTTGCATTTGATTCTTAGTAGTTAGTGTCTAGTTTTATTTCTTTTGTGACATTCTCTGAGCAAACATTGAGATTCTTGGACCAAGCCTTCCCTGTGGATACGATCCCCACTTACGCTATTACATTAGTGTTTGGGGTAAAATTGAGCTGATACGACTTTAAGCTATCAATAACCAGACCAAACTCAACCACAATTATTAGATAAATCAAAGCCAATCGATTCTATGTCATTGCAAATCCACAACTTCCAAGCCAAGCCCCCAACTAGGTTGTCATGCTAGTGTATACTTGGTTTCCATATGCTTAGGGCTAATTCATGGAATAGATTCAATCAACATTATCATGGGCAAAGAGGTCTCTTCATCAAAACATGCAATGGATTAATATTCTACTCACAACATGACCCAATTCTCACTTTCAAGTCAATGATATTACACAAGAAATGTGACCTTAAAATCAAGAATATAAAACATATAATCAAGCCCCTAACATTTTATCATCATACAAACAAATTATCAAAAGCCCATAGCCTAATTCCAAAGACACCACACAATTTAGCCCATCATCGCTAATTAGAGCAAGCCTAAATGATAAATTAAGCAATGAATTTAGCAAGAAAGTGCAAAGGAAGAGACAACTCAAGATGAGGAGACTTCCCAAATGTTGATTCCAAGCTAAAGGTTCAAGCTTCCCTTTGATTTCCACTCCAATTAGCCAAGAGTTACAAGAATTCTCTCTCAAGAAATGAAAACACCAAGAACACACACTAAAAGGTGTGTTCTTATGAGCTCTTGCTAATTGTGTCATAGATACCTAACTTAGTGTTTAAGAAATCTAATATAGTTAGTAAAATAACTAAAAATCAATAATTACATAAAGTACCCTGCTTATTCTAAAATAGGTGCCGAAATGCAATTTCTGAAAGTGTTGGTCCCGCAGCCACTATTTTTCAGGATTTCAGACAGCACACTTAGATGCTATTGAGACACGATTTTTAATGTCATTCGTACCGAACTGGGCATTTTGGTCTTCATAACAATTGTAGCCCTGCCTCTTGGCTTTCTAAGGCATTAAGAATCATTGAATGTGGAGTTCCGGACTGAAGGTTATGAATATTCTCCCAAACTGTGACATAGGCTTCTGATTTTCCGAATTATTTAGTGTATGTTGACTTGAGCCTCCATTTCAAACATCTTGCCAGCAGATTTTGGAGTAATTACAAACATAAGAGTTTTAGCACACTCATATAGCTTTCCAAAACATCCAATAACTTCTCATTTCATTGAGTAGAGGCCGAGATATGCTTGTTGGAAGTTTGCTTTGCGTTCTGCCCAGTTTTGCCTTGCAGTCCCACTTTTGCTCCTTTGTGCCATCTTGTCTTTGGTAATCCAGATTGAATGATTTTTTGGTTCTTTTTCCCACTTTTTCACATCAAATCTGGATTTTGTTCCTTTTAGCCTCATTGAACTTGAAATCCTACATTTATTCCAAAAATAACAAATAAACAACAATAAAATACTCAAAGACAAGCATAAACTTAAGTAAACGAGGGGTAAAAATAGGTATTTTTAGCCTCGATCATATATCAAATTATACCCTTACGTGATCTTAAAAACTCTTTGTGGTTATTGCTTTAAAATTCTATTTGACTTGTCTTGTGTAAGTTTTGTTGATTGAACTTGTGGTTGAGAAGTGTTTCTTTAATCCACGAACTGAGAGGAACCTTATAGATTAGGTAATCCAATAATAAGAGTGTGTTTAGGGTATAAATTAAAGAGAAAAACTACCAAAATAGAGTCTACTCCCCAAAGTGAGAAACCCGTGAGGTATATACATTTATTTTTTTGTGTTTTAACTAACGTGTAGGTACCAATGGAGGGTGATAAAACTGTATCACAATCCGGACGAAAGATTAATAGTGGCATGCTTTATGATATGCTTCAAAGGATGCAAATTCAACTTGATGATTTAACTTCGAAATCCAAGCATCAAACTGCAAAGAATTCCACTTGAAGACAAATTGATTTTGATGAAGTTGCATCCGATAATGAAGAGAAGGAATACATTGGATCTTCCAAAAGTGGTAAAATATCCGACTTGTCTATTGGTTCTTTTAAACTGACATTACCTACTTTTAATGGAAAAGCAGATCCCTAAGCATATTTTGATTGGGTTCAAGACCTAGATCACCTCTTTGAAGGCAACAATTATCCCGAGGATAAGAGATATCACCTAGCCTTCATGCATCTCAAGGATTATGCTAGTTTATGGTGGGATGAGGTAATTAAAACTAGACGCCAAGATGGCGAAAGACCAATTAAGACTTGGAGCCAAATGAAAGTGCATATGAGAAAGAAGTATATGCCTTCACATTACAATTGTGAACTCAATAGAAAGTTGCACTCTCTTGTGCAAGGAAGTCGAACCATTGAAGAATACTACCATGAGATGGGAGCATTTATGACTAAGGTTAATATCCAAGAAGATTCAGATTCCACAATTGAAAGGTTTCTTCGAGGTACGAATTCCGAATTAGCCTATCATGTTGATCTTCAAAGTTATGTTGATATTAATAAACTTGTTCACAAGGCAATTAAGATTGAAAGGCGCATGAAAGGAAAGAATCGGCTCACACAATCGAATCCACCTTGGCGAAGAGAATTTATGCCGAATGCTACACAATCTACTCCGCCACCAAAGCCGAAGCCTTTCACGTCAAAACCGACCAACTTCACACCGTCAACCACTCCAAAACCATCCAATAAAGTTGCTGAATCTACCTCCCAAATGGCATCAAAATCCATGCCATTGTGGGACATTCGTTGCTTTAAATGTCAAGGATATAGACACATGCAATCTGACTGCCCTACTCGTAAGTTAATGTATATTCTTGACAATGGAGATGTGGTAAGTGATAAAGAATGTGATGACATGCATGCACTTGAAGAAAAATATGAAAGTGAAGGTAATGAGGAAAATGAGCCTTATTCGGTAGGTAATTTTTGCCTAGTAACTCGCCGAATCTTGAATGTACAACCACAAATTGATGATGATTTGATTCAACGTGAGAAAATCTTTCACACACATTGTATGGTTAAAGATAAAGTTTATAGTGTGATCATTGATAGTGGTAGTTGTACTAATGTGGCAAGTCTTTTACTTGTCAAAAGGATGAATTTGTCTTCTCTAAAACATCCTAAGCCATATAGACTTCAATAGCTCAATAATTCCACTGAGACTAGGGTACACAAGCAAGTAAAGGTACCATTTAGAATTGGTAAATATGTTGATGAAGTCTTGTGCGATGTGGTTCCAATGGAGGCCGCTCACATCCTTCTTGGAAGACCTTGGCAATTGGATAGAGATGTGCTGTATCATGCCAAAAAGAATTACTACAGCTTTGAATTCAAAGGTAAAAAGTTCAACCTTAAATCCTTGAGTCCGTCTCAAGTTTTTGAAGACCAATCACGGATTGCCCAAGCTTGTAGTAATTTGCGAGATCAAGAAGCAAAGAGTGAGTTAGAAAAGCAACTGAATGTAAATTCTAGTATAGGCCGAGAAATTGTACTTAGTGTTAAGACTAATATAGGCTGAAAGGAAAATAGCTCCAAAACATGTTGTTTTGCTTCTTCTAGTGAGATTAAGAGAGCAATACTAGATAGGCAACCGTTGTATTTACTTTTTCGCAAGGATGTACTTATTGTTGATAGTGATCACCTTGCTTCTTTTCCAAGTGTTGTTTTGTCTCTTTTGCAGGAATATGGAGATGTGTTTCCCGAGGACTTACCAATAGTTTTACCACCTATTCATGGTATTGAACATCAAATCGACTTTGTGCCTGGGGCACAAATTCCAAACCCTCCAGCTTAGAGAGCAAATCCTGAGGAAACAAAAGAGATTCAACGTCAAGTGGATGAACTCCTTAACAAAGGTATTGTTCGAGAATCTCTTAGCCCTTGTTCCGTTCCTATCATTTTGGTTCCTAAAAAGGATAAATCTTGGAGAATGTGTGTTGATTGTCATGACATCAATAAATCACAATTAAGTATAGACATCCAATTCCTAGATTAGATGATATGCTTGATGAATTGTGTGGTTCGTGTATTTTCACCAAGATTGATTTAAAAAATGGCTACTATCAATTAGAATGAAAGAAGGTGATGAATGTAAAACAGCCTTTAAAACAAAGTATGGTTTGTATGAATGGTTAGTCATGCCTTTTGGTCTAACTAATGCACCTAGTACTTTTATGAGGCTAATGAATCATGTTTTTAGATCTTTCATTGGTAAATTTGTTGTAGTTTATTTTGATGACATCCTTATTTATAGCAAATCACTTGATGAACATGTTGAACATTTAAAACTCGTGTTTTGCTATATTGCGTGAGAACAAATTATATGCTAACCCTAAAAGTGTTCTTTTTGCATGGAATCTATAATCTTTTTAGGTTTTGTTGTTAGTTCTCAAGGTATTTCTGTTGATGAGTCAAAAGTCAATGCAATCATGGATTAGCCGAGACCTAAAAATGCTAGTGATGTTAGAAGTTTTCCTAGTTTAGCAAGTTTTTATAGAAGGTTTGTTAAAGACTTTAGTTCTATAGCTGCACCTTTAAATGGATTTGTTAAAAATAATGTCACTTTTGAGTGGAAAGAAGAACATGAAAATGCTTTAACACATTAAAGAATAAATTGACTCACGCTCCTTTGTTAGCATTGTCGAATTTTCATAAAGCTTTTGAGATACACTGTGATACCTCCTGGATAGGTATTAGTGCTGTTTTAATGCAAGAATCAAGGCCGGTGGCTTATTTTAGTGAAAAGCTTAATGGGGCAGCCATGAAGTATGCGACTTATGACAAGGAGTTGTATGCTTTGGTAAGATCATTAAAGGTTTGACAACACTATTTATGGCCTAAAGAGCTCATTATTCATTCTGATCATGAAAGCTTTAAATTCTTGAAAACTCAAGGTAAATTGAATAAAAGGCATGCTAAGTGGTTAGAATTTATTGAATCTTTTCCATATGTGATCAAATACAAATCTGGTAAAGAAAATGTTGTAGCTGATGCATTATCTAGGAGACACACGTTATTCACCTATTTGCATGCTAAGTTACTTGGTTTTGATTTGATTAAAGATTTGTATAAAGATGATAATGCTTTTATTGCCGCCTATGATCAATGTTTAATAAAACTGGATGGTTAATTTTATGTGCATGATGGATTCTTGTTTAAGAAAGATAAATTATGCATACCCTCATGTTCCATTAGTGAGTTACTTGTTAAAGAGACCCGTGGGGGAGGGTTAATGGGGCACTTTGGTATTGCTAAAATACTTGCTGTTTTAAATGAACACTTTTATTGGCCTAACATGATTAAAGATGTTAAAAGTGTTTGTGAAAAATGCATTGTGTGTAAACAATCAAAATCAAAAGTGATGCCTCATGGTTTGTACATGCCTTTGCCTGTTCTTAGCCATCCTTGGATTGATATTTCTATGGTCTTTGTACTTGGATTACCTAGGTCATGCACTTGTCATGATAGCATATTTGTAGTTGTTGATAGGTTTAGTAAAATGGCACATTTTATTGCATGTTCTAAATCTAATGATGCTACACATATTGCTGATTTATTCTTTAAGGAGGTTGTTAGATTGCATGGCATTCCACAAAGTATTGTTAGTGATAGAGATGTTAAATTCTTGTCTCATTTTTTGGCGTACTTTATGGAATAAGTTAGGCACTAAATTGTTGTTTTTTACTGTTGCATATCCACAAACTGATGGACAAACTGAAGTAGTTAACCGAACTTTATCTTCCTTGCTTCGTGCTATTATCCAAAAGAACTTAAAGAATTGGGAAAGCTGTTTACCTCATATTGAGTTTGCATATAATAGGACTTTACATAGTTCTACTAATTGCTCACCTTTTGAAGTTGTTTACGGATTTAATCCTTTAACTCCACTTGATATTTTGCCTCTTACTATTAATGAGTTTGTTAATGTATAAGTTAAAAAGAAAGCTGATTTTGTGAAGGAGTGGTAAGTTGGTTTTATACCAACTTAAATGGTTTATTTTACTTGGCTTTTTGGCTTGTTTTTCATGAAACATTGTGGAGTGCTATGTGATATTTTGTGCCTTTATGTGGTTGACAAAGTAGTGTGCTAAAATGAAGAAAAGGGATCAATAAGAAGCTTAAATGAATCAAGGGTGAGTTCGGGTCAACAAGTGCGAGGGAAGTGTAAAAGGCTTGAGGAAATGCATTAGAGTACTTTGTGCTTGGGCAGAATGAATGCTGTATTTCATTTGAGTGTATTCTTCTCAATTCTGACCCAAATTAGGAGATCTTGGATGATTTGGAAAGATTTGTGTGTGTACTTCAATTGTCATGTTTTAACTTTCTCCAGATTCTGTCTGCAACCATAAGAAACGGGGGCTTCTTTGTTGTGCTTGGATTAGGGTTTTTTAGGGTTTGTTCTTCTTGCCATAGTTTGGTAGATTGACAATATCTTGAGCTACAGATCTCCAATTCGATGATTCTTGATCCTATGGAAAGCCAATAGGGGAAGCTACAACTTTGGTGTTCAAGGCAAAATCCAATTAATTCTGAAATGAGAACTGGCGAATCACGGTGGAATGGAGAAAAAACCCAATTAGGGTTTTAAGACTGTGACGCGTCGCAGGCTTAATTCCTTATTGCCACAGCTCAGTGTTTTGGTCGTAACTTTCTCGTCCGAGCTTCGAATTGGGTGATTCAAAACGATATGGAAAGATAAAACCAGGAGCTACAACCTTCATGTTTTAAGGATTTCCAAATTCACAACGAAGCAGGGCCAGAATTTGGTTACAAGGAGACGGTTTTATGTTTTCAGAAGTTGAATTCACATCGTGGTGTTAATTTGTGCACATCGTAGCTTTAACTTGTGCATTTCATTTGTACATTTGGGAAGTTCACCCTTGCATCTTATAGCTGCACTTCACACACTTCTCATGCACTCACTTATGCCTCACTTATGCCTCACCAAGCATATTCAAAGCATTACTCTCACACAACATGCACATCTCACAAACACATTCACTAGCACACAAAGCACTACACTATCACATATTGAAATTGCACACAAAGCACTCATATGCACACAACAATCATCGGACAAGCACACACCACTCCAGCACACATGCACCACAACATCTAGCATTTTTGTGCAACAACATCTACACATAAGCTTCACTTTTGCACACTAGCCCGATTTCACAAGAATTGTTCTATGATGTATAGTAGAACAATCCAAGCATTTTAAGCTTACATCTCATGCATGAATTTTGCAAATTTATACTATCTCTCATTTACACCAACACAAGCATGCAACATGTATTCACATCACATCCTTATATGTTTCACAACAAATCTCATAACAATTTTCACTCACTTCACAACATATTTTGTACACACATTTGCATGACTTGTTCTTCTCCATTTAATGTACATTCTATTTCCAATCCATGCTTTCTCATTCATTGCCTTATGTTTCGGGTTGAGCACTCTTGCATTAAATTTTTGTTCACTTCACCTTGCAACATTCACTTCTTGTTCCTACACTTCTTACACTTTCACTCACAAACTTCACTACATTTTATCACACACTCACACATCACCACAACGATGCATCGTAGCGATGCATCGTGGTGAAATCCAACTTGGCCGATGATGCATCGCCACGATGCATCATCGCCTTGGTGTGTATGAACGGCGATGCATCGTGACGATGCATCGTCGTTCTAGGTGCTTACACCATGATGCATCGCCGCGATGCATCGTGGTGAAAAGGGAGTTTGCCAACGATGCATCGTGGCGATGCATCTTCAGCTTGTGAGGTTTCGAGTGGTTTTTTTTAGCTAAGTGTTTGAGTGTTCCATTTTGTGAATCCAGGTGCATGAAGACGCGATGCTTGGAGGTTGGAAACGTGTTGAAGTGCTCGGTGGCGTGATCAAGAAAAGCTTGGAGGCGTGCTGTGAAGCTTGAAGGCGTGACAAGCTTGAGTAGTAAAGGCGTGATTCGGCTTATGGCACAAGTTTTCGGTGGACATTTGTTCTTTTAAAGGCAGTGGCATTTTTGTAAATTCTTAGTCATTTTACATTTGAGTACTGTTTACAACTTTTGTAACCTCTATATATAGAGAGGGTGTAGTTAGAGATATATAGGATCCGAAAATTCATATTCTAGTTTTTACCAGACTTGTAATTTTCTTGAGCGGGAATTTTCTCATTCTTTTCTCTTTTTCTCTCTAGTTTCTCTCTCTAGAATTTTGGCTTGATCTCCAGTTCCGATCGAGAAATTGAATCGAACATTGTGATTCTTTGGAGTAATTGACTAATTCAATCGGTAAATTCTTTCTATAATATGAGAATTACTTGCCTGGAATTGTATTTTCCCGATCGAGAGTTGGATATGAAGTTTTGTGGCTAAATTCGTTATGTTCTAGGGTTTTGAACCGGGTAAAGTGTAATTAGGCTATGCTATGCAATACAATTGACGTAATTCATCGAGTATAAACTCATACTGGAGAATAATGCTTAAATTTTGTTAAGTTTCACTCATTTATGCTTCGATTGTGGTCGTCATGCTAGGTTGGGGTTTAATTCATCAATAGGAGTAGAAATGCTGGAAATGAGAACACACAGTATGACAATTGAGTTTTCTCACTAGTATTGTTAGATCATGAACTGAGATGCGGTCATCATGCCGGTGGAAGTTCATTGAGACTTAAGAATTGAGTGAGAAGAGACTTCTTGAGCTTCATGAAGACAAACCGACCTAGGTTAGGCCTCGTCATGAGAAAACCTTAGATTTTGCATGCTATAGTAGTGGATCCTGAGAAGTTGAGACTCTGCGGGTTACAACCTTTACTCTAGGCCTTGCCATGGGAAAGACTGAAGTCAGGGAGCGTAGAATATGATGTGGTTGCCATGCTGATCATAGTCTAGGTTCTCAGGCAGTTTGTTCTCCTCTTTGTTTTCCAGTGTATGTTAATTGCCTTGCATTTAAGTAGCCTATTGGCATGTTCATCCGGTATAAAACCCTAGGGCATCTTACTAAGACTTGTGACCATATTTCTGTGCATTTTTCCTAGCTGATCTTTGTTTTTTGAGGTGTTGTGCTCATTGTTTGTGTCTTTGTTTTTTTTCTTGTTAGTTACATCACTTCTCTTTCTCTGTTTTGTTTAGTTAGCATTTATTTCTGATATTAGAGCAATTTTCTGAATTCTTGAAACCAATCCCCTTCCCTATGGATCGATCCCTATCGCCACTACTATAGTAGTTTCTAGGGTTAAATTGAAAAGTACGCGACACACCTTTCAATTTTTGACGCCGTTGCCGGGGAAGGCACGATTTTTGGAATTTGATTAAGTGTTTCTTGAATTTCATCGTTTAATTTCGTGTTGTTCTATTTTGTTTGTTTACTCTGTTCGTATTTTTGTAATTTGTTCTGTTTCCTTGTGATTATTGTCGCTTGTGGTTTTTGTTTCGTTGTCTGTTGTTTACATCTGAGGTTCTTGTTTTGTGTTCTGTTTTACTTCGGTTATACTTCAAATTTGGTGTTGTTATATGCCCAGGCTACGATCTTCTGGAGATCCTGAGTTTACACCAGACCTTGAACTACAAAAGACTTTGAGAATTCAAGCCAAACAAAGAGACATGGCTAATCCTGGAGTGAGAGCACCACGTTTTGGTGATCATTATGCTGTGAATTTGGACAAGGGATTTGGACAGCAAGATATTGATGTTGAAAGTTACCGCATCCCCACTCAGATTGTATCGATGATTACTCAAGGTCAATTTTTTCAAGGATTAGACAATGAAGACCCTAATGATCATCTAGACTAGTTCTTAGGTTTGTGTAGCACGTTCAAACTTCCAAGGGTGGAGAGAAGTGAAGTACACAGAATCCTTTTTCCTCTTTCCTTGAGAGGTAAAGCGAAACATTGGTTTAAGACCATTGGGGGAGCAGATGCAACAATCTCTTTTGAGGAACTTCAGAAGAAATTCTTGGCAAAATATTTTCCACCAGCTAAGCTTGAGAAGAGGAGAATGGAGATCATGAATTTTCAATAGCAAGATAGTGAATCATTCAGAGAAGCATGGGAACGTTTTAATGATCTAATCCGTCAATGTCCAAACCATGACCTTGGTGAAATCAGAGAATTGAATACGTTCTTCAAAGGTCTCACACTTGAGTCTTCCATGATGGTAAAATCTTGTGCCAATGGTGCATTAAAGGATAAGAGTGTGCCGGAGGTTCGAGAGTTGTTTAACCAGATTGCTGATGATGAATATCTCTTCCCTGAGACCCATAAACCTCATGGTAGAAGACAACGAGGAGTTCTAGATCTTGATGAAGAAACTTCGTTGAGTGCCAAGTTTGAGGCCCTTGCCAAGCAAGTGCAAACTTTGAAAGCTACTCAAACAAAAGCTCCTGTGCTTTCTTGTGGTCTGTGCAAAGGTGAACACCACACTGATGAGTGTGCTATCACAACTGAGTCTTTACAATATGCGAGTAATTACAACAACAAACCTCAGTATGGTGGAAATTATTCTGGAGGGAATTACTCTAGGAGAAATCGACCATACAATGGTGGACAAGGCAATTGGGGACAACAACAAAATCAAGGAGGGCAATATTATCAAGGAAATGACCAAAGAAGAGCAACAAATGCACCTCCTGGTTTTGATAATCAAGCTTGTACTTCAGAGCAAAAGAAACCATCTATAGAGGAAATGTTTAACAAACTCATGGAAAAGATGGATAAGAACGAGCAAAGGTTTGGAGGCTTGGAATCAACAGTGAAACACCATGAAGATACGCTCAAGAATATTGAAATGCAGCTTGGGCAACTTGCAAATGCTGTACATCAGAGGCCTCGTGGTTCACTACCAAGTGATACCATCCCAAATCCAAAAGGAAATGAAATATGCAATGCTATAACTTTGAGAAGTGGAAAGGAAGTGCACAAAACCAACAAGAGTGATGGAGTTTATGAAGATAACAAGAAGGAAGTAGGGGAATCTGAGAAAGAGGTTGGACAAGAGGATACATCATCTGAGAAAAAATGTGCTCATGAGGACATGGCACCAGAGAAGGAGGAGGTGAGAAGAAAAGAAGATAAGGAGGTAATCAAGAAGGTTCGTGGACCTCCCAGTCCTTACAATTTTCCTGAATATGCACCAAAACCTCCATTTCCCGAGAGAGTGAAACCAAAGCCAAAGAAAGGACCTCAATTTGATAGATTTTTAGATTTGGTGAGACAGGTCAATGTGAGCTTGCCATTATTGGATTTGGTGACTGCAGTACCCAAATATGCGAAGTTCCTCAAAGATTTGATATCCAACAAGGAACAAATTTTGAGATGTGAAGTACCCTTGACACTCACAGAGTATGGTGGAGCATGGATTGGGCATAAGTTGCCACCAAAATTAAAAGACCCTGGCAGTTGCACTATACCGTGTAAAATTGGAACAAGACTCTTTGAGAAAGCTTTGTGTGATTTGGGTGCCGGCATTAATCTCATGCCTCTTTCTATTGCTACTGATGTGGGACTTAAAGGGATAATTCATCCAGTAGCGGTGACTCTTCAATTGGCTAATAGATCCTTAGTCAAGCCTACTAGAATGGTTGAGGATGTCCTGGTGGGGATCGATAAATTTACACTCCCAGTTGATTTTATTGTTCTTGATATGGAAGAGGATCCAGAAATACCTTTGATCTTTGGTCGACCCTTTTTGGCAACGGGTGATGCTGTGATTGGGGTAAGAAACAAAATAGTTACTTTTAGAATCAATGATGAAGAAGTCATTTTTGATGTGAATTATGCCATGAAACATCCGTTACATGTTGAATCTTGTTTTGTCATTAAGGCTATAGCATGTTCTTCTATGCCTGGAATGATTGAGAGTGTTAAGCATGAATTTTCTGTTGTTGATGAATTGCATGTCTGTGAAGATGAAATTGATAAATTTAAGCTAGATAATGAGGATAGGAACATCTTGACTGAAACTGAAAATGATGTTGAATGTTGTGTGATTGATGAATCCATTTTTGAAATACAAAGTGAGATTGTTGAAGTAGCAAATGAATGTGAAATAAAAGGAATTTTGGAAGAAGCATGTACTGATGAGTTGAAAGAAAATGTTGAGAGTAAACTTCCAACTAATGATATGAATGCATCCACTGAGGTGAGAAGCACTGAAAGTTTTTGTAGGAATGAGAAGCTTATGCCTTCTATCATGGTGGCTCCAAAACTTGAGTTTAAACCTTTGCCTCCATATCTCAAGTATGCTTTTCTAGGAGAGAGTGAAACATTACCATTAGTGATCTCTTCTAAACTTGAAGATTGGCAAGAGGAGAAAATGCTGGGAGTACTGAGGCAACACAAATTGGCTATAGGATGGACCATTGCAGATATAAAGGGCATAAGTCCTAGCTTGTACATGCATAAGATTCTTTTGGATGAGAACTCTATGCCAGTGAGAGATAGACAACGAAGGCTCAATCCACAAATGATGGAAGTTGTCAAGAAGGAAGTGATAAAGTTGCTGGACTTTGGAATGATTTTTCCCATCTCAGATAGTGAATGGGTAAGTCCAGCGCAGTGCGTTCCAAAGAAGGGAAGAGTTACAGTTATAAAAAATGATGCAAATGAGCTTCTTGCAACAAGAATTATTAGTACTTGGAGGGTTTGTATGGACTACAGAAAGCTTAACAAGGCTACAAGGAAGGATCATTTTCCACTTCCCTTCTTGGAGCAGTTTTTGGACCAAATTGCTGGCTACTTGTTCTACTATTTTTTGGATGGCTATTCTGGCTATAATCAGATTGCAATTGATCCTAAGGACCAAGAGAAAACAAATTTCACGTGTCCCTTTGGTACGTTTGTTTACAAGCGGATGCCATTTGGCTTGTGCAATGCACCCGCGACTTTTCAGAGATGTATGATGGCAATATTCCATGACATGGTTGAGTCGATTA
This sequence comes from Ophiorrhiza pumila, assembly GCA_016586305.1. Taxonomy (NCBI): domain Eukaryota; kingdom Viridiplantae; phylum Streptophyta; class Magnoliopsida; order Gentianales; family Rubiaceae; genus Ophiorrhiza; species Ophiorrhiza pumila. Next base: position 10,650,130 of record BLIW01000008.1, on the reverse strand, counting down.
TAGAGATTTTCATGGATGATTTTTCTGTCTTTGGAATGACATTTGATGGTTGCTTGGAGAACCTAGCCAAAGTGCTAAAGAGATGTGAAGAAACTAATCTCGTGCTAAATTGGGAGAAATGTCAGTTTATGGTTCAGGAAAGCATAGTGTTGGGACATAAGATTTCTCATAAGGGCATTGAAGTTGATAGGGCCAAGATTGATGTTATTGCTAAGCTACCTCCACCAACTAACGTTAAGGGAATCAGAAGCTTCATTGGCCATGCTGGTTTCTATATATGGAAGATTTATTAAAGACTTTTCAAAGATAGCCTGACCATTATGTAGCCTTTTGGAAAAAGATGTCAAGTTTGAGTTTGGGGTGGAATGTGTTGAAGCATTTGAAACCTTGAAGGCCAAATTGGTGGAAGCTCCTGTGATTGTCACCCCTCATTGGGGTGAGCCTTTTGAAATCATGTGCGATGCAAGTGATTATGCCTTGGGAGCTGTTTTTGGCCAAAGAAGAGATAAAATCTTTCACACAATTTATTATGCCAGCAAGTTACTCAACGAAGCTCAATTGAATTACACAACCACGGAGAAAGAGATGTTGGTGGTTGTTTTTGCATTTGATAAGTTCAGAGCATACTTGTTGGGGTCGAAGGTTATTGTACATACAGATCATGCTGCTTTGAAATATTTGTTAGCAAAGAAAGAAGCCAAGCCAAGGTTGATTCGATGGGTCTTATTGCTTCAAGAATTTGATGTTCAAATCAAGGATCGTAAAGGCTCAGAGAATGTGGTAGCTGACCATTTGTCAAGGTTGGAGTCAGAAGCTCAAGAGGGTTCCAATATTTTGGTGAAAGAGCACTTCCCAGACGAGTAGGTGTTTGGAGTGAATGAGAAGTCATTGCCTTGGTATGCAGAGATAGCCAATTATGTTGTGGTTGGCCAAGTACCTTCTTACTACTCCAGTGACCAGAAGAAGAAACTGAGGAGTGATGCAAAGTATTATTTTTGGGAAGACAACGACTTGTATAAAATCTGTAGTGATCAAATCATATGCAAGTGCATCAAAGAGGAAGAGAAGGAAGATATTCTGAGAGCATGCCATGAAGGACCTTGTGGTGGACATTTTGGTTCTGCAAGAACCGGTTTCAAATTGTTACAATTTGGTTTCTATTGGCCTCATAATTTCTTAGATGCGAAAATTTGGGTTGGTCAATGTGATCTGTGCCAAAGGACGGGGAATATCTCTTCGAGGAATGAAATGCCTCTGAACAACATTCTTGAAGTGGAAATATTCGATGTTTGGGGCATTGACTTTATGCGTCCATTTCCGAAATCTCGAGGCATGGAATATATCTTGGTGGCAGTTGATTATGTTTCCAAATGGGTCGAGGCTGTAGCTCTCTTTCACAATGATGCTAAAAGTGTGGCTGTCTTTTTGAAAAAACATATTTTCAATCGGTTTGGAGCTCCTAGAGCAATCATAAGTGATGGAGGAACTAATTTTTGCAATAAGATTTTTGAAGCTCTGTTGGCTAAGTATGGAGTGAAACATAAAGTATCCACAGCTTATCATCCTCAAACGAGTGGCCAAGCTGAAATCTCAAATCGTGAGATTAAAAGAGTGTTGGAAAAGGTTGTTTACCCAGGAAGAAAAGATTGGGCCATGAAGTTGGATGATGCATTGTGGGCGTATAGAACAGCATACAAAACTCCTATTGGTGCTTCTCCATTTCGGCTTGTGTTTGGGAAAGAATGTCATCTTCCGATAGAGTTAGAGCACAAAGCTTACTGGGCGATTCAGAAGTTGAACTTGGATTTAAATGGAGCTCAGTCCAAGAGGATGCTGGAATTGAATGATTTGGACGAGTTTCGATTTAATGCTTACATGAGTTCTAAGTTTTATAAGGAGAGGACTAAAAAACTTCATGATGCAAAAATTCATTCCAAGAGTTTTGCTCCAGGGCAGCTGGTGTTATTGTACAATTCTCGTTTGAGGTTGTTCCCTGGCAAGTTGAAATCACGTTGGAGTGGTCCATTTCGGGTTCTCAAGGTGATGCCATATGGTGTGGTGAAAATCAAAAATGAAAAAAATGGTAATATATGGCAAGTAAATAGTCACAGACTCAAGCCACATTTGACAGCTGAAGACAAGGGAACTACAGGTTTGGAAGGACCTCCACATGAGTTGTTCCTGGATGATCCTATAATCTCCCAGTGACACTAAGCATTCTCGGGCTGTGATGTAAAACCAAGCGCTCCTGGGAGGCAACCCAGTCCTTGTTTTATATTGTTGTTTGTTTGTTTCAATAATTTTGGTGTTAATGTTAGTTAGTAAGTGTTTTCTTTTCAAACCATGGCACAGTCTTATGATTTGTTGATCATTTTTGCAGCTCTCATATTGGCATTTGTGGTGATAACAGTCGATATCATTTCATCTACTTTAACAGAGGGTAAGAATGATGTGGTGGGTACAGCAATAGAGGTAAAGGAATCAGACTCGTGAATTGCTTTTCTAGATTCTTCATGTGATACAACATGTTACACCCGTGAATTTTCTTTGGTTGGCTTCGAATAATTGAGGTTGGTTCCTTCACATGTACTTGTCTTGAGATGTTGGGAGTTTACTATCTTCACTATAAATACCCTGCATCTTGCTTGTTACTTTGCATTTCTTTGCTAATGTTTCCATCAAGTACATACACATCATTTCAAAGCACTTGGGTTTGATTTTTTTTTTTCCAGTAATGTCATACTACCCTCATCATAACCCTTACGAGTATGCAATCTTTAGTGAGGATATGGGAACTACCTCTCCTTCATCTTCTTCCTCTTCAGTCGATGACGTAATGGTGATTGATTATGATCCGGCTGGATCCCCCCAGTTTGTCAATGCGGGTGCTGAAAACACATATAATAGATCACTCAACAGAGAATGCATCATTGAAAGACCATTTGAAGACCCTTCATGCAGATTTGATGAGTTAATTAGAATGCACAATTGGGAACATTTCGCCAGAGCAACTGTAGTGGTGGATATGGAGCTTGTTCGAGAATTCTATGCCAATTCTAATGCAGATAGTATCCACTCCATCTTTTTAAGAGGAAAGTATTTACAGGTGAATCGTCACCGAATCAATTTGCATTTTCTCGTGCCAGATTACCCCGGTGATACGTATAGTCGATTGGTGAGGGCGGAAAACACCGATCATTTATTGGCTGTTGTGGAATTGCCTGGTGTTACTTGGGTGAGAAATGCAAGGCATGAAGCATTATATGTTCCCACTAGTGGTCTGACAGCTGAGGCGAAGATGTGGTTACTCTTTATTAACTCTAAGCTTTTACCCACTCGCCGGACTTCTATAGCATCCAGGGAGCGAGTTTTGTTGATCTATGCCATTCAGCATAATTTTTCGATTGACATTGGCAAATTGATGATTGGTTATATACGGCGTGCCCAACGCTCTGAATTTGAAACAATGTTCTTTCCCGCTCTCATCACAACAATGGCTCGAGATAAGGGCATTACCATTAATTCTAATGAAAATCCTCATAATCCTCTTGGCCCTATGGGTACACCTCAGTGGCTTAATTATATGGAGGAGGAAAGGGTAGCATGATTCTCTCGAAACTTGTAAATGGCCAGGTTCCTTTCTTCTGTTTTCTCTTTTCTTTGTCCCGGGGACCATGACTTTCTACAAGTGTAGGGGGATGGATGATGATGTTGCCATGTGTTTTGTGTAGAAGCAATGTTTTAGTAGTGGGTTGTTATGGTAGTTTTCATAAGATGAGTTTATTAGTCTCCTAGTTATGTTGTGAAATGTGGTAGTTTTACATGAACAAGTGATGATATTGACTTTTGCCTTCTATGTTCATTATTTTGTTTATGTGTTGTTTAGTAGTAGTAGTTAGTTTTAGTCTGAGGAAATTTTATGATTGGTAAGTCATATGTGTTAAGTGGCGTGTTACGTTTGGTGTTTGTAGTAGAAAATGTGAAATTAAGTGTTTGCACTTTAACCTTAGTTTTTTGTTTTTTTTTTATGCAATGTTTGCATTTAATTGGAAATGGACATCAATACAAGCAAGGTAAGGATTGGTAAGGGTTATATAAGTGCATTGATGTTATGGAAATCTACTCTCTCTGAACATGAGTTAATTGGACTGAAAAGCTAAAAAATACACTCACGAAAAAAGTTGGAATGGATGAGTTGTGTAAATGAACATGAAAAGACTTAAAGGCTGCAGACATGATTTGAATTGCATACATGTGAGGTAGTGTGTCGTGTAGTTAGGTGGATGAGAGGAGATTCTATGCATGTGAATAAATGAGGGACCCACCGTTGTCTTGTTGTCATTATATTTTTATGGTTGTTGGGAACATTCATGTCTTGTGTTGACCGAATAGGTGAGCACTACCAAGTTGGTTCTATAAATGCTCAAGCTTTGCTACACAACTGCCTACACCAACTTGTGGTTGTTCATCAACAACATCATTCTTCTTCTGCAAATTTCCATTCTTGACAAGTTGTGTAATTTGTGATCTACACAAAAGGTATGTTTCGGCTCTTTTCTTTCATCATGTATGGATTTCATGCGTTGTACAACAAAGGTTGGTGAGATTATGGCTATGACGTGTATATTGTTAAGTGGAGGAAATGATGAGTCAATGGAATATTTTGTTGTTGTTCAAAGGTTAAATACATGCTACGTGTGGGGGAGTTTTAGTTTCTGGATTTTCAGAGTTTTACAGCCTAGACATGTTTCTGTAATTTGGTCGTAACTTGACAAGGTAATCTCCAAATGTGTTGATTCCAGTTGGAGAAGTTAGCCAAGAGAATGAGCTGCAATGTTTATGCTTGGCATTTTTGCTAGTTCTAACTGGATTATAGACTAAATTGGCTAAGACTATGAAATTAATGCTGAACTCGTAATGAGAATTGCTGAATCTGCCCAGTTTGGCACCTCTCGGTATTTTGGACATAAGTTTCTCAATTTAAGTCCGAATGAGGTGATTCTTGTCCCTATATTTAGTTGAGATCTTGATCTACAAGTTTGATGTTTTCTGTTTCGGCTAATTTCCCCTGTTTCATTACTCATTTTCACGGTATTTGTCAAGCTAAATTCCAGCTTCAGAATTTTGTTATGAGCATATGCACCAATATTGTGTTCTTTGGATTTGTGAGTTAATGGCAATATTTTGTATATGCATGAAGTGATTCCAGCACTGTTGGAAGTTTAAATATTGGGATGTATCTTGTGAGTTGAATTGTAATGATGGATGTTCAATTGGATTTCAATATACATGCTACCCGAAGGGTGACATTATAGTATAGTTGAAATGTGTCTTGTTATTGTGGAATTTGGAATGTTGTCGTATCTTGCCTCTGAGATTTTTACCAAGTTACTCACATGAATGTTGTACATTTAGGTTATGGCTCCCAAGAAGGCAGCAACAACTTTGAAGGGTGCTAATTCAAAGAAAGGCAAAGGAAAAGCAAATGTTAAGGCACAAATGCATGTGGACTCAGATTCGGAATATTTCGCTGACGATCTACCTATCTTCGAAGAACCGCCCACAGTCACAATCGAAACTCCAACCCCCAAGAAACGGAAGGGTGTTGCCACAACTTCAATGTGGATTAATAAATTGGCACAGAAACGCTGGGAGGACGGATTACCTGTTAAGAAGCTACATTTGGAGCGTGCCTTCACAGTGGACAAGGGGCCTTTCAAGAAGCTAATGCAATTTCACAAGTTTGACAAAAAGTTGACAACTGCACCTGCATTTTGCAATGTCAGTATTGCTAGGGAATTTTATGCAAATGGCAAGTATCCAAATGATGATGGTGTTGTCTATGTGAGAGGAGTATGGGTGGTGCTCACGAGTGAGTTGAGCAACGAGTATTTGGGTACCCCTAGTTTCCCTACGGATCCATTTGAGTGTCCAGAGGAGGAGGATGGTGATCAAGATTTGCTAAATGAGCTTGCACATCCTGGGGCCGTATGGGTTGTAAATCAACGCGGAGAACACAAGCATGTTCGACATCAATTTCGGAAGTCTGATGTAAAATTGTGTTTGATGTTTGTGCTTTCAAGACTGATGCCCAGCTCGCAAGTGACTGAAGTGTTGCGGAAGCGTTTGTATCTAATCTCAGCCATTAAGGAACGTAGGTCTATCGATGTGGGCCGAATCATTTTGAATGACATAGCTGAGGGGATTGAGGACAATAATGCTGCCATTTATTTTCCGTTGCTTCTTGAAGAATTATGCAAGGCTCAGGGAGTGAACAACGAGCTTGGTGGTGATTGGAGACCAACTAAGCTACCTATTGCACCTGCTTTATATAAGAAGTATCTCAACCTTGATCGTGAGATGATGAAAGCGTATGCGGCTGCGCAAGGTATTCTTCGAGATGACTTTGAACCCCCAGTTCATAGTGGCCAATCCGAGCAACAACCTCATCTATATGATTTCCGTTCTTTCCAGAATAGTCTCAATGATTTTCAGCACTCAATTGAAAATAGTTTCATATGTATAGATGAGAGGCTTGAAGTAATACATGAAAACATTGGTAGTATGCAGCAGGAGTGGACATCACATGCTGAGCACATGGATCACAGATTGGATGATTTATCGTCAATAGCACAGCAACAGTTTGAAGTGCTATATCATCGGCAGATGGTGATGCAGCTGGAATTGGACAAGTGTAACAAGATGGCGGTTTACTATCATAGCGAGTCTGGACCTCCTAAACCGACACCAACATCTGCACAACTGGCTGGTTACCGTATTCCGAATTTGACAAGGGATGAGATTAGTGGGGCAATTCATGAGCTTCCTCCTGGGGTACCTGCAGTGTCATCATTAGGCCCGTTACCAACATTTTGTCGTATCCCACCCATACCTCCCACCCCTACTTTTCTGGCCGATCCCCAGTTCTTTCCCGCAACTCGGATTCCAATGTTTGGAACAGGGCAGCCGTTACACGGTCCAATTGTTGGCCCTTTCCATTATACTGCATCACCTTTAACTGGCTCTTCTTTTTCCACTACTGCATACTTCTCTACTCTGTCATCATCGGCCCCTTCTTCTTCTTAGGTAGCACCTCCTTCCTAACTTTTTCATTGTGGACAATGTATGTTCTAAGTGTGGGGGATGGTCGAAGAATGAGCATGATGATGTTGTTCTAAGTATGAGCATGATGATGTTGTTCTAAGTATAAGCATGATGATGTTTTATTTGTTATTTTCTGCTGTGAGCTTTTGTGCTTATTCTTTGTTAGGGAGTTTGTTGTTGTTGTAAGGGTGCTTTGATACAAGTTTGGGAAGTTGGTGGTCAGAATTGATATTTTCTTGAATGTGAAGCTACGAAGTATGTTGAATTGAGTACTCTGAATAAGTTCTTTGTTGATGATGTATGATCTTGCTGGAGTTGATGCTATGATATGTAATGATTGGGAGATGTAGCCATAACTGTGTGCTGGATGTAGTGATGTTTTGTTCTTGATTAGAATGCTGTGAGGTGTTTGGTTTGAAATCTGAAGTTGGTATTTGTGTTGTTTACAAGAGGTTGTGTGTGGATTAAAGATGAATGACGATTTCAAAGTTGCAGAGATTGTGTCTTAAGTTTTGTGTGATAGTGGTGTGAGTTAGTGTTAAAATGAGATGAGTGTGGTGAGAGTATGTGTAAGTTTGAAGAAACGTAATGCTTGTAATAAAAACCATCATGTATTGAAACTTTATTCCTAGTTTACTATGATATATTTCAAGTTCATCATTCATATCTTTTGATTTTGCATGTGAAAATAATTCTTTGATATTTCCCGACACTAAGTTTGAAGAAATTGGTACATTTTGCTGGTTAAGGCACGATGTTAAGGTAAGATAGATATGCCATGCAAGAATTCAACTGACATAAGAGGTAATGTGTATGGATTTTGTTCTTTTAGCTATGCATTTGTCTGGTGTTTCCAGTGTTCGTGCATGCTTAGTCTTTTGGAAATTCTTATGAACATGTGCAGGCACAAGAAAGGATATGGAGAAAAAGCCTTTGGCAACTGGGAAGAACAAAAGCCATAAGACCCTGGCAAGCAGTGAAAGGAAAAAAATAGCCACAAAACCCAGGCAAGGCACCAATGTGTGCAACAAGTAAGCACCAATGTGCAAATAAGGGCAATGTCCCATAGAGCACCAATGTGCATATAGGTTACCATTGATCTTGTGAGGTTGCATTGTCATAGGAGTAGTCAATGAGATTGATATGTACTGAATGGCAAGTGAGACCACTAGATGGTGTATAGAAAAAGGAATAGATGAACTGCATGTTCCTCAGTACACACTTGCATACATGACATTTTGATCTTTATTCATTGTGCCTTAGTTGGTAATGTGTACTGAAATCTGAGAACTAGGTGTCAGAAAACGTTGCATAAGTTTTTTGTGTGGAAAATACTTTGATGAACTTGGAAAAGGTCATAGTGGATGGGGGGTGAGGTGATCAATGCATTATGGGGAAAATCTAGAGTGTGGTTTTTGCTTGAGGGCAAGCAAAAGTTCAAGTGTGGGGGAATTTGATAAGTTAGTTTTATACCAACTTAAATGGTTTATTTTACTTGGCTTTTTGGCTTGTTTTTCATGAAACATTGTGGAGTGCTATGTGATATTTTGTGCCTTCATGTGGTTGACAAAGTAGTGTGCTAAAATGAAGAAAAGGGATCAATAAGAAGCTTAAATGAATCAAGGGTGAGTTCGGGTCAACAAGTGCGAGGGAAGTGTAAAAGGCTTGAGGAAATGCATTAGTGTACTTTGTGCTTGGGCAGAATGAATGTCGTATTTCATTTGAGTGTATTCTTCTCAATTCTGACCCAAATTATGAGATCTTGGATGATTTGGAAAGCTCCTTGTGTGGACTTCAATTGTCATGTTTTAACTTTCTCCATATTCTGTGTGCAACCATGAGAAACGGGGGCTTCTTTGTTGTGCTTGGATTAGAGTTTTTTAGGGTTTGTTCTTCTTGCCACAGTTTGGTAGATTGACAATATCTTGAGCTACAGATCTCCAATTTCGATGATTCTTGATCCTATGGAAAGCTAAGAGGGGCAGCGACAACTTTGGTGTCAAGGAAAAATCCAATTCTGAATGGAGAACTGGCGAATCACGGTGGAAGAGAGAAAAAACCCAATTAGGGTTTTAAGCCTGCGACGATTGCCATAGCTCAGTGTTTTGGTCGTAACGTTCTCGTCCGAGCTCCGAATTGGGTGATTCGAAAAGATATGGAAAGATAAGACCAGGAGGTACAACCTTCATGTTTTAAGGATTTCCAAATTCACAACGAAGTAGGGCCAGAATTTGGTTAAAATGAGACGGTTTTATGTTTTCAGAAGTTGAATTCACAAAGTGGTGTTAATTTGTGCACATCGTAGCTTTAACTTGTGCATTTCATTTGCACATTTGGGAAGTTCACTCTTGCATCTTATAGCTTCACTTCACACACTTCTCATGCACTCACTTATGCCTCACCAAGCATATTCAAAGCATTACTCTCACCCAACATGCACATCTCACAAACACATTCACTAGCACACAAAGCACTACACTATCAAACATTGAAATTGCACACAAAGCAGTCATATGCACACAACAATCATCGCACAAGAACACACCACTCCAGCACACATGCATCACAACATCTAGAATTTTTGTGCAACAACATCTACACATAAGCTTCACTTTTGCACACTAGCTCGATTTCACAAGAATTGTTCTACGATGTATCGTAGAACAATCCAAGCATTTTAAGCTTACATCTCATGCATGAATTTTGCAAATTTATACTATCTCTCATTTACACCAACACAAGCATGCAACATGTATTCACATCACATCCTTATATGTTTCACAACAAATCTCATAACATTTTTTCACTCACTTCACAACATATTTTGTACACACATTTGCATGACTTGTTCTTCACCATTTCATGTACATTCTATTTACAATCCATACTTTCTCATTCATTGCCTTATGTTTCGGGTAGAGCACTCTTGCATTAAAGTTTAGTTCACTTCACCTTGCAACATTCACTTCTTGTTCCTACACTTCTTACACTTTCACTCACAAACTTCACTACATTTTATCACACACTCACACATCACCACCACGATGCATCGTAGCGATGCATTGTGGTGAAATCCAACTTGGTCAACGATGCATCGCCACGATGCATCGTCGCCTTGGTGTGTATGAACGGCGATGCATCGTGACGATGCATCGTCGTTCTAGGTGCTTACACCACGATGCATCGCCACGATGCATTGTGGTGAAAAGGGAGTTTGCCGACGATATATCGTGGCGATGCATCGTCAGCTTGTGACGTTTCGAGTGGTTTTTTTTAGCTAAGTGTTTGAGTGTTCCATTTTGTGAATCCAGGTGCATGAAGACGCGATGCTTGGAGGTTGGAAACGTGATGAAGTGCTCGGTGGCGTGATCAAGAAAAGCTTGGAGGCGTGCTGTGAAGCTTGAAGGTGTGACAAGCTTGAGTAGTAAAGGCATGATTCGGCTTATGGCACAAGTTTTTGGTGGACATTTGTTCTTTTTAAGTCAGTGGCATTTCTGTAAATTCTTAGTCATTTTATGTTTGCGTACTGTTTACGACTTTTGTAACCTCTATATATAGAGAGGGGGTAGTTAGGGATATATAGGATCCGAAAACTCATATTCTAGTTTTTACCAGACTTGTAATTTTCTTGAGCGGGAATTTTCTCATTCTTTTCTCTTTTTCTCTCTAGTTTCTCTCTCTTGATTTTTGGCTTGATCTCCAATTTCGATTGAGAAATTGAACCGAACATTGTGATTCTTTGGAGTAATTGACTAATTCAATCGGTAAATTCTTTTTATAATATGAGAATTACTTGCCTGGAATTGTATTTTCCCGATCGAGAGTTGGATATGAAGTTTTGTGGCTAAATTCGCTATGTTCTAGGGTTTTGAACCGTGTGAAGTGTAATTAGGCTATGCTATGCAATACAATTGACGTAATTTATCGAGAATGAACTCATACTGGAGAATAATGCTTAAATTTTGTTAAGTTTCACTCATTTATGCTTCGATTGTGGTCCTCTTGCTAGGTTGGGGTTTAAGTCATCATTAGGAGTAGAAATACTGGAAATAAGAACACACAGTATGACAATTGAGTTTTCTCACCAGTATTGTTAGATCATGAACTGAGATGCGGTCATCATGCCGGTAGAAGTTCATTGAGACTTAAGAATTGAGTGAGAAGAGACTTCTTGAGCTTCATGAAGACAAACAGACCTAGGTTAGGCCTCGTTATGGGAAAACCTTAGATTTTGCATGCTATAGTAGTGGATCCTGAGAAGTTGAGACTCTGCGGGTTACAACCTTTACTCTAGGCCTCGCCATGGGAAAAAGTGAAGTCAGGGAGCATAGAATATGATGTGGTTGCCATGCTGATCATAATCTAGGTTCTCAGGCAGTTTGTTCTCCTTTTCGTTTTCCAGTGTATGTCAATTGCCTTGCATTTAAGTAGCCTATTGCATGTTCATCCGGTGTAAAACCCTAGGGCATCTTACTAAGACTTGTGACCACATTTCTGTGCATTTTTCCTAGCTGATCTTTGTTTTTTGTGGTGTTGTGCTCATTGTTTGTGTCTTTGTTTTTGTTCTTGTTAGTTACATCACTTCCCTTTCTCTGTTTTATTTAGTTAGCATTAATTTCTGATATTAGAGCAATTTTCTGAATTCTTGAAACCAATCCCCTTCCCCGTGGATCGATCCCTATCGCCACTACTATAGTAGTTTCTAGGGTTAAATTGAAAAGTACGCGACACACCTTTCAAGGAGTTACATGAGAAAGTTCGAAATAACATTCAAAGGCATAATGAACAAATTGCTAAGCAAGCCAATAAGGGTAGAAAGCAAGTGATATTTGAACCAGCTGATTGGGTTTGGATTCACTTATGGAAAGAGAGGTTTCCTGAAAGAATGAAATCTAAACTTCATCCAAGAGGAGATGGTCCTTTTCGAGTCTTGGAAAGGATTGGAGATAATGCTTACAAGATTGAACTTCCAAGTAAGTATGGCAACATCTCATCTACATTTAACGTTTCTGATTTATCTTTGTATGATGTAGGTGATTCAAGGATGAATCCTTTCGAGAAGGGAGGGAATGATAGCAATCCGCCCATGTCCATGGTGCCAAAGCCGACTTCACATGATCCATTGGTTGATCTTGATGGACCAATGACAAGATCAAGGAGCCAGAGGATGAAATCCGCCTTGCATGCATTATTGATGACACATTGTGAAGATTTGGACAAATTTGGAGAACACTTGGCGTCATCACCATCACCATCTCAACATGAAGTTGTTTGGAACATTTCTTGCATCACAATTCATGAACAAGTTCCTAGTAGTTCTACATTGGAGCTTAAGGAAATTCCACCTTGAATAAGTATTCATAGATTACATTGAAGACCAAGATGGCGTGTTTGGACTTTCACATCTTGGATTCACGCCACTTTTAAGTAATTAGGGTTTATTTGAGTTGTAACAATTAAGTCCATTAATATTTAATTATGGGCTTGAGTTTTTATTTTTTGTCAATTACTTGGCCCAATTATCTTGCATGATAATTAGAAAAGTAATCTCTTATTTTTTAGGAAAATTTAGGAAAGTAAAACTCCTACATTTTAGGGGTTTTAAGAGTGCCCTATTTTCTAGGGATTAAAATGCTTTTTTTTAGCTTATGTTTTGTTTTAGGAAACTAGTTAGTTAATTAGTTAGTTAAGAAGTCAAGTAGTAATTGGTTTTCATTAGGGTTTCCTTGTACTTTGGCCGAATTTCTTCCTATAAAAAGGAGAGGCCTTAAACGTTTTTTTTTCATAGAATAAAAATCAGATTTTAGCTTTGCTAAATTACAAGCACTTTGTGTTTGAACCTTAAAGATCAATTAAGTTTAGTTGTTCTTTAAACTTTCCGCAAGCCTTTAGCTAAGACCTATAGGTGAGCCTTTTTGTTCTTGAGTTCAGGAACGCCCAAACCTTTTAGTTTAGTCTCTTGATTTATATAAGGCTAAGTTAAAATGTTTGTATAAGCGTGGGGGTTTCGTTGGCTTATTACCAAATCTTTTCGTTTTCCTTTGACTACAATTCCGCCAATTGTTTTGTTCTTGTTCGTGTGTTTTCTTTTTGTGTAATTTTGGTGTCAACAACGGTCCAAAGTTGTGATTCGAGTGGTCCAGGATTTTCAAGCCTCGCCCATTCCTTATCAAATAAGGAACACAAAAATTTCTAAACTCTATTTCAAATCGAAGTACAGTATAGTTTTCATTTAAATATCTTTAAATATCTTGGAATACTTTTTCCTTATATTTCCTTATATCCACATTTTCTATTTTAACTCCCCCCTATGATTAATATTCATTTAAGTCAATAATTCAAACTTACCGATGTTGAATCTACTTTTATTTTCTTTTTTCTCTTTCCTCCCTTATTCTAAAAATGGAGAAAAGAGAAAATGGGGGTTAGTTGCAGATATTTGATTCTATCTTTAATCTTCAACTAGAATGAAAAAAAGGGAAATGTCAAAGCATCCGAAAAAAATGATTAACCTCTATCAATAGACCTGCTAAAGCCTCAAACCATAGTGTACTTAGTACTGGTGCCACGGAGAGATATGTTTTTAAATTTTGCATTGAAAACCCTCTCTTTTTTTATTTATTGTAATACATAAAATAAAGATAATGCATATATGATCAGACACATATATAGTTAAGGACCACTTCGAGTTATACACCGAATCCTTAGGTTAAATTGAATTGTACAGTGTACAATCACTCGGTAAATAAGATTTTACCTTTTCTTCTTTTCTTAAAATCTTAAAACTAAAAAAACTTATTACCGAGCATTTACGAAAAATACTCATTTATTTTTGTATAGAATTTTATATGTTAAATGAGAACAAAAAGACTAAATGGACAGAAAATTATGTCTATCAATAGACGAAATGACGATTTGGAAAACAAGACAGGAATTCTATACAATGACACTGTAGAACAATGGAAGGGATGTGGCGCAGCTTGGTAGCGCATTTGTTTTTGGTACAAAATGTCGCGGGACCAAGCATGTTAGTAGCAATACCTGATTTACCCATTCAAAGCAATTTATGGGAAGGAATTGTATGTCAGGTACATCATAGGATTTGACCGCTTGTCATCAATTCTCGAGCCCCACTGTTATCTGCTACATTTAAATGGGTCTAAGGTTGAATCATATCATTTTTTAATATGTTCCTTCAATGCAAATCACGAAGAAAAAAAAGAAATATTCCTTATCTAAAATAAAAAATTTGCAATTTTCCAAGACCCATTTTTTTGGTTCTACCTTTTTATCCTTTATCCCGAAATAATAAATTGAGTCCATATAGGCATTTTTTATGCTGCTATTGAAATCTCCCTTCTAGCTATATTTTATGTTACTCTGCTTATTTCATAAAGTATTCGACCTGATTTAACAACAGCTACCCAATATTCGGGGGGACACTTTCCCCGAACCCATACGTGTTTCGGCGGGTCTTACTGTAACTGGCTTGTCTAGAAATATACGTACCCATATTTTGCCACCCCGGCGCACATTTCATGTCATTGTTCTTCGACCTGTTTCTATTTGTCTAGATGTGATCCAGGCAAGTTCAAGTGCCTGAAGAGCATATTTACCGAAACATATATGATTACCTCGATAAGATATTCCTTTCATTCTTCCTCTGTATTGTTTACGAAACATGGTTCTTTTGGGGTTATAGTTGATGGTTGTTTCGCAATTCTATCTTTACTACAGAACTAGACATGAGAATTTCTTCTCAATCTTGACCAGTGAATCATTAAGATTCATTTAAAAACAATCTTTTTCATTCACAGCTTACATCATTCCCATCACTTCTTACTTAATGGTTATGTGCTAATTTTACAATGGAGCTCATAATTCAATTTGTTCTTGAGTCAACTTTCTCAGTCTTTATTGGCTCCAAGCTCGTGATTGTTTTGTTTTGTTCTAGTAAGAAGAGTTATTTCATTTTAATTATGGATGAATCAGTATTGATGCTTTTATTACACTACTTTTTGTAAGCTTTTAGAAGATCCCTCATAAACCCTACATATTGGAATTCTATATCATAGATTTGTTTTTGTCTTTCTCTCAGCCTTCCATTTATCCAGATATTTCTTCTGTATTTTGCTTTAAAATGTGAAATCCTATTGATTTTTTTTGTTTTGCAAAAAAATTTCAGTTGCAACAAAGATATGACTGATCTATCACATCTTGACTGGCTTTAGATCGAGATAATGTGAAGTGATGGATTGGTTATTAGTTCTATAGATATTAAGTTCATATTATGAGGCTGATTTTTTGAATTTTAACCCTAAAAATATAAAAAACAAATATAAAAAATCAACGATTCACGCACTAAGCATAGCAATTTTATCAAATGGTCAATCAAATTTTTATTCAACCTTATAGAATTAAAATTAGAATTGCTAGTTTTGAGAAAATAATGAATGGGTTTAGCTTTCTAGATAGAAGGAAAAGAAACGGAAAAGTTTATTATTCCTTGTCTATAAATATCCAAATTTTGATGCCCAATATACCATAAATAGTTCGAACTGTATAGGAACGATAATCAATTTTCGCTCGAATGGTTTGTAGGGGAACCTTACCTTCTTTAATCCATTCGACAGGTGCAATTTCTTTTCTGTCGATACGGCCCGCAATTTGGACTTGAATTTCTTTTGCATTTGCTTGTTCAGTTAATTCAATAGCTTTTTTTTACGGGAATTTCTCTTGAAGCAATAACGCGTCGGTCCAGCCTTCCTTTTCATTTCAGATGAGACGACGAACCAATAGCATGAACCAAAGGAGTTCGACATCATGAACTTTGACTTTGTACTATGCACATTACTTAAATAGTTTTAGAAAGTTATATAAGTAGGAATGACTAAATCGAATATGAAAGAAAATACAAAGAACTAAAGGAGTATTGAATTCTATTTATGTGTATCTCTTGTCTAATTCAATTCCGCTAGATTCGACTTTTGAGTATCTCAACCAACTAATTTAAATTTAATTTAAATTTAACCTTTTGAATATATATGAAGTATTAACATTCTTTTTGAATGATAGGAGAAATAAAAAAGATGAAATATATTTTAATTTTTTTTAGATAAAGTATCTAAAAAATTCTACCCATCTATTTTCTAGTTTTAAAGATAGGGTATATCTCTCCGCAGTTTACAAAAGTATTATTAGGATTTAAACTAGAAATGAAAATGAATAGGAATGGGGATTCAATTCATATCAATTAAGTTAATTTATAGAAGAGAAACTCATTGAAATAAATCTTATGCCAGGAACCAGACTTGAACTGGTGACACAAGGATTTTCAGTCCTCTGCTCTACCAGCTGAGCTATCCCGACCAGTCCCAATGTAGCATCTTCATTTTATTAGAAAATGGTTTTATGTCAAATAAAAGAAGGAAAAGGGATTCCAAAGTTTTACTTAGGTACTGAAATTGCTTGGATCTTAAAAAAAAGGACTTTGGAAATTTCAGTATGAGTAATTAGATAGATTGTAAATCATTCAAATGGGCATTTCTTGCTCAAAGATGTTAATTTGTATTATTTGTATGTATATCATATAGATGTGATAAGAATAATGGCATTTCCACCCGGATCAATTCTAAGAAAATAGGGTGAATGGATAAGGAATTTTGAACCGCTAACAAAAAGATCAAAATTTGGTTGTTTTCTTTTCCCAATGGCATAAGAAAATACAAATTGATACATCAATATTGAGTTAAAAAACCCTTCTCAATTTTAATTATAACAACAATAATGAATATATGTAAATTCCTGGGCCAAAATTAAAATTTATATATTATATATGTTTCTTATTTATATATGTAATGTTGTATGTTGCCTAGAAGGGATTCTCAGAAAATTTTCATATCTCAAAATTGAATAGAAAATGTCTAGTTTCTTTTAATAGAACACAAACCTAAAAATAGGAACATCAATACAAAATAAGAGAACAGGAATATTAATATCTACATACGGGTTTAATAAAATAAATAGAACCCCTCCTTCTATATTATATTTAGTATTATATATATTAGAAACTTCACATATGTAATATCATAATAATGATAATGGTAGAAATTGAATCATTTTTTTGTTTTGATATTCTCTCCAAAATTCGATAACTATAACTTAATAAGTTCAAGTGGTAGAATTCTTTTTCTAGTAATGTTTTCTAAATTATTCCATTTGTATCCGTTCCAAATTTCCTAAATTTTAATTAAAAAAATTATAATTTCAATTTAAGTAGAAAACTCTTTTTGTTTCTCCATTCATACGTATTTTAGACATTCTATTCCAGATATGGAGTTAGGTAAAATTTCATGTGATTCACTAAACAGAAAATAAATTCCATCGTTGCTAGGTCATCTACAAAATTCGTTGAAGAATGAACCAATAGTGGTATTTTTTTTTTATAAATGGGGAATAGAAGGGGTGGATTTAGATATATTATCTAAATGGTTAACTCCATCTATAAATCTTTTTCATCAAAAGTTTAATGATTCGATGGATTGGTATGAATTTTTGAAAGGTGCAGTTTTTTCAGTTAGTATATCTTCTTTAGGAATATTTATAGCGTACTTTTTATATAAACCCGCCTATTCCTCTTTATTTAATTTGGATTTAATTAATTCAGTTTTTAACATTAAAAGAAGTCCTCAAAGAATTCTTTGGGACAAAATTCTAAATTACCTATATAATTGGTCATATAATCGTGCTTACATAGATTCTTTTTATACAATGTCTTTAACTGGAGGAATAAGAAAATCAGCTGAATTAATTCATTTTTTTGATCGATGGGTAATTGATGGAATTACAAATGAGGTTGGTGTTATTAGTTTCTTTGTAGGAGAAGTTATCAAATATATAGGTGGTAGTCGATGTTACCTTTGGATTTGAGGGGCTTAGTTAATCTGGACCGGCTTAGGCTGCCTAATTTTCGATTCATTAGGAAGTAGTTTGTTATGGTATTGTAAAGGGCTATGCCCCCTTCTTTTTTCTTGGATTATTTTTTTTGTATCGGTTTTGGTTTTAATTAATAAATACTGGGATTGGCATTCCCAGCCCGTAGAGGGATATTGCCGTTAAAATATATATATATATATATATAGGTGGTAGTCGCATCTCTTCTTATCTTTTTTTTATTTATCTTATGTATCTGTTTTTTTATATTTATTTATTAGTTTATTTTAGTTTCCATTGGTTATAATCGAAAAGAATAGTTACAAGAGGTTTTTGAAAATGGAAGAGTTTCTTTGTTTCAGCGGCTTTTTTATCTTTTAATTTTGAATTTTCTTGATTCCCATTCATAGTAAGATAAGAATCCTCATAATCATAAAATGGGCTATTGTTAAGTCGCTTCTTTTTTTGTCCAAGTTTCTTTTCTTTTTGTCTAACTCACTTTCTTTTTTCTGTGTGAGTTGCGGGAATATCCCCGTTCATAAGTCCAAGATCTATATCTATGAATTGAAAGGTCCAAATGATCAACTCTGCAATCAGTTGTTAGAATCAATAGGTCTTCAAATTGTTCATTTAAAAAAATGGAAACCCTTCTTTTTTTTTTGGGAAAAGTAGAGATATATATAACTTGAACAAAACAAAATACAGTGCCGGCTATACCCGTCTACACTGTTACAAAGCAAATGTAGAAAAAATGGAGTACTACTCCATTACATGAAAGATTAATCTCAGTATATGTAAGGAAAATAGAGGACATCTACTTGGAAGGACTTCCGGTAGATATAATCTATTTTCCACTAAACTTGAGGCCCTAATCAATAAAAATTAATAAGCAAACGTTAATAGGAGCTCTGATGTCTCTGAACTTTGTTAGCACTGCTCCAAAGTCACCACCGACAGCTATGGATGCTCGATCGGAGGTCACAAGCACAATTGATTACCAAGTTCATGAAATATATCAATTCTCCTGGTTCCCCAAGGAATCCACATTCAAGTACAGGATCCAAGGAGATTAGTCGATAAACACATGAACTTCAGCAATTGAGAGTTTGTCAAGAACCATATGCAATCAAAGTATGTCGACAACCCACCAAGCACATGAATGAAGATTTGAAGCTCAGCATTTACAAATTAATTGTGAACTGTCCTCGAATGTTAATCACACGCAACAAATATAACCAGTTCATACACATGACCATTAAACAAATGAAGTTCCAACCCATAGCAAATGATATCAGAAAATAAGGCCAAACCACTAAATCCCCAACTAAGCAGAAATAGTATTCAATCAGAATATGGATTCCAAGCGACAAATCATATGCACACATGGAACTACTGAACATCAACTGATGAAACAAACACCACAGCAGCCCCAAGCTATAGAAACATTATTTAGAATCAAAAGAAAATGCCAAACTGGTCTAACTCGGCAGTCAGTGGGCAAACAGTATTCCAAGAATCCATAAAGAACCACCCATCACCAAATAATTGCCAAAGACTTACCACGGTGTGATGGAGGAAAAGAACAAAGCTAGTGACCGAAAAGCCAGACTATTCTAGTAAACTAAGCTCACAAATCCGTGCATAAATTACAGTCACATTAAGTATAAGCAAAGTCAGCAATTGAATTGGAATAGGAAAAAACAGCTCGGTAGCCACCAAGCAAGCAAAAGTCCACTCCGGTGTGGGAAGAATCAGGTGGTCAGCGCTCCGGATGAAGCTCCCGTTTGCCAAAAAATTTTGGATCTCGAAGGAGCTTTAGGTCACGACTGAAGCTCCCAGATGCTTCGACGATGGGCGCGTCCTCTTCAGCTAGAGAGAGGCAGAAAGCAGCAATCCAAATGTAAGAGCTTGAAGCTCTGATCTTTGATTTGGATCTTGAAGCTCGTTTAGCTTCCTATTTAGCTGAGCGGGGGTTAAGATCACTGAAACTCCGGTATCAGGTCGTGACTTTGAAGCTCTCATATAAGATCTGAAAATAGATGGCGGTTAGTAGCTTCTATTCTGCGTTGACTGCCCGGTTGAGTGCTTAACAGGTGGAAGAGCTGCCGGTCACTAGGACTGTCTTTAGCGGGATCAAATTGCCAATCTGAGCTCAGGTTGAAGATCTGACGAGTAGAATGATGGATCTTGAAGCTGCCGGTCGCCAGATCTTCGACAGCTATTGTTTATGGTCCGATCCAACGAAGAAGTTCTCTGATGAAGTCTTGGCAGCTCCCGATCTTGAAATCTTGAGAGGAGGATCCTTTAATTCAGCTTTTTGGTAGATGCTTGTAGTTGGAAACAGCTCCAAACTTTTGATCTTGGGCACCTTGATCTGAGACAGTCAGAGGTGGCACACTATAAAGAAAGAGAGCAAATGACGATAAAAAGGAGGCTATCTGTAGATAGGGATTTTGAAAGTGATAAGAAGTGTGGATGAGTGGGTTAATGGTAGGAAGTGGTTGACCGGCTCTGGCCTTCTGACGGATTACCCTAACTTGAGAAGCAAAAAGTTTTAAATGGAAACTCTTCTTATTGGATGATCATGATACTTCCCAAAAATCTAAATTTTTTATCAATGGAGGAACAATATCAACATTTTTGTTCAATAAGCTACCAAAGTGGATGAGTGACTCATTCCATAATAGAAATAATTGCATGAAATCCTTTGATAACATGGATTCTTATTTCTCAATGAACTTCCTATCAATTAACTCACGACCTTCACTATTACAAGATGAAGATGAGCTAGCTATTACATTTTGTTTCTCTTGAGCTTTCTTCTCCTTGGCGGCATTGAAATCTCTACAAGCTTGAACAATTTTAGCTTGATCTTCAAAAACTTGAAATGGGGTTAAAGCACGAAGATTGTACTTCTTACCCTCAAAGTTGAAACTGTAGTAGTTCTTCTTGGCATGATAAAGTGCATCACGATCAAATTGCCAAGGCCTACCAAGTAAAATATGACTAGCTTCCATGGGAACAACATCACATACAACTTGATCAACATATTTCCCAATGGTTAAAGTAAACTTCACTTGTTTTGTCACACGAGTTTCGGCTGAATTATTTAGCCATTGAAGTCTATATGGCTTGGGATGTTTCATGCAATTCAAATTCAGCTTATTAACAAGTAGGGTGCTAGCCACATTGATACAACTTTCACTATCAGTGATCACACTACATACCTTATTTTGAACCATGCATCGAGTGTGAAAGATATTTTCTCTTTGCATTAAATCTTCATTGATTTGTGGTTGCACATTAATAACTCTTCGAGCAACTAAAGAAAAAGCACCAACCTCATATGTTTCAAGATCTTCACTTTCTTCACTTTGGTACTTTTCTTCAAGAGCTGGCATGTCGGCACATTCCTCATCACTTTCAACCTCTCCTTGATCATTCAAGAACATCAATTTCCGCGTTGGGCAGTCAGCTTGTACATGTCCAAAACCTTGACACTTATAGCACTTGATATCCCTCAACCTTTGAGAAGGTTGTGGCACCGATTTAGGAGCAACTTCAGCAACCTTTGGGACTGTTTTTGGAAAGCTTGATGTTGTAGTTGAAGCCTGGTTTGGAGTGAATTGGCGTGGCTTTGTTGATGGAGCGAAAGGAGCCACATTTGGTTTGGCACTTCTTTGCCAAGGCGGATTAGGTTGTGTGAACCTCTGCTTTCCTTTCATGTGCCTTTCAATCTTTATTGCTTTATGAACAAGCTCAGTAATATCAACATAACTTTGAAGATCCACATGGTATGCTAACTCAGAATTCATACCTCGAAGAAATCTCTCAATGGTTGAATCCGGATCTTCATGAACATTAGCCTTGATCATAAGAGCCTCCATCTCATTGTAGTATGCTTCCACTGATTTACTTCCTTGCACAAGTGTGTGCAATTGCCTATTGAGTTCACGATTAAAGTGTGAAGGAACATACTTCTCCCTCATAAGCAATTTCATTTGGTTCCAAGTCGTGACTGGAGCTTCGCCATCTTGGCGTCTAATTCTCATTACCTCATTCCATCACAAGCTAGCATAATCTTTGCGGTGCATGAAGGCCAGACGGTATCTTTTATCCTCGGGATAACTATTGCCTTCAAAGAAGTGTTCAAATTCTCGAACCCAATCAAAGTATGCTTCGGGATCTGCCTTTCCATGAAAAGTAGGTAATGTCAATTTAACAGAACTAATTGAAACGTCAGACTTTTTACCAATTTTTGTAGAACCAACAAACTCCTCCTCCTCATCATCATCGGATAGAACTTCATCAAAGTTGATGTGTCGTGAGGTGGAATTCTTTGTACGGCGTTTTGGATTGGAAACAAAACTATCCATTTGCAATTGCAACTTTTGAATCATATCAAAAAGTACTTCCATTTCAGATTTCTGTGCACCTTGAGATACAGTATTATCTCCGTCCATTGTACCTGCAAGTTAGTGAAAACAAGAAGAAAACAAATGTAATCCTCACAGGTTCTCACTATATGGTGAGTAAATGCTCTCCTCTCTAGTGTAAAGGCTTTTCTCGTGTATACCCTAACTAATCTCTCAACAATGTTTCTCTCAAACTAATTGAAACTTACCGTTCAACAATTTATATAACAAATCTCAACCAATTTAGTTCAACAAGTCAATTCACACAAGTTAAACCAAAGAAGTTTGAGAAGAAACACGTCACAAGAGTATTTTAAAGATCACGTATGGGGTATAACTTGGTTTATTTCAGAAAACTACGAAATTAGCAACTAGGCAAGAAAGCAAGATGAATGATTTTGATTTCACCCAAGCAAGATATGTCACATCCAATATTGATGATCTTCAAGCACAACTCAAGAACACTTAGTTCTTACAAATATAAAATAGAAAATAAAATAAAGTAAAGTCCGAAGATATTATATATATATTTTTTTTTTTTGTTTTTTTTTCTGCCGAGTTTCGGATGCTGGTTTCGGACGACTTCCTTAGTTTCGGACGGCCGAAACTTAAATTCCTAGGACGACGACTTTTCTGTTGAGTTTCGGACGCTAGTTTCGGACGCCTGTCTTAGTTTCGGACGGCCGAAACTGTCGCTACTGGGTGAAAAATCTGATTTTTCTGACGAATTTTTTTTTTTTTTGGAAACTTTTGATGAAACCCTAGTGATGTTTTTGACGTGCGACTTAATCAACGAAAACACAAAGAATTCAACACTATGAAGACAATTCAAAAGTGTAGAATGTAGACACCAAAAGAACACAAAAGAACAGCAAGAAAACAACACAAGAAAATTTCTCAAAAACACAAAAAAACGCAACAACAAGAACAAGATGTTTTCGGGCAGAATTCAACAAAGATGTTACATGCGAATTTTGACGAAATTTAAAGGCTGAACTAAGCCGACTTAAGACAACAATAAGGACACAAAAGAACAACAAGAAAACGCAAGAGCAGCAGCAGAATTTGACGCAAAACTGCAACAACAAAAAGCACAAAACAGCAAGAACGAAAACGGATTACCTTGAGCTTAGAAACAACCACCTTTGCTCTGATACCACTTGATACGAATGGAGTAGCTTTTGAATTCTATTCCACACGCTTTCCACAACCTTTGGATCGTTGTTTCTCAATAATCACGAACAAGCAACAAACACAACAAAGTAGAAGATATTGAACGAGAAGGAATGGAAGAAATCAACCAAACCCCAACGTTATCACAAAATGATTCAGTCCAACTAATGTAAATCAAAAGTTAAACTTCCTCAGTTCGGCGTGTTCTATAAATCTAGAACGGGTAAGCTCAACCTAAAGCTCCTCACTTAAGGTTTTCGCGGGTCTTATGATTGTTCAACTAAACTTAGAAGAACTCTCACGTTTTCTCTCAACTTATCACAGCTGGAAGAAGGTTTTAGCAAAGCTAAACTTTATCAAATTTCATCATATCATTAACGTGTAAAAGAATGCCTTTAAATAGGATACAAAACAAAACCCTAATGTTGATTTAGGAAACTAAAACTTAAAAGAATAACTTTCCTAAATTACTTTCCTAATTATCATGTAAGATAATTGGACAAGTAAGTTTCCTAAAAACTGAAACTAAAGCCCAGTGAATTAATGTTAATGGACTTATTATTACAACCCAAAAGTAAATCCTAAAATTTACAATGACGTGATCCATAATAAATCCAAGAACACGCCTCTTCATGGACTTCTTAAAAATCGGCCCTTGTGATGTTTCTTCAAGGTGGATCATGAATTGTTAATGAAGAAACATGCAACAAAACTCCTCCTTGAGATGATTGAGATAATTCGGCCTCTATAGCTTCAAAATGTGAAGACAATAAATTGTGCAAGGCTGCCTTCATCTTTGAACTCCTTGATCTCGTCATTGGTCCATCAAGATTCACCAAAGGGTCTTGAGAACTCGGCCTTGGCACCATGGACATGGGTTGATTTCCATCAGGCCATGAAATGATGATGAACAGACAAGGAAGGAAAATGAAACTCAAAGGCCAAAGCATGATTCCCTAAGTGTTGAGGCCATGGTGTCCAACCATGGCCCCAATAGGAGAAAAAAGCTAGGACGGCCCTAACATAGAGATGATTCAAGGCCGTGATGTGTGTCCGACCATTGCCCCATTGGAGAAGATTGCTCAAGGCTGCAGTGTCTAACCACGACCTCTAAAAGAGGAAATTCTCAAGGTCGTGGTGTCCAACAATGGCCTTGGCAAAGGAGTAGCCACTTTGCTAATCTAGCCAACCATATTTTCTAAGTATTTTCAAACCATGCAACCCTTGGTGTTTCAAGTATGGAGCCTTAGTTTTTCAAACCATTTGCTTAGTCGTTTGAAAGAATATTGGAACTATGGATGCAACAATTACAACCGACATGCAAAACCTTAAACCTTACCTTGTTGGCTCAAAGCAAACAATACCAAATGTTAAAAATTGATTTGACAATTTCTTAACAAACAATTTCAGTGTTGAAAAGAATAAGAATTAGACAAGGGAAGAGAAGGAAGAAAAACAATAGTAAGAGAAAATAAGTTGAAAAGAAAGAGAATATGATTTCCCTTTCCTAAGGGCTCGTTTGGTTGGTAGAAAAGTAATATTTAATAGGAATGTGATTCTTTGGATTTTAATTGAGAGAAAAATGAATATTTTTGTTGATCATCTTATTCCTAAGAATTTAATTGTGAAGAATTTGAATATTTGCCCTGTGTTTGTATAGATTTTCAGAAAAGTTAGTATAATTCTTATTTTATTATTTGATTGAAATTATTGAACCAAATAATGTTATTTGAATTTCATTTGTATGTTTTACTTATACAGAACTATTTTTATAGTTTTATTTCAAATCACATCATGAAACTTAATTACATATTTTTACCTTATAATAAATATTTTAATATTATGTTTTATATTTGTATCGTTGTAAAAGTTATCATTTTTAATTTAATTAAATAATTAAGCTCTTAACTACAACTTATAAAAAATGTGTTAAAATTTTTTCTTTATTAATATTACTATAAAAAAATAATATTGATTAAATAAATGAAAAATAAAGTTTAAAATTAATATAAATAAAAATAGCTAAAATTTATTAAACAATAAGTATTGAAAATATAAACGGTATGAAAATTAATTAAGTAAAAATATGAAAGGAAAAGTCTAAAGCAACATAAATAAAATTTTGAGTTTTTTTAAAAATATATATATAACACCCATAATGTTAATAATTTTAATAAAAAATAAAAGTAAAAAAAAATATACCGTCCATCTATTTAACTCTTTTTACATTGAATTATCTTTTTAAAGTTAATATAAAGACATTTAAAAACTACTAAAATTTTAATTTCAGTTAAGCAGTAAATTCAATAAAACATATCAAACTAAGAAATAAAACTATAAAATTATTTGACCAAACGAATTATAATTTATCATAAGAACATATGAAACTCAAAATATAAGTAATAAACATAAAAAAAAAGGCACATAGTCAAAATCCTTAAAAAATCAATCACAATACCAACTTTTAAAGAGGATTCATAATTTTGAAAACTTACACTTATTTTCTTCAATTCATGATTTTTTTTACTTTTCCAAAACGAAACAAACGCAAAAATTTTAAAAACAAGAAAACAATTACTTTCCCAAAGCAAAACAAACATAAGAATCTGGTAATTAAAAAAAAAATTACTTTCCCAACTCAGATTCTTGCTAACCACACATCTTTATACTATTGTATTACATAACCATTTATTTATTTAACCACTATATCCACCAATCATTGTTTGACAACTCATTACACAATATCCATTCATTTAACCACTATATTCTTCTATTGTTAGAGGTGGGTTCTCTTCCTTCAACTCTTATGACCCAGTTGAGTTAACCCGGTAGTTTAGATAAGGTAGGGGTAGGATAAATGTTGTCGCTTAAGAAAAAAAGAACCATTGTATCCACCAATCATTGTTTGACAACTCAACTGTCACATATACAATGTTATTAACCATACTATTGTATTACAACACCATTCCTCTTAATCGCATTGCACAGTACAAAAGCGTCAAAATGTATCTATATATATATATATAAAAGGCGCTATTCTTAAATTGAATTTTACACTTGAATCCTCCACAGATTAATCATTCATATCGAGAACATATCATTGAAGTCTTTAACCATCTCAAATAAATGTTGTTTAAAAACAATCTTCATCTTTCATTTCCGTTGCTCTTCAAAATGTGGAAACATTCACAAAAAATACCACTAATTGTATTTAAACATAATCACCTACAAAAACATTTTAAAACAATATAAAATACAAGTAAGAAACTCAAAATCTCATAAAAAAATCAAGGTAGGATAATCAAATCTTACAGATAATATAAAATTAATTTAACAGATATTGCATAAAAACATTTATTTTTTTATCATTAATCCTAAAATATAGAATATATTTGCCGTTATCTTCCATTATAAGGCAGCAAATGTCTTAAGATAAGTAATGAATAATTATTACTATTTATTAGTCATCATAGGTGCTAAAACCTAATATTCTGAAGGGCATAAACATAAAAAAATAGAGTTAATTGCAAAAAAAAAAAAACATTTAACTATGGTTAAATTGTAAAATACTCGAGAAACTTTTAATTTTATCACTTTACTACCCTTAGCAATTAATTTTTTTTTTGTAATATACTAGATCTACATAGAAATTGTATTGTAAAAAGAGAGAATCAGTCCTTATATATGCTAGTTGCTCAAAATATCTACATTTGATTGCTTTTATTTACCATAAAGTGATTTAATTGAATAACTTTCCAAATGTTAAAACTTTTTGAGTGTGTTTGTTACCAAAGCATCTTATTAAAGGAATGAATTATCATTCATGTTATTCTCAACTTTTGGTTAGTTTCTTTTAGTTCATTAAAGAAATGAGCATCTGATTAATCAAATGACCTCTATTAGATGTCATAAAAATCACCTAAATATTGGAGGAGAAAAATTTATAAAAAGCAAACAAAAAAGAAAATATACAAGTTTTTGTAAATAAATAAATAAAATAAGAAAAAAGAAATTCCCATAATCTTCCTCTTAACTATTTTTTGTCAATAAACAAAGAAATGTTAATGTACCAAAATAATAAAGATTAACTTTCTTTTATTGCTTTTTCTGATTTTGTATTTAATTTTAATCATATGATAAGTAATATTTTTACATCTTTGTTGCTATAATATATAATTTACTACTATATATTTCATGTAGATTTGTTATATATTATTTTTTTAGTTATTATGTCATGTTTTATAATTTTGAATATATATGTTTTATATATTTTGAATATATAATTTTGAATATATTATAGTTTTCAAATATTCCCATTTATTAATATTAAATATTGTATCCCAACATAGGAAAAGGAACTTAACATTCCTTTAATTTTGGTCATCTGATACCTAGAAATGAGATGCTCATCTACACATTATCATTTCTAGTTAACAAACACGCCAATTATCTCTTCAAAACTCTTTATTTCTCTTTTAAAACTTTTGCAAATTTTTAGATATAAAAAATTTTAACATTGGGAACTAATATTTATAACAATGAAAAATAAAGACAACCAAATAAAAGTACTTTGACCAACTAATATTTATAAGGTATGATTCTATCTTTTCAGATACAATTTCTATCAAAATAGAGTACATTGTAGAAAAATAATTGTTGAGGGCGATAACGTGCTAAAATTAAAAGTTTATGAGAAAATTTGCAATCGAACTATAGTTTTATGGTGTTTTTTTCCAATTAATTCTAAAAAATAGTAAAAAAATGTTGTCTTAATTAGAAAATATAGTAATTAATCGTTCTGAGGCTTTGACAATGTAAGAAACCATTCATACTCTTTCAAAAACCAGCAGCGGGTCAAAACACCGAATATGAGAAAGATCCGCAATTCCGCGGTGTCACAAAACCCAGAATTCACGACTTTTAGTGTTGAAACCGCAACCCCACTTGCTTTCCGTACACGTGTCGATTCCCATAATCCCTAAATTGGGAATCATTCCAAATTTTCCTTATTCCCTCCTCCCCACATTTATCTTCCTTGCTCTCGTCCGCCGACCCCTGTAGCAATTTCCCAATTTAGTTTTTTCTTTCTTATATTTTCCCACTTAATTTTTTTTTGGGATATAATTAGTTGCTTCGTTTTTCGTTCTTTTAAATGATTCATTGAATTATTAGTGTAGAAAAAATTAGTTATTAGCTCAAAATTCAAGAAACCCTGTGAAATTTTGGGTGCCTTTTTTTAGTTTGTTATCCAAAATTGAGGGTGATCTTGTTGATTCTTCCCAGATTTTGTATCGTTGTTTTTCCTTTTTTTTTTTATTATTGATCCAAAAAATTTTGGGTTCTTTTTTTCTTTTATAATTGAGCGAAGAGAATAGAATTGAAAATGGCTGTGAATTGTTCTCGTAGAACAATGTTTCCGGCTCATACAGCTGAGGTTGTTAATGGGTTTCTTGTGGAAGGGAAGTGTGAGGGTTTTGGTAGGCCAAGGCGTGAAATTGAGGATTGTATCGATTACATGAGGGATGGAAATGGAATTGATGGTTGTAGCTCGCGAGATATTATTGACCTTTTGCCTTCTGATCCATTTGGGATGGACATAAGCACCAATTTCACAGCAGCAATCAGTGGTTGGCTTCACGATCTGGAGGATTATGGAGGTCGTGGGATGATGAAGAAGAATATGAATGTTGGCAAATGCAGTGAGGATTATGGTTTTTTTTCGGGTTTAAGTGTCGTATGGAACAGCGGAATGGGCAATGTTCCAGCTAACTGGAAGCTTAAAACGGTTGGCGAGGTTAATCGTTTTACAGAGAAGAGTGGTGTTAGTTGTGGGTCGGCCTACAATGAGGGAAACATTAGCATTGTAGATTTTAAGGATGTAGGTTCCAGTGCAGAGGTTACTTCTGCTGGTGATAATGGATCTCCTCACCAAGCTTTGTTTTTTGCTCTTGGTTATCTGGAAGTTAAGGACCTGTTATCAGTGGGAAGTGTTTGTAAGTCATTGTGTTGTGCAGTTCGAAGTGATCCCTTATTGTGGAGGAACATCCACATTGAGCAGCCCTTGAATGAGAGGATAACAGATGAAATTCTGCTACAATTGACCAGCAGGGCACAAGGTCACTTGCAATGCCTGAGTTTGATGCAGTGTCCGAGGATAACTGATTGTGGTCTGAGGAGGGTACTAGAAAATAATCCTCGGTTGAATAAGGTAAGCATTTTTTGTCACTGCTTTTTTTGACCTTTTTGTTACTGCTTTAATTCATTTAAGTAATTGTTTGCATCTTCTTCAGTGTTTGTTGCATCAATGTGGAATAGTTTGGTGCATTGCATCTTTAATGTCTGATGGTGTCTGATGGTGCCTGCCTTTTGTTATGTTTTGTTTGCTTTTCTTTTTCTGACAAGTAAAAGCATGTCCAGTTCAGTTAATTTAGATCTTGCACACTGCTTCAGAATTTTTGAACCTTGTGGATCCTAAAGCCGTTGTACTGACAAGTTGCCAATCTGCATATCTCTCTCGGAACTTGGCTTATAAATAAATAAATTCGAAATTCCAAGAGAATCCAAGTTGCTATCGCACTTGTTTTTGCTAATTATTATTTCAAAGGAGCTGAAGCCATATTGATTTGCATCAGTGGCGGAACTAGAGTAATATTGTAAGGGGGGCTTAATTTAACAGAATTTTTTTTGCATAAAATAAATGTGTAACTGTTATAATTGGTTTGCATAACAATGGATCAATGACAACATTATTATTGGGTTGAGTTCCATAGAGTTTAAAATTAGAGTGTGATTAGATTTTAGTAATTAGAGTTTAGGACATCAGGTTTAGAAATTTTTAAAATTTGTTTTACTCTTAAACAAAACATCGTAGTTTTACTTAAGAGTAATTTTTTTACTCTTTAAGTAAAACGACGTCGTTTTACTTAAAGAGTTAAAAAAAATGAATCATCTTCATTTTTTTTAGCCAAACTTAGATATTTATATATTTGAACAAAAAACGGAGTTGGATATACTCAAATACACTGATACAAAAAAAATGCAGTAAATTTAGAGTACTACTCCATTACATGAAATTTTACTAATCTGTGTAAGAGGGAAAGTAGAAGAATTCTACTATAAGAACAGTAGACGCATTCTACTTTCCCAACAAAATTCATTGGACATTAAACGAATATTTTAAGCTATGTGCAATATGAATCTTGCCCAGTTTGCCAGCCTTTGTTTACTCCAGTCCATTTCACTAATCAGCCCCAAAACCAACTTGAGACACATTGCATAACCCATCTGAAGTTGCACTATTCAGTCCCCAATTAAAGTCTGATTCCCCATACCAAGATAAGCCATTGCTGACGACCCAGTGTTGTCCAGAAGACCAATAATTCAACGACAATCATGGTATCTTGAAGATATGGGGCCTCTCTCTCAATCCATCCTAAAACCACATTGGCACAAATCAAAACAGCATTAGATTCAACCTGCAGATCCATCCTCATCTGCTTAGCATCACTATCGGTATTTTTTTACAAGCTCATCCGAAAGGCAACATCACAGCATCAGCACTGTTCTTATCATCAGCACTCTATCACTAAGAAACCCCTAACAGGTTCTACCGCAAAGATCATAATCAGGTTATACCTAACCTTCCAATTTAAAACTTCCCTCAATTCAAACAGCAAAAGACCTCTCTATGGCAGTAATAAAATCAACATTACACACCCACATCTATTCCATATTCCAAGTAATTTCATGGACTCCCAACTGATTATCACATAACAGTTCCAGCACTCAAGAATCAAAAACAAACTCCACTTAACTGCAGTTCATGCATTTTAGCACAACACACCACAAACAAAGCTCAATATCATGCCTCTTTTGTCACCGCATAATTTATCACAAAAATGAATCATCTTCTTGCTGGAGCTTTTTACAGTTTGGTCGTTGAAGGTGTTTTTCAGTTTGCTCTGCCTCTCGATGCTGCCGCACCATGACAGGGTCATGTAAAGGGTGCGACACCGGAGGAAGGTGCGGCCGCCCCCCCCTTGGTTCCGCCACTGATTTGCATGACTGGATTAACAGTTTCTTTGCCAGATTAAAATTTGAGAGGAAAAAGATTATTTTTGGTTTTGCTTCATTGGGAATAATGTATGCTGCACAAATTCTTGGAACATTTAGAACCTGCTGTATACAATTTGAAAGTGAGCCTGCATTTCAATGCATTGTGCTAAATTGATTAACAAAATTAGCAAATATGCTTAAAGATGACTAATTTGCATGACTGCCAAGGGGTGAAAGTTTTCACTTTTTATCTTGCCATGAAGTGGAAAATACAGAACCTTTCTTTCTCCATGCGGGTATTATAAAGCATATTTTGTACTCCTCATTTGAAACTTCTTGTTCTTGCTATATTCTATAAGGTTGTGTTTTGTTTAAAGATATTAAGCTTCTAAATTTGTTTATCCTTTTGCAGTTGTGTGTTCCTGGGTGTACACGATTGAGCATTGAGGGTATTGTTACTATTTTGAAAGCCTTCAATGTTGACCAAGGATCCCAGGGTATAAGGTATCTGCGGATTGGGGGACTTTATGGCATAACACATGAACATTTTAAAAATTTGAGGCTTTTGTTGGGTGCAGACGAACATCCAAAGGAAAAGTCTCTTAAGCCACATTTCTTCCTAAGGGGAAAGTTTTATGTCTTGTGTGACGATGATCGTGCCATGGACGTTGAAGTATGCCCCAGATGCGAGAAATTGAGGCTGGTCTATGATTGTCCATCTGAAGGTTGTCAAGTGAAAGATCAAAACACTCCGTTATGTAGGGCGTGTGCATTCTGTATTCCCCGGTGTGCTCAGTGTGGCAGGTGTATCATCGACAGCGAATATGAAGAAACATTTTGTTTGGATAATATTTGTTCAGATTGTTTTCAACATCTACCCAAGTCATAAGTGGTACGAGGACAAGGCAAGACTCAAGCATGGTTTCGAAATTTCTAGTGTCCAATGCAATGATCCTTATTTTAGTTATTTGGGGTAAGATGTATTTTCGGTATAATTATGTGATGTTTTTAAGGATTTTCTCCTTTGCACTTTTGTCTCAAAAATAATATCCTCGGGACCAAAAAAAAAAAAAAAAGTTCCTTGCTACTTTATCTGTTTTTTTTTCCAATGCCTTATTATATTGCTGTAAAGCATGTTTTGAAATGTATCAATGGTGAAAAGAAACAAACTCAAAGGTCACTGCTTGCTGCATCCATACGTGGGTGACGGTTATACTTATAAGAAAATAGAACAGACTGCAATTTGCCTATCGAAATCTGGAAGTTTTGTGGAAGTTATGGGGTAATTGGAAACGAGTGTTTATATTTTTAACAGCGGAAACTAGTGTGCAGAAGCAAGAAACAGAGTATTAAACAGTTAGCAAAGTCTGTTTCAAAAGAATCCAAACAAACTGAACAGTCGGCAAAGTTTGTTTCAATCATTCAAACAAAAGTATCCAAACAATCATCCAAACAAAATTATCCAAACAAATTGAACAGTTGGCAAAGTTCGTTTCAATCATCCAAACGAATACACAAAGTTTGTTTCAATCATCCAAACAAATGCACAAACAGAACATTGAACATTAAACAGTGAGTAAAGTCTGTTTCAATCAAGTCTCCAAACAAAAACAACATTGAACAGTTGACAGGTTGTTTCAATCATCCAAACAAATACTCAAACAGAACAACATTGAACAATTGACGGTTTGTTTCAATCCAAACAAATACACAAACAGAACATTCAACAGTAGCAAATTGTTTTTCAATTATCCACACAAATACATAAGCAGTTGGCTAATATTGGAAATCCAAGGTATTTTATCATTTCATCACTTATCCTTGTTGCTCTCATATATTTTTCAATCACCCCAACACATTTGACTGCAACTTCTATATTGTGTAGCATGCGAGATACTACGGATTGAAAATTTTCTGCGAATTTGACCCTTTTGTTTTTCTGACTTAAAACGCATTTGATAGCATTATGGTGTGGGATTAGCAATGTTTATTACTGTCTGCTGGATGTTGAATATTTACGCCGAGTACTCAGTTTGACAATTATATGACATAGGAAGGAAAACATGTACATTCTTTGTGTTTATGGTTAATATCCGTTTGCACGAATAATAAGATTACAAATTTACGAACAAAATATAGAATTCTATACAATAGCATGAATCATGATTCATGAGGCATCGATCGTCAGGATACATTGCATGCATTACTTCAAACAAACCTTACAAACGTATGCCAGCAAAATTAAGCCAAAAAAAAAAAAAGGTAATAAGAAAGAACAAATTTCAATCTTATGAGCCATATTGCAAATAGAAGAAGCATACTATTTCCATTTTTTTCACAAAGAAAAAAAAAAGAACACTTTGGATTCTCTGTCCTGTCTGATGAGATCAAACGGAACAAGCAAATGTTTCATATAGCATTCATACTTCAATATCATACATCATTGACAAAGAAATCAAGAAACTCTTCTTTAACAGCTCGTTTCTTATCGAATCACATCGAAAAAAATGAAGCAAATTAGCTCCATTCCATACTTCTATTCATTTTTTCTTGATAGAACTATTTCTGGGATTTCTTGCCTAAGTTTTTAATCCAGCTGAGGGTCAAAATCTTCTTCCCAAGCTTGTTCTTGTTAGACCCATCTTTCTTCTTACCCTTGTCATTGTCTGATGCTGGTGGCAGTGGTTCAGGATCCCATTGATCAGCCCAAGATACCCCTTCAGAGTTATATATGTCCATTGTTTTTTCTCTCCTTAACCTCCCGTGCACATTGCCTAGACAAAGGTGACAAAGGGATCGAAGAACCTGTTTTATTGGTTTATGCTATGAAACATTTTTAACCACTTTTCAACGAAACAAATGTGCACCTCAAGCTTTGAATAATTCTTATTCGAAACATTTTTAACCGACTATAAATCATTCCCTCATGAAACTCCCTTTTTTATTCTAAAATTAATGTGCACCTCAAGCTTTTAATGAATCACCAATGTTGTTTATCCTGAAACAAATGCTCACCCCAACTTTTTTTTTTTGATGGACTACGAATGTACAAATATATGCCATCATAATCGTTGAACAAATGATGCGCCTTAGTCTAAAAATATTTCTCTTTTAATTTTTGTCATAGAAACTATCGTAACAATTGTATTATTGGAAACATGTGAGGATGATCTGAATCAATGAATTTGATCAAAGAATGTACAATAACTTTGAGTCATTTTAATAACTCTCCCGGTAAATGACTCCAAATAGTATATTGATTTGGGAATAAATATCATTTTGATCCTAATTTTAAAAAAGATATATTTTTCTTCAGTAACTTTTATTTTGTCACACAAATGATTTCTAACTCATTTTTCATTCATTTGACAAATAACACTATTAATTATGTGACATTATTTATCGATCATTCAAATGACTTCGTTTTATATCACATGACTAACAACGTTACTTATCAAATAGATGAAAACTGAGTTGAGAATCAATTGTATAACAAAATTTAAATTAAAGAATCAAAATGTAATTTTTTTTTCAAGATTAGGGACCCTAACAATACTTATCTCTTCAAGTAGAGGAACCATTGAAGTCATTTATCCAAACCCGTATTTGCAATATTATGAGCTTTTCTGTGTGGGTGATTTGGTTAGATTAAAAGGTGAGGTTAGAATTACAATTTAGTGGGGTAAAATTTAATTATTTTAAATGTGATATATATCATGCTACTATTTAGTTCCAAAAATTTTATCGTAAATTTAAATTATAAAAATTGTAAAATTTTTATCTCAAATTTGAGTTATACTATATTAAAAAAATATTTCTTTTCAAATTAATTTGGTCAAACTAGAGTATAAATAGCAATTTTGACAATATGATATTTGTGAGAGGAGTACTAGAAAAATAAAAATATTTTATTGCACAACTAAATTAATATTATATTTTATAGTTTTTTTTTGCATTTTTTTAATTCTTCATTCTCTAAAATAATGATTTTAGTTTATTAATTTGTCGATTCAATATATGCATGATTATTATTATTAATAACATTCTGTGACGACTTCGAAATTATAATTCACGCTTTTAGTATATGAATGAATTTTGTTATAAGGGTAGGGTAGTTAATTAAGTGTACTGACTTGGCAAGTTAATTGGTTAGTTAGGCATAAGTGGCATTAGCTAGGAATTATTAAAATGTGTATTGATCATTAAGGCAGTAATATAAAAAAAAAAAAAAGAAGCAAACTTAGAATTTTCTTCCTAATTTTTCAATTCTCCTTTTCTCCTTTTTTTTTTCCCAATTTCTAATTTGGAAATGCATCTTTTATTGTATATCATTACATTTGGTATCAGAGCAGCGATTCTTGGCCATTAAATTCATCTTCGAAAATGGCGGAAGGAACTCCAAACAAACCGATTGAAGAACAAATTAAGCGAAGCGAATTTAAGGTTCTCAAGAGCTTCGGGAGGGAGTAAAGAAAAAAAATGGAGACCTACATCAAGGATAATGATCATAAACTGGAGAAATTTATTTCTACCATGGAGACTAAGCTCAATGCCTTTATGAGAGTTCTGGTTCGAGAGAAGATTCTGATAGTGAAGGATACTAATTTGGTGGATAAAATGCCCTTGTTGCCTACTCCGGTGGTGGAAGGGAAGGAGCTGAAAGTAAAAAGGAACAAGTATGGTTATAATCCTAGTGTGGAGGTTCCCATGTTTGAAGGTCGTAATTCTTGAGGAAGGATTCGAAAATGTGAGAAATATTTTACCATTTATTACATTAAGGATGTCAAACAAATGGATGTAGATGACATGAATTTGGAAGGCAAGATGGAGATATGGTACCACAATATGAAGCTGTTGAAGGGAACAATCAAATGGGAGGATTTTCGTGACCTATTGCGCAGAAGGTTTGATGACAGATGAGGATTGGATATCATTGAGGAATTTAATAAGTTGTCATAAGACGGATCAGTTT
The DNA here is from genome assembly GCA_016586305.1 of Ophiorrhiza pumila. Taxonomy (NCBI): domain Eukaryota; kingdom Viridiplantae; phylum Streptophyta; class Magnoliopsida; order Gentianales; family Rubiaceae; genus Ophiorrhiza; species Ophiorrhiza pumila. The sequence continues at coordinate 10,613,479 of BLIW01000008.1, read as the reverse complement.
TGGAATATCAAGAAAAATTTGAGGAAGTTAGGTCATTGATGTTACAAAAAGATTCGAGGCTTTCTAAAGGTTATTTCATCAGTGGTTTACGATCGAGTTGATATTAAACACTTATATACGAATGTTTAAACCTTCTACCATCTTGGAAGCATACAAATTGGCAATTATGCAGGAATAACTAACTAGTAGAGGTGAATAATAAGAAGGCAAGAAGCACATTGGGGTTGAAATCTGGTAGTATGGGCCTGAAATCAACAACTATGGGAAACGAGGCTAAATTTGTGTCTAATATTGAGAAGAAACCTATGCTAGAGAATAGAAAAATCTCACCGCAGGAAATTCAACACAGGTGAAACCTGGGGTTTTGTTTTAAATGTGGGGAGAAATATGGTTTTAGCCACATTTGTAAACTGACTCACATAAACTTCATTGTGGCATAAGAGGATGAAGATCTTAGATGTAGTGGGAGAACAAGATAGCCAAACATGTTACCCTGGATTACCCTTAGATGTGTCTTTGAATGCTTTATTAGAAATGCTAGATCAGAAAATGATTTTGATTCAGGGGTCTCTTAATGGGGAGCTAATTAACATTTTGATTGATACGGGTAGTTCACATAGCTATAGGGCAAAAATCAGTTGTAACATTGAAAGCAACACTGGCAGGTAGGAGTTAAGTTGTCAGTCACTTTGTTGCTCCTAAAATTAAATGGAAGGTACAGGAGTACAAGTTTATGTTTGATTTCAGAGTGATGAGTATTGGTCATTGGAACATGACCTTAGGAGTAGATTGGATGAAGAATTTCACCCCTATCACTTTCAATTTTTAGAAGTTATCTGTAGAATTCAGAAAAGTGGTTAACCAGATCATATTGTTGTGTAGAGCAGAGTTTCCAACTATGCAGTTCGTAAGAGGCAAAGCATTGAGACAGTGGAATGATGAAAATATGAGACAGCTGAATACAATTCCTGTGAGAGCAGATTCTAATCATGAGCAAAGTGTGCCTACTGAGATTACAAAATTGCTTCAATAGCTTGCTAAGGTTTTTTAGACTCCAGTAGGATTACCACTTGAAAGATCTCATGATCACTAAACCCTTTTAAATTCAAGCCTTACAGGTATCTCCATTCACAGAAATTAGAAATAGAGAAATATATTGTAGACATGCTATCCATAGGATTAATAAGAATAGTACTAGTACTTTTTCTTCGTCTGTGTTGTTAGTCAAGAAAAATGATGGTTGTTGGAGATTTTGTGTCGACTATTATCAGCTTAACAATATTACAATTAAAGATAAGTACCCTATCCCAAATATAGATGAACTCCTGAATGATTCTAAATTGGACCTTAGGTCTGGTTATCACCAGATTCAAGTTAAACCCGCAGATAGGTATAAAACAGTATTCCATACACATTAAGTGCATTACAAATTCTTGGTAATTCCTTTTGGATTAACCAACAACCCTGGTACTTTTCAGTCTTTGATGAATAATATATTTCAACCTCATCTTAGAAAGTTTCTTGGTGTTTTTTATGATATTTTAGTGTATAGTCCTAGTTTGGAATCTCATATAGAACATTTGCACATTGTTTTCACAATTTTGTAAACTAATCAGTTGTACGCAAAGCTATCTAAGTGTACATTTTCTCAGCATTTAGTGGAGTATTTGGGAAATATTATCAGTGATAAAGGGGTAAGTATGGACATGTCCAAAGTGGAGTGTATACTTTCTTGTCTTGCTCCTACGGTTGTGAACAGTTTGAGAGGTTTCTTGGTAGTAACTGGCTCTTACAGGAGGTTCATCAAAGTGTATGGAATAATCTACAAACCATTAATTGCATTACTCAAGAAGGATTCCTTGTGTGGGGTGAAAAAGCTCAGTCATCTTTTTTGCAACTCAAGGAAGTAATGTGTTCAGCGCCATTTTTGCGCTTGCCAGACTTTTCCCAATCTTTTGTTATTGAAACAGATGCAAGTTTTACAGGACTTGGAGCTGTTCTGATGCAACAGGGACAACCAATAGCCTTTCTGAGTAAACCACTGAGTAAGAAGAACCTAGGCCTCTCCATATATGCAAATGAGTTGTTAGCCTTAGTTTTAATAGTTTCAAAGTGGAAGCATTGCTTACTAGGCCATCATTTCATCATTAAAACAGAACATCAAAGTCTGAAATATCTTTTGGAGCAATAGTTGCATACCAATTTATAGCATATATGGCTCACCAAACTACTTAGGATGAATTATGAAATCTAATACTGGAAAGGAAGTGAGAATAATGTAGCCGATGCACTCTCTAGAAGAGAAGCTATACTCAAGAACTACAATCATTTTAGATGTGTAATATCAGTGACTCAATGATACGAAATCATGTGTGATCGCATATTTTGGAAAATTCAAGGTACTTATTCTAATTGTGAAAGATGAATCTCATGTATAGAGGTCTGGAATAGAATGAAGAATAAGCCTCATGTTTCTCCCAAGGAGGTTTAAGACTCCAAAATGGGATAACAAAGGAAATCATGACGAGACGTCAAATATTGTTTGCTAAGAGATTCTGCCACGTTTTAGTAATATGTCCATATCTCCCTCAATTTAACTTGGAATGGTTGATTCTTATGGAATTAGAACGCTAAGATCCCGAGATAAAACTTTGATGTTTTGCATTTTTCCAGATTCTGATGGGATCAAGGTGAAAACACGACGTGACGTTGCACGTCACGTCATGACGCGGACAAATTTCGAGATTTTTAGTTTTTAGTTTTTTTTGTGTGTTTTTTCGCGTTTGTTATTTTGGGTTGTTTCCTAAAGTGTTCCTAAGATGTTAGGATCCAGAAATATGTCTTCTAATTATTGTTTATTTGGAGTTTAAGTTGAGTTTTAATTTTGGGCTTTTGTTTAGTCCATCTTTTATAAAGCTAGGGTTTTATCTTTTTAGAAAGTTAGGGTTTTATTTTGTAAACCTATAAAAAGGATATTATGTCTACGTATAATTTGGATTGGAGATTAATGAGAATTGAGTAAAACACAGAGTTGTTTTTCTTTTTACGTGAGTTGTTTTCCTGAGGAGGGATTTCGATTTACATTGTGAAGATTGTTCCTGAGGATGGAGTTTTCTTTGCTTGACTGTCTTGTTATTTGTTGGTGATGAGCCATCATATAACCCTGCAAATTGTTATCCTATAGAGATAGGGTGATTTGAGTTAATCAAATTGATTTACGAAAAGATCGTGGACACTTTTCCGCAACAACTATCAATCTACGTGAGGAGAGTGGTGAGATCGTTTATCACTCAATCTACATGGGTTTCTGAAATTGCCAAAAGTTATGAACACAACTCTACTTGTCAGAATTTGATCGCCTAATTGACCTTGAACCCTTCTAGTTTGCCTCACTTTCAATATTGTGATGGATTACTGAAGTACCAGGACAGATTGTATGTTGGATACAATAACCATATCAAAGAATTAATTCTTATAAATCTTCATGCTTCTATCACAGAAGGGCATTTAGGGCAGACAGTTTGTTGGAAGAGAGTGAAGGCTATTTTTTTGGTATGGGTTGAAGAAAGATGTTATTAGTTTTGTGCAAAGTTGTGATGTGTGCCAGTGCATTAAATATGAAAATGTTTCATATCTAGGGCTATTACAACCTCTATCAATCCCTGAGCAAGCTTGCAGTCAAATTCCTATGGATTTTTATTGAAAAGCTTTCTATTTTAGAAGGATATGATGTCATTATAGTGATTATTGGTCGTCTAACAAAATTTGCTCATTTTGTAGCACATAAGTATTCCTATACAGTAGCTAAAATTGTTCAACAATTCTTGGACCAAGTAGCCAAAGTTCATGGTCTGCCAAATGCTATTGTGAATGATAGGGATAAAATCTTTATCAGCATATTCTGGCAAGAATTATTTTGTCTATGGGGAGTTAAATTGAAACTGAGCACTTCGTATGATCCCCAAACTAATGGCCAGTTTGAGAGGCCCAATCAATTTGTGAAGAACTACCTTTGATGCATGACTAGAAATAGGCCTAGTCAGTGGAAGAAATGGTTGGCAATGACACAACGGTTGTACAACAACTCCTTTTACACCAATATTCAAACGTCTCCCTTTGAAGCCCTATATGGATACTTTCCAAAATCGATTCTATTTGGACTTTTTCTAGACTCTATGGTACCTGCTGTTGGTCAATAATCACCAAGACATGTTGCATCTCCTTAAGAATCAGTTGACTCAAGCTAAAGCAAGGATGAAGACATTTGTTGATGCTCACAAATCAGAGAGGACATTTTATGCCAGAGATATGGTGTATTTGAAGTTGCAACCCTATAGGCAAGCCTTTATCTCAATTAGACATCACCTCAAACTCAGCTCTAGTTTTTTTGAACCTTTTGCCATTGTAGAGAAGATTGGTCAAGTTTCCTACATACTTCAATTACCTCTTGGTTCTAGATTTCACCCCGTATTTCATGTTTCTTTCTTGAAAAAGAAGGCGAGAAAACAGTAAGTGACAACACCTTATTTACCTACTGTCGATATGGATGATTAGATTATGGTGGAGCCTGAATGTTGCTTGCAGATAAAAGTTATACTTCGAAATTAGTAACCTATCACTCAAGTACTAATACAATGAAAGAATTTGCCTATAGAGAAAGTGACTTGGGAGGATCTTAGCTGTATTCGATTTCAAATCCCACTTTTCAGTCTTGAGGACAAGACTGAAGTTGAGGGAAGGTAGTTGTCACAGACTTCGAAATTTTAATTCACCCTTTTGTATATGAATAAATTTTGTTATAAGGGTAGGGTAGTTAAGTATGCTGACTTGGCAAGTTAATTGGTTAGTAAGGCACAAGTGGAATTAGCTAGGAAGTATTAAAATATGTGTAGATCATTAAGGCGATTATGCAAAAAGAGAAGCAAACTCAGAATTTTCTTCCTAATTCCTTAATTCTCCATTTCTTCTCTTCTTTTCCAATTTCTAATTTGGAAAGGCATCTTTTATTATTTATTGTTGCACATTCAGCTTAATATATTGCTTGAAGTTTTATTATATTGTTTGTTGAGTAGTGGAAAATTACTTTAGGTGTGTTCTGACTTCATGAGCAATTGTTCAAAATACACATTTATTTATACTAAGGCCAATATTCCCACGAGATTTTTTTTCGAAAAAGGATTTAATGCTTAAGTTAGCCTTTAACATATTCAATGAATTCAAAAGTCCTTAACTTATATGTAAGAGATTGTATTTATAGGTATAAAATTATATCTGAAAATGAGTTTTTCACCTTATCAAATTGCAAGTAAATTGCATCAAGGAATTATTAACCGAGTAGAGTCATACTCCTTAAACGAGTCGAATTGTATCATCCATGTACATTACTCTTCATGAGTTTAACACATATATGTGTCATTTCCTAATTGGACAATCAATTATAGAATATTATCATATCTAATAATTAGTTCCCCAAATCATGAACTCCATTTGAATTCAAGATTACAGTTAGACCCTTAGCATTCGAGTTTTGCAGCCAGCGTGGCAAGGTGCATGGCCGACATGTTGAGGTGAATGGCTGGCATGCCAAGGAGCATGCCCTCCAAGCAGGTTAGCACGATAAAGTTGGCATGCCGAGTGATAGGCTGGCGTGCCAAGCGGTACAACATGGCCGACAATCCGAATGGAACGGTTGGCATGCCTAGTGGTACGGTCTAGGACTGATGGTCTATTTTGGCTTCAAGTTTGTGGGAACGATCCTTGGGAATGCCTATGAAAGAAAACAGAGCCATTTAACTAACTTTGGGGAAGACAAAGTCAGTTGTTGCAAAAGTTTTAGCCTTGGAGTTTTAAGTCGGTTAGATGCATAATGCTGGGCATTGGCGCATGTTGATTATGGGATTTGTGAGCTGAAAAGGCTAAATCTTAAGTTAAGGATGGTTGGTTCAGTTGCGGCTAGATTTTGGCAGAGGCTAAACCTAGAATGGTTAAGTTTGATTGGCAATTATTGAACATGGCTGAGCTGGCAACCATGTTCATGGGCAGTTGCTAAATCATTGCTTATGACTAGCTTATTTTATAACAGTTGCTAGTGGTTGTGCATGTCAGCCATAAGTTAGGCTTTTTATACTTTTGGTTTGACATATTGTCTAAAGGGGTCAGGGTTTTGTGCCTTAGAAATTCTGCAGCCATTGTAAAGAATTTTTTTTTGTATTTTGCATTAGAGTTAATGGAATTAAGTTTGGACTTTGGACTTTAAATTTGCTATGTGCTTGCTAGTTTAATTTCGGCTTGTTTCCTACTTTGCTTTGTTCTTGTTTACAAGTTGAGTGTATCCAAACAAGAGAGTTTTGTGAGAGTGACCATCAATGGATTGTTGGTTACCAGTGGGATTTTTGCAACTAAAATTTGAACTAAGACATAAATGGCGTGATAATTTGGTATCAGAGTCCAGTTTGCGTGAAGTCATTCAGGCTCAACATTCTCTAATGGTAGAAGGAAGTAACAATAAATTGAAGAACGTGTTAGCAGGTTGGAGGCAAAGATTGATAACATCATCTCAATATTAGGAACTCAAAAGAAGTATCACAATCTGTATGAGACAGTTGCTAAAACAAAAAATTCGTTGGCTGAAATGAAAGCCAGGTATGATAAAGTTGAGAAAGTGGTGGCTTTTACTGCAGGTTCATCTTTTGAATCTGGAGATTTGGGATCTCAAAAGCAATTACTAGAGTATCTTATAAATAATATGGCTGTTCTGAAGAGGGCAATGCATGATTGCACTAACAGAAATGATGAATGGTCTCCTACGAAAGTGAAAGTACCTGAACTAAAGGCTTATGCTGGGATAAGGAGATTTAAGGAGTTGGAAAAAATTTTTGTGGGGTATGGAATCATACTTTCTGACTACTAAGATGTTATTGGGCCAACAAGTGTCTATTGCTTTGATGTATCTTTCTGGTGATGCCAAGTTGTAGTGGCACACTAGACTCATTGATGAGAACGCTAAAAAGATAGTGACTTGGACATAGATGAAGAATGAGTTGAAGGCTCAGTTTTTGCATTCAAATTCTTCATGGCCTGCGAGAGAAGCTTTAAGGAAACTCAAACAGATGGGGTCTATGAGAGATAATGTGAGGGACTTTAGTTCTCTTATGTCGGATGTTCGTGACATGCCCGAGCAGGATAAGTTGTTCAATTTCATGATGGGATTGCAAAATTAGGCACAGGCTGAATTGAATAGGCAGAGAGTACAAACACTGCATCAGGCTATGACTTCCACTGAAAAGTTGGTGTACTTTAAGACTGGTTGTGATGCTGTCGAAATTGGGAAGAACAAAAAATAGAAAGGCAAGGAAAAGTTTTTCAAGAAAACTGAAAAGATCATTTCTGAAACTACTAGTAACACCTCGATTTCTCATGATGGAAATAAGAAGGTTGGATTTTTCACTTGTGGAGGACCACACTTTGCAAGAGATTGTCCAAAGAATTAGAAAGTGAATGTGATTGTGGCTAGTGAGAACGGTTCAGATTCTGACACTCCAATTCGGGTAAATCCTGTGCAATTGATAAATGCTATTTCTTCAGTGAAATCTAATGCTCAAAACATATTAATGTTTTTGTTGTTGAGGATAAATGGGGGCACTACATATGCATTGATAAACTCTGGAGCCAGTCATAATTTTATTACAGAGCATGAAGCTCGTCAATTGAACTTGATAATGCAGAATCACAATAGTAAGTTTAAAGCCATAAACTCCGAAGAGACGGTGCTTGGTCTTGCTAATACAACTATTGGGATCGATTTGTGGAAAGGTAGCTGTAATTTCATGGTGGTCAATAAAATGGAAGATTATGATGTTATTTTGGATAAAGAGTTCATGTGCAAGAACAAGACTTAAGCCAATCTCACATTTGAATGGCATGATGATTACTGATAAGAGTAATTAAACTAGTGTTTATACCTTGCATATATAAGTCCAACAAAGATTGATGGCAAACAAAAGGTTGGATTGTCGGTCATGAAGATTGAAGACAAATATGAGCAAGATGGCTCAATTGGCTTCAATTGTCTTGATGGAACCTGAGGGAATCCAAGATATGGGTGAAGTATTAGATGTGATTGAATCTTGTGTGTAGATCAGTTAGACTCTTTGAGTTGCCTATAGATGTGGCAAAGGCTACTACTACTTGTTGTAATCTCATAAATGATTTGTATAAATTTGGATTAATTACAAAAATCATCCTCGTGGTTTATCAAAATTTTAAGTTACCTTCCTAACATTTAAAAACTTTATTTTTCAGTTCCTTTTACTTTTTTTTATAAAAAAAGTAGATGGAAGTTGTAATATGTAACAGGCTTGTGACAGAATTTGTTAAAATACAAATATAATCCCATCCATTATATTGTAGCTTTTTTCTGCCATCTTCCTCAATTAATTTTGTTCTGTAATTCATTTTTTTCAACTCTAGAAGATCTAACAAACAACCTCATCTCAGATTCCATTAGAATGGCAATCACCTCCTGCTGCACAATTTCTATCAATAACAATATCAAATCAAAATTTGTTATTCTAAAAATACCCTGATCATCTTCTTCGATCATCATTTTTTTTTGTTCAGTCAATATTTTTTGCCCTTTTCCTTCAATCATCATTTTGGTTTCTGAAAAACCTCTTTATGTTGCTCTTGCACATAGGAACGAAGAGAGAAAAGCAAGGTTGAAGCTTGGTGGGGCTCCAATGCCAAACTTTTTGCGCCAATGGTTTAGCAAGAGTAGCAAGCAAAAACAAATAGAGATTCTCTTTTAAAATTTTGAAAGAATTGTAAAAATTGGTTTAGGAGGAAACAAATAACATTAGCCAAAATTTGGGAGGAAACTAAATTTTGTTCACTCTAAGGAAGAAAAATGGGAAGAAAGCCTTGTGCCACTCAAAAAATAACGTACAACTCAATAGTCCCTGCAAATTGGCAATAAATAATATTGAAATTAATATTGAATAAGTGATCTGCAGCCAAGTCCTCCAGAACCCACATAGAAACAAGCCATATCATTTAACAACTAACAAGTTATTTATTTATATAATTTCGATTCTTATTAGTAAAGAAAACAAAGAAAAAAATTAAAAACAAAAGAAATTAGGTACCCTGGTTAATTTAGAGAAAAATAAATGAATAAAGATAGGGTTACCACTATAGCCACCTCCACTGCCTCCCGCTACCTTTCGTTCACGCCCTTAATCGTATCCCTCAATTTTGAGGTTGCCAATGCCAAACCAAAATTGATCTTTTCGATAGTGAATAAGATGAGGAGCCCATTTATAGAGCTCAATTATAAGCGGCGACAGATGCTTGGTTAAAAAATATATAGTTTTGTTGAAATTTTGCTACAACAATAAAATAAAGCAGTTTAAGGTGGTTATAGGGAAAATAAATGAAAAAGATAATAACAAGTTGATTTTGACAATAAGTTTTACCAATGACAAAGAAATCAAGATTGAGTTTTGCCAAGAGATTTGGGTAATTTCTAAGGAAGAAGAAAATGTATTTGTGTACTTTGTCTTTTTAACGCCATAATTGAGGCTATTTTTTTTCTTTTCACTCATTTTATTAGGTTAAAAATAAACCTTTTCAACCCATAGTCTCACATGTCATTTAAAATCGGTGAACGTTTCTATTTTCGTCCATTTTTCAAAAACCCAAAGAACAAGGAAGTGAAAGATAGGTTTCTAAATGTCAGGGAGGTAACTTAAAATTTTCAGTAAACCAAGGGGAAATTTTTGTAATTAACCCTATAAATTTCTAGATAGGATTATTGTTCCTAGTCTAAATAATGTTGTAATTCATGTTGAACCCATAGAGGGTAGATATTTTCATTTGAGAGTTGTATTTCCAGAATATGTACCCTACTTGAAAATGGAGAAATATGAGTTTTGTAGGTGGGAAGCTATATTTCATTATCATGCATGGGTTGGCTACATGGATGGGGGAAAGGCAATCGAGAATTGTCTCATTTCAAAAGACTTGACTGAAGATTGTCAGTGAAGGCCTAGATGTTAGGCTAAATTCTAAGACGTTGGCTTAACTAAAAAAGGAATGGACATTGGGTTCAGATAATTGTGTTTACTTTCACGAAGTTGACACATTTGTGTAATTGGTGTCAAATGTGAGAGGTTGTTAGAAAAATGGTGGCTCGATTCAATTGGACTAGTTTAAAGTTATAAAAACGTTTGATGAGGACATCAAATAAATTAAGTGGAGGAGGTTTGTCAAACCCTTAGCATTTGAGTTTTGCTGCCGACGTGTTGAGGTACACTGTTGGCATGCCGAGGTGAACGATTGGTATGCTGAGAAGTATGCTCTGCAAGTAGGTTTTGCCAAGGGACATGCCCAACATACCGAGTGAAAGGCTGAAGTGCCGAGCGGTACAACACTACCAACATGCCTAATGGAACGGTCGACATGCTGAGTGGCACGGTCTGGGACCAATGGTCTGTTTTGGATTCAAGTTTGTGAGAACGATCCTAGGATTTGCCTGCTAGGAGTGTCGTGTATCCACAATTTTACCCTAAACTAATGTAGATACATGAGTAGGGATCAAAATTCTCAAGGAAGGATGAATGTAGAAAATTGTCAGTTTCTCAACTCAAACGTATAAATTTTGCACGTAAACACAAAGGAACAACACACAGAATTTGAGTAACTCAAATGTCGAGGAGTTTTCTTAAGGTACTTTATGAACTACTGCCTATTAATGTCTTCCTTGACATTTACCTTCACTATCAACCTACTGAGGTGACTCTCTATGCCTAGTATTTGAAGTTCGTCTAGTAAGTTGGCTACACCTAATCCAGTCTACCATACTCCAATGCTTTTTGTGGTGAAGACAAGCACCGGCACTAACACCGCAAGTCTCTATTTACCGCTATAGCAAGTCTAGATCAATTCACCAGTCTCTCCTATTATGGTGAATGAAAAAATCCAATTTGTTAACCACAACTCACTTGCAATAGATATTTCTCTGCCTTAATCGTAGGATTTCATTGTCACATACCGGCAACTCGACTGCATGTACAAAAACAAAGTGATCACAAGGCATTAAAACTCAAACGATCATTCATAGATGATAACATGCATGAACTCAACACAAAATGCATAGATCTAACTACACTTCAGCATTTTAACCACAAGTATAGTAGAGCTTCAACAATTCCAAACCAAGTCATACAAATTAGAACCAATCAATGTAAATGAACACACGAATTGTGTAAATCATGTCAATTCTGGCATTAATATGTAGTTTCCATTGACAAGCACATTAAGGCAACAATGATCTAACTGATCATGTTCATGATCAGAACAAAATCGAGTACGAACAATGAAAATTAGAACATCTCAATGAATTCAATTAAATTTTACTGATTAAAATATGAGAATTGAGATTCGAAAGCCTCCGCAGTACAAATTCAGATGAATCTAGAGCAAATCTCTCTCACTCCGTGATAAGAGTTAAAGAAAGTACAAAGTGAAACGAGAGAAAATGAGCTGGAGAAAAAAATAAGTTCTAAAATCTGTTACAGAATGTTCGATCCTCCATGAATAATCCCTACAGTCTAATATTTATAGAACAGCCACGTCGGATTCCTGCACTTTATGAGCACGACACAACTTCAAAATCACGTTCCTCCAAATAGCCCTTGCTACGTGTCCTTGTAATAGATTAAACAAAAACAAATCAGTAAATTGCAAACTTAAAGTGAAATTCTAAAAAAATGGAAAAAGAAAAAAAAACAACAAAAGCATTTAACAAAAAAGGGTGGTTGTCGCACCTTGAGTCAATTTTGTTCATGGTACGCCAGCCATGCCTTATGTGTGCATGTGAGGCTGGCGCATGGTGCACTAGCCTTGTGTTAAGTCTTGGCATGCTTGGCATGCCGAGGTGTGTCTTGGCATATCGACCGGCATGATGAGGAGTGTGCTTGAGTCGTTGGTTTGGCATGCCAACAGCCATGCCAACATATGTGAACGTGCTGTTAGTTTTTTTTATCGAATGTAAAAATTATATTGATCAAAGAATTTTAATGTACAAAATACACTGGGCATACCCAGGTCAATCACAGTAATATCCAAAAGAACTAGTATAGGGTAGAGACACTAGGGTACAAAGAAACACCAATCCTGTACACGTGTGTCTTTATTCTATGAACAATATCCTGCTGAATAGGCTCCACGCCCTCAAAATATAACCTATTCCTAGTAAGCCAAATATAATACACCGTACAAGCAAAAGTCAGCTTACTCTTCTTAGTCCTCAAGGAGGTTCCTCTACTCTCCTTCTTGAGCCACTTCAAAGCCGCGTCCAAAGTGGTCATCTCCCTTCTTAAGCTGTACCAACATCTCAAGTCATCCCAGATGGCCCTAGTAAAAGGGCATACAAAGAATAAGTGTTGTATAGACTCCTCAATCTTCCTACAGAAACCGCATCTCTAGTCAATGTGGAAGTAATCCAGTCTGTCTCTTGTGATAGTTTTGGTATACCAACGATATGTGCGATTGTGTGTGTGTGTGTGCACGTTCGGCATGCCAAGGGCATGCTGGCGTGTGTGCAAACATGCGTTCATGAGTTGTTGTGTGGTTGGCATGGTTGTGTGCTTGAGGGCTAACGGTTGGCATGGCAAGGTTAATGGCTGGCATGCCGACCGGCACGCCAAGACTGCCGGCTGGTATGCCAAGGTTAACGGTCTGGCATGCCCATTGGCACGCCAAGGCTAGCGGCTGCCATTCTGACTGGCACGCCGTTTTCCAACTTGCCAAAATGTGCCGTTTTTCGTTCTTTTGACCGTTTTTCATATATTTTCTCACTTTTCTACAAAACAAGCCCTGGGCATTCACCAAATTACAAAATATAAGTCAGTACAAAACTGATTTATCAATTCTCCCCCCACTTGAACTTTTACTTACCCCCGTGCAAACCTCGAGACTACACAACATGACTTCATACTTCAAACTCATATATTCTCAACCCTCACACAACACATGTCACTTATTTGTAATGCCATTCACCAAATTACAAGGAAACATTTCGCACACAGTTAGCTTATTCAAATAATTTCACAGCTTCAGATCTCAAAACTTTTACACAGGCTACCAACCAAAGCAAAATGAGTAAAGATAGTTATACCAATCGTGAGTGTGTGCTGAGGATTCAACAACTTCACAAGTTCTCTGTTTATGAACACTCACATTAACATATCAACTTTCATTCCACATTCTTACATAATAGTCACCTTGTCCATACACACAAACACTTAGAACTGATAAGATCAATGGTTTTCCCATTTTTCACATTGGTGCATCATATCTTTCTTTCTCGAGGCTTTTCCCTATTTTTTTCTATTTTGTACATTGGTGCATTTCCCTTTTTTTTTTCTCTCAGGGCTTTTTCCCGGTTTTTTTATATTTTTTGTTGCACATTGGTGTATAGCTACCTAGGTTTTATGGCTTTTGATCTTCCTGATTATTTTGCCAGGGTCTTGACAGCTTTTCATCATCCTAGTTGCCACAGGCTTTTTCTCGCTAGTCCATATCATTTCTCACAGAACTACATGTTCATGTCTGTCTTCAAGGGACTATGAAAGTAAGAACACATTATTTCGTAATAAATAAGCACAACAACAGAGAAAAAGCTCAATATGGATCCCCTCATGTGTTTTAAAAGACATGGCATGACTAGCCTATCTTACGTTCTAACTTGGCCAATATCTAGTGTTAAGTTTATCAGCTCTGTCGCTAAAAACATTGCATGCATAAAAAAATGAGTTGGTTCGTTGCATTGCACATGAGATAACATGTATGCCGCACAAAAGATGAAGACACTTTTTAACAAGTGCAACACATAACACCACACAACACAAGTTAATGCATTTTAACAACGAGACACAACTTTGCAATTTTCCAGAAACAAAAACAACAACACCACCTACTATCACAATGGCCTCGACAACACCACAGGCAATATGATCACATAACATGCTAAACACATCTCCTAGTGCATAAAAAATAAGTTGTCTCCCACCAAATTATGCTCTCCTCTCCACACTTAGAATGAACATTGGTCTCCAATGGAAAAGAGAGGAAAGATAGCTCATTGGATTATGGTAGACCAGGGGGAGGTGGTTGAATTGTGCACATGCTGCCATTGTGATGTGCATATTCCAATTTATATCTCTTCAGATATGTGAGTTTTGCTTCCACAGTTGCTTCCTGTGCTTCCCTGTAATGAAAACAAAACTCAAATTCAACAACACATTTTAAAGCTAAAACAAACCAAGGAATGACATGTAAAGAAAAGAAATAAAATGCTGGGTTGCATCCCAGTAGCGCTAAGTTTATAGTTTCCAGTCAGACTCAATGCTCGACGTAGGTTAGGGTGTGAATAGCTTCGTTCTCCTTTTTTTTAGCCTTGCTTACTTTCCTCTCCATTATTAAAGTGGAGTCATCATAGCTCATTGGTATGATCACTAGAGTGGAAATATTGATGCTTTGTGGCATTACTCTTTTGGCTTTTCCCCTTGACTTATGTCTACCCCTCTTTGTCTTCTTCCGATTTTTATACTTTGGGAACACAACTACACCAATAGGAATGACCTCAACCTTATGGCACTTCTTGGCAACCTTCGGCACCCTATTGTTCTCACCAGTCTTGATTATCACTTCTTGGTCTTCCACTTTGAATCTGATAGTCTTATCACGCACGTTAATCCTAGCAACTCTAGATGCCAAGAACGGACTCCCTATGATAATTAGCGTGTCTCTGTCCTCTTCCATGTCTAGAACCACAAAATTTGTTAGGAAGAAGAATTGGTCCACCATCACAAAGATGTCCTCCACAATGCTGAAGGGTTTCACTAATAATCTATCTGGTAACTGAAGGTTGAGTTGTGCGGGTTTTATTTATGTTGTTAGACCCAAATGTAATGCCACTGAAATTGGTATCAAGTTGACACCAGCCCCAAGGCCACACAGTGCTTTTGGAAAATATTGTGAACCGATTGTTCAAGGTATAGTGAAGCTCCTCGAGTCTTTGAATTTTTCAGGCATTCCTTTCTTTATCAGACAACTATAATTCTTAGTTAGAGAAACGATCCCCTTATTTTGGAATTTCCCTTTCTTCGACACTATTTTCTTGAAAAACTTCCAGTACTTAGGAATTTCCCGGATTAGTTTCACCAATGGCACTTCCACATGAATTCTCTTCACTATTTCCAAGAAAGTGGAGAACTGAGGATCTATCTTCAGTGGATTTTGAAATCTCTCAGGGAATGCAGGTTCGTGTTTGTATTCCTCAAAGTTTCATGGATTCTTACCCCTATTCTTCTTCGTTGGTTCTTTCTGAGAAAACACCTTGTCTTTCACTCTTTTATGTTCTAGTGGCTTGTTCTCACCAAGTTCCTTTGCCAAACTATCATGGAATTCACATGTTTCTTCTTTGGTACACTCCTTAGCATGGTTACTTAGTTTGTGCTGTCTCGACGATGCCAACTCTTTTCCACTTCTGAGGACTACTGTCATGCATTGCTCCTTGCTTTTTGGGTTTGACACATTGTCACTAGGCAAACCACCATGTGGTCTTGCATGAACAGCCTTGGCTAGTTACCCAACTTGAACGTCCAAGTTCTTAATAGCTGCCTCATGGTGTTTTAAGGTAGTTTTTATGCGAACAAACCCTTTCTCACTCTTGTCCAGTTTATCCATGATCCTTTGGAACATCTCTTTTATGGGTGGATTTTGCTTACTTGATTCTATAATTGATTGTTGAATTCCGTCTTTATAATATTAGCCAATGTGGTTTCCTTGGTTGCAATTACCCTGGCCACCAACACCATAAGTCCAACCCCCAAAGTATTGTTGCTTGTTATAGTTGTTCACATACTGAATAGATTCAGCTGCGAGGGCACACTCATCGGTATAATGTTCACCTTTACATAGACTATAAGACATAACCTAGTTGGTGGCCTGAGCTGCTTTCAATATTTGAACCTGTTTTGTCAAGGCTTCCAATTTGGCTCCAAATGAGGTTTTATTATCCAGGTCAAGAACTCCCCATTGTTTCTTTGTAGGCGTCATTTTGGCTTTTGGAAATAGGTACTCATCATCCGCAATCTGATAGAAAAGTTCTCAAACTTTTGGAATGTTCTTATCCTTCAATGCCCCATTGGCATAAGCCTTCACTATCAGAGAAGAGTCAGAATTCAATCCTTTAAAGAAGGTATTCAGTTCCATCACTTCTTCGAGATCATTATTGAGGCATTGTCTCAGCATGTCATTAAACCTATCTCATGTCTCCTTGAACGTTTTACCATCCTGCTGTTGAAAGTTCCTAATGTCCAACCTCATTCGTTCAAGTTTAGTTAGAGGAAAATATTTGGCTAGGAACTTCTTCTCCAGCTCTTCAAATGTAGTGATTGTTGGTCCACCAATTGATTTAATCAAGTACTTAGATTTTCATTTCAAAGACAAAGGAAATAGGACTCTCCTTACTTCATCATGAGGCACTCTTTGCAATTTGAAAATGTTGCACAGGCCAAGAAACCAGTCCAAATGCTCGTTTGGATCATCATTGTCCATGCCTTGAAATATTTGCCCTTGAGTTATCATCGAAACAATCTTCATAGGTATATGATAGCTCTCCACGTCAATGCCCTAATGGTTGTTTCTATGCTCGAAGTTAACAGTAAAGTGGTCACCAAAATGAGGACGGTCTCTCCTCTTGATTTGGTATCTCTATTTCTCTTCTTCTCTGTCTTAGTATTCTCAGCAGCTCAAGATCAAATTGAAACTATAGTTCACCCCTTCTTGAGCGTATTGACTTAGGCATACACTAATACATCTGTGCTAAACAACACTAGCACACCCACAGTAGTTCACAAGAGAAGAAATCTAAGAAAATAAATGACATAGAAAATTGTGAGTAAACACTAAACTTTTCAACAAAAGAAACAAAATGAAACAAAACTAAACTATCAAGTCAAGAAACAAAACACGTTTCAACACCGTCGTCTTTCCTAGAAACGGCGATAAAAATTGTTAGGAGTGTCGTGTATCCTCAATTTTATCCTAAACTAATGTAGATATGTGAGTAGGGATCGAAATCCTCAAGAAAAGGTGAATGTAGAAAATTGTCAGTTTCTTAACTCAAACATACAAATTTTGCACATAAACACAAAGGAACTACACATAGAAGATTTGAGTAACTCAAGTGTCGAGGAGTTGCCTTAAGGTACCTTTATGGACTACTGCCTATTAATTTCTTCCTTGACATTTAGCTTCACTATCAACCTACTAAGAAGACTCTCTCTACCTACTAGTATGAAATTCAGCTAGTAAGTTGGCTACACTTAATCCAGTCTATCATACTCCAATGTTTCTGTGGTGAAGACAAACACCGGCACTAACTAACATCGCAGGCCTCTATTTATCGCTATAACGAGTTTAGATCAATTCATCAGTCTCTCCTATTATGGTAAAGGCAAAGATCTCATTCGTTAACCACAACTCACTGGAAATAGATATTTCTCTTCCTTAATCATAGGATTTCATTGTCACACACCTGCAAGTCGACTGCATGTACGAAAACGAAGTGATCACAAGGAATTGAAACTCATATAATCATTCATTGATGCTAACATGCATGAACTCAACACAAAATGCCTAGATCTAACTATACTTCAGCATTTTGACCACAAGTATAGCAGAGCTTCAACAATTCCAAGCCAAGTGATATAAATCAAAACCAATGAATGTAAACGAACACACAAATTGTGTAAATCATGTCAATTCTGCCATTAATAGGTAGTTTTCATTTACAAGCACCTTAAGGCAACAATGATCTAGCTAATCATGTTCATGATCGGAACAAAATCAAGTACGAATAATGAAAATTGCAACATCTTACTAAATTCAATCAAATTGTACTGATTAAAATATGAAAATTGAGATATGAAAGCCTCCGCAGTACAAATCTAGATGAATCTAGAGCGAATCTCTCTCACTCCGTGATAAGAGTTAGAGAGAGAAAGTACAAAGTGAAACAAGTGAAAACTAGTAGGAGAGAGAAACAAGTTCTAAAATCTATTACAGAATGTACAATCCTCCATGAATAATCCTATAGTCTAATATTTATAGAACAGCCACGTCAGATTCCCGTACTCTAAGAGCACATGCACAACTTCAAAATCATGTTCCTTCAACAACTCCTCGCCACATGTCCCTATAAGAGATTAAACACAAAACAAATCAGTAAATTGCAAACTTAAAGTGAAATTCTAAATAAATGGAAAAAGAAAATAAACAAAAGCACTTAACAAAAAAAAGTGTGAGCCAGCCACTTGAGCCGACTTTGTTCATGTCTGGCACACCATGCACCAGCCATGACGTTGTTGTGTTGTGCATGGCTGGCACACGATACTCCATCCATACCTTGTGTGTGCGTGTGAGATTGGCGCATAGTGCGCCTGCCTTATGTTAAGTCTCGACATGCTTGGCATGCTAAGGTGTGCCGGTGTCTGTCTTAGCATGCCGTCTGGCATGCCAAGGTGGGTGCTTGAGCCATTGGCTTGGCATTCCAACAGCCGTGCCAATATGTGTGAACGTGCTGTTAGTCTTGACATGCCAAGACATGTGGTCGTGTGCAAGTGTATGCTTGCACATCCTTGGTATGTCGACATGTGTGCATGTGTTGAAGTGCATGTGTATGTGTGTGCAAATGTGCGTGCTTGAGTTGTTGTGTGGTTGGCATGGGTGTGTGCTTGAGAGCTAACAGTTGGCATGACAAGGTTAACAGTTGGCATGCTGACTGGTACGTCAAGACTGTTGGCTAGTGCACCAAGGTTAACGGTCTGGCATGCCAACTGGCACGCCAAGTCCAGCGGCTGGCATGCCGGCTGCCCAACTTGCCGAAATGCGTCGTTTTTCATCTTTTTGACCGTTTTCATGTATTTTCTCATTTTTCTACAAAACAAACCCTGAGCATCCCAATCACATAAAACGCCATAGAAACACATAAAAACACTTATAAATCACTACAAAAGTCAAGCAAGTTACAACCTATAAGTCAGTACAACACTTACTTATCATTGCCTATAAAATGAAACGGAGTCGTTTAACCAATTTTTGGGAAGGTAAAGTCAGTTGTTGCAAATGTGTTGGCCTTGGAGTTTTAATTCGATTAGATGCATAATGCTGGGTATTAGCATATGCTGATTGTGGGATTTGTGAACTGGAAAGGCTAAGTTTTAAGTTAAGGATGGTTAGTTCGATTAGAACTAGATTTTGGAAGAGGCTAGACCCAAAAATAGTTAAGTTCTTGGGCTTGATTGACAATTATGAAACGTGGCTGAGCTGGCAGCCATGTTCATTAGCAGTTGTTGAATCCTTGCTCCTAATTAGCTAATTTTGTAACTATTGCTAGTGGTTGGGCATACAAGCCACAAGTTAGGCTTTTTACACTTTTGGTTTAGCAGATTGGCTAAAGGGGTCACGGTTTTGTGCCTTCAAAATTCTACTACTATTGTAAAGAGTTTCCTTGTATTTTTGCATTAGAGTTAATGGAATCAAGATTGGCCTTTGACCTGTAAATTTGCTGTGTGCTTGCTTGTTTACTTTCGATTTGTTTCTTACTTTGCTTTGTTCTTGTTACAGGTTGAGTATATCCAAACGAGAGTTTTATGAGAGTGACCATTAGTGGTGTTGGTTACTGGCGGGATTTTTTTTGATAAAATTCCAGTCAAGACATAAAAGGCATGACAATTACCATAGACCGTATTTCTCCTTACCACTTTATCATTTTCATATAAAGAATTTGAAGCACACATAGCAAAAACCCTACTGTTTCTAGAAATTTCTTCCTTTTTTTGAATCTTTTTAATCTGCCTACACACTCATGTTATCACTAACAAGTCCATTTTTCCCATACTCTTTTTCTTATTCAAAAAATAGCATCCAAGAACTCTAACAAATTGACTAAGAAATCTCCCAAGAAAGGTAACAAACTAACATTTAAATTAGTAAAACATTTTCCTCTAACCGCCCTATAGAGCTTAGGAATAGTTATAAGGGAAACCTGAGAATGAGATCCCAGAAAAGTAAATTAGTTAAGCAACTCTTAAAAGGTACAAATTAAAAAACTATAAAAAGAAAGCAAAAAGAATGGCATGTCAAGATGTTTAACTTGCATTTGGAACATACAAGAAAGTTAGGGTTTTAAGTTGGAGGGAGAGACAGCACAAGCAGGCACACAACAAGCACATAGCTGTTGGTCTGGTTTTTTTTGCGGCAACGAAACGATGGTGAAGTTTCTCAAGGCAAACAAGGCGGTGATAATGCTCCAGGGTCATTATACCAGCCGTAAGGGAGTGATCGTCAGGTCATTTGACGACGGAACCAGGGACCGCCCCTACGGTTACTGCTTAGTCGCTGGTATATCCAAGTACCCCAAGAAGGTGATCAGAAAGGATTCCTTGAAGAAGCAGGCAAAGAAGTCCAGGGTCAAGTGCTTCGTCAAGCTCGTCAATTACAACCACATCATGCCCACTCGCTACACCCTCGATGTCGACCTCAAGGACATCGTCACCCCCGACTGCTTCTAGTCCCGGGACAAGAAGGTCACCGCCTCTAAGGAAGCCAAGGCCCGCTTCGAGGAAAGGTTTAAATCCGGTAAACACCGCTGGTTCTTTACCAAGCTCATGTTCTAAAGATTTTCTATTCAACAAGTCAAATGGAAGGCCCGATCCTGAATCCCTGAATCTTTTCTATTCATTTTTATGGATGATATTGTTTAAGTGGTGACCAGACTCATGTATTTTCTCAGCCTTATGATTTTGGTAATTTTGGTTTGTTGCAGAAAAATTTAATTTCAGCTATGACTGGATTGATTAAACCCCAAAAAAAAACAATTGAGGAAAAATTCCTTTGCTTAAGAAATTTAAGTATGAAGTAGAAAGAGTTCTGCATTACTCAAAGCCCAAATGAAAGATAAAGAAAGTATTAAAAAAATAACAACAACAACGGACCAATTGGTCAAATCCAGATTTTAAATAGGCTAACAAGTCAAATTCGAGTTCAAACCAATTTGATAAATTTTTTACAGATTTGATTTTTGAAGAAAATTGAATTGAACCATAGATAAATCGAACCGATCGATTTGGTCCAATCCGATTTTCAAAACGTGAAAGTTTTTTTTTTTGTATAAAAGAAAACAACTGAGAGTTTTGTATACACCTCTGCATGTTTATTTATTAATTATTATTACTGAAAAAGTTGAAAGGAGGGGACAGAAAGAGCCCAACCTTTTTGCAAAACAGTTTCAAACATGTTTATAAGGCTAGCACATTCCACCCAATATATTAAGGAATTTTCTTCTAATTCTTGAAATTCAAACATGTTAAGTTGTTTTTGGAAGTCAAATAGAGTCACAACTAAAGAAGTTCATCATTTTTTTATATTATTATTATTTTCAAATAATGATATTTAGTATCTATTACTGAAGGAAAATGAGAGAATTGATAAAGATGTTACAACTAGGATTCAAGTAACTTGAAACTAATGGATAATTGAGTCATCTATACTTTCTGATCATAAAATATAATTGAAATTGAAGGTAGAATTGTTGGATAAATTCTTCAAGATACAACAATGGTCTAACTATTACAATTGTGAAAATAGACTAACTATTACAAAAGAGGAAAGTCTTCAAATTGTGCAAGTAGTGCACTTTCCTTTAGACTTTTATTTGCTCTTTATTGTGCAAGAATTCTAGCAAATAAATCCTTAGGATAAGATGAAGAAAAGAAGATTGTATTGCAATTACAATACTTCTACACTAGACATTATAGAGTTTGCAAAAGTTGTAATTTTCTCAAATGAAGATTCTGCAGTATTTTCGTCCAAGAATAATCCTTTTATAAGACTTCTATTTTGGCTTTTAATTCTTCAAAATAGTTGTTAGTTATTGTTCAGATAAAATCTATCCAACAGTTATGTCTTTGTAGAGACATAATCCAACTAAACAATTACTTTCAGACACATTAAATAACTAATAATGTGTTTATCTGAAAACTTCCAAAAAACCAACCAATTGAGTTTATCTCAATTTATCAAGTTTTTACCCGATGTCATGATGTGGAATTACCCCCACGTCACGACGTCCAAATTCCAATTAATTGGAATTCTTTCCCAGTGAGCCACGTCACGATGTAGAAACCCTTCTACGTCGCGATGTCGGGAAAATCTCCAAGTCGCGATGTGGAATTTCTCCACGTCGCGACGTTAGGAAATATCAGCTTTAATCAATTTTTAGATTTTTGATTGCTCCAATACTTTCAATATTGAAAATATCCAACAATCTCCCTCCATTTTCAATATTTTGAAAAGTCTTTAAAGAATCATAAACAACTCTTGATAATCTATGAATTCAATACTGGTGTCTTTTGATTGAACCATTATCTATGTACAAAATTCAATAACTAATCATATGAATTGGTAGACAAGCTTTGAACCCACCATATATTTGATTAGCCATTTTAAATTATATACATAGATTCAACACTACTAAATGTCATTGAATATGCAAGGTCTTTTGCACTTATTCTTCATGAGTGTTCACAAAATTAAAGTCCAATAAACTTTGTTGATGCCCCAAATCATACACTCATATAGGCAAACTCTTGATGCCTCTACCATTTTTGGCATTTCCAAGACTTGTTAAGAACCCTTTGTTCAACCTAATTTCCCTTGGTGGATAGCACAACATTACTTCTCTTTGGGATGATATAATGTAATGTTCAAACCACTATAATAGTGTACTCTCACTCATTGAATCTAAGACTAGAAGTTGTGACTAGCGTTAGATTGAGGTTTCCACTATTAGTGACTTTATAGAATGGACTTTAACCCCATCCCTTTATATGTGTTTAAAACCACATCTCTACTTAATCCTTTTGTTAAAGGATCAGCTAAATTGCCTTTAAATGATACAAAGTCTAAGGCAATTACTCTACTAGTGATCAAGCTTCTCACCATGCTATGTCTTAGACCAATATGTCTAGACTTACCATTGTACACTGGACTATATGATTTAGCTAGCATAGATGCACAATCACAGTGAATTAGAATTGGTGGAACCGACTTTTTCTATATAGGAACTTCAATTACAAGATTTCTAAGCCATTCAGCTTCTTAGCTAGCTGTTGCTAGAGCTACAAACTCAGATGTCATTGTGGAATCAATTATGCAAGTTTGTTTCTTGGAACCCCAAGAAATTGCACCTCCACCTAACAAGAATATCCAACCACTTGTAGACGAATGATCATCTTTGTTGGTTATCCAACTAGCATCTGAATATCCTTCTAGCACTGAAGAAAATCTACTATAACAAATGCCATAGTCTTTAGTTCCTTTAAGATACCTCAATACTCTAGTTATGCCCATCCAATAATGTTTACTCGGATTACTCATAAACATACTCAAAACCCCTACAGCATAAGCTATATCAGGTCTTGTACATGTCATTGCATACATTAAACATCCAATCACTTGAGCATACTCCAATTGAGATATTGGATCACCCTTATGTTTTACAAAATCAATTTTTGGGTCTAATGGAGTTAAGGCAGGTTTACAATCAAAATGATTGAACCTTTTAAGAAATTTCTCAACATAATGAGACTGAGAAAGCAAGATTGAATCTTGTTCTCTTTTAATTCTTATTCCAAAAATAACATCTGCCTCTCCCATATTATCACTCATTGACCATTATCATACTTGCTATATATGCATTTATCGGATTCATTTATTGAAAATCATATCCACCAGCAAGTATGACTTGATCAAACTGGTCCTATTGTTTTGGTGCTTGTTTTAGTCGATATAAACACTTAACAAGTTTACACACCTTACTTCCTTGCCCTGGTATAACAAACCCTTCAGGTTATTTCATATACACTTTTTTATCCAAATCACCATTCAAGAATACTGTTTTAACATCCATTTGGTGAATTATCCATTTTTGGATTGAAGCAATTGCAAGTAGTAACCAAATAGTAGCTATTCTAGTTACCGGTGAATAGGTATCAAAGTAGTCCAAACAATACTTTTGAGTAAAGCCCTTAGCTACTAACCTTGCTTTGAACTTTTCATTGGTTCCATCAACCTTCATCTTCTTTTTGAAGATCCACTTACAAGCTATAGATTTAGAACCTGGTGGAAGATTTACCAACTCCCAAGTTCCATTAGTTCTTATTGAGCTTATTTCTTCATTTATAGCTTCTTCCCAAAATGAGGAGTCTTGTGACTTCATAGCTTCCTCAAATGTTCTAGGATCAGCTTCGGTATTAAAACAAAATGCCACTTTGTTACTTAATTCATCCCTTGTTCCTTCAACAAGATAAGTAACAAAATCAGAACCAAAAGACTTAGCCCTTTTAGTTCTTTTACTCCTTCTAAGCTCAATAACCTTTTCTTGGTTATTTGAAGCTTCATTAGTTGTCAAATCACTTTTGGAAACATTATCCAACTCTTTAGTTATTGAGGTGAATCTACCTTTATCAAAGATAGCATCTCTTGATTTAATAATTGTATTAATTGATATTGAATCATTAGGCTCTATAACCATGAATCTATAGGCCTTACTATTTCGTGTATATCCTAAGAAAATGCACTCAACACCTCTTTCTCCTAACTTCCTTTTCTTTGGTTCTAGAAGTCTAACAATAGCTCTACAACCCCAAACTTTTAAGTGTTTGAGATTAGGCTTTTTATTGAACCAGAATTCATAAGAGGTAGTAGAGATCCTTTTATTAGGAACTCTATTTAAAATATAGCAAGAAGTAAGTACCACTTCTCCCCAAAATCCTTGGCTCAAACTTGAGTTTGACAACATAACATTAACCATTTTAGTTAATACTCTATTCTTTCTTTCAGCTACGCCATTTTGTTGTGGTGTATAAGGAGCTGTAATCTCATGTTTTATACCACATTGCTCAAAGAACTCCTTTTGGTAGTATTCACCACCTCTATCGGTTCTAAGGCACTTAATTTGAATACCATATTGTAACTCAACTTTAGCTTTATAAGCTTTGAATTTATCAATTACTTCATCTTTAGAGTATAACAAATAAACACAACATAATCTAGTACAATCATCAATAAAAGTAGTGAAATACTTTTTACCTCCTAAGGTAGGTGTGCTATGTAAATCACATACATCACTATGAATCAATTCCAATTTATTTGATTTCCTTTCAATTTTAGGAAATGGTTGTCTTGTAATCTTTGTCAGCATGCAAGTTCTACATTTTCTATCATCTTCTTTATAATATGGCATAAGATCACGTTTCATTATTTCAATCATTCTTTTTGTAATTTACATGACCTAATCTATTATGCCATAAAGTAAAAGATGACTCAATCAAATAAGCTACTGAAGTTTTATTCATCTTATTTGTAGGTAATACATTCAACTTGAACATCCATTACAATGGTAACCCTTTCCAACAAATATCCCACCCTTAGTGAGTACAAACTTATCAGCCTCAAAAACTAGTTTGAAACCAAATTTGTTTAAGAAGCTTCCACTAAGTTCTTCCTAACTTCTGGTACATACAATACATTAGTCAAAGTAACAATGTGACCAAAAGTAAGCTTGAGATCAACTTCTCCAATGCCTTCAATAGAAGTTGTTGAAGCATTTCCTATGTACACCACAACATTTGCATCATCCATGGGCTTCAAGTTCTTGAATAAGCTTTTGTTCTTGCACACATGTTTGGTTGCATCGGTATCAATCCACCAAGGAAAGTCTTCTTCTACCATGTTGACTTCAGAAATCATATCAACAAAATTTTGAGTCTCATTTTTAGAAAGATTCATCACCCTTATTGGAAAGATTTGGTTCTTCAACACCGACACTTATCTTATAGTGTACACTTCTCTTAGGCAATGAAAGCACTCTCTTTTCTTCTTCTTTCTTGTTCTTGGATTGATCCTTTGCTTTGGAATGGCTTTTTGCCTTTTTAGGTGCCTTACTTTGTTTGGCCTTCTTCCACATGTGAACTATTTGTTGGAAGGTTCCTTGTCTTTTCGATCTTGGCTTCACTTGAGGATTCTTATTTCCTGGCATACGATATTTCCTCGTTCTAATACGAGGGACCTTAGAAAGATATGCAATGGTCAATTCCTCCTTCTTGTGTTTCAACTTCTTCTTGAAGTCTTTCCAAGAAGGGGAAAGCTTTTCTATTATAGCACTAACTATAATAGTCTCATCCATGTTCAAGTTATGTTGAGTAAACTTATTCAATAAGATGTCAATTTCAGAAAATTGATTCATCACAGATTTAACATCTACCATTTTATAATTTAGAAAATTTGAGACAAGAAACTTCTTACTCGAAGCATCCTCAAGCATGTACCTTGCTTATACTTTGTCCCAAAGTTCCATAGAAATAGGAATGGTATGGTAGGTGTCAAAGAGTCCATCACATATTGCATTGAGTATGTGTCATCTACATATTTCATCATCATTCTCTCATTTTTGCCTTTTCCTCATGTCTTCAAGAGTTTCCTCCACCCCAATAGGAAGTAGTGGCTTTAGAATTATAAGAACATAAGCCACTTTGAACGCAACAATGAGAAAATGCACCCTCTTTTGCCATCTAGTGAATTGACCTCCATCAAACCTTTCCAACTTTGTAATGTTGGATGTCAAGTCTCTTACACCAGCTATTGTCTCAAAAGATAAAAGTCTAAAGATTGTTGGATAAATTCTTCAAGATACAACAATGGTCTAACTATTACAATTGTGAAAATAGACTAACTATTACAAAAGAGGAAAGTCTTCAAATTGTGCAAGTAGTGCATTTTACTTTAGACTTTTATTTGCTCTTTATTGTGCAAGAATTCTAGCAAATAAATCCTTAGGATAAGATGAAGAAAAGAAGATTGTATTACACTTACAATACTTCTACACTTAAGACATTATAGAGTTTGCAAAAGTTGTAATTTTCTCAAATGAAGATTCTGCAGTATTTTCGTCCAAGAATAATCCTTTTTATAAGACTTTGCTTTTAATTCCTCAAAATAGTTATTAATTATTGTTCAGATAAAATCTATCCAACAGTTATGTCTTTGTAGAGACATAATCCAACTAAACAACTACTTTCAGAAACATTAAATAACTAATAATGTGTTTATCTGAAAACTTCCAAAAAGCCAACTAATTGAGTTTATCTCGCAGTATTTTCGTCCAAGAATAATCCTTTTTATAAGACTTTGCTTTTAATTCCTCAAAATAGTTATTAATTATTGTTCAGATAAAATCTATCCAACAGTTATGTCTTTGTAGAGACATAATCCAACTAAACAACTACTTTCAGAAACATTAAATAACTAATAATGTGTTTATCTGAAAACTTCCAAAAAGCCAACTAATTGAGTTTATCTCAATTTATTAAGTTTTTACCCGATGTCGCAACGTAGAATTACCCCCACATCACGACGTTCAATAAAACGTAAAAAAAATTTCCCAAATTCTGCCCGAAGTTGCGAAGTGGAATACCCCATGTCGCGAAGTCCAAATTCCAATTAATTGGAATTCTTTCCCAGTGAGCCATGTCGCGATATAGAAACCCTCCTACGTCGAGACGTCAGGAAAAATCTCCACGTCGCGACGTGGGAAAATATCAGCTTTAATCAATTTTCAGATTTTTGATTGCTTCAATACTTTCAATCTTGAAAATATCCAACAATAATTTTATAAAATAACCATTAGACCAGTAATGCTTTCCGGTTTAGAGTTTTGGGCGATTAAATGTGAATATGAAAAAAAAATGAAGTTAGTAGAAATGATAATTTTTGGGTGAATTTGTGCACACACACTAGACTAAATATAATACGTAATGATTGTATTGGTTAGAAAGTAAAAATAACTCAAATAGATAAAAAAATAGGAGAAATATTATTAAGATAGTTTGGACATATATATAGATGACTCAATAAAACGTGTAAAAAATAAAGAATTATAAATTTAAATTAAACATGAAGGAAAAGACCAAAAATAAATTTAAAAGAAGCATAAGAAAATATATGTTATATTTAAGTATAAATAAGCAAATACACTTAGACCTGAGGTTTAATTTGGATATCTTCGTTGATTAAAGAAAAGTGGCACAACTTAGGATATACAGTCTTTCAAAAGTTCACTGATCCTGAAAAAGCAATGCTTTATAAGCTTAATCTTCCGATTGCTGTTAGTAGTTGTTGCTAGAACTCGTTCCTTGGGCAACTAAAAATTTGAGTCTTGTTGCTTCTGGTGCAATTTATCTGCTCTTAGTGTCATAAAAACTAGTGCATTGATGAAATCAAGATTTAGAATTGAGCCAGTCTCTCTGAGACCGCTTCATATGTGAGATTTGTATATGAATTTCACTTTCACGTATATAATATACAAAATTAGCATATTAATGCATAAAGTATCAAATATTAGCTTATAATGTATAAAAAATTAGCGTATTAGCATATAAAGTATAATTCACGTCTTATGTCTCATATATGAGACGGTCTCCCAAGACTTTTTTAGTTTAGAATTTGTTTTCCCAGCAGTATATAACCATGGAATTATATGGAAAAATTTTAAGAGTAAAAACAGCTATGCCATTGAAGTATAGCTTTATGTGTTCATACTCTCATACAAATGTCATCAAACATGAATGTTTATGATAGCAGTACTTCAAGTTCATAGCTTCTATCTTTATAATGTTTTCAAAATCAGCCTAAAAGTTTTTTCCCTGCCATTTAGTCTTCTATATATAAAGTGTTGAAAAGTTCTACCCCCAACAAACCATGAGGTAATAGCCTTAAAAAGAATCTACTGATCCGCAGTTTCTGTAGTTTTACCATTGTGATTCGGGTTACTGCAATTAAATTTCATGATAAGTTACACCTTGACACAATCTTAGACTCAGCCACACTACTTCATCCTGTTGCAGAATTCTTACTTGTTGAATTTAGAGTATTAGTCTCTTCATCTGGCAAAATGGAACTATTCGTCATCTGTTTCGGCTGAGAAATCTGGTTCTTCAGGCTTCTGCAATTTAGGCAATTTGACATCCTTCATTTTCTGAGCACCTCTTCTTGTGTTTGCAGCAAATCTTGATGCAAGTATTGTGACTCCCAAATTAACGTGGAACGAATTTGATTGAATGCTGTTTGCTTCCTCCACTTGTTCATTCCCATAAACTAAATGCTGATCCTCAGCTAAGGAAAATGATTCTTTCATACTTAGGCTGTTTGCTATCATTCGTTTCTTGTGTCTGCGCCAAGCAGCCTGTACAAAACAGGCTGCCCATGTCCTCCAGTGGTGAGAGTAGTACCTAAATGTGTGTTGTAACTTCTTACTGTGAAGACGTCTGAACTGATTCGCTACAAACTTGAGATCTTCAGCTTGCAATGCAAATGCTTCCACTTCAGTGAGGGCTTTCACAGTTCTTGTAGAAGATGGCAAATTGAGTGCAGATTTTGGAAGCAATGCCCAAGCAAGAAGTTCCTCACCACAGAAGTCACCAGGACTCAAAGTAATTGAATTAAAGAAACCTGTACGGCCTCCGTTTGTAGTCGAACTCTCCAATGTCCCTCTGATAATGAATAGCATCTCTGTAACTGGATCGCCCTCACGTACAATGTAGGTACCTTGGGTACTCAATGATGATACTAGGCGCTCACATATGGCATCAAGCAGTAGATCATCCATCTGTGAAAAGAATGGGACCTGCAATAATCAAAGTTCCCAATTCATCTTGCTTGATTAAAGAGGCAATGAAAAAGAAACAAATTGAGAATAACGAGAGAATTGATGCAAGACAATAGTATTCTTGAGAACTCAATGCACAAAATAAATATCTGATGATGGTGAAAAGAAAGGAGTTATTGCTTTTGCTGAAGTCTTCTAAGAAAACACACTCTTGGGGTGATAACATAGAAATTAAACAACGTATCATCACCAGGAATAAGAAGAGAACATAAGTTCAACTTACCTTGGTACTTATTCTTGCTTGATCAGAGAATTAGAACAAGCTATTCCATGATATAACCTTAATTTTCACCTGCATTCTTCAGGTTTGGGTACTTTTACGAAAGAGTGCCATAATTGCACATTTTCATGGTCTGTACTAGTGAAACCTATTTGTTTTTTCTAATTTTCTTCTCTTTTCTTTTCTCTATTACAATCTCAGCATGAGGAGATTAATATTCTGTAAAAGACAGGCCAGGGAGCACAGAGAATTCTCTTTAAACCAAGTTCACCAGTAAGTACACAAATCCCATATCTACTAGTATTTCTATTTGAAGAATTTCATGTCAGAAACACAGTTCAACAGAAGATCAAAATCTTCAAATAGGACAGAAGATTTACTCATCCCTTGAAAATCAATTTACTCTTTTGGGATAAAAAGGGCAAAAACAACAATGTTCAATGTATTAAGCTGACCACAGCATCCAAGAGTTTGCAGTCTCAGACTCATATGAGGTATTTAACAAAAATACAAGGAAACATGTCTTACTCTTCGAACAAGGTCCAAACACAGGTGGCATTGGATATCTCGACGTAGATCTGTTGGTAAAGCACGCAATATAGATTCTTCATCAACTCCCCTTGTTGTAAGCCACTTGTACTGAACAAATCGCCTGACACGTTCCCGTAAACCTTGAGGAAGTTGGCGATGCCTCATCCACTCCTCAGTGTCTCGTCTCTTGAGCCGCCATTCCTCAAGCCTTACAGTGATAGATTGCAGGTAGGTCTTCATTGGACAGAACAAAAAGTGAGCTCTCTAACTTGAGTTTGAAGAGGAAAAAGGTGGCACTAAAAGAAGAGTTGCAATAATCTTAAACAGAAAGAGTAGTACAAAATTATTAGTTTGTTGACTTTAAAAGTTTTAATTTTTGTGTTCAGATTAGAAAACACATTGTTAGAAATTCTGACTCAAAGAAATACTCTTGAAGTGCGCTTACTCAAAATGGTAATCATACTTCCCAAGATTTTCATATTGGAACTAAATGGACAAATATTAATGATCCTCCAAGTGCTGCAAAGTAATGGAAACTTATCTTTAACCGAGTTCGTTTGGCTTCCAATACCTGCATGTTTCCAATTAAGTGTGCAAACAGAACAAGTCCCAAGATAGCAATCAGTATGGCGAATGCAGTCTCCCCAATGAACGTGCTTGTGGCCAATGTCTGGCCATAGGAACTGCAACAATTAACAGAGGTGATACTCAATGTTCTTCAGTAAACATGCAGTACTGGGAAACTAAGAAATTTCGATAGTAGTATAAATTGTAGGATGCTTCAACTTTCATGCTTTGTAGGGGACTACAGCAATGACAAGAATACTTCTATGATGATGACTTTCCTAGGGTGGACAGATTTAATGACAAAATTATCCTAGAATCTATTCTACTATATGATGCACTACTCCTCCCAGTATACTTGGTTAAAATAACTTTTCTTTTCATTTTCAATAACAGCATGGATATTATATTATGCCATTTAGAACCTAGTACTGCTTCTGTTAACAGGAAGTCTCTCTTGATACAGAGTATATCTTACACACAAAATCTAACAAGTATGGCTGGAGATCTCGGAAGATATACCTCAAATTTTGCAGACCCCACCACAAGCAGTAGAAGTACTTTTCAACAAAGTTTGCAGAGAGGACATTTTTCGTAATTGCATTTCCAAATATCCCAAAATCGAAAAATGTGGTATTATCAGGATTGCAGTTACTAAAAACAGCAGTACTATTAGCCCATGCCCTCCTCTCGACATGATCTAGAGTTCGACAATCTAGAAAACGAAGTAAACATCCGGTGGAACTATTTTCCTCTTTGCAGGCAGATTTCAAACAAGTAGCATCACGTTCTACGGATAATAAATACCAGGAAGCTCCCAAGACCTTCACAACGAAATAAGTCATCATTATGTTGATGCCAATGTGATCACAAGTAGCATCTTAAGACTGATAATATGTTAACAATATCAGGAAAGATCTCAATTTTGCAAATCTTACGTGGCTCGCTAACATGTAGAGAAGCATATTGTATGCAGCCCCCGCCCATGCTGTTCTTGCAACAACTCCAGTCGCTTTTATAATCTGAGAACTCAATGGGAAAATCAGATAGAATCTGAGAATATACTGGAGAAGGACTATCAGGACAAGGGCATTGGTGGTATGATCAGCATGAGAGCTTTTAATGGCAGGTATAATGAACCATATCAATGTCTGCAAAATTAACAAGATTACCAGTTAATTCATCCAATGATTTCCTTATTAAAAAGCTATGAAAACAAGAGCATGATGGATTCAGAATTCCATCTTGGAGACATGACATTTTCACAACTGATGAGCAGACAGAACCACTGTGAGGCATTCATCATAGGCTAAATAGTTCCTTCATTTCTGGACAGTAATGTTTACTTCATTCTTCATTATAAACTATTAGACGTACCGAATTTAGTACAAAGTCATTCACAGCATGATTTCACTTTAATAACTTGCCTAATTTCATCAAATAAAACAGTTTTCAGAACCTACTCAGTTGAATATCCAATAATTGCAGGCGTTGGAGGCTCAAAATCACAATAATTTACCTTTGAAGGAAAACGAAAAACTCGAAACAAATTGGAGTACCTGAGAGAGAGGCAGTGCTGCAATCACATCTATGAATAAATCTGACTTCATATACCTCTTATAAATCAACTTCAGATCCATGACTAATTCACCTTTACCAAATACCCTTGAGCTTGGAGATACATAAGCAGTTCTAGACTTTATAATGATATGTAAGATATAAAATGCATCAGCCAAACTTCTAAAACAGGTAACAGTGATTCCTAGATTTGAGTCTGTTGTCATACATGAGGATGAGGAGAGCTCATCATTCTTTACAGAAGGAAGATAAAAGAACAAGGGATCAACAAAAAGTGCAACCAAACAAAAGAAAAGGAAAATTCTATTCCATTGGAGGGAACGTTCACTTCCAGGATCAATAACCCATGGTTTTCTTGGTTCATGATTTCCCTCTGGAAAAACCTTGTTCTTTCCAAATTTAGGAAGAATATTTCTTCTACTCTTATCATCAAATTTCATTA
Organism: Ophiorrhiza pumila; assembly: GCA_016586305.1. NCBI lineage: Eukaryota > Viridiplantae > Streptophyta > Magnoliopsida > Gentianales > Rubiaceae > Ophiorrhiza > Ophiorrhiza pumila. The sequence continues at coordinate 10,580,290 of BLIW01000008.1, read as the reverse complement.
ATGGGACTGAACCACCGTTGAACTCAGACAACTTTCCATCCAGAATCTGAACCTCCTTCTTCTCCCAGAAAATATCAAAATCTTGCTTTCCATCATTGTAAAACCTGTCAATATTCCAATTCCAATTCCATTAGTCAAACAATCCCAAAAAAATTTGCAATCCCAAGTAATATCTTGAAAGAATATATAATATTTACCTCACTTGCTTCTCTTTCTTGAACTCCATTGCTCACATAATCTGCCACAATCCCCAAGGACCCCAACAGAATCTTGAATATTCAAGCTACAATGGCATTCAGTATCTACATTCAAGATGCAACAATGAATAGTTTTCAACTTGCAAATCATTGAAATTATCACTTCTTTTGGTTCCTTCCCATTCCCATTATGGTTTTGTCTGGAAATGGATGCCAAGTTTGGAATTTGTCAAATACTGAATCATAGAAAGACACCAAATGTTAGTAAATGGCAAACTGCAGGAGTCATCCAATTGTCTCTATGTGGTCTGGTTGGCTGGATTTTCAACCCAACTCAAAGTAGGATGCTTTTGTGTTGCATGTGGTTTGACTTTCTAAATTATACATTTTGTTACTATTGAAAGGGAAAAAATAAATTAAGAAATAAAAGAAATCCACTAATTCCTAGTTTAGATGGTGAGAGTTTGGGGCAAAGGAGGTAAAATACAGTAAACCATTGACTTTTTAATTTGAAATCAATTAGTTTATTTTGCTATTTTTTTTAAATAGTTAAATAAAAATAGATCTAATTTTTTTATTTAAATAATTAAATAAAAAAGTGAAAGGGTTAATCAATACTTCAAATTATTTCTCTGAAGTAGGGAATTGAAAGAATTTGACAATATAAAGAAAGTTATTAAATAGTTAATTCAAGTGGTTAAAAAATTAGACGATGAGTTTCTAAATTCCAATACCAATACGTGTATATACTCTAAATCTTCTATTTCATTCCTTGTTGCAATCTCTATTTCGATTTATAAATATAAGTTTTAAGTTAAGTATTAAATATGTGGCATAAATATATAAGAGTGAAATAAAGATTATAATAAGAAATGCAACACAAGATCCTTTTAAGTACCTCCACATTTTTAATTCTCCCTTTAGAAATAGGAATTGAGAACAAAAATGGGAAAAAATGGAGCGAAATTGCATGCAATATTTTCATCTTGTGTTAATAACACTTATTTCTCTTGTAATTGAATTAAATCAGAGAACAAATCTCGAAATTTCACTATAGAACAAAATTTAAAAAATGATTAAATTGAGATTTTAAAAAATTATGTTTACGTATATTCACAAATGTAAGGAATCATTAGGTAATATGACTTAATAAAAAAAGTAAATATAATTAACCCTTTCATTAATTTTTGTGCACATAACGGTAAAAAACCACTCTTGATATTCTGTTCCATCACATGTTACAATTCATACATGATTGTTTGACTAAAACCTTATTAGTGAATTATAAGATTAAATATGATATTTATAAGAGTAAAACAAAGATTTAAACCGAGAATGCAAACCTGAGATTGTGCCTAGTAAAGAACTCAGTTATAATTGGGTGCTACTTAATATCATTTTAGTTAGAAAAAAGGGGAAAAAGTGCCTTAAAATATTTTATCATTTAATAGGATAATCATATCATTTTCTTGAAATCTAAAACAATTCTTAGATAAACTTATCAAGTTATCCCTCCTTGTATTTATTTATTTTTTCGAGTCATAAATTTCGGGTTTTCTCGTTATTCGTCCAAACCCTCAATTTTCAAACTGCACAAATACAGCTCATACAACCAGTTAAATAACTGCGTGAGTGTGTGAGAGAGATTGTGACGTGAAGGCCATGACTGTATAAATAAATCATCATTAGTAATAAAATAATCATTGATAATAAAATAATCAACAAAGCATTGAAAGAAGTCGACGTTGAAGCCAAATAAGAGGGATTTTGAGAGGTTGGCAATTTTGGCTTTTTGCTTGTGACTTTGAGTAAATGACTTAGTCCAAGATATTCTGAAACTTCTGGAATATTTAGAGAAAAAGTTCGATTGTTATTTTTATTGATAAGGATCATTCTTCGTTGTATTTATCTGTGCTTTCATAAATTTATGAAGTTACAAACCGTTAGAACATCTATCATCTATAAAAGAATAATGAGGCAAATCATATAGTTATTTTTTTTTTTTTAATCGACAAACCCGTATATGCCCTGTCCGGATTTTATAAATTAAAAAAGATATTAAAGCAAAAAATCACACGCCTTCAAATATGAATATTAAAAACGATATTCTCCAATATTTTAAATTAAAAAAGACATTAAAGCAAAAACTCAGGTGCAATTCCAATATGTTGTTTGGTCTTTAATTCATCAATTATGGAAAATAATATGAGAAGAAAAAAAATATGGAATAGGAAGAAATTAAAAGAATATTATTAGAAAGAATAAATTAGTTTTCTCTCTTGTTCACCCTCGATTAGGTTGACTCAATAGTACGTGATATTTATAATAGGTAGAAAGATTACCAATTTATTATACAATTCTTATCATATTCTCCATCAAAGTAGACAATTAGTTTTCCATAGAAGTACAATTGATAAGACAGAATCTTATCACGACTTATCTTTATCTATTAAACTATGCGTGTCACTTAAATATGATAACATTCTTCCACTTGACCATGTGACATAGACAACTTAATAGTTTTTTTTTTTTTTAAACAAACCAAAATATATATCATAAGGAGCAAAATACGGTGCCGGATATACCCGACACACCTTTACAAAATATGAGAAAACAAAACAAAAAAAACCATAAATTTGGAGTACTACTCCATTACATTAGGGATCCTAAAGTTAATAACGAGATTGAGAAAACCACTACTTAAGCACCTGTCCAAGTAGCAGATCTCTAAATCCCAAGCAAAAGAGTGATTCTATGCAATTATGCATTTGCTGCATATTCAGGTGTCAATTGTCATGGAGCTTGCAACAATCGGCAGAGGTAAAATTCCAGCTTACCCAAAAACTGGCATCCCAACAAAATGTATATATACGAAATATTAATTCTATGCATTCAGTCAGTCTATACAGTTTCTCCTAGCAGAATTACATTGCATTCAGCTAGCTAGCATCCTATTTCACAAAATGTAGCGACTACAAAATCAGTCCACATTATAGGCGGAATGAGATCAGTCCACAATCCGCACTTTCCACAATCCACATATTGACAGGCAGTAGGTCATAATTCAGCAAAGAATAAATGCAATCAGTCTGCCTCTCATTCAGAAAATAGCCAGTGTATCCCCTGTAGGCAGCCTCATTCCAAACCAGTGGCATAACAATGCCTCCCATAGAACATGAGGGTAGGACACAAATTTTGCCACTCAAAAAGTCTAGAGTTAATACTCAGAAGTCCAGCAACAGTTTGATTCTAAGATTATTCAAAAACATATCTGCTCAAAATTGGGCGTCATATCCCCAATAAGAGCTCTCATTCCAAAACCCGTAACATAACAATGCCCCCCAACATGGCCACAAAAATAACCAACCCAACAAGGCACTGCACATTTCTCAACCTCCATTCAAACCAGGCAGAAACAATCGAATAAGCATGAAGATGGCAACATAAACTAATCATTCCCATAACTCCAGATTACAGGAGATGACACTCACTAAAAGGAGATGAGGGAAATATTAAACAATCAACAGGCCGGCCAAACTGATGTAAACTCCAGTAATCAGGGGCCATCACAACAAATAATTCTTACCTTTCTTACCTGAGATTCCATCTTTTCCTTTCCGAGTAGCATATAAAGGGGTTTCGCTCCCTAAGTTTTCTCCCCGAGCCAAGACTAGCTTTGGGACTCAATAGAGCTTCCATAAGCTCTATTGAGTTAATAGTTTGATAAAACAATAATGCGGATATCAATGCTAATTCCTTTAACTGCATTGCTTCATATTATAAAACATCATTAAGCAAAACTAATATGGATCATAACAGTTTCACATCATATTCTTGATATAACCCCTTCTATGTGTCATAATATCAATTTTACTTAATATGTTAACACATAAGGGGAAAGTAAATATTTACCTTCCAACAATAATATCTTTGTCAAAAACAAAGTCAATTATCAATTATATCATCATTCATATATATATATATATATATATGTATGTCAATAAGTATGATATAACAGAAATCAGAAATAATGTTTCATTGAGCTCAGTGTTGGAATGAATGTCCTAAAGTCAATCATTTTATGATTGTTTGACATTTTATTATCATGAATATTCTATTAATTAAAGGCATTTTATTATTGTCACAATTATTTATAATTGTTATATGAATTATTGTAATAATAATGTCCCTAGAATATAATGTATATTCTTAAATGTCCTTAGTCGAGTATTATTAATAGGGACATTAATAATACAGTAAGACTAATATGTGGTTGATTAATATGTGATATTAAGGACAATAAATAAGTGCATAAATTAGAGAATTTATGTACTGGACCGACCCGCTATGAAATCATTGCATGGATCATGTTATGATAGTCATAAATGATTTCGTAGTGATGATGGTGTTGACTGTTCCTTAGACATGAGGTTACCATGGTGCCCAACATAAAGAATTGTATATTTTGACTCCATCAAACGTTGCCCTTAATAAGGGGATTATAAAGATGGTGATTGGATATATAATAATTTATGTAGTGGGTTGTGAGTGATCAAGATGGGATTTGTTCTTCCTATAACATGGGAATGATATCTATGGCCTCTTGATTGAATTAAGCTAATAAGTGCATGGCCATGCCCAAATGATTTGTCATTTGTTTTGATTAGCTAATTCAGGAATCAAGAAATAAAGATTAAACTATACGAGAATGACATGTCCATGTCTTGTGTTTAATCTAGATATCGAGAACAAAAGGAATTTACAACATGGTAACATCAGTCACAGTTTAGGTTGCTTTGAAGCATATAATTCTTCGTAATTTGGGTAGCAATGATGTGTTGCTAGACACCGCTCATTGTTTATAATTATGAAATATGATTTTATAATTATTGCCAATATTACGGGAACCTACAGGGTCGCACACTTAGAATAGTAAGTAATTCAGAACGTTTAAATTCATTAGATGAATCTTATTTGAGCAATTAATAAACTTTCCTAGTTAGACTAGGATTAAGTTTTGATTTTGTCATAATTAATTAATAAATATATATATATATGGTATATATTTTAATTAATTTCTTAGTTAGACTAGGATTTGATTATTAATTGATTTCCTATTTAATTATTTAATTAATTAAGGAAATAAATTAAATAAAAGGTATATCAGAATACTATTAAGAATATTCTGTTTGGCTAAGGTTTGTGAAACCCTAAGCCTATAAATATCAACTTAACTGTCTGCCTCCAGGGCAGAACAGAAACATACGTTTCATTCCAGAGAGGTCTAAGAGACAGTTTTTTATTAGAGAATCAAAACCCTACTATATTGCTCAAAGATTAATTCAAGTGTTGAATTAATCAACTAATTAACAAGAATAAAGGGCTAGCATCCAAGTTCTTGTGAGTTCTATCCGGGTTCATGAGACGAATTTGGAGATTACGTTGTTCGTGTGGATACCGTAGAGACACGATCTAATTGTTCGTGCTTTTGTTGATGCTTCAACAGTACGAAAGGCGCACCAAAACGGTATGTTCTAAACATATAATAGATTGTTGTTTTAAACTGATCTTGGCTTAGGGAATTAAATTTTTAAATTTCCGCTGCTTATATGCCTGTTTAATTCCCAACACTCAGAGTGTCAAATACATAATAGAGGCAAAACTTAAAACATTATTCATAATAGTATCATGTAATACCCATTCTTTGAACATGTTTGTTAAAAACTTTCGAATTTAATCATTTTGTTAAAGGATTTACAACCATAAAATTGGTGCTAATGTCCTCAATTAACACTATTTGTTTCTAAACTTCATTTCTAATGGCAAGGTATTTCAATTCATATGTTTAGCATCCTTAGAATACATATTGTTTTTAAAGAAAAAAATTGTTGTGGCATTATCATAATAAATTTTCGCATAATCCATGAATAATAACCTCAAAGCATACCACAAATTCAGTTTCCATAGTGCATGATGAGTGTATCTTTGGGTATATATTTTGTGCAAATTTTTGGGTTTATTTGAGTCTATTTGGCCTTACTGGGCTCTTGTGCAGGCAATTTTAGCAGTGAAGAAGTTAAGGAAGCATGGAGCAAAACATGAAGAATTTGGCAGTTTTAGAAAGAAAAGAAGAAGGAACGCAGGTGAGATGACTTTTGGGAAGAATTCCTTTGGCAGTAACGTTGCTCGAAAGAAAACTTTCCTAGTGGATTTGGAAAAACGCGAAAAGAAGATTTTAGGAAGATTTTCTTTTAGGCTTGCATGCCTTGTTTGGCCATATGTGCAGTTAGCGTTTTGGAATCAATAGTTATTTCTTTCAACTTATATGTTAAGGTTAAAAGTAGTTTTAGGTTTGCTGAGTAGGCTAATCGATTCCTTATACAAAGGAGCGAAGTAGGACATCGAGACAACTTCTTCAACTTTGAATTTTTACTTTCGGCCTTTTCTTTTCAATATTGTGTTAGCTCCAAGTACTGCGTTCGTTTGCTCAGACAGAAGCCTACTTGAGGGTAGTAATACATTTATCCGTCCTTATCTTAATTAAGTAATTTATGTTTTCAATTATTATTGAATCTTTGTCAATTAATCTGTTTCATGAGTAGTTTAGTTTTTCGACAATAAGTAATGAAGCAATAACTAAAGTTAAATCGTGAGATCTAAGTGTTTGTCATAAATTAATACTTCTGTGAATTTCAAGAGTTCTCTATGTCTAACGATAATTTGTTAGGCTTCGTTGGATGAGCAATTTTTAGATTATATCATGAAGTTTATTTTCTTGGGATTTGTTATGAGAAAAGAATATTTTGGGAGTGTTTGGAATGAATGATTTTATTTTGTTGGGATTTGTATTGAAGATTTTTTTATTAATAAAAGTTTGAAATTTAAATTTGAATTAGTATTTTATTAGTTTATTTTGGTGGGAATTGTGTTAGGAAGAATTGTTTATTATTAAAATTTTAAATTTTAAATTCAAATTCAAATTCAATAATTTATTTATAAAAATTACTGTAACAAAAATAATTACTGTAGTATTGTTTTGTGTTTTAAAAATTTTGAAGAAAAAGTTGAACAAAACAAACACCTCATTTTGCAATTATGAAATAAATCACAAAATTTCTCTTGTCCAAACAGACCCTTAGATTTTTAAATATCGGCCATATTTCATTGATCTAGTTAGTATCAATTAATCTCCTGTTACGTCTCTGGATTTAATAGATAGGATTAATTAGTGTCAAAAGTACTGTCAGGGAATAATTAGTTAATAATTTGTGACATGTTGACAACTAATTACAAGAATCGGGTTCCTCTATTTCTTCATGCTGTTAAAACATTAAATTGAGTGTTGGGTGATTCCAACATGGTTGTGCTTTAATTGAGGGAGTAATTAATTAAACTGATTATTGTTAATTATCGATTAAATAAGAAGAGATTGGATTACGGCAGAGATAATTTTCGCTAGTCTATAACTGGTTGGTTTACATATATTAATTCTTTCTTGCATAGATGGTCGGTGTATACTGTTATTGTGGATTACCAATGCCGAAACTTTTAATTAATTGAATTTTGTTTACTCTTTTGAATTGCCTTACTTTCTAGGTTTCAATTTATAGTAGTAATCACTCTTTCTAATTGGAAATACGTAAATCAGAATGCTATTAGAACTCTAAGTTGATAATTTATACGCAAATATTTACACGTTATAGGTGAATTAAAATGCTATTAAAACTCTAAATTGATAATTTATACGCTAATATTCACACGTTATATGTGAATCAAAATGCTATTAGAACTCTAAATTGATAATTTTTTAATTTATACATGAATATTTACATGTTATGCGTGAATTAGAATGCTATTAGAAGTCTAAATTGATAATTCTTTTTTAAAATTTATACGCGAATATTTACATGTTATACGTGAATCAAAATACTATTAGAACTATAAATTGATAATTCATACGCAAATATTTACACATTATACGTGAATCAGAATGCTATTAGAATTCTAAATTGATAATTTATACGCGAATATTTACACGCCAATAAAAATGACTTCACATTTTATATTTCCTACATTATACACCAATCATGATTCTCATTTCATATTTCCTACGCCAATCATGATCCTTTATATGTGAAGTGAATTATACGGGCATGTGGGGACGTGTCATTAATCCCATCGCATACATGTAACGGTCGAACAGGAGTTTTTATGTTTAAAATTATTTGTTTTACTTGATGATGTGGTGTAATAATAAGAGTTTAACAGGAAATAATACAGTAATTGAAGAGTTCTTTATTAGTTTTATAAATATATGCTCTATTATTGAGAAATCAAAACTAAAACTCTGTATCCGCACTAGCCATTCTTCTTTAAAATCTTGCTTCTTTTTTAGAATGCTTATACTTTATCAAATATACTATTTTCCGTTCTCTTCCATCTCAAGGCTAATAAAATTTCTTGTCATCGTTTAAAATATTTTCCTATTTCCTTTTTTTTCATCTTAGCCACTTTCAAGTAAATGACTAGGAGGAAGGTAAAATTATCTTTTATTGAAAAAAGAGCAAAAAGAAAGGCATGTAAAACCGAGAAATGGAATTTAACAATGTCATGTTTCGATGTTTGGTAGGTGAAGGTCTAACAAAGTTTTGCAAAAAAGAAATCAGTGACCTGGGGCAATTTTTTAGTGAATATTTGGAGAAAATCGAACAAAAAATTAATCTTGTAGAAAAGCATAAATCTCAAGAATGATTGATAAAATAATTTGAAACCAAGTGGAAACAATAGTGAAAGTGTTCGAGAGCTTTCGGTGGAAGTGATGGTAGCAAAAAGTGTGTCGTTGTCTTTCTTAAGTTTTTTCTATAAAAGGTTTTTATTCGCTTTTCTTATGTAATCTTTGGAGGTACGGCTGATGTCCCCCTCCTTTTCTTTACTTTTTTTCTTGTTATAATAACAAATGGTTAGTTCACATCCTAAACCCTTCTTCTTTTTCATCAAATACAATCTTGATGTGGAATTCAAAAAAACTGTTATGGTCCTTTTGGGTAGTCAATTGAATGATATGAATATTTTCTATTAGATCAACAATAAGTTAAAACATAATTACTACCTTCAATAGTCTATTCTTTCAATTTATATTACAACTATTTCTTTTTATCTTTAACGAAAACTAAAAATCCCAATAAATGTGTAAAAATATTTGGAGATTTTTGGCAAATCGGGAGCAAAAGATATAACAATAACAACAATAAATAATTGGGCTTTATACCAATAATAATAAATGTGAATGGGTAGACAACTATCAATAAAATGCATTGATGTGTTTGATATGTATTTCAACTATTTTTTGAGAATGAGTTTTTGGGTCAATTAGGAACAATATAGTGAATCGTGAGAAATTAAAAAATGAGGGGGACATTGGTTCAGTTGAAACATAATAAATGAAATATTATAGGACTAAAGTATAATTCAAGGGTTTAGTTGAAATATCAAAAACAAAATATTATAGGACTAAGGTATAATTCAGGGTTGGAAATTGTCATTTAGGTGCTAATACTAATAGATTGTCACTCTAACGATTTAATCACATAGGCATATAGAGCATAATCATTTATATGATCTAACTTGTTACTTATGTTTTTTCGAGGGGATAATGTCATGCTTCATGGACCGATTCATTTAGAGTTGGGCTTGATGGTTTTTTGGGCAAGAAATGAAAAACATAATTCTTGTTACATTAGTAATTCAGCCCACTTGTATAATACTTGCTTTGTTGTTTAGTTAGTATTAGTATAATAGTAGTTAGTTCAATTAGTTAATGATCAAATGGGGCAGGTTAGTTTGTTAAGAATGAAGGCTAAGATTAAGGAAGGTGGGTTTAAGGCGGTGGAGAAGAGGGGAGGCGGTTATGACTTTTTGCATAGGAAATTCTGATTAATCTTCTCAACTTCTTCTCTCTGTTAATTCTTTATAATCTCTAATAAAAATTCTTCTTCAACCCTAAATTCTTCCCCAATTCAGCTGGAAATTATTGGTTTGATTTTGTTCAATCTTACATTTTGGTATCAGAGAAGTAATCCTCCTGACTGTGGAGTTAAATGGCTGAGTCTACGAGATATAAAACTTTGGAAGGTCAGGTTAAAAGGCATGAAGTTAAATTCCAAGAACTACTAGAAGGAATTGAGAAGGTGCAATCAAGAATGGAAGGTCGGATGGATGAAAACAGCAAGAAGTTGGGAACATTTATGACTGCTATGGAGTCCAAGATGAATGCATTCATGAGGTTGGTCTCCAAGAAAAAGGGTTACGGAGAAGAGGAACAACCACTAATCATAGATAAGAGCCCCATTCTCCACACTCCAGGAATGAAGAATAAGGAGAATATAGATCCACAAGGCAATTTGGTTGACAGATATTTCAGAAGTGCCGGCTATAATGGTCCCAGGGTGGAGTTACCTATATTCTAAGATGAATTTCCAAGGGAGTGGATTCGGAAGTGTCATAAATATTTTCTAGTGTATCAGATCTCTGAACCCCATAAAATGGATGAAGTGGAGATGTATTTGCAAGGGAAAGCAGAAATTTGATACCAAAGTGTTAAGTTGGATAAAGGGCAGCTTTCCTGAAATGAATTCTGTACAACAATCAGCAGAATTGACAATAAAGATTTACATGATGAAATTGAGGAGTTTAACAAGCTTTAGCAAACAAGATCAGTGTTGGAGTATCAAGAGAAATTTGAGGAGTTGAAAACTTTAATACTTCTGAAAGATTCTCATCTGAAGAAAAATTTATTTCATATAAAGCTTTGTTACTAGGATCAAAGATGAGATTAAGCCTATGCTAAGATTGATGAAACCTAATTCTTTATTAGAAGCCTGCGAAATTGCTTTGGTACAGGAACAATCTTTGGAATTTAATGCTAAAAGGTCTAAGGGAGCTTTGAGACATGAGGTAGATAATACACCTTGGAGCAGGAACAGTAGCCATCAAGGGAGTTTTGGAAAAAGTATCAATCCCACCTAACTAAGAAATGGAATAAAGGTAGTGAGGTTAAAAAAATTACACCACAAGAAATACAATATCGCAGAAATAATTACCTCTGGTACAGATGTGGTGATAAATGGACCAGGACATCAATACAAAATTTGAAACTATCAGCTTCCTGCTGGGTCATGAGGAAGAATAAGCCGAGAATGCCATTGGGGAACAAGATGAGCAGACTGGAGATCTAGGAAAATTAATAGAGATATCCTTGCATGCACTTTCATCTGCATTGAAGAGGAAAACAATCACATTTCAAGTTAAACTTCATTCTAGGGTAGTATCTATACTAGTAGATACTGGGAGCTCTAATACCTTTTTGCATGTTGATCTTGTGATAGAAACCTAGATTGAATCCTCAAAACTCGATCTGGTATGTCACGAAAGCAAAAAATGTAGGACCATCTCGAGTAAATCCAGCGAATAGAACAACCTAACGAATAGGTTGGCATTAATAGCACCAACTAAATCGCCGCCTCGCGCAAACAACTCAATTCTCAAATTTGTAACTTTGAAACCAATCTAGGAAAACAAAATCACAAAACAAGAAACCAATCTTGAAATTTTTTTATTAAAGCCAAAAGCCTCAAGACATTCAACCTCTCCCTGTAAAGATTACACATAAAAGCCTTTACATAGGCTTACAATGAAACCCTAACTTACACATCAAGAAAGATATTAAAAACCCTAACAAACTAGGATAGAATTACATAATAATTGGGCCTTGACACCTAAGGAACTAGTTAACAAAAGGAAAAAATAATTAAAACACGAAAACACTAAAAACAAAAATATAATAAAAATTGTTGCACGCTGACGTAGCGACATCGGTGTTAAAATCCTAAATCTAGAAGACTCGGTCCTGGAGGTCGCGACTTGCGACGTTGGACGTCGTGATGTACACAAACGTCGTGATGTGCAAGGCTTTCCACATCGTGACATGGCTTGCTGTCGACGTCTTTTATTCAATTCCAGATCTCCAAATGAATGAATCATCTTCTACATCCGAAATGAGCACCTTGGACTCGACAAAGCTTCTTGATCTCGTATCATTCCCTCCTACTTGAAAAAGATTCGACCTTGAATCTAGTTGAGGGATAACAAGTAAACTCAGCACCGAACCTGAAGAATCATTAAGGCCAAATGACAATATATATGAAAATGTACATTCAACATTTTCCTTCTCTTTGACTTTTTCTACAAACCTTATCTCAAGGCTTTTATCATTCAAAGGATTATTCAATTCTTTTTCTTGGTTTTCAATGTGCACAACAATATCATAAATAATATTACAATCATGGAAAGCAATAAAAGAATTTAAATCACATGCCTCTTCCACCATAGGTGAATGTACTTCCTTCAAAGAATTTTCACCATCCTTGGACTCAAACATCTCAACAAGTTCTTCAACAATTTGAAAAAGTGGTGTAATAACATTGTCAATCTTCGATTCTTCTATTTGTAGTTCTATTGGTAGAGCATACCAACGTGGCTATTGAATAGCACTATGAACACTTGCAAAACATCTCAAACATTTCACAACACGAACTCTAGGAGTAGGTGTAGGAATCTTTCTCTCAAGAAAAGTATTAGGACATTCACGAGTTTTATGTCCATATCCACAACATATGGCACATTGGATGGGTTTGGGTTTGGATCCTTTATTCCAAGTAAAACCCAAAGTTCTTTATCAATTTTCTCCCATGTCATATTAGAATACTTCGACATGACCACAATTCAAAATATACACCACTTGATATTATTCAGCACCAAATCACGAAAATAATAAAAAGGATATAATTGTTGTCACTAACACAATGTAATAAATTATGTAAGGCTTATGTATGACAAATAATTTAAAGATTTAATTTTTAAGGAACTGAAAAACCTGATTTATCGAGACCCTTGTGCTTTGATACCACTTGATACAAAACTCGGATCGAATCCTCAAAACCCGAATCTGGTATGTCACGGAAGCAAAAATTGTAGGACCGTTTCGAGTAAATCCAGTGAATAGAACAACCTAACGAATAGGTTGGAATTAATAGCACCAACTGAATCGCCGCCTAGCGCAAACAACTCAATTCTCAAATTTGTAACTTTGAAAACAATCCAGGAAAACAAAATCACAAAGCAAGAAACCAATCCTGAAATTTCTTTATTAAAGCCAAAAGCCTCAAAACTTTAACCTCTCCCCGTAAAGATTACACATAAAAGCCTTTACATAAGCTTACAATGAAACCCTAACGTATACATCAAGAAAGATATTAAAAATCGTAACAAACTAGGCTATAATTACACAATAATTGGGCCTTGACAACTAAGGAACTAGTTAACAAAAGGCCAAAACAATTAAAACACTAAAACACTAAAAAAAATAATAATAAAAATTACCGCACGCCGACTTCGCGACGTGGGGGAAGCTCAACGTCATAACGTTAGGCTTAAAACCCTAAAATTAGAAGACTCAGTCCTAGACGTCGCGAGTTGCGACGCTGGACATTGCAATGTGCACGGAAGTCGCGACGTTGGATGGCGTGATGTGCACGGACGTCGCGACGTGGCTTGCTGTCCACGTCTTTTCTTCAATTCTAGGTCTTCAAATGAATGGCTCGTCTTTTACATCTGGAATGAGCACCTTGGACTTGACAAAGCTTCTTGATCTTGTATCATCTTGTTAAAGAATTATATTTAGATGTTATTGAAACTAAACCATTGGTGTCTACTATTGCTGATGTTAGTTCTGTGATTAGTCAATTTATATACAAGGATGTGAACAAAAGAATGCAACAATATTCTTTCATTTTTTATATGAGGATTTTGTGAATTGAAGGATAGGATATTATATTAAGGGTAGACTAGATGTATCAGTTTAGTCCTATATCTTTTGACTTTAAACAATTGAGGATCTATTTTTCTTATGGGGATCAGTCAATGAGTTTGGAGGCAATGGTAACACATCCAAAGCTGAAACTAATGAGGGGGAAGAATTGTAAGAAAAATAGAATGAAGGAGATAAAAGAGATACAAATATGTAATGTCTAGGATACAGGTTTAGATATGAAGCAAATCCCTGATGAAGTTTATTAGTTATTGATATAGTATACATATATGTTTGCAGTACCCAATAGCCTTCCCATATAAAGATCAACATACCATGAAATTCCACTCAAACCAGAATCTCAACCCTTTAAGTTGAAGCCCTATAGGTACCTCCATGCACATAAAACTGAAATTGAATCTTAGGTCTATAAGATGCTATCTGATGGCATAGTACAAAATAGTAATAGTCCCTTCGCACCTCATGTCTTACTAGTTAAAAAAAGGATAATACTTGGCGTATGTGCATAGATTATAGGAAGCTAAATGCCATTACTATTAAATATAAGTTTCCCATTCCTCCTTTTGAAGAACTATTGGAAGAACTGTTTGGCTCTAAGTATTATTCCAAAATTGACTTAAGAGTTGGATATCATCAAATCATGTATAAACCCTAAGATAAGCATAAAACTAATTTTCAAACACATCATGGACACTTTGAATTCTTGGTTATACCCTTTGGCTTAACCAATGCTCCAACCACCTTTCAAGCTGTTACGAATCACATTTTCAAGCCTTTCCTTAGGAAGTTTGTGTTAGTATTCTTTGATGATATCTTAAACTATAGCGCAGATTTACCAACACATGTAAACCATTTAAAAATTGTATTAAAAACTTTGAGACAACACCAATTCTTTGCTAAGATGTCTAAATGTGTATTTTCTCAGTGTAAAGTAGAATACCTTAGCCATGTAAGATCGTTTGAAGGTGTGAAAATGGACATGAATAAGGTGAAAGATGTGTTGAGTTGGCCAATTCCTACAGATTTCAAGGTTCTAAGGGGATTTCTGGGATTGACTAGTTACTATAGATGGTTTATTAAGGGTTATGGGATGTTAACTAAGCCATTAACCAATCTACTTAGAAAAGAAGGATTCAAGTGGAATGAGAAGACTGGGATAACATTTCAGAACTTAAAGAGAACCATAACTACTGCACAAGTACTACGGATGCCAGATTTTTCTTAGGACTTTGTGGTAGAGACTGATGCATGTAACAAAAGAGTAGGAGCAGTACTCATGCAACAAGGCCAACTAGTGGCATATTTTACTAAGGCATTATGTCCAAAGAACTTGGGCTTATTCATTTATGAGAAAGAACTATTGGTTGTGTTAATGGTAGTAGTTAAATGGAGATATTATTTGAGAGGACATCATTTTATCATAAGAACAGATCACCAAAGCTTAAAATTTCTGCTAGACCAAAAACTCACTGCTACCTTACAATATAAGTATTTTTCTAAGTTTCTTGGTTTGGACTATGAGATCTAGTACAGGAAAGGAAGTGATAATAAAACAGCAGATGCACTCTCCATGAAGAAATGGAATTCAGAGGAGTCAAAAATATTGATGGCTATTTCTAGTATTCAACCAAAATGGATACTATAAATTTTGAGGAGTTATGAACATGACTCAATTTGTTAGCAATTGTTGGCTAATTTGATAATAACTCCGAATCGATTACCTGAATATTAGCTTGCTGGAGGTATTATATGATTTAAAGGTAAGATATATGTAAGTAGTGAACAAGGGGTGAAACAGTAGATTATGAATACACTACATGCTTCCATAGTGGGAGGACATTCTGGTAAGAAATGAAGCTTGTAGAGGATTAAATCTGTTTTTTATTGGACCGATATGAAGAAAGAGGTTGCAGAATTTGTCTCTTACTATGATGTGTGTCAGAGGTGTAAACATGAGAATTTACCTTATCTAGAGATGCTACAACCACTCCTTATTCCAAAAAAGATATGAACTCAGATTGTTATGAACTTTGTTGAAAGCTTACCACTCTCTGAAGATCATGATACAGTATTGGTGGTGGTGGATAGGTTTTTGAAAATGGGACATTTTATAGCTCTAAGACACCCTTTCTCAACCAAGGATATACCTCAAGCTTTTTTGTATCAAATATTTAGACTGCATAGGATGCCAAAGTCTATTGTTATAGATAGGAATCGATTATTCACAAGTCAGTTTTGGAATAAGTTCCTTGAGTTGTTGGGGATATCACTGAAGTATAGCACGGTCTATCATCCTCAAATGGATGGACAAAGTGAAAGATTAATACAATGTTTGTAGTTCTACTTAAGATGTTTTTGTGCAGATAGGACTTATAATTGGAAAAAGTTGTTACCTATGGCAGAATGGTGGTACAACACAAATTTTCATACTAGCATTAAGATGACCCCCTTATGAAGCTTGATATAGTTGTCCACCTACTCAGGTGCATAGAGCGTTGAATCTTGATCTAGTGACTCCATCTGCAGGGACAATAAAATGAGATAGGGTAGTTATCACTTATCTCAAGCTCAAAGCGGGATGAAGTTTTTTGCAGATAGACACAGAACTGAACGAGAATTTCAAGTAGGAGATTATTTGTATTTGAGGTTGCAACCTTACAAACAAAAATATGTGGAGTTAAGGAGG
Source organism: Ophiorrhiza pumila (assembly GCA_016586305.1). NCBI lineage: Eukaryota > Viridiplantae > Streptophyta > Magnoliopsida > Gentianales > Rubiaceae > Ophiorrhiza > Ophiorrhiza pumila. The sequence goes on along the minus strand of BLIW01000008.1, from coordinate 10,563,522 downwards.
AAATTGCAGCTGTTAGCTAATTTTTTTGGACCATTTCTGGTGGTTGAGAAAATTGGGGCAGTAGCTTACAAGTTACAACTATCAGCAGGATCAAAGATTCATCCTGTATTCCATGTTTCACAACTCAAAAAAAGCTGGGAAATGATCAAATTGTGATGCCAACTTTGCCAGCAGTGATGATCAGATGATTATTGCTTCAGAAACGGTGCTGAAGAGAAGAGCAGTTATGAGACAAGGCAGTGTTGCCATCCAAGTAATAGTTCATTAGTTGAATCTCAATCCCGAAGAAGCTACATGGGAGGATGTTTGATTTCATCCAAACTCAGTTTCTCGATTTTGATCTGTTTAAATAACATTCTTTAGGACAAGGACTATTTAACAGGCCGAATTTGTCATGCTTCATGGACTGATTCATACAGAGTTGAGCTTGAGGGTTGTTTGGGCTAGAAATGAAAAACATAATTCTTGTTACATTAGTAATTTAGCCCACTTGTATAATAATTGCTTTGTCGTTTAGTTAGTATTAGAATAACAGTAGTTAGTTTAGTTAGTTAATGATCGAATGGGATAGATTAGTTTATTGAGAATGAAGGGCTAGGATTAAAGAAGATGGGTATAAAGCGGTGGAGGAAACGGGAGGCAGTTATGACTTTTTGCATAGAGAATTCTGTTTAATCTTCTTAACTTATTTTCTCTGTTAGTTCTTTCTAATATTCAATAACAGTTCTTCTCCAACCCTAAATTCTTCCCCAGTTAAGTTGAATTAAGTTGAAAATTTTTAGTTTGATTTTGTTGAATTTTACAGATAACACCTACACACCACTAGTAGCCAAATAAGATGGCAGAACAAAATTCGAACCCAAAAGGTTAAGCCAGTGGGTTTTGTACCCTTATAAACGAGAAAATATTGAGTGGTTAATGACTACCAACTCATCAGCTGAGTCGGTGGCCAACACCTAATACTTTCACCCCATGTGTACATAATAGCCCACTATTATGTGGGCTTCTGCTTTGGGAAAAGAGTTAACCCCACATAATAATGAGTCATTGTGCACACATGGAGAGAAAGTATTGGGTCTTACCCACCAACTCAGCTTATTAACCACCTAATACTTTCTCCTTATAAACTTATAAGATATTCTAATTTTCTTAACTTTTTTGAGGTGGGATTCATACACAATACCCAAGAATCTCAATAAATCTCTCCCGTCAAGTGTAGCCTCTGACATAAAAGTCCAACACTTTTTCAGTCACACACTAACATCCGTTACAAGTCCATATTATAGGAAAATATTGCATGTCACATTATAACCGAATATTCAGTATTCAATTCACAATATTAAAAACTAAAACTAAAACCAAACAAAAATTCGATTATGTGAATTAGACTTAACAAGAAATCAAATCAAAAATTAAAAAAAATCAAAATTCAAAAATTGAAATCAGTTTAGTTTAATTCGGTTTCTAGCTCTAACTTAATTTACTCTCCTGTACTAAGTGTCATTATTAATTTCTAACCATAAATTTTGTTGTTTTTTTTAATGAGTAACTAAATTTGACCATGCAAAATTTAATATCATATTTCGCTTTAATCTCATTCCTTTTTGTTGAAAAAAGGTTGTTCCGAAATACACGTACAAAAATAAGTCAAATTCTAATATTAATTCAAGTCCGAAAGATATGGTTTGAAGTGCTTTAAATTTTTTATTGTACAATTAATTTTCCACTCTTTGTTATTGTCTTTTAATTGCATCATATTTTCAAGTCATTTAATAATAATAAGAACTTATTTAAATTTATTTATTTTACTTGATGATGAGGCGTAATAATAAGAGTGTAACATGAAATAATATAGTAATTGAGCAACAGAAGATGTAAAACCAATTTGAAGAGTTCCATATTCGCTTCTATAAATATACGCTCTATTATTAAGAAATCAAAACTAAAAATCTTATCCACACTACCCATTCTCTTTAAAATCTTGCTTCTTTCTTTTAAAGCTTATACTTTATGAAATATACTATTTGCCTTTCTCTTCCTTCTCAAGCAAAATAAAATTTATTGTCATCGTTTAAACTATTTTCTTTCTCCTTTTTTTCTTCTTTAGCCATTTTCAAATCCATGGCTAGGAGAAAGGTAAAATTATCTTTTATTGAAAAAAGAGCAAAAAGAAAGGCATGTTTCAAAAGGAGGAAAATGAACTTGATAAAAAAGGTACAAGAATTGAGGATCATTTGTCGCGTAGACATTTGTGCCATCATATATAGCACGATGATGATGAAATTGAGACATGGCCTCCATCCTCTTCAGATGCTCTATCAATAATTTCAAAATTTAAAAGCATGCCGAAGATTATTTCAAATCGTTATATGTTGAACCAAGACTTACTTGTTGAGAAAAGAATAAAGAAAGTACAAGAGCTAGTAGAGAAACTTTAAAAGAAAAAATCGAGAAATGGGAGTTAAGAATGTTATGTTTCAACGTTTGGAAGATGAATGTCTCACAAACTTTTGAGAAACTGATATCAATGACTTGGGGCAATTTCTTGGTGAATATCTGGAGAAAATCCAACAAAAGATTAATCTTGTAGAAAAGCATAAATCTCAAGAATGATTGCAAAAATATTTTGCAACCAATTGGAAGCAAGAGTGAAAGTGTTCAAGATCTTTTGGTGGAAGTGATGGTAGAAAAAAGTGTGTTATCGTTTTTCTTAAGTTTTTTCTAGAAAAGGTTTTTGTTTGATTTTCTTATGTAATCTTTGGAGGCCTAGTTGGTGTCCCCTCCTTTTCTTTCCTTTTTTTTATGTAATAATAACAAATGGTTAGTTCTCATCCAACTTTTTCATCAAATACAATCTTGAGGTTGAATTCAAAAAAATGTTTACGGTCCTTTTGGATAGTCAAGTGAAATCTGTGAATATTTTCTATTAGATCATCAATAAGTTAAAACATAATTACCACCTTCAATAATTTATTCTTTCCATTTATATTGCAACTATTTTTTATCTTTAACGAAAACAAAAAAAAAAGCCCTTTAAATGTGTAAAAATGTTTTGGGGGTTTGGCAAATCGGGAGCAAAAGATATAATAATAACAACAACAACAAAAATAATTGGCCTTTATAACAAGAATAATAAATGTGAATGGGTAAATAACTATCAATAAAATGCATTGATGTGTTTATATGTATTGCTGTTAAAGTTATTGTTCCATCTTTGCTGCCACAAGAATCTCCAACAGAATCTACACGTATAACTACTCATTCATTAAGTTCGGTTGACACCACACACAAGAATTTTTCAAAAGCTGTTACATAATATTTGCCTTTGTTTTCCATTGTAAATAAGAACAATCAAAATCACTTTTGCTATGTATTGTACTGATATGTAAAACGTTCGGTGTGTAAGTAATACAATCAAAATATTCTTTCAGTATTTTGTGTTTATATTGTATCAGAGCCTAATATCTCCAACGAGTTTTTTTTTCATGGCTTCTGATTCTTCCACTACTACTGTCACTCCCACTGCCACTATTGTCACCACTTCACCATCTCTCATCACCATCAATCCTGCATCTCAATTTCCCCTAAAACTCACAACATTTAATTACTTCTCCTAGAAAGCTCAATTCAACGCCCTCTTTTTTGGTTTGGAGCTTCTCGGCTATCTCGATAGTACATATGTTTGTCCTCCCTCTACCATTCTCCAAGATGGTGTGCAGCTTCCCAATCCAGCATATCTTCCTTGGCGCCGCCAAGATCAACTTATACTTCATGTCATTCTCAGTTCCTTAAGTGAATCTGTTGTTCCGCTTGTCTCCTCTACAACCTCCAGTAACAACGCTTGGACTCGTCTATCTTGCCTATATGCCAAACGCTCAACTCAGCACATCATTTATCTCAAAGATAAGTTAACCACGATTAATCGAGGTGATCTCTTTGTCAATGACTTTCTTGTTTCAATCAAACAAATTGCTGATGAACTCACTCTTCTTGGTTGTCCTTCAAGTGACGCTGATCTTCTTATCTATGCTACTCGCGACCTTGGCACTGCCTACAAGGAACTTATCACTACTATTCGCACTCGTGATTCTGGCATACCATTTGAAGAATTATTTGATAAGATCATTGACCATGAAATGTTCCTTCTTCATGATGACAAATTCAAATTTGATCATATTCTACCTACAGCCAACTTTACCAAGCATAACATTCCATTTCCTTGCTCTTCCAAACACTAATCCTTCTCTCCCTCATCTGGTCTACTTCCCACCCCATCTCTTCCCAAATCATCCTCACTATCGAATCCTACCTTCCCTGCATCTATTCCTCATGGTTCTATTGTTTACCAATATTGTGACAAACGTGGTCATAGTGCTAACCATTGCTTCAAGCTTTTCCCACAAGTACGTCCTCAACGTCCATCTGCTCATCATGCAACCATGTCCTCCTCTGCTCATACTCCATAGATCCTAGGCTCGGGAGCCTCACACCATGTCACCTCTCATCCTTCAAATTTATCTATTCATCAACCTTATGAAGGCCCTGATGATATTATTATTGGTGATGGTTGCCCTGATGATATTATTATTGGTGATGGTTCAGGTTTGAAAAACACCCATACTGGGTCTACTTCTCTCTCACCTTCTTTCAATTTATCTAAAGTTCTTTGTGTTCCTACTATTAATCACAATCTCATTTCAGTTTCTCAATTTTGTCGTTCTAACAATTCATTCTATTGAATTTTTTCCCTTACATTTTCTTGTCAAGGATTTACAGACGGGGACGTCTTTACTCCGCGGAATGAATCAACATGATCTCTATGAATGGCCAGCGGCTGACTATGCATCCAAATATTCCTGTGTTGCTTTCTCTACTGGTGTCATGCCAGCTGCTTCTCCGACTACCTGGCATGGTCGTCTTGGTCACCTTTCATTTCGAATCATAAATAAACTTGCCAATCTTGGTCTTGTCTCACTCTCTTCTTCTTGTTCCTTTGATTGTATTTGTACTTCCTGTTTATGTAATAAAAGTCACCGTTTACCTTTTGCTGAATCAACTTTGGCAAGTCGTGGTCCTCTTGATTTGATTTACACTGATCTCTGGGGACCGTCCCCAATTGAATCTGTTACTGGTCATGTTTATTATGTTATTTTTGTTGATCATTTTACCAAGTATGTATGGTTTTATCCGTTACGCTTAAAATCTGATGTTTTCACTATTTTTTGTCAATTTAAAGCTGTTGTTGAAAAGTTTTTTAATCGATCGATTATTTCTATTTACTCTGATGGTGGCGGTGAATATATTGCGCTTAAAGATTTCTTAAGTAATCTGGGTATTCAACATCTTAAAACACCGCCACATACACCTCAACATAATGGAACTTCTGAATGCCGCCATCGTCATATTGTTGAAACTGGATTAACTCTTCTTCATCACGCCAATCTACCTTACAAATTTTGGACATATGCCTTTCAAACTGCTGTTTATTTAATTAATCGTCTCCCTACTCTGATTCTTAATTTTTCTTCTCCTTGTCACAATTTATTTTCTAAGTCACCAAATTACTCAAAACTACGAATCTTTGGCTGTTTATGTTTTCCTTGGCTCAAACCTTACACCGCCAATAAGCTTCAACCTAAGTCCACTCCCTGTGTTTTTCTTGGGTATTCAACTAATCAAAGTGCCTATCTTTGTCTGGATTTAAAAACCCATAAAGTCTTCACATCTCGTCATGTTCGTTTCATTGAAACTGATTTTCCATTTTTCCCACCTCTTCGACTTTACCATGTCATAACTGGTTTCCCTATCCTCTTGTTTTTCCATCTTCTTCTTCCATCACTCCTACTGCTCAACATACACAAGTTCTGGAAGCAACATCTCCTCCCCTGCAAGTCTTGCCACTGCCATCATCGACACGACTGTTGCCCACTTCCACGGAGGTAAGTAATTCTCCCTCCTCTTTGGTTTCTATTTCCCCTGCACCTCTCCCCACTACCTCTATTATTCCATCCGTGTCCTTCTCTCTACCTCCCCCTCCTTCTCACAGTATGACCACCCATTCCAAAAACAACATTTTTAAACCAAAGCATCTTTATCACACTACTACCAATCATCTTTTACCTGAGACCATTGAACCCTCTTGTGTATCTCAAGCTATTAAACATGTTGAATGGAGACAAGCTATATCTGATGAACTTACTGCCCTTCTTTGCAATGGTACATGGGAACTAGTGCCGCCTAGCTCAACTAAAAATATTGTTGGTTACAAGTGGGTGTTTCGTATTAAATGCCATCCTGATGGTTCAATCTCTAGGTATAAAACCTGCCTTGTTGCAAAGGAATTCATCAACGGCCCGGTATTGATTTTCATGACACATTTAGTCCCGTGGCTAAACCTACAACAATCCGTGTTATTCTTGCCCTTGATTTATCTCATGGTTGGTCTCTCCGCCAATTAGATGTTAATAATGCATTCCTTCATGGTACATTATATGAAGAGGTATTTCTGCAGCAACCTCCGGGGTTCACTGATACTACAAACCCAAAGCTATGTGTGTAAACTTCGTAAATCCATTTATGGTCTCAAACAAGCTCCTAGTGCTTGGTGCAATGAGTTAAAAGGATTTTTATTGTCTTATGGTTTTGTCAATTCTAAGAGTGACACATCCTTATTTATTTACCATAACTCCACTGTCACTATTTATTTTTTGGTATCTTATTGTCAACGGTAATGATACACGCTTCCAAGCCCAATTTCTTCATTCGTTGGCTTCCAGACTTTCTATCAAAGATCTTGGTGACCTACATTTTTTTCTTGGTATTGAGGTTATTCCTACATTGTCTGGATTATTTCTCTCTCAGCATAAATATATCCGTGATCTTTTAGCCAAAACCAACATGAATGGTGCTAAAGAGTGTACCACGTCAATGTCTTCCTCTCGGCCTCTGCAACTTCATGATGGATCTGCGCCTACAAATGCTACACAGTACCGCCAAGTTGTTGGAGCTCTTCAATAATTATCCTCACTTGGCCGAATGTGTCTTTTGCTGTCAACAAGTTGGCTCGTTTCATGCATGCTCCCACCGACACGTATTGGTCTGCTGCTAAACGTGTGCTCCGCTATCTTAAGGCTACTTTGCATCATGGTCACTTTCTTAAGCGCGGCCAATCACTTCACCTTACCGCATTCACCGACGCCGATTGGGCGGCCAATCTACTTCAGTCTACATAGTCTATCTTGGTGGCAATGCTATCTCTTGGTGTTCTAGGAAGCAAAAGACAGTTGCTAGATCATCAACCGAGGCTGAATATCGATCTCTTACTTCATGTGCTGCTGAAGTTCTTTGGATTAAAAACTTGTTGCATGAACTTCATGTTCGATGTTCTTCTCCTCCGCAACTATTTTGTGATAACATCGGTGCTACATATCTCTCTGTCAATTTGGTATTTCATTCGCGTATGAAACATATTGCACTTGATTACCATTTTGTTCGCGATCATGTTACCCGAGGCTCCTTTGTCGTTTCTCATGTCTCTTCAAAGGATCAACTTGCTGATGCTCTTACCAAATTCCTTCCTGCAGCATTGTTCCAGCAGTTACGTTCCAAGTTTGGTGTCTTCAATAGGAGCACCTTCTTGCGGGGGCATGTTAAAGTTATTGTTCCATCTTTGCTGCCACAAGAATCTCCAACAGAATCTACACGTATAACCACTCATTCATTAAGTTCGGTTGACACCACACATAAGAAGTTTTCAAAAGCTGTTACATAATATTTGCCTATGTTTTCCCTTGTAAATAGGAACAATCAAAATCACTTTTGCTATTTATTGTACTGATATGTAAAACGTTTGGTGTGTAAGCAATACAATTAAAATATGCTTTCAGTATTTTGTGTTTATAATTGCAACTATTTTTTGTGAACGAGTTTTTGAGTCTATTAGGAACAACATAGTGAATCGTGAGAATTTTAAAGATGAGGAGAATATTGTTTTAATTGAAACATCAAAAATAAAATATTATACTACTAAGGTATAATTCAAGGGTGGAAAATTATCATTTAGGTTCTAATGCTAATAGATTGCCACTCTAACGATTTGATCGCATAGGAATTATGAGCATAATCATTTGAATGGTCCAACTTGTTAATTATGTTTGTCAGAGGGAGATAACATCTACAGACCACTGGAGGCCTAGTAAGATGATAGAACCAAATTCCAATGCAAAAGGTTAAATGGGTGGGTTATGAACTCTTACCAACTTTTTAGGTATTCTAATTTTTTTTAACTTTTTTCATGTGGGATTCTTACGTAATATCAAAGAATCCCAACAAATCACTCAATTCAAAGGTAGTCTCATATGTCAAAACCAGCACTCTTTCAATCACACACTAATACTCCTTGTAAAACCACATTAAAGGTCAATATTGCATGTCATGTTATAACGGAATATTTGGTATGCAATTCACAATAGTAAAAATAAACACTAAAACCAAAGCAAAAGCCAAAATAAAAGCCAATTATGTGAAGTAAACTTAACAAAAAATCAAAACAAAAATAAATAAAAATTCAAAATTGAAATCAGTTCAATTTTATTTGATTTCTAGCTCTAACTGAATATTACTCACCTGCACTAAGCGTCATTAATAATTTGTAACCCTAAATTTTGTCATTGATCGTTCTTTTTAATGCGTAACTAAAATTGAACAAAGTTAAATACAAAAATTAATATCATCTTTCACTTTATCTCATTGCATTTTGTCGAAAAAAGTTTGTTTAAAAAATGAATGTACAAAAATAAGTCATATTCTAATATTAATTATAAAATAAGTAGTATTCTAATATTAATTAAAGCTTTAAGGATATGATTTGAAGCACTTTAAATCTTTTATCGTACAAGTAATTTTCCACTCTCTGTTACTCTCTTTTAATTGGATTATATTTTCAAGTCATTTAATACTAATAAGAACTTATTTAAATTTATTTGTTTTACTTGATGATGTGGTGTAATAATAAGAGTTTAACAGGAAATAATATAGTAATTGAAGAGTTCTTTATTAGCTTTTATAAATATATGCTCTATTATTGAGAAATCAAAACTAAAACTCTTATCTGCACTACCTATTCTTCTTTAAAATCTTGCTTCTTTATTATAATGCTTATACTTTATCAAATATACTATTTGCCGTTGTCTTTCATCTAAGGCCTAATAAAATTACTTGTCATCATTTATACTATTTTCCTATCTCCTTTTTTTTCATCTTAGCCATTTTCAAGTAAATGGCTAGGAGAAAGGTAAAATTATCTTTTACTGAAAAAAAAAGCAAAAAGAAAGGCATGTAAAACCGAGAAATGGAATTTAAGAATGTCATGTTTCGATGTTTGGAAGGTGAAAGTCTCACAAATTTTGCCACAGGGATATCGATGACCTAGGCAATTTCTTGGTGAATATTTTGGAGAAAATCCAACAAAAAATTAATCTTGCAGAAAAGCGTAAATCTCAATAATGATTACTAAAATAATTTGCAACCAAGTGAGAACAATAGTGAAAGTATTCGAGAGCTTTTGGTGGTAGTGATGGTAGTGAAAAGTGTGTCATCGTTTTTATTACTTTTTTTCTATAAATGATTTTTATTTACTTTTCTCTCATATCAAAGCCTAACACTCTTTCAGTCACACACTAATACCCGTTGCAAGCCCACATCATAGGCCCATATTTCACGTCACATCATAACCATATATGTAGCATCAATTCACAATAATAAAAACTAAAACTAAAAGAAATCAGATTATGTGAATTAAACTTAACAAAAAATCAAATAAAAAATTAAAAAAATTCAAAATTCAAAAATGGAAATCAGTTCAGTTTAATTCAATTTCTAGCTCTACCTCAATATTAGTCACCTGTACTAAGTGTCATTAATAATTTCTAACCATAAATTTTGTCATTGATCATTTTTTTTAATGCGTAACTAAATTTGACCAAAAGTAAAAGCAAATTTTACTATCATCTTTCGCTTTAATCACATTCCTTTTTGTTGCAAAAGGTTGTTCCAAATAAATGTACACAAATATGTCAAATTCTAATATTAATTCAAGTCCGAAGGATATGGTTTGAAGTGTTTTAAATCTTTTGTTGTATAATTAAATTTCCACTCTTTGTTATTCTCTTTTAATTGCATCATATTTTCAAGTCATTTAATACAAATAAGAACTTATTTAAATTTATTTGTTTTACTTGATAATGTAGCGTAATAATAAAAGTGTAACAGGAAATAATACAGTAATTGAGCAACAAAAGATTTAAAACCCATTTGAAGAGTTCCATATTCGCTTCTATAAATATACGCTCTATTATTGAGAAATCAAAACTAAAACTATTATCTATACTACCCATTCTTCTTTAAGTTCTTGCTTCTTTTTTATAATGCTTATACTTTAGCAAATATACTATTTTCCTTTCTGTTTCGTCTCAAGCTTAATAAAATTTCTTGTCGCCGTTCAAAACTATTTTCCTTTCTCCTTTTTTCATCGTTAGCCATTTTCAAATCCATGGCTAGGAGAAAGGTAAAATTATCTTTTATTGAAAAAAGAGCAAAAAGAAAGGCATGTTTCAAAAGGAGGAAAATAAGTTTGATAAAAATGGTACAGGAGTTGAGCATCCTTTGTGGCGTAGATATTTGTGCAATCATATATAGCCATGATGATGATGAAATTGAGACATGGCCTCCATCTTCTTCAGATGCTCTATCAATAATTTCTAAATTTAAAAGCATGCCAGAGATTATTTCAAATCGTTATATGCTGAACCAAGACTTGCTTATTGAGAAAAGGATGAAGAAAGTAAAAGAGCAAGTAGAGAAGCTTAAAAAGAAAAATCGAGAAATGGAAGTTAAGAATGTTATGTTTCGATGTTTGGAAGGTGAATGTCTCACAAACTTTTGTGAAACTGATATCAATGACTTGGGGCAATTTCTTGGTGAATATCTTGAGAAAATCCAACAAAAAATTATTCTTGAAGAAAAGCATAAATCTCAAGAATGATTGCAAAAATAATTTGCAACCAATTGGAAGCAATGGTGAAACGGTTCAAGAGCTTTTGGTAGAAGTGATGGTAACAAAAAGTGTGTTGTCGTTTTTTTAAGTTTTTTCTATAAAAGGTTTTTGTTTGCTTTTCTTATGTAATCTTTGGAGGTACGGTTGATGTCCCCCTCCTTTTCTTTCCTTTTTTCAAGCAGTAATAACAAATGGTTACTTCTTATCCTAAACTCCTCTTCCTTTTCATCAAATACAATCTTGATGTTTAATTGAAAAAAAATGTTTATGGTCATTTTGGATAGTCAAGTGAAAGATGTGAATATTTTCTATTAAATCATCGATAAGTTAAAACATAATTACTACCTTCAATAGTTTATGCTTTCCATTTATATTGCAACAATTTTTTTTATCTTTGACGAAATCAAAAAAAGCCCAATAAATGTGTAAAAATGTTTTGAGATTTTGGCTAATCGGGAACAAAAGATATCACAATAACAACAAAAATATTGGCCTTTATAACAATAATAATAAATGTGAATGGGTAAATAACTATCAATAAAAGACACGGGATCTTCTGTTCAATATTTTGTCTGTCTTATTCTGTCCTAATTAAAACTACGTCGTAGGGTTCACTAATCTCTTGATTAGTGTCTAATAATTTTAAAATAATTTTAATGATATTTATGCATTTAGTCCATATTTTTAATAAAACTATGTAATTTTAAACATTAGACAGAATAGGACTAGATAAATATTGGATAGAGGATCTGGACTCTCAATAAAATGCATTGATGTGTTTGTTATGTACTGCAACTATTTTGTGAGAACGAGTTCTTGGATATATTAGGAACAACATAGTAAATTGTGAGAATTATAAAGATGAGGGAAACATAGGTTCAATTGAAACATAAAAAGTAAAGGGTTAATTCCAATTTACCTCCTTGTGGTTTGAAAAAATTCCCTTTTATTACCTCGTATTTTCATAATATCCACATAACCCCCTTATGTTTTAGACTAATATGGAAAGGTGACGGAAATCATCTAAATTAACGGAATAAGGTGATAGAAATAATCTAAGCTAATGGAAGTCTTTCTTTTATTAAAAGATTCAAACGTGAAAGAGGAAAAAAACCGAAAAAAAGAAAGAAAAAACAATAAATCCCTCTCTAAATAAGGGTAATTTTGAAAAAAAAAATTGGCTTTAAACCCTTCTTATTTTATTATACGCATATCCTAGTGCATTTAACACACCTCCGTTAGTTTTAGACAGTTTTCATATCTTTTCCACATTAGTCCAAAATATAAGGAGGTTATGTGGATATTATGAAACACGAGGTAATAAAAGGGAATTTTTCCAAACCACAAAGGGGTAAAGTGGAATTAACCCAAAAATAAAATATTATAGGACTTAGGTATAATTCAAGGGTGGGAAATTATCATTTAGGTTCTAATGCTAATATATTGCCACTCTAACGATTTGAAAGCAAAGAAAATATGAGCATAATCATTTGAGTGGTCTAACTTGTTAGGGGGCGTTTGGTAAGGGGGAATAGAATGGGTCAATGGTAATCAACAAAATTGATTGCCATTGTTAATGTTTGGGAAGGGGTAATGGGAATGATTGTTCATCAATGATTACCCAATACAAGGTAATGGATGATTAATAGGGGGAGACTAGGGAATCATCCATTACCCTATATTGGGTAATCGATTTTACTCAACTCTACCAAATAACTCCCTACTCTAATATGTACTTTAATAATAATAATATTATTATTATTATTATTATTAATTAAAATAATAATAGTAATAATAATATTATTATTATTATTAATTAAAATAATAATAGTAATAATAATATTATTATTATTATTATTATATTAATAGTTATGTTCGTCCAGAGGGAATAACACCTACAAACTACTTAAGACCTAATAAGATCATAGAACCAAATTCCAACGTAAAAGTTTAAACCCCCATGGGTTATGGATCCTTACCAACTTATTAGATATTCTAATTTTCTTAATTTTTCGATGTAAAATTCTTACATAATATCCAAAAATCCTAACAAATCTCGCCCTTTAATGGTAGTATCTCACGTGAAAACCAAACACTCTTTCAATAACACACAAATACCCCTTGCAAGCCCACATTATAGGCCAATAGTGCATGTCACGTTATAAGCGAATATTCGGTATGCAATTCAGAATAGTAAAAATAAAACTAAAACCAAACCAAAAACCGATTTTGTGAAGTAAACTTAAACAAAAATCAAATCGAAAATAAATAAAAAATCAAAATTGAAGAATTGAAATAAGTTCAATTTAATTTGATTTCTAGCTCTAACTGAATATTACTCACTTGTAAGCATAAATTTTGTCGTGGATTGTTCTTTTTAATGCATAACTAAAATTAACCAAAGGTAAATGAAAATTTTATAATATAATCTTTAACTTTAATCTCAGTGTTTTTTGTCGAAAAAAGGCTGTTTCAAAATAAAATGTACAAATATAAGTTATATTCTAATATTATTTAAAGTCCTAAGGATATGGTTTGAAGCGGTTTAAATGTTTTATTGTGCATTATTTTTTCACTCTCTGTTACTCTCTTTTCATTGGATCATATTTTAAAGTGATTTAATACTAAAAAGAACTTTATTTAAATTTATTTGTTTTACTTGATGATTATGCATAATAATAAGAGTGTAGCAGGGAATAATACTATAATTGAGCAACATAATATTTAAAACTCATTCGAAGAGTTCCTTATTAGCTTCTATAAATATACGCTCTATTACTGAGAAATCAAAACTAAAACTTATTTGCACTAACCATTCTTTTTTAAATATTGCTAGCTTCTTTGTTATAATGCTAACACTTTATCAAATATACTATTTGCCTTTCTCTTCCTTATCAAATATACGCTCTATTACTGAATCAATACTTGCTTATTGCTAAAAGAATTAAGAAAGTATAAGAACAAGTAGAGAAACTTAAAAAGAAATACCGAGAAATGGAGGTTAAGAATGTCATGTTTTGATGTTTGGTAGGTGAATGTCTAACAAACTTTTGTGAAATTGATATCAGTGACCTGGGGCAATTTCTTGGTGAATATCTGGAGAAAATCCAACAAAAATTAATCTTGCAGAAAAGCATAAATCTTAAGAATGATTGCTAAAATAATTTGCAACCAAGTAGAAACAATAGCGAAAGTGTTAGAGAGCTTTTTGTGGAAGTGATGGTAGCAAAAAGTGTGTCACCATTTTTATTAAATGTTTTCTATAAATGATTTTTATTCAATTTTCCTATGTAATCTTTGGAGTTACGGTTGATGTCCCTATCCTTTTCTTTCCTTTTTTTTTTTCCTGTAACAATAAAAAATGGTTAGTTCTCGTCGTAAACCCCTCCCCTTTTTCATCATATACAATCTTGATGTGGAATTCAAAAAAACTTTTATGGTCCTTTTGGTAGTCAATTGAATTATATGAATATTTTTTATTAGATCAACAATAATTTAAAACATAATTACTACATTCAATAGTCTATACTTTAAATTTATATTGCAAATATTTCTTTTTAATCTTTATCAAAAACAAAAAATCCCAATAAATATGTAAAAATATTTGGAGAATTTGGCAAATCAGGAGCAAAATAAATAACAATAACAACAATAATTGGCCTTTATAACAACAATAATATATGTGAATGAGTAAACAACTATCAACAAAATGCATTTATGTGTTTGATATATATTGCAACTATTTGTTTAGAACGGTTTTTTGGGTCAATCAGGAACAATATAGTGAATCGTAAGAAATTGAAAAATGAGGGGGACATGGTTGAATTGAAACATCAAAAAATGAAATATTATAGGAGTAAGGTATCATTCAAGGGTGGGAAATTGTCACTCTAACGATTTTATCTCATAGTTATATTGAGCATAATCATTACTCATCATTTAAATGGTCTAACTTGTTAGTTATATTTTTTCAAGGAAGATAACACCTACATACTATTAGCGGCCAAATAAGATTGCAGAACCAAATACAAACCAAAAGGTTAAGCCCAGTGGGTTTCGTACCTTCACAAACTTATTAGTTATTCTAATTTTCTTAACTTTTTTGATTTAGGATTCATACACAATATCCAAAAATCTCAATAAATCTCCACTTTCAAGGGTGGTCTCTCACATCAAATCCCAATACTCTTTCTATCACACATTAATACTCGTTACAAACCCACATTGAAGGCTAATTTTGCTTGTCATATTATAACCGAATATGTGGTATTCAATTCACAATAGTAAAAACAAAAACTAAAACCAAACAGAAATCCGATTGTGTGAATTAAACTTAACAAAAAATCATATTGAAAATAAAAAAAATCAAAATTCAAAAATTGAAATAAGTTCGGTTTAATTCGATTTCTATCTCTACTTGAATATTGCTCACCTGTACTAAGTGTCATTAACAATTTCTTAATGGTAGGAACACGTGATTTGAACATGTATGTCATGTCATAGTTGATCCTCAACCTAAGGGGGATTTAATTATGTCAAGATGATCTTCGATTTAAGGAGGATCTATTTATATCATGTATGTGGCCGACCTAAGGAGGATCTATTTATATCATGTATGTGGCCGACAGGCCAAATAGCCAACCTAGTGGGAAAACAACTAGGCTGAGTACTCAGTAAATCATGAATACATGCAATAATATAGAATCCTATTTTTTAAAAACTATCACATGTACATGTTTTATATGAAAGCACGATTCAAATGTTTTATGTGAAGATATAATAAATATGTTTTATATGAAAGTATGATTAATGTAACACGAAGTATAAGTAAAAGATAAATTATTATTATTGTTTTAAGTCAATGATTTGGGATTTTTATCATGAATTTTTATGAGTTTTTATCAATGATATTATTTTTTTATCATAGGTTTTGAATCATTGTTAATGATTACAAGTTGATTTCACATATAAATTTTTTTGGGTCATTCACTATGTTTATATTTTCACTTCATGTAAGTATTTATTATATGATTATGTATAAAATATTTTATAAAATATGTCGAATTTTAAATATGGTTTAGAGTTTACTTGTTTGGCGATTTAGCTCATTTTTCTTTTAAAATAATTTTTACAAATGATAGTTATGAAGTAGATGAAAGTGACGAAATGAAATATTGGAAATGATAACGAACGAGGGACCAAGTTCTTAGCATAGAGGATGGTCGAATAGCTTATATGCTAGAGACCTAGAAGGTTATTTTTATTTGTATTGTTACGATGATTTAGATAATTAGAAGTTATGATGGTGTAACTACTATATTGGAAGTATTAGTACTATGTTACGTTATATTAGTAAATTTATTCAATCTACAAG
This sequence comes from Ophiorrhiza pumila, assembly GCA_016586305.1. Lineage (NCBI taxonomy): Eukaryota > Viridiplantae > Streptophyta > Magnoliopsida > Gentianales > Rubiaceae > Ophiorrhiza > Ophiorrhiza pumila. The sequence continues at coordinate 10,547,095 of BLIW01000008.1, read as the reverse complement.
AAGAGCTTTGTGATTTTAAGATTTTGAATACTAAATTTTGAAGTCGTGGCATGTTACGAACCTCGAAAATTGGGGAGTGACAATATATATGACCATATCTCATATAATCATTTGAAGTATGATAAACCTTCTCTAACTAGAATCAACATAGCTCTAAATACATCAATATATATTAGATTTAGTAATTCAGTAGATCATTCACCTTTTCAAGAAAAAGGTGAATTGATAATTTTTCTAATAAATAATATTCATGTTTATCACGTCATTCATAATTGGTTGATTTCAAATAAACATCATTATGCAATTTGGTTATGTGTTTATCCTTTATGTAACCATAACTACCGTATTAGAGATAAGAATTCTAAAAGTTATCAAGTTTTGTTTCTGTGTTTATGTTGAAAATGGATTATCCAAATCAAATATGTAAAGGTTATTATTCATAATTAATACCATAAAATATCACCACAATAAAAAGAAAAATATTTATTATTTTGTATTATTATAAATCTATTCATGTCATACTGTTTTATTGAGTACTGAAAATAACAATCATTTATATTAAGGATTAATCCTTTAGATAAAGAAAACTCTATATTCTTATGGTTAATGTAGCAACTTTTGATTCATTTAATTTTCACATATAGATTTATCTTTCTACTTATTTTTGAATCATGCATATTTATATAAATATGAGATCTAAATTTAGTATTTAATACCCAAAATTTTATTTTATAAGTAGAAAAAGTTTATTTCAAGCATAAACATACTTGAAGTAGAAAATTTATCAAATTTCTTTTACTTCAAGATATTAATGAACAATTTTTAGTTCAACTTCTAGTATCTATCTTAATAAATTAAAGTAAAATCTAAAACCCTTTGACCTTTTGTCCTTATTATATATTTATGTGTTAATTCTGAGCAAACTTTTATTGATCTTTTTCATATCAAGGTCTAACTTCCTTTTCTTGTAAGAGTCAACCGTTAACACAATTTCCTTTTTTTTCTTGATTAAATCTTTTGTGTCTTAAATATTAAGCAATTCAAGTAATATTTAGATCTCAACTTTATTCATAACAAAATTTGAAAATATTGGAACTAGGAATTATAATATCACATTAACATTTAATTTATAATACAATACAAAATCTAATTTTTTAATAAGACTAAAAATCTTTAGCACATTAGATAATACTAAAGATCATTTTGTCATTTCGTTATAAGTGAGCTCCAGATAGGTATCATATATCTTTTTTTTGGCTCTACTTTTATACAATTCATTCACATAATGAAGTATTATAAAAGCATTCATATCCACGTGCAACTTTTACATATTAAGATTTATGGATGATATGTTAAAATAAGACAACATACACTATCAAAATCAGCTTTATGTTTTTATATATATCTTTGACTATTTGATAAATATCATAGTCAAACTCGTCAAGAAAAAGATTATTATGGACATGAAATAATTTCTCATATCTAAAACAATTTTTAATTAATCACTAAAATTTGAACAATTAATATACTATTAAACAATATATTTTGTAGATTCATTTTCTACAACAGAAAATAAAATTAGAAAAATACTTCATATTTATGCAATAAACAAAACCAAAATAGAATAAATATGGACTTATTATTTTAATCTTGAGTTTGCCCAACAAATCAAAATAATCTCAACAAGTAGGTAACAATTATCAATTACAATATTTGTAACTTCTAGATAGTTAGTCTATCAACTCTTGATACACATATCTCATATATCTCATAACTCATAGCCTTAAAAACGTTTGACATTGAGTTTGCCCAACAAATAAAAAATCTTTGTTAAATCAAACCTATTATTCAGAGATTTCAATATAAACAAATATTTTAGTAGAACAACCTTGAGTTAGCCAAACAAATTGCTCTTATCATACATACACATCATATGTGAAAATTATTTGATTAATTGAGTATAAAATATTCAATTAAATAAATCTATTATTTTATCAAATATAAATCACATTTGGCATATTATTCATATAATCACATTAAATGAATATATAAAAAATTTATATCAAATATAAATTACATATGACATGTTATTCAAATAGTCACATTAAATAAATATATGATTTTCTTTCATAAATCTATAGGTATATTATTTCTAATCATATTAGAAACTAGTTAAAACTTTTGTGGGTCAAAATATAGTTATCAAAACTTTTGGGCCACTTTATTAAAAGGAGAAAGAAGCTTTGGGTTAATTCATAATATAACTATGTTTTTTTTTATGTCTCAGGTTCCTAACTCTACAACTTTATGTCTTCTGCCACTTCACTGTTGTTGAGTCAGACTAATCTTGGGCCTCAAGTCAATCGTCCCCTAGCCAACTGAGGATGTAAACCGCGGGATGTGCACGCAATGGGTACTAACCTTACGGTAGTAGCCCAAGCTGGGTACCAGGGTCAGTCTTTAATCATTGGTCACCAAGTCACACACCTCAAGGCCCAAAATGTTGACGATGCTCCTCCGACGAATTCTGACCCCACACGGCCGCACTCCTGCACACAGCCACCATAATTGTTCTCCACTGCGTATGTGCCCCGAGGAAACTTAGAGCATCTCACAAATACTCCTTTTCCACCCATTTATCTATAAATGGGTAGAGATTTGCTCCAAGTGGGATTCGAACAATGGTTGATGTCACGCCTTTGGCGTCTTTAGCGGGATTATCACAACTGGAAAGTTCTCACGGTTAGCCAACAGCCCTCTGTTGGTAACTCTCACGTTCCCTCTTGTTTAGGAGCACACAACCAGTTAACAAAGAAGAAACTGTATAAGCAATCAACCAAACGTAAATAGCAAGCACACAGCAAATTTACAGGCCAACGCCCAACCTTAATCTCATTAACACAATGAAGATTACAAGGAGCCTTTTTACAGTGGTTGCAGAAACTCTAAAGCTTACAAAAAACGTAACTGAGGAAGAGAATCTACCTAGCCAAACTATAAGAGGCTAAAATTGTGGCTGACATGTCCAGCCAGTAACACAAGTTACAACAGGAGCCAATCAGGAGCAAGGAGTTAGCAACTGCCAAGGAACATGGCTGCCAGCTCAGCCACGTTCTCATCAGTCTAGCATCTTTAGGAACCTAGCCCACATGAGTCAAGGCTCAGCCAAAATCAAGACTCAATTGAACCCACAATCCCTCAGCTTTAGACTTAGCTTCCCAGCATCAAAACTCCACAACCAACTTGCACATATGCCCAACATAATGCCTTCACCGACTTAAGCTCCAAGGCCTAATCCCATTGCAAGCACCGACTTCGTTTCCCAAGCATCATGCCTGAAACTAGTCTTTGGTCCCAGACCGTCTTACTCAGCACTTCGGTTTCCAAAACCGACTAGCTCGGCATGCCAACCGTGCACTTCGGCATGCCAAAAGCTATCCCAAATGCTAAGGGTCTAACAGTTGTTATGGTGGAATCCCAGTTGAGATACCATTTGAGCTATGCTCAATTGGTAACTATTTCCTATTAATCAACTTAAAAGGTGCGGTCACTTTGACAAATAAAAGCATATCATATTATTACTATTTTAATTAAAATTATAACGTTAGATGACGTCATAGTTCTCTTCCTAAAATGCAAAAATTTCTTCTTCGCTTATGTCTTTGCCGCCAGAGTATCTTCTTTTACATTTCCTTTTTCAATTCTTTTTTTAGTCTTATGAATTTAAGACAACGTATGTAGTTATCCCTTAGTGTTCACTAATTACTTGATATGGTTTTAGTTAACGATACGTGGCGGATATTAATAAACTGAAATAGGGATTGATATAGGTAGTGGAAAAGAATATCCGAAGTGGTCTTTGCCGCAACCCTTTTTTTTCTTCGATCTTCTGCAATTGTCAGTGATGGTCATCCCTGCCAGAACTCTTCTAGCCGGTCATTGTGGCATCATTAGATTGAGCAACCTAAAACTCTCTATTCGCCTACACTACGACAATTTACTAGCAACTCCATTGCAGCAAAATAAAAACCAGCGACACTTTGATTGTCAGACAACAGCCTACCGCCATCAGCTCATCCAATTACCCATGGCAGCCATCAGCTGCCACCCAGCTGCTCTCCATTTGCCAAAACTTTTCTATTTGATGTGTGTCATATTTTTGACGATATTTTAGATCCGGCCTGGTCAGAACACTTACATGTAGAAAACGTTCCTCTTGTTGCACGACTTGGATTTGGCCTTTTAAAAAAAATCTAAAATATATATAATTTTTAAGTAAATAAAAAATCATGTATTTTAACCCGTAAATATTTAAAATGAATTTTTAAACAATGTCATAAATCCATCAATTAAATCTAATATATATATACGTAAGCAATTCATCATTCATGACATGGTGTATTATGTATAGATAAATCAAATTAGACTATGATACCACTGTAAGAAAATCAACAAAGCACATAGTAGTATAAAATAATTATATTATAATTAATTTTCACATAACATTTAATGATAATCTATTTAAAATATATCTCGAGAGATGCTAGCGAAATCCTTGAGCGAGGTTTTATCGATCAATTAGTCGCACATGTGTCCAGCCTCCAAGGTAATCCACATGGACCAATTCTCGAGATCTTGAAAGATTGATCTAATGCTAGGTTAATAATCTAGATCCCTCTAAACAATGTTTTAGATGTCTAATAAGAAAATATATATTTTTCTTATTTGCGAAATTTCTTATTAAGAGAGTTTGTTGTCTTGACCTAATATTAAGCATCTATTTATAATAATGTAACCTTTCAAAAAGGTTGTCTTGCCAAACAAGAAACGAATTATTACCAAACTCAATTTCACTTTCTAAAACAGAATGCAGACTAGCATAATAGATGTCATAATTGTCATATAATTATGTAAATTATTTTAACCTAAAAATTAATTCTATTGTGTGTGACCCTTTAGGTTCCTAATCACTTGACAATAAATATAAATAATAATCTTAGAAATAAATTAGCTTTAGTACAAAAGCAACAGTTGAGCCATCCTTCGTTTCTTTTCTTTCTCTGTTTTCATTACCCCAAAATGTTCTTAAAGTGACATTCTTTTCTCAGCATGGTATGGGTCTTTCTTTCGAATAGGCTATGAACTAGATCCAAATCATTTTCAACAAGTGCTTATTTAAATTTCTTAAAAAAGCATTTTCGTAATATCACTGTTCTTATAAAACATTTTAGACAACCTAATCTACCCCATCTCTTAGATTGTTTTGGAGCCAATAATTTTTTTTAATCTTTATTCTAAATTAAGTTGTTTCAATAATTATTCGGTTTCATGAATGTCTATATTGGTATGAGTATGATAGTGATTTATAATGATATTTATGCATGTGCAAAAGTGAGGATAGACATATCTATTCACAATTATACTTTTTTTTAATCAAAAGCTCTATTTTATTGATAGTAATAAATAATTACATTAGAGCCAAATTGGCTTAAACTGCAATTTAACTAACTAGGTGAAAAGAGGACAATATATTACAAGCAATGTAGCAAACAGTTTATAGCCAATTAAAAATTTTAAATCTATAATTATGAAATTCTTATACATTACTTTCAAAATATAAGTAATGAAAGGTGAAGGATAATACGCATATATCCAAGTAAAGGCAACTGATCGAGTACTAACCTTCATCCAGTCAACCTCTGCACAGCGAAAATTTGAATCTTGTATACCAGTAGAATCTGCACTACTAACGAATCGAGCGCAGATCACAATTCCACTACCTATTTGATCCTTGAGATTGAGATAACAAGAAAAACCTAGTTTTTCTTGCTTATTGTTGTTACTTGTTACAAACCCAGTGTTTGCTACCTTTTAGAGTTATTTATAGTTGATAGAAAATCTTTGGTTTACTCAAAACCTTTAGTTTTACTCAAAACCTTTGGTTTACCTAAAACCTTTAGTTTTACTCAAAAACCTTTGGTTTACTTAAAACCTTTAGTTTTACTCAAAAACCTTTGGTTTACTTAAAACCTTTAGTTTTACTCAAAAACCTTTGGTTTACTTAAAACCTTTAGTTTTACTCAAAAACCAAAACCTTTGGTTTACTTAAAACCTTTGGTTTGCCTAAAACTTTTGGTTTTCTGTCATGAGTATACCCTTTAATTCTAACATCTCCCACTCATACATGACGGAAAATGTTTCTATCTTGTTCTCAAAATCTCATTCATACAAGCAAATAGGCTGTGCGACCAGCATACTACGAGAGCGCAAGTGCTATACACCTGTTAGGGATATATAGCATCTCGTTTACAGATTCTGTCCTTCGAATATGCAAGAAGTGTATGCCTTACCCCAGATTACTTTAACACATTCATGTTTCACACATGATCTCAAAAACAATATCTGTATTCACTACTATGCTCATATTTCTCAAAATATTCATAATAGGCATGCCGGTGAATAACAGAACTTGTGAATGTGACTTACAAAGTAATCTTCCCCTCCTACATACTTCCATTCATAAGGTATGACTCACTTTACTAGTTAGGTCCGCCAGGCCTAAATTTTTTTATGACCTCTTGGCACCTTTCCCAAATTAGTCAATATCACACCTTACTTCAAGAATATGTTAAGTGTATTAAGGGTAGGATTCCATGAACCACGGTTCTAGATTAGGACCCACACAAGGAAAATCTGAGATATACTTTTAGTTAAAGTAATTTTCCTTTCCCGTGGTCGATTTGCACACATGGCATGAAAACATGTGTTATGGTGTTCTTTCTTTTATTTATTTATAAAAGAGCGCATGTTTAACATATCACTTATATGTTATGAAATTAACACCATACTAGAAGATCAGTTTAAGGTATGTCTTAACACACCCCCTTTGGCACTAATTACCATAGGGTTCCTCTAGGAAATTAAAACGAAATACAAATAAGTCTTAACTTATTACTAGTTGACAAACAAACTAGTCTTGATACACATTTTGTGCAATAAATCTTATTTATCTATACAAGACTATTCTTGTTCTTAAAATAAGACGGTACTGTAATTTGAACACGCTCTCGATTACACCTCATAGCAATTTTGATTCAAAATACAACCTCATCCCTGTCTTTGTAAAACTAATAAACAAAACAAGGGTAACCCCGTGTGAGAGGGTTTAGCTCCGTTCCACATGCTCAGTAAATATTTTACAAATATAATATTCACACTCGTATATTGCTGAAGTTGAACAACAATCTGTGAAATACAAAATCAAAATTTACATAAACCTTGAACTTTAACATGTTTCTCAAAAACATTTCTAGCTACTGGCTTAGTGAGAGGATCTGCTACCATCTCAGTTGTAGCTAGGTATTTCAAATTTATTTCTCCATGTGCAACTAAATCTTTAACAAAGTGATACTTGATGTCAATATGCTTGGTCCTATTATGGAATTTAGGATCTTTAGTGTAAGCTATTGATGATTGACTATCACAATAAATAGTCACTGATTTATCTAAGGTAGTGACTATCTTTAACAAAGTGATACTTGATGTCAATATGCTTGGTCCTATTATGGAATTTAGGATCTTTAGTGTAAGCTATTGATGATTGACTATCACAATAAATAGTCACTGATTTATCTAAGGTCCTATTAATCATGTACTTCACTACTGATTAGCCATATGTTCTTGGTCTCCTGAGCCTAAATGCTTTAACTCTAGATTGCAGTAAATGTGATTAGTTAAATTTCCAGCTTTCTGTCCTTCATGGTAGGATTAGTCACCAAAGCTGGTAGTTTTTGTCATATACTCATTAGTGGGAATTAAAGTATCGATACTTTGGTAATCAGTGAAGTCGCGGTGCTAGAATTCCCTACTTTAGATCATAAATCATAGAAAGTTTCATGTAATGGAGTAGTACTCCAAATTTTGGTTTCCCATGCTTGTAGTGGTGTGGTCGGGTATATCCGGCACCATATTTTGTTCACTATGGTATAAAAGATCCTTTAAAAAAAACAAAAAAAAAAGATTTATCTAAGGTAGTGACTTTTAAATGGTTCATAAACCGTTTTAACCACACTGCCTCTTGTGCTGCCGCTGAGAGTGCCACAAACTCAGCTTCCATAGTAGACAAGGCAATGGACGTTTGTTTCTTACTGCTCCAAGAGATGACACCATGCCAAGTAAGAAAACAAAAACCAAAAATGGATTTTCTTCTAAGTATCTCAAGATTCTCTTAACTGCTTTCCAATGTGCTTTCTCGGGATTGGTCTGATATCTGCTTACTATTCCAACAGCAAAACAGATATCTGACCTTGTGCAAAGCATGGTATACATGAGACTGCCAACAGCATTAGCATAAGGAACTTTTTCCATACGTTTGATTTCTTCTGACGTTTTAGGACACATTTCCTTTGTCAGGACGTCATTTTTAGCTATAGGGGTGTCTATGGGTTTGCACTCTTGCATATTGAAATGTTCAAGAATCTTTTTGATGTAGTTCTCCTAAGAGAGTGACAACAATTTTCTCGAACGATCCCTTGAAATCTTAACTCCAAGGATGAAAGCTGCCTCTCCCATATCCTTCATCTCAAAATTGGACGATAGCCAATTCTTTATTTGATTCACATAAGATAAGTCTTTTCTAGCTATGAGTATGTCATCTACATACAAAGTTAAAATAACAAACTTACTTCCAGAGCATTTTATGTAAACACATTGGTCCTCGTATATCATAGTGAAACCATATGAAATGATCACATTATGAAACCGAATAGACCATTGTCGTGATGACTACTTAAGACCATATATTGATTTTAACAATCTGCAAACCTTTTGTTCGCTGCCTTGTTTGACATAACCTATAGGCTGATCCATATAGATTTCCTCATTTAGTTCTCCATTGAGAAAAGCAGTCTTTACATCCATTTGATGTAGCTCTAGGTCTAAATTTGCTACAATAGCCATAATTAACCTTATCGAAATGAATCGCACAACAGGAGAGAAGGTTTCTTCATAATCAATCCCTTCCTATTGTGTGTACCCCTTAGCTACTAGGCGGGCCTTGTATCTTTCGATACTATCATAAGCCTTTCTTTTGATTTTGAGAATCCACTTATTCCCAATTGTCTTGCTTCCTTTAGGCAAATCTACGAGTGTCCAAACTTGATTTGTGCTCATAGATGCCATCTCTTCCTCCATTGCTTTAATCCATTTTTTCTTAGCAGGACAAGATAGAGCTTCTTTCACATTTTTAGACTCATCATTAGATAGGTCAAGAAAGAGAGTTTCACTCGAGGCATAATCTCGAAACCGTTGAGGTACATCTCTCCTTCTAGTGGACCGTCGAGGTTCTGGATCTTGATAAACATCTCTCTGATATTCATCATAATTCGGTATAGTCCAACTAGGATCTAAATCCATACTCCTACTGGAATAAGGATCTATTCTCCCACTAGACTCAGGATTAGGAATATTCGCATCAGTTAGAGGTGAAGAATTGACATTTTCAAAACACTTCATCCTCAAAAATCCTCCCACTCGAATGGAGTGATCCTGACGCCCTCTTCTTGAGTTTCGTAGAATATGATCTCTTGACCTATATGACCTAGCTTAGGAAATTCATTTTCTATGAATGTGACATCTCGAGACTCAAATTCTGTCACCGCACCATTGTCTTTTTCACCTACAAAGACATATCCTTTTGATACGTCAGAGTATCTAATAAAGATGCTCTTTATACCTCTTGGGCCTAGTGATACTAGTCCAAGGTCATATGTCAAGTTCGTTGAATTCAAAGTGCTCATACCAGTTATAAAAGACGAGTCATTCATTTGGAGATCAGGAATTGAAGAAAACGACGTGGACAGAAATCTACGTCGCGACGTGGAGAGGCTCCGACGTCGCGACGTCCACCCAAGTCGCGACGTCCATCGTCGCGTGTCGTGACGTCCAGCAGCGACGAGATTTTTATTTTTAGGGTTTGTTCCCCGACGTCGCGACGTCGGGCTACCCCACGTCGCGACGTGCGGGAATTTTAGGCGTTAATTATTTTTCAGTTTTTAGAAACTAGGGTTTTAAGTTATTTAATGTTTCCTTTTATGTGTTATTTCGTTTAGGGTTGTAATAAGCCTATAAATAGGCCTTTTTATCAGTTGTAAGGGAGAGAGAGTTGAATTTTGAAATAAGAACACAGAGTTGTTTCTTTTACGTGAGTTGATTTCCTGAGGAGGGATTTTGATTTACTTTGTGAAGAATTTTCCTGAGGAGGGAGCTTTCTTTACGTGACTGTCGTGTTAATTGTATGTGAGGAGCATCCAATTAAAATGCATACTGTCAGCCTACAGAGATAGGTTGATTCGACTTGTTCACATTGATTCTCGAAAAGATCGTGACCAATATTCCGCAACAACTATCAATCTACGTGAGGAGCGTGGTGAGATCGTTATCAAGTGGTATCAGAGCTCAAGGGATTTTCGAAATCAGGTTTTTCAGTTTTCCTTAAAATTGAAACCCTAAATTGTTGTTATTCGCAGCCTTGCATGATTTGATTATTGTGAGAAGGTTACAACAATTATATCTTTTGTTATTGTTTAATTGGTATTGTGAGAATTTGATCCGGTTAAAATTGGTGATTGATTGTTTGGATTGACTCTATTGGATATTTGTGGATTATTGTTGCCATAGCAATTGTTGTGGACATTCTTTTTTGGAAATTTGGTTAAGTGTCAATATGAGTAAACAGGCAGAAGGTGCTAGTGTTAACCAAAATCTGGAAGGTATACTTGCTACAATCAGTGAGCAGATACGACAGTTATCAGCTGACCACCAACAGCTTAAGCAGCGGTTGAAAAAGCTGGAGTCGGGGTCTAGAACGGGTACTTGAATGAGAACTTTACCTCAAAAACCTTGGGTTGAGGGTTTGAAGGAGTCTAAGCCAAAACCAATCCGGTGTGCTATATGTATGGCTATAGGTCATAATTCTATTAGTTGTCCAAGATGGTATGATTTGCCTGATGAACATCCAAAGGAAGACACAACTGTCAAAGTTGTTACTATACCATTGTTGGAATGTGTTGATAATCATGGGAATAATGAGTTGCATCCATTGGAGATGGGTCAAGTTAATGAAATTGTTGAAGCAATGGTGGAGACCATTAATGAAGATCCTTTGGTGGAGGAAGCATTACCTTTAATTAAAATAATTCAAGGGGAAGAGGTTAATACAAATACTACTCTTGAAGAAGCATCTTGTGCAGATTTAATTCCTTTTATTGCTTTAAATGATTGTAATTTAATTGTTATTAATGATGTTTATCATGATAAGCAAGAAAGTGAATTGATTCATGATTTGAATGGAAAAAGCCTTGAGGTGAGGATTGTAGAAAAAGGCAAAGAGGAGAAAAATAATGAGTGCGAATTTCCATCTATTTAGCCTTTTCGTCTTGATGATTTTACAGATTTTGTACCGGATTTCCTTGTCACCAATCAACAAGATTTGAGGTCAAATCTTTTTCAAGTGGGAGGGAATAATACTAGTTCAAGGTCATATGTCAAGTTCGTTGAATTCAAAGTGCTCATACCAGTTATAAAAGACGAGTCATTCATTTGGAGACCAGGAATTGAAGAAAACGACGTGGACAGAAATCTACGTCGCGACGTGGAGAGGCTCCGATGTCGCGACGTCCACCCACGTCGCGACGTCCATCGTCGCGCGTCGCGACGTCCAGCAGCGACGAGATTTTTATTTTTAGGTTTTGTTCCCCGACGTCGCGACGTCGGGCTACCCCATGTCGCGACGTGTGGGAATTTTAGGCGTTAATTATTTTTCAGTTTTTAGAAACTAGGGTTTTAAGTTATTTAATGTTTCCTTTTATGTGTTATTTTGTTTAGGGTTTGTAATAAGCCTATAAATAGGCCTTTTTATCAGTTGTAAGGGAGAGAGAGTTGAATTTTGAAATAAGAACACAGAGTTGTTTCTTTTACGTGAGTTGATTTCCTGAGGAGGGATTTTGATTTACTTTGTGAAGAATTTTCCTGAGGAGGAGCTTTCTTTACGTGACTGTCGTGTTAATTGTATGTGAGGAGCATCCAATTAATTGTGCATACTGTCAGCCTACAGAGATAGGTTGATTCGACTTGTTCACATTGATTCTCGAAAAGATCGTGACCAATATTCCACAACAACTATCAATCTACGTGATGAGCGTGGTGAGATCGTTATCACCTAGTTTGCCATATTTACTTGAGGTATTGTGGACAAACGCAGTACAACCCCAAGGTCGCAATAGACTAAGGTTAGGTTTACGTCCAGTCTATAATTCATATGGAGTGGAGGTGACAGACTTGGAGGGCACACGGTTCAGAACATAGGCTGCAGTTTGTAACGCATATCCCCGAAAGAAAATGGGTAAATTTGCTTGTGCCATCATCGATCTTACCATGTCAAGTAAAGTTCGATTTCTTCTTTTCGCAACACCATTTTGTTGCGGAGTTCGAGGAAAAAAAACTAATGTTCAATTCCATTTTCATCACACAAGGCTTTAAACTCATATGAGAGATATTCCCGACCACGATCGGTTCTCAAAACCTTAATTTTCTTATCTAATTGATTTTCAGCTAAATTCATACAAGTCTTGAAACAACTCAAAGCCTCAGACTTATGAGAAATCAAATAGATTTGACCATATCTCGAATAGTCATCTAAGAAAGTGATGAAATAGTAGGCCCCATGTCTTGCCCTCACATTCAATAGACCACAAACATCAAAATGGATTAATTGTAATGGAGTGTCTGCCCTGGTTTCTTTTCCGAATGGTTTTCTACCCATTTTTCCTTGTAGGCAATGCTCGCAATTAGGTAACTTGACTTAATCAATATTACCTAATAAGACTTCTTTTGCTAATCGACTCATTCGATTTTGTTCAATATGGCTTAATCTAGCATGCCAAATCATTACATCATTCTCTTTTGAAGTAATTAAGGAAGTAGCATTATTATTAGAATTGAAATATTCAACATCCAAAATAATAAAATCATCCATAATATAACCATGACCATAACAAGTTGTATCCAAAGACAACTTGACAAAATTGTCAGAAAAAAGTAATTGGAATCCCATTTTCATTAAAACTAAGACAGAAACCAAATTCCTATGAATACTAGGAGCATAAAAGATATTATGTAGAAGGAGCGTGCGGCCGTCACCCATGACAAGTCTACAAGTCCCAATGCCTTTGACCTTAATCCTGGCATTATTTCCTACATAAATCCACCTTGCACCATAAGGTAATCGTTGGAACTCAATGAAGGTATCACGATCCTTCGTCACATGGTTCGTTGCTTCTGAATCCACAACCCACAAAGGGTTAGATTTAGAAAGAAATACTAAACTAGATACATTTAATTCACCCACAAAAGAGTGAATAGAAAGTACCTTTTTAGGTTCGGTGCAATCTTTTGCATAGTGACCCTTTTGTTGGCAGTTATAGCATTTCACACGAGCAATGTTTACTTTTCTTTTGGACCTTATTTGTTTCTATCCTGTTTGCTATTTCTTCGACCTTTGAGTAGATTTTTCTTTGCCTTTGTACCCCATGTGTTTCTTATTGGAAATCTTTCCAGCAGCATTGGAACTTGTGGTGTGAACTTTAGATTTCACTCTGACTGACATAAGTCGATCTTCCTCAAGTTCTAAATGCCGTACAACATCCTTAAATGTCTTAATATTTACAGAATAAGTTAGGTGCATCTTCATATGCTCCCAATTGTTGGGCAAAGATCGGATAACAGCTTGAATTTTCTGTTCTTCGGTTAACGTATGACACGCACCATTTAGCTCACTGATCATGTTAGACATTTCTCGCAAATGTCGCTTCATGGTATGATCAGGATGTTTTTTGTAAGTATCGAATTTTAAAGTCAATGACCGGAGTTTAGTTAGAGACACATGTGAAACCTCGGAATTTTTATATAAATAAATATCGTACTTAATCATTTAAAGTGTTATATTTTCCGTTATATGAATCTCATTTAAAAATAAATATTATAAATATATATATATATATATATATTTGTCTCACCAATAAATGTGAATTTTGATTTAAGATTATTAAGTAAAACATGTGTTAATTGTAACTTTATAAGCCAATACGAGAAGATCTTGTGGTTTAATTATAAATTGCTAAAGTTTTTAGGGATTCAATTGTATAATTAACTAAAAGTGATGAATTCTAGGGGAGCCCTTTTAAATTTAAAGGATTATGTGGCAATTTATGGTATTTGATAGAAAAAAAAGAAACAAAAATAACAAACCTAGCTACCAAACATTGGCTGCACGCTTGGCAGCCTATAATGTCTTAAACGGAACAAGGCTTATAGGAAGCCTGTAGAAGCTGTGGGATGAAACAGGAAATGAAAAAAAAAAGAGAAGAGAAGAATAGAGACGAGAACAGAACAGGAGAAAAGGAAGAAAAGAAAAGGAAGAAAAGGAAAGAAGAAGAGGAAAGAAGAGGGGAGAAGAAGAAAAGGAAACTGTGGAAATTTTCAAATACTGTGGGTGAGTTTCTTTTAACTTTTTTTTTCTTTCGTGTAAATAGGGTTGTAAAGATTCTACTTTTGCATAATCTTGATGCTAATTTTGTTAGTTGGTGAGTTCATTGTTGAATTTGAACTGCGATTTTGGAAGTTTACGAATTGACTCTTAAGGTTTACATGGATTAACGTGAGGATATTGGGTTGGATTGAATTAATGAATCAATCGTGGGTGTGCTTTAATTCTTTTAAAACTTTGGCTGAATTTGCATGGAGAACTTGCTCTTTCTTGTGAAGTTCCTTTCATGAACTGATGAATTGTTAAATTCTTGTTAGATTGAATTAATATATTGTAAAGGAAGTTGTGGGTTGTGGATGAGTTTTGGGTATTAAGACTTTGTATTTTTTTTTAAATAGAAGATAAACAATCAGCTTTTGGATGTTATGAATTACCTAGTTTCTTGATCATTGATGAGGTTCTATCATTGTTTTCTTAAACTGGTAGATTTAATTTGTTGTGAGACTTGGGAAAAACCGAGATTTGTATCGTGTTCTTATTTTGTTGCAGAATATAAGGTCTCTGGTTCTTCCTGAAAAATGCTAATGAAGAACTTTTAAGTGTTTTTTTTCTCGAAAGTAAATCTCAATGGTAGATGCACAGAAATTGGCCGTTGTCCTACTGTTGTTTTGTGCATCTTTTGTTTTACCATTAATGTTAACTGGTGTTATCTTTTAATTTGATAGTATTATCTATCTTTAAGTTTTTAAATTGCTACATGGTAAGGTCTTTGATAGACTTTTGAAGGAATGTTTACTGAGACCTGAATCTAAAGAAATGCTATACAATGAACTCATCTTGATGTCAATTTGTGACCTATTGGCACAAAGAATTTGGGAATTCATGTGAAACAATAATTGTAGTACTTCGAGTCTAGTTTTGAATAGTTTTGATTTCACCATTTTTGGACTTTTGGCTGCCAAGTTATGGCCATTTGAACCAGGCCTGCCAACACAGAATTCTGTCACGGATTATCAATTCCTTCAGCAGTATTGGATATTTTGTTTTTACTCTGTGTAGGCAGAATCCTGGACTCTTCATAACACAAGAACTTTATTATTTTGAGTCTAGTTTAATATGGTTTTGATTTCACACTGTTTGGATTTTTGGTTGCCAAGTTATGGCCAATTGAAGCAACCCCGTCAAGACTGAATTCTGTTACGGGATTTCAGTCAATTCAACAAGTTTGAACAATTTTTACACCACTTTGTAAACCGAATTTTGGGTATTCTAAAACATAAAAGTTATAGCCTTTTGATTTAAATTTTACCCAGTTTTGGTCTTATATTGTTTGGATCTTTGGTTACAAAGTTATGGCCTTTTAAAATCAGTATGGTAGAACTGAAATCTGTTACGGGATTTCAGTCCTACATAAAGTTTGAATAGTTTTTACAGCCTTTTGTAAAGTGAATTTTGAGATTGATAAAACATAAAAGTTTTCATATTATGAATCTAGTTTCATATGCTTTTGATTTCATATTAATTGGAGGTTTGGTTACAAAGTTATGATTATTTGAAATCTATATGGCAGAACTGAAATCCATTACGGGATTTCAGTCCTACGGGGAGATTGAACAGTATTTCCAATATGTTGCATACTGAATTCTGAAAATAGTGCAACATGTAAATTTGGTCGTTATGAGTCTATTTTCATATACCTTTAGTTTCACCACATTTGAGTATTTGGATATTGGCTATAACACTTTGATTAAAACAAGTCGGTAAGGATATTTATGACCTAAATCTTAGGTTCACTTTTAGAATGGCTTTGAACAAAACTGGTTTCAAATGGCTTCACCTCACCTCATTTGGAGGTTTTCATATCAAATTTTAGCGGAATTAATTGAATATGATAGAACTGAATCTTTGTTTTTACCTTAAAATCTTTGTATATGTTGGTCAGCTTTCCAACTCTTTCAGTGTAGAATTTGGAAGCTCAGAAAATATAAGAATTTTCTTAATTTGAGTATGGTTTTATTTAGTGATGTATTTATATCGATTGGATATGACGTTGCCAGGTTACATTGTTTCGAATCAAATATGGAATCATGAATTCCGCTATAAGAAGTTCAAATTGCACTTTTGAACTATCTATTGAAAAACTTTCATATTGAGATAGTTTTGTTTTTGTGTCAATTGATAATTGAAGGGCATTGTTTGAATGATGGACACTCTCTTGTCCTGCATTAAAGAGTGCATTTTTGATGACTGAGTTTTTCTCGTCATTTGCCATTGACATATGTTGTAATTGATATGTCGGTGTATATGTGGGACTTTACGTCCATAAATTATGTATTGATAAACTAGATACGTTGGAACTAAGTGCTGTACGGAGCTAAGTGCTACGCCACTTTAAAGGCGGGAGCCACCTCTAGAGTCCGTACGAGCCACCTCTAGAGTCCAACATTACCAGCGATTGGTGAATAATTGGGATGTACTTGGTGAAAAGTGATTGTCATATGATTTTTTTTCGGATTTTGTGAACATGTTATATTTGTATTGTATTTGATTGCAAGGGCCCTAGTAGGTGTTGGCTTGGAGGGTGATCGAGAAGGCATCGGGCCGACGATTACGCCAATACCACACCGGTGAGCCCCGTCACACGATTAAGGAGTTTTTAATCCCGTTGACGGGAGTCGGAGTGGCAAATCCGGATGCCACGTTAGGCCTGCGGGGCCACTGTGGTCTCTGACCACTAGGAAGGATAAGGTAGCTTCTCAAGTCGTGCACGCAACAATGAATTGTTAGGGGATATAAGGTTGGTAAAGGTCGGCAAGGCCGATCGTGACAGGTACCGATTATATGCCTAATGTTTTATATGGAGTTAATGACAAAGTTATGTGATATATGGATGTGTGCATTGCACAATCTTTTATTCGATATTTGAGACTTTGTCATATGGTTATTTGCATTAGAAAAATGATTGACATATGGTTATTGAATTGGAAAAAAAATGTTTAACAGAAATTGTGCTTTCTTAAAGTTAATTTTCTGAAAATTATCCATTACTCCCTCACTGAGCTATTTTGAGCTCACCCTTTTATAAATTATTTTTTTTTCAGTGATTCAAGATGGATTAGGTGGTGGACAGGATTCTGGTTTACGTACTTAAAGGAAGAGATAGATTATTAAGGTATTTAATTACCTTGGTTGTGTTTGTAGCCATAGGAATGGGCCATTTTGGCAATCTTGAACGTATGAATTTTGGGATGAAATAGAAATATGTATATTACCTTAATATTATTTTAATGTTTATTATGGCTGGGCGTTACAAGTGGTATCAGAGCATTTTTGCTCATAAGCCAGGATAAGATTCTTGGGCTTTGAAATTATGATTTACTAGGTTTGAATTGAGATGAGAAGTGTTTGGTAAGAGTTAAAGAAAATATTGTGGGCATTATTAGTTTCATAGTTAGGAATGAATTCCTAACTATGAAGTTGTGGGTTGTGGAAGAGTTTTGGGTATTAAGACTTTGTATTTTTTTTTTAAATAGAAGATAAACAATCAGCTTTTGGATGTTATGAATTTCCTAGTTTCTTGATCATTGATGAGGTTCTTTCATTGTTTTCTTAAACTGGTAGATTTAATTTGCTGTGAGACTTGGCGAAAACCGAGATTTGTATCGTGTTCTTATTTTGTTGCAGAATATAAGGTCTCTGGTTCTTCCTGAAAAATGCTAATGAAGAACTTTTAAGTGTTTGTTTTCTCGAAAGTAAATCTCAATGGTAGATGCACAGAAATTGGCCGTTGTCCTACTGTTGTTTTGTGCATCTTTTGTTTTACCATTAATGTTAACTGGTGTTATCTTTTAATTTGATAGTATTATCTATCTTTAAGTTTTTAAATTGCTACATGGTAAGGTCTTTGATAGACTTTTGAAGGAATGTTTACTGAGACCTGAATCTAAAGAAATGTTATACAATGAACTCATCTTGATGTCAATTTGTGACCTATTGGCACAAAGCATTTGGGAATTCATGTGAAACAATAATAGTAGTACTTCGAGTCTAGTTTTGAATAGTTTTGATTTCACCATTTTTGGACTTTTGGCTGCCAAGTTATGGCCATTTGAACCAGGCCTGCCAACACAGAATTCTGTCACGGATTATCAATTCCTTCAGCAGTTTTGGATATTTTGTTTTTACTCTGTGTATGCAGAATCCTGGACTCTTCATAACACAAGAACTTTAGTATTTTGAGTCTAGTTTAATATGGTTTTGATTTCACACTGTTTGGATTTTTGTTTGCCAAGTTATGGCCAATTGAAGCAACCCTGTCAAGACTGAATTCTGTTACGGGATTTCAGTCAATTCAACAAGTTTGAACAATTTATACACTACTGTGTAAACCGAATCTTGGGTTTTCTAAAACATAAAAGTCATAGCCTTTTGATTTAAATTTTACCCAGTTTTGGTCTTATATTGTTTGGATCTTTGGTTACAAAGTTATGACCTTTTGAAATCAGTATGGTAGAACTGAAATCTGTTACGGAATTTCAGTCCTACATAAAGTTTGAATAGTTTTTACAGCCTTCTGTAAAGTGAATTTTGAGATTGATAAAACATAAAAGTTTTCATATTATGAATCTAGTTCCATATGCTTTTGATTTCATATTAATTGGAGGTTTGATTCCAAAGTTATGATTATTTGAAATCTATATGGCAGAACTGAAATCCATTACGGGATTTCAGTCCTACGGGGAGATTGAACAGTATTTCCAATATGTTGCATACTGAATTCTGAAAATAGTGCAACATGTAAATTCGGTCGTTATGAGTCTATTTTCATATACCTTTAGTTTCACCACATTTGGGTATTTGGATATTGGCTATAACACTTTGATTAAAACAAGTCGGTAATGATATTTATGACCTAAATCTTAGGTTCACTTTTAGAATGGCTTTGAACAAACCTGGTTTCAAATGGCTTTCACCTCACCTCATTTGGAGGTTTTCATATCAAATTTTAGCGGAATGAATTGAATATGATAGAACTGAATCTTTTTTTTTTACCTTAAAATCTTTGTATATGTTGGTCAGCTTTCCAACTCTTTCAATGTAGAATTTGGAAGCTCAGAAAATATAATAATTTTCTTAATTTGAGTATGGTTTTATTTAGTGATGTATTCATATCGATTGGATATGACGTTGCCAGGTTACATTGTTCCGAATCAAACAAGGAATCATGAATTCCGCTATAAGAAGTTCAAATTGCACTTTGGAACTATCTATTGAAAGCCTTTCATATTGAGATAGTTTTGTTTTTGGGTCAATTGATAATTGAAGGGCATTGTTTGAATGATAGACACTCTCTTGTCCTGCATTAAAGAGTGCATTTTTTATAAATGAGTTTTTCTCGTCATTTGCCATTGACATATGTTGTAATTGATATGTCGGTGTATATGTGGGACTTCACGTCCATAAATTATGTATTGATAAACTAGATACGTTGGAACTAAGTGCTGTACGGAGCTAAGTGTTACGCCACCTTAAAGGCGGGAGCCACCTCTAGAGTCCGTACGAGCCACCTCTAGAGTACAACATTACCAGCGATTGGTGAATAATTGGGATGTACTTGGTGAAAAGTGATTGTCATATGATTTTTTTTCGGATCTTGTGAACATGTTATATTTGTATTGTATTTGATTGCATGGGCCCTAGTAGGTGTTGGCATGGAGGGTGATCGAGACGGCATCGGGCTGACGATTACGCCAAGACCACACCGGTGTGCCCCGTCACGCGATTAAGGAGTTTTTAATCCCGTTGACGGGAGTCGGAGTGGCAAATCCGGATGCCACGTTAGGCCTGCGGGGACGTTGTGGTCACTGACCACTAGGAAGGATAAGGTAGCTTCTCAAGTCGTGCACGCAACAATGAATTGTTCGGGGATATAAGGTTGGTAAAGGTCGGCAAGGCCGATCGTGACAGGTACCGATTATATGCCTAATGTTTTATATGGAGTTAGTGACAAAGTTATGTGATATATGCATATGTGCATTGCACAATCTTTTATTCGATATTTGAGACTTTGTCATATGGTTATTTGCATTGGAAAAATGATTGACATATGGTTATTGAATTAGAAAAAAAAATGTTTAACAGAAATTGTGCTTTCTTAAAGTTAATTTTCTGAAAATTATCCATTACTCCCTCACTGAGCTATTTTGAGCTCACCCTTTTATAAATTATTTTTTTTTCAGTGATTCAAGATGGATTAGGTGGTGGACAGGATTCTGGTTTACGTACTTAAAGGAAGAGATAGATTATTAAGGTATTTAATTACCTTGGTTGTGTTTGTAGCCATAGGAATGGGCCATTTTGGCAATCTTGAACGTATGAATTTTGGGATGAAATAGAAATATGTATATTACCTTAATATTATTTTAATGTTTATTATGGCTGGGCGTTACAAGTGGTATCAGAGCATTTTTGCTCATAAGCCAGGATAAGATTCTTGGGCTTTGAAATTATGATTTACTAGGTTTGAATTGAGATGAGAAGTGTTTGGTAAGAGTTAAAGAAAATGTTGTGGGCATTATTAGTTTCATAGTTAGGAATGAATTCCTTAAGAAAGAGTGTTAAAATTTAAGTTTGAATCCTGTTTTGGTTGAATTATTTTCGTTGCGATTGTTCAATTTTATATTTGGGATTCTTTTAAACTCATTTCTTAAGGTACAATTATTAGAAAATTTTGGCAGAATTTGTGAATACTGTGAAACATATTGATTCCAAATTTTGATATATTACCAAGGGTTAGGTGAAATGTTAAACCAAAGTGCTGTTGAAAGAATTGAAGAAATGTGAGAAAATTTCACAATCTAGGTAATTTAAATTGTGATTTATTTTGAAGATATCAATCAATATACAAGGATATAGAATAAAAGTTTATTGATAATTGATAAATTTGAAGCAAGACATTGGAACCAGTTAATTGTAAGACATTGGGAATTATCAATTTCTTAGAATTGATGAATGGTGTTAGGCCTAAATCGGATTCTTAGAATTGTGATGTCCTTGGTGTAACATTAAGGAATTGATTTTACATATTTGGATAGTTGATAAACAGAAATTGTGATAACTGGTTAATGGGATAATAAATAAAATATGGTACACATCAATCTTTGAGTTTATGAAGTATGACTTGACCTTGTATAAATGAATTGAGTCGAGAGGAGAAAAAAAAATTCAAATACATTTCAGTGGTGTAGGTTGTCACCACTAGATAGACAAATGCATAATGATAATAAGAGAAAAAGAGAAAAAAAATAATGATGCAAGAAAATTTACGAGTCATACTTGAACACTTAATGACCGTATGGAAGTTTTTCAGGAATAAAAAAAAGATAAAATAAAAATTGAGTAAGAAATGACTTTCTTTTCTTTTGAAATCTTTTGTCACATGTATACTTTAAAGTTTTGGATTAGCTCAATAAGCGCGTAGTGGGCTCTAGAAAAAAAATAGAATGGATATCGCACCATGAATTAAGATTACATTTAGAGACTACCTAAACAATATAAGTTGGCAAGAATTCACCTTTGGTGATTTACTAGAAAAGAGATTAAGGATTTTTATGATTATTATACGCTAAAGAAACTAAGTCGATGCTAGTATTAAGAATCATTAGTGAATGATTGTTTTTGATTGTGATGGATTCTATATCAATTGAAATGCCACAATGGGAGATTATTGTTGAGAAACAATTGGTGTTACTTATTTTGCATAGGAAAATTTATTTGGGAGTCAAGGTGAATATTAGGTGAATAGATTTGAAAAACAAAGAATGTAATGGAAGTTTTCAATGGAGAATTATTGGTGTATAATTATTATGCATGAGAAGACTTATTTGAAATTGGTGTGTGTACGGGATACATAAGATTAGATATTAAGAGCTGGATTAGAATTTTCCTAATGGGAATATAAGTGTGATATAGCTTATGATGGATGGATGATTAATTATTTTAAATTGAAGAATAGAGTATTGATATATATTTTTAATAATTCCTTGCTAATATTATGACCTAAATGGTAAGAAGTCGTTGATAGTATTACACTTGTGTGAAGCTCTACATCCTTATGAGAAATTCCCACCCTGAGATATTAAATGTTATGTGAACTGGTCAATGTGCAACAATTTAATAGTGTAATAGATTTACATGTCTGGGAGATTTTTGAAGAATGAATAAGAGCTAAAAGGATAACAATGAAAGAGACGACTTTTGCACATTAAAGTATATGTCAAAGATAAATATAGGATTCGGAGGAAGGATATAGTGGTTTAGAGTTATGATCAAATATGGCATGAGGTATATATTTTTGAAGATAAAAAGTTGATGTTGAATGAAAATATATTATTGGTGAATAAGGCACTTGATTGATATATAAATTAAATATGAAATGATTATTTAACGAGATAGTTTCATTTCACAATATCAAATATTACGGGAAAAAAAAGGGTAGGAATGACATGCATGATCAGAAAATTTAGGCAAATTCGAACTAAACAAATACTACTTGTTAAGGTAATTTGGAAGAACCATAGTGTTGAGGAAACTACGTGGGAAATTGAGGAGAACATGCGAGAATGGTGTTTGGAGTTTTTCCAATAAATGGTAAGAATTTCGAGGACGAAATTTCTTTAAGGGGGGAAGGGTGTGAAACCCCGGAATTTTTATATAAATAAATATCGTACTTAATCATTTAAAGTGTTATATTTTCCGTTATATGAATTTCATTTAAAAATAAATACTATAAATATATATATATATATATATTTGTCTCACCAATAAATGTGAATTTTGATTTAAGATTATTAAGTAATACATGTGTTAATTGTTAATTGTAACTTTATAAGCCAATACGAGAAGATCTTGTGGTTTAATTATAAATTGCTAAAGTTTTTAGGGATTCAATTGTATAATTAACTAAAAGTGATGAATTCTAGGGGAGCCCTTTTAAATTTAAAGGATTATGTGGCAATTTCTGGTATTTGATAGAAAAAAAAAGAAAAAAAATAACAAACCTAGCTACCAAACATTGGCTGCACGCTTGGCAGCCTATAATGTCTTAAACGGAACAAGGCTTATAGGAAGCCTGTAGAAGTAGTGGGATGAAACAGGAAAGGAAAAAAAAAGAGAAGAGAAGAATAGAGACGGGAACAGAACAGGAGAAAAAGGAAGGAAAGAAAAGGAAGAAAAGGAAAGAAGAAGAGGAAAGAAGAGGGGAGAAGAAGAAAAGGAAACTGTGGAAATTTTCAAATACTGTGGGTGAGTTTCTTTTAACTTTTTTTTCCTTTCGTGTAAATAGGGTTGTAAAGATTCTACTTTTGCATAATCTTGATGCTAATTTTGTTAGTTGGTGAGTTCATTGTTGAATTTGAACTGCGATTTTGGAAGTTTACGAATTGACTCTTAAGGTTTACATGGATTAACGTGAGGATATTGGGTTGGTTTGAATTAATGAATCAATCGTGGGTGTGCTTTAATTCTTTTAAAACTTTGGCTGAATTTGCATGGAGAACTTGCTCTTTCTTGTGAAGTTCCTTTCATGAACTGATGAATTGTTAAATTCTTGTTAGATTGAATTAATATATTGTAAAGGAAGTTGTGGGTTTTGGATGAGTTTTGGGTATTAAGACTTTGTATTTTTTTTTTAAATAGAAGATAAACAATCAGCTTTTGGATGTTATGAATTTCCTAGTTTCTTGATCATTGATTAGGTTCTATCATTGTTTTCTAAAACTGGTAGATTTCATTTGCTGTGAGACTTGGGGAAAATCGAGATTTGTATCGTGTTCTTATTTTGTTACAGAATATAAGGTCTCTGGTTCTTCCCGAAAAATGTTAATGAAGAACTTTTAAGTGTTTTTTTTTCTCGAAAGTAAATCTCAATGGTAGATGCACAGAAATTGGCCGTTGTCCTACTGTTGTTTTGTGCATCTTTTGTTTTACCATTAATGTTAATTGGTGTTATCTTTTAATTTGATAGTATTATCTATCTTTAAGTTTTTAAATTGCTACATGGTAAGGTCTTTGATAGACTTTTGAAGGAATGTTTACTGAGACCTGAATCTAAAGAAATGCTATACAATGAACTCATCTTGATGTCAATTTGTGAAATCTATATGGTAGAACTGAAATCCATTACGGGATTTCAGTCCTACGGGGAGATTGAACAGTATTTTCAATATGTTGCATACTAAATTCTGAAAATAGTGCAACATGTAAATTCGGTCGTTATGAGTCTATTTTCATATACCTTTAGTTTCACCACATTTGGGTATTTGGATATTGGCTATAACACTTTGATTAAAACAAGTCGGTAATGATATTTATGACCTAAACCTTAGGTTCACTTTTAGAATGGCTTTGAACAAACCTGGTTTCAAATGGCTTTCACCTCACCTCATTTGGAGGTTTTCATATCAAATTTTAGCGGAATGAATTGAATATGATAGAACTGAATCTTTTTTTTTTACCTTAAAATCTTTGTATATGTTGGTCAGCTTTCCAACTCTTTCAATGTAGAATTTGGAAGCTCAGAAAATATAAGAATTTTCTTAATTTGAGTATGGTTTTATTTAGTGATGTATTCATATCGATTGGATATGACGTTGCCAGGTTACATTGTTCCGAATCAAACAAGGAATCATGAATTCCGCTATAAGAAGTTCAAATTGCACTTTGGAACTATCTATTGAAAGTCTTTCATATTGAGATAGTTTTGTTTTTGCGTCAATTAATAATTGAAGGGCATTGTTTGAATGATGGACACTCTCTTGTCCTTCATTAAAGAGTGCATTTTTGATAAATG
Organism: Ophiorrhiza pumila; assembly: GCA_016586305.1. Taxonomy (NCBI): domain Eukaryota; kingdom Viridiplantae; phylum Streptophyta; class Magnoliopsida; order Gentianales; family Rubiaceae; genus Ophiorrhiza; species Ophiorrhiza pumila. The sequence continues at coordinate 10,521,704 of BLIW01000008.1, read as the reverse complement.
AGTTTTTCTCGTCATTTGCCATTGACATGTGTTGTAATTGATATGTCGGTGTATATGTGGGACTTCACATCCATAAATTATGTATTGATAAACTAGATACGTTGGAACTAAGTGCTGTACGGAGCTAAGTGTTACGCCACTTTAAAGGCGGGAGCCACCTCTAGAGTCCGTACGAGCCACCTCTAGAGTCCAACATTACCAGCGATTGGTGAATAATTGGGATGTACTTGGTGAAAAGTGATTGTCATATGATTTTTTTTCGGATTTTGTGAACATGTCATATTTGTATTGTATTTGATTGCATGGGCCCTAGTAGGTGTTGGCTTGGAGGGTGATCGAGACGGCATCGGGCCGACGATTACGCCAAGACCACACCGGTGAGCCCCGTCACGCGATTAAGGAGTTTTTAATCCCGTTGACGGGAGTCGGAGTGGCAAATCCGGATGCCACGTTAGGCCTGCGGGGCCGTAGTGGTCACTGACCACTAGGAAGGATAAGGTAGCTTCTCAAGTCGTGCACGCAATAATGAATTGTTAGGGGATATAAGGTTGGTAAAGGTCGGCAAGGCCGATCGTGACAGGTACCGATTATATGCCTAATGTTTTATATGGAGTTAATGACAAAGTTATGTGATATATGGATATGTGCATTGCACAATCGTTTATTCGATATTTGAGACTTTGTCATATGGTTATTTGCATTGGAAAAATGATTGACATATGGTTATTGAATTGGAAAAAAAAATGTTTAACAGAAATTGTGCTTTCTTAAAGTTAATTTTCTGAAAATTATTCTTTACTCCCTCACTGAGCTATTTTGAGCTCACCCTTTTATAAATTATTTTTTTTCAGTGATTCAAGATGGATTAGGTGGTGGACAGGATTCTGGTTTACGTACTTAAAGGAAGAGATAGATTATTAAGGTATTTAATTACCTTGGTTGTGTTTGTAGCCATAGGAATAGGCCATTTTGGCAATCTTGAACGTATGAATTTTGGGATGAAATAGAAATATGTATATTACCTTAATATTATTTTAATGTATATTATGGCGGGGCGTTACAATACACCCCCAAACTTCTCCCGTAATGCATTCCACAGATCCATTGTTTTGTCATAAACTTTAAATTCCTTGGCAATATCGTCAGACATTGCACTGAGCAGAATGATGCGAGCAATGGAATTCTTTTTCTTCCAAGCAAGATAAACCTCTTTATCCAGCTGGTGTTGGGCAGTGTTTCCATCCTCAAGTTCTTCCATAATCGCAGTGAGTGTTTCGAGTGCCTCTTGCTCCTCTAACATATACTGACCTCATAATTATCATCATTTAACTTAAGGTCTTTGTTCAATTCAGCAACTATGGATTTTCTAGCAGTTCCCATTTTAGTCACTAAGATCTATAATGGACACAAAAGTTGCACTTATTATGGAGAAATAGGCAATATACGATATTACTATGCATTCTACCTTTTAACTTATAAAATTTTATACTGGCCCTAGATTCGAAGAGGTCACTATGTTTCCAATCACCCTCCAGTAAACTAGTACTACGTTTTACTTGTTAAAAGTTTTATGCATAGTAATTTGTTATTGGATAACTTGGGTACATATTACCCTAAACTTGAGTTTATTTAACTCTAGTTGTATGTTGGAACATTAGGGATTTTATTTTATTTAAATATTATTTTACATGCCTAAGTAATCACAAGCAAAATAAAGTAACAGAAAACTTTAAATTATGAATTAAGGATTCTCAAAAAATAATATGCATAAAAAAAATCCCATCCAACATAGCAACAATAATCCAATAACATAGAAAACATAAATCAATCAAGATACTACTTAAGCCTCATGATTCTTTTATGTATAACCGGCAATTATGCCTTCATGTACTGTGGTAATTCATAAATGACCTCACTAGTGGAGAGAAAACGAGGCACAGTTCTCCCACTTCTTAACGTCATCCTCTCATGAGGATTGATTGACGTTTGAGCCCCATTTTGCAGAAGAGAACTAAAAAATCTTTTCAACATAAATGAATAAGAACGCGTTCCTAGTCCACGAGCATGAAACATTAAATTTCTTAATTTAGGATGTCTGAACGAATTGAATCAGCGATTACTTCAATTAGAAGCAAGTCATCTGAACCCAAACGAAGCCCTCCATGCCATATGCATAGTTGCACCATTCTGTTGCAACATACAACATGATGCAGGATTCTATCCAGATCATTCATCCGGACACGGGCATTCAGTTTTATTTTCTCAAGCGCAGATAAGAGTTTACGCAAAATACTCTTTTGATGCTCGGTTCTCGCTACCGTTGGTGTGCGATACATAAGAACCATTTTCTGCAACATAATCACAGAAAAAATAGGGTTATTACTCTCAAGTAATTCCCATTATTGAAAACCAATTTCAATAATCAAAGCATCCAATCCAACACTTGAAGAAAGTTTTAAACACGGGATATACTCAATTTTCGAACCTCTTTTTCAAAAATTATTATTAATTAATAATTATTGAAAACATCTTTCCAATAAATTATTAAATAATCTAACAAATTGAAACACTTTTCAACTATATATTAATTAATTTCTTAAATTGAAACATATTGTCAATGAATTAATAAATATATATTGTAATTGAAACTTAATTCAATTGATTTGATCAATAATTACTATTGAAATATTTTTCAATAAATTATTAATTATCTTTTTAATTTTAATTGAAAACTAATTTCAATTAATTAATTAAAAAAAATTTCTAACAATTATAAAAAAAATATGCATATATATATTTTTATTTATCCATGTTTTTACAGACCCTCAGGTCCCAGATTTGGGCCATCAGTGACATGTGTCACTTCCACGTTCTGGACTCTTTAGTAAGGTCAATTTTATGATAAAAATAACTTCACATAAGTCATTTCTTGTCAACATATGTCGAAATACCACAGAAAACTAACAAATAGTAATGGTGGTTTTAATCAAAAACTTATATAAACAGATTTTCATGATAAAATAACATATATTTATCATAATGAAAGAACAAATTTTCAAAAAAATCTGCATGTATAATTTTTTGAAACCTTGCTCTGATACCAATAAAGGATAATAATCACATATCCAAGTAAAGGCAACTGATCGAGTACTAACCTTCGTCCAGTCAACCTCTACACAGCGGAAATTTGAATCTTTTATACTAGTAGAATCTGCACTACTAACGAATCGAGTGCAGATCACAAGTCCACCACCTATTTGCTCATTGAGATTGAGATAGCAAGAAAAACCTAGTTTTTCTTGCTTATTGTTGTTACTTGTTACAAACCCACTGTTTGCTACCTTTTAGGGTTATTTATAGTTGATAGAAAACCTTTGGTTTACTCAAAACCTTTAGTTTTACTCAAAACCTTTGGTTTACTTAAAACCTTTGATTTGCCTAAAACTTTTGGTTTTTTGTCATGAGTGTACCCTTTAATTCTAACAAAAGGAAATTGAAATCAACTTTTTTTTCTAGTAACTCTTAGTTAAAATTGAGAAATATAAGTAATGAAAGGAAATTGAAATGAACTTCTTTTTTCTAGTAACTTTTAGTTAAAACTAGAGGTGGCAATTGGGCGGGTTTGGGCGGGTACTGAGCGGGTAGTTAACGGGTATTGAAAAAAGGGGCAACTACGCACTCATACCCTATTTTGTTGATGGGCGGGTTTGGGCGGGTAATAATAAATTTGCGGGTACCCGTGGGTACCCTAATGTAGTAAATTATGGGTAGTTGCAGGGTAATTCACGGGTAGTTTGCGGGTAACTGCGGGTACCCATAATGGGTATTAGTTAAAAGGGGTGGCAATCATAAACCTTGACCCGCGGGTCCAACCCAACACAACACTACACAATTTTTACACATACTACACATTTTTTCACACACTACACACATTTTCACACACTATACAAATTTTCACACACTACTCATATTTTACACTTAGTACACATATTTTCACACACTTCACACATTTTCTCACACTACACATATTTTCACACATTACACACATTTTCACACACTACACATATTTTACATATAGTACACACATTTTCACACACTACACACATTTTCACACACTACACATATTTTACACACACTACACACATTTTCACACACTACACATTTTTTCACACACTACACATATTTTCATACATTACACATATTTTACACATAGTACACATATTTTCACATACTACACATATTTTATACACACTACACACATTTTCACACACTACGCATTTTTTCACACACTACACATATTTTACACACACTACACACATTTTCACACATTACACATTTTTTCACACATTACACATTTTTTCACACACTACACACATTTTCACATACTACACATACTTTACATATAGTACACATATTTTTCACACACCACATATTTTACACATAGTACACACATTTTAGACATAGTACACATATTTTCACACACTACGCATATTTTACACATAGTACACACATTTTCACACACTAAACATTTTTTCACACACTACACACATTTTCACACACTATACATATTTTACACATAGTACACACATTTTCACACACTATACACATTTACACACACTACACACATTTTCACACACTACACATATTTTACACATGCTACACACATTTTCACACACTACGTGTGAAAAAATGTGTACTATGTGTAAAATATGTGTAGTGTGTGAAAATATATGTACTATGTGTAAAATATGTGTAGTGTATAAAAGAATGTGTAGTGTGTGTAAAATATGTGTAGTGTGTGAAAATGTGTGTAGTGTGTGAAAATGTGTGTAGTGTGTGAAAATATGCGTACTATATGTAAAATGTGTGTACTATGTGTAAAATATGTGTAGTGTGTGAAAAATGTGTGTACTATGTATAAAATATGTGTAGTGTAAAAAATGTGTGTACTATGTGTAAAAAATGTGTAGTGTGTGAAAATGTGTGTAGTGTGTGAAAAAATGTGTAATGTGAGTAGTGTGTGTCAAAATGTGTGTAGTGTGTGAAAAAATGCGCAGTGTGTGAAAATATGTGTAGTGTGTATAAAATATTTGTAGTGTGTGAAAATATGTGTACTATGTGTAAAATATGTGTAGTGTGTGAAAATGTGTGTAGTGTGTGAAAATATGTGTAGTGTGTGAAAAAATATGTGTAGTGTGTGAAAATGTGTAAAATATGTGTAATGTATGAAAATATGTGCAGTGTGTGTAAAAAAGTGTACTATATGTAAACTATGTGTAGTGTGTGAAAATATGTGTACTATGTGTAAAATGTGTAAAATGTGTAACTCTTCCCTTTTTTTCTTTTCTTCACTTGAAAATTAATGAGGGTAATGTAAGGTAATTAATTAGGGTAGTTTAGGGTACCCGTTGATACCCGTCAGGTACCCGTTAATACCCATTGATAGAGGGTATGAGGGTACCCGCGGGTACCTTGATACCTGCCCGCATATTACCCGCGCCCATTATTACCCTACCCAATAATACCCGTTGCCAAAATGTAGCGGGTTTGGGCGGGTAATTTTAAGGGCGGGCTTGGGCGGGTAATGGGTAGCGGGTAATTTTTCCACCTATAGTTAAAACTAAGACCTAATAATTGATTTACTTCAACACACCTTTGTGCATATCAAAAAAAAATTCTTTTTTGCCGAAAACTTAAATATAGAAAACAAAAACTATAATCACAAAATATTAAAAAAATGAAGAAACTATAATATTGGCCATATTTTTCCACCCAGCGGCCTTCTCCATCAAGAACACAAATTTGACTTTCGATCAAGAAACTTTGAAGCGTGTTTTTTTATTGAGGAACATGGAATGGATGCCTCATCTTTTTTTGTTTTTTTGAAAAATTCCATTTTGAAGATGAAGCCAGTTGTTGATATCATCAGCAGCAGTGGATCTTTCTTCCAATTTAGTTGGATCTGAAAACTTGTTCCTACCCAAACCCTTAAAACACATCTATCTAGATCTAAATGTATTGGGATAAATTGGATCTACATGGGAGATTTGATTTTTTTTATATTGAAAAACCTATTGCCTTAAATCTACTTATTGTTTTGATGATTAACAAACAATTATGTATACTAATGTTTCAACAAGTTTCTTTGTAGGTTTGGAAATTGGCAAAGGTGAAGTTTAAAGTGTTGAATAAGTTGAAGAAATAGAAATTAGGTATATTAGGGTAGATTCCTCGAACCCAATTTCTAACTTACATTGTATATTGTCTCATAAAATGATTAAAACATTTAAAAGTTCAAGTAAAACGATTTCAAAATAAAATTTGAAAATGTGTCTTTTTGTAAACAAAGTCTTTTACAAAAGTTATTTTTCAATTTTATCAAAATATTGCAAGAAAATGAAAAATCAGAAAAATTGAGAAAAATATAGATTCAGGCGACCCATTAGAATTTGATTTTAAATGTTTTGAAAATTACTCTGAATAGTATATTCGGATGACCTGAGTTCACCTGTTTTTTCATATTCAAAAATAAAATACTCAATTGAAAACTTTCAATCTATATTCAAATTAAAAACTAAAAAAAATTCAGATATACTTAGTTGAATAATTTTCGCTCTATAACTTTCAGAAGTATACCTGATGAAAATTGAAATTTCTCAAAAATGTTATTTTGTAATTTTGTTGTGCTATAGTCTCACAGTTTACATTTTTCTATTGAATTGGAAAACAAAAAATGACCATAAAAAGCATGTGCACAAAGTATATTAAGAAAGTGTTAGTTGAATTTATTTGATCACAAATTGTATAACTATAATAGGGTTAAACCATTAAATAATAAAAAAAGTAAAATTTTAAAAACTTTTCAAGTTTTGTGTGTTATGACATTTTTTTCGTAAAAGATTATGTATACATGATTTTAAAAACAAATATTCCCAACTCATGAAAAATATCAAAACCCATAGGTTATGGTAAAGAAATACAAAATAAAAACTTGTATAAAATTTTTGTTGGCCATGATCGTGGTTTTTAGGATTAAAAAATCACAATTTCTAAAAGAATTATGTTCGCATGTGTTTAAGAATTTATTTGTTATTTTCTCATGTAATGAGAAACATCTAAACTAATAGATGTGGTTAGACATGGCCACGGTTCACGAACCGCCGGTTCACGGTTCCACGAAGGGTGGAACCTGAACCGACCCTTGGCCTCACGGTTACGGTTACGGTTCGTGAACCGCCGGTTCACGATTCCGTCATGGTTCCGATTCCGATTCCGGTTTGTTCACGGTTTTTTACGGTTCGAATTTTTTAACATTAAATTTGAAAAAATTAAATACAATATATACAAATTTGATATAATTGAAAAGTAACTTTAATTACCACATAGATGTAATCATGTATCCTGTATATACAAAATATAATAAAATGAAAAATACTCTATATTTGTTAGTAATTAAATATTCATTACCATTAACATGTTTTTAATGGTTGTACCATAATGAATATGGATAATAATTGATATTATTTGAATATTAAACTATGAGTTTAATCATATGTTTATATGAATTTATTCATTCATTATACAAGATAATTTAAGTTAATATGGTTAATCATAAGTAATCTTTTATTTTAATATACTTATAGTTTAATAACCAACCATTAATACTATTAGATAATGAGAAAATTTATTAATTCAATATATTAGTTAATCACCTTTTTCATTCACAAGAAAATCAATATACATGATTCAATGTAAAACACACCATAAGTGATTAAATTTAAGAATATTACTTCTAAACTAACAATAACAAATAACAAAACAAACAACTAACAATGAGAATTAGATAACAAAGTGAATGAAATGAAATATATTAAAGTAAATAATTGAATAAAATGAAATAATTTTAAAAGTAATAGGAGATTATGAGAGAATATGTGAGAAAATTCAAGAAATTTGTTTGAAATAATGAAATATAATATGTTTTTAAAAGCAAAATAAAAAAATTATTTTTTATTTTTCTTGGAACCGGCAGTTCCATGGTTCGTAGCACACTGAACCGGAACCGGCCCGCCATGGCCGGTTCCGGTTCATGGGTTGGGCCCGGCAGGCCCGGTTCACGGTTTCGGGCCGGTCCGGGCCGATTCCCGTGTGCCCATGTCTAGATGTGGTCAGAAAAATAAAAAAGTAAAAATTTTAAAAGAATAAATTTGTTTCTGTGGGTTATAATGTTGTCTTTCCACTGTTTGTCTTTAAGTACATGTTTAATAGAAAATATATAAACTATTAGATTATGACAAAATAATGAAAATAAAAATAAAATAAAATATATTTAAAATTAAAAAGAAAACGGCTCATCTCGAAAGACCTACTATTAGATATATTTGTTACTATGATAGTATAATCAATGCATCAAGATGTCGACATGAGATTTTAGTTCAATTTTATAAGTTTATTGTTTACCTATGAGACTCACCTTCGATTTCTAAAGATGTGCAACATATATTCTAATTTGAATATTTTAAATATATTTTTTAAATAAATTAGTATTAAACACGTGCATATATATATTATCTATAAATATTGATCAAAATAAGTAGTTTACACTTTAAAATAAATAAATTTTATTTTATAATAGATAAAATAAAATCTATGCATGTTTGAAACTATTGTTTGCAAATAGTAATATATTTTTTAGTGAGAAAAATCTTATTATATAATAAATTTTATTATTCATTTCTCTAATTTGATATGTAAATAATTTATTTTAAAGATGTAATAGAATTAAATTTTCTATATTTAATAACATTAATTGGTTTTCTACTAACATTAATTAGTTTTCTAATTTAAATATTACAAAATATTAACAATATTAACAATATTAAAATTGCTAATATTGTTGTGATACCCTTGTAATAGAGGTAAGTATTGATCAATTGTTTTATTTTTTTTATTTCTATTATAAACAAATAATTTTAACGGTCCACTAACAACCAATTCCAACTCCATTATCTTAAAATATGCAAAGGCATTCAATACACGAAAAATATGATATGGTTATTTAATTGCACCATTGATATACCCTATTATTAGGTTTAGAAAATATATTGTATAAAGTTTAGAAAATTACAATTCTTTTAAAAACAAAAATCCAACACTGGACAAGTTTACAAAATTTGTGATATTTTAAAAATTTTATTTTTATCTCTTTCTAAGACCAATATTCACATATTATAATTCTTTTTTAACTAACACATTAAAATTTTAATTAAATACTATAAAAATAAATTACCAATATATCTCAATCACACACAAATGCAGAGCACGTGCTTGATTTCCATTTTTAAAAATAGAGTGAAAATGATGAATTTTTGCAAAACCCCAATTAAATTTTCTTATCAATCCATTAAATTTTGAGTGAAAGAGAAAGTTTCCACTATTGCAAAATATTTTTGATGATGTTTGTATGGGGAAATATTGTGTAATTATGCGTATGCCTACTAAAAAAATGGGAAAAAGAAAATGAGGCTCTTATGGCTAGCAGGATGGCTTCTGGTTTAAATTTTAAAACGCAACAATCGAATTAAAAAGAAAAAATAATTCCGGCACACCAGAGCCTTGGAAGTAGCATTCTTGGAATTTTGTGTATTCTTAGTAGTGGCTAGTTTTGATAACTGGATTTCGTTTTAAATTTCCAACTTGAATTCTTTATGTTGCCTGAATAGAGAGAGTCCAAACTCTTGAACTTAATAAAAGTTTTTAAGATTCATTTTTATTTTTTGATCCTTCTCTTTCACTGTTTTATTGAGATGATTTTACAGTCCGTTTCCATTCTAAGTAATGAGATAACCAAAACTAATTTTACTAACCTCTCTTGCATTCTCCAAATTATATTTGTTGCCAATAACAAGAATTGTACATAATTATCATATTTGCGCTGCTCAAATCTTTATATAAGCTTATGCAGCCATTTTTGAGGTTTTAAGGAGATCAATTCCATGAAGGACAATGATATTTGGAATCTTGCCCCGTTTCTTGAAGGTGGGAAACTCAAAATGAATGTTTAAGACCCAAAAGGTTTGGAAAGGTAATATGAAAAGATAACATGAATTTGAACGCACTGTTTGTTAATGGTAACATTGATTAGACCATCTAAGAAATCCATCTATAGAATTAAAGAGGCATTTTAACAATGACTATTCATGTTTCATTAAGTGATTATCTCATCAGGTGTAATGCGCCTTTCATAGTCAAACGTCCGTTTAATAAAATTCAAAATTGATTGAATTTGAAGTTTAAAATCTAAAAGTATTACATTTTTGAATTCATTAATTTTATATGTTTGATAATCTAACTGATTTCTAGTGAAAATATGTGAGTGGACAAAAATTTATATAGTTGAATAACTTTGAAAAGAATGCCCGACTTTGAAATGTCAGTGAAGAAGCTTCCCAGCTTCCTTAGATTAATTAGTACCACTACCAGACTACCAGTCTACCACCATCGATCGATCAGTGACATCCACACGAAAACCAAACAACAGGGTTGAGGATGGCCTCTACTTTCATTGATTCAACCACCTCTACTTTCATTAATTCAATCTTAGATGAACTGAAGTTGAAACTCAGCAAATTTTGCTCAATTAGATATGTTGAATATGGAGTTAAGACTTGTGAGAACATTTTTTCTGTGCAGCAATCATGTTAGCATTCTGAGTTCAACTTCCTCCTTATCTAGAATTCAAGATGCTATTCAAGAAACTGGGCAGCATTTGCTTGATTCTCTTTCTGTTTGGATTCTGAGAGGAAGCTTCCCTGTCGATTTGGCTGACGGGATATCAAATTTTCGTGGAAAGATCAAATTTTTTAAGCAAGAAATCAGTGGGTTGTATATCAGTTTGTCAAATTGCAGCTCTTTTCCTCCTCCCTCAAGAGATGAATTTATGGAATTCATAGTTTCTTTAGGGGAGAATATGGTGGATTTGCTGCGCTGGGGCGAGGTTCATGATAAAGTTTTGCCAGGAATAATTAAACCCTTGAGGAGAAGCTAGTGTTCTTTAAGGATTTTCTTGGTTTCTTCATTTTACGAAAAGGGTTAGAGCAGAGGGAATTGGAACATTTCTTGATACAGTCTCAAGTTGTGGCTCTCAATGCAGCAAGACTCATTTACATGTGTTGGTTTGAAGATAGATATGATGGTCAAGTGTTCGATGAAATTAAGTTAAAGATTTCCGATTTAGCAGAGAAGATCAACCTAATTCATCCTTAAGTTCAGGAGAATTATTTCCAGGTCTTGACAGTTCTTAATTTATCAGGGTCACCACTCATTCTTACTATGGACAGGGATAAGAGTATATTGGGTGATTTTGTTGATCATCTCCTGGGTAAGTTTTGGGGGCTACTACTTGATGATGGCACCAATTTTATGGTTTTTGGGAAGCATCAAATTCAGATCCTCTATGATGGACTCAAGATTTTGAGAAACATTCTGAAAAAGCAGCCAGAGAAGTTGGATGGTCTACATGAGCATATTAAGGATCTTATTGGAGCTGTGATCAATGAGGCAGGCATTTTCATTTTTTCAATTTATGTGCACCAAATGGAAGAAGGCTTGGCAGAGGAAATGCTTCAAACTCTCTTGGTTTACTGGAAAAGATTGAGCATATTAAGGCAGAAGTTGCTGAAAAATATCCGGTAAAATCAACTTTTAACTTCCCTACAACAAATGAGCTGGAGTTTATCGATCTTATCCCAGAAAATCTGAAGGAACTGGCGAGCTCTAACGTTGAATCAATTTTTTCTATAAAAGGATGTTGTTCAAACGGTCCAAGAAGATCTTTTATTCTTAAGATCATTCATGGAGAATGAAAGATCAAAGTTAGATGCGTAGTGTCCTAGTGATGTGGAACACTAGATGTGACACCGTTAATAAAAACAGTAATGGACAATATTAAAATGCGGCAGTTCGGAAATTGCCTACGTCTGCTGGGCCACGTCCAGAAAAACAATACACTAAATTCATAAGTTACAAGACACTCGGTCTGACACAAAGCAAAACTCCCTTTTATCTTTGACACCGCCTCTTCCTAACTCCACAGTGAACGTGATTGTGCGAGCTCCCCTCGACTTGTGTTGATTCCTCCCGGAATCTGTGGTTAATGCAAGATCCTCTGCCCACAATGAAGACAAGATCCCCTTGTCAATGGGTCCCGGAATCCGTGGTTGACGCAAGATCCCCTTGCCCACGTTTGAACTCCTCTCGAGCTCCTTAACAACCTCCTCCCGAGGCTGAATTATATCAAAGAAAACAAGGATTGCATCTTCAATAATAATGCATTAAGATGCTTCAGCCAACGCACTTTGATCAAAGACCTCCAACAAAGAAGTGTGTTCACAGTCTTGAAAAGACCGCAAAATTAATCAACTCTCCACACAAAATACGTGTGGTTAGAAAGATCATATAGGCACGCTAATTCCTTCCCATGTTTATCTCCAAATCTTCCCATGTTTATCTCCAAGATTATTTCCAAATTATTCGAATGGAAAGATGGAAAACCATGTGCCTTCAATGCTTATCTTTTCCAAAGATAGATCTTTAATGATAGCTTCCAAGAATACCAAGATAAGCCCAAAAATATCAAGATAGCATTAATCTCCAAATCAATCTTCCTTGCATAGATTGATTTGATTTGATTTATGCTTCCAATAATGCATAGATTGATTTGATTTGATTTATGCTTCTAATAAGATCTTTACTTATCTTGCCAAAAAATCAATGCCAATTAAAATAAATGCCAACTCCACGAGTGCATTAACAGAGAATATTGTGGAGCAGCGCAGTCAACATGGAAAGCTCCAAGCTTTTTGGGATCATGCTATAGAAGTGGCATATGAAGCAGAGATTGACTTGTTAATAGTTGGAGGTATATCTAATTCTTCCATTAAGTTGTTCAATTCCATTGCAGAAGAAATTAAGCTAGCTAAAACTAAGGCCTTGGAGATTGATGACATTAAGTATGTGTATATCTTCAAAGCCCAGAAAGCTTGCAAGAGTTTGAGTCATATGCCACTGCAAGGAACTATCTCAACAATCAATGAAGTTGTGGTTGGTCTGAATGATGAGGCAAAAGCAATAATTGAGGCTATAATTATCGCAAGATGAAATAAATTAAAGAAACAGTGAACCTAATAGTACTTTATAAAGGATGTAAGTTTCTTTATTTTCGAGTATTTCTAAATTTGACAAAAGTTTCCTAAAACGGAAAATAAACTTAAAAGAAAAATAAATTTTCCATAAATAGATCTTTAATGGTTTTAATTATAGAGAAATGATAGGGGGAGTGAAATTTTGGAGTGAAATTGTGGAGTGACTGACGTGGCATGTATAAAAAGACAAATTAATACCTTATCCAGTAGGGTTCACTCATCATTTGGTTAGGGTATTAGTTTGTCTTTTGACACATGCCACGTCAGTCACTCCACAATTTCAGTTCAGAATTTCACTCCCCCTATCATTGCTCTTAATTATATTAACTAACTCGTTTAACTTTTTTAAATTGAAGAAAAATTAATAAGGTAACGATATTGGAAATTTAGGGGTGAGTATCATTGGGTCATTCAATCAATTAATTCGGTTCGATTAATTAGATTTTCTTCATCTAAAAGTTTTTATTGAATCGAAACCGAAAATAAAAAGTCGTTCAAACTGAAATAGAATAAATGAATTCTATTATGGTCCGTTTGGTTCGGTGTTCAGTTTTATTCCTTTCTTTTTTATTTATATATTTTTTGCTAAAATATTTTGTTGAAATTACTTAATTAATGAAATACCTTATTAATTGCAAAAAAATTATCACAAAAGATTATGTATAATAATATGTAATTATATATAATTTATTGATTATATATATGTATGTAATATAAATATACGTAAAAAAATATTAATTATTTAAGCATTGTTTGGTTGTATGAATATTAGTGATTTATTTCACAAATGTAAAATGGGTGGTTTGTTTTCTTCATTTTTTCTACAAAAATTTTTGAAACAAAAAACAATGGTTAAGTAATTATTTTTACTACAATTTTTATAAATAAAATATTAAATTTAAATTTAAATTTAAATTTTTTTAATAATAAACAATTCTTTCTAATACAATCGCCTCCAAAACAAACCCATAAAATATTAATTCAAGTTTAAATTTCAAACTTTTATTAATAAAAAAACCTCAAATACAAATCCCAACAAAACAAATTATCAATCCAAACACTCCCAAAATATTTATTTTCTTATAACAAATCCCAAGAAAAAAAATTTCATCATAAAATCCAAAAATATCTCGTCCAAACAGTGCCTAGCTATTGACTGAATTAACTGAATTCAAATAAAAAATCAAAATAAATTTGATTTATTCGATTAACAAAATTCAAAAAACAAATTGTTTTTAGTGAATACGTTTTCTTTTCACTTTTCATTAAAATTAGGACGGGTTATTGATAGTTAACCCGAAAACATTCAAAAATTAAATTAAAATAAAATAAACTAGAAATATAATCTTACTCTACTTAAGCAACAAAATATATTTAAAATTATTGAATAGTTACCAGCTTACGACATTTCAAAAGCAATAGATAATGCCTATACTAAAATTCCAGCAAAGAAGTATCCAAAGGTGGCATAATGCATGGGGCAGCCCAATATTTGAAAATTTATATAAAGTTTTTCCATAAAAAATTTAAAAAAAATTAGTTAAGTTTTTTTTTAAAATATAATTTTGCCCCTTAAAAATTAAAATATAACTCCTATTAATAATTTTATACAATTTTGTCCCAAACTCAGACTTTTTGGATTGGTCAGTCAAAGTAACATGAACAGGGTGTAGTTGAATGGGTTCATAACATGCAAATACTCTGTGAGTCTGTTGTTGAATGCCTAAAATTAACTCAAACATAACATCAGCAAATTGTAGAATCTTAATATATCATCATCAGTGCACCAAAAGTTCATATTTTCTTATCCATATAAAGTTGCCAACAATTTCTAAGTTTATGGAACTACAACTTGACACTTTACCAAATAAGACACAGAAACCTTCTATCAATGAAATAGATCTTGAATGTCAAGAATATCAGCAAGGACACCTGCAGCAGTGGTGTCGTTCCCTGCTCCCGCACCTTGAATAACTAATGGCTGTTCGTTATAACAGCGACTAT
The DNA here is from genome assembly GCA_016586305.1 of Ophiorrhiza pumila. NCBI lineage: Eukaryota > Viridiplantae > Streptophyta > Magnoliopsida > Gentianales > Rubiaceae > Ophiorrhiza > Ophiorrhiza pumila. The sequence continues at coordinate 10,506,498 of BLIW01000008.1, read as the reverse complement.
AAATCTCCAACTGCAGTTTGAAGTTAAGAACGAAACTATCAAACTGGCCGTGAATTTCGAGTATAATGGTAATGTGCAAGGTTCGCTAAATCATAGAGTACCTCCGAGGTTTAAGCATAAAGCACACATGCCTTGTGAAGTAAAACCATACTATTTTCATTACATTTTATGATTATATGAGAATTAATGTGCAAGCTTGCAATCCACTTATAAACACATGATATACATAAATCAGAGTTTTTGGCATAAAACATCATATAAAATTTTCAATTTGGTTAATCCAAACATGTTTCCAGCAAGGTTTCAGGTTCCAAGTTTCAGGAAAAATTGCAATGTCTGGTTCAGCAAAAATTTCAGCAACCAACTAAAGAGACTAAAGAAAATACAGTAACCCAATGGAAGGTGGAAAGGACTAGTTTCCTGATCCCAGCCAGGGTAGGGTTGGTTGGGGTGGGTGGGGAGAAGGGTGAGGTTTAGTTGGGTTGGAAAAGAAGACGAACAACTGGGACTGATAATGCATGAGGGGGAGGGCAGCAATCAGGAATGACATAAAGATTAAAACATGGGAGACGGAAGGGCAGAGGAGATGATAATGCAAGACTGATTATGATAGCAATGATATTGAAAAAAATAGTCATCCTATGCTTCTCAACTCCAGCATTTAACGCACAACTTTTGAAACTAAAACCCACAAGTTCAAACTAGATCCAATTGTCAAAAAGCAATGAGAGAGTGACAAAGCGGAATCAGTTATAAAATGGAATAGTGACCATTCTTAAAAGACCCTAAATGCACAAAGCATGAACTTTCATTTCTATGATATGGATATTTATTTATCATTACAAACCAAAGGAATACCTTTTCATTTTCCAATTTATTCTTTTGTTTTGGGAGGAGGTGAGGGGGATTGACAGGAAGAGCAAATATGTAACTTAAAAACTCAGGAGCCTAACACAACCCTTCTTTTCCCGGGCAGGTTGGTTACAAGCAGGCAGAGTTAGGAGACAAGATTCTAATCCGAAAGCAAAAATATGCTTGATGCTTCTGTATATTGTTGAATGCATCTTATGAAGTTGAAACTTGTAAACAAGACTAAGCTAGGAAATGAGCTACAATTTCTTCTACAAACTGAAAAAGGCATCAGATGACCAAAATTTTGGCACGCTGAAGACAATGACAGATGGAAAACTGAAGTGTACTATCCCTTTTATAGAAACCAGTATTTGCTTGCAAGCATTACTTTTGCAACATGTCCCAAATTACTATGACATACAGTTTTTCAACAATCAAGATTGAAAAAAGTGCTCACCAAATTATCACTTCCTCTCAGTCTTCCCAAAGGAGATTCCTTTGGAAGTTCTTGAATGCCGACTTCACACCTGCAGACAATAACAGATATAAAATTCCACCAGAAAAAAGAACATGTGCTTAAAATCAAGAAATTTTACTCAAGCAGCTGGTCATGTACAGTGAACACCAGAAGTTTAATGCTCTTACTCTTGAATAAACAGACACAGAGGACAAACAGAGATTAGTCAAAAGGAAGGGGAGGAGGGATGGGGTCAAAGGAGGTTTAGATGTAGATCCTCCAGTTAAAGAAAAGGAAGCAAAAAAAAAAAAAAAAAAAAAAAAGAGGAAATTAAACATGAAAGAAGTCTTATTTGAAAGACATTTGCCAAACTCTAAAAGAGAATTTCAAAACTTTGGAAAGATGAAGATAACTGAAATGACAAATGCAGCACTATAGCTTTTACAGTAAGTCAAACTTGTAAATACAAAACCAAAATTGTACAAAAAGGCACCTGGAGTTCTCAATTAAGCAAACATAACGTAGAACATTCCCCTTTGAAGAAGCTTTCTCTATCCTATCTTGGATGTCCTCATCAAGCAACGGAAGGCCTTTCACCAAAAAGTCTTCCACAGGCATCACACTAGGTCCCATTTCTACAGGGTACAAGCTTTCAATCTAGCAGAGCTTTTCATCATTATAGTTAACATAAACAGAATTCAAACTAACATATAAAGAGAAATGCAATGCACAAATTAACCTTAAGGCTATCCATATTTAGACGATGCCCAAGAAGTCGAGCAAGGATCAAAGCCTGTTTTGAAGACACTAGAACACCGTTAGTATATGTTCTTAAAATTAAATATCAATTAAATGTTAACAATATCCACCCAAAAAGTATCTTTAAAAGGTAAAACATTTCCATTGTAGAAGTACATTATCAGAGTGAAAACTTGCTGACGAAATACTAACCTAGTCATAGGCTCATTAGTGAAAGTAATTTGCCTACTTATCTAAGCGTTAAAGATGTAAATTATTTCACAATGTTTTCACCAGACAAGGGATATTTCCTGATGTTACTCTTTTTGAGCTCACCTTACATAAGGAAAATAATTCAAATATTCCTCTTATAAACATGAGGTAATTAAACCAATACCACCACCACGAACAACAACTAAGCCTTTATCCCACAAAGTTGGATCGGCTATATGTATCACACTTTGTCATTGTGTTCAGTCTAAACTCATTTTCTCATTTAAATTTAAGTGTAACATATCTTTTCTTTTAGTTTCTTTCCAATTCCTTAGGTAAATAAACCAAAATTATATTTTGCTCCATGCTCACAGATTGAACTAAGCCTTATCCAAAGTTGATTCATGAACAAAAGACAAGAAGTATCACCAAAAGTTTGAATTCATTTTGTGACAAATTCATTTATTCGGTTAATTTTGCATAAAAAAGAATATCAGTATAAGAATTTAAAAAAGAAAACGAAAATCATTTTAACTGAATCAAGATAGTTATGGAGAATAACAAAAATAGCAGTTTTCAAATCATGAGCCCAGAAATGATCTTTTTGCAATGCTAGTTCCAAATGTGTCATTATTCTGCCTGCGATCTTTAGAGACATTATGCTGTTTCATTCAGTGCTTTTTCAATAAAATAGTTATGGAGAATAACAAAAATAGCAGTTTTCAAATCATGAGCCCAGAAATGATCTTTTTGCAATGCTAGTTCCAAATGTGTCATTATTCTGCCTGCGATCTTTAGAGACATTATGCTGTTTCATTCAGTGCTTTTTCAATAAAATAGACAACTGAATGAAGAGTTCCATTCTCCTTTAATATGTCTGGGAAAGAAAATCAGGCGACAACACATACTTCCTTGACACTTTGTACAACAAATACTGACTGCAACAGAAAAGAATAGGCCATACAAAGCTCATATGAAATCCACCCTGCAGGAGACGGCACTACCAATCATAAAAGCACAATATGTTTTGATAGGTCCGATCAATAAAAAAAAATTGTTTTCTCACTTTCATACAATTTTCACAAAAAGTAGCTAAGTTCTTTCCATATGTGCGGAACAATGAAATATCGAAAAAAGTGAAGCTTCTGTGTAATCAAAGAAAATATTATATGCAAAAGTGGTGATTTTCACATTTTTTCCAGTTGTGCAACTGCAAGAACACACTTTGCATACCTTTCTTGCAACATCCATTCCACCAAGATCATCTCGAGGATCTGCGAAAAAAAAAAAAAAAGCTAAAATATGACAATCGCTTCTGGCTCACAAATCACATCAATAAAAAGATAAAGGATACCAACCCATTTTGTACTTGTGCTTTCAAAAGTTTAATAGGAGAAGACCATCTCTTTACTCAAATGCACAACAATACCATTAACTGGAATAGAGAAAAAGAATAAGAATTAAAAAGTTTAAGAGGTTCTTAAAGATAAACACTTCTCAACTTTTTGAGGAAGTAAGATCAAACCTCTTCTTATCTGTTTAATACTGTTCACAATTTCAGCAGTTTGACAATTTTAATTTCATACAGTTAGACATCAAGTACCACTGTTTTTCCTCCAAACATGATAAGCCAATTATATATTTTTGTTTAAGAAGAAAAGGTAAAGAATGAGTAAATCTGTAAAAATAAAAGAAACCTTTACTTGTTTCTTGTTTTTCTTTGTTCTTTTCTCCATTTGGGTTGAAGAAAGCAACCATGACTTCACATGCACTCAATGTAGTTAAATCTACATTGTGGAGAAGCAAAATCACCATTTAGGAGGGGAAAAAATTTCACAAAAAGCAATTCTTTCCCACAGGAGATGGGTGAAAAGAAGTTTTAAGAAATATTTTTGATAGATATCCAAATGGGAGTAGAAAGGGAATAATAGGAAAGATGTGAGAGAAATAACAGAGTCACAATTAGACAAAAGGTTTTTATTTTGCTCAAAAGATCTGCCTTTACCTTATATTACTCCCAGTTAGCAACCCTAACCTCTTCCACCCTCTATCACCATTCAATCTTCATCCTATTTTAATTGGCCCAACGTCTTTTTGCGGGCATGCCTCAATTCCATCTCTTGCCAAAACTCCTCAGCATAATTTCCTTTTTACAGCAAGGAGCCGCAAGGCGACTTATTCTTGGTGGCCGGAGCCGCCAGCTACAGCAGAGCCCCTAGCCTGCTCTTCACCAAGTGAGTGGCTGGTGTTTACTAATGGCAGCTGTGAGAAGAGCTGTTACGTTGGCCGACTATTTCCCACTCTCCCGGCTTTCAATGAAAACCCATTTTCACCCCACCAAATCGCTTAATCATATCCTAGCTCCGCTATCTATTCCAATCACAGCTAAGCAAAAGGAGACAGCCACCCCTGATCAACAACACGATCCCGGTCCTTCAGGCTCAGCTACTGTTAGGGTTAATCCCAATCAGACTTCTGGGATTAAGCAAAACGCAAATGATGAAGCTTTCCCCCGTCTGAACTCCAAGAACAATAGCGAGGAACCACAGCCACCCCTTGCGCCGAATGGTCCAAAAGGAATCCCCAAATCTTTTCGCGAAGCTGTGTCAGCTCAATGGTCAAAGTCCATTGATGTCTCACTTTCTCCATCCACTAAAGCTCTGTCCTCTTACATGGGTGAACCAGCCCTCTACATCTCAGAAGAAGAGGAAGCCAGGTTAGCCAAGAGCTTTCAGTTCGCCCTAATCGGAAAGTTCTCCCGAGGAAGGCCTTCTATGGAGATCATCCGACAAGCCATCTTGGCAGCTGGATTCAGTGGAGAATGCCATGTAGGTTTGATAGATTATAGTCATATTATTTTTCAATTCCAGCTACAAAGTGACTTTAATAGAATGTGGCTGAAAAATTCTTGGACATTTGGGGGCTTTTCGGCCAAGATTTTCCGGTGGTCACCGGATTTCTGCCCTGGAAAAGAATCCTATGTTATGCCGGTTTGGATAACATTCCCATTACTGCCCGTTCATCTAAGCAACAAGGAGTTGCTATTTACTCTAGGCACGGCAGTGGGCACTCCCCTGAAACTGGACTTAGCCACAGCTGCCATGGATAAGGTGCTTCGACCTAGCACAGCCAGATTATGTGTTGAAGTTAACCTTCTCAATGATCTTCTGAATCGGGTGTGGATTGAGGCCAAGGGAAAGGGTTACTGGCAGCCTATCAGTTATGAAAATCTGCCAAAATATTGCTCTTCATGCTCAAAGATTGGGCATTTAACCTCATTGTGTAAGAATCAACAAACTCACTCAAAGGTTCATACGACTAAGGTATGGGTCCCAAAGAATCAGGGGCAAAATGCTGGATATCATGGACCTACAAAAGTTGCTGATGGAACGAATCATCAAAGTCCAAAGGAATACAGTGAGGTGGATAGGCCGAAGGAAAAGAGAGGGGAGAATTCGCAACAATTGGAAAATGGAGACATCAATCTAGATAATTTCTTGGCCAACTTGGGACAATTTTTGGAAATCATCAACAGCCAAGAAGAGGTCTCGGGTACATTGAACCAAACTGAGAAGCTTTCATTAGTAACTAGACAGCCTCCAATTGATGGCCAGAAAGTTCCTGAGACACCAAACATAAGGATGAACATGAAAGTCACAAATGGAAAAATGAGTGGGGATGAAGGTAAGTTGGCAGTCATGAGAGAAGAAAGGACTTTGCCGAAACTTGAGATCATAAAAGCCATTCCAACAATGAGATGGGGAGGAGGGTAGTGGCTGGAAGAGCAGATAGCCAATTTTCCCAAGGAGTACTCACATGGAAGTTTGAAGCCCTTAAAACTGCCTAACAAAGAGATGAAAAAAGGCACTATTAATCTACATATTGAGGAGTATGCTTTAGAGGAAAAGCCCCTAGCAATTGAATACCCTTCTGAAGTTAATAGCACCCTTGATATGAAGCTTACAAAGGAGCTAGGCCATTGGGAAGAAGGGGAATCTTCGGGTTTGCATAAGGACAGCCAATACTCTGATTTGGCAATCCTACAAGCCATGGAAACTTTGGTCTGGGATGATGGAAAGTTTCAGAATGTAAGCTCCACGTCGGGTTTTTTTGTTACCGAAGTGGAGGATGATAGAGAGGATTGCTGGACGGAGAATAGTTTCGAGGAGGTGGCTCAAGATTAGCTAGATGAGTTCCTTGATAAGATGGAAAGAAGATCTAAGCCGCCCAAGCAGTCAAAGAATATTGAGGCTTTACTGAGTCCTAAAGCAAGTGCCTATTCGGGAAGAAAACTGAGGGACCGCAATCCCTTTGTATCTTATTCAGAAAGGAGAAGGTCGAACCTAAGGTGAGACTACTGCTTTAAGCTAATGTGAGGCCCGATTACTGATTTTTTATCAGCTTGACTATGTCATTTATTCAAAATTCCTGGGATCGCTACTGTGAACTGCATGCTTTCTCTCGAATGTTTAGACCTAGGTTAGTCATATTGGATTCCTGAATCTCAAGGTACTCTGTTATGGGATTTTGTCATGTTGGGTTGGATGCGTATAGAAGTACTAACGTGGTGAGACTATCTGCTGCTATGTTTGGCCCATATATGAGTGCATATATGAAGATGCCTGCAATCATGTTGTGCTGCTGTTGATATTATGTTCATGGTGATGATGAACGTTTGTTTGGAAATGATTGCTGATCTGGTAGCTTCTGTGTAGCACTCTGCTGTCATGCTGATCTGCACGGATACGGTTTTGATGAGGATCAATGGCTATGACATAATCTGTTTTTGGACTGTTAACTTATTTTTCTTGATGAATCCCTTGAGTTACAGCCTTGTCATGTTGCCTTGTTTTATGATTCATGTGATATGTTGATGAAGATTTGGGGTCTGTTCTTGTCCTGCAGCTGACCCCAAGTGCTTTTTCTGTGCATTTTTTTGGGCATTGTTGTGCTCCTGGTTAATTTGCTGTGAGTTTTTTGGGGAAATGGATTTTGAAGTGCTGTTTTGTCTGATGGTTAGCTTCCGCCTGATGCTTTGTTTGGATCAAGGTGGAATGGGCTGAACTGGGCTCCAATGCCAGTACTTCATTAGTTGCACTTGGTTTGTATTGGGCTGAAATATTACTTAGACTGATAACACCTTAGGCCCATTTGTAATCTAACATAACTCAAAAGTTCGTACAATTTGATTTGACTAGCGGCCTTTCAGATTGTTTGAACTCTTATATCCACACTTAATCCTAGTCTTTTAGTTCTTTTGCTCCTCAAATGTAAAAGAGTAGTACTCCTCGTTTATGGTTTCCTTTTGTATCGGGGTGTCGGGAATATTCGGCCTCGTATATTTTGTTTATGCTAAAATAAAATTGCTTTAAAAAAAAAAAAAAAAAAGCTATGAAGAACAGTCTAAAATTGTGAAATACGTAGATTTTCATCCAGCTGGCTGCATTTGTCATCAAACGGCCAGAAGGACTCATTACTGGTACTTGATGAACTAACTCATGGCCATTGATGAACTCCAAACACCTAACAAAATAATTTAACACATAAAATAAAATATATAGACTTGTTTATAACTCCACAATCTCAAATTCCAGTATACAACATGAATTTACCCGAGAAACCAGGATATGGTGAAGTGTAATAAATATTACTGTATGGGAAATGTTATCATTTTAAATTGAAATCTGGAGTATGTTTCCATGTAAGCCAGAAAAGAATGTAGGTCTTGATGTCAAGGAACTAGCTGAAAAGCATCTACATCAAACTTCATACTACAGGAAAAGCTCAAAGACACTTATCCCATATCAAGGAAGAGCTTATAACTCCAGAATGATAAACGTTCAGGGGAGGACCACAGTCTTTCCAAAGTTTCAGCAGATTCTGGTTGGTAAGTCCAGAGCTGAGCAAAGGGTTTACTATGAATGTTGTCAGAATGGAAAAATTTTCAAGACCTATGTTATTAAAAATGTAAATGTGCTGCAAACTGAAATCTTGATCTAATGCTTCTTTCTGCAGCAGTGGAATGAGATAATCCATATTTCAGTGTCATTTAAGCACATTTGCAATCATTCAAGAACACTTAAGGTGATTCATCTCATCCAATGATACTATGAGGCTATTTATTACCTGGTTCAGTGTAGCCAAGACTTTTTGCTGCAGTGACAACTTGGCTAAATGGCTTTCCCGTTTCAAGCTCACTCATCACATATCCAAGTGTACCTATTCAATATTCATCTAGAAAGTTAAAAACAAAGTCTGCTGACCATCAAGATCTATAATCCAAACAAGCATAAGAAAAACTTCCAGGATAAAAATGTAAAAAAGATATTGAGAAGAAAAAACAGTACCACTTAAACTTCCAATAATGAGGTGGATTGTATCTCCACAAGATACCATTCGATTCAATGATGATATAACAGGGAGGCCTGCACCAACCTATTAAGGAATGTAGAGTAATATGGTTATTTCAATGAACACACGCTTACATTCCTTTTTTTTTTTAATATAATATAATTTAAAAATCTTTTTTTTTTGTTAATGAGAATAATGAGAGATTATACAGCTTTTTTCATAGAAAATGAGGGGAAAAAATGGTGAATAACTTTGAAATCAATGCCCGACTTTGAAATGTCAGTGAAGAAGCTTCCCAGCTTCCTTAAATTAATTAGTACCACTACCTGACTACCAGTCTACCAGTCTACCACCATCGATCGATCAGTGACATCCACACGAAAACCAAACAACAGGGTTGAGGATGGCCTCTACTTTCATTGATTCAACCACCTCTACTTTCATTAATTCAATCTTAGATGAACTGAAGTTGAAACTAAGCAAATTCAATCTTGCTCAATTAGATATGTTGAATATGGAGTTAAGACTTGTGAGAACATTTTTTCTTTGCAGCAATCATGTTAGCATTCTGAGTTCAACTTCCTCCTTATCTAGAATTCAAGATGTTATTCAAGAAACTGGGCAGCATTTGCTTGATTCTCTTTCTGTTTGGATTCTGAGAGGAAGCTTCCCTGTCGATTTGGCTGACTGGATATCAAATTTTCGTAGAAAGATCAAATTTTTTAAGCAAGAAATCAGTGGGTTGTCTATCAGTTTGTCAAATTGCAGCTCTTTTCCTCCTCCCTCAAGAGATGAATTTATGGAATTCATAGTTTCTTTAGGGGAGAATATGGTGGATTTGCTGCGCTGGGGCGAGGTTCATGACAAAGTTTTGCCAGGAATAATTAAACCCCTTGAGGAGAAGCTAGTGTTCTTTAAGGATTTTCTTGGTTTCTTCATTTTACGAAAAGGGTTAGAGCAGAGGGAATTGGAACACTTCTTGATACACTCTCAAGTTGTGGCTCTCAATGCAGCAAGACTCTTTTACATGTGTTGGTTTGATGATAGATATGATGGTCAAGTGTTCGATGAAATTAAGTTAAAGATTTCTGATTTAGCAGAGAAGATCAACCCAATTCATCCTGAAGTTCAGGAGACTTATTTCCAGGTCTTGACAGTTCTGAATTTATCAGGGTCACCACTCATTCTTACTATGGACATGGATAAGAGTATATTTGGTGATTTTGTTGATCATCTCCTGGGTAAGTTTTGGGGGCTACTACTTGATGATGGCACCAATTTTATGGTTTCTGGTAAGCATCAAATTCAGATCCTCTATGATGGACTCAAGATTTTGAGAAACATTCTGAAAAAGCAGCAAGAGAAGTTGGATGGGCTACATGAGCATATTAAGGATCTTATTGGAGCTGTGATCAATGAGGCAGGCATTTTCATTGTTTCAATTTATGTGCACCAAATGGAAGAAGGCTTGGCAGAGGAAATGCTTCAAACTCTCTTTGGTTTACTGGAAAAGATTGAGCATATTAAGGCAGAAGTTGCTGAAAAATATCCGGTAAAATCAACTTTTAACTTCCCTACAACAAATGAGCTGGAGTTTATCGATCTTATCCTAGAAAATCTGAAGGAACTGGCGAGCTCTAACGTTGATTCAATTTTTTCTATAAAGGATGCTGTTCAAACGGTCCAAGAAGATCTATTATTCTTAAGATCATTCATGGAGAATATTGTGGAGCAGCGCAGTCAACATGGAAAGCTCCAAGCTTTTTGGGATCATGCTATAGAAGTGGCATATGAAGCAGAGGCTGTGATTGACTTGTTAATAGTTGGAGGTATATCTAATTCTTCCATTAAGTTGTTCAATTCCATTGCAGAAGAAATTAAGCTAGCTAAAACTAAGGCCTTGGAGATTGATGACATTAAGTATGTGTATATATATCTTCAAAGACCAGAAAGCTTGCAAGAGTTTGAGTCATATGCCACGGCAAGGAACTATCTCAGCAATCAATGAAGTTGTGGTTGGTCTGAATGATGAGGCAAAAGCAATAATTGATCAACTTACAAGAGGATCGATGCAGTTGGACATTGTTTCCATTGTGGGCATGCCTGGACTAGGTAAGACAACCTTAGCCAAAAAAGTGTACCATGATGCTTTAATCATACGTCACTTCCACATTCTTGCATGGTGTTTCGTTTCTCAAGCATATAACATGAAAGATATGTTAATTGAGATTTTGGTTTGCATCTTTCCTAAGAATTCTAACCTCTATTCTAAGATGAATGAAGATGATTTGGCTGAAGAGCTCTACAAACGTCTTAAAAGGAAACAAGTATGTTATTGTTTTGGACGATATTTGGGACATCGAGGCATGGAATGCCTTGAAAATATCATTTCCAAATGATGCCAATGGAAGCAGAATTCTCTTAACAAGTCGACTTTCTGATGTGGCATTGCTAGTTAAACCTACTGGTAAACCTTACCCTCTTCGCCAACTTACTGATGATGAGAGTTTGGAATTATTACAAAAGAAGCTAGTAGGCAAAGAAGGCTATCCTCCAGCACTATGTGTTTTTGGGGAGCAGATAGCAAGAAATTGTAATGGACTACCTCTCACAGTTGTTCTTATAGCTGGAATTCTTGCAACTCTTGAGCAATCTGGTTGGGAAGAGGTTGCAGAGAGGCGTAGTTCAAACATCATTCGTGAGACAGAACAATGCATGAATATATTAGAGCTCAGCTACAGACGGTTATGCACCACCCAACCTACGTCGGTTATGCATTTATTCTCAACAAAAGCATTTGGTGAAGTCAAGGTTATTTTTTCCCCGTATACGCTCTTTACTTTTCTTTGTAGAGAGTGGTAGGTTGGGCTCTGAAATTTCTTACAAGTTGTCCTTCTGTTTCCTTCTCAAACTTCATAGAGTGTTGGATTTGGAAAAAATTAATGTGGGATTTATTTTTCCTAGTGAAATAGTTGTGCTCGTTCTCTTGAGATACTTGGCTGTTCGTGGTACAATGAGGGACATCCCATCATCAATAGCGAACCTTTCAAATTTGGAAACTTCCCTGGTGACAGCAGATAATCGTTGTTTCTCCTTTCCAGATACTATTTGGAATATGCAAAAACTAAGATATGTAAAAGTAAGAGGTGAGTTTATTGATCTTGGTTTTGCCAAAGACAACTCTGAAAGCTCCTCTGATTTGCATAATTTGGATACCTTTTCCACTCCAAAGCTTTATGTGGTGAAAGCATGGAAAAAATATTGAAAAAGATTCCAAATATCAGGAAACTAAAATGCTGTCTCTTAGGATTAGAAAGCAAGAAGAGTTTGGTGATGATGGACTTCCTAAGACGACTAGAATCATTGAAGCTGATACTAAATCAGGTGAATGTGCATCAAGTGGAATTCCATTTCCCTTTGAATCTAAAAAAGTTAACTTTGCAAAGTTTCTCTATGATTTTATTATCCAAAGTTGGGAAACTACCGAATCTTGAGGTTCTCAAGTTAATCCCATTGGATCCAGATGTTATAGAAATTTGGGAAATGGAAGAAGGGGATTTCCCTAAACTCAAATTCTTGAAATTGGAAGCGGACATTATCAGGTGGAAAGTCTCAGGTGATCATTTTCCATGTCTTCAGAAATTGATTTTCAATCAATGCAAGAAACTAGAAGAGCTGCCTTGTTGTTTGGCGTACATTTCAACTCTTGAATTGAGTGAGGTGTGCTATTGTTCAGAATCTGTTGTAAGTTTAGTACAAGAGATCAAAGAAGAACAGATGAGCATGGGAAATGAGGATTTGGAGGTGTTTATCTTAGAAAACGATAAGGAAGATTGGAATTATCCTTGGAGTGGGAGGTTTTCCTGGAGATATTGATGAAGAAAAGCTGATTGTGGGAAATGTGGATTTGAGGTACTTTTCTTAAAAAGAGAATGACTAGAGACAGAGAAGAAGACTTGAAGGTATTTCTTTGTTGTCTTCACCATAGATTACTGTATTGAATAGATTGTGCACTGTAAGTATGGATTGATTTGGAGAGCTAAATTGTATACATTATTAGTATAAGTTATATCTTAATATTTGAGGGGATAAAATTTTAACTTCATAAAAAAAATACAAAATTTTAAATATGTTCTTGTATCCCCTATAAGTATGTAAATAAATGCATCGGGTTTCATGTCCAACTCTCCTTGTTACGTGTCAATTTTTTATAGAATGTAAAAATGAGTGACACATGAGGGTGGAATACGAGTCCTAATGGGGTAAATAACATGTGTGATGTATAAACAAGGGTAAAATTGCAAAAATCATCATTTATTGAAAAACATTTTTCATCGTTCTCACAAATAATGTAATTTCACTATTCACATTAAAACATTGTACTAAATTTGTCCTTTCATCTATATTTATTTAATTTTTTTTAACAAAAAATATGTACGTGATGTACCGGTGAGGCGGTGATCATTTTCCTTGTCTTCAAAAATTGATTTTCAATCAATGCAAGAAACTAGAAGAGCTGCTTGAATTGATTGAGTTTGAAGTGCACTATTGTTCAGACTCAGTTGTAAGTTTAGTACCAGAGATAAGGAAGAACAGGTGAGCATGGGAATTGTGGATTTTGAGGAATTGAAGGCATTTGTTCCTGTCCTGCCATAGTACTACTGTATTGGATGGATTGTACATTGTAAAATATGCATGGCATTGAATCTTGAAGCATGTTATTGGCTTATGTATAACTGGATAATAATGTTCATCAGTGTTAATTATTCAGCTTGATTTTTTTTTCTTCTTTCTGTTTACCTTAGCATTTGAAGAGAAGATTATTCAAAGCCATCATACATACACCATTTGAAAGAGAGCAATCATATATCCATATAACTAAGCAAGATAAGTAATTTATGATCATTGGAAAAAGGGTTTATGAATATGACAGTAATTGGTATTCACAATTTTGAGCAAGTTTATTTAAACTATTATGAACCAAAATCAAGTTTTTCGTTTTGTTAGTAGAGCCATTTTCTAAGGCAAGAAAGCAAAAAAGATCATTAAAATTATGAGTAGCATCATTTTGGCTTTTATGGGATACTTCTAATATTGAAATGAAGTCAATCTTTAAGAACTTTTGCTTGATATCTAGGAACAATGCATTTTAGTATGCAACAATGCATAAATGTATCGCAAATGGTAAAGTTTTAACTATGCGTTTTCGTTAATGGTCCAATAAAATTCGTCAAATGCCTTATATTAGAGATTGGATCCTCTATTCAATATTATCATATATTATTCTATGTCTAATTATTAGACTCTAACTAGGAAATGAGGAGTCCAGATCCTCTGTCCAATATTTATTCAGTCCTATTCTGTCTAACATTTAAAACTACGTAGTTTCATTAAAAGTAGGGATTAAATGCATAAATATCATTAAAATTACTTTACAATTATTAGATACTAACAAAGAGATTAGTGAACCCTACAACAACCTAATTTTAATGTTGGACATAATAAGATATGATAATAATAGATAGAAATCCGAGTTTTTTTTTACTAAAATAATGTGATTTTTAATAAAATTTATAAAAATGTGGTTTTTATTTTGATTCCAAAAATGACTACTAAAGTGGAGTTGACAAACTCGACTTTAAAGCGCGTTTGCCAACCTCAACTTTATAGTTGTTCAACATTTTTTATTTCTCATTTTTATAGGAAAAGTCATATAATCACTAATTTATCTCATTTTTCTCATCAACAAAAAAAAAATTAAAATTATATTACAGTAAAGAAAAGTTTTGTAATAAATTGAGCTATGATAATATTCATGGTATAGTCAAATGTGGTAAACAAATTTAAACTCATAATCATTAAAATAAGTTAACCTCAACTTTATAGTTGTTCACCATTTTTTATTTCTCATTTTTATAGGAAAAGTCATATAATCTCTAATTTATCTCAGTTTTCTCATCAACAAAAAAGATTTTTAAAATTATATTACAGTAAAGAAAGGTTTTGTAACTAATTGAGCAATGATAATATTCGTGTTATAATCAAATGTGGTAAACAAATATAAACTCATAATCATTAAAATAAGTTAAAGTTAAATTAGCAAGGTAACTTTTTAATTTTCATTTAATCATGAATCTCTTATACTAAATTGTTAAATTTTCATTGAGTATAAAACTTTGACATTTCGTTTGGTTATTTAGAAATAAAATTGAACTAGAATTAAATATTATAGAAAGCAAATTCTATGAATTAGAACTCTAAAATGTATGAATTTCTTTGTTTGGCAAAACAATAAAACTAATACAGTATATAATTATAACTCCAAATTCTTTGTTGGAAAGGTTAAAACAAATATGAAATTAAATTTAACTTGTAATTAGAATAGGTAGAATAATTATTTTTTAATATATTTTTCATTTTAATATTAACTTCTAAAAATTTAAAATAAGATGCAAAGTATAATTTATATAGCTGATGCAAAGTTTGATCTATATAGCCGATACCACATAGTGTGATAAAATCTTAGTTGTTGTTGTACTTACTTTGCAATTTTTTTCTATTTTCTAGAATTATTTTAAACAAAGAAATAAATTATTTTCTATTTTTACATATCTTCAAAAAGTCCAATCTTATAGAGCTTTATTTTTTGTCTTTTTTATTTGGTTTTATAGGCTAATAACTATAGTTGATTTCATAAGTAAAATTTGGACAATAAAGTTTATCAAATTTTATTCCTACTATTGCAAATTTTATTTTTGCTTAATATTAAGGGCGAAAGACAATTTTAGTCCCCAATGTTATAAGCACTGGTAAAATTAGTCCTCACTATTATTTTTTGATTAGGAAAGGCCGGGTGTTTTACCAAAATATTGTGACTTTTAATAAAATTTCCATAAATATTGTTATTTTTATTTTGTTTCCAAAACTACCTAAAGTGGGATTGGCAATCTGGACTTTAAAGTTGAGATTGGCAAACTCGACTTCAAAGTTGAGATTGAGAAACTCGACTTTGAAGTCAAGATTGCCAATCTCGACTTTGAAGTCGAGATTGAGAAACTCGACTTTGAAGTAACCTTTTTTCAATAATTTTCAATCATCAACTTTCACTAATTTAAAAGTTAATTTAACTAATTTAATTTAAAAGGTCATCATCATTAAATTAGTGAAATTAACTTTTAAATTAGTGAAATGATCACGAAACTCTTATTTTAAATTATTAAAATTTGTTAAGTATAAAATTTTGATGACAATTAATCAAAACTTTAAATTAAATTATACCAAATAAACTTCTTTTTAATTCTAAGAATTTAACCTTATAATCCTTACAACTTGAGTGTAAGGGATTTAGGGTCTATACTGAATGCAAAACTTATAAATATGAAATTGCAGAATTTTTGAAAAATTTTTGGCAGAGATTTTCACTATTTTGAGCTATTTCTCACCCTGCCAACAACACAATATGTGTGCACAAAAATATTCAATTTGTAATATAACATAATACTTAAACAAAAAAAGGTAAAATAACATATAATATAAAATATATTCATGAGAACATTAAAATGATATTGTTTTAATAAAAAGTACATTAGTAGTACTAAGTTCCAACATGACATAATATAGTTTGGACTCGAACATCAAGCGGACAACAAGACCAAAAACCACCATCCGATCGATGAACATCCAAAGGACGCACATCAGGATCCTCCCACACACGAACAGATCTATGATGTGCCTGTAATGTCAACACATCGGTCCTGCATGGCCCTGGATGTACAGGTGTAGGTAAATATTCATTCTCCATCTGCATAAAAAAAATGATGAATAAACATTAATATAGATAAAATAATATGAGAACACTAATAATAAAATACATTACGTAATATAACGAATACCATATCACAACTTATATATGATAAGAAAGTAAATAAAAAACCATCAAATTGAATAATATAATTTAAGCTATTACAACTCATTACACCAAAAGTAATTTTAATAATAAATGGAAAAACCATCAAAAGTAATTCATCCTAGCTCGCTCTCGTAAACTAGCAGTAGCAGTATAGCACCCAAAGAAATATGCTTTGACTTTTTTTATTTTTTTGTTTTAGAAGAAGAAGTAATTTTGAAGATGGGATTGGGATAATGAATGAATGCAAACATATATTTTTACCAATTTGATTAATCCTTCACTTAGTTTATGTTATGGTCAGCGTTTCTGATTGGTTTAACAAGCAATGCAACAATTGAGAATCTAGACTTTGAAGTCGAGATTGAGAATCTCGACTTTGAAGTCTAGAGTCGAGATTGGCAAACTCTATTTTTTTTTGGTTTTTGAAGTTTTTAAATGAAGGGAAAGCTTATATTACATTAAATAAAAGAAGATTTTAATAATTGGGTGGAGAATATTCTGTCCCAAGAAGAAGGGAGAAGATTTTAGTATATAAAACTGGGAAATGGCAGTTTTTGTTATTAACACTTTTCCACTCATCAGTAGCCTTATTGGATTAAATTAAAAAAATGGTTAGAATGATTAGTGTATGTGAAAATATTAGCTGAAAGAGGAGATTTATGGTGGCGTTGTACTTTCATTCATCAATACGAAGTCATAAACCCCAACCAGCACCACAGAGAACCATTCAAGACTTCCAACTTCCAAGTTGAGTGTACAACCCAAACTATCAAACTGAAGAAAAATCAAAATAGCAGCAGCAGCAACAGCTCCAAATCCAAAAAAACAAATCAAAATCAACAGCAGCAGCAACTCAAAATCAAGGGATTTGTTTATTTTTCATGCCTTTATAGAAAAGTTCAAAACTTGATCAAGAAAACCACAGCATGTTGATACAAGTTCCTGAGAAACTCAGAACATTTTTCAATAATAGATGGCTAGTTTTTGTAGCTTCAATGTGGGTTCAATCTTGTTCAAGAATTGGGTATCTTTTTGGGAGTATTTCTCCTGTGATAAAGAGTGCCATGGGGTACAATCAAAGGCAAGTAGCCATGTTAGGTGTGGCTAAAGACTTGGGGGATGCTATTGGATTTCTTCCAGGCACTTTGTGTGAAGTTTTACCAATTTGGGTGGTTCTTTTCGTTGGGGTTGTTCAGAATTTTGTTGGGTGTGGCTTGGTTGGGCTTATTGTTGCGGGATTTTTCCCTAGTTTGCCTCTTTGGGTGGTTAGTTAACTTTTCCCTCTTTGTTTTACTTGTTAGTTTATTAAAGATATTCCCTTTTTCATTTTATCAAGTAGGAATATCATTCTTTTTGTTTTTTGGCAATTTATGGATTTCAAGGAAACTTAATTGCTTCTGATTAGTAGTTTTAGCTGTTGATCTAGTTTATGTTTGTCAACTATGATATTAACGAAGATGGAAAGCTTTATGTAATGTAGAAAATAACTATTTTGTTTATTTGATTGCTGTTCTTTGGAATACCTGAACTTAAAGTAGTAACATTATTCAGATCCTTTCCATGGGTTTCTTTGCCTACAAAATTTTGCTACTAATTCCGATATAATGGAGATTGTCCTGCTGCTTCACATTTTTCCCAGCTTCTATCGACTTTGCCAATAAGAAAATTCATGTAATTTTCATCATTATGCATGGAGTGACCCTCCTGAATCTTTCTATAATTTTTTAGATATTATTTTGTGGTACTGTCAAAACTTCAGTAACTCTTGTTATCACACCACTTTTACATTGTTCCTCAATCGTCGCCTTCACATTCACTTCTGCTATGCCAAATCGCTAAATGCAATGCCAACCAACAAATGATGTCATGATAAGAATCCCACCAACTAACCTTCTTATACACAATTTTATTCAATCCCTAAAACTAAAGACTAGCTTTGGAGTTGTCTAAAAAATTAACAAGTACCCACGAACGAAAATGAAGTTCTGCAAAACCATGGATGCTCAACTGCCAAGGCTTATAGACAGAATGACTGGCAACAGACATAACACAGTTGTGTTGCCAAGATCCCTAACTCATAACTAAAACCAGATTCTTAAACCCAGATTCTTAAACCAGATTCTTAAAAAGTAAACCCCTTTACCCTAAACTCTTTTACTCCACTTAAACCCAGATTAAATCAGCTTCAATTTATCAAAAAATCCAACAGCTAGTTCCAAAAATTCACAAGAAAAAGGGCACAAATCTCAGCGAAAGTACCTGAAGCAGTTTTGGGATTGATTGTTGAAAAAGACCAAAAAACTTCTAATGGGAGCACCGTCGCTGTTAGGCTGTCACTGTCGCCACCGCCGCCACTACTATGTTGCCATCGCCACCACTGCTAGGGCTTCCATCCAACCACTAATAGAATTATCACCAACGCTTTTAGGGTTGTTGATTTGGTGTTTCAATTTGTGACAGGCAAATTTGAGGATATAATATAGCGAATTAAAGAGAATTTTGAGAATTTGGATGAGAAGAGTCTTTCGTCTCTCTCTGAAGCACGATTAAAAATGTCTCCGAACCACGATTGAGAAGATGGAGCAATTAGTGTACCAAAGTCGATTTTGTGAATATCGACTTTAAAGTCGATAACGTCAAAAGCGAGATCGGTAGTTTTGGAAGGTGAATAAAAGTTACAATATTTGTGGAAATTTTAGGTAAAATGACAATATTTTGGTAAAACACAAAGGCCCAAATATTTCAAAATTTGTCTAATTAAATACATTTGACAGAATTTTGGATATTTAACATATTCAACCATGTGACTCTTACGTGCTCTGTTAGTAATCCCTCTTTAACAATAATTAAAAAAAATACAAATAAGATCTTTTAAGTAAATGCTGTTTTCTCTTTAACAAAAATACAACTTTCCTTTCATTAATAAAAAAAGATCAGAAACCCTCAAATTCCCCAAAAATTTAGAGAGCCACAGACTCACAGTGCCAGAAACATGTCACGTACAGGCCCAGGGCAGGGCTAGCGTGGCCCGGTTTGGGTGTCCGGAATTTACAACTTTAGGAGAGACATAACTTCTGATAGTGAGCCTAATTCTCCAGGGAGCGTATACTAAAACAGTTTGAAAAGGAATGCTGTGAATTTAGAGATTCTATTCTCGATTTAGATTCAGCCACAGAACAAAGTCACTGTTTTTTCTCAAACTGGCTCCAGACGGGTGGTGTGCTCTGACGATTTTGATTTGTCACTGGCTATTCAAGAAGCTGAAAAAGAGCATAGGGTAACTCAGTCACTGAGAAGCAGAAGGAATGCAAAAATGCTTGAAAACTTGGAAGTGAAACTTTAATGCAAAAATGGGGTCTAAATGAAAAGGCTTTCCAAAATTCTCCTCAAACTATGTCTGGTGGATTTGAAAGCCCAATTTATGTTCCTTCTGAAGAACCTTTAGAATTATCTCCTCTTGGAGACGGCCTAGGTCCAATTATTCAGACCAATGGTGGAGGGTTTGTGCGTTCAATGAATTCATCCCTTTTCAGAAGGGCCAGGAATGGTGCAAAGCTGATAATGTAAGTTTCTAATCCAGTCGTTCTACCTGCAATGATGGGTTCTTGTGTAATGACATACTAAGCTGCTGGGCATTAGGGGGAGCTGAAAATATGATTGTTGAAGCAAATGAAGTGATGCCTTTTACATTCAAATTTTCCATTGACTCTTGCACATCACCCAATTTAGCCGTTGACATTTTCATAGAGCAAGATTTATGTCTCTTAACCTCAATTTTTTTTCTTTTTGGCTCTCTAAATTTTGGGGAATTTTAGGATTTCTGATCTTGTTTTATTAATGAAAGGAAAGTTGTATTTTGTTATTGAGAAAACAGCATTTAGTTAAAAGATCTCGTTTGTATTTTTTTAATTATCGTTAAAGAGGGATTACTAACGGAGCACGTGAGATTCACATGGTTGGATCTGTTAAATATCCAGAAATTCTGTCAAATATATTTAATTGGACAAATTTTGAAACATTGGGACTTCCCTGGTCAAAAAATAACATTGGAGAATAATTTTGCCATTGCCTATAACATTAGGAACTAAAACTACTTTTCGCCCTAATATTAATAACAAAATATTCAAATTAATTCGTTTTAGTCAATTATATACAATAGATAAAATTAAAACACTATTTTTAAGATAAAATATTCAAAACAAACCACTTGTTGCTGCCTAGAAATTGGAAACAATTTAAACACTATTTTTAAAACAAAATATTCTAAATCAAAATTGCTTAGAATAATTCTAAGCAAGTGGTTGGTTTTGAATATTTTAACAATTTAGTATAAAAGATTCATGATTAAATGAGTATTTAAAAGTTACCTTGCTAATTTAAGTTTATCTTTTTTTAATGATTATGAGTTTATATTTGCTTACCACATTTGATTATACCGTTAATATTACGATGCATCAATTTGTTACAAAACTCTTTCTTAATGTAATATAATTTTAAAAATCTTTTTTATTGATGAGAAAGAGGAGATAAATTAGAGATTATATGAAATTAAAAAAATGGTGAATAACTTTGAAGTTGAGATTGGAAAACACGACTTTAAAGTCGAGATTACCAAAAGCGACTTAAAGTCGAGTTTGTCAAGCTCAACTTTTTTGCCATCTCTACTTTCGTCATTTTTGGAATCAAAATAAAAAGGGAGAATGACCCTATAAGTCCCTCGCATATCACCCAATAATTTGTTTGGTCCCTCACTTTTAAAACGGGGAAAACTAGTCCCTCACATTTCAAAAGTGTACTTTTTCAGTCCTTTTGATGGAATCTGTTAGAAAATCTGTCAAATGTTATCACGAGCTCCACACGTGACCATTTTTCATGGGTAAAAAAGGAATCACAATGTTCACAACCTTCAGACATCCTTCAGAGCACAAATCACAGCCTTCAATCGAAAATCGCAATCACAACCTTCAGTTCAGACAACCAAAATCGAAATCGCAATCACCTTCAGTCGAAGTCAACCAAAATTGTTTAAGCCCTAAGTAGAAGTAGATCGAAGTTCTGAACTCCCCAAGTGGAAGTAAATCAAAATTTCTGAAATCCCTAAGCTTCAACTCCAAAGACGACGTGAATAATCAAAATCCTTAATTTCAAATCCGTAAAGAAAATGGCCCAACACAATGAATGCTTTTGCGGGAAAGCAGCTGTTGTAAGAACTTCTTGGACACTAAATAACCCTGGAAGAAGGTTTTATGGATGTGAAGTGTATAAGGTACTGTTGATTTAATATTTTACTTAATATGATAATGTTTTGGTAAGCATGTGATAACAAAATTGTATGATTTAATGTGATAGGGGAAACTTGGATATGGATATTTTCGCTGGTGTGATGCAATGTGTGATAGATGCGATAGGGCAACTGAGATAATTGGTGGTTTGTTGAACAATGTTAGAAATTTGGAGGTAGAAAGAGATAGAAGAATTAGAAGGGAGAAATTGCTTGTTGCTGCTTTGTTTTTAACATGTATGTCACTTTTGTATCATTGTATTAGCCATTGATATGCAAATACTTGTTGATGTTATTGTTGCTGCAAATGCTTGTTGGTGTTACTGTTGCTGCAAATGCTTGTTGCTGTTGCTGTGGGATCCCTTGCTGTTGCTGCAAATGCTTGTTGATATTGCTGTTGCTGCAAATGATCGTTGTTATCACTGGAAATCACAACTTGGTTGCTACTGTAGTATCATTGGAAATCAGCAAATGACACTACTAATGAAGTGGTATATTAGTTAGTAATTTAATAGTTGCTATGTAATAGTTGGATTATATAATAGTTGGATTAAGTAATAGTTGGATTATGTAATAGTTGGATTAAGTAATAGTTGGATTATGTAATAGTTGGATTAGTAGTTAGTTGGAATAATATGAAGATATTTGCAAGAATCCTACACCAGTTTGGAATGATTCATTTTGTAATGGTGTTAAGAATCCTGTAAAAGTACTATCTTTGTTATAAAAAGTAAGCTTCAATAGCATATTATGTAATTGTATCATTTGAATGATCAGCACTAAATTTTGGAGAAAAGATTTCAAAGTCAAAAACAAAATGAGCATTGTTAAATTAGGAAAAATGATAACTGTCGAACAACTATTTGTCAATTTTTGCAGCATATGTACCATAACATGAATGCATAGGAGTTTAGAGGATATTTGCAAATACTTGTTGATGCATAGGATGTTCATAGGAGTTCAACATCCTGTATTACATTGGAATAACTGTCGAACAACTTAATGGTATCTACCATAACATGAATGCATCAAATATCCCAAAATACATTCATCTAGTTATCCCAAACAACTATTACAAACAGTTGTAATACATTCAATATCCCAAAACATAAACAACCCAAGTTCCATCTCACTTTGACTTTGATTCTGCACTCACATTTGTTGATCGTATGTGTGCATCAACATTAGACTTTGCCATTGTGGAAGTCTGCATACATATAAAATAGTATTCCAATTAGCAAGTAGTATAGCAAAAAATGAACAACAATGAAGTATAAAAAGTTGCACTAATGAAACTTACAGCCTAATCAGCATATTCAACATCACATGCTTTATAAAGAGCTGCAATAGTACTTTGACAAGTTGTCCGATTGTGACCATATTGCCTACATATTCCACGTATATTTTTTCTTGGCCTTTGCACCTGTTACGAAGTCATCAAATAAATTACTCATATATATGAATCCCTATATGAAATAATTCAAGGAAAGGTGTAGAACTCAACTGATTTCTTTGGAGGGACAGTATTAGAAGATGCAGCTGTTTGTTGGGTAGGGATTGGTGGTTCTAATGATGTATTTTCTTCAATAAATGACATAGTGTCATGCATTTCCTCTAATGGTGGGGCCTCAAATGCAGGTGCATGATTAGAACCAATTTCAGCTTCTACTGAGGTCTTAACATGTGCATGATTAGAACTTATTCCAGCTGCTGTTGGGGCCTCAAATGCAGGTGCATGATCAGAACTAATTCTAGCTGCTGTTGGGGTTTCACCTGCATATGCATTTTAAAAGTATGTAGTTAAAAAGTCTCAACTGCAGGTGTATGATTGGAGTGTAACGAATTTCAGCTAGTGTAGTTCTCTCACCTTGCGTAGTTCTCTCACCTTGCTCATGCACGAAATTTGCACCTCCACCTTGCTCAGGCACAGAACCTTGTTCAGGTACAGAATTATCCTCCCCATGAACCTCTTCATCAGCAGTTTTAGTTGGTTTTTTAGGGCACTTTCTGATGTTGTGTCCAACTTCTTTGCATATCCTACACTTATATGTCATTTGACCTGCCCTTGAAATTTTGTTGACACCATTGTTGCCAACTATTACTTCATTTGCCTCTCTTCTTCTAACTTTCTTTGGTCTGCCAGGAAGCTTTAATTTGGTAGGAGGAAGCACAGGAGGCTTGTTTTTCTTTTCCCACAAATGCTGTCCATTCAGAGGTTGTATAACATATCCATATGCCCTGAAATATGCATCCTTGTGGTAGTACTCATGCACAAACTTCTCAGGATCTTCATTTGTAGTACCTATAGCACTGACTGCATGAGCACATGGGATGCCATTTAAATCCCATTTTCTACAACTGCAAGTCCTGCTAGCCAAATCAACTGTGAATTGTTCACCATACATGCACCTTATCTCATATTTCCATTCTCCTGAGTGTGTAGCAATGCATGCACTTGAATCCTCTTTAATTTTTTCAAACTTTTTCTGAATTTTAGGACACAGTTTTCCTTTTTGCTTTTTCATCCACTCTCTCTTTTGTTCCATTCGCACCATCAAGTAAAACCTTATACTTTCAAGCATCCCAAGTATTGGTTTTTCTCGTACACTAAGAATGGTGCTGTTAAAACTCTCGCACAAATTATTCAGCAAGATATCACACTTAGAGTAGGTTCTGAAATGTGACCTACTCCAATGGTTTGGGGTTGTATGATCAACCAACCATTTGTACGCAGTTTCATCCATTTGTTTGAGTGTCTCCATCTCAGCCACAAATTTATTCTTATATGATGCTCTAGCAGCAGCCCAAATTCTGTCTTTCAATGCCAGTCCACCGTGTTCTTTCTTGAAGTTATTGTACATATGTCGTACACACATTCTATGCTCAACTCTCGGGATCAACTCTCCTATTGCATTTATTAGTCCCTGCATTTTAATGTAATGTGTTAAATAACAAGCATAACATAGTTACAATAGTTTATAAGTAAAAGCATGTGATATTTTGAAGGAATTACCTTTTGTTTATCAGTTATGAATGTCCAGTCCTTGGTATTCCATATGTGAAGATCACTTTGTAGCTCTCTAATAAACCACTTCCATGTATTCTTATTCTCAATTTCCACTACGGTATATGCTATAGGAAAAATTTGATCATTTGGGTCTAATCCCATAGCAGCCAGTAGAACACCTTTATGTGGCCCCCTCAAATGACACCCATCAAGACCTATCAATGGTCTACAGCCAGCTAAAAACCCATTCTTGCAAGCTTCAATACACACATACAAACGTTTGAACTGCTCATCTCCATTCTCATCCTCATCAGATTTCAAGAATACATTTGATCCAGGATTGGCTCTCATCAATTCATGACAGTATTCATGCAACCTACTGTACTGCTCCACATAGTCACCTTCAATTTGCATATTTGCCTTCTTCTTTGTCTTGTATGCTTGACATCTTGAAATGTTAATGTTAAGGTCCTTATGAACCTTTGACACAAGATCTCCAATCTTCATGTGTGACATTAATCTAATGTCTTCTTTATACTTTTCAGACAAGAATGTTGAATTTGCACACCCATGATTAAAACTCCTAGAGCAAGTATGCGTAGTGTTCATGCTTTTAATCTGCAAACCCTTATTGCCTTTCAATTGTGCTGTTGAAATGAACCAGTCACATAATTTACAGAAAATCTTAACCCTTCTTTTGTCATTTTTCTTAAATCTGATTTTTCTTCCATGTTTTACCCCATGATGTTTGCAAGCTTTCTTAAACTCATCTCTACTGCTGAAAACCATGCCAAGCTTAAAATGAGGATCATTCATATCAACTTCAGATTTGAACCTCAGAAAATTTGCTTTTATCTTGTTGATATCTGTTTCCTCCTCTGAACTAGATGTACTATTCAACTCATCTGAAGCCATAACATCTTCTTCATTTTCCTGATCAATATCTTCTGCCTTTTGTTGATTAGAATGATTTGAACTACTTGCCTTCTTAAACCCCTTTTCAATTTCAATCCAATCTTTTGATTTTTCAGCAATAACAACATTTAAATCCTCCTCATCAGTGAATTCATACTCACTATCATGCAAGCTTTCACACTCACTGGAATCAATTTCATCTTCTACATTAACTTCCACATTCTTTCTTTTCCCACTTTTCTGTTTTTCACAACCATCTTTTGTAAATGACTGTTGCTGTTTTGAGCTTTTTTGTGAGTCTGCTTTTTCAGTCTTCTGTGCCTTAGTCTTCTGTACCTTCTTATCTGATTCACCTTCATCAACAGGCTTTTGAGTTTCTGCAACTGATGCAGCAGCACTAAGAGTTTTCTGAACTTCCTTATTTGACCCAACAAAATTATCATTCATCTCAACTTATGCATTTGGCCTGCCAACATTCATAACATCTGCATGCCTTTTAGCTGGCTTAACAGCCCCAACACCAACACTATCTACAAGCCTTTCAGCATTCTTACTGGACTCAACACCATCTGCAGGATCTACAGGCACTTGCTTAGTTGTAGCTTGCTTGAGTGACTCAAATTTCAACTTTCTTGCAACTTCCCATTGTTGAAGCTGTTCCACAAGATCTGTTCGAAGTTGTTTGTGTTTCAAGGGACTTTTCTTTACTGTAATTTGTTTAACCATTCGTCCTTGTCTTAGTGTTGGAGCATTCAGATTAGCAAAATCTATTTCAACTCTACTAGAACTTTTCTGACTCCCAATATCAGCAGCAGTACTTGACACTTTTTTTTTCAACTACATATATATTTATCAGTTTTTGCTTCACCCCATAATTAGCCACTAATTGTGCATGATTTTCAGACAACAAAGACAACATGCCATTCTCCATACTTTCTTCAGGGATAAGAAAGAAATACAACACATTTGATGCATTATACCCTAATATTTCAACTATGTTGCCTAAAGTACACAAAGACCATGTATCTAGATCACAATAATCTACAATATCTTCCCATCCTCCAACATATTCTAATTTGGGAATCTTTCGATATTCACCCCTATAGTGAATTCTCACTGAAAATATTTTGCTATTAGGTCATGTTGCATAAATAGACAACAACCATGTTTATTGGTTGTGTTATAGGGAACATTTTGCATTAAAAAAACACAGTGGACCAAAATAAGACATAAAATTAAAGAAAAAAGTTCAGACATTGACACTGGACCACCATTAACACTGGACCACAATGTGTGAGACAACGACATTACAGGAATAGAATAGTTAAGTATTAAACAACTTACCATAATCTGGCATCCTCCAATTTGTTGTTCTACCTTGGCGTGTCATTCCACCACTGTGAATTCCTCTACTTCTAACGAATGCTTAGAGTTCGATTTTGACTTCAACTTAGGGATTTCAGAAATTTTGATTTACTTCCACTTGGGGAGTTCAGAACTTCGATCTACTTTTACTTAGGGCTTAAACAATTTTGGTTGACTTCGACTGAAGGTGATTACGATTTTCGATTTTGGTTGTCTGAACTGAAGGTTGTGATTGCGATTTTCGATTGAAGGCTGTGATTTGTGCTCTGAAGGCTGTCTGAAGGTTGTGAACATTGTGATTCCTTTTTTACCCATGAAAAATGGTCACGTGTGGAGCTGGTGATAACATTTGACAGATTTTCTAACAGATTCCGTCAAAAGGACTGAAAAAGTACACTTTTGAAATGTAAGGGACTAGTTTGCCCCGTTTTAAAAGTGTGGGACCAAACAAATTATTGGGTGATATGTGAGGGACTTATAGGGTCATTTTCCCAAATAAAAATAACGATATTTTTATAAATTTTATTAAAAATCACATTATTTTGTAAAAATCCCCCGAAAATCCCATTTTTTTTTTTTTTTAGATTGGAACCAGTTTTGTTCGTCCAAAATGATTAGAGATAATAAGTGATACAACTATAAACATTGAGGACCAAAATTGCATTTTTTCCAAATTGCTAATAAGAGTCCAAGTCAACGCTTTAATACGCAAGAAAAAAAAATACAAATATGAGAATGAAAGAGCAAGAAGTTGGGGTGGAATCAAAAGAAAACTTTGTCTCCACAAATTATATATAGTTAGACTGCTGGTGCATGAGGAGAACGATTTATCAAAACGGATGATGATGATGGTTTGAAATCCCAATATGTTGGATTCAAGAGCAAAGGCCGAATTTTCAAGAAATCTGAGCTCCATTGACAGCTATATTGTTCAAATTGTTTACAACGCACAAGGAATTGCTCTATCATACATTGGGATTCAGCGTAGCCATCTCTGATTTCTATCAATATAACCCAACAAAATCATTAAGTCTATTTAATAATTAAAAATTGTACATGTTAATGAATTAATAATTTTAAATAATTCATTTTAGTTTTAATATTTTAGAAACCACATATATAGAGCAGTATGTTTTTATTTTATAAAATTAAAATTATATAAAAACTATGCCATAAGAATATAATAGTATAATTGTCTGCACTTACTTTAGATTCTTTTTTCTCTCTTTAGTAATTTTAGTTTAAATAGGAAAAAAATATACATGTCACATATTATTCAAATAAATTAGCATCCTTTTTGTTTTTTTTTGTCACTCATATTATTTTTTATTCTTGTATTTTCATATTATATTAACATTTTTTTCTTTTCACACACAATAATACAAGATAAAAAATTAATAATGCACATATAAGAATAGGAGTATTTGAAATAAGAAAATTGGGATGCACTTTGAATTTGGTAGGATGCTTGAAATTAATGTGATTACCAGAATCCATAAAATGTGAGGAAGATGGATGAACAAAATTGTTGATATGATCACTTTGATTACTCAACAAGTTCATATTCGATTTCTAATATGGTGGTCCATGTCATTTCACTATCAAAGTTTTTAAACTAAGTGCCAACTTAACGCAACTCTTATTCTTTTACCGGTTATTTACGAGTTGAGATCTTCTGTCAAATATTATTTCTATTTTATCATGTCTAAAATTAAGCTACCTCGTTATTGGTATTTACAATAAATTATAATCAAGTTATGTAGACTACTACTATCATTATTTATCCATCTATTTACAACATTATTGAATAATAATAATAGGATTCCACACAATGGCAGCTCTAAAAATTATAGTTTTGGAACTAAATAGTATATTATTACTAATATAAAATATATTTTAATTTTCTTACCGATATAATATAAATTTTTTAATTTTTAATTGTGAAAAAGTACAAATTTTCAAAATTTGGAGTTCTGACCACATTACCATGGTATTATTTTATATTTATTCCGCTAAGTGAGTTACGGTTTAATAATAATAAAGTGATTTTAGTGATATTTATACTTTTAGTCCCTATTTTTAGTTAAACTACGTCGTGTAGGACATTGAACTAAATAGGATAGAGATAATTTTAAACATAGGATCTGATTTCGTCATTTATAAGTAAGCAAGTTGCCTATTTATAGTTCATATGTAATAGTAAAAAGAAACTTTCATTATGATGTGTTTCCCAATGCATTGTTGGGATTGCAAAAAAATTTCCAAGTTTTGTGAAGTACAATATCTTGAATCAATGTTGTAAAGCATCAACAGCTATAGTTGTAAGAAAAGCAGTTCTAAGACAGTGGCAACTCTCAAATGTACCACTGCCTATTATGACTTCAATTCATGGCAAATAAAACATGGAATGGAAGGTTTAAACTATAAACTATAACCCTCCAGAAGAAATAGATAAATTTCTTGTAATATTTACTGAGATGCTCTAAGTTGTGTTGGTGAAGTAGCTGTGAGGCCATATCCAAATGGGAATAAAGGATCATAATGTGGATCACCAAAATTCATAGGGAGCTGATAAACTGACTTGAACCAAGTTCGCGCAAGCTTGCCTGAATATAACATCAGCAATGCCTTGATGGCCTTCAGTTCCTGGAAGCCAAGCAGCCACTAATGCATCTATCTTAGCAAGATATGGCTCGATCAGCAATGGTTGGCCTGATACGATTATGACTACACATTTTACTGCTTCACAGACATTTGTAATGGTTTTATACTGGATTCTGCAGTTGTTAAGTTCATGTCATCCCAAATGTTTCACAGTAAGGCTGTTCACCAACAACGTCCACAATCGCGTGTGAGAAGTCGTTGGTTTTGACAAATTCTGTTTCAGGAAAATATTTTCATTGTATAAAACTTGTGTAAAGTTGATCAACTGTTATTCTTGGAAGGATGCAGAAAATTAATTAGAAGAGTTGCATGCCTTCTTGTTTGGAGGAGATTTAAACTCGTGCTTAATTCATTATGTAAAAGTTAATTGATGATTTTGATCTCAAACTGATTCAGTTTGGATCATAAACATCCTCTAAAATATTTTGTTACAACTTAGAACATGCACACTTCCTAATAGTTCAATTATAGTGTGTTTTAACTTAAGTTTACAAGTAATCTTGGAATTTGATATAAACTCAAGAAAAATCAATACAGTAGGATAAATAGGAAAGTGGAAACTGTTGAAATGAAAAATGATATCTAAATAACTTGAACTAGTCTAATAGACAATGTCATACCAGGCCATATCAAATCATCGGTCTAATATTTCCTATCATATTGTGTTGAAAACCTCAATACTACCTAATTTTGCTAAAAAAATTTATAAACCCAAACGTCCTAAACGTTTTCAATCTTCTTCGTCGATCAGTCCAAATTCACGTGTATACTTTCTGTTAAAAAAATCAAACAAATTGTATTCGAGGATTGGTACAATTTTTGCAATATTTCCAATTCTTACCTAATGTATTAATTTGTATACACAAAGTACACTTGATATATGTTATGCACTCTTTATCAAAATGGGGAGAATTTGATAAAGACTTTTTCTTTAAATATGAGAAAGGATGTCTGCAGCTTATAATATCAAACCAACTGACCATGACCACTGCAACAACAAATGTTCCTTCCTCAAATGTGTCCAATTTGTTCTTTTCTTGTTTTTGCATCAAATCATAAGTCAAAAATGAATTGAACCCATGAAAGAAGCTTCCAAACTATTTCTATCAAAATGAATAAAATAAACTAAAGCAAATGTACACAACCTGATAATGAATTTTTTTTGGCATAATATCCTCTATTTCGAGGTGGGGCGCCACTCCCTATTATATTCGATAATTTTTAGGTGAAGGACATACCCTAAATTCACCTTTACAGTTGTAAGATCTCTTGATCTCTAAACCATGAACAAGCCTACGCCAAATGGTGTAGTGATCAAGAGAAAAAGTAAAAGAGGAGTACTACTCCTTTTACAAGTAAGGAACAATGGATAAATCTACCTATCATAGTTAGCAGCTACAAGCTAAACAAAATACAGGGTCCCAAAAGCAAAACTCCACAGAAATGGAGGGGGACTTAATTAGCTACAGCATTTCCATATTATTGCAGGAGATCCCAAAAACAAAACTCCACAGAGGTGGAGGGGACGTTAACGGCTACAGTATTTGCATTGTTTTCTGCTTGCCAAAATTGAGTTCCCATCTCCAAAGGGGTAGCCACCAACCATTTTGAATCTTTGGACAATCCAGTCCTAACTTCAGCAGACTGGAGGCCGAACAAAGGATGCCAAACTGTCCTAACTTCGGCAGACAGGGGCTTACACAAGACTATGTACATTGGCTGAAACATCACATAACCATCTTTCCTTACCAAGCTAGGAGCAGTGACCTTTTTAGCAATGTAGATCATATTGCTTGGTTCGTTTCCTTGATATATAGGTAAGGAGCATCTTGTCTGATTTGAGAAGCTTTTCGAGGGCTGATGTCTTTCCTACATTAGCCACCATCCATCTTGCGGGTCTATTTGCCTCTTTTTGAACTTTAGAAAGACTTGTTTGAGCCTGAAGTTGCTGAATGAGATGGCCCAACCTTCCATCTTGGGAGTTAGCATTCTCCTAAGCTTTGTACAAGACCTCCGAGTCTGATTCCATTTCCAGCAGTGTGAATCCCAAACCTTTGCAATATTCTATCCAGCAGCTGCAAGATAATAACTCCACCTGTACCTTAGAGTAAGTTAAATCATAAGAAAGCATAGGGATATTCAGGATAGTTTTACCATTATGGTCACGAGCCACACCACCACTTTTCCATTCCTGCCCCACTTTTATGGCTGAAAAGTTTACCTTAATCCTCGGGGAAGTGGGGGGAAGCCATATGCAGAAGCTAACCATGATTCTTCTTTTGATCTTCCAAATTGTGGACAGAAGTGAGACCATTCTAGATTTACTAGATTTCTGATTAGGAATTTGTTCTCAGAAATCTCCTTAATCAGTTGGAAGGTATAGTAGACAATCTGCTCTGTTTGAGGCTGTACACTGCTAAAGGTGACTTTGTTCCTCAATTTCCAACTACTCCAGCAGATGAAAGATGGGACTATTTTCAGCATGAATCATTTTACCTCTGTATTTTCAGGTCTAAGCCACCACTATTTTAGTGTACCTGTTAAAGAAAGAGCATTAGGCCACATACCAATTTCTGCTCCAAAGATTTTCCATACCTTGGCTATCATCTGGCATGAGTTGAAAAGATGATTGCTGGACTCTTCAGAAGAACAGGAAAAGGGGCAAACAAGAGGACCCAACTTTTTGTAAATTCAAATCCATTGGCAACCTGATAATGATTGCTGCCAAGAACTTTCCCAATCGATGGATATCCTGCCAAATGAACTGACACAATTTTTGACTCTTGCCGGCCTGTTGATCATCCAATCATTGAGATAGAGATACATTCATGTAAGAAATTAAAAGAGAATGAGTTCATCATCCCTTGAGAACTGAGATAGTAGTAGAGAAGAGAAATCTGAGAATGGAAGAGCAGGAAGCTGTGAAGGTGGATTCAGGAGAATCGATCTCCAAAATACTCTTGCATATCAGTAAAATCATATTCAGACTGGCGATACTGAAGTACTATTACCCAAAGAGGGATGATGATGAATTGAATAATCTGGAGATAGAGTTAACGGATCTTCGAAACCTCATTCTGAATCACCTCAAAAACACTCTGGTATAACCGAATATGGATGAACCACAACTTTGTTCATGAAGAGGTGGGAAACTTCTGTTTATTTGTGCATGATGATGAATTGCTCTATCATGTATTGTCTCAAGCCATCTCCATATTTCGTGAATCGGTAAGCAGTTTTCGGCAACATATTTGCGAATGGAATGCCAGTATGTTGGAATATTCAAGAGCATATGATGAAGGTTCAATAAATCTGGACTCCACAGCAAAAAATGTCAAAAAAATCATGATTCAGTTGAAGCCTCACAGTGAGATGTATCTTCATCATCTGATGATGGAGTTAGAACACCTCCATTTACTCACTCTGTGTGCTCCAAATTGGATGAACAACCAATCTTCCATTTTATCTGCAGTTTATGATAAGCTGCAGAACTTCCATTTGCTTCTTTTAACAGACAGTTCATCGCTCGTTTATTCATTGGGGCCAGCCAGCTCTGAATTCAGACAATCAGTAAAATGTTTTCGGCAATAAATTTGTAAATGGAATATCAGTGCGTGGGATTTAGTCATAGACAAACTGCAACCACTGGTGTGTAATTACTCCAGGGATGATCATGGTTTGAGAAAGCTCGAGGTGGAGGTAAAGCTAATCAAGATTTTCTTTCAGTGTGTGATGAACATGAACTGGAAAAACCATGAAAGTCTGAGATTTTTCTTTTTCAAAGTTAAATCTTCCCTTTATGAAAAAGTAGAGTTGCTTTATTCTCTTCTTCTTAGATTAGAGAATGGATTGCTCTATCCTGAATTTACTGATCAGATCTCCACATTTCGAGAATCATTCAAAAGTTATAAGCAAAGAATTTGTCAAATATATACCAGCATGTCATATTCGTTGTTGCAATCTGGCACTGGCACTTCTCGGTGGCTTAGTTGTGCATTTATGGAAATTTTCAACTCTATGTTAGAGTGTCTTGGGGATATTATCATGTGGAAGGAATCCCGTGATTCAACAGAATTTAAAATGTTCGCAAGTTAAAATGTAGTGTTGCAGACCTTGAAGAATCTAACTGGAACAGCAGCAGCAACATTGTGGTAATCAACTTTCCGATTCAACTAGAATCGTTAAAACTGATTCTTGGCTATGTGGATGTGCTTCATGCAGAGTTTAATTTCCCCTCAAGTCTAAGAAAGTTGATGCTGACAAATTTTTCCTGGAGCATGATTTCTACCATTAGGAAACTGCCTAATCTGGAGGTTCTCAAACTACTCAACCGAGAAGTTGACGAGGTAGACAAATGGGACATGACAGAAGAAGAATTTCCCAATCTCAAGATATTGAAACTGGAATACTCAGACATTGTCAGTTGGACAAGCTCAGGTGATGATCATTTTCCATGTATTGAAAAATTGTTCTTGGAAGGGTGCAGAAAATTGGTAAAGCTGCCTTCTTATTAGGAGGAGATTTCAACTCTTGAAATGATTATGGTACATAGGTGTGTAGAGCATATTGGAAGTTTAGTAGAAGGCATTGAGGAAAAACATAAGGAGTGGAGAAGTGACGAAGGTCTGAAGATAGTGATCACAGAAGTAGTTGAGGAAGATTTATATTTTGAAGACTAGTTATTTCATACATGCATTGTATATAAACAGTTTTGATTTGGCTTAAACAATCAAGATTTGGAAGATAAAGGTAAATATCAATTCAACTTTCTGCAATAGAATTACAATCAATGTTTTGGAGTAACTCACTGACATACATGGTCAGAACAAAGGGGAATGCATTTCCTATTCAAACTATCATGAATTGAGCCAATCCCCAGAACTTACTTTTTTTCTATCCAACCCAACTCAGTGGACTTGTGCTTCTTTGCTAAGGTCAAAATGCAGGAGAACCTGAGATGATAATGCATTTTGAAAATTTGATCATCTTAACGGCTTTTCTAATCAGTTCAAGAGGAGCATCAACTTTAATGCATAGTGTTGTCAAAATCTTGATTGTTCTTTCAGCATATTTTTGTTCCTCTTCTGATGTCTTCTTAGCTCTAACTGGATTCAAATATTTGTCCAACTCCTCTTGAAAGTTGTCTTGAGCATCCACAAGTTCTTGGAGTGATTAATCTCCGACCCTTTTCAAAGAGAGGAAAGCACCAGCATCAGAGAGAAAGAGAGAGAGAGAGCCATTCCCATCGTTCATCCATCGTTCAAGGTTGTCTGTGCTCAAACTAAAATCAACCAAGCAGCCATGTACATGTAGATGCCTCAATTTCTGCATGTTCCAAATACTATTTGGCAATGAAAAACCTTTCCAATTTGTTGTCACCGAAAAAGTTTCCAAATTTGAGAGGTTGGCTATTGATTCTGGGACAACCTTCATTCAACCTAGGACTGCCAAATACCTCAAATGAACAAGCATAGTCAAGGGAGAGAGAGGAAGTTAGGCTGCTTAATTAGAATGGATAAAGACTAACTGTGAGGAACCTGGTCCCACTGCCCTTGGGGAGTGGGTCTTCAGCCGAAGCCAGAGTTTGAATTCCTCGAAAATAGAGCAAAAAAGAAGGAACTGAAACCTAAGTTCAATGCAGAATCTGCATTTTCCTGACCGGAAGGGGTTCGCAAGCCAACCTTCTAATCCCTAGATCTAGAGCTAGGCTAGACCTGGTAGCTAGCCCCGAGCGTGGTAAAATAGGATCATTTTTTAGTGGGTGTAACGACTATGACCCCTAATTACTATTTTGATTAGAATCGGCAAGATGGTGTGTCCGGTCCCCCGCTTCTAAGCAGCTACCGATCATTCCGCTTTCCTCCCTGGAACTTCTTCGTAGTGGCTCCCATAGTTACGTTCATTTTTTTGTAATGGGTATACTCGAGAGAAAGGGTTTGTAATTCGACATCTTTCAAAGATCGAGATTGGGTTGGTGTCCCGTCCTTTGCCTCCTTTCACCGAGGGGCTTTCGGGGCCAAGCAGGTTCGGATCACTTAATTGCGCCCCCGTGCCCGAGGTTTTAAGCTGCACTAACGAGCAAGAAAAGGGATACACGAGGTCCTGTAGGCGGAAAGCTGAAATAAAAGTTAGTAAAGCTAGCACCACATCCTTCTTATCGTTCGCCTTAAATGTGGTGGAAAAGACCTAAGTCCGAAAATAAGCCCAGCTCGCGAGGCGTCCCTCTCGCTGCTACTCAAGGGTGGGTGCAGGGCGAACGATTTCCTTTCCGTTACATTTCGACCCGGACGTTTTTGGGGTGCCGCTAATTGGAGTTCCCTTTTTCTTCCGGGCTAAAGTAGTAATCTCGGTGGAGATTAGGATGACGCTGAGGAAAGGAGGAAGGATCAAGAGCTCCGTAACTCCAAGGAATGGAAAGAAACATGGTTCTCTCGCTCCTTGCTCGCGGAGTGGCACAATGTTTGGAGGAAGTGAAAAGTCTTGAGTGAAAGCATCCATACCAGTAAGAAAGATTCTCCGAGCCCTGCCAAGCAGCCAAGATTGGATGATGTGCTGAAATGCCTTGTAAGTGGAGGAAGGCGGCGCAAAGGAGGCTCGAGGGCTTGTTAAGGAAGGCGACACGAGCTGACGAGAGAGATATGCTCTCAACCTCACTTTGGGTTTTGCTTCCACCTTTGCACTAAACACATTGCTCGTGGGATTTCAACTTCGGATTTCGTTGGGCACCATACCTTTACTAAATCACACTCGGTTCTTAGTCGGAATATTACGGTTTGTTGGACGGAAAATTGCTTGCGCTCGGACTTCACAAAAACAGCCGGGTGTGGGAATTGTTTCGTTTCCTTTCACAACAAATTGTCTTTTTTTATCCATTGAAAATATTCCCTATACTATCAGGGATTCTTCGTGAACTTGGGGGATTTTTTCAGGCAGTTTTTGATCGGTCTCTGGCCGAATTTCAGCTTTGGACAGTTTTACATTTTACTGTTTACCAAACTTTTGGAAATCTGAAATTCAGGCCCCTTGGTCTTCTCTTAGCCCGAAACTCCTAGGAAACACCTTTTGGATTTCTGGACCCTTGAGGAGCTTAGGGGGGAGCTTAATCATCGGATTTTCAGGTTGGTTTTCTTGGGTTCTATCACCGGATTTTGCACTCTAACTCAAGATTTTGTTCCATGCCTTGCTCTTGTTTGGTTTTCCTACACTTTAAGTGGGCCCCACCGCCACTTGCCTTCCTCTCGTTGGTCTTTCTCCTCACATGGGCCGCTGCTGTCCACTTGTCATCGCCACATTGGCCCATGGCAAAACCACCCATCTCAGTCAGCCCCATGACTGGGATAACAGCCGCCACCACCTCCAATGCAATTCCGACAACCGAAAAAGTGGGCAAGGGTGTAGCTGCTGCTGGCTATCCTCCTGGCCTACAAAAAGAACACAATGATGCTGCTAAGCTACCAAAAGATGGGGCTAGAACGACTGCTCAAAAGAAGACCGTCGGGATGTTGAAAATCGCCAGAAAATTGGACAACACACCGGCCGGACTTGCTGCCACCACTCATGAGGGCTACTCTCTCTTGGACAGCCATGATGTTCTTTCCAACGCTGGAATAAAAAAGAACAAGCATGCCAACGGGGCTGCTGCCGGATCTTCAACAATGCCTGGTGTTTCCGCCGGTCTCCTTCCCGGGAAATTTCATGGAGGAAAAAGCAAGGGAAATTCCTCCCTTAAGATTGATGGGCATACGAAGGTTAACCGGGCTGCCGGAATGGACAAAGTGCCAGACCTATGGGTGTGGAGGGGGCAACCATGCAAGATGTCGTTGCCAACGTTATAAACCATAAGGTGGATCAACCCAAAACTTGGTCCAACTTGTTTGGAGAACACAAGAAGCTTAGTGCAAGTTACAAATTGGAGAAATGTGAAGTGGAGAACGAATTTGTGTGGGAGATTGATGATGTACGTGACTTTGGCCATTGTTTGGTTGGTTACGTCCTTGAAAGGTTTTCGGGAATGAAGGCCATACATGAAGTCCGTATGGTGTGGAAGACTAACCATATTTTCCCATGCATGAGAGTGGTTGGATGATATTCAAATTTGAAACTGAGTCGGAACGGGATAGGGTATCGGAGGACGGGCCATATGAGTCTTTCGGCATTGCCTGGCTACTGAAGGTTATGCCTCATTTTTTCTCATTTGACGATAGTTTTTTATCCTCTATCCCGACATGGATACGCCTCCCAGGCCTCCCACTAGACTGTTGGAGTAAGAAAGCACTGGGGAAATTTGTATCAGTCGTTGGTGACCTTACAGCGGCCGATGAGTGCACTGCCACTATGGCACGTACAACATATGCCAGGATATTAGTAGAAGTTGACGTCACGAAACCACTAATGAGGGAGATAAAGTATGGCCTAACAAATGGTGACATGCGCACCCAAAAGGTGCTATACGAGAGAGCCCAGATTGTGCACTTTATGCCGTCACGTGGGGCATGACGCGGACCATTGCAAGCTCAAGAAAGGGAAACGAACACGGTCTCGATCACGGCCGAAGAAGGAGATCCTTCAAGCACCACCTTAACAACGGGTGGAGGCTGCTCCTATTGTGGATGCCGCTCCTATTGTGGCAAAAAGGAGCAAATCCAGGGGCCGGTCTAGGTCCAAGGCGCACCCTAGGAAAACAGTTGAGCCGAAGGTTGTGAAGGAGATAGAGATGGGAAGGAATGAGGTGCCTACAGTTGAGGATGATCCCATTATGCCCAAGGACAAAGGTAAGGCCCCGGTTGAGGAGGTGGTTGTCCATAATATATCATTCACAGAGGATTCGGCTCCTACTTCATTGCAACGGGATAAGGATGCTTTGTCACGGAATGTGGGGTTCACCACTGAGGAGGTGGCTAGATCTTCCTTCTCCTTTTATGAGGACATGGCCACTGAGGTCAAAATATAAGCGGCCAAGAAGAAGATGAAAGAAAAGAAGGCTAAGGGGAATACAAAGGGAAAGGGAAGGGGGGTGATCAGCATCGTTCTTGATGCCGATCGGCTCTTGGAATATTAAGAGGTTCAACCTCACCCAAAAGCAAAAAGAGGTCACTACTATCCTAAGCAAGCAAAGCCTAGATGTGTTTGGGGTTCTTGAATGCAAGATGGATGAAAGCAAGGTGGATACGCTAATGCGATTGAGATTCTCGGGGTGGCGCCAATGTAACAACTTCGGCCTATATCAATCGGGCCGGATCATCGTACTATGGAACCCTCTCAAGGTGGAAATATCCACATTGGCGGTGCAACCTCAACTCATCCACTTAGAGGTCACATGTAAGGTAACTCTATTAACCTTTCATGTATCATTTATATATGGTTTTCATACCATTGTGTCTAGAAGATCTTTATGGAGAGCATTGGAGTCTTTTGCGCCGGTGGATACTCCATGTATGCTTCTTGGAGATTTCAACAATGTCCTGTTTGACAATAAAAGGATTAACGGGTCCCCTGTCAGAACGTATGAGACACAGGATTTTCTGGAGTGCACTGTATCTCTAGGGCTTTCTGACATCCCATCTATGGGCAGTCACCTCACTTGGTCCAATAGCACTATTTGGTCCAAGCTAGACAGGGTAATGGTCAACAATCAGTGGTACCGATAGGATATATATGCTCATGTCACTTTTGACACCTTGACGCATTATCAGATCACTCGTCATGTGTGGTTTCTGTGGGGGATCAGTTGAACCAAGCCAAGGGCATGTTCCATTATTTCGACATGTGGGGAGGACATAAATCCTTTCTTGATATAGTCTATTGGGCTTGGTCTCAACCATGTTATGGAAGGGAGCAATACATGGTATCCAGGAGGTTGAAAGGATTGAAGGAACCCCTACGGGAGCTTAACCGGATACATTTTTATCATATCTCCTCTAGAGTGGTCAGGGCTAGAGAAGAATTGGATATTCACTTCTCAGCTCTCCATGACTCACCTACGGATTTGGACTTACAGAGGAAGGTAAAGGAGATGAAAAAGAACGCCTGGCGACTGGGGAGGCGGAGATAAGTTTTTTGGCTCAAAAAGCTAAGTGTCGGTACTTACTCAATAGTGACCGGAACACTAGGCTTTTCTATGATGTAGTGAAGAGGAATGGTAGGAGAAATTTTATACCGGCGGTAATCAAAGGAGACGGTACAACTACCACTTCCAAGGGAGCCCTGGTTAGGGAATTCATCACCTATTATCATGATCTATTGGGTTCCTCACACACTATGCCAACACTTGATCCTAAAGTGTATCGGCAAGTTGCCCTAGTATCTCGGGAGGAAGCGAACCGCCTCACGCTTCCAGTGGGGGACGAGGAAGTAAAGGGAGCCATCTTTGTTATAGGCAATGACAAGGCGCTTGGCCTGGACGGGTTTTCATCGGGTTTCTTCAAGGCCTCTTGGAGTATTATGGGACATGAAGTATGCAACGCAGTCAGGGAATTCTTTTAGGAGGGGAGGATTCTGAGACAACTCAACCACACAATCATTGCACTAGTTTCTAAATCCACTCACTCGAGCTCGGTTGGGGACTACAGGCCCATCTCTTGCTGTAATGTTCTCTATAAGGCCATCTCTAAGATCTTGGCTAATAGACTCGTTGGCCTTCTTCCGAGGCTCATCAACGAGGCGCAGTCGACCTTTGTGGAGGGGAGAAGTATGTTAGAGAACATTCACTTGGCCTAGGAATTGATTAGAGGATACAGTCGTAAGCGGAATTCACCTAGGTGCCTTATCAAGGTGGATCTTCAAAAGGCTTATGATATGGTTGATTGGGTATTCTTGAGGCGAGCCATAGAGTCTATGGGATTCCCCGCATTATATGTGCACTGGGTGATGGAGTGTGTTACCACTGTCTCATACTCTATACATATTAATGGCGAGATACATGGGCATTTCCAAGGACGGAGAGGATTGTGACAAGGGGAACCCATATCCCCTTACCTCTTTGTCATATGTATGGAATATCTCTCCAGGCTGCTCTCCATAAGGACGAGGGAATTGCCTTTTACATTTTATCATTGGTGTTTTGAACAGAAGATATCACACCTCGCATATGCAGATGATCTCATGCTCTTTAGCAGAGGGGACCGACCTTCTGTAGGGGTGCTCTGGGACTGCTTACAACACTTTGAGAAGGTTTCGGGATTAAGGACGAATGCCCTCAAATCCCAGGTTTTCTTTGCGGCAGTTCCACTAGAGGTTCAAACGGACATTATCAACCTTACAGGAATACCACGTGGAACCTTCCCTATCAGGTATCTGGGTATTCCACTGGCAGCACAGGGGCTACAGGTTGTTCACTTCGCTCCACTCTTGGAGAAGATCACGGCCCAGTTAAGGGCATGGACTGCTCCCTCCTTATCTCATGCTGACCGTTTGGAGCTTATTAGATCGGTCCTACAGGGTATTCATTGTTTTTGGTTTTCTATCTTATCGGTCCCGGCGAATGTCATCACCAGGATCATTGGGCTCTATAGGAATTTTCTGTGGGATGGTGGCCAGCCGAATGTGGTGTGGGAAGACTTGGTGGTCCCAAAGGGGGAGGGAGGACTGGGAGTCATGGATCCGACGGCATGGAACTGGGTCCTCTTATCTAAGGTCCTTTGGAATATACACCATTAGAAAGACTCCCTGTGGATGCGATGGGTCACTACTACAAAATGGCCTTTTTAAACCTCCATTTTTAGAGCGGTTCAACATAATCCGGTGTAATTTCTAAAAATGCGGTGGCATTATCGTAATATTAAACAAGAAGGAGAACAATTTACACCGGTTATAACAGTAACCGGTGTAAAAAACAACACAATTTACACCGATTTTTATAAAACCGGTGTAATATTAAAATATTTGCACCGGTTATCAAAAAACTGGTGTAAATAGTATATATATTACACCGGTTTTCTCATAACCGATGTAAACTGTGGTTTTTCTTACACCGGTTATAGAAAAACCGGTGTAAATATATTACTATTACACCGATTTTTTTGTTAACCGGTGTAAATAACAAGTTTTATCTTATCCACACATTTTTCCTTCTGCTCCAGCTTAAGTCAGCATTATCTCTATCGTAAGAACTACGAATTTTTTCCAAAAGCTGCGCACGAAATCTTTTTGAAGGCCAAATCAGAAGCTACAAAATTGGCTTTTGTTCATTCAACTCAACCATCTGAGGTTAGCTAGTTATATATAAACTGGTGTATTTTATATAATTTTTCTTCTCATTCGTCAGAGCATTGACATATATATATAGATCTGCATTTCATTTTTTAAAAAAGTTGTAAAATTGTAGATTTCAATATATATTCTTTATATTTGTAATAAATGTAATTAAAATGATGTTTTGTTATTTTATTTAGGCGTTCATGTGTATATTTTTTAGGTTTATTGATACTTTTGCATAATACAGATTTATTAATTATTATTGATTTAATTTTGTCCTTCATTTAATTTGTGAAAGTAAATATATTACTGATGTCTATTTTAATTAAAATTAGAAACAGTTTTTGTTAATTAATTTATATGATGTAATATTATGAAAGCATCAATTAATGTATTTATTTTTTTGGTTAACTTATTATAATTATTTTTTTGTATAATTTAAAGG
Source organism: Ophiorrhiza pumila (assembly GCA_016586305.1). Lineage (NCBI taxonomy): Eukaryota > Viridiplantae > Streptophyta > Magnoliopsida > Gentianales > Rubiaceae > Ophiorrhiza > Ophiorrhiza pumila. The sequence continues at coordinate 10,464,109 of BLIW01000008.1, read as the reverse complement.
GTGCGATAGTCATGGATCGTAATTAATTAGTTTTATATAATTAAAGTTAACCACCATCTGTGTGGTAATTAATTAGTTTTTCTTCTTTTTATATTGTACTCAACCATGAAAACAACTTCAACAGCAATTGACGATGGAAGACAAAAAAACTTCTTCCGAAGCAGTGAAAACCCAAAAAACTTTTTTCTCTCAAGAATCAATAGAAGCAAATGACCAAACAGAAAACATCAATCTCCATATTGATTATGGACAAGATTTGAATAAATTACACTTTGATGAAGGACATCTACATGCCGACCTAGAGATGCAAAAAGTTATTGTAACTATGCTGAAGATTATGTTTCCAGAATTTTTCTAATCTGAAATTGGTGTAATCATGTAGAAGTTTTATCATGTGCCTTCGTTCTCTGTCATGTGGCTTTTTTTACACCCTTATTTTTCCTTATTAGTTGCTAGCTTTTGATGGGCAGATGAAAGTATGTTGGGCGCTTCTAAAGTGCTTTTGTGATTGTATTAGCCTTTAATAGAATTTAAAGTATGTGATCTTATCATCTTCTCTAAAAAGATTGACTTGTGAGTGGCATGGAAGAAGATGAAGGTGGCTAATTTTGTCCTTCATTTAATTTGTGGAAGTAAATATTTTTAGCTATGTCTATTTTAATTAAAATTAGAAACAAATTTTGTTGAGTAATTTATATGATGTAATATTACGAAAGAATCAATGCATTTATTTTGTTGGTTAACTTATTATAATTATTTTTTGTATAATTTAAAGGGTGCGATAGTCATGGATCGTAATGATATTATATTTGGTGATCGGACAACATCTGCGTATGAAGAAGAGGTTGAGAAATTTATTAAATCTGCTTATAAAAATGCCAAGTACATCTATTGTCCTTGTAAGGATTGTAAGAATTTTGCTGTGTTCGACGACCCTGATGTTATAAGAGACCATTTGTATCGGAGGGGATTTGATCTTGCTTATAAAATATGAAAATGGCAAGGCGAGAGTGAAAATTCATCGAAATAAGAAGAATATGCGGTAGAAGATGATGTTGCGATTAAAAATGATCGATTGGATGATATGGTTGAGGATATGGTCGATAGTTTTGCCGATAAGCCTTTATATCCTGGGTGTATTAAGTACACACGATTATCGGTTACTTTAAAACTGTACAATTTGAAAGCGACACATGGGTGGACTGATACTAGTTTTACAGCACTGTTGAAATTACTGAAGGATGTACTGCCAGAAGGTAATGAACTTCCGAATCGCATTTATGAGGCTAAAAAAATATTGTGTCCTATGGGTATGGAGTATAAGAAAATAGATGCTTGCCCAAACGATTGCATACTATATAGGAATGAATATGAAGATTCATTGTATTGTCCTAAATGTCAGGTTTCTCGTTTCAAAAAGAAGCAACTTGGTGATGGCTTTGAAGACAATATAGATGCGAAGAAGAAATTATCACCGGTGAAAGTGTTATGGTATCTCCCTATAATACCGAGATTCAAGCGATTGTTTGCCAATTCTGGAGATGCTAAAAATCTGACATGGTATGCAAATCGAAATATTTCCCCAGATGACAAGATGATAAGGCATCCTGCAGATTCTGATCAGTGGAAAAAGATTGATTCGGTTTACCCCTTATTTGTTAGAGATGCAAGAAATCTGAGATTAGGATTGTGTACGGATGGGATGAATCCTTATGGTTGTCTAAGCAGTACACATAGCACTTGGCCAGTAATGTTGGTTATTTACAATCTACCTCCTTACTTGTGTATGAAGCGCAAGTATATTTTGATGTCATTAATGATTTCAGGTCCACGCCAACCTGGAAATGACATAGATGTTTATTTAGTCCCCCCTAATTGAAGACTTGAAGAAGTTGTGGGATGAAGGGGAGTTGATGTTTGATGCGCATCGTCAGGAGTCATTCACATTGCGTGCCATGATATTCTGTACTATAAATGACTTTCCTGCATATGGTAATTTATCTGGATTTTCTGTTAAAGGACACCAAGCATGTCCTATATGTGAGGAGAATACAGATTCTTGTCAGCTTGTACATGGGAGCAAGACGGTCTATCTTGGACATCGTAGATTTCTTCCTGATTCCCATTCATATCGTCAAATGAAAAGAGCTTTCAATGGGAAACAGGAGTTCAGAAGTGCTCCAATTGCCTTGAGTGGGAAGGCAGTTCATGATCGTGTGAAGGATATCAAAGTGGAATTTGGAAAACATAAAAAGTCTCGCAAGAATGATAAAAGCTGTTGGAAGAAAAAATCAATCTTTTTTTATCTTCCATATTGGGAGACACTAGATGTTAGACATTGTCTCGATGTGATACATATTGAAAAAAATATATGTGACAGTTTGTTGGGTACTATTTTGAATATGCCTGGAAAAACAAAAGATGGTTTCAAAGTGAGACTCGATTTGGTTGATATGGGTATCAGGGCGAATTTAGCACCTGAGATTCGAGGACAGCTCACGTACTTGCCCCCCGCTTGTTATACATTGTCACGGAAAGAGAAACAGAGTTTGTGTAAGAGTCTCCATAGCATCAAGGTCCCATCTGGATATTCTTCAAATGTAAGTCAACTTGTTTCGATGGGAGATTTAAAATTGGTTGGATTGAAATCCCATGACTGTCATGTATTGATGCAGCAGTTCTTACCTATTGCTATTCGATTTATCTTGCCAAAACATGTCAGATACAGCATAACTAGACTTTGTTTCTTTTTTAATGCGATATGCAGTAAGGTAGTTGATCGTGATAGACTTGATAAGCTACAAGATGAAATTGTCGTAGTATTGTGCCAGCTTGAGATGTATTTTCCACCTGCCTTTTTTGACATTATGGTGCACTTGGTGGTTCATTTGGTTAGGGAGACAAAGATTTGTGGGCCTGTATATTTGCACTGGATGTATCCATTCGAGTGATATATGAAAGTTTTCAAGGGTTATGTGAAAAATCGCTATCGTCCTGATGCAAGCATTGTTGAAAGGTACATAGCTGAAGAGGTTATTGAGTTTTGCACCCGGTACTTGTCTGATACCAATGCTATTGGACTACCAAAGCCTTGCCATGATGAACGGGTCAAGAGAAAAGGGACATCGGCAGGTAAGTTGTTTACCCTTCTAGTGGTGAATTACAAAATGAGCATCTATATATCTTGCGGAATTCTGAAGAAGTACAGCCTTATGTGAATGCTCATATTTGTGAAATAAAGGTAAGTCATCGTGGTTGGACTGACAGATACGTACTCAATGAACATAATCGAACATTTGTGAATTGGTTTAGTGCTGCTGTTGGGGACCAAACTATTACAGAGACATTAAAGTGGTTAGCTTATAAGCCCAGTCACGTTGTGCTATCATATTCGGGGTATGACATAAATGGATTTTCATTTGCTACTAAGACTGAAGATGACAGGAGCACAACGCAAAATAGTGGGGTTACATTAGTGTCTGAGGCTTTACATGTGTCTAGCTCGAGAGATAGAAATCCAGTGTATGCCAATATGTCTTATTATGGAGTGATTGAGGAGATATGGGAGCTTGACTATGTTAAGTTCAAAGTCCCAATTTTCAAATGCAAATGGGTGGACAACAACAATGGCGTTCGAATTGATGAATTGGGATTTACACTAGTGGATTTGAACAGGGAAGGTTTCAAAGGGAAACCATTCATACTTGCTTCCCAGGCAAAACAAGTATTTTATGTCTCCGATCCTATTAACAAAAAATGGTCCATTGTCCTACAAGGGAAAAAATTTCATGTCAGTGATGAAATTGATAATGATAATAATCACGATGTGCCGCCATTCTCATCAGGTTTTCCCCCACTGAGCACAATTGAAGAGGACCGCAATATGGATGCATTCATTCTCCGCACTGATCACATGGAAGGCATATGGGTTGATGATCATTTGTCAAATAAAAGAAAGACCTTGGCGTGAGATATAGTCTGTAAGTTATTATTCACGTACTTATTATTTTTCACTGTACTTATTATTTTGTTTATTACCAGATTTGGATAGTTTTATGCTTCACTAACTGTTGTGACTGAATTTGTTAATTTTTTTGTTAATTTTGGTATAGGTGAATGTCTTGGATGATATGAGCTTCATCATATCTTTTACTGGAACTTAGGATTGTTAATATTAGCGATCGATATTTAGTGTGGTATAAAGTTGTATACATTTAAACTTGTTTTTGACAGGGAGTTTTGCTCACGTTACAGGGGATTGTATACATTTAAACTTCATTTTGTGTAACTATGATTTTATCTTATTACTATGATTTTATTAGTGTTATACTATGATTTTAAAACTACAATTCCATGCATTTTACAATTGTACCGTAAAACAGTAGATATCAATTTCAAAAATTAAATAGTTACACCAGTTACTAAATGAAACCGGTGTAGAAAAGTAATAGTTACACCGGTTACTAAATAACCGGTGTAACAAATACACTTATTACACCGGTTATTTAGTAACCGTGTAGAAACAGAATGTTTCACACCGGTTATTCCTATAACCGGTTTTACAAATGGACCATTTTTTAGTGTTTAAATGTTTTTTTTGGTAAATTAGAAATTTGAAAATTAAGTTATTTATATTCATTTTGTGTAACTATGATTTTATCTTATTACTATGATTTTATTAGTGTTTAACTATGATTTTATATATGTAGTTCACACATAAGCATATTACAAGTTTACAAGTTTCATTATATATAGTTCATTATAGGTTTAACTTATATATAGTTTACAAGTTTCATTATATATGCATTTTACAAGTTTAACTTAAAGAATATATCAATTTTTAAAATGTACAACATCATAGTTAACACATAAGTTCAGAAGTTTAATTTTTGTTCTTATTCATTATAGTTCACACATAAGCATATTGGTACGAATAGAAAAGGGTAAAAAAATACAATAAAAACCCGAATGGTATTTATTTCTTGTGGAATTAAAACTACAATTTCATGCATTTTACAATTGTACTGTAAAACAGTGGATATCAATTTCAAAAATTAAATAGTTACACCGGTTACTAAATGAAACTGGTGTAGAAAACTAAACGTTACACCGGGTACTAAATAACCGGTGTAGAAAGAATTTTTTACACCGGTTACTAAATAACCGGTGTAAAAAACAAACTTTCTACACCGGTTAAAATAAAAACCGGTGTAGTAACTAATTTTTAATCAGCCCTGGCGCAATCTCCAAAGTCCTTCCATAACAAATCGCCGTCTCCTACTGTTTTTAGCCTCCACCTACACCTCCATTTTCACCTCCTTCATTTTGAAAACGAATTGCAGCCACCTCCATCGGCGCCATCTCTATCATAACAGCCTCCAACGTCGACGTCTCCGTAGGCGCCGTCTCCATCGCCTTCAACTCCAGTTCGGATTGTATTCATCTCCATTTCCGATTATTTCACACTCTTCGAGGTATTGTGCTTTCATCATTTAGCAGAAGGCAATGGTTAACATGTGTGCTGCTATAGTATTTTTTTTCCTTCCTGAAAGTTTGGAAAGGGAGTATGTTGCTTTTGATTCTTAGCATACTGAACGAAAAAATTCATATTTTACTGTGTAAAAAACTGAACTTTTTTTCTTGGTGTGTTTCTTTTGGTGGGTTCATTGAAAAAGTGGATATGCTAATAGTTAAGTTTAAGGCTTGCATACAAATGGGTTGTGGAATTTGGATGGTTAATACATCTCTGGAATTTCTCTGAACTTAGATAAACATTTTGGAGATTCCTGGTTGCCCTATTATTTCACACTTGGAATGTTAATAGTTAATTTTGGAATTTGGAGATTATGGCTTTGGAGTAGAACGATATCCAGATAGACCACTCTCCCCCATTGATTAGACACTTTGAAATTTATAATTCACATTCAAGAATTTTTGTTTGATGCAGAAGCCAATCTGGGGTAGTGGTTGCATTAAAAAATTTTCTCTAAGTAGTAAGGAGAAAGCTTTACAGTGTGGATGGTAGGGTTTCCTGCCTTTTTTGGGGTTTTGAGCTTTGATTATGAGTGTTATTATTATTTTGCTATTTGAAGGGAGCAGAAGTGGATAGTGAATGTACTTGCTAAGGAGGTGCTGGTTAAATGCTCTAATAGAATTAGTGAATGTAGAAACTTTATGTCTTTTCAAAAGTGTATAAAATCATGTAGTCTTAGCACTAAATTGTCTACTATTTTTTGTTTTAAACTTGATCTTTTAACCACAACTTTCTCTTTTCTTTTTTGATTATTTGGTCCTAATAAATAAGAGAAATGATAACAGTATGATTTCTATGTAGAGTTCTATAATCATTCATTTATATCCAACTTTTTTTTCCATTTATATGCAACTTGTATGCTTATAAATAGCTGGTTTTAAATTCAGTAAAGGAGAAAGGTTGTAATAAGTTGGCAACAAGTATAAAACTTTGCCACACCTTATAATATAGATCGCATTAAAAATTGTGTAAACGAAAGGATAGGAAGGAAATGACCTTTATGATATGGATTACATGAAACGGTAGGAAGGAAATTATCCTTATAATATGGATTACATGAAACGTTAGGAAGGAAATAATCGTGTAGACGAAATGCTAGGACCCTTATGTTATGGATTATACGAAATGCTAGGAAGGAATTGGCCCTTATGATATGGATTACACAAAACGCTATGAAGGAAATGACTCTTTGTGAAGGCTTAGTTGTTGCTTTGTATTTAATTATTATTACTTAATAATTAATATTTAGTATAATGTATGAATAGTCAATAGCTAACATTTAGTATAATGTATGAAGAAGAGTGGTCCTTTAGTTTTAACTATTTATATTTTCTAATTTCATTAGCATTTTATTTAATAAATCCTAACCCCACAAAATCATTTGATATATTCACTTATATAACCATCAAACATGCATATCACTGCCAGCAATATCATTGTAGTTTCTTTTGTTCTGTTTACATTTTAAATCTCTTTTTTTTTAAATTTTGTATAATACAAAGGTTTCTCATGGCTAATAAACGACGATCACGCACCGGGGATGGCGATGATCAAACCCATGCACATTATGGAAGAAAAGGAACAAAATGTCGCGAGATTTTGGAAAGGAAGGCAAGAGGAGTAAAGACACCTATTTTGTTCGATGATAACGGTGAGCCTACGGCTGAAAAAGCACATAATGACTGGATTAATTTCATTGCATTGATGGCGCGCAGTAAAGTTAATGTTGTGCAATTTGACTCATGGCCTGAAGTCGATGCTAACATAAAGGACATGATTTGGGATGAAGTAATGGTATGTGCAAGATATTAATGGTCCTTTTAATGTTTTTTCAAATATTTTCTTTCAATTTATATTAAATTTACGTTCACTAATGTTAGATTTTTTTTTCATCAGAATACCTTTGACTTTGAGTCCACACCAAAACTGAAGAAAAAGTGGTTAGTCCAGGCTGGGGAACGTTGGCGGGGTTGGAAGACAAGCTTGAACTGGTATATATTTGGAAGCCTAAAGGATGAGGACCCATGTGCTATATATCCGTATCTTAGTAGGGATACATGGGAAATGTTCCGCAACAATCGATTAACCGAAGAATGGCAGGTAATATTTTATTTTTTTAAATGATTATTCATTTAATGTGAAGTTAACAATTTGAATGATATCTATTTCCTTTTTTTTTTGGAGAAACAGGCAAAGCGTGTTGCAAGCCAAGAGAGTTCGAACAAGAACAAACTCACACAATGTCTCGTGGTGGATATTCAAAGTTGCAAAAAAGGATGATGCATGAAAAATCTGAGGCAAAAATACAAAGGAAGATTGACTCCGGTATGACAGAAGAGGAGGCCTGTGAAACAACCTCTCTGATGTGATCTCGCCCAGAAAGTTGGGTTTGAACACTGTTTGCCCAATCGTTCTAAGGATTGCTGGAATGGTGTAACCGCGACCCACTAACTTACTAGAGCTAGGAACCTTGGTATGCTCACGCCACAAACAACACACCAAGAGTTGATTGATAAGTGTTGAACGCCACAAGTCAGAAAACTTGATAAGTTCTAAAAGTTCATCAAAGAACTAAGAGTTGAAAAACTCACAATTTTCATTCATCTAAATCTTGGCTTTAAAGCTTACATGAGTGGCCTATTTATAGGCATAATTATAAGAACAAGTACTTATTAAAATAGGCTAAACTACTTATCTAATAAGCTATCAAAGATAAATCATTCTACTTATAAAGACTTCTTGAATTCTAGGGCATATGTCATGGATGATGTCACAAGGACAGCCTTGACATTTCATCTTCAAAGAATAGGTCATCCATGATGTCATCTATGGCAGATTTGTCATTTCTCCACTTAGAAGCTTCTAGACTTGTCTTTATGCATTGTACTTCATTTAAAGACTTCTTTGACCAATTAATCAGCCCTTGAACGAAATTAATATGTAGAAAAACCTTCAAACTTCTTCATTTAACACCTTGGAAGACTTGGAGAAGATTCAATGTATTTGGACTTTTGTTTGACAAATTCTGGCCGAATTTTGAGGCTGACTTTGGACGACTTTTATTGATCTTTTGGGCTTGATTTCTTTCATCAAAATACTAGAAAGGCTGAACTTTAAGTGGGCTTTGACTTTGCTCCATTTGGACTTGAAATGAAAGAGTTATGGACAAAACATTCCACTTGGGCTGAAGTCTTCAAAGCTGAATTTTTCCTTGGGCTCTGTGGGTTCCGTAGGATCATACGGAACCCAACTATTCTTGCTTTTCAACTTCAATCAAAAGGACTTGACTTGTTGAGATGTTAGAAGAAGAAAGAAGAGATTGTTCCCAACAAGTTGACACCAATCCATTCAAAGTGTCTTTGAACAACTTCGCTCGTGACCTTGTGATAGGGCCGACGTGCCATCTTAAAGGGTCTTCGTTTCCTACGCTTGAGTCCTTGGATAAGTTTGCATCACTCTCCCCCGTCACCAATTCCCCGTTATATTCTATTCAAGGAAGGTCACAAAAACAAGCATGGTGACTTTTCAAGCGACACGGCTAGAGATGTTAGTATGACAATTGTAAGTATAATTTATTCAATTAAATAAAATGTCTATTAATATTAATTTTTAATGTGAATTATACTAAGAAAAATGTTGGGTACAATTGATCACGATGATTTGACCAATCGCTCAAGTCAAGGAGAGTCCATTGGAGAGGGAAGCACAGACATTCTTGTTATTGCTACGGGAAAGAAAGATCACCCCGGTCGCATAAGGGGTGTTGGGGGTCGGAAGAGGATGTCTCAAGTTTTTGGAGCCTCATCGTCTGGACGTACTACAAATGTAGACAGTCACGCTCAATGCAGAGAGAAAATTAGGTTCTTGTCTGAAGCACTGAAGGACCTATACAGAGCTTTGGGCAAACCAGTTCTAGTTTTTCCTCCAAGAGATGTCTCCAGTTTTCCTAGTACAGAATCATCATTGAAGCAACAAGAGTTCAAGCATCCAGAGACTATAAGCAGGGAAGTCGTGGCAGAGCACATACCGGTATGCTCTGGTTCTGGACTCCCAGATTCATTGGGAGAGTTCAAGGTAACAAATAATAATTATTTTCTTTTAAAATTATTTCATTTAACTCATTTATTAATATATACTATATTTGTCTATTATTCACAGGACGGAACAGAATGTCGCCTATTTGTGATTGATCATACTAAAGGGAGGCGTCTTGTAGCTACCGGGAGGATGTATAATTTATCAATGCATCACGGGAAAGAGGTAATGCGGGACAGAGTGAAGGTCAATATCATTACCTCGATCGAACACGATGCTCCATTGCCGTTTCCAGATGATGAGGCCACGATAGTTGGGACGGGATTTGGAAATCTGTTAGAGTGGCCAAGGTCATTTGTTGAGATTTGTACTGATCCGGATTTGCAGATGTAATTATATATGATTCTTTGTGTTTTTTTGTTATAAATTTATTAATAAACATCTCTAATTATTGAGTTATTTTTTAAAGGTACCGGACCCGAAAGGTTCTAAAGAGTTAAAGAAATCCCCTCAACAGAAGAAAACAAAAGTGGTGGCCCACCCGCGAGAAACAGATAATCCATTATTATCTCAACTCGATGGATCTTTACGGCAATTGTGCATATTAGTGAGCAACCATTCGACTGACTCTCTGTACACAATCAATATGACGGAAGGAATAGTGGGCAATGATTTTTTAGTATATCTTACTAATGAGAGCCTCAGTGATTTCTTGTCGTCTGATATGGTGACAGGTGGTTGCATGCAAGTGTTCATAAAGTAAGTTCATAAATATTTTTAAAGTTTCAACTTTGTTTTATTTTTTTGGTTAATTTGCAATATAGTTTAACTAATCAAACGTGTCCTTATATTTGTCAATGAATGTTGTAGGACAATGTATACACTATGTATAGAACAGGGTCAAACTGGGATAGGGTTACTATCTCCAGATCATATACAACCCTTCGGGAATAACGAAACATCTAGAGTACAGTACATTGTGTCTACCCTGAAGACTAGATACAAGAGCATCTACCTAGCGCCGTATTTTCTAAAGTAATTAAATTTCACATAGCTTTACTTTTTTAACCGCATTTTCAATAGGTTTATTCATTGATGAGTTGGAATTTTTTATGTTATTATTATTTTTCAGTGCACAATGGATGCTAATGGCTATAAGACCACAGGACATGATTGTGTACTGGTTTGATCCAGTACATTCAAGCCCACGAGATGATGCTACGAATTTGATAAACACGTATTTATATTTATTCATAATTTTTTGAATATTATATTACTGATATTATCACATGTTTATTTGCTACTTCTTATTTATAAGCTTTTAAATGTTGTCTTTTACAGTGTATCGAGGGTGTATCAGTCAGAAATTGAAGGGGATCACTCGTCGACGCATAAAACATTTCAATGGATAGAGATAAATGTAAGCTTGTTCAATTGTTCGACTTAATGTTCTAATGTAAACAATGTTATTTTTTGATGACATTATTATGTAATTGTAGCACAAGAGGCAAGTCTCAAATTGGGAATGTGGGTATTATATCATGTGGTACATGCGAATGATCATACTCCGAGGAGTCAAAGAGCAGAAGGATTTCAAGAAGGTTATTGGATTTTGTTTTATTATTTCGTTATCATAGTATTTTGCTACACAAATCCTTTTTCTGTTTTTCATATGAGTTATTAATAATATAATGACTTTTTTTGAATGTATCAGTGCTTCAAAAAAGATGTGAAAGCATTAACAGAAACAGATTTGAATATTGTTCGACAAGCATGGGCCAATTATGTAATGAATTATGAGCTCCAAGCGTTGATGGGTACAATACTTTTGTAAATATATGTACATGCAATACTTTTGAAGATGTATATATATGTAGATGTAAATATATGTATATGCAATACTTTTGACTTTAGAAATCAATATTTGTAAATATATGATCAAAATTTTTGTTACTTTTAATGGCAATTGTTGAATGCATTGTTTTCAATATGTCTTTTGGATTGGTATGTATAAAAACTCTCTGTATTTTGGGCTATTTTGTTTTGTTCTGTGAATGCTTGATTTAAATTAATTCGTAGAAAAAATATATATTACACCGGGTATAAAAAAACCAATGTAAATGTAAATACATATTACACCGGGTACAAGCAAAACCGATGTAAATATAAATACATACATTTTACACCGGTTACAGAAAACCCGGTTAAATAACCGGTGTAAATTAAAACATGCTACACCAAGTTTAAAAGGAACTGTGTAACAAAGCAATACATATTACACCGGTTTTATTAACCGGTGTAAAATTTCTTTTTTACACCGATTAAATAACCGGTGTAAATTAAAACATGTTACACCGGTTGAAAAATAACCGGTGTAAAAACGAAATTTTACACCGGTTAATAAAACCGGTGTAAAAAAAGGCACATTTTACCGCGCCTATATATACACCGATTCATTTTTAAAATAACCGGTGAATATGTCCAGATTTAACTGGTGTAACAGGCTATTTTTGTACTAGTGGGTCAACCACTATTATCTGAAGCGGCGGTCTATCTGGGATCTTTCCCACCAGAAAGAGTACTCAACGCTCATGAGGAGGATCATATCTATTAAAGACCAGATTATACAGACAGAGGGATCGGTGGCACAGGCGGAGGCTCGTATGGAGGTATGGAAGCAACCAGGACTTGATGGGACTGCATACAATTATTTCCGTCACTCGCGCAAGAAGGTACCTTGGGCGTCGACGATATGGAATTCTTATATCCCGCCCAAGTACTCCTTCACTCTATGGCTAGAGATCAGAGGCAGACTTCTCACGAGGAGCAGATTGGGTTATCTTGGCATCGACCCTGTTTGTGGATTCTGTGGAGAGCTTAAGGAGACCGTCTAACACCTATTTTTCTCTTGTCCTTTCTCTAAGGCAATATGGGATGACGGGACTGGTGTGGTTTGCGGAGGACCATGACGACCTTGGCTGCTGGCTTGAAGTGGCTCAAGAAAGAGAACCGAGGATCCTCCTGGAGAAGTCGCAAGAGTAGGCTAGCATTCGCATGCACGGTCTACTACATATGGCTAACGAGGAACAGGTTATATTTTGATCTCACAGTTCCTATACACTAGGATATTATACAGAGGATAAAGAAACACGTGTACATGGTAGGCTCATCATTATACCCTAGTGTCTCTATCCTAGACTAGGCGGAGGTTTTTTATAGCTATTTTTCATTTTTTGGCCATTTTGGACTCCACGTCGCGACGTCTGCATTTAACGTCACGACGTGGAGGCACGTCGCAACGTGAAAACCTCCATGTCGCGACGAGGAAATAGTTGATTTATTGTCGAATTTTCGTTCATTTTTAGGACTCTTTTGTGTAATTGCCAGTGAGCCACGTCGCAACATCGGAACCTCTCCACGTCGCGACGTGGGCTCGATGTCGCGACGCGTGACCGTGCTCGTCGCGACGTGCATGGACGTCAAAACGTCCGTTCATGCACGTCGCGACGTCGGGAAGATTTCCATATTGATCTTTATTTTGGCTTTTATTACGATGTAATTCTCCCGGGAATGCCCGGTGTACTGTGCATATAGATGCTTGATCAATAAAATTTTTACCTTTGATAAAAAAAAACAAGCATAGTTATTGCACAGGGGAAAATAAAACCTAAATTAATTTGCCCTAAGTCCAACACTTTAAGAAGTTTGTGACTGAAAACAAAGGATAAATCGTATGACTTTATACGAGCACCACAAGAAAAGAATACGAGGGAGCGTATTCGAGGAAAATATAGCCTCCACTTTTCAAAATGTGTTGGTTGAGAGTACATGCGTAATCTACGTAGTTTGTGTGGACAATCAAAATCAAATAACTCCTCATCCCCACGTATCAAATTTAGAAAATTTCGTTCTTTGGATTTTACCTGAACAAACTCATGCAACAGATCATGAATTTGGAAAGTTTTGGCAGTGTCTAAGGATCCTTGTTTGGCCACCATAACCAAGTTTCTGATAATCAGTGCCATTATGCAATCCTCTACAGTATCCTCTAGGCTTTTTAGGCCATTCTTTGGCAAAAATCCTTCAGCGATCCACAATTGTATCAACTTCTCGATAGGTATTTCTTGGTCTTCAAGAAATGCTCCGAAATAAAGAAGGCATGGCTTCAAATAATTAGGCAGATGTCTGTAGCTCAGCTCCAATATATCCATGCATTCTTTTGTAACGATGTTTGAACTCATAGCAACTTCTTCCAAACCAAGTTGTCCAAAATTAGCGAGAATTCCAGCTATAATAACAACTGAAAGAGGAAGTCCATTGCAATTTTTTGCTATTCGCCTCCCAATATCACATAGTGATGGAGAAAAGTCAACTTTGTGTACTAGCTTCTTTTGCAGTAACTCCCAGCATTCATCATCACTAAGTCGGCGAAGATGATATGGTTCAACAGTAGGCTTAATGAGCAAATAATGTCGGCCTGTCAAGAGGATCCTACTTCCTTTAGCATCATTTGGAAAAGAACTTTCCAAGATGTTCCATGCTTCGATGTCCCACACATCATCCAAGACTATGAGATATCTGTATCCTCTCAAACTCTTACAGAGTTTTTCAGCCAAATCGTCTTCATTTTTCTCATAATCTTGATTAGAATGCTCAGGAACAATACAATGCAAAATCTCAAGTAACAAATCTTTTCTGTACCATACCTGAGAAACAGAACACCATGCACGGATATGGAAGTGATGTATAATTGAAGAATCATGGTAAACCATTTTGGCTAAAGTTGTCTTACCTAGTCCAGGCATGCCCGTAATGAAAACAACATCCAACTCCATTGATCCTCTCGTGAGTTTATCAATGATTGCTTTTGCCTCATCATCAAAACCCACCACAACATCGTTGATTTGTGAGATAGTACCTTGTGCTGGTACACTCCTTGAAGTCTTGGCAATTTCGTGGGATTTGTCCTTGATTAGTGAGATGGCACCTTGTGATGGCACATGACTCGGAGTTTTGACAACCTTCAGGTCAACAATCTAGATGGCCTCACTCTTGACATTCATAATTTCCTTTGCAGTGTAATCAAATGACATCAGAGAATAAGGGGATATGTCTTTTGCTATCAAGGAAGCAATAGCAAACCTTGCCTTGTATGCCACCCCTATAACTTGATTCTAGAGAGTTTGGAGCTTATCATTGTAGTCGCAATGCCCTGAATAGTCTCCAAGAATGATCTTAAGGATAGAAGATCTGCTCGAACTTCTAGAATTCGATCATTTCCAGAAGGAATTGAATCAACTTTATGGCTTGGCAGATCCTCCAAGTTTTCTCTTATAAGATCAATAAATTCCAGCTCATTGGCTGCAGGGAAGATAAATGTTGACATTGCAGATTTTGTTCCAAATTCATCCTGGATGAGCGCAATTTTTTCAAACAAATGCACGAGTTCAAGATTTATTCTAGCTTTGTCGGCTTCCTCCTTGAGGGGATGATCAAGTGAAGAAAGTGATGGAATTAGATTCCCAGCACCACAGATAACATCTTTGATAAGATTCTTCGTTTCTCCATGTAGTCCATGTAATTTCTCTTGCTGCTTCTTGAGAATGGTTGTCAAGAGTTGTAGTCCCTTAGCAAGCATTTTTATTTGATTACGAACTGATGAGTCTCAGAAAACTCACGTCGTCTTCGGGATCGTCTGAACACTCCGTACGTTCTGAAGAGCTGCACAAAGTCCCAGGGAGTAAACTCCGATGCCTAAGTCAGTAACGAGCCTTAAGCAAATATCAATAAGCAATTGAGAATACTTGAATCAATTACCCTCCTTTGTGAGGGAGGGGTTGTATTTATAGAATACATACCTGAATCAGAGTTGTATTGAAACTCTAATAACATACCTTGAAGAAGGGTTTGTTGTAGTGTAAGAGTTGTAATAGAATTGTAACTCTTTTCACATATGTAATAGGAATATGATCTGAGAAGAAGTTAAGACTCCTATGAGCTGAGGAGGAGTTGTATTAGAAGTCTATTTCTGAGGTATTATACTTGTAGTAAAATTCAACCTTCATCAATAGCCCCTCAGGTCGGATTGCATTTATACAAATCCGATCTGAATAAAGTATTAACAATAAACCGATCTGAAATAGACAAGTTCATCTTTAACACCTCGTGCTCGAAAAACACGCTTCCACGATTCTACTTTCGTATCCACAATTTTACTGATAGACACGTTCACCGGCACGTTCTCCCATAATAGCTGTCACGTCCTTTCGAATTCCCAACTCCTTTCCCCTATAAATAGGGCATCTCAGAATTCATTTATCACCTTTATCTTCAAAATCTCTCGACTTCCCAGCTCGGCCTTTCAGAATCTTTTCGAGTGTTTATTTCCAGCCTCCCTATTCTTCAATTCGGCTTCATCCTTATTTACAAGTAAGTAAATGACCTATTCAGAACATTTTAATTCTTCATCCAATATTCGATCTGAAGATAATCTAGATCAGGAATCATCTGCACACACTTCTAGTGGTTATTCTGACTCTACTTCTAGTTCATCTAGTAACTCTGCCAACCCAGACAAGACGTTGAAAACGACCAAAAAATTTAGTTTAGTTCATCTAAAAAAGAATATGGAAGGAACCTCCAATAGTGTAGATCTAAGTGCTCCAAGCCGATCAGAAAACTTAGGCGACTTAGAAAATATGATCACCGATGCTATCCCCATAGCAGTAGAATTTCCAGAAAATCCTTCCTCAAACCGACTTATTGATGAACCCCAACCGACTGGGATACCTGATAAGTTAGAAACACTAACTTCAACCACAACTCCTTCCACCTTAAATAAAATTGTTGAGGACTATTATATTAGCCCTTCAATAGAAATTAGAGCCCCAAGGGAAGGAGATGTGGCCAGACGACCTCCAGAGGGTTTTATAAGCATTTTTGTAGAACAGCTTAGGGCCGGTCTAAGATTTCCTTTATCTCAATTCATTAAGGACATCTTAGCTGATTATGTGATCAGCTTGACTCAGCTGACTCCAAATGCGATCAGAATTATGGTCGAATTTGAATTATTTTTTAAATTTATAGACCACAAAGTTTCAGTTCCCTATTTTAGGCATTTCTTTTGTTTGAAAACATCTGGGAAAGATCCCGGCTGGTATTACTTCACCCGCTGTCCTAAAAAACAACAACTTCTAGATGGAAAACCCATTTCTATTCATGAATGGAAAGACAAATTTTTCTATCTTAAACTTAGCTCCATTGACCTTAAGTGGTACTGGAAAGAAGCAGGTCGTGTTTCTGACCCCATCTCCATAAAAAAACTTCCTAAAGAGCTCGCTAAAAAATTAGAAAAAGAGAAGCGAGTTCTTAATACCAACGTTTTCCCAGAGAGAGTTTTAGTGTCAGCTGGGATGAGTTCGGCTATGCTTCCACCCGACCACACTGATCTCGTAGTGAACGGGAAGGAGGGTATAACTTATCTCCTCACTTCTTCAGTTAACACATTTCGTACCGTTCTGATCATAATATGAACTTGCTTTGAATTTTTCAGTGGTGAATACTGGATAATATGAACTTGCTTTGAATTTTTCAGTGGTGAATATTGGCGACCTCATGGGAGACATTCCTGAACCTATCATAATAGACGACGCTCCTAATGATGAAGCATCAATTCTGGAACACAGAATTCCTACCGATGCAGCCCCTACCAACGAGGTCAAGTCGGTAGAGAAGACTGAAAAGTCGAATTCCTCGTCGGTTAAAGGAAAATGAAAAGGAAAAAAAATCGTCCATGGCAAAGGAAAAAGCCTTGACGTTTTGAATGAAATTTTCGGTAAGAGGAAGGCGGAGAGCTCAGCTGATGAAGTTCAGAAAAAACCCCGCATGGTGGACGTTGAGGTCGATGAAGCAGAAGTCTCAGGTCCATCTCTACTTGAAAGGCTATTCATCCCTTTCTCCACCATACCAGAAGGCGAAGCTTCTTACTCCTTGGCATCTTTCCGTCCTGACCCGAAGATGGGTATCAATGACAGGCTCACCACTGAGACAGCTCCTGAATTTATTTACAACACAATCCCACGTCGGGATAGGAAGTTAATGAGGAAGATGGATATCACCTCTCTTCACCAAAGTCTTGCAGTTGGTGTTGCACAGGTTAACAATATATATATTTATTTTTTATTTTTATTTTTTTTTATTTTTTAACTTGTCATCTTCATTTTGTTAACTGTTTTTCAGGTCATGGGCTTAGCTTCTGAGGCCATCATCCGCAACGATGCTGCCTTAGATAAGATTGACGACCTGACATTGCAAAGAGATGACAAACAGCTTGAGCTTTCAAACGTCTCGTCTTTGCTTGAGGAGGAAGAGAAAAAATCCGCACAGCACTTAAAGGAGATTGTTCTCCTCAAAAAGGATTTGGAAGTTGTCAGATCTTCAAAATGAGTTGGAAGCTGAAATAGCATTTTTGAAGGGGGAAGGATCTTCCCAACTTATTTTCAACTTCCTTTCTTTCGACGAAGGACGAGACTTGCTGGTTCGATTGTGCGCACCTGCTCGCAACTTGGGATATCACAGGGCCTTAGTCGCGATTGCTCCAAAATGCCCAGAATTGGCGATTACTTCTGAAAAGGGGTATAATGCTAAAGCCGATGAGGCTTTGAACCAAGCTTTCTCCGATCTCAAGCTAGTGAAGGTGGATGGTCGGCAGTACGTGCCTAAAAGGCCTCAAGAGAAAGGTGAAGCTGCTGGAGAGAAAATTTGAGCCTACGAGCTCATGTGATTTTGTAATAGCTGTAGGTTTTTGTGGATGTCCTGAACAGCAGTTTTGACCAATTTTTGGTCTTTTTGAATGTTAAATCTGGTTTTCAATGTTCTTTTGAATACTTCCATAAAATCTTCTTTTGACATCATCTTTCTTACTTTCATGTCGGTGTATTTTAATTTGATCCAAAGTTGCATTTTGTTAAGTAATTCGAACTAAATCTGTTCAAATTAAAACAAACTCGATTTGACTTTTTATTAATTGAACTGTACGCTCTTAATTTATATCAACGTTCGAATAGAATCGAACTTGTTATTTTTCCTTTTCCGCGGAAAACCAACGATATTAAGTTAATTCAAACCGAACTGAACTTAACATGTTAAATTTAATTTGTATCTTTTCTTTTTTTGGCAGAAAAGAAATAGTACAATCCGAAATCTGCTAACTTGAATTAAATTAAACAGAGTTGTATTGGATCTGAATGTTATCCTTTTTTGGCGGACAATCTATAAGGGAAAGTCGTGCAATCCGATCAGAGCCGGAATCAGTAAATACGACATGCAAAGTGGATAAATTTAAAACAGACTCAAGTTATAAGAATGAACTCATAAAGAGTTGTTTTATTTATGTGTAGCCTTTAGGCCAAATTACACTTATTGATACGTCTTTGTGCCTACTTTGACAAAAACGAACTGAAAAGCTATTGATGGTATCTTCGCAAATTGATGACATTCCACATCCTCAGGACAGTTCGTCCATCGAGAGTCTCCAACTTGTTACTCCCTGCATTGCCGACCTGGGCGACCTTGTAAGGTCCTTCCCAGTTTGGATCAAGCTTTTTAAGTCCTTCAACTCGGCTTGCTTCATTTTTGCGTAAAACCAAGTCTCTGGGTTGAAACTGAGTTTTCCTGACTCGCCGATCATAATATCGGGCCATCTCAGCCTTGTACTTAGCTTCTGCAAGGTGTGCCATCTCACGCTTTTCCTCCAGCAAATCCAAACTCATTTGCAATTCCTCTGAATTTGCTTATGAGATGAAGTGAATTGTCCTTGGACTTGGGAGTTCAATTTCAGCTGGTATTACAACTTCAGACCCATAAACCAAACTAAATGGAGTTTTTCGGGTAGCCGTTCTTGGGGTAGTTCGGTATGCCCATAGAACATTTGGCAGTTCTTCTACCCAATCACCTTTAGCTCTTTCCAGTCTTGTCTTTAAGCCTTGAATAATTATTCGATTGGTGACCTCAGTCTGCCCATTTGCTTGCGGATGTGCTACCGAGGTGAAATGTTGTTTGATGTTCAGCTCCTCACACCAACTTTTGAACGGATCATGAGCGAATTGGGTTACGTTATCTGACACAATAGTGTTTGGTATTCCAAATCGGCATACGATCTGTCGCCAAGCGAACTTAACCATACTTCTCCCAGAAATTTGCACAAGTGGTTCGGCTTCTACCCATTTTGTGAATTAGTCAATAGCCACTACCAAGTGCTTAAACAGTCCAGAAGCTTTGGGAAAAGGTCCAGCGATATCAATTCCCCATTGAGCAAACGGCCATGGACTTTGAATCGTGATCATCTCAGTTTGTGGGATGTGTCTGACGACGGCATGGATTTGGCACTTGGGGCATTTCTGCACCAAATCATGTGCATCCGAACTCATCGTAGGCCAGTAATATCCCAACCGCATTGCCTTCTTTGCCAATGTGCGTGCTCCGACATGACTTCCACACGATCCAAGATGGATTTCTTTCAGAACGTACAACGCCTGCTCAGGTCCTATACAACGCAACCAAGGCATTAGATAACCTTTTTTAAACAAAACTCCGTTTTGGATAATGTACCTGGCTGATCGCATAGTCAATCTCCGAGCTGAATGTTTGTCTTGCGGTAAATCACCTTTTGTCAAGAAGTTGGTAATTGGAGTCATCCAAGTATCCCCCACATCTTCGACCGCTAGAACCTGTAGCTTTTCGATACTTCTTGTTGGCAAAACCTTGACCAAAACCTTTTTGGTGAGATGAACGTGTGCTGAAGATGCTAACTTACTGAGCGCATCCGCTCGTTTATTCTGAACTCGGGGTATTCGTTCTATCATAAATTCCTGAAAATTTTTCTTCAGGTCTTCAGTCTTATCCAAATATTTCTTCATATTCGGATCTCGGGCTTCATACCCCCCAGTTACTTGGTTTACTATGAGCTGCGAATCACTATAAACCTGTAACTTATCAACTCCCATCTGAGAAGCTACCTTCATCCCAGTTATTAATGTTTCGTATTCAGCTTCGTTGTTAGTAGCTTTGAACTCAAAACGCAAAGCATACGTAAATTCTTGTCCACTATGGTTGGTTAATATTAGCCCAGCACCTGAGCCATCTTCACTTGATGCACCGTCCACATATAAAACCCAAAAGCCTTTCATTTCCTTACAAGGTTTCCTCAGGTCGTCTTCTTTCACAAGATCTTCTTCTGAAACGGAAACTTCTGCAATGAAGTCAGCAAGCACCTGACCCTTAACCGTTGTTCGAGGCAAAAATGTGATGGCATATTCCCCTAATTCGATTGCCCACTTCGTGAGCCTTCCTGAAGAATCGGGTTTTTGCAAAACCTGCCTCAACGGTTTATCTATTAAGACATGAATTTCATGTGCTTGGAAGTATGGTTTCAGCCTTCTTGAAGCATTAATGAGTGCTAATGCTAATTTTTCCATGGTCGGATATCTCTGTTCAGCTCCTTGTAAAGCTCTGCTTGTATAGTACACTAGTTTTTGTACTCCCTGATCGTCCCTGACCAGAACTGTACTGATTTCTGCATCACTTGCTGCCAAGTATATGTACAAAACTTCTCCATGAACCGGGGTCGACAATACTTGTATGCTTGACAGATATGCCTTCAAATCTTCAAACGCCTTACTGCAGCTCGCATTCCACTCAAAATTTTTTGCTTTCCTTAAAGCTTTAAAGAAAGGTAAACTGCGATCAGCTGATCTAGACAAAAATCTATTCAACGCGGCTAGGCGACCAGTAAGCCTCTGCACATCATTCATGATTTGGGGAGGTTTCATATCTAAAATTGCCTTTATCTTCTCCGGTTTAGCTACAATCCCTTGGTTTGAGACCATATGACCAAGGAATTTCCCTGAACCGACACCAAACATACATTTCTTCGGATTCAACTTCAACCCTGTTTCTCGTAACTTTATCAAAGTTTCTTTCACGCCATCTAAAAAGGTTGCTATTCTTTTGCTTTCAATAAGCATGTCATCTACATAAATTTCCATATTCCGTCCGATCTGATCAGAAAAAATCTTGTCTACCAATAGCTGGTATGTAGCACCAGCGTTCTTCAAACCAAATGACATCTTTGTATAGCAATACGTGCCTTTTTCAGTAATGAATGCTGTTTTCTCTGCATCGTCTTCATCCATCTGAATTTGGTGATAGCCTTTGTAGGCATCTAGAAAACATAAGACCTCGAAATCGGGGGTCGCGTCCACCTTTTGATCAATTATAGGCAGCGGGTAACAATCTTTTGGGCAAGCCTTATTCAGATCGGTATAATCAATACACATCCGAAGTGAGGTGTCTGGCTTTGGAACCATTACGGGATTGGCAAGGTCTGGTAGAAGACCTCTTTTATAATTTTCGCTCGTAACAATTTGTCAACTTCTTCAGATATAGTCTGATTGCAATCTGGCGCATACTTCCTTTTCTTCTGCTTGATTACTTTAGCGGATTTATCAATGTTCAACTTATGAACTATCAGGTCGGAAGAAACTCCTTTCATGTCATCTGGACTCCAAGCAAAAACGTCTTTGAAATTCGACAAGAGGTTTACCAGTGATCTTTTTATCTTCATTGGCAATTATGATCCAATAAGAACAGTTTTTTCTGATACAGATTCGTCCAGGTGTACAGCTTCTATCTGATCTGTAATCATCACTGGTTCAGCTCGATTTTCGTTTTCTACATAATTTACGTTTTCAATTTGCTGCTTTTTACTTCCTTTTAAAGCAATCATGTGACATTCTCTTGCCAACTTCTAATCACCTCGGATAGTAGCAATTCCTGCTTCAGTAGGAAACTTCATGACCAGATGATATGGAGACCAGATAGCCTTAAGTTGCACCATGGCAGGTCGTCCCAGAATAACATTATATGGAGAGCGGACATTAAGGACTGTGAACTCAATATATATGAGCCTTTCCTTGGGATATTCTCCCATTATCACTGGCAGGTTTATAGTTCCGATAGGCATTGACGTTTCTCCTGAAAAGTCGATGAGGTGTGAATGACAAGGTTTTAATTGTTTCTTGTCAATACCCATCTTTTGGCAAGTTTCGTAATAGAGAATGTCAGTCGAACTGCCATCATCCACGTATATTCTGCGAACTTCCTTATTGGCGATGATTGCTTTAATCAGCAATGCGTCGGCATGTGGGAAGCTGGTCGGGACTGTATCTTCTTCTGAAAAAGTGATGGTATCTGACGATTTGAACTGTTTGTGGACTGGTTCTTGTTCTGGAATGCTTTTGTTCTTCGATTTTTTGGAGGTCATAGAGTCTCCATCAAAGGGTCCCCCAATAATGGTGTGAATCACTTCTGTGACATTCTTATTCACTCCATTATTTCTGTCATCACCATTATCCTTTCTTCTTTTTCCATCCGGAGAATCTGGATCTTTCTTATCTCCAGGTCGGTTTGAAGGATTTTTCACAATAAACTCCTTTAAATGACCGTTCTGAATCAGTTCCTCGATATACTTCCTCAGGTATTTACAATGTTCAGTGTCATGACCATGCTGATTGTGGAATCTACAGAAGAACTTCTTACTTCTTTTGTTATCGGGAGCTGCCATCCGTTGTGGATATCTCACATTTCCTCGGTTCTCCAATATTGCAAGCACATCGGTTTGCCTTTTATTCAGTAAAGTATAATTCTTTCCTTCACCACTTGCAGAAGAATTGAGCTGCACTTTATCAAAATTTTCAAACTTTTGTTTGCGATTTCCACCACCAAATGATTTAGTTTTCTCTTCTTTCTTCTTTTCAGATCCTCTGTCATTGTCTCGTTTTTGCTTATCCGCATCTTCGCCTTTTGCAAATTTCCGAGCTCGTTTCATCATCTCTTCCGTACTGACAAGGGGATCTATAACAAAATCTTTGTATAGTCTTCCAGGTCGTAAACCATTAGTAAATGCCCCAATGACTACTTCTTCCGACCTATGACCAACTTCTAAACTTTCATTTATGAACCTGTCAATGTACTGAGTTAGCGGCTCCGAATCTCCTTGTTTCACATTGAGCAGTTCCACACTTGTTTTCACAAATTTTTGTCTTTGCACAAATCTGCTTGTAAAAGCTGTTTTGATTTCACTAAATCTTCTAAAAGACCTTGGTGGAAGATTGTCATACCACAGTCGAGCAGTTCCCATCATAGTTATGCCAAAACACTTGCACAATATCTTATCTGCGTAATTGTAAATTCTCATGCTCTGCACATAGTGGTGCACATGTTCTGCCGGATCTCCTTCTCCATTGTAATATAACAGAGTTGGCATCTTAAACTTATGCGGAAGAGGATAGTTATCCACGTCAGTCACAAACGGAGAATTTACCCCCAGATCCTTATCGTCACGTCATATTTGCAAATTTTGATTCTCCGTTGTAATCAAATTTTGTCATCAATATGATTTTCCACTCTTGTGCGTTGTCGATAATGTAAATATCTTTCAGTCCTACGTGTGGTCGTGAATCTCTTCGACGAGATGAAACCGAAATGTGATCCTGATTCTGACCTCGATTTTGATCTTGACTATTCCTGTTAAAACGCTCAGGTCGCAATCTAAGCTCGTGTTCTTTCTGAAGTTCTTGTCGAAGATTTCGTTCACGATTTAAGTAATTTTCACGAATCGCTTGTTCCCGATCTTGCTGTCTTGCATTGCGGGCTTCTTGTTCAGCTGAATTATGACCTGGAGCATGACCTGCTATCATAGCTTGAATTCGTTGTCCGTTATCGAGCAGAAACTTGAGCACATCTGGTGAATCCAAATTGACAATGGGATTTGAGCTTCCCTCTTGATTTGGAGGAACAGAACCTTGTCCGTCCTGAAGAGGAGTTCCGGTGGGCGAACTTGTAGGATTCTCTCGTATGGGAGAATTGTTATCCGCCTGCTGATCAGAATTGGAAGCATTATGAGGTGGTTGATTGTCACGTCTTGACGTTTGCGAACGAGTAGTAGGCATGATGTTTTCTGCCCCACGGTGGGCGCCAATTGATGAGTCTCAGAAAACTCACGTCATCTTCGGGATCGTCTGAACACTCCGTACGTTCCGAAGACCTGCACAAAGTCCCAGGGAGTAAACTTCGATGCCTAAGTCAGTAACGAGCCTTAAGCAAATATCGATAAGCAATTGAGAATACTTGAATCGAATTCCCCTCCTTTGTGAGGGAGGGGTTGTATTTATAGAATACATACCTGAATCAGAGTTGTATTGAAACTCTAATAACATACCTTGAAGAAGGGTTTGTTTTAGTATAATAGTTGTAATAGAATTGTAACTCTTTTCACATATGTAATAGGAATATGATCTGAGAAGAAGTTAAGACTCCTATGAGCTGAGGAGGAGTTGTATTAGAAGTCTATTTCTGAGGTATTATACTTGTAGTAAAATTCAACCTTGGAGAAAGTGATGGAATTAGATTCCCAGCACCACAGATAACATCTTTGATAAGATTCTTCGTTTCTCCATGTAGTCCATGTAATTTCTCTTGCTGCTTCTTGAGAATGGTTGTCAAGAGTAGTAGTCCCTTAGCAAGTATTTTCATTTGATTACGAACATAGTAGCCGCCAAAGCTCGGAGACAAGAGAATCAACAAAAATCCCCACCGCATGCAAATCTGACTCGATTAATTGAGTGAAAGATAATTTTGGATACCTTGAAGTGCCCAAGAAGTTGTGATATCTGTCATGAAATGTTCTATTAATAGCCTTCAACCTACTTACTAGATAAGAAAATTTATTCTTAATTTTATCTTGATCATCATCATCAACCCTGTCACTGTAAAACCAACAAATGCAACAGAGGCGTGCTGCATTGATAGCCGCAACTCTAGAATCGTCAAGCAGATCTTTAAAACAAGACTTGAGGCCTGTGAATGAAACCAATAAAATGCAATTTCTAAGGAATGTTAGCATTGTTTGAAATGTTGAGATGATAGTATCGTCAACCCACTCTAACAAGGCGAGCAAAGGCTTCATAAATTCTTCATCACTGCGAAGGATAAAATCTTGAGTCCATTTCTTATGCGATATTCTGGAGTACCATTTGCATATCAGTTGATTAAAACCTTGTATGCGCTCTCGAAACATGGATACCGCTTCAGCCATTTCTTGATAATAAGACAATCCTTCCTCCTCTGATATAAGAAGACAAAAAAACTGCTTCCCATGATCATAAAGGGGTGCAAAATCTCTCTCAAACTCGGAATAATCCAGATGTGCCTGGCTGAATGCAAACAGAAAGAATGTTTTCAACAGTTTTAAATCCACCTTCAGTTTATTCAAACCCTTATCCACCGTATCACAACTCCATGATTCAAACATACTGCTATACAATCCCCATATTGGTTGCTTAAAAAGTTTTGATGTTCGCCGGCATGTGTCGGCTCTGAACAGCTCAAATTCAGCTCTGAACCGTTGAGTTTCGCTGAACCATTCAGACCATTCAACTCTCAACCGTACAGACCATTCAGCTCTCGTCCGTTCAGATTCCCAATACTTCTCGTCTGTGGTAATACTAGAATATAACGAATCTGCCTCTACATAAAAGGCAGATTGAAAATTTATGGTAAACCGAAAAACCTAAGAGATGAGATGAGAATTAGGCAAAAATTCACTATTGAAACAGACCCTTAGGAATATACCAAGTAAGAGTAAGAATAGTTAAGAGGCTTTTGAGATACTTATATAGAGAACAAAAGATTGTAGGCTCACTTTTTAAATAAATGTTTTGATTTTAGTCATTAAATTTTATTACATTCTATGTTAAATAAAAATATTTTAGAGATTAAACTAATAAATTTCTTAAATAAAAAATAATTAATTAAATAAATTTTCTTTTCCAAAATGATTAATTAAATAATCATTAAGTCTTATCACAATTTATATTAAACTCAAAGGACATTCATAAATATAATGAAATTTCCTTTACCGAAATAGAGACGATTAATTAAATATATTTTCTAAATAAAAATTATTAGTTAAAGAATCATTAAGTTCAATTACAACTCATAGTAAGTTAATTTAATAATTTTTATAAATAAAAATAATTAAATAAATAATCATTTAGTCCTATTACAACTCATATTAAGTGCAAACACTTTCTATTACAACATATATTAATTTTCAGTATTAACAAATATGGTGTACTTTTTACTAAATTTTTATTTTATTACTGAATTCTTCGTTATGGCTCATGATTGAACTATTTAAATTAATATTTGGATTTTCAAATACTGAAAATCATGGAGTATTTCATGTAGAATTTTTACTATTTGTTCGTATTTATATATTGGAAAAAGAATTAATGAAAGTTTTATTTTTTACTCCATTGAAAATTTTGAATATTGACGCTATTTGAACTCTGGATTACATCCAAAAAGAAATTTTTGATTTTGATCCAGGAAGATCAAAGAACTCAAGTTTAATTAAAGCATAACAGGAGAGAGAAAAAACTTTAGCGTGAGAGGAGAAAGAGAAAACAATAAGGGTTTTTTAGTCATTTTCAGGCATGCCTTAATAATTGTGAAAATGTTAGAAACTAAGGGAAGCTACAAAAGTCAGTGTATGCGACAACACAACGGTATTTTCAGTGTATGTGGCAAAAGGATGGTGTTTTCATAAAACTAGGAACAACAAAATCTTCTTTGATAAATTAATTAGTACGACAAAGACTATTCTACGACCTACAAAACGGTATTTTTAGTGTATATGGCAAAAAGATGGTGTTTTCATAAAACTAGGAACAACAAAATCTTCTTTTATAAATTAATTAGTACGACAAAAACTCTTGTGCGACCATCGCATATATGCGACGTGATATGTGAATCTGTTATATTTGATATGCAACTTTTTTTATACTTGATACGCTAATATTATTTTTTGATATGCTAATATTGGTATACTTGACATGGTAATATTTTATACTTTATACTCTAATATTTGATACTTTATTCTCTAATATAATACTTTTTTATACGTTATATACTATGTTTTTTATATTTTATACGTTAATAAGCTAATTTTTTATACTTTATATACTAATCTTTGATACTATGTATGCTAATACACTAATTTTTTATACTTTATACGTTAATAAATGATACTTTATACGCTAATTTTTTATAATTTATATGCTAAATTGAAAATTGATACGCTATTTTTTTATATGATAATTTGTAAATTTGATACGCAGTTCGCATATATAAGACTTTCAAATAGGAGAATGCCCGTAATTAGTATGCTTTGATAAGAAGGATATAAAACAGAACTATTTAGTTGCAAATTATCCGACTAAGACAAACCACAATTGTTTACTTAGTCACCTTCAATTTCGTCTTTTTGACAAGAAGTTTATTACCATAAAGGATTTTAAAGCTTGAGAAAAGTTCTACACTCTTACACTAGTGATGGCTAAACGTAAAGCTCGAGTCAAATGCCTCATAGTCCACTCGTAAAAGGCTAAAGCAGTTGAATCCAATGTTTCGAAAATCAATACGACCCACATGAGTTAAGGGTTGAGGGGTCCATAAGTCAATGGGTCAAACCAGTTAGACCGATCGAAAAAATCGTAAGACATTATAATGTTAATGGTACTTGAATCCAATATTTTGAACATCGAACCAAAATACGAACTGCACGAGCTAAGGATCGAGGGTCGAGAAGTCAATGGATCAACCGAGTCAGACCGATAAAAAAAAATTTTGACATTATAATGTCAATGGCAGTTGAATCTAATGTTTTAAAAATCGAACCAAAATACGAACCGCACAAGCTAAGGGATTGAGGGGTCGAGAAGTCAATAGGTTAACCCAGTTGGATTGATCGAAAAAACTGTCTGACGTTATAATCTCAATGGATCATTATGACATTATAAATAAATTATAAATATAATAATTAAAAAAATCATTATATCCAACTACAAATGTTTACTAAATCATAACTAAAATATATTATATTAATAAATAAAAGGGTTAGTTACCAGGAATCCTCACATGATTTGCCGCATTTTTTATTACTCCCATATGTTTCAAAAATATATCATTCACCCCATGTATTTTGGTTTTGTAAGGAAATCAACATAGTAATAATGCAGCGAAAAATATAACAATTATATTATAATTGGTTTCCAAAATACCTTTAATAATAATCTATATAAAATATACCTCGAGAGATGCTAGCAAAATCCTTAAGTGAGGTTTAATCGATCAACAAGTCGCAAAGTGTTTGACCTATAATGGTAATCCACACAAACCATTTTCGAAATCCTCAAATGATTGATTCCAAAGCTAGGTTAATAAGCTAGATCCCTCTAAACAACACATTTACAAATCTAATAAGAAAAACTATTTTCCTTATTTATGCGATTTCTTACTAAGAGAGTTGTGTTCTCTTCACCCAACATTAAATATCTATTTATAATAATATGACCTTTCCAAAGGTATTCCTGTCTAACAAAAAATGAATTATTACCAAACTTTATTCACTTTCCAAAAGTAAACAAGAGCATAATAGATGCCATAATTATCATATAATTATGTAAATCATTTTAACCCAATAAGTAATTCTATTGTGTGTGACCCTTTAGGTTCCTAATCACTTAGCAATAAATATAAATAATAATCTTAGAATTAAACTGGCTTTTGTACAAAATCAACAAACTCCCACTTGGACTAAAGACAATTAAGTCATGGAGCTTCTAAGATAGAATAAATTAAACAACTTTAATCTGTTATTAATTCAACAATTAATTTATTTATATTTATAGATCAAGAACGTCCTCTAGCCAGGATATCATGACTGCCCAAGAGTTAGAAAAAATCAATTGATCGATTTCACCTATCTATAAACTAGGTACCATGTAATTATCATCCTTTCACCATCCTATATTCCAATTAGTACAAGAGTAAAGTATAAGTGCTAACTCTTTATTGTACTAATTATATTTCTTTTTTTGTACCGAAATTCAACTTCTTGTAAATAAATTTAGAACTTTTCCAAATTTACTTACTAACTATGTGCATTTTGAGTTGAACTTCAACAAGTGGCGCCAGAAAGGAATATACTCTTCCACTATTAGGAGTGGTGAATCCTATATCGATCATAAACTATCAATCTATGCTTCTTGTTATATCCAACGTCTACCGCTCACATAACCAATTGCGATTATGGAGAAATAGAGTCAAAACATAACATCCACACTAAAGATACTCTTATGATCTCAAGTCAAGGGATCGCTTACACTACTGTCACGTAGAAATTATACCATTGGCACTCAAATAGCTAACGATATGAAAATCTCTAAGTTGATCATTGCAGTGAACACATTCTCCAATGATTCACCCATATATCACTGTATATACTAGTCTATCCGAATTAACAACGTCCTTGTTATTGTTAATACTATGACTAGGGAAATTTAAGAATAAAAATAAAATATTATTCTAAGGACTTTGTTATATTGTATATATATCGACATATATGTTACAAAATGATAAATATGCCATATCATTATTGCATAAAAATACATAATCATTCTTCCATTATAACTCAAACCAATCTTTCAATACTCTAAACGGAATGAATAAACATGACTGTTTCTTTGGGATAGTGGTTTAGTCAAT
Source organism: Ophiorrhiza pumila (assembly GCA_016586305.1). Lineage (NCBI taxonomy): Eukaryota > Viridiplantae > Streptophyta > Magnoliopsida > Gentianales > Rubiaceae > Ophiorrhiza > Ophiorrhiza pumila. The sequence continues at coordinate 10,433,874 of BLIW01000008.1, read as the reverse complement.
GAACTAATTATGTTATCCTTCGTAGGAACCTCTTCTATCTTTACTTAAATTCTACCACTAATCAATTACTCTAATCAAATGATAAAATTTTAGTACATGTTTGGATCATTGATGAGGCCTTAGTTCCTTAATTATTGAAGAAACTATATCCATCTAAACAATCTTGTTGCAACTTGATAAACGATCTCACCAAGCTCCTCACGTAGATTGATAGTTGTTGCGGAATATTGGTCGCGATCTTTTCGAGAATCAAATTGGACAGGTAGAATCAATCTATCTCCGTAGATTGACAGTATGCTCAATTAATTGAATGCTCCTCACATACAATTAACACGACAGTCGTGTAAAGAAAACTCCCTCCTCAGGAAAATTCTTCACAAAGTAAATCAAAATCCCTCCTCAGGAAATCAACTCACGTAAAAGAAACAACTCTGTGTTCTTATTTCAAAATTCAACTCTAACTATTACAATTGATAAAGTGCTATTTATAGGCCTAACATTAACCTAGACGACCTAAACCATAAAAGGAACACTTAATTAACTTAAAACCTAAAAATACCAAAAAAAGGAAATTAATTAACGCTAAAAATCCCGCACGTCGCGACGTGGGAGCCCGACGTCGCGACGTCGGGAAATAGACGCGAAAATAAAAAACTCAGTATTTGCTGGACGTCGCGACGCGCGCGATGGACGTCGCGACGTGCATGGAACTCGCGACGTCGGAAGAGCTCCACGTCGCGACGTGGGGTGTCTGTTTTGCTATCCACGTCGAAATTATCTTCTTTCGTCCTTTATAGGCCTCCAAACGGCGAACCATTCTCCTTAAACACCCCTTGATCGCTCAAGGACCCCCGAGGCTTTGGTTTGGGCTTCAATTTGCTATCATTCCCTCCCCCGGTCGAAAGGATTTGTCCTCAATGTGATCCAGCATGTCGAAAGTCAGCCCCAACACCAACTCTAGAATGTAGAAACACTGCGCACAATCTCGTGATCTCCAGCAATCACTCTATTGACTGTAAGCATTTAATATCTGACGTTGGGTCCTTATATACCTCAGACGAATTAATGATGTCAACAAAAACTTGTGACCTTGCCATTTAAATGCATAGGTATGTCTCGCCCATGATGCACAACATCTCGATCAACACATGGCCGACAAGAAGCACATGCCCCGCGACATTGGCACCACTCACAAAGAACTTGGGTCCCGATATGACCCAATTGCGAAGTCTAACTTGATTTGTCGAGTAACCTCCTCCGCAGTTCCCGCATTAACCCACTGAAGCTTGTAGGGCTTAGGATGAGCAACTGTAGTCAACCCCAACCTTTCAACAAGTAATGAACTGGCAATATTCGTGCAGCTTCCACTGTCAATAACCACATTACACTGCTTACCACTGATAAGACATCGTGTATGAAATAATTGGTGGCGTTTATACTCGTCGTCCGCCTTAGGTTGTGCTGCTAAAACTTGTCTTAACACCAATGCCTCACCTATCACATCCTCAGGACGAATGATTTCTTCTTCAGACCCTCCAGCTGTGGCATCCCATCATATTCAGAATCTACCTCCACGACTTCCCATTAGGTTGAATAAGCATAAGCTCGGGATTATCATACTGAGCAGCTACATGCCCATAACCATGACACTTGAAGCACTGAACAGTCTTCCCCTTTGAAGTCATAATGTCTGGCTTACTCTTGACATCTTGACTAGATGATACTTGTGTTGTTCCCTTGAAAGCGGACTTCCAAGATCGAGTACCATCAAATCCAGTTTGCTTTTCCATTTCAAGCTGTCGTTCCACTTCCTTAGCCTTGTGAAGCAAGTCCTCCAAATCAGTGTATAGATGTAAAGTAACATATTTGGCAATACCGTGTTCAACCCACTGAGAAATCGCGCTATAGTCGCCTCTTTTTCCTCACGAACTCGTGCCCCGACTCATGAGAGTCTGCATCTCCTGGTAGTACTCTCAACGCTCTTATCTGCTTGGGTTAAATTCTGCGAGTTGCAACCATAATCTCTAAAATAATGAGCAGGGGACAAAAACGGTGCCGCATTAATGCCTTTACCTCATCCCAAGTGCGTATTGGTCGTTCCTAGCAAGTCGCGTTGACTAACCAAATCTTCCCACCATGTACTGGCATATCCAGTGAAATCCATAACCGCCAAACGAACCTTAGTGTCCTCAGAATAATTATAGAATTCAAAGATTTTATTTACCTTTCGAACCCATCCAAAAACACCTCAGTACCCTCCTTTCCCGAGAATGGTGGAACACGTATGTTTGCCTTCTTTATCATTAGACCCTCCTTTGCGCACTCTCCTGTGAACACTATCATCAAAACTCAGTTCCCATCCTTCCTCTAAACCATCAAACCAAGGATTTCTAGGTGGTGTCTTCCGTGGAGTGCCTACTCGAGATCCCGACTCCAACTGTTCAATCCGCTGCCTATTCTGTTGATTATCAGCTGATAACTGTCGTAACTGTTCACTGATAGTAGCAAGTATACCTTCTACATTTTGGTTAACACTAGTACCTTCTGCCTGTTTATTCATGTTGACAATTAACCAAATTCCAACAGAATATCCACAAAATTACTTCAGCAACAATTACCCACAAATATCCAAATTAATTCAAACCAACAAACAGTCACCAATTAAGCCAGATCAATTCACACAATACCAATGAATCAAAAAGAAAAGATATAATTGTTGTAACCTTAACACAATAACCAAATCATGCAAGGCCACGTATAACAACAATTTTGGGTTTCAATTTTAAGGAAAACCGAAAAACCTGATTTCGAAAATCCCTTGATCTCTGATACCACTTGATAAACGATCTTACCACGCTCCTCACGTAGATTGATAGTTGTTGCGGAATATTGGTCGCGATCTTTTCGAGAATCAAATTGGACAGGTAGAATCAATCTATCTCCGTAGATTGACAGTATGCTCAATTAATTGAATGCTCCTCACATACAATTAACACGACAGTCGTGTAAAGAAAACTCCCTCATCAGGAAAATTCTTCACAAAGTAAATCAAAATCCCTCCTCAGGAAATCAACTCACGTAAAAGAAACAACTCTGTGTTCTTATTTCAAAATTCAACTCTAACTATTACAACTGATAAAAGTGCCTATTTATAGGCCTAACATTAACCCTAGACGACCTAAACCATAAAAGGAAACATTAATTAACTTAAAACCTAAAAATACCAAAAAAAGGAAATTAATTAACGCTAAAAATCCCGCACGTCGCGACGTGGGGAGCCCGACGTCGCGACGTCGGGAAACAGACGCGAAAATAAAAAACTCAGTATTGCTGGACGTCGCGACGTGCATGGAACTCGCGACGTCGGAAGAGCTCCACGTCGCGACGTGGGTGTCTGTTTTGCTATCCACGTCGAAATTATCTTCTTTCGTCCTTTTAGGCCTCCAAACGCGAACCATTCTCCTTAAACACCCCTTGATTCGCTCCAAGGACCCCCGAGGCTTTGGTTTGGGCTTCAATTTGCGATCACAACTTCTCAACCTAATATATACTTAATCTCTATTATAGAATCAGTTGTTATAATATATTTGAAACTTTTCCAAATAACAAAATTTATTTATATTTAGGATAAATACATATCCAACTTGATACTTGCAATCATCTTTATCAGATTGAGAACTAGTATCAATGAATCTACACACGTTATGCTCAACACTCCAAGAATATATCCTTAATTCTTCTCAAGTACTTAAGGAAATTTTTGACCACTTCTAGTGACTTTCACTAGTATTGGATTAAAGTATGCTCATAACACTTCAAACATAAGAGACACTTAGTCTTATATACTATATAGCATATATAATTGACCCTAAATGTTAGAAACATTTTGCATACTATATTTCTTAATATCAGTTTTTGGACACGTGTCTTAGAAAAGGTAAATCTCATCAAATATAGAAATGTAAACTTAATAGACTAATCCATATTAAACTTCTTTAACATCTTATCAATATATATTTATATTGAATATGTAAGACCAAATAACTTATTAAATCTATCTCTATAGACTTTTGTCCCAATGCATAAGTTGTTTCTCCAAATTTTTCATGATAAGTTTTGAACAACTACACCTTAACTAATTTAAGAGTAGTTATGTCCATTTTCATTATTAATATGTCATTACATATAATATAAGAAATTCAATAGTATTGCCACTAATATTTTGTATACACAAGATTCATATTTTTTTTTATAATATCAAACTTTTTTGTTGTCTCATCAAAATAAATATTCTAACTCTTAGAAACTTGCTTTAATCCATAAATAGACTTTTATAATTTGTATACTCTATTATAGTATTTAGATATAAAAGCCCTTAAATTGTATCATATACACATCTTCTTGCAAATTATAGCAAATAAAATCTTAGTGGACTTCAACACGATAATTAGTAAAAAAGTTTCATCATAGTCAATACTATGATTTTGTGTAACCTTTAGTGACCAATATTCATGCTTTATAGGTAACAATATTACCATCCATGTTTGTCTTCTTTTGAATAGTTACTTACACCCTATGGATTTTATCCCTTCAGGTGGATTGACTGAGATTTATACCTTATTGTCATACATGGAATTCATTTTAGATTTTATGGTTCGAAACCATTTCTTAGAGTTCTTATCAAACAAGACTTCTTGGTAGGTATTATATTCATCATTCTTAATGATAAATACGTCATCTCTTATGGATGATTCATTATACTAAACCTCAATTTTACTTGTGTATTGTGAGCTTCATGTTCTACCGCATCACCATGAGATACAAGCTCTAGTTCCATCTTCTTTTCATTACTAATTTATAGTTTAAGAACTTCATCAAGTTCTATATGCTCACAATTACCTTTTTTAGAATAAACTATTCTTTTAGAAATATAACATATTTTGAGACAAACATTTTGTGCTCATTGGGATTATAGAAGTAATATCCAAAATTAGTCACCAACCAAACTCTATTATCTTTTTTAACAGAAAAAACGTATTTTCATATCATCTACCACTTAATAAAAGTATAAAAATAAAATATTGATTTATTTTTCAAACAAAACCCTTTGTAACTTATTTATATTTCACCATTAATAGAAGAAATCAGTAGAAAGTTCAATTTTACTTGCGTATTGTGAGCTTCATGTTCTACCGCATCACCATGAGATACAAGCTCTACTTCCATCTTCTTTTCATTACTAATTTATGGTTTAAGAACTTCATCAAGTTCTATATTCTCCCACTAATTACCTTTTTTAGAATAAACTATTCTTTTAGAAATAAAACATATTTTAAGACAAATATTTTGTGCTCATTGGGATTATAGAAGTAATATCCAAAATTAGTCACCAACCAAACTCTATTATCTTTTTTAACAGAAAAAACGTATGTTCATATCATCTACCACTTAATAAAAGGATAAAAATGAAATATTGATTTATTTTTCAAACAAAACCCTTACTAACTTATTTATATTTCACCATAAATAGAAGAAATCAAGTGACAGATGATCAGTAAATTAATTGTAGTAAAGAGTTTTGTGTGAAAAATAAATCAAATTTGATATTTTATCCTTTTATTAAGTGACTCGTGATGTGAACGTGTGTTTTCTTTGTTAAACAAACTAACAGATTTTATTGAGTAACTAATTTAGTGCGTTTTTTAAATATTAGTAACCAAAATACATCATTTTTAATGTGGGTGACAAAATAAATTTTTTTGTGTAATGTAAGTGACTGTTTTGACAATTTTTCCTTTCTTAAAACGTCTTTTCAATCCGATTTTCAAATCACTGATTGATTCCTTCTATATAAATAGATGTTTCATGGCATAATTGCAATAACCAGCCTCAACTTGCAAATTTACGCCACAAAAAGCTTTACAGCATTTCAAGAAAGTACATGAATTTTCTTTGTTGATATGGGCATGATATTTTCTTAAACTCTTTACCTTAGCTATGAGTCCCATAAATAAACTGAATGTGTTACTAGTGATAATGCAATTTAACATTCTCATTCCTTGTTTCTTGTTATTTCTATCATTATCTTATGGGTTATTCAATTGAGGCAAACCTTCTATTGCTTCTTATTTCTATCATAATCTTATGGGTTATTAAATTGAGTCAAGCCTTGGGCCAAACCCTCTATTGCTTGTTTCTATCATCATCTTATACGTTATTCAATTACGCCAAACCCTTTATAGCTCTACATACTCGAATCCAGCTCATAAGCCCACTAGTATCATATACTAGTATCGAGAAAGAGAAAATAACATTTTTAAACCCTACACTGCATATGATTTGCCAATGGATATTTTGTGTATGGTTTCTATAACACTCTTACATTTATAAAGAGTGATACACTAAATTGTTAAGAAAATCCAAAATTGTATGATTTATAATTCACTTTATATGGTGTAAAAAGAGAATTATATGTACAAATCAATGTCACTCCTACGTTAAAATTTTATGTTTGAAGTGCTAAGGTGAATCTATATTATTAAAAAAAAATGTAAAAATCAAGCATATAAATTTTTTACATCCTTTGCCATTTCTAAGTCTCTGTAAATTACCAAACACATTGGCAATTTTCGAGATTATTGGAAAAGATTATTGGAAATATTTCTGAATTGCTTAAAGTAGATCTTAAAAACATGTTTTATCACAAAAACTTGTTATTTTGTATGGACTACCAAATAGTCACGGAGATCTCGGAACGTTTACATATACACAACTCGTGAAAGAGCAGTGTTCTGTTCACACAAGCCCTGAAATCTAGCACCAGCTACAAGGCAATGGATCGATTTTCTTCAGACTACAAACAATTTGACATCCAAGCCTCTGCCAATGCTGAAAATTTTAGTCATTTTCACGCTGAATAGTAAAACTCTACAAGACTTCAGTTCTGTTCTCTCAATCTCTTACCTTGCTTCCCCCTCATTAGCAGTTTTACTCCGTTATCTATTACAGCTGGTAGGAATTTCCTTGTCAACTGACCACTCTTCCTCAGCAAAGTGTTCACTTCTTTTTCACAAGCTTACCTTACAGGTGAGGTTTTTCCTCCCAAATTGAATGGGAATAAGGCTTTATCATTCAGCGCAGTCTCAGCCTTATTATTATATAGATAAAAAAATCTAATCATCCTCGGCGGGTTTAGAGAAACAAATATCATTTCCAGACAAATAAGCATGCACATCTTGACCAAAATAACTCGTTTAGTATTTCCTACTTAAACAGATGTTTTTCATCGGTTTTGTTATCAGTATTGGAATTGCACGAACAGGTAAATTGACAATGCATTGTGCATCTCCAGATGCAGTTCATTTCATTGTGTATTACCCTATCGGAACCAGATTCACTTTATTTCATTGTGCATCACCAAGAGCTATCCTGAATGATGTCAATAAACTTTTCCGATTTAAATCTGGTTAATTAGTTCCTAGACTTTTTACACCCAAGTGCATTCAGGCGAAATGAACTGCATCAACAATATAGGTAGATCAATTATAACCCACAAGCAATAAACTGCATCTCAGAAAATAACTCACTACTCAACTCAAATATCAACTATAACAAGTATTATCAAATAAAGAACTACATAGCTCAAGACAAGCTTCCCCGGCAAACAATGCTTGAGTTTTTGAAATTTTAAGGTTTATAACCAGACAACGAACAAGAAGCCAAAGAAATCACCGGTGTCCGACCTGGAGTTACAATCTCAATAAGTTCATTGAGATCTTGGCAAAGGCAGATGAGCAAATCTTCTCACATATAGGCGAATAGGTGCTGGTCCACTAAATTTATGTCCCTTTCTTATAAACTCCAAGATAGCTTTCAGAGAATTTACACCAACCAAAACTTAATGAAGAATAGAAAAATAATAATTCAGCTAGAGGAGTAATCTTGGGACATGTTTTGGCATCTGCCGACATTGAGGAAGATCTTGTGGATGAAGAGGGAAAAAAAAAAGAAACTAAGATGAATTAAAGATCAGAAAAGCATTTGTAGGTAAACTCAAATCTTAACCAATAAAATCACATTTGGAGACCAGTTGGGGTCAATGTTCCAGGTTTATCGAAAACAGGATAAAAAAGAGTAGCAGAACAACTTAATTTCTTAGTCCAAAATGAGTTGCAAACAAGAATGAACAAAAAATATTGCAACTCAAAAAAGTTTTTAATCAACCCAAAAAACACAGCAAGTTTAGAAAAGAACTCATTTGGGCTCTCTTTTCTGGTAAGTAGGGTGTAGACTCTTTTGCGTTACCATTTATTCTCAGCATTCAGACTTATGTCATTATGAACCCAATTGGAAAATTTACATACTAGCTTCAGCAAAAATCCAAACCCCAACTTTTGTGGAACAGATTACCTGCCAAAAGTGTTTGATGCCGCTCTTCATTAAAAGTATCTAAAGATCTACCACTATATAATGCGGGGTGAGGTGTCATAGCCGCAGAATCAATGAAACAGAAGCATCTAGCGACGCAGCCAGCTGGGATCCACAATCAATCAAATTGGAGATCCCACAGCAGGGCAGTGAAGAAGGAAACCAACAGGGTAGTGTAGAAGCAGAAAACCAATGAAGCAGAACCACGTAGACACCTCCACACAAAAACAAAAGCATAAACATTTAGCAGTTTCCTTAAATCCTTTACTTACACAAAATATATTAGCAAACATAGAATCCAAATATCTATAATAAACTAGATCTAGGGTTTAGACAAAAGCCAGAGAAGGCAAAAGGAAAGGAAACTAACCAACTCAATACTGAAGTATGAAAGAAACTTAACCAAATCCATGAGTTGAAGCTGAGGGCGTGACCTCAATTACAGAGTTGTAACTAATTCGAAGCATTTTAAACACACAAATGCAAAAACTCCTGAAATGAGTCCCGTACTAACTTTGCTGCATTTAGCTCCTGCTTCTGCGCCGATCCCTAACACCATTTCTGCACAAGCAAGGCAGCAAGAAATAAGTACAACCCAATAATGACCATAGATCTGCAGCTATTCATCAAAATTAAAATTAAGAGATATCCCAGCACAAGTGACAATCTTTCAGAAAATTGGTTTCAATTCTTGAACAAGTTGCAGAGAATCAACCTCTTTGAATTTTACACCATAAAACAAGCCTGTAACTCATATTGTAAGAAAATTAGCTAATCAGGATTAGAGGATATGCAAGAAAGTAAAGGTTCAACTGTGTGATTCAAAAATAACAGTTGAACCACGTACAACCAAGGATGATCTGAAAGCTAGACATAAAGACAACCCCCTTGCCATCATGTATAAACACTCAATCCTATTTTTTATGCAAGTTTTATATTTTTTGACATATATAAAAATACCAGAGGAAAAATCCAATGGATCAACTAATCTTTCCCATCTACTTGATTGTCAAAGAGAAACAAGTTTTAATTCAAAGAAAGTACTTCACCCGTTAGCAAAAGGCACCTCGTCCCGCCCACGATAAGGTGATCTACTGTAGCTGCGACCACGAGGAGACACACTCCGTCGCCTAGGGGATCGGCCACGAGGACTGTAACTCCTGCTTTGATCCTCAAAAGGAATTAGAAATAAATAAAGAACAAGGTAAACAATTTAATGCATGAATGCATCTGTTCCAATATCTTTCTACTACTAGATTCAATAGTCCAAATCTTCCTTGTTTTCTGAAAATGCTTGTATTAACTCTTCAAGAATATAACACAATCACTCATCTTTAAATTCAAAAATTAAAAACCTGTCCAAATGAACATTAGATAATCTACATGCGTCAATGCATTTGTTACAAATTTAGATAAATATACATTCATATCAACATCTTACCTTCGCCCATAACTAGGGCTCCTCCGATATCTAGGAGGGCTGCGACTGCGACGTCTACCTGTTCCTCCACGCAGCCGGCACTCACGAGCAAAATGACCAGCCTCGCCACACTCATAACACTTCAGGTCAGAACCTCCAGACCGGCCCCGACCCCCACCGCGCCCACCACCTCCACCACCTCTGGAATTATGAGAAAGTTCAACTCTCCATCCGTTCTTACCTGATGCACAAGGTCATAACAAGGAATTTTAAATAAGGAACTGAGCTGACCACAAAATTAACAAAGAAAGAAGGATTAATTAGTTCTCAGAACCAACAAGAAAACCTAGTATACATATGTAACAGCCGCAAGTCCCACTTGTGGAATACAGGCATAGACATTCAGATAATTACTATCAACACCTTATTCCAAGAGTACCTTGAAGAACGTATCCAACACATTACAAAAAAGCTCATACCATCAATTTCACGAATTGCATCTTGAGCATCCCGTCGGTCGTCAAAATCAATAAATGCATAGCCAGGAGGCCTTCTTGCAACCCAAACACTGCATCACAATTCATGGAGAACAACACTCAGTATAACGACCATGTAGAGATCTCAATCAAGGACCTATAAGTCCAAAATAAGATTTGAAATGGCCAATGACCCGAAATCCATTTCAATAATATCTATGGTCCTATTCAAAGCCCAAGACAATGCATATGGTAGTAAAAACATATTCTCACATCCTTCTCGAAGAAGAAATTTTCTCTCGGGTGAACAACTGCTGACAACAAACTATCGAATTACATTAACATGCAAATTTATACTACTTTCTCCATCAGTGTAAACATATTTGTCTCCATCTTCAGAGATTTCACATCCCAAATTTTCATGGATTAGTATTTCACACTTGATCGCATTATCAGTTCATATTTTCCAACAGAAACTAGCAACCAACAGATCAAAAAGCATCAGACTTTCTTCCAAAGCACTGAAGAAACTAAGCACAATCACAAATTTATCTTCTTTTTTTCAAATCTCTGAAGAAACTAAGCACTATCACAAATTTATCTTCAAGTGAGACTTGGTCCTATCATATGTATCTTAGTCCAAACACTAAGACAAAATGAATTAGATATGGCATAAACTTCCCCAAACAAGTTTATGCATTACTAGATAAATCAAATAGATGGCCTGCTTCACCAAATAGTACGCACCCAAACCTAATACATATAATAAAGACGCAATCTGCCAACAAAAACAAATAATAAAAGAATAACGAAACATAATCCCGTCCTGCTCACCCAAAAGATAATTCATGTGCAACAATTTTAAAAGGATGGTGAGGGCTCCACATAATGGCTTCAGTGACTCCAATATCCCCATTCAAACCTCACGCAAAACCCACAATAAAAAGGGCCAAAGAATAAGAATTATTTATTTATTTCACCTTCTTATAACTCCAAAGACACGGAACTCATCTTCAAGCTCTCGCTCAGTGACACGCTGATCCAAATTCCCAACATACACTCGGGACATCTTCAACCAAAATGCTGCTACAATAACAAACAATTCAACAAAAATCAAAAAATTAAAAAAAAAAAAGAAAAACAAGAAACCCGGTAAGACAACCATAATAGAGAAACATCACTGCCATAAAACAAAAAAAAAAAAGGGTTAATCATAAATGGTAGATTATCAAAATTTCAAAGAACAAGAACTCGCTAAAAAAAAATTCAGAAAAAAAGAGACGATTTTTAAGAGTCGATCAAGAACCCAGAAATCAAAAGCGATTTCTTGACTATGTGAATTCATAGATCTGTTAAAGTTCTAAAAAAACACAAACCCCTCAAAGAAAACTTTTAATACCAAACAAAATTGAGGCACGAAATAATAATACCGAATAAATTGAGACCCAAAATAATGGATTACAACGAACTCGTCATCTTAAAAAACAAACAAAAAAATAATCATCTGGCGCTGATTTGTGTATCTGTGGGTAATTTTAGTGAGAGAGTGCGTGTTTGAAGTATTTGGAGCGTACCTGAAACCCTGAGGCGTAGAAGAAAGCAAAAACCCTAGCACGGCTATGACGAAGTGGGGTAGAAAAGGGTTGTTCAGTTGGTTATTACTCTTAGAGTTTGTAGCACTAATAATAAGGATTTTAAGCCTTACACGACGACGTTTCAGTTTTGAACTAAACCCCATTGAAGTAAATGAGTCTCCTTTGCACAACCGGTGAGGCTTCTTTTTAAAAAAACTAAATTAAATTATGGTGATTATTCATTTTTGGGTAAGTCACTAAGTTGTAAAAGGAAAAATTGTAAAAATCATCCTTGGTATTAATTTGTTTGAAAGACTTTTTTCTATTACTCATATTTAAATTGGTACAATTTGGTCACTCATATTAAAAAAATACACAAAATTAATCTTTTTCATCTAATTTCATTTGATATTTTAACAGAAAGTGTGCACGGGTACATTGTCCAATAATGACATGCGTATATTTTTCATTAAAAAAAATAGATGAATTTAAATAAAATTACTAAACTAGTGTGAATTTTTAGTGTAACTGATGAAATTGTATCATTTCAAATTTAAGTGTTAAAAAAAGTTTTTCAATAAAATGTGACTTATGTTTCTTGCAATTTCCTAAAAAGCTCCATGCGAAACTAGGTGGGGATTCCAACTCTTATCAAGTTTGCTAGGACCCTAGAGTAGTAGAACTCCAACCCCTAAGGTCCTACCTTTTCTGTCCAATGACCATCATTTTGATAAAAGAAAGGCGTAATTCTACTTAATTTTTTTTAAAAAAAATAACAATACAATGCAAGCGTTACACTTTCACACCACGCTCTTCATAGTTCACTCACAATCACAATTCACATATCAATAACCATTTCTTCCCTCCCTTCTCTCCCTCTCCATTTCTCCTACTCTTATCAAATATTTTTTTCTTACTCCATTCGCTATTTTGGCCAATGTTAATTGTTTGTTTAGAATTTTTGTTATTTAGATTTTGTTAATTGTAAGTTTAAATTTGTAAATTACTAAATTAATTTGTTTGAGTAATTGGTATTATGGTTGTTAGAATTAATTCTTATTTTTTTATTTGAATAGAAATTAGGAATTTCATGATTTGAATTGGAGAAATTAGGAAGTTTGAGTATGAATTAGGGATTTTATAAATTAAAATAGAAAAATTATAGATTTTGAATATAAATTTATTTTACAAATGAGCAAAAGGTAAAAAATATCACTTCAATTTTTTTCAAATCGGGGTTTTAGTCACTCAACTATTAAATTGGTCAAAAACATCACTGAACTTTTAAAATTGGTTTGTTTAGGTCATTCCGTTGTTAAACTCTGTTATCTTTTTGTAAAAAGGTTAATTTAAAGGGTATTTATGTATTTTCAAACAAATTAAGACAACCTTACCGTTCAAACAAATTAAATTTAAAGGAAGTTTAATCAAAGTAGGGATCTAACTTTTTATCGAATCCACACTACAGCTAAGACAAAAATAAATTCTACCAAGAGAGCTTGTCTCAATTGGTATCACAAGTGGAATTCAACCATGGCAACCATAGTTCGAATCCCACTTGGACCAAATCTCCACCCATTTATGGATAAATGGGTGGAGAATGAGTATTTGTGAGATATTCCAAGTTCCCCCGGGGCACATACGCAATGGAGAACAATTATGGTCGCTGTGCATAGGAGTGAGGCCGTGTGGGGTCGGAATTCCTCGGAGGAGCATCGTCAACACTTTGGGCGGGGAGGTGTATGACTTGGTGACCAATGATTGAAGACTGACCCTGATACCCAGCTTGGGTCGCTACCGTAAGGTTAGTATCCATTGCGTGCACATCCCGCGGTTTACCTCCTCAGGTCCTTAGGGGACGATCGGCTTAAGGCGCAGGATTAGTCTGACTCAATAACAGTGAAGTGGCGGGATAGACACGGAGTTGTAGAGTTAGGAACCTGGGACATCAAAACAAAAATTCTGTTAAAAGAAACCTAAATCAAAGTAGGGATGTTACTAACATGATGAAGGGGTACTCATGGATTGAGATAAAGAAGAGAGAGTTTGGTGGTGTTGGTGTTCGTGCAGTTTTTTTTTGGAGGGGGGAGGAGGGTTTTGTCCACCATTAATCAACAGCGAAATTTAAATTTTGATAGTGAGGGCTGACAACTGCAATATATACTACATTTTCCCTCATTTAGATTTAATAATACCCATTTCCTACTTGAATACGTGAGAATTTTCGACATCTTGCAGGCGAGATGAAACATAAGAATTGATAGGGTCCATAGGGATTTCTTTCCAAAGCTTCTTGAAAATGACCACGAGAATCTTTTGGCATGAATTTCTTCCAATTTCTCTACTTTAGTACCCTCCGAGGCTAGTAAAGTGACCATTTTTGGTAGGATTTTCTTTAGCAAGGCTGTGTGTCTTCTTGAAGAGCAATGCCACAGGGATACCATTACTAAGCAGAGATTTTGACTTTGCAGAGGAGGGACAAAAAACGTAAAAAATCGATAATTACGGTTTGGGATTTTCATTGAATTAAAAGAAAATTTTAAACCCATGGAAGGTGTGCCGTGAGAGAGAAAAGAAAAAGAGAGAAGATGATAAAAGAGTAGAGATGGCCAAAATTTCGGTGTGGGCCCACAAAATCGGAACCAGAACCGGCAGTTTCGGAACCGTCGGAACAGGCCAAAAAATAAATAAATAAATAATTTTTTTATATAAATATTTCTATACCACTTCATTTTCATCACATAATTTCTTAGTTTTCTAATCTTTATATTGTAAGTTTTAACGTTTATAGTTTAGGGTTTAGGGTATCAATTTTTTTAATTAATTATTCTAATTACATTATTATATTGTTCAATCATTCTTTCAATACTCTTATCATTTATATATTTTTCTTTCTCATTTATCTAATCCTTCATAATTCTATTTTTCTAAAACCTCCATATATTAGTTCAATTTCAACTATTAATCTAGTTATATAATGTATCAACTTAATTTTCTAATTTATATTATCCTAATTCTATTATTATATTAAGCTAATATACTATTTAAATTCCAATTAATAGTTCGATTATTCTTTCAATACTATTATTCTTTCTATATCTTTCTTTCTCACTTATCTAATATTCATAATTCTATTATTCTAAAAAATTTCATATATTAATTTAATTTTAACTACTATTCTAATTATGTTATTATATCATACTAGTTGAATTCTAATTAATAATTCAAATATTAAAATATTCTTATTATTTTTATATCCTCAAATCTCATTTATCTAATTCTTCCTAGTTCTATTATCTAAAAACTATATATTAATTAAGTTCAATTGTAACTATAATTATTCTAATTATATTATTATGTTGTATTATTTGAGTTTCAATTAATAGTTTAATCATTATTTCAATAGAAATCAAATTTAAAAGTGGGATTACAATCGAAATTCGAAACTAAAAATAAAAAAAAATCAGAATTGGACCGAAATCGGAATCGGAACCAGGACAAAATCGGAACCACCGGTTCCGAAATCGTGGTCACCGCTAATAAAGAGATAAAGGGAATAGGATCGTTTGCCCTAATTTATTTGAAAAGATATAAATACCTTATAATTTAACGATTTTAGAAAATATAACAGAGTTGAATGACGGAATAACTTAAAGACATACAATTAGAAAGTCCAATGACATTTTTAACCAATTTAATAGTTGAGTGACCAAGACCCGGATTTGAAAAAAGTTTGAGTGACTTTTTTGGCCTATTGCTCTTTAGAAATTTAGAAATTTTGTTAGGGATTTTATAGATTGAAATAGGAAAATCAAGGACTTGAAATTTAAATTAGAGATTTCAAAAGATGTAAACAGGTAGAATACAACTACCTCCTCTTTGTCACATAAGTACGATGTAAATTAAAAGTTCATCAAGTACCAATCAGTAGTTTATTTATTTATATTTATACATTTTTGTCCTTTTTTTAAAGTTCATCAAGTGTCAACCAATAGTGTAGTTGTATGTATTAATGCATTTTTATCTTTTTTTTATAAAGTTTATAGTATCAACCAATAGTATAGTTGTTTATATTTATACATTTTTATAATGGTAGATTTAGAAATTTAGCTGTAAATACATTTATTTAGTCACACAGAAAAATTATTTTTAAATTAGCCCCCACTGAATTTTTTTTCTGATTCTGTCGTTGTCCTTAAGTTTTGGAAAATAGTTTGGTTACTTTCTTATAGTTTGGATACCTACCATTCACATTTTGTGATTTGGTGTTTTCTGCAAAATTAAGGGCGAATTCCCTTTTACCCCCCTGTGGTTAGGCATAATCACCCTATCGCTACCTCGTGGTTTCAAAATACCCACATAACCCCCTCGTGCTTTGGACTAAAGTGGAAAGCGGACGGAATCTGTTAAATCTGACGGAAATGAGTAATTTTACTATAATACCCTTAAATTCATTCCCACGAATTTTACTATTCATCATCTTCTCAAAATTGTGAATTTTACTATTCTTCATCAAACAACAAAATCCACACGAACAGCCAATTCAATGAATTAATTAACATCAAACAACAAGCATCAATTCTATCAGCAAGAATTTAGACCACTCAAACGAGATTATCCAAAACAAGTGGATAAAGAATTCAATCTTTCCCACCAATAATTATTCACAATTATCCAGTAAACCATAATTTCCAACAACCAAATTCTGAATGAATTTTCAATATTGAAGATTAAAATCAAAATTTCCTCCTTCGTCATCTCCCTTCTTTCACCAAAATCATATTCCAAATTCCAGATTCCAAGTTCCAAATTCAAAAATCCAAAATTCAAAAACCAAAATCCAAAATTCATTCGGCAATTAGAATGCACAAATACTTGATTTCCTCATTCGTCATCTCCTTTCTCTCACCAAAATCATATTCCAAATTCCAGATTCCTAGTTTCAAATTCAAAAATCCAAAATTCAAAATACAGCGGCAGGACAGTGACAACGGTGCTGCGGCAGTAATGATGTTCGATCCGATCTTAGAGAGCAAAATAGAGAGAATAAAGGGGAGGACAATAACCCACTTAAATTTGATGTGATTGTGGTGGTGACGACCTTGTTTGGTGGTTGTTGGTTATTTCCATGGTGACGGCGGCAGGACAGTGGCAACGACGATGGGATTTCTTCGATTATTGGCATGAGGATTTGTCGTGATTTGTTGTTGTAGCCAAAACAACAACGTGGGTCTTTTTCTTTCTTTCTCTCTTCAAAATTTGATTTGATTATACTTGCTATTTGATTGGACTCTTTAAGCAAATAAATGCGGCCAACCTGATCGGGCAACCATGGTCGGAAAATCGTATCCGACAACCATGGTCACACTCTGAAGCAAATCGTAAATCTGAACTTCTCTTCTCTCGGTCGGGTCCTGTAAATAAAATTGGAGCCCAATCCCGCTGCGAGATGGAAGGGGTCCAAAACCCGAATGGAGGATCCATGGAATCGTGCCCAATCTCTGGTTGTTTATGGAGCTTCCGGTAGCACAGATCTGACGGTCGCTCCCGATCTAGCGACCCAAGCTCCGTCGTTGAAGGTTCGCGGAGCTGCCGGATTTTGCTTGGTCCGATCTGGTTGAGCAAGAACTGCTAGAACTTCCAGTTGAAGTTTAGGATAATTACAGATGGAAATATATGAAATTCTCCATTAAAGAGATGTGTAAATAACTTGGAGCAATTGTTCTTGAATCAGGGTATACAAAAGTAGTCTCCTAAGCTGATTGATCTATCAGCTTTAATCCATTCCTTTCGCTTCAACAAAGGAAAGAGAAAAGAAAGAAAAGGAAGAAGAAAGGAAAGAAAAAAAAGAACTATTTGGAGAGGGGTAATTTTGGAATAAAAATAAAAAAATTTAAGTCTTACGCGCAGATGTAAACAAATTTCGTCAGTTTGGACGGTTTCCGTCCACTTTCCACTTTAATCCAAAGCACGAGGGGTTATGTGAGTATTTTGAAACCACGAGGTAGCGCGATAGGGTGATTATACCTAACCACAGGGGGGGTAAAAGGGAATTCGCCCCAAAATTAATGCAACCTTCAAACTTAAAAGATAGGAACAGAAAAACACACATCTAAACCTAGAACCCAAAACAATGAATATATCTGAACAAATAGCTAGTTAATAAAACTACTCTACTTTCATTCTTTTCACTGACTAGCTATTGCAATTGCTGCTAGCATAGCCATTATTGATTTTAATACTCTATTTTATTACCCAACGTCCCTTAATGTTCTTGCCAACAATCTACTATTTGTTATTTAGATAAAGTAATAAGCGCGATGGACGACCATGACACGTGACCAGGCTGCGATTACATGAGCATCTCCAAGGCAAGAATGCCTTCTTGGCAAACGACGCCGTTTCCGCAACCTTTTCTTCTCCTCGGTTTGTTTTTTGGTTTCCACCTATTACTGACCCTCTCTCTTGTCCCTGTCATTAAGATAAAGTAAAAAGCGTAAAAAAATGGACGACCACGGCAAGTGACCAGGCTGCAATCACGTGAGCATCTCCATGGTAAGAACGCCTTCTTGGCAAACGACGCCGTTTCCGCAACCTTTTCGTCTCCTCGGTTTGTTTTTTTGGTTTCCACCCGTTTCTAACCCTCTCTCTTGTCCATGTCAACTCCTAATTAATGCTCGCCTTCTCCGCCGAATTAAAGTCTGAATCTTCCATGTTTCAGAAAATTGTCAGCTCATCTGCGCTCCTTCCCCTCCTTTTCCGCATTGGATTTTTTTATCTGATACTTCATTTCATTGACCTAGGGTTTTCTCTCCTCTTGCTCTTCCCTCTTTCTCTGTTTTCCCCAGCCGTTTCTTCTCTTTCTGTTTTCCTCTCTAAATTTCTCCAGCATCTCTTTCTTTTTCTTTTTTTTTGGTTTATTTAGGATGTTTTGGTCGTGAGGTTATCTTGGTACAGTGCGAGGATTTTGTATTTGTTACATCACTTAAATCCCCTCCCCCAACAGTTTTTGCTGCTTGCCCTCCGCCCTTGCTTCAGTCACCACCGCCTTCCCTACCTTCTCCACCTCTCAGAATTTAAGGTTGTGGATGAGAAATGCTTATCTCCTTTCGACATGAAGAATTTGCAACACATTTTATGCGCAGGCATTTATCCCCTTTCGACAAGAAGCAGTTTGTCGCATACTTATCAAGAATCTGACCCCAAAGTGATGCGGAATAGCGTTTATAATCTTTTCGTAAATCAAATTGGACAGGTAGAATCAATCTATCTCTGTAGATTGGCTTGAAATACAATTAATTGGATGCTCCTCACAAACAATTAACACGACAGTCACGTAAGATATAATCCCCTCCTCAGGAACTAAAACCCACAATGTAAATTGAAATTCCCTCATCAGGAAAACAACTCACGTAAAAAAATAACTCTATGTTTTTATTTCTCAAAATTATTCTCTCTTTATAATACGTAATATAATAACCTTTTTATAGGCTTACAAAATAAAACCCTAATTTTCTAAAAAGATAAAACCCTAGCTTTTTTTAGAAAGATGGACTAAACAAAAGCCCAAAATTAAAATTAACTTAAAATCCTACTAAAAAATAGATAGAAGACATGTTTATGGGCCCTAACATCTTAGGAACACTTAAGGAAACAGTCCAAAATAACAAACACGAAAAAACACACAAAAAAATGAAAAAACTAAAAATCCCGAAATTTGTCCGCGTCATGACATGATGTGCAACTTCATTGCGTGTTTTGACCTTGATCCCGTCAGAATCTGGAAAAATACAAAACATAAAAGTTTTAGCTCTGCATCGTAGCTTTCTAATGCCATAAGAATCAACCCATTCCAAGGTATATTGAGAGAGATATGGGACGATTACTAAAATGTGGCAGAATCTCTCAGCAACAATATTTGATGCCTCTTATCATGATTTCCTTTGTTATCCCATTTTGGAGTCTCGGACCTCCTTAGGACAAACATGAGGCTTATTCTCATTCTTATTCCATGCCTCTATACATGAGATTCATCTTTCACAATTGGAACAAGTACCTTGGATTTTTCGGAACATGTAATCATATATGATTTCGTATCATTCCCTTTCACTTGAAAAAGATTTGTCCTCAAATCTTGTTGATTGGTAACAAGAGAATTCAGCACAAAACATGGAAAATTGTCAAGACAAAAAGGCAAAATATATGGAAATTCACACTCATTATTTTTCCCCTCTTTGCCTTTTTCTACAAGCCTCACCTCAAGGTTTTTTTTCATTCAAATCATCACTCAATTCTTTTTCTTGTTTCTCATGATAAACAACAAAATTATCAATTAAAGCAATAAGAGAATTTACATCATCACAAGAAAGTTCTTCAAGAGTAGTAATTTGATCAACCTCTTCCTTTTAATTTGTCTTTGTTGATGACAAAGCTTCCTCCAATATAGGGGAGTGAATTTCTTGCAAAGAAGCTTCATCTTCCTTGGATTCATTCTTCTCAATAGTAGGCTCAATATCCTCCAAAATAACCTTTGGCCAAGGCATATTCGAAAGAAATTCTCATTCACATTCGGGCTCAATGATGATCTCTTTAATTGTGTTTGCCACAATTGGTTGTGGAATGGCATCACCCCATGCCCATATAGAAGGATCATCAATAACATAGGATTTTGGATCCATAAATTTAGCAACCCCATCAACAATAACCACTTTCAATTGACTTGCGCATTTAGTCTCAGTATGACCATATCCAAGACATGTACCACATCTAGGTATTTTTGGTTTGGAATTTTTCAAGGCACATAAACCATCCCTAAATTCTTTCTCAATTTTATCATTAGTTTTAGGGGGTAAGGAATACGACAAATACCTCTTCACTTCTTTATGTTGTTGATCCCAACTCAAATCATTCCAAGTTAATACAACACCCATATCACAATATCCAAATATACTACTTGATGTGTACCAATAAAGACCCAATTTTTTTCTCCTTTGCAAATAACAAAAAATTCAACCAAAAGAAAAGATATAATTGTTGTAACCAATACACAATTATAAAATCATGCAAGACTGTGAATAACAACAATTTAGGGTTTCAATTTTAAGAAAAACAGAAAAACCTGATTTCGAAAATTCCTTGAGCTCTGATACCACTTGATGCGGAATAGCGTCCACGATCTTTTCATAAATCAAATTGGACAGGTAGAATCAATCTATCTCTGTAGATTGGCTTGAAATACAATTAATTGGATGCTCCTCACAAACAATTAACACGATAGTCGCGTAAGATTTAATCCCCTCCTTAGGAACTAAAACCCACAATGTAAATTGGAATTCCCATCTCAGGAAAACAACTCACGTAAAAAAAATAACTCTGTGTTTTTATTTCTCAAAATTCTTCTCTCTCTATAATACGTAACATAATAGCCTTTTTATAGGCTTACAACATAAAACCCTAGCTTTTTTAGAAATATGGACTAAACAAAAGCCCAAAATTAAAAATTAACTTGAAATCCTACTAAACTAAACAATAATTAGAAGACATGTTTCTGGGCTCTAACATCCTAGGAACACTTTAGGAAATAGTCCAAAATAACAAACACGAAAAAACACATAAAAAAACGAAAAAACTAAAAATCCCGAAATTTGTTCGCGTCATGACATGACGTGCAACTTCACAGCGTGTTTTGACCTTAATCCCGTCAGAATATGGAAAAATACAAAACATAAAAGTTTTAACTCTGGATCTTAGCTTTCCAATGCCGTAAGAATCAACCATTTCAAGGTATATTGAGAGAAATATGGCCGATTACTAAAATGTGGTAGAATCTCTCAGCAACAATATTTGATGCCTCTTATCATGATTTTTTTTGTTATCCCATTTTAGAGTCTCGGACCTCCTTGGGACAAACATAAGGCTTATTCTCTATCCTATTCCAGGCCTCCATACATGAGATTCATCTTTCACAATTGGAATAAGTACCTTGGATTTTTTCGGAACATGTGATCACATATGATTTCGTATCACAAAGTTGGAGCCTGAGAAGCAGGAAAGTTTCAAGAAACGCATCAAAGCAACTACTAAGTTCATTCTTTCAAAGCTCAGTGACCTTCACTTATAAGTTGTACCAGTAGTTACCTAAACTCATATAAGTGTGTATGGACAGAATTTTGTTGAGAATGTTGAGACATTAATTTTGGATGAAAGCACCAAATTCATTCTTTGATTTGGTACAACTGAAACACCAAGAAACCATTCTTTTTCTTTGCTTTGGATACTATGAATAGTTCATTTGCGTTGTTTTTGTTATTTATTGCAGTAGAATTTCTGGGTTTTGAATCTTGATTTCGTTTCTTTGATTTCTCACTTGGGTTCTTAAAAATGGAAGTTTTGTAGTTTTAATGTTATTCACAGTTAAGACTCAGTATTTGGTATGATGAAAGGGGATATGATGACAAAAAGGTCTTCTTTAGGGAACATCGTGAAGAGGAGGCTGTCAGATATAACTAATTCTCTGCCACAATCAAAATCCCCAGTCAATGTAGAAAAGCCCTCCCTGAATCCTTCTTATAAAGAACATGTCGATCATCTTATCAAGGTAAAAATCCTTTCTTTGTGGTTCTAATTTTTGATTTTGCTATTTTTGTTTATCCCTTTTCGATTTTGAATGTTTTTGGAACAGGAAAATATGGCACTGGTCAAACTTATTCAAGATAAAGAGTAGGTTTTAATTGCTATGTTTGTGCATTTCTAATGTCTGAAAATTCTTTAGAAGTAATCTCTAAAATTTGATTGTAGTCAAGTGGTAGAAGTGAGTGGAATTGAGCTTCAGAAACTCAGATTCAACCTTCGGAAGATGCAACTGCAGAATTGGAATCTTGCTCAAGCAAATAGTCATATTATAGCGGTTTGTTTCTTTTCCTCCTATGTGAAAATTTTAGTCTTTCCTTTTTTTTAAGGAAATTGTTAATCTCTTTGATAACATGTTTTATTCTGATAAAATTGCAGGAACTTAATTTTAGTAAAGTAAAGGTAAGCGATTGATATTTCAAATTTAACATTATAAAATTTACTTCTGTGGTTGAGCTTTGTTGCTCAATGCAGATGAAGTCATTACAGCATGAGATTTTGTGCAAGAAAGCACCACTTAAAGCAAAGTCCTTTAAAGTCATCAAGGTAACATTTTGTAATCATTTTCCAGTAGTTTAGATAGAAAATAAAGGCCTCTATTGCACATTTTAATTTTACTCAGAGTCTGCTCACTTGCTTTAAACTGATTTGTTCTCTGGCTTTGCTCATTTGAGTCATATGTGATGGTGGTTTGGGTCTTTGAGTTCAGTCATATGTTTTTTGCTCTTGAATTATGTTTAGGCTGTGGATTTTTCTTGGATTTAATGGAAAAGCTTTCAACTTTAAGCCAAATGTTCTTATTTCTCTTTTTGCCTTTTGACATTTCTACAGGTTGGATCTGCCTGCGCCATTCTTACAGACATCTACTCCAAACCCCCAAGTTGGTTTCCATTTTATCTTTTTTCATTTCATTCCAAGTAGAACAATTTGCAACAGTAAATTGAGTTGTATAATGGTTCTTGTCATATGGATAAGATTTTCATCATGGAGATTTCAGGATTTGCTGCCTCTCCTTTTTCTTTCTGGAAGTAATGAATAGACGGCAAGCTTTTTACCTAAAGTAAGCAGGATAATGCTTTTCTCCTTTTTCACAAGTTATTTCATTTCTTCTGTAATTTCTAACTGTTTTTGGCAGAATGATTATGTTAGCGTAATTCGAGTAGCCTTAGACTTTAGTGCAAGGATTTCTGATTCGAGCAGCCTAAGACACTGTTATAATCCTTTGATGGAAGCTCTTGATTTGAGTTCCATTATACCAACGAGTCACTCTTGATTTAGAATCAATTAGGATCAAGAAAAATGCGAACCAGTTAGAGAGGGGATTATACCCTTATCTTCCTTATTATTTGCACTTGTGATAGGTTTACAAGAAAATTTGAGTATCACATTTTTCGTTTGTTTCACATTTGTTTTGAAAGTTGGTGTGCTTAATCGCTTGACATCCTGACCTCTTCATTGGCAATCTTCCTTCAAACTTATAAATTACATACTGAATGATAATTTTGTGATAATGTCATTCTATGCTTCTTTGAGATTTTGGGCATTGAGTTGCTGAAACCATGCCATTAAATGATCCCTCCTTGGCTTTAGCTATCATTTTAGTCACTAAAAGATATTAATTTAATCAGGATTTAAAAGCTATCTGGTCATATTTTAACCATATATATGAATCAGGTAATACTTAATGCATGTAAGAAAGTTCATTTTTGAAGAAGATGTCACAACTGATTTTATGATTCTTCTAACTATTTTGGCATGAATTATGATTGGTTGTGA
Source organism: Ophiorrhiza pumila (assembly GCA_016586305.1). NCBI lineage: Eukaryota > Viridiplantae > Streptophyta > Magnoliopsida > Gentianales > Rubiaceae > Ophiorrhiza > Ophiorrhiza pumila. The sequence goes on along the minus strand of BLIW01000008.1, from coordinate 10,409,572 downwards.
GAAAGCAATGAGTCAACTGTAAAGTTATTATATTACCTCTGACATCGAGGTAAGCATGGTTGCTTTCTTTGAATAATTTTTTTCCACACATATCCTTGATTGACTTAAACATGCTATATAAAGGTATTACTTGTTAAGAAAATGCAGAGGGAACCAAATTGTGACATGTCAACCCAGATGTTATTCCATTTTAACCCGTATGTTATTTCGAACATCTTCTAACACAATGATTTTGATAAGCCAATACGGTGTTATAGTTGAAAAGAAAAGCATGGATTATCAATTTTCTGTTCTTCATTTTTACCTTACTATTTTATATCATTGAAACTGAGAGGTTTGTTGCTTCAATAATCTATTTTGACTGTTGGATAGATGATTCAAGACGCGCCTTTTTCTTCATTCACGTTTCAGTCATTGTTTGTTGTTTGTTTTCTTATTCTATTTTTGGTGTACTCATCTTTTTGTCTCTAAATGATTCACCTTTGAAAGCACATTTACAGTGGTTTACTCAATGAGATCCTTTCCATTAGGTGCTGTATTCAGATGTTACCCCAGGTAAGCAATTCATCTTTATCAGATGTCCATAATATTTTGTTCTCAGCATCAGATGTGAGGCATCTTTTCTCAACTTGAAGCTACATTTACCTCTAAATGGAATAAAAAAACCTTTGTATTAATTTTGAGCTAGCCGATTGTTTTCCGTCCCTCAGCTCATGTGAAATAGCTTCAGTTTTGATTCCAGAATAAGAACACATTTAAAGATTGGCTGTTGATACTCACCATTCTTATTCAACTAGCATGTTGAACAGTTGTACATCACAGTAAAGAAAGCCAATTTCTATTATCCATTGCCTTGCTTTATCCAACTTGATATTGTTGAAATATTAGGCACATATGTCAAACTATTTTGCTCTTGATTCTTGAGTGTTCTTACTCAATTCCCTATTGATTTACATAGATTAGAAGCATTTGTTCATCATGGAATATTAAAAAGGCTAAAGAAATAGAAAAATAGAAGTTAAGGAAAAGCATAGCAAAAGCTCTCATGATTAAGTCTCTTTTAAGTCTTATCAAGTAATCCCTCTTCTTTACTTCTTGCTGGCTTCTTACCAAATTATGGAAGGTGTTTTATGATGACAAGGATAGCTCAAACAGATATCTCCTGGCCAAGGAATTGATAAGTCGTCCTGATACAGAAGAACTTGAGGTCAATTGTTTTTCCCCTGAGGACCAGAATCACACTAACTTGATTCTGTTTCCAGAATAATTTGTGTTTTGATCAGGGAATATACTTCTCATTGGTAACAAGTGATTATTTTTAGTAACTTAGCTTACTGTTAAACACTGAAAAGGTGGATTTTGTGTAAGTTGAAAGCATATGGGAATTTTGCTGGAAATAAGAGCAAATTTATATCCTTTCTTTTCTTGGACCTGCTCATTCTGAGTATAGGCAACAATTCAATAGAATTAAGATGAACTATGTATAAACATGTCTTTACATATAGCTGCTATTTGCAGATAATCTTTGGAAGGGCAGAAGAGAAGCCAGAGAGAGGCTCATCCCTGTTTGATCAAGCAGCCTGGATCTTCTCCTCATTAAACCGATTCATGAAAGTTATTTCAAGATAGATGTCATCTTTCACCCTTTGGGAGCAACCAACATATTTTTTCTATGAAAGTGTGTTGCAATGTAGTTATCATTGGATCTCATATATCTGGTTTTTATGTTGACACAGCAATTTATGATGAAAACTTGCATCTTCTTATGATTTCATTTTTTGTTTGGCATTATTAGTATCAAACATATTCAACTTTTCATTTTCATTTTGTAATTTTCAATAGCAACTTAAAAACAAACAACTAAAAACTTGCCATTCTTGTGTAACACAACAACTGTGATTCTATCTATGTTTTTGTTGCTCTCAATCCCTCTCGCATCTCGGCAGGGCAGCGTTTTTTTCTTGGTTTTGGTAAGTTAGTAGGATTACTAAGAGGGAACTATACCTCAAACATCTAGTAAGACTTGTTTTACCAATACAGTTGCCCTTTGCTGCTACTTATTTCTTTCATTCTCTCTCATGCTGCATCACAATTTACAAGAACTCGAATCATTAGCATGTGCACATTGCAGTTGATTATGTAATAAAAGGCACTATCAGGAAAAATAGAAATCTATACAAAACTGATATATACTAAAAATAGAAGGTTCTCCACTGGTAAAACAATAGTGCCTGATATGTACAGCAATCCCGTGAGGTAAAAGAGAAAGACGTAGAAAGATTCCTTGCATTTCAAAAGCTTGTAAGAAAATAGGCAATCATGACATAGATATTCTCATAGCACGAGCTACACCTACAGTTATATTCGCTTCAAATGGTTTGCAGACAAATGATGATTGCAGGCTGGTGACTTGGCCAAGTTAAGATGAAGTTGCCATGGGGAGCATGGCCTCAAAACCAATCTATATGTTCAGTGGAGACCTTAGGCTGTTTCTTGGGTTTTCGATACCGATTGTTTTCAAATTTGGCCTTCACAATGAGAGAATAAAGCAAGTCTGCCTTAGCTGAAGTGTCATATGGTGCATCAATGATACTACAAAACAAAACCAATTTGTTTGGCAGTCTGTTAAGAGTGTAGACCAAAAGGCATTAGTAGGAAAAGAAAGTATTTTGCACTATTTTCTACTCAAAGTTTTGAAAGATGTCAGTTAAGTTGTACTAATGACAAATTCATTCAAACAATTGGTAAACTTGTTGTGGGAGTGAAGCAAGCAAATTGACACTCATTTTCAAGTTTCTAGATTTTTTTCAACCATTGCACCAAATGAGGAAACAGAACTTTTTCCTCTAATTATATTTACCTGTCAAGTAGCTCTTCCAGAATGATTCTTTGAGAAGGTGTGACATAATAAATGCAACTTCTCGGGCACTGGCCAACTGAGTTCTGCACTTGATAATCTTCGCCATGTCCTATGCAGAGAAAAATCAGAATCTAAACTCACACTGAGGAATCTTTCTATTCAAACAATTCACAGGAGAGAACTACATGAAAACACACCCTAAACAAACAAGAAAATATCAACTTGTAAAGTCTACTACCTTGAGATGTCCCACCAGCAGTTCCTGTAAAAGGCGAAATTAGAAAGATAGTTTAGAAATGTAATTTCAAAAATGTGTGTGTGTGTAACAATGAATGTAAAGAAATGTTAGTGTAGAGTGTAGAAGAATCAAGAAAAACTAGGGATATGGAGAAAAAATGGGTACTAAATTTGGATCCAATGCAGATGAACATACTTATGCCTCCTTCCCCATAAATTTTCATTCAAAACCGAAGATTCTCTGTGATTGTCCATTTTGAATTATTTTTCTTTTTTAATTTTTGTAGAACTACTTAAATAAAGAAGGGAAAAAAATTTTAATTGATCTATTTATTACAGTGGTTCTCTTTCATTTTCTATGCTTTTCTTTTGTCATTTGTTCCCCTTCTAATTTTTTCATTTTGCTTTGGATCTTTGTCCACTCCCACTGGATCAATAATTGTTAATGTCACTATGAATATCTATCAACATTTCAAAATAATTGCTGCACTAAATTGACTTCTAAAGTAACGGAGCGAAATAAATTTACAAAACTATTGCAAGATAATGATGAATTAACGGAGAGAAATAAATTTACGAAACTTTTACAAGCTTTTTATATCATAAAAATTTGCACATTTTGGCTAATTATATATATTTATCTTCCATAGTTTAGACAATTATATATTTTCACATACTATGTACATTTATACATCACACACTATATGTATTTACACATACTATACACTTTTTCACACAATAGATATATATTTATACATTTTCATACACTATAATTACACATACTATACACTTTTTCACACAATATATATATTTATACATAATACACACACTTTTCCACAATATACATATTTATACTTACTATACACATTTTCACACGCTACATATATTTATACATAATAGGGGGTTATGCCAAAAAAAATTATTTCTTGATCCCAAATCTAATGTTCAGTGTAAAGCGTTTACAATGGGAAGTTATGGGCAAGTAAATTATACATATATCGCTAGGCTTTCTTTTGTTTGGGCACTCACGCCAGTTATCAACTCAATTATTTTACAATTTTATATAATAATTTGGCATGTCTTATAATTTTTTCTTCCTCCCTTAAACCCACCACATCTTCTCCGCCTAATAAGAATTCCATTAGAATAAAAATCTCTATCCAATTTGCATATCACATATTGGAGTCCAATCTTGAGTTATTTTTTACCTTTGATATAGCACTTTTTAGTTTTATTATACAAATTATGTTATCAAGTCTAATGCTATTTTCAAATTTATATATTTATTAGTTTATATAATATTCTCTTATATCGTGTTTATTTCTTTTATTAAGATACAAAAGAAAAATGTTATTGGCAGGATAATTAAATTATTTATTTAAATGCAAAATTTATAATAATTATAAAAAAGAATTTATATATAGAGAATAGGTATACTGAGTATTAGTATAGAAATTATAAATAAAAAATAAATATATTAAAACAATAAGGATATTCCAATAATAAGCATGCAATTAATATAAATAAATACAGAATTAATATAATAATATTATTGCAATAGTAGTCACAATTTAATTAAAATATAGGATTTTTATATAAAGAGAATTATGAAGGATTAATATTGAAAAATAAGTATATATGAAAAGTGTATGAAGGATCACCACGTGGGAGTGATCGGTAATTAACTCATATGTATATTATGTGTAATACGAAAATTTGGAGTAAACCAATAACATGTGTATAGACTTAACAAGATGATGAAATATTATCCATGTAACTGATTCCGTAATAGTGGATAAAGGTTTAATTGTAATAGTTGTAGAGTATGAAAATGTATATAATACGAAATTCAAACAATATATTATGATAATATAATTAGACTAATTATAGAAAGTGAATTAATGTATAAAGTTTTGATATAAAAAGAATTCGGAATTAGTAAATGATTGAAAAAGAAAGATATGAAAATTGTTTTGAAAATGTGTGAAATATTTGTAAATATGTATTGTTTGTAGAAATGCATGTAGTTACATTTGCAATAATGTGTGTAATATGTATAAAAATGTATAACGTGTGTAATATTTAGAAATATATATAGTGGGTAAAAATATGTGTAGTATATATAAATATGTATAGTGTGTGAAAATATATATAGTATGTATAAATATACATAACGTGTATAGATATTTATAGTATGTGTAAATACATATCGTGTATGAAACATGTGCATATATGTATAGTGTGTGAAAATATATGTAGTATGTATAAATATGTATAATGTGTGAAGATATGTGTACTATGTGTAAATATGTAGTGTTTGAAAACATGTGAAGTATTTTTAAAAATGTATAGTGGTTGAAAATGTGTATATATATATAAATATAAATAATGTGTGAAAATATAGGTAATATATAAAAATAGGTGTAATGTGTGAAAATATGTTAAATATGTATAGTGTGAGAAAATGTTTGAAGTTTTTATAAATATGTATATTATTTGAAAATGTGTGTAATATGTGTAGATATATGTATATGAAAAAAAATCTATAGTATGTATAAATAAATATATATATATATATAGCATGTATAAATATTTATAGTATGTGAAAATATGTGTAGTATGTGTAAATACATATCGTGTATGAAATGTGTGCATATATGTATAGTGTGTGAAAATATATGTAGTATGTATAAATATGTATAATGTGTGAATATATGTATACTATGTGTAAATATGTAGTGTTTGAAAACGTGTTAAGTATTTGTAAAAATGTATAGTGGTTGAAAATGTGTATATATATAAATATAAATAATGTGGAAAAATATAGGTAATATATATAAATAAGTGTAATGTGTGAAAATACGTTAAATATGTATAGTGTGAGAAAATGTTTGAAGTTTTTATAAATATGTATATTATTTGAAAATGTGTGTAATATATGTAGATATATGTATATGAAAAAATCTAAAGTATCTATAAATATATATAGCATGTATAAATATTTATAGTATGTGAAAATATGTGTAGTATGTGTAAATACATATCGTGTATGAAATGTGTGCATATATGTATAGTGTGTGAAAAAATATGTAGTATGTATAAATATGTATAATGTATGAAGATATGTGTACTATGTGTAAATATGTAGTGTTTGAAAACGTGTGAAGTATTTGTAAAAATGTATGGTGGTTGAAAATGTGTATATATATAAATATAATTAATGTTTGAAAATATAGGTGTAATGTGTGAAAATACGTTAAATATGTATAGTGTGAGAAAATGTTTGAAGTTTTTATAAATATGTATATTATTTGAAAATGTGTGTAATATGTGTAGATATATGTATATGAAAAAATCTATAGTATGTATAAATTATTACAGCGGTTGAAAATATTTGTAGTATGTGTAAATATGTACACTATGTGAAAATGTATAAATTATGTGCAAATATGTATAGTTTGTGAAAATACATGTGTAAATATGTAGTGTACAAAAATATGTGCAGTATGTATACAAACGTATAGTGTGTGAAAATGTGTGTGATACGTGTAGATATATGTAAATATATAGTGTATGAGAAATATGTGTAATATGTATATGTATATGTAGTGAGTAAAATATGTATACTATGTGTAAACATGTATAGTGTGTGAAAATATATGCAATATGTGTATATGTGTTCATATGCATAGTGTATTAAAATGTATGAATTATGTATAAATATATGTAGCATATGAAAATATGCGTGTATGTCTACAAATATAGTGTTTCAAAAAATGTGTATTATGTGTAAATATTTATATTGTGGAAAATGTGCATAAATGTATAGCATGTGAAAATATGTGTAGTATGTATAAATATGTTGAGTTTGTGAAGTATTAATATATGTAGCGTCTAAAAATATATAATGTGTGAAAATATGTGTAGTATATATAAATATGTATAGTGTGTAAAAATGTGTGAAGCACGTGTTAATATGTGTGAGAAATATGTGTAAAATGTGTGGAAGTATGTATAGTGTATAAATATATGTGCATTATGAATAAGTGTGTTTACAAGTATGTGTAAATATGTGCACATATGAAATGTGTTAAAATGTAAGAAGAATGTGCAAATATTTAAAGTGTGTGCAAATGTAAATATTATATGCAATATATATAGCGTCGAGAATATGTGGAAAAATAAGTAAAAAATTATAGTGTGATAAATAATTAAACATGTGCCAATATATGAAAATATGTTTAGTATATACATATATGCGTAGTATGTATAAGTGTGTGTATAAGTATGTATAATATGTGTAGTATGTAACACATATACATTGTACTGTGTGCAGATATAAGAAGAATTTGCAAATATTTATAATGTGTGAGAATGTATATAGTATATGTATCTACGTAGTGTGCACGTTATTTGCAAAATGTGTACAAATCTATAGTGTCAAAATAAGTGTAATATATACAAATATACGAAGTGCTTATAGTGTATACATATATATGTATATGTATAAGTGTGTGTACAAGTATTAGCAACCATGTATCTTATGAAAATGTTTAAATATGTATAGACATGTATAGCGAGTGAAGTTATGGGTATGTTTGTAGAAATATTAACCGTAAATGTTAGTACATATATTGTGCAACAAATATTATATTACTTATATTTATTATATTGAATAAAAATAATAACGAAAAATAACATATATTTACAGTGCGCTGGCGCGCTTTGCCAACTAGAAACTTGATATGTCAGAATTTAACCCTAACTCGTTATGATATATGATTGCCTTTTAAAGACATTTTATGGTGCCTAACACCTAAACAAATAAAGAATTAGATTGAGATTGAATATGGATTTTAGCACATAAAATAGTAAACAACTTTAGCCAAATTCTTTTGGACGAAGATTCATGAACATGTCTATTTAAAAGTTTAATAGTAGCAACCTTTTATTGCCGAGAGAATACACGTCTCTTTTTTGTATCAATTAATTGTTTCTTCGCAAACCTCATATATAAGGACATTAATTTCATTTAATGTTTGTGAAAACTTTTGCAATGAAATTTTGAATTTGATGATTTAAATGAGTATGGATCTAGACCTACGATGTGTCTTAGGACATGAATTTCATTTAATCAATAGATATTTATAATTAGCATGATAAAGGAAATATCATGCGGGATATATATCAAAATTACCCATGACGATTAGCATGAAGATATACAATATATAAACCGTCAACTTTATACAGTCAATATTAAATTACGTAAACAGTAATTGCAATTTTAATTAAATTACCAACATAATTAAATTACAGTAATAATATCTTAGTAATTGTGAAATTTAAATTACTTTAATTATATTTCAATGATTTAATATTTCAATAATTATATAAGAGTCCTGAACTAATATTGCTTTCCTTATGGTTTAATATATTGTTAGGTAATAAACTTCCTCTTATATAATTGAGAAGTCTACGTTAGAATAAAGTAGTAAGTACGTGGTAGTAATAAGTAAGTAGGCAGTAGGTAATAGTAGTAGTATTTCGTAGTAGTAGTAGTTTAGGTTAGTTGTAGAGTAGTTTACGTAGTAGTTTAGTTCTTGCTTCACAATTCTATTCCGTTAGGTCATACAGAAGGCAAAGTTTGGGCAGATTAAGTTTTACTCTTCTTTTCTTTAATTTAATTTTATTATGTCTTTTATACTTGTTATTTGTGTTCGTGTAGTTATGTTTAGTGAGTAGTTTATTTGACTGGAATAATTAATAAATCATTAATTGTTATTTAATCGTGAGACCTAAGTGTTCATAATAAATTAGTACTTCATGAGTTCCAAGAGTTCTCTGTGTATAGCGCTTATGTTTAGAGTGATTAAATATTGATCAAATCTAATTAATCTAGACAGTGCCAATTAATATCCTATTAATTCTTTGAATTTAATAGTTAGGATTAATTAGTGGTAAAACTACTAGCATGTAGATGGGAATAATTGGTTAGTAATTTGGAACATGATGACAACTGATTGCAAATTATTAGAAATAGGTTCTTCTATCTCGTAATGCTATTGAGATATTAAACTTGGTGTTGGTTAGTTTCAACCTGGTTGTGCCTCGATTAGGGAAGTAATTAATTTAGCAATACTCTTGTTAATTACCGATTAAGTACAGAAGAATTGGACTATGTCAGAGTAGTCTATAATTGGTTGATTTGTTAATATTAATTAATCGTTGAATCTATTATCGATTGATAATGAATTAATGTGAATTTGCTTGTTGCTGGACTTTTATTTCTTGTGTATATTCTACAATAATTTTTGTTAATTAGATTTATCTATTTCTCTTAATTCTTATCTGTGACAAGTTCTTTGAATTAACTAGAATAGATAGTAACCCATTTCTTGTGGGATTTGACCCCACTTTCACCATACTATTTTCTATCTTTTGAAGTAGGTAATTAATTTGGTAGAAAAAAATGACACTATCAACTAGGTTCCTACCACAGCTGTTACTAAAACCCCTTATGAATTATAAATTAGTATAAAACCAAGTTTAAATTATATACATGTTTGTGGATGTTCTGCTAAAAAAAGTCTTTACAACCCACAGGAAAAAAATTAAATCCACAAACAGATATCTATTTCTTTATTTGATATCTAGAAAGATCCAAAAGGTATAAGTTTTATTTCATTAATCATTATAATCGAATTATGAAAACTAATAATGCTAAATTTCTTGAAAATGAGAATTTTAGTGAAAGTCATGATAAAAGAGATGGAATCACCAATTGTTGATTCTTATAATAATTAGGGTAAACTATATGAATAATCCTTTAATTCAGGAGTTGATTTTGAATTTGTCCATCAATTTCAAAACATTCAATTTTAGTCACTCTTCTTGCATTTTGAGTTTTAAATAGTCTTTAATCTATTTTCCGTCCATGTGTAAACTAATTACATCTCTCACGTGCGTGGCACGTGATAAATCAAAGAGCTAGATAAACCAATTTCGCTTTTCATTTATTTATTTTATGATATGTTTTATTTATTTTATAGTTATTGTTTATTAACTTCATCTCTTTTGTCATGTGCTACGCACGTGAGAGACGTAATATATCTATACATAAATGGAATATAGATCGAGGACAATTTAAAACTCCAAATGCAAGATAAGAGACTAAAATTGAATGTTTTGAAGTTAAAGGATAAATTCGAAATCAATCCCTAAGTTAAAGGATGATTGACGTAATTTACCCTAATAATCATGACTTGGCTACTTCCATTGATATACATAACCATGATGATATGAATACTGGACGAAGGTCTAAAAGTTCAAAAACAAAAATAATTTCAAATGATTATATTGTATATTTACAAGAAAATAGTAATGTTGGAATAGTTGATGATCTATTATATTTTTACAAGGAATAAATAGTAATAAATTTGAAAAATGAATAGATTCTATAAAAGATGAGATAGTGTTTATAAAAAGCAACCAAGTATGAGAATTAATTGAATTACCTAAGGGGTTAAAACCCATTCAATGAAAATGGATTTTGAAAACTAAAAGAGACTCCAAATATAAGATTAACTATTATAAGGCACGACTCGTAACTAAGGGATTCACTCAAAAGAAAGAAATTGATTACAATGAGACATTTTCACTTGTATAAAAAAAAAATTCCTTCCATATTATTATGAACTTAATAGCTCACTATGATTTAGAATTACATTAAATGGATGTAAAAACAACTTTCTTGAATGAAAATCTAGAATAAGAAATTTACATGAGTCAGCTTGAAGGATTTAAGGAAGAAGAACAAGAGAGTTGATAATCTTTTGGGTATTATAGAAACTTACATTCAAGAAAGTTGATAATCTTTTGGGTTTCAAAAAAATAAACTTGATAATTGTGTATATCTGAAGGTTAGTTGGAGTCGATTTATATTATTTTATCTTATATGTTGATGACATATTGCTTGCTTCCAATGATCTAAGTTTATTACATTATATTAAAGAAATTCTTTCTAAGAACTTTGAAATAAAAGATGTGAATGTTACGTATTTCGTACTTGGTATTGAAATTCATAAAGATAGATTTTAAAAAAAAAAACCCTTTATGTATCTCAAAAGAATTACATTAACATAGTTATAGAAAGATTTTAAATGCAAAGTTGTACAACCACTCCATGTCCTATTATGAAAGGTGACAAAATTGATCAAAATCGATGTCTTCAAAATGAAATTAAGAGATGTCAAATGGAAAATGTACAATATGCATCAGTTGTTGAAAGTTTCATATATGCTCTTGAATGTGGCCTGACATTAGTTTGGGTAGAGTTCAAATTAATAATTGAAAAGCAGCTAAAAAGGTAATATATTATTCACAAGGTACTAAGGATCCAATGCTTACCTACTGGTTGCATCATATTCAACCAAAATTAATTCCTAATCTAATCCAAGATTGATTTCTAGTATAGTATAAGTAGGGTCGTGTCACAAAGCAACGGTTGTTTATCTTTTCTTCACAAATTTTGTCACAAATAAAATTAGGAAATGGTTTCAAATGGAAACAAAAGTAACAAAATTCAAGAATTGATTAAAACAAACTCTGATTAAAGTATTGAATTAACATTAATTATGTTCTTGATCATTGATGCAATTTCATACCTGTTTAATCAAATCAACCAATTATAGTTATCGGAACCCACTCACATAACCTTATTCTTTTTTAATTATCAGTAATTAAAAAAACCTATATCATTTACTTTCTAACCAATAATTAACCTAAGAGAACCCTTATTAGATTTAAATTATTAATTGCATTAAGGTTTAAAGGAACCTGATTCTGATATATCCATGTGAACCCACATGCCCACATCAGCCCCTTATGTTCACTTCCGATGAATGACAGCTTTACCACTTTTTAAAACTTACTGAACAATTACGGATTCAATATTTTAATAGGTAATAAACTATTCCATAGTTAATTAAACATTGCGCATATATTTAATAATCATAGAATAATCCTAAGATTTCTATCAAAGTACATGAAGGAAACTTGTTTAATCAGATTAATTAAGTCCAATTTGAACTCACAAGAAATTAATGTTATCAATACTTATCTAAAATTAATTAATTAGAAACTACTCACCATTAAAAATAAAGCAATCAAATTAAAATAAAATTTCATGAAAGAAAATTATTCGTACATTAAATTTTACAAATGAAGATAACAATAAGAAGAAGAGAAACCTTACTGGCAAAGCTTCTTGATTATAGTCTACCCACTTTTCCAATGAATAAGGTAGGAATTTAATTGTCCAAAATATGCAAAAGTTCAAATTACGCTACTAAAATTAATACGATAAATCAAAATACTTAGGATAAACTTGATTGAATTTAAAAGTGGAATTTAAATTGTAAACAAAACATTAACCTTGACAAGTAAATAATTTATTAATTAAAACTAAACTAAAAATATGAAAATAGTGCGTGAAGCAAATTCCTCCTCAATCAATTCTAAACTCCACTATTTAAAATTTCACTCAACAGATAACTCCTACAAATTTTCACAAAAGATAATCCTTAACAAAACTCCAAATCTCCACATATTTGGAAAAGGAAATCCTAATCATAACCAATTAAACATCCTCCAAAATATAAAACAACCTTCCAGTAAAATCTCTTCAATTCTTCCAATAAAACCTCTTTAATTCTTCCAGTAAAATCTCTTCAATCCTTCCAGTAAAATCTGTTCAATGTAATTTATTCCTAACTTATCCTTTCTTGTATCATTTCATCATTTTTTCATCATTCCACTCTTTTCCTGCTTAAATCCTGAAAACATAACACATACCATGATTTTCAATACATAAATGCTAATAAGAATCATGAAATCATAACAAATAATCCTAAAATATTAGCACTATCAACCTCCCCGTACTTGGACCATGCTTGCCTCAAGTATGATTTTCTCAAACAAGACACTAACCACTAAACAAAAAATGTAAAACAGAAAATAATTTACTCAATAACAAAATGACACGATGCCTTTAACTAAGTAAATAACTGAAAACATGAATTTGAACACCACCATCTTACCACAAACCCATCCTTGTTTCAATTAATATAATACACCCTTTCATTCTAGTTAAAACTCACAAGAATCGATTCATAATCATGGTTTTCACTCAAAGTTTTTGCACACTAATGAGTAAGGCCATGCTCACATTACAATCAAACAATATTATATAAGCTTGTAAATTAGTCATCTCTCCACCATAAATTATAATGACTATATACAAAATCAAAAGGTTTTCATGAGGTTGTAATGGGGCTAAGGTGAATGGTAGGATAAAAGGATAAAAATAGGCTAAAATTTTTCAAAGAAAAAATGTTAAAAATTCAATTTACTTCCACAAAATACTTCGTGCACAACCATACTTTCAACAACTTTTTCAAATACGTGTGCTTATAGGAGAATGCTTCATTGTTTTTCCTTTTTATGAATTTCTCTCTCTCTCTCTCTCTCTCTCTCACTCTTTAACTTGATAAACTGCAAGCAAAAATAAAAGCAACATCTTGGTTATTTTATTTTCAAAATTTTAAATCATACTCAAGAAGTATTTCACTAACATAAGATATAATTAAAATGTTTTTTTGATAAATAGGTTGAAAAAGAAAGAAAAAATCAAGGCTTAATGGCTAATTTTTATCTTGAGTTTTCAACAAAGAAAAGGTATCGGCTCAAAAAATGGTACACTATGGGTCAAAATAATATGGTGGGAATTTTAAATAAAACTAAAAGGGATAATCCTAAATTGCCTTTTTCATTTTCATGCATAAAATCATAAATGGTCTCGATATGTATTTCAAAGCAAACTATAAAATACCCATTTAATTGTAATTCACTCTCACAATAAAAATTGCATACTAAGTACCAAGAAAGTAGTTCTTGCATACTTTAGACTCAAATCTCACTATAGTAGGCTTAATAAAATTTAATTATTGCAAGTTTATCATTCTAGAACACATATAAGGTAGTCATATCATTTTAAACAAGGATTTCAAACTAAAACTTCCCAAACCATGCTCAAATTATTCACAAAGTTTAAGGCATTTTAAAAACCTTTTTTTTTTTACAAACAAGACTTTAATGACAAAACTTAACCTTTTGAAACTAAAAAAAATAAATTGAAACTTAGACTCAAAATGACAAAAACAACAAAACTAAATAAACTTCCCCACACTTGAACTATACACAGTCGTATATGTATAAACAAGAATGAAGGCTAACAAATAACATAGAAAACAATAATAGACACAACACAAAAGTAAAATAAAATAAAAACTTGGGAGTTGAATGGAATTTTTTTTTTCAAGATAGTGGATTGGATCATGAATCGATGACAAGAAGATCGTGAAGATTATCGTGGTAATTTTTATTTTCCTGCAAGAAAAAGAAAAGCACTTAAAATTTATTGAAAAGGAAAAAAATAATTTTTTTAACTAAACAACAAAGAAAATTAAAATTATTGAATTAAACAATGAAAGAAGGAAAAAAAATATGGGTTGCATCCCATTAGCACCTTTATTTATTGTCTTTAGCTAGGCATAAATATGTTGCTCAGGTAATCAGCATGGTGTATTTTAAATGGACAGGAAGAGATGTTAACTCTAACTTGGGTACCAAAGTCCATTTAAGACCATCTTGCAAAAAAGTATGTTGCATAAATTCTTCAACCATGGATTCAATAATATCAACATTATAAACAAATTTCTGGTTATATGGGCATTTCATGGCATTGATGAATGGAACATTGATCTCCAGTTTTTTGAAAATATTTAAGAGATCTTGTGTCTCTTCTTCCTTTTTCTCTATAGCAAACCTATCTGAAAAAGATAGTGTCAAAATAACTTGATACTTAACAACTGTAGGCTTGTTACTTATCCCGGGTTTATGAATAGAGTCTGATATGGGCATGTCATTTGACTCCAAAATGGGCATATGGTCAACTTTTTTCTCGTCAAATTGCATTATAGCACTTACATTCTCCCATGAATTCACCTCCACTTGTAATGATAATTTACCCTGATTAGATACCAACTTTGATATTGTTGTAGCCATTTGAGTCATTTGTATGCTCATATTAACAAAACCAATCTGCGTCTTTTGTTGAAATTTGAGATTCTCATACGCCAGAGTTTTATTCAAATCTTCTAAATTTAGCTCTGGTATTGGCGCAGATGGTTCTAATAGCTGTTGTTGTGGTAGAAAGGTGAATTGTAGTTGTGGAGTAAGTGAAATTGGTTGAAATTGGCATTTTTTTATTCAGATGATGTATAGGTCAAGTTGGAATGGTCATACTAACCAAGATTGTATTGGTTAGGAACTAGTTCATAATGCCATTGTGGCTCCCATGTGGGCATTTCATCTTGTAGTGTTGAACCCATATATGTTAGATACTCATTCATCTAACTCCCACAAGTTTGTTCCTCATGCATTTGACGGAATGTATCTACTCCAAACATTTACCCATTATTGGCCATGTTGGATATCAAAGTTTGCAACTCCATTGTCTCTTTCTTTCCTCTCCTTGCAGATCTTTCAATTTATAGATCGTAATTCAATAGTCCTGCAATATTAGAATATATCATAAACCCAAGAGAGATAAAATAAAATATATATGAAGAAAAAAAATTATTAATGCTGTTTCCTAGCAACGACGTCAAAATTTGATCGCGTTATATTCAACCAAAATTAATTACTACTCTAATCCAAGATTGATTTCTAGTAGAGTATGAGTAGGGTCATGTCCCAAGGAAACTGTTGTTTTTCTTTTCTTCACAAATTTTGTCACAAAGAAAATTAAGAAATGGTTTCAAATGGAAACAAAAATAACAAAATTCAAGAATTGATTAAAACAAACTCTGGTTAAAGTATTGAATCAACATTAATTATGTTCTTGATCATCGATGTAATTATATACCTATTTAATCAAATCAACCAGTTATAGTTACCGAAATCCACTAACATAACCTTATCCCTTCTTAATTATTAGTAATTAAAAAATCCATATTAATTACTTTCTAGCCAATAATTAACGTAAGACAACCCTCATTAGATTTAAATTATTGATTGCATTAAGATTTAAAGGAACTTGATTCTGATATGCCCATATGAACCTGCATGCCCACATCAGCCCCTTATGCTCACTACTGATGAATGACAGCTTCACCACTTTTTAAAACTTACTGAACAATTACGGATTCAGTGTTTTAATTGGTATTAAACTATTTAATTAATTAAACATTGCGCATATATTTAATAATCACATAATAACATAAGATTTCTATCACAGCATATGAAGGAAACTTGTTTATATAATCAGATTAATTAAGTCCAATTTGTTCTAACAAGAAATTAATGTTATCAATAATTATCCTAAATTAATTAAGTAGAAACTAATCATCATTAAAAATAAAACAATCAAATTAAAGTAAAATTCCATGAAAGAAAACGATACGTACCTTAACTTTTACAAATGAAGATAACAATAAGAAGAAGAGACAACCTTACTGGCAAAACGTCTTGATTATAGTCTATCCACTTTTCCAATAGATAAGGTAGGAATTTAATTGTCCAAAATATGCAAAGGTTTAAACTACGCTACTAAAAATTAATACGATAAATCAAAATTCTTAGGATAAACTTGATTGAATTTAAAAACGGAATTTAAATTGTAAACAAAACATTAACCTTAAAAAGTAAATAATTTATTAATTAAAACTAAACTAAAAATATAAAAATAGTGCGTGGATCAAATTCTAACTTCTCCTCAATCAATTCTAAACTCCACTATTTAAAGATTTCACTCAACAGACAACTCCTAAAAATTGTGACAAAAGATAATCCTTAACAAAACTCTAAATCTCCATAAATTTGGATAAGGAAATCCTAATAATAACCAATTAAACATCCTCCAAAATATAAAACAACCTTCCAGTAAAATCTCTTCAATTTGTCCAATAAAATCTCTTCAACGTAAGCTGTTCCTAACTTCTTATCCTTTCTTATATCATTTCATCACTTTTTTATCATTTCGCTCTTTTCCCGCATAAATCTTGAAAACATAACACATACCATGATTTTTAATACATAAATGCTAATAAAAGTTATGAAATCATAACAAATAAACCTAAAACATTAGCACTATCACCTATAAACATAGTGACCATCTAGAAATTATTTGTTGCTAAGATTCTGATTTTATGAGTGGTGAGAAAAGTATGAAATCTACATCTAACATTATTTTCTTGCTCTCTGGAGATCCCGTGTCATGAAAAAGTGTCAAATAATCTATTACTGTTTCTTCTATTATGAAAGCTGAATTTATTACATGCCATGAAGCTACTTATCATGATATTTGGTTAAGAAATTTTATTGAATGGGTTAAAATTATAGATTCTACATCTAAACTAATAGCAATGTAATATGATAATTCCGTTGTTGTTTTCTTCTCAGAAAACAATAAGTGTTCAAACAAATCAAAGCACATTGAATTGAAATACCAGGTCGTCCGAGAGTGAATTCAAGAACAAAGGAATGCATAGAACACTTAAGGACTGACTTTATGCTTGTTGAGCATTTCAATAAAACATTTGCACCGAATTTTTTTTTAAACATGTTAGTTAATCCATGGGTATTGTTAATTTTTGAATAATTGCTCATTTATTTATTTTTATGGGATAGATAATGGAAAATAACACTTCTTATTTTTTGTGCACATTATTATTTTGAATATTATGACATTATGCATTATTTGGACCCTAAAATAAACATTATAGTTGCTCCATTCATTTTTTTCTCATAAGATTTATCTATATTTAATTGTTAAAATTGTGATACATGGAAGAGTGTATGTAATTAATAACATAAAACCAAAATTTTGTTAAAATAATTCCAAGAAAAAATCCCTAAATTTATTTTGTAAAACTAGAAATTATCTAAAACATCATTTATTTAGATCAAATCGAGTATGAAACGTCAGTTATATGAATTATACGATTGTCTATTTGCCTTGGAAGGGGGATATCCAAATCCCATAATGTCTAAGAGAAAAAGACTAAATCCCAGTAACATGATTAAATGGGCTACTAAAGGCACTTGAGCTGGAAAATAAAGAACATACCATGCAGAACGTGCTCCATGATGCGTACTATTAGATATAACACAAACAAAAGAGACAGAAAACCGAAAAGAAGTTGATACTTTAAATTGAACAAACAAATTTGCTGCCAAAGAAAATGCAGAAGAGTCAAATCCAGTAACTTTTTAATGGCTTGCATTTTTTTGATAATTAATGAAGTAGCCAACCTTTTTTTTTTTTTTTTTTTGCTTTCCCTAGAATGAATCAATTTGGAATTTGGATATGAACTCTTTGATGTTTTTGTCTGAACTCCCCCCGTCATCAACAGCCTGCCTTGCCAAATCCTTCCATATCTTTGCGTTTTTCTTAATCTCTTGTCCTTTATCCCCTTCCATTACTTGGTTTATGCAATGAGCAATCTCATCTCTTCTCACTATACCATTCTCATCTGGTTGAGCTTTGATCCCAAGTTTCCAAACGTCCATTACAAATTTCGAATTTGTGCTTTGGTCTGTCCACTGTGGTACTGCCACCATTGGCACTCCCAAACTTAAAGCTTCCAATGTTGAATTCCATCCACAATGCGTGATAAAACATCCAATGGATTTGTGGGATAAAACTTCCAGCTGGGGACACCATGTCACTACTAATCCTTTGTCCAACGTTTCTTCAACGAAATCTTTCGGCAACTTATGTGATTCTGATGCTCTTACTACCCATAAAAAGTACTTGTTGCTGTTTCTCAACCCCCAAGCTAACTCTTCCATTTGCTTAGCTTCAAGAGCTGCCAAACTTCCAAATGACACATAAATAACAGAGCATATTGATCTTGCATTTAACCATGTCATGCAAGCATCAGTCATGGGCTTAAAAACATTGAGACCATACTGCTTGTCACCTTCAAGTTGCTTGTCTAAGTACATGGATGGAATAGCTGGTCCAATTGTTTTTATTGGTAGAATCTTTGCCATCCAATCATTCACCTATGAAATGGTTGCAATCAATAAACTTGGCATCTCTAGACAAACCATTTCTAAAATAAAATTAAGCTGAAATACGTGAATGTGGCATAGATTTGAACAGGGAATATTTCACTTTTACATATTTAATCACAGGTAATACTATTTCATGTTGGAAAGACAACTCAACAGGATGATGCTTAGCATCCTAAGCGGGAAAATTCCCCGTCTACAGTTTTGCTATGATCAATGAGTAATTTTTGAGGAATATATTTGAAGTCAGGTAGATACATAATGGACAAAGTGTAGATCAAAAGATTTAGATTTTCACCAACTAATAGGTCACGGGTATAGGTCACGGGTTCGAGTCATAAGTTACGGATTCAAATCATCAAGGGCTGAGTGGCATAGGTCTCGAGTTCGAGTCCTTAAGTGATAGGTCGAGTGCCACTGTTGATCCTCTTTTAAAAAAAAAAAAGAAATACAAAAAGTTCAGCGCTAGCCCAAGACAATAGTAATTACTTACCTCTTCTTCCTGCTTGTGAAATGTGTTGAAGAAGATCCAGTCAGCTTCTTCAATGTTTTTCATCTGCTGATGAACAACAAGGTCGAAAACTACTGGATATGATCCATAATTTGAAACAAAAGAAGGCAGATCTGAAGCTAATAGTGTTGGTAAGCCAGGAAGTTCCACTTTAGTATCCTCCAGAGGAAGCTTCAAATGGCCCTTGTAGACATGGTAGTAGATAGTGTTCACAGCACAAGATTGAGTGAAGAACACTGCCCCAAATAAGCCTAGACTTTTGGCTACATCAAGAGCCCATGGAAGAAATCCATCGTAAATAATACAATCAACTGGACAACCCAAATCCTGAAGCTCGAAGACTATGTCAGTTAGAGTTTTCGAACCAACTCTTTGAAACTCAGCCAAATATGCTTCTGTGCTTACAGTAGTTTCATCACGTCCTTCATCAAAACCATCTGAGATGGTCTCCACTGAGATCAAACTTGAGACTTCTTTTAAAGTTTTGAACAAGAATTTGGTTGTAGCAAGAGTGACTTTGGCGCCTTTATGTTGCAAACGTTTAGAAAATTGGAGCATGGGGTTTATATGGCCTTGGATTGGATAAGGTAGAATCAAGAAGTGAACCTTACGAGTTGTCATTGCTCAATCCCTTTTGAGCACTGTTTTAAGTTGTGGATTTTGCTGGAGTTGCTCTCAAGGAAACTCGGAACAAATGCAGACTCTTAATACCAAGAAGTTCACGCTAAAGTCTAAACATAGCGGCACTATATATGTATATTTTTCATTGCAAATGACCAATTCCTTGAACAAAACAATAATAAGAATAACGCAAAAACTCATATAGTGAATTATACTTTTTTCGTTAATATGTTAATTTTTTATACATACTAATATTTGAAATTTTATACGCTTTTTATATTTTATGCTCTAATTTTTTATATTTTATACACGGTAAAGTAAGATTTAAAGGCATGTATCATATTTTCAAAAACAAATGGCCAGAAGGCTAAGAATGATACATGAGAATTCGAGAATGTACCCCTCAAATTTTTTACTCCTACGTACGCAGGCCAATGTTTCTTTGATAAAGGAACAATTTTTGTCCATGAAGAAATGATGTGTCCTTACCATTGAACCCATACCATATGTTGAATCGTAGGACGGATTTTCGTTGCGTACTGGACTTTTTCACTTGAACAAGACAAGGTTGAATCATGCGCTTGCATTGTGCTTAAGTGTTTTCTTATACTTTCTGTTGAACTTGAAGATTCGTGATTGGTGTCAATTACTCTTATCTTGGCTGCTCTGTGTGGAGAGCCTTTCAATTGGCTGTCATCATGCCTTCATGTACTATGCGTCTGTTGGATGAATATTGACAGAGTTGAATCATGTGCTTGCTAAGGTAAATTGATACCTCCGATGTGTGGATTCTTGGGTGTCTATGTGATCAACATTGGAGGTGAATCCACTGTCCACTTGCTGTTGGAATTCAATCATGTATTGGGTAGTCCGTGTGCTTGATGCTACTTGGTGTAAATATGATCAGTGGCACAATTTCATAAGCTTCCAGCTTTCTGTCCTTTATTGTAGTATTAGTCACTAAAGTTGGTAGTTTTATCATATACTCCTCAAAGGGAATTAAAGCATCGATACTTTGGTTTTCACTAAAGTCGCGGTTCTATGATTCCCTCCTTTGGATCTTAGGAAGTTTCATGTAATGGAGTAGTACTCCAAATTTGGTTCACTTACTTGTAACGGTGTGGTCGGGTATATCCGGCACCGTATTTTGTTCGGTATAAAGCTCCTTTTCTTAAAAAAAAAAAAAAAAAGACAAGGTTTCTTGTACAAACAAAATAGTCACACTCGTGTTGGAGAACTCCGTCGGAACTCAGGCGCTGCCTTAGTGATTTGATAATGATTTGCACCGTAGTCAATAAAAACCGTTAATTTATGTAAAGGATGAATTAAAAAATTTCACAATCCTCCATATCATTTAAAAAGTTACAAATCACTTCATTTTGATTTGGAATTTTTTAAATGGTATGAAGGGAATGTGAAATTTTTTAATTCATCCTTTACATAAATTAACGGTTTTTATTGACTACGGTAATTTTTTTAAAAAAATAATTAAAAAAAAGATGATTTTGAAAAAACAATTCAGTATAATTTACTTCAAAACTATAATAAAAAACTATAGTTACATATTGAATTAGGCAATTTACAAAAATAAGTATTTCAAGTTAGTATATTTTGCGTATTTAAAAAAAAACAATATATGAGAATGTGAAATTGTTTGAGAAACATAAAAGCAAGTGGTGAAATAGAAGAACAAAGCTGAGAGCTTAAATTAGCAAAGAGAGCTTAGATATGGCACACACACCCACAAAGTTCGAATTGCACGATTACCAAAAGAGACTAAAGATTGTAAGTAATTCAATGAAAAGTTTAAATTTGATTGATAAGAGAAAGACAATGAATATTATTGATTTTAGTTATAGTAAGATTAATTGTCAATTTACATTTGATAATTACTAAAACGAACAACGGCAAGAACATGGATGTCACTGTCGCAGAGATTGGGAATGATAGGAAAGTTTTGACTTGGACAATAATGTCAAGATCTTGCCAAAAAAACGCGAATCCAATATGATCAATCAAGAAGTATTACATATTAAGAGACAAGATAGAATAAAGTTGAATTATTGGAAAGAAAGAATATTCAAACAACTAAACCATAATTCCAATGTTAAGCAGGTTAGCTTTTATATGCTAACAACCAAAACATTGTGTTTCTATTAATCTTAACTAGGGGTGTAATCGACCCAAGTCGAGTTCGAGTACACCTTTAATCAAACTATTAGAGTTCCGAATGAGTGCTACTCGAGTTCGAATTAAATCGAGCACCAACTCGAGCTCGAATTTTTTAATAATTTTTTTTATTTTTTTAATATTTTTTATTTTTAATTTTTTTTAAATTTAGAACGTATTTATAATTTTTTTGAATTTTTATATGGTCAAATTATAATTTATCATAAAATTAAAGACTAAAACATAAATATAAATAAGTTAAACTATAATATATCATAATTTCAGGGACTAAAACTTAAATATAAATAATATATATATATATCTCTCTCGAGTAGCTCGCGAACTACTCGAGCCTTCCTAATATGAGTTCGAGCTCGACTTGAGTTCGAACTCGAGCCGCTCGAGCTCGACTTGAGTTCGAACTCGGTCAAACTGAGTACGAGTTGAGTAGTTGACCGAGCTACTCGTGAGCTACTTGCAAGTAGCTCGCTCGTTCAAACTGAGTTCGAATTGAGTAGTTAACCGAGCTACTCGTGAGTTATTCGAGAGTAGCTGGCTCGTTTAGCGGCCCTAATCCTAACTTCTGAAACTTAAAAGGATGTTTCTGTTATATTGAACTCATGACAAATCTCTCATCTTCAAAGCAGACTTGTCCTTAAGTCTGTTCTTGCTCAAGGATGAAAATTTAGCACCCAAATTTACCCATTTAATAAACCACTGCACTATTGTTTGATTACCTCTTATGATCAGCCATCAAAATTCATCTCTTTTTCGTACAACAGAATTGAATTTTCTAAATTTCCAAATAAGGCCAAACCCATCTTTCTCCCCACACTTGGAAGCAAAGGTCGAAGTTTCTCATGCTCGATCTATACCTCTTGTGCAAAGTTTCATGTGCTATGCTTATTCTTTTAAACTTCTGCATTTCTTCTTACCTTCTGCTTTTTGACTGGAATAACCGATTTCAGTCAAACACTTTAACATATAGATGAAATGACATATTTTCAATCTTGATATATTGCTCTACATTACTATTGACACAACTTTCTTATTCAAATGGCCATTTGATGATTTTGTACAGGACGATCGGGATACATAACAAGATGTGCTATGTCTTCTTACCTTCAATTTCCTTTGCCTCAATAATTTCTTCTCTAGATTTTTCACTATTCCGGAGAGGTGGCAGCTGGTTGTTCATTTCATGCTTCAATTAGTTTCTGTATTATCTCCCACAACTTCTCATTTTCTTCAATTAGTTTCTTATTAAAATCTGTTGAAGCATCATTTACAAGAGAGATCTGACTGGCAGTTAGTGATGTTGGAGAAAACCCTCCTTCCTTTGAATCTTTACCTCCAAGTATTGCAGACTTTATCTAATTTTCACTATCTTTTTCCAAAGTTGCAGAGCTAAATGGATGTGCACACAATCTGTCATTTGCAACAGCTAATTCTGATGCCCGCATTGTGATCATCTCATTTTGTAGCCGATTAATCATTCTGCAATTCACAACAATTGGTTCCTTCAACATGAGCATCGCATTTCTGTTTTAAGGTTGTTTCATCTTTGCAACTTGGAGAGATCTTAAAATCACTAATAGCATTCCCTCTCTAAGATGCATTTTGAGTTTCATTGTGCATGATGGTGATGGGGGCATCTGTAAAGCTGTTCCCTGTTTGGGACATTAATTACTAGCTTCTCTTCGTGTTTGTGTACAACTTTATTTACTTGATAATCGCAATTGCCTAAATCCTTCTGACGCTTCCCACGTGATTTAATTTGTTGGTTTCGAAAACAAATTGCAAGACCGTTTAAATATCAATGGATCTTAGGTTGAGCAATATATCTCAATAGATTAGCCTTGTTACACTAATAATTAACCGTTTCTCACAATTAATTAATATAATAGTCAAGCAAGTAGAACTACCTTCATAGGAATACAACTCACGAAAAAAAACTCTAATACTCGCAATTTTAATCTCAAAATTCTACTTTCTAATTCATGGTTAAAGACGTCTATAAATAGGCTTACAAACAGAACCCTAACAACATTCTAGAACAAACAATTAAAGCAAACAATTTGGAAGGCAAAGAATAACCTCCTCCTTTAATCTAAAACTTACTAAAAATATTCAAACGAAACTAGAAAAATACATAAACTTCTAGAACAAAACATGTTTTAAACCTTTAATAATATGGCAATAAGGTCCCGAAACGTTTAGGCCCAAAAGACAACACAAAAAGGAAACAACAAACAAAAATAGATTTAGGAAACTAAGTTGTGCTTAGAATACGAAAAGGTAGCAGAAGTTTTCGGTATTGTGAATTTCAACTTTTTTGCCACATTAACTAGGTTAACCCTCTTTTGAGCTTTAGACTTCCATAGAATCAACTTAAAACTTGTTTTCTATACCATCCCTAGCCTCAATACATAGGATTCATTACAAACAAATGGAATGAGTATCTTGAAACCAGAATTGATTTTCCTTGATTGTCCTTTTTATTTTCCAACCTAATTCGTGAAAACAATATAAATTTTTAGTAAATTAAATTAATAAATTACCTTTTTTATTGAGATGATGAAACTGTGAATTTGAATTGGAATTTGTCGATATAGTAGAGCTGTTAGGGGAGATAAGTTTATTACCTTTTTTGCTGTCAGGGTCGTCATCTACACTGCATCACCGAAAAGTACTGCATTTCATGCTCATAGATGCGGTGGTAGAGAGATGAAGAAAACGTTGTTTATAAACTATGCAGAGAAGAATAGTTTTGGAATAAAGTAAAGACTTTTAAGACTTACTCGCAGATTATCGCACGTGCAACCCACTCCTGTTAGTTTAGACGGTTTCGGTTTGTTTTTCACTTTAGTACAAAGCACAAGGAGATTATATGGACATTATAAAACTATGAGGTAATAAAAGAGAATTTCCCAATCCACAAGGGAGTAAAGTGAAATTAACCCAAATTTCGTTTAGAAGGTGGTGTGATAAAACAGAATTAATTGAGAAAATTGTTGAAAAGGCTTAAATAGTATTATTTAGGCAACATGATAATGTATTCTAAGAACAATTTCCTTAGAATATGTAGATGAAGCCAGAATTTAAATGGGTAAATTATAAAATAGTTTAAGAAATTTTCAAGTTTTTTCTTTATGGCTAAAAAACTATAAACTTTTTTAGTTTGGTCTTTATTGAAAAATGATGAAAATTAATAATTTAAAAAAATGACATCGTTCGATTCAATTCAAAATTTATAATAGAAATCTAAAATTACATATTATATTAGATAAATTAAAAAAAATAGTTATGTAAAACGCATATATTTGTGTGCGTGTTTATGTTTTAAAAACTCAAATCATAGGAAAGTAATTTGTAAAGTTTTAAACGGTAAACAAGTAATTTAAAAATTTCTCAAACTATACAGAGGTATTCTATAATTTACACAATTTAAAAACATGTGACATGAGAGTTGGTTAGTTTACGGAAGTTGTGAGGTATTGAATTAGTATAATTTTGAAACATTAGAAATTATTCTCTTAGTAAAAATTAGAAAATAAAGTACATGAGCATTTTTACGGTGAATTTACTCTCTTTGATTCACATAATTCATGCTCATCAACTTTGAAAAACCCATGCTCCCTATCATTACTCTTTTACTAATATTTAGAATGAATATGACCTCTTTACGCTAAATTTAGAATTACCATTGCAACTAAAATGACTTCTCTTATCTAACTTCATGGAATGAATTCAATTCTATTAATTACAATAAACAATATCTACTAACTTCCATTTCACATAAAATCTGTTACTCTTACACAAGAATTAGAATTGTGTAGTGTGTGAAAATGTGTACTATGTGTAAAATGTGTGTAGTGTGTGAAAATGTGTGTTGTGTTTGAAAATGTGTGTAGTGTATGAAAATGTGTGTAGTGTGTGAAAAAATGTGTAGTGTGTGAAAATGTGTGTACTATGTGTAAAATATGTATAATTTGTGAAAATATATGTAGTGTGTGAAAATGTGTATACTATGTATAAGGTTGTGTTTGGTTGCATTGAATTGGACCCTCAGAATTAGAATTGGAGGGTCCAATTCTAATTCTTGTGTTTGGTTCATTATTAAATCACAAAAATTGGAATTGTGCTCCAATTCAAGATGGTCAAGTTCTTTGGATTCAATTCTTCACTCAGACAAAAAAAATTTCAATCCCATTTCTATTCAAATTCAGGTCAACACGCGGATCTTTAAGGGATCAACTTAAAAATTCGGATCCTATATATATATATATATATATATTTCTTTCAGACTCGTTTTCCTCTTATTTTCTTTCTCTTTTGTCGCCGCCGTGTAGTCTGTTGCCATACTTCTCGGTCCAGCAGCCATGGCCGGTAAATGGCTTTGTTCGCCTTTGTTTGCCAGAAGAAAAAGTTTTTTCTTCCTCTTTCTCTCACACTCTCTACTTTCTTGTTTATCTTCGTCTAATTTTCCTTTTTCGCTCATAATTTCCAAACCCTAATCCTCTCATTCCTATCTCTTCCATCCTCGGTTTAGATATCTTGGGCTAATTGCGACGGAATCGTTCTCGATGGGAACTGCATTAATTCTTACTTTATTTTTAATTTTGAGAAGGGAAATGGTGATTTTAAGGAGCTTTAGATTGAAGAGGGTGAGGACGATAGAGAGGCCTAAACTTGATGAACTTTCTATGAGATTGAAGTCATTTGTCGAAAAAGGGTCGGAAAGGTACAATTTTCAACCTTTTTTTTGGGGGGTTTTGAAGAATGGTCTTTTGGGCTAATTCTGTTCATGCTAGTTTCCTTTGGCACACCAAATGGCCTACAGAATGTAGCAGCATTTAATGGTTCTTGTGAGGTGACTGCAAATCAAGGAAGTCAAAATGCTTACTCTGGAGCTAATGATTTACATTGCTAGAATAAGATTGAAAATTCTAAAACTATATGTGATATTATAGAGATTATCAATCCTGTGAGTTATTCATCTGCATTAATAAGCAACATCCTGGATGTCTCAGTGACGTTTATGGCCGCCACTTATAGAGGACTTCAGGGAAGATGTATCACTAAATGTTGGCAGAAATACACAAGATGAAGCAAAAATGCTGAAGCAATTGCAGAGGTGGAAAAAAGATTGTCAGCTGCTATGGAGGAGATGAATCCCCTAAATTCCAATCTTTCCAGAATAAGGACGGTATGTAAGCATACTTCATGGATTAATCTTTGGGAAACCTTTTGAAGAGCACGGTATTCCACTATCATTGCAGGGATCAGGAGGATTTGACATTACCAAAGAAAATAGTTGCATAGTGGTGAGATTTTTTGACTTTGTTGCCAATTTTTATGCAGGTTATTAGAAAATTACATTCTGCATATATGTTTTACAACATTGCACGTTTCATTTGATAATTTCCTTTGGGGTTATTTACCAAACTAAGGTGATTTTGGGATTTTATTCCCAAAATATGGTGATTTTGAGACTTATTCCCAAAGTATCTTTCTTTGTTTATCTATTTTGGTTTTAGTCCTTCAACTTTTTGCTTGTTTTACAAAAGCATGAATATTTTAAAATTTGATTAATTTTATATCCCCTAGGTACTTATATAAGCATAATTAAAGCATAATAAAACAATATCTATTGTATCTTAGTAGTTCAAATCTTTGGATCTTACCTCGCTTCCTTTAAGCTGTCTGTTTTCCTTCCTAAAACCTTATTAGCCGCTTGGCTTCACCGTCCGGGCAATGATTAATGGCATTCCACTCAAAGACATCAGAATCTTCACACCTTTGGATTTCTTAACGGCTAACGGCCTCCTGCCTTAACGCCTTCTCGTCCTTGATAGATTCTTCTGATTGCCAAATCTCCTCCCTTGGGTACAGAAATTAATCTTTATTTGGGTTTTAAAAATTAAAACAATGAAAATATATGACTCAATTTCTAAAAGGAAACGTTGTTTATTGATTTTGAACAAACTAATTTACAATAGAAAAGAGCTTTATTCAGCTCATCCCTATGCTTATATTTTCCCTATGGGAAAGAAGAGAACTTAGAAACTCATTGCTTGTGTAGCACTCTCGGTTAAGGGTTTCTAACACTTACAACTCTCGTTTCAAACTTCTAAGGATGTCTCCTTATATAAGCTTCAAACACGTTTGAGAATTCGCGTAAAGAGATAAGCCTTTTCTTCTATTGGTTGATCGATGATAAAATTCCATTGCCACTAGATGAGTGGGATAAAGTTATCTCCACTATCACATGGGTGTGGACCATTGCTGTCATTTTCCAGCAATTGCTTCCAATGGTGGTAGGAACCACTCTTCACATGCTCCATTATGAGCGTAGTGGTATGGACCACTCTTCACATGTTGCTGTCTTTACTCGGAGAAGAATCTCATGAGTGCATGTGCTGGCTCATTTTGCATGCCATCATTATGGTGGTGTGTTTGCCATAAAACTTGTCGTTTTTGAATTCTTTTACATTTCTTTGCAAAATTGGTGATCTTTTATTTCCTCCTTCAGTTACAATCATCCAGCTTTCTGAGCTGTAGAGGACTTGGAAATTTTTTACAGAGAAAGTCTCCATTATTCCTGCTATAGCTTTAATTCTCAAAGCTCATCTGTATTGTTCACATTTTTTATTGAAGATGGAACTTTCAATCTTTGCTCACTAACTCTAAGACTCACATCTCCTTTGAGCTTGGCGATATGGACTAGGTTAAAGCAAGGGTATTCTTCATCTTCATCATATTCGGGTGCAATTCTGTACACTCGAATAAAAAGCTTTTTGCCTTCTGCATAGTTTTCAAGACTCTGAACAAGTATTGGATCAAAGAATTGAAACTCCTTTAAATCTGTACTTGGATAAATTCGATCACAGAAACCGAATTTGAACAGTTGATATAGGAATTTTGCTGGAAGTCCTTCAATGGTAGTTATCCTTGGATATATGCTAGACCCTTCAAGTCTAAAGACAGTCTCACTATTATTTAAATTGTATACCTGCAAGGCAAATTCATAATATTCTTTTTCGTTTATGTTTTTTAGATCAAAAGATCCTTTTATCCGAACAACTTTATTTTTTTCCAGCAACAGAAGAGCTGGGTTGCTCGTTGTTAGTTTTGAGATTTATATTCTCAAGATTTTCCATGTGACTGGTGGAATCATCATATGCTAATTTGAATTCAATATTTTTATTTTTTGTGGATTCACCACTATAAGTTGGTTTATCACCCAACGTTCCATGAGTGTCCGAAGACTCCTCTACCAATTCATAGAGATCTGCAAATTCCTTCAGTATCTCGCCCTGTTGTTCAACAAGACTTTTCATTTCTTGCTGTAGTTGGTTTTGTTGTTCTATGAGATTCATTGTTTGTTCTCGAATAGAGAATAATATATTAGATTTTTCTACTATGCTTTCATCTAGTTGAGTTATCTTCATAGCTAAAGAGCTGCAAAGTTGTAGCATTTGCTGTGTTTTATCCTTCTCCATGTTCAGGGTTCTTGGATAAGAAATCTGCATAAAAATTGTCAGTTCCTTTTATATAATCAATTTTAAAAGTATAATAAGATAACAATTATTGCCATCTCAATAATCTTCTAAATTGAGGCTTAGAAGGTAGTTTATTAAAAATTAAACTACTAACTTGAGTATTATCTGTTTTTACCACAAAGGGTTTTGGTAATAAGAAAAAAGAGAATTTTCTTATTCCTTTTATTATAGTCAATAATTCCTTTTCGTTTGTAGAATAATTGACTTCTGCTGTTTTAAATGTACCACTTGTGTACCTGCATATCTCGTTGATGTCAATTTTTAATATAGCTGCCCAATATAAATCAGAAGCATCAGTTTGCAAAATAAGATTATTTTCTGGTTCAGGCATTTTAAGTTTAGGAAGTTCTTTACATTCTTCCTTTAGGGTTTTTACTACTTCAGTGTGATCATCTGACCATCCACTAATGTTATTTTTTCTTAGTAATTTTTGCAACAAAGACATTTTCTTTGCAAGTTGCGGTATAAATTCTCCTGCATAATTTAAATATCCAAGAAATTGTTCTATTTCCTTTTTAGTATTTGATTTATCTGGAAAATTACATATCTTTTGAGATATATGACTTTGTAATTTAATACCATTAGTGGTTATTATCATACCAAGAAATTCTATCTCAATTTTACTAATCTCAGCCTTTTTCTGACTTAGGATTATTCCATTTTGCATGCAAATTTTTACAAATTCATTCAAATGTCTGATGTGTTCTTGATATTCATTAGAACAAATTAGAATATCATCAACATAAACAAGCATGTATGAGAAAATAGAAAATATTTTATCAATTCTTCTCTGATATATTTGTGGTGCATTTTTTAATCTAAAAGGCATTACTAACCATTCATACTATCCATTATATATACTAAAGACAGTGAGAGGTATAGATTTTTCAGCAAGCTTTATTTGCCAAAATCCTGATTTACAATCAAATTTAGAAAAGTATTTCTTTCCTTTAGCTAAATTGATTAAATTATTCTTGTTTGGAAGAAAGTATCCATAAAAAATACTATATTTATTTAACTCTTTATAGTTAACAACCATTCGTGCTTTTTCACGTTTTTCTTCAGCATGGTTTCTAACCATAAAAGCTGGTGAACTATGTGGGCTATTACTTCCTCTAATTAATTTTAGATTCAGTAATTCTTTTATTTGAGTTTTAAACTCAATTTTATCTTCTTCAGAATATATCATTGGTTTAACCCTAATGATAATATTTGGATCTTTTAGTTCTATTACAGCTAATTCTTTTTTATATCCCATTTTGCTATAGGATTTTCTCCATAATTGCTAGCTATCAAATCTTTAACCCTATCTATATCTAGCATTTTAATATTAAACTTTCTTATCTGATTTTTATGTAACCAAATTTTTTCATATCCATCACCACGCGGTGCTTGCTGAATTCTATAAGGGGTATGAATTCGCGAAGTGTGTATCCAATGTCCACAAGGGGTTTTTAAACTAATCATATAGATTGTTTGATTATATGTCTGAAACTGTTGAACAAAGTCATTTCCTAATAGTAAGTCGACATCTAATCCTTCATAAGCATGTAGTTGTTTTATAGCTACTATTTTACTTCCTAATATAATTTCAGGTTTAAAACATACCTTATCCAAGGAGTGTTTATCACCTTACTCCTTGCATTGAGACTTTTATTGGATTAGTTATCCAATTTTTGAATAAGAATTCTTTTCCTAAGCTTATTTCTGCACCTGTATCAATCTGAGCACAAGTGAGAATTTTCTTTTCGTAACATGTAACTTCTACGAAAATACTTACAGAAAATCTCTGTTCACTAGGCATTTTCTTTTTCTAGGAAATAGTTTTTCCTGCAAAAGAAATCTCAATACCATATTTGTCAATAGTAAAATCATCTAGATTATCTAAAAATGATTTTCCTAGGATTATATGATGGTTTTGTTTTCCATCTAAAGTATCTAAATAACAGTTAATGTTGAATTTGGTTTCTTGAAAGGTTATTGGGACTTTTACAATTTCATTAATCTCATTTACCTCCCCCTCATTTGATACATATTTATATGTGTCTTTATATTTCTTTGTTAATCCTGCATCAAAATAATTATTAAAGTGATTTTGTACAATTTTTGTATCTATTAGAATGTTATATCCTTCTACATAACTTTTGTATGAGATTATATCTCTTGAAGTTCCTTCTTCTAAATTCTTAGAAGTTCCGAATTCAATTGAATAACTATCTGGGATAGTTAGATTATTTCTAGTTGGTTCTAGAATTCTTCCTATTTCTAGGCATTCTTTATCTAATTCAACTGCTGGCTTTTTATCAAAAATACTTATATAGTTTGAATTAGTAAGACTATATAATGCACAATAATATATGCTCATTATATGATTGCATGGTTTAAAAAATCATTTTCTTAAAATTTGAAAATGTAGACTCAAGGCATCATTGAAATTTTTATCTTTTAAAGATATACAATATTTTGGATAATACGTGAAAAGTAGTTTTTTATAGGCTAAATGACCTTCTACTATTCCAAATTTCCATCTGAAGTATTTGTAAATCTCTCATCAGATAAATTGATAACTAAATGGCAATCAATTCCTTCTTGAAAAGTCGATTTAAAAAGAATTTGTATGCTTGCAAGATAAACATATTGCATTTTATCTTTCTTATCTTTAGGCAATTTATTTAACAAATCTGTTACTGTCTTATTTGTTAATAAATTTAATTTTCTGTTTCCAGAGGTTTCTTGAATAGGTATAACCTTTTCAATTTCCATATATTCATGATAAACGTATTTCTTTCTTCTGAAAGCATTTCCTATTTGACTTAATATATTTTGATTAGGTCCTCTTAGATTTAACTCTAAGTTCCTAATCTTTTCATATTTAGAAGGATCAAAAGATGCTCTAAGTGCATATCCTTCTATAGTTTCCTCTTCTTCTTTTATGAGAATACCTTCCTCTTCTTTTTTACTGATTTCTATTTCACTCATTCTGATTCAGATTCAGTAAATACTTCAAATATTTCTATCATTTCAGAATCAAATGATGACACAATTTCTAAATCAGATTCTATGTCTTCTATGTCAAGTATAGAAACTTTGACCTTCTTTTTATTGCATTCATAGGACTTGTGTCCTTCTTTACCGCAGTTATAACATCTACAACTGGTTTGGTTTTTCTTTTTATCTTTATTAAATTTATTTCTTTTGTAGTACTTTCTATCATGTTTTTTTATTCTTTTTAAAGAATTTTTTTATGTTTTTTATAAATCTTATTGTTAGATTTTCGTTTTTTAGACTTATTGGCAGATCCATGACATCCCTAATTGCCTATCTCATCTACTTCTTTGCAACATATGGTTTCATTAACCCTTTTTACTTTGAAAGTATTCTTTGTTGTGCACAAAGATCAGATAATTTTTCTTTTAAAAAAACTATTCTTGCTCCTAGTGTATTTGAATATCCTTCTATTTCATGATTTTTTGAAAACTGAATCAAAAAATATGAACTCCATATTTCTGGTAATTTTTGATATAGCATATCAGCTATTTTAGACATATCTTCATTACTATCAAAGTATTGATAATAATATTCTTCGAATTCACATATATATGAATTAATATCACACATATTTCAAATTTGTAATTGACTAAGCTTTTTTAAAGCTTCTTGTTTTTCAGCTATTCTAGATGAATCTGTTCTTGAATTCCAATCATATCCCATGAATTCATCTGCTATATAGTTATTGAATGTGCTAATTTCTTCTGTTAAGGAAGTTTCCATATGTCTGATTATATTAACTCTTATTGTATTTCTGATTGAATCTGACAATCCTTGATACCAGTTTTTAACATTTCCATCTAATGCTGCTAAGCATATTTTTTATTTTTCCTCTCGAAAAGTTGGATGTTTTATTAGTCAAAAAATAGAGACCTATATCTTGTCCCCATTGTTGTAAAGTTTTTGACGCATCTAACTTGCCGTCAAGGTTTAAAAATCTAAATCCAGAACTTGCAGTTACTGGTATATGTCTATTAGGTATATACTTTCTACTAGTTGAATAAGTATATTCTATGGCTGCTTTATCAGGTTGAACTCTTCGTGTTCTTCCTTGATTTATAGGTACTGATGAAGTACTTGGTTTATCTATTTTTATTTTTACAGATGTGTCTTTATTCGTTTTTACCTTTATAGGTTCTTTTATTACTAAATCTTCTAAAGAATATATTAATTCTTCTAATTCTTTATGCATTTATTCTTTTGAATCTTTTTCTTCTTCTGAGGTTGGATTTATTTCTTCAATTGAAATTTTTTGTTTTATTTTTTCTTATTTAATTCTTTTCATTTCTTTTAAATGAAATCGTTCATCTAAACTTCCCTTTTCATATGGTCTATATCCTGTTGGAGCCTTTTTCGTCAAAAATTATTCAAAGACCTTTTGTTGGCTTTCTTGAAATTTTTTACTATCTATTACCTTATTAGGTATTTGATCTTCTACAGATTTAACCATAATTTCTATTGTATTAATCCTAACTTCTAGTCCTTTGACTAACTGGATTAACTTTTCTATGTTTTCTTCTTGTTTAAGAAGAATTAATTCTATTGATTCAAGTTTACTCATTTTATCCATGACTTCCATGAAAATTTACTTTTTCTTGCATATATAGAATTTCAGATTCTAAATTTTTTATAATCCTTTCTTGCTATTTTAAAGCTTCTGGGTGTATCCCTGCAATAAAATTTTCTTGAAATCTTTCTTTTCTTATTTTTAATTCTTTATTCGCATCTCGTATTCTTTCTATAAGATCTATGCAAATATAGCATTTTTTATTTGATTCCATAATTCTAGAAGCAGTTCTTCTATACATTTACTTTATTAATCTGTGTCTGGCCATTCCTCTGTATTCCATTCATATTCTGTTTCAGAATTTATTTTTTCTTAAAATTCTATTATTTTTATTTCAGAATTTGTATAATCAAAATTTTTTAATATTTTTTCATAAATGATCTTTCTAAGATCTTGTACTATATTCATTTTCATTAATTCTTTCAGTATTCCAATAATAACTGGAGTTTCTATAGTCACCCATAATTCTAATCTTTTGTTTGTTAAAACAAAATTATGCATGTTATTTTCTTCATAGAAGAAAATTAATTTATGATCTTTTTCCATTCAAAAAAGTTTTATGAGCAGATGGCTCTGATACCAAGTGTAGACGGGTTTAAACTAAGGTTATACTTAGCCTCGAAAAGATCGGTGCGGAATTATATTTATTTAAATATATAGTCTTTATATGAACTTATTTTAAGTTCTGGGGTCAATTTATAAATAAGGCAAACTTATTTGGGTCATTTTGGAAATAGAATAAAAAACAACCATTTTTGAAGTCGAGATTGTCAATCCCACTTTAGGTAGTTTTGGAAACAAAAATAAAAATAACAACATTTATGGAAATTTTTTTAAAAATGACAATATTTTGGTAAAAGACCCATATCCTTTGTGGAGAGTGATTACTTTGTAAATTAACAAATACTAACAAGATAGATAAGTGTTTCTGTCAAATATATTTGTGTGAAATATTAACAATGTAATTAGTATGACAAAATACTTGTATGACAACTCATGGAAACAAGACACATGGCATGACTATTGAGAAATTTGTTGTCACAAATATAAATGCAATTTTATGTTCACAATAAGTAATACAATGAAATAGATATCATTTTATCAAAAAAGAAAGATCAGTTTTCATGGGTTTTGGTCTAGTTTGCTCATGCTAGATCAAACTTTATTTCTAAAGTCTCTGTTTTATTAAAAAAACGAAAAGAAAGATAATTTTTTCAGTATTTATAAAAACCTAAAAATAAATTATTTTGTCAATTCTATTTACAAGTGAAATCTAATTTCATATATTTTTTTAAAATTTTCAAACAAAGGACTTGGAGTTATAATTCAATTCTATACTAATTTTAATGTTTTGCCAAACAAAGGAATTCAAACATTTTTTAGTTTCAATTCATAGTATTGACTTTCTACAATATTTTAATTCTAATTGAATTCTATTTCTAAACAACCAAACAGAGCCTAAACAATATCTACTAACTTCCATTTCACATAAAAAGTAATTTGTAAAGTTTTAAACCGTAAACAAGTAATTTAAAAATTTCTCAAACTATACAGAGGTATTCTATAATTTACACAATTTAAAAACATGCGACATGATAGTTGGTTAGTTTACAGAGGTGGTGAGATATTGAATTAGTATAATTTTGAAACATTAGAAATTATTCTCTTAGTAAAAATTAGAAAATAAAGTACATGAGCATTTTTACGGTGAATTTACTCTCTTTGATTTACATAATTCATGCTCATCAACTTTGAAAAACTCATGCTCCCTATCATTACTCTTCGATTAAATATTTAAAATGAATATGACCCCTTTACCCTAAATTTAGAATTACCATTGCAACTAAAATGACTTCTCTTATCTAACTTCATGGAATGAATTCAATTCTATTAATTACAATAAACAATATCTACTAACTTCCATTTCACATAAAATCTCTTACTCTTACATTTTCTATAAATACACCCTTAAATACATGGCAATTGAATATTCCATAAGACCTTTTATTTTTTATAATTTGTACGAAAGAATAGTTTTGGGCAGCCACAATTGATGCAAATGATCTTTCAGAAGGAGTGGAATAGGCTGAAGAATACATAACCATCTCACGCTCCTCACGTAGATTGATAGTTGTTGCGGAATATTGGTCACGATCTTTTCGAGAATCAATGTGAACAAGTCGAATCAACCTATTTCTGTAGGCTGACAGTATGCTCAATTAATTGGATGCTCCTCACATACAATTAACACGACAGTCACGTAAAGAAAGCTCCCTCCTCAGGAAAATTCTTCACAAAGTAAATCAAAATCCCTCCTCAGGAAATCAACTCACGTAAAAGAAACAACTCTGTGTTCTTATTTCAAAATTCAACTCTAACATTACAACTGATAAAAAGACCTATTTATAGGCTTACTACAAACCCTAAACGAAATAACACATAAAAGGAAACATTAAATAACTTAAAACCCTAGTTTCTAAAAAATAGAAAAATAATTAACGCATAAAATTCCCGCACGTCGCGACGTGGGGGAGCCCGACGTCAGGGAACAAACCCTAAAAATAAAAATCTCGTCGCTGCTGGACGTCGCGACGCGCGACGATGGACGTCGCGACGTGGGTGGACGTCGCGCGATGTCGGAGCCTCTCCACGTCGCGACGTAGATTTCTGTCCACGTCGTTTTCTTCAATCCCAGGTTTCCAAATAAAAGACTCGTCTTCTACAACTGGAATGAGCACTTTGAATTCATCGAACTTGACGTATGACCTCGATCTCGTATCATTCCCTCCCACTTGAAAAAGATTTGTCCTCAAATCTTGTTGAATGGTAACAAGGAAAGCCGGTACAAAATCTGTAAAATCATGAAGACAAAAAGACAAAATATATGGAAATTCACACTCATTATTGTTCCCCTCTTTGCCTTTTTCTACAAACCTCACCGCAAGGCTTTTTCCACTCAAATCATGAATCAATTCACTTTCCTGCTTATCATGATAAACATCATTAATAACAATTAAATTACAATCATTTAAAGCAATAAAAGGAATTAATTCTTCACAAGATTGTTCTTCAAGCACATCATGTGATACCTCCACCATGGGTGATTGAACTTCCTGCAAAGAAGCTTCATATTCCTTGGATTCATTCTCCTCAACGGTAGGCTCAATATCCTCCAAAATAACCTTTGGCCAAGGCATATCCGAAAGAACTGCTCCTTCATATTCGGATTCAATAATAATCTCTTCAATTGTGTTTGCCACCTTTGGCTGTGGAATGGCATCAACCTATGCCCATGTAGAAGGATCACCAATAACATAAGATTTTGGATCCTTAAATTTAGCAACCCCATCAACAATAACCATTCCCAATCGACTTGCGCATTTAATTTCAGTATGACCATATCCAAGACATGTACTACATCTAGGTATTTTTGGTGTAGTATTTATTGAAATACCATGTTTTTGCGCAGATCGTTGATTGTCAGCTAACATCTGTCGTAATTGTTCTTGTATAATAGCAAGTATACATTCTAGATTTTGATTAACACTAGCACCTTCTGCCTGTTTACTCATACTGACTCTTAACCAAATTTCCAAAAAGTATATCCTCAACAATTGCACAAATATCCAATATGTTCAAACAAACAACCAATACTAATTCAACAATAATAAAGATATAATTGTTGTAACTTTATCACAATAACCAAATCATGCAAGGCTGCGAATAACAACAATTTAGGGTTTCAATTTTAAGGAAAACTGAAAAACCTGATTTCGAAAATCCCTTGAGCTCTGATACCACTTGATAACGATCTCACCACGCTCCTCACGTAGATTGATAGTTGTTGCGGAATATTGGTCACGATCTTTTCGAGAATCAATGTGAACAAGTCGAATCAACCTATCTCTGTAGGCTTACAGTATGCTCAATTAATTGGATGCTCCTCACATACAATTAACACGACAGTCACGTAAAGAAAGCTCCCTCCTCAGGAAAATTCTTCACAAAGTAAATCAAAATCCCTCCTCAGGAAATCAACTCACGTAAAAGAAACAACTCTGTGTTCTTATTTCAAAATTCAACTCTAACATTACAACTGATAAAAAGACCTATTTATAGGCTTACTACAAACCCTAAACGAAATAACACATAAAAGGAAACATTAAATAACTTAAAACCCTAGTTTCTAAAAAACAGAAAAATAATTAACGCATAAAATTCCCGCACGTCGAGACGTGGGGGAGCCCGACGTCGCGACGTCGGGGAACAAACCCTAAAAATAAAAATCTCGTCGCTGCTGGACGTCGGGACGCGCGACGATGGACGTCGCGACGTCAGAGCCTCTCCACGTCGTGACGTAGATTTCTGTCCACGTCGTTTTCTTCAATCCCAGGTTTCCAAATAAAAGACTCGTCTTCTACAACTGGAATGAGCACTTTGAATTCATCGAACTTGACGTATGACCTCGATCTCGTATCAGAAGGAGTGGAATAGGCTGAAGTATACATAACCATGGTTTCAGAAGTTTTTGTTATGGTTTCGTGGTCATAGAAATTGGAATTGAACCGGAGAGGAATAGTTCTCTGGTTTCTATTTCGGTTTCGGTTCTAATTTAAGTTTCATTTTGATTTCGGTTCTGATTCCGATTATGTTTTGATTTTAATCCTACTTTTGATTAGTTTCTTAGAAAAATTAAGCTATTTAATTTTGATCTGTTTTCAAATCGATATCTTTACACTCTTATATTATTCTCTTTGAAATAATATAATTTTAGATTACAAATATATGAAAATAATAAAGGAATTAAAAGAATAATAGAACTATTAATTAGAATTCAAATAGTATAATGTCATAACTGAAGTAGAATATCTGGAATTGAATTAATATATAGAGTTTTGAGATGAAGAGAATTAGGAAGGATGAGCTAAGTGAGAAAGAAAAATATAAAAAGAATGAGAAAATTGAAAGAACAATTGAACTATTAATTTGGAATTTAAATAGTGTAATATAATAACAGAAATAGAATTATAATAAGAATTGAATAAATATGTAGAGGCCTTGATTTGAAGATAAATAGGAAGAATTAAATAAGTGAGAAAAAAGATATAAAAAGAATAAGAATATTGAAAAAATAATTAAACTATTAGTTGAAATTTAAATAATATAATATAATAATAGAATTAATATAATATAGGAATTGAATTAATGTATAGACGTTTGAGGAGAAGAAAATTAGGAAAAATTAAATAAGTGATAAATTTGATTAAGAAGAGAATTACGTGATAAAAATAAAGAGTTCATCAATTATTCTTTGTTGGCTTGTTGACTATTGACGCTTGACCACGAAGCAACGTGTCATTTTTAATTTTTTTTAAATAATTGCAACACGGACCTGTATTTGTTTTTTAAAAAAAACACGTCTTTCTTCTCTTCTTTTATAAGCTTTTCATAAAAAAGAAATGGAAAATACCAAAAATCTAATCCTAATTCTCCTTTTTTTTTTCAACTTCTTCATTTTAACCGACATCAGATCATCGTCACACCACCACCACACCTGAACCCAAGACATCACTGTTAACCACCACTAGTCATTATCCTCTCCACTACCCACCTGAGCTGCCATAATCAATCACTACTATGACTTAACACCTTTCAGCACCATTACTAACTCGTCAATCACACCAAACGTACGTTGTCGGCATCAATCACTCCCTATGAACTCCACTATCCACTATCACCAACAACTCGCCAACCACAAAGTCATATAAGAAAACCATTTTTACTGCATGCCTTTAATTACATATTGTCGTCACGCACCTTTGGCGCTATCCCCGGCATTCACCCCACTGTAGTCCATCATTCCCAACCTAGCTATCATCAATAACACTCAAAGCCATCGCACTTTTTGGTTTTTTAAATTTATGGTGTATGGAATGCCAGGTCCAGTTCTTTCTTAACCGGGTCAGTTCGATCAGATTAAATTAGAACTAATAAAATTGAAACTTTTTTTTTCTATCAAAGACATTATTAGCAACATTACTTCATCAGATTAAATTAAAACTAATTTCACTTCTTTTTATTTTATTTTTTATTAAGTAAATAAATGATTGATTTTTTTTTCATTTCATTTTCAAAACTTTAAGTTAGAGCTTTTTAATAATTGGAAGGAAATTTAGCTATGCATTGGCAGAGAATTCAAAGATATTTATGATTACATCGCCACCGCCACCACTTGTTGCTGATCAATTTCAATAGTACTGCTACTAGTACTAGTACCACCTATGCAAGATATCAATATGTACATATATCCCAATTATTAATTATTAATTATATTTTGATCGAATTATATATGATGATGATAATTGATGATGATTAATGATGACAGTTTGCCGAAATAGAAGTTAGGAATAATCTAAAACACTACTATAGAGCATCAGCTTCTATTAATATATACATGAACCAATAGTTGAATCTGAAGATCAGTATAGCACTATTGCAAAATATTGCAACGGTGCTATACAGATCTTCAGATTCTATAAACACAATATACTGAAAGAATAATTTGATTGTATTTTTTACTCATAGAGCATTTTACATATCAGTACAATAAATAGCAAAAGTAATTTTGATTGTTCCTATTTACAAGGGAAAACATAGGCAAATATTATGTAACAGCCTTTGAAACATTCTTGTGTGTGGTGTCAATCGAACTTAATGAATGAGTAGTTATACATGTAGATTCTGGTGGAGATTCTTGTGGTAACAAAGATGAAACAACAACTCTAACATGCCCCCGCAAGACGGTGCTCCCATTGGAGACACCGAGCTTGGAATGTAACTGCTGGAACGCTATAGCAGGAAGGGGCTTGGTAAGAGCATCAGCATGTTGATCCTTTGAAGAGACATGAGAAACGATAAAAGAGCCTCGAGTAACATGATCGCGAACAAAATGGTAATCAAGCGCAATGTGTTTCATACGCGAATGAAAGACCGGATTGACAAAAAGATATGTAGCACCGATGTTATCACATAATAGTTGTGGAGGAGAAGAACATCGAACATGAAGTTCGTTCAACAAGTTTTTAATCCAAAGAACTTCAGCAGCACATGAAGCAAGAGAGCGATACTCAGCTTTCGTAGATGATCTATCAACTGTCTTTTGCTTCTTAGAACACTAAGAGATAGCATTTCCACCAAGATAGACCATGTAGGCGGAAGTAGATCTGAAATCATCACGATTACCTGCCCAATCGGCGTCGGTGAATGCGGTAAGGTGAAGTGATTGACCTCGCTTAAGAAAGAGACCATGATGCAAAGTAGCCTTAAGATAGCGGAGCACACGTTTAGCAGCAGATCAATGCGTGTTGGTGGGAGCATGCATGAAGCGAGCCAACTTGTTGACAGCGAAAGACACATCCGGCCGAGTGAGGGATAAGTATTGAAGAGCTCCAACAACTTGACGGAACTGTGTAGCATTTATAGGCACAGATCCATCATGAAGTTGCAAAGACTGAGAGGAAGACATTGGCGTGATACACTATTTAGCACCAGTCATGTTGGTTTTGGCTAAAAGATCACGAATATATTTATGCTGAGAGAGAAACAATCCAGACAGTGTAGGAATAACCTCAATACCAAGAAAAAAATGTAGGTCACCTAGATCTTTGATAGAAAATCTGGCAGCCAACGAATGAAGAAATTGAGCTTGGAAGCGGGTATCATTACCGGTGACAATAAGATCATCGACATACACCAAAAAATAAATAGTGACAGTAGATTTATGGTAAATAAATAAGAATGTGTCACTCTTTGAATTGACAAAACCATAAGACAATAGAAATCCTTTTAACTCATTATACCAAGCACGAGGAGCTTGTTTGAGAGCATAGATGGATTTACAAAGCTTACACACATAGCTTGGGTTTGTAGTATCAGTGAACCCCGGAGGTTGCTGAATAAATACCTCTTCAGATAATGTACCATGAAGGAATGCATTATTAACATCTAATTGGCGGAGAGACCAACCATGAGATAAAGCAAGGGCAAGAATAACACGGATAGTTGTAGGTTTAGCCACGGGACTAAATGTGTCATGAAAATCAATTTCGGGTCGCTGATGAAATCCCTTCGCAACAAGGCAAGCTTTATACCTAGAGATTGAACCATCAGGATGACGTTTAATACGGAACACCCACTTGCAACCAACAATATTTTTAGTTGAGTTAGGCGGGACTAGTTCCCATATACTATTGCGAAGGAGGGCAGTAAGTTCATCAGACATAGCTTGTCTCCATTCAACA
Organism: Ophiorrhiza pumila; assembly: GCA_016586305.1. Classification (NCBI taxonomy): domain Eukaryota; kingdom Viridiplantae; phylum Streptophyta; class Magnoliopsida; order Gentianales; family Rubiaceae; genus Ophiorrhiza; species Ophiorrhiza pumila. The sequence continues at coordinate 10,366,557 of BLIW01000008.1, read as the reverse complement.
TGTTTAATAGCTTAAGAGACGAAAGAGGGTTCAATGGACTCAGGTAAAGGATGATTGGTAGTAGTGTAATAAAGATGTTTTGGTTTAAAAATATTGTTTTTGGAACGAGTGGTCATACTGTGAGAAGGAAGGGAAGATAGAGAGAAGGACATAGATGGAGTAATAGAGGTAGTAGGGAGAGGTGTAGGGGAAATAAAAACCGAAGAGGAGGGAGAATTACTTACCTCCGTGGAAGTGGGCAACAGTGATGTCGATGATGGCAGCGGCAAGACTTGTAGGGGAGGAGATATTGCTTCCAGAACTGGTGTATATTGAGCAGTAGGAGTGGTGGAAGAAAAAGATGGAAAAACAAGAGGATAGGGAAACCAGTTATGACATGGTAAAGTTGAAGAGGTGGGGGAAACAAATTTAGAGAATGGAAAGTCAGTTTCAATAAAACGAACATGACGAGATGTGTAGACTTTATGGGTTTTTAAATCCAGATAAAGATAGGCACTTTGATTAGTTAAATACCCAAGGAAAACACAGGGAGTGGACTTAGGTTGAAGCTTATTGACGGTGTAAGGTTTGAGACAAGGAAAACATAAACAACCAAAGATTCGTAGTTTTGAGTAATTTGGTGACTTAGAAAATAGTTTGTGATAAGGAGAAGAAAAATTAAGAATCGGCGTAGGGAGTCGATTAATTAAATAAACAGCATTTTGAAAAGCATATATCCAAAATTTGTAAGGTAGATTGGCATGATGAAGAAGAGTTAATCCAATTTCAACAATATGACGATGGCGGCGTTCAGAAGTTCCATTATGTTGAGGTGTATGTAGTGGTGTTTTAAGATGTTGAATACCCAGATTACTTAAGAAATCTTTAAATGCAATATATTCACCGTCACCATCAGAGTAAATAGAAATAATAGATCGATTAAAAAACTTTTCAACAACAGCTTTAAATTGACAAAAAATAGTGAAAACATCAGATTTTAAGCGCAACGGATAAAACCAAACATACTTGGTAAAATGATAAAAAAAATAACATAATAAACATGACTAGTAACAGATTCAATTAGGGACGGTCCCCAGAGATCAGTGTAAATCAAATCAAGATGACCACGACTTGCCAAAGTTGATTCACCAAAAGGTAAACAGTGACTTTTGTTACATAAACAGGAAGTACAAACACAATCAAAGGAACAAGAAGAAGACAGTAAGACAAGACCAAGATTGGCAAGTTTATTTATGATTCGAAATGAAGGGTGACCGAGACGACCATGCCAGGTAGTCGGAGAAGCAGCCGGCATGACATCAGTAGAGAAAGAAACACAGGAATATTTGGATGCATAGTCAGTCACTGGCCATTCATAGAGATCATGTTGATTCCTTCCGCGGAGTAAAGACTTCCCCGTCTGTAAATCCTTGACAAGAAAATGTGAGGGAAAAAATTCAATAGATGAATTGTTAGGATGACAATTTAGATACTGAAATGAGATTGCGATTAATAGTAGGAACACAAAGAACTTGAGATAAAGTGAAAGAAGGTGAGAGAGAAGTAGACCCATTAAGGGTGATTGTCAAACTTGAACCATCACCAATAATAATATCATCTGGGCCTTCATAAGGTTGATGAATAGATAAATTTGAAGGATGAGAAGTGACATGGTGTGAGGCTCCCGAGTCTAGGATCCAGGAAGTATGAGCAGAGGATGACATGGTTGCATGATGAGCAGATGGACGTTGAGGACGTAGTTGTGGGAAAAGCTTGAAGCAACGGTTAGCACTGTGACCACGTTTGTCACAATATTGGCAAACAACAGAACCAGGAAGAATAGATGCAGGAAAGGTAGGCTTCGATAGTGAGGATGATTTGGGAAGGGATGGGGTGGAAAGTAGACCAGATGAGGGAGAGAAGGATTAATGTTTGGAAGAGCGAGGAAACGGAATGTTACGCTTGGTAAAGTGAGCTGTAGGTAGAATATGATCAGATTTGAATTTGTCATCATGAAGAAGGAACAGTTCATGGTCAATGATCTTATCAAATAATTCTTCGAATGGTATGACAGTGTCGCAAGTGCGAATAGCAGTGATAAGTTTCTTGTAGGCAGTGCCAAGGCCGCGAGTAGCATAGACAAGAAGATCAGCATCACTTGGAGGACAGCCAAGAAGAGTGAGTTCATCATCAATTTGTTTGATCGAAACAAGGAAGTCATTGACAGAGTGATCCCCTCGATTAATTGTGGTTAACTTATCTTTGAGATAAATGATGTGCTGAGTTGTGCGTTTGGCATAGAGGCGAGATAGATGAGTCCAAGCGTCATTACTGGAGGTTGTAGAGGAGACAAGCGGAATAACAGATTCACTTAAGGAACTGAGAATGGCTTGAAGTATTAGTTGATCTTGACGGCGCCAAGGAAGATAATCCGAATTGGGAAGCTGCACACCATCTTGGAGAACGGTAGAGGGGGGACAAACATATGTACCATCGAGGTAGCCAAGAAGATCCAAACTAAAAAAGAGGGCGTTGAATTGAGCTTTCCAGGAGAAGTAATTAAATGTTGTGAGTTTGAGGGAAAGTTGAGATGCAGGATTGATGGTGATGAGAGATGGTGAAGTCGTAACAATGGCAGTGGCAGTGACAGCAGTAGTGGAAGAATCAGAAGCCATGAAAAAAAAATCGTTGGAGATATTAGGCTTTGATACCATATAAACACAATATATTGAAAGAATAATTTGATTGTATTTCTTACTCACAGAGCGTTTTACATATCAGTACAATAAATAGCAAAAGTGATTTTGATTGTTCCTATTTACAAGGGAAAACATAGGAAATATTATGCAACAGCCTTTGAAACATTCTTGTGTGTGGTGTCAACCGAACTTAATGAATGAGTAGTTATATATGTAGATTCTGGTGGAGATTCTTGTGGCAGGAAAGATGGAACAACAACTCTAACAGATTCAACTATTGGCACAGATATATTAATTAATATTAGAAGCTGATGCTCCATAGTAGCTTTCTAGATTATTCCTAACTTCTATTCACGCAAACTGTTATCATTAATAATATATATATTCATTCAAAATATAATTAATAATTAATAATTAGGATATATGTACGTATAGATATACATTGGTGGTACCAGTACCAATAGCAGTGCCATTGAATTGATCAGTAGCAAGCGGTGTCAGTGGCAGCGGCGGTGGCTTTGGTGTTTTAATCATAAATATCTTTGAATTATTTGCCCATATATCGCCAAACTTCCTTCCAACTCTAATAACCTGCAATTTTATTTCTATGCAGATCGAGCAATAAATAAATTATATTAATGAAACTCACATTAATATTTATAACAACATAAACATGACATCAATTTTAGATATAGAGATGGATAGATTTTAATTATAAAAAAAAAGTAAAAGTGTAGGAGTGCATGCATTGCGTACTTTGTAGCTGCAAAAACTTGTTCTGCATTGCCAAATTGTATCAGTAGCTTCCAAATCGACAACAAGAACATGAAGAACAGGATCACTGAAAAATGTTGCTATTGCACTACTACTAATACAAAATACTACTAGTATTACTTTATTAAAACTCATGCATATGAGATACGTACGAGATAGCTATAATTATCAATGTAGTATTGAAATCTATCTATCTATCTAACTTAGCTTAGCTTGTACTCAAACTTGAAATTAACAAAATTAAAGATTATTACAAATTTATAAACACACACACACACTTTCAACTTTGAACTTTGAACTTTGAACATTGATCTACTACTACTACTTCTGTTACCTATATATTTATAGCCAGCTAATTCAAACAAAATTATGGAAACATTAATTGCCTAATTCAGTTTTAGTAATCCACAAAATTTGAAACATAATTTCCTAATTCAGTTTTAGTAATCCACAAAATTAGAAACATAATTTCCTAATTTAGTTTTAGTAATCCACAAAATTAGAAACATAATTGCCTAATTCAGTTTTAGTAATCCACAAAATTAGAAACATAATTGCCTAATTCAATTTTAGTAATCCACAAAATTAGAAACATTGCCTATTCAGAGTAATTTGATTTTATAACAAGCAAAAGAAATGTAATTAGCCCAAATCTTCTTTGGCAGGATAGTCGCGCCATATCTCTGGCTAGTTTTGCTTACATTGCAGATTGATATGCACATACTTCAAACAGTGGATAATGTTTTACACAATAAGAAAATTCCTCGTATCCATTGGGATTTGTTAAATTATGAATGAGATAAAACACTTGTGAAGATTTGTCAATGTACAGGAACCATATTAAGTGGCATTTAAAGTTTTTATAAGATATGGCAAAAAAAAAAAAACTTTCTAAATGCAAACCTGAATAAACAGTCACTCGTTCAGTCAGATTGGTCAAAAATCAAAGATCGATCAGCAGCCAAGAACTATTAAAATTGACCTGCTGGATTACTGAAAAATTGAGCTTAAAAACTCAATATAAGTGGATACTTTAAAATTGGGAAAACATTTGGTTGAAATTTTTTTCTTCCCTTACATTTCAAATCATGCAAATTCGTCTCTTACATTTGGTTGAAAATTTTTTCCGTCCCTAACATTTCAAATAACGCAAATTCGTCCATTACATTAAAATATTGTACTAAATTAGTTATTCTATTATTTCTGTTAAAAAAAAGATATGTGAATAGATGGAAAGACCAATTTAATACATTATTTTAATATGAGGGACGAATTTGCATAATTTGAAATGTGAGGGATGAAAATTGTTTTTAAACAAATGCGAGGGATGAATTTGCACCATTTAAAATGTCAATGATGAAAAAAGTTTTTCAGACAAATATGAATAATGTTTTTCACAATTTTCTCTTTAAAATTTTAAAATTGTGTTTTCTTTCAATATTAACTTATAGTCGTACCCACAAATTAAAGATCAAGTACAGAATTCATTCCAATTCCTAATTCGCATAACTCAAACCAAACACAGTTATTTGTTCTCGTAGTTGTACACTTGTGCACTTCAATGAGATATATCTATTTGTTCTACACAAATAAATTCATAATACTCTGAAAGTTTCCAGATGTAGAGTCAAGATTTGCAACCTTAACAGCCTACTTTATGGAGTAGAGAATTCAGGGCAGAACCAGAACAAAATGTTAGTGGAGCTGAACAAAATTGGTTTTCCACAATTTTTTTTACTTGAATTAAATACAATACACTAAAATTAAATAGTTGATAACAAGTTTTGGATAAACTCATATATCCACCGCAAATAAATAACCTGTAGGTTTACTAACTAACATTAGTTTGATCGAAATATGCACCACAACATATTCGTTTACCTTTAATTTTTTTTTCTATATTTTACATAAATAAATAATTAAAAATAAATTCATGTCATTCAATCACAACTCACTAGGGGTAGAACCAAAAAAAAATGCTAGTGGGGCTGAACAAAATTAGTTTTCCACAATATTGTTTTTACTTAAATTAAATACAATACATTACATTAAATAGTTGATAATAAGTTTTGAATAAAATCATATATTCAGTGCAAATAAATGACTTGTAGGTTTACATTGGAATATGCACCACCTCAAATTTGTTTACCTTTAAAAAACTCTTTATATTCTACATAAATAAATAATTAAAAATAAATTCATGTAAGTTGTATCATTCAATAACAACTCACAATTATTTTATAATTAAAATCAATTTAATAAATTAGTAATTCAATCACAATTCAAATTAATTTGTAATTAAAATCAATTGAATAAATTAGACTTGTCGATAGGGTTCATATCCAAAATTTTTAATCTAAATTCAAAATCTCTAATATTAGTTTACATCCAAAATTGCTAATCTAAATTTAAAATCTCTAATTTTTCTATTCAATGAATAAAATCTTAAATAAAATCATTTAAACACTCAAATTGACTTAGTAATTTATAAATTTAAACTTAAAATTAATAAAATCTAAATAACAAAAATTTTAAATAAAAGTAAAAAATTAATCTTTGTCTAAAGACAAAATAAAGAGGGAGAAATAGAGATAATGAAGGAAGGAAAGGGATATGTCTACAACTTCTCTCTAACTTTTCTCTCCCCCTCTCTCAAAGTCCAAAAAGTCAAAAACTTAAGGGAGGCAGCAGCCCTTTGCCGCCGCTTCCCCACTAACTCACCTCCTTCAAAATTCAAATTTTGTCTTGTCTCCCTTTGTGGGAATGTTTTCCTCTCTTTTGAGAGATCTAGTCTACATGTTTAGAGTTTTTTTTTGCAATGTGAAAGAAAAAATCTGCAACTTAGATGGAGAGCTTGGATGGTTCATGAAAACCTCTATTTTTGGGCAGACAAAAAAAAAAGATGAAGAATCAAGCAGTTGAATCGCAATGTTATCTCCTCCACCTTATCTTTCTTTCTCAGATTTAGAATTTGGTCTTTGAAGATTGATTGATTTTGGATTTGATACATGGAATGAGAAAACTTTAAATTTAGATATGTTGTGGGAATTAAAGTTTGGTTTTTATCAGCTACTAAAGAGAAAAACTTTCTATTCCAACTCTTCTATTAGGGAGAAAAATTCACTCCACTTTTAGCTCTAATAGAGGAGAAGACACTATAATTTTAGCTTCCAATTAACCAAGTTTTTATTTCATTTTTTGTGTTTAGTGACTTGCGAATTTTGAACTTTGTATAAGTCAAATCTGTATGGTTTTAAATCTCTCTGTAATGCATGTCAAATCTGTATGGTTTTAAATCTATTTGGTTTTGATAGTGTGGTTATCTGTTGACATATTTGCAAATTCATTGTAAGTTTTTCATGTGCACTTTGATTGAGTGATTGAATCTAATTTCATAATTCTGTGAGTGCTTGGAGTGAATTTGGAGAGTTGCTCAGAATGTTATATTTTGACTTGGTGGACTTAATTATGCATCAGCTTGTTACTTGAGCTAGACATGATTGTTTGGAAGAGTTTTTCGGTTGGGTTTGATTGGTGTTTATTTTGTGAAATGGTTTGTTAGTTTTTGTATATTCTTGTTTGTATGCTGAGAGAGCAGCATGGTTTAAGTATGGGGATCTTGATAGGCATGAAATATTCCTTTTATTGGATATGGTTCTATGTGCTTTGTGGGGTAAAATTTGTGCTTAATAGCTATATTTGTGGCAGATTTTGGAAGATTACGGACTGGAGCATGCCGAAGAGATAAAGAAAGATTTGGAGAGCATTCTAGATGATTAAAAGTTGGGATAGAGTTGAAGAGATTTGGCAGCACAAGGATTCTTGGAAGATACTAAATGGGTGGAAGAATTAGAATAGAAAACTGATTTTTATAAGCCGCGTGTGGCTGAAGAAGAGTTTGGAAACAAATAGGTTTTATATCTTTGAGTTGATTTAGGAAATTGGTATTGTCCATTCTATATAAGGGAACATATTTATTAGGTTTAGGACGTACGCACACTTCTCAGTTTTTAGGTTTTGTATGCAGCCTTGCAACTTTCCCGTTTTTTTAGCTCAAGAACAGCAGTACCGTCGCTTGCCCAAATGACAGTCAGGTTGGTTTTAATATTTTTAGTCTAATTTATTTCCTTTTAATTATTATTGTGATTGTTTTTAATTATTAATCGTGAGTAGTTTCTTTTCTGGCTGTAAGTAAGGAAACACTAATTGATGAATTAATTGTGAGACCTAATTGATTTAATTAAACCTTTTCATATTTAATTTCGAGAGTTTTATGAGTCTAACATTAATTATCTAAATTAATTAAAGCCTGATCACCTTTATTAAATTTAGGTAGAGCCAATTAATCCCTTGTTAAGTCACTGGATTTAATAGGTAAGATTAATTAGTGGTGAAGCTACTGTCTCGGTAGACAAAAATAATCGGTTAATGAATTGTTACATGCTGATCATGATATGATTTGTTAGAGTTAGGTTCTTCTATTGTTTAATGCTTTTGTAACATTGAATATGGTGTTTGACTGATTCCGGCCGGTTATGTTATGAATAGGGAAATAATTGATTAAGCCGATACTTGTCAATTATCGAACAATTAAGGAAGAATTGGGATATGTCAGAGCTGATTCTCTGTAATCTATAACTAACTAGTTAATATGAAATTGTTATCTTTGCGTCGATGAACAATGAACAATTGATTAGTGTGGACTTGCTTATTGCCGGATATTTTTCTTAGTTAATTAATTTACGCGATTTTCTATTTATTAAATTTAGAGTTTGATTTCTTTTGATTTGTTATTTTAATTAGTAGTTTAAATATAGTGACGATTTGCAAATTAACAAGTTTAGGAAATATTGTTGTTCCTCGTGAGAATGATCTTACTCTCGTTATACTATTGTTTATTTCTTTAGAGTAAGTATTTATTTTGGTACGGAAACGACACACCAAATTTTGGCGCCGCTGCCGGAGAACGGTAGTTATTTTCTATTTAGTTAATTTGTGTTGTTCTTTGGTTTATGTTTAGATCGTCTAACCCTAAATTGATTTTTGATCTAGAAATCGAAAAGATAGCTCGTAGATTGAAGAAAGAGACGAAAGAACATCGCCAAAGAACCAATTCTGGTTCAGAGCTTGACGCGTTGTTTGCCCCCACGACGACTAGTAGAATTGAAGACCCAGCTGAACCAACTTTTTCGACTGACGAATTTTCCATGGCTGACATCCCACCTGCGATCCCGCCACCTGGAGGCGAGGCGCCACCACCTGAACGTGAGCAGCAGCGACGAGCTCCTGTGATTAATCCAGTAGTGCCGATACCGGTTCAAGCTCCATTGAATGACAGACCATTAAGGGAGTATACTAACCCTGTGATTAATTACAGACCCTCTTGCATTGTTTTGCCTCAACTTACGGCTGATTATGAACTGAAAGCATCATTTCTTAATTTATTGCCTAAATTTAATGGAGATATGGGAGAAGATCCTCATAATTTTTTGCATGATTTTCTTAAAGTATGTGAAACTTTGAACAATAAAGGAGTCTCACAAGAATACATTAAGCTGGATAGTATTTCTTGGTCCTTAAATGGCAACGCTAGTGCTTGGTTTAAAAGTCTTACTCCTAGATCTATTACGACATGGGATGGCATGCAAAGAATATTTCTGATGAATTTCTTCCAAGCATCTAAGATTGCATTTAGTAGAAAAGAAATTGTAGGAATTAAACAAGAGTATGATGAGACATTAACTGCATATTGGAATAAATTTAAACCTTTATGTGAAAGTTGTCCTCAACATCAAATCACTGATGAACTTTTAATCCAATAATTTTATGAAGGGTTGCAACCAGAGGAGAAACGAGCACTTGATGCAACAAGCGGTGAAGCTTTCATGGACAATAACACAGCCCAAGCCACAAGCTTAATTGCGAAGACTTGTGAATCCCACCAACAGTACCAACCTATTCGCCGCTCAACAAAACAAGTGGGCGAAATTTTCAGTTCCTCACTCGAGAGCAAGTTAGAAGCTTTGATGGCAAGTGTGAAGAAGTTACTCACTGGAATAGGTTCAGGTCGGATGGAAAAAGTGTGTGCAATTTGCAAAAGCCCAACTTATTCGGACGATCAATGTCAAATGACACAAGAAGAGCTTGACGCCGAAGTTAATGCTATGGGAGGATATCCACAACAGCGCTACGATCCTTATGCCAATACCTTTAACCCAGGTTGGCAAGACCATCCCAACCTGAGCTATAGGAATCGAGCTCCTCAACAAAATTCTTCATAACAACAACCACAACATCAAGCTCAACAACAAACTCAGCTGAAACCAACAGTTCCATCTGCCCAAACAAATCCCAGCTTTATAGCTACCACAAGGTCTGGAGTTCCTCTTGAAGATATGATTGTGAATTTAGCTACATCTGTGACTTTAATACAGAACAATCAAGTCCAACATCAAGTAGAATTTCATAAATTTCAACAAGAAACAAGGGCAGCAAAAAGTGGGTTAAGTACTCAAATGACCCAAATGACAAAACACTTTAACGAGACACAAGGTCCTCAAGGGAAATTACCATCTCAAGTGCAAGTTAACCCACACAAAAACGTAAGTCAAATCACCTTGAGAAGTGAGAAACAACTGGAGGAGCCAATCTCCAAGAACGCAGCTGAAGAACAGAAAACTTCATCCTCGTCGTTCGACCAAACGACGATGGCACGAAAATCAGAGGTAACTTCTAAATCGAATTTTTCAACTTCTAAGATTAAAATACCTCTCCCTTTTCCAAAAGCTTGAAAAGAAATGCCAAAGATGAGGATTTGGATGACATATTGACAATCTTCAGCAAGATTGAAATCAACATACCTTTTCTTGATGCTATTCAAAAGATGCCAAAGTGTGCCAAATTCTTGAAGGATTTTCTTGCAAGAAAAATTCCCTATCCAGAAAAGGAGAAAGTTGTAGTGGGAGAGAATGTCTCAGCTGTCATACAATACAAGCTACCTCCTAAATGCAAGGACCCAGGTATGTTCTCTATTCAATGTGCGATTGGAGATAAGAAAATTGAAAGATGCATGTTGGACTTAGGAGCTTCTACTAATATCATGCCTCTTTCTACATATCAAGGGTTAAACATTGGCCTATTAGCTAACACACAAGTTGTTATCCAATTAGCTAATAGGTCATTATCTTATCCATTGGGAGTGCTTGAAAATGTTTTAGTAAAGATTAATAATTTCATATACCCAGCTAATTTCTACATTCTAGATACAGGCAGCTCTCATGATAAGAATGCTGCAGTTTTATAGTTGGGTAGACCATTTATGAAAACCGCTAAAACAAAGATTGATGTGGATAAAGGAACATTTACTTGTGAATTCAATGGAGAATATTTAACTTTTAATATTTTCAAAGCTATGAAATATCCCATTGATGTGGAAAATGTTCATTCAATTGATATAATAGATTCCTTAGTCAAAGAACATCTCGAGATAGAATTTGTGCAGGATAAGCTTGAGGTAGCAATCATGCAAGGGTGGACTGCAGCTGACTTCGAAAATCACACCAATGATGCAAGCACAGAAGCGGTCATGTCCCTCAATTCCCTTGAAGAACAGGCTTCCAGATTTGATACTCGTTGTTTGCCCATACAGGAGTCTCAGGATAAAATTCTTCCTTCTATTTTGAAAGCTTCTGTTCTTGAATTAAAACCTTTACCTGATAATCTAAAATATGTTTATTTAGGCACTAGAAAAACACTTCCCGTGATCATTAATAAGCACCTTACGCAAAGCCAAGAGGAGAAATTGTTGCAAATCCTTCGAAAGCGCAAAGAAGCCATTGGATGGACTCTTGCGGATAGTAAAGGTATAAGCCCAATAATTTGTATGCATCAAATCTTCCTTGAATCCAACTCCAAGTCAACACGTGACCCACAAAGGAAGCTAAATCCAAACATGAAGGAAGTGGTACTCAAAGAAATACTCAAGTTGTTGGAACTTGGTATAATGTTTCCTATTTCGGATAGTCAATGGGTAAGTCCAGTTCATGTGGTTCCAAAGAAATCAGGGTTCCTAGTGGTAAGAAATGAAAAGAACGAGCTCGTACCTATGCGTCTTCAAACAGGTTGGCGTATGTGTATTGATTTTCGTAAATTAAATGCAGCCACTAAGAAAGATCATTTTCCATTACCTTTTATTGATCAAATGTTAGAAAGGTTAGCTGGAAAAATGTTTTTTTTGTTTTCTTGATGGTTATAGGGGTTACTTTCAAATATACGTGTCTCAAGAAGATCAAGAAAAAACCACGTTTACATGTCCCTTTGGAACTTTTGCTTATAGACGTATGCCCTTTGGTTTATGCAATACTCCCGGTACTTTTCAAAGATGCATGATAAGTATCTTTTTAGACATGATTGAAAATTGTATTGAGATATTTATAGATGATTTTACTGTCTATGGTAATTCATTTGATGATTGTCTTAATCACCTTGATAAAGTGTTACTTAGATGCATTGAAAAGAATTTGGTTTTGAATTATGAAAAGTGTCATTTCATGATTAGGGAAGGCATTGTTTTAGAACATATTGTTTCTGAAAAGGGAATTCAAGTGGATAAAGCAAAGGTAGAGTTAATTTCACAATTACCCTATCCTACTAATGTGCGTGAAGTGCGTGGTTTCTTAGAACATGCAGGATTTTATTGCAGATTTATCGACGGCTTCGCCAAAATCGCACAGCCCTTGACAAAGCTGTTACAGCAGGATGTTCCGTTTGCCCTTACAGCCGACTGCAAGGAAGCTTTTGATAAGCTTAAAGGCAAATTGATTTCAGCTCCCATAGTTCAACCACCTCAATGGGATCTTCCATTCGAATTGATGTGTGATGCAAGTGATTACGCAATGGGAGCAGTGCTGGTGTTGTTTTCTTCTCAAAGAACAATAAGTGTTCAAACAAATCAAAACACATTAAATTGAAATACCAGGTTGTTCGAGAGTGAATTCAAGAATAAAAGGAATCCTTAAAACATTTAAGGACTGACGTTATGCTTGTTGAGCCATTCAATAAAACATTAGCACCAAGTTTTTTTTTGAAACCTGTTAGTTAATCCATGGGTATTGTTAATTTTTTAATAATTGCTTATTTATTTATTTTTATGGGACAGATAATGAAAAATAATACTTCTTATTTTTGTGCGCATTATTATTTTGAATATTATGACATTATGTATTATTTGGATCATAAAATAAACATTATAGTTGCTGCATTCATTTTTTCTCATAAGATTTATCTATATTCAATTGTTAAAATTGTAATACATGGAAGAGTGTGTGTAATTAATAACATATAACGGTCATGATCCATTTTAATAGCAATGTAGAATAAATATAAAATTGTAACCACATTATTCAATATTTTTTCCTATCCTTTTATGTGATCATTTGTCTAAGTAGGAGAATATTAAATATTTAGGTTATCAAGTAGATTTCATGATCCTGTTGATTACCTAAATATTATCTCATCTATTTATTAGATATACCACTATCTAATAAGAGTTTATTTAATTGTTTAGCTATGAGATAAATGATATAAAACACTATCATTAAGGATAGGATAATAATCGGAGGAAATTATGGAAACCTGTGGTACTAGCACTCATGATGTGACGACTCTCTCCACTCTAATATGTATATTTTATCTATCATCAGTCATATAATATTAGAGGAGAGTTAGAAGAGGGAAGGCTAGGAGACTTATCAACTGCAGGGAACTTTGGAGTTATAAGGACACATGCAGTTACAGAGTTGTAGGGAGGAACAATTGTTGGAAGACTATCAATTATTTGGGAAATTATTAATTATTAGGAGGAAACTTTCCATTCGTTTAGTTACCAATAACTTATTAAGATATAACCATGGCTCAAAATTTGTTAGTTTATATCATCATTATATAACATAATTCACTGATTAAAACCAAACATTTGTTAAAATAATTCTAAGAAAAAATCCCTAAATTTATTTTGTAAAACTAGAAATTATCTAAAAAATCATTTATTTAGATCAAAACGAGTATAAAACATCTGTTTTATCAATTATACGATTGTCTGTCTGCCTTGGAAGGGGGATATCCAAATCCCATAATGTCTAAGAGAAAAAGACTAAATCCAAGTGACACGATTAAATGGGCTACTAAAGGCACTTGAGCTAGAAAATAAAGTACATACCATGCAGAACGTGCTCCATGATGTGTCTTATTAGATACAACACAAACAAAAGAGACAGAAAACCGCAAAGAAGTTGATGCTTTAAATTGAACAAACAAATTTGCTGCCAAAGAAAATGTAGAAGAGTCAAATCTAGTAACTCTTTATTGGTGATGAGTCTGAAATACTCACATCGTCTGGTAGGTCTTCTGTAGTCCGCAGCACTCTGAATACCTGTAATAGGATTGTAACTCTTAGTATGTATGTGTAATAGAAATAATTACTGAGAAGGAGTTGGTCTTCTATGAACTGAAGAATACTTGTTGTATTGAGAATCTACTTCTGAGGTATTATACATATAGTAAAATTCAACCCTCATCAATAGCCCCCAGATCGGATTGCATTTATTTATTCCGATCTAGATGATATTTTGGTATAAAACCGATCTGCCATATACACGGATCACTCTTAGAGTTTTGTGCCCGAAATACACGCTTCCACGTTCTCCCTAGGAACAATCTGGCGGCACGTTCCCCCTCTACAGCTGTCGTGTCCTTTTGAATTCCCATGCCCTTCACCCATAAATAGAGCATCTCAGAATTCATTTGGCACATTCTTCATCCAGAGCTTCCAAATCTCAGTTCGGTTTTCAGAATCTTCAAGCGTCCGTTTCCAGCTTTCACATCTCCCTTAGATCATCTCCATCACTCTATTCACAAGTAAGTAATGTCTAATTCAGAACATTCCAATTCTTCCTCTGAAATTCCGTCTGAAAATAATTTAAGATCTGAACACAACTCTGTACCCACCACTTCTAGTAGTAGTGATTCTGATTATTCTTCCAGTTCATCTGCTAATTCAAATAATCAGAATAACTTAGCCAGAACTTTAAAGACCACTAAGAAATACAACTTAGTTCGGTTAGAGAAATGAGATATGGATAAAAGTGAACACATAGGCTTAGATGATTCTGCGCATGAGCAGGAAAATTTAAGGTAGACTTAGATCAACTTGTCTCTAACGCTATTCCCCTATCGATAGAATTTCTTGAAGATATCTCTTCAACCAGCCGATATATTGCTAAGAATCCCCAAATGCAACTTCCGACCAAAAAACCAGTTGGTAAATTAGAAACCCTAAGTTCGACCACAACTTTTTCTTCCTTAGCTAATATCATTAGAGACTTCCATATCAGCCCCCTAATTGAAATTAGAGCTCCTACAGAAGGAGAAGTGGCTAGCCGACCTCCGGAAGGCTTTATAAGTATCTTTGTAGAACAACTTAGGGCCGGACTAGATTTTCTTTATCTCAGTTCGTTAAAGATATTCTGGCTGATTACTTGATCAGCCTAACCTAGCTAACTCCAAACGCGATCAGAATTCTGATCAATTTCAAGTTATTCTTCAAACACCTGAACTACAAAGTTTCAGTTCCTTACTTTAGGTATTTCTTTTGCCTAAAGTCCTCTGGTAAAGACCCCAGCTAGTATTATTTTACCCGCCGATCTAGAAAACAACAACTTCTTAGTGGAAAGCCTAGTTCCATTCACGAATGGAAAGATAAGTTTTTCTATCTCAACCTCAGTTCCTTAGACCTGGGGTGGTATTGGAAAGATGCTGGTCGTTTTTTCGATCCAATCTCGATGAAGAAACTCCCTAAGGAGCTTGCTGAGAAACTTGAGATCGAAAAGTGAGTTCTCAATACCAACTTATTTCCTGAAAGGGTGTTGGTAAATTCTAAAATGAGTCCAGCAGTTCTTCCCTCCGACCACTTAGACCATCCAAAAGAAGGAAAGAAGGGTATATTTCTAACGTTTTAACTTTATTTCACGACGTACCCTTATTAATTCTAATACGTCAGTGCTGATTGGTTTCGTATATACTATATTTCTTTTCAGTGATTAATGTTGAAGATCTTTTCGAAGATATTCCTGACCCCGTAGTGGCAGGAAGTGGAATTCCTACCGAGGAGGCTTCTGTTAAAACCCTACCACTGTTGGCCTTATCGACGAGGAAAAATTGGAAACCGAAAATCCCAAACCATCATCCTCGTCGATTAAAGGGAAAGGTAAGAAGCCCCCCTGGCACTGGAAAACCCTTTAAGAAAGTGAAGCAGATGCTCGGAAAAAGGAAAGCCGAAGACTCTACGAATGAGGGGCAAAAGAAACCCCGAACAAAAGAGTTCGACATTCCTGAGGCCGAAGTGACTAGTCCTTCATTGCTTGGGGATCTCACTGTTCCCATGTTAAGAGAATTGGAGGGCGAAGCCTCCTATCCTCTTAACAACTTCTGTCCCGACATGAGGATTACCATCAATGACAGATTAACTGTAGAAACAGCGCCTGATTTTATCTATCATACATGTCCTCGTCGGGATAGGATGGTGATGAGTAAAGCATCTACCGCTTCTCTTCACGAACACCTTGCACTTGGCGTTGCTCAAGTATTATATTTATTTCTCCATCGCTTCCCCATTTACTTGTAGTATTTTAGTTACACTCTTTTTTGTTTCAACTTGATAGGAATCCGCCAGAGTCCATGTTGCCTAGTCCAACATCACATGATCCATTTGAGAATCTTGATGGTCCAATGACAAGATCAAGGAGCAAAAGAATGAAGAAAGCTTTACAAGCTTTGTTGGCGTCGCATTGTGAAACCTTGGAGGAATCTTTGGCGTCTTCACCAGCATCATCTCAACATGGAGTTTATAGCATGTTTCATCAATAACAATTCATGAAGATGTTTCCAAGAGTTCATCATTGGAGCTTAAGGAAATTCCACCTTGAAGAAGCATAAGGCTGAGAGAAGACCAAGACAAGGCGTGCTTGGGCTTTGTGATTTGATTCACGCCAAATTGGATTAATTTTAGGGTTTATTTTGAGTTGTAATAATTAGTCCATTAAAATTAATTATTTGGGCTTTAATTTCGTGTTAGTAAGTTCATTACTTGTGCTGATTATCTTGCATGATAATTAGGAAAGTAAACTCCTATCTTTTAGGAAACTTTAGGAAACTAGAATTCCTACAAAGTAGGAATCCTTTAGGCGTGTTTTTCCTCAAGAAACCATGTGTTTCTTGCTTGTTTGATAAGTTAGGGTTTCATTTTTTTGTAGCCTATTTAAAGGTGAGTTTTTCACATGAAATCAATAAGACGAATTTTGATAATTTAGCTTTGCTAAAAACCTTCTTCCAGCCGTGAAAAGTTGAGAGAAAAATGTGAGTTATTCTTCTAAGTTTAGTTGAATATTAATAAGACCCGCAAAGCCTATAGTGAGGAGCTTTAGGTGAGCTTACCCATTCTAGATTTATAGAACACGCCAAACTGATAAAGTTTAACTTTTGATTTACATTAGTTGAGCTGAATCTATTTGTTTGAACGTTGGGGTGTTGGTTGCTTCATCCAATTCCTTTTCGTTCCATTGTTTCCGCATTGTGTTTGTTGTTTCTTGTTCATGTTTTTGGTGCAACGACGGTCCTAAGAGTGTGGTTAATTGTGTGATCAAGGATCTCTCCTAGGTCATATCGCATCAATTGGTATCAAAGCAAAAGGGTTGTTCATCGAAAATTCAGGTTTCAAAATCTTTGTTTTCTTGTTTTCGATTTTTGCGTTTTTATCCCATTTTCTTGTTTTTGTTCTTGCTGTTTTGTGCGTCGATCTTGCTGCAGTTTTGCGTCCATTCTACTGCTGTTCTTCATATCATATTCTGCCACAATTACATCATCATAAATCATACAAAATTCAGCTAGAATTTCTAGGGTTTTTGCGCAAAATTGTTTCTTGGTTCATTGTGTAGTTTTGCGTCTTGTTTTGTGTTGTTTTGTTTCGTGTCAATTCTGCATTATTATCGATCATCATCATAGTGTGGAATTCTTGAGTTTTATTGGTGTTTTCACGTCCAAAACATTAGGATTTTATCAAACTAGGGTTTGTCAAAATTAGGGTTTCTCGGTAAAATTTCATTACTTCCTTGATTTTTATCCGAATCTTGATCTTTCTTTTGCGTTTGTTTCGTTATTCCATTCTTGTTAAAGTGTGTTTTGATCAAACTTTTACCACAAGTCAAAAAGACGAGTTCTTGTACACTTTCTTGAAAATCTTGAATTTCTTGAAATTTCGAAAGTGCTAAAAAAATTGATTCTTGAGCTTGATTCTTGTTCTTTACCCTGAATATTGAATATCTTGTTAAAGTGGCATCTTGAAATTCATTATATTTGGTGAGTTAGTTACACTTCTTGTTGGCTGAAGTTTTTGGAGAAAATAAGGTTAAGACATAAGACAACCTAAGACAAGACAACAACCTTAACATCCAAGGATCTTGTCTTAAAAACCTTAAACTTTGATTTGTCTTAGATTCTTGTCTGAACAAAAAAAAAGAGGCCGAATTATAAAAAAAGGGGCCCAATTAAAAAAAAAAGAGATTCAGACCATATATATTATAAAAAAAAACAGCCCAAGTAAAGAACTAAGTTCTTGTTTGCTCTTTAAAAATCACTAATATTAAAGTGCCACATCTTGCTCATTTTTAATCGGAATTGAGTGATTCAAAAAACCCATCTTCTTCTTTTTTGGTCTTTTTTCTGATTTCATAGCTTTCTGAAGTTAATCAAGTTATACCCCATACGTGATCTTAAAAGTACTCTTGTGACGTGAATTCTTTTCAAATTTCTTTGGTTTTACTTGTGTGAATTAAATTGTTTGAACTAGCTTGTTCTCAAAATCAACGAACAGTAAGCCTCAATTAGTTGAGAGATTCATTGTTGAGAGTTAGCTAGGGTATACAAGAGAAAAGCCTTCACACTAGAGAGGAGAGTACCTACTTACCATATATTGAGAACCCGTGAGGAAATCTAGTATTTTCTTGTTGTTTCTTTACTAATATTGCAGGTACCATGGATGGTGATAAAACCGTATCTCAAGGTGAACGAAAATCAAAAATGGAGGTACTTTTTGATATGATTCAAAAGTTACAAGTGCAAATGGATGGTCTTGCTTCCAATCCAAAACACCATTCTAAGAGTTCCACTTCAAGGCATATTAATTTTGATGAAGTTCTATCCGATGAGGAGAAGGAAGAGGAGTTTGTTGGTTCTACAAAATCTGGTAAAAATTCTGAAATTGCTATTGGTTCTGTCAAATTAACATTACCTACTTTCCATGGTAAAGCAGATCCCGAAGCATACTTTGATTGGATTCGAGAACTCGAACACTTCTTTGAAGGCAATAGTTATCCCGAGGAGAAAAGATATCGACTAGCCTTCATGCATCTCAAAGATTATGCCAGTTTATGGTGGGATGAGGTAATGAAAAATAGACGCCAAGATGGCGAGACTCCAGTCAAGACATGGAACCAAATGAAAGCTCTCATGAGGAAGAAATATGTTCCATCACATTATCATCGAGAACTCAACAAAAAATTGCACTCTCTTGTGCAAGGAAGTCGAACAGTGGAGGAGTACTACCATGAGATGGAAGCTCTTATGATTAAAGCCAATGTTCAAGAGGATGAATTTTGAATTGGCTTACCATGTTGATCTTTAAAGTTATGTTGATATTAATGAGCTTGTTCATAAAGCTATTAAGATTGAAAGGCATATGAAGGGTAAAAATCGGTTCACACAACCAAATCCACCTTGGCAAAGAAATTCAAAACCGAATGTGGCTCCCTTCACTCCATCGACGAAGCCACGCCAATTCACTTCAAATCTATCTTCAAGTGCAACATCAAATATCCCAAAATCAGTCCCAAAGGTTGTTGAAACAGTCCCCAAATCGGCGACACCACCTATCCAAAGGTTGAGGGAAATCAAGTGCTTTAAATGTCAAGGATATGGACATATTAAATCCGACTATCCAACACGGAAATTGATGTTTGTGAATGATAAAGGAGTGGTTGAAAGTGATGAGGAATGTGCCGACATGACAGCCCTTAAGGAGAAGTACCAAAGTGAAGAAAGCGAAGATCTTGACACATATGAGGTTGGTGCTTATTCTTTAGTTGCTTGGCGATTTCTTAATGTGCAACCACAATTCAATGATGGTTTAATGCAAAGAGAAAATATTTTTCACACTAGATGCATGGTTCAAAATAAGATATGTAGTGTGATCATTGATACTGGAAGTTGTACCAATGTGGCTAGCACCTTACTTGTTAATAAGCTGAATTTGTCTTGCATGAAATATCCCAAGCCGTATAGACTTCAATGGCTAAATAATTCAGCAGAAACTCGTGTCATTAAACAAGTAAAGTTTACTTTATCCATTGGGAAATATGTTGATCAAGTTGTATATGATGTTGTTCCAATGGAAGCTAGTCATATCTTACTTGGTAGACCTTGGAAATTTGATCATGATGTACTTTATAATGCCAAGAAGAATTACTACAGCTTTGATTTTGAGGGTACAAGGTATAATCTTTGAGCCTTAACTCCATTCCCAGTCTTTGAAGACCAAGCAAAGATTGTCCAAGCTTGTAGAGATATGAATGCCGCCAAGGAGAAGAAAGAACAAGAGAAACAAAATTATGTAATAGCTAGCTTAGGTCGAGATAGTGATTCTTCATCTTGTAATAGTGTAGGCCGAGAGTTAGATGTTACTAAATCTTGTTATTTTGCTTCTTCTAGTGAGATTAAGAGAGCATTACTAGATAGGCATCCTTTGCATTTAATGTTCCGCAAGGACTTTGTACTTATTGTTGATAGTGATAACCTTGCTTCTTGCCTAGTACTGTTTACTCTCTTTTGCAGGAATATAGTGATGTGTTTCCCGAGGACTTACCAATAGGTTTGCCACCTATTCGAGGTATTGAGCACCAAATTGATTTCATCCCAGGAGCTCAAATCCCAAACCGTCCAGCTTATAAAGCAAATCCGGAGGAAACCAAAGAGATTCAACGTCAAGTGGATGAACCCCTTGACAAAGGTATTGTACATGAGTCTCTTAGTCCTTTTTCAGTTCCTATTATTTTGGTTCCTAAAAAGGATGAGTCTTGGAGGATGTGTGTTGATTGCCGTGCTATTAATAAGATAACCATTAAGTTTAGACATCCAATTCCTAGATTAGATGATATGCTTGATGAATTGCATGGTTCTTCTATTTTTACCAAGATTGATTTGAAAAGTGGCTACTATCAAATTCGCATGAAAGAAGGTGATGAATGGAAAACTGCCTTTAAAACAAAGTATGGTTTGTATGAATGGTTAGTGATGCCTTTTGGCTTATCTAATGCACCTAGTACTTTTATGAGGCTTATGAATCATGTTTTTCGTCACTTCATTGGGAAATTTGTTGTAGTATATTTTGATTACATCCTTGTTTATAGCAAATCACTTAATTAACATGTTGAACATCTTAAGTTCGTGTTTGCTATTTTACGTGAGAACAAATTGTATACCAACCTTAAAAAATGTTCTTTTTGCATGGAATCAATTATCTTTTTGGGTTATGTTATTAGTTCTCAAGGAATATCTATTGATGAGTCAAAAGTAAAGGCAATCATGGATTGGCCTAGACCTAAAAATGCTAGTGATGTTAGAAGTTTTCATGGATTAGCAAGTTTTTACATTAGGTTTGTTAAGGACTTTAGTTCTATAGCTGCACCTTTAAATGAACTTGTTAAAAAGAATGTCACCTTTGCATGGAATAAGGAACATGAAAACCCATTTAACACATTGAAGCACAAATTGACTCACGCCCCCTTGCTAGCTTTGCCGAATTTTTATAAAGCTTTTGAGATATACTGTGATGCCTCCGGGATTGGTATTGGTGCTGTTATGATGCAGGAATCAAGGCCCGTGGCTTACTTTAGTGAAAAGCTTAATGGGGCAGCTTTGAAGTATGCAACTTATGAAAAGGAGTTGTATGCTTTGGTAGGTCATTACAGGTTTGGCAACATTATTTATGGCCAAAAGAATTCATAATCCATTCTGATCATGAAAGCCTTAAATTTTTAAAGACTCAAGGTAAGTTGAATAAGAGGCATGCTAAATGGTTGGAATTTATTGAATCTTTTCCATATGTGATTAAATACAAATCTGGTCATGAGAATATTGTAGCTGATGCATTATCTAGGAGATATACATTATTTACCTATTTGCATGCTAAGTTACTTAGTTTTAATTTGATTAAAGATTTGTATTTGAATGATAGTGATTTTGCCGCCATATTTGATCTTTGTGTGACAAAACCGAATGGTGAATTCTATGTGCATAATGGATTCTTATTTCATAAAGATAAATTGTGCATTCCCGAATGTTCCATTCGTGATTTACTTGTTAAGGAAACCAATGGGGGAGGGTTAATGGGGCACTTTGGTATTGCTAAAACACTTGCTGTTTTGAATGAACATTTTTATTGGTCTAATATGATTAAAGATGTTAAAGGTGTTTGTGATAAATGCATTGTGTGTAAACAATCAAAATCTAAAGTGATGCCTCATGGTTTGTATCAACCTTTGCTTGTTCCTAGTCATTCTTGGATTGATATTTCTATGGATTTTGTACTTGGATTACCTAGATCATGCAATGGTCATGACAGCATATTTGTTGTAGTTAATAGATTTAGCAAAATGTCACATTTTATTGCTTGCTCTAAATCTAATGATGCTGCTAAAATTGCTGATTTGTTCTTTAAAGAAATTGTAAGGTTGCATGGAATTCCTAGAAGTATTGTTAGTGATAGGGATGTAAAGTTCTTATCTCATTTTTTGCGTACTCTATGGAATAAGTTAGGCACTAAATTACTATTTTGTACTGTTGCACATCCACAAACTGATGGACAAACAGAAGTGGTTAACCGTACTTTGTCTACTTTACTTCGTGCTCTTATCCAGAAAAACTTAAAGAATTGGGAGGGTTGTTTGCCACATATTGAATTTGCTTATAATCGAACTGTCCATAGTTCAACTAATTGTTCGCCATTTGAAATTGTTTATGATTTCAATCCTTTCACTCCTTTGGATATTTTGCCTTTGCCTATTAATGAGTTTGTTAATGTTGAAGGTAAAAAGAAAGTTGATTTTGTTAGGGAGTTACATGAAAGAGTTCGAAATAACATTCAAAGGCGTAATGAATAATATGCAAAACAAGCCAATAAGGGTAGGAAACAAGTGATTTTCAAACCTGGTGATTGGGTTTGGATTCACTTGAGGAAAGAGAGGTTTCTCGACAAAAGAAAATCTAAACTTCATCCAAGAGAAGATGATCCTTTTCGTGTTTTGGAAAGGATTGGAGATAATGCTTACAAGATTGAACTTCCAAGTGAGTATGGCAATGTCTCATCTACATTTAATGTTACTGATTTATCTTTATTTGATGTAGGTGATTCGAGGACGAATCCTTTCGAGGAGGGAGGGAATGATAGGAATCCGCCCGAGTCCATGTTGCCTAGTCCGACATCACATGATCCATTGGAGAATCTTGATGGTCTAATGACAAGATCAAGGAGCAAAAGAATGAAGGAAGCTTTACAAGCTTTGTTGGCGTCGCATTGTGAAGTTTTGGAGGAATCTTTGGCGTCTTCACCAACATCATCTCAACATGGAGTTTTATGGCATGTTTCTTCAATAACAATTCATGAAGATGTTTCCAAGAGTTCATCATTGGAGCTTAAGGAAATTCTACCTTGAAGAAGCATAAGACCGAGAGAAGACCAAGACAAGGCGTGCTTGGGCTTTGTGATTTGATTCACGCCAAATTGGATTAATTTTAGGGTTTATT
The DNA here is from genome assembly GCA_016586305.1 of Ophiorrhiza pumila. NCBI lineage: Eukaryota > Viridiplantae > Streptophyta > Magnoliopsida > Gentianales > Rubiaceae > Ophiorrhiza > Ophiorrhiza pumila. The sequence continues at coordinate 10,343,197 of BLIW01000008.1, read as the reverse complement.
TTGAGTTGTAATAATTAGTCCATTAACATTAATTATTTGGGCTTTAATTTCGTGTTAGTAAGTTCATTACTTGGGCCGATTATCTTGCATGATAATTAGGAAAGTAAACTCCTATCTTTTAGGAAACTTTAGGAAACTAGAATTCCTACAAAGTAGGAATCCTTTAGGCGTGTTCTGCCTCAAGAAACCGTGTGTTTCTTGCTTGTTTGATAAGCTAGGGTTTCACATTTTTGTAGCCTATTTAAAGGTGAGTTTTTCACATGAAATCAATAAGACGAATTTTGATAATTTAGCTTTGCTAAAAACCTTCTTTCAGCCGTGAAAAGTTGAGAGAAAAACGTGAGTTATTCTTCTAATTTTAGTTGAATATTCATAAGACCCGCAAAGCCTATAGTGAGGAGCTTTACCCGTTCTAGATTTATAGAACACGCCAAACTGATAAAGTTTAACTTTTGATTTACATTAGTTAAGCTGAATCTATTTGTTTTAACGTTGGGGTGTTGGTTGCTTCATCTAATTCCTTTTTGTTCCATTGTTTCCGTATTGTGTTTGCTGTTTCTTGTTCGTGTTTTTGGTGCAACGACGGTCCTAAGAGTGTGGTTAATCATGTGATCAAGGATTGCTTCATCATTTCTTCAACGTTAGTGGGAGGATCTATGACAAAATCTGTGTACAATCTTCCAGGTCGTAAACCGTTAGTGAAAGCCCCGATGACCACTTCCTCCGATCTGTGCCCCACTTCCAAACTTTCGTTTATGAATCTGTCAATGTACTGAGTCAACGACTCTGAATCTCCTTGCTTCACGTTGAGTAACTCAACACTTGTTTTCACGAACTTCTGTCTTTGCACAAATCTGTTTTTAAAAGCTGTCTTGATGTCACCGAACTTACGAAACGTCCTAGGCTGAAGGTTGTCATACCACAATCCGGCAGTTCCCATAATAGTTATTCCAAAACATTTGCATAGGATTTGATCTAGGTAATTATAGATCCTCATACCCTGCACATAATGATGCACGTGTTCTGCCGGATCTCCTTCTCTGTTATAATATAACAAAGTTGGCATTTTATATCTGTGCGGAAGAGGATAATTTTCCACATCATCCACAAATGCAGAATTTACATCCAAATCATCATCGTTACGTTGTGGTTGTGAAGTGCGCTGCAGGTCAGATGGACCTATATCTCAAAAACGAAAATTTTGATTTCTTGGCTATTCGTATGGCATATATATGTTATCACCAAGATGATCTTGTGGTCTCGTATGCTGACGATAATGCACTCGTCTGTCATTTCTGTTTAGAGACCTTGAACCTTTTCGCCGAGATGTGACCGAAATATTATCCTGGTTTTTTCTATTAAAGTCCTTCCTGTTATCACGCTCCTCGACTCTTAGTCTAAGCTCGCGCTCCTCCTGAAGTTTCTGGCAGAGATCTCGTTCATGAATTGCTTGCTCCAGTTCTTCTCGTTGTCGTGTAGTTTGAGCTTCACGTTCGGTTAAATTAACCGGAGCATGATTCGCTATCATCGTTTGAATTCGTTCTCCATTTTTAATTAGAAACTTTAGGACATCCGGTGAATTCAAATTAATAAAGGGAATAAAACTTCCCTCATGGTTCTGAGGATCAGAACCTCGTCCATCATGAACAGGGGTTTTGGTTGATGAACTCGCAGGATCTTTCCTTGTAGGAGGATGATTCTCCACCTGCCGATCAGGATTAGGAGAATTCCGATCTGGTTGTTTATCTCGCTTGGATAATTGCAAACGAGTAGTAGGCATGTTGCTTTCTGCCCCACGGTGGGCGCCAATTGATGAGTCTAAAATACTCACGTCGTCTGGCAGATCTTCTGGTCGTCCGCAGCACTCTGAATACCTGCAAGAATCCCCGGGATTGTTCCCAGGGAGAATACTCCAAAGCTTAAGTCGATTATGAGCCTTAAGCAATTATCGATATATAATTGAGAGTATGAATATCGAATCCCTTCTCTAGTGATGGAGGGAATGTATTTATAGAATACATACCTGAATTAGAGTTGTATTGAAACTTCTAGTAACGTACCTTGAATAAGGGTTTATTGTAATGTAACAGTTGTAATAGGATTGTAACTCTTAGTATGCATATGTAATAGAAATAATTATTGAGAAGGAGTTGATCTTCTATGAACTGAAGAATACTTGTTGTATTGAAAATCTACTTCTGAGGTATTATACGTATAGTAAAATTCAACCCTCATCAAATGGCTTGCATTTTTTTGATAATTAATGAAGTAGCGAACCTTTGTTTTTTGCTTTCCCTAGAATGAATCAATTTGGAATTTGGATATGAACTCTTTGATGTTTTTGTCTGAACTCCCCCCGTCATCAAGAGTCTGTCTTGCCAAATCCTTCCATATCTTTGCATTTTTCCTAATCTCTTGCCTTTTATCCCCTTCCATTACTTGGTTTATGCAATGAGCAATCTCATCTCTTGTCACTATACCATTCTACGCTGGTTGAGCTTTGATCCCCAAGTTTCCTAACGTCCATTACAAATTTCGAATTTGTGCTTTGGTCTGTCCATTGTGGTACTGCCACCATTGGCACTCCCAAACTTATAGCTTCCAATGTTGAATTCTATCCACAATGTGTGATGAAACATCCAATGGATTTGTGGGATAAAACTTTCAGCTGGGGACACCACCTCACTATTAATGCTTTGTCCAACGTTTCTTCAACGAAATCTTTCGGCAACTTAAGTGATTCTGATGCTCTAACTACCAATAAAAAGTACTTGTTGCTGTTTCTCAATGTTGGAAATTAAACTAATATTTATTAATTAGAAATTATATTTCTAATAGGATTTACTTATTAGATTGTTTTCCTTCATGAATTAAAATTTGTGAGGGATACACTCCCTAAATCCTTGTGTGATTTAGATTTATTATTACCCTATAAATAGAGGGTGTTAGAATTCTTTGTGATTGTGGTAGAAAGAGGTAGAGGAGTAGGATTAGATACCTCAAAAAGGTATGGAGAAAGCCCTTTCGGGTTTGAAGAAATTCCGCAGATTAGCGGATTGTGTTGTTGTGTGGCGGTTGTGCCATACACGTGATATTGTAATTGTATTCCTCTCCTCCCAAACATATATTCTTGTTATAAATAAATAAAAGCACTTCCGCATATTAGCTTGTTGGTATAAGAACTATTTTCAAGTTCTAAGTTACATATAAGAGATTTTTATCTCTAACAGTGGTATCAGAGCCAGATTAAGATCTTGGGTTGTTTATCAGAGTCAAAATAGTTGATTGAGCCTTGGTAGACAGGTATGTGAATTTATTTATTCATTATGGATAGAAAATTGATCCAAGAAGAAACATTTGAGATTTTACGTCCCAATATGTGTTATGGGAAAGATGAAGAGTGGGAATAAATTATGGAAATATATTTAGATCAATGTCGTTTGTGAGATATTCTTAATTGGAAAACAGCACTACTTTTGCCTAAAGAGGTTCGAAAACAAAAAGAAAAATTGTTTTATAAAATTATGAGTCAATGGCCGCTATATATTTGTTGGCAGGCTAGTAAGGACTAAACCATAAATATAAGTAGGTTAAACTGTAATATAACGTAATTTTAGGGACTAAAAAATAAATATAAAAAAATAAAAATATATAAAATATATGTATGTACTCGAGTAGCTCGCGAGCTACTCGAGCCTGCCTAATAAAAGCTCGACCTCGAACTCGAGCCACTCGAGCCGCTTGAGCTCGACTCGAACTCGGTCAAACCGAGTTCGAGTCGAGTAGTTGACTGAACTACTCGCGAGTAGCTCGCTCGTTTAGCAGCCCTAATCATGATAATGTTATTGAAGAGGTGAAAAAAAGTGTTGATCCAATTAAGAAAGAGAAAGAGATAATTTGTTTGGTAGAACAAGATCAAGAAATTCAAGTTGATGAATATGTGGAGGAAAAAGAAATTGACAATTTTAGTGAAAGTTATTCGTGTGATAATACATGGGTGGACATGAATGAATTATATGATGAAATTGAGATGGTTGAAATTAGTGATTTTATTGACAAAGAGAATGTAGAAATCATCAGTTTTGAAGAGGAAAAAGAAACCATATACATGGTTGATAAAAATATCACTGGTTATGGTGACATTGTTGAGGTAAACAATATTGAAAAGATTGTTCAAGTTGAACAATATGATTTTTTTATTCTTGGAAATTACATTGGACATTCTCTTTTAGTAAAAAATATTGGTATATGGAAGTTTTGTGATAAAGGAAAAGCAACAAAAAACATGTTTGAAGACTTCAAGATCAGGAGGTACAAAATTCGTCTCAAGTTACATGTGAAGATGAAGATGAAGACGAAGACGAAGACAAAGACAAAGACCAAATACAAAATCCAAACTGCAATAAAGAATGCAAAAGGAATTCAAGCTTGTGATCTTGAAGGAATTGATCATTTATGGAAAGCTTAGTTTAAAGGGGGTTTTGTTAGAAATTAAACTAAGCTTTATTAATTAAAAATTATATTTTTAATAGGAGTTACTTATTAGATTGTTTTCCTTTAGGAATTAAAATTTGTGAGGCATACGCTCCGTAAATCCTTGTGTGTTTTAGATTTATTATTACCCTATAAATAGAGGGTGTTAGAGGTCTTTGTGACTGTGGTAGAGAGAGGTAGAGGAGTAGGATTAGATAATCAAAGAGGTGTGGAGAAAGTCCTTTCGGGTTTGAAGAAATTCTGCGGATCAGCGGATTGTGTTGTTGTGTGGCGATTGTGCCATACAAGTAATATTGTGATTGTATTCCTCTCCTCCTAAACACATATTCTTGTGATAAATAAATAAAAGTGCTTCCACATATTAGCTTGTTGGTATAAGAACTATTTTCAAGTTCTAAGTTATATATAAGAGATTTTTATCTCTAACACTCAACCCCCAAGCTAACTCTTCCATTTGCTCAGCTTCAAGAGCTGCCAAACTTCCAAATGACACATAAATAGCAGAGCATATTGATCTTGCATTTAACCATGTCATGCAAGCATCAGTCATGGGTTTAAAAACATTGAAACCATACTGCTTGTCACCTTCAAGTTGCTTGTCTAAGTACATGGATGGAATAGCTGGTCCAATTATTTTTACTGGTAGAATCTTTGCCATCCAATCATTAACCTATGTAATGGTTGCAATCAATAAACTTTGCATCTCTAGACAAACCATTTCTAAAATAAAATTAAGCTGAAATACGTGAATATGGCATAGATTTGAACAGGGAATATTTCACTTAGGTGATACTATTTCATGTTGGAAAGATAACGCAAAAGGATGATGCTTAGCATTCTAAGTGGGAATATTCCACGTCTACAGTTTTGCTATGATCAATGAGTAATTTTTTAGCAATATATTTGAAGTCAGGTAGATACATTCTGCAATTCACAACAATTGCTTCCTTCAATAGGAGCATCGCATTTCTGTTTTAAGGTTGTTTCATCTTTGCAACTTGGAGAGATCTTAACCAGTGTTATTAAACCCGGACCGGACCGGTCTGTTCGACCGGTTTTACCAAGAATCGGCCATGTGTCCGGTCCGGGTTACTACGAAAAATCGGCAGTTAAAAAACCGGTCAAACCCGATCAAAAACCAGGTTCAACCAGGAAAATCGGAAACCAGTTGAAACCCGATTTTTTTTACCTTAAAACTGTCCACACTTTTCACTTCTCTCCGTCGCCGCATCAGATCGCCGAAGATGGTGTTCAAGAGGTACGTGGAGATCGGAAGGGTCGCACTTATCAACTACGGCAAGGAATATGGAAAGCTTGTGGTTATCGTTGATGTCATCGACCAGAACTGGGCTCTTGTTGATGCTCCTGACATGGTGAGGAGTCAAATGAACTTCAAGAGGCTCACACTCACAGATATTAAGATTGACATCAAAAGAATTCCTAACAAGAAGGCTTTGGTTGCTGCTTTGGAGGCTGTTGATGTGAAGACCAAGTGGGAGAACAGTTCTTGGGGTAGGGAGCTGATTGTGCAGAAGAGAAGGGCCTCACTGAATGATTTTGACAGGTTCAAGCTTATGCTGACAAAAATCAAGAAAGCTGGGCTAGTAAGGCAGGAGGTTGCAAAGCTAAAGAAGAGTGCAGCTTGAGGAAGGTTTTCTATACTTTGGTTATAAGTTGTTGTGATGTACTTTTTCATGTTTAGTTTTGCTAGTTGCTGAAGTATTGGAAGAAGATAAACATTCACCGCATCCTTTTTGAGCCCATTTTTTTTATGGATTTTGAATTTAATGTTTTTAAAGCTTTAAAGTCTACTATTTTGGATTTGCTTTGTTCTAGAATGTACACTGTTATTTCTTTAGTTGCCATACTTTATTGGTAAAAAAAAATCATATTCAAGATTTTAATTATCATTAATGATTTCAATTTACCATATTTCAATATTTTAAAATTTGAATACATTCAATTTTTTCAATATGATCGATTTGATATTAAATTAATTAATATTTTATTATATCTTGCGTATTTTAATAAAATTTATTAAATTATAAACAAAATAATTATTAGCATTAGTAAACAATACGATCTATGATTTTTTTTATTGATGAAAAACTAAGAATTCAATTGAATATATATTTTTTTTATAATTTGGTCATTTTATTTTGACATAAAATGTGAGATATATTAATATTTAATTAATATATTTATATTAAATATATTTATGACGTCATCCGGTTCTTGACATCGGTTCGACCGGTCCGACCAATTGACCCCTAACCCAGTAGCTCTACCGATTCGCACTCTGGTCCGTGTTTTAAAACACTGATCTTAACATCACTAATAGCATTCCCTCTCTAAGATGCATTTTGAGTTTCATTGTGCATGATGGTGATGGGGGCATCTGTAATGCTGTTCCCTGTTTGGGACATTAATTACTAGCTTCTCTTCGTGCTTGTGTACAACATTTATTTACTTGATAATCGCAATTGCCTAAATCCTTGCTTCCATCTCCAATAAAATATTAGCATGCAACTATGAGTCATCCTCCAATTTAGAAATGAATTCCATGTCCTCTTTAAATGATTTAATGAGATTTTCATGGGATCCAATATCCATCTTTACTGATAGACGAGTCTTCTGACGCTTCCCACGTGATTTAGTTTGTTGGTTGTGAAAACAAATTACAAGACCTTTTTAATATCAATGGATCCTAGGTTGAGCAATTTATCTCAATAAATTAGCCTTGTTACACTAATAATTACCTGTTTCTCACAATTAATTAATATAATAGTCAAGCAAGTAGAACTTCTTTCGCAGGAGTACAACTCACAAAAAAAAAACTCTCTACTCGCAATTTTAATCTCAAAACTCTACCTTCTAATTTAACGTTAAAGATGTATATAAATAGGCTTACAAACAGAACCTTAACAACATTCTAGAACAAACAATTAAAGAAAACAATTTGGAAGGCAAAGAATAACATCCTCCTTTAATCTAAAACTTACTAAAAATATTAAAAAGAAACTATCTAGAAAAATACCTAAACTTCTAGAACGAAACATGTTCTAGACCTTTAATAATATGGCAATAAGGTGCCAAAACGTTTAGGCCCAAAAGACAACACAAAAAGGAAACAACAAACAAAAATAGATTTAGGAAACTAAGTTGTGCTTAAAATACAAAAAGGTAGCAGAAGTCTTCAGTATTGTGAATTTCACCTTTTTTGGCACATTAACTAGGTTAACCCTCTTTTGAGCTTTAGACCTCCATAAAATCAACTTGAAACTTGTTTTCTATGCTATTACTAGCCTCCATACATTGGATTTATTACCAACAAATAGAATGAGTACCTTAAACATCATATTCTCTCTCCTCTAACAATTACCACCATAATTTCTCCAACATCTCCGTCGGCCGCAACCTCATTAACCCACTTTTTTTCTCTCATCCTCACAGGCTTAATATTAATTGTTAATTTAACAAAGCTAGCATCCTTCCAACAAATCAAGATGCAGTATGAATACCAATGTCTTTATCACTCAAACAAATTAGAACTAATAAAATTTAAACTTTTTTTCTATCAAATACATTATTAGCAGCATTACTTCATCGGATTAAATTAGAATTAATTTCACTTCTTTTTCTTTTATTTTTTATTAAGTAAATAAATTATTGATTTTTTTTCATTTTATTTTTCAAAACTTTAAGTTAGAGCTTTTTGATGATTGGAAGAAAATTTGGCTATGCCATGGGCAGAGAATTCAAAGATATTTACGATTAGAACACCACCGCCATCGCCACAACTTGTTGCTGATCAATTTCAATGGTACTGCTACTAGTACTAGTACCACCTATGTAAGATATCTATATGTATATATATCTCAATTATTAATTATTAATTATATTTTGAATGAATTATATATGATGATGATTAATGATAACAGTTTGCCGGAATAGAAGTTAAGAATAATCTATAACACTACTACAGAGCATCAGCTTCTATTAATATATAGATATATTTATATATATAAATATATGAACCAATAGTTGAATGGGAAGATCAGTATAGCACTGTTGCAATATTCCAATAGTTGAAAGAATATTGCAGCATTGCTACACAGATATTCAAATTCAACTATTGGCACAAATATATTAATTAATATTAGAAGCTGATGCTCCATAGTAGCTTTCTGGATTATTCCTAACTTCTATTCACGCAAACTGTTATCATTAATCATCATCAATCATCATATATATATATATATATATATATATATATATATATTCATTCAAAATATAATTAATAATTAATAATTGGGATATATATAAATATAGATATCTTACATCGGTGGTACCAGTACCAATAGTAGTGCCATTGAATTGATCCGTAGCAAGCGATGGCAGTGGCGGTGACTTTGGTGTTGTAATCATAAATATCTTTGAATTCTCTGCCCATGCATTGCCCAACTTCCTTCCAACTCTCATAACCTGCAATTTTATTTTTATGCAGATCGAGAAATAAATAAATTATATTAGTGAAACTCACATTAATATTTATAACTCCATGAGCATGACATCAATTTTAGATATAGAGATGGATAGATTTTAATTATTAAAAAAAGTAAAAGTGCAGGAGTGCAAGCATTGCTTACTTTTGTAGCTGCAAAAACTTGTTCTGCATTGCCAAATTGTATCAGTAGCTTCCAAATCCACACCAAGAACATGAAGAACAGGATCACTGAAATATATTGCTATTGCACTACTACTAATGCAAAATACTACTAGTATTACTTTATTAAAACTCATGCATATGAGATACGAACGAGATAGCTATAATTATCAATGTAGTATTGAAATCTTTCTATCTATCTAATGATGTATAAAATTAGATGCTCCAAATAAAGGCTGAGATTAATTCAATTAGAGATCCTTACTTTCAAGGAAAGTCTAAAGGTGATGTCATCAAGGTACAATTTTTCCTATAAATAAATTTTGAGTGTAATTAATGAGGGGTTGGTCTCTCGATACTAAAAATTGATATAATTACCTCAGCAAGGCTTGTCTCTGACTTGAGCATCGGATTGAATCTCCCCAGGACCACCTGGGGATGTTTCACTAACGGATTATTCTATTTTTCAGGTCGCTTTGGGGTGTGACCTTTCTGGACAAGGATCGATTCATTGACATCTTATGGTGAATTTTGGAGTTTGGCTTATTTAAGGGTATCTACTTTATCTTTAACTCTTAGACCTCAGTAAGGCTCATTTTCAGACTTCATCGTTAGTGCCGTCTGTGAGGAGACCACTTGAACGAAAAGCTATGACGTCTCAAAGATTGTTAGAGCAGTGAAAGACAAGCAGTCCATGATAGAACGGAGGGGGGACACCCGTCACATTCTTCACCTGGTAGGGATGAAGCCTCTCGACACTCCCGACAATCAGAGGTTCTTGAGGTGGTAAAGTTTCCAAAGGAACATCTCGAAGAAATTAGAGCCCTACTGGAGAAAGAGAAGAACCTGGGTAAGGATTATGTCACTGTAACTTCCACGCTCCCAAAACGAAGACAAGAAAGAGTAAGACCTCTGCTCAGAGAGGTGAGGTCTCCTTTGAGGGAAAGGGAAGATACAAGACGACGTGAGGAAGAAGGATGGAGATATCATCCAGAGGATGGATACCAGAATTGGGGAGATGGTATAATACCAGAATGGTCATATTTAAACCCTGATCGATCACATCCTAGATCTTATAGAGGGGTTGAAGCGAGAAGCGAGAGAAGGGGAACTTTTCGAGACCATTGGGATGATGACGTCGCCCGGTCACAGTATGGAACCACTTTTCCTTACGACAGGCCTTACTGGGGAGTTGGAGGAACGGTCATGGTATGTGAAGATTCTCCTTTTGTGAAGGAGATAAAAAAACTTTCCCATTCAACCAGGGTTCAGAGCTCCCGTGCTGGAGACCTATACTGGGGATACAGATCCTAAGGACCACTTACATCGGTTCAAATATTGTATGATGTGAACTGCTGTACCAGAGCCGGTTGTGTGCCAAACCTTTCAAACAACTCTTCAAGAGAAAGCCTGAGCGTGGTTTGAGGGTTTAAGAGCGGCGTCAATTTCATCTTTCTCCCAAATATCTGAGCTCTTCCAGAATCGCTTCCTGCAGAGAAGGAAATTTGAGAAGTCCACGACTGGACTTATGAATATGAAGCAAGGAGAAGGGGAGTCACAGCGAAGTTACATTGATAGGTTCAACGATGAGAGTCATCAAGTGAAATGCCGATCTGAGGAAGTAGTGATTGGTGCCTTCATCAATGGGTTAAGGTCTGGAAATTTCTACAGAAAGTTGGTCACTGATCCTCCGATTGACACGCAGACTCTGATTAATCGAGCAGAAAAATATGCCAAATGAGAAGAAACCGATAGACGAAAAAAGGATAATGATAAAAGCCTCACTAAAAAGAAAGAGGGATATGCTCGGGTGGGGAAAAAAAGCACACCAACTCCCAGAAGTAGGGGACATCATGGTGGTAGCAGAGGGGGCAGATATGGCCCGTTAAAGAATCACAAGGGATTCACCTAGTTGAACAAGCGAAGGGCTGACATATTAGCCATTCTTGCCAATAAAGGTGTACTCCACCCACCTCAAAAATTGATAACCCCTAATGAAAAGTTGAACAAAGAATTATAATGTCGTTTTCACGAGCAGCATGGTCATGACACAGAAGATTGTCGCGATTTGAAGAAGGAACTGGAGACACTTATTCAGAATGGGTATCTTAAAGAATTTGTGAAAGTGGCATACCAACAAGGTATCAGAAGAGGGCGCTCGCGATAATGAAGAGGTCCAGAAAAGAGGTATGAGCGATTTGATCAGAACAAAAAAAGGCAAAGAGAAGGAAATGACTCACCTGTAGCTGAGGGTTATAGAAAAATTACTGGAGTTATACATTCTATTGTGGGGGGACCAGCGGGAGGGGACTCCAACTCAGCCAGGAGGGCTATGTGTAGGAGGATCCCAGAACAAGAGCCTGTGCATAAGAGGTTCAAACCCATCGAAACTATCACTTTCTCTGAGGAAGATGCTGTCCCAGATCGGTTCCCTCATATGGATGCGTTGTTGATCAAAGCAATAATTACGAACAAGGAGGTACACCGGGTTTATGTTGATGATGGAAGCTCGGTAGACATAATGTACCGAAATACCTATGAGAAATTGGGATCGGAAAGGAACGATTACAACCTTGCAAAACACACCTGGTGGGATTTTCAGGAGATGTGCAACAACCTATTGGGATTTTGCCAGTACCGGTCACAGTTGGAGATTTTCCTAAAGATAAACTTATTTACGTTGACTTTGCCGTATTAGATGTAGCATCACCTTATAATGTAATTTCGGGACGACCTGCGATGGTACAACTTAAAGCTATTTGGTCACCTTATCACCTGATAATGAAGTTCCCCACTGAAGAAGGCATAGCTGTGATAAGAGGGGATCAAGCTATGGCGAGGAAATGTCATATGATCGCGTTAAAAGGCAAGGAAAAGAAGGAAGAAGGACTAAAAATTAATTGCATAAGTTCTGATATGAGGTTAACTGAGGATGAGTTAGCAAATCAACCCCAACTTACCGATGAGGTGGAGAAAATTAGTATGAGTGAAACCTCACTTGAGAAGGTGGTGCAAGTAGGAGTCTTACTACCAGAGGAGTCAAAATGCGCTCTGATCCAACTCTTGAAGACATACCAGGATGTGTTCGCTTGAAGTAACGAGGACAATGGAGGAGTATCCCCAGAGCTTGTTGTACATAAGTTAAATATCAACCCTTCTGATGTACCAGTGAAGCAGAAAAGAAGGCCCATGGCACCTGAGAAGGATGCGATTATAAAAGGGGAAGTAAAGGAGTTGTTGATGGCAGATATAATTAAGGAAGTTTATTACCCGACCTGGCTTTCTAACCCAGTTATGTTCCCAAAACCTGAGGCAGGGTGAAGAATGTGCATTGATTATTCTGATTTGTAAAGGCTTGTCCCAAGGATTGTTACCTTTGCCCATTATAGATAAAAAAAATTGATATCGTGGCTGGATATGAGGTCCTTTGTTTTCTTGACGCCTATAAGGGCTACCACCAGATATTGATGGATGAGAAGGACGCTGAGAAAACCGCATTCATCACCAGGGATGGAATTTTCTGTTATAAAAAGATGCCATTTGGACTAAAAAATGCAGGGGCTACTTATCAAAGGATGATGAACACCATTTTTGAGGCTCAGATAGGGCAATATAGAAGTATATTTTGATGATATGCTTATTAAAAGTAAAAGGGTGGAGACTTTCCTAACGGATATGGAAGAAATGTTGGAACAATTAAGAAAGATCGGATTGAAATTAAATCCCAAGAAATGTACTTTTAGAGTAGGGTCTTGAAAGTTCTTAGGTCACATGGTTTCCAGTAAAGGCATAGAAGCCAATCTAGAGACGGTGCAAGCCATTGTGGATATGGGCTCACCTAAAAATGTAAAAGACATACAAGTGTTAGCGGGAAGATTGGCTGCATTAAACCGATTTTTATCTAGGTCAGCTGACCGAGGTCTACTTCTTTTCAACGTTCTTCGGAAGGTGAGAAATTTTGAATGGAATGAGGAGTGCCAAAAAGCTTTCGAGGAATCGAATGAATATCTAAAAACCTGCCATCCTTTTCAATTACTAATTCGGGAGAGTGAATGCGATAAACCATGCTCAAAGACTGGGGCATCAGATAGCTCCCAAGAAAGCTAACTCTTTACACATTAGTTTTTGGATTTCTTCAATTGCTGTAGTGATTCCACAAGCCATCATCTTCCTAACCTAAAAAAGTGATTATAAATCATTGTTCAGCTGCTGCAATAATCAAATTTTGCAAAAATAAATTAGCAGCAAATGTTATGCAAAACCACCTCGTACAATCTTTTTTTAGCTTTGTGGAGCCATTGAAGATGGCTGATTTCATCTGTCAAACGAAGGCTTCAGCTGTATTTTTAGGTGAGATGAAGTCTAGAACAATATTGACGCATGACTTAAATATCAAGAACCATGTAGTTAGTGACAATGTGAGTCAGCGCTTTCATACTTCAAATATATATGTATATATATATATATATGTATGTGTGTGTACTAACTCACAATGTACAGAAATCAAGAAACAAAAGGAGAAGTTAGACACTGTTGGCAATACTGTAACTAATGTAATCACAGTGAAACATACAACCATTCTTAGTATAAATTCTAACAGCTCATCTTACGGAGCATGCATATAATATTTCTTACGGAGCATGCATAGTTCAGAAACAACGCCCCTGCAAAAAAAATAAAAAAGTGAATTTTTTTAACATAAAAAAAAGGAAAATGAAGGTGTGTAGCAATCCACAAAAGGTCAAAAAATAAAAGGAAGCTAGAGTAGAATACTAAAGAACAAGCTTTCCCATCTATGATCCAAGTAAATGCTTCTTTTTCTTATACCAGTAGTACATTATGCGACACTGCCATTTACTATAAGGAGCATCAATCGCCGTTAATGCAACATGAAAAAGCCGTCTTTCCTTCTTAAGTCTTCTTGGATTCTGTGGCATATCAATTACAGGATCAATCTCTAACTAAATTTCCTGAGTATTATTGATCAACTGTCCGGAACCCACTGCTCTATAGTGAATTACAGTTGTTATCAAATTATATGTCACAAAGAAAAATCCAAGGGATAAGAGAACAAGGATAAGTGGTGCAGCTCTTCCCATATGTTTCCTTCAAATGGTTATTAGTAAGTCCAGAACCTAGACTAAGACAAAATGTCTCTCCAACAGGGACATGAGAACAAAATAAATGCAGACTGCCCAATTTAATTCCAATTCAACAAAAACCACTTCTCTTAAAAAGGGCCACGGAAACCAAAAAGTTCAGAGCCACCCGAGCAAAGAAGTTCAAGGTCACCAAAGCAAACAGCGCATTTATTTAAATTACCTCCTCCAATTCAGAATCATAAAGCACAATGTTTATTTAAATTACTAACCACTTGACACACTATAATCCAAATTTCAATCAGACAACCTGGATCAGGAGGCTTTCAGTTGTCTAAAACAATCTGCAAAGAAAAAGAGAGTTAGAGAGTCACGTCCGCATCAGTTAAATCAAAATAAATTCATAATAATAACATAAACATGATATAGAGCAAGACGGCCATATCTGATCAACTAACAAGAATTTAAAGGGATCATTCAAATACAAAAATCATAGCATCCCACTTCTGCTCCTCTTTATGCATGGAATTGTCTACCTAACAGATTCAAAGAGTGCGAAAATAATGTAAATAAGAAGATGGTACAAATTGAAGTTACCATTTCCACGAGGACAGGCAAGTTATCATCAGGAAAAGAAAAGGGGGAATCCAATCTTAACATATGGTAGAAAACATCAAAGGTCAGAGGAAATTCAATATACTAATGAAAGTTTGGCCAACAAAAACTGCAAATTAGTGAAATTTCTAAAACCCGATTTACACAAAAAGACTGCAACTTTTCAACAAATATTCAAGAAATGCCCCTAAAATTATCAGTTTCAGCAAGTAATCTAAAAAGAGTCAATGAACAAGTTTTATTTGAAACCCATGACATCAAGTCAAACACATGTTGCATTTCAGCCATCAATGTGAAAATTCAACATTTCAAGTATATATACATAACAAAGAACACCCACTTAGATAAGAACATTAACTGTCCTATCAGTAAAACTTATCAGGGTTCATAAAAATGAGTCAAATTGACATTTAAAGAATCAAAAAACCAACCAAAGCCCAAAAAAAAGTTTCAATTCAAAGTTTTATTTACCTGTAGACTTGACATAGTCCAGAAAAACCAAGCAAAAAGAGAGAGAGAAGCAAGAACACAAAATACAAAAGATATCTTCACATTTAGATTGATGATGGTCGACAAATCGCAGGGCTAAGCACTAAAGTGGTGCAATCACTACTAATAGTCAAGAGGCAGAGTAAACCAACCTTTTTTGATTTGATAAGGAGAAAAAACAAGGTCATGCTTAAACCATCGCAAAACAAATCAGAAAGCGTTACAAATCGCTTAAAAAACCACACTCAAATTAAGACAATGATATTCGAACAAATGACAGTGAAAGATTAGGAGAACAAAAATCAAATGACCGTAATCCCACTAAAGAAAACAAAAAAAAATCAAGATCCAACAGTTCGGTTCAAGTTATTAATTGCAATAAATTGAGCTTTTGGTGCAAAATGATAGCATTTAGAAACCATCTTTAAGTCCTAAAACATTGAGCACTATACCTTCTCAGCTACATTCCTTCCTGGTGTTGCAAGAATTTGGATATGATGAAGAAGATTTCTGCTATGTAGAACTAAATCCAGCTTCTTTTTCATAATTGGACATGCATTTTGGGCAGCAAGTGAACTCATCTTGTTCCTCTTTAGCAGTAAATGGCTTTTGGTCCATCAATTGAATGGTACTTTGTGATAAGTTGGCCATATTTGTGTCTTGAAAACTGCACAAAAGTAATGGATGAATTTATTTACCAAAGTTAATTGAACATTTGACAGATTCAAGAATCATATCAAGAGAAATTATACCAAATAAGCAAAATATAACTACTATGCACATTGATTGATATGCAAAGCACAGATAAACTGATTGTCCAAAGGAGAAGTTGGTGGATATGATAAAAAAATCCATTTTTTAGTATGAATCCGACCAAGTTAAAAGTGAACTTCTGGCATTGAGGTTCATGATTTCATATCCAAACAAGTCAAAGAAAATATTCGCTCCCCAGAATACATTTACAGCTACAAAGCAATGATCTAAACAGCAGTGAAAATTCATTTATTATAAACAAATATTAAAGTAAAAAATTTACATCAGCCCATTTCTGTGTAAATTCTTTTTACTTTTAGGTAAAACCAATCAAACCTGTCAACAATTACAGACAAGAGAAGCAAGAAACACAAAGGACATAATTTCTGTCTTCTTAGCTTGACTTTTTTCACAATGGCACGAACCCATGGTCTTTTGTTCAGACCATGAAGGCAACAAAAAAGACACTGTAAAACCAGACCCGACCAAATATGGTTTCTTTATGAAATACACTGGCAATAAGTTCAAAGATATTCCAACAATTTGATGACCACAACACAAAGATAAACTCTATAAAGCAGACTTATTCCAACTGAAAAATCAAAAATCTTTTATACTTCAAATGTTGGATTAAAACAATATAGAAATGCAGATAAAGAAACATGATAAATTAAAGTTTTGGCTCACCTTGCAGCCTTGAAACTGAGGCTTAATCCTCCTGAGGGAACAGAAACAGCTTGAAGAGCCCCCTGAATATCAAGAGGGGATGCTTCATTTGGCTTCTCATATATGTTTGAAACATAACAAACGTAAAACGTGATCAAAAGGCAATTGAATAAAAATCAAAAGCAGCGGTACGGTACCTTGATTTCCCTAAATGGGATCAAAAGACTTCTCTCAATCTTTGAATTCAGGCCAAGGACACGAGCCGCCTGGCGAAAGTTACGGTTTGGAATAGTGAGGATATATGAACAGAGGAAAGAAGACTTCACGAATTCCCAAATTATTGAAGACAACATCAGGACCAACATCACGTTAACACATTCATGAACACCATAAAATGATTGGGAATTCTAGCCGCAGCCTTGAAAGTTCTGTGAAAATTTTACCTGTGACCAATAATAAATCGAATGAGCACTCCTTGGTCGGATTCATAGGCCAAGAGAAGATTAATTCTCAAATAGAAGGACCGTCACTCCTCGCACTACACCCAGATACAAATCAACTAACCTCATGACAACAAGATCCTAAATTGACCCAAAAAAAACAACAGAAAAAGAAAGAGATGCTAGAAAAATTTGGAGAGGAAAACAAAAAGAGAAGATCCGGCTATATCGTTTTCAAAACTTTTAGAGGCGGCCGTTCATTAGGAAAGAGCAAGAAGAGAGAAACGCTAAGACAGCCAAAGGAAGAATCAGATAGAAAAAGAATCCAATGCGTAAAGGAGGGAGAAGGAGCACAGGATTTGATGCGCTGATAGCTTACTGAAACACGCCAACGTCTAATCAAAGAAAAGAAAGCAGGAGAAGAGGTTTGGCAAACGACGTCGTTTAAGAAAATGGGGTATTTCGCTTTGGCGACAGCACGTGACCACAGCCTGGGGAGCGTGCCGTGGTCGTCCAAGCATTGGTGGTTATAGCTTTTATCTAACGACACCACGTGACCATAGCCTGGGGAGCGTGCCGTGGTCGTCCAAGCATTGGTGGTTATAGCTTTTATCTAACAAAATAACACCGTTTTGATTAAATTAAATTTAAAAAATATATATATACTCAGCAGTGAGCACGTAATTTCAGTTTTCCCTTTCCAATTCCAAATTTCATCATTAAACTTTTTTTTCTTCTTATAATTCCATTCGCTTTCCTTCTTTTTTTAGTACAAAAGCGATAATTTTATTAATTAATGAAGATTAAATACAATACAATACAACTAAATAGCTTATAATAGGTGCACTAAATTAATTTGGTTAACCTATATACTCAGTGCATGCAAATGACATGCATTACAGACGGATTTAAAACCATACAAATTTGACTTATACAAAGTTCAAAATTCGCAAGTCACTAAACACAAAAAATTATATAAAAACTTGGTTAATTAGAGCTAAAAGTTGAGTGAATTTTTCTCCCTAATAGAAGAATTGGAATAGAAATTTTTTCTCCTTAGTAGCTGATAAAAACCAAACTTTAAATCCCACAACATATCTAAATTCAATGTTTTCTCATCCCATGTATAAAATCCAGAATCAATCAATCTTCAAAGACCAAATTCTAAATCTGAGAAAGAAAGATAGGGTGGAGGAGATAACATTGCGATTCAACTGTTTGATTCTTCATCTTTTTTTGTCTGCCCAAAAATAGAGGTTTTCATGAACCCATCCAAGCTCTCCATCTAAGTTGCAGATTTTTTTTTTCACATTGCAAAAAAAAAAAAAAACTCTAAAAATATAGACCAGATCTCTCAAAAGAGAGGAAAACATTCCTAGACTAAATTTGAATTTTGAAGGAGGTGAGTTAGTGGGAAAGCGGCGGCAAAAGGATGCCGCCTCCCCTTAGGTTTTTGACTTTTTGGATTGTGAGAGAAAGAGAGAGAAAAGTTAGAGAGAAGTTGTAGACATATCCCTTTCCTTTCTTCATTATCTCTATTTCTCCCTCTTTATTTTGTCTTTTGACAAAGATTAATTTATTACTTTTATTTAAAATTTTTGTTATTTAGATTTTGTTAATTTTAAGTTTAAATTTATAAATTACTAAATCAATTTGAGTGTTTAAATAATTTTATTCAAGATTTTATTCATTGAATAGAAAAATTAGAGATTTTAAATTTAGATTAGCAATTTTGGATGTAAACTAATATTAGAGATTTTGAATTTAGATTAAAAATTTTGGATATGAACCCTATCGACAAGTCTAATTTATTCAATTTATTTTAATTATAGATTAATTTTAATTGTGATTGAATTACTAATTTATTAAATTGATTTTAATTATAAAATAATTATGAGTTGTGATTGAATGATAAAACTTACATGAATTTATTTTTAATTATTTTTTTATGTAGAGTATAAAGATTTTTTTAAAGGTGAACAAATTTGAGGTGGTGCATATTTCAATGAAACTAATGTTAGTTAGTAAACCTACAAGTCATTTATTTGCACTGAATATATGAGTTTATCCAAAAATTATTATCAACTATTAAATTGTAATGTATTGTATTTAATTTAAGTAAAAAAAAATTTGTGGAAAACCAATTTTGTTCAGTCCCACTAACATTTTATTTTGGTTCTGCCCCTGGTGAGTTGCGATTGAATGACATGAATTTATTTTCAATTATTTATTTATGTGAAATATAAAAAAAATTAAAGGTAAACGAATATGTGGTGGTGCATATTTCAATGAAACTAATGTTAGTTAGTTAACCCATAGGTTATTTATTTGCGATGGATATATGAGTTTATCCAAAACTTATTATTTGCAGGACTTGGAGCTATCTGATGCCCCAGTCTTTGAGCAGCAGAACAAGTTTCAAACTCCGGATGTATGTTGCTCCAAAATACATTCTATAATATGCTTTCTTGGCTTGTTTTCTCTGGATTTGTGATTTTTCTGTGCTCTATCTGTGTGTGTGTATGTGTGTGTGTGTATATATATATATCTTTGAGCAGCAGGACAAGTTTCTATTGGTTGATGTGCCTTTTCTAATATGTACTACACGGGTTTTTTTAGTTTGATGTGTTATAGGATTTAGCTTATGATCAGTGGTGGCCAATGTCTGTTAAGGGCATAGGTTGGGATTTTGATTGGTAGAAGTTGGTCACTGGCTTTTTCGAGTTAAGCATGCTAAAATGATCCTTTCCAAACTTGATTTGTTTCTTAACAAGTGAAAATCATGTTTTTTCTCAAGCTGGAATGGTAATCTTGTTATTCATTTCTTGTTCCATTGAATGGTGCCTCTATAGTATTTGTATCCTGAAGGTTTTATTGATTCAAGAGTAGTAATCACAGATGCATCGACTCCTTTTTTTTAATGATGTGCAGGACTGTTCATTGTATGATAGTTTTTTTATTAGAAGCTACTTTGGCTTGATTAGTTGCTACGCTACACATTGATGTCCAAAAACTGAACGTAGATAGTTTGAGTGGAATGCCTTCGGCTTTTACTATCGCATTTAACTTTCTAAGCTTTCTGAATGTGGAGTATTGTGTGTGCAAGATTTGGAAGTTCAGGCAGAGCTTAAGTAGTTGTCTTGGTACTTCTCACCCGGTTGGAAGACATTAGAAGAACAGACATGCTTGGAGCTTGTGCCTCAAGTTGGTAGCTGAAGTTTACAGATTTATAGCTTGGAGCTTGTGCCTGAATATTCAAATTTAGTTTAAAATGTTTTCGAAAGTGGATTACTCAACTAATTCTTGTTTCTTTTTAGTCTGGTCTAATTAAAATTGCAAAATTTTTCTATTGAGTACAACATTCAAAAAGTATATGTTGCAGATTGTTCTGTATATTTGCCTTTACTTACTACTTGTGATATGGATCATTTCAAGCTTCAAAATGTCTTGATGGAATTCTTTATTGCAGGTTAAGCTTTGGTATGACTGCCCTTTTTGGCCTGATGATGGTATGTGCAAGTTGCGAGATTGTAGCGTATGTGAGTGTCCAGATAATGAATTTCCAGAACCTTTCAAGAAGCCGTCCCAATATGGTCTTCGATCAGATTATTTGATGTGTCAAGAAGGAAAATCGGAAGCTACTGTTGATCGCACACTGGACACCAAGGCCTTTAGGGGTTGGATCGAAGTTGACAACCCATGGACACAGGATGACGAGACTGATAACAGTAATTTTATGGCTCCCTTTTCTTTGTTGTCTATTGGAGATTAGCTTTCTGGTGCTTTATCACATGAAGCAAAAATTTAATTTCAATTTTAACTGGCATTCTTCCAAACACTTACTTGGTAGCAACCTCGTATGCTTGTTTTAGCCTTTGAATTTTATTCTATTTATTTCTCCTCCTTTATGGATCATATTTCTTAATTGAACTCTTGATTGTCATGTCTAAAACAGTTATTCGATTTCTATGTAAAGAGCTCGCTTTATGTTGATTCTGAGGATTGAATGCCATTTCCTTAAATTATTGTTTCTTGAGCTGCAATTACTAACAAATTGGAGTTAATTTGAAGGTGAGATGACTTATGTAAATCTCCTCCTGAACCCCAAACGTTACACAGGATATACTGGGCCATCTGCAAGAAGAATATGGGATGCCATATATTCTGAAAACTGTCCGCAACGTGAGTGGATAGTACTTTTGAGCAGCTTTCAGTAGTTTAGATGGTCATTGGTCTACAGATAGAATGCCACTTACTGAACTTGAATGTTCTCAATATGAAGCTATTTAGTCTGCTTCTCTCCTTGTTGACCTTGACTATTATACTGATGTTGATTACCAAAAATCAAATTATCATTAGACTACATATAGGACAGAAAGATGAGCAGATACCAATGCTTTTTAGTTGCTAGAACATACTATATTTTCTACTAACTGTTGCTGCATTAATTTAATCATACTTTGCTATTGTCTTTAAAAGCTTGAATTTCCTTCATTTTTGTTCATCAGAATCATTTATGTTGGACTTTATGGTGCAGATATTTCTGGAGAATATTGTCAGGAGAAAAAAGTCTTGTACAAGAAAAAAGTCATGTACAATTATTTATGTTGGACTTTAGAGTTTATTGGGATGATAGTTGATTAAATCATTCTCATAGGAAGCTATGTTAATGTAATTACATGGTGAAACTTATAAATGATAATTAAATATTCAAATAGTAATAATATGATAATACTTTATCCAAGTTGATATCATAAATATACAGGTTCATTACCTTCTAAAAGCATAATGAGTTAATTATTTCTTGATCCCAAATCTAATGTTCAGAGCATTTTACAATGGAAAGTTATGGGCAAAATAATTATGCAACCGTGCCTTATAAATTACAATTAAGGCTTTCTTTTGTTTGGGAACTCACACCAGTTATCAACTTAATTATTTTACAATTATATATAATAATTTGGAATGTCTTTTAAATTATTCTTCCTTCCTTAGCCATGTTTATAGCATCATTAGTTGAAAGTTACAAACCAACAGGGAAATGCTTACATAAGTTGAATAGTTTCTTTCTTGCTTCCATTTGAGAAGTCTATACCTCTTACTATTGTTGTTATTCAACTGAAATCTTGCATGTTCTCAAGTATTCAAGAGTCTACCTTTAGGTTTTCAAGTGGCAACAACTACTGTTCGAGACTCAAGTTTCGTTGTTCTGGAAAATGATAGTAATTGTTTCTTTGTTGGAGCATGATGGTTTTGATATGAAAGACTTGAATTAAATGGAGCATACATGTGTGCTCTAATAGATATATTTTCCATGTCATATATATATATATATATATTATCTTTGGTTGGTTAGGAACGGTAAAAAGTTTCATTAACACAATTTTATTGTATTTAATCATTATGTACTTATTGACAATTTTTCGTTTCTATCCATTCCAAATTTCACAAATTTCAATAAAAAAATTCTTAAAAAGTTTCATTAACACAGTTTTATTGTATTTAATCATTACGTACTTATTGACAGTTTCTGGTTTGGACCTTTTTAAATACACTTCTTATAGAAAATATTTCATTGGTGAATATGAACCTATTCTCTTCCATCTCATATACAAAATTGAAATATTAGTAATTTAAAAAATATTAGTTCATATATTAATGAATTTCTATATATGTTCTGGTATTTAAAATTACATTTTATAATTTATTACATAATTAATTTGCATCAACTATTGTGAAAAGGCACATATCAAAAACATTAAAAAGCAAATTTATACTAATTTTTAACATGAAATTAAATATTATGACTCAATGAATAAAGTTGTACTTTTTTAGATTCATAATAATAAAAAAAATAATTTATATTTGTTTTGTTTATATTTATTGTAGAAAATTAAATATAATATTGAGAAGTAAATATTATTATAAAAAATATACTAAAAATTATTTTGCCAATTTTAATGACAAGTGAAATCTAATTTCCAATAATTTGGAGTTATAATTTAATTTTATATTAATTTTGTTGTTTTGTAAAACTAAGGAATTCAAACATTTTAGAGTTCCAATTCATAAAATTAAGTTTCGGTAATATTTTAATTATAATTCAATTCTATTTCTAAAACAAAGTTTATGTAGAGCATCTTTCAAAACATAAAACTAAGAGTACTTCCTCTTTTATAATGAGAATAAAACATTCCTTTGATTACTAATATACCAAAAAAACTCTACTAATGCACTAATCAACTACTCTTATACATACTTCAAGTATTAGACATATTTATACATATTTCACACATTTTCACTCTATACATTTTTATAATTATTACACACTTTTTTATATATACTATAAACATTTTTGCACACTATACACATTTACACTTTTTCACCAATTATACATATTTATACATACTATTTATATTTTTGAACACTATATAAATACATATTATACATATTTTCACATACCATTCATATTTACACATATTTTACACTCTTTGGACAATATACATATTTACACATACTACACACTTTTTCACACATTATATATATTTGCACTTACTACTTACATTTTCACACACTATACATTTTACACCTACTATATACATTTTCACACACTATAAATTGTACACATACTATATACATTTTCACACACTACAAATTTTACACATATTAAATACATTTTCACACACTATACATAATATAATAATATTATTATTAGAAAAATTCTCAAAATTGAATTAATATATAGAGTTTTGATATACAGAGACTTAAGAAAGAATATATAAGTGAGAAAGAAATATATTAAAACAATAGGTGTATTCAAAATAATAATTAAACTATTAATTACAATTCAAATAGTGTAATATAATAATATAATTAGAATAATAATATGAAGTGAATTAATATATAGAGCTTTTATATAAATATAATTGGGAAGGAATAAATAAGTGGAAAGGAAAAATATAAAAATGTGTGAAGTATTTCTATATATGTATTGTGTGTGGAAATGTATGTAGTTTGGGTAATTAGATGTAATGTAAACAAATGTGTGTAGTATGTGTAAAAATGTATAATGTGTACTATATGTAAATATATATATAGTGTGTGTGTCAATATGTATAGTGTGTGAAAATACGTGTAATATGTGTAAATATATATAGTGTGTGTAAATATGTACTGTGTGTGGAAATGTGTAATATGTGTAAATATATATATATATATATAGTGTGTGTGAAAATGTGTGTAATGTGTGTAAATATATAGTGTGTGTAAATATGTATAGTATGCGAATATATGTGTAGTATGTGTGAATATATGTTGCGTGTGAAAATATGTGTATACATGTAAATATGTATAGTGTGTAAAAATATGTAGTATGTATAAATATGTATAATGAATGAAAATATCAGTTCTATGTGTAAATATGTATACTCTTTCAAAACGCATTAAATATTTGTAAATATGTAGTGTGTAAAAAAGTGTGTAAATGTATATAGTGTGTGAAAATAAATATGGTGTGTGTAAATATGTATAGTGTGTGAAAATGTATGTAATATGTGTAAATATATATATAGTGTATGTAAATATGTATAGTGTGTGAAAATGTGTGTATACATGTAAATATGCATAGTGTGTGAAAATATGTATAGTATGTATAAATACGTGTAATGTTTAAAAATATTTATACTATGTGCAAATATATGGAAGTATGTAAAGTGTATACATATATGTGTAATATGTATAAGTGTGTACGAGTATGTGTAAATATATGTGGTATGTAAAATGTGTACATATGTAATCTTTGAAAATGTAAGAAGGATATGCGAATATTTATAATGTGTGCAAATATATATAGTATGTGTAATATATGTAGTGTTGAAAATATATTCAAAATGTGTACAAATTTGTAGTGTGAAAATAAGAGTAATATGTGCAAATTTGTGGAAGTAAGTATAGTGTATACATATATGTGTGAAAATAAGCGTAATATGTGCAAATTTGTGGAAGTAAGTATAGTGTATACATATATGTATAATATATATAAGTGTGTGTACAATTATGTACAAATATGTGCAGTATATAAAATGTGTACACATGTAATGTCGGTAAGAAGAATGTGCAATTTATAATGTGTGAAAATCTATATAGTATGTGTAATATATGTAATGTGTAAATATGTGAAAAATGTATAAAAATGTATAGTGTGAACATAAGTGTAATATGTGCAAATATAAGGAAGTGTGTATAGTGTATACATATATGTATTATGTGTATAACTGTGCGTACAATTTTGTACATATCTGTATAGTGTATAAATGTGTGCATATGTAATGTGTCAAAATGTAAGAAGAATGTGCAAATAATTATAATACATGAAATTGTATATAGTAGGTGTAATACATGTAGTGTGCAAAATATGCACAAAATGTGTAAAAATCTATAGCGTGGAAATAAGTGTAATATGGACAAATACATTAAAGTATGTATAGTGTATACATATATGACTAGTATGCGTAAGAGTGTGTACAAGCCCTTTATAGTGCAAAAATGTGTGTAATATGTCTAAATATATATAATGGGTGAAAATATGTGTAGTATGTATAAATATGTATAGTGTGTGAAATATGTGTAGTATGTATAAATATGTATAGTGTGTGAAAATATGTGTTGTATGTATACATATATATATATACTGTGTATAAATATGTATATTATGTGGAAATAGGTGTAGAATGTGTAAATATAAATGGTGTATAAAAATGTGTGTATATATGTATAGTGTGTTAAAATATATATAATAAGTATAAATACGTATAATGTGTGAAAATACGTGTACTATGTGTTAATATGTAGTGTTTGAAAACATGTGAAGTATTTGTAATATGTATAGTGGTTGAAAATGTGTGTATATATATAAATATATAAAATGTGTGAAAATATATGTAGTATGTATAAAAGGGTTGCGTTTGCGGTCGTCCTCCCACGTTTTGGCCACATGCTTGGTTTTGAGTAAAAAATCCCCTTTTGTCTATACGTCGGCATTTTCTACCCAACAACTCCTAGGGTTCTCTTTGTTTGATGTGGCTGCTTCTGTTTTTGGCGCTTCTCAGAATGTGACGTTTGGAATTAGAGTTTGTATGAAAATACGTGAAATATGTATAGTGTGAAAAAATATTTGAAGTATTTGTAAATATGTATAGTATGTGAAAATATGTGTAAATATATGTAGTGTGAAAATATCTGTAGTATGTATAAATATTTATAGCGGTTGAAAATATGTGTAGTATGTGTAAATATGTACAGTATGTGAAAATATGTGGTCTGTGAAAATGTATGAAATATGTGCAAATATATATAGTGTGTGTGAAATGCGTGTAATATATATAAATATATGTAGTGTACAAAAATATGTGCATTATGTATAAAAATGTATAATGTGTATAATATGGGTATATATGTGTAAATATGTATAGTGTATGAGAAATATGTGTAATATGTATAGTGTATGAAAAATATGTGTAATATGTGTAGTGAGTAAAATGTGTGTACTATGTGTAAACATATATAGTTTGTGAAAATCTGTGTAGTATGTGTATATGTTTTAATATGCATAGTATTCGTGGTTGTCCTTGCACGCTTTGGTCACGCTTTAGAAATATTAATAGTATATGTTAATACATGTAATGTGCGACAAATATTATAAAACATTATATATATATATATAATTTTATTATATCACAATTTTATTTGTCATGCATATTTCATTGAAACAAACAATTATAGGGGAAATAACCAATTTTCCACCGCGCTGGCGCGGTGTATGCCAACTAGTTATCACTTAACAAATGTCATTTCGTTAAGTGGTTGCTTTTTTTAAAAAAAAATAAAAATAAAACTCAAATATAAAACCTGAGGGTCGTCGTCTTCTGCTTCACCTTTCTACTGTGACACCATCTGTGGGGGTTGTCGACCGCCGACGGGAGGGGTTGAATCCTCACACTCTTGGCATCCAACGAACTTGTTGGGAAATGAAACTCCCTCCCACCCCTACCTAGTTCTGCTCGTGCAATTACAGCCTAGGCCAATGTTGGTGGGCATTGCCAAGATGCATTTTGTTTTTGCGTGGATAAAAATTTATCTCTAGACACTGAAGAGATACTTCAAGGTGTTCCTTAATTTAGGATTCATTTTGCTTAGTGCCGATTTTTAAAAAGTTTCATTCTTGTCTTTCATATTATTGTTTGGTGTAAAATCATCTCTCCTCCATATTTTTCTATTTAAAATTCAATTTAAACAACTATTTAACATATATATTCATAAAATAAAAGGGTATAAAAATTAATAGAATTACACATATACATATCAAATAGTCATCAGAGTTTGATTTTTCTAATGTGAAAAATGAAAAAAAAAATCATTGAAAATTAAAAATAAAACATGAGTGACCAAAATAAACCTTTTAAAAAATAAGAACAAAAGCGAAATAAGTCTATAAGTTGAAAGACGGTTTAAATAATTTATCCAAAAAAAGAAAGAAAATCGCGTTATGACAAAATTAATGCACGGAACCAAATTATTTGTCTATGTTTTTTTCATTTAAAATTCAATTTAAACAACTATCCAACATATATATATATATAAATAAAAGGGTATAAAAATTAATAAAATTTGACATATGCATGTGAGTCATTAGAATTTGATTTTTCTAATTTGAAAAATAAAAGCAAACACATTGAAAATTAAAAATAAAACATGAGTGACCAAAATAAAACTTTTACAAAATAATGACAAAAGCGAATAAATCTCTGAGTTGAAAGGCGGTTTAAGTAATTTATCCAAAAATAAAATTCTTTAAAATCGAGTTATGACAAAATTGAGATACGGAGCCAAATTGCTGGTCCTGTAACAGTTGAATTCCATACAAAATGAAGTTTATTCAAAGCACAGAGAAACATGATATTTACATAATATTTACATTGTACAATGGCGTCTGGAAGACGTCCATAATATTTACATAAGATAGGGAAATGACACTGATTAAACTGTCACATATTTGTCTAGAATCTTTATCTAGACATGACAAAATGCACATGAAAAACAATACAGAAACGCAATTATTTAAGAATTTCACACGAGGTTGTTGAATTGCGACTCATCATAGTCTATTCTCTTGATCATTAAAAGGGAAGGATATAGCTGAGACGTCCAGGCATAAGAACAAGAAGGCTTCCCAATAAGGTATCAACTATATTAAGAACTCCAATGGGGATCCTAAGGATACCATTTGGGATGTTAAAGATGCATGAATTTGGTGGTATTGTGACATTAAGATAACAATTTCTACCGTCATTCAACAATACATCACCGGTCGTGAAGACGAATACATACGCCCCTGAAAGGTCTGTTAGAACTGATCTTATCACTCTAGTACTGGAGTTACTTGCACACAAAACATCCACCTTTGCATTGGGGATCGCATTGTAAGTTCCAACCTCAGACAGAGGTGTGTTGGTGCATAAAATGGTGCCACTCAAGATAGCACCCGTGGGGGCAATGGCAGCATCGGTAATGTCTGCTTGAGCCAATGGAGCAGTGATTGAGATAAAGAGAAGAGTGCTAATGAAAAGCAGTGTTGAAGGGAAGGCCATTGCTAATGTTCTAACCTGCAGTGATGTTGTTGTGCTGTTGAGGTCTTGCACCCATACAGATTTATAGGAAGAAGAGGGGCTCTTTTGGCATTGAACATGGTTTGCCATGGCTCTTGGCTGATTCTGAAGCCCATGAATGAGCAAAAGGACAATCTTTGTTGCAAATTACTTTGAGTTTTATCATATCGCTTCTATCAGTGGAATATATCTACATATTTTCCACTCATGATATTTAAAAATTTAAAGATCACAGGAAATTTAATTTGTTATGGATGATCAATATTGTTCCTCATTCTTGATCATGCCCTTAATGATCAACAAAGTATTATCCAAGCAAACGAACATTATAACAGCCTAATGTGTGTATATTCAGGGTGGACAATGGCATCAAGGATGAGAACTGCATTTCGTTGCCTTCTAATTAATAATTATGTCAATGATGGACGAAACGTTAACACTTGCTTACGATCAACTTTTGCTAATACCTTACCTGTACCTAGGAGTGTGCAATATTCGATTTAAATCGAATATCCGGCAGAATTCAAATTCATCTAATTTGAGAAACTCGAATTCAAATTCAATTTCGGTAAACCGAATTCAAATTTAGGTTTTTGGTTTGGTTTTCGAATTGAGGTTTCAATTCGAAAATTAAACGAGAAACTGAATACATATATAAAAAATATATATTAATATAAAATATTTTATAAAATATATAATATTAAACAAAATTATTGTTTTGAATCCTAAATTGTGATGTAATTTGATAATATGATTTAGGTTAAATCAAATTCTAATTCACTTTGTTTGTGCGAATTCGGTTAATTCGAATTAAAATTAAAATTTTAAATTCTAATATTATTTTCGATTTGTTCGACTTGAATTCGAATTCGAATTAAAAGCCAAATTTGAATTCAATTCAATTCGGTTTGATTTTCGAATTTACCTTTAGAAATTAATGTTCAAATCAAAGGAATCGAATCGAATAAGTCGAAAAACCCGAAAATCAAATCGTTGAACACCCGTACCTGTACCATTTGTAACATAACCTAACATTGCGATGTAACATAACCTAACATTGCGAAGTAAGGATATTGAATAGTGATGCACTATTGTCATTCTTTTTTGTGTTTGTGCTTTTCTTTTTTTTTATTAATATTCCAGGGAAGCATGAGTTATATGGAGCTGACCGCCACTCCAACTGAACAGTTTCTGTGGGGTAGTTCCATGATGAAGTCTGAAAATGAGCCTTGCTGAGATATAAGGATTCTAAGCTTTAATGGTTTACCTTAAATCGGCCCAGCTCCAAAATCCACCAAGAATGATAATAATCTAATCCGTTCCAATATAGGCCCACCTCGTGACACCTGGACCTGAGAAACAGAACAAACCGTTAGTGAAACGTCCCCAGGTAGTCCCGGGGAGTTCCACTCCGAAGCTTAAGTCAGGAATAAGCCGTTGTGATATAAAAGTCGTAATTTTAAGTATGGAGAGACCAACCTCTAACTAATTGCAATCATGTATTATTTATAGGAAGTGTTGTACCTTGATGATGTCATTCTTAGACTTAATGTGTAAGGAAAGGAGCTCGGTGTCCACTTAATCCTAGCCTTTCATTGGGTGTGTCATTTTTACCCCTCATCACTAGCCCCCCAGATCGGTTGGGCGTGATCCCCCAACTGAACTGGACTTAGAGCCCAACTGATCTGGATTGAGATTTTTCCTTTTTTCTCTTCGCCTTACTCCGATTATCGGTTGCGTGTGAGCCCCCAACTGAACTGGATTTAGAGCCCAACTAATCTGGGTTGAGATTTTTCCTTTTTTCTCTCTTCGCCTTACTCAAATTTTCTCCTTGGATGGGTTGGGCTAAATCCACGGTAATATTGGTCCATGTAATAAATGAGAGTCTTCTGGAAAAACCAAACGTCACCACCTGGCTGACGTCGATTCATTAACTCTCGACATGACCCTCCTCGAAATTTTTATGCCTTATCACGCTTATATATCTAGGGAGGGTCTGGAGATCTTCCAGTCTTCATCCCCTTGCTCCAGCTGGTTTGAAATCCTTTCGCAATATCTCTGTTCGACTCTTCTTTTCTCCTTCTGCTCAGCATGACTTGTAGTCTACCTTATCTCCCTCCAAGTAAGTATGTCTTCCCCAGCTTGTTCTTCTTCTTCAATTGAGTTGTACGCTATTTACAAGCATAGTGATGAATCGGCATCCGAGCCAGTCGTTCTTACTGAAACTAAGAAGAAATTAAGGTCTTATGCGAAAACAGTTGAGTCGATAATTAAGTCTGATGATCTCAATAATCATATTGCTGAGGCAGTCCATTTAACCCAGGTGGATTCTCCCATTGAGCTCTCAGTAGAGACTCCTCAGGGACTCCCAGCTTCTCCCTCGAACCCTTTAGAGATGTCTTCAAAGAATAATTCTGTTGTAGGTGTATCATTGAATAACGACCCAGCTTCATTAAATAACGACCCTTCTAAAACTGGGGGGGTTTAGAATCCGACCATTCAGAGAATAAGCCTTTAGAGGATGCCAACCCTAAGGGAGGTCATTCTAGGAGTGTTGCTTTGAAGGATGAAGGTTCCGAAAGTAAGGAAAATAGCTCTGAAAATAAAGAAAGCAGCATGGGTAGAGGGGAGGTGTTAGCTTTAAAGGCAACCTAAGAGGGGGGGGGGGGGGGTGAATTAGGTTTCTAACAATTTCTTATACCAATTAACTCAAATCCAACAACAATGAGTGAGTAGTGTGACTTGCAACAAGTGTAATGTCAAATGATGTTAAATGTAATATTCCAGAAACACAATAACTAGATATTCCAATTCAATTATAGTATATCAACACATGAACAATATGAAATAAGAATGAAAATGAAAGCAGTATATAGAAATTGACACAATCAATTTATAGTGGTTCAAGCCTCCCCCTTGAAGCACTCTACATCCACTACCCAAGTTTCCCAACTTAGGATTTCAAACCTCTTCACTATAACTTGATCTCCTTTCAGTGGTGAGATCAAAAGAACCACTTTTACAACCAACCAAGGCTAAACCTTCTCACCAGCTATCCCAAGCTATGAGTTCAAGGTTTTTACTCTCACTTGAGAAACCTTTTACAATCACTCACAATGTTTGTTTGAGAATGAAACAACAACCCACAGTTTGGGTGAATAAGATAAATTGAAGCTCACAGTATGATTCCTATAATGAAAATTACAACTCAAACTATATAGCTCAAGAATGAAATGAAGAACACAAAGAAGGCTCAAGACTTTTGATCTTTTGTGTCTTGTTGATTCAAAGTAAATTTGAAGAGTTGTAGAGAGTATTTTTTTCAAGTATGAAGCTCAAGGAATCTGCTCTTTGTTGTGTGTAAAATTCATGTTTTAGATTGTATTTAAACTATCTCAAAAGATGACAAAAAAAACGTATATATTTGACAGTTCAAAAACTAGCCGTTTTGAGGAGAGAGACAGTTTCGGACTCTAGTTTCGGACCCTCAGGTCGTCCGAACCTATTTTTAAGCAAGTATGTCAAAAACCTGTCACGACAGTTTCGGACGGCCGAAACTCCCCTGCACCATCCGAACCTAAACTTCAGAGAGCTTCATTTTTTCACCAAAAGTTCGGACGATCATTTAAAACAAGGGGGCGTCCGAACCTATCTTTCGGACGGCCGAAACTATGCTTAGGTTGTCCGATCCTATTTGTTTTCAACTTGTTTCCAATTTTCGTTTTCCAAATCATTTGTGCAACTATGTATAACTTTGTGCAAGTGTGTTACTCACTTTTACTACTTCTTTTGAAGTTCATTTTAAAACTAAAAACATTTTGAAATCATTTTTACTTGAGCCTTAAAAGAGTAAATCAACTTCTTGAGCTATGTACGCAACTTAGGGTTTAGGATTGGTAATTGACCTAATTTACCATACTTCCATATCTTTTGCACTTCTAATTCTTTCTTCAACCGATAATGCTCCATGCTTGGCTTCTTTGTATATCTATCACATTGAAACACTTTTTGAACCATTAGCATAAACATAATTGTTTGTTAACCATCAAAATAAGTAAGATTAAGACCCTAGGTCTCACAATCTCCCCCTTTTTGATGATGACAAACCAATTATATGATGGAGTAAATAATAAGTGCAATAAATTACATTTTGTTGAATTATCAACATTTTGATAAATGCTCCCCTTATATGTGTACTTCCTTTTCATTTTATTTTTCTCCCCCTTACATGTACATCTTATAACTTATAATTTTCATCACTTAATTACATTCTTTAATATATTTCTCCCCCTTTTGGCATCATCAAACTAAGAAAGTGAAAATAACATTTCAATCTTTTTGTTCTCTTTTTCTCTCCCTTAAATATACATTTTATAACTTATAGTTCTCATCACTTAATTACATACTTTGTTAATATCTTTCTCCCCCTTTTAGCATCAAAAAAATAATATATTTCTCCCCCTTTTTTAATATCTCCCTCTTTTTGGCATCAACAAAATAAGTGAGCTAAAAATAATATGATTCCATAACACATTTATCTCCCCCTTTCATTCTTTTGTGTTTCTTTTTTTTCAAACAACACATCTTTCTCCCCCTTTCATTTTATTTCTCTCTTATACTTATGTGCATTTTTCTCTCCCTTAGAATATCTCTCACCTTTTGAACAACATACAATGTGAGGGAAATATCAACTAATCATAGGACTACCCTTCCACTCCTTGCAACCTTATGGGTGGCTAGGCATTATATATAAAAATGGTTAAGTGTAGGAAATTTTCTAAAAAATTTTGACAGAGTTTCCTTTGTTTATAGACTAAATTCCACCTGTTAACATCCCAAGTTTTGACAGCAAGCCAAAGAATGCACAATATACCAAATTGCAAAGTTTGCAAACAAACTATTTCACCATTTTGCACAATGTACCATATGCACAATATATCATAATCACCATAGAAATTAATGCACAATTTAATCTTCACCAAAGGAAATAGCAAGATTCAAGAATGGTTAATCAAAAGGAACAACGGGATAAAGAACATCAAAGTGTTAACAAGGAAACACAAGAAACTAATGCAAGTTCAAAATAACAAAATCACTTAAGTTGTATTACACCTAACTCATTTTGAACCTTTTTACACAATCTTGCATGTTCTTTAAATGTACCACTTTTATGTGCTAAGAATATTACTCAAGTGTACCTAGAATAGTCATCTACTATTACAAATGCATATCTTTTGCCACCAAAACTTGTAGTTTGTGAGGGTCCAAACAAGTCCATATGCATTGACTCCAAAGGTTTTGAAGTGGTTACCATGTTTTTAGGTTTGAATGTACTTTTAGTTTGTTTTCCATATTGACATAAATCACACACTTTATATTTTTCATATTTTTGTTTAGGTAAGCCTCTAACTAGTTCTTTAGCTACTAGATTATTTATGTGATCTATTCCCACATGAGCTAGCCTCCTATGCCACAACCAAGTTGTGTCATGTACCACACTAAGACATTTCATGTCTTCCATAATATCATATAATTGAAGGGTATACACATTGTTATGCCTAGAATCGGTAAGAATGATTTTACCATCTATTGGATCAATAACTATACATTTTTCACGTTTAAAAAATACATCAAGATCTTAATCACATATATGACTTATGCTAATCAAGTTGAATTTCATGTCATCAATCAAAAGCACATTTTCAATCACATTACTATTATTATTGGCTACATTGCCAACACCAATTATTTTTCCTTTTTTATCATTTCCAAACGTAACATGTCCTTTATTTCTTATTTCCAAGTTATTAAGCAATAAGGAATTTCCGATCATGAGTCTTGAGCATCCACTATCAAGAAACAAATTTTGTATCTAAAATTGTATTTTCTAAACATATCTACATTCAAGAATCAATGTGTGACTTTAAGCAGTTAAGTTTTTACATCATTGATATCTTTTCTTATCCATGTTTTTGATCCATTTTCAACTTCCATTCTTGCAAAGCATTTTCTTGAGGTATGCCCCTTTTTACAACAATAATCACATATTACATGGTATTTAAAAGAGTGTGAAATCTTATAATGAGGATAGGATCTACCATGACCAAACATAGGTTCAAAGTTATACCTTTCATATCCATAATTTTGGTTATGTGTGTTATGCACCTATAATGTTGGTGAGGTTTATTTTTAAAATTCTCTACTCCTTTTTCATGATTATGTGATATATGAGTAGTTTTCACAGGTTTGGAGGTGGATTGACCTACTTCATGTGAATATCCTAATCCATATTTACTATTTCCCAATTTTTGATTTCCTAACAGTTTTTCTAAGTTATCCTTTCCTTGAGTGAATTTTGCTAAACAATCACTAAGGTCCTCAATTCTCTTTCTTAATCCTATATGTTCTTTCTTAACTTCATCATATTTTTTAACTTCTTCCCTAACCTTATTACTCTCTATTGTTAACTTTTCATTTTCAACTTTTAATGTACAGTTTTCTTTAACTACACAATCATGCTTAATGATTAACTCTTGATTACATGTAGTGATTTCTTCTACTTTTGCCTTAAGCTTCTTGTTTTGAATCTTGGATTTCTTTAACTCATCTACTAGCCTAGCAATGTACAGCTCAAGTTCATCTTGATCATTGCAATTATCATCATCATCATCACTAGAAGAAATACTTACCTCATGGTCTTCAAATCCCATAAAGCACATATTAGCCACTCATTCTTCTTCTCCTTCAGTTTCCTCTTCGGATTGGTCATCATCCCATGTGACCTTGAGGCTTCTTCCTTTGCCTTTCTTGTCATGTTTAAACTCCTTCTTTCTTCTTGGACAATCTGCAATAAAATGACCAGGTTGGTTACATTCAAAGCAATTTTTCATTTTGGAGGTTTCTCCCTTTTC
Source organism: Ophiorrhiza pumila (assembly GCA_016586305.1). Taxonomy (NCBI): domain Eukaryota; kingdom Viridiplantae; phylum Streptophyta; class Magnoliopsida; order Gentianales; family Rubiaceae; genus Ophiorrhiza; species Ophiorrhiza pumila. The sequence continues at coordinate 10,307,401 of BLIW01000008.1, read as the reverse complement.
TTTCATCCTATCTTTGCTTCTAAAATTTATTCCTTTGTTAAACATGTTTCTTCTACTTTGGATCATCCTAGATAATCTTCTAGTAAGAAGTGCAAGATCATCGTCATCTTGTCCAGTTATATCTTCCTCATCTTCCTCATCATCATTTTCAATTTTTGACATTTTAAGAGCTATGTTCTTTTTAGCCTCAGTGTCTTCTTCTTTTTGAGTTTTTGACTTAATTTTCAGCTCATATGACATAAGAGAACTAATTAGTTGATCTATGGGTAATTCTCTCAAATTTTTTACTTCTTCAATGGCTATGGCTTTTGACTCCCATTCTTTAGGTAATGAATTTAAGAACTTTCTGTTTTACTCACTTAAAGGAGAGATTTTTCCTAAATTCTCTAAATCCTTAATTATGCTATTGAATCGACAAAACATTTTATCTATGGATTCATTACTATCCATTTTAAAGCTTTCATATTGTGTGACTAACAAAGATTTCTTTTCCTCCTTAACATCTTCGGTTCCCTTATGTATTTCCCTAAGTTTCTTCCAAATATCATGTGCATTTTTACATCCCTTAACCCTGCTTGATTCATTTACATCTAAGGAGTTGTATAAAGCATTTGTAGCTTTGGCATTCAAGGTTAGATTTCTCCTATCAGTTTCATTTAGTTCATTCCTCTTGTTTCTCGGAGTCTCGATCCCCTATAGTTATCCTCAACCTTGTAAGGTCCTTGGCCGGTCAACAATATACCCACATCTCAATGTCAATGGATTTGAGATAAATTTCCATTCTATCTCTCCAACTGCTATAGTTGGTTCCATTAAACATTGGGGGCCTAGAAATAGATTGTTCCCTCCATAAACATAGCATTATTTGTTGCCATAATCTTTACTCTAAGGTTGTTAAGCCTAAGCAAGTAGAGACCAAGCTCTGAACCAATTGTTAGCTTTAAAGGCAACCTAAGAGGGGGGGTGAATTAGGTTTCTAAAAATTTCTTAAACCAATTAACTCAAATCCAACAAAAATGAGTGAGTAGTGTGACTTGCAACAAGTGTAATGTCAAATGATGTTAAATGTAATATTCCAGAAACACCAATAACTAGATATTCCAATTCATTGCAGTATATCAACACATGAACAATATGAAATAAGAATGAAAAATGAAAGCAGTGTAAATAGAAAATTGACACAATCGATTTATAAGGTTCAAGTCTCACCCTTGAGCACTCTAGCATCCACTAACCCAAGTTTCCCAACTTAAGATTTCAAAACCTCTTCACTATAACTTGATCTCCTTTCAGTGGTGAGATCAAAAGAACCACTTTTACAACCAACCAAGGCTCAACCTTCTCACAAGCTATCCCAAGCTATGAGTTCAAGGTTTTTACTCTCACTTGAGAAACTTTTTGCAATCACTCACAATGTTTGTTTGAGAATGAAACAACAACCCACAGTTTGGGTGAATAAGATAAATTGAAGCTCACAGTATGATTCCTATACTGAAAATTACAACTCAAACTATATAGCTCAAGAATGAAATGAAGAACTCAAAGAAGGCTCAAGACTTTTAATCTTTTGTGTCTTGTTGATTCAAAGTAAATTTGAAGAGTTGTAGAGAGTATTTTTTTCAAGTATGAAGCTCATGGAATCTGCTCTTTGTTGTGTGTAAAATTCATGTTTTAGATTGTATTTAAACTATCTCAAAAGATGACAAAAAAAACGTATATATTTGACAGTTCAAAAACTAGCCGTTTTGAGGAGAGAGACAGTTTCAGACTCTAGTTTTGGACCCTCAGGTCGTCCGAACCTATTTTTCAGCAAGTATGTCAAAAACCTGTCACGACAGTTTCGGACGACCGAAACTCCAAAGAGGCGTTTGAACCTAAGTTTCGGACGGCCGAAACTCCCCTGCACCATCAGAACCTAAACTTCAGAGAGCTTCTTTTTTTCACTAAAAGTTCGGACGATCATTTAAAACAAGGGGCCGTCCGAACCTATCTTTCGGACGGCCGAAACTATGCTTAGGTCGTCCGATCCTATTTGTTTTCAACTTGTTTCCAATTTTCATTTTCCAAATCATTTGTGCAACTATGTATAACTTTGTGCAAGTGTGTTACTCACTTTTACTACTTCTTTTGAAGTTCATTTTAAAACTAAAAACATTTTGAAATCATTTTTACTTGAGCCTTAAAAAAGTAAGTCAACTTCTTGAGACATGTACACAAATTAGGGTTTTGGATTGGTAATTGACATAATTTACCATACTTCCATATCTTTTGCACTTCTAATTATTTCTTCAACCGATAATGCTCCATGCTTCGCTTCTTTGTATATCTATCACATTGAAACACTTTTTGAACCATTAGTATAAACATAATTGTTTGTTAACCATCAAAATAAGCAAGATTAAGACCCTAGGTCTCACTGGAGGCCACTTCCTCCATTTTTGAGTCTTTGCGTTCTTCGCTTACGTCCCAAAGTCTAAGGGTGATAGCCCGGCAATTTTACATCCCTTCTAAGTATAAGCTGATAGCTCCTTCTCACCAGCAGGTTGCGTCTCGTCCTCTAGTAGGTCTCACTACTGTGTATTAGTGTCAACTCCAGTGCCGCCTTAGTTTCCCCTGACTTCTTTTTTCAAGAAGGTATTAGATTTTTATAAAGTGAACTTGGCCCAGTTGACCCCGAATGCCATCAAGACTTTGGTCACATTTGAGACCTTCTGCATGTATTCCAAAGTAAAAAGTACGGTTTCTCCTTTTAGGTATTATTACAGTTTTAAAACTTCTGGTGGGGATGTGGGTTGGTTCTATTTTACTCGTAGATCTAACAAGGAGGCCTTCCTGCCACCCGCATCTGGTTGTTTAAAAAATTGGAAAGGTAAGTTTTCTTCGTAAAGTTAGAGCCTATGAGTATCGTGTGGCGAACCCTAGGTAGTGTCATAGATAGATTTCCTACTTTTGAGGTGGACCACGAGTCCATAGCTCTCCTTCGCCGAAACATTCAGAGATGCAAACTATGGAAGGTACCTCTCATGTCTGAAGGGTGCTTAGTGGCGTTAGAGATGAGTAAGGCCAACTTGGGTCTTTCTCCAGAAGAGCTCGAAGAATATGGTACAGTACTCTTCTGCTCTACCCCTATCTTAATCTTTGGGTTTCGTCCATTGTTTATTTGATGGAAGGTTTATCTACTTGTTTCCTCTTTGCAGTAATGGACTTCTTAGCGGTAATGAAGAACTGCAAAATGGCTGAGAAGAAGATCGAGGCTGGGAAGCCTGAAGATGCACCCACCGAGGCCCCAGAAAGGCCTGTTTCACCAGTTTTACCCTCCCTGGAGGAGACCGCGAATCCTCTAGAGAACATCTCCTCTGCCCCTCCTTTAGGTACCTTGTCCCTCCCAGGTGATCCTTCGCAGCGACCCGTCTTGTCTCAAGAAGAGCAGGAAGTGTCCTTGGTCCCAGTTTCACATAAAAGGAAGCATCTGGGGTGAAATGTCACCATTGAGTCTACAAAGACAAAGATGGGCCAACCTGCGAGTACGTCCGCTGGCTTCTCCTTGTTGTCTGGCTGTCAGGTCCCCCCGATTATGCCTTCTCGATTGTACTAGACAATTACACTTTATTTTCCTTTCGTGCGACTTCTTCCTGCAGGGCTTGTTTCTTGCCAATGAAGTTTACTCCCGATACATGAAGGGCTTAGAGTCGTCGCAAGAAATGAACGCCAATCTGGTTCTGGCTCAGTAAGGACGGATCGAGGCAGAGAGGCGCCAGCAAGAGTTGGAGAGGCGCCAACAAGAGTCTGAGAGGCTCCAGGAGGTGACAGAACGAGACTTGGCCACTTATCGAGAGGAGAGCCATAAGATAAAGAAGAAGAATAAGTATTATTCTGAGAAGGTATCCAGCCAAAGAGCCCAAATTAAGGAACTGACTGAAGAGAAAAAGGCTCTGGAGGCCTGCTGCAAGTATTACACTGGTGAGTGACCTCCCAGTTAGTTAGGAATCTTCTCAAGTCTCAGCAGTTCGTCGATTTCATGGCCGATCTTTGCAATTCAGTAGTGGAACAAGGATCGACTTCTGCTTACCAAGAGATCAAAAGGCTTTACCCTGAAATTGAGGTCGATCGGCTGAATAGCTACAATGAGGGTTTTTCTGAAAACTTAAACATCTTGATGACTAATCTGACTACGGGTCGAGTCTATCTCCCTGCCAAGGACTTTGTTCCTCCATTCCCTACTGGTACCATTGCAGCTTCCCCTGGAGCAGAGGTAGGCGATGCTACCGATGACAAAGAAATTTCTGGGACGATGGCCACTACTCTTGACGAGGGTAGCTTGGTCAAAGACAGCGAGGATACTGTCTCTGAATAATCGTATCATAGGCCAGTTAATGTCGCAGCTAAGAAATGCGTGTAATAGACTAGGTGTTCCTTTCTTCATCTTTTTTTTGTTTAGAAAAAACAAGCCTCAGTAGGGCTCTTTTGCTATCGTTATTATATATATATGCAAGATTTTAATTTCTCAGAGTGACCCTTCTCCAATCTCTATTTTATGAGCAAGGCGTATACAAAAGTTTTCGCGCGAATGCTCCGGCTTTTAATACTGTTTCAACAATAATTTTCCTTTTAGTATGACATTTCAGACGGAAAGGGAGACCTTTTACAGTCAACAAGTAATCTGGTGCATATCGTATAAAAAGGAAGGAGCCTTACTACCTCTCTTGGATTTTCCTTTAAGTCGATCTTTTCCAGCCCCCGCTTATTCTTTTTGCCTAGCCTTCCCACCAGGTTTTTCTTGATCTTTCTCATCTTTTTCCTGAGAAAGTTATTATTCGTAATTCGCCTGATTTATTCTGGTCTTTCCGTTTGCAATATTTACGAATTGGAGGGATCACCTGAGTTTTCTCAGGTCTTACTGCTGACGGCGTTGCAATTTAAGGGAGATGCCTGGATTGGTTCAAGTTTTTCTGCCAACAATGTTTGCAATTTAGATGAATTGCCTGAATTTGTTCAAGTCTTACTGCCAACAATGTTTGCAATTTAGATGAATTGCTTGAATTTGTTCAGGTCTTATTGCCAACGATGTTCGCAATTTAGGTGTATTGCCTAAATTTATTCAGGTCTTACTGCCAACGATGTTAGCAATTTTAGATTAATTGCATGAATTTGTTCAGGTCTTACCTTCTGTTTACAATATAAACTTGAGAGATTGCCTGAATCGCCTCAGGCCTTGCCATTTATGGTGTTGAAATTTAGATGAATTGGCAGAATTTTTTCAGGTATTCCTGCTAATGAGGTTGCAATTTAGATGAAATGCCTGAATTTGTTTAGGTCTTTATTTCCTGTAGTGATAACGGAAGCCTTTCTTGAAAAGACAGAAAACTAGGCATAAAAATAAGACAAGAATCGATATGAGAAAATCGGAGAATCCTTTTTCTTTATTTCAATAATGAAAACTTTACAAGTAGAACTTCCTCAAATTTACAATATTCCACCTTCTGGGAATGATCTTTCCATCTAAAGTAGACAATTGATAACTCCCCAACCTTCCTGTCTCGGTGACTTGATACGGGCCTTCCCACGTGATATCCAGCTTTTTTAGTCCTTCAACTCTGCTAGCTTCATTTTTTCCCATTACCAAATCACCAGACCTAAATGAGGCGTTTTTGACCCTCGGTTGTAGTACCTTGTCATATCAGCCTTATATTTGCTTTCCCGAACTGCAGCCAATTCTCTCATCTCTTCAATCAGGTCAAGATTTATTCTTAGCTCGTCATCATTTTCAGTAGGGTCGTGATTGAGCACTCGCAAGCTAGGCAACCTAATCTCAATGGGTACTACCGCTTCGGTTCCATACACCAGGCTGAAGGGAGTTTCCTTTGTGGCCGACCTGGGGTGGTTAGATTAGACCAAAACACATGTGCAAGTTGTTCAACCCAATCACCTTTGCCTTTCTCTAGCCTCGTCTTCAATCCTTGTATAATAGTCCGGTTGGTAATTTCAGTTTACCCATTAGCTTGAGGATGGGCTACTGAGGTGAACTTTTGTTGAATGTTTAACTCAACACACCAAGACTTAAAAGGTTCTTCCGCAAACTGCTTTCCATTATCTAAGATGAGGACATTCGGTATCCCAAACCGACAGTTCACATTCTTCATACAAATTTCATTATACTTTTTTCCAGTGATAGATGCCACAGCTTCTGCTTCCACTTGGTGAAATAATCAATGGCGACAATTAGAAATTTGACTCGACCTGGAGCCTCAGGGAAAGGCCCTGTTTTATCAATGCCCTACTGGACAAATGGCCATACTGATTGTATTGACACCATCTCATTTTGAGGGACTCTGGGAATAGCTGCATGCGCTTGGCATTTTTCACAACATCTAACAAGTCTATAGGCATCCTCATGTAGAGTTGGTCAGTAATATCCCAAACGAATCACTTTTTTAGCCAACATCCTTGAACCAACATGATTTTCACAAGCCCCCATGTGGATTTCTTTGAGCACATAGTCCGCCTGATCAGGACTTGCACAGCTAAGCCAAGGCATTAAGTAACCTTTCATGTACAAAATATGGTCTTTCAGAGTATACCTTACAGCTCTCATCTTCAGTTTTCTAGCCTCCTTCTTGCAATTAGGCAATATTCCTTCTTCCAAATATTTTATGATATGAGTCATCCATGTTTCTTGCTCCGAGTCGGGAGTAATTCCACCAGGACCTTCTTTGTGAGATGGGCATATGTAGTCACGGCCAGCTTACTAAGCTCATCTGCTCTCTTGTTTTGAGATCGAGGGACCTGATTTATCAGGAATTCCTCAAATTTTGCTTTCAGCTTCAATGCTTTTTCCAAGTACTTTCTCATGACAGCTTCTCGAGCTTCATATCCTCCCATCAATTGATTCACGATAAGTTGGGAGTCACTATATACTTGTAACTTTCAACCTTCATTTCAAGTGCGATCTTCATTCCCGTCAATAAAGCTTCATATTCAGCCTCATTATTAGTGGCTTTGAACTCAAACTTCAGGGCATAGGTGAATTCTTTCCCTCCTGGATTTTTCAAGATTAACCCTGCTCCAAAACCCTTATCGCTGGAGGCTCCGTACACATATAAGGTCCAGAATTCTCCTTGCACAACACTTCTTTATCCCTCCCATCAGTCTATTTTAATTGGGGTAAGTTGTCGTCTTCAGCCGGGGTCTCCGCGATGAAGTCTGCCAACACTTGTCCTTTTAAAGAGGACCTTGGGTGGAAGGCCAACTCGTACTCTCCCAACTCAATAGCTCATTTCATCAACCTTCCTGAAGATTCAGGCTTCTGTAGTACTTATCTCAACGGTTTATCAGTCAAGACCTGGATCGGATGCACCTGAAAATAAGGCCTTAGCCTTCTCGCCACGTTCACCAGGGCAAATGCCAGTTTTTCCATGACTTGATACCTCTGTTCAACCCAAGAGTAGAGCTCGGCTGATATAGTACATGGGTAGTTGGGATTTTCCTTTGTTTCGCACTAGAACGGCACTTACTGTTCTTTCTCCAGCCGCCAGATACAGGCATAAAGTCTCTCCAGGGTTAGGGATCGATAAGGATGGTAGATTTTTTAGATATTCCTTTAATTCTTCGAAGGCTTTCTCGCATTCCTCGCTCTATTCAAAATTTCTTGCCCCCTGAGAACATTGAAAAATGGTAGTCCTCGGTCAGCTGACTTTGATAAGAATTGATTCAACGCAGCTAGCCTTCCTGTCAACACTTGTACGTCTCTCAGATTTTTAGGCGAGCCCATATCCACTATGGCCTGTATCTTCTCTAGGTTGGCTTTTATGCCTTTGCTAGAGACCACATGACCTAAGAATTTTCCCGATCCTACTCCAAAGGTACACTTCTTAGGGTTTAACTTCAGCTCAGCTTTTCTTAATTGTTCAAGCGTTTCTTTGACATCCGTTAGAAAGGTCTCCAATCTCTTGCTTTTGATGAGCATGTCATCCACATATACCCCCATATTACGCCCTATCTGAGCTTCAAAAATGGTGTTCATCATCCTCTGGTAGGTAGCTCCCGCATTCTTTGGTCCAAAAGGCATATTTTTATAACAGAAAATACCATCCCCTGTGATGAAGGCGGCCTTCTCTGCATCTTCCGCATCCATCAATATCTGGTGATAGCCCTATAGGCGTCCAGAAAATAAAGAACCTCATATCCTGCCACGACATCAATTTTTTTTATCTATAATGGGCAAGGGATAGCAATCTTTGGGACAAGCCTTATTCAGATCAGAATAATCAACGCACATTCTCCATCCTGCCATAGGCTTTGGGACCATAACTGGGTTAGAGAGCCAGGTTGGGTAATAAACTTTCTTGATTATATCTGCCATGAACAACTCCTTTACTTCCCTTCTTATGATTGCATCTTTCTCAGGCGCCATGGGCCTTCTTTTTTGCTTCACCGGTACCTTAGAAAGGTCAATGTTTAGTCTGTGTACAGCAAGCTCAGGAGGTACGCCTTTCATTTCTTTGGTACTCAATGCGAACATGTCCTGATACGTCTTTAAAAGTTCGACCAAGGAGGATTTCGACCCTTCTGGCAGTGAGGCTCCGACTTGTACATCTTTTTCAGGCAAGGTATCACTTACGCTGATCTTCTCCACTTTATCAGTGAGCTGTGGACAGTTTGCTAGCTCTTCGTCAGTGAGTCTCGCATCAGAACTTATGCAATTGATCTTCAGTCCTCTTTCCTTCTTTCCCTTGCCTTTTAATGCAATTATATGACACTCTTTTGCCATAGCTTGATCCCCTCTTACCACTGCTATTCCTTCTGTAGTAGGGAACTTCATTACTAAATGATATGGGGACCAAATTGCTTTGAGTTGAACCATAGCAGGTCGTCCCAAAATAACATTGTAAGGGGAGGCTACATCTAGCACCGCGAAGTTCACATAAATGAGTTTATCTCTAGGGAAATCCCCAACCGTAACTGGCACTAATAGGATACCCAAAGGTTGCTGCAATTTCCCCGAAAATTCTACTAGATGCGTTTTGCAAGGTTGCAAGCGTTCCTTTCCTATTCCCAACTTCTCATAGGGGTTTCGGTACATGATGTCTACTGAGCTCCCATCATCAACATACACCCGATATACTTCCTTGTTCGCAATTATCACCTTGATCAGTAATGCATCCATGTGAGGGAACCTATCCGGAACCGTGTCTTCCTTAGAAAAAATGATAGTTTCGGTAGGCTTGAACCTCTTATGCATAGGCTCTTGTTCCGGGATCCTCCTGCACATGGCCCTCTTTGCCAAGTTGGAATCCCCTCCAGCAGGGCCCCCAACGATAGAATGTATAACCCCAGTAATTTTCCTGTGACCCTCCTAAGCAGGTGGGTCATTTTCTTCTTTCCCTCTTTTTTCGTTTGGGTCAGGTCGCCCATATCTCTTTTCTGGCCCTCATCGCTCGTGCGACCGGCCTATCCGAATACCTTGATGATATGCTACCTTCACAAACTCTTTAAAGTGTCCATTTTGGATGAGTATCTCCAATTCCCTCTTTAGGTCCCGACAGTCTTCGGTGTCATGCCCATGCTGCTCGTGATATCGGCAGTACAAACCTTTGTTCAACTTCTCATTAGGGGTGAACAGCTTTTGAGGTGGGTGAAGTATGCCTTTGTTAGCGAGAATGGCCAGGATGACAGCCCTAGACTTGTTCAGCGGCGTAAACCCTTTGTGTTCCTGTAAGAGGTCATATCTGTTACTTCCGCTATTGCCGCGATTTCCTTCACTTCTGGGAGTCGGTTCGCCTTTTTTCCCACTTCGAGCATACCCTCCGTCTTTCTTCATAGTAAGGAGTCTATCATTATCCCTCTTCCTTTTATCAGCTTCTTCTCTTTTAGCACATTTTTCAGCCCAGTTCATTAGGGTCTGCAGGTCGGTCGGAGGATTAGTGACCAACTTTCTGTAGAGTTTTCCATACCTTAACCCATTGATACAGGCTCTAATTACGACTTCCTCAGACCTGCATTGTACTTGTAAACTTTTATTGTTGAACCTATCGATGTAACCCCGCAGTGACTCCCCTTCCTCTTGTTTTATGTTCATAAGCTCCGCGGTGGATTTCTCAAATCTTCGTCTCTGTAAGAAGCGATTCTGGAAACGCTCAGCCAACTGGGAGAAGAACGAAACCGACCCTCTCTGCAAAACTTCAAACCATGCTCGGGCTTTCACTTGAAGGGTTGTTGGAAACGTATGGCATACAACTGGCTCTGGCGCAGCTGTTAACATCATACAGTATTTGAATCGATGGAGATGGTCCTTAGGGTCTGTATCTCTAGTATATGTCTCTAGCACAGAAGCTCGGAATCCCGGTGGGATATGAAAATTTTGTATCTCCTTCGAAAAAGGGAAATCTTCACATACCATGGCCGTTCCCCCTACTCCCTAGTAAGGCATATCGTAATGGAAAGGGGTTCCTCACTGTGACCGAGCCGCGTCTTCATCCCAATGGTCCTAAAAAGTCCTTACCCTTTCATTCCTCATTTCAGCCCCTCTATATGATATGGGAAGAGATCGGTCTGGGATTAAAAATCGATCGGGTACCCTGCCATCTCCCTAGTTTTGATACCTGTCCTCTTGAAGTCCTCTCCATCCTTCTTCTTCATGTCGTCTCATCCTTTCCGCCTCCCTCAAAGCAGATATCTCCTCATGTCGTCTCTCACCTCCCCTTTCTCTCAAATGAGATCTCACCTCCCTGCTCAGAGGTCTTCCTCTCTCTTCTAGTAGGACTTGTATTTCTCCGAGATGGTCCCTCAAGAAAGCCACTACCACGGGGGCGTCCTGCTGCTGGGAGTGTCGAGATGCTTCATCCCTGCTGGGCGAAGAATGAGACAAGTGCCTTTCCTCATGTTCTATCATGGGCTGCTTGTCTTTTCGCTATTCTAACAACCGCTGAGACCGCGTGGCAGTCATAGCTTTTTGTTCAAGTGGTTTCCCATAGACGGCGCCACTGATAAAGTCGAAAAATGAGCCTTGCTGAGATCTAAGGATTCTAAGCTTTAGTGGTTTACCTTAAATCGGCCCAACTTTAAAATCCACCAAGAATGATAATAATCTAATCTGTTCCAATATAGGCCCACCTCGTGACACCTGGACCTGAGAAACAGAACAAACCATTAGTGAAACGTCCCTAGGTAGTCCCGGGGAGTTCCACTCCGAAGCTTAAGTCAGGAATAAGCCTTTGTGATATAAAAGTCGTAATTTTAAGTATAGAGAGACCAACCTCTAACTAATTGCATTCATGTATTATTTATAGGAAGTGTTGTACATTGATAATGTAATTCTTAGACTTAACGAGTAAGAAAGGAGCTCGGTGTCCACTTAATCCTAGCCGTTCATTGGGTGTGTCATTTTTACCCCTCATCATTCCACAATTTGGTTAACATAGAATATTGGGTTAGGAATATGGAATATGGTTCCTCAAAGAATCGCTACCAAAATAAAGTCCACTCCATTGAATCCATACTACCAATAGTCTCCATAATGTGACTTTTCTTTGTTATGGTTACTGGTGTCAAAGGGAACACGTCTATGATTATATCCATCAGCATATGTGTAATGCTAGATTTCAAGGAAAATATAACTACATGATGACCTTAGCTTCAAGCTTATGGTAGTTTGTTTCCATAAAAACATAGGATACATCATTCACAAATCACGAGGGAATAAGAATCAGCAATATGGATGGTTTGTTCACATTGTCCGTTCATTGAAATCATATGGTGGTATATATAGATCGATTGCCCATTTTTCTGGATGTACCATATTCGTATGTTCGTAATAATTACAAAAGCTCTAGCAAACAATGATTACTCCAACCAAAAATATAAAACAATAAAAAAAATACATTAAAACAAATACAAGGATATGCATAAAAAATCTATGGTATTTAGGGTAAATAAGAGTTGAGCACTTACTTTTATTAATTAGGATGAATCTACTCTTAAGACAAAGTCTAAAAACCTTAATCATAACCAATGTTTAAGGTGTATCTATATCAAATCCTAATACCTAAGTGGTTTGGTTCGCATTTCTAAAAAATGTATGTGCAGTGTATGAAAATGTGCATTGTGTATAAAATATACGTGCACTCATGATGAGCAATCAGCACACGGCTAGAAAGTTTTTTTCTCACAAAAATGAACCACACAGAAAATTTGAAACTACACGCTAATAGTACTTTTAATGTGTAAAGTTGTGAATATCAAACAATTTAAACAACTCAATTTTATGGTAAATTGAAGGTCTGGTTTCGAATAACCTTAAATTTCTGATACTACTTGATACAAATTTTATCACGCTCCTGTAACTTGATGTATAACACATAGAATTCAACACCTATGATCTTTTTAATAATCAAAAGATAAAGTTTGAAGCAATCAATCTTAGTTGATTGGACTTGAAGCACAGCTTTGATAAATTAAAACAAGCAAGTTAAAGCAAGCTGAATTTCTCTTCTCAAGAAAAACAAACCACGCAAAATTTAATACATTTGTATTATTCTCAATATTCTCTTAACAAAATTACACCCAAAAAAAGTCTTAATAAGAATAAAGAAAATCCTAATCCTACTTGTAAACAAAAACAACACAAGAATCTTTGAAAGAATAGAATTCTTTCTTACGAACAAAGAACGAAATCCTAGATTGTAAACCAACTAAAACGCTTATCCAACTATGAAAATTTAACATGTTTTTGCTCCCTACTAACTAAGGAACATTTTAGAAATGAACCCATAACAGAAACAACTCAAAACAAGATGAAAGAAACTAACAAAATCAAAGGTGAAGCGCTCAGCATCGCAGCAGAACTAGGCAAAAATATTGAGAATACAACCCTGGAAACGGCGATGGTGACAGTGGACATCACAACATTGTGAGTGCCAAACTGCATCTCTACTACATAGATTCCAATCTTATGACAGTGCTATGTCAACGCCTAAATAGTGAGTAACACATCTTCTTGTTTGATCTTTCTGCGCCATCTTGCTCTCTGTAAGACCTCTATTAGCATGGTTCTTCATGAAAACATCTTGGCACTTGACTTAAACATCTTTCCAGCCTTTCAATGATGCTTTATACCACAAATTAACATGATCAAAGCAAGAACCATTACTCTTGAACTCCTTAAAAAAGTGTACATTCTTGGCTTGATTCCTATAACTTGCTTTTATTGTACATATTGCTTTGATGTCGTACTGACTTAAGTATTGGAGTAGATTCTTTGTAGCGAATGGGTTGTCTAGTTGACAATTTGTGCTACAGGTCATCTAACTTAATTGCATCTTCCTATTTGATACAAACATGAAAACAGACCTTAAAGCACTTAACAATTTTTTACTTTATCAACTGTCGCCGTCTGTCAGAACCATTATAAAAAGTTGATGACCACTATTAGATCACAAAGACAATTTGAGCAACAAAAGATAAACAACTCATCCTGGGAGGGCGAGGTAACAAACGGCATCCAATTCATCCGAGGCAAGAAGGGACCTCTAATCCCATAATACCCACGAGACATGAAATAATCTTTAATCCACATTTGGATACATAAAATGAGTAGATTTTTATCCAAATACAAACTTTGGTCGAAAGAGATGGGATGGATCAAAGGGAACACGCTTCTTGATCCTCACAACAAAACCCAGAGTCAGTGGCGGAATCAGAAAATATTTTAAGGGGGTGCTTAATTATACACGAAATTTATTTTTCATAAAATACATATATGTAATTATTAAAATAAAATAAATATTCAATCACAATAATTAATTAAAAAAATACAAAAAAAAATTTTAAATATTACCGAGTAAAAAAGATATAAAACAAAAAGAAAATACTCATATCACAAGACAACGCTAACCACAACGGAAAGATTTTCACGGATTAGACTAATTCAATTGGATAACAATATGAGGAAGGAGTCAATAAAAATTGGGTTATGAGCAAGAAATAGGTTGTAGATGAAGTAAAGAACAAGAGATAGAGGAAATCACGTTTAAGAGTTTGAGAGATGGGGCAAGATAGATTAATTTACGTTTAAGAGTTTATGAATTAAAATAGAATAAGATAGAGTTTAGGAATTAAAATAGGATAAGATTTTATAAATAGGGATAGTAGGATTTTTTTTAACTCTTTAATGAAACTACGTCGTTTCACTTAAGAGAATATATTTTTATTTTACTCTTACATTTTACTTAAAAGTATAAAAAGTAAAAATAAATAAAAATTAGAAGATGAGAAGACTTCATCTTCTTCGCGATTTATACAATTTAACATAGAGGAAGAAATCTTCAATCCTCAATACTCAAGAGAATAGAGCGTGGCAATAGTTGAAGTATGTCAAGCAGCAATAGCAGGGGCCAAGGGGCAGTTCACTGAGGGGAGAGTAAGAGAGATTTGAGGAATTCGATCAGAAAAATTTGTTGAAATCAGATAAGGTTTGTGCTGTTGGATTTTTTTTTTTGCAGTAAGTAAAACAACGTCATTTTACTTATTAAGTTTTTTTTACTCTTAAGTAAAACGACATCGTTTTACTTAAAGAGTAAAAAAAATAAATTTGAGTTAGCCCTCAGTCTTCTTCTTCTTCGTTGCCGTTGGTTGCTTCTGGACTGAACTCAGCAGCTGTGGGCGCCGACGCGGCGTGGCGGCACCCTAATAGAGCAAGGATAGGGTTGGCGCAGTCAATAAATATACATATCTATACCTTCTCCTTCAAAATGAAGGGGGAAGCTGCACCGGCTCGCCCCCCCTCAGTTCCGCCACTGCCCAGAGTCACAAAGTAATAATCATAATAGACCTCCAGTTTAGTAGGCCCTATTCATAATCGGACAGACGTATATCAAGACACACAATTGAGTGCACGTACTCGTGAAGATGTGAGACACATTTTTGGAATCAAAAGAATATTTTCACCATTTACTCAAGAGATAGAAACTTTTTCCCTACCTCTAAAGTTTAAGATCCCAGTTTTGGAAACATATATGAGTGACACGGATACTTAAGGTCACTTGCATTAATTTAGCCATGCCATGAGAGTTTCAAAACAAATTTTATGCTAAGCCTTCCCAATTAAACTTAAAGAAAATGATAGAGTGTGGTTTAAAGGATTGAGGCCATGCTCCATCTTTTCCTTTTCACAATTGGCATAGTTGTACTTCTACAATAGAATTTTTTAAATGAAGAATGACAAGTCTATAGCAGAAGTTGATAAGCATTAAGTGATGATGTCAGATATCACCAAGCGTTGTGAGGTCTCCCTGAGGTCACGTGCTTCTTGTATTCGCGCCTGAAACCTAGAAGACCTGCAACACAGATGTCAGAAATACCCCCGGGCTATACCGGGGAGTATGCTCCGACGCTCAAGTCCGTTTGGGACTCAGAATAATAAGTTTAATGCGTAATAAAAGTTTTAAAGAAGGTAACTCCTTACCAGGTGATAATAAGGTGACTTTTATAGAGTCGTACCAGACAGAGTTCCAGTAGGATTGGAACTCCTCAATTCATCAGTAGACCTATCCTGAAGAACTCGGGTACAGATAATATTTGCAGAAGGAGAGTCCTAGTACAATTTAACCTTTATCAATAGCCCCTCAGATCAGTTGAGATTCCTTTTATCTTATCTGATCTGATCAATGTCGTTATACGTTGCCTGATCTCCGAACACCTTTGCCTCACAAGCCCCAAGTACATTAGATCCCTCCCGATAATAAATGCGAAGATACCGAACTCCGTAGCTCTTTCGAATTGCAATCCTCATATTTTTGCCATTGAAACAATCTGAACTCAGACTTGTTATGGCAAAATACATGATTCCTTACATTTTGAATATTTGGTACGTTCCATCTGACATCCGGAACTCGTGGACAATGTACACGATAGCTCTGTAGACTTATTCCATGAAGAATATCCCATCAAGATACAAGTATGCCCCAGTTTGGTGGAGCTTAGTGCAATCAATGGAAACAGCAAATTACATGCCGAACTCCAGACCTTGTATAAATACCGTTGAATCGTCGCCAGCTATACATGCACGAATCTCGAGATAAGAGAAACGGCTTAGATCATCCACTAGCCCATGAGGTATCTATAAATAACCCTTGTCTAAAATTGGAAATCTTCACCTTCTGCAAGTTATTATCTCCAAGCGGTTTGGCTCCCTAGCTCGGATTCAACATATCTCCAAACAAAAGCCTAAATCCGAACTCAGCTTATCTGTAATCAAGTAAGTATGTCTGCCTCTGAACATTTGAATTCCTCTTCAGCTGTTAACTCCGCATCTAGGTCAGGAGAATTAGGTAGTCTTAATTCTCCGAACTCGATTTCTAGTACCCTTGGAGGACCTAGAATAGTAGAGAACCGAACTTCATATCAGAATACTACAACGTCGAGCCATGACTTAACCGACCTCCCCACTAACTCAACTATCTCCGCAGCTTGTACTGCAAATGAAAATACCGAACTAGGAAATACTTCGAATGTTCTTGGAAATCCTATATTTAAACTAGATACATTAGATTCTACTCTTTCTTATGATGAAGTAGAAAACCTAGCACGTCGAAGCTTCATTCCTGCCAACATAGGATCCCGAACTCCATTGTCTAGTGAGGTTGCTAGCCGACCTCCGGAGGGTTTTGTTAGCGTTTTTACCGAAAACTTCGTAGGATGGTTAAGATTTCCTCTTTCTGACTTCCTAAAAGCCATTCTGAGTTAATATATCATTTCCCTCGCCCAATTCACACCCAATACCATCCGAACTCTGAGAGAGTTTGAGATTATCTGCCAAAACTTAGACATTCCATGTGCTACTTATTTATTTAAATATATATAGCATGAAATCCTCATGTCGGGACCTTGGATGGTTTTACTTTACTCATCATAGAGGTAGGGTAGAGGTGTTTGAGGGAAGTCCGAGCTCAATTCATGATTGGAAGGATAAGTTCATTTTTGTCGGAGTTCGGGCAGTTGGGGAGGAGATCTTTTGGCGTTCTGACAAGTCAGTTTCAGATCGGTCACCCAAGAGTACGGCCTCTATCAGGGAATCCTTTGCCAAATTAGAAGCTATTGTAAGTGAAAATGGCAAACTATGCCTCACTAACATCCCAGAACGGGTGAACGGGTGTTAGTGTCTTTGAAATTAAGCCCTACCGAGCTGGGACCTGACCATCATGTGAGGTGGACGAACTCGGTTGTAAGGGTACATGTCTCTTTAAGAATGTTGCTATTGTTTATAATATTTGTGTATTAAGTTCATAATGATTTCTCTATCTTCTCCGCAGTTATGCAGCTCAAGGATATGCTTGGGGGAGTGAAGACAACAAAGAAGAACCGAGCTCTGAAGACCAAAACAGCTGAAGCTGTGTTGGCTCTTCAGACTGCCTCAGCTCCGTCATCCCGCATATATAAGAAAGCTAACACTGCCGATCTCGTGCAGCAAGAGCAAACGAGCTCAGGTACAACCTTCGGGAGAGTTGATAAACCAATCAACTCAAAAGTTGCTGTAGACGTTCCCAGCGGCAAACTCACCACCACTTCGGGGTCTCAAACCCATAAGAAGAAGGAGCGAGCTGAGGATATCCTTGCTCAAGTTAATAAGAAAATGAAAATAATCTTCTAGTTGCTGGGTCCGTTGCTGTTTAGGGAGTTGGTCGTACCAAGGCTTACCTTTGGGGAAGACGTCATCGAAGTTCTTGAATACCAGTTACTCCCGAACTGGGGGTTAACTAAGAATGATCGACTTTCTGTCGAAACTTCACTTGAGTTCGTGAAGGAAGCTGTCCCACCTTGGGACAAAGAGGCTCTTCACAGCTTTGAGAAGCGAGAGCTAAGAAGGCGAACTGCTCTAGGAGTTTCCCAGGTTAGTTACATTTCTTCTTCTCGAGCTCTGATCCATACCATTTATTGTATCATATGTATTTTTGTTATAACATTATACATATAACATTTCACAGACTCTAGCTCTAGTCGGGGAGATGGTAGCTCGGTCAGAAAATGACTAGGCCGTGATCAGCCAGCTCTATGCCGACCTGAAGTCATCAGAGACAAAACGAGATGAGTTGAAGTCTTTCAATAAAGAGTTCGGGTACAGAGAGCAAAATCTGAAAACCGAGCTCGGGAAGAGTTAGTAGACGTTAAAAGAGGCAGAGGAGAAGATTTCCAAGCTAGAAGCAGAAAAGCTCCAGATGAGACAGCAACTTTCTGCGGAACAAGCTAAAAAAGTATATTTCAAATGTAAAGGTGATTCCCAGCTCGTCCACCGGATGTTCTACTCGACGGAGTTCGGTAAATTCCTTGGAGAGATAATGACTCCGGCGAAGGACTACGGCTACCACCTCGCCTTGGCACACCTGGATTCTAAATACCCCGACCTCGGGATAAAGAAGGAATCCGGCTATGATGAGGGTTGCGATACTGAAATGGATGACAAGCTCGACGAGCTGAAAGATGGGAAAATTGTAATTCCCCTTGAATCATTCGTGCCCTTATCTCCGGAGATCGACTGGATTTCTAAAGAAGAAGAAATGGATGCCCGATCCAGTTAACAAGTCTATTCGAGATGAGGACGACTCTGCCCAACTTCGATCCTTAAAGATTGTAATATATTATAATAGTTTTAGGGCTTTTGACAAGTATAGTGCAGCTCAAAATTTCTTGTATTTTTGTATTTTGACAATTGTAATTCAAGAACGACTTTTAGATTGCATATATAAATATATATATTTTGTTTCAAGTATTTCGCAGATCGAAATTTTACGCAGATCGCTTCATTTAAATATTTTATTATTTTCATCTTCCATTGTTCATAATAAAAACAGACTTTTATCACATTTTAACTATCTTCCTTCAGCTCGGAAAACATAGCTCTCAGCAACTGTTTTCGATTTCCGTTCTTTTATTTTTAGACCATATTGTTTTCTTACGTTCGGTCTTGAACTTGTTTTTGGCAAACCTTAGGGACCGGAGTTCGGAATGATTCATAATCAATCAGCATGTTTTTCTTTTCTTTCTTTCCGGAACTAAAATATTTGGCAATTCTGCAAAAAATAAGAATAAACCAAATTCGGCGAGATAAAACGGAGTGTCAATAAATAACACTTTTGATATCTTAGGAAATAATAGGACAATATGAAAATCCGAGCTGCACATCTTATTTACTATCTAATTGGTCTAATCCGAGTTGTGCAGTTCTTTATTGCTACCATAGTATTTAAAATGACTATATATAAAACTTCCTCAAGTGAGCAATGTTCCACATTCTCGGAATCATCTTCCCATCTAGAGTTGACAGCTTGTAATTCCCAGCTCGTCCAGCTTCGTCAACTTAATATGGCCCTCCTAATTTGGGTCCAACTTCGAGTTCCCTCTGCCTTGCTTATTTCAGTTATCCTCATCACCAGATCTCCAGGTCGGAAATAAACGCTTTTAGCCTGTT
Source organism: Ophiorrhiza pumila (assembly GCA_016586305.1). NCBI lineage: Eukaryota > Viridiplantae > Streptophyta > Magnoliopsida > Gentianales > Rubiaceae > Ophiorrhiza > Ophiorrhiza pumila. The sequence goes on along the minus strand of BLIW01000008.1, from coordinate 10,287,945 downwards.
TATTGTAGTATCGCGTCATATCTGACTTGTACTTTGCTTCTCGAATAAACGCGGCCTCTCTTTTTTCTTCGATCAGATCTAGGCTGAGGAGCAGAGCTTCATTATTCATGTCTCGCTCGTGATTAAGCACTCTGGTACTCGAGAGACCTATCTCAGCTGCGATAACTGCTTCAGATCCGTTCACTAGGCTAAACGGAGTTTCTTTTGTAGCTGTTCTAGGAGTAGTTCGGTATGACTAGAGCACATTTAGAAGGTGTACTACCCATTAACCCTTGGCGTTTTCTAACCGAGTTTTAATTCCCTAAATAATGATTCGGTTCATTACCTCGGTTTGACCATTGGCTTGAGGATGAGCTACGGAGGTGAAGTGCTGATGAATCTTGAGTTCTTCACACCAACTCTTAAATGGATCACTTGCGAACTGTGTTCTATTATCAGATACCACAATCTTTTGTATTCCATACTGACAAACAACATTTTTCCAAAAGAATTTGAGTATATTCTTCCAAGTTATTGTTGCTAACGATTCCGCTTCAATCCACTTTGTGAAGTAATCAACTGCCACTACCAAGTAATTGACTCGTCTTAGAACTTCTGGAATGGTACCTGCAATGTCTATCCCCCATTACATAAACGGCCAAGGACTTTGCATAGTCACCATTTCAACCTGAGGTATGTGATGAATCCTTGCGTGCTGCTGAGACTTAACACATTTCTGTACCAAGTCATGTGCGTCGCGATGAACAGTGGGCCAATAATATCCTGCTCAGATAGCTTTTTTAGCTATCGTCCGAGCTCCTTCATGACTGCCGCACGACCCTTCATGAATTTCTCTTAGTACATATTCAAGTTGGTTTGGACCCACATACCTTAGCCATGGCTTTAGATATCCTTTCTTGTATAGAACTCCATCATTTATTTCATACCTAACAGCTTGGATTCTCAATTTCCGAGCTGCCACTTTGTTGCTTGGGGTTCCTCCCCAGCTGAGGTACTTCATTATTAGGGTCATCCAATTTTCTTCTTCCTCTTCGATGAACTAAACTGTCGGTTCATCAATACTCCGGGCTCCCAGCACTTCCACTAATACTCTCTTAGTCAGGTGTGCATAGGCTGATGACGCTAATTTGCTGAGAGCGTCAGCTCGTTTATTCTGAGCTCGCGGAATTCTATCAATTGTGAAGAGATCAAATCCCTTAGCCATTTCTTAAGCCTTTTCATGATATTGTTTCATCATTAGGTCTTGAGCTTCGTATCCCCCAGTTACCTGATTTACAATGAGTTGTGAATCGCTGTACACTTGTAACTCTCGAACACCAATCTCCTTTGCCAACTTCATGCCTGTTATGAGGGCTTCATACTCGACTTCATTGTTAGTGGCTTGGAAATTAAAGTGCAGAGCATAAGTGAACTCCTGACCTTCGGGATTTTTCAAAATAAGACCTGCTCCAGATCCTTCTTTGCTAGAAGCTCCATCGGCGAATAATACCCACACATTTGTGGTTTGAGGTGCCCCAATGTCCATAGGCTCATTCATATAACCTAATGTCTAAACATCCCACTCTTGGGTTTCAGCAATAAAATCAGCTAGGACTTGTCCTTTTATTGCCGACCTCGGGACAAATACGATTTCGTGTTTACCTAGTTCAATGGCCCACTTCATTAGACGACCTGAATGTTCAGGTTTATGCAACACTTGCTTCAAAGGTTTAACGGTGAGAACCCGGATAGGGTAAGCTTGAAAGTAGGGGCGTAATCTCCGAGCTGCGACAACTAATGCTTCTCAAGACCTGGATATCTTTGTTCTGCTCCTTGCAATGTTTTGCTCACATAATACACCGGCTTCTGGGTATTATTATGTTCCTTCATCAAAACTGCACTTACCACTTTGTCACTTGCAGCTAAGTATAGGGAAAGAGTCTCGCCATGAACAGGAATAGCTAGAGATGGTAAGGCGCATAAGTACTGCTTGAGCGCTTCAAAGGCTTTTTTTACATTCTTCAGTCCATGAAAAATCCTCTGCTTTCTTCAAAGTAGCAAAGAATGGCAAGCACCTTTCCGCTGATCGGGAAAGGAATCTATTTAATGCTGCAAATCTTCCAGTCAAATTCTGGACTTCGTGGACATTCTGAGGTGAGGTTATTTTCAGAATTGCCTCTACCTTATCAGCATTTGCCTCGATACCACGCTTTAAAACCATATATCCCAAGAATTTTCCTGATCCAACTCCAAAAGTGCACTTCTTGGCATTTGCCTCGATACCACGCTTTAAAACCATATATCCCAAGAATTTACCTTATCGGCATTTGCCTCGAAAGTTTTCTTGACGTTAGCTAGCAGATCTTCCATTTTCCTACTCTTAACTAGTAGATCACTAACATACACCTCCATGTTACAGCCGATCTGAGAATCGAACACTTTGTTCATCATTCGTTGATAGGTTGCTTCCACATTCTTTAACCCGAAAAGCATTTTCACATAACAGTAGATGCCTTTTTTAGTTATGAAAGCGGTTTTCTCGGCATCTGCTTCATCTATGGAGATCTAATGGTATCCCTTATATGCATCAAGAAAACAAAGCACCTCATATTCTGCGGGTGTATCGACTTTCTAATCAATTAGAGGTAAAGGATAAAAGTCCTTTGGACATGCCTTATTTAGGTTTGTGTAATCAATACACATCCGCAGTCCTGCGTCTGGTTTCTTTACCATGACTGGATTAGTAAGCCAGATCAGATAAAAGACCTCCCGGATAATCTTAGCTTTAAGAAGTTTATCCACTTCAACACAAATAGCTTTGTTCCTATCCGGAGCACATGGCCATTTGTTTTGCCGAACTGGGGGTATCTCGGGTTCTATATTCAACTTGTGTACTGCAATAGTTGGCGAAATGCCTTTCATATCCTCAGGTCCCCATGCAAGAACATCATTGTACTGCTGGAGTAAATTGATGAGGGATTGCTTTACTTCTTGAGGCAGAGCCGCGCCTATCTTCACAGTCCGATCTGGGAGTGTTGAATCAATGATTACTTCTTCCAAGTCATCCGTCATCATTCCATTATCTCCGGAGTTCATCAACTCTAGCCCAACCATCCACTGTAGGTGGTAGCTCTCCAACAATTTACCTTTGATGCATGGGTTGTTTTATTCGCATCTCTCAAAGCGATCATATGACATTCTCTTGCCATATTTTGATCATCTCAGATAGTAGCGATCCCCCCAGATGTGGGGAACTTCATCACCAGGTAATAAAGCGACCAGATGGCCTTGAGTTGAACCATTGTTGGTCTTCCGAGAATAATGTTATACGGGGAGGTAATATCAAGAACTGCAAAATTAGTGTATATTAACCTATCTTTTGGAGCTTCTCCCAAGGTCACTGCTAAAGTAATCATACCAATAGATTGCATTGCTTCTCCCAAAAATCAAATTAGTGGGCCAGGACATTTCTGTAGCTATTCTCGCGGAATACCCAACTTTTCAAATGCGTTTCGGTAAATAACATTTGAAGAACTGCCATCATCCACATATATTCTATGGACTTTCTTATTTGCCACAATCGCTTTTATTAATAAAGCATCGCATTGAGGAAACTTACTTGGAACAGTATCGTCCTTCAAGAAAGTAATAATTTCGGAGTGCTTGAAACGCTTATGAACTGGCTCTTGCTCGAAAATTCTTCGTGATGATGATTTGCGCGCCGATCTGGATTCACCAATTGGACCTCCCACAATTGTATGAATTACCCCAGTTACATTCTTTTCTTCGTCTTTGGGTTTAGCATATCCCTCATCCTTGGGCTTTTTGTCATTCTCTGGTCTTCCTCTATCCTTAGATTGGCCTCTTTGGCGGCTCTTCTGAAAAACCTGTTGCATAAAATCTCGAAGATGACCACTTGCAATGAGTTAATCTATTTCTTTCTTGAGATCTCAACAATCCTCATTATCATGTCTCGTCTGATCATGGAACTTGCAAAAAAGATCTTTATTTCATTTACCCTCAAGAGTAGTCATCTTCGGATATGACTTGATCAACCCTTTTCTTTCCATAATAGCTAACATCTTAGTTCGGGTACGAGGAGCTGAGGATCCCTTATAAGCATTTGTGGTTTGAGATTGAGGTTTATCAAAGGATAGCCTATAAAATACTGGAGTTCGTTTACCTCCAGACCCAGACCTGCTATTGTAGTTGTCCTTTTTCTTTTCGGGATCTCGATTCATATCTCTCTTGGTCCTATCTGCATCTTCTCCTTTAGCAAACTTATTAGTTCGGTCCATCAACTCATGCATGTCCTTAGGTGGGTCGGTGACTAACTTTCGATAAAACCTTCCAGGTCGTAACCCATTAATAAAGGCACCAACCACCACATCTTTGGATCGGGTCTTGACTTGCACAATCTCATCATAAAACCGATCTACATAGTCCAGAACTGATTGATTTTCACCTTGTCGAATATTTAAGAGTTCAGCGGAGGACTTGTCAAACTTCTTCCTTCGCAAGAATCTCTTGTAGAATAGCTGAGAGAGCTGCTCATAAGAAGAAATTGAATTTGGCTTGAGGCCTTCAAACCAACCACTCGTTTTTCCAACCAGAGTTGTTTCAAAGGCCTGACACATAGTCGCCTCCGGCGCTTGCTCGAATTTCATAAGTGACGTAAAACGTGCCAGATGATCCCTGGGGTCCGTATCTTCGGAGTATATCTCCATAGACGGAATTTTGAACTTTCGTGGTTTAAGAAATCAGCTGATAGCCTCCACGAATGGTGTCACCGTTCTATAAGCTCCCCCAGCTTCTACCCCCAGAATATTGTGGACTTCATTATGAATACGATTCGTAATCTGAGTATCCTGATCATGATGATGATCATGATTACGATGATGTTGATGCCGCTCTGGGGAAGGATTCAAATGGTGATATATGTAGTTATTATTTCTATTACTTCGGACTGGAGATCGGTTTAGAGGACGTCATCGGTCAGGATCATTATCTCCCTGAGATTTCGTATCATAAGGTGGAGAGAGCTGCATTCGGTCATACATATCCAAAGCTCGTTCCATTTCCTTGTCAGGTCTCTGACCAACAATCGCCTTGATATGTTCAAAATTCTTAGAATAGAAGTTAACCATCTCCGGAGAGTGAATATCAATGGGAGGATTATTACCACCTTCAATGCGCATTGGAGGATCTTGCTCACGTCGGGGAGGATTATTACCTCCGTCAATGCGCAATGAGGGATCCTGTTCTCGTCGCAGATTTTGTAGATCTGCAGCAATATTCCCCTCATTACTAGTAGTTGCTCTGCGTAGAGATCTACTGGTAGTAGGTTGAGTATTAGGAATGTCTTTGGTGTTCCGTTGTGAACGAGTGAGCGTCATCGAAAAGGCTTGTAATCGACGCTCCCCATAGACGGCGCCAATTTGATGATGTCAGATATACCAAGTGCTGTGAGGTCTCCCTAAGGTCATGTGCTCTTTGTATTCGCACCTGAAACCTAAAAGACCTGCAACACAGATGTCAGAAATACCTCCGGGCTATACCGGGGAGTATGCTCCGACACTCAAGTCAGTTTGGAACCCTGAACAATAAGCTTAATGCGTAATAAAAGTTGTAGAGAAAGTAACCCCTTACAAGACGATAATAAGGTTACTTTTATAGAGTTGTTCCAGTAGGATTGGAACTCCTCAATTCATCAGTAGACCTATCCCAAAGAACTCGGGTTCAAATAGAATTTACACTAGGAGAGTCCTAGTACAATTCAACCCTTATCATTAAGTAAAAAGAAAATGAATCTATCTAAACATACATGGATAGATTTAGTAGACGAGAGTCTCTAGATCCAAAGTAGATATAATCGAGGATGTTATTATTAGAGCTTTCATCAATTAATGGATTCAAAAATTTGATGTGTGGTTAAACCACCAAAACTAATACTCACTCTTCGCAATAAAACAATAATTTAGTGTTGATTTTCACTGGAATAGAGTTCAATCTTAGTTAATTCAAGAATATATTGAAGGAAATTATTATAATATCATCAAAATTAAATAGAAGAAATTAACAAGATAAAGAAAACTTCAATTCAATTAATTAAAAGCATCCAGTAAATCCATATTAACAATCTATTAATCAATCATCGACTCAATGATTAATTAATATTTATGAAATAATCAATTATAGGTTAGCGAGAATCAACTCTGACGTAACTCAATTTTTTCTTATTGAATTAACAATTAACAAAAATTAGTTTAATTAATTATTATTATTTAATTAAAATACAATCCAACTTGAATCAATCACCACCAAATTTAATGTTTTAACAGCATTAACGCATTAAGAACTATACAAACCCAATTCAAATCAATTGCAATCAGAATCAGCAGTTATAATTTATTAGTCTATAATTCCTGACATTATTTTTATCAATAATTAGTCCTATCTATAAATAATGGAAAATTAATTGTCACTGAACAGATTAATTAAACGGTAAATTACACAAATCGTTCTTTAACTTAGAGGTTGATTTTGAATTTGTCCCTCGGCTTTCAAACGTTCCATTTTAGTCCATCATCTTGCATTTTGAGTTTTAAATCGTCCTCCATTTGTTTTTCGTCACAGATTATATCTCTCATGTGCATTTCACATGACAAATCAAAGAGCAAGATGAACTAATTTTGTTTATCATTTATTTATTTCATAATTATTTTTACTTACCATCATCTTTTTTGTCATGTGTCACGTACGTGAGATACATAATCTATCTACACATGGACGGAAACAGACCGATGATTATTTAAAACTCAAAAATCAAGATGAATGACTAAAATTGAACGTTTTAAATTTGAGGGACAAATTCGAAATTAACCCTTGAATTTATGGACGATTGACGTAATTTACCCTTAATTGAATTTACGTGGGATTTAATTGACTGAAACAATTAACATTATACAAAGACAATTTTTTGAAACTCATAAAATTAACTTGCCATGCACAATTCCGTCTCATGATTCAATAATAGATAGTACTTTATTACTTTAAAACTGAAAAAAAAAAAATTATTCACTAAACATCCAATATGGGATTTGACTATCTGCTAATCATCATCTTGGCAATTTTCAAAAGTCTTCATATTGCAAGGGCGTTTATTTCCAAAAAACAAACGTGGCTTTGCATGAACATGTAAAGGTTTTCCTTGAAAGAATTCATCTGGCAACTCAGAGAGGTCAATTCTCTCCATATCTGGGGGCAGACTCCAAGTAAATACTTGAAGAAGCCTAGCCAATCTGCCAATGCCATCACGCTCATAATTGTTCCTAGAGCAAATGCTGGGCAACCACGCTTGCCCACACTGAATGAACCAAACCTTAGCTCTGGTTCTATGAGCTCCACTTTACTTGGCTCCACATTATTCAAATGGCGCTCTGGCTTAAATTGCAATGGTTCTTCCCAAACTTTAGGATTTCAACCAAGTCCTCGTCGGTCCAACAGAAAATGGCTGCCTTTAGGAATGAAATAGCCACCAACAGTGGTTTCCGATACCGACATACGAGGAGGATTAAAGGGCACAACAGGATGGAGTCTCATAGATTCCCTCAAACATGCCTTGACATAATTTAATTGTGGGATATCAGATTCTTGAACTAGTCTTGCTTTTCCAACCACACTATCAATTTCCTCCATTGCCTTTTGGTGAATCTTCGGCTGGTTTATCATTTCTGCTATCACCCACTCTACTGCAGTTGGAGGACTATCAGCCCCGATAAAAATTCCTGCGACTCAATAGTTGTACACGTTAAACAATTTTGTGAAAGAAATAAAACGAGAATCACTAAATGATATTTTTTCCCCATATTAATCAAGATTTTATAGTTTATCAAATTAAGCAAATTAATCAAGATTTTATAGTTTAAACTTGGGTAAATTAGTTCAATCGTCCCTCAACTTGAGGGTTCATTTCGTTTTTGTCCCTAATCTTTAAAAAGTTCAATTTTTGTATCTTATGTTAGGATTTGATTTAAAATCGCCATTGATTTATTTGTTTTTCACTTAAAATTCAATTTAAATGAATATTTAACACATATATGACAGATAAAAGTGTATATAAATTGATAGAATTAGACATATAAATGGTTATCAAAATTGAATTTTTCAGGGTATCAAAAGTAAATAAAGTACTATTGAAAACTAAAAATACAATATGAGTGACAAAAATAAATTTTTTTTAAAAATTAGGAACAAAAACGAAATGGATCCCAAGTTGAGGTACGATTAAAGTAATTTATCCTTTAATCTTTTTTTCTTTATTTTGGCTATATTTTCAAATTCACTTAATCCATTTTACTATACATGTTTATTAATAAATTTAATTGGTCTTGATTTGAATCAATTAAATTTTAATTATGATTTTGTTTATCAAATACGCCCTAATTAATGAGACTTTAGGTCACTTCTTTGGTGGCCAATTAGTTTTTAATTGGAGGTACAAAAACTATTAACATAATATCAATGTCTTCTATTTAAACTTTGTAAATATGATTGCAGTTAATTTCAAGAGCTAATGAACTCACAGTGCAATTGGCTTTGATTTCTTCTGCTGATAGTAGTGGTGTGCCACTTGCATCCTTGAGCGAAATCATAATATCAAGCAAATCCTCAGGCTCCTGTCTCTTTCCATCTCTCCATTGTTTCATCCTTTATCTATAATGGGATCATGGTGCTTGTTCAAAACACTCACAGCATCCTTTAGAATCTTCTTAAGGCCATCTAAATCCATCATTCCCAACCATGGCAAATAATCAGATAGTGAGAAAGAATACATGTGTCTAAGAATGGTGAAAACAGCCTCAAGATGCTCATTTTCTTCGTCTCCAGGTCCACCATCATTTTGGACTTCCCAGAAAAATCTCTTGTTGAAAAGAATTTTCCTCAAAACATTCACCGAATAATGGCGAAGAGCAAATCTCAAGTTAATGACTGAACCATTTAAATTATTTTTGCACTGATTATAAACATAATAAACCAGGTTGTCTGCTGCTTCATTCCGCTTCTCAATTAACCATCGAAGTCTTGCTGGACCCATCAATTCTGTAGTCCAAATATTTCTCATTTTCTTCCATTGTAGCCCCCAGGGAGAAAGCGCCACTCCCAAGAATCCACGGCTAACGTACCTGGTGACCATTGTGATAGGTCTTGAAACAAAAAGGTCATTCTTTTGCAGAATTTCACGAGCGAGCTCTGGTGATTTCACCACCACAACATGCACATTGCCTAAGCGAATACATGCAATGTTGGTCAAAAGTTTCTGCATGACGCCTTCAATCCAGAGGAATGCTGGCCTATTTACGCATAACTCGGGAAGGTTTCCAACTACAGGCCATGGAGTTGGACCCGGAGGAAGTTTGGATTGATTTCTTTTCTTGTAAGTTCCCCATATAATAACATTAAGGGTAAAAATTAATAGCGAAGCCAATATGACAGAAAAGGATGCGTGCAGAAATGCAGTAGAGATATGGGGGGCATCGTGCAGAAATGCAGTAGAGACTACGGCCTTGCATGAACTCTCCATTTCATTTGCTCGATCAATTGGTAGAGAGAGTACTATATATGTTTCTTGGGTCTTCTTGCAATATAATGTGATATTGTGATCTTTATTTATAGGGTTAACTAAATTGGATGTCATTTGGATAGTATATTTTTTTGTTAATAACTCATGTATGACAAGTAGTGTACTTAGTAACAATTCCGCTAATTCACTTGTTATCTTTCAAATTTGTCCTTAAATTCAACATTTTTTAAAAATTTTTTAAGATAACATTATAGATAAAAAGAAAGTAAAGTGATAAGATTTATACTTATGAATGTTTATTTAATAAAGTTGTGCATAAATTTTATACTTAAAAATATAGTTTAATAAAAATATATATTTAAATTTCACAGAAAAATTCAAATATAACAGCTAAAATTAACAGAGAATGACCATTAGTATATTATTTTTAATAGATGAGTAACTAAATTGAAAAGAAAAAGGAAAAGGAGTAGAGACCAAAAGTGTACGACAACCAAGATATCCTTATACTTACTTATCTGGACTGTCATGAGATTTTTTTTATAATTATTTATCGTCAATTCGTCACTTTAAAGAACCGATCTTGGCTTTAAAGAAGAGATCAAATGTTGACTTCCCGGATTACAGATCTTCCACGCATAATTCTGTTAGAAGCCACATTTGAGGTCAAGATTGGATCTCTACTTTAAAGTGAAAGACAAATCATTATAAGAATCCCATAATTTTGGTAGAAGACATATACTCTCTCTACCAATTGAGCAAATGAAATGGATAGTTCCTGCATGGCCCTAGTCTCTAGTTATATGAAACAAGTCAAAACCTTGAATGCCATGGCTTCCTACTTAAAAATGTTATCTTCTACTTTGTTTGAATTTAAAGTCCAAATTGGCGATCAAAATTTTGAAGTATTTGTAAAAAAAACAAAAGTGAGAATTATTTTGATATTCATACCATATCAATTTTTTTATTAGAAAATGAATTTAGGGGGTGCTTTTTTCAAAAGTGTGTAGAATACGTAATATATATATACGTATAAATGTGTGTAATTTATTAAAAAAAAGGATGTTACTATGAGAATTTATTTTGTATGGATATATTGATTGAGAGGTATAATAAATAGTTGGTGGGATGTGAAAATCGCATCAAATAAAATATTGATATTTTGTTAATTATTTTCTTTTGTTATAATTTTTCTCATTATTTATTTTGATCTTGTTCAATAATATAGTAGTCAACAAAACAAAATTAATAGTATGCAGTTGTATATATTTTGTTAAATATATACAACATAAACAACATAAATACAAATTGATACTATAATACTTGTTTTTGTAAGTTGGTTTATGCATGTCATTTACCACTGAAATTGGAACATAGAGCTGGTTTAATCATCATTGTTTTCGTGATAGACTTAATTTTTTTTAACACAATCACATAAATCTTGTGTGCTTCTTTTATTATTTTTTCGTTACTTTTCAATTCTTTTATAATCTTCCAATGGTTTAATCATCATTCTTTTTTTTTATCCTTTTGTAATCTTCAATGTTTTAATCATTGTTGTCTACAAACTTAATTTGTTTGAAATGAATCAAATATATCTTGCAGATTCATTTTATTTTTTGTTCTTATTTTAAAATTTTTAAATAATCTCTAGACGCTGAAATTATAACAATTTCGAAATCACTCTTTTCTCGTGGAAACAAAATAAATCTATCAACTTCGTGATTTTTGTTTAATTGATTTCTTTATTAGCACCTCATTATCTGATGTGTCTAACTACGATAATGGTTTTTTTTAACATCAACAAACTTTAGAAGAGAAAGAAAAATTTTATTATGTTACTTATTTATACAATATTAATAAACAATAAGTGGACTATTATTGCAAAAGAACTCAGGTTTTTGAAGCAATCAATTATTCCCTTTAATTACTAACTAGTATCAGTCAAAAAGGTAGCTGAAACCAGTACTTTTGGAAAAATTTCTCCAAGATTTTTCTCCAAGCAAATTAAATTCCATTTTTGACATTTCTAAAGCAGTATAGAATTATATCATGTCAATCGCCATCACCCTTTGTTGAACAAATGTGATCTTATTCATCTGGTACTGTGATTTTCCAATGCATGCATGGAAATTAGTCAAAAATGGAGGATGATGGCTGGACTTTTATGATTGTTATAAATGCTATTTTGCTCCGACTTTGATCGTGCACAGGTGAGGTGCAATTTTTTTTACCAAAAATACAAGCAATTAATGCAGGAAACTAGTTAGGGGTGACCATGTCGGTTTCGGAACCGGCGGTTCCCGGTTCCGCCCAAGATAGAACCGGAACCGAAACTGCCGAGCTGTTGATCAGTACTAGTCAGTTATAGTCATAGTTTTTTTTAAGTTGATAGTACTAATTAGGGGTGACCACGGTTCCGAAACAGACGGTTCCGCTGAAGGTGGAACCGAAACCGCCGAGGGCGGTTCCGGTTACAGTTCTGAAACCGGAAGTTCCAGTTCCGGTTCCATCCCAGTCCCACTTCCGGTTCCGTTCCGGTTCCAGTTCCAGTTCCGGTTCCAATTTTGTTACAATTCTGATTTTTTTCGATTTTTAGTTTCAAATTTCGATTGTAATCCCACTTTTAAATTTGATTTCTATTGAAATAATGATTAAAATATTAATTGAAACTCAAATAATACAACATAATAATATAATTAGAATAATAATAGCTACAATTGAACTTAATTAATATATAGTTTTTAGATAATAGAACTAGAAAGAATTAGATAAGTGAGATTCAAGGATATAAAAATAATAAGAATATTGAATATTTGAATTATTAATTAGAATTCAACTAGTATAATATAATATTATAATTATAATAGTAGTTAAAATTAAATTAATATATGAATTTTTTAGAATAATAGAATTATGAATATTATATAAGTGAGAAAGAAGATATAGAAAGAATAAGAGTATTGAGAGAATGATCGAACTATTAATTGGAATTCAAATAGTATATTAGCATGATATAATAATAGAATTAGGATAATATATATTAGAAAATTAAGTTGATACATAATATAATTGAATTAATAGTTGAAATTGAACTAATATATGGAAGTTTTAGAAAAATAGAATTATGAAGGATTAGATAAGTGAGAAAGAAAAATATATAAATGATAAAAGTATTGAAAGAATGATTGAACAATATAATAATATAATTAGAATAATTAATTAAAAAAATTGATACCCTAAACTCTAAACTACTAAAACTTACAATATAAAGATTAGAAAACTAAGAAATTATGTTATGAAAATGCAGTGGTATAGAAATATTTATAGAATTTTAAAACAAAAATTTTGATTCCGGTTCCGGTTCAACAAAATCAGGAACTGGAACTGAACCGTCCATTTTATGGTTTCACAAATCTATGGACAATTTAGTTCCGGTTCCGATGTTGTGGGGCCATGGTTCCAGTTTCGGAACCGGAACCAGAAGTTTGGCCATGTCTAGTACTAGTCACTTATAGTCATAGTTGTTTTAAAAAAAACTCTGGGTGGAATTTTATTAATAATAAAAAAAGCGGCCAATATACCTAACCTTATATTAACAAATCATACTCAAAATAAATAAAAAAAATTCCTTGCAAGTCAACCCAATCTACACGAAACTGTAATTTTATCGTCATAGTTAATCATTGGTCCAGTTGTTTTTTTTACTATCATACTGGCAGACTTCCAATGTCGGGTATGGAGAGAATTAATTAGTTCCAACAAAAATTGGGATATTTTCTCCCACTTAATATTGAAAGATCAATGTTAGATATGCCGTGTTCTAGTGGGTTGGAATACGAGATGTGACACCGATAATAAAAGCGATAATAGACAATATTAAAATGCGGAAAAATAAAGAGACAAGCGATTGGGCAGTTCGGCAATTGCCTACGTCTGCGGGGCCATGCCCAGATATAAAAACAATTCACAAAGTTTACAAAGTTACAACACACCCGATCTGACACAAAGCTAGAGTCCCTCTTTTCTTTGTTGCTGCCTCTACCTAACTTTCCAAGTGAATCTGTTTTTGCGAGCTCCCATGGTCTTGAGATTGATTCTTCTCAAAATCTATAAGAGACAAGATCCCTTGTCAATGGTGACTTCTCCCGGAATCTATGTATGGCAAGATCCCCTTGCCCACGATCAGAACTCCTCCCGAGTTCCAAGTAGCCTCCTCCCAAAACTGAGCTTCAACGAAGATCACAAGCAATGCACCTTCAACACGTCAGTAACACTTAACGTTGTCTTAAGATGCAATCAGCCAACACACTAATAAAACAAAGAATTCCAGCCAAAACAAAGTGTGTTTACAGTCTCTCACATACAGAGAATAATCATTTTGTGCATCCCCAAAAACGTGAGAGAAGAAAGAACTTATCATGCGCATAAAGTCTTTCTGTGTTTATCTCCAATATTATCTCCAATCAGATCGTACAGAAAGAGGAAACTGTGTGCGAAGAAATTCGGATCGATGACACTAGATGCGACACAATTGAAAAGTGCTACCAAAGAATCAGGAATGAATCCCCAAAATGTTGCGATCTCTTATCTTGTCACAATCCAGATAATACCACTGCAATCTTTAAGAAGATTCTCCAAAGATAATTTCTAAAAATACCAAGATAGCATAATCTCCCAAAATTAATCTTCCTTGCATAGATTGATTCAATTGATTACTGCAGCCAATCGCAATCTTTTTTTATTTGCCAAAAAATCAATGCCAACATAATCTTTAACATTTACAATCTCCCCCTTTGGTATTTTTTTTCGTAAAATCCAAACTCTCCCTGTATGTTGGACGTAAGTTCGATGAAACTCCCCCTCAATCGAAACTTACAAAAAAAAATCAATGCGCAAGACATCTTGCATGACACATCAAAAGATATCAAGATCCTAGCATACAATGTCTTAGGAATGACAATAGCAAATTCTCTGCCTTTTGGCACAAAAAGACAAAAGGGAATAAAAACAACAAACAACATAACAAATTGTCTTAACAAAACATAGAAATCACCAAAGCAATATCAAGTGGAATCATCATCATAGGGCACTAAGCCGATCAGATACACTTGCAACTGAACACCAACATCTTCTCATTTGACAGATTCATCTTCACCAGCAACAAACCTACTGGATTGGGCAATGAAAGGACCCTGAGTGTCTGTGACACTAGGAATGACACTTGGAGAAATCACACCAGAAAGACCAGAAGGAACAGGAGTTTCCTTCGCAACAACTTCTTCACCAGAAACAACATCTTCAATTTCTGCCACTGTAAGAATCTCTGGCTTCATCTCAGACTCTGCAAAAATAGAAGATAAGTTTTGAAAAATTCCTTCTATAACACCCTTAGTGACATCAGGTGGAACACCTGATGTAGCCTCTACAACATTCTTCTTCACATTAGAACATTTTCTCCTTTCAGTAGCATCAACACCAACTTCTTTAGCAGACCTTACTCTGACAAGGTTATCAAGTAATGATGAAACAACTTTCCTCCTCTTCTCAATAACAGACTGCTGATTTGTCAGGACCTTTAGCTCATCTTCAAGCACCTTGATAGTGCGAGACAATAAGGCAAAATCAGAGGCATTGCCAGGGTCAGGGACCCCCCTCAGGAACATCTTTCATATCATTAATATGATCACCTTCCAAAAGCTTATAGCTGATTCTAATCTCTTCTTTGTCCATCTCAAATACCTCTTTAGCTCTAATTACAGCTTGTTGAGAAGAAATAATATCATACATCAAACAAGGAAAGGGGAGAGCCATCCTTTCATTTTTTCAATCGGCTACCTTCACAATTTGATCAAAGAAGAACTGCCCAATATTAAATGCAATAAAGTTTCCAATTTTGAACAGTAAGACAGCCATCGACTTATTCACACCAGTCCCATGAGAAGTAGGAAGCCAAATTCTCAGAGCTATCTTGTGAAGAATAGCGCACTTGATAGAAAGTTACGAGAAAGAAAAACCTTTACCTCGAGGCCACACACGTCTGACACCTCCAGTGATATCAGTAATAATCTTATTGAAATCAGGAGTGAACTCCTCAATATCAGCCCAGTGACTACCCAGGTAAGTGCTGATTATGGTGTGAGAGAACTCAAACAAATGACCCATCACAAAAACACATTATAATGCTTAAGGTTCTTCACATTCGGATCCAAATTGCAGTAAAATTCCTGAATAACTCTCCTAACAAATGGCTTCAATCACTTAAAAGCCCTGCATAACCCTTGACTAATAAGGTGGTCCACAAGTTTTTGACAATCTTTAAAATCTCCTTTATGAATGTTTCTTTCACACTATATATTCCTCTTAGAGACTCTATCCTAGAGGCCAGCATTATGCTCAGATTTAAAATTATTCAAATCACCAGAAGAAGCCGATGACTTACTTGTTGTGGCAGTTGACTTTCCCTTTAACACCGACTGAAAACGAGTGACTCGCTGAGACCCAAGGCTATGTCACTTTTCTTCGCTTAGACTCGAAAAACTTAACAAACTCCTAATCAGAAACCTCTTGAACATCATCATCAGAAGAGACATCATCTTTGGTGTCTTCTTCAACATCCGAAGCATTATCAGAGGACTCTTCATCCTTGTTAGGCCAAGACCTTTTTCCCTTAGAATCTCGTGAGACCCTAGAAAAATCTGGTGCCTTAGGAGGAGCAACACCGGTCTTGAACGGACCATTGCCGGAATAACCAAAGTGTGTTCTCACACTAGAGGGATCCAAGGACTGGAACGGAGAGATGATCTGGATTTCTGAGGATGTGTCATCCATGAAATCTGGAGACAACTCCCGTGTATGAGATGAACCAACATCAGCCTGCGATAAACCCTAAGAAACAGAGGTGACAACAACATGAACTCCATCATCGTCGACCATCTCAACCACCTTGTTAATTAGAGATAGAGACTTCGGATGGGATATCTCTGGGTTTGGGGGCACTTGACTTGAATCGCCTTCAATATCTTTGATTATCGTCATGACGAAGAAGGAATTGAGATGAACCCAACACTTGAGAAAGAGAAACTCAAAGGACAATAAACCCTCGTAATAGCGGAGAGAGAGAGGGAAATAATAGTAGTCAAATTTTTGCGTGAAAGGAAATAAATCACCAACTCCTCGAAATCAGCAAAAAATCGCCCAATAAGCCATGTGTTACTTAGAGAGATGAAGACCAAAATTAAAAAAAAAATCCCGCAAATACTAGATACAAAGGAAACCGCTTAAAACATGCGGTGGGAAAACAAAAAACAAAAACTACTATATTATTTTGTTTTGTTTTATTTTATTTATTTATTATAAAAATAAGTAAAAAAAACTTACAACATTGAAAAACTTCTTCACATGACACAAAGGTCTAGGGCAGTCCTTAGTTTTTCAAATCTCACACCATCCAAAGTTTTGGTAAAAATATCAGCAATTTACTTTTCCGTCACCATATGTTCCAAAGAAATAATTTTCTCTTCCACAATAGATCGAATGAAATAATGTGAGATATTAATATGTTTGGTCTGAGAATGCTGAACAGCATTTTTGGAAATATTGATAGCACTCATATTGTCGCAATAAAGTATCATGACATTCTGGGAGACACCGTAGTCTTCCAGTATTTGCTTCATCCATAGAAGTTGAGTACAGCTACTACCAGCTGCAATGTATTCGACCTCGATAGTATACAAAGAAATAGAGTTTTGCTTCGTGTTGAACCATGACACAAAGTTGTTTCCCAAGTAAAAATATTCACCGGAAGTACTTTTTCGATCATCTGAACTCCCAACTCAGTCAGCATCATAATAATCAACTAGATTGGAATTTGTATCAAATGAATACAAAATCCCATAGTCAGTTATCCCGCTAATATACTTGAGAATTTGCTTCACTGACACCAAGTGTGACTCTCGAGAATTTGCTTGAAATCGAGCACATAAACCCACACTGTAGCAAATATCCGGTCGACTACCAGTTAGATACAAGAGACTACCAATCATACTTCTATATAAGCTTGCATAAATACGAATTCCCTTCTCATCTTTGCATAGCTTCTCATGAGTCCCAATCGGTGTTCTCCATGGAAAAGTATTCTCCAACTCAAAGCTCTTCAACAAACTCTTGACATACTTGCTTTGAGAAATGAAGATATAATCTTTTCCTTACTGAATCTGAAGACCAAGGAAATAAGTAAGCTCACCAACTATACTCATCCCACATTCCTCGGTCATTTGTGCGACAAATTCATCTATTATTGCCTGTGACATCGAACCAAATACTATGTCATCAACATAGATTTGAGCGTGAAAAAATTGATCCATCACGGTGAATGAAAAGGGTTTTATCTACTCTCCCTTGTTCATATTCCTTTGACAGTAAGTACTCTGTGAGCTTTTCGTACCACGCCCGAGGAGTTTGTTTGAGCCCGTATAATGCCTTCTGCAACTTGTAAACATACTCGGGATGATGAGGGTCTTCAAAACCCTTTGGTTGAGCAACATATACCTCCTCATTAAGAAAACCATTGAGGAAAGCACTCTTCACATCCATTTGGTACAATGTGAACTGCATCAAATATGCAGTAGCTAACAAGAGACGAATGGATACAAGACGAGCAACTAGTGCAAATGTCTCATCAAAGTCAACACCTTTAATTTGTGTGTACCCTTGGTGATGCCAATCAGGAGTTCAAGGACGTGCGCAGCTAGCCACGTCGCGATGTGGAGAGCCTCCGACGTCGTGACGTCCTTGCACATCGCGACGTCCATAAACGAGTAGTTTTTTTAGGTTTTGTTCCCTAACATCGCGACGTTGGGCTGTCCTCACGTCGCGACGTGCAGAAATAAATGACGTTAAATAGTTTCTATTTTCGTATTTTTAGGGTTTCAATTTATTATAGTTTCCTTTTATGGAATATTCCGTCTAGGGTTTGTGTTAGGCTTATAAATAGGTGTTTCTTTCAGTTGTAATATGAAGAGAACGTTTTTTAAGAGATATTTTAATAAAATTTTAGCGATTGATTTCTTACGTGTGAATTTGTATTCCTACAAAGGGTTTGCCTATTTACATCAATTAAGAACTGCTAGTTTTGCGCGAAGCGGACTAATTTGTTGGTTCCTTAATTTACAACTCATGGATTGTTGGGTTATTCTACCGATCATTGATTTTATTCGAAGATCCTGCAATTGCTTCCATGACATACAAGTCAGGGTTTGAAGTAAATCAATCCAAGTTATCGTATCAGTAGTATCAAAGCTCACGGTCTTCGATCAAAATCAAGTTTTCAATTTTTCCTTTAAAAAATTTAATTCAAGTTGTTTGATAATCGCAAGCTTAATATAGATCTTGATTTGTGTTGAGTATCAATGACTATATCTTGTGTGGTGTTATTTTTTTAGTCTGAGATTTATTAACGAGTACGTTGGATTCGTTATACCGTTATTATTGTTGGTTGATTTGTTTGTTGACATTCCTGAATTTGATATTATGAGCAAACAAAGTAAAGCTAGCACTAATCAGAATCTTGAGGTGCAATTGGTGGCTGTGTTAGAGCAGCTCACCAAAGTGTCTGTTGATTATCATCGGTTGAAATGACATGTGGATTAATTGAGTTCATCAGCTCCTAAACCTATGTGAAAACCTCTACTGGATGATATAGATGAAGTTGGCTTTGAGTATGAGGAGAGTTCTCGATGATGGACACCAAAAATAGCTACCACTGAAAAGGAGGGAAAGATGAGGGTGCCGACATTTATGGCCAGCAAGGATCCTGAGGAATTTCTACAATGGGTTCGTAAGGTTGACCACATTTTTTACTTTTATCAATATTCCAAGGAGATGCAAATCCATCTCGCAGTTATGAAGTTTTTAGGGTATGCTAGCGCATGGTGGGAAGACCTATGTGCTCATCGAGAGAGGATGGGAGAGAGGCCAATTCGGACTTGGGAGGATTTTAAGTCCATTATGCACAAGAGGTTTATTCCATTCCACTACTACATGAACCAGTGGTTGAAGTTGCAAAATATGACTCAAGGGGATCGAAGCGTCGAGCAGTATTATAACGATATGTAGATAGTGATGAGTCTAGCCAAGGTTCATGAGGATAAAGATGAAACTATTGCTAGATTCATTAGTGGTTTAAATCGTGAAATTGCTAAGGTTATTGTCCTTTACCATTATTTTGACCTTGATGATTTGGTCCATAAGGCTGTGGAAGTAGAGAAGCCGTTAATGCTTGAGAGGATATCTAGATCTAGTTCTACTTCACCGTAGAAGACAGTTATAGCAGAATCATAGTCGGTTAACAATCCTAAGGTTGAGGTGCAAGAGAAAGTGGAAGCTTCTTGGAAGTCAAGTGCCAAAACGCCTACTAGACCTCGTCAGTGTTATAGATGTTAGGGATTTGGACATGTTGCAGTTCAATGTCCTAGCAAAAGTACATTCGTCGTCCATCCAAATGGAGTTATGGTGGAAGAAACGGATTTTGACCCAATATGTAGAGGCCAAGGAAGTGTCCTGTGAGCCAGAAAAAGGCGAACTCTTAGTGCTTCGATAGGTTTTAACATCACATCCGATATTGGAGACTAAAGATTACAAGCGTACACAACTTTTTCATACCCGAGGTACAATTAATGGTTAGACTTGCTATGTGCTCGTGGATAATAGGAGTTGTACTAATATTGTTAGTACCTTGATAGTGAATAACCTGCATCTACCTTTGGAAGATCACCATTTCCTTATAGCTTACATTGGATGCAACAAGAATTTTCGACAAAGTTTACTAAACAAGCTCTGATTTCATTGTCGATTAGAGCTTATTGGGATGAAATATTATGTGATGTGGTTCCAATGACAGTTGGTCATGTTCTTTTAGGAAGGCCATGGATGTATGATCGCAGAGTGAAACATTTTGGCCGAGATTATGTGTATTCTTTTGAGAAGGATGGCCACAAAATGGTCTTAACGTCTCTTCATCCGTCAAAGGTGTACAAGGATTAGTGTAAGATTGCCCAGGATATGCAAACCGTCAAGGGAACCGAGGCCGACCACAAGGAGATTGTTGTCAAACATGCATTGATATGCACAGCTGTTAGTGTCCTTCTAAATAATGTCGCAAATTTGAGGACAAATCTTTTTCATGATGGAGGGGCTAATACGAATCACGAGTTTAAGGACGTACGCAGCAAGCCACGTCGCGATATGGAGAGACTCAGACGTCGCGATGTCCCTGCACGTCACGACGTCTATCGTCGCACGTCGCAATGTCAGGCTTTCTCCACGTCGCGAAGTGCGGAAATAAATGACGTTAGATAGTTTTTATTTTTGTATTTTTAGGGTTTTAATTTATTAAAGTTTCCTTTTATAGAATATTTCGTCTAGAGTTTGTGTTAGGCTTATAAATAGGCTTATAAAGAGATATTTTAATAAGATTTCAGTGATTGATTTTTTACGTGTGAATTTGCCTATTTACATCAATTGAGAACTGTTAGTTTTGTGCGAAGCGGACTAATTTGTTGGTTCCTTAATTTCTAACTCACGGATTGATGGGTTGTTCTACAGATCATTGATTTAATTCGAAGGTCCTACAATTGCTTCCCTGATATATAAGCCAGGGTTTTGAGAGAATCAATTCGGGTTTTCGTATCACCTAGGTAACTAACCGAGCCTTGTTGCGAGTGATGTTTTCATGCTCATCGCTCTTGTTCTTGTATATCCACTTGGTACCAATTACATTCACATCAAGGGGGCACAACACTAAGTCCCAAACTTGATTCCGGGTGAAATGACCAAGTTCTTCTTGTATAGCACAAATCCAATACTCATCTAGCAAGACTTCTTTCACATTTTTTTGCTCAATGGATGAAGTAAAGTACGCCATTTGGATCATATCTCCATATTTCATACTCGTCTTAACTCTGGTTCGAATACCATCATTCAAATTTTCAATAACCTCATCAGCAGGATGGTTCTTTTGGACACGAGTGGATGGTTGCCTGCTAGCTAGGGTGGCTTCCTTCACATTATCAATCACAGCCGGCTGATCTGTAACATCAACGGTGACACTTGTGGAGAAACTGGCAGGAACACTCGAGCTTTCTTCATCTGAGGACTGTGTCATACCATCTTTAGGAGCATCAGCTATTTCCAGGGAATCATCAACTTGAACATTCGCAAATTTTATGACATTCCAAGTCCTTTTGTGGTAGACTCGATAGACTCGGCTATTGAGAGCATACCCAAGAAAAATAGCTTCACCACTCTTGGGATCGAGCTTCCCTTTATGTTTCCTACCATTCAACACATAGCACATACTATCGAAAGGATGGAAATAGTTAATATTTGGAGTTTTACCTTTCCATATCTCATATGATGTCATCGTAGTTCCTCCACGGAGATACACCAGATTTATGGTGTAACATGCCGTGTTCATAGCTTCTGTCCAGAATCTCTGGGGAACATTTTTTTCGTGTAACATTGCACGTGACATCTCTACTATAGTTCCATTCTTTCTCTCAACGACTCTGTTTTGATAAGGAGTTTTAGGTGCAGAGAATTCATGAGCTATACCATGTCTATTACAGACATGATTGCTGCGACTGTGAATAATCGTCACGATGACACAATCCTTCTCATGTTGAAGATGAATACACAAGGACTTGAAAGTATTGAACGTGTCAGACTTTTCTCGAAGAAATTCCACCCATGTATATCGAGAGAAATCATCAATAGTCACATAGGGATACCGTTTTCCTCCAATACTCTCCAAAGGCATAGGACCCATCAGATCCATATGAAGCAGTTCAAGCACACGAGTTCTTGCTGGTGTCTGAGACTTTGGATATGACACATTGGTTTGCTTCCCAATCTAACATAGCCCACACACTCTGTCTTTATCAAACTTCATCATGGGAATCCCAAGGACAACTCCCTTAGAAACAATCTTCTACAACATCCTAACATTCACATGTCCCAACTTTTGATGCCATAGGACAGAATCTTCAATGCTTGAGCGAAAATAGGTAGACGAAGCAGAAATGATATAACAATTGTCAGAAGATCCCACTCTTTCCATGATGCGCATGTTGTTTTGATCAGACACCAAGCACTTCCCACGAGTGAAATTCACATTCAGATCTTGATCACACAACTGACTAATACTAATCAAATTCGCCTTTAGATCATTGACGAGAAGAACATTGTCCAACTTTGGTAGTCTTAGCACATCTAGCGTATCTCTACCAATGACACTCGCTGTGACACCATTGCCAAACATCACTTTCCTTATACTTCCAGATACAATACGTTTCAAAAACTTCTCTTCACCATTCATGTGTCTAGAACACCCACTGTAAAAGTACCATGCATCAGTTATGGTGACTTTTAGAGAGGTATACGTGACATTGCACTTTAAATTGGACTTTTTTACCCATCTCTGTTGTGAATCTCTACGAGAAGAAAACCTTTTAGCAGTACATTGCCTTAATCAGCAAGATAAGTAAAACATCAAGGGCGAATATGACCATGACGATTGCAATAATGGCAAATAGGAATAAATCTGTTACTTTCGCCTGTAGAAGCATGATAAGAATAATGAGGATTTGACTTCTTCACATTCTTTGTAGTACTCACAGCAACTTGCTTCTCTTTGTAATCATCACATTTCATTGGCACGGTCTGTCACATTGAGCTTTCTCCTTTATAACCTAGTCCAAAATGATCACCACTAGGTTTTATGAACTTGAGAATGTCATCTAGCTTGAAGGAGCCCGAATTTAACATTTTGACATTTTTGTTCAAGTGATTTAGCTCATTGGTCAGATTCTTCACTTCCTCCTAACTTGCTCTCAGTTTGGCTTCCAACTCTGCATTAGAGTTTTTAAGATTGAGCTTCTCATCTCTCAAATCTCCAATCTGAGTACGAAGATGCTGATTTACTCTAACAAGTTCAATCCATTTCTCATGAAAGATCTTGTATTCGACTAGGATATCTTCTTCTGTGACTTCATCTTCATCTTCATCACTATAAGTTGACATATTTTCAGTGACACTTTGTGTAACATCCTTGACACCACCATTATATGAGTGTTCAGTTTTAGAAACAAGAGCCACATGGTTACTCTAAAATTCATCTTCTTTATCTGACTCATCTTCACTCTAGGTTGTGTTGAGAGAATTCTTCTTCTTCTTCAATGTAATAGCACATTCTGCCTGAAAGTGCCCAAAGCCATCACATTCTCTATACTGAATTCTCCTGTTCTTGAAAGGTTGGTCAGACATGATTTTTTCCATGTACTTTTTATTGCTTGACGATCCATTCTTGATGTTGCTGATATTGGTATTGTCACCTTAATTATTTCTACCAAATCTCTTCATAACTCTGCTAAAGTTCTTAAATAGCAGTGCTAGAGATTCCTCAA
The DNA here is from genome assembly GCA_016586305.1 of Ophiorrhiza pumila. Lineage (NCBI taxonomy): Eukaryota > Viridiplantae > Streptophyta > Magnoliopsida > Gentianales > Rubiaceae > Ophiorrhiza > Ophiorrhiza pumila. Next base: position 10,263,921 of record BLIW01000008.1, on the reverse strand, counting down.
AGTCATCTTCACCATGATCATCCAGCTTCTGTATCTCTATTTTGAGAGCCATCCCTTTAACCTTCTTCGCTTTTGAGTCTACTCTAAGATTCATCTCAAACGTTCTAAGAGATCCCATAAGTTCTTCTAGCTTCATTTTGGAGACATCTTTTACTTTTTTAACGGCAGTGACTTTATAAACAAACTGTTGAGACATAGATCATAGAGTTTTCCTCACCAGCTTTTCTTCGAGAAAAGTTTCACCAAGAGAGTGCCTCATTGGCAATGTCACAGACTTTGGCATTGAACTCAGCAATAATCTCATCTTCATGCATTCTTAGGCTCTCAAATCTTGTAGTTATCATCTGCATCTTTGATAACTTCACAGCTGACATCCATTCAAAAGTAATTCGAAGAATTTCCCATGTCTTTTTTACTGTCTCACACGTAGAAATGAGTCTAAACTGAACAGGATCAACGCCATTGAAAATAGCGTTAAGAGCCTTTGAATTACTGTTAGCCAAGGCATCTTCAGTAGCGGACCAACTTTCCTCAGGCATGGGTGATATGACAACACCGTCTGTGTCGATAACATCGGAGGATCCCATCTTGTCAAAATTGATTTTCAAGCCTTCTCATCGATAGCTTTGATGAAGGCTCTCATTCTGGCCTTCTAATAAGCATAATTGCTACCATCCAAAAAAGGTGGACGCATTATTGAACCTTCTTCCTTCATAGATTCTATCGCGCACCAAAACCAAGACCAAGTCATACGGATCCCACCTAAGAAACAAAGACGACCCGCTCTGATACCAATTAAAAGATCAAGGTTAGATACGCGGTGCCCTAGTGGGTTGGAACACTAGATGTGACACCGATAATAAAAGCGATAATGGACAATATTAAAATGCAGAAAAATAAAGAGACAGGAGATTGGTAACGCAGTTCGGCAATTGCCTATGTCTGCAAGGCCATGTCCAGATATAAAAACAATTCACAAGGTTTACAAAGTTACTAGATACCCGGTCTAACACAAAGAAAGACTCCCTCTATTATTTGTCGCTGCCTCTTCCTAACTTCCCAAGTGAATCTATTTTCGCGAGCTCCCCTCATCTTGAGATCGATTCTTCCAGAAATTTATAAGAGAGAAAATTCCCTTGTTAATGGTGACTTCTCTCAGAATTCGTGTGTGGCAAGATCCCCTTGCCCACGATCAGAACTCCTCCCAAGTTCGACTGAGCTTCAACGAAGATCACAAGGAATGCACTTTTAACACGTCAGTAACACTTAACATTGTCTTCAGATGCGATCAGCCAACACACTAATAAAACAAAGTATTCCAACCAAAACAAAGTGTGTTTACAGTCTCTCACAGACAAAATGAATAATTTTTTTTTGCATCTTCAAAAATGTGAGAGAAGAAAGAACTTATAATGCGCATCAAATATTTTTGTGTTTATCTCCAATATTATCTCCAATCAGATCACACAGAAAGAGGAAACCATGTGCTAAGAAATTCGGATCAGTGACACTGGATGCGTGATGAGTTGGTTTTACACCTACTATTTTGTGATATATCTCTTAGCTTTTGTCTTGTGTTCTATGCAAATGTGTGGTGATTTATGCTGTTTTATGCTTATATGTGGTATGCGAGTTGGTAATGTTTAAATGGTGCAAAAAGGGTAAAAATGATGATGAATGAAGTGATGTGTGTCTAGAGTGAAAATGAAGAAACTTAGAGGGCTTTATTCGGCTAAATTAGGGTCTGGCAGCTTGGATATGCAAATTGTTTTGGGTGTAACTCTTTCAATTTTAATCCGAATGAGAAGATCTTGAATGTTCTAGGAAGCTCTTTGAGTGCACTTTATTTCTTATGTTTTAACTCGTTCCAAATTCTGTGAGCAAGTGTGACAAACGGAGGTTTTCTTATTATTGTTACTTCTAGGGTTTTCATCTTGAGCTCTTTTCCACAGTTTGGAAAAATGTAAATATCTTGAGTTTCAGGTGTCCAAAGATGTTGATTATTGAACCATTGGAAAGCTAAAAGGGAGATCTAGAACTCTTACGTTTACCACTAAGTCTACTTCACAGGCTAAGTTACACATATTTGGCATGGAAGTAGTTCGCTGTGCTGAAATGGTCATCTTGCATTCACGACACATTTTGCATATGTTGTTCACTCTATTCATGCACCGTGCACACTTTTGATTACACACTTCACTCATCGTGCACATTACATTCACTCGCACACAAGCACTCGCACTTGCACACCTCGCCGCACAAACTGTGCGGCGAGCTCACTACGACACGTACCCTCGCGCACAACTCGCCGCAACACATGCTGCGAGCACTTGCAAGAGTTGCGCGCACTTGCGTGCAGTACTCGCACATCTCGCCGCAACACATGCGGCGAGCACTTGCACAGCCGCACGTGCATGCGCGCGGCAACCCCGCACAGGCTGAGCACACTTGCGCGCAGCACTCGCACATCTCACCACACAAGCTGTGCGGCGAGATCACACCACTCACATTCACAGCGCACATCTCATGCACAACACTCACCTCACAATTTATTTCACTAACACATTGTCACTTTCACATTTACAGCATAACATAACCCTTTCATTTCACTCACTCACACATATCTCACAAGATCACACATTTCTACTTGAGCACACAAGCAACAATGGAAGAAAAGCCTTGCGAGATCTCGCAAGGCTGTGAAAAGGTTACAAAATCATGCTTGCGAGATCTCGCAAGCATGAAAAATTTGGCAAAATCTCTCGCAGGCAGAAAAAACTTTACAAAAAAATGGTCTGTGAGATCTCGCAGGCCAAATAAGTTTGGTAGGCGAGATCTCGCAGGCATGAAAAAGGCAAAAGAGAAATGGCTTGCGAGGTCTCGCATTGCATTTGCATGATTTTTTGTCTTGAAAATTTGGCAAAGGAGTGAGATTTCTTGTTGTTGTTGCAGGACACAATATAGGCGTGTTAGCCAGTGGCTTAAAGGCGCGCATGGGCTCTGAAAGGCGTGGGACTTGCTGACCTGAAGGCGCTGAACGGCTAATGGAGGCGTGAAGCTCCTAGGCTCAAAGGCGTGATTTGGGGTCTTGAACAGAAAGTGCTTTTGAACTTTGTTGAGTTTCACCGACATGCATTGTAGCATTGTTTGCAATATTTTAGGCATTCTACGTTAGCGTTTTATGCACGTTATGCAACCTGTATAAATAGGAGATTTAGTTAGATTTTTTAGGAGGGAGAACGAACATTTCGGAATTGATATTACCAGACTTTTGATCTTGAGAGCGAGAAATTTTCTCTTGAGATTTACTTTCTCTCACTACTTTCTCTCTCTAGATCTTCGGCTCCATTTTCAATTTCGATCTAGAATTTGTTCCGAACATTGTAATTCTCTACTCAATTAAGAGGAATTCACATTTTGTTGTGAATTGGAGGCAATTGAAGCTTATCATTTGGTAAATTCTTTCCGATTAATGAATATGATTTCCTCAGTGTTATCTATTCACGATCGTGAACTGGAAATGGAATTTTGTGGCTAAATTTGCTATGTTCTAGGGTTTTGATCCGAATGAAGTGTATTTAGACTATGTAATGCCTTGCATTTGACATAATTCATTAAGAATGAATTCATACTGAGAAATATTGCTTAAAACTTGTTAAGTCTCACTCATTTAAGCTTTTGTTGATTGAATTATGCTTCGATTATGGTCGCCATGCTAGGTTGTGGTTTAATTCATCAATAGAAGTAGAAATGCTTGAAACGAGAACACACAGTATGGTAAATGAGTCTTTTCACTCGTATTGCTTGATCATGAAACGAGATGCGATAGTCATGCCGGTGGAAGTTCATTGAAACCTAAGAATTGAGTGAGAAGAGATTTCTCGAGCTTTACGAAGACGGATGAACCTAGGTTTGGCCTCGCCAAGGGAAAACCTTAGATTTTACATGATATAGTAGTAAATTCTGAGAAGTTGAGACTCTGCGGAATATAACTTTCACTCTAGGCCTCACCATGGGAAAGAGTGAAGTCAGGGAGCGTAGAATACGTTTTGGTTGCCATGTTGATCATAGTCTAGGCTTCCAGGCAGTTGGTTCTCCTCTTTGTTTTCCAGTGTATGTCAAATGCCTTGCATTTAAGTAGTCTAATTGCATATTCATCCGGTGTAAACCCTAGGACATCTCATTAAGACTAGATACCACATTTCTGTGTATTTTTCCTAAATTGTTCTTTGTTCTAGTGTGTGTGTACTTGCTGTTTGTTTCTTGATATTGTTCTTATTGGTTACATCATTTCTCGTTCTCTGTTTGTTTAGATAGTATTCATTTATGATAAAAGAACAATTTTCTGAATTCTTGAAACTAGATTCCTTCCCTTTGAATACGATCCCTACTGCCACTACTACAGTAGTTTCTAGGGTTAAATTGAAGAGTACGTGACACTCTTTTCAATTTTTGGCACCGTTGCCGAGGAAGGCACGGTTTCTGAAATTTGTTGAATTGATTCTTGAATTTTACTTGTTCTATTTTGAGTTGTTCTATTTGTGTCATTTACTTTAGTTTTCAATCTTTTGTTGTGTTCTGTTTTTTGCATTTTCAAATTCGTGTTGTGAGTTGTGGTTTACTTCTTTGGTGCACATTTGAGTTTCTTAATTCTTTTCTATTATACTTCACGATAGTGTGTTGTGTATGCCAAGATCTCTCAGGTCTGCAGGAGAACCGCAATTTCCATTGGATCTTGAACTACAGAAGACTTTGAGAGTTCAAGCCAAGCAAAGAGACATGGCTAATCCTGGAGTGAGAGCACACCGCGTTTTGGTGATCATTATGCTGTGAATTTTGACAATGGATTTGGGAAGCAAGACATAGATGTTGAAAGTTACCACATCCTCACTCAGATTGTATCGATGATCACTCAAGGCCAATTTTTCCAAGGATTAGACAATAAAGATCCTAATGATCATCTTGACTGGTTCTTAGGTTTGTGTAGTACGTTTAAACTTCCAAGGGTGGAGAGAAGCGAAGTGCATAGAATCCTTTTTCCTCTTTCTTTGAGAGGTAAGGCTAAACATTGGTTCAAGACCATTGGTGGCTCAGATGCAACAATTTCTTTTGAGGAATTGCAGAAGAAATTCTTGGCAAAATATTTTCCACCAGCTAAGCTTGAGAAGAGGAGAATGGAGATCATGCATTTTCAACAGCAAGATAGTGAATCATTCAGAGAAGCATGGGAACGTTTTAATGATTTAATCCGTCAATGTCCCAACCATGACCTTAGTGAAATCAGATAATTGAATACGTTTTTCAAAGGCCTCACACCTGAGTCTTCCATGATAGTAAAAGCTTGTGCCAATTGTGCATTAAAGGATAAGAGTGTGCCTGAGGTTCGGGAGTTGTTCAACCAGATTGCTGAGGATGAGTATCTCTTCCCTGAGACCTGTAAACCTCATGGTAAAAGACAAAGAGGAGTTTTAGATCTTGATGAGGAGACATCGTTGAGTGCAAAATTTGAAGCCCTTGCCAAGCAAGTGCAAACTTTGAAAGCTGCTCAGACCAATACTTCAGTTCTTTCTTGTGGTTTGTGTAAAGGTGAACACCACACTGACGAGTGTGCCATCACAACTGAGTCTCTTCAGTACGTGAACAATTACAACAACAAACCTCAGTATAATGGAAACTACTCCGGTGTTAATAGACCATACAATGGATGACAAGGCAATTGGGGACAACAACAAAATCAAGGAGGGCAATATTTTCAGGGAAATGACCAAAGAAGAGCAACAAATGCACCCTCCTAGTTTTGATCATCAAGCTGGTACTTCAGAGCAAAGAAAGCCATCGGTTGAAGACATATTTCAGAAATTGATGGAGAAGATGGACAAAAATGAACAAAGGTTTGGAGGCTTGGAATCAACTGTCAAACACCATGAAGCTACTTTAAAGAACATTGAAATGCAACTTGGACAACTTGCAAATGCTGTGCATCAAAGACTAAGAGGAGCACTTCCAAGTGATACAATTCCAAATCCAAAAGGAAAGGAGACGTGTAATGCACTTACATTGAGAAGTGGAAAAGAAGTGCATAAACCTAACAAACCTGGAAATGAAACTTCTGAAGACAAAGAGGAAGACAATCTTGATTGTGAGCAAGAGGGTGCCAATGAGGACAGGCACCAAGAAAGGAGAGGGTGCAAGATAATGGAGTTGGAAAAGCAACCAAGAAAGTTAGATGGCCTTCTAGTCCTTACAGTTATCCTGAATTTGCACCTAAACCTCTATTTCCAGAGAGAGTGAAACCAAAACCAAAGAAAGGACCTCAGTTTGATAGATTCTTGGAGATGGTAAGACAAGTAAAAGTGAGCTTACCTTTGTTGGATTTGGTGACGGCAGTACCTAAATATGCAAAATTTGTCAAGGATTTGATATCTAACAAGGAACAAATTTTGAGATGTGAGGTACCTTTGACACTCACAGAATATGGTGGAGCATGGATTGGGCACACATTGCCACCAAAGTTGAAAGATCCTGGGAGCTGCACTATCCCGTGTAAAATTGGAACAAGACTTTTTGAAAAAGCTTTGTGTGATTTGGGTGCCGGTATCAATCTCATGCCTCTATCTATTGCCCACTGATGTTGAACTTAAAGGCAGAATTCGTCCAGTGGCTGTGACTCTTCAATTGGCTGACAGATCTTTGGTCAAGCCTACTGGGATGGTTGAGGATGTCTTGGTGGGGATCGACAAATTTACACTCCCGGTTAATTTTATTGTTTTGGATATGGAAGAGGATCCAGAAGTTCCTTTGATTTTTGGTCGACCTTTCTTAACAACAGGTGATGCTGTGATTGGGGTAAGAAACAAAACCGTTACTTTTAGAATCAACAATGAGGAAGTTGTTTTTGATGTGAATTATGCCATGAAACATCTGTTGCATGTTGAATCTTGTTTTGCCATTAAGGCTGTAGCATGCTCTTCTTTACATGAATTGAATATTAAGCATGAGTATTCTGTTGTTGATGAGTTACATGATTGTGAGGGTGATTTTAACGATATCGATTTAGATGATGAGGATAAGAAAATTTTGGCTGAAATTGAAAATGATATTGAATGTTGTGTGATTGATGAATCTATTTTTGAAATTCAAAGTGAAATTATTGAAGTGGTAGATGAATGTGAAATGAAAGAAATTTTGAAAGAAGCATGTACTGATGAATTGGAAGAAAATGTTGAGTTTAAGCTTCCAACTAATGAAATGAATGCATCCACGGAGGTGAGAAGCAATGAAAGTTTTTGCAGGAACGAAAAGCTTATGCCATCTATATTGGTTCCTCCAAAGCTGGAGTTGAAACCTTTGCCTCCATATCTCAAGTACGCTTTTCTGGGAGAGAATGAAACATTACCTGTTGTTATTTCTTCCAAACTTGAAGAATGGTAAGAGAAGAAATTGCTGGGAGTCCTGAGGCATTACAAGCAGGCAATTGGATGGACCATTGCGGATATAAAAGGCATTAGTCCAGATTTGTGTATGCACAAAATCTTGCTTGAGGAAAATGCTCTACCAGTGAGGGACAGACAGAGAAGGCTACAAATGATGGAGGTGGTCAAGAAGGAAGTGATTAAGCTGCTGGACTTCGGCATGATTTTTCTCATCTCAGATAGCGAATGGGTTAGTCATGTTCAGTGTGTTCCAAAGAAAGGGGGAGTTACAGTTGTAAAAAATGATGCGAACGAACTCCTGGTAACAAGAATAGTCAGTGCATGGAGAGTTTGTATGGATTACAGGAAGCTTAACAAGGCAACAAGAAATGATCATTTCCCACTTCCCTTTTAAGAGTAGTTGCTGGACCGGATTGCTGGCTACTTGTTTTACTGCTTCCTGGATGGCTATTCTGGCTATAATCAAATTGCAATTGATCCCAAAGACCAAGATAAGACAACTTTCACCTGTCCTTTTGGCATATTTGCTTACAAAAGGATGCCATTTGGCTTGTGCAACGCACCTGCAACTTTCTAAAGATGTATGATGGCAATCTTTCATGACATGGTTGAGTCGATAATTGAAATTTTCATGGATGATTTCTCAGTCTTTGGGATGACATTCAATGGTTGCTTGGAAAATCTAGCCAAAGTGTTGAAGAGATGTGAGGAAACTAATCTTGTGTTGAACTGGAAAAAATGTCAATTCATGGTCCAAGAGGGCATTGTACTGGGTTATAAGATTTCTCATAAGGGAATTAAAGTTGATAGGGCTAAGATTGATGTTATTGCAAAACTTCCTCCTCCAACAAATGTGAAAGGAATCAGGAGTTTTCTTGGGCATGCAGGTTTCTATAGACGTTTCATCAGAGATTTCTCTAAAATTGCTAGGCTATTGTGTAGCCTATTGGAGAAGGATGTAAAATTTGAATTTGGCTCAGAATGCATTGAAGCATTTGAGACGTTGAAAGCTAAATTGGTGGAGGCTCCTGTGATAGTTACTCCTCATTGGAGTGAACCATTTGAGATAATGTGCGATGCAAGTGACTATGTATTGGGAGTTGTCCTTGGCCAGAGAAGGGATAAAATTTTTCATACCATTTATTATGCCAGTAAGCTGCTCAATGAGGCTCAGTTGAATTATACAACAATGGAGAAAGAGATGTTGGCAGTTGTTTTTGTATTTGACAAATTCAGAGCATTTTTGTTTGGGTCGAAAGTTATTGTAAAAGGGGCTTTGTTGTTTATGTTTTGCATTTTTGCCAGTTCTAACGGGATTTTAGACTAAATTGGCTAAGACTGAGAAGTTAATGCTGAACTCGTAATGAGAATTGCAGAAACTACCCAGTTTGGCACCTCTCGGTATTCTGGACATAATTTAGCCAATTTAAGTCCAAATGAGGCGATTCTTGTCCCTATATTTAGCTGAGATCTTGATCTTCAATTTTGATGTTTTAAGCTTTGACAAATTCCCCTTGCTTCGCATGTCATTTTCTTAGTTTTATGAGGTGTGAAGCTGAGTTTCGGTTGTTTGGTCTTAACAGTAATGGCACCAAGAAAGGATTCAACGTCACAAAAGGCCACGACTTCAAAGACAGGAAAAGGAAAAACTAAAAAGCCACCTGTAGATTTTGAGTCTGACCTGGAGTATTTTCCAGATGATATGCGGATGTTTGAGAAGCCCCCTTTGTATGCAATGCAAGCCCCGACACCCAAGAAGCGAAAGGGAACTTCCGAATTGTCTTTGTTCATTAATGAAGAAGCTAGGCGGCGTTGGGAGCAGGGCATTAATGTGAAATATATACACCTTGAACGTGCATTCAGTGTGGAAAAAGGGACGTTTAGAAAGTTGATGAAGTTTTAAATATTTCATGAGAAGCTTACTGTTGCACCAGAATTTTGCAACGTGAGTATTGCGAGGGAATTTTATACAAATGCAAAGTATCCTGAGGATGGAGCTTATTATGTGCGAGGGAAATGGATTCAACTCACGAGCGAGATTATTAACTCACATTTGGGTACCACCAGTTATCCCACTAATCCTATCCAGTTTCCAACCGATGAGGAGTTAGATCAAGCTTTGACAGAGGAGTTCGCATCCTGGAGCAATTGGGTGCTTAATTCACAAGGAGAGCATAAGCATATTCGGAATGAATTTTTGAAAAGCGATGTTAAGATATGGCTGTTGTTCGTGTTGTCTCGCCTCATGCCAACTTCACAGACAACCGAGGTGATACGTAATTGGTTGTATTTGATTTCTGCAATTCGAAGGAAGCGACGTATTGATGTGGGTCGTATAATCCTTTCAAACATCCAGGATGGAATTGACGAGGGTTGTGTTGCACTTTATTTTCCATTACTGATTGCAGAAATATGCGCAGCACAGGGGTGGATGATGAGCTTGGTGACTGGCAGAAGATTAAGACTCCTATTAATGACCAACTTTATTCGAAGTATTTGAAGCTGGACGAGAAAATGGAGCAGGCAAGGATTTTAGGTACAGGGGAATCTCGTGAGGAAAGTGAACATCCAACTAATGTTGAGAATCAAGGGCAGCAATCTTTCGATTTTGCTTCTCTTCACGGAGTAATTCAGGACTTCCAACAATCAGTTGAGCATCGTTTTTTAAACATGGATGAGAGGTTGGAACGGATGCATGAGGGTATGGATAATATGCAGCAAGAGTGGGCAACACATGCGTCGAGTGTGGACCATAAACTGGATTATATGGCTTCAGTAGCTCAACAACAATTCGAAGTGTTGTATCACAGACAAATGTGCATGCAATTAGAGCTTGATAAGTGCAACAAGATGGCTGTGTATTATCATTCTGAGTCTGGACCCCCAAAACCAACGCCTTCATCTACGCAACTGGCCACGTATCGTATTCCAAATCTGTCAATGGACGTTGTTAGTGGCGCGATTCATGAGTTGTCGGCGAGGGTGCCTGCAATGCCTTCTCTTCAACCATTGCCTACATTTGGACGTATTCCTTCAATGCCTCCAACTCCTGATATTGTCCCGAATCCTGATTTCATGGCAGCAATGAGGATGCCATTACTTGGTTCAGGGCAGCCTATTCAAGGACAGGTGCATGGTCCTTTTCACTATGTGGCACAGCCATTTTTTGGTTCTTCGTTCTCAACAACAGCTTCGTTCTCGTCTCCGTCCTCTTCCGCACCATCTTCTTCTCAGGGAGCCCCTCTTCCTTGATTCTTTTACATTGAGAACAATGTGTGCTTTAAGTGTGAGGGGTTAGAATATGTTGGGCGATGTGGAGATTGTGGTTGTTGTTGTTTGGCTTTGAAGGAGTGGTGGTGTTATGTGCTATGTTGTTTTGTTTCTGGATATCTGGCGGCTATGCTTTGTGCGTTACTACAAAATGCTCTGTGTGCTTTAAGTGGTGTTTGATGGGTAGGGGGATATCATGGTTTCTATGGCTAGAATGGCTAGAAGGGCTACAAACAAATTTTTTTATTTTTATTAGAAGATGTCTTGATATGTGGTGAAGTGGTTCCAAGGTTGATATTGAAGTATTGGCAAGTTTCTAGAGGTGTGTTATGCATAGTTGAAGTCCTGAAGTCATGAAAGTGTGCTTTGTGAAGGAATGTTAAGAAGAAAAAAAGTCGAGGTTGAATGGCTAGTGTGTTTAATATGTTTAAGTATGTTAGTGTGTTAGCTTAAAGTCTTGTCTGTAAGGGTTGCTTAAATGTTCGTTTGTAAGGAAATGTGTTGTGAGAAATAAGTAGAAGTAGAAGTGTGGGACACTTTGTACTATGCCTCTGCTCCTTTGTTAAGCTATGTTCAGAATTTGAAGTTCATCAAATTTCTACTATTGCTTTGCATGCGAAAATTGTTTTGTCTTCCTTGATTCCAATCTTGATGAAATCGGTATATTTTGTTAATCAAGGCATCATGTTAAAGTAAGATAGATATGCCATGCAAAAACTTGTTCTTGGACATAGGAGGAAACTGGTTTAATGTGCTCTTATTGTTATGCATTATTCGGTTGTTTTGGATGCTCTAGCATACATAGTCCTTTAGAGGCATCCAGGAACTTTTAGTCACACAAGAAAGGATATGGAGGAAAAGCCTTTGGCAATTGGGAATGAAAAGCAGAAATACCCTTGGCAAGCTTAATTGGGAAGAAATAGCCACAAAACCCAGATAGCTAAAGGGAAAAAGAAGCCAAAAGACCCAGGTAAGCACACCAATGTGTGTAATAAAGAAAAAGCACCAAAGTGCAAAAGCAAATGAAATCTGAAATCAATTAAGAGAAGCACCAATGTACGACCATTGATCTTGTGTGATTTTGAGTTCTTGTGTGTGGACATTGTGATTGTTTATGAAAAGGGATGTTTTGGAACAAAAGAGGTAATGCATGCGTAAGAATAGATGGACCAGTGTTCCTCAGCACACACTTGCACGCATGACATTTTGGTTTTTATTCATCGTGCCTTGATTGATAATTTGTGCTGAAATTTGATGTTTTGGAGTTAAGGATTTGTTATGAGTTTTATGCATGAAAAAAATTTGTTTTGATGAAACTCAAAGGAGAACAAGTCGAACAGATGAGTGAGGTCTAGTGCTAAGTGGTTGTGAAGTGTAAGTTTTCTTGAGGACAAGCAAAAGCTCAAGTGTGGGGGATTTTGATGAGTTGGTTTTACACCAACTATTTTGTGATATATCTCTTAGCTTTTGTCTTGTGTTCTATGCAAATGTGTGCTGATTTATGCTCTTTTATGCTTATATGTGGTCTGCGAGTTGGTAATGTTAAAATGGTGCAAAAAGGGTAAAAATGATGATGAATGAAGTGATGTGTGTCTAGAGTGAAAATGAAGAAACTTAGAGGGCTTTATTCGGCTAAATTAGGGTTTGGCAGCTTGGATATGCAACTTGTTTTGGGTGTAACTCTTTCCATTTTAATTCGAATGAGAAGATCTTGAATGTTCTAGAAAGCTCTTTGAGTGCACTTCATTTCTTATGTTTTAACTCGTTCCAAATTCTGTGAGCAAGTGTCAGAAACGGAGGTTTCCTTATTATTGTTACTTCTAGGGTTTTCATCTTGAGCTCTTTGCCACAGTTTGGAAAAATGTGAATATCTTGAGTTTCAGGTGTCCAAAGATGTTGATTATTGAACCATTGGAAAGCTAAAAGGGAGATCTAGAACTCTTACGTTCACCACTAAGTCTAATTCACAGGCTACGTTACACATATTTGGCATGGAAGTAGTTGGCTGTGCTGAAATGGTCATCTTGCATTCACGACACATTTTGCATATGTTGTTCACTCTGTTCATGCACCGTGCACACTTTTGATTACACACTTAACTCATCGTGCACATTACATTCACTCGCACACAAGCACTCACACTCGCACACCTCGCCGCACAAACTGTGCGACGAGCTCACTACAACAAGCACCCTCGCGCACAACTCGCCGCAACACATGCGGCGAGCACTTGCACAACTTGCGCGCAGCACTCGCACATCTCGCCTCAACACAAGCAGCGAGCAATCGCACAGCCGCGCGCGCATGTGCGCGGCAACGCCGCACAGGCTGAGCGCACTTGCGCGCAGCACTCGCACATCTTGCCGCGCAAGCTGTGCGGCGAGATCACACCACTCACATTCACAAAGCACATCTCATGAACAACACTCACCTCACAATTTATTTCACTAACACATTTTCACTTTCACATTTGCAGCATCACATAACTCTTTCATTTCACTCACTCACACATATCTCACAAGATCACACATTTCAACTTGAGCACACAAGCAAGAATGGAAGAAAAGCCTTGTGAGATCTCGCAAGGCTGTGAAAATGTTACAAATCGCATGAAAAATTTGGCAAAATCTCGCAGGAAGAAAAAATTTTACAAAAAATGATCTCGCAGGCCAAAGAAGTTTGGTAGGTGAGATCTCGCAGGCATGAAAAAGGCAAAAGAGAAATGGCTTGCAAGGTCTCGCATTACATTTGCATGATTTTTTGTCTTGAAAATTCGGCAAAGGAGTGAGATTTCTTGTTGTGGTTGCAGGACACAATGAAGGCGTGTTAGCTGGTGGCTTAAAGGCACGCATCAGCTCTGAAAGGCGTGGGACTTGCTGACCTGAAGGCGCAGAACGGCTAATGGAGGCGTGAAGCTCCTAGGCTCAAATGCGTGATTTGGGATCTTGAACAGAAAGTGCTTTTGAACTTTGTTGTGTTTCACCGACATGCACTGTAGCATTGTTTGCAATATTTTAGGCATTCTACGTTAGCGTTTTAAGTACGTTTTGTAAACTCTATAAATAGGGGATTTAGTTAGATTTTTTAGGAGGGAGAACGAACATTCCGGAATTGATATTACCAGACTTTTGATCTTAAGAGCGGTAAATTTTCTCTTGAGATTTACTTTCTCTCACTACTTTCTCTCTCTAGATCTTCGGCTCCATTTTCAATTCCGATCGAGAATTTATTCCGAACATTGTAATTCTCTACTCAATTAAGGAGGAATTCACGGTTTTGTTGTGAATTGGAGGCATTTGAAGCTTATCATTTGTTAATTTCTTCCCGATTAATGAATATGATTTGCTCAGTGTTATCTATTCACGATCGTGAACTGAAAATGGAATTTTGTGGCTAAATTTGCTATGTTCTAGGGTTTTGATCCGGATGAAGTGTATTTAGACTATGTAATGCCTTGCATTTGACATAATTCATTGAGAATGAATTCATACTAGGAAATATTGCTTAAAACTTGTTAAGTCTCACTCATTTATGCTTTTGTTGATTGAATTATGCTTCGATTGTGGTCGCCATGCTAGGTTGGGGTTTAATTCATCAATAGAAGTAGAAATGCTTGAAACGAGAAGACACAGTATGGTAAATGAGTCTTTTCACTCGTATTGCTTGATCATGAGCCGAGATGCGGTCATCATGCCGGTGGAAGTTCATTGAAACCTAAGAATTGAGTGAGAAGAGATTTCTCGAGCTTTACGAAGACGAATGAACCTAGGTTAGGTCTCGCCAAGGGAAAACCTTAGATTTTACATGCTATAGTAGTAAATTCTGAGAAGTTGAGATTCTGCAGAATACAACTTTCACTCTAGGCCTCATCATGGGAATGAGTGAAGTCAGGGAGCGTAGAATACGTTGTGGTTGCCATGCTGATCATAGTCTAGGCTCCCAGGCAGTTGGTTCTCCTCTTTGTTTTCCAGTGTATTCAAATGTCTTGCATTTAAGTAGTCTTATTGCATATTCATCCGGTGTAAACCCTAGGACATCTCATTAAGACTAGATACCACATTTCTGTGTATTTTTCCTAAATTGTTCTTTGTTCTAGTGTGTGTGTGTGTACTTGCTGTTTGTTTCTTGATATTGTTCTTGTTGGTTACATCAGTTCTCGTTCTCTGTTTGTTTAGATAGTATTCATTTCTGATAAAAGAACAATTTTCTGAATTCTTGAAACTAGATTCCTTCCCTGTGGATACGATCCCTACTGCCACTACTACAGTAGTGTTTAGGGTTAAATTGAAGAGTACACGACACTCCTTTCAATGCGACATAATCGGAAAGTGCTACCAAAGAATCAGGAACGAATCCCAAAAACGTTGTGATCTCTTATCTTGTCACAATCCAGCTAATAGTACTGCAATCTTCGAGATGATTCTCCAAAGATACTTTCTAAAAATACCAAGATAGAAAAATCTTCCAAAATCAACCTTCCTTACATAGATTAATTCAATTGATTACTGCAGCCAATCGCAATCTTTCTTTATTTGCCAAAAAATCAATGCCAACATAGTCTTTAGCATTTACAGATATCAACTTCTGACAATTTTTTTGTCCACAGTACTGTT
The DNA here is from genome assembly GCA_016586305.1 of Ophiorrhiza pumila. NCBI lineage: Eukaryota > Viridiplantae > Streptophyta > Magnoliopsida > Gentianales > Rubiaceae > Ophiorrhiza > Ophiorrhiza pumila. Next base: position 10,248,605 of record BLIW01000008.1, on the reverse strand, counting down.
AGTGTGCATGTTAATTAAATCTCATTAGAAATGTAAGAAAAACAATATTGTATTTCTGCAACTGTGTATGTGTTGAAAGGCCCATCATTTTGCCACAAACATTTTTAATTGAATTTGTTTAGCTTTATAAGCATCGATCGAGCTTATAATACTACAAAAATAAGTGCATTGAGTTTAGAAAATTAGTCAAATGAGATTTACAAGGAACAAACATTTGGAAAATGGACAGCCCAACACTCCATTTTTCTTAAAAAAAATTTCTTGTAGGGTTTTAGGACATTCATTTAGGAATTGTTAGTATTGAGTTTTAAAGTTGGATGGGTCGAGGACAACTTATGAGCTTTGTAAGAATGGGCCAAAGACAAGAAAGCAAATGTGAATTTGAGCTGTTTTCTTAAAATTAATGTTCATAACTTTTTCGTTCGAACTCATAATTAACTGAATTTATTATATATACTATTTGGAAACTCTCGACGAGATCTACGAAATTCACGAGCGTAGTCTCATGATGTGCACTATTTTTCGTCAAAATTGATTGGTTAGGGCACTTTTAGAACCATTTAAATTTTCTTAATTATTTTTGAATTATTTTATGTTTTCATTTAGGTTTTATTGCAAATACATAAACACTTCCAAGTTTTTATTTTCATTTTTAAGACTTTAATATTGATTAATACAATCTTCAAAATCTCTAAATTTATGATCTTTTTTCTTGATGACCCAGATCCCAACTTATGCTGTACTATACTGGACCCCAAGGCAACCGTCCCCTAGCCACCCTGAGGATGTAAATCACGGTATGTGCACGCATATGGATACTACTCTCACAGTACCGGCCTAAGTTGGGTACCAAGGCGTAAGTATCATAAGCCTTTCTACACTTGCGTATGTGCCACGGGGGGGACTTGAAATTCCACAAATATTCCTCCATCCCATTTGTCCATCAATAAGAGGGGATTTTTTATTGGAGGCAGGAATTGTACTTCTGACCTCCAACTCCCCTAGGGACTTAATGTCTAGGTGATAACCATTGAGCCAAGGGCTATGGTCTTTATAATCTTTTTGTTCTCTATGAATAATGTGTGTCTTTCAATTATCTGTCTCGTGTTAAATTTCTTGAAATGAAAGAATTGAACTTCTGACCTCCAACTTCTCTAGGCACTTAATGTTTAGGTGATAACCATTGAGCCAAGGGCTATGGTCTTTATGATCTTTTTGTTCTCTATGAATAATGTGTGTTTTTCAATTATCTGTCTCGTGTTAAATTTCTTGAAATGAAAGAAGGAAAAAAGAAAATTAAGGTCGATCAATTAAAGAAATGGAATTTGAAAATGAATGATTAGTAAGTTACGTTATTGTTGCAAATATGTTGAAGGGAAATCCTTGCAAATTGAAACAGTTTCACTTTGCTGCAGCTCATATTGTTCATTGAATATGAGTGAGCAAGATTGTATTGTCTACTTACCAGTCTTTTCTACTGACTTACATCTATCCTTAGTCCACAGAACAAATGCGACCATGTTTTTGTTGATCTTTCTACGAAGGATATATATATATTATTGAGTAGAATATTAATTTTGATTGCATACAAATTCTTTTTTCCAAGAGCCATGGAGAATAGTACAAGGCATGCAAGGATTAGGTAATATATATTCCTATATATCTGCTATATAATATACTTTTCTAGCTTGTCGCAATTATTAATAATTGGATAAATTATCTTCGAGCTAGGTTACGAATTATTTGAATGGTATACTTGTAACTATGTAATAGTTCAGTTTCGGTTTCAATTTAGTTACTCGTTCATGAAAAGTGATATACTATATATTAAGCATTCCATTAAATTTAATTATTATTTTTTAATTTTTTTTATAAATTTAAATATTTCTTTTTATTAATCTATATTATATTAAAGTGTAAATTTTATGCACGACTTTGTTAATTATATTAGTAAAGTTATACCACTAAATTATAATATTACTTTAAAAAATTTTAAAAATCTTTAAAATCAATAAAAAAATCAAACACAACGATTGAATTTAAGAGGAAAGAGGTTAATTAGGTTAATTAAATATAAAGTAATTTGGTTGTTCTTGCTGAACCTTTTGCTAATTCTGTGAAAATGAATGCCATAAAGAAAAAATTGAATTTTGAATATGCTGTAGGGAACTCTGTCAATTCTATATGGATCATGTTCAGGTCACCTTTTACGTGCTCTGTAGTTGATAACTCCTTGCAGCACATCTCCATCACTATATCACACCCCTTGCTAGCTACCCCCCTCTTACTATCTAATGTATATGCTAGTTGCACAGAAATCAGTAGGAAAGAACTATGGGAGTCACTGGTAAATTTAAGACAGTTAAATATGCCTTGGATACTTTGAGGTGACTGGAACTGCATCCGAATTCGAGAGGAGAAAAAAGGGGGGAGACCATTCACGAGTGAGGCTTTAGATTTTAATACCTTTATTAACTCTCAGGACCTATGTGATGTTCCTTCATATGGGGTTAGGTTTACTTGGTGCAATAATAGAGAGGGGAGAGCTAGAGTGTGGAAAAAGCTGGACAGGTGCCTTATCAATTCAGAAATCCTTAATAGCCCTTATTTCTTCACTGTAGATCATCTAGCTAGAGCCCCATCAGACCATGCCCCTATACTGTTAAAGATTAACAAAAAAGAAAATAGTAGCTCAAAATCCTTTAGATTTCAGAACTGGTGGCTTAACCATGACTCCTGCCTCCCTATGATCCAAGCAGCTTGGAGTGTGCAGATCAGTGGAAACCCCATTAAGAGGTTTTGTGAGAAACTTAAGCAAGTCAAAATGGCCTTAAAAAGTTGGAATAAAAGAACCTTTGGGGATATTTTCTCTAATGTAGATAGGGCAGAAAAGGAGATACTCAGATTGGAGCAATTGGATGAAACTCATGATGTGTCTAGGGAGTCCCTAAATCTTGCCAAGGCCAATCTCCATTACCAGCTTAATCTTCAGGAACTGTTCTAGAAACAGAAGGCAAATGCTAGCTGGATATCTGAAGGAGATCGAAATACTAAGTTTTTCCATTCTTACGTTAGGCAGAGACAATCTAGGTCCTATATCCATAAAATCAAAGACCAGCAGGGCTTATGGGTAGAATGGGAAGAAAAGATTGGGGAATTAGCAGTAAGGCACTTTTCTTGCTTATACAAATCCGAACCACATCACCTGAGGTTAAAGTCGAATCTGATCCCCCAACTACTAAGTGAGAAAGACAGAAGCTTCCTCACAAGAATGCCTGAATTAGAAGAAGTCCATAATACTATCTTGAAAATGAACACAGGAAGTGCCCCAGGCCCTGATGGCTTCAATGGTTTCTTTTATAATAGAGCCTGGGAAATCATAAAAGAAGACCTTCTTCTAGCTATCCAGCACTTCATGAATGGAGGTGAACTCCCTAGGGCTTTAACAGCCACTTCGATTGTCCTAATTCCAAAAGTCCAGTCCCCTTGTTCATTTCAGAATTTCAGACCCATAAGTCTATGCAATTTCATTAACAAAATAGTCTCCAAGCTTCTTGCTCTTAGACTAGCCACTGTTCTGCCCCGCTTAATTTCAGAAAATCAAAGCGGCTTTGTTATGGGTAGGAATATCTCAGATAATTACTGCTTAGCTAGTAAACTAGTATCATCCATTAGTAGGAAAAGAAAGGAGGGTAGTGTTGTACTCAAACTGGACATGAAAAAGGCTTATGATCGAATTGAGTGGGACTACTTACTCCAAATAATGAGATTAATGGGCTTCGGGGAAGTATGGATAGATATTATATGGAGACTTCTCTCCAACATTTGGATGTCAATCCTAGTCAATGGGGTCCCTAGGGGTTGGTTCCAATCATCTAGAGGGCTAAGGCAAGGTGACCCTATCTCCCCTCTTTTATTCATTATAAGAGCTGAATATTTATCTAGAAATCTCAATGACAATGGTCCTTCTGGCTTGGACTTTAGAGTTCTAAGAACATGCACTAAGATTACCCATCTTTCTTATGCTGATGACATGATCATCTTTTCCTCTTCCAGCCCTCAGATTACTCGTTCCATCATGAACAAATTGAAACATTATGAAGAGGTGTCTGGCCAAAAGGTGAATCCAGCCAAAAGCTGCTATCTAGTGCATCCTAGACTCCCTTTAGCTAGGGCTCAAGTAGTGGGAAGCATTACCAAATTCTCTAGGGGCTCCTTCCCAACCATATATCTAGGTATTCCTCTACACTATAAAAGAATCCCCACTACATCCTTTACCCACTTAGTTCAGAAAATTGCGTCACGGATTCAGAGTTGGAGTTCTAAGTTTTTGTCCATGGGAGGTCGCATCACCTTAATTAAAAGTGTTCTGGCCTCAATCCCTGTTTATACCACTATGAACCTAAACCCCCCTAAGAAAATCATTCACCAAATAGAAGCCATTTTGGCTAACTTCCTGTGGTCAGGATCAGATCTCCAGCCTAAATACCATTGGATAAGTTCGAAATCATTATGCAGACCAATAGAGGAAGGGGGTGGGTTTTAGAGATCTCCAATCCTTGGTGACTGCCCAAACCTTCAGGATGTGGTGGAAATTTAGGAAGAAACACTACTACAAAATGAGCCTATAGCAACACCCATAAAGTGTTGTTTTAGGCCCTAAAAATGTTGCTATAAGCCTAAAGCAACACTTTATAAAGTGTGTTATTAGAAGGTATCTCCTTAGATCTATAGCAACACTTTTTTCATTTTAAGCAACACTTTGTAGATGTGTTGCAACTGTCAGAATATGCAACGCTTTTATTTGTGCAACACTTTTTCTGGAATAATGCAACACTTTTTTATTTATTATCTTTAAGTAATTGCAACACTTTATCCTGTAAAATGCAACACTTTTTACAATTTTTTAACCCAATAATGTAACATTATTTCCCATAAAATGCATCACTTTTTTGTATATAAGTAACACTTTTATCATTCAAATGCAATTATTTAAAATTGATAATTCAAAATAATATTTTTTATTATAAAAATATTCATAGAGTCAAATACAAAATTAATTGATAAAGTTAGTGTCAAACTATATACACCTACCGAAATTTACAAATATAAGCCAATTAATGACACATTACAAAAATAATACTACAAAAGTATGGATATTTCTACTACAAATTCTGCAATGCAATTTGTTCATCAAGTTTTTCTTCTCATGCGATTCATCTTTCAACATCTTCTAAAACTTGACAATCTTTGAACTTTTTAAGCCTGAAAAACAACAAACAATCACCATCATCAATTTAATCAGTAGCTGAATCTACAAAACATAATTTACCTATTATGCACAAAAGAATCTCACCCAAGGACATCCAACCTTCCTTTTGGATTTTCTTCAATTGGTGAGGAAGAAAACCATGAAAAAAAAGAAATGAGCATTAAGCATTAACAAGACCATTAAGTAATATCTTGGAAAGAGTAAAAAAAGAGTTAGGTCCAATTGACTATAAAATTTCTTATGGGATATCATTAAGAGTATATAAAACCATTTTCCTCAGCAAAATACTTATCTCACTCCCAATACCAACGTACACATAAGCTCTGAAATCACAACATCAAAGAACCAGCTAGACATAAACTCAAAACCAAAACCACCGTTTCAAGAAATCACAAAAACATGAAATCACAACATCAACTCAAAACCAATGTTCCGTCAAGTATCATGCTACCTCTTTATATCACCAATTATGTCAAACAACATTTAAATAACCATTTAATCAAAATGAGTTTCTCATAAAAAAAGATTAGCAACAAGTAAGCTAAAGAGAAGAAATTTTCAGAAACTTTGGTAGCCTATTAGCAACTAATATACTGACTGTATCATCGCTCCAAAATCTCGACCAAAAACCTCACCAAGCACATGAGAAAAGGCTAGGCCAAACTGTTCAACCAAGTACATGAAATAGCAAATTGAATGGGAATTCACCTCAAGCAGATCATCCAATTCCCCAAAGTTCCACATTCAATTTAATTCACCTCAAGAAAATTCTAACGCACGAGTAGGAGAGCACTTGACATAGACACGTTAGCTAAACATTAAGTAGTGAAAGTTAATCCATGCACAAGCAAGACTACTGCTAGTAAAAATAGTTAGTTTGAAGAAAGTTAAGAAATATGTGAGAGCTAAAAAATATGCACGAACAACCTTGCAACTTGAATTTGGAATTTACTCATTATCATGCATAGAAAACATCTAACCTTCTTTTTTGAGCCAATGCACCACTACACTTCATTCTAAAGCAAGATGTGCCACTACTCACATACAAAGATTATACGTAGAACATTTAAGCTCAGTGAAGGCACTATCAAGAATCCACTAAGTAAGACGAAAATTGTAAAGAAGAAAGAAAATTGAAAGAAAGTGTCGACAATTGGAGACTTTGTCATGATTTGCTCCATTTCAAGCTATACGTTTCCACCCTAATCTTCTATTTCAATTCATACCTTCGCAATTTGGTCTCGAGAGATTAAGGGTAGAATTCAGATTGGCCCTTAAAGTAGACCAATTTCAGCAACCAACAGGCGGCAGAACAATGGTTACCAATTACATGAATGATTTACCATCATCCAGTTGAGCAACTCCACTACATCTTCAGCATTGAGTCCAAAGCCGTCAGCAAGAGAGGAAAATTTCCACATTCCATAAGCAAGATTCAATTCCAGAAATTTGCAAATCTAACCACATATGAATCTAAACTCAAAGTCACCAAATCAATGAATTATTTCCACAGTCATCAAGGAAAGATTGTTTCCAGTTAGCTCACATTCACCAAGTAATTATTCAGACAGGAATTTCCATTCCATAAGCACTATTCAAGTCAAAATTTGCACTCACGGTCATCAATTCTAAGCTCACAGTCATCAATTATTTCCATTCCATAATCACAATTCAAGTCCAAAAATTCATAAATCTAAGCACATATGACTCGAAGCTCACATTCACCAAATAAATGTTCCTCACAACCGAGAACCATTACCTCCAGGCTTGGAGTAGAAGTCCGATCCAAAGGAACCCGTGTGTAAGCTCGACCAAGCCTGAATCCAGATCTGACAGTTGTGGCTGTCCCTTTCTTTGTGGGAGCAGGGGTAGCTTGCTGAGGTTCCACACGATGGCCGGACTGGAGAGTGGTGGAGCGCCGGAGAAGAATAGGAGGCTGGTGGCGAGGGAAGACCGTGGTGAGGCTGGATCTTGAAGCTCTCTTCTTTAGCTACCGGGACAGCTCCACTCAAGCGATGATTGACCCGATCCGTGTGGTGGTGGTGGCTTTTCGGCAATGGAGAGAGAGGTGGTGGTGAATCTTCTGGCCAAAGGGGGAGGAGATGAGCTGTAGGTGTAAATGAAAGAAATGATAGATTAGGGATGAGTAGGTTGTGCCGCTGCGGAAAGAAATCAGCTTTGGGCTGAAGACTTTGAAGCTTTTTTTTTCTTTTTTCATATATAGAAAATATACTATATCATGTATTTTTATAATTATATAAGCAATACAAATTCATTTTAAACTTTTAATAATAGTTCAAAATTTTCTATTGTAAATTTTTACCAAAAATAGCTCAAAAATATTAATATAAAATTTTATATTAATAATATTTATAATATGATTGCTATACTTAAATATAATTATTTAGTATATAATATGATTTATATAATATAATATGGTAAGTATTAAATTAAGTATATAAAAAAAAACTACATAAAAAATAATTAATACAAAGCAAATATAATTATTGCTTTAAAATACTTATTTATATATATTTATGTAACAATTATTTTTTATAAAAAAATTAAATAACCAATTTGTTATATTTATACACAAAAACATTAGCTTCTTATATATATATAATTATTGCTTTAAAATACTTATATATATATATATATATATATATTTATGTAACAATTATTTTTTTACATAAAATTAAATAACCAATTTGTTATATTTATACCCAAAAACATTAGCTTCTTATATATATAATATTGCTTTAAAATACTTTTATATATATATATATTTATATAACAATTATTTTTTTATATAAAATTAAATAACCAATTTGTTATATTTATACACAAAAAATTAGCTTCTTATATATATATATATATATATATATATACACAACATTTTATAAAGTGTTACATATTATATAAAGTGTTGCATATATTATATAAGTATTGCTTTAAATACCCAAAAAAGGCAACACTTCTTAAACATATTACATATTCCTATAATAATTGTAACACTTGTAGACAAGTGTTGCATTTAACATATATATGCAACACTTATTTGAAAGTGTAGCAACTTTTCTAAAAATTCTGTTCAACTGCAATATTTTAAGTGTTGCCATGAAAGTGTTGCTACAGCTTCATTTTGTAGTAGTGAAAGATTCTCTTTGGGCCAAATTCCTATGGGATAAGTACTGCTTTGACTGCCATCCCCTCCAGTGCCAACCTAAGAGGGGAATCTCTTCAATTTGGAAGAGATTGCTACTACACGCCCCACAAGCTGATGAACATATCCTCTTTCAAGTAGGTTCAGGTGAGTGCAACTTTTTCTTTGATAAATGGCTAGAAGAGGGCAGTATCTATGAGCAGTATAACTGCTCAGGTCAGCTGAAACTAAAAGAAGTCTTGGGTCCAAGGGGCTGGGATGTACAGAAAATAAAAGACTCTTGCCCTCAGATCCCTTCCTCCTTTTTTGAATATAGACCCTTACATTTGACTGCATGCCCAGATTCTATAATTTGGAGTAGAACTGAACATGGTAACTTTAGTCTAAAGTCAGCCTTCCAGGTAGTAAGAGCCCCTTCAGGCAGGTCTTTTCCTTTCCATAAATTTATTTGGGATCCAGTCATTCCCAGCAAGGTATCTTTCTTTATGTTGAGGCTAATCCAAACTAGACTCCCTCTTGGTCAGCTGCTGCATAGAGTAGGAATAATTGGCCCTTCCTGCTGTCCTTTTTGTCAATTTTCTGGAGAATCCATTACTCACATCTTTTCTTCTTGCAGCTTTACTACTAATATATGGAAAATCATGGGTGCAGAAGTAGGCATAACTATGCATTCCCTATCCTTCTACAGCAATCTATACATCTGGTGGAAATCTGAGGTGAAAGCTGAAGCCGAGGCCTTTATGCTGAAGCTTATCCCTTTTTGATCTGCTGGGCTATCTGGAACATGAGAAACAAAATCATTTTTGAGAATGCGAGGCCAAATCAGAATGTAGTGATCCAGAACATCTTCAACTTGGCCACACAAATTTTAGCCTCCAAGTATCAAATAAAGGAACTTCAGTCCATGGATTGGAAGGAATTATGGAACTCAGTCCCTAAGCTCAGAAGGAAAGTCCAGATCTTCATGATTAAGTGGAATCCCCCTGATCCAAATCATATCAAGATCAATATAGCCTCTTCCATCTTGGCTGACCAGTTCTGTACAGCTGGGTTGGCAAGGAACTTCGAAGGTAAGATGCTTTTCCAGATTGCTCTATCGATCTGCCCTACTAATGAAACTAAATTACAGGTAGAGTTAAGCAGCTGCCTGGAAGGAATCAGGATGAGTAATAGTCTGGGGTACCATTCCATCCAAATAGAGACAAACTCTAGCCTGCTCCTACAAGCCTTCAAGCAACACAAATCATGGAGATTCAGAAAGTGGGAAGCAATCATCCAACAAATTCAACTCAAGTCTCCCTCTCTTTAATTCCTAAAGAAGCCAGCCATTTACTTGGCCCAGAATCTTGAGCCTAATATTGCCATGCTGAAAACACTCATCCAAGATGACAGCTCATCCTGCCCACATGTTACTAGAAAAAGAAGCAGCACATACATTCTTCACTAGGATGACATCCTGCAATCCTAACTTGAGCAAAGGTAAAATATGTGGGTATTCTGGCCCCAGTCTGTTGAAGTTAGGACTGGTTTGCTACTATTTTCTAAGGCCCCAGCTTGCTGAAGTTAGAGCTGGTTTGCTCCTCTTCAGTTATATCCTGCTCCCCCTGGTTTGGTCTTGCCATGGCTCTCTTGCAGTTTGGATTTTACGAACAACTCAGCTACTGGATGCCGAAGCTGCCAAAGAAGACATTATTGATAGGACACTGATGAATGCTGATCAGCCCAAGAAACTCTTGAAATACCTTCCTTATACTACTGGTTCCTTGAGTTGCCTGGTCCACCTTGGATATCTTCTACACAAAGCAGACTTTGAACATAAGCCATGTAAGATCATGCTCACATGCACCTACTGCTACCTGACTCGAAGTATAGAAGGCCAAGTGATAAATGAATTGACCCATAAGGCAACAAGAAAATCTAGCATTCTGAATCACAGCCCCAATCCTATACATGTACTGTATTTTTGTCCCATTAGGGGATTTTTTGTCACTCCTTGTAATCAAAGGAGCTTTTGGGAAGCTAAGATAGTTATAAGGTTCAATGTAAATGGAGGTAGTCCTCCATATTTATTTTGCGAAAAATCTTTTGATAGCCTGCCCTTTTGGCCAATGGCATGTACAAGGGTAGGCTTTCAAAAGACCGAATATTGTAAGGGTGGTTTTAGGGTAAATCCACCACCCACAAAGTTATGTTATAAAATAGGGAGTCGCGACCCACCTCGACATAGAGGTTAGCCAATAAAAAAACGAGTAAATTATGTACTACTCATTTACATGAAAATAAAGCAAATAAATTGGAAAGACTTCCTTCCTTACGTGTTGTCTAACCTTGCTCCGAAAACACAAAAAAGTGGCCAAGAAGTTTGTGTTTTAATATGCGTGCCGCCAAAAGGCTAATAACAAAGTCTAATAAAACCAAACATAATAGCCAACTCTAAAAAACTCCCTATTACATGTCTATTTAAAATCAACAAGAGTGAGAATACTATAAAAGCACAATATATACAAAACATGGGGCATAACATGAGTACCACCATTGCAATCCAAACCCACAAAGACCTACATAAGTAATAAGTATGAAGCAAAAAAGATTTTGGAGTCATTGTGGAAGCATATGTGTGATATGTGTTGCTGTAAGTTGTCAAATACTAGATTGGAGAGATTATAAGAATGGTTAACTAGGCAATTGTCAACCAGATTTTTATTTTAAAATATATCTCTTTTTATTTGAATCTTTGTAATGTACATATATACACACAATTGTATTGAATAAGAGGTATTAATGAAAAAATTTCCTTCTTAACATGGTATCAAAGCAACGATCCTAAACTTTTCTGCTATAATCAGTTATCATCAAAACTGATTGGAAACTATGGCAAGATCGACTCTAGTGCCGCACTAGTGACATAGTGAGAATCCTACTACTGCTTTTCTCGATGATTTAACAAATCGAATGACATAAGTTCTAAACTAAAACTACAACCATAATAAATTACCGACCTACGAACCTCCCACTGCTCCTATTGGCATCAAGTTAGATGGATCCAACTATGAACTATTGATATTGGAAATAATGACTTACTTCTCATTGAATAATAGTGAGGAATATATACATGTACAAGAGATTAAGTTGTAGACCAAATCTCAACTAATAGTAAATCAAATATTCTAAATATGGCTGATTACCTAATCTGTGAGATATGATAACAGCATAGATATATACAAATCATAAATAGGAAATATACGAGATAATTATATAAATACATATGTAATAAATTAATTCCTCTAATATGCCCCCTCAAGATATTGCTCGGTCATAGAGTCCAATCTTGTCCTTTAAAAGTTGAAAGGAGTGCGGGGAAGAGGCTTGGTCAAGACATCGGCTAGTTGATCTTCTGAGGACACATGAGTGAAACGTAAAACTCCACTTTGTACTTGGTCCCGAATAAAGTGATAATCTATTACAACATGTTTCATTCGAGAGTGGAAGACAGGATTGGAACAAAGATGGGTTGCACCAATGTTGTCACAGGTGATAACTGGAGCAACAGGAAGACAAATGCCAACCTCAGTTAGAAGAGAACAAATCCATCGTAGCTCTGCAGCAGTAGAGGCAACTGAGCGATATTCGGCTGCAGTGGTGGATCTGGCTACTGTACGCTGTTTCTTGGAGGACTAAGATATAGGATTGCAACCAAGGTAAACAATGTAAGCACTAGTGGAGGTGTAGTCATCCTTATTATTGGCCCAGTCAGCACAGAGAAGGCATGAAGAGATAGAGATGTGTCACGATGCAAGGCAAGACCAAGATCAGTTGTACCAGAGAGATAGCGAAGCAAGCGCTTGACAGCAGTCCAATGAACAGTAGTTGGTCGGTGCATGAACTGAGACAACTTATTAACAGCATACGCAATATCAAGGTGAGTGAGGCTTAAGTATTGGAGACTTCCAACAATTGTTCTATATTCAGAAGGATCTGGCAAAGCAGTGCCAGAAAAAACTATTAGTATTGGCTCAGTGGCAATTGGTTTGGTGATTAATTTGGCTCCTATCAGATTTGCTCGAGTGAGAAGGTCTAAGATGTATTTTCGCTGAGATAGAAGTAAACCAGTGGAAGTAGAGACAACTTCAACACCAACAAAGTAAGTTAAATCACCAAGATCTTTGATGGAGAATTTTTGGCCAAGAAGATCAATAAACCGTTGAACTATAGTAGCATTGCATCCTGTAATAATTATGTCATCAACATACACAAGAAGATATACTAGAGTACCATTGGTGTTGAAGACAAATAATGACACGTGTCCGCATGAGAGTTTGTAAACCCAGAGGCTAGAAGAAAGTGTCGTAGTTCATGGTACCAAGCCCGAGGTGCTTGTTTGAGACCATATATAGCCTTGCGTTGCATACATGTGTGGGATTATCACGATCAATAAAACCTGGTGGTTGTGCCATGAAAACATCTTCAAAGAGATTACCCTGAAGGAAGGCATTGTTGACATTAAGTTGACGAAGAGACCACCCTTGACTAAAAGCAAGACTAAGGATCAAGTGAACAGTGGTCGGTTTAATAACTGGACTAAATGTGTCATAATTGTGAGACCCCGAATTTTCTTTAGATAATACTACCCCATGGTTATTTTAATTTGCATATTAATATGAATTTTGAATTGATGGCACTTTGAGAAAATAGTAATTTAGTAGTGTGCATTTTAAATCAACTATATGTGTTAAGGGATTAATTGTCAATTTTTGGAAATTATAAGGGAATTGACTAATTATTCTTAGTTTTGGGTTATAAAGAATATTTATAGGAAAATAAGGATTGAATGCTAAATTAAGAAAAGATAATAAAAAGAAAAAAATATAATAATAAATATGTGAATTACGTGTAAGCATAATACACGTAATCACTTCTAGTGACTCATGATAAAAACACTCATATTATATATCCGGGAAAAGACTCAGAGGAAGTGGAAAAAAACAACAACAACAGAAAAAAATGGCAGAAAAATAGAGAGGAAAAGAGAGAGCGGAACAGGAAGAAAAAAAAAGGAAGAAGAGGAAGGAGAAGAAGAGGAAGAGGAGGAAGAAGAGAAAGTAGAAGAAGAAGAAGAAGAGGGAAAGAATCCAAAACAATTTGAGAAATTTTCAACAGTTGGGGAATACTTGAAAGGATTGTTGTCTGTAACTCAAAGGTTTTTTATTTTTATTTGCTAATATGTATGATTTGTGATAAAATCAAGTGGTAACTAGGGATTTATGATCCATAAATTTGTTCTACTCTTTTAATATTAGTTGTTTGAATCAAATAGCTTGTGTGAATTTGATGATTTGAACTGATGGAAGAACGCCCTCTCCCTGGATTGATGGTAATTTTAGCAAGTTAAGGATTGATGCTGGTAATAGGGTACATGATGTTAATTTTGTTCGTTGGACTTCGATTTTGTTGGCAACACAGAATTCATATCTTCAAGCAGTGATTTAGGATGATCATGATGAAGAATGTTGGGGTGGAGCCGTGCAGGGAAGAAGAAAAGGAAAAAAAATATGCTAAATGTTAAAGGTTTGGGTATTATTAGTTTTCTTAAAATTTTTAGAGGCTTAAGGTAAGTAAAATAAAAAAAGCCCAAAGATAAAAGGGAGGAAGCTGAATTAATTCAGCTTAATTTGGGCTTTACAAACATTTTGTAAGGGCGAATCCATTAAGGTTGGGTTTCAGAGCAATAATTGTTTGGGCTTCAGCCCAACAGTAACTAGTAGTAGTAATGAGTTAAATGGAATGGTGTGAGTAAATAAAGATGGGGCTTTTAAATTTAATACAAAGTGGGCTTTTCCTTTTAGGAGTGGGTGTTAGGGTCTTACAAGTTTGGGCTTCAGCCATCAGAAAATAGTAATAAAGATGAATTAATGGGGTTTTAAAGGTTAAAACAAAGTAGGCTTTTCTTTTTAGGAATTGGTTTTGGGCCTTACGAGTTTGGATTATAGACATCAATAAAGTTAATATACAAATGTTTTAATGGGGTTTGGTGGTGGTGTTCAATTTTAAGTTTTAAACTCTATGAATAATGTTTTATTTTAAATCTATTGCCAACCTTGAAGGAAAAAAATTATTACATTATTTTAATTATGTAAGAACTTGGTTTTAAAAAAAATGATAATTTTAATAGGAAGAAATAACATTAATACTATTGAGGGTGATCATAATCAAAATGATAATAATTGAAGTCTAGCTTATATAAATTATGAGTTTTGCATTATTTGAACTATCGGTCAGTTGGGATCACGATGGCAAAGCTGAAGCTCAGTTTCACATTTGTTGTAACCATAATGTTGCACCAACTTGATATTACTATGTTTGATTTATATATGTGGAATACTTGAGTGACATGTGTTTGCCTATACTGTGACTGTTTGATTGATTGGGGCCCAGTCATGGTGGCTTATTGATGTCGGAAGGCAAGGGCCGACGAGTTCATCATAAGTTCACCGTGACATTTAACCCTTGTCAAGTGGAACTAATGAGGTTTTAGTTTCATGAGAAAGTGTACTGTTTATCTGGATATATCCTATTGTGCAAATTTTGACTATGGTGGATAAGGTAGCTTCAACAGTGGTCTGATCAACCACTGGTCGTAAGGTGATATAAGGCTGGTACTGGACTGGTAATGTTTTCTGTTGGAATTATATGACATGTTTACTATTTGTGCATATTCCACTCGGAATGTTTACATTCATGAGGTTGGCATGTTAAATTGTTATGTTGATTTGTAATGATGAGAATTTACTATGTTCTGACATTATGTGATCCTATTGCCTCCCCACTGAGCATTATAGCTCACCCCATTATCAAACATCTATTGTTTCAGAAGACACTGAGGAAATTGATCAGGAGGGCTGGATTAGTGAGATTAGAAGAAGGTGAAGTTACCAAATCTACTAGGCAAACTATGCAGATAGAATATTTTGCGAAATCAAGGATTGCTCAGATATTAAGCTAAATATGTTTTTTTTTGTGTTGTAAGGGATTGTACAGAAGACTTTTGGTGACATTGTATTATGGAATGTTGATGTTGTAAATATTAACATTTGTTTGATGTTGTGTAAACAAGAGTTTTTTATATTTAATCTAGGAGCAAGATTGTGTTGTGATATTCACGTCGTTAGTATTTTGATTTAAAGGTGAATTATGTTTGATGTGATATACAGGTTTGACAAACCAACTCGCTTCGACTTAGGGGGGGTGGGTTAGGGCGTCACAATAATAATCAACACCAGGACGCTGATGGAACCCTTTAGCAACAAGTTGTGCTTTGTACCTGTCAATAGAGCCATCAGGTAAACGTTTAATTCTGAAAATCCATTTGCAACCGACAATATTTTGCGTTGATTCAAATAGAATATTTTGTGAAATCAAGGATTGCTCTAATATTAAGCTAAATATGTTTTTCTGTGTTCTAAGGGATTGTACAGAAGACTTTTGGTGACATTATGTTATGGAATGTTGATGTTGTAAATATTAACGTTTGTTTGATGTTGTGTAAACAAGTGTTTTTGATATTTAATCTAGGAGCAAGATTGTGTGTGTGATTTTCACGTCTTTAGTATTTTGATTTAAAGGTGAATTATTTTTGATGTGATATACAGGTTTGACAAACCAACTCGCTTCGACTTAGGGGGGTGGGTTGGGCCGTCACAGGTGGTATCAAAGCCCTATGTCATATTAAGTTAATATGACTTTGTAGATTGATTAGTGGGTCATAAGACTTTTAGTTGATTATAAGTTTATGATTTATCAAAACAAAACGTACTGATATATAATAATAATGTGTACTAGGATGGCTGATGATCGGCGGGGAGTTTGGTATCAGGATGGCCCTGGGAGGCGTCCTAGGCGGTATGATCCTCTTTTAATAGAGGCACATGGGCGTCAGTGTCGCTGTGAACGCTCCTATCCTGACTTTGTTGTGCACCACTTGGTGGAGGAGCGTGATAGAGAATGTAATCAGGCCAATATTTATTATACTGAGGCACTAGGGAGTCGCCGAAGAATTGGGGAATTAGAAGCACACACTGAGTGGTTGGAACGAGAGATCCAACAACTGGCAGCACAGCGCCACCAAGAATATTATCGGCGCTTAGAAGCGGAGGAAAGAAATAATAGATGGAGTCAACATTTGGACGAACTCCACCACGGCTTAGAACTGTGCGGGCACTGGTAGAGGAAATACAACCAAGGCTTGGGGTACCTATTCCTCCACCTCCTCAAGTAGAGTTAACACCCGAACCACCGATTGGGCCTAATAACAATGTTGAGGAGAATCCTGGAGATGATCCAGAGGAAGATCCTAAGGAGGACCCTGAAGAGGATCCAGAGGAAGATCCCGATGAGGATCCTGAATCCTTGAGGAGAATCAGGAAGGGGAAAATATCGGGAGAAATGTCTCGCCCGGCGGTTCAGGAATACTGGAAGATTAAGCGGAGTTCGAGTAATAATGACAGATTGTAGATATTAGAACTTGTTGTATAAATATCGTTGTAGGTTTGCGAGTTTTCCTTTTATGTACTTCTAACTAAAGTAGGTATGAGAAGTTGATGTTAAAGCGAAGATGGGTAGACCAAGATCCCTGAAACTGTTGTTTTTCCGTTTATGTGAATATAATATATGTTCGTGTGTACATAGGTGTATCTATGTTTGGAATTAGATACATGTTATCATTATTCTTTTTTACGTTAACAACTAAACGTTGTAATCTTAATAGATGGCAGGAGAGACCAGTCGTGATGAACAAGATATGTTAGGAAATGAAACCCTTCCCAGGATTGAGATAGAGACCAATCCTTTATTGACTCAATTTATCATAGCTATTACCCAGTTATCTGAAACTCTACGGAAACAAGGACAACAAACCCATTCGCTTGGAGAAGATGGTGCTCTGGAGCGGTTCTTAAAGTTTAAACCTTCTGAATTTTATGGAGAACCTGATGATGAAAAAGCTGAAGCATGGTTGGAGCATATGGAAGACATATTTTCCACTTTGCAGTATGGGGACGAGAGAAGAATTACATTCACTGCATTTCAAATGAGGGCAGCAGCACGGGATTGGTGGAGAGTAACCCAAGAGAAGTGGAAACTAATCCAAACACCAAGGACTTGGGTAAATTTCCTTCAGGAATTCAATGCTAAATTCTTTCCCACTATGACTAGAGCAAAGCATGAGGAAGAGTTCATAACCCTTAAGCAACGGGATCTGACAGTAGCCCAATATGAAGCTAGATTCACTAAACTCTCTAAGTTTGCTCCTCATATGCTTGAAACTGAGGGACGTAGGGTACGGAGATTTATGCAGGGCCTACGATATGATATTGAGGATGAAATGGTAACCGTTAGGCCAACCACTCTCCCAGAAGCATTGGAAATCGCCTCGAGGATTGAGTTAGCTAATGCTCGGAAAAGGGAACGAGCAAGTCAAAAAAGAAAACGACCAGTCAATCCCTCTTGGAGGAGAACTCCGTATAGTGTTGCACGAGAGGGACAGTCGTCTGGCGCTCAGCGCCCACATTCACCGGTAGGGCAACCTTATGCTTCTGTAATCATGATGAAATGTGCGTATTGTGGTCGGCCAGGGCATGGTGAACAAAGATGTTGGCAAAAGGGGAATAGGTGCATTCGATGTGGAAGTGCTGATCATTTTATTGGAGATTGGCCGAAACTCCAAACTCAGGTACCAAAGACTACTAACCCTCAACAGATGGAAAGAGGAAACCAAATGGGGACTAATAAACCCAAAGTCCAGGCTCAAGTTTATGCTATGGGAGGGGAAGAACTTCCAGCCTGTGTGGAGGTGGTTGAAGGTACGCTTATAGTCTCTGGTATTAGTGCTAAAATTCTTATAGATCCTGGATCTACTCATTCATTTGTAGCTTCTAAGTTTGCGGAATGCTTGTGTGTCCCACATGATGAGTTGCCATATTGGATGGAAGTTAGTACCCCATTAGGAAATAGGTTGATATCTGATGTGGTATATAAAGCCTGTGAAATAGGGTTGGGGGTAATAGAATGGAGGCAGATCTAGTTGCTGCACCGATTCATGGGTACGATGTTATTTTAGGAATGGACTGGTTATCGGAACACCATGTCCAATTGGATTGTCGGGCAAAAACTGTGAAGTTTTGTAAACCAGGGCAACCTGTAATTAAACTTGTAGGTGATCAAGGGAAATTTGTGAATCCAATGATTTCGAGTGTAAGAGCTAGGAAAGTTCTGTATAAAGGTGGAGTCGGATTTCTAGCTTATTTGGTCAATCCAACCCCTACCAAACCAAAGTTGAAAGATGTGGCTGTGATAAGGGAATACGGAGATGTTTTCCCTGAAAAGTTGACTTCTCTGCCAATTGGTAGAGAAGTGGAGTTCAACATCGAGTTGTTATCAGATGCTGCTCCTATCTCTAGGACGCCGTATCGAATGGCACCTTTAGAGTTGCAAGAATTGAAAACACAGTTGCAAGAACTACTGGTAATAGGTTTTATACAACCTAGTACCTCACCCTGGGTGCACCAGTATTATTTATAAAGAAGAAGGATGGATCATTGCGAATGTGCATTGACTATCGGGGTTTGAATAGAGTGACTATTAAGAATAAATATCATTTGCCTCTAATTGATGAATTGTTTGATCAGCTAGAAGGAGCTAGGGTATACTCAAAGTTTGATCTCCGTCAGGGATATTATCAGTTGAGGATCCGAAGGGAGAATATACCGAAGACTGCTTTCAATACACGCTATGGGCACTATGAATTTGTGGTAATGCCATTTGGACTCACTAATACACCTGCCGTCTTTATGAACCTGATGCATAGGGTATTTCGGCCATACCTAGATCAATTCGTGGTTATTTTTATTGATGACATTTTGGTATATTCCAAGAACTCTGAAGAGCATGAGAAACACCTTAGGGTGGTGCTAGAAACATTACGAGAGCACAAACTCTATGCAAAATTTGATAAATGCGAATTTTGGTTAGAGAAAATGACCTTTCTTGGACATGTTATCTCAGGAGATGGTATTGCCGTAGATCCCTCAAAAGTGGAATCTGTGACCAATTGGAAACAACCAGAAACTCCAACAGAAGTAAGCAGTTTTCTTGGTCTTGTCGGTTATTATCGAAGGTTTATTAAGAATTTTTCAAGAATAGCCGGTCCATTGACTCGATTAACTCAGAAGTGTGTTCCGTATAAGTGGGATGAGGAATGTGAGAGTAGTTTTCAGGAACTCAAGAGGAGACTAACCACCATCACCAATACTTTCCTTACCTGAGGGAAAAGAAAATTTGTGGTGTATACCTGATGCATCTAGGGAGCTTGGGTTGTGTCTTAATGCAAAAAGGCAAGGTAATTGCCTATGCATCTCGGAAGTTAAAACTCCATGAGCAAAACTACCCTACGCATAATATAGAATTAGCAGCTGTAGTTTTTGCTTTGAAAAATTGGAGACATTATTTGTATGGGGTCACGTTTGAAGTGTTTACTGATCACAAAATTTTGAAGTACTTATTCACCCAGAAGGATTTGAACTTGAGGCAACGTAGATGGATGGAATTGTTGGAAGATTATGACTGTACAATCAATTATCATCCAGGTAGGGCCAACATAGTTGCTGATGCATTATGTCGAAAAGCTCAACTAGCGAATATAGAGCTAGGATACCTTACTGGGAATGGTGTAAGGTTAGCTAATATACAAGTCTACACCTTGTTAAGTAATAAAGTTAAGGAAGCCCAAAAAGAGGATTCTGGTTTACAGGAGATGAAGCATAAAGTTAAGGAGGGAAGAATAACTGAATTCGCAGTGGATGTTGATGGTGTGATCTATTTTCGAGGTCGGTTATGTGTTCCAAATGTGGAGACCCTGAAAACGGAAATTCTTAGAAAGGCCCATAGTTCTAGATATTCTACCCATCCCGGTAGCACCAAAATGTATCGATATCTTAGACAAAATTTCTAGTGGAAGAATATGAAGAGGGAAATAGCAAAATTTGTTTCTAGATGCCTAACCTGTCAACAAGTCAAAGCAGAACATCAGAAGCCCTCAGGACTATTACACCATTAGCCATCCTAGAATAGAAATGGGAACACATTACAATGGATTTCGTAACTGGATTACCAAGGACACAAAGGAATTATGATGCGGTATGGGTAGTAGTAGATCGTCTCACTAAAAGTACCCATTTCATGCTTGTGAATATGAGGTATTCGTTGGTGATGAGTTGGTTTTATACCAACTATTTTGTATTGAAATCCTTGGCTTTTGTCTTGTGTTTGGTGCTATTGTGTGGTTAAACATGTTGTTTTATGTATAGTTGTGATGTGCTAGTTGATAATGTGAAATGGTACAAAAAGAGTGAAAAACGATGGAAAATCAAGTAGTGTGTGTCTAGGTTGGACATGAAAGAATTAAAACATGTTTAAAGGCTTGTTTTAGGGTTTGGGCAGAATTTGTGTGGAACTTCATTTGTGTATAATTCTTTCAATACTAATCCCAATGATGAGATCTTGGATGTTCTGGAAAGCCCTTTGAGTTTTCTTCAATTCTTATGTTTTAACTTTCTTCTAAAGCTGTGTGTAACTATGAGAAACGGGGGCATCTTTATGATTGCTACTTCAGGATTTAATTATTGAATTCATATTGCCACAGTTTAGTCGATTGTTAATATCTTGAGCTGTAGACATCTAATTTCAGTGATTCTTGATCCATTGGAAAGCCATGAGATAGGTATGGAACGTTATGTTTACCATCAAGTCCAATTTAGGAGCTAAGGCACATGAATTTGGTGTAGAAGTCGGGTCTTAAGCTGAAACAGAACACTCATCTAAATTGAAGGCTCACACTCACAATACTCTTACAAGCACTCTCACAAACACCTCACGAGCACTTTTCTCTCACAGCCTCACCGCACACGACTAGCACTACACACTCGCACATACCTCACATCACTCGCACACACGTTGTGCGACGAGGTCACCTCGCTGCACCAACACTGCACCCACTTCATGCGACGAGCTCATCTCGTCGCATGCACTATGCACACACCTCGCCGCACAAGATTCTCGCACGATCCTCACTACATTCGCACTACACTAGCACCTGCACTTACGCACACACCATGCGGCGAGGTCACCTCGCCGCATGAAGATTATTTGCACTTCACTCAACACCTATAGCACTTACACACACAATTCTTCTCATGAAATTCACACATTTCACTCAACATTCATTTCACTCAACACTCACACAAACACATTTGTGCAATACTCACTCACAGCGTGTTTAGTTCGAAGACTTCATAACATTCACATTTATTCTATACCCAAGCACATTACATTTGCATTCATGACCAGTAGATACCATAGCATTCATGTTCAGCCCGCAATACTCATTATTCATGATCATTTTATGCACACCATATTTTCACTCACACTCACTTCACTTCTACACTTCACTTCACACTTGCACTTCACTGAAATTATCGCACACTCGCACATAAGGGGCGAGACCTCGCCGCGAGGTCTCGCCCACAAACTCTTTTCACGGCGAGGTCTCGCCGCGAGACCTCGCCAGCAAAAGACACACACGGCGAGACCTCGCGGCGAGGTCTCGCCACACACACACACACTTCACGGCGAGACCTTGTCGCGAGGTCTCGCCAATTTGTGGTACTTTCTTGTTGTTGCTATGAAATGGTAAAGTGTTGGATGTGGTTTTAGCAAGAATATGGCTAAGTTTCCAGCTTTGAAGTGTTTTGAGTGAGCAGAAATATATCTGTTTTGTGTTGTTATTCCAGTTGTGTGGAATTTTGGAGTTCAGAAATTTGGCTGAGTGTTTGAGATCTGATTTTCAGGTTTCACTATGCAGCTGAAGGAGTGAGGTCTTGAAGGCTGAAATGCGGGAAAACTCTCGAGGATGCTGAAGACGTGAAGAGGCCAAGCTTGAAGGCGCAAAGTAACTCTGATTTCTTCACTTGGGCTTCGAGAAGCAAAGGCGCTGGCGCTGAAGCTTGAAGGCGCGCGGCAGGTTGATGAGGAGGCTGAAGGCGCTGGAGATTGATGCTGAAGGCGCTGGAATGCTGGAAATGTTCTTCAACTTCGAATTTTTCATATCTTAGGCTGATTTTTGGTCTTCCAATTCAAGGACACTTTTGTAATACTTTAGATATTTTACGGTTGCGTATTAGTTACACTTTCTTAGCTCTATATATATAAGATGTAGCTAATGTGTAGGGGATCCCGGAGACGATTATTGATCCATTAGTTAGAATTTGAACTGAGAACCATCTTTTAAACTAGAGAGAGCGGGAATTAATTTGAAGATCTACTTTCTCTGTCTAGTTTCTCTCTCTAACTTTTGAGCTCCATTTTCTATTATGATCAAAGAATTGCTCCGATCATTGTAATTCTGATATCAATTAAGGAAACTCTTGGAAGAATTCAATTGGTAAACTCTTTCCATTTATTGAAAATAAATTGTTTCAAGTTCCAAATTGTTGATCGTGAATTGGTAATGGAGTTCTATGGTTAGATCTCTCATGTTCTAGAGTTTCAACCGGTTTAATGTATAATTAGACTATGCAACGCTATGCAATTGACATAATTTCTTAAGGATGAAATCATATGTGATTTTAATGATTAAATCTTGTTGAGTTTCATGAATTCACACTTTTATTGAATGAATTGAACTTTGATTGTGGTCGCCATGCTGAGTTGAAGTGAGATTTATCAATATGAGTATGAATGCATGAATTGAGAACATCGATTATGATAAATGAGCCTTTACACTTGATTTACATATTCATTTCTGAGATTCAGGCCTCGCCTTGGGAAGTTTTGATGAAATGAAACATTAGGAAAAGTGTTAAAGAAATTCTCTGTGTTAACAAACGAAGACATATGAATCTAGGTCGGGCCTCGCCATAGGAGTTCCTAGGTTTGCATGTTAGAGTAGTTAGCTTGGAGAGTTGAGATGTTGCGGAGTTTATTCCACCATTCTCAGGCCTCGCCAAGGGAGAGGATGGTGTTAGGAAGTGTAGGGAGTGGTGTGGTTGCCATGCTAACCACAAGCTAGGCTTCCAGGGAACTTGATCTCCTCTATGTTCTGCATGTGTGTCAATTGTATTGTATTTGAGTAGTCTTCTGTGCATTTTCTGGTGGAAAACTCTAGAACATCCATTCTCTTCATATTTCTCTTCCTTTTTGGTTACATTTTAATTGTTGCATTTGATTCTTTACTAGTTAGTGTCTAGTCTTATTTCTTTCGTGACATTCTGTGAGCAAACATTGAGATTCTTGATACCTACTTTTCCCTGTGGATACGATCCTTCTCAACACTACTACATTAGTGTGAAAGGTAAAATTGAGCTGACACGACTTTAGGTTATCAGTTGGAGAGACTTGTCAAGATATATTTGGATGAGATTGTAAGTTTACATGGAGTACCCATAAGTATTGTATCTGATCGAGATCCTCGTTTTACCTCACAGCTATGGCCTAAGGTACAAGAGGCTTTGGGGACTGGTTTGAAATTTAGTACCAGTGCACACCTTGAAACAGATGGTCAATCTGAAAGAACTATTTAGATATTGGAAGATATGTTACGGGCTTGTATGTTGGACTTTGGAGGTAGTTGGGATCAACATGTAGCACTTATTGAGTTTGCCTAAAACAACAGTTACCAAGCAACCATTGGAATGGCACCGTATAAGGCTCTATACGGAAGAAAATGCCTAACTCCTATTTGCTGGAGTGAGGTTGGAGAGAAGAAAATTGTTGAAGCTGGGAGCATACCAGTGATCGACGAGACCTTAGAAAAGGTGCGAATAATTCGTCAGCGAATGCGAGTAGCGCAAGATCGACAAAAGAGCTATGCTGACACTCGTAAAAAAGATCTGGAATTCCAAAAAGGGGATAAAGTATTTCTCTGAGTCGCACCAAGGAGGGGACTAATTAAGCATGGCAAAGGTGGTAAACTCAGTCCAAGGTACATTGGACCATTAGAGATTCTTGAAAGGCTATGGCCGGTGGCTTATCGCTTAGTTCTCTCAATTAAAAGGAATACATGATGTGTTTCATGTTTCTCTTCTTCGAAAATACTTACCTGATCCTACTCATATCATTGAATCTCAGAATAACACTCTCGAAGATGATTTATCATATTTCGAGAAACCAGTGAGAATTGTAGATCAGAAACTCAAACAATTGCGAACAAAACAAATTCCTCTTGTTAAAGTCTTGTGGAATCATCATGGAGTAAAAGATGCCACATGGGAAACAGAAGAGGAAATGCGTAAGCGATTTCCTGAACTTCTTAAATTCCAAGGTAATAATTTCGAGGACGAAATTCTCTTAAGTAGGAAAGAGTGTGAGACCCCGAATTTTCTTTAGATAATACTACCCCATGGTTATTTTAATTTGCATATTAATATGAATTTTGAATTGATGGCACTTTGAGAAAATAGTAACTTAATAGTGTGCATTTTAAATCAACTATATGTTTTAAGGGATTAATTGTCAATTTTTTGAAATATAAGGGAATTGACTAATTATTCTTAGTTTTGGGTTATAAAGAATATTTATAGGAAAATAAGGAATGAATGCTAAATTAAGAAAAGATAATAAAAAGAAAAAAAATATAATAATAAATATGTGAATTACGTGTAAGCATAATAGCTTACACGTAATCACTTCTGGTGACTCATGATAAAAACACTCATATTATATATCCGGGAAAAGACTCAGAGGAAGTGGAAAAAAAACAACAACAACAAAAAAAAACGGCAGAAAAATAGAGAGGAAAAGAGAGAGCGGAACCGGAAGGAAAAAAAAAGGAAGAAGAGGAAGGAGAAGAAGAGGAAGAGAAGGAAGAAGAGAAAGGAGAAGAAGAAGAAGAGAAAGGAGAAAAAGAAGAAGAAGAGGAAAAGAATCCAAAACAATTTGAGAAATTTTCAACAGTTGGAGAATACTTGAAAGGATTGTTGTCTGTAACTCACAGGTTTTTTATTTTTATTTGCTAATATGTATGATTTGTGATAAAATCAAGTGGTAACTAGGGATTTATGATCCATAAATTTGTTCTACTCTTTTAATATTAGTTGTTTGAATCAAATAGCTTATGTGAATTTGATGGTTTGAGCTGATGGAATAACGCACTCTCCCTGGATTGATGGTAATTTTAGCAAGTTAAGGATTGATGCTGGTAATAGGCTTCATGATGTTAATTTTGTTGGTTAGACTTCGATTTTGTTGGCAACACAGAATTCAAATCTTCAGGCAGTGATTTAGGATGATCATGATGAAG
This sequence comes from Ophiorrhiza pumila, assembly GCA_016586305.1. Taxonomy (NCBI): domain Eukaryota; kingdom Viridiplantae; phylum Streptophyta; class Magnoliopsida; order Gentianales; family Rubiaceae; genus Ophiorrhiza; species Ophiorrhiza pumila. The sequence continues at coordinate 10,222,826 of BLIW01000008.1, read as the reverse complement.
AATGTTGGGGTAGAGCCGTGCAGGGAAGAAAAAAAGGAAAAAAAATATGCTAAATGTCAAAGGTTTGGGTATTATTAGTTTTCTTAAAAGGTTTTAGAGGCTTAAGGTAAGTAAAAGAAAACAAAAAGCCCAAAGATAAAAGGGAGGAAGCTGAATTAATTCAGCTTAATTTGGGCTTTACAAACATTTTGTAAGGGCGAATCCATTAAGGTTGGTTTTCAGAGCAATAATTGTTTGGGCTTCAGCCCAACAGTAACTGGTAGTAGTAATGAGTTAAATGGAATGGTGTGAGTAAATAAAGATGGGGCTTTTAAATTTAATACAGAGTGGGCTTTTCCTTTTAGGAGTGGGTGTTAGGGTCTTACAAGTTTGGGCTTCAGCCATCAGAAAATAGTAATAAAGATGAATTAATGGGGTTTTAAAGGTTAAAACAAAGTAGGCTTTTCTTTTTAGGAAGGGGTTTTGGGCCTTACGCGTTTGGACTATAGACATCAATAAAGTTAATATACAAATGTTTTAATGGGGTTTGGTGGTGGTGTTCAATTTTAAGTTTTAAACTCTATGAATAATGTTTTATTTTAAATCTATTGCCAACCTTGAAGGAAAAAAATTATTACATTATTTTAATTATGTAAGAACTTGGTTTTAAAAAAAATGATAATTTTAATAGGAAGAAATAACATTAATACTATTGAGGGTGATCATAATCAAAATGATAATAATTGAAGTCTAGCTTATATAAATTATGAGTTTTGCATTATTTGAACTATCGGTCATTTGGGATCACGATAGAAAAGCTGAAGCTCAGTTTCACATTTGTTGTAACCATAATGTTGCACCAACCTGATATTACTATGTTTGATTTATATATGTGGAATACTTGAGTGACATGTGTTTGCCTATATTGTGACTGTTTGATTGATTGGGGCCCAGTCATGGTGGCTTATTGATGTCGGAAGGCAAGGGCCGACGAGTTCACCGTGACATTTAACCCTTGTCAAGTGGAACTAAGGAGGTTTTAGTTTCATGAGAAAGGGTACTGTTTATCTGGATATATCCTATTGTGCCTGCGAGGCAAATTTTGACTGTGGTGGATAAGGTAGCTTCAACAGTGGTCAGATCAACCACTGGTCGTAAGGTGATATAAGGCTGGTACTGGACTGGTAATGTTTTCTGTTGGAATTATATGACATGTTTACTATTTGTACATATTCCACTCGGAATGTTTACATTCATGAGGTTGGCATGTTAAATTGTTATGTTGATTTGTAATGATGAGAATTTACTATGTTCTGACATTATGTGATCCTATTGCCTCCCCACTGAGCATTATAGCTCACCCCATTATCAAAAATCTATTGTTTCAGAAGACACTGAGGAAATTGATCAGGAGGGGCTGGATTAGTGAGAATAGAAGAAGGTGGAGTTACCAAATCTACTAGGCAAACTATGCAGATAGAATATTTTGCGAAATCAAGGATTGCTCAGATATTAAGCTAAATATGTTTTTTTTTGTGTTGTAAGGGATTGTACAGAAGACTTTTGGTGACATTGTGTTATGGAATGTTGATGTTGTAAATATTAACATTTGTTTGATGTTGTGTAAACAAGAGTTTTTTATATTTAATCTAGGAGCAAGATTGTGTTGTGATATTCACGTCGTTAGTATTTTGATTTAAAGGTGAATTATGTTTGATGTGATATACAGGTTTGACAAACCAACTCGCTTCGACTTAGGGGGGGTGGGTTAGGGCGTCACAATAATAATCAACACCAGGACGCTGATGGAACCCTTTAGCAACAAGTCGTGCTTTGTACCTGTCAATAGAGCCATCAGGTAAATGTTTAATTCTGAAAATCCATTTGCAACCGACAATATTTTGCGTTGATTCAGGGGAAACAAGTTCCCATGTTCCATTCCGCACAAGAGCATCGTACTCCTCAGACATAGCCTGACGCCATTTATGATCTTTAAGGGCCTGGGTTAATGTGTGAGGCCCAAGTTGATGGTTGGAGGTAATAGTGGCAGTAAGATTAAGTTTTTGGATGGGTTTATGGATTTGATTTTTAGCACGAGTGGTTATGGTATGGGTGTTTGTGGGTGGGTTTGGAGTAGGAATGTCAGGTGACAGTGGTAACGAAGGAAATAAGGGATTAGGTGGGTTCGTGATTGTGTTTGTGGAATTGTCTTGGCAATCAGATGATGTGGCTTTGTCCATTAAAGTTTGGCTAAGCATAGTATCAGAGGATGTAAGATGGTCGACTAGAGGTTGGGTGGGGGATGGATCCAAGCTTAGGGGCAAAGCTATGGAGGACGTATTGAGTGGCGCTACCTTAGTGGGAAGAAGTGATGCTAATGGAAACCAATTTGGGAGAGTTTGAATATTTGCACGACTAAGATGACTTTACATAGATTTGAATGGAAAAATAGATTCCACAAATTTGACATGACGAGATGTGTAGATTTTGGAAGTGGAGGGATCAAGACAAATATAGGCACTTTGGGTGAGAGAGTACCCAACAAACACACAAGGAATGGACTGAGACTCAAGTTTATGACGAAAGTAGGGACGAAGCCATGGATAGCATAAGCAACCAAAGATACGGAGTTTTATGTAGTTTGGTGGAGAACGAAAAATGGATTCATAAGGAGATAAAAGGGAGAATGTGGGTGTGGGCATGCGATTAATAAGATACACAGCGGTGGCAAAGGCGTAGTTCCAATATATGAGGGGAAGTGAGGCGTGAGTAAGTAAAGACAAACTAGTTTCAACTATATGTCGATGTCGGCGTTCAGAGAAACCATTGTGTTCAGGTGTATGTGGGGGGTGGTGAGATGAGAAATTCTATGAAGGGATAAGAATTGATTTAATGCTTGATATTCTCCACCATTGTCAGAGTAGAGAGTAACAATGGATTGTTTGAATTGATTTTCTACTAGTGCTTTGAAACGAATAAAGATATCACATACATGAGATTTCCTCTTTAAGGGATAATACCAGATATAACGGGTAAAATGATCAACAAAAATAACATAATACTTGAAGTCATCCACAGAATAAACGGGGGAGGTCCAGACATCTGAAAATATAATTTGTAAAGGGTGAGATGAAGTAATTGTAGATGTAGAAAAGGGAAGCTTATGACTTTTATTACTTAAACATGCATTACAATGAGATTGTTATGACATAGAGTGAGGTAAGGAAAATGTTGACATAATATGTTGAAGAACAGGTGATGATGGATGACATAATCTAGAGTGCCATTCAGAGGAAGTGGTCTTGATGCTATAAAAGACAACAAGTGGAGAAGACAGTGTTGGAGCGGAGGTTGGCCACTCATAGACTCCATTTATTAGGTTTGCCCGTCAAAAGGATTGCCCTCGTGGGTAGATCCGTAACATGAAAAACAGAGGGTAAGAACTCAATAGAAACATTATTGGTGTTACAAAATTGATAGATAGAAATAAGATTCTTTTTCATGTTAGGCACGCATAGAATATTATGTAAATTAAAGGTGCGAGCATGAGTAGAGAGAGTGGTAAGACCTGAGCCGTCACCGATCATAACGTTGTCAGACCCTGCATAAGGAGCATGAAGTGAAAGATTATTCAAATCTGAGATGACATGATGCGATGCCCCACTATCAAGTAGCCATGTGGGAGTGTCGGTGGTCTCAAAAGATGCAAAATATGCACGTGGTTGCCAAGGAGAAGCAGGACGTGGAGCCTATGGTTATGGTGCTAATGGAGCAGAAGAAGATTGAGTATTGACAAGTCGAAAAAGAGAGCAACGTTTGACAGTGTGTCCTTAAGCACCACATCCTTGGCAATATCCAAGAGATGGACGTGGTGAATAACGGTCGTTACGTGGAGCATTTGACTGTTGTCCTGGATTGGGAAAATTGGATGTGAAAGGATGCCAAGGCCAATTGTTGCGTTGATTGGCAGGGTTTGTGGTAGCCGCAAAGAATGATAGTGGTGTGTTGGATTGTTGGAGAGACGCCTCCTTGTTGATAAGTTTTTCATGGATTTCATCAAAGGAGATAGGTGTGTCACGAGCATTAACCGCATCAACAATGCCTTTGTATTCTTCACCAAGGCCATCAAGGATTTTATCAATAAGATCTTCTTCATCAACAGGTTTACCAAGAAGAGCAAGTTCATCAGCTCTATTCTTAATAAATTGCATGTATTCAGAGATCGTTTTGGAACCTCTGACATAGTTCTTCAATTGGTCCTTAATCGGTTTGATGTGACCACGGCTTCGTTTGGCATAAGTATTAGCCAAGGTGGCCCAAGCCTCCTGAGTGGTGGTGCAATGAGCAAGAAGAGGTTGAATGGGTAGAGAGACTGCACCAAGGAGTGCACTGAAGAGAAGACGATCCTGGCGATTCCATGTTGTGTATGTTGGATTTGGAGCTGACTTACCACTTACGGTGATAGTTGGTGTAGGACTGGGATAAGAACAATCTAGAAAGCCATACAGATCATATCCTTCTAATAGCCTTTTGATTTGGAGGCTCCACGTGATATAGCTGGTGGTGGTCTATTTTGTGATGTTTGTAATATTGATAGTATCAAGAGGAGTATTTGGGTCTTGAGTATTTTGAATAGTGGTATGAGAGGTTGCAGAGGTTTCATCAAAAGCCATTATAGTTAAACAAAGAAGAGAATTACGATAAAGGGAAATGAGAAGAAAAAAAAAGTAGGTCAGAAACGTGTATGCTCTGATACCATATTGATATTGGAAATAATGACTTACTTCTCATTGAATAATAGTGAGGAATATATATATGTACAAGAGATTAAGCTGTAGACCAAATCTCAACTAATAGTAAATCAAATATTCTAAATATGGCTGATTACCTAATCTGTGAGATATGATAACAGTATGGATATATACAAATCATAAATAGGAAGTATACGAGATAATTATATAAATACATATGTAATAAATTAATTCCTCGAATATGATTTATGGTCCCAGGTTTTTTAGATGTATATCTTTGGAAAAAACAAACTGGGATACATCAATAGAGACATTTTACAACCTGAATCATCAGACTCAACATTTCAGAAATAGAGAACCAAAAATATAGGTTTTGAGGGATGGATAATTAATTTTATGGACCCGACTTTGATTAGTAATTTTATTCAATTTTTTACTACAAAACAGGTATAAGAAATAATTGCTACTACTTATTTTGTTGGAACTGATACTTCTCAAGTGTATGATTTAAAGATACGTGTGACTTGAATGAGGCAAGCTAGAGGATAATTAAAAAATATTACAATGGTGTACAAGGCTTGTGGAGAGAAATTGATTTTTGTCGACCAAACCCGATGGAATGTCTTGTGGATATACAATGTTATAATTCTAATTTATATGAGGATAGAGTTTTTCTATTTCTCGCTGGGTTTGATGATCGGCTGAATAAAATTCAGGTTGATGTGCTTCCAATCCGACTATTTTCTATTATTGAACATGGTTATACTCGTATTTGAAGGTAGGCTATATGACAATCGGTTATGCAGTCAAACATAGAGCCTCCATAGGCTTCTGCTATGACCTCTAAAGGAGTTAAGACAAGACTATTGCAACCACCAATTGATGGGAATCCAGACGCACTTAATGGTGAACAGCATTCTGTTGACCCGTTACGTGGAGTTGGTGGACCAATGACTCGAGCTAAAACCAAACAGTTCAAGATGGCTCATAATAGTTTGATCATGGAAGTGATGGACGATGCATATAAGTTGTTGGAACAAGGCTTTGATGAGGAGAAGACTGATTTTAGGCATTGGAACTTCGTGCTTTTGACATTACATAAAGACACTTCGATGGAGAGCAAGATTGGACAAGTGTTGGAAGCTAAGAACCCCACGTCGCGACGTCCGCAGATTCACGTCGTGACGTGCACCGACGTCGTGACGTCCACCGACCTCCACGTCGCGACGTGTGTCTCTGAGAGTTGAGATTCACGTCAAAGTTTTTCCGCACGTTGCGACGCGCGACCTTCTACGTCGCGACGTACACCGACGTCGCGACGCCCAGACTCCCACGTCGCGACGTTGGGAATTTTTTACAGTTTTTTTTTGTTTGTTTATTTGTTTTGATTTTTTTTTAATTGTTTTTGTTTGATTTTTTCAATAAGGAACGTGATCTAATGTTCTTGCATGGACATTGATATGTTCTATATGATGTTTTCACATGGCTAAAGATCTTGCATGATTAAAGCATGTGTTAATTACATTTTAAGGAAGTTTATTCCAATTAGGAAACTATCTTTTAGGAAAGTAGGGTTTACTTTGTTGGCAAGTCTTTATGCCTATTTAAAGGCTTGTAAACCCACAAATTGGCAGAGTTGAATTTTGAATTAAGAAGTCATAAATTTTGCAGAGCAAAATTTGATCCCAAAACCCTTAGAGACCTTAAGCTAAGTTTGAGCTTTTGATTTCTAAACCCAAAGTGAGATTAAGCCAATAGTCTTGCTTTTGTTCTAAGTTTGAGAACAGCCAAATCTGATTTGATTTAGGTGCCGCCTGAGTCAAGTTGGTTTTGTAATAACGTTGGGGCTTTGGACAAGTTTCCATTGAATCGCACTCAATATCTTCTTTGCTTTCTTGTCTTTCGTTGTTTCTTGATTTATCCTTTTTCTAACCCGTTCTTTGTTCTTGATTCTTTCTTTGCTATTCATCCTTTGTGTTGTCTGTAGAATTTTCCAAGCTAGACCTGTCCTGTGGATAAATAAGGTTGTCAAATCCGCCCAAAGGTGGATCAAATCAACAGGAACCTTATCACCAACGCTTCAAATATCCAAGGTAGGATTTTTCTCAACAGGTGTTGGAAAAGTTACTACAACCTCTAAAGCCAAGGTAAAGTCTGAGGGCGGTTGTCCACACTATAGGAACTTCAAGAATACTAGTGAAACTTGTTTTTTAAGTTACATGGGTACCATGAGTGGTGGATGAACTCAAGGCACAAAAACAATGTGAATGTGAAGGTAACGTCAGTGGTGAACTGGGACAGGCTGCTTTGATAAATATGGAATCTTAATTATCTTTTACTCCGCTAGTGGAAATAGATGAGTCAAATTCTCTCAATAACCACAGTAATTGTAGATTTTCATTACTTAGTTCTCGTCACAATAATTACAATGGATGAAATGTTAACTCAGGAGCAACTGGTCACATGACTTTTGATGTCAACGACTTTGTCAGAATTTATCAATCAAGACACTGTAGCATTGTTAATGCTAATGGAATCCCATATTCCATTACTAGATTTGGAATTGTCACTTTATCACCAACTCTCTCTTTATCCAATACTTTACTTGTGCCATCTCTTTCAAATAAATTACTTTCTATAGCTCAGGCAACTAAAGAACTAAATTGTGTTACTTTAATCTTTCACACCTTTTGTCTTATTTAGGATATTCTCACACGGAATATCATTGGGCATGGTACTAAGAAGTCATAGTTGTATTACATGAAAGATTTTAGTTTTGGAAAAACAAATACCATGAATCACTCAACTAGCTCAGGACGAGACATTTTCTGCAACAGCATCGTAGATTAGGACATCTGTCTTTTAGTTATATGAAGTATTTATTTCCAAATTTATTCTCCAGACAATGCAATTCATACGTTAAATGTGACACTTGCATTTTATCTAAAAGTTATCGTGTACCTTTTACAATAAGCTTGAATAAAAGTGATATTCCACTTTCCTTAATCAACTCTGGCATTTAGGAACCCTTTTCGATCACTACTTTTTCTGGCATTTGTTGGTTTGTAATCTTTGTTGATGACTACACATGAATGACTTAGTTATACCTGTTGAAATAAAAATCTAAGGTTTTTGGTGTGTTTAAGTCTTTTCATGCAATGATTAAAACTTAGTTTTTAGGCCAATGTCAAGATTTTTCATTCCGACAATGGTGGAGAATATGTTAATCAGCAATTTCATGTTTATTTCCAGAATCATGGTCTTCTTCAAGAGACCTCATTTTCTCAAACACCGCAACAAAATGGCATAGCTAAATAAAAAAATAGGCATATTTTACAAACTACTCGGGCTTTAGTGATTGGAGGACTTATGCCTAGCAGCTATTGCAATTCTGCTATTGATGAAGCCCAAATCCGCACGTCGGGAATTCGTGAATGTACCGACCTGGAAATATCGAGCTCCAAACAATAATCACGAACTTTATCTGTAAAACAGAATAGCGTTAGAGCAAAGTCCCGAGGTGGTCCCCGGGGATTCTACTCCGATGCTAAAGTCAGTAAAATTCCATTCATAATAATATCCAAAAATTTGTATATATGAATTATATAGAATATTACCGTTCAGCTACTTCCCTTTTTCACTCCTTGATTCTCGGTAATTAGTTTGGATCACATCTGACTCCTTCTATGCTGACATGGAATATTTAATAGTGCCACATCAATACCTCCTCAAGTCGGTATAAACATCTTTATCCCAACTTGATGATTGCATACAAATATTCCCGAGCTGGTTCTCTTGGACTTTTAAACAAGCACTGATGCTTCGATTCCAGCAAAGACGATTTTGAATTACAATTCATGAACCAATGCCTTGACTTTGAAAATCCAAACCTTTAATCTTTAATCATAAATGTGCACGCGATTTCATTCAAAAGCAATCATTATCCTGATAACGTATACGTTATCTGAATTAACTGTCAACTCATTCAAAACTTCTCCTCTTCTAATTCAAACTTGCCCTAATCCCTAATTTCACGTTTTCCCTTTTCGGAACACGGCTGGGTTTCAGGCGGTCAAGTAATCAAAAGCAACAATTTCCTCACTCGCTTTTGCACAAATTGTCCTGAACACTCCGGGTTTTTCCTCTCCATCTCCAGAATTTTCCCTAAGTTCATACTCATTACCAGGTATGTCTTCTGAAGATCATTCTAATTCCTCCGAACCCATTAATTCTGCATCTTATGTTGAACCTTCTACTTCACATACCCCATCTATAAACATCAGTATAGAATCAATAGGCGAGAAAAATCAATCACCTTCTGTTCAAAGTGCTCCACCTCCAGTCAGCAAAAAACCTTCACTTTCTTCGGAATTAACAACTCCTGTTAGAAGGTCACTCAGGCAATCTTCCAAGGCCCCTCCTTCGAATACTCTTATAGCTAAGCCTATTAAGGCGGAAAACACTGTGCCTGAACAGGACAGAGAAGTAGAAAATCCCAAGTCAAACGACGAAGACTTAGAGGACGTTACTGAGGGAGTTCTTGTGAATTCTATTTCCTCTGTTTTAAGTAGGAAGAACATTGACCTAATATTAAGCAAATATTTCATCCCTGATAATTTGCCTGTTAGAGCTCCATCTAGAGATGACCGAGCCATGCATCCTCCTCAGGGTTTCATAGCCCTTTATGAACACCAATTACAGGCTGGACTTAGGATCCCTATTTCTAACTTGCTTTCAAATATCTTAGATCATTACAAAATAAATCTAAGTCAGCTCACCCCAAATTCCATCAGGACAGTTATATGTTTTGAGTTGCTCTGTGTGCACTGTAAAGTAATTTACAACCTTACTCTGTTTAGGCGTTTTTTCTCTTTAAAAACAGTCCCCAATGAGTTAGGATGGTTTTACTTTAATCGACGTCCTAACACAGTTCCCCTTTTGCAAAATTTTCCTAGTTCTATTCACCATTGGAAGAGACGATTCTTCTTTATTCATTCAGAATTTCTCACCCAGAACCATCCCTGGAAAATTGTCAATAGTATAGCTGATAGGCAACCCAAAAAATCTTCTAGTGCTAGTGGAGAACAAACGCTAGAAACTTTAGGAGCTGTCTTAGATGTATCTGGGCTATCTGAAAAAATTTTAATTCAAGGTAAATTGAGTCCTTCCGTACTTGATTCTAAACATAAAGGCTCCAAGGATAAGTTCGGAGTTGAATGTAAGTATTTTTCCCTTCATTTCAAAACTTCTGGAACGTTACTCTGATATTTCATTTCTCTGACACCCTTTCCTTATTATAGTAATGGACATTGCACAGCTGATCAAGTCGGGCCTGGGTAAAACTGTTACAACTGTTTCCACCTCGGGCACCTCCAGTCCGGGTGCTTCCACTACACCAGCAGATTCTGCTGCCGATGCTGCTTCACCTTTAAAGGCTTCTATTCCACCTCCTGTTCCTCCTAAAGTTGTCATTTCGGGTTTACCTCTACTACCCAAAGAGAAGGAGAAGAAAACAAGAGGTTCCAAGAGAATCTTACCGGCCTCAGCCAAACAAGACACTCCACCGAGCAAGAAGACTACTACTCCAGCTGCACCGACTTCAATACCACAGGATGCAGGCCAAGACATACCACTTGAAACAACAGCATCTATTCCAACTCCTACCTTTTCTGCTGTACCTTTTAACTTTTCTCAGGATTCTGAGTTTGGATTCTTATCTCAGATCAATCCCAGCAGATTGCCCATCTCTTACGTTCCAGTTACGCTCCCTGGGGACCAATTTTGTCCGAGCTGGGGCTTCAATCGAAATTCCTGAGTACTCACCCCAGCATTAGCTCATCAGTGGCTGGGTGAAGGAGTTCTGCCTCGGGATTTGAATTCATTGAGGCAACTGGACGAGGAGAACCTGACCAATGTCATGGCTCTATATGCTGCTCAGGTATATCTCTAAGTGCCCTTCTCTTTACTTCATCCTCTTTTATCTAACTTATACTTACTTCACCTTTATCCTTATTCATAGAGTGCGGTCATATCTACTAGAGCCATCGAGGTCATTCGCTCTTTAGAGGGTTCATCTACCCTTCGTGCTGAACTAGAAGAAAAGAAGAAAGAGGTAACTGAACTCAATGACAGAATCTTGGCTCTGGAAGAAAAAGGACGGCAGCTAGAAAATAGGGAATCTCAGGCTAGACAAGAATTGTCCACAGTTAAATCGCACTTGGAAATCAAAGAGCAAAAAACTGAAGGCTTCCAATCTCAAATTTAACAACTTAACTTGAAGCTAGGAAATGAGCAAGGGAAATCCAAAGAGCTTCAGTCTGTGGTTCAGAAACTCACCTCCAGCTTGGACACTGAACAAAAGAAATCTGCTGACCTCCATTCTAAAAACGAAAAGCTCAGTTCCTCTATCCTGGTTTGGGAAAGGCATTTCCAAAGTATGGAGCGTACGTATAAATTCCACAAGGAGGAAGGAATAAACCGAGCAGTAGAGAATTTCTTGAAATCACAAGAATTTGCTGATATGTCTGCCAAAATGAAGATTCCAGTAGCTCAGCTCGGGTATAACGAGGCAATCAAAGCTCTCCAGCATGCACATCTTCCAAACAAGAGCTTGGAAGAGTTGGGTTTTGATGTTAACGCGGGAGAAAAAGTCAATGCTGTTTTCAAAGAAATAACTGGTGGGGAGCTCGGATTCTCCATGAACCAGTTTGTTCCTTCCACTCCCATTTCTGAGACTCAGGAGGTGGATCTTACCGAGCTGGACAAAGACAAAGCCGGCACTACCGAGCTGGACAAGGGCGAAGGAGGCACTCAGCCTTGAAGTTTATATGTCTGCAGAATTTCTTTGTTTCTTCTTTCTGTTTGTAATAACGATGTTGTTGAATATTTTTGGGTCTTTATTCCCTATTCCCTTGGATAATTCACTCTGGGAGATTTTATCCCTGAAGATGATTATTTTGTTTACCCAGAATTTCATTTTCGGGCTTTTATACAATTTATTTTGCTTTTTCCTTAGATTATTAATCTTGGAATTTTGCATGCATTGCTCTTTCTGGAAGTTTTTTTCCTGAAATTTGCAAAGTAAATTATTTCCCTTCCTGAGCTTCTGAGCTCGAGATTTTATGAGATTCGCTTTTCTTAGAAATTATTTACCAGAATTTGCAAAGTAAATTATTTCCCTTCCTGAGCTTCTGAGCTCGGGATTTTATGAGATTCGTTTTTCTTAGAAATTATTTCCCAGAATTTGCAAAGTAAATTATTTCCCTTCCTGAGCTTCTGAGCTCGGGATTTTATGAGATTCGCTTTTCTTAGAAATTATTTCCCAGAATTTGCAAAGTAAATTATTTCCCTTCCTGAGCTTCTGAGCTCGGGATTTTATGAGATTCGCTTTTCTTAGAAATTATTTCCCAGAATTTGCAAAATAAACATCTGGACTTTTCACAGGGATCAATTTTCCCTAGAATTCGTCACCAGAATATATTTTATTCAGCAAAACCCAAATTATTACATTATTTGAAATGAATGACGAGTAAAAATAACCGAGCTCATAACACTTTGAAATTTCTCAAACTAATAGTACTTTCTCAAATTTTGGAAGTTCCATGTTCTTGGAATAACCCTTCCATCTAAGTGGGCAAGTCTACAATAACCTGTTGGAGATACGTCTTCAATCTTATAAGGCCCTTCCCACGTGGGGTCGAGTTTTCCAGTTTTTCCAACTCCGCTGGCTTCCACCTTTCTCAATACTAAATCGCCGATGTTATATTGCTGGGCTTTCAGCCTTCTGTTATAAAACCGAGCTCACCTTCTTTGTACTTAGCATCTCTTAGCTGGGCGCACATCCTCCTTTCTTCTAAAAGATTCAGATTCGTGTGAAGTTCCTCTTGATTCTCTCCTTCTTGTAAAAACAGAACTCGGGGACTCGGCAATCCAATTTCTGGAGGAAGTACAGCTTCAGTACCATAAGTGAGATTGTAAGGTGTTTCTCCAGTAGCAGTTCTTGGTGTAGTTCGATATGACCACAGCACCATCGGCAATTGCTCAACCCAATCTCCACTAGACCGTCCTAGGCGCGTTTTTAAACCTTGTAACAGTATTCGGTTAGATACCTCTGCCTGACCATTAGTCTGCGGATGTGCCACGGAAGTAAACTTCTGTTGAATTCCAAGTGAATAACACCAGGACTTAAACGGCTCTTCTGCAAATTGCCTGCCGTTATCAGATACGGCCACTCCGGGAATTCCATACCGACAAAGGATATTTTTCCAAAAAAAATTAATAACATTTTTTCCCGAGATATGTACTAAAAGTTCTGCTTCGACACATTTAGTAAAATAATCAACAGCTACAATGAGATGTTTATACCGATCTCGTGCTTCTGGAAAAGGCCCGAGAAGATCTACACCCCATTGATAAAACGGCCAAACAGATACAGAAGACTGTAATGGAACCTGAGGGTTATGTGTTCTCATTGCATACCTTTAACACTTCTCACATGTTCTTACTACTTGAGCAGCATCTTCAAACATAGTCGGCCAGAAATAACCGAGCAGGAGTGCCTTCTTTGCCAACATTCTGGACCCGACATGCGACCCGCATATTCCTTCATGGATCTCATAAAGCACGTAATAAGCCTGCTCGGAATCCACACACCTCAATAATGGCTTCAAATACCCTTTCTTGTATAAAACGTCACCTTCTATTACATACCGAGCTGCTCGCATGCAAATCTGCCGGGCTGCTACTTTATCATCTGGTAGATTCCCCTACCTTAAGAAACTATAGATCGGGGTCATCCAATTCTCAGTGCTTTCAACACTCATTACTTCCCTTGTAACAATACTACGTTCAGGAAGTGTCTCTACCCATACCTGCTTATTAAAATATGACGAGGTGGAAGAAGCAAGCTTACTCAGCGCGTCAGCTCGGCGGTTTTGAGATCGGGATATTTTCTCCATGCGGAAGCTTTCGAATTTCTTCATTAAATTCTGCACTATTCCCAAGTACTTCTTCATCATAGTATCCTTGGTAGCATATTTCCCAGCCAATTGCTCAACTACTAACTGAGAATCACTATGAGCTCTGACATGCTGAGCTCCTACTGAGAGTGCCAACTTCAGCCCGATAATTAATGCTTCATATTCTGATTCATTGTTAGAAGCAACAAACTCAAACTTCAAAGCATATGCTAACTCGTTACTTTCGGGACTAACCAACATCAAACCAGCTCCTGATCCTTCTCCTGCTGAAGCTCCATCAACAAACAATTGCCATTCTTTGTCTGCTTTAGGCTGAATAGCTTCTACTGCAAGTGTCTCTGCTTCTCCTTCTTTCCGCGGCATCTCAGCAATGAAATCCGCTAGAGCCTGACCTTTTATTGCAGTTCGCAGTTTGAAACTGATGTCGTACTCCCCGAGCTCAACGGACCACTTAGTCAACCGACCTGAAGCTTCTGGTCGGAATAGGATCTGTCTGATAGGTTGATCTGTCAAAACACAAATCGGATGTCTTTGAAAATACGGTCTTAATCTCCGTGCTGCAAAAACTAAGGACATTACTAACTTCTCTACTTCGGGATATCTCTGCTCGGCTCCATGCAGAGCTTTACTCACAAAATAAACAGGTTTCTGTATCCCTTCATCTTCTCGTACAAGAACCGCGCTGATGGTGAACTCTGATACAGCTAAGTACAGAAATAGCTGTTCCCCAGAAGTTGGGACAGATAACGTAGGTAATTGTTTCAGGTGTTCCTTCAATGCTTCAAAACACTGCTGACACTCTTCATTCCACTTAAAATCCTTGGCATATTTCAGGAGCTTAAAGAACGGTAAGCCTATATCCGCAGCTCGGGACAAGAACCTATTCAAAGCTGCCAATTTCTGCACTTCCTTTATATTCTTGGGAGCTTCCATTGCTATTATGGCTTCTACCTTCTTGGGATTAGCCTCGATTCCCCTTTTTGACATCATAAACCCAAGAAATTTTCCAGAGCTAACTCCGAAAACACACTTCTCTGGATTGAGCCTTAATCCGACCTGCTAGAGCGTTGTAAATGTCTCTTTCAAATCGTCTAACATGCTGTCTTCCGCTTTACTTTTAATCACCATATCGTCTATGTACACCTCCAAATTCCGACCTATCTGTTTTTGGAAAATCTGATTCACCAGGCGCTGATATGTGGCCCCGGCGTTTTTCAATCCAAATGGCATCTTTTTATAATAGAAAACCCCTTGATCAGTCACAAATGCTGTCTTTTCAGCATCCTCTAGATTTATTAGGATCTGGTGGTATCCTTTGTAAGCATCTAAGAAGCTTAACATCCCGAAACCTACTATAGCATTGATGATTTGATCAATGGATGGTAAAGGATAGCAATCCTTCGGGCAAGCTCGGTTCAAATCTGTAAAGTCAATACACATTCGCCATCCACCATCAACTTTCCTGACCATCACGGGATTTGCTATCCAGGTCGGGTATTTGACTTCTCCAAGAATACCGACCTCCAACAGCTTTTTTACCTCCTGTTGAATGACCTGCTTGCGCTCAGGAGCAAAATTTCTCTTTTTCTGCTGCACTGGTTTTGTATCTTCATGGATGTTCAACGAATGGGTTATCAATTTATGAGAGACTCCACCCATCTCCTTTGGGTCCCAAGCAAAGATATCCCTGTACTCCTTGAGAAGCTTCAATAGACTACGTTGAACACATTCAGAGATGTTCTTACCGATCTGAATTGTCCTCTTAGGTCGGGCACAATCAATTTGAATCTTTAATATTTCCTCATCATTGAAATCAAAATCCACACTTTTCACGGGATGCTGCTCCCGTACCTTCATCTGGCCCTTAATCCCAGTTTTTTCTTGTACACAATTTACACGAACATCTCGAGCTAGATGATTCTTCCCCCTCATGGCCACCATGTAACACCTCCTGGCCGCTTCTTGATCCCCCCGTATTGTCACTACTCCCCCAGAGGTGGGGAATTTCATCACCAAGTGGTAAGGTGACCAAATTGCCTTCAACTTCACCATGGTAGGTCGGCCTATTATAACGTTGTAAGGGGATGGTGAATTTAACACTGCAAAGTCTGTATAAACCGTTCTGCTTCTCGGGTATTCGCCTATAGTAACCGGCAATGTCACGATCCCCATAGGCTGAACAGCTTCCCCAGAGAATCCAACCAACGGAGTTGGGCTCCGTCGGAGATATTTAGGATCTACCTCCAATTGTTCAAACTCATTGATGTATAAAATATCCACCGAACTTCCATCATCCACGTAAACCCGATGAACCAATTTATTGGCAATATTTGCTTTTATGATTAAAGCATCTGAGTGCGCGAGAATTTGGTCGGTACAGCATCCTCTTCAGAGAAAATAATGGTCTCTGAAGATTTAAACCTCTTTCCTACTGGCTCCTGCTCGGGAATTTTTCTACACCTGCTTTTACGCACGGAATTACTTTCTCCCCCTTCTAATCCTCCGAGAATTGTATGAACTTCACCTGTGACATCCCGAGCTGGAGGATAGTTATTAGGGCGCTGACGCTTATCCACATTTCTAGCAGCATTCCTTCCCACTTGAGGTCGGTAAGGTGAGCGCCTTTCAACAGATCGACCTCTTCGGGATACCTTATATGTTGTTTTAACAAACTCCTGCAGGTATCCTTCACGAACACAATCCTCAATTTCTTTCTTCAGGTCGGTGCAATCCTCTGTGTCGTGTCCGTGTTGCTGATGGAAATTACAGAAGAGATCTCTGTTTCTTTTATGGTTTGGGGCATTCATCTTTGCAGGGGACTTCAAGATACCCTGTCTACCAACAATGGCTAAAATTTCTGATCGAGTTCGGTTGAGAGGAGTTGTTATTCTGTCCCTTATGGTTGGCTCGGTAACACGACGTGGGGGGTTGAGGCGATCAAATACCTTTAAACGCCTGTCTGGTGCTAAACCCTTCTTTCCTTCTTCACGAGTTCTCACACCCCGCTTATCATTGTCTTTCTTCTTCTGGTCAGCCTCTTCTCCCTTAGCATATTTCTCAACTCGATCCATCAATTCTTTCATATCACCTGGTGGTTCAGTAGCCATTTTTGTGTAAAAACGCTCGGGTCGTAAACCATTGAGGAACGCTCCTACTAAAACGTCCTCTGAACAATTTTTTACTTGTAAACTTTCATCATTAAATCTCCCCATATAACCCCTCAGGGATTCATTATCTCCCTGACGAAGATTTAATAATTCTGCTGTGGATTTGTCAAACTTCTTTCGTTGTAAGAAACGGTTAAAGAAGAGATCACAAAGTTGAGAAAAAGAATCCACGCTCCTGGGTCTTAAACCCTCGTACCAGAGACGGGTTTTTCCTTCTAGAGTAGTAGGGAAAGCCTGGCACTTTGTTTCTTCCGGTGCCTTTAAAAAATCCATCGTAGATTCAAATCTGTGGATATGATCATTAGGATCTGAATCTCCAGTATAAGCTTGCAGTTGTGGTAACTTTAACCGGGGCGGTAATGGAAAATCAGTAATCTCCTGGGATAGAGGGCTGTCCCTACGAGGCCTCCTCTTCCCTGGATTATTATCCACATCTCGATTAACATTTTCAGCCTCTCTAGTCTGAAGAAAAGGCTGAGTCTCAAACCTCCCGTCGTTTTCTCCGCCAGATTCACTTTGGATCACCAGGGGTTTTTTCCCCGGGTCTTTCTGCTGATCCTGATTTTTCTTCCGAACTTCTTTTACCATGGCCTCCATTTCATCGTAATGTTCAGCAAATATTTTCATCAACTCAGGGGTAATCTGGTTCTCCCCTTGTGGTGTCTTCTCAGGAGCTTGCTGATTCGTAGGCGACGACTGCCTCCCTTCTTCACACCTACTGGTTTGGGCTGCTCCTCCCTTCGATCTCGTATTTGCCATCTCACTGTAATCTTGTGGTGAGGACATTTTGTGCGATCCTCACATACGGCGCCAATTGATGAAGCCCAAATCCGCACGTCGGGAATTCATAAATGTACCGACCTGGAAATATCGAGCTCCAAACAATAATCACGAACTTTATCTGTAAAACAGAATAGCGTTAGAGCAAAGTCCCGAGGTGGTCCCCGGGGATTCTACTCCGATGCTAAAGTCAGTAAAATTCCATTCATAATAATATCCAAAAATTTGTATATATGAATTATATAGAATATTACCGTTCAGCTACTTTCCTTTTTCACTCCTTGATTCTCGGTAATTAGTTTGGATCACATCTGACTCCTTCTATGCTGACATGGAATATTTAATAGTGCCACATGAGCTATGGTTACAGATGTATATCTGTTGAATCGTATGCCTTCAAAAGTGCTAAATTTCAAGATGCCATTATAGGTTCTACTTAATTATGTTTCTCTACCAGTTGTCATTTTGCTTTCTCCTCGCGTATTTGGATGTGTTTCTGATGTTCATCTTCATAAAACTCAACATATTAAGCTTGATCCCTGCGGGTATGCTTCAAATTAGAAAGAATATCTTGTTATAATCCTACAATTATATGTACTTATATCACCATGGATGTTACATTTATAGAATCTGAAAGTTTTTACTCTTCCATTGCAACCAATTATTCTCTTCAGGGGGAGATTAGATATGAAGAGCAAATTTGTTGGAATTGTGAAGGAATCCCTCCAGAACAAGTTCCAAAACAAGTTTTAGAATAAGTTCCAGAACAACCTGACAGTTTAGTACTTGAAAATGATGAAGCAATAATTAGTGAAGAAAAAATAGAACAAGTTCCGAAAAAGAAGATGGGCCAGACACTGCACAAGAAGTTACTATAATAATTACAACACCCTTGCCTTATTTAGTACCCAATTGCTCTTCTCCTAAGAATATTTCTGAGGCAAGCTCTCCTACTACATTCTCTCATGTTGATAATTCAGATGTCTCTATTGGTTATACTTGCTTTTCATACATAATCGCAGAAAGCCTCCAAACCGATACTCACCAAATTTAGAGAAAATAAGATCAAACTATCCAATTGCGAACTATGTATCGACTCAAGAAATAGCAAAACCTCTTAAGGCATTTTTATACAATTTGTCTTCATGTCATGTTCCTAATAGAGTACAGTAAGCATTAGAAGATCTCAAGTGGGCTCAAGCAATAAAGGCAGAAATGGAGGCACTACAGAAAAATAAAACGTGAAATCTTGTTACATTACTAGAAGCAAAGAAGACAATGAGTTGCAAGTGGGTTTTCTCTATCAAACATAAAGCTTATGGATCCATTCAAAGATATTATGTACGACTCGTGACAAAGGGATACACACAAACATATGGCATAGACTATTAAGAAACTTTTTCTCTAGTTGCAAAACTAAATACAATTAGAGTTTTATTGTCTCTTGCAACTAATTTAGATTGGCCATGACACCAGTTAGATGTAAAGAATGCTTTCCTTCATAGCGATCTTGAAGAAGAGGTCTATATGGATATTCTACCAAGATACAGTGTTTCTTCAAAAGCAAGGATTGTATGTAAATTGCAACGCTCATTACATGAATTTAAATAATCACCCCGTGCATGGTTTGGTTGTTTTATCTTGGCTATAAAGAAGCATGATTTTCAACAAAAGAACTCAGCTCACACCTTGTTTTTAAAATCAACATAGAAAGGTAACCACTCTAAAAATCTATGTGGATGACATGATTATTATAGGGTATGACATAAAAGAAATCAGTAGGCTTCAAGAAAATTTTGAAACTGAGTTCAAAATGAAGAATCTGGGGGGTCTCAAAAATTTTTAGGTATTGAAGTAACTAGATCAAGTAAAAGTATATTTCTTTCTCAAAGGAAATATGTATTACGCTTATCAGAAGTGGGTTTACTTGATTCTAGGCCAATCGATACTCCAATTATTTAGAATCACAAGTTGGGTGAATGCTCATATCAAGTTGTAACTAACAAGGAGAGATATCAAAGATTAGTTTGCAAGTTAATTTATTTATCTCATACTCTACCGGATATTGCTTATATAGTAAATGTAGTAATAAGTTCTTGTACTCACCAAATGAAGAGCATATGGATGCTGTAATTCAAATTCTCTGATATTTAAATCAGCTCCTGGAAAAAGGACTTATATTTTCAAAAAATAATCATATCAATATTGATGGGTACATTGATACAGACTGGGCTGGAAACATTTATGACAGGAGGTCAACATCGAGCTCCTTCACATTTGTAGGAAGAAACCTTGTCACATGGAGAAGTAAGAAACAAAAAGTTGTGGCTTTATCAAATGTTGAAGCTGAGTTTAGAGGCATGGCCAAAAGACTTTGCGAACTTCTTTGGCTAAAGAGATTATTGACTGAGATTTGTTTTGCACCTATTTGTGAAATGAACTTATTTTGCGACTATAAGACAGCTATTGACATTTTTCATAATCTTGTTCAGCATGACATAACAAAACACATTGAAGTGTATCGGCATTCCATCAAGGAGAATCAGGAGTCGAAGGTAGTTCGATTTCCCTTTGTTAAAATTAAAGACCAATTATCGGATATACTTACTAAGGTTGTTTCTTGCAATATTTTCCACAACTCACTTAACAAGTTACACATTTGTAATATTTATGCACTAACTTGAGGAATTTGTTGGCGTGAGTTATCAAATACTGGATTGGAGACATTATAGGAATAGCTAATTAGGCGGCTATCAAATAGATTTTTAGTTTAGAATATATCTCTTTTTATTTGATTCTCTGCAATGTACATATATAGACACAATTGTATTAATGAAAGATTTTGGAATCATTGTGGAAGCATATGTGGTGATATGTTGGGGCCAGTCACAATGAAACATCACATCCCAAGCCAACATTCTCAACGTACAGTAATATATGATCCAGTGCCCGTAATAAGTGAAGTGAGCATGATTATGTATAGTGATTAAGAAAAAGCTAAGCATTGCAAATTTAATGCACCACATATAAATTTTTAATGTATGGGAGGCCTAGGCGATTGACTCTAATCGCTTCAAGAATTCGTTGGGGTAAGGATATTTCGTTGTAAAAAATTCTATTGTGGAATTCCAATGTTCCAACAGCAAGTAGCCTAGCCGGATTGTTTGCTCCTTTAGCACACTTGCCCCATTTGATTGATATGCCACAAGTTATGAATTCTTCCAGTTGATTATGAAGACACCACAGACTGTTACCACTTTTCTGCAAAATCAAATGTGAAGTATGATTATGTGATTCAATCAATAAACTGTGAACATTACCACTTGATTGAGCAATTTTGAGTCCATGTAGGATTGTTTCATTCTCAACCTGCACACTTAAAAAACGATCACCTCATCCAATTTCATCTCTATCGGATTTTACTATCAGAATAACTGATATGGGAATGATTCAGACCCTCTGTTTTGTTCTTCAGAAATAACCGAAATTAGTGTATTTTTCAGAAGTAATGTTAATATCAACTAGGTGAAACATGAAAGCAAAATGAAGTTTCCCCTCATTGTTTCTCAATAGACCTCCTTTACAAAAATTCCATTATTAGTGAGTACACCACGTGTAGTAAGTTTAAAAGTTGAAGCATCTGGGAGGTGCCACTTAATGTAGGATAGTGAGAATTTTCTAGTATTATGATGGACGATATGTCAAAAGGTATGTGAAATCAATACAACGGAGACTCAAAAATTTACAAGAGAGGACAACTTTAAGGTCTTCAAAAACTTTTTTTTTTAAGTTTTCAAAATCCCATATTTTTTCATTAAAGAGTCATCTATTATGAACTTTCCAAATGTGCCAACTGATACGGGAGAGGGTTACTTTAATGATGTACAAAACCAAACTATTTTTTCCTTTGTGGTTCAACCAAGAAGTCATATAAGCATTTAGTGAGGATCTATTAAGTAACACTAATAATTTACACCCAAAACAATACCATAATTTATCATCTAAACTATTCTCTAGGAAGACATGATTACTAGTTTCAAGTGCTGCCATACAACACAGACACTTGCCATGTATGTTCAATAAATAGAGAGCCGGCCCAGAGGTAGTTGTTATTTAAATAGCTTAAGCATAAAAAATGATATTTTTAGTGGAATAGATGAACTCCATATGAAAGGAGCCAGGGGACAGATTGCATTTCTATGGGTTCTACTCAATTAAAAGGTAGTTTTGAACTCAAATTTACCTGATGTCACTAGTTTCCATATAATTCTATCTTGCATGTCATGGATGAGAGGTCAGATTTTTGAAATTTTGGTTAGGTAAGCATTTTAAAACTTGAACAAGAAAAGAAGATGGACAATTGATATGCTAAGAATAGTCTTGGGATGTCAAAGTGAAACTCTTCCTTTCTTGTGAATTTCTTCAGTAAAATGGTAAACTTTACCTGCAAGCATGGCCAAGTTCCCTATATCCTTGGGAATGTAGCCTGAAATTTGGTTCCGTTCTATACCGATCTCCTTGAGGTTATGAAGATTGCCAATCTCTCGTGGAATCTCACCTGCCAATTTTATAGAATTGTTAGCAATTGGAAAATCTTTCCCACATAAAAGTTGAAGAATGATCCTTTGCAATTAGTAAATACTAATGATTCTAGTGCAATTCCCAGAGTCAGTAACTAAAAAAGGCCAAAATATTGAATGATTCCATGCCATAGGTAGTCAAAGAAATGATTAGTCCATTTGACATTGTTTTAAACAAGATAAGAATCACTAAAAGAAAATCAGAAGCAACATTTTACCTTGTTAATTGTTGGATCCAAGGTATAATCTCTCGAGCATCTCCAAGTTGCCAAATTCTTTAGGTATGAATCCACTGAAATTGTTAGATGTCAATGACAATTCCTTAATTAAGTTGCAAACAACGGGATAAACTCGATGGGATTGGACCATTTAACTGATTGAAAGATAGATAAATCCCTTTGAGACTTTGAAGATGGCTACACATATCAACTGGAAGACTTCCTGATTAGTTATTAAATGAAAAAGCAACATATTCCAATGAAGAGATGTTGAAGATGGCTGAATGTATGGAACCAATAAGATGATTCTTTTCAAGACTCAGAAATTTCAAGCTTTGGAGATTCCCAATCTGTTCAGGAATGTTTCCTGTGAGGAAATTACCATCTAAATCCAGATGTTCCAATTTTGACAGGTTAGAGATGGAAGAAGTAATAAGACCACTAAAGTTGTTTTCATTTAAAGCCAAGATTTGAAGTTGTGGAAAAGACCCACCCCTATGAAGTTGTTAGAGATTAATCTAATGAACTTTAATCTGCGTAATTCCGACAACTCTTCAGGCAGATTTCCATGGAAATAGTTATTCCCAATGTCAAAAGAAACAAGAAAGAAAGGAGAGGTTACCCAAATGTGGAGGAATGGTGGCAGTAAGAGCCATTCCTGAAATATTTAAAACAGTCACTCTACGGTGGCGCCAAGCGCACTTGACTCCAATCCAGTGACAAACAGACGAGGATGCAGCAGCAGCAGGTGACCATTTCTTTGACAAGAATCGGTGAGGGTCTAAACTGATGTTGGCTTTCAGTGCTAGAAGAGCTGATTGATCAGTAGACTTGACGTGACCATTTCAATATTCGTTTCTTTCATGGCCATGCAAGTTATCATTAGACAATGCATCATAATCAGTGCAAAGTGTCTATCCATTGGAATTTGGAGTTGTTTTTTTATTTTTTATGGCCCGGATCCCAATTTACATTTATTGGACCTCAAGGTAACTATCCCCTAGCCACCTGAGGAGGTAAATAGCAGGATGTACACGCAGACGGATACTACTCTCGTAGTACCGGCCCAAGTTGGGTACCAGAACTAGTTTTCAACCTTTGGTCACCAAGTCTTCACTCTACCCCTCCAAAGTGTTAGACGATGCTCGTCCAGCGAATTTCGATCCCACACGGCCTCACTCCTGTGCGTACGTACCATAAGTCTTTCTCCACTAGCATATTTGGTCACCAAGTCTTCACTCTACCCCTCTAAAGTGTTGGACGATTACCCCTTCAAAGTGTTAGATGATGCTCCTCCAGCGAATTCCGGCCCAAACACGACCTCACTCCTGCGCGTATGTACCATAAGTCTTTCTCCACTAGCATATGTGCTCCGGGAGGATTTTATTTTTCCACAAATATTCCCCATCCTATTTATCTATAAATAGGAGGGGATTTTTGTTGGTGGCCATTGAGCCAAGGCTCATGGTCAAATTTGGAGTTGTTTTAAAATCATTACCAGAGGTATATATATATATAGGGCTAATTACCAGGAACCCCCTTGTGGTTTGCCGAAAATCCCTATAACCCCATGTTTTATAAAAAGGTATCGAGTACCCTCATGTGTTTTGGGGTAAAATTGAAACTGAATGGAAATTAGGTCTTCTAACGGAATCGTTAAAGTTTCCCATTATACCCTCATATAAATATTCTCTTCCTCTGTCATAATCATCTTGCAGCCGGTCAAAATTGATTTTCTTTTTCTTCAATAATCATCTTTTCTCTCCTCTTCCCTTCTTTTTTTTCCGTCATAATCATCAACCCTATTGTTATCTTTTGATTTAGTTTCTCTCTCTCTTCAATTTCTAAACTCATTCAATAATTTGATGGCACCGAAGAGCGTGGAAGTAGAGAAGAAGCCACCAAAGGCTGAGAAGAAGATTATGAAGATCCCAAATATTGAGCAGTGTGGGTTATTTTCACGCCAACGAAATTTCTGGGCAGATTCTCCTTCCTGCTCCAAATGGTATATATTCAAAGTGACTTCCTGTGAAATCTATGGCACTGTTTTCAAATCTTTCTGGTTTGAAACTCTCTGGATCATCCCAATACTGAGGGCCTCTTTTGATTGCCCAGGCATTAACGTAGCAGCTGTCAATTTTGTTGGAAGTAATGGTGGTGGTGGTGGAGGGGAGGGTGGTGAACGGTGGCGCTAAAATTGTTGTCCAGGATCTTCAATTTGATTTGCTCTTTTGTGAGAGGTTTCATTTTTTTGAGTTTTTGGTGGTGGCAGCTGTCAATTTTGTTCGAAGTAATGGTGGTGGTGGTGGAGGGGAGGGTGGTGAACGGTGGAACTGTTATTGTTGTCCAGGATCTTCAACTTGATTTGCTCTTTTGTGAGAGGTTTCAATTTTTTTTGAGTTTTTGGTGGTGGCAGCTGTCAATTTTGTTGGAAGTAATGGTGGTGGTGGTGAAGGGGAGGGTGGTGAACGGTGGCGCTGAAATTATTGTCCAGGATCTTCAACTTGATTTGCTCTTTTGTGAGAGGTTTCAATTTTTTTGTTAGTGAAATTGTTGTCCAGGATCTTCTTTAGTTCACCTCCTCCAATATATTTTCAAGATTTCTATACAGTATCAATCATTCTACCCAGACAAATAAGAAACAATGAATTTCATAAAATACCATGTACTTTTTTTTTTTGAGAAACTATGTACTTGATTTGTGGCACAATGGCTTTATACAAACTTATAAACCAAGCACTTGATGGTATGGTGGTAGTGGTGATGTGGTGATGGTGTTTTGGTGGTAGTGTGGCTATGGGGTGGTGTTGGTGTTGGGATAGTGAGGGTGGTTTACGTGATGGTGTTGCGATGATGGTGGTTGGAGTGGTGGTGGTTGGTAAATTAGTCAGTGTAGTGGATTTTTTAAAAAAGAATAATAATATTAAAAAAAATAATAATAGCATGAAAATAAAAGACAAGGTGGAGTGGATTTTGTTAAAAAGGAATAATAATAAAAACAAAGGAAAAAAATAGCATGAAACGAAAAAAAAAGAAACCAAAACGGAGAGGGAAGAAAAGGAATGAGTGGAGAAAAAGAAAGCATATTCAGTGTTTTGGCTTGAAAAACAAAGGTTATTTTAGGAATTTCACAATCATTTAATGAATGTTAACATATCACACGCGCAAAAACTAAGCGTGTTGATCAATCGTCGTTAACGGACATATTATCCATCCACTTTCTATTCACCCCAAAACACGTGGGGATACTCAATACCTTTTTATAAAACATGGGGTTATAGGGATTTTCGGCAAACCACATGGGGGTTCCTGGTAAATAGCTCATATATATATATGAATGCGGTGCATCGAATTGCCTAGAAGCTGATTCTTGAGCTTCTACGAGAATCTCTAATTCAGAGCACCATATTTTGTACAACTTTTAAACCAAAATGGTACAATTTGAACACCCACTATTATTTCAAATTCAAACCATTTACATTATATTTTACACAAAAAAGAATATTCTATAAAATATTCTAATTTTCTTCCTTATATCATCATACAAATTAATTTGTGACATATTTTTTATACAATAATTATTATATTTCAAAATTAATAATTTTATGATATTTAATAAGTGAATATTTTTTTAATGTTTAATTAATAAAATTTGAAAATTAATTCATTCACTTATGCATGATGAGACATGATATTGAACACATCTCAATTTTAAGTTTATGTTTGGTTTAGTGTCATTCTTATTTTTAATTTTATATTTAGTTTAGTATCAATTTTAAATTGTATGTTAATGGTGTGTGTAATGTTTTTTATATTCATAAATTAAAAAATTTTAAATGTTTATTACTTTTTTTATAGACTTAGTGAAAATATTTAAAAATTTAATTATTATAAAATATGAATTAATTTAAATATATAAATAAAATTATAAATAAAAATTTGACATATATGCATAATTAAGAATATATGTAATTTTTATTTAATAGTTAAAATATCTAATAATCATAAAATAATATTTTTAAAACTAATATAAAATTTTTAAAAATAAAAAATAGGCTTGTACCAAATATGGTGCAATGAACCGTCTAGCACCAAATTTGTGCTGCACTGTTCATTGCATCATATTTGGTGCAAGAAATTGTGCTACATTGGAGTAAAATACTGACTTATACACCATATTTTGTGTTTTGATGGTACATTAGAGATGCCCTAATAATTGCTGGATGAAGAAAAGTGTGGCCGGAATTGGCTCATTTTGCACAGCTTTGACTTGACTTTATGTGAAGAGACAAGAAAGTGGCAATGTCCTAAGGGCATCTCCAATGCAAAACACCAAATTTGGTATAGTTTTCACACCAAAATGGTGCAATTTCAGTACCAAACACTATTTCAACTCCAACTCATTCACACTATATTTTACACTAAAAAGAATATTCTATAGAGTATTCTATTTTTCTTTCTTATAATCTAATTATTACCCTACAAATTAATTTGTTACATATTTTTTATATTGTAATTATTATATTTCAAAATTAATAATTTTATGATATTTAATAAGTTAATATTCATTTATTTTTTAATTAATAAAAGTGGAAAATTAATTGATTTACATATGTAAATGATAGGATATGACATTGAACATATCTCATCAGTTGAACCGATTTCATCTTTATATCCACCGTCAGATCGGATATTGCAATATCATCTTATCCTCACATTTTAGAATTTATGCAAATGATGGGACATGACAATGCATGCATCTCGTCCGTTGAATCGATTTCATCATTATATACACCGTCGGATTAGATATGGCATAATGCTATCTTATCTTCAAAAATTTTCTATATAATGGCTTACAAGACATTGTTATAATACATCTTATTTCTACCTCTCTTATAATTAAGATTCAACTTTTGAGAAAAAAATGAGTTCGAGTTCTCGCTCAATATCATATTCAATTGAGGAAGATATACAATTATGTCATGTCAATCTTCACATTTCACAAAATCCAATCATTGGGGTGAATCAATCGAAAGATCAATTTTGGGCAAGAGTTGAGGCCGAGTATCATTCAGATCCAAAATTTGCGGTTAATCATCGACCAAAAAAATCTTTTGCAAAAAAAGGATGAATGTTATTCTTAGTGCAGTATCCAAATTAAAAGTTTGCACACGACAAATCGAACACTTGAATCTAAGTGGAGCATCTGAGCAAGACATTGTAAGTAATTATGGTTATTTTTATTTTAGAATACATAAAGTTGGTAATCGATACCTAAGTTAGTTATTAACATTGTTTTAATAAGTGCGATTTTATTTTTTTGTAGTTAAGCCGTGCTAAAATATTGATAACACAAAACCCTAAATACTCAAAGGGGTTCAAATTTGACCATGTATGGAACATTCTCAAAGACATTGAGAAATTTGGTAATGACAATATTGAAACTGCAAGTATGAGATTCCGACAACACAATGTTAATGTTAATGTTGGTTCTTCTCAACCACGTTCCTCTGAGGAAGATTTTCATACACCATCTCCAAGCGTGTCTTCATTTGATCATAATTTGACTGATTCAGATAGTGGTACTATTTCCAATAAACGACCTATTGGGGTAAAGAAAACAAAATTGAAGAAAAATGATGAAGACCAATTTGCAAAACTTATTAAACAGAATGAACAACTTGTTGAGGCAATGAATGAAAGTAACATTGTTGCTAGATTCAAGGAAGAAACTAGAATTTTATTAAAAGATTTGAATTCTATTTCCGATCCAATGATGTGCGAATATATTCGCGGTGAACAAGTTAAAATTATGCAAAAAAGAATGCAAAATCAGGGATCTCATTCATTTCCACATCAAGGAAAAGGATCTCAATCATTTCCACTTCAAGGAAAAGGATATCAATTCAATCCATATCGAGATGAAGGGTTATAATCTCAAAATCCTCCAAATATCTTCGATTAATTTCATAACTATTTTGGCGGGCATAGGAAGTGATTTTCCAGAATATTATTAGTTTGCTTTAGTATTGTAATGTTGTTGTAGCTATTTCAAATTTATGTTTGGTTTAGTGTCATGCTTATTCTTAATTTTATATTTGGTTTAGCATTTGTTTTAAATTGTATGTTGGTGTTATGCATAATGTATTTTATGTTTATGTATTATGAAATTTTAAATGTTTAATTGTGATTTTCTTTATAAAATTAGTGAGATTATTTATAAATCTAATTATTACAAAATATATGAATTAATTTAAAATTAATAAATAAAATTATAAATAAAATTTTGACATTAATGCATAATTAAGAATATATGTAAGTTTATTTAATAATTAATAATATATAATAATCATAAAATTATAGCTTTAAAAATAATAAAATAAATTAAAATAAAAAATCGGCTTTGCACCAAATTTGGTGCATTGAATAGTGCAGCACCAATTCATTGCACCAAATTTAGTATAACAAATGGTGCTACCTTGGAGAAAAATGGTGTGAACTTAGCACCAAATCACCGTTGGAGATGCCCTAATACCATTTTCAATTTGAAACCAAAATATAATATCCCATTTGACATGAAATTTTTTTAGTTATAATTAGCAACTGAATCTTTACATGAATGATGTTTTATAATCGTATTTGACATTTTAAACATTCGAAAAAGGAACAATTGATCAGATATGATTAATGTTTTAAGTTAATCTTCCATATCTAAATCTTATTCAACTAAGACAGTATGCATGCGATGTAGATTGGACATAAATGCGATGAATTTACAGTTAGACAGCAAGCGTAGAGAAAGGGCAACTCTGATAAAACCATTCAATTTACACATCAAGAAGATTTCCAAAAAAAATAATGATTTCTGTATCTTCACAGTAATAAAGAAAACTCATCATAACATCAAACAGCACATATGGCTATCATTTCAGATGATGGAAATTAATGCTTCTCTTGACCCTTTTCTTCACTCGAAGACCTTCAGGTCCAAGTTCATGGTTTCTTTCACATGGGAAGACGACGACTCTGCTCAAGATCCACACAACCATTTTGGCATTTACAATCAATAATTGCAACAGAGCAGGAACCAAGTGAAGCAAAATCCAACCATGATATGCTTTGTTAAACTTATACACTGACATAGATCTAGACTAACCAAACAAGCAAAAAAGCTATGTAATTAAAACTTGAAATTGGGCTGAAAGAACTTCTGTTATTATGATTTAAGTAATTACACTTGCAACAGTCAGTTAATCATGAACCATTAACTTCATGATCCAATGTACAGAATGAGATTCATGCTTTGCTTCTAACATGATAATCAACTCTACCAAATAATCCACTAACTATCCAATTCACTCCAAAACTACTAATTACAAATAATCATATTAGAAAACACATAAATATTTCCATTCCAAGAGTCCAGCAGAAGCAGCAGATGCAGGGGCACATTGTTGCATCATATCCACAGGTGCCAATGATGTAGCCCCAACTTCTAGAAGGATTGAAGCCCAACGTTTGTTTCTTGGCTGGGCACAGGTTCTTGACAATTGCTCTCACCCATTCCACTTGAATCAAGATCTTGCCAAAAAGAATCATCCATTAAACTGGCATCAAGATAGTCCCCATTAGGGTTTTCAATGGGAACCTGAGTTAGAAGGATTTCTTGACTAGGCAGAGATTTCAAATTGCCCTCATTCATTCCACTTGAATCAATATATTGACAAGTTGAATCGTCCACTGAACTGGCATCAAGATATATAGTACCAGTAAGGGTTTTCATTGGGATCCTGTGTAATAATTGTGAATTGTATTACGGGCCAATTAATAAATAAGAGAAACTATAGGGACTATTTTGCAAAATTATGAAAATTGGTCTTAAAGACCCATAGTTTCCTAGACTGGTTCTTCTTTCTTCTTCCTCATTTCTTTCCCCTATTTTCCCTTAATCATAGTTTCCCTCTTTTTCCTCTATCTTAAGGCAAGAAGGAAGTGTTGATTAAGGAGGAGAAGGAAGCAATTCTCACTTCCACTTCACTCTTGGAAGGTAAGGAATCCATCTAGTTACTTATCCAAGTTAATTTCCTAATTTAGTGTTCTAGAAAGGTTAGGGTTTGAAATTGTGTTGTAATGGAATATGGGTTGTAATCCCATAGCTTAAGAACACTTAATTAAGGATGTTAGTATTCATTTGAATAAGAGTAGAACATGGATAGATGGATTCCAGTCAAATTGTGAGGATATTATGTTGAAGAAAATTTATGAGAATAACATATTAATGGGATTTGGAATTGTAAGGAAATGAAGTTTTATTTTTAGTAAAAATAGTGGTTACAAGTTATTAGGCTTTATTTAATGCCTATTTTGTCATATATGTATGTTGTATAGGAAATTGGATTGAATAGGAGGTGGGAAATCTTAGAATCAAGGGCTAGAGTGGATTTTGGCTAAAGTAAGTGGTGTTGATATTCCTTTATGTTTTATAAAGCTTTTGATGAAATTTATTATGAAAGCTGATTATGTTCGTATCTTAAAATGGTTTGAGCATGATTAGATTGCAATTTGATGAATATGAAATGTATGCAGTGGCTTTTGTGAAAGTAAATCATTTGGTGAAATGATTTAAATGAATTGAATTGTTTTGAGCTCTTGAATGTTTAATGAACGATTGGTAGGAACATGTTCCAACTTATTATTATGACCCACCTAGCGGGGTTAAAGCTAGGAACCTATTGTAATGACACACCTAGCGGGGTAAAAGCTAGGACTGGATCCAGTTATTGTACCAAAAGTGATTTGAACTATTCTTGAGTTAAATGATGACAAATACTCAATGTATTTGTGAATGGTTTGATAAATGATGATGCCATTGCTATATGTATGTATGTGTGGGTGGTTTGATTGGAAATGCTTTCGAATGATGATTTTCATGTGTGAAATAATGTTTTGAGAAAGTATATTATGTATATAACATGCTCAATCTAATAAAGGAATGTCTTAACTACTTACTGAGCATAGTTTTGCTCATACCACATATATCGTTGTTTTTGCAGATTTGGTGGAAGATAGAAAGCATAGATAGCCATTTTGTGGATTTTGTACTTATGTGAAGAAATAGAAAATTGTATAGATGGCTTGGATGAAACGATATTAGAACATTTGATTTGGATGTTGATGTATATAGTTAGTAAATGCTTTGAAGCAAATGTATAGTTACGATATTAAGTGACATCATTTTGTTATAAGTTGTATATATAATGTTTTGTTGGATAAATATGTTCATATTATAAGTATATAGGTTTAAATGCGAGTCGTGGCGACATGGATTTGGAAAAGGTACATATTGTTTATCATAAGATGTGGTGTGTATAGGTTTGAATGTTATTAGTTGGAGATGTGGATTATAAGTGGTATATATGATTAATTGGTTAACGTGTGGCCTAGAAATGTATATACATATATAGTTAGTGTAGTAAACTTGTCAACAGGAGGCTTCGCACGCTTGAAGTCGATTCCCAATCGTGTGGCCGTGTCATGTCGGATTTGGGGCGTGACATTTAGTGGTATCAGAGAGTAAGTTGAATACAATAGGTATATATGAGAGATGAAATAGGTTTAAAACATGGAAAGTTCGAAAACTAGTCGTTAGGTTGGGAAACAAAGTTTCGGACGCCCTTCTGGACCTTAGGAGTCGTCCGAACCCATTATACTGAGAGTGTGCCAAAATTGGTCGCGAAAGTTTCGGACGGCCAAAACTCCTTAGAGCCGTCCGAACCTATTTATCAGAGAGGCTGCATTTTGCACAAAGTTTCGGACAGTACTTTCGGACGCTAGGGGTCGTCCGAACCTAAGTTTCGAACGTCCGAAACTATGAATAGTGCGTCCGATCCTATTTTTGCTCAACGTTTTTCAATTTTCATCTTTCGAATCATTTGTGCAATTATGTATGACATTGTGCAAGTATGAAATGAATATTGATTGATCTTTTATGATAGGATTATGGCACAAAACAGTGGGAGTGAAGAAAATCCCAATGTTGCGATCGTAGATAGCCATGTTGATGGCGACAGTGAAGGAGCAAATACGGGGGAACATTTGATGACTCGTACGTCTCAGCCCTTAACCAATAGAATGGCTACAGGGGGTGAGTCATCCAATGATCCACCGACAACGAGTACGACCACTTTGGCAATGCCACCGGAGTTCATTGCTGCCTTTGGCATGATGGCTCAAATTATGCAAAACCAACACCAGTTGCAACAAGAACAAGAGAGCCGTCAACGCAAACAAATGACCGGTAGCAAAACTCATTATGAGAACTTGAATAAGGCAAATATGCCGGTCTTTGATGGTGGTCCGGATCCAGAGAAAGCAGAGAAGTGGCTTTATGAACTAGAGGCCAACTTTGATGTCTTGGAGGTCCCCGAAGAGGTGAAGCCGTCGTCATTCCTTTCCTTGTTGGAGATGCTGAGATATGGTGGAAAGGAACTGCCCCGGCTTACACTCGTGAGGGACAACCCTTGGATTGGAAGACATTCAAAAGTGTTTTCTTAAAACACTACTTTTCGGACTCCATCCGTAGTGAGGAACAGAGACAATTCTTCCACTTGAAACAGACGGAGAATATGTCGGTGGTGGAATACGCTGGAAGGTTCAATGCACTGGGACGCTATGTGCCAACGATGATGGCGGATGATAGCTTAAAGCTACTCAGGTTTGAGGAAGGATTGCAAGGACGCATCCGAGCGCGATTATCTTCTGTTCCCTCAAACAGCTATGAGGATTCTTTTAAAAGATGCATCGGGATTGAGGCGGATCTCAAAAGAGGGGATGCCGAGTTTCGCGCCAAGAGATCTAGACCAATGCCAAGCCAAGGTCAATGATCAAAATCAACCGTGGGTGAGTCAACCAATGAACAAGAGATATGGACCACCACAACCACAAATGCAGCCTGGATTCAAGAAGAAAGAATGTGACTTTTGCCACCGTGTTCATTATGGAGAATGCCGATTTAAGATTGGGGCATGTTTCGGGTGTGGCAAGATAGGACACAGGGTTAATGAGTGTCCCACTCCTCAACAAGACAAAGCCAAACCCACCAATGCTCGTGTCTTCGCATTGACCCAATCAGAGGCAGAAGTGTCAGAGGATGTTGTCACAGGTACTATAATGATAAATTCAGTACCTGTTGTGGTTTTATTTGATTGTGGGGCTTCTCACTCTTTTATATCTAAAAGATGTGTTAGCAAATTGAGTTCTAAACCCAAATATCTTAGAGAGCCCTATCGTGTAGCTACCCCAGGAGGAAAAGTTCTTATATCCAATCTTGTACATAGAGATTGTCATGTGGGAATTAGTGGACAAGAACTTAAAGCGAACTTGATTTAGATTAACATGAGAGATTTTGATGTGATTTTGGATATGGATTGGTTAACAAGTAATTACGCTTGTGTTGATTGTCGGGGTAAGAAAGTTAACTTTTGTATTCCGGGAAGGGAAGAGTTTTCATTTCGAGGGGTATGGAGAAACCAGTCAAATGTACGACCCCGATAATATCTGCTATGCAAGCTTGGAAAGCCCTTTGTAAAGGTTGTGTGGGCTATTTGGCAAATGTGATTGACACTAAGAAAGTAGGTGTGAACTTGAAGGACATCCCGGTTGCTCAAGAATTCCCGGATGTGTTTCCCGAGGAATTGCCAGGGCTTCCACCGAATCGTGAAATAGAGTTTGAGATTAATGTGATGCCTGGAGAAGCACCTATCTCTAAAGCTCCGTATCGAATGGCTCCGGCGGAGTTACGAGAGCTTAAGGTCCAACTACAAGAGTTATTGGACCTTAAGTTTATCCGACCTAGTGTGTCGCCATGGGGTGCTCTAGTGTTATTTGTGAAGAAGAAGGATGGGAGTTTGAGACTTTGCATTGATTACCGGGAGTTGAACAAGATCACTGTCAAGAATAAATATCCACTACCAAGAATAGATGACTTGTTTGATCAACTTAAAGGAGCTCGGGTTTTATCAAAAATTGATCTACGTTCGGGCTACCATCAGTTAAAAATCAAGTCCGAAGATGTCCCAAAGAGTGCTTTTAGAACAAGGTATGGGCATTATGAATTCCTTGTTATGCCTTTTGACTAACAAATGCCCCTTCCGCTTTTATGGATTTGATGAATAGGGTTTTTATATCACAATTAGACAAATTTGTGGTGGTGTTCATTTATGACATTTTAATCTATTCTCAAACGGAGGAGGAACATGTTAAGCATTTGAGGATAGTCTTGCAAATCTTAAGGGAGAAGAAGCTTTTTGCCAAGTTTAGCAAATGTGAATTTTGGTTAAAAAGTGTTACTTTCTTGGGGCATGTGATCTCAGAAGATGGTGTAACAATTGATCCGAGAAAGGTAGAGGCAATTGTGGCTGGCCTAAACCAACCAATGTGACTGAGGTTCGAAGCTTTCTGGGTTTGGCTGGATACTATAGGAAATTCGTTGAGGGATTCTCATCTATTGCCATACCTTTGACCCAGTTGACTCAGAAAGGAGTGAAGTTTGAATGGACCACAGCCTGTGAGGACAGTTTTCAAAAGTTGAAGAGGAAATTGATCTCGGCACCGGTACTTACACTTCCATCTAGGGCAGGAGGATTCACAGTGTATAGTGATGCTTCTAAGCATGGAGTGGGATGTGTGCTAATGCAAAATGGTCGAATCATTGCATATGCTTCTCGCCAATTGAACAAGTATGAACAGAACTACCCGACCCATGATCATGAATTGGCGGCGGTAGTGTTTGCTTTGAAAATCTGGAGACATTATCTGTATGGAGAAAAATGTGAGATATTCACAGATAATAAAAGCTTGAAGTATCTGTTTACTCAAAAGGAGTTGAATATGAGACAATGGCGATGGTTGGAATTGTTGAACGATTATGATTTGGATATTAAATACCATCCCGGAAAGGCAAACAAAGTGGCAGATGCTTTGAGTAGGAAGTCTTCAAGGACATTGGCATTAATATTGACTCAACAGAATCATTTGATTTCGGAATTTGAGAAACTAGAAATGGAGGTGATAGAGTCGATCGATGGATTTCTGGCGACTTTAGTAGCACAACCTTCACTACTTGAGAGAATTAAAGTTGCTCAGGTCAATGATGTTGAGTTGAAGAAGAAGAGAGATCAGACTAAAGAATGCCCACAACCTGATTTTCAATCTCATCATGATGAATGTTTGTGGTTTCGAGATAGATTATGTGTATCTAATGATTCGGAATTGAAGAATGATGTCTTAAAGGAAGCACATAACTCGAAGTTTTCCATTCATCCTGGTTGCACAAAGATGTACAAGGATATGAAAAGAAATTTTTGGTGGAACGGTATGAAGAAAGAAATTGCTGAGTTTGTTTCCAAATGTTTGGTATGTCAACAAGTCAAAGCAGAGCATCAACGCCCTGGGGGACTGTTGAAACCATTGGAAATACCTGTTTGGAAATGGGAACATATGACTATGGATTTTGTTTGTGGCTTACCGAAGACAAAGGCAAGTCAAGACACCATATGGGTAATTGTGGACAGACTGACTAAGACCGCTCATTTCTTACCCATGCGATCCACCGCTACCATGGATCAACTAGTTAGTATGTATATGGATAATATTATCCAGTTACATTGAGTGCCTGTCAGTATTGTCTCCGATCGCGATCCCAGATTTGCATCCAGATTTTGGGAAAGTTTTAATAAGGCATTGGGGATTAAAGTGACACTTAGTACAGCTTTCCATCCCCAGACAGATGGACAGTCAGAAAGAACCATTCAAACGCATGAGGATATGATGAGAGCATGTGTCTTGGACTTCAAGGGTAGTTGGGTGGACTACTTAACCCTTATTGAATTCGTATACAACAACAGTTTCCATGCTAGCATTTGAATGGCACCTTATGAGGCATTGTATGGGAGGAAATGTAGGTCACCTATCTGTTGGGATGAAATTAGAGAGAAAAGCCTTATGGGACCAGATTTAGTACAAGTAACACTTGAAAAGGTTCCTTTGATCCGAGATCATTTGAAAGCGGCTCAAGATAGGTAAAAAA
The DNA here is from genome assembly GCA_016586305.1 of Ophiorrhiza pumila. Classification (NCBI taxonomy): domain Eukaryota; kingdom Viridiplantae; phylum Streptophyta; class Magnoliopsida; order Gentianales; family Rubiaceae; genus Ophiorrhiza; species Ophiorrhiza pumila. The sequence continues at coordinate 10,186,287 of BLIW01000008.1, read as the reverse complement.
GTTGGGCGGATACTAAGAGAAGACCGTTAGAGTTTCAATGTGGTGACAAAGCGTATCTTCGAGTATCGCCTAGTAAAGGAGTGATGCGTTTTGACAAGAGTGGGAAGTTGAGTCCGCGATATGTTGGACCATTTGAGATATTGGAGAGAATTGGAGATCTAGCATATAGACTCGCCTTACCACCATCTTTGTCAAGAGTTCACAATGTTTTCCACGTGTCGCAACTAAGGCGATATATTTCGAATCCCAGTCATGAAATAGAATTGGAACCGTTGGAAGTACAAGAGGGTTTATCATATAAGGAATTTCCCCTCCGGATTGTAGATCGAAAGGAACAAGTTTTGAGACGAAGGACAATTCCTTATGTGAAGGTGCAGCGGTCGAATCATACCCCTCGTGAAGCAACTTGGGAATTAGAAGAAGAAGTGAAGGAAAAATATCCACACTTATTTGAGGAACAAGGTACTTTAAGTTTCGAGGCCGAAATTTTTCATAAGGAGGGAAGAATGTAATAATTGGGAATTGTATTACGGGCCAATTAATAAATAAGAGAAACTATAGGGACTATTTTGTAAAATCATGAAAATTGGTCTTAAAGACCCATTGTTTCCTAGACTTGGTCTTATTTCTTCTTCCTCATTTCTTTCCCCTATTTTCCCTTAATCATAGTTTCCCTCTTTTTCCTCTATCTTAGGGCAAGAAGGAAGTGTTGATTAAGGAGGAGAAGGAAGCAATTCTCACTTCCACTTCACTCTTGGAAGGTAAGGAATCCATCTAGTTACTTATCCAAGTTAATTTCCTAATTTAGTGTTCTAGAAAGGTTAGGGTTTGAAATTGTGTTGTAATGGAATATGGGTTGTAATCCCATAGCTTAAGAACACTTAATTAAGGATGTTAGTATTCATTTGAATAAGAGTAGAACATGGATAGATGGATTCCAGCCAAATTGTGAGGATATTATGTTGAAGAAAATTTATGAGAATAACATATTAATGGGATTTGGAATTGTAAGGAAATGAAGTTTTATTTTTAGTAAAAATAGTGGTTACAAGTTATTAGGCTTTATTTAATGCCTATTTTGTCATATATGTATGTTGTATAGGAAATTGGATTGAATAGGAGGTGGGAAATCTTAGAATCAAGGGCTAGAGTGGATTTTGGCTAAAGTAAGTGGTGTTGATATTCCTTTATGTTTTATAAAGCTTTTGATGAAATTTATTATGAAAGCTGATTATGTTCGTATCTTAAAATTGTTTGAGCATGATTAGATTGCAATTTGATGACTATGAAATGTATGCAGTGGCTTTTGTGAAAGTAAATCATTTGGTGAAATGATTTAAATGAATTGAATTGTTTTGAGCTCTTGAATGTTTAATGAACGATTGGTAGGAACATGTTCCAACTTATTGTTATGACCCACCTAGCGGGGTTAAAGCTAGGAACCTATTGTAATGACCCACCTAGCGGGGTAAAAGCTAGGACTGGATCCAGTTATTGTACCAAAAGTGATTTGAACTATTCTTGAGCTAAATGATAACAAATACTCAATGTATTTGTGAATGGTTTGATAAATGATGACGCTATTGCTATATGTATGTATGTGTAGGTGGTTTGATTGGAAATGCTTTCGAATGATGATTTTCATGTGTGAAATAATGTTTTGAGAAAGTATATTATGTATATAACATGATCAATCCAATAAAGGAATGTCTTAACTACTTACTGAGCATAGTTTTGCTCATACCACATATATCGTTGTTTTTGCAGATTTGGTGGAAGATAGAAAGCATAGATAGCCATTTTGTGGATTTTGTACTTCTGTGAAGATGTAGAAAATTGTATAGATGGTTTGGATGAAACGATATTAGAACATTTGATTTGGATGTTGATGTATATAGTTAGTAAATGCTTTGAAGCAAATGTATAGTTATGATATTAAGTGACATCATTTTGTTATAAGTTGTATATATAATGTTTTGTTGGATAAATATGTTCATATTATAAGTTTATAGGTTTGAATGCGAGTCGTGGCGACATGGATTTGGAAAAGGTACATATTGTTTATCATAAGATGTGGTGTGTATAGGTTTGAATGTTATAAGTTGGAGATGTGGATTATAAGTGGTATATATGATTAATTGGCTAACGTGTGGCCTAGAAATGTATATACATATATAATTAGTGTAGTAAACTTGTCAACAAGTGGCTTCGCACGCTTGAAGTCGATTCCCAATCGTGTGGCCGTGTCATGTCGGATTTGGGGCGTGACATCCTGAGTTGGAAGGATTTCTTGACTGGGCAGAAATTGCAAATTGCCCTCATTCATTCCCGTTGAATCAATATATTGACAAGTTGAATCATCCACTGAACTGGCATCAAGATAGTTCCAGTTGGGGTTTTCAATGGGATCCTGAGTTAGAAGGATTTCTTGATCACTTGGCAGAAGTCACTACTACAAAATGGCGAATTTAAACCGCCCCTTTTAGAGCGGTTAAACATAACCCGGTGTAATTTATAAAATGCAGTGGCATTATCGTAATATTAAACAAGAATTTAGTGAACATGAGCACTTTTTACACATCTTTTTACACCGGTTATAAGATAACCGGTGTAAAAAGTAATTTTTTCCACTTTTTTTTTAGCACCAAGATTTTACACCGGTTATAAGATAACCGGTGTAAAAAGTGCACTTTTTATACATCTTTTTACACCGGTTATAAGATAACCGGTGTAAAAAGTCCTCTTTTTTTTTTTTTTTGCACCAAGTGTTTACACCGGTTATAATAAAACCGGTGTAAAAAGTGAGTTTTTTTTTATTTTTGATGAACATTAACTCGTGTAAGCTGTGTCCCTTTCCCTTACTATTTATTAATAAATTATAGTTTTTATTTGTTTCAAATTCTATTAATTATGGACACAAAATAAGAGTTTATTTTAATATAATATAATTTGATTTGATTTATAAATATTAATAATATCGCTATTTTTTTAAAATTTTTTATGAACATTAATATAACTATGAAAGTTTATTATTATTTAAATATAATAAAATTTGATTTGATTTATAAATATTAATAATTTTGTTATTTTTTTTTTAATTTTGATGAACATTAACTATGAAAGTTTATTATTATTTTAAAATAATAAGTCTATTCTTTTAACCGGTATAGAAAGTTTTGTAAAAAAAACTTATCCCATTTAATAAATTATAGAGCTTATCCCATTTAACAAATTATTTCATGTGTTTTGATTTATGGATTAAAAGAATTTGGATAGGATTTAAAGACTAAAACATATAGATTCGAGTGTGAAGTGTTTTAATATGATTAGGTTCTTTACTTTAACAAATCTAATTCGTATTTAATATTTATGATTAATTATTAATTAATTAAATTAAACTAATAGAATATTATTAATAATTGGAATGAATTTATAGATTTTAGGAAGAGTTCAAAAATTATACCAAAATTAATTAGGAAGAGTTTTAATAGGATTTAATGATTAAAACATGTCATGCTTAATATTTATGATTAATTACGAATTAATTAAATTAAAAAAACTTCTTACGTAAAAAAAACTTCTTCTTACACCGGTTATTAAGAATAACCGGTGTAAAAAAAACTTCTTACACCGGTTAAAGAATAACCGGTGTAAATAGTTTAGTTTATATATTACACCTTTGCAGCTTCCTCATTCTTGGTCCAGCCAACTTCTTCGCCAACTTCTTAACCCTTGTTCTTGTTTTGCTTATATATATGATGTGTATCTTTTACAAGCATCTGTACGTATCTACTCGACAGATTTTGGGTTTTTTGAAAAGATTTTGTTTTCTCGAAAAAAGATTGAATTTTTGAACAAGATTTCATTGAAGAGAAGTAAGTTCTTGAATATCTGAATCATATCTATGTAGTGTTTGTTTGCATTTTTAATGATTTGGGGTGTTTTAAAAATCTGATTTTTTATTGAATGTGATAGGGTAGTGTGGAGACTGGAGAAGATTTTGGGTTATTAATGGAGGATCCGAGAAGAAGAGGAAGAGGGCATGACTTAAATTTGGCTTCAAGAAAGGCTGAAGACACAGGTTCATTTTCATGAACAATCTTTGCATTCAATGTTCTTTTCAATATTCTCACTTTTCATACACAGGTGAGCCAACTGCTGAAAAATGGCTCTTCTTGCAAGCATGCTTTGATGAGAACTCATTGGATTCATTCAGTATCAACAAGGTTGGAGCATCAATCCGTGCTTGTGCTTATTATATGGAGACTCTAAATGGTACCATCGAATCAAAACCCGATCTGTGAACAAGTTTGAATTTTTATAAAGTTTGTATATTTTTTATGAATTATAAATTATAAAGTTTGTATATTTTTTATTATAAGTGATGTTTGATTGGGAGATAATGAAGGGATCAGTGAACAAGTTTGAATTTTGAGCGGTTAAAAGTTGAATTCTTTTGGGTGAAATCGTTTGGGTGAAATCGTTTGGATGAAGAGATTTTAAAAGAGAGTTTTTTTTAAGACTTTTTACACCGGTTTTCCTATAACCGGTGTAAAAAAGACGTAAAAAAGACTTTTTACACCGGTTTTATAAACCGGTGTAATAAATTAGACTTTTTACCCCGCCTGTATATACACCGGGCCCTTTTTATAATAACCAGTGTAAATAATACGATTTTAACCGGTGTAAAATCCCGTAGTAGTGAGTTTCCAATTGCTTTGATCATCCATTCCACTCAAATCAAGATCTTGCCAAAAAGAATCGTCCAATACTAAATTGGCAGCATCAAAATAACCCCAGTTGGGGTTTTCACTGGGATCCTGAGTGAGAAGGTTGGGTTGAGATTCATCAAACTTTTGATGAGTCATTGTTATTTCATTAGGAATCTCAATCTCCTCCACAATGCTTTTAGGCATACAATTTTCACAGGAAGCACTAACATCGGGAGTATTCTCACGGGCAAGAATCATCTTTTCTTGAGATTTGCTGCGTTGTTTTTGGTTATACTTGTCAAGGATCCTCTTTGCTTCATCAGCATTCTCTGGCCACATCTCAAACTCCCCAGTAGGACCCTGAATGAAAACGCAAACAGGAATGTCACAGAGTATAGAAAGCTCCATTGCCTTCTTCTTGATCCCCTCTTTTCTTCTCTTGAAAACTGCATGTTTTGTTGGACCTTTTAGAGCCATTGTTGGACCTTTCGGAGCCATTGATAAATCTTAGCAATGGATTGTATCGCAAGTAATTAAGATGGGAACTTTGTCTTCTCTGATGGGGTCTATTAATAACTTATAAGCATATATTCAGTAACTGTTTGAACTGGTCAACACCCACGGACCGCACCGGACCGGGTTAAGAATAAATTTAGGCTTACCTTCATTGTTGTTCAATTTCACTTATTTCCAAATCTCCCTCACCTCTCAAGGCTTGTTTGGTTGGCAGGAAAGTAAAGTTTAATAGAAATATGATTTTTTGTATTTTAATTTTGAGTAAAATAAATATTTTCAAGTCATCTCATTTTTAAGAATTTAATTGTGAGGAATCCGAAAACTTAACATGTGTTTGGATAGATGGTAAGAATAATATAATTCTTATTTTATTATTTGATTATTTGATTTAAACGATAATAATTTAAATAATATTTTTGGCCTGTATTATTTTTTAAACTCATCTCAATTGTGAATGTGTATTCTAATGAATTGTGTCAAAAAAGTGAAATTCATGTTTATCACCAAATTTCTATTTTTTGTGGTCTATAGTATACGTATTTTGGCCAAAAATGATAATGTCAAAAAAACGTGCCGATTTTTGTCATTTCGATACTATTTTTTGCGCCTATCAATTGTGAACGTTCATTCTAATGAATGGTGTTAAAAAAAATTTAAAATCATTTTTATTATCAAGCCTTAATTTTTTGTGGGATAGAGCACAAGTATCTTGGCCGAAAATGACAATGTTTAAAAATGTGTCGATTTTGGCCATTTTGTGCTATTTTTTTTACACACATAAATTGTAAACGTGCATTCTAGTGAATTGAGTAAAAAAAAGTGAAACTCATATTTATCACCTAACATCCATTTTTTGTGGGCTATTTAACATGTATTTTGGCCGAAAATGACAATGAAAAAAAGTATCGATTTTGGCTATTTTTGTATTGTTTTTAACACCAATCATAATTTTGAACGTGTATTCTAGTGAATTATGTAAAAAAAAGTGAAACTTATATTTATCACCAAACCTCTATTTTTTATAGGTTATAGCACACGTATTTTGGCCGAAAATGACAATATCCAAAAACGTGCCGATCTTGGCTATTTTTGTGCTATTCTTTGCACCCACCTCAATTGTGAACATGCATTCTAGTGAATGGTGTAAAAAAATGAAACTCATATTTATCACAAAACCTTTCTTTTTCGTGGGCTATAGCACGCGTATTTTGGCAAAAAAAGACAATGTTTAAAAACATGCTGATTTTGGCCATTTTTGTACTATTTTTTCCACCAATCTCAATTGTGAATGTGCATTTTCGTGAATTGTGTCAAAAAATTAAAATTCATATTTATTACCAAACCTCCATTTTTCTGGATTATTGCACACGTATTTTGGCCGAAAATGACAATGTAAAAAAAATGTGCTGATTTTGGCCATTTTTGTGCTATTTTTGTACGCACTGCAATTTTGAACGTGCATTCTAGTGAACGGTATAAAAAAAAGTAAAACTCATATTTATCACCAAACCTCTATTTTTTGTGAGCTATAGCACACGTATTTTGACCAAAAATGATAATGTTCAAAAACGTGTTGATTTTGGCTATTTTCGTGCTATTTTTTGCACCCACCTCACTTGTGAATGTGCATTCTAGTGAATAGTGTAAAAAAATTCATATTTATCACCAAGCCTCCATTTTTTGTGGGGTATAACGCGCGTATTTCGGCTGAAAATGACAATATCCAAAAATGTACCGATTTTGACCATTTTTGAGTTATTTTCTGCATCCGCCTCAATTGTGAACATGCATTTTAGTAAATGGTGTAAAAAAAGTAAAACTCATATTTATTACCAAACCTTCATTTTTTGTGAGATATAGCACACGCATTTTGGCAAAAAAAATGACAATGTTTAAAAATGTGCCGATTTTGGTCATTTTCGTGCTATTTTTTTCACCAATCTCAATTGTGAACGTGCATTTTAGTTAATTTTGTCAAAAAAAGTGAAACTCAAATTTATCACCAAACCTCCATTTTTTGGACTATTGTACACGTATTTTACCAAGAAATGACAATGTCAGAAAATGTGCCGATTTTAGTCATTTTTGTGTTATTTTTTGCACTTGCCTCAATTGTGAACGTGCATTTTAGTGATCAGTGTCAAAAAAAGTAGCACTCATATTTATCACAAAACCTCCATTTTTTGTGGGTTATAGCACACGTATTTTAGCCAAAAATGACAATGTCAAAAAAGTGTTGATTTTGGCTATTTTCATGCAATTTTTTGCACCCACCTCAATTGTGAGCGTGCATTCTAGTGAATGGTGTCAAAAAGTAAAACTTATTTTACCACAAAATCTCAATTTTTGTGGGTTATAACATAAGTATTTTGGCCAAAAACGACAATTTCAAAAAATGTGCCGATTTTGGCTAATTTCAGTATTGTTTTTTACACCAATCTCAATTTTGAACATGCATTTGTGTGAATTGTGTCAAAAAATTGAAACTCTTATTTATCATTAAACCACCATTTTTGTGGCTATAACACACGTATTTTGGTCGAAAATTACAATGTCAAAAACGTGCGATTTTGGCTATTTCTGTGTTGCTTTTAACACTGACAACAATTTTGAACATGGTGGTAGTTTTATAGAGTCAATTTAGTTTAAAAATGTTGCTCTTAGAGCGAGTAATAATGGCATAGGAATAGGACAAAAGAGGCGTATCAGGTAAAGAAGATACCTAGGCAAGAGAGTAAAAGAAGGGGAGGTACATGACTCAGTGGGAAGACTTGATGTTGATGCACTAAATGGCTGAGGTAAAATCTGAAACGGAGTCTAGATAGCCACCAGTGGAGGATGGCGAGGTGGGGGAAGGCAAGGAAACAGCAAGAAAGTGCAATTATAATAAGGGTCAAGTAAATGAGGTAATAGTAAGGTAAAGAGAGGGGAAGCATTGCAGTAGGGCAATTCGGCTTCAATAAAGCGAACATGACCACAAGTGTAAAGCTTTTTAGTTAAAGAGTATCTATACATAAGCCTGGATATGTAGTTTGGGAATAGACAACATTTATACATTGAGAGAATTTGGGTACAAACTTACTGATATGTTGTTTCAACCAAAGAAAACATAAACAGCCAAACACCTTCAGTTAATTAATTATAGTTTGATTGGCGCTAAAATAATTTTTCATATGGACAAGATGAATTGATGATAGGAGTGGGAAGTGGAAACAGTAGAGAGAGCAGTGGTCGAGCTTTTATTCATGGTGGCTGCAGTTGGCCATTCATAGAGATTATGCCGATTCTCTCTCATAAATCTCAATCATTTAATCAATTAATTATAAGTCAATATTTAAAACTCTATCTCTACCACCTCTAGTTACATACCACCCTCAAACACTATGGTTGATAGTTATACTTTTATCGGATTCTTCACTGTTATGTTATGTTATTATCTTATTTTTCACAGTATTGAATGGCAGAGTAGGTAAAATGTGCTAAAACAATGGGATAAATACTAACCCTAAATTTTGGAGCAACGGGAGGCTGCCGCACCTGCTCGCACCCTCCTAAATCTGCCCATATGTGCTGTAGGGAAGAAGATCAGCAGCACTTGGTAGAGTGTTAAGAGCACTTAATTCATTAACAATCATTTTGATCGATATAAGCAAGTTGGTTACAGAGGAGGAAGCAGAAGTTAGCATAGCTAGTTTGTCCTTCAAAAAATAATGTGATTGTTACTTTTGGTATGTATAGGGGCATAACAGACGAGACCACACATCATGACTGGTTGTTGCAGATGAGACTAACAGAATGAGCTATTCATTTAGCAATGCGAAAAAGGCATGCAGAATAAGATTGTCTTAATGGATCCAAAAAATGTAAACTAGATTTTGGGAGGATTAATTATAGACATCAATTGCAGACGTAGGACATTTAAGTGTTCCATCGGGATAACCAAGAGGATCCAGGACCAACAAGAAGAGCGTGAAACTGAGCCTTCTACTAAAAGTAATTCGCAGAAGTCATCTTGAGAGGCAATTGAGCAGCGACATTAATGGTGATAAGAATTGAGGCAGATTTGAAGAAATAGTAACAATTGATTGAGAAGGAGGGGTGTGAAAAAAATTAAAAAATTGGTATTCGGATCGAAACAGTTAGTTAACTGGTTATTAGATTTTATCGGTTTTGATTAACCAGTTCAGTTTTTGATTAAAATTGTTTTTCAACCGGTTAGCTGGTATATTTAATAATATTATTCTAATTAAAATATTATTTTTAATAGACTTTAATTTTTATTTTAAGAGTTAAGCTATGTATTATTCAAATTTATTAATTAACTAAAATCAACAATATTAATAATATATTATAATTTTTAAGATATGGGTATGACTAACAATAACATGTTTTAATGTTTTACAATTTTAATATATAACTATTGTAATTTCTATTATAAGCCACTACTATTATAAAAATTAATGTCTATAAATAACTTAAAATAGAAATCAAAGTATACTCTAAATTATATTTTGATCTTCTAATAATTTTACTATATAAACCGAAATATAATAGTAATAAGACAAAAAATAAACATTAATACTATTCTATTGTAATTTATATTGTTAAAATGAATGACAAGAAAAAGTAACTAAAATAAGTACATTATAGATTTTAAATAATATTATGAGTTTACGAATATATGTAATTAGTAAATGAACTAAATACATAACCATATTTATAGGTTGTAAGTAAATAATAGAACAAATGTTAGTAATATACATTAACAAAGTATTTTTTTTTAAACAAAATTGTATTGAGGATGTATTCTAAACTTTTATTATTAAAGAGGGTATAACTTTAACATATTTATTATTAAATGCATGAAAATAACTTAATTAGTTTATGTAATTAGTAAAGGACTTTATTGTCCCTGGATAAACTCAAATAACAAATAACAATTATTCAATTGATTCATTTCTAATCATTTTCAATTACTCTTTCAAATGACATCATTCAATCAATTTAATTATAATCCTTCTCAATCATTTCTTCTCTTAAACTGTCTAGCTTTCTTTGCCAATGATTGATTCAATTTTAATCTTTTTTTCTTTACACTAAAAATAAAATTGTCCATTAGTTTAAACAAATATATATATATTAATTAATGATCTAATCATATCAGTCATCAAGTTATAAAAGTAATTATATTTGTATAAGAAAATAAAAGAGAATTTTGATATTTAAATATGATAAATAGAAATAATTAATATCAGATTCTCTCTGCAGGAAAATAAATAAGAACATTATACACTCACTTGTAATACTTTTACCTTTGGTGGAAAAAATTTCTTTAAAAGAATAAACTTGAACTAGGAGATTTGAGTTGACCATAAGTGGCAATAATATGATTTAATTTATGATATAATCCACATTTTTTTTCTAAACTAGTTAGAATTCATTTTTTTTGTTTGTCGCTATATTGCTTGTTTTAGATTGAATGTAAAGTTCTGACAATCATATGAATTCAACATTGGATGTAATTTACCTTTTATTTATTTCTTTCTCAATTTTACTTATAATTATTTTCCTTTTTTCTTATCCAAATTGTGCCAGTAATATGATTTCAATTTGAGACATGATTCACTTTTCTTTACCGTTTTAGATTTGGGGTAGAGTTCTAAAATTAATATAATTAATAATTTGTTTATCCTTCTTCTGTTTTTTTTTTAAAAAAAATCTAATTCTTTTCGCTTTTTATAGTCATAGTTTTGTGTATTTATAGTTTTGGAGGTACAGTATAATATTAATATATTGTAAAACTATTACTTTGAGATAGTACTATAAACTAATACAATAAATTAATTACAATAAAGTGAAGTACACAATAAGTCTGTAGAATTATTCTCTTATTAATATGATCAATAGTTGATCTTGTTTACAATATTAGGTTACTAGATTTCTAGGATTGTGAGGAATGAATTTAACTGAGCTAACATATCCTCTATTTATAGGCTAACAAGATAAGTTATACATGAACCATAATGAATAGCTAGTCATGAATTTAGAACTTCTAGATTCATTGATTTAGTTGTTCTGGATGAATCTTATCTTTAACATTAATGAGGGGAATGAATAAAGAGAAACTACATTAACCAAGTTAATGGTTAATGAACATTCATCTATTAGTTTGAAATGAAGGACATATGACACTCCTGTGGTAAAAGGTGAGTTTATAAACTTTAAAAATTACCCTAACACTCTTAAAAGAACTAAATAGTTGAGCATTGTTCCATATGTGAGTATAGTGGAGAAATTAGATTTCCTTACTATGAATACTCATTTGATATTTATAATGTGATTGGGTTAATTAGTTAGCTAATACCAAATAATCCCTAATTTAAATTTTTGAAAAGCTATCAAAACGCATATTTCGCTAACTAAAATATGATTTTAGATTATATGTTATCAATGTTTGAATTTACGACTTATTAGATATACTAATGCTGATTAGAGCGATTATCTGGATAAGTGTAAATTAACCTATGGATACTTTTTCTTACTTAATACCATAGATAAGTAAGAAACAAACATGTAAAATCACTGTCTATAGAGTAAGCGAAATTAATACCTTGTACATTAGTAGTACAAGAGATAATGTGTTTGAAAATTTTTCTTGTGACTAAAACGCATTATAAAAGTATCTTTAAATTTTACCAAGGATTCCAAGTATTATAAAAGAACTAAAACGCATTTTAATAAGCAGTGTCATAAAAGTAAGTATTTTTGTAGTATATTTCTATGAACCAAATAGTTGTTTATCATGTGACTAAGCACACAATATGATGATACATTTTTGTTTATGATAGAGCAATATGGTTGCATAGAACTTTTTATTTATACTATAATCCACTTAATATTTGTAACAGTTTACAAATATCCTGATTTCAATATCATTGGATGTACATATTTGATTTCTTTTTCAATTATGTGACATTGATGATAGCACATATATGAATGTATGTTTTTGTAATATACATGGCTATGCTGATTTGCTTACTCACACAAGTATCCTTTTGGAACTATTGATAGCGAGCAAAAGATGAGACACTAAGTGTGTTGCTTTAGCGTTGGTCAAGATGAGATCTTATCAAAGATCGCATGTGGATATCCCAAAATCTATATAAAGCCTGATTTATAACCGGATGTAAGACTTTTAAGTATAATTAGATTTATACAAGATGACAAAATAAGTCTCAAATAAGGTGTTTGATTAGCGACTTGACTAAATTTCGTATGACATAATACTAATATGCTATAACGTGTTGTTCGTACAACATGTGCTTTGCGATTATGAATGGATGTGAGTGAATGGGTTCCTACTTCCTCACCGTGTGAGTCCTAAAGGATATTAAATATCCTTATTAAAAAATACACTTTGTAACTTTAGACTGTATTATGAAATTTAAAATTAGTGTTTGCTACTTTAACATGACTACAATGGTCATGGTTAACTCGGTCGGATGGGGCATATCTGAGAAAGCAGCTAATTTTAAGTTGAATGATATTATGGGAAATGAAGACTATTTGGATTATATCATTATACTCTTCTTATTCGTCAACGGATTATAGAGCTTTTTGATAAGTAACATAATTATGAGTGTAATGTAGAAAATTTAGGAACAAGTATGCTTTTTGAGAGATTAAAGATATTTGACCTGATATAATCAAATAAGTTTGAGATATATTAAGTCACAATAGTCCTCTCTCTCTATTTTTGTGGTTGATGTCTCTATGCTAGCTTTAATTGGTTTCTAGTATAGAGATCCCAAAAACAGGTGAACTCAGTGGTCGCACCGATTATTGACTAGTTTTGACAAATATAATGAGTAAGTTGAGGAATAAAATAAGAAACGTCTTCTCATTATGTGCGAGTGGGAGATGTTGTATATGGGATAAATACGCCCATGATAATAGTATGGAATTATCAAGGGTGAGATAGAATTATATGCGTTATTAATATCTTGGTACGCATATCATATTCTGATAAAGATAAGAAGACTATCTTTATCCTAAAGCTTTCTTGTAACCCAAGAATAGAAGTCTACTAGTCTTTATATACAGAATATACGGACTAGGTACAATAGAGAATAAGACGTATTAAGTTTTACGTTATACATAATTTCTCATTATTATCTTTGTTTTTGTACTAATATCTACTTGGTGAATTATAATAAATTCTCTAGTAATTTCTATTTCCATCGGTTATTAGTACAAAAAAAAAAAGACGTGAAGTAAAACAAGATTTTAAATTCCGCACTTTCGGATTAGTTTCCTGAAAATTCTTCAAGTGTTCTCCCTTTTTTAGACAAAAACTCCAAATGGAGACCATTCTCTCACTAAAAGAGAATCACCACTCCCTTAAAGGGAGAACCAATACTTCAAAATTGAGAGACAATAAAACAAAATTACAACTTAAAAAGGGGGGGGGGGGGGGGGGGGGGGGGGGGGGGGGTAGTGGGAGAAGTTTCTTGGGGAGGCGGCTGCTATGGCAACACTGCCTCCCGTCTTGTTTTTCCATAGAGTGTTTGGTTTAGAGAGCTTTTTAGAGAGAGAGAGAGAGAGAGCTATAAACTTCCAAACTCTCTATCATTTCTTTGTCCATTTACATACCCATTGTTTAGCAATTGATTGGCTACAAGACTTTAAAGTTTTACACTTCGGAACTTTACACTCCTCGAAGGCACTTCTCAGTTATCATCATTTAGATATGGGGTTATCTTCTCCCGATCGGCCGAGAAATTACCTGCAAATATTGTATGCAAACAATGATCGATCGAGAAAGAACTTTTTAGTTTGAGAGGATGGTATAGTCATGCATGCATACATAAATAAGTCATGTCAATATTATATTAAAAGAGAGCTATATAAATTTTAATATTCAATTCCAAATCTTGGATGACCATTATAGCATCATTCATGAATGAAAATACTAGATTTTATACACAATTTTTATTACCTAATTTAATAATTTTACTTAAGAATTTTATCATTACTCATATGCTCATATGTTTATAAAGGTAAAACAAAACTCATAATCCCCTATTATTAGTAATTTATTCATCAAGTCCTCAATAGGTGAGTTCTGTTTTATGTTTGAGTTTTTATAGTTACCAATATTTTGAAAATATTTTTCTCTATTTTGTATATAATATGTAGAGAAGAAAAGTGGCTTGTGTCTCAATTTTAATCTAAAATTAATAACCTATATTTACATTCATGGAAATACGTATTTGAAGACCTAAACTGTTAAATCTATTTGTTTTGATTATTAGAAAATAGTTATATATATGTTAATGGTGTTATAAATGTTTGGGATGGATTAATATTTATTAACCTTAATTCGTAAAACCCCACTTTGCAATAAGTTCAAAAAAAATATAAGTTTTAAAATTCAATCAAAATGGCTTTCAAAATGAAATTGAAAATCGTTTCATTTTGAGAAAAAAATTATTCATAAATTTTTTTGTACTTATTGCAAAATGTTTAGAAAAATAAATTTCAAAAATAATAATAATAAAAGGACGAGAAGCCTAACCGGATATATTTAGAGTTGGTCACCAGTTTGGTCCTAATTGGAACCGAATCATAGTTCTAGTCGTTGGTGGTTCAAAATTGTAATTGAACCTGTTTGATTACACAGTTATGGAAAAAATGTAACTAGAACCAAAATCAGCGATTCTTGTTCAATTCTGAAACGAGATAAAAAAAATCTCTTTAATTTTCATTATTTTAAGTCCACTAAATCAAAATGAAAATAAAAAACTCTTTGATCTAAAACTATCTCTGTTATCTCTATCCCTCTTTATTTTTATCACATTGGTGTGTCGTTTTGTACCAAATTAATTTACTTACTCTCAAACAATAAATCAAGTATAGTACGAGTAAGGTCGATCCCACGAGGAACAACACTATTCTCTAATTCAATTAATTTGCCAAAAGTAACCACAATTTAATCAATGATCAATACAAGAAAAACCCCCCTTTGGTGACTGAAATCTTAATGACCAGAAATTTTTGGTCACCAAATAGTACCTTTTGGTGACTAGAAACGTTCAGTCACCAAATTTCGGTAACAACTAAAAATTTGGTGACCAGAAAAAAAAATCGTCAATATTTGGTCACTAAACGCTATGGCGGGAAGCATTCCCGCCTATCACACACCCTTTGGTGACCAAATTTGGTGACGAGAAAATGTTTAGTCAATAAAACTTGGGTACAAGAACTTTGGTGACCAGAAAAGTGGTCACTAATATGAAAATGTTTAGTGACGATATTTTTGGTCAACAAAGGTCATAGGGAAAAGGAGATTTTCATTACTTTTGAATATTTTGGTGACCAGAAAAGCGGTCGCCAATTACTAATAGAATTAATTTGTTGTTTATCATATAAACTTAAGTAGGTTAAATAATGAGTGACTATTAAAATGGCAAAATATTTAACTTTTGGGTGTTATATAGGGAAATTTTGTGTTTGAATTTCATGTGCTATATTATGATATATTAAATAAATATTTTCATAAAAGTTATTGTCTTAATAAAATTAATAAAATGCTACAAATTACATTACTTTTGAGGTTGGTGAAGTGGCAAGTTTATTAAGTATGAAGGCTATGGTCATATGTTCGAATCTCTCTACATTGGAATCCTTTTATTTGGGGGGGGGGGGGGAAAATTAACAATAAATTATACTTTGGTCCCTCAAATTTATATCTGGATCTCTAATACTTAAATAATAAAAATAGTCTTATAAATTTGAATTGGGGTATTTAACAAGAAATTGTACTTTAGTCTCTCAAATTTATATCTCTTCAATTAGATTTATAATTAAATAACAAAAATAACCTTATAAATTTCAATTGATCTTAATTTAAAGAAATTAGTTCTTTAATTAAACAACAAAAATACGTTGTGGTTTTTAACAAGAAATTGCACTTTGATCCCTCAAATTTATAAATTTGAATTACATCTCTAATTAAATAACTAAAATAGCCTTATAAATTTGAATTGATCTTAAATTAATTTAAGAATTCAATGTAGGCTAAATTAATTTAAGAAAGGCCACAATTATTTAAATAAAATATTAGACTTATAAATGTAATATTTGATAAGAATTCAATTTGGGCTAACATATTGGCCTAGCAATATAATATAGTGCCCAAAGGAATTGATGGGCTAAATTAAGGCCACAATAATCAATCATTATTTGTGTTGGACATATTAAGTTATTAATATTGATAGTAAGACACCCTAATATTTTTATTTTTGCCCCATCAGATTTAAGAATTGATCTTAAATTAATTTAAGAATTCAATGTAGGCTAAATTAATTAAAAAAAGGTCACAAATATGTAAATAAAATATTGGACTTATAAATGTAATATTTGATAAGAATTCAATTTGGGCCAACATAATGGCCTAGCAATATAATAAAGTGCCTAATTGAATTGATGGGCTAAATTAAGGCCACAATAATGAATCATTATTTGTGTTGGACCTATTAAGTTATTAATATTAATAGTAAGACACCCTAATATTTTTATTTTTGCCCCATCACATTTAGGAACTGATCTTAAATTAATTTAAGAATTCAATGTAGGCTAAATTAATTTAAGAAAGGCCACAAATATGTAAATAAAATATTGGACTTATAAATGTAATATTTGATAAGAATTCAATTTGGGCCAACGTAATGGCCTAACAATATAATATAGTGCCCAAAGAAATTGATGGGCTAAATTAAGGCTACAATAATGAATCATTATTTGTGTTGGACCTATTAAGTTATCAATAATAATAGTAAGGCACCCTAATATTTTTATTTTTGCCCCATCACATTTTGAGAAGGCCATAAATTATTTCTTATTAACTAAATTTAGTGTGAGTTAGTAACATTCAAATAATTTATTTTAAAAAAATATTAATCTTAGTATTTTGTTGAGGATATCTAACACTTGAAGTCCAACTAGTATTGTAAAAATATTTTTATATTATAATATTTGAATTCAAAAGAATAATTTACTCTTTATTTCATAAATACCCTTAATCTTTTTATATTTTTTAAGTTAATCATTCTTTCAATATGCTTTATGACTTTATTTTATTAAATTATGTATGTTATTTACTTTAGTTTAAACATTTTTTTTACAATATGGATGAGCTATAGTTGAATTAGTTTAAACATTTTTTGACAATATGGGTGAGCTATAGCTGAATTAGTTTAAATATTAATGTAAATATATAGCTTATATTAGCTGATTTGGCAAAGTAATGATGTAAGTGTGACCTTCCAAATGACCAAACTCATTACTAAATCATGTTATATTATTTTTGGAACAATATTTTTAACATCTTTATTCTTATTTATTAGTAAAATATAAAACTTAAAAATTAGAAATTTAATTTATTAAAAATAAATAATTTCTCTTAATACAATTTTTCACTATTAGTAAAGTTAAAAAACTATAAGTATTACTTATTATCAATTATATTTACCTTAAAAAACTATAAGTATTACTTATTAAACTTAAAAAACTATATATTATCAATTAAAAAACTATAAATATCTATTTTTACCTGAAGAATAATGTCATTATTTTATTATGTTTAATTATTGGCTATTATTCATCGGTATTTAATGGAATTAGACTATTTAAAAAATAGAATACAAAAAAGAAAAAATATCAGTAATAAAAACATTTATCAATATAATAGAATTGAAAAAAAACACAAAGATTTTTTTTATAATTTAAAAAATAGTTAAATATTAAACTATTGTATTTTAATAACACAAAAAATAAAAAAAAAAGTGGCAATAGGCATATTGCCTTTCAGTAACCCTAAAACCCAAACAGAATTCTCTCTCCCGCCTCCCTCTGCCGCCTCTCTCTTTGCCTCCCTGTCTAGCTCGATTGACATCTCATCAGCTGAAGGAAGCATCTTTAATGGCGCCTATGGAGCTGCGGGACGAAGGAGAAAACACCGGACTGAATGGCCACAAGAAGGCGCCGCCGATCTGCTCAGATCGAGCGGCTATAGATCTGCGAGGTCCGACAGCCGTCTGCCGGAGGGAATTCCCCTTTGCCTCGCTCGCTTCTTCTTCTTCTTCGGCGGTAGATCCGACACCGCAACACGAAATGACCGAAATGGAAACCATGGGTATCCTCGACCAGATTCAATCCCTCGTCTCCGATAAACTCCAAGTGATATTTCTTTTTTTTTTCTTTCTCTAATAAGATATTGAATTTTGAAGAGGGCTTTATCAAGAATTATAGGGACTGTATATGCTTAGGTTGTTTATTCGAGTTTGATTTTCTCAATTTCAACTCTCAAATTTTAGAAAAAAGAAAAAGAAGAAGCTGTGTCTAGTCAGTATTTTACTGAACAAAATTTGTGTGTGTGTGTGTGTGTTTTTTTTTGTGATTTGTAGTAAATTTTCTTTCTTTTGTAAAATTTGAAACCTCATCTCATTGCCAAATCAGCTACCGGAAGCAGCTCAAAGTCAAACCTCTTATCTCTGGCCGGAAATCTCTGCTCTCACTCCTAGCTGCTAGCTTTGCCATAGATGGGTTATCTCACTTCTTTGCAAGGTCTACCACACCGGAGGTAAGTAGACAACTACCTTGGTCTGGAGGCACTACCATCTACAGGATTCTATTAATACAATAAGGAGATATGCTACATTCAACAAAATCTTAAAAGATTCCAATCAAGCGGCAAGACGGGTGGCTGCCAGTCCTATGAGAGACTTTGATGCTATCCCTGAAGACTTAAAGAAAATCATTCTCTCGGACAAGATAGGACTCCCAAAAATTCAAGAAATCAAAGGTAAAAGAATCATAAATATAGGCTCAGCTTGGACCACAGCTGCTGTTGTTAGGCTGTTTAGTCCACTAAATTAGTTCAGGTTCTGGTTTAATATTGATTGTTGGTTGGTCATTAACATTTCTGGTAGTGATAATCAATTGCAATATTGGTTGTAAATCCCAATCTATATAAGGGATCACCTTTGATGAATTTTGTTTAGCTCGTCACACAATGTATACATTTGACTTGCTAAAATACCTTTCTGTTATTTAGACAAAGGGAGTAAACCTTCTATGTTGACAATGATGATTTTTTCAATTATTAGCTGCTTAGTTGTATTTAGTACTTGTTTCATTCTATTTGGGTTGTCTAAAATGGGTCCCCTTGAGGTAGTAACTTTCGTGGATTCTAGCTTGTTTTGTTATAGTTGTAAAACATTATAACCTTAGCATTACTTAAACATTTAACTATAATCCAATTAGTGATAAAATTATTCTTGCTTACTTATGACTTGTAATGTCTAATTAATATGGTCCCTTTCAATTATAGATAAAATTCATAAGAATACATGTGTTTTCTAATATATATGGTGACTACTATTGTGGTTTAATTGTCTCCAATAAAGAAACTACAAGTTCAATATCTTATCGTTGATTTCTTTTTAATTACATCCAACTTGAATAATAAGTTAGTGTACCACATTTTTGTTATTGAGCCTTGCATATAAATTGAATGATGTTCACTTTGATGTTAACTTATGTATCTTTTAATTTCTTATATCACTTCAAAAACTGTGTATCATTGTCAAAGGTGCATCAACCGATGCATCCAAAGTACTAGAGTCCAATCTTGTGAATAGGAAGATTTTATTTTTCTTAATCTTGATTGTTGTCAATGTCTTGTTTGGTGTCAAATATTTCTGTTCTTTTATCTTTAAATGTTTGAATATAACTCTTGTGGCATATTGTTGCTAATAATGGGACTAAATCATGAAATTTGGATTAAATTGACATGATTACACTTTGAAAAAAAATACTTTAATTTGTATAAAATTTGTGAAACCCACAAAAATAGGCATGGACATGTCTTATGTACGCTTGCTGCCCAAGTCTTGTTTGGTTTCAAATATTACCATTCTTTTCACTTTAAATGCTCGAATGTAACTCTTGTGGTGTATTATTGCCATTAGAGGGACTAAATTGTGAAACTTTGGTTAAATTGACATGGTTATACATTGAAAATAGGCTTTGATTGGTTGAAAATTTGTTGAACATGACAAGGCTTAATCAACTGGTGGTTGGACTTGACAAGGCTTAATCAGTGTGCATGGACAGCTTATCTTCTTCACATTTGGAAAATGTTGATTGTATCTTTAGATGTGATAATTAGTTAAAATTTTAATTTTATCTTAACAACTTTTATATATCACATAATCTCGCAGATGTTCTCATATGTGTAGTATATATGTGTGAAAATGAGTGTATGTAGTATGTGTAAAATACTTGTAGTGGAAAAATGTGCGTAATATATGTAAAACATCTATATTGTATGAAAATGTTGTCTCATTATTGTGTAGTGGTCCTCAATATACATCTTATATTGTTTGGTTGGCACATGATTGGAACTTGAACATATTATTTAAGATTGACTAATAAGACTTATTGTACCATTTTATTATGGTTAAATGTCTCAACGTAAGTTTGTTGAAATTGGTACGATTACACTTTGAACAAAATAATTTCATTAGTATGAAATTGTGAAACCCACATGAATATACATGAACATGTCTTATGTACATTTGCTATCCAAGTAATGTTTGGTTTTGGATAATGCCTGAATGTAA
The DNA here is from genome assembly GCA_016586305.1 of Ophiorrhiza pumila. Classification (NCBI taxonomy): domain Eukaryota; kingdom Viridiplantae; phylum Streptophyta; class Magnoliopsida; order Gentianales; family Rubiaceae; genus Ophiorrhiza; species Ophiorrhiza pumila. The sequence continues at coordinate 10,165,373 of BLIW01000008.1, read as the reverse complement.
CTCATGTTGAGTGTTGTTTCCAATAGTGGGACTAAACTATGATATATTTATTAAATTGGTACGATTACACATTGAAAGTAGTTTTTGATTAGTTTAAGATTTGTGAAACCCTCGAAGTATATGCATTAACATGTCGTATGGTTATACTGTGGAAATATAAATTGATTGGTTTATAATTTGTAAAAGCTAAAAAAATATGCACGAACATGTCGTATGCACATTTGCAGTCAAAGTCTTGTTTGATTTGATTATAGTTATTCTTGTAACTTTCAATGCTTTAATGTTACTCTCGTGGCGCATTGTTGCTAATAGTTCGACTAAATTGTGAAACTTTAGTTACATTGGCTCGGTATATTTTGAAAATACACTTTGATTGATTTAAACTGTGTTAAATCCAAAAGAATATGTATTACCATGTCTTGCATGTTACATGATATGCTACAAGAAGTTTTTAACTTGTTTATTCGAACTATTATGAAGGTTGAAGAAAACCAAACAGTTAAAGTGTCAACTCTCCTAATGGATGAAGAAAGAAATGGTGGGCTTTCTTGACACTAGAGAGTTGAAGTATCAACTTTTTGTATGATGGATTAGTACTTTTGTGTTATATTTCTTGGATATTAGAATATTATTAATATTATGGTATATTTCTTGGATAGTACAATGTTGGATATTTGCCATGTATTGGTATATTTTGTGAACGAGTTTTATTTTAATGTTTGTCCGAAATATTTGTGAACAGGTTTTATTTTAATGTTTGTTCGATATATTGGTGATATTTATTGTTATTATGAACATGTTTTATTTTCTTGTCACCAAATGAAAATGTTGACATCATTATTGACCAAAATTTTAGTCACCAAATCCTATAAATTGGACATATTTCGTCACCATATAAAAAATTGACGGGCTTTTTACCAAAATATTGACATTTTTAAAAATATTTACCAAAATATTGTTATTTTTTTTCTGTTTCCCAAAATACATAAAGTGGGGTTCCCAATCTCGACTTCAAAGTCGAGATTGGGAACCTCGACTTCAAAGTCGAGATTGCCAAACTCGACTTCAAAGTCGAGATTGCCAAACTCGACTTTGAAGTCAATATCTCGGTAAAAAAATTCTCGGTAAAAAAATAACAAAAGCCCTACACTTTTCACCACCACCGACTCTACTCTCCACCAGTGTCCTCCTCTGACCAAATCGACCCAGATCGAAGCTGTACGTTCGGCGGTCAACATCGGCTGGGCTGCTCCAGCTCCATTATCGATCAAAAAGTTCCAGCTCCATCATCGATCGGGCTCCATTAAGCTAGACAGCTTCGCTTCAACACTCTTGTTCACTCTCAGAGATTCGATCAAGCTGAATCGGTAAATTTCACTCTCAAAAATGTTATGTTGTGTGATGAAGGTTGGTAAAGATTTTGGTTACCGATTGTGCTAGAATTAAGTATTATCAATACAACTAGTTGTTGATGCAAAAGGTGGATTAGGCAGGCTTCTGAATTTCTACTGTTGTAACCGAGGTGATAATTTATGTTTGCCTGTAAATGAGTAAGATGATTTGTGGATTTTTCCTTGCTTTATGTTTGATTTGGGCCTTGGTTGAGGATAGATATACGAAGTAGTCATTTGTGGTAAAGTATCCTGAATGCAATGTGCTAATTCTTTGCATACACAAGTTAGAGGGATGTGTTTATCAAAATGTGAATCTAAACCAATGTCTTGGCATCTAAAGATCCCAGGGGTATTCAAGTTCTTGACTACAAATTTAGTGCAAAGGATCATTAGTGGATGGCCAATTAATATATTTCCTTATCAGTTGGGAGGAATTAAATATGATTTGTTTTCCAGTACATATTTCTATAGGATTTATATATATTTTTGTTTGATTATTAATATTACAACAATTGTTGTTTTGAAGCCTTCCTTTGTGCTCATAGTATAAACTTTAGACAACCCAAGTTTGAGATATTTTTTAGTCTCCTTTACCATTCCTTTGCCTTCCACGAAGAAGGAGAAAAGGGAAAGAATACAAAAAGTATGCTGAATCCTAGATATTTTGGAACTAGATTTTTTATTTAGACAAGATGGCTTTTCTAAGGATATGGATAGTTAATTTGCTATTAGTGATCTCCTCACAGACTTCTATCTCTAAAAATTGTTAGCTTTGTATCTTCCATTTGTGCAACTGTTTTGAGCAACAATTTTATCATGGACAATAAATGTTTCTCTTTATGTGAATTAGTTTCACTTGGGCAAACAGTAGATTCACAAAAGGGAGCAAAAAGCTAACTTGGTTATGAGCTAGGGTGCAACACACTTTTTGAAAGATCTACAAAGGTAATTTTCCTTGAATTCAATTCATCATGGACGTAGAAAGTACAGTATTGAGTTAAGTTATTTCTTTTTATTCCCTTGTTTTATTGATCCTTTAAAATGTAAAATCCTACTGTATATATGTTTTGTTTTTTTTGTTTTCGTTTTCTATTAATGCATGGAAATTCTATACTCACATAATTTATAAACTTAGATGCATGTATTTAGTACACTTGATATCTTCTTTTCATTAAAACTGCTACAGCCTACAGGTACTTAAAACTGCTTCTTTTAATTAAAACTGCATACATGGATGATGATAAGGTGGGACTTTTATTATATTGGGGTGGACAAGTGATAAGTGGTGTCAACGGTTCACAATATGATTCAAGTCCGCGGAGTTGTGTTTTTGTCGATCGTAGTTCCAATTTAAAATTATTATTGCGGATAGTACATCAAAGAACCAAGATAGACTGCACAAAGTTCAGAATAAGTTTGATTGTTCGGTATCCATTAACAGTCGCCAATCCAATGCATTATACGCATGTTCCTATTGAGGATGATGAATTGTTAAGCCAAGTGCTGTTTATTCCCAAAAAATTCCCTGTTTTGAGTGCAGTTGAACTATACATAGTTCAAGAACCCTTTATAGGAATGGGAGATGACGGGGATAATATATCATTAGTCCCTGAAACTAATATTGGGTCAAACACACAGCCAACGGCCGAGAGACTTGGATTCGAACTTCTTGGAAATGATTGGCATCATTATGGGGCGTTCATAGAAAATGATATGGGATTGTCGGGGCCTAGTAATTTAGAAATACTTTATACATCTCACGAGGGTCCCAGTAACCAGAACTTGCAGGCAAGAACCCCAATGTTAGAGCCAATTATTGCACAAGAGCACGAGGATGAAATTGTTCCAAATCATTTTGTAGATAGTCATGAATCAGCCGACATTGAAAGTGAAGAGGATGATGACTTTCAAGAAGATGACTTTCTAGAAGACGAGGGAGCTAGTGTACCTTTTTACACTAATATTGGTGAAGAAAAAGATTCTTTAATTGACCAAATTGAAGATTATCGTCGACCAGTTTGGCGAGATGATCTAACTTCAGAGTTAGAGGTTGGAATGTTATTCAAGTCAAAAGAAGGTATCCAACATGCAGTCAAAAGTTGGTCAATACGGATGCATCGATATTTTAAAGTACATGAGAGCACTCCAAAATCATGGTTTGTGCGTTGTTTGTATTTCGAAGATAAAAATTGTTTGTGGAATGTACGAGGAAGATGTAAAAAGATACATGGTTTCTTTGAAATTACTAAAATGAATTCGAGACACACGTGCTTCCCAAATGTCCAACTTGAAGATCATCCCAATTTGGATTGCAATATGGTTGGCCGGTTGGTTCGAAATCATATTAAGGAGAATGTGTCTTATAAAGTTTGTGATGTGGTTACAGATGTGAGACCTCTTGGTGCTAGCATATCTTACAAAAAAGCATGGCATGGAAGACGGAAGGCAATAGAAATGGAATTTGGAAATTGGGAGACTTCGTACTCATTGCTGCCCAAATTTTTACTTGCATTGCAATCATGCAATCCTGGCACAATTGTTGAGATAAGACATACAAATTCAAGTAATCGTGACTTGAATATTTTCCATTCTATTTTTTGGGCATTTAAACCATGTATTGATAGTTTCAAACATTGTCGTCCAGTAATAAGTATTGACGGAACTTTTCAGTATGGGAGATACAGAGAAAAAACCTCATTGCGGTTGGAGCTGATGCAGCTAATCATGTACTTCCTTTGGCTTTTGCTATAGTTGATGAAGAGAGTTTGGCTAATTGGTCTTGGTTTTTGGAGAACTTGAAGAAACATGTCATCCAAAGTAGGCAAGGCATATGTTTGATTTCTGATAGGGCCAGGGGTATATTGAGGGCAATTGAGCGTGATCGAGATTTGCAGTCTCCTTTTGTGTTTCATAGATATTGCTTTAGGCATATCAAAGCTAATTTTAGTGAGCGTTTTAAGAATAATGCACTTACTGAATTGATGCATCAAGCAGCAAATGTTTACCAGCTAAGAAAATGGGAGCCAATTATGAATACAATCAGACAGTTGAATGAACAAGCTTACAATTGGTTGATGGGAATTTCTCTTAACAAATGGACTCTTTGTCATGACGGTGGAGTACGATATGGCATGAAGACTACTAATCGTTCAGAATCATTCAATAGCGTGCTCAAAGGGGCAAGGAAACTTCCAATTACTGCATGTGTTCGTGCGACATTTTATAAAATGGTCACATACTTCAATAAATATAGGTTGGAAGCAGAAAAGTGTGTCAAAGAAGGTAACCCATGGCCCAAGGATATACAAGAAAATTTCCTTCGAAATGAACACAAGTCCAAGTATCACCGAGTTACTAATTTTTTAAGGAATGAAGGGCTGTATGAAGTCACTACAGGAGTACATGGTAACAAAGGAGGCAATGTGCACACGGTTCATCTTTATAATCGTACTTGTACATGTGCAAAGTTTACTATTTATAAGTTGCCTTGCTCTCATGTGATGAAGGTGTGTGCGAATATGGGCAATGCATCCATGGACTTTGTTGACAAATTTTACACATCTAATGAGATGGTGAGTACTTATTCAACACATTTTCATCCTATGATTCATGAGGACTATTGGCCATCAGCACCATTTCACTTGGTTCCAAATCCAAACCGTGTTAATCATAAAGTCGGAAGGCCCCGTTCGACTCGCATAAGGAATGAAATGGACCGATCAAGAACACAACGATGTCGTGTATGCGGTGAGAATGGGCATAATAGGAGTCGATGTCCTAATTTGGATCGCTTACGAGAGCGAGCTAGGATGAATTGACTGTTGAAATTATTATGTAATAAAGTTGTGAACTTTGTGCAACGAGTTGTAATAGTTTAGATTATGAACTTTTAGTTTCATATTCATAAGTACTTTGTGCGACAAGTTGTAATAGTTTATATTATGAACTTGTACATTTATTATTAAAATTACTTTTGGCATAATGAGTTATAGTAGCTTAAAGTATATTATATGATATTTGTTATGTTATGCAATATATTTTTAATATTAGCTGTTCTCATTTTTATTTTATTTTATATTAATTTTTATCATCATTTTTTACGCAGATGGAGAATGAAAATTCACCCACACCTGTACATCCAGGGCCACGTAGGAAAGATGTGTTGACATTACAGGCACATCATAGATCTGTCCGTGTGTGGGAGGATCCTAATGTGCGTCCTTTGGATGTTTGTCGATCGGATGGTGGTTTTTGGTCTTGTTGTCCGCTTGATGTTCGAGTCCAAACTATATTACGTAATGTTGGATTTTATGGAATATATATTGCTGGCCATATGAAGTTGGATCATTCATTGATTACGGCATTGGTTGAGAGATGGAGACAAGAGACTCACACATTTCACTTGCCAGTGGGAGAGGCAACAGTTACGCTACAAGATATTGGTGTGTTGTGTGGTTTGCCCATCGATGGTAACCCAGTGACTGGCGCGGACATGCATTGTACTATTATGCAATGGCAAGAGACATGTGCTGATTTGCTTGGGTTTATGCCATCACCAGATGATTTTGATGGTGATCGATTGGTGGTCAAGAGAATCAGTACACATTTGGCACAACATCCACTCTCACTCGATTCCACAAATATTGATGTTGCACGACATGCTAGAGGACGAATTATGCAGTTGCTTGGGAGTTTAATGGGAGACAAATCTGGCACAAAGGTTAAACTAATGTATCTACATCTCCTTAATGATCTAGATATGGCTTCTAATTTTAGTTGGGGTAGCGCTGTGCTTGCATCTCTTTATCAATCCCTATGTAAAGCATCTGTTGAAAGTGTGAAACAAATTTGTGGACCGTTACATATTTTACAACTTTGGGCTTGGGAAAGAATACCAAAGATTCGACCTAATTTAATCGATAGGGTCATTCCTCTCCATATCTCTCCTGGCATGCCAGATGGACCTCGTGGATGCATGTAAGTTTCTGTATATGTTAAGTTTGATTTCAAACATATTTAAGTATTTAACTACATATGATAGCATTTTTAAATTGTTTACCATTTTTTTAGTTGGAATATGCGCCATAGTTTTACTCAAGTTGGATCACACGTTTTGCGTATTTATCGAGACCAATTAGATTATTTGTTGGAAGGCGAGGTTAGCACTTTATTCATATATAAATCTGTTTACAATTTTTTAATTATAGTGATAATCTTTACTATACTTACTTTATATTTTTATCATTTACAGTTTATATGGCAGCCATATTCCGATGATATCTTGCAAAACCTACCAGATTATTGCTTACAAGGACGAGAGATTTGGTCTTCATGTGTGCCTCTCATCAATTTTGATATTGTGGAATTACACTATCCAAATAGAGTGATGCGACAATTTGGGTACCAACAAGTGATACCAAGTGCTGCAGACACTAGTGTGAAGCTACATCGTATTGATCGTCGAGGAAAAGCAGGTCAAAATTGGGCAGATCATCATCAGTTACATGTGATCCGGTGGGCTGCACGTCGAGATAAGGTTGTCCAAGGCATTCCTATAATTGGACAACTATCATTCTCTTCTGAATATATAGTTTGGTACCGTCAGATTACTCGACTTTTGATAGGTAATCCATCACATCAAACAAGTCATGAATTTCGCGCATCTGCGTCCACGGTAGAATTCTGGGTATGTTTACACTTGGTTCATTTAAATTTATCTTGTATTTATCTTACTTTCTATAGTTAATATTTTCATGTATATAGGGTCAATGCATTGGACAATTTTATCATCTGTCAGCCGATGCGCTAGCTAATGTTCCAGTAGATCATACAGTAGCTCCTATCATCCAATCTATGAATGACTTAGCTATACAAGCATTGTCAGCAGTTGAAGAGGACCGTCGAATGGGAATTCAGACTTCTTTTTAGGTGCTCCTGATACGTCTATTTTGCAGAATATCATATCTAGCCAAAGATCTCCACATAGGTCACCCGGCCAGGCATCTGCATCTACACATGGACGATCAAATGATACATAAGTAGAGATATTGGTTGAATCTTCTAGCCTGCACTTAACAAGAGACACCGAGGAACAAACACCTGTGCAACAATCGTTCTCGCATTCTCAGGCAGAAGACATTTCACTACAGATACCTGCAGAAGATATAATATATCAACGTCGCAGTAGATTACCTGCACAAAAGAGACATAAAGAGCTTCCACCACCTAGACGGCAGCCTCGCAGAAAGGCAGGACATCCTCCTTGTGGAACTTAGTTACTACCTACTAATGTACTTTTTATTAAAACGATATCTTTTTAATGCTCTCATGAATATATTTTATATTATGTGTTATTTTGTCTTCTTTTTTTGTGTGTAAGTATTATGTGCACACATATTGGGTTGTTGCAGGTGAGAAATAGCTCAAAAATAGTGGAAGCTATGCCAAAATTTTTCAAAATTCTATACTGTCATATTTATAAGTTTTGCATTCATATAGCACCTAACTCCTTACACTCAAATTGTAAGGATTATAAGTTAAATTCTTATAATTAAAAAGAAGCTTATAATTTAATTTAAAGTTTTGATTTCGTATAATTTAATTTTGTATAATTTAATTTAAAGTTTTGATTAATTTCGTATAATTTAATTTAAAGTTTTGATAAATTATTATCAAAATTTTATACCTAAGAAATTTTAATAACAAATTTTAATAATTTAATATAAGAGTTTCGTGATCAAATATTAAAAGGGTCTTCGGTTCATATTTCTTCGACCAATTCTTCCTAATTCACATCTTTGTTGAAAGAATTTTTTTTGTAATTCCTTACATAACGATTCAGAAAATACCGGATCTCCACCTACACAAGCAAATTGTTCATAAAACTCTAAATTGGCATTTTCTTTTGACCCACTTTTTTTTCTCTCCTTATGATTCAGAAAAGACAAAAACATTTCAGGATACTAAACATTCTCTATAATTTCTCTTAATTTAATTTAAAGTTTTGATTAATTTCACTAATTTAATGATGATCGGTATAACCTCGACTTCAAAGTCGAGGTTCCCAATCTCGACTTTGAAGTCGAGATTGGGAACCCCACTTTATGTATTTTGGGAAGCAAAAAAAAATAACAATATTTTGGTAAATTTTTTTAAAAATGTCAATATTTTGGTAAAAAACCCAAAAATTGACCAAAAGATTTGGTCACCATTTTAATAAAAAAAAATTACATTGTGACTACTCCATTATTAACCAAATATTTGGTCACCATTTGGTGACTACCCTAATAATCACCAATGATTGTTTATAATATGGTCACAAATTATTCTTTGGTGACCACAATTTTAGTCACCAAAACATCAAATGTTTGTGGTAGCTTATGACCTTTGTTGACCAAATATTTAGTCACAAATTCGTCATCATTGGTGACCATATTTTTGGTCACCAAACAGCATGTCACGTGCTGTTTTTGGTCACCAAAAAGTGGCGCTTTGGTGACCAACCTGCATCCTTTGGTGACTAAATTGGTGACCACATTTTCAGTCACCATTTTGGTGACCATTTTGTTTCTAGTCACCAAAATTATCTTTTGGTGACCAAAAAAAAAGCCGTCACCCCAGTGACTGGGAATTGGTGACAAGCTAGTGACAAACAAAAATTTTGTCACCAAACACTTTTGTGACCACTTTTGATTCTTTGGTGACAATATAGTGTCAGTCACCAAAGGGGGTTTTTCTTGTAGTGGATTCAAAACAATTAAATTAAAGAAATCAATTACGAAATAAGTAAATATCAAAATAACAAAATTCAGGAATAAATTAATTCAAAAGGAAAGACCCGGCTATAAATAAATCCACACTAATCAATTCTTAATTGTTCATCGACTCAAAGATAACAATCTCTATTTAATCAGTTAGTTATAGGTTACCGAGAATCAGCTCTGACATAACCCAATTCTCCCTTGATCATTCGTTAATTGATTAGTATCTGCTTAATTAATTAATTCTTTATTCATAACACAACCCGGCCGGAATCAGCCGAACACCAGATTTAATGTTATAAAAGCATTAAGAAGTGAAGAACCTAACTCTAACAAATTATATCATGATCAGCATGCAACAACTTGTTAACCAATTATTTTCGTCTACCGAGACAGTAGCTTTGCCACTAATTAATCTTACTCATTAAATCTAATGACTTAATAAGGGATTAATTGGCTCTATCTAATTCAATTAAAGGTGATCAAGCTTTAGTTCAATTAGATAATTATCCTTAGGCTCAGAAAACTCTTGAAATTAAATAAGAGAAAGTTAATAAGAACAATTCGGTCTCACAATTCATACATCGATTAGTGCTTCATTATCTATAGCCAGATAAAGAACTACTCACTAAACATAATTTAAAACAATCAAAATAATAATTAAAAGATAATTAAATTAATACTGAAAGTAGCAAATCAGAACGTCCGTCGTTCGACCATACGACGGACTTCTGATTTCTGGAAACGGGAATTCTGCAAACCCAACAATAGAGCTGCGCCAGAAAATTCCAAAACTAAAAACTGAAAACTGTGAAGAGAAAAATGTGTCTTAACCTAATTAATCTATTCCCTTATATAGGAGAGAAAAACAATAACTTCCTAAACCAACTTAAATTATGAATCTTCATTGTTTCCAAATTCACCTAAGCCACATGCGGCTATAATTGCTATCAAATAAAGCAGCTTCCTAGTCAACTTCAGCCATGAATTTGGTAATTGCCCAGATTCCTTGTAGTTGCCATCTTCTTCCTTTAAACCTTCCAAAATACTCCAATCTCTTCACTCTTTCTCACGGATCTTCCATCTTCAACAAATCTCCAAAATCTGCAAGAATAACAATATTAAGCAACAACTTCTACCCCACAAAGCACATAAAATCATATATAAAAAATAGCACTATTTCGTGCTTATCAAGATCCCCATACTTAAACTATGCTTGCCCCTAAGCATTCAAACAAAATCGAAAACAAACAAATAACCATCTTCACTAAATAAGCATCACTCCAGCCAAACAATGTACTTTTCCAAAAAATTAGGTTCAATTCAAGTAACAAACTCGTGCATCATCAAGTCCTCCAAGTCAAACTACACAATTCCGAGTAACTCTCCAAGATCACTCCAAGCACTCCAAAGATATATAGAAATAGGTTCAGCCACTCAATAAAATCGCACATGGAAAACTTCAACAAACTTGCAAATATGTCAACAGATAATCATAACATTGAAACTAAACAAGAATCAAAAGGTCTTTCAAAAGGGTTGTAATGGGGCTAGGGCTAAACAAGGTATGGTTTAAGATAGTCTAAAAGGCTTAAAAAGAAAACAAACAAAGGTGTAAGCAACACACTCAAGTACATCCCCACACTTGTATTGCACCAAGTCTCACAATTAATAAATTCTCAAAGTAACTTCAGCACAGCAAATACTTTTCATTCATTTTCTGCTTTTTTCACATCACTTTTTTTTTTCTCTCCTTTTGTTTCCATCAGCAGATCACATTTTTTTATTACTGCTGTTTTTCGTCTTCCTTGCCACTGTTTAGGCAAACAACACAGATAAAATTCTTCAATTTTTTTTCATTTTTTTTTCTTTCTGTCCAAGTGCTGTTCGGGCAAACAGTGGACTTCAAAATCTCAATTCAATCAGAACAAACTGAAATAACTTCCTCACAGAGACTTAAACATGCAATTTTCTCCTCTTTCAATCAAGGGGAAAAAATCATACACAAGTTACTTACACCTTAGGGGCCAAAAGAAAGCTAAAAAGGTTGTAGGTGAAAATGTTTACTGGTGTAAATACAAAGAAAAGGTTCAAGGCTCAAAGGGGTTAACTAAGGGTCAAATTAAGGGTAGGAATGAAAATTAAAGTCAAACTGGGTTTATTCCTAAATGCCTTTATCATATTTCAGTTTAATTTCAACACATGACATCCATGCACAACAAAGCAAGTTCAAGAAATTAACCATGCGCAATTACACTCATTCAAAGAATTAATCATTTAAGCACCAACAAAGTGGTTATTGCGTGCTTAAGCTCAAAATTCTCACTTTAAAGTGGGCAAAAACTCAGAACTTGTATTTGTCATCCTTGGAATCATGCACAACTCTTCACAAGCCGTTACCATAAATTAAACCATAACTAAACTTCCTTTTCAAAAATAGTTTGGCTAAAGAGTGCTTATAAAGGGAAAATAGTTCAACAATAACATCCTAAAACAAACTAAAAATGCAAAACTGTAAACTGACTGTTTTTCAAAGATTTTCTGATTTTCTGATTTTCTGATGTTTTTTTTGTTTTTTTTTAACAAACTAATAAAATTCAAGTAAGACATAACATCTAAAACCCTCCCCACACTTAAACATTGACATGTCCTCATGTGAGAAAGAAAAACAGACGAAAAATAGGAAACTACACGAAAAACATAAATTAAATAAACAAGTAAAGAGTAGGGACAGCCTGTTAGGATGGGGGTGGCGGTGGTGGCAAATGAACTTGCAAAATTCGGAAAATTTCAGCTTGAGTGTTGCGGATATCCGTGACAGCGGTCGTCAAGAGAGTGATGCACATCAATATTAGCATACCCAGCAGCTATGGGAGAAATCAGCAGCCGTAAATCCTGCACATCCTGTCATAAGGCTGCAATACCTGCAGAGGGAAAATTGCTCGAGGGTGGGTCCCTCGGCTCATTAAAACATAAGTGGCCATTTTTTTCAACTAGCAAACCAGCAGTGCTCAAAAAGGAAATGTCAATCGCAGAAGAAAGACAGTCATTAGGCCAAGTATGATGAAACTGCACAGAAACGGGGTCACGATGTAACAAAATGGCGACGATATAACCTAAAACCAGATTCCGTTTATCATTTTTGGATGCTCTATGCCACACAAATGCAAACCAATAAGGAAGACTCAGTTTGACTGCAAATTTCATAGCCCACAAGATGATAGTTCATGCGAGGAGACGACTGTCGTTTGATCATTACGACCAAACAATGTGTAAGCTATGAACCGATGTGATAACAATAAAGCAGGGTCAGTGATCAAGTGTGCCTTGGAACGAGAGGGTTTATAAGAGTTGGGGTCAGACGGTGCAATTTCTTTCCAAAAATCAGCCAAAGGAACTTTCGTGGGAATTCCAGTTTGAGCAGTAAAATAATCATCAGTGATCTCACCCTCATCATCTACCACTATAAGATCCAATTGTTCGGCCAAATCATGCAATGACAATCTGTAGGGTACATTTAACAAACGAAATGTCATAGCAGGAATAGTTAGACGGGCAGAAGACTCACTAATCTCAGACGAAAAAGAAGCATAAAACTCCCGCAAAAATCTTACAGGAATTTTCAAGTCAGGTATATTCAACAACCAAGTCCAACCCACATTAGCAAAATACTCACGAATTTTTGGTTCCACATTCAACACGGATAAATTGGGAAAATCAAAAACTTTATAATGAACCGCAGAGAGTTTTTGAACTACCTCGTACCGCCTGATATGGTGTTTGTTGGTGAACGGCTTAAAGATCGGATAAATGGCTCCTCTAATATCTTCTGTTAGTGGAATGGATGAGGAAGCCGAAGCTTTTCCCTTTTCAGAAGTAGTTGCACGTCGAGGGGCAGGAGTGGAGGAAGGCGGTGGGACCGAACGAGCTGAAGTCTGAGCAGCGAGTCGTCGAGATTGACGCCGGCCAGTAGTGGACGGCGTGAAGGGAACCTAGATCGGCGACCTCTCAGTGTCAGAAAGAGAAATGGTCGTCGGAGAATCGAAATCCGGGTGCACGTCGAAATCAGAATTGGTGGCGGTGGGGGGACTCCCGGAACCGGAAGTACTGACGCGCGGCATGGTATGCTTGACCGCAGCTTGTTTGTGACGTTTCGCCGGCGATGGAGTGGGCGAGGCTGCTGCGGCCACAGTGGAAGCATCGGTAGATGAGGATGGCGTAGGATGGTGGGATGCTTCCGGAGATGGAGTGGGCTTCGGTGGTGGAGATGCAAACTTCACATTCACCATCCCATATGGGCTAACGGCGACGAAGAAGGCAACGGGGGTTGCGACACGTGGATGGTACACGATGAGGTGTGGGAATTGGGGAACAAGGGAAATAGACGGCTAGGGTAAGGTGAAAAAGACAATTAGAATATGGGTTGTTAGGACCACTAAGATTTGGTTGACAATAAAAGCATAATGGGCCAAAGTAATAAAATTAAAGGAATGTTGGTACTGGCCCGAATCCCATGGAAAAGGATTTGTCTGTACGCCTACATCCTTGGTCCACTAACTCCATGTCTGCAACTAAATTCATTCCACGTTTTCAGCCACGAAATCAAACAAAATCTGGAACAAGAAGACAACTTATTAAATGGGAAAACAGTAATAAACTACAAACTAAAAAAAAAGTAAACAAACGTGCGAAAATATAAACGTGGGTTGCCTCCCACAAGCGCCATTATTTAACATCTTAGACTAGACCAACTCTGATAGCTCAAGGAATGTTAGGAAATAACTGCAATTCTTCTACGACTTCCACTGGAACTGCTTCGTAAAAAGGTTTAAGCCTCTGTCCATTAACCTTAAAAACTTTCCCAGTCTCAAGACCTTTTATTTCCACAGTGCCGTTTGGGCAAACTGAGATCACCTCAAACGGTCCAATCCACTTAGATTTCAATTTACCACCTATGAGTCGGAGCTTAGACTGGAACAAAAGGACTTTGTGGCCGACATGGAATTCTTTCTTCCTCAGAAGACGATCATGGTGCAGTTTAGTTCGATCCTTGTACCCCATAGCATGATCATAGGAGTCCCACCGAATTTCCTCTAATTCCTTCAACTGAAGTTGCCTTTCCTCCCCCACACTTACTTTTATCCATATTGAACTATTTAATGGCCCAATATGCCTTGTGTTCAACTTGTACAGGAAGACGACAGAGCTTCCCAAAAATAAGGCGATAAGGGGACATTCCAATAGGAGTCTTGAATACGGTTCTATAAGCCCATAACGCATTATCGAGACGAAGACTCCAATCTTTCCGAGAGGGGTTCACTGTTTTCTCCAGAATTTGTTTTATTTCTCGATTTGAGACCTCGGCCTGTCCGTTAGATTGTGGATGGTAAGGAGTGATGAGGCGATGATGTACACCGTACTTGGCCATGAGAGCTTCAATGGTGCGGTTGCAGAAATGAGTTCTGTTATCACTGATTATGGCACGAGGAATTCCATAACGGCTAAAAATAGTAGATTTTAGAAATCCTGCAACCACTTTAGAATCATTAGTGCGGGTGGCCTTGGCTTCCACCCACTTCGAAACATAGTCAACAGCTAAAAGTATGTATATATTGGAACAAGAACTAGGAAAAGGACCCATGAAATCCATACCCCAAACATCAAATATTTCACATACAATTATAGGCAATTGAGGCATTTCATCACGTTGGGTAATGTTTCCTAACTGTTGACAACGTGGACAGCTCTTACAGAACAAATATACATCACGAAAAATAGATTTCCAATAAAACCCACTATCAAGAATCTTCCTAGCTGTACGTTTAGGACCAAGGTGACCTCCACAAGCAAATGAATGACAGTGCTGCAAAACATCATTAACTTCATTCTCTGGAATGCATCATCTTAAAATTTGATCAGTTCCAATATTCCACAATTATGGTGCATCCCATAAGTAATACTTTGCATCACTTTGAATTTTTAATTTCTGTGCATGTGTTAGATCCTTAGGAAGTTCCTTACTGACTAGGTAGTTAACTAGGTCTGCAAACCAAGGATCCTTACCTGAATTACCTGTTACAGTATACAGCTCTTCATCCGGGAACGTTTCTCATATGGGCAAACGGTCATCTTCTGAAATTAATCTGCTTAAGTGGTCAGCCACGTGATTATCAGCACCCTTCTTATCTTTAATCTCCCAGTCAAATTCTTGCAAAAGAAGGTCCAACGAATAAGACGTGGCTTAGATTCCTTCTTAGATAACAAATATTTTAACGCAGCGTGATCAGTGTAGACAACTATCTTAGAACCTAACAAATAGGATCTGAATTTTTCAAAAGTAAAGACAATTGCTAAAAGCTCCTTCTCCGTAGTCGTGTAGTTGCACTGAGTGATGTTTAAAGTCTTTGATGCATAATATATCACGTGGCTCTCTTTGCCAAAATTCTGACCAAGTACTGCTCCCACGGCGTAATCGCTGGCATCGCACATTAACTCAAAAGGAAGGTCCCATTGAGGAGGCTGTACTATGGGAGCTGAAACTAGTCTGTTTTTCAACTCGTCAAAGGCATTTTTGCACGCAGTGGTCATGTCAAACTGTACATCTTGCTGCAGGAGTCGTGTCAAAGGTTGTGCAATTTTTGCAAAATCATGGATGAATCGGCGATAAAACCCTACATGACCTAAAAAACCACGCACTTCACGCACATTAGTAGGATAAGGTAATTGTGAAATCAAATTGACTTTTGCCTTATCTACCTGAATGCCTTTCTCTGAAACAATATGACCAAGTACAATGCCTTCCCTAACAATAAAATGACACTTTTCATAATTTAAAACCAAGTTCTTTTCAACACAACGAAGTAACATATTATCGAGGTGGTTAAGACATTCATCAAATGAATCACCGTAAACAGTAACATCATCCATAAATATTTCTATACACTTCTCAATCATGTCAGAAAAAATGCTCATCATGCATCGTTGAAAAGTACCGGAGGCATTGCATAAACCAAAAGGCATGCGTCTATATGCAAATGTACCAAATGGGCATGTAAAAGTGGTTTTTTCCTGATCTTTCTTAGACACATAAATCTGAAAATAGCCACTATAGCCATAAAAAAAACAGAAAAACATTTTGCCAGCTAACCTTTCTAACATTTGATCAATGAAGGGCAAAGGGAAATGATCTTTCCTAGTGGCTGCATTCAATTTACGAAATCAATACACATACGCCAACCTGTTTGAAGACGCATAGATACTAATTCATTATTCTCGTCTTTCACCACTTGGAAACCTGATTTCTTGGGTACGACATGAACTGGGCTCACCCATTTGCTGTCCGAAATAGGAAATATGATGCCAAGCTCCAACAATTAGAGGATTTCTTTGAGAACCACCTCCTTCATATTCGGATTGAGTTTCCTTTACTGATCACGAACAGGTTTGGAATCAGCTTCAAGTAAGATCTGATGCATGCAGATTGTGGGCCTAATGCCCTTTATATCAGCAAGTGTCCATCCAATAGCTTCCTTCTGCTCACGAAGAACCCGCAACAATTTCTCTTCTTGTCCTTGGGTAAGGTGCTTGTTAATGATCACTGACAACGTTTCATCAGTACCTAAATAGGCATACTTAAGATTATCAGGCAAAGGTTTCAATTCAAGAACTGGAGCCTTAAAAATAGAAGGAAAAAGTTTATCATTTGACTCCTGTTTGGGCAAACAGTGAGTATCAAATTTGGTTGCTTGTTCTTCAAGGGAGTGAAAGGACATAATTGCAGCTGCAATCTCATCCTTAGTGTGACGATCAACATCTGATTCACTCCAGCTTCTGGTAACGGCCAGTTCAAGTTTATCCTGCACAAACTCAGTCTCAAGATGTTCTTGGACTAAAGAATCCATTAAATCAAGCGAATAAACATTTTCCACATCAAGGGGGTAATCCATAGCCTCGAAAATATTGAATGTATACTACTCCCATTGAATTCACAAGTTAATGTTCCTTTATCTACATCAGTCTTTGATTTAGCTGTTTTCAAGAATGGTCTTCCTAACAATAAAACCGCAGAATTAGAATCATGACGACTGCTTGAGTCAAGCACATAGAAATCAGCTTGGTAGATAAAATTGTTAACCTTGACCAACACATTTTCAAGAATTCCCATTGGGTAAACTAGTGACCTATCAGTAAGTTGGATAACCAGTCTTGTTTCAACTAAAGGTCCTATGTTCAACCCTTGGTATGTAGAAAAAGGCATTACATTAATAGAAGCTCCTAAATCTAGCATGCATCTTTCAATTTTTTTCTCTCCAATAACACAAGGGATAGAGAACATACCTGGGTCCTTACATTTAGGTGGTAGCTTTTGTTGTATAACAACTGAAAAATTTTCTCCGACCACAACTTTGTCCCTTGCTGCGTAAGGATTCTTTCTTGAAAGAAAATCTTTCAAAAATTTTGAACACTTGGGCATTTTCTTAATAGCATCAAGGAATGGAATGTTGATCTCGATATTGCTAAAAATCGTCAATATGTCATCCAAATCCTCATTCTTGACATTCTTTTTCAACCTGTTGGGAAAATGTGGAGGAATTTTAACTTCAGAAGTGGAAAAATGCAATTTTTGACTTATCTCTGATTTTTGCCCAGTCGTCGTATGGTCGAACGACACGGTCTGATTTTTTGGTTCTTCAGCCTTCACCCTTGCAGCTGGTTATTCAATCTGCTTACCACTCCTCAATGTAATTTGACTAACGTTTTCACGTGAATTATTCTGCACTTGAGAGGGTAATTTCCCTTGAGAACCCTGTACCTCATTAAAGTGTTTTGCCATTTGGGTCATTTGGGTACTCGACCCACTTATGACTACCCTTGTCTCTTGCTGAAATTTGTGAAATTCTCCTTGATTCTGAGCTTGCATATTCTGCATCAAGGTTACAGAAGTAGCTAAATTAACAAGCATATCTTCAAGAGGAATTCCTGACCTTGAGGTAGCTACAAAGCTAGGACTTTTGCAGAATGGTTAGGACTTTTGCAAATTTCACAAACATTTTTCATATGAGCTACACCCCTTCCATTGATCAATTTCTCAACACTTGCTGTCAAAGCTTCCAGTTTACTTTCAATTGAAGAGTTTGAAATTTCACCAACTTGCTTAGTCGATCGACTTAACGGTTGATACTGTTGACGTGATTCACATGTTCTAACAATCAAGTTCGTGGCTTGGGTTGTGCTATTATCCATGAAAGCTCCACCACTTGCTGCATCAAGAGTTCTTTTCTCCTCTAGCTGCAAACCTTCATAAAAGTATTGAATTAAGAGTTCGTCAGAAATTTGGTGTTGAGGACAACTCTCACAAAATCTTTTAAATCGATTCCAATAGGCAGATAAGGATTCATCATATTCTTGTTTAATACCTACAATTTTCTTCCTACCAAATGCAATCTTAGAAGCTGGAAAATAATTCATAAAAAATGTTCTTTGCATACCTTCCCAATATGTAATTGATCTAGGAGTGATAGTTTCGAACCAAGCACTAGCTTGTCTAGTTAAAGACCATGAAAAACTAGCTAGTTTTATGTATTCTTGTGTGACTCCTCGATTGTTTACTGTTTCACAAACCTTAATAAAATCATGCAAAAAACTATGTGGGTCTTCACCAACATCTCCATTAAATTTAGGCAATAAATTCAAAAATGATGCTTTCAGCTCATAGTCAGTTGCAAGTTCAGGCAAGACAATGTAAGAAGGTCTGTAATTGACAATTGGGTTAGTAGACTTCCTTAGAGGTCGATCTTGCATAGGAAGTGGAACTGGAATCTGAACTCCTAGATTAATCATATGTCCGTGTGGCAGTTGGTTTCCTCCAGGGGGTGGCTCGTTACCTACATGTTGCTGGTTCCCAGGTGGAAGATTGGCCATTGAAGTTTCGTCAAACAGAGAATCTGATTCAACTGGGTCTTCAATTCTGCTGGTCGTCGGTTGGGCAAACGACGAGTCTACTGTTGAACCAGAATTGGTTCTTTGGCGCTGTTCTTTTGTCTCTTTCTTCAATCTACGCGCTGTCTTTTCGATTTCTGAATCAAAAAGTAAATCTGGGTTAGACGATCTGGACATCCACCAAAGAAAAAAAACAAATTAATTAAAAAAAAATAACACCATTCCCCGGCAACGGCGCCAAAATTTGGTGTGTCGATTTGTACCAAATTAATTTACTTACTCTCAAACAATAAATCAAGTATAGTATGAGTAAGGTCGATCCCACGAGGAACAACACTATTCTCTAATTCAATTAATTTGCCAAAAGTAACCACAATTTAATCAATGATTCAAAACAATTAAATTAAAGAAATCAATTACGAAATAAGTAAATATCAAAATAACAAAATTCAGGAATAAATTAATTCAAAAGGAAAGATCCGGCTATAAATAAATCCACACTAATCAATTCTTAATTGTTCATCGACTCAAAGATAATTAGTGTGGATTCAATGTTTTAACCGGGTTTTCTTCCTTATTGATTAAATTCTCTAGTAATCCATTTTATTTAATTGTTTCTAATTCCTCTTTTTGTGACAAGTTTGAAGGAAAGTTACATCCGTTCCCTTGGGAGACGACCTTACTCCATTGCTATACTAGTGAAGAGTAGATTTTAATTTTGGTGGTATAACGACACTATCAAGAACCTAACTCTAACAAATTATATCATGATCAGCATGCAACAACTTGTTAACCAATTATTTCCGTCTACCGAGACAGTAGCTTTGCCACTAATTAATCTTACTCATTAAATCCAGTGACTTAATAAGGGATTAATTGGCTCTATCTAATTCAATTAAAGGTGATCAAGCTTTAGTTCAATTAGATAATTATCCTTAGGCTCAGAAAACTCTTGGAATTAAATAAGAGAAAGTTAATAAGAACAATTCGGTCTCACAATTCATACATCGATTAGTGCTTCATTATCTATAGCCAGATAAAAAACTACTCACTAAACATAATTTAAAACAATCAAAATATTAATTAAAAGATAATTAAATTAATACTGAAAGTATCAAATCAGAACGTCCGTCGTTCGACCATACGACGGACTTCTGATTTTTGGAAACGGGAATTCTGCAAACCCAACAATAGAACTGCGCCAGAAAATTCCAAAACTAAAAACTGAAAACTGTGAAGAGAAAAAGGTGTCTTAACCTAATTAATCTATTCCCTTGTATAGGAGAGAAAAACAATAACTTCCTAAACCAACTTAAATTATGAATCTTCATTGTTTCCAAATTCCCCTAAGCCACATGCGGCTATAATTGCTATCAAATAAGGCAGCTTCCTAGTCAACTTCAGCCATGAATTTTGTAATTGCCCAGATTCCTTGTAGTTGCTATCTTCTTCCTTTAAACCTTCCAAAATACTCCAATCTCTTCACTCTTTCTCACGGATCTCCCATCTTCAACAAATCTCCAAAATCTGCAAGAATAACAATATTAAGCATCAACTTCTACCCCACAAAGCACATAAAATCATATATATATAAAATAGCACTATTTCGTGCTTATCGCACATATTCTTCTATTAATTCTATTTCTCACTTTCTAATCCTTACTAATTCTTTTCCTTACAAAACTTTTTATACTAATTTAATTTCAACTATTATTCTAATTCTAATATTATACTATGTTACTTGAATTTTAAATTAATAGTTTAAGTATTCTTTCAATTAAATTGTTCTCTTTATATCTTTCTTTCATACTTTTATAGTCTCTTAATCTATTCCTCTCTATCTATTAGTTCAATTCTAATTTTTATTCTAATTATATTATTATATTATGCTATTTGAATTCTAATTAATAATGTAATTATTTTTTCAATATCATTACTCTTTTTATATCTTTCTGTTACACTTATATAGCCCTTGATAGACATTAAATGTATGGTTTATCTTATAATTTTTTGGTGCTTTAATTGAATAGAATCTATATTTAATTTCTGATTTCTTGCAGGTTTTGGTTGAAGGAAGAATTAAGCAGTGATAATGAAGTAATATGAATTTGAAAGTTATTTGGGTTGAATTGCGTGAATAACATAAGCCAGAGTGAAGCATATATCTTTGTGATTGGCTTGGAAAGTGATGAAGACTTTTGAAAGATTAAGAACTCATTTCCTTTACCAAAATTTGGAAAAAGAGTTAGATTAGAAAGCTAGCTTGCAAGCTATATCTTGGCCGTTTGTGGCAATTGAGATTTGGAAACAAAAGAGTTTTATGTCTTTAAGTTGTTTTAGGAAGTTATTATTCTTTTCCTTTTTAAGGAGAACGAATTCATTAGGTTAAGACACACTTTTACTTTTCAACTTTGCGTTTTCCAATTTTCAAAACCGTTGCAAACTTGCTGCCGTTTGCCCAAATGGCGAACAAATTTAGTTAATTTAATTTTATCAATTTTCTTTCTTTTATGCTTTTGATTGTTTTAAATTATGTTTAGTTAGTAGTTACTTTTCTGGCAGTAAGGTAAGGAAACACTAATCGATTAAGTAATCATGAGACCTAATTACTTATATTAAATTGGTATTTGTTAGTTCCAAAAAGTTCTTTAAAAATAACGATAATTTCTTAAAGCCTGATCAACTTTAACTAATTTAGGTAGATCCAATTCCCTATTACGTCACAGAATTTAGTAGGTAAGATTAATTAGTGGTGAAGCTGCTATCTCTGTACACGAGAATATTATGTTGGTAAATTGTGACATGTTAATCATGATTACAGTTTATTAGAGTCGGGTTCCTCTGTAGAGTAAAGCTGTTTTAACATTAAATGTGGTGTTTGATAATTCCAGCTGGGTTGTGTTAGGATTAGAGAAATAATTGATTAAGCTGATTCTTATCAATTATCAATTAAGTAGGGAGGAATTGAGCTATGTCAGAGCTGATTATCGGTAGTCTATAATTGATTGATTAATATGTGTTAATTTATCCTTGCGTCAATGAACGATAAATAATTGATTACTGTGTTATTACTTGCCTGCCGGATTTCCTTTAATTAATTAGTTCCAATTTATATTATTGTTTATTGTTTATCAATTGATTTTCTCGTTTTATTTCATACATCAATTTCGAATCTTTGTGACTTATTACAAATTAACTAATTGAGAGAAGAAATTGTTGTTCTCTGTGGGAACGATCTCATTCCCATATACTCCCTAGTGTGGTTTAGGAAAGAGTTTAATTTTGGTTGAATAACTACGTACCAATTCTTTTAATTCTAATCCTCTCAAACTCTATATATTAATTTAATTCCTATTATTATATAATACTATTTGAATTTGAATTACTAGTTCAGGTAGTCTTTCAATTCCCTTATTCTTTTTATATATTTATAAACAAAAATTATATTATTTCAAAGATAATGATATAAAGTTATTATAATATCAATTTCAAAGTGGGATCAAAACTAAATAACTTCATTTCTAATAAACATATTAAAAATAAAAATTAAAAGTGAAATCAAAATCAAAATCAAAATCAAAATTTAAATTGAAATTGGAACCAAAATCGAAACAGAATTAAACAGATAAACCAAGAGCGGAAATGGAACTGCAACTCCTTGGTTCGATTCCGGTTCTAATAACCACATAATTGAGAGTTCGGAGAGTTCAAAGAATATTTACCATCAATTATAGTTCAATGTGGTATTTTCTATATTACCCAAAAACAAAATTATAGTTTCCATATTTGTTGTAATGTCATTGACTACACAACACATCTTTTCTATTCTTGGGAAGTGCATGTATATATTAACATGATACTAAAAAGGCACAAAATTAATTAGAAAGCATTACTTACAATGAAATCTACCACAGGTCTTTCCCCTTTCTTGATGACTTCAAACTTGTAAGTATCTCCTTCTTTAAGGCCATTTGCTTTGCGAAATTCTTGCCATCCACGTGAGATGATCAAATGATATCCATTCTGCACCAATCTTACCGGCCATAACCTTTGCCTTTCATCTCTAAGGATCATTTTAGGCTTCTTAACTAAGCCATTTGCCTTTGCAAACCTCATTGGTATGTACTGCAAATTTTACCAATTGAAGCAGTGAAGCACGACTTGGCAACAAATTGCCATCAAATTTGCAAAATTAGAATCTAATCACAACTCGTAAAACTTTTCATGCATACACCGGATTTGAACAAAACATATTATTGCCTTGAATTTGTAAATAGTACACCAATAACTGCGTTACTTTGGAATAAATTGGGTTGTCCGAGATTCAAAAAGCAGTGTTTTGAAACTCGGACCGGACTGCGAACCGGTAGAGTTACTGGGTTAGGGGTCAATTGGTCAGACCGGTCGAACCGGTGTTAAGAACCGGATGACGTCATAAATATATTTAATATAAATATAGTAATTGAATATTAACATATCTTACATTTTATGTCAAAATAAAATGACCAATTATAAAAAAAAAAATATTCAATTGAATTCTTAGTTTTTCGTCCATAAAAAAAATCATATATCGTATTGTTTGATAATGCTAATAATTATTTTGTTTATAATTTAATAAAATTTCATTAAATTACACGAGATATAATAAAGTATTAATTAATTTAATATCAAATCAATCATATTAAAATAAGTTAGAAAATTTAGTTTTCAATACACAATTTATTTATTTCAAAACTTAAACTTGTGAATTAAAAAAAATTAATGACATATAATACTTTGAATTTAATTTTGTGTGCTATAAAATAATAATTAAATAAAAAACAATAAATATTATATGATAAAATTTAAAATTAATATTTATTTAAATTGTATGAATGTGATTAATTGAAAATATTGATGAAAAACATAATTTCTATATTCATCAAAATCTTGTAATATGGTAAATTGGAAGTATTTATGACTATTAGAATTTATTAAAAATTTTAAAATATGGTAAATTTGAAACATTTATGATAATTGAAATATATTAAAAATCTTGAATATGGTAAATTAAAGTATTTATGACAATTGAGTGCATTCAAATTTTAAAATATTGAAATATGGTAAATTGGAATCATTAATGATAATTAAAAATTTTGAATATAGTAAATTAAAGTATTTATGATAATGGAATGTATTCAAATTTTAGTATATTAAAATATGGTAAATTAGAATTATTAATGACAATTGAGTGTATTGATGGAAAAGCATTAATTAAAGGTGAGAATTGGAGGAAAAAGTAGAAAAAAGATCTGGAAAGTCGCAGTCTCGCAGATGGAGAAGGAATAGACGAGTATTAGTAGACTAGTAGTAGTCTTCTCTCTTCTCTCCAATGGGCTATGGCCGCTAATGCTAAAAGAGTAATAATAAAAACAAATTCAACTAAAGTGTAGTTCGTGCGTAGAACTTTACTGCCTTTCTTTCTTTATTATTATTATGATTGACTAAACTGACAAAGTTGTTTAAAACCGGGTTTCAACCGATTTTCGATTTTTCCGGTTGAACTCGGTTTTTGACCGGGTTTGACCGGGTTTGACCGGTTTTCTTATCACCGGTTTTAGCACACAACTCGGACCGAACACCTGGCCGGTTTCCGGTCCTTCCGGTCCAACCGGCCGGTCCGGTCCTGATTTAATAACACTGTCAAAAAGTTCATCAAGCATATCCATAAACTGATAATAGCAGATTAATATGCTCAGAAGCTTACCAATACTGCGTTGCGGATGGTATATGGCATAATGGAGGAAATAAAATATGGTTGATCATCAGATTCAGGGCAGGCCTTAACTCTTTTTTCTTTTTGTCGGACATTCATCTTCATGGGTGAAGGCGGCCAAGACGGAGGCTGAGGCTGTGTCTCTGGATTAAAGCAAGTGAGGAAGTTGACAATCGGAGTTTTTCCATTTTCCACTAGCTCAAACTTGAAAGGGTCTCCTTGCTTTAGGCCATTTTCAGCAAACAATTCATTCAATGTCAATCCACGTCTGATGCAAGCTTGGCTGCCCTTTTGCCTCAAGTCTAAGTACCATGACTTTCCCTGCGGATCCCTTAGAATTAATTCGCATCGTCTGTCGCTAAAACCATTTGATCTTGCAAATGCAGCAGGAAGATACTGCAAATTAATTATCATACATATCGCAATGTAAGATTTCAAGGTCCATTATTTGCAAAAATAAACAAGCGCCAAGTGCCAAGAACACTTACTAAAAGAGACCATCTAATGTTACAATGGTTAATGGTTGATATGAAATGAGTATTGCCTGAATCTTCATCATGTGAAGAAAATTTCCTTTTCCGTTTTGGAGTTGACTCTTTCTCTTCTCCTGAACTTCCTTCGCTAAAGATGAACTCGTCATTCTTGGCATTCATGTGAGTCCTTGTTAAATTGCCTTTCAAACCTATTGTTTAAGGAGTTCCAATATTGATTGAATTAAGCAGTAGCACAGCAGCAGCATGAAAGAAAGGATTACCAGGAAAAATAATTTCAGATAAATTCTTTTACAACTTGTATGATTGGATCCAATTCTGCAGTAGCATTGCTGCGAACAGCGTCAATTGTAATCATGGAATCTAGCATTATATCCACTATATTCTGGAAAGAATGAAATTTCTTATTTTAACAAGGAAATGACAGGCCCCAATATAAATTAAGTCATCACTACCATAATATTGCATAACAATTTTCTTCTAACCAAGCTAGATGTTACACAGAAAAATGCATACACTTCTAGGAAGACAAGTCTTAAGTTATATTTTCTGTGGCATATAGTAGGCACCGTGTTTGTTTATTTTCAATTTTCAAAACAAATTTTTTAAATTTTTAAAACTGTAAAATAAGTGCAATCTAGTCCTTTTTTTTTTTATCTACATCTGACTGCCCCGATCAACCTAAGTTGACCACCAGCCGGCCGGAATTTAATCGAAATTGGGTTAATGAACGGCCAACTCAAACAATTTATAAAAAAAATATTATGTTAAACTTCATATAATAAAATAATTCTTTTATATACAATTCAAGTGGGAGTCATAGGTCTCTCAAATTTTGCAGTGTCACAAATGTACTGCTAAGACAGTAGGGACTAGGGTGAAATGATCGAGGACAGCCTATATATAATATAGTTTTTCTGCCATATATATGATGCGACTAAATTTTTGCTTATCAAAATAATATTTTTGAATCCAAAAGTTCCTAACTATTCGAATGAAAGAAATCAAAGACTAAAGAGAAACATGGAATTTGAGGACCTTGACAATGGAAATTGAAGATGGGCTTCTTCCCATTTTGAACCAGCTCGATCATGAAACTATCTCCCTTCTCCATCCCTTGTGCATCCTGGAATGTTTTCCATCCACCTCTAATGAAGGCATGGCTTATATCACATGTTAACATCAAGGACCAGGACTTTCCCATTTCATCTCTGAGAATGATTTTGCATTTTCTGTTGTCTAGACCATTCGCCCTTGCGAACTTCATTGGAATGGCCTGAGTAATAAAGCAAAAGAAATCAAACACGCATGGCTGGTACAAAATTCTATATTAATGTCATTTATCAAGACTGGAAAGCATGGAAAGTATTTACCAGTCCATTATGTGCCCGCTTCCCAGGCTTCATTTTGGAGAAAAATTTGGGATAGACAACTCGAGTAGAAATGGCTTCTTCTCCATTATATCTCAATATTTCGTTCTTGCTTCCCGGGATCTCTTTAGGTTCTTCCAAAACACAAAAACATAGTCATCAAAGTTCAGATCAAAATCACAAAAGTAAAAACAACCAAAGATAAATAACAAAATGAACAATATCGCATTGATCTAACCTTCAGTTTTGAATCTCTTAGAGGGGTTTTCTTTTGCTTCATTTGGATCTGCATTTCCCACATCATCGCTCGTTGGTTGTTCCCTTTCACAGTGAGTTGGGTCAAAAACCAAAACCTCAAACACCATATTCCCTTCATGTCTGAACACTACAAAATCTCCCACCTCCAAATTGTTCTCCATTGAAAATGTACTCCAACCTTCTCTTAATAAGCACTGGTCCTTTATTCTTACTCTCCATTCCTTGACGCCCCTTCTCAATACTGCCTGATGATACCTTTTTCCACCTAAATACTTGAAGAATGACACAGGAATTTTCTGCATAAATTATGGACTAACTCATCAGTTGTTTCAATTACTTCTTTATAAAAGATAAAAAAAAATTGACACCCCTTCTTAAAGCATCTCCAATTTACAAAGAAAACTATAAAAATTATGGTAAACAATGTCTCATGTATAGATATAAATGATCACACACACACACGCACACTACTCCTTCACTCAGTAACATATATCTTACTATTCCATCAGTGAAGCCAGGAAGGATTGGTTTGAAGAAGTGAGGTGTCTTTGGTGGGATTTTCATGGCAGCACCACACAATTTTTTTCTCTCGCAGAAGCTGAGTTGATAATAAGAATACAGGATTCATACAAAACAGTAACCTGCAAGGAAAAACTGGGTAGTTGTAACATTAAATAAGCAATTCATCTTCCCTTGACAAATAAATGTCAGCATTTAAAACAGAACAACTTCGGAACAGAGAAACATCTTTGTAAATTAGCCGCAACTTTCATTTTTCTCTATGTTTTCGAGAAAAAAGAATATGGGTACGCAACATATTGCAAGAAATTCGGAGGCATGATGGAGATAATTACTTCAAAAAAATAAAGGGATGGGAGATAATTTCTATAACAAAAATATACATATGTTGAAGCCTAATTCTTCTGTTTCATTTTCTTTTGTTGAAGATTTTTTTATAACATTTGTTAAAAAAAAAAAGAAAAAAAATGGAAAAGAACCTCCGAATTGCATCTTTTGATTGGGAAACTGTATTATGAAACAGCAATAAAGGTTTCAAGTTATATAGCTGTAATCTATTGACAGACGCATTAATTTACTGATAGGACGGATCACTGACCAGTGACCACATCGAACTCTTAAATTGCATATTCGACAAACCACACCAAAATGGCGCAGCTCGAATCTGTGCTATTTTTAGGAAAAAAGATTACGCATGAACAGTAATGAGCCTTTTTTTTTCTCAATTTTTTTAATTTTATATTAATTGCAATTTGGGCCTTTTTTAAACTTTTGCTTTTTAAAAAAAAAATATTTTACTTTTGAAATTTTAGATCATTTTGAAATGTTGGTTCATTTCGAAAATACAATTAATTCATTATTAAAAATTAATTATAGTAGTTAATTAAATAAAAAATATTATTAAAAATTAATTTAAAATCATAATTAAATTTAAAATATCCCAAATTACAAATATTATAATTTTAAAATACTAACATTTATATAGACACACAAATATTAATTGCTATCATCATTTCAACCATTAGATAGATTTAATCAATATCTTGCCGTTAGATGAATTTGTACATTATCTAATGTAATATTTTGTTTTTTGCATTTTTAATAAACATGCAATATTTCTTAGATTTACGATAATTAATAATTTTGTGTGACACATGTTAATTGCTATATTTGTAGTATTATTGTACAATAATATTTATTGTATTTGGTTAATATGCAAAAGAAAAAGAAAGATTGATGGTTGTTTTGTAAAATAATGAAATAGTATGAAAGTAATAAAAATGAATATAAAACAAAGTGTAAGAAAAAATCTATATAACATATTTGTTTTAGAGTAAAAAATGAAGTTATAGTTAGAGTAAATTTATTGTATAGTGAAAGAAATAAATTTATGGTTAAAAATGTCCTTAAATCCAATATTCAGAGCAATGTTTTGAAATTCAAGACCTGTTTTTGGATCGGTTCGATTTTTATTAAAATAATATATATTTTTTTAAATCCGTCAAAATCGGTCAAAACTTGAGTTTGACCAGTAGACCCAATCTGTTTTTTTAAAAAAAATTTGGTTGTTTTGAATTTTTTCCAATAACAATACATAGGCCAATTATCATGGTTTAGTTTATAAATTTTATCTTTTGGTTTTGAATTTTAGGTCCAATATAAATACATATATATAGTTTTATTGTTATTTTTATAAATAATTTTTTAATCTTTTTTTAACCCACTCAAAACAAACAAACAAGTAAACAAAATATATGTGGCCATATTACCATTTTGAATCATGTTTTTAGTTGTTAATAGAGTAAAAGTCTTTATAAAAGAAAATCTGACAAATTTTGAGATATTTTTTTAAATTTTTTCTTTCATTTATAATCATTATGCTTGATATTAAATAATGTCTAATGTTTAGATGGGTTAATAGTTTTTTATTAAGATTATATATTTTAGTTATAATTTAGTAAATTTTTTAATTAAATATAAGATTATTTTTTAATTATTAATATATTTATAAATTAAATTTATTTATAATATTACAATGATATCATCCAATTTTTTGTTTAATGCGAGAGAATTGACTCAATGACCATTTGATTCTTATCTTGGCCAATTCGGATTTTCAAAATACTAACGCTTTGTTTGGTTGTTGTATATTTTTTATTTATTTCACAATTATAAAATAATTTGTTTTTTTTTTTAATTTTTCTACAAAACTTTTTAAAACTAAAAATGATATTATAGTAATTATTTTTACTACAGTATTTTTTATAAATAAAATATTAATTTTGAATTTTAAATTTTAATAATAAATAATTTTTTCTAACACAATTCCAACCAAAACAAACTAATAAAATATTAATTTAAATTAAAATTTCAAACTTTTTATCAATAAAATAACCTCTTATACAAATCGCAACAAAACAAAATTATTAATCCAAACACTCCCAAAATATTCCTTTCTCATAACAAATCCCAAAAAAAAATCATAATAAAATCCAAAAATACTCAATCCAAACGGAGCCTTAATTTATGGGTCAAGATTTTAGGTGTGGATGGGAAGGTAAGTAAAAAGAGATAGACATCTTCCTTTTATCCTTTATGTGATACAAAATCATGTGTGATCACATGTTCTAGAAAATCCAAGGTACTTGTTCCAATTGTTAAAGATGAATCTCATGTATGGATGCCTGGAATAGGATGGAGAATAAGCCTCATGTTGGTCCCAAGGAGATCCGAGACTCTAAAATGGGATAACAAAGTAAATCATGACAAGATGCGTCAAATATTGTTTGCTGAGAGATTCTGCCACGTTTTAGTAATCGGGTCATATCTCTCTCACCGTAACTCGGAATGGGTTGATTCCAGCGGCATTAGAAAGCTAAGATCCAGAGCTAAAACTTTGCTGTTTTGCAGTTTTTCAGATTCTGACGGGATCAAGGTGAAAACACGCCGTGAAATTGCACATCATGTCCTGATGCGGACAATTTCGGGATTTTTAGATTTTCTTTAATTTGTGTTGTAATAAGATTAAGTCCAAACGTTAATTATGGGCTTATTAATTTCGGAATTAATTAGTTAATTACATGGCCCAAATTATCTTGCATGATAATGGCATGTAATGTAGTTTTTAGGAATTTAGGTTAATAAGTTGTTTCCAAATAGGAAAAGTTTCCTAATTTGGATTAATTAAATACTAGTTTCCTTTTCCAGTTAGACTACTTGTTTAGCAAGTTAGGGTAAGCTTGTAGCCTATAAATAGGCATCTTAGTTGTGTTTTTTTTTTGGAGAGAGGAGAAGAAATTTGATTTGAGAAATAAAACAGCGGTTGTTTTATCTTTGTGAATTTGATTTCCTGCGAAGGGTTTTCAAGCTAACAAATCTTGAGAATTGATTAGTTTGCGCGAAGCGGCTTTATCAATTGGCGTGTAAATTCCAATCTACTTGTTAGATTGTTCTTGTTCATTGGTTTTATTCGAAAGTCCTGCAATTGCTTCCGTGACATACAAGCCGGGGTTTGGAGCGAATCGATCCGGGTTTCATATCATTATGGTTTACTAATTATTTGATAAAGTTTTACTAAAATATATATAATGTGTATTTACAAATTAAAATAAGGATTGCAATATAAAATAGACTAAAATATATGGAGTGGCATTCAACCCATGCAAGTTTTACCTTTTTCTTTTTGACAGGAGATTATGATTAAGCGTCACATTTATGAATTCAGTGTAGATTTGTACAACGTTACCAACCAACATTCAACCCCTCCAACTTTCACCCAACGCATTTTCTCTTTTGTGTGGCTAGCGGTAGGGGTGATATTGAGCTGAGTCGAGCCCGAGTTTTAGGGTGTTCAGATCCTGCTCGTTTATTTATTAAATAAACGAGCTCAAGCCGAGCTTTACGCGAACCGAGACGAGCCCGAGCTTTGTTCGTGAACACTTTCCGACTTGAATAAAAATGTATAATTTAGTTAAATTAATATATTTTGTCTCTTTACATAAATGTCCAAATTTAATTCAAACTCATATATAATGATTTGTGTGCTTATATGTATAAAAAAATCGATTTTTTCTATTATTTAAGAGTTTTACTTAGGGTATATATTATTTATATTGTATAATTTATACTTTAACTAAATTCTTAACAAGTTGTTGACCAACCTAAACGAATATTTCACTTGCTTGTTGATTTATTATTCATTTGTTAACCTAACGTAAAGTTTTGTTTGTGTTCACTTGTTTATATTAATTAGACAAGATTTAGTGGAATTTTAACTGAGCCGATTTCGGTCTTATTCATAAAGGTTTATATTCGTTCTCACCACCGTATAGTGTGATTTGTGTGTCAATAAATATATATATATATATATATATATATATATAAATCCAATGATATATTTCTATTATTTAATAGTTTTATTTCGTGTATAAGTTCAATATATATTACATAATTAATAGCGCCTAGCGGTAGGGTAACATCCAAACCTCCACTTTAGAATTCGACATCTATAGATAAATGTGAGAGTGTGCTAGTTTACACAAAATAAATAAATAAATGAATTTGAAACATGAAAGAGAACTTTTCCAAGTTAGCACCATGAAGACAATTTCTTGAACATTGTTTTCGTTTATATTCTCGATCGATTGTGCCCGTTTGTTGCATGTAATCCTTGGGGTATTGCCATGGTTTACAGATATATAAAAGACTTATGCTGATAGAAAATACCAAAATATCATTCAACTAATAATTTTAGCAAATCGATGTTTTTGTATTTTAATATTTTAGTCTTTATCTAAATAAATAAAAAATTTAAAATTAATCAAATAAATCTCGTAAATAGATTATAATTAGGAAACATGAATAAAATATTAAATTAAAATTAAAAACTAACTAGCCTTCATTCTCTTGATGCAATTAAATAAAATATGTTGAATATAAATTAAATACAACATGATTAATATAAATTTCTTTAAAAAATTAAGAAACTAAAACAATTAGGGAAACTATTTAATTAACCTTAATTTGAAATACTTCAAATAAAATACAATTAGAATCCATTAACTTATAATGTCCAACTTTCCTAAATCAACTCAATCAAAAATTACAAAATCTAATTCTTTTTTGTGTTAAAAGTAGTTAATTTCCTTCAACTTATTATTAATTGCACTTTACACCTTTAATGAAATAAATAAGTAGGTTATCTCTTTGACTAATGTTCAACTAACCTCAAAATTAAAACTATTTTAAAGGTATGCACGTCGAATAGGAGGGTGAACAGGAATTTGGGCGGGCAAAAGCCAAGGAAAAAAAAAGCACTTTAATGAAATTCTTTTCTTGGAATTTATAAAATTATCATCAAAGGCTATCCAAATTTCTTTACTTTAAAGTTCATTCATTTGTAGCATTAGATTTAATTGAGCTCTTAACTAGTTACCTTCGAGGCCAATCAAAGGACTTCCAAAATTTATCGTGAATGTTTACTTCTTGAAAGGGCGCACTTTCTTTTTTTTTTTTCCCTCGAATAGATAGAGGTAGGCTCACTACAAGAAAACCCCCCTTTGGTGACTGACACTATATAGTCACCAAAGAATTGAAAGTGGTCACCAAAAGTGTTTTTATTTGTCACCAGCTTGTCACCAATGCCCAGTCACTGGGGTGATCACTTTTTTTTGGTCACCAAAAGATAATTTTGGTGACTACAAACAAAATGGTCACCAAAATGGTGACTGAAAATGTGGTCACCAATTTAGCCACCAAAGGATGCAGGTTTGTCACCAAAGCGCCACTTTTTGGTGACCAAAAACAGCACGTGACATGTTGTTAGGTGACAAAAAATATGGTCACCAATGATGACGAATTGGTGACTAAATATTTGGTCAACAAAGGTCATGAACTACTACAAAAACATTTGATGTTTTGGTTACTAAAATTGTGGTCACCAAAGAATAATTGGTGGGCCATATTATAAACAAACATTGGTGATTATTAGGGTAGTCACCAAATGGTGACCAAATATTTGGTCAATAATGGAGCAGTCACAATTTAATTTTTTTTGATTAAAATGGTGACCAAATCTTTTGGTCAATTTTTTATATGGTGACGAAATATTGTTAGTCACTATTAAAAAAAATATGTCCAATTTATAGGATTTGGTGACTAAAATTTTGGTCAATAATGATGTTAACATTTTCATTTGGTGACAAGAAAATAAAACATGCTCATAATAACAATAAATATCACCAATATATCGAACAAACATTAAAATAAAACCTGTTCACAAATATATCGGACAAACATTAAAATAAAACTCGTTCACAAAATATACCAATACATGGCAAATATCCAACATTGTACTATCCAAGAAATATACCATAATATTAATAATATTCTAATATTCAAGAAATATAAAACAAAAGTACTAATCCATCATACAAAAAGTTGATACTTCAACTCTATAGTGTCAAGAACGCCCACCATGATAACGATCTCACCACGCTCCTCACGTAGATTGATAGTTGTTGCGGAATATTGGTCACGATCTTTTTGAGAATCAATGTGAATAAAACCGAATCAATCTATCTCCGTAGACTGACAGTAAGCACGATTATTTGATGGCTCCTCACCAACAAATAACAAGACAGTCGTGTGAAAATAACTCCCTCCTCAGGAATAATCTTCACAAAGTAAATTGAATTTCCCTCATCAGGAAAGCAACTCACGTAAAAACAACTCAGTGTTTTCAATTCTCGAAATTCACGTCTATCCCATTACAACTGATAAAAATACCTATTTATAGGCTTATTACAAAATAAAACCCTAACTTTCTAAACAAGTAAACTAAACTATCTCTAACAAACTGGACTTGGATTATATTAAATATGGACCTTAATAATTAAATAACACATTAATTATAAAGCCCAATACAATTAAACCCAAAACAACTAAAAAAAACGAAAATACTAAAATTCCCGAAATTGTCCGCGTCATTACATGACGTGCAACTTCACGGCGTGTTTTCACCTTGATCCCATCAGAATCTGGAAAAATGAAAAACATCAAAGTTTTAGCTCTGGATCTTAGCTTTCTAATGCCACTGGAATCAATCAATTCCGAGTTAAATTGAGAGAGATATAGGCAGATTACTAAAACGTGGCAGAATCTCTCAGCAAACAATATTTGACGCCTCTTGTCATGAGTTCCTTTGTTATCCCATTTTTGAGTCTCGGACCTCCTTGGGACTAACATGAGGCTTATTCTCCATCTTATTCCAGGCTTCCATACATGAGATTCATCTTTAACAAT
The DNA here is from genome assembly GCA_016586305.1 of Ophiorrhiza pumila. NCBI lineage: Eukaryota > Viridiplantae > Streptophyta > Magnoliopsida > Gentianales > Rubiaceae > Ophiorrhiza > Ophiorrhiza pumila. Next base: position 10,130,585 of record BLIW01000008.1, on the reverse strand, counting down.
TAGAACAAGTACCTTGGATTTTCCGGAATATGTGATCACACATGATTTCGTATCATTCCCTTCCACTTGAAAAAGATTTGTCCTCAAATCTTGTTGATTGGGAACACGGGAGTTCATCACACAACCTGGAAAATTGTCAAGACAAAAAGGCAAAAAATATGGAAATTCACACTCATTATTTTTCCCCTCTTTGCCTTTTGTTACAACCCTCACATTTAGTCTTTTTCCCTTCAAATCATGAATCAATTCATTTTCTTGCTTCACATGATAAACATCATTAATAACAATTAAATTACAATCATTTAAAGCAATAAAAGGAATTAAATCTTCACAAGATTGTTCTTCAAGCACATCATGTGATACCTCCACCATGGGTAATTGAACTTCCTGCAAAGAAGCTTTATCTTCCTTGGATTCATTCTCCTTAATAGTAGGCTCAATATCCTCCAAACTAACTTTTGGCCAAGGCATATCTGAAAAAAATTCACCTTCGCATTCGGGCTCAATAATAATCTCTTCAATTGTATTTTCCACATCAATGAGATCATCAGTCACATTATATCTTTCGTACAATCACAGCAAAAAGATTCGTACAATCAATCTCAATATGTCCATAGCCAAAACATGTACCACATCTAGGTATTTTTAGTTTGGGATTTTTCAAGGCACGTAAACTATCCCTAAACTCTTTCTCAAGTTCATCATTAGTTTTAGGAGGTAAGGAATAAGCCAAATATGTGAAACCCCATAATTTTATATTAATACATTTATCGTATAGGGTTGTTTAAAACGTTTAATTTTTTTTTTCTGTTATACGAGTTTTGGTTTAGTGCTTCGTATAGAAATAAATTTTAACTCGACTTACCAATGGAATAAAATAATAATAATAATATATTTATGATGTAGGATTATCAAGTTAAAAGTATGTATTAATTATTAGTTATTTAGTTCTAAGTCAATATTAAGTAATTTTATTTGGCAACGTAAACGTTTAAGTCTTAGGGACTATGTTGTATAGAATTATTGAAAATTAGTGGAGTTTATTTGAATTCTTTTAAACTCTAAAAATAATAAGGCAATTTAAGAAATTAAAAAAAAAATAGATAATAGAAGGATAATTAATGACAAGCTTGTTAGACAACCCACCGCCTCTTCTTATCAATATATAGCATTAGTTAGAATTAAAGGAAAACAGGGAAAAGAAAAAAAAAAGGGGGTGAAGGGCAAGACACGCACAAAAGGATTGAAGCAAGGCGGTGAGTAAAATTTCTTAATCCCTTTTATTTGTGAATGACTACAAGGAATTTTTTTTTTAACTCCTTATTTTAAGCATGAAGATTCTGTTCTGGATAACAATTCATTCGTACTTATCATTTATCACCTTGGTTTAACACATCTAGACTTAAACGAATTTGGCTCACATCCTTTGGATGTTTTACTGTGGAGTCATAACGAATTGAATTAGATAAGTTGCTATGTTAAATTATTCTGGATAAGAAATCATTTCTTTATTATTTTTTATCTATATAAGTACATGTATATATATCTATATTTGATGGGTTGATTTGAAAATCTGTTATTTTTAATCCTTTTAGACAGAAGCCATTTTTTTTAGTTGGTTTTGAAGACAAAGGGTTTGACTAGCCTTCAGTTTAAATGAATAGATTGAATCATTAAGTTTTAATTGTTCTAACGTCATTGATTCACATCATTATTTTAACATATATATATATATATCCATGAATTATTTATACCTGTTTGTTTTACAACTTTGCTAGAGCTTCACAAATTAAAGTTGTAATTTATCTCCTGCATATTCAGTGACATAGGAAAGAGAAATGTGGACAGCATTCATTTGAAAATATGCAGCTTCTTGGTGAAGAAGAAAAAATGTCCAACTGATGCTTTTCCCTGAAAGGATAAAACCGCAGCTTCTGGGTGGAAAAAAAAATGATTGACTGGTGTGTTTTTTTTTTTAAAAAGATTCTAAGAGAATCAAGTGATGATCAGTTGGTATATTTGTATTTGTTTTTCTTGCATTAAACTTGCGTTCCAAGGAACTGTGTACATGGTCAGTCTCTTACTTCTTTCATCAATTTTGGCAAAATTGTGTTAACACATAAAACAATGATATTCCTTGAGTCCAATCTTCAAGAGGTTTGTGAGCATGTCTCTTGCTATGTGCATGAACATGAATAGACTTGTTGGGAGAAAAACGCACGATACATATATCTTTTAATCAAAATCCCGTGCCAATGTGATTGTTTTGCTTGAGTTACGCATAAAATACTATTCGCGCATTGTATTTGAATATTGTGGGCCCTAGTAGGTGTTGTTTTGGAAAATAATCGGGACGGTATTGGGCCGGCGATTATGCCAAAACTACACCGGTGAGCCCCGTCACAAGATTAAGGAGGTTTTAGTCTTGTTTGACGGGAGTCGGAGTGGCAAATCCGGATGCCACGTTAAGCCTGCGGGGCCGTAGTGGTCACTGACCACAAGGAAGGATAAGGTAGCTTCACAAGTTGTGCACGCATCAACAGAATTCCCGAGGAGATAAGTTTGGTAAAGGTCGGTAGAACCGATCGACAGGTATACATATATGTGAAAATAACATGTGACATCGATATGTAAAAATGATATGAGATATGTGCAGCTTCATATTGTGCAATATGATTATTTGTGCTTGGGAAAGAAATGCATTTACAGAAATTGTACTCGTCTTTAAAATTACGTTTTCTCAAAACTATTCTTTGCCCCCTCATTGAGCTATTTTGAGCTCACCCCCTTTTATAAATTATTGTTTTCAGAGCAATTCGGAACTGACTAGGAGCTGGTTTGGATACGGAGACTACGACGCATCGTGTAGTAGGAAATAAGGGGGCTAAGGTATAAAATAGAGTTGTTTGAAATAGTCTTTTGTTATGTTGAACTATTTAAATATTTTAGAAGTGCTTTTCTTTTGGAATGTAATATATATGCAACTAGGATAGTTTTGTGGTTTGTAGGATTATGGTTCCTATTATTAATCTTGGATGTTGGGACATTGAATAGTGTAAGGAAAACATTTGGTATGCAATAAATAAATTATCGTTGAATAAGCGTGATTTCCAGATTAAGTATAATTATGAATATTCGGAAATATTGTTATTTGTATTAAGCCCAGACGTGAGTCGGACGTAATCTAACGCTTCCGTCAAGATACCGTTAAAGGATAAGGCGGGGCATTACAAGTGGTATCAGAGCATTAATGCATATAAAGCCAGAAAGGATTCTTGGACCCTATGTGTATGGAATTTTTGGAAATTAGATGAATTCATAAGTATGATTATATATATATGTGATGATATGAAGTTTTTGATATAGGACATGGCCGAAGAAGGAAGAAAAGTGATACGGTACAGACATAGATGGTGTGCGCCATATGAAGTATTTGATCCAAAAGTTCCTACAAGACTTAGGCCAGAATGTGTTTGTGGAAAAACATACCCAGATTATGTCATGGAGTATGTGGCTAAGGAAAGGGATGAGCTCCTTCGAGACAACAAGCTACTCGAGCGTGAAAATGAACAACTGAAAAGAGAAAAGCAGCAAATCTTACATGATATGGAGGAAGAAGATCCAATGGACCCAACAGACTTGGAAGAAAAAGTTAGAGAACAGGAAAAATTGATCGAAAAACTGAAAAGGGAACTCTAAGAAGAGTCTGTTCGTTCATATCAGGAGTTGAATGAGCGCCTGGGTTGGCAGAATCAATATGAAAAGATGAGGAGAATTCAAAAGGCTGGATTTGCGAAGATCTACAATAAATATGTGGCTATAGGAGATACTCTAGAAAGAGTTTATGTGGAGTGTGGCATGCCTGAAAAGAGGGGACCTCCTCAAGATGAACAATCAGTGAATCAACCCGAGGCAGGCGTTAGATTGGACGATCTTACTGATGAGGGAAACAAGAAAGTTAGGATTGAGATCGTTCGAGAAGGGTCAAAGCATGACTCGGTTTAGCAGCAAGGATGGGAGTTTAATACCTTTTGTGGTAGCTGTAAATAACACTTTTGGGATGACTATGTAAATTTTCAATGTGAATAGGGTTTGTAGTCGTTGACTAAACTAGGACCGTGTTATGACTATGTTAGTTTTGCTACCTTAAATGACTCAGTAGGTAGACTAAGCCAGCGTCGTGTAGTATATGGTCAGACGCTTGAAATGTTTTGACTATTAAGAAATATATATATAATGAATCCGTTTGTGTACATTTTGAGTTTTAATTATTTGCATTATCAACATGTTAATTCTTTTTATGTAGATGGCAAACAACCAAGAATCAACAAACATGAATAAGGAAGGGGGTGAAACTTCTCGGACAAGTACCGTTGAAGATAACCCGTTACTGACTCAGTTAGTGAAAGCGGTAACTATAATGTCTGAAGTTCTTACCGACAAATCCAAGTCAAATACAGTATCTGGAGAAGATAGTGCATTGGAACGATTTATGAAATTCAAGCCCACTGAATTTCATGGGGAAATCGACGGAGATAAGGCCGAGTTATGGTTAGAACATATGGAAGACATCTTCTCCACTTTGAATTATGAGGATGAGAGGAAAGTGGCATTTGCTACTTTCCAACTGAGAGCGGCTGCACGTGATTGGTGGAAGACTATCCAAGAAAAATGGCAAGTTCTTCACACCACTAAGACGTGGGGAAATTTTCTAGAAGAGTTTAACATTAAGTTCTTCCCAAATGCAAGTAGAGAAAAACGGGAGGAAGAATTTATCAACCTTAAACAAAGAGAGTTGACTGTGATACAGTATGAGGCTAAGTTTAATCGTCTCTCTAAGTTTGCTTATCGTTTGGTGGATAGTGAGGAGAGAAAAGTACGTCGGTTTATTCAAGGATTACGTTATGAGATACAAGATGAAATGATAACGGTAAAACCGACGACTATTGCTGAAGCTTTAGATTACGCTATTCGCATTGAAAATGCCAAAATGAGGAAAAGAGAGCGTGAAAGTCAGTGGGGTAGGAACCAAAACCCTTCAAAGTGGCGAAAGAATACCCAAGGGTTTAATAGAGGTGGAAGTTCAACTATAAGGCCACAACCCCCACAAGTTCGTCAATTCCCGCCATCACAAAATCGTAGAACATGTGCCTTTTGTGGTCGTGGGAATCATGATGAGAGTAAATGTTGGATGAAACAAAATAGATGTTTACGTTGTGGGAGTGCTGAGCATTTTGCAAAAGACTGTCCAACTGTACAAAACCCACAAAGAAATGTGGGCTTCCAGAATGCGAAACCGGGAGCAAGTAAGAAGATGGAGGAAAAACCAAAGGTGCAGGCTCGGGTCTTTGCTATAGGCCAAGAGGTGATTCCCGATGGAGCGAATGTCGTGGAAGGTACGTTCACCATCAATAATCATAATGTTAAAGCTCTTATTGACCCAGGGTCAACGCATTCATTTGTTGCATCTGATTTTACTTCCTACTTGGGATTATCATGTGAGGAGTTACCATATCTCATAGAGATTTATACACCTATGGGTGGTAAATTGATAACTGACACGATTTATAAATCGTGTGAAATAGGAGTGAGTGGTAATGGAATGAGTGCAGATTTAATTTGTGCACCAATCCAAGGGTATGATGTTATTTTAGGAATGGATTGGTTATCCCAACATCATGCACAACTTGATTGTCGGGGTAAGATAGTAAAATTTTGCAAACCAGGACGACCGGTGATAAAGCTTGTTGGAGAACGGGGTAAATTTGCGAAAAATTTAATTTCTGGGGTAAGAGCAAGGAAATTGTTACATAAGGGAGGAATTGGATACTTAGCTTATTTGGCTAGTAAATCTCCAGAGAAACCAAAGTTAGAAGAAATTCCAGTAATCCATGATTACCCTGATGTCTTCCCTAGTAAATTAGAGTCATTACCTCCAGAAAGAGAAATAGAATTCGTCATTGAACTAATACCAGGAACAAACCCAATTTCAAGGACTCCCTATAGAATGGCACCGTTGGAGTTGCAAGAGCTCAAAATACAATTGCAAGAACTAATTGAGTTAGGCTTCATACGCCCGAGTACTTCACCGTGGGGAGCACCAGTGTTGTTTGTGAAAAAGAAAGATGGATCTTTGAGATTGTGTATTGATTATCGAGGTTTAAATGACGTCACCATTAAGAATAAATATCCTTTGCCTTTGATTGATGAATTGTTTGATCAGTTAGAGGGAGCTAAGGTGTACTCAAAATTTGATCTTCGGCAGGGATATTACCAATTGAGAATTAAGAATGAAGACATATCCAAGACTGCTTTTAATACTCGATATGGACATTATGAATTTGTCGTGATGCCTTTTGGACTTACAAATGCACCGGCAGCTTTTATGGATCTTATGCATCGGGTATTCCAACCATATCTAGACAAATTTGTGGTGATCTTCATAGATGACATTTTAGTGTATTCTCGAAGTTAGCACGATTGTACTTAGAGGAAATAGTGTGCCTCCATAGAGTACCAGTGAGCATAGTTTCTGATCGTGATCCTCGATTTACATCAAGAATGTGGCCACGTGTTCAAGAAGCTTTAGGTACTACATTAAAATTTAGTACCACAGCCCATCCCGAAACAGATGGCCAATCTGAGAGGACTATTCAAATTTTAGAGGATATGCTCCGTGCGTGTGCATTAGATTTTGGAGGAAGTTGGGATCATTATGTAAAGTTGGCAGAGTTTGCTTACAATAATAGCTATCAAACTACGATAGGAATGGCCCCATACGAAGCTTTATACGGCCGAAAATGTCGATCCCCAATATGTTGGAATGAAGTTGATAGATGCTAGGGATGTACCGGTCATAGATGAGACAATTGACCGGGTACAATTAATTCGGAAAAGAATGCAAGCCGCTCAATGCTGTCAGAAAAGTTATGCTGATCTTCGTAGAAAGGATTTGGAATTCCAATTAGGCGAAAAGGTATTTTTACGAGTGGCACCGAAGAGAGGGATAATCAGGCATGGGAAAGGTGGAAAATTAAGTCCACGATATGTTGGTCCCTTTGAGATCACTAAAAAAATAGGACAAGTCGCATATCGTTTGGCATTACCACCACAACTTGGAGGAGTGCATAATGTGTTCCATGTCTCCTTGTTGCGTAAATACATGCCAGACATAACTCACGTCCTAGATTCCACTAGCTTACCATTACAAGCCGATTTGTCTTATGAAGAAGGACCAATAAAGATTGTTGATAGGAAGCTCAAACAACTTCGAACTAAGCAAATTCCACTTGTCAAGGTCATTTGGAGAAATCATGGTGTGGAAGAAGCTACCTGGGAAACTGAGGAAAACATGCAAAAACAACACCCCGAACTCTTCTCAATAAACGGTAAGAATTTTGAGGACAAAATTTCTTTAAGGGGAGAAGGGTGTGAAACCCCATAATTTTATATTAATACATTTATCGTATAGGATTGTTTAAAACGTTTAATTTTTTTTTTTCTGTTATACGAGTTTTGGTTTAGTGCTTCGTATAGAAATAAATTTTAACTCGACTTACCAATGGAATAAAATAATAATAATAATATATTTATGATGTAGGATTATCAAGTTAAAAGTATGTATTAATTATTAGTTATTTAGTTCTAAGTCAATATTAAGTAATTTTATTTGGCAACGTAAACGTTTAAGTCTTAGGGACTATGTTGTATAGAATTATTGAAAATTAGTGGAGTTTATTTGAATTCTTTTAAACTCTAAAATAATAAGGCAATTTAAGAAATTAAAAAAAAAAGAGATAATAGAAGGATAATTAATGACAAGCTTGTTAGACAACCCACCGCCTCTTCTTATCAATATATAGCATTAGTTAGAATTAAAGGAAAACAGGGAAAAGAAAAAAAAAGGGGGTGAAGGGCAAGACACGCACAAAAGGATTGAAGCAAGGCGGTGAGTAAAATTTCTTAATCCCTTTTATTTGTGAATGACTACAAGGAATTTTTTCTTTAACTCCTTATTTTAAGCATGAAGATTCTGTTCTGGATAACAATTCATTCGTACTTATCATTTATCACCTTGGTTTAACACATCTAGACTTAAACGAATTTGGCTCACATCCTTTGGATGTTTTACTGTGGAGTCATAACGAATTGAATTAGATAAGTTGCTATGTTAAATTATTCTGGATAAGAAATCATTTCTTTATTATTTTTTATCTATATAAGTACATGTATATATATCTATATTTGATGGGTTGATTTGAAAATCTGTTATTTTTAATCCTTTTAGACAGAAGCCATTTTTTTTAGTTGGTTTTGAAGACAAAGGGTTTGACTAGCCTTCAGTTTAAATGAATAGATTGAATCATTAAGTTTTAATTGTTCTAACGTCATTGATTCACATCATTATTTTAACATATATATATATATATATATATATATCCATGAATTATTTATACCTGTTTGTTTTACAATTTTGCTAGAGCTTCACAAATTAAAGTTGTAATTTATCTCCTGCATATTTAGTGACATAGGAAAGAGAAATGTGGACAGCATTCATTTGAAAATATGCAGCTTCTTGGTGAAGAAGAAAAAATGCCCAACTGATGCTTTTCCCTGAAAGGATAAAACCGCAGCTTCTGGGTGGAAAAAAAAATGATTGACTGGTGTGTTTTTTTTTTTTAAAAAGATTCTAAGAGAATCAAGTGATGATCAGTTGGTATATTTGTATTTGTTTTTCTTGCATTAAACTTGCGTTCCAAGGAACTGTGTACATGGTCAGTCTCTTACTACTTTCATCAATTTTGGCAAAACTGTGTTAACACATAAAACAATGATATTCCTTGAGTCCAATCTTCAAGAGGTTTGTGAGCATGTCTCTTGCTATGTGCATGAACATGAATAGACTTGTTGGGAGAAAAACGCACGATACATATATCTTTTAATCAAAATCCCGTGCCAATGTGATTGTTTTGCTTGAGTTACGCATAAAATACTATTCACGCATTGTATTTGAATATTGTGGGCCCTAGTAGGTGTTGTTTTGGAAAATAATCGGGACGGTATTGGGCCGGCGATTATGCCAAAACTACACCGGTGAGCCCCGTCACAAGATTAAGGAGGTTTTAGTCTTGTTTGACGGGAGTCGGAGTGGCAAATCCGGATGCCACGTTAGGCCTGCGGGGCCGTAGTGGTCACTGACCACAAGGAAGGATAAGGTAGCTTCACAAGTCGTGCACGCATCAACAGAATTCTCGGGAAGATAAGTTTGGTAAAGGTCGGTAGAACCGATCGACAGGTATACATATATGTGAAAATAACATGTGACATCGATATGTAAAAATGATATGAGATATGTGCAGCTTCATATTGTGCAATATGATTATTTGTGCTTGGGAAAGAAATGCATTTACAGAAATTGTACTCGTCTTTAAAATTACGTTTTCTCAAAACTATTCTCTGCCCCCTCATTGAGCTATTTTGAGCTCACCCCCTTTTATAAATTATTGTTTTCAGAGCAATTCGGAACTGACTAGGAGCTGGTTTGGATACGGAGACTACGACGCATCGTGTAGTAGGAAATAAGGGGGCTAAGGTATAAAATAGAGTTGTTTGAAATAGTCTTTTGTTATGTTGGACTATTTAAATATTTTAGAAGTGCTTTTCTTTTGGAATGTAATATATATGCAACTAGGATAGTTTTGTGGTTTGTAGGATTATGGTTCCTATTATTAATCTTGGATGTTGGGACATTGAATAGTGTAAGGAAAACATTTGGTATGCAATAAATAAATTATCGTTGAATAAGCGTGATTTCCAGATTAAGTATAATTATGAATATTCGGAAATATTGTTATTTGTATTAAGCCCAGACGTGAGTCGGACGTAATCTAACGCTTCCGTCAAGATACCGTTAAAGGATAAGGCGGGGCGTTACAAAATACCTCTTCAATTCTTCATGTTTTTGTTCCCAACTCAAATCACTCCAAGTTAAAGCAGCACCCATGTCACAATATCCAAATATAATCAATCCAAACAATCAATCACCAATTTTTAACCGAATCAATTTCTCACAATACCCATGAAACAAAAACAAAAGATATAATTGTTGTGACCTTAACACAATAACCAAATCATGCAAGGCTGTGAGTAACAACAATTTAGGGTTTCAATTTTAAGGTAAAACTGAAAAACCTGATTTCGAAAATCCCTTGGTCTCTGATACCACTTGATAACGATCTCACCACGCTCCTCACGTAGATTGATAGTTGTTGTGGAATATTGGTCACGATCTTTTCGAGAATCAATGTGAATAAAATCGAATCAATCTATCTTCGTAGACTGACAGTAAGCACGATTATTTGATGGCTCCTCACCAACAAATAACAAGACAGTCGTGTGAAAAGAACTCCCTCCTCAGGAATAATCTTTACAAAGTAAATTGAATTTCCCTCCTCAGGAAAACAACTCACGTAAAAACAACTCAGTGTTTTCAATTCTCGAAATTCACGTCTATCCCATTACAACTGATAAAAATACCTATTTATAGGCTTATTACAAAATAAAACCCTAACTTTCTAAACATGTAAACTAAACTATCTCTAACAAACTGGACTTGGATTACATTAAATATGGACCTTAATAATTAAATAACACATTAATTATAAAGCCCAATACAATTAAACCCAAAACAACTAAAAAAACGAAAATACTAAAATTCCCGAAATTGTCCGCTTCATTACATGACGTGCAACTTCACGGCGTGTTTTCACCTTGATCCCATCAGAATCTGGAAAAATACAAAGCATCAAAATTTTAGCTCTGGATCTTAGCTTTCTAATGTCGCTGGAATCAATCCATTCCGAGTTAAATTGAGAGAGATATAGGCAGATTACTAAAACGTGGCAGAATCTCTCAGCAAACAATATTTGACGCCTCTTGTCATGAGTTCCTTTGTTATCCCATTTTTGAGTCTCGGACCTCCTTGGGACTAACATGAGGCTTATTCTCCATTTCATTCCAGGCCTCCATATATGAGATTCATCTTTAACAATTGGAACAAGTACCTTGGATTTTCCGGAATATGTGATCATACATGATTTCGTATCACACCATTTCTTTCTTCATCCATTAGGAGAGTTGACACTTCAACTGTTTGGTTTTCTTCAACCTTCATAATAGTTCGAATAAACAAGTTAAAAACTTCTTGTAACATATCATGTAACATGCAAGACATGGTAATACATATTCTTTGGATTTAACACAGTTTAAATCAATCAAAGTGTATTTTCAAAATACACCACAAGAGTTACATTCAAGCATTTAAACCTAAAAGAATTGTGATATTCAAAATCAAACAAAACTTGGGCAGCAAGCGTACATAAGACATGCTCATGCTTATTTTGGTGGGTTTCACAAATTTTAAACTAATCAAAGTATTTTTTCTTCAAAGTGTAATCGTGTCAAATTAATCAAAGTTTCACGATTTTGTCCCAATATTAGCAACTATATGCCACTAGATAAGCAATGTTCATGTGTATTTTTGTGAGTTTAACCAATTTTAAACCAATCAAATGCATGTTGTGCCAATTTTAACAAAATTTATAGATTTAATCACACTGTTGGAAACAATAGACCACAAGAGGAACATTTCAAACATTCAAACTAAAAGAATGGCACAATTCAAAACCAAACATATGTATTCTTGTAGGTTTCACCAATTTGAAACCAATCAATGCCAATTTTAACAATGTAAGCATGCCAATTTCAACTAAACTTCAAGATGTAATCCCACAATTGGCAACAATACACCACAAGAGGAACATTTCAAACTTTTAAACGTAAAAAATTGGCATAATTCAAAACCAAAGAAGGCCTGGGTAGCAAGGGTAAAAAAATTTAAGATTTAATCCCACCTTTGGAAAAATACACCACAAGTGGAACATTTCATGCATTTAACTTAAGAGAATGACACAATTTAAAACCAAACAAGACTTGGGTAGTAAGGGTATGTAAGCCATGTTCATGTGTATTATTGTGGGTTTCACCAATTTTAAACCAATCTGGCCTATTTTCAAAGAATAACCGTGTCAATCTGAACAAAAATTTCAAGATTTCGTCCCACTATTGGCAACAATATACCACATTAGGAATATTTCAAGATATGGAGTACATGCATCAAACTCCTAAAACAAAGACTAAAAAGTGAAATATAAGAAAAAGTTAAAAAAATTGCAAAATACAAAGGCAAAGAAGTTGTTTGTCCTTTGAGACAAGAAGAAGTGCTTACTTTAATGATAAGGAAGATTTATAAGAAACTCTATTTGAGAGAATCTGCAAAGTAATGAACCAAACACTGTCAAGTCTAAAAGTTGGAATACAAAGGACTTTCGAGTTTGTCTTGAATTTTACAATGTCAGCATGGTTAGCTTCCAAGTTATTGGAGTACTTGATGGCTTCAGAAGCAAATGGTGGGCAGCTATGAATTAATTACTGTAAAGGCTGCAGGCAATCCAGAATTTTTAAGGATTCAAATTCATTAGGATTTTTTATTTCACCGTACATGTCACAACTTTGGGAACCCCTAAGTTTCCAGATAGTGCCTATTAAAGTAAAGGATCTTCCTGACTGCAAATTATAATTTTTTTTTCAACTACAAATTTTTTTTTGTAGGCCCTAAAGCACCTTATGTTAATAACCAAACTTTCATAAATCTAAAATGTTTAAACACCCAGTGTATTTAAGTTCACTGAACCCCTTTACAAATTTTGTATTACATTTTACTTTACCAATTTAATCCAAAAAATAGAACTTGTCAATAAAAAGGAAAAGTCACTGTAGCACAAATTAACAAAATCAGAGTGCAGAACATCATTATGTAAGACTTCCTTTCAAAAATAACAATATGTATGCCATTAGAGTATAAAATTCCATGATTTGGAAAAAGATATTTTAATATAAAGATAATTTGCAAAAAAAAAAAAAACAACCAAAAGTGAAATTTAGACAATACTACATCCAGAGGACAATAGATCAACACTTCCAATTACAATGTAGGCAAGCAAAACATAGTAACAAAACTGTAAATATATAATAATCACTGCATGGAATTTTATAAAAATATGGATTAGGGTGGAATGAAAATGCTTTCTGCAAATTTTGTAGATATATTTATCCGCACAATCTTCTTGTGCAACATATTGCGCTACTCATAAAATTAAAAGAAAACAAAAGTTTATGAACAACATGTCGGAAAATCGTAGCTCTATGCATGTTATGGAGCATCTAAATCCAGCCAACACTTGTATAACAAAGTTACAACTCCTCTTGCAAAGTGCTTGCCTTTAAAGTAACTTGAATAAGATCAATATCAAGAGGGGGTGGTTGCAATTGAAAACCAACAAAAGATCAAAATAACTGCTCTACCTCAAATTTTTTAATTAATTTTTTCTTTATCTTTTATTTAAAATACCAATGTAGTGTATACAAATTAGCTATTCCAATGATTACTTGCTATATATGGTATCTATTGCCGAGAATGGCATTCAACTTGATCAATCAATTCCAGTACTAGTCTATCTAGTTCCTACTATGACTAAATTTTTTTATTTTAAAAAATCTAAAAATCTTTGAACATTAAATATAACTTACAACTTGCTTTAGGCTACAGTTAAAGGGTGTATTGCCATAGGCTGCAATTCATTTTTAGTTGACACTCAAAAGGATTTTGTCCACCATTTTTTTTCGTATTTGATCTCAAAATTCTGAAGGGTTGCACCTCAAGATTTATCAAAATAAGGCCTAACTTTAGTTACATTATGACTGCTTCTTCATAGTGGAAAATAGCATTTTTAATTAGAAACTTGAGTGTCCTTTTAATTTGTTGCTAAATAATGAAAAACCTTAAGTTGCACCCCTCCTATTTTATTAATTAAAAGAAACAAAAACTAAAAACCCTAAAAAATGGTCTAGCAAAATATCAAAATGAAATCACATCACAAAAGGGAGAATAATTCATGCAAAAGATCATATTTTTAAAACAGAATCAAAACAAATATGGGGGATTTTTATACTCACATGTTGCTGTTAATCTTGAACCAAATCTATGCGTATTGCTTTTGAGCTGAACCCAAATCCCCTTTACAACAACAACCCAATTCAATAAAACTCTGATCACCAACATTACCATTTTTGGTAACCCTCAATTTCAAATGGCAATTTATACATTTTCTTGTTTTCCTCTATTATGCGCTTTTCAAAGACCTCTCTTGCAGCTGTGCTTTTTTGGGCCAAAAGCACCAAAATCCCTTCCGACATCGACGAGGACCTGTGTTCTCATACGAGCCACCAGAGATAGACCTCTCGTTGCTTGCTGTTGCAGAGGGTCTCGCTCACCTTCGACTGTGCCGTTGAAGACTAGTATTGCCAGTAGTGGCGTCGTGGGCTGCGCTTGGGTTGTGAGCTAAATCTATGTTGGCTGGTGTTTAAAGCTGATATTTTTTACAAAACCAAAAAGATTAGAGAGATAGGAATGGACAATAGACAGAGTAAAGTCACCAGAGGCGGAAAGGTGCACTTGCGCCGCTAGGATGAAAAGAGAGGATGATAAATGCGGAAAGGTTAGATAGGGTGAGGTGCAGTGACTAGTGAGGTGTGGAAATGCAATCTTCAGCGTATTTAGAGCAACAAATAAGCAATACGATGTCGTTTTGTTCTCTAAACTCTCTAAACGGCATCGTAAATTTTTAAGTGGGCGGGGAAGAGAGCTTTTTTTCTCGTTTCAAATTTCAATCCCGCTTTTTGTTTCACAAGAAGAACATTTTTCTCTTTTTATATAAAAATAAAGAAAATATGTGTATTGAAAATTTAATTTGATTTATGTTCAAAATTAATTTAAAATTTATACATAACTTAAAAAATATATGTATATTATAAATTTTAAGTTTTATATAAATATGATATAAAATATGACTATACTTAACAAATAAAATAATAAGCAAACATTTATACTTAAGTTATAATTATGTATGTAATCACACATTTTTCATCTCTAATATCATATTACTTCATTTTATCATCAACCCCAACTTATATTATAATTAACTATTTAGTTACATTTATTATATACACTAACTACTTATATTATAATTATTATATATATGTATAGTATATACTAATCACTTATATATCTTATGTGTATTAAATATTGACTTATGGTATAAATGTGTTTTCTAATGGCTATTTTACTTTTAAGTATATATAACTATGTATGTGTATTAACTATTTATGTTATATTATATTAGTAAATAGATTTTTTTTGATTTTATCATTCATTGAAGATTAAAATTTATAAGTTGTATTTAAATATTTGAATGTTAGTAATCAATAGTGCATTTAAACACTCAAAAAATATATATGACTTTATTAAAATAAATAGGGAGAATTTGTATTAAGGGCTCGTCTCATGCTCTTATTATTAAATGAGGTGCAACTTTAATGTATTTATTATTAAAGATGTCAACATAACTTTATTATATTATATAGTTATTAAAAGTCTTTAGTACCCTTATTATCAATAAAAGGAAAGATTACAATTGAATTACCTAACTTTAAATCTTTTATTAGTTTTTTTTAATGATTAAATAACACATCACCGCTCGAGAAATACAATAACTTTAAAATTAAAAATTAATAAAATTAATAATTATAATATAAAAGAGTTTAATAATGATTAAAATTAACTTGAAAGTTTATGGATAACAATTAAGTAAAATTAATATTAAAATTTATTGATAACACTTATGAAACAGTAAATGATGGAAATATAGTTAAAAGGATTAGATTAATGTGTTTCAGTAATTAAAGAATAAATGAATAAATTTAGTATGAAAATTCATTGATAATAATTATAAAATAGTAGATGATGAAGAGTTAGGTCCGTAATAATAAATACATTAAAGTTAGGTCCCATTTAATAATAACGGCATCAGGCATGCCCTTAATACAAATTCTCCCAATAAAATACATATTTATTCAATATGAGACAAAAAAAATATAACTTAGGGTGTCTTACTAATATTATTAAAAACTCAAAAGGTCAAATTAAAAATTTTGGGGTGTTATAGTACAAATACTAAAAGTTTAAAGTTACAAATTAAGTAAACTATACTTTAGCCCAATAAATATACTTAGTCCAAATGTTTTTCTAGATAAAGAAGTCCAACTGATTTGATCCCACCAATAAATTAGATGTAGTAAAGATTTGACCCAATTATTACTGGCCCAACAGGAATTAGTAATTTATGGGTCAAATTACTTTTGACTTGATCCAACACAAGTTAGTAATTTTTTGGGCCCACTTACATAGTAATTGGACAAATATGTGCTTAATTATGGATTTAACTAAATGTGTCCATATTTATTAATTTTAAGTTTCAATTAATTGTTTGGGATAATTCGTAAATATAATGGTCATAACATAATTATTATAAATTTAGACCAACACTATTATTGTAGTAAATTATCGTTTAATTCATATTATAGAACAAATTAATTAAACATAGTAATCATTTTGCTTAATTATTATTTTCACAAAGCAAACTAGTAAATTATTGGGCACACTTGTTGTTATAACAAACTAAACTAAATATTAAGTCTTTTAATGGTATTGGCCCAAATGAGTTAAAAAATACTAATATAAAGTTGTTTATAATTAATAGGCCAATATTACATAATTATGCCGCATTATATATATATATATATATATATATAAAAATGTGTGTGTGTGTGTGTTTATCTTCTTTTTTTTTTTGTATTTTTAACCATTATTTTATATTACTAAAACAAAGTTTATTTCGCATGAATCTCAATTTTTTCAAAGTTTACACCATACATAATATACATACTCTATTTTAATATTTAATACAGTACATTAGCATAAGTTGATTAAAATTTTCAAAAACTCTTAATACGGTCACCATGTTTGGACATTAAATTATTTTAAATTGAGGAAAACATTATCAATTGAAATTTATAAGGCTATTTTTGTTATTTAATTACAAATCTAATTGAAGAGATATAAATTTGAGAGACTAAAGTACAATTTCTTGTTAAATCCCCCAATTAAAATTTATAAGTCTAGTTTTATTATTTAAGTATTAGAGATCTATATATAAATTTGAGGGACGAAAGTATAATTTATTGTTAATTTTCCAAAAAAAAAAGGATTTCAATGTAGAGAGATTCGAACATGTGACCATAGCCTTCATACTTAATAAACTTGTCACTTCACCAACCTCAAAATTAATGTAATTTGTAGCATTTTATTAATTTTATTAAGACAATAACTTTTATGGAAATATTTAATTTATATCTCATAATATAGCACATGAAATTCAAACACAAAACTTTCCCTATATAACACCCAAAAGTTAAATATTTTGCCATTTTAATAGTCACTTATTATTTAACCTACTTAAGTTTATATGATAAACAAAAAATTAATTCTATTAATAATTGGTGACCACTTTTCTGCTCACCAAAATATTCAAAAGTGATGAAAATCTCCTTTTCCCTATGACCGTTGTTGACCAAAAATATCGTCACTAAACATTTTCATATTAGAGACCACTTTTCTGGTCACCAAAGTTCTTGTACCCAAGTTTTATTGACTAAACATTTTCTCGTCACCAAATTTGGTCACCAAAGGGTGTGTGATAAGCGGGAATGCTTCCCGTCGTGGCATTTAGTGACAAAATATTGACGAATTTTTTTTTCTGGTCACCAATTTTTTAGTTGTTACCAAAATTTAGTGACTGAAATTGTTTTGGTCACCAAAAGGTATTCTTTGGTGACTAAAAGTTTCTGGTCATTAAGATTTCAGTCACCAAAGGGGGATTTTTCTTGTAGTGGCTATTCTATTTAACTTACTAGTATGTTTTTTAAGTTCCAATCTATCAATTGTCTCCACATATGTTTTACAATTGCTAAATTCAGTGTATTATTGACATTCATTGTCCATTTTTTTTACCCTTTATTTGACCTGAACTTTTGACCAAAAAACAGTGCATCCAAGTCTACAGAGTCAATATTCTTTGTCAAACATTATTTAGGGTATGTTTGATAAACTAAGTTAAATTTGAAAATTAATTCATTCACTTTGACCAATTATGTTTGTTTGATGACTAAAATTTTAATGTATTAATGAATTAAGAGTGTTTGAAAAGGCAAATAAAATTCTTATATGATCTTAAGCGATAAAATTTAGCTTATCGTTTAATTTCACAATACGCTCAGAGGTATTCTTTAAAATAAAATTTAATATACCATAAATATCCATAATATCTCTTTAATATCTTTTACCATCTCAATTTTCTTTTTACTTCTATATTTTAATATTTTATTTGCTATTATTTCTTTCTTCCTTTTATATGATAATTATTTTTATTAAATAAATAGTTTTTCTATTTTTTAATATTTTTATACATGATTTGATAAAAAAATTATGTTTTACAACTTGATTAACCTTTTTTACCTTACTTTTATATTTAAATAAAATTTTGGTTAATTAAAACTTATATATTTAAAATTTTAAATAATAACATCCAATATAATAGAACACATTTTATTCAATATACATTTTTTTTCTAAATTTTAATATTTTTATTTAATATACTTTATTTGATAAAAAAAATTATGTTTTACAATTTGATTAATCCTTTATTACCTTTTCTTTTTTATTTCAATCAAGTTTTGATTAATTAAAATTAAAATTTTAAAATTTTTAAAAGATAATATCCAATAAAACTTTTATGTTTTAAGTTTTCTGAGATTTTGCCTTTATCATTGTGAAACGAGGCCACAAAGATGATAGTCATGATTCTGGTAGATTACCATCGCGAATTTTAGCGTTTTTACGTTTTACTTAATTTTTAGTAATTTTGGTCTCACATGGTTAATAATCTTTGCATGGAATTAACGTGTGAATTATTAGTAGTTTTTATTTTTAATTATTTTAATTTAAGTGAATAAGTTGTTTCCAAATAGGAAAGTTTTCTAATTTGGATTAGTTAAGTGTTAGTTTCATTTTTCAATAAGACTACTTGGTCAGCAAGTTAGGGTTAAGCTTGTAGCCTATTTATAGGCATCTTAAATTCATTTTTAATTATTGAAGAATTTGAAAAAGTCATTTCTTGATATTCTTTAAGCTGTGTGCTGAAGAACACCCTAATTTAGGCGTAACCCTAAATTAGTTCCATTGATTTTAAGGCGTAACTCTTAAAATTGATTTTTGTTCTTAATTGAGAACATGTCAGATATTTGTTTAATTCAAGAGTTCTTGAGTTGAATTAATTATTTGTAATAACGTAGAGGTCTTAAATTTAATATATCCAAGGTTGCTCATTACATATCTTTTCCCCGCAATTTTATCCATTGTTTGGTTTGAATTTCTTAGCTAGGTCCTTCAATTTATGTTGGCGTGAGGGTTCCGCACTCACATCGCCATCAAGTGGTATCAGAGATCAATTGCAAGAAATTCATGTACAATGGAGGAATCCAAGGACATATTTCAATGTTGTTTGAGTTTATTTCATGCAAGAATCCACATCCAAGATAATATTTGTTCCTTGGTGATTGATTGTAAGAGAAGTTCCAACTTGGCGAGTGAGTTGATGGTAGAAAAATTGAACATGTAAACAATTGAACATCCAAATCCTTATAAGCTACAATGGAGTGATGAATGTGGTGAAGTTTGGGTGTCAAAGCAAGTAAAAGCTGCATATTCAATTGGAAATTATAAAGATGAAATCCTATGTGATGTATTTCCAATGCAGACTACTCATCTCCTATTGGGAAGCCATGGCAAATTGCTCACAATGTTGTCTATAATGGTTTGAAAGGTTATTATTCTTTAGTGAAAGATGGTGAAAAATTCAACCTTGCTCGACTTGATCTTTTTAAAGCTCATAAAGATCAAAATATTATATTTAATCAATGTAAATTGAGGGGTGAAATAAAAATAAAAGGGTTAGAAAGGAATGAAAAACAAATTGAAACAACCATTATAGAAAATCTGTTCTTGAAGAGGATGTGAAGATTGAAGTTCCTTTGGTTGCAGTTCAATCAACAAAGGTAGAGCCAATTCATGTGGTAAATCCAATACCTTTACTTGAATTACAATCTCAAATATATTCAAATTCTTGTCATGCTTATATTTTGAGTGATGAAATTGTCCAATATGAAGAGGTTGGAAAATTTTTTTAATCGAGCTATCTTGTTATCCACAAACAAGATTCGAGGTCGAATCTTTTTGATGTGGGAGGGAATGATATGAAATTATGTTGCTATGCAAAATCCAAGAAATTTAATGTGTTTATCCCATTTTCATGTGATGAATCTTATATATGGAGGCCTGGGATATCTTGGAAATCAAGCCTTAAGTTGATCTTATGGAGGTCGGAAACTCCAACAAGGATTAACAAAGTGAGATACGACAAGAGGCGTCAAATATTAAATGCTGAGATATTCTGTCATATTTTGGTATTCTTAACATATCTCTCTCAGTGTAACTTGGAATTTTGTGATTCAAGTGGCCTTGGAAAGCTACGAGATAGAGATAAAACTTTTATGTTTTAAGTGTTACAAGATTCTGCCTTTAACATTGTGAAACAAGGCCACAAAGATGAATGTCGTGATTATAGCAAATTACCATCGCGAATTTTAGCGTTTTTACGTTTTACTTAATTTTTAGTAATTTTGGTCTCACATGGTTAATAATCCTTACATGGAATTAATGTGTGAATTATTAGTAGTTTCCATTTTTATTTATTTTAATTTAAGTGAATAAGTTGTTTCCAAATACGAAAGTTTCCTAATTAGGATTAGTTAAGTGTTAGTTTCCTTTTCTAATAAAACTACCTGGTTAGCAAGTTAGGGTTAACCTTGTAGCCTATTTATATGTATCTTAAATTCATTTTTAATTATTGAAGAATTCGGTAAAGTCATTTTATGATATTCTTTGAGTTGTGTGCTGAAGAAAACCCTAATTTAGGAGTAAACCTAAATTAGTTCCATTAATTTTTAGGAGTAACACTTAAAATAGATTTTTGTTCTTATTGAGAACAAGCCAAATAGTTTGTTTAATTCAAGAGTCCTTGAATTGAATTAATTATTTGTAATAATATAGAGGTCTTGGATTTAATATATCCAAGGTTGCTGGTTACATATCTCTTCCCCATAATTTTATCCATTGTTTGGTTTGAATTTCTTAACTAGGTCATTCAATTTATATTGGCGTTAGGGTTCCGCACACTAGTACAAAAATAGCCTGTTACACCGGTTTAATCTGATTATTTACACCGGTTATTTAAAAAATGAACCGGTGTATATGTAGGCGGGGTAAAATGTGCATATTCTTTACACCGGTTTATAAAACCGGTGTAAAAAGTCTTTTTTACACCGGTTATTTATAAACCCGCTGTAAATAGTTTAATTTACACCGGTTAAATAACCGGTGTAAAAAGGTTTAGTTTACATTTTTTACACCGGTTATTTATAAACCCGGTGTAAAGAATCAGATTCCTAAAACAAAACTGTCCCCCAATATCACATACAACATGAGAAAGAATCTTCTCCAACGTCAACATATCCTGATATCCAATACCAAAAAACCTTCAACATACCCAATGCCAAAAAAGCTTTGTTTACCAACGATAAAACCGGAATTTAAGGAGGAGAAAAAAAAGAAAGAAAAAAAAGGAGCTTTGTTACTTTTCTATCTGCTTAATAAACCCCCAAGGGAAAGTATTTACAGAAAGTCGTACCAAAACTTACCTGTTGCAGCAGTTATTTCCAGTAAGCCTCTGATTTCTTCTTCTGAAAAATCATGCTGGGGCTCGATACCATTAGATCTGACAAAACATGAAAATGTGCAACATAAATTAGAACTTTTACATTGAAAGAATAAAAAATTAAAAAAGAGTAAAAGAAACAAGTAAAGGCAGTAGATGCCATTTCTATGAGGAAACCATGATGACAACAATCAATGAATTAGAAATCCAAAATTCCCGGATCAGTTATATGAACGAGATTAGCTCAAAACAGCCTACTTTTACATTGAAGTGCAAGAAAATAATAATTAATTCGTACCCATGATTTGAAATATCATGGTCGTGGTCGAGAACAATTGAAATTATAGCTGAATTCTGGGAATTTTCACACGCTTGTGGCTCCTCCTCCTCCATCATCTGTTGAGTGGCGGCTACAATTTGAGATCGGAATAAGAGCAGAGCAAAATTAGTTGTTGTCGTAACCCTCTTATCTCTATGAATAAAAATTTCAAGTAAGAAACCATTAGCATCATTCCAAATCTAAACGATTCACTGACAACGTATGGCGTTCGTCGGCAGTATTTAAAATTATAATAATAATGGAATATCACCATACACGTATGGCGTTGGCAGGCGGTGTGTTTCGGCGGTGGTACGATACGAGTAACGAGTAGTCGAGAGTAATGATGGAGGCGGCGACGATAGAGATGGTAATGATGGAGAAGGCGCCGATGGAGGTGGCGGCAATGATGAGGCGGAGATGATTTTAACAATATGCTATGCGCGGGAGAGAAGGAGTTTGGTAAGAGACGTACTAGCCAGGGCTTTTTGTTAAAATTGAAACTTACTTCTTACACCCGTTAAACTAATAACTGGTGTAAAAACAACTTCTTACTTCTTACACCGGTTAAACTAATAACCGGTGTAAAAACAACTTCTTACACCGGTTATTATTTTAACCGGTGTAAAAAAAATAAATTCTTACACCGGTTATTATTTAAACCGGTGTAAAAAAAATTCTTACACCGGTTAAAATAATATCCGGTGTAAAAAATGTACATCAAATTCAATACCTAGTCTTGTTCTACTAATTTTCCATTCTAACTTATATTTAATCAAAGTTTCACTTCATAACAAAATAAATAAATAATAATAAATTTATAAGTTAAAAAACATTACTAAATTTGATACACCGGTTTTATTTTTTCAATTTGATATCATTCAAATTGTTAACTTTTTTGTATTTTTTTACCCTTCTATATTCGTACCAATATACTATAATGAAAAAGATAAAATCATAGTTACAAAAATGAATATAAATAACTTAATTTTTAATATTATAATTTACCAAAAAAAAATAAATAAACACTAAAAAATGGTCCCTCGCATCTCTATGACTTTTGTATGGTTATTTTTGCACTTGTTATTTACACCGGTTAACAAAAACACCGGTGTAATAGTAAACTATTTACACCAGTTTTCTTATAACCGGTGTAATAGATAAACTTTTTACACCGGTTATAAGATAACCGGTGTAATAGATAAACTATTTACACCGGGTTTTAAGAAACCCGGTGTAAATAGTTTATCTATTACACCGGTTATTGTTTTAACCGGTGTAAAAAGTTCTACTTCTTGTATAATATTACGATAATGCCACCGCGTTTTTATAAATTACACCGATTTATTTTTAACCGCTCTAAAAAGGGAGGTTTAAAAATGCTATTTTGTAGTAGTGGCACTCACATCGCCATCACCACCATTGAGCCATATCAATCCATTCACCCACTGAATTGGTTCAGCATTTGTCATACAACTTAAATAGTTTTCCACACATTGATTCAACCTCTCTGACTGTCCATCAGCTTGTGGATGATAAGCGCTACTAAGATGTATTTTCACTCCCAACAACTTAAACAACTCCTGTTAGAAATTGCTAGTAAAAACCTTATCTCTATCGGATACTATGGAGTCCGGTACCCAACACAAGCAATGAATTTCTAAGCCATAGATGCAGCAGCGAAAGGGTGCTGCAGAGGCAAAAAAAATGGGCAAACTTAGTTAATCTATCAATTACCACCATGATAATGTCTATGTTCTCAGAACTAGGTAGTTTTTCAATAAAATCTATGGTTACTTGACTCCATGCTTGAGTAGGAATAGGAAGTGGCTGTAGCAATCTAGGATTGGCAATGTTCTCATGTTTATATCTTGACAAACCTCACACTGCCTCACATATTCCATTACATCCCTTTTTATCCCAAGCCAATAAAAAAAACTTCTAACTCTTCTCCAACAAGCATTCTGTCCTGAATGTCACTCTAAGGCTGAATCATGCAATGAACTAATGATTTTCTATCTGAGATCACCACCAGTCCCAATGACAATTTTTCCTTTATTGCTCAATATTCCCTCTGTGTACTTATATGATGGTTTGTTGAAAGGGTTCAAAATCAGCTGAGAAATCAATTCTGAAATTGTATCATCATTCTCATAGCTTTGCTGAATTTCTACCATCCATCCAGGAAGCACTGCTGATATAGGTAAGAATACAGCATTATCTGAACCATTGGTCCTATTAAAGAGTGCATATGCCACCCTATTTTCAGAACCTTTTGAAAGCTTAAAGTCGTATCAGCTCAATTTTACCCTAAACTACTGTAGAAGTGGAAGTAGGGATCGTATCCACAGGGAAGGGGATGGATTCTCGAATTTAGAATTTGTTCACAAAATGCCACAAAAGAACTAGATTAAAGAAATAGGCTCAACAAATGAAGTGCAACAAATGAAGTGTAAAAACAGGAAGAGAGTGGCTGTTCTAGAGTTCTCCACCGGAAGAATGCAAATTAGACTACTCAAATACAATGCAATTGACTCACAAGTAACACAATGAGGAGATCACAATTGCCTAGGAGACTAGCAAATACTTAGCATGACGACCACAATGTTTTCTATACTCCTTAACATTCCACTTTTCCCATGATTTTTCTACAAGGATTTTTTGCCTATAAAAGGAAATGAAGTCTGAGGTTTCAAATGCATCCCAAAAACGAAAACTTCATAGTTTTCTCTCCTCTTTCCTTCTCCTTTCTTATTCTTTTGCTTAAAAGCGTTGTGTAAATTTGGTGTTCCACCTTTGTAAATTATCTCCACTTATTAGTGAATTTTGGCACCGCCTCCAGCCGTAGACGTAGGTCACGTTGACCGAACCACGTAAATCTTTGTATCCATTGTCTCATTTATTTTTCTCGTTACTGTCTCTATTATTCTTTTGGGCTATTAGATACAACGTGAGATTCGTTTATTCACTAACACATATTATCCCATATTACTCTCATAAGAACTCATAAACTACTTGATAAGATTTTAGGCTATTTTACTTTTTATCGATTAATGTTAAATTGGATGCACAACGATTTTTCACATAGGTAATGAATAAGTGTAACAATTCAAATTTTAGGAGTAATAAATATTGAGTTAAGCAAGATAGTTCATTGGCCTTCAAGTATTCAATGTGAATGATGAAATGGTCTTTGAATTCAAAACTAATTAATTATGTCTATACATCTTTTTTTAATAATGCGATTAGGGTCTTCTACTGAATCAGATGAGATAGACTTTCTGCTATTAATGAGTAGTCTAATTCTATTAGAGTCAAATTGGAGAATCTTGAAAACAGATAATTCAAACTAGTGATAGAACATAATTTAATTAATTTGACATTCTTTGAGGTTTACCAGTCGAATAAAGTAATTGTGCAACATATATAAATAGATTGATATTCGTAATTAATTTTTCCATAAACCAAAGATTAAAAGTTAATTTTTCAGAGTGGAATTTCTATCTATCATTGGCTTGTGTTTACTAATTTTTTACAATATATTACAATTGTTTATTATATTCTCACAGTTTAGGAAGCATCGGAAAACTATAAATTAACTACCTATATGGCTTCACATGAATGGGTAAATTTTTTTAAATTCCTTGTCATTTAATGCAAGAATTAAACTCATATAAAACTAGTAAAATAAGTATTGTTCACAATATTTTACACTAGCTACTAATTACATAATCAAGTTTGTGTTATTGTAATAATTTGCTTTACAAGATCGCCAAGTAGGAAAAACCAACAAAGTTATTTTGTTACCATTAATATATACTTATTCCCTTTGACAAGGATCTGCACAAGTTAATAAAATTTAAAAAGTTCACTTTTTTGAGCATTTTGTTTTTGTAACTAAATTAGAGGCAATTAATGCTCACTGCCATCACTAGGAATTGGCTTTAACTAAGAAATAGGGACCCCTCTTAACTTGACCACAGATTACTTACATTACATAGTTTGTAACGAACCAATTACTCTCTCTGTTATTTAATAAGTGTTGTTTTACCTCCAATTTTTTGTTCTTAAATAAGTGTTATTCTACAAATTTCAATACAAAAAGTCTAAAAGCTTCTAATTTTACCCTTAGTCACATTTATCTATGTAATGTTATTTAAAAGAAGAAAGAGAAAGTTATAGTTATAAATATGGGTAAATAAGAGAATTTATCACTTTTCTTAATTAGTGTGCACAACTCAAAAACGAGACTTATTGGAGAACAGAGGGAGTAGATGAGAACTTTACTTGGTTGGTTCTTGGGTTTGGTTACCTTTTTGAAACTAGTGAACATAAGGTTATTAGAATTGCATATTTTTAGGAAGATAATTACGTTTGTGAGCAGGATGAGAATGATGTTTAAGATGATATATTAGATGATCGCTTTGAGGTATCCAAGATTGATGTTGATAATGCAAATGATGTTGCCATAAATGTTGATCTTAATAGCACTAACATTAAGGTTGAGGTTTATTCATTGTGCACAGATACTTGGAAAAAAATTGAAGTCCTATCATTTTTATAGTTTATGTTTGATACTTTTTCAAGTCCCATCATGTTGTTCTTAATAGCACTAACAACACTAACGAATTTTGTTTCTTGTACATTGTTAGAAATAATATCTCATATAGATTTTGCAAGAGTTCATAAACTAATTAATAAGATTTTGAATTATTGCACTAATTTTCAATTAATTTTGATTTGGATACACAAGAATTATACACGGTATCAGAGATTTAAATTTGGATTTAGGCATTTCAAATGCTAATTTTATTGCCATTTGGTTGACAACTAATTTATTCTCTTTGTTGTTTTTAGTAGCTTTATTATTCGTTTCTCGCATATGCCATTTGATTTGGACTAAAAAAAGTTTTAAGGCAAAACTTGTGATGCTTTGGATATGCACACAATAGAAAAACTGCTTCTTCAATTCTTACTCGTGGTAACCTTTCTTCATCTCTTAAATGACATGAATGTATGCTTAGGAATTTATTCTCTTTTATGTTTTGAGCGGTTTGCACTATCTAGACATTGTTTTTTCTCGCATATGCCAATTGATTTGTACAAAAAGAAAGATTTAAGGAAAAATTGATGTTGCTCAAGATATACCCATAGAAGAAAAGTTGTTGCCTCAATTTTTGATCGCGGTAACCTTTCACACCACTTAGATAACATGAATACATATTTAGGAATTGATTCTCTTTGATGTTTTTGGTAGCTTTTACTTTCTTGACATGGGACGCTATTCTCTTCTCGCATATGTAATTTGATTTGCACAATAAAAGTTTTAAGGAAAAACTAATTATGCTCACGATAAGCACATAGCGGAAAAGTTCTTGTTTAAATTACTACACAATAACCTTTTTCTAACACCTATATAACACAAATACATACTTATGAATTTATACTCTTTAATGTTTCTAGTAGCTTTCACTTTCTCGATATGAGACATTGTTCTTTTCTCACTTGTGGCACTTGATGTGCACTAAAAAAATGTTTTAAGGAAAAACTGATGATGCGTAGGTTATGCACACAATAGAAAAACTATTGTTTCAATTCTTGCTCATGGGGGAATCTTTCTAACAACTTAAAGAACACAAATGCATGTTTAGAAATTTATTCTCTTTGGTGTTTTTAGTAGCTTTTACTTGACATGGGACATTGATCTTTTCTCGCATATGCCACTTGATTCGCACTAAAAAGTTTTAAATGTCCAGTATATGCACACAACAGAAAAAATTTTGCTTCAATTATTACTCGGTAATTTTTTTAAACACTTAAATAATGCAAATGCATGTTTTGGAATTTATTTGTTTTGATTTTCTTAGTAGATTTCAGTTTTTCAACATGGTACATTGTTCTTTTTATTGGGTGGTTTGTTGGATTCCCAACCTATATGTGAAAAAATTCCAAGACTAATGAGTGTTGTTGTAAGCCTATTTATAAAACTAGTTGGCAACTTGCGCGCCAGCGCGCTGTAATTATATGTTTTTTCTCGTTATAATTTTAATTCGGTATAATAGATATAAGTAATATAATATTTGTTGCACAATACATGTACTAATATTTACTGTTAATATTTCCACAAACCTACCTATAACTTCACTCGCTATACATGTCTGTACATATTTAAACATTTTCATAAGATACATAATTGCCAATACTTGTATACACTATACGCACTTTCGTATATTTGCATATATTACACTTATTTTGACACTATATATTTGTACACATTTTGCACATAATGTGCACACTACGTATATACATATACTATATACATTTTCACACATTATAAATATTTGCAAATTCTTCTTACATTTGAATACATTACAATGTACATGTGTTACATACTACACATATTATACATACTTAGACACACACTTATATATACTACGCATATATGTATACACTAAACATATTTTCATATATTGGCACATATTTAATTATTTATCACACTATAATTTTTTACTTATTTTTCACATATTTTCGACGCTACATATATTGCACATAATATTTACATTTTCACACACTTTAAATACTTGCACATTATTCTTACATTTTAACACATTTCATATGTGCACATATTTACACATACTTGTACGCACACTTATTCGTAATACACATATATTTATACACTATACACACTTCCACACATTTTACACATATTTCTCATACACATATTAACACGTGCTTCACAGATGTTTACACATTATACATATTTATATATACTACACATATTTTTTAAACACTATATATTTTTACACGCTACATATACTAATACACACTACACACAATTTCACAAACTCGGCATATTTATTCATACTACATATATATTCACATACTATACATTGATGCACATTTTCCGCAATATAAATATTTACACATAATACACATTTTTTGAAACACTATATTTGTACACATACTCACATATTTTCATATGCTACATATATTTATACATAATTCATACATTTTAATACACTATGCATATGAACACATATACACATTCTGCACAAATTTTCACTCACTATACATGTTTACACATAGTGCACATATTTTACTCACTACACATACATATACATATTACACATATTTCTCATACACTATATATGTACATATATCTACACATATAACATACATTTTCACACACTATACGTTTTTATGCATATTGGACATATTTTTGTACACTACATATTTACACATACTACACGCATTTTCACACACTATATATATTTGCACATATTGTACATATTTACACATACTACAAATATTTCAACCGCTATAATAATTTATACATACTATAATATTTTTTTCATATACATATATCTACACATATTACACACATTTTCACATACTATACATATTTATAAAAACTTCAAACATTTTCTCACACTATACATATTTAACGTATTTTCACACATTGCACCTATTTATATGTATTGCCTATATTTTCACACATTATTTATATTTATATATATACACATTTGCTCATCCTATAGTTATTTTCATATTATAGATTTTTAAGATGTTGTGCATATTTGGCATACTACATATACACAATTACTATATATTTGATATACCACAATATTTATTAACACATACCAATATGTCTTTTAATACATATTACATGCATTGTCACACACTTTGAATATTTATATGCATTATATTTATTTACATATATATATATTTCACACACAATACATATTTACAAAATCTATATATATTTACATATATGCCCAGGGTGAACATTATTTTGGCAAAACTTTTATGTTTGTGAATTAATTAAGTTTAAGTTAAAAATATAAAGAAAAAAATTTGTTGTGCTATTGTTAATGTTTGTCACAAAAATTATAATTTACAAGGTATAATTTATTAATAAATTAGTAAAATTACAATTTTATATATAGTGTATGAATAAAATTGTGTAGTATGTCAATTCTCATCATGATTCTCATGTATTTCTCAAAATAAAAACATAAAATAAAAAAGAAATGCTTTAGCTTATTGGCAAGTTTAATAAGTGATTACATACTTGTTTAAATCACTTTTTCATGCAACTTAAGTAACTTCTATATATTTCATAATAAATACATAAACCTTTATATACTTTAATACTTAGAAGAAGTTAGAAATATGAGCAATTAATGCTTAGATTAAAAAAAAGTGGTTGCATCAATTTTTAAATGAACTAATTAAGTTTCAAATGCATTCAACAAATTAAAGTTATGATATTGATATATTTAAACTATCTCACCATCAATACAGTGCATTAGAATTATTAGAATTTTACTTATATTGCACTAACAGTATTATATTTTTTATTTTTACAAATTTCACAATAACAATGTTTACTACGTTTTCACTATGATTATGACTATTTAAATGAGTCAAATCATTTAGATGTTATATGAAAAGTTTAATATAATAAGTTGAATAGTTTAGACTTTGCATAAAATATTGCTTCTAAAAAACATGAAGAAATGATATAACATAACATATTAAATTAGTAGTTTAAAATGTTTGAATATATAAAACTTAACAATAATAAGTCTGGATGAACTCGAAATTGAAAAAAATCAGTTTATAGGTAGGATCGTAGAATATTACATTTTTAGAATGCAACAACTCTAATTAGTAAATAGTTTTTGGAATGTATAGTAAGCATAAAAATGGATAGTGTGTGAAAATATACGTAGTATATGTAAATATATACAGTTATTGAAAATACGTATAATATGTATAAATATTTTGAGCGTATGAAATTGTGTAGCCATTAATTTATAAATTTAAAATAAAAGACTGTGTATTACTAATTTTTAAGTTTGTTGTTCTAATTTATTCATTACGAATATTTTCAAATTTAAATGATAAATAATTATACTTTATATATGCATTACTAAGTATTAATTGTTCAAAGAACACTAAATTTTGAAAATTTTGTTTAGCATTAATAAATTGTTTATTTTAAAATAGTCAACAATACTTTAGAGACATAATTGAGATATAACTTTAGATATCTATTTGAAGATTTAATAGAGATGTTGAAAAATTATTAGATAGTAGTTTTATTTAGTAATACATTAAAAATATAAGTCTTGATATATTAAATATATGTTAAGTTATTTTGAATATTAGTAAAAAAACACTAATTAATATAATAGTAAATCTAAATATATTAGCAAAATATTTATGTAAGACATGAGTTGGTTAAATATGTAGAAAATAAATTTATAAGGGTATAAAATGAATATATTTTACCGTCCATTATAATAAAAAAATACGTATCAACAGAGTTATTTTCATGGATTCAACTCATGTATGTTATATTATTAATTAAAAGTTTTTTAGATAAGATCAGGATTTCTCAAAAAAGTCGGGAAAATAATTAAAAAATTCAGTGAATTCTCATATATTTTGAATTTTGAAGTTTTAGAAACAATGGCCAACAACTTCACTTTCTTGTACTTATATGTTTGTAGATACTGCTAATAATCCATTTTGCTCAAATTTCAGCGTGTTTGCCTTTTATATGATTGTTATAAATTGTTAAATTGACAATCAAGTTATCAATTTTCCATTGAGTTGAGTTTGGAATATTACAACTGTAGTAGTAATTTGAATTGGGTTGAAGCTTGAATCTCCAAGTGATTGACTTAATTTTATTTGACAACTCTAATACTACAAACAATTTTCTCCAAGAGATGTTTATGATTCTACCATTATTTTAACAACCTTTTAAAACGGTGGTTTTTACTTCAGAGAAGAGTTTTAAAAAGAGAAGATATTACATAATATGTTCAGAATAGCAATTACAATGTTCAGAATAGATATTACATAATATGTTCGTTCAGCCTTGGTGCATATTCTATTATCTTAGTAAGAGGTGAGCAACACAAGAATTTGGTTTAATCATTCTTTGTGGTTTCGTAAATATAAAGGAGCAGACATAAATCAAGAAAAAAAAAAGAGAAACGAAAAAAATGGTGCACTTCAATAACACCGAAAGAAGAAAGATAAGAAAGGTGAAGTATCTCTCCTGATGTTAATTATATAGTTCAACTTTTTCTCATAGCAGTTTGCCTGCTACTCTGTGCTTGTCTTTTTTTTTTACACTTTGCATATAATCCAATTCTATCCAATTCTTTAATCTTCAACTGCAGACACACCTTGTGCTTGTACCTGTAATGTCAGTAGGAAATGGTAAAATCTATACATCATTGTGGTTGTGCAATCATTGTGTGCAAAAGCAATCCTGTTTACAGTTTAACCGTCCAATGCAAAGGAAATAATTTTCTACAGTTTGCAAGTAAAATTGCCATTCTGAATACTCATTGCCAATCAAGTAGTGTACATTAACATTAACCTATACTTATTGCCAATCAAATAGTGTACATTAACATTGACTCAAGATGGTCGCCAAGTTGCAGTTTAGATGGCTTCAAATCAGCGTTAGGCATCTAGGGAGCTAACTTTAAAAGCTGATGAGATCATCCTTTGCCCCTTGCTGCTTCTTTGGATCGTGCTCTCCTTCAAAGGTGCCTCCCGCCTTTTTACCAAAGATCATTTCGTCCAAATCATCCATCATTTCGTAGTTGTTGCTCCCCCCTTGAGTCCCTGTTCGGGAACCTGCTGGTTTTCGGATCAGAGCATATTCTCTTCCTAAGGGGGGGGAATCATCGGGCTCAACAGCAACGGGTATCATAGCTGGTTCTTGCTCTGGCTGCACCTCTATTGGTTTCTTTATGTCTTCATACTTTGAGAGGACCTTTTGGATTTCATTATTCACGTTCAGTGCTTCAAAAAGAAGGGCCTCATTATTACCAGCTGTCTCAATGATTGATTGCACGGTGTACTGGGACTTGCGACACTGTTGTACCAATGTGGTGGTCAAATCATCCTGTGAAAACAACCCCAAGGTACGAGGTATAGCCAAATTTAGAGTTAGGGTTCCAAACTGCGATACTATAGCAATTAGCCGAGGCAGAAAGTGATTGGATAAAAAAACCCCCTGTAAGAGAGAAGAAAAAAACAAAACCACAGAGAAAGCAGCTTATACAAAAGCCTATATCGTAGTCCTCCACGTAGCACAAATGATATCCTGATACTTGTTCAAGACGGTTTCAGATTTAATTGAGGAGACAAAAGAATCAAGTACTAAAAGCCACCGCAGTTTCATTTGCTACATTTCCAAAATTCAGAATGGTACTCAAACCTAGTAAGCAATTAACAACCCAAAACTTCTGTCCACGCATAATAAAAAATGCACCTCATGAGATTGACATTTCTATCTCATAGGTAATTTCTCTATTGAACTTCAGTTTGAAGATAATTGGTGAGATTGACATTTGTAAAATGTTACATTTGCTAAAAAAAAAAAACCGAAAAAAGGTTATGCACCATAAACATCTATTTTCTTGACAGCAGAATTAGTCAAAATCAAGAAATGTTGCAAGAAGAAGTAACCCGAAATTCTCCATCAGTTTTCACATGCTATTCATAAAAATAAAATCCAGCATCACTGCATATTCAAAATTGGCATCAGGAATTCTAAAGAAGATGACGGCAGTAACTGACATAAAATACCTTTAGAGCATCTTGCATCGGAGAAGAAGATAAACAGTGGCAAAAGCTCTATGCTGTTTCTGGCAACACCAAATGCTTCCTTCGTTTGTTCAGCTGAAAAGGCTTGCACTGGAATATCATGATGCATTTGTTGTGCAAGGTTGGCATTCACTTCAGAAACTGACACTTACCTCGCAGGAGTAAATACTGGAGCTATACTTTCATTATCACGACCAGGAAACCTTATGCCTCTTGATTTCAAACTCTGAAATACAATGATATTAGAGAAAGAAACTAATATAAGAAGGTGAAGGTTGGGGAACCATAAAAAAGTTGCAGTATATTAGCAATTCCTGTCTGCATAAAACATGGCGTGTTTGCATAGAAAATTCACATTCTAACATCATATGCTCCAACATTACCGAGATAACTGTCTCACCCACAAGAAAGTCACCAATAACTAATCCTTCCAACATAATGTCTCATGTTGCTGAACAACCACAGATGAAAGAGTAAACAAATATAGTGATATTTCTTTTTCTTTTCCAAAAGCTGCCTAGCAATTTGCGTAAATTGAGGAATAAAAATTTTCAAAGAGCATAAGCACAGAATAAAACTTAAATGGAAAAACAGAGATAGATAACATAAGAGGATGATTCATGACAAACAGTACTTAGTCCAGCACAAAGCAAGAGCTTTTCATTTTTTTTCCACACTCAAGAGCATGAAACGAGAATGAAATGGATAAAGAAGCTAAAATGCATATACCTTGTAAGTCTCTTCAAAAACAGGCAAGTAGCGAAGTTCGCCGGAGGATTCCCACCATGATTCAATGAGAATTAGAGCTTTGTTTCGGTTGTTAACAACAGTCTGGGGATCATCAATCAATTTCACCATCTCATCGAGTACCCTCTCGGCAGCAACCACAGAAAATGCCTTGTCACAATTTTTAACAATTTTTAACAACAGTTTCAAGCAAATACGAGAGCCAAATATTGGACCCTGGGAATCTTCAACATAATTCGTTTGTTGATACCCCGAATCAAATCAGCGCTGTTGACCCTGTCGTGATTGATCATGTCACAAATTTCAAGATTTAAGGCCCAGTCAGGGTCGTCTAAGGTTTCAGCAGTGGCATCGTCCACCACCTTATCAAAATCTTCAGCCCAGACTAAAGATTACAACCAAAACACATTTATCGTGAAAACTCTTGTATATAATCTCAAGCACAAAGAGAGTGCAAAATACCTAATACAAGAGAAAGCAAAGCAGTTAATGTAAAGATAGAGCTTACGCTGCAATTTTCCTAATCATAGACTGGGCTGAAGATTTTGTATTTATGGCCAAAAATGGATATAAACAGACACAATATTTTATCTACGATCAAAGAGGATGTATTAACAATAACTACAATACAGGAGGACAAAACCAAAAATGCACGGAGGCGTATTAAATCCGCAAGTATCACCTTTTTTTGTGATCTTTTAAACATTTCCATCGGTGTATTAAACATTTATAATGCACGGCGGTGTATTATAAACCATCACTGCTCACTCACTCACTCACTAAGATAGCCAGCCATTAGCGAGTTTGCAATCTCTTCCTCTCAAACTCAAGCTACACAAAACAAAAGTTCAATATACGCAGGCGATGTTAGACACACGACTCAAATATGTTTCGCTTATCAGACTTTTAAAATCAATTTGACAGAAGCATTGATGATATCTCATTAGCAAATCTTACCACTTTCTGCACTCGTTCATTGGCAACTGGAGTTCCTCCTACAACTGAATCAGGAAGATACGGACTGCTAACGCGCGCTTCCTTCATCACAACTATATTACTCTTATCCCACCACACTGGAAGCCTGATTGCACAAATTATCATATTAACAAATGTTAATCATAAAGAATGTAGTTCAATAATACTTCTCCCTAAACTGAAAATCTTCCTTCACATGAGATAAGGAAAATGAAGCTTTTGAAAGAAAAGGATTAAGACAGAGCTAAAAGCTTATGCCATGGAAATAACAAATGCGTTGGGTGAGCCAACAAAACAAGTACCAATTAAACCAAGGAACACAATTATGTAAATCTTACTGCACCATGAGGCATCAACATCTTTAAATAAGCTACATTATGTCACTCTTCCTTTATCTTTTCGAGGGAACAAGAGAGTTCTTCTCAGGTTTAGAAAGAATACACATACTACGTTGAACAAATATTCAAGATACCAAGGCCTAGCATTTTGAAAATTGAAATCCACAAAGCAAATCTAGACTAAAATTGGACAAGTTATATTTCTCTTTGTTGTGATTTTCACTCCATTTTCAAAGGATTTTTTGCTGACAAGGTTCAGTTAACACACAACAATAGCTGAAGTCCAATATATCAAAATATACATAATAATATCCATTCCTTCTTTATTTTCAACATATCAACCTAAGACCGTTTCTTGAAGCCTGCAAGTCCAAGGAAAGCATCCCAAAGTCGATTTTATTATATCACAATTTTATTTGTTATGCATATTTTATTGACAAGGTGAGAAGTCTCAAGGACAGAATTTGCTATGTTCAAACACAACCTTATTTCTTACCCTCCAAATATAATATAAAAAACAGCTAAAGAAAGTCTAACTATGTCCTCTTTAAATCCTTTAGCCTTAACATAGTAGCACCAACAAAGTAATTTCCACCGGTTCTAACATCACAGCCTCCTCATTTGACAGGGCAGTAATCACACTATCAAAATCACCCGTTGGAAATCCAAAATGTTGTCAAAGCTCAAATAAATGAACCCAATTTATCCATTATGATACGTTAACTACAACCCATCATTGTCCTTAGCAATATTTTTTAACTGCATAATGCAGGACATACTCATAGTTATAATGATGAATGAACAATAGAAGGGACGATGTCTTCTAGAAACATAATAGCCTTCATCACTCTTCTTGATTAAGGAGGACTTATGTTTAGCAAGTAAAATAGATAAGCTCAGAGTATTTATGTACTGAAACTAAAAAATGGAAAAAGAAACTTAAAAAATGAAGTGAAGGGAAGTCGAGAAGTTATAACGCATTAATGAAGTTACTCACAAAATTCCAATTGTGCTTGTCAGTCCTGCACAATCCACCCAGAAAACATGGTTAATGCACCATAGTAATAGGAAAAAATGCTCCTCACAATTACACTTTGCACTGTACTTAACTGGTCAAAACCATGAGTTATAAAAGTTTGTTCTCCAAGTGTAATACTAGCCAGCCATATGTCCTTGAATTTCATCTCAGCCTTCAACACCAAATAACAAAACAATAAATTACTAAACAATAACCACTGTGCATCACATTTCAGAAACAAACCCCTTTCAAAAAAAAATTAAAAAGCGATCTTTTTTTTAACATTTAAAAAAAGGATGTATCACCCTGCTAAATAAACAGAAGAAGTACACAGTTATGCATTGTAATCACCGTCTTCCAAATCGACAACTCATAAAACTAAAAATAGGTAAATCACCAAAAGCAAATCCCCAAAATATAACATTTGACCTTAAAAAAAATCCTCAAGATGTGTCAAATAAATAAATGATGTTCTATGAAATTCTCCATGGATTAAGAACAAAACACGCAATAAAGACAACCTATTAGAGTATGGAACACAACAGAAAAAATGAAGTAAATCTGGGAGAGCAAAAGGCAGAAAACTAAAAGAAACAGAAGCTATTAAGAATAAAAAGTAGATTAATAGACATAAAATCCAACAAAAGAAGGTACATCACTAAACAGAAATGCTAAAAAAATCCTGATCCAGGGGGAAAGGAAAAATTACCATGAATCCGACGAGGATACTTTCCACAACCCAATTTGTAAAAGCCTAAAAAAAAGTACCGTGAAGACTGTGAAAAATAAAAAATGACCTGAATCAGTTAAAACGAAAAAAAGCTTAAGAAATCATAAAAGAAGCAAACAAAGAAAGACTAAAAAACTAACCAAAATATATGAAATCAAATGAACGAAGCAGCAACTCTTACCCACTGCGATTTCGAAAAGTGCACAAAGGAGGCGAAGGTACAAAATCTGCCAAAAAAGGAAAGGAAACCACAAAAAACAACACAACAAGCTCAAAACTTAGCACCTTGTTGATCAACTTGTCTAACCCGATTATATAAAGAATATTCCAAATATTTAAACTAAACAGATTTACCTCTTCCGCTAGAAATTAGGAAAGTGGAATGGGTTTCCTTTCAACATTAACAAGAGAAGCTTTGTTCACCACAGGTCTAATCTTGTTCACAAACAGCCGATAAGAAGGGAAAACGGAGCAAATGTTCATAGGCGGCAAGGGTTGAGAAAAGAGAGAAAACTGAGAGATAAGGAGAAAGGGAGCAGCTACGTTGAAGAATGTAAAAGAAAAGAACCAATAACCCTAATTAGAATCGTCATATTCTAACAAGCGCCTAAGAGTTCTGACAAAATTTTCAATCGCCGAAAGTATTAAGATGAAGAGCAGGCCAGACGTTATTGTCAGAGAAGAGAAGAGGAGAAGGGGAGATTAGGTGAGAGGTGAGAGATGAAGAGAGCATTAATTACATGCTGTGAATTTTTTAGCCGTCCGAACAGGGAATTTGGCGACTTCCTTTCGGCGGAGCAGGTGATCATGACAGGAGCATTTATTAGGAATTGACAACCACCTAATAAAAAGAGGCGCCAGCAGCTGAAGAAAGAGTTTTTGGCAAACGACGTCGTTTGCGAAGAGGATGTTTTTGCCTTTGCAATGCTCACGTGATCAAAGCCTGGGTCACGTGAAATTGGACGACCAAATAGGCCGTATATTACTTTATCTTAACAACCCTAACTATGTTTAGTTATTTGGATGGGTAGATATTAGTCAAGAGAGGAAGAAAGAGGTAGTTTTTCCGTAGCTACCTTGGTGCTGTTTTTCAGTAATTTTAGACTTGAGTAGTCTTCATCCAACGCAGGATCAGAATGGTAAATGGTTTTCGATCATACTGAAATTTTGACTGGAAATAAAGGATATCCTATTCCACAATCTGAATAGTGGAAATTGGATTTTTACGATCGTTCTCCGACTTATAAATTTTGTAAAATTATTATAATTCTTGATGAAATTTTTACATATTTTCTCTTTGATTTGACATTTTGTTCATTCTTGTTGGATGTTTTATGTCAATTTTCTATTGTGTAATAGCTGAAACTTGTACTCTTCTCTTTGATTGATTGTAGTGAAGATATAATGTGGACATCGTAGTAGTCCAGTGGTTTTTCTCCTTCACATAGAAGGAGTTTTCCATGTAAAAAATGTTATGCCTTGTGATTTGTTTTGTTGTTGTTGCTTTTTATTTGCTTTATCTTCAATTACTTGATGCCTTTAAGACTTGTTACTTTGTTAGTGTTCCTATGATATTCTAACAAATAGGGAGTATTTATTCTGCATTTTAGGTGTGTTGAATTTGTTAGAATACCCTATTTCTCCCCATTACTTTTCTCACATATGCCACTTGATTTGCACTAAAAAAATTTCAAGGAAAAACTGATGATGCCCAAGATATGCACACAATAGAAAAACTGGTATTGCAACTTATTCCCAATAACCTCTCTTCTTTTCTTAAATAACACAATTACATGTTTAGACTGATCATTCTCTAAATTTTAAAAAAAAGAGTTAATATTAGATGATGAGACGGACATATTATGAGTAGCATCATAGTATAAAGATAAAAAGTGAAGTTTTTTCTTTCTCCTTTTTGGCCAACGTAAGGAGAAGGGTTTGGGAGAACTCTCTTCTCTTTCTTCTAGATTTTGATCTCTTTTCTTTTTAGCATTGACTTTGGGTTCGTTTAATTAATTTCAACTAGGAATGGGTCTAAAGTCTTGCTCTAGACAATGCTCATCTATCATATACTAGTCTATGTTTGTTTTAGAGGAGGTTTTTTGCAAACATGCATAGAGGATGAGGTATGAGATTTCTCTTCTCGCTCTTTTAGATTTCCATCTCTCTTCTTTCTAGCATTGTATTTAGATTTGTCTCATTAATTTCAATTAGGAAGGAGTTTAGAGTCATACTCTTGACAATGCTCCTATCGTAGTCATGTTTGTTTGAGTGGAGTTAGAAATAATATCTTATACTAGTACCTCTTATAAGGCCACCTCTTCTTCTCAGTTAAACCGTACTCCTACTTTATACAAGTCTATTCTTATTTAGAGACATCTTTTCCTCAAACTCAAAACATTCACTAAGTCTAACACCCAAGAAGAGTTTGACCTAATTCTATGGATTAGCAACCACTTGTCTTAATTCTATAGATGAGTAACCAATTGTCGTAGAATAACCTAAATCTAATACTAAGAAGAGCGCACATAACCCACACTATGCACGCTTGAAATTAAATAGTCCAATTAATCAAGATTTGTAACCTTGGGTTCTGATACCGCTTGTTATGGGTGTTTTCCTTTAGGAGATAAGACCAAGAGACCCGCTAAATACTCAATAAGTAAATAAAACCCAATTTGAAGCCAAAAGTTTAAATAAATGGATTTTAGATTCTTACCAACTTATTAGGTACTCTAGTTTTTTTAATTTTTTGATGTGGGATTTTTATATACAACCATGAAATTTTATGCATATTACTTTCATAAGAGTTTATAAACTAATTAATAAGATGGCTGGCTACTCTATTCATTTTCAATTAGTTTTTAATTGGATGCAAAAAGATTTTTTCACATGGGTGATGGATGTGTACGGAAATGCGAAATCTCAAAGGAATATATTCAATATTGAGTAAAGTGGGATCGCTCATTGGCTTTCAAGTAGTCCTATGAGTGTTGAAATGGTCTTCAAAGTCGAATCCCAATGAATTATGTATGTACAACTTTCGTAATAATACGATTAGGGTCTTTAACTATAGTACTAAAACATATGAGATGGTCTTTCTACCATTAACAAGTAGCCAAATTCTATTAAAGGTTGTTAAATACTTTGAAATTGCTTTAACCAAGTTTTGATATCGTAAATAAATAATCATTGTAACAGATTAGTTGATACTTGTAAAACCAACAACTGTGATGACTTTCATGAAATTTTTCTCAGACACTCTAATGTTTAAGTTAGTCTTTAAAAAAACCGTGGAAGTGACCGGAATCAGTGCCGGAGTAGCTCTGTTAAACATCCCGGCGTCGATTTTCCAAGTTGACAAAGACCGAAACGGAACGGAGGATTTATAATTGACAACAATGTTGCGTGCTGAATCCTATAATATATTACGGGACGCATTTCTCAGCCACACTAAAAACTTGAAACATTTGCGGAGTGGATTAGCTTTGTATTGCAATTCCTAGTGATACATTTCCAGTCTTGGCAAAAAGCTGTCGTTGAAGTCGAAAATTTACATGATGCCGGTTGATTCCAACGGCAAAACTTTTGCTTCAGTTTTGCTCCGTCATTGGTAACAGACTGCAGCAGGGGATGGGGGTTACGTTTGATGTGGCTATATTACGATTGTCATATTTCAATGTCATAAAATGGATCAATAGTTTTAGATTCGAAATAGAATCCAATTGGATTAGATACTAGACAGAAGGAATCGGGTATATAGAACGGATAAATGAGGGAAACATATAATTCTAGAAGAGAGTATTCGTCTTCCGAGTAGTCTTCGACACAAGAAAGGGGTTTCAAAATTCCCTTTCTTGTGCTGAAAGAGTAATGATTCTTGATCCTGTTCTTCAATGATTCCTAGTCTTGCTTTTCATTTTTCCCGATGTATCAGAACTTTTTCGATTTATTACGAAATAATACAAGAGTGGGAATTTTATTGATTAAATATAAGTTATAAATAGAGGAACGGCCTATTAGTATAAAATACTATAATTAGTATTTAGTATAATTTAGAATTTAGTATAATAAGGAAATTCATTTTATCAGTTAGACGAAAAAAAATAGTATGATTCTTAAGAACTCAACGGGCCCTTCCCCCTCTCGAATCAGACAAAGAAAGAGGGTAATCCCGCTGAGTTCTTACGCTTTCATGTCTACAACTCAATTCATTCGGTTACTACAGGGATGAACCCAATCCGGAATATGAACCATAAAAGAAAACACCTATTAATCCGATCACAAGAATACCAGTTACAGTACCTATTATCCAAAGAGGAATTCTTCCAGTAGTATCGGCCATTTACCTCACTTCCCTCCATATTTCATCAAGTGTTCGTGCTAGAGACATAAACAGTCATGGATAATTATGAGATGAGATCCTTCCGAATGCGCTAAGAGAATACCTAGAATTCTTATTGACTCTCTTTCGTTTTCTTAATTGAAGAAATAATTGGAAAAGAAAACAGCAAGTACAAAAATGAGTAATAACCCCCAGTATAGACTGGTACGATTCAATTCAACATTTTGTTCGTTCGGGTTTGATTGTGTCATAGCTATATAATTCGGATGTAGGTTTATCGTTGGATGAACTGCATTGCTGATATTGATCCCAAAAAGAAGACGGTCGGTACAGCTAGTCTGTGAACAGCCAACCATCGTACTGTAAAAATTGGATAGGTTCGATCTATAGTCATTAGGGCCTCCTAAAAAGATCTACTAAATTCATCAAGTTGTTCCAAAGGATCAAAACGGCCAGTTATTAACGGAATTCCCTGTCGGCTTTCTGTGAAATACTCGTTTGGCCTCGGGCTTCCAAACACATCATAAGCTAAACCGGTGCTGACGAATAGCCAACCCGCAATGAATAGGGAAGGTATAGTAATGCTATGAATGACCCAGTATCGAATACTGGTAATAATATCAGCAAAAGAACGTTCTCCTGTGCTTCCAGACATGCCGAGCTCCACATATTCTTGTACAGTCAAGGGGGATCGATTCCGTAAAAAATGAGATCAGTAAATGTCAATTCACTGAAATCGAATTTTTGTGAGATCGTCAATATTATACCGATGGCGTCTTTAGAGTATACCGAATCAGTATAACTATCCTTCTTCTGACACAGCAACGCAATTTGAATCAGGAAGTGTTAAATAATTTCTTTTTTGCTTTCCTTCTTCTTTGTTGATGTAAAATGTGATGCTCCATTCAATAGAAAATTCTTCCAATGCAAGAGATTATTATATTTCCATACTTACCATACTTTATGTAGATGTGAGATCTAGAAATTTCCGTTTCATAGGAATTTTTTTGTTGGAATCTTTTTCTTTTTTTTTTAATAAATTGGTGTGATACAGATACATTCTTGTATTCGATCGAGGTCCAAGGATCTAGCTACAAGGATGAGGCTTTAGAATAGGAAATGAAACGATAA
Source organism: Ophiorrhiza pumila (assembly GCA_016586305.1). Lineage (NCBI taxonomy): Eukaryota > Viridiplantae > Streptophyta > Magnoliopsida > Gentianales > Rubiaceae > Ophiorrhiza > Ophiorrhiza pumila. The sequence goes on along the minus strand of BLIW01000008.1, from coordinate 10,087,497 downwards.
AATATGGAACCTATAATGGAACCTATAAAAGAGAATCAAAAGTACTAGTTTTCGAACTTGGTTGAACAAAAAAAAATCTTTTTTTTCGTGATTATCTAATAACTTTATTTCTTCTCAGTTGTTCAAGATGTTATGTGAATGAACTGATTGCTGAATCTAATGAGTCAAACTTAAAGTAAAGTTAAAAATTTTATTAAGATTCCTCTTCGCTCTAGAATCAACAATAGATTCAATACAATTCAATAATAGAAGAAATCATCCAAATATAAATTCTTTTCTTCAAGCGAACCAGCCTATCCTCTGTATAGGGCTTACGCGGCAGTTGGAACAAAGACACATTTGCTTGTGAATTCGAATGCCAATGTGGCAGGCGTATAGCTACACAGACTAATCAAGAGTTCAAGTCACACACTCCCATAATCCGTTTTATCTTCAGAGAATTCCCCTCAACCCCCCAATATTATTTGATAGGAATAGTTGAAGGGAAATATCCAAATACATGTCTTATTATTTTCAATAATCCATATGTAATAGCAATGAAATACTATTATTCCTCCTCCAAATGCTAAATGATTTTTTAGAATATTATTTTCTATAAAGGACCAGAAATACCCTGTTTACGTATCAACTGTAGGTTCTCTTACTTGCTCTAGTGGCTGGCAAAGGCCAACCGAGAGGGGAGAACGAATGGCTTAGGAATTGACCGGTTCCGAGCAGACTCGTGGAGCTGCTGCTTGGATTATCGTAGAATAAGAGGAGCCGTCTTAGGAAATGACTTCACTTAAAAGACAGATGCCGCCGCTGCGGGGCGAGGGAGCAACTTGTCTGGTCTTGCGGTGCACTCATTCCCGTTACGAGAATGAAATGACGCCCCAGCTTGACTCGAGACCAATACTCCTTACAACTCGCACCAATAGCGGCACCGAGCGGCCGGAGATTTATTTAAAAGGAAGCCCAGCCGCCCCTCTCCCCACCCCCTAGCCGCCTACCTACTCGTGTTCGTAGCTCGATCGGAGGTCAAGACTGTGGTCCGGCGGAAAAACAGAAGTCGTCCGTATCAAGTGATACGTGAATTGCTCAGTAGTGCTTCGCCACTACCGTAGCTGGCGGAAATAGCTTAATGGTAGAGCATAGCCTTGCCAAGGCTGAGGTTGAGGGTTCAAGTCCCTCCTTCCGCTCCTGGCTTCGTCGTTTAGTGGTAACGAGTGGAGTGCATAAGCCCCTTTAGAGATAGGGGCGAGCAGCAAGCAGCCCCTTGTATAGGGCGTTAAGCGCCTATCTTACTAAGAAAGGGGCAAGCCAAAACCTACTCTTAAAAGTGGCTGGCTTTTCATCAGCCGTTGCGCGCTTCTCTTTTTAATTTTCAGCAGGCTTCTTCAAATATCCCAAAAATGAAGTAGGGGCTATAACTATAAGTAGCTAGCTAGCGCGCTAGCCTTTTCCCTTACTAGTAAGGGGGCTGCTAGTTGTAGCGCGCAGTGTACTAGTGAATAGGAAAAGCTTCTTTAGATTACTAATGACGGGTGGAGGTTGAGGCTCGATGGAATTGAGTTCGGTGCCTCGCCCTTGTCTCCTTCGCCGGAGACTTAAAATGATGGGAATCCTATCGATAAAGAAGAGGCATAAGCATCGCCCTCCCTTGAACCTGAACTGGTCGAGAGAGATGAACCCGCACCACATTTTACGAATCGAAAGCCCCAACTAGACAGAACCTAAACAACTCAGTTGAGAGCTCCGTGACTGGAAAAAGGGAAGGTCCACCAATGATTGATAGAGGCCACCCCCCCCCCTATCCGTCTCTTGATCTCCTATTCCACTAATCCGTTGTTACTCATTCATTCAAGGCATAGACTGCCCGTTTCTTTTTATTAGCGCAGGTGTTCGTCAACGTGAAAGCCGTTGAACTTAAGACTCGAGTTGAGAAAGAGGGCGAGGCCCCCGGGAGGGCTTGAAGGGACTGGGGAAGACGGGTGGATTATAGAGCTAGGGGCAAATCGAAGGTTTGTCCATCGGGATTGGGCATGGACGAGCCTCGACTGGGCCAGCATTGATGAAAAAATTACAAAATCAAAGCTTCTCCCATCGCATCATTAACCGGTGTAGGATTAAAGATCGGGTCCAGGATTCGAGTAAAATCTACCTTGCCTCTCATCTCAGGGTGAGGCAAGGAATTTAATCAAATGTTCGTTGTTCAACATCTCGGCTGCTCAAGAAGTTGGACTACTTGCTCCTCCGACCCAGAGTGGATTCTAGGGGAAGGGCATAGCCTCACCTTGCAATAGGAAGGTGTTCATTGTTGGGACGGGTTCAAACTGAGGGGAGGAAAAAGAGAATACTCCGATCTTCCTGGGGATTCATCACTGGCTAGGGCTTTCGAATCAAAGCATGGGCATCTGCTATTAAGAGGGAGCAGTAGATCGTCGATTGAAGAGCCAGATCAGTAAACTTCTATTGATTATTGATTCGACTCTAGGGACTCCTAGCAGCAAACTTGTATAAAGGGGCCCCCATAGAGATGCAGCCGCCAGCCGGATCGACCAACAAATGATAGGCCAGAGAGATGCGCTCATTCGACTAATCAGTGATCCCTGGGCCTACCTAACACAGATGCCCCTTAAATAGGGGATTGGTTGATCGGAAAGCTCGGGCAGGAGTAGGACATTCCATACAAATCTTTCTGATCCGACCTTAACGGTCCTCTTCTTACAGTCGAGCGGCTTCGCTCCTCCTCAAATCCAATTTTTTCATCGACAGGTAGGGTGAATTCTAAGGTTCCTTATTCCGGTTGTAAAGCGGAAGAAGCCACACTATCTATCCCTGCCCCACCAGCAGCCCGCGTTTCCGACCCGAAAGGAATTAAAAATGAAAGAAGAATCTGTGTGCACTATCTATGGAGTGGAGTGACTATCCTTAATCTCCTCTTCCCTATCTCCCCCCCTTTTTGCCTTCGGCTATTACTGGCTGAGCTACGCTTGGCCCAACATTGGATTTGTTTTAAAACAACCAAAGTGGCGTTCATTCAAAAAAATCTTTTATGCCAGCCCAAACAAATTTTACTATTTTTGGAAAGGAAGGAATGCAGGGAACAACTCTTTCCTTTCCACTGGTTCTTGAAAGCTATCAATCCCCGCTTTTCCCATATTCATTCTCCCTCTCGCATCGGTTCTGCATCAGATGATGAGCCCATGTGAAAACTTTCTCTTTTATTGGCGCCCGATAGGTAGGCTATTAGATTGAATCGAAAGCCTACCAACGCATAAAGGTTCCGATTCGAGCGAGAGCCCAAACGGGGGAGGCGAGAAGATCAAGATCGAAAGCTCCACTGTTCTGAATAGTGAGAAAGACTTTTCAAAATTCGATCAAATCGATCGAGAATCTCATCATTCTGTTAGGCGGGCTAACCGACCGACCGAGTTTGGTCTGGGCGTCCATGTCACAGAACCTTTCTCTAGCCAATAATCCCATTATTGATCGAATCGGGGCGGATCCAATGAATTGGCAAATTCAAAATCTATCGTTTTAACACTCAGAAAAACCCTAGAAAAGAGGAAGAGTCACTAAGACAAGAGCTAGGTAAGCATGGTCACTGTATCGGCGGTCGGGGCCGGCGCTCCGCGTTCTATCTAGGCTCCGCTCTTATGTAGGCCCCACCTCACATAGAAGAAGGAGAACCTCTCCCGTAGAAGCACCCGTGTGAGCGGGAAGGGATTTAATGATTCATCGGATATGTTTTCTTCCGTGATCCATTTCATGTCAACTCTAATTAGTTATCAAAAGGCCTACTTTACAAAGGGAACGTCGTCTCCCGGGAACCATAAGGTTCTCGGTAACCGGCCGCATCGGCCCGATAACCTTCGTCACCGTCGGTTCCCGCAACCAACCCTTTCTTATTTTATTATATTAAGTCTTTCTTTCTGAAGGGCTTGCGGTTCATTACACCAAAGGTTTTCAGTGAACTATTGAAGCTATCGAGAGAATACCAAATGCTGACGGTGACGAAGGTTACCGACTTTCGGTGGACGGGGAGCCAACGAGTTCAGTCGAACAGCCTAACGAGTATAAGGTTACAGAAGCCTTCGCCAACTTTGATAGGCATAGCGTTGCAAGCAAATAGAGCAGAGAGCTTACCCTTTCTTTCTATTAGAGTCGTGAGCTTGTTGTAGTCGGTCCTATAAGGGAGAACCTTGCTGCTTACTTGCTATATCTCCGCGTCCTTGCGCGGCTCGACTCGTTCTTCGAGCCCTGCTTCTCCCTTCCCCCTCTCCCCGTTCCTACCGTCCAAAACAGGCCTATGGAGTATAGCCAAGTGGTAAGGCATCGGTTTTTGGTACCGGCATGCAAAGGTTCGAATCCTTTTACTCCAGATTATGAAACCAGATCCGGATGCCTCGAAAATTTAGAGAAGCCTTTTTTCTTAAAAGAGTTTATGCAACGGGTGATAAACCTATCTACAGGACAACTTTCGGGGTTAGGAACGTTTTCTATAATCGAGATAGGCTTGGTGTAATCCGGAGGACGGCTGTATTCGTCCATTCCTTGTCGGCAGACTCATTCCTCTCAAACCTGGGGCAAGAATAAGCTCCTTTGGCTTCAGCAAAAAGCCGAGCGGGACTGGGTAAAAAGTAAAATGAAAATACATCAAACGTAACCCCCATCCCCTGCTGCAGTCTGTTACCAATGACGGAGCAAAACTGAAGCAAAAGTTTTGCCGTTGGAATCAACCGGCATCATGTAAATTTTCGACTTCAACGACAGCTTTTTGCCAAGACTGGAAATGTATCACTAGGAATTGCCATACAAAGCTAATCCACTCCGCAAATGTTTCAAGTTTTTAGTGTGGCTGAGAAATGCGTCCCGTAATATATTATAGGATTCAGCACGCAACATTGTTGTCAATTATAAATCCTCCGTTCCGTTTCGGTCTTTGTCAACTTGGAAAATCGACGCCGGGATGTTTAACCGGGATGTTTACTTGTAATATGTTCATCTCATCATCTAATATTCACTCCTATGTTTTTTTATGTCCAGAGATTGATCATCCTCATAAGAAGAGGACAATGTACCACATACCATGTCAAGAAATTGAAAAAGCTACTAAAAACATCAAAGAGAATAAATTACTTGTTGATCAAATAACAGCGAAATTAACAAGTGAAAGGTTTGAACCCAAATCTCATAAAACAATGATACTTTGTTAAATTCTTGTTCATCCAATTCAAAATCAATTTAGCAATTAGTGGAGTTGCATAGAATTTTATTAATTAATTTATGATTTCTTATCAAACGATATCGATATTATTTGTAACAATCGACAAGGAACAAAATTCATTAAGTTTAGATATATAAGTGACCAAGAAAGAAAGTGCACCCTTATAAACAATGATATCTGCATGCTTGGATAAATCAAAATATATATGATAAGGCAATATTATTTGTTGGAACACTTCATTCTCAAGATCGAACAAGAGAATCATAGATTCATCCTCATTAATCGGTCTATGGAACACAATCAATAGAGGCAATTGTTAACAAATGCTCTTGAAAAGTATCACACATAAACCATGGAAATGATGGCACTTCAATTTTTTCCAGGCGTGTGTTCAATGGATAAGCCTCAACCTCAGTGTTAGTGCTATTATGAACCACATTTATGGCAACATTATTTGCTTCATCAACGTCAATCTGGGATACCTCAAAGCCATCATCTACCACATAACATCCACATTGTTAGTGTATTAAAGTAAAATTAGTTAATTAGAAGTTTCTAAATAGAGTTTCTTAGTTAAAGTATAAATTAGTTTCCTAATAGATTTTGTTTCTTAATCAATTTTTGAGATGAATTAAGAAATTTTTTACATTATAAATAGAGGGTAGTAGGATCTTCTATAATTTGGAAGAGAGTGAAATGATTAAAAAAAAAAAACTTAAAGAGGTTTGAGATAAAAAGTCATATGTCTTAGAGAATTCCATATATACTAGTGAATGATATTGTTGTGAGATAGTTGTGCCATATATGTAATGTTATAGTTTTATTGCTCACCTCTGAAATATATTCTTGTGATAAATAAATATATACCAAATTCATGTATTTTATTTTTTCACACATCATTCTCATCCCGAACGCAAACTTAATTTTATTCCTCAACATATGCAATTCTATCAACCTCATGTTCATTAGTTTTAGAGATGTAACTGTCAAAGAATATATGTGCATCCAACTCAAAACCAATTGGCAAGGAGTGCAGTTGCCCATATACCTTATATATTAGTTCAAGAGTTCTTATTTAAGGAGTGGAGTGGCCCATATACCTTATATATTAGTTCAAGGATTCTTATTTAACCGATGTGGGATATTATCATTTAACACCCCGTCTCAAACATGACTAGGACGAACAGATCTAAGCGAAACTAAATGCTAGCCCAACAATGGGTCTAGCCCAAATACTAAACCAAATGTTAACCCAAACTCTAGTCATGTTTGAAAGGCCCACAAATTCAAACCTGATGCTCTGATACCATGTTAAAGAATACATGTGCATCCAACTCAAAACCAATTGGCAAGGAGTGGAGTGGCCCATATACATTATATATTAGTTTAAGGGTTCTTATTTAACCGATGTGGGATATTATCATTTAACACCCCCTCTCAAACATGACTAGGACGAACAGATCTAAACTAAACCAAATGTTAGCCCAACAATGGGCCTAGCCCAAATACTAAACCAAATGCTAGCCCAAACTCTAGTCATGTTTGAAAGGCCTACAAATTCAAACCTGATGCTCTGATACCATGCCAAAGAATATATGTGCAACCAACTCAATACCAATTGGATAGGAGTGGAGTGACCCATATACCTTATATATTAGTTCAAGGGTTCGTATTTAACCGATGTGGGATATTATCATTTAACAGTAACTAAATCCAAGAACTAAGTAAAGTTCTCATCTTGTTGGTTTTAGGAAGGATAAATGCTCCTATATTTTCTCATGGAAGAACTCCATAAATAGATTGTCCTTATGTAAACAAACTAAACCACCAGAAAACTTACCAGGACGCAATAATCAGAATCAATTTTACATGGAATTTCCTCCATAAAATAAATTGAAGGGTTTGAATCAGAAAATAACTTGAAGGCTTTGTTGGGTTATGAACCTTTTTTTATAATATTCACTCCATTTATCTAATATTATTTGATATTTTCTTGTTATAATTTGATATCATTATCGATGGGTAAGATCATGTAGTTATGATAATATCTTAATCATGATTAATCGGTTAATATGTTTAGATAGTTAATGAAAAGTGTTATTAGTATTTGTTAAAATCTGTTTCAGACAAGATTTCCAACTTAGGATAAGATTTATTCACATATATGAAACTTGCATATGACTCACAAATTAGCTTATAAAGTATAACAAAATTAGCGTGTGTTAGTGTATAAAGTATCAAATAGCGTATAACATATAAAAAATTAGCATATTAGCGTATAAAGTATAATTCACGTATCACGTCTCATATATGAGAGGGTCTCACAAGAGTTTTTGCGTTTATAGAATCTACATTACGATCGTAGTTTTAAGCCATGCATAACAAAAATGCAAAATCAATTCTAACGTGTGTGTAAAAGTTTCTTTAGAATTCTGAGATCTCACATTGAAGAACAAGGGAAACAAAATGTCGATATAACCTCAAGGTATATATGCATAAATTAATACTTGTAAAAGAATGAAGGAATTCAATGGAGATGCATAGCTCATATAAGTAGATATGGTGAGACAAATAAAGACAATTTATAGTCATTGAATTCGCATTCATGCATAGAGCTAAGTAATGCATACACTAAAAGTTAAAAATCAGTACTCTGTCTTCATACTACATTCAGGTTTAAGAAGCCAAACTTTAGAAGGAAACAAAATCCAACCAATTCAAACATAAAATAAGAGGCCATTAATGTTCAAAGCAGCGAGTAAAATAGTTCAAAAATCAAATAATCATATACAGAAACAAAATGATCAAGAGTGTAAGAATTTGTAGATGCCTAATTGGTAAAAAGAAATGGTTCAAGGTCCATAGATTTTCAAATCAGTTAGACAAACTAAACCACCAGAAGAACTTAAGAGGACGCAAGAACAATCAGAATCAATTTTACATGGCATTTCCTCCATAAAAGAAATCCCAGGGTTTGTATCAGAAAGTAACTTGAAAGGCTTTGCAGGGTTCTGAACCATTTTTGGACTGCATAAAATATATTTGTTACCTCTTGAAGCTGAACTCTTTAGATGATTTGTGATAATTCCACCGCATGTAATCAACGAATACCATGTTTTTGAAACGCACATAAGACTAATCAGGCTTTCAACTGGAAGCATCAGGAGTATGACCATGATGATCTCGAATGGAAGATCTTGCAAATTTTCTGGAGTCATATATATTGCTAAATCAAATTCAACTATTTAGATCTTTGTTTTTCAAGAATACAACTTGTTTTTTTGCAAATGAGAATTCTGTGATGAGTTTTTTCTTTTTTCCTCCGTAAGGTGCAGTGTATGTCAACAACTTTTTAGTTATGGGGGATTTAGAGACTGAATCCAAATTTTGTTTGCCTGATTCTTCTTTACAAACCATGCAACGTCGAGTGCAGTTCTCAAAGGGGTCCCTATTGCTTAGTTAGAGCCAACTCTAGATGATGGTACTGAACACTAATTGTCATTAATTTAGTAATACAAAAACAAAATGTTCAGAAATAATGAACTTTTTACCATTTATTAACTTGTGCATGCAGATCTGTGGCAAGGGCAAGAAGTATATAATGTAAAGAAAACAACTTTGTCTTTTTATCCTACTAGGTGATTTTGTCAAGCAAATTACAATAAGACGAACTGGATTATGCGATTTAGTAGCAAGCCTAACGCATGCATTTCTGTCTTCTAGTAACAACCTTTTCTCTGTTTAATACAATTCTTGTAATTTGTTCATGATGAGAAAGTAGAATCTAGAGTTTGAAATGAAATCTGCAAACACTTTATTGTGAAGATTTGAGAATGACCAAGTGATCCTTCAATTTAACGTACTCTCTATCATTACTCAAGGTTAGCCATGGTCCTCTAATTCAAAATTCTCCAAATATGGGTTATTTACATTGAATTTAGCAATTAATACTTACTAAAGAAAAATTGAAAAATGTCAATATCTAATATTGGTGAACAGTAAAGTATACAAGAAATATATATAATAATATTTCCCCATTGGTGATTATAAGTGGTCAAAAGGTCGATTAAGCTTTTTGTTTCTTAACTTTTCAATTTTATAATAAATTTTTTTCATGCTCTATGTAAATTCATGAAAACCATGTAACAACATATTACAGATCATATTATCTATAATTATAATTATATGCTAAAGGAAACCTTGTCTTCATCCTAATATTCTTATATGGGTTATACCAAATTAAGAATTTTAATTTTATGGATTAAATATTTTCTTAAAACTATAAATTGTTTAAAGTATCACTAATTGGTTATATAAATACTAAAATACTATGATAAATATGTATGATGTTGCTTATAGATTTAAGTAAATTTTATGTATTATTTATTAATTAAATATAGTTTTTTACTAAAAAAAATGTTGATGTAACATTTACCTCGAACACTATAGTTCAAATCCATTCTCAATATATTATATAATGATAAATTAAAATTAAAAATTGAAACCAAACCAAAAAACCGAATTTCAAAATCCGGTTTAACAAAAAATAACCAAAAAAAAAAAAACTGAAACGAAAAAATCAAAATTGTTTTGGTTCAATTTGATTTTTGGTTCAAACCAAATTTTGCACACCTCTAATTATGGAGTTAAAAGCAGTTAACTCCCTATAACTTACACACCCTATTCTTGCTCCGTTAGGGCGCCTCCAAGCTGCCCATAGCCACTGAATTCATCTCAGAAGCAACCAACGGCAGGCAACAAAGAAGAAGAAGCCACTTATTTCAGTCCAGAAGCAGAAGCAACCAACAGCAGTGAAGAAGAAGACAAGGAGGGCTAACTTAATTTTCGGCCAAATCTGTATCTGATTCCAACAAAAAATTTTTGTAACCTCACTGAATTGCCCCTTGGCCCTTACTATTACTGCTGCTGCGTGAGTGACTACCACTGTCGCCACCCTTTCTTCTCTTGAGCATTGAGGATTTTGGTAAGTTTTTTATGTTTTAATATATATTTTTTAATATTTAAGTTAAAAGTATTTAGTCATATTAGATTTTTTTTATGTAAGCTTTTACTAATACTTAAAGTCAGTTTTTATTTTATCTTTTTGTGTTTATTTTTCTAATATTTAATTTTTTTTCCGTAAGTTTTTAGTGATATTTAAAGAATCACTAACTTTTATCTCCCACTTCAAACATTATACAACTATACCAAAATCTTACAAAAAGTAAAAATCATTGGCAGCCTTATCATAATAGGGAAAGTGCAATTTGGAAGGCTCATAATCATTCTATATGTGTGTAGCACTCTCTCCCACGTTTATCAAATACCGTAAATTCTATCTATGAAAAATTACAATTTTAATTGCAATTATTCACCTTATTGACAGATACTATTCAATTGTTTATTTTTTTAAAGGAATTTTTGGTTTTCAATTCTTGATTACTTTTATTAAATAATTTTTATTTTAAGGTTAATATTATTATTTTACTATCTAATATTAAGATCAAGTGCTTAATTTTGTTTAATTAGTGAATGATAATTGACGTATTTGACTAATTATTCTTTAATTAAAAAATTAAGAGAAGGTTAAATGTTATAATTAAAACTAAAAGAGGTACTTATAGAACGAAGCAATTAATACTATAGGGAAGTTTAAGTGTATTTTATTATTTATTTATTTACTTATTTGTGTATTTCGTAATATTATCAATATGATATTTTAGTCATAACATATATTTGTGATATGAGGAAAAAGAATTCTTGTATAATTGTATAATTGAGCCCTGGTAAAAAAAAGTTCTGATTCCGCCACTGCTTACACATGGTTTATAGTATACCTGCTAAATGAAGTAAATAGGCAATTTACCCATTCTTGCAAATTATGTTGTTAACTTTAACTATTAAGTGCATATCTAAAGATATATAGACAAGAATGCCTATAGATTAATTTTCGTATAATATTCTCTAATTTGTTTGATGATATTTATTTTATTTTTTACTTATAAAACAAGTGTTATAATTTCTTATGATATCTTTATATTATACACAATGGTAGAACCAGAACAGTTTTTAAAGGGGAATTCAATTATACAAGAAAAAATGAATATACGTAACTGCCAAAGTATGACTATCATAATCATAAAAATAAAAATATATACAAATACCAATAGTTTTTTGTTTTTACCAAAGTTGTATGGCTATTGAAAAGAAAAAGGTTTTTAAAAAATGGAATTAAACAACAAGAACAAAGTACCCAAATAAATAAATATATAGCTCCTCTAACCCAAAATAATTAAAAATTCCATGTGTAATAAAATAGAGAATTCTTTGCAAAATAATATTTGCCTACGCCTAATCATAATAAGAAAAAACTGGATACCACTTCTCAAAACAGGGCAAAAACAGTTTATGCTCCATTCTCAACTCATTTCCAGTGTTGCCAAATTTTATCTTTGTAACTTTGGAACATTTGCATCAATTTCTCCTAAGTGTGCACCATATATCAACTCCCAACAAGTCTCTTGTTTTCTTTCATAATTAAATAATTATAATTTATAAATTTAAATTAATTAATTACAATTACAATTGACAAATAATCTATTAATAAACATTTGATCACAATAATCAATAAAAAAAAATAAACACAAAAAATTTAAATATTATTAGTATTGAAAAAAAATATAAAAACAAAAAAAATCACATCAAGAGATGGCGCTAGCAGTAATGTAATAGATTCTAGCAGACTAAACTGATTCAACTGAATAGTAGTGGAGGTCCGAAAGAAGGAGTCGAGATTCATAAATTGGGAATTAACGTTTAGGAATTTAGGAATTAGGGTGGGATGAAATTTTATTAAATTAGGATATCAGGATTTCTTTTTACTCTTAAGTGAAAGTACGTTGTTTTACTTAAGAGTAAAATAAAAAGAAAAAGACAAAAAAAGATGACTCAATCGTCACCCGGAGAGCTTTGTAATGGTGGCGCTATGACGAGATTGGATCTTCTGTCCAACATTATCCTATCTTATTATGGCTTAAATTAAAACTACTTCGTAGAGTTCACTTATTTCTTGGTTAGTGTCTATTAATTGTGAAATAATTTTAGTGATTTTATGCTTTTAGTCCCTAATTTTAGTAAAACTAAGTCGTTTGGAACATTAAACATAATATGACAGGATAATATTGAAAAGAGGATCTAGTCTCTGTTGTGAAACGAAAACGAGGGGGCGGAACTGGTGAAAAAGAGATACTACTGCCCTACTCTCAAACAAAAAGGAGGGGGCTACCGCATCGACTTGCCTCTCCCCTAGTTCCACCAGTGCATATATCAACTCACCACCAAGCCTCTTATTTTCTTTCAAAATTAATTAATTACAATCACTTTTCATAAATAATCTATTAGTAAATATTTGATCACAATAATCAATCACAAAAAATAATGCACAAAAAATTTTAAATATTATTAATATTGAAAAAAAAACATAAAAACTAAAAAAGTCTCACTTCAAGTTATGACGCTAGCAGTAGCGGAATAGGTTCTCGTAAAATAGATTTATTCAACTTAATAATAGTGGAGGTTTGGAGGAAGGAGTTGAGATTAATAAATTGGGAATCTATGTTGAAATTTAGATTTTGGGCCATACTATGTTGATTTAACTCTATTTCGCCATTTTTTTTATATTAATTTAGACCACATAATTTGGGATAAATCATATTGATAATGTTCTTTTATCCAACTTTTCCATTGATCCATTGCATAATTCAAAAGCTTCTTAAGACTTGATCCAGAATGAATTAGTCCTTGTCTTCTGAAAAATGTTTTATTTCAGTCTTAAGAAAAAAGGACGTCTCGGAGTACCGAAAAATATACCTGAATTTATATAAGTTAAAAGTTTGAATTTGTGATAATTTGTAAAATACATATGCTTGAGACAAATAGGATAAATCACAAAAAAGATGTGAATTGTTCTTATCGGTAATATTATCAATTGATTTTTTTATAGTTGAAATAAAGTAAATTGTATTATGATTTTGTTTATTAATTCTTTCGTAATTTGTTTCATTAATGAATTTATCCATAATTTTTTTATTGATTCAATAAAAGGTTGTGTATTGAGTCTGGGAATATTAATGATAAATAAAAAAATCTCTATGTATATTCTTTGGAAAAATTTTTGTAAACGAATCGAATTTAGAGATTAATTAATTGGTCATTTCTTCTTTTTAATATTTTCCAAATCTTTTTTGGAAATTTGAATCTCTTAGTATTAGAACTATAACTTATTTTCTTAGGACTAATATAGATTCCCGGGGTTATTTTTGTTTTCTCTTTTGTAATTTTTTCTATTTGATTTCTGATTGTGTTTGTTCTACCAAGCATATCCTTTTTTTTTCTGTCATTGAAAAATTTGTCCAATTTAGAGATTGAATTTGACTAAAGGATTCATGAATTATCCGATTGTTGATTTTAGAAGCTTTTTCATTTTCACTTTCAGTCAAATCATATCCTTTTCTTAATCTAAATAACATAATTGGATTTAATTTCGAAAGTTCTTTTATTATTCTTTTTATAAATAAAAAACTTTTGACAAGCCGTTTTTTTTATTTTTTTAAAACTGTTAGAAGTAATTTTATTTTTCCCCTTAAAAACTTTTAGGGCTATAAAATATGCCCTTTTACATTGTAAAATTTTTGTTTCTAGTTCGCTAAAAACAGGCTCAAAAATATCAAAAGGAGAAGATGCTTTTCTGGGAGAACCAAAGGGAAATTCAGTTTCCATTCCCCAAACAGTTAAAAAACAAAAATCATCTTTTTTGGTTTTTTCTTTAAATACCTATGAGAGAATCACAGTTTAGGCTTAAAACATTGTTATATTAAAAAAAAATGAAACAAATATTATAAAAATATCAAAATAAGGATAAAAGAATTAATAAATTGCATTCATATTCTCGTCAATAAATATAAACTATAACTTCAAAATCACATATATTAAAAATACACCTTAAACAAATACTCAAAATCACATTCTTTTAACGAATTAGGGAAAAAATTAATACCAATATACAAGTAGACATGCAAATGAAAAGTGAAGTTTACCACTATGCTTTGTCTTCAATATGCCTCCTTCTATTAGTTTCTTTGTTTCTCTGTTTGGCAAAACATTTTAGTGTAAAAACACATTCTTGAACGTTCAACATGATATTTAAATCTCTAATAGACAATTTTAGTTTTGACCGAAAATTATTGTTATTCATGTTTACCAAAGCAGCAAAAGGTTTTTTGGGTTTGATTTCAATTTTTTTCTTTTTATTTCAATAATCTTCTGCCAAAAAGTTTTCCAATAGTCGTGTACAGGTAACTATAAACCTTTTTCCACCAAAAGAGCATCTATGTCATTATAGTAAATAATTAAATAGCATTAATTTTGGAGGTAATTGAACGTGAATCAAAGGTGTAAACTATTTATTTATTTTATGAGAGAATAAATTGTAATTAATATATAAGTTAGAGGGGATTAACTACTTTTAACACTAAATTATTTTCCATCACTAATTTGAATTATTTGTTTTAAAAATGATTTTTCACCTCGTGTTCCACATTTAATTTAGTTAAGTATATTCTTTTCACTTAATATCAATAATAATCCATTTAAAAATTAGTCTATTTTGCTTGATAGTTAATATTGTCCATTCCAACAAAAAGTAAAATACCAATTTTAAAACAGAATATATTGAATTCTTGCGCTTCAACTATACGGGAAGTTCAAAGTATATTTTATTTAATGAAAGATACTATGACTTTATACAAGCCATACACAACACAAATACAAAAATAAAGGTACCACGTTTACATAAACTAAGAATGTGGTCCATTTGTTAAAAATCTAAATTGAACTCATACAAATAAGGATATTATTAACATAAGCAACATCTAAGATGAGCCAAATCATATTGACTTTGGTCACCAAGTAAACAATAAGCCTAACAAACCCTCTCTTAAACTAATCTGCAATTTGGCATCAGTTTATTTATGTTGCAAAACAAACTCCAAACAGCTCTCTTAATTGTATGAACACTTCCAACCTTAAAGGCTTAGTCATAATACCTGCTAGTTGATTCTTTGAACCAAAATGCTCCGAATTAACAACACCATCATTTGTTAAATCACAAAGAAAATGAAACCTAACATCAGTGTGTTTACTCTTACCATGCATAATTGTATTCTTTGATAATTTGATTATGGAGTTGTTGTCACAAAAAAATATCAATACATGCATTTATTTTGTTTATGATTAAGTTTTTATATAATCATACACATCCACACACTTTGGCATGCGCAAGAAGTAGCTACTATGAACATAGGTTCAATGGTAAAGAAAGTAAAAATACCATTTGTTTCTATGGTTGCTACGACTACTAGCTGTTTCTTTGAGAAACATGCTATTGCATCCGAACTAAGTAAAAATATGCACCCTATTGTATGTAAGAAAATTAGCATAATACAGAACAATGCAAAAAATATAGCAATTATATTATAATTGTTATCCTCAAAATCTTTATTGATAATCTATTCAAAACATATATCGAGTATACTAATAATAATTTTTAGTGGAGGTTTAACCGATTAATAAGCCGTGCATGTGGTCAGCCTCTAAGATATTCACACAAACTACTTTTCAGGATCTTCGAATGATTGATTTAATGTCAACATAAGAAGTTAGATCACTCTAAAGAACACCTGAGAAATCTACTAAGAAAAACTTATTGTTCTTTTTTGTGGATTTTTTATTGTGAGAATTGTGTTGTTTAAATCTAACATTAAGCATCTATTTATAATAATTCAACCTTTTCAAAAATATTTTCTTGTCATACAAGAAATGAATTATTATCAAAATCAATTCACTTTTCAAAAAAGAATGCAAGAGTATAAATAGATGCTAAAGATTAATTGTCCAATAAGTTAATTTTCATAACTATCATATAATTATATAAATCAATTTAATCCAAAAATTAATTCTATTCTGTGAGACCCTTTAGATTTCTAATTACTTGGTAATAAATATAAATAGTAATATTAGAATTAAATTTGTTTAGTACAAAATCAACAATGTACGTACTCTTTCGATCCTCAATATTTCTAGCATAATTGCTATCTGAGTAGGCCACCAGCTTCTCTTCTCCGCCTCTTTTGTAAAAAATCCCCAACTACGTAGTTTTCTTTCAATAAATCCATCACTGCTTGATGCAGCTTAGTTGGCCTCTCTATAAATCTGCCGATT
Source organism: Ophiorrhiza pumila (assembly GCA_016586305.1). Lineage (NCBI taxonomy): Eukaryota > Viridiplantae > Streptophyta > Magnoliopsida > Gentianales > Rubiaceae > Ophiorrhiza > Ophiorrhiza pumila. Next base: position 10,071,011 of record BLIW01000008.1, on the reverse strand, counting down.
AAACTCACCACATAAACTAAATCAAGTCTGATAAGAGTCATGTACATAAGACTTTCAACCATTTGTTTGTAGGTAGTCACATCAATACTAGCACCACATTTATCTTTTTCAAGTTTAAATCCCTGTGCAATTGGATTTTTACTTTGTACAATGCTCCACGCCAAACTTTTCAATTACTTCATTGTCATATTTCTTTTGGTTGATGAAAATTGTTCCACACCCAAAAAATATTTCATCCTCCCAAGATCAGACATGTTGAAGTGTCAAATTTTTAAAATTTTCGAACATTGTTTTATCCTTTCCTGTAAAAATGAGATCAACAACATTCACATTCATCAAAATAATTTACCTCAGTTTTTTGCTTTTGTGATTAATGTGGGCTTTTTCGAACTTTTTTAGAAACCTTCTCTCATGTTTATGTACATAGTTGAATGCAATTATAAATATTTTCTTTTTATGGCTTTGTACACAGTTGAATACAATTATGAATATTTTATGTTTATGGCTTTGTACAAGTTGAATGCAATTATAAATATTTTCTTTTCCATTCATGCATTGTACAACCAAAGTGACAATTCATTTACTATGGTTATGTCCTTTTAATTCACCCCAAATCTCATCCAGAACATTAGAATCTCTAGTTTCAATTTACAGATAGTAAATTCAATTTTGTTTTCAATCGAGCCATAGTTCTTTTTTTTTTTGGCTGAACCTCTTTTATGAGGTGGGTCGCCACTCCCGAGTATATTAGCTGCTGTTTTGGGTGGTGGACTTACCCTAAAACTACCCTTACACGATATATCCTTTTTGATCTCCAACCCATTTACATGCCAATGGCCTAATGGAGAGGGGCTCAAAAGGATTTTGAAAAGCCATAAATATGAAGTACTTCCTCCATTTACACAAAAGCCTAAGTTTTCTGTAAAACATGCACCTAATCCTGAGGGGTTTTGTCTATATTTCCATAGCCCCTTGCTCACTACTTTCACAAAACTTCTGTTTTTGCACCAAATTTCTGTGAGAATGCAGCATTTGAAATATATTCCTAGTATACAAAACTCCTTAGTAAAGGAGAGGAATACATTAACTTCATCCAAATTCTTTTTAACAGAAAGTATTTCAATGGGAAATTGGCCTGACACAGTAGCCAATGCCCTCCAAGCAACACACAAAATTATCATAGCAGTTATAGCAGGAGGGAACCCCTTTCCCTGCGCATTTTTACCCTTTTAACTGAAGATCAGCCTTGTCACCTAGGATAATCTTCTTGAATGCATGCTCCTTGGTAGATTGACCTTGAGGAATTCCATTTGTAGCAATCCATTGTGCAGCCTTGTTTTTCTCAGCAGGTCCGAGCACAATCTCACATATTTGTTGTATCAGGTCCAGCTTCCACTGATTGTTAGCCACCATCCAATGTGGCTCTGATTGGGATATGAGTGCTCTGGATAATGTTTGGTGGCTTGTTTCCAAGATGATGTTGTTCCAGCCTCTTTCACAGCAGTGTTTTACTCCTTGATGTGCTATATCTAGAAGTCCATTGATAATCGCAATACCTGCAGGTTTAATCCAGTCATATTGAGCAGCTAAAACATGAGATGCCTCACCCACTACTGCAAATTGAGCTTGTTGCAACACCCCAAAAGTGTTGTTTTTTGCCCTAAAAATGTTGCTTTAGGGCTAAAGCAACACTTTACAAAGTGTTTTATAAAAATGTATCGCTTTAGACCTATAGCAACACTTTTTTTATTTTAGGCAACACTTTTTAGATGTGTTGCAATTTTAAGAATATGCAACGCTTTTCTTTGTGCAACACTTTTTTCTCTGAAAATGCAACACTTTTTTAAGTATTACCTTTAACCAATTGCCAACATTTTATGAGACGAAAGGCAACACTTCATGCTACGAAATAGAACACTGCTTACAGTCTTTTAACCCAATAATGCAAAACTTTTTCTTATCAAATGTATCATTTTTAAATATATTAAACTGCTCTAAAGCATCACTTTTTATAAATAAGTAACACTCTTATTTGTGTTTCATTTTGAAAAAGACAATTAATAGCAACATTTATTTTTCCAACTATATTGTTACTAATTCAATATCATTTACTGAAATGCAATAATATAAAATATATAATCCAAAATAATATTCGTATTACAAAAGTACTTCTAGTGTCAAATACAAAAGTAATAGATGAAGTTATGCCAAATAATATTCCCACAAGGAATTTACAAAATTTAGTCCAACTAATGGCACCTTCCAAAAATTATTATCAATATTTGTACTCTAAATGTGACGTTGTCGTTGAATATCCACAAAAGTATCTTTACATAGCAATAAACGTCCTTCACCAAAAGTATTATGATTTCCTGTGCAAGAAAGAAAAAAAAAAAAAAACAAGTTATTTAAACAAGTTGAATATATAAGCGTGAGCGCACTCAAAATACAAAACAAAACAAAATCTGATTTAATGCACATTAACCCAGTAAAGGGTTCCTTGCAACAATTTTCAATGACTTACCTTATAATTCCTCATAGGAAAAGTCATATAATATCGTCTTTTCCTGATCCTTCAAAGGAATTAACAAAGAAAATATGTCTTCTGAATGCACATTGCACCTTCTAACAATTTGAAAATTGTAAGACAATTCATTCACCGTTATTTACAAGTTTTCACTAATCTTCATGTTGTTCTAATTCTTGAAACCAGAAGCCAAATAAGCTACTCATATCACATTTTGAAACGTGAAATTTTAGTTATCTAGAAAGGGAAGAAAGTGCATATGATTCAATTTCATTGTCATTGTCCAGCATAATGTTAGATATGAGTTTAATATTGATTCAGCAATGTCATTGTCCAGCATAAATACACAAAGTAAATTGAAGCACAAAATCTCAAGCTAATAAAAATAAACAGAAGCTTCTCTCTTAATCAAATAAATGGTTTTTGAGAACCTTGAATTCCTAATAAAGACAAAGCTGCGATTAAACTCCCACTGAACTTACCAAATTACCATCATACTGTACTAATTATACTCCTAAGATAGTTTACAAGTGTAAAAGAAACAGGTGCAAAAATTATGGCAAGGATATTCGTACAACTCCACATGAAGCTAAATTCTAAGACTGCTCAACTTCCTCTAAGGTTCACTTCAGGATACAGGATGAGTTCCCTCACCATTGAAGAACTTCCGCCTGAAAGGATGATACATTTCCGTCCCTTTTCCTACTTTTGTTGGATTTAGTGAAACCTTAAATGTTCATGCGCCTAACCCACCCAGTATCAAGTTTACTACTGGAAACAATTGGGAATATGTTGTGATACTGATAAAAATCAAAATTTAAAAAAAAAATCACTGTTTATAGTAACAACAACCAAAGAGGAGAGGAAATGTCAAACCAGAAAAATGACAAAAGGATGAAGTTTTCCACAACTAACCTTCTTTGAACTTAGGACAATAGGAAGTATGCGAGGACTAAATCTTGAGCTTCTGTTTTCTCTTGAATCTGTTGGTGAATATAGAGCAGGCCTTTTGACCCTTCCCCTTCTTTTTCTTCTGCTTTGGTGGCTGGAGCACAACTTTAATTGCAGCATCAAAAACTGATTTCACGTTCTGCAGCAAGGGTTTAAACAAAATTCAACTTCAATAACGTTAACATACCAATAAGCCTTCTGAAATAGGAAATAATATGATCTAAAGAACACATACCAGCTGTGTTTTAGAACTACATTCAATGTAGGCAGGAGCTCCAATCATTTTTCTTAGCTCTTCTCCCTTGTGAACCCCCCAAAAAAAATTTGACGCGAGGCAAATTTTCATAAAATTATGGTCGTGGTTGTTATTTACCTCGGCTCAAATTAAAATTAATACACAACCCCTTTTTCAAGGTAGTAGCATAGCAAGTTCGATCCCACAGAGAAATTAACGTATTGAAATTCTATAAATGTGTTTTTAAATGCTTTTTGTTTTGTTTAAATATTAACCAACTAAATCTCACATTAAAAATATCAATAAAATTAAACAAACTTCAAAACTTGATTTTCACAACAACAATTGATCAAACGTATTCCCGGGATGATTTCGAGGGTTACAATAATATTTCATGCATTTGTTCTATCTATGGAAATGTAAATTGAGGATAAACAACATAATTCACACCCTCCTTGTAGCTAAAGGTAAGGAATGATTAATTATTTACCTATTTAAGTGTTAATCAAATCATTAAATCTTCCTTATAGCTAAAGGTAAGATTAACTTCCTTAATTAACCCAAAATCTTGTGCAACATCCAACTCAACAAACACTCAAATTCAATTGATCCTTATGGCTAAAGGCAACAATTAAACTAGTCACACTTATGCTAGATAATTTCACTTTAACTCCTTGTGGCTAAAGGTAAGAGCCAACCAAAATTAATCCAACAAATTCACAACAAACCACACAAGATTCTAAACAATCCACTCTAATCCTCCTTGTGACTAAAGGTAAGATTAAAGTAAATTATCCTTAAATAATTTACTGCACTTTACAAGATATTCATTACACATAATTGATCAAGTCATGCATAACTAATTAAGATCACAATAAAACTCAACTCACTATAATCCATAAGATAGAACTTGCATGAGATTAAGCACAAAAATCCCTCTACATCATCCCAGGAATGTAAGAGAATTAGCCAAGCATAGACATGTCAAACATCATTATATATATGATCAATATCAATATTAATATCTTAAATAAAAAGGAAAGATAACACCTTGGAGTATGAATCCTTGGAAGAAATCTTTGTCTTTAAATAAATGAAATCAAATTCCAATGATGTTCCAAGTCTAGTTATTACAATTCTTTCAAGATCAAAGATGTAGGAGTGAAAACCATAAATTTTTACAAAGGAGAAGAGAAGTTTTCTTCTTGGAGCTATTTCTTCTCTTTCCCACACTCACATATATCTTCCCCTGCTTTCTTGCTGTTTTTCCTCTTCAAAAACGCCCCAAAAATGCCTCCACCGACGCTCTACCGACACTCCCACCTACCATCATGATTGAAGGATGATTTCTCTTTTTTTTACCAAGATGAAAAATTATGTATATTTTAGATTTCACGAACGTCGCGACGTTGAATGTCGAACGTCGCCTTGTTCATCAACTTGTTCTAAAAATAAGTGTCATGAAATCACCTCATAATCGAAAGCATTTTAATGTCAAGTACAAATAATATACATCTCCAAAAATTATCAAAACATGTTAATGTACTAATTTAAACACGTTGAGTCAATCATTGTGTGTGTGTGCGATAGGTTCCATCTAAGTTCATAACTCATCCACAACCAAGCCATAAATTAGGGTTCCAACAACTAAGTTTTAGTTTCAACTTTTCCTCACTGTTCAAATTTAAATTCATTATTAGCTCATTTTCATGAGGATTCACTCGGCGAACCCTTAGGTTCATATATAAACACTCGTTCCCCCAGACTGTCACTTTTTATTAGGACATCTCATTGGAAGTCCTGTGACATCCACCTGGGGTACTGTCTCACCTTCGGGTTTTAGACCCATTCCCACTCATGCAAGTTCTCTATTAACTTTTCGTTTAAGAGCAGTCTCGCAGAGGAGTGGCAATATATAGCCTGCATATATACAACAAGCTTACAATATCAAAGCATTAAGTGCAAACATTTATGTAAGCACATTCATTAAAGATCACCATTTTAAGCGAATTATATAGGTTAAAACTAAACAAAGTGTCAACAACACACCAATCTACTTAATGGTCACAAACTCGCCAATCCCTTAGATAGTTCCCCTAAGTGCATAGAAATGATTGACTCAAAATGCTAAACTTTCTGTTAACCATTTGACTTATTTTGAATAGCATATTATTTTCCTATCCCACATTAAATTTTCCAATATAATCAAATCATTGGCATCATAACACTTATCACAATAAGAACAAAATTTTCAGAAGTTGAACATCACACATAAACCCTAATGTGAATATGCAAAGAATAATCTTTCTTAGCATGTTTATTTTCAAACTAAATAAACTTAAAAAAAATACTAGCACAATATACCTTTAAAACAATTTAAAAATAAATAATTCAAAAACAAAACCTAATTCCATTAACTCAATATAACAACATAAAACAACAACACAAAACTTCAAACAAAATAAAACTACTAACATAAAAGTCAAACCAATCCAATCAAACTAAACAGAAAAATCCACTAAATTAAAATCTAACCAACAACCAAAAGTAACAAAAAATCCATAAAAACCAGAAATATTCAACGAAAAGTGAACATCCAAAAACCAAAATAACCATTATCAAACCAGAAAAAACAAAATACCAAAATAACCAACAACCAAGAGGTAGCTCGTAAGTCCCCCACACTTGAAATCCACATTGTCCTCAATGTGATCACAGTAAATCTCCACCTAGTCAAGCTGGGAATCATCAGTAGGGGGAGGCTGGGAACTGGTGCCCTCGCCTCTCGAGATCTGCCATTGCCGACTCATCTGGCTTACCATGTCGGAGATCTGAGACATCTGATGTGAGAGATTGGCATAAGCCATCTCCATCTGATCGAAGCGGTCATCGATATGCGTCGTCTGCTGTGTGAAATGAGCTTCGATCTCATCCAGTCGTGAATGGACACCTGCAAAAGTGTTAAGGCGTCTAGGCGGTGGTGGGGATGGTGGTGGCTGCTGCTCCTGCTCCTCCTACTCTTCCTCTTCTTCCTCCTGCTGTTGATGCTGTCCTTGGAATTCTTGCTCCATTTGTTGTAGAAGCTGCTGTGCTGCGTTTGGACCTAACTGCTCATAAACACTACTCTTATAACCATTGTACATGGAAGTAGTGATTACCTCCCGTATTCCACAGAGCTCGTCAGTGGGTAGTGCTTGGACTCCCGCAGCATAGCACATGGCTGTGATCACCGATGGATAATACAGGCCTGTCTTCTTAAATTGACGTGCCTTCTTGATTTCGATGTCCATGATCTCACCCACGTCGATCGACATACCCGTCTGTATGGCATAATTCAGGATCGCCTTATCCCTGTTCGTTGTGGCCTGATGCTTGCTGGGAATGAGCTTTCCTATGATGAAGTAATGCCAAGCTTTAGTTATCTTGGTCATGTACTCCACTTTGAGCTCCGCAATTGTTGTTACTGTCGCAGCTTGATCCCTTGGCATTGCAGTAATGTGGGAGTATACTCTTGGGATATGAATATAACCACGAATGAATAGACGATAACCACTGTCGACTATATCATGCAGCCCATAGAATTCATTGAACTTAGTGCGTCCAACCGCCACATCATCTCCTCGAATTCTCAGAACTCCATCCCGATCATATGGGTAGTTGGCATAGAATTCTCTGACCAACGTAGCATTTCCTCCTTGAGGTTGTGCACACAATTGCTGCCACCGTCGACAAGTAATCTGAGTAGCAATAGGCGTAGCTGTGATTTGAATTCCACGCTCTTCCACCATTGGCTTTTTTGCCAAGCTCTTATCATGATAATTTTGCGCTTCCAAGTTCATGAATCGAAAATTATCATAACCCAAAGGGTTAGGCTGTGGTGGAGGTTGTTGAGGAGGTGGTGGTGGTTGATATGCTCCTCCCCTACTTGAACTTGTGCGAGTCCTTTTGGTTGCCATATCTGTCAAAATAAAAACAAATGTTAAATACAAAACTAAAATTTAAATTACAAAATTATGTATAATAATTTTATTCTATATTAACATATAAACAACTTTACACACATAAATGGTATCACATATTTCACACATTCCCCCACACTTATTGTACATTAAATCTTTAAAATAAGGAATGTGGTAAACAAATTAACAAGCAAACAAACAAACCAAAATCAATTTCACAAAATGTATTTATGCATGTTTATGTGCATCCAATTCCAAAAAATCAATCAATGAAGCTTTTTATCAAACACCTTGAATGCATTCAAAATATTAACAAACACTATTGAATCATAACAAATTCTTTCCAATAAATTCAACAAAATTCCATCAAGAATCGTTTTTGATTCAAAAGTATGATATTTACGCATTACAATCAAACGAATAACATGCATTGTTATAACTATGCACAATTAAGTGTAAAAATACACTTATGAATCATTGAAGCATTTTATCAAACACATGGTGTGCATAATTATTTCTTCTTGTCCAAACCAACACTACAAACTATTTTACCAACAAAAACCACAACACAATGACCATATAGATTCAAAGAACAATTTGGAATTCATAACACAAACCATATCAACTAAAATTAAAGTCATAAACTTCCAATTTATCAAAACTTGACAAAACCATGTGTAATGAATTCTAACAATTCCAAACTTTAATTCTATCAATCATTGATCATCACAAATTACTCTTTATCACAATGTAGCATTTATAGCACAATCAAACACAAGATTATAACATAATTTAAAGACAAAATCGAAATTTTACCTTTTGAAGAACCGAAAATCAAAACCCAAAACTCTTGTGTTCTATGATGTAATGACACCTTCTACACCTTCCCAAACCCTCCAAGAGTGGATTGGAGTCACCAAATTACTTCAAATTCAACTTGAAATTCGTATTTTTGAATTTGGTGTTTTTGGGCCAAATTGTGCAGGATCTAAATTAATATAAAAATAAGATATAAAATTAATATAAATAAGATATAAAATTAATATAAAAATAATACCTTTTAAAAGAAAGAAGAACAAGAAGTGAATAAAACTCAAATTTTTATTGCTTTTGATAGCTTCTAAAACATGCGATGCTCCTTCCCTTGAGTTCTTCATATTTATAATCTTTAAGTAAAACTATTCTATTACATAAAATTTGAATAAATTTTGAAATCCGTCTTCTTTATTTGAGTGGATGTCTTAATCTTCACTTTATTTGAGTGGATGTCTTCACATGGGTTTGGGTCCCCCATCTTCTTCTTGACTATTTTTCTTGAATGCTTGAGTGCGGTAGAACCAATAAGCCTGCTTAGTTTTTTGAGTGTAATATGTCCACCAAGATGGAATATGCTGTCCTGCTTTTTTAGTTCCATCTTCTAGCAAATCTTGATGAATACTATGATGAATGACCTTTGGATTAGATCCTCCTAACTCTCTTTGGTGAAGAAGAGTTATAATATTTTTTGAATTATATTTAATCTTATCATCCATGCTGAATTTTTGATCAAAGAAAACCTGTAAATTAAATTATAAAAATTAATCTTCAAACGGATCTTGAGCACAATGTCCTCCGAACATATCTTGAGGAGATGGGCTTGGAGTGGAATCTATAGACATTTGTGACTGTTGTTGATTGCGTCGTTTTTGATATTCCATAAATTGAAAAAATTGTTCCATATATTCTTCTGAGAATTTTCCTTTTTGAATTGTTGCTGCTGAATTTGTTGGAGTCTTCTGTTGAGTGACCTTTTGTGGTGGTCCAGTTGGAGTGGTTGGATTAGTAGTGGGATTAATCCATGTCGTTTTGCCAGTAGTCATAAGAGTGGCCACTGCCTTTTGACAACATAACTCTTTTTTGTATGTATCCCACCATTTACATTTGAATTGTCTAATCAGTGACATAGGCCTTGGCGTTGGTCTGATTTGCACAATTTGAAAATTCCAACACCATATCCATGGCACTCTAAGAGACACATGCCATTGAATTTCTTTACTATATTCTTTCATTTTGCTATTGTTGTTTCAATATTGTAAACCTTGTTGTGCTTCCATTGGCATAATATCTGGTTGGCATCCATGAGTATCCCACCAGTCGTAGAACCATAATGGGAATTTAACTTTGCTATCTTTGTGAAATTGAAAAAACCAAGAATGGTCAAAAGACCTTAAATAAAAAGCTTTCTTCCATGCCTGTTTATAATCTTCATAAGAATATCCTTGAGGTTGAAATGGTATAGAAAATGGAATTTTGGTAAAAATATTTGGCCAATCTTCTACATCTAATACTTGTTTTATCACACATTTTGAATAAGCTATTTTTTGCGTTCCTTCTTCATGAATATGAGTGATTTCAACAGATTCTGAATCTACTAAAATGAATTCATAAAAAATTTGAGTTTTTAATAAATCATCTGAAAACCATAGCATATCATTTCGAAATAATTGTTGAGTGTAATTATTTAAATCAGTAACTGGAATATTAGTAGTAAACTCTGTTAAACATAAATATTCAAAAGGTTTTTTTAATTGATACGATGATTTTCCTGTATCAATATTTGGAGTAGGTGTAATTGGAAGTGGGGTTATTGCTACTGGTGTTTGAGATGAACTAGACACTTTATTCCTTAATTGTGCAAAAGGTGTTTGAGTTACTTGAGTATATGTGAGTGGAAGTAATGGAAATTCTTCTAGACTTGTAAACTTATTGGATGTTTGAATAACCGGGGATAAAGGCCTTGGAGTATTCACCTTTGACATATAATCTGCTGCTGTCTGTTTTTTGTAATTTTTGAATGAAGATGATGACTCTCCTTTGTTTGCCATTGATTTTTCCTGTAAAAAATAAAAATTATATAAAGGCTATTTCTTTCCTAAAGTTTTCTATTCTTTTCCATATTGCTTTATTTACTTCTGGGATTCTTGTGGACTTATAAGTATAATATGATACTAACATACTGTAATAATGCATTTGATGCAAAAATACTTGATGTTTTACTGACAGTGGATTACTATTATATATATGATAAATGTTTGGAAATTCTGGATCTTGAATAACATGTTCTTTTAGTGAATAAATTTTTTGTATTTTCTTTTTAGTTTGAGGGTGATTAATATAATCTTTTATCCATAACCAATCTTCATTTCTCGAAAGGTATGACATTCTTTTGCTTACCTGTAAGAAATTCACGAGTTAAAAAATCAGGTAATGAATTATCTTCTCCTTTTATATATTCTATATCAAAATCAAATACTGATAAAATACCTTGCCATCTAGCAAATATTTGTTTAGATACTAAGTTTTCTATATCTCTTTGAATTATGTCTTTAGCAGATTTACAATCTACTCTTAATAAAAACTTTTTATTATATAAATCATCTTGAAATTTAGATACACTTAAAACTATTGCTAACATCTCTTTTTTAACTGTTGAATAATTCTTTTGAGATCCTGTCCATACTTTAGACATATATCTTATTAATTGAATTTTATTATTTATCTTTTGCTTTAAAATTCCTCCATATCCTATTTCTGATGCATCGGTTTCTACTATCATGAATGCTTCTGGATGTGGAATACCTAAACATGGTAATGACTTAATTTTTTCTTTTGCTTCTTTAACTATTTGAGTATGTAAATTTGACCACGGAGGTGGATTCTTTTTTAATCTTTCATATAATGGTGCACACAACGTTCTTAAATTAGGGAAAAAATCTGCAACATAATTAAGACATCCTAAAAATCTTTGTAATTGATTTTTGTCTTTAATTTCATCTGGAAATTTACTACCAAATTCAAGTGCTCTATTAATAGGTCTAATAGTTCCTTTATTAATATCATGTCCTAAGAATCTGATTTGAGTTTGAAATAGTTTCATTTTTGGTGCTGATATTACTAATCCATTTTGTACTACTAGTTTAAAAAATATATTTAGATGTTTAAAATGTTCATCTAATGTTCTGGAATATATTAATATATCATCTATATAAACTATCATGAATGTATATGCAGAAAATATGTCATTCATTATATTTTGAAATTCTGATGGTGCATTTTTTAATCCAAATGGCATTACATTCCATTCATAATGTCCGAATGGTACTGTAAATGCTGTTTTGTACTTATCTTTTTCATCTATTTGAATTTGCCAATATCCTGATTTTAAATCAAATTTTGAATATACTTTTGCATTAAATAGTCTATTTAATAAATCTTTTTTATTAGGAATAGGATATCTTATCCATTTTAATACTTTATTTAACGGTTTATAATTTATTACTAATCTTGGAACCCCTCTTTCTTTTTCTGCTTGATTATTGACATAAAATGTGAACAACTCCATGGAGATTTAGAAGGTCTAATTAATTTTTTATCTAATAATGATTTTATTTCTATTTTACAATGTGCTAATAATTCAGAATTCATTTGTATTGGCCTAGCCTTAGTTGGAATATTTCTTTCATTGAAATCTTCTTCATATGGTAATTGAATTATATGGGTTTTTCTTGACCAAAATGCAGATGGATGATCTGCACATATTGTTTCTTTGAACTTTTCCTCTAATTGTATAATTTTGTTTTTGATCTCTTCTTTATTTAATTGAAAGTCTATTTGTTTATATGTAATCTTTTCTTTTATATAATTTATTTGATTTTCTTTTTGTTTAACTTGACAAAATATACTATTAGTTTGTAATAAATTTAACTCTCTTTGTCTTACTGGAGTAATGAATTGAAATAATATTTTATTGCCCATTATGTTTACTTGTAAACCTTCTGTTGTCTTTTTAAATGGGGTAATTTGATATAAAAAGGGGTTTCCTAAAATAACATCTTGAGTTAAATCTTCTACTATAATAAATGTATGCTTAAAACAATAATTATTATTACATATAAATCCATTTTTTAATTTATATTTAACTTTTAATGGATTTCCATTTGCGGTTTGTAATTTATGATTTGTTTTTGAACAATATTTTATTGGTATAATTCCATTTTTAATACAACTTTGATCTGCTCCACTATCTATCATGGCTATACTAGTTGTATGATAATCTTGAATTCCTATAGTAACAAATACATGCCATTTTTCTATATTAATTTTTTCAATTACATTTAAATATTCTTCATTGTTTGTTTCTCCTGGAATTTGAATTCCTTTACTGCTTTTACTACTTTCTGGGATATCTTCTTTCTGATTTTGTTCATTTAGACTTATTTTAGCTTGAAATTCTAATTCACTTAACTGCAGAGTTTTAATATCATTTTTAATTTCTCTCATTTCTAATTTTAATTCTTGAATTTGTTGCTGTATGAAATTTGTATTGGAATTGGAAACTATTCCTTGAGGTTTTTGTTCTGAGTATTTATTATATAATTTTGTAATATTAAATGGTTCTAAAAATTCAGGTTTTTTATCTTCTTTTAATATTAAATCTTTTAATCTTATTAAATATTGTCTTTGCTCTTCCGGGTTTTCTATTTTACTAATAAGTTCAAATAATAAGTCTTTATTAGTTTTTTCATCTGATATCATATTAATACAACGACATGGTGAAGATTTATCTGAATATTCTTCTTCGCTATCTGTATAAATTTCATTAATGTTTTCTTCACTTTCTTCTGTGTCACTATTATCATAATTTTCATTATTTTTAATCGTAATTCTTTATCTTCCTCCTTATCAAATATTTCATTTATTCTTTTTTGAGTTTTACAATTTGTTGCTATATGACCTGGTTTTCCACATTTATAACAAATTAATTTTTTCTTTCTATACATCTTTTTCTTAAAATCTCTTGTCTGATTGAAATTATTAGAATATTGTTGATATTTTTTACTTCTTCTTTTGTATGGTTTATATCGATATGTAATTCTTTTATTATTTCTAGAAGGGGCTTTTATTCCTGTTATTCCAAATGCATCACAGAATGAACCTATTTCATTTCTCTCTGATCCATATTTTGATTGTAATTTTAATTCTTGACAAAGTTTTAATCCTTCTGATTTAATAAATGATATTAATTGACCATAACTCCAGTCATAAAAATTAATATCTTCTTTTCCTGTTGTTGTTTTTATAGCATTAAATATTCTATATGAAAATAAAGTAGGTAATCCTGAAATGAATTTTTCTTTCCAAAATGGTTGATTACAATCATCTCTTTTAAATACATAAGTTAAAAACATATCCTTATACCATCTAAAATCTGTTAATGTTGGACATCTTAAATTAGTCAGAAATATTTGAGAACTTTTTGATTCATAAGATGGATTTCCTATGAAATGATGCGCTAAAGCATATATTAAATATTCTGGTGCATCTGATATTTTAATTTTCTTTGGATTTCCTTGAGCATCTCTTACTATATTTCCATTAACATCTAGTTCGTCTTCTTCAATTGTATGTTCTATTACTTCATTTCGTTGATCTTTTGTTATCATATTATCCCACCAATTTTTTAATTGTCCTGAAAATCCTGCAGTAAAGGCTACAGCTATATCTTTTGGTTTATACCCTTCTTGTCTATAAGCTACTCTAGTCATTCCCATTTCTTGTAGTAATCGTAATATTTCATATTCTGATCTACCATCTATATTCCATTCATAAACTGCTCTACCATCATATTGACTAGATGTAAACTTTGCTCTTTCTTCAATTTGTATATCTGGAGGTGTTAGTTTTGGATAATAATTTTTTCGTTGATATGGTGCATAAGAATTTGTTTTTCTGTAATTATAATTTTTTCTTCTATATTGTTTTCTAATTCTATTTATATTATCATCTTGTAGTTCATCTTCAATTTCTTCTATTATATCTTTAATTTCATTTGAATCACTACTGCTACTATCATCTGTTTGTATTAAATTATTTTGTTCAATATTTTGTATATTATCTGTAGATTCTGTACTAGTACTAGGTTTTGTTTCTTGTAACTTTTTTAATATTTTATTTAATGTATCATTATCTCTTTGTGGGAGTTGAATATCATTTATTTGAAAATGAGGTTTAGATATTTCATTTGGAAAATTTATATTTTTAAATGGATTATTTATAATATTTGTTGAAATATTTAATTTTTCTTTTTTAATAGAGTCTTGAATATTCTTATTTTCTTTAGGTATATTATCTATTTTTGTTGAGACTATTTCTAATTGATGTGCTACTGTTGATAGTATTTGATTTGAATAATTTAACTGCTGATTAACTTTTTTAATATCTTCTATTTCTACTGGGCCTTTATCTGTTCGAGCTTCTCTAAATGGGGTTGCTACTATTTCTCCTTTAGATGTATTAATTACTATATTTAGTAGAGGTGGATGTACCGAAGTAACTATCTCTCCTCCTATTAAATTCCATTTTTTATATAAGGATGTTTGAACATTTATTGACGGGGTTGAATATACATTTGTAATATTTTCTTTTTGTGTGATAAATTCTAGCCAAGAAAAGAATGGATAATTAAATTTTCTTCTATATAATTCCTGTTTCCATTGGTCTTGAAGATTTTCTTGAAATGTTTTATCTAAAGAGTTATACCAATTTCTCTTTTCATTATTAATTTCATCATTAAATAATTCTTCTAAATAACTAAATTTAGGTATAAATTCATCAATTATTACATTAATAGATTCGGGTTTCATTTCTGAATAAGATGGTGAATTTCTTAATGAATTAGTATTAATTATTTCTGGTAATGGTGATTTATAATGAATTCTTTGACTACCTGTAATCGGTATTGAATATATTTCAGGGTTTGTATCTAAATTAGTATGTTGACTAAAGGTTCTTCTTAATGTAGGTATATCTGATATTGAATGTCTTTCAGGTTGAATTAATCGTTTATTAGCTCCATAATTATTAGATCTTAGTTCATCAAAGTGTATTATGATACTTCCATCATCTTGTTTAATTATCTTTGAGGTATTACTTTGTTGTATATTTCTTGATTGATTTTGAGGAATTATTGTAAAAGTTTGTGGAATCGTGATTTCATCCCACTTTAAAGTTTTTGGAATATATACTGATGATTTAGTAGAATCTTCTTCAAATATTACGGTTTCTTCATTATTTGTTTGTTCTAATTTTAATCTTGGATCTATTAAAGTTTTTAACAATTTAAAACATACTTTATATTGAATTACAAAACTACGACTTCTAGTATCAATTTTATGTTGATCTATCTGTATATCCATAACTAATGAATCAAGAATTAATTCATCGTCCAAACTAACTAAAAAATTAGGTACACAATTGAATGATATTGAACCATCACATATATTAGTTTGAAATAAAGCAAGTATTGAATCTTGATATTCTATTAATCTTCTATCTCTTAATGCTATAAATATAGGATTATTAATACCTATTCTATGCATAGGTTTGATTAATACTTTTATTATTCCATAATGAATATATTTAAATCCTTGACCTTTATATTTATTAATTGCAATATTAGACAGTAATTTTATAGTTTTTGAAATTTCTTTAAATGTTAAATCTTGTTCATGTATTTTAACTGAGTAATTTTAAAAGTTATGAATTTAAATACTTTTAAGAAATTGTTTAATTTTGGCAATAATACTAATTTAGCAGATGTAGATAATATTAATCAAAGTCATGAAATACAGTTTGATATAAACTCAAAAACTTTAAGTTCTGTTTATCATATAGGTAATTTAAGTTTTAATAATTCTTATTCAGTTAAAATACATGAACAAGATTTAACATTTAAAGAAATTTCAAAAACTATAAAATTACTGTCTAATATTGCAATTAATAAATATAAAGGTCAAGGATTTAAATATATTCATTATGGAATAATAAAAGTATTAATCAAACCTATGCATAGAATAGGTATTAATAATCCTATATTTATAGCATTAAGAGATAGAAGATTAATAGAATATCAAGATTCAATACTTGCTTTAATTCAAACTAATATATGTGATGGTTCAATATCATTCAATTGTGTACCTAATTTTTTAGTTAGTTTGGACGATGAATTAATTATTGATTCATTAGTTATGGATATACAGATAGATCAACATAAAATTGATACTAGAAGTCGTAGTTTTGTAATTCAATATAAAGTATGTTTTAAATTGTTAAAAACTTTAATAGATCCAAGATTAAAATTAGAACAAACAAATAATGAAGAAACCGTAATATTTAAAGAAGATTCTACTAAATATAGTAATTAATACATCTAAAGGAGAAATAGTAGCAACCCCATTTAGAGAAGCTCGAACAGATAAAGGCCCAGTAGAAATAGAAGATATTAAAAAAGTTAATCAGCAGTTAAATTATTCAAATCAAATACTATCAACAGTAGCACATCAATTAGAAATAGTCTCAACAAAAATAGATAATATACCTAAAGAAAATAAGAATATTCAAGACTCTATTAAAAAAGAAAAATTAAATATTTCAACAAATATTATAAATAATCCATTTAAAAATATAAATTTTCCAAATGAAATATCTAAACCTCATTTTCAAATAAATGATATTCAACTCCCACAAAGAGATAATGATACATTAAATAAAATATTAAAAAAGTTACAAGAAACAAAACCTAGTACTAGTACAGAATCTACAGATAATATACAAAATATTGAACAAAATAATTTAATACAAACAGATGATAGTAGCAGTAGTGATTCAAATGAAATTAAAGATATAATAGAAGAAATTGAAGATGAACTACAAGATGATAATATAAATAGAATTAGAAAACAATATAGAAGAAAAAATTATAATTACAGAAAAACAAATTCTTATGCACCATATCAACGAAAAAATTATTATCCAAAACTAACACCTCCAGATATACAAATTGAAGAAAGAGCAAAGTTTACATCTAGTCAATATGATGGTAGAGCAGTTTATGAATGGAATATAGATGGTAGATCAGAATATGAAATATTACGATTACTACAAGAAATGGGAATGACTAGAGTAGCTTATAGACAAGAAGGGTATAAACCAAAAGATATAGCTGTAGCCTTTACTGCAGGATTTTCAGGACAATTAAAAAATTGGTGGGATAATATGATAACAAAAGATCAACGAAATGAAGTAATAGAACATACAATTGAAGAAGACGAACTAGATGTTAATGGAAATATAGTAAGAGATGCTCAAGGAAATCCAAAGAAAATTAAAATATCAGATGCACCAGAATATTTAATATATGCTTTAGCTCATCATTTCATAGGAAATCCATCTTATGAATCAAAAAGTTCTCAAATATTTCTGACTAATTTAAGATGTCCAACATTAACAGATTTTAGATGGTATAAGGATATGTTTTTAACTTATGTATTTAAAAGAGATGATTGTAATCAACCATTTTGGAAAGAAAAATTCATTTCAGGATTACCTACTTTATTTTCATATAGAATATTTAATGCTATAAAAACAACAACAGGAAAAGAAGATATTAATTTTTATGACTGGAGTTATGGTCAATTAATATCATTTATTAAATCAGAAGGATTAAAACTTTGTCAAGAATTAAAATTACAATCAAAATATGGATCAGAGAGAAATGAAATAGGTTCATTCTGTGATGCATTTGGAATAACAGGAATAAAAGCCCCTTCTAGAAATAATAAAAGAATTACATATCCATATAAACCATACAAAAGAAGAAGTAAAAAATATCAACAATATTCTAATAATTTCAATCAGACAAGAGATTTTAAGAAAAAGAAGTATAGAAATAAAAAATTAATTTGTTATAAATGTGGAAAACCAGGTCATATAGCAACAAATTGTAAAACTCAAAAAAGAATAAATGAAATATTTGATAAGGAGGAAGATAAAGAATTACGATTAAAAATAATGAAAATTATGATTAATAGTGACACAGAAGAAAGTGAAGAAAACATTAATGAAATTTATACAGATAGCGAAGAAGAATATTCAGATAAATCTTCACCATGTCGTTGTATTAATATGATATCAGATGAAAAAACTAATAAAGACTTATTATTTGAACTTATTAGTAAAATAGAAAACCCGGAAGAGCAAAGACAATATTTAATAAGATTAAAAGATTTAATATTAAAAGAAGATAAAAAACCTGAATTTTTAGAACCATTTAATATTACAAAATTATATAATAAATACTCAGAACAAAAACCTCAAGGAATAGTTTCCAATTCCAATACAAATTTCATACAGCAACAAATTCAAGAATTAAAATTAGAAATTAGAGAAATTAAAAATGATATTAAAACTCTGCAGTTAAGTGAATTAGAATTTCAAGCTAAAATAAGTCTAAATGAACAAAATCAGAAAGAAGATATCCCAGAAAGTAGTAAAAGCAGTAAAGGAATTCAAATTCCAGGAGAAACAAACAATGAAGAATATTTAAATGTAATTGAAAAAATTAATATAGAAAAATGGCATGTATTTGTTACTATAGGAATTCAAGATTATCATACAACTAGTATAGCCATGATAGATAGTGGAGCAGATCAAAGTTGTATTAAAATGGAATTATACCAATAAAATATTGTTCAAAAACAAATCATAAATTACAAACCGCAAATGGAAATCCATTAAAAGTTAAATATAAATTAAAAAATGGATTTATATGTAATAATAATTATTGTTTTAAGCATACATTTATTATAGTAGAAGATTTAACTCAAGATGTTATTTTAGGAAACCCCTTTTTATATCAAATTACCCCATTTAAAAAGACAACAGAAGGTTTACAAGTAAACATAATGGGCAATAAAATATTATTTCAATTCATTACTCCAGTAAGACAAAGAGAGTTAAATTTATTACAAACTAATAGTATATTTTGTCAAGTTAAACAAAAAGAAAATCAAATAAATTATATAAAAGAAGAGATTACATATAAACAAATAGACTTTCAATTAAATAAAGAAGAGATCAAAAACAAAATTATACAATTAGAGGAAAAGTTCAAAGAAACAATATGTGCAGATCATCCATCTGCATTTTGGTCAAGAAAAACCCATATAATTCAATTACCATATGAAGAAGATTTCAATGAAAGAAATATTCCAACTAAGGCTAGGCCAATACAAATGAATTCTGAATTATTAGCACATTGTAAAATAGAAATAAAATCATTATTAGATAAAAAATTAATTAGACCTTCTAAATCTCCATGGAGTTGTTCAGCATTTTATGTCAATAATCAAGCAGAAAAAGAAAGAGGGGTTCCAAGATTAGTAATAAATTATAAACCGTTAAATAAAGTATTAAAATGGATAAGATATCCTATTCCTAATAAAAAAGATTTATTAAATAGACTATTTAATGCAAAAGTATATTCAAAATTTGATTTAAAATCAGGATATTGGCAAATTCAAATAGATGAAAAAGATAAGTACAAAACAGCATTTACAGTACCATTCGGACATTATGAATGGAATGTAATGCCATTTGGATTAAAAAATGCACCATCAGAATTTCAAAATATAATGAATGACATATTTTCTGCATATACATTCATGATAGTTTATATAGATGATATATTAATATATTCCAGAACATTAGATGAACATTTTAAACATCTAAATATATTTTTTAAACTAGTAGTACAAAATGGATTAGTAATATCAGCACCAAAAATGAAACTATTTCAAACTCAAATCAGATTCTTAGGACATGATATTAATAAAGGAACTATTAGACCTATTAATAGAGCACTTGAATTTGGTAGTAAATTTCCAGATGAAATTAAAGACAAAAATCAATTACAAAGATTTTTAGGATGTCTTAATTATGTTGCAGATTTTTTCCCTAATTTAAGAACGTTGTGTGCACCATTATATGAAAGATTAAAAAAGAATCCACCTCCGTGGTCAAATTTACATACTCAAATAGT
The DNA here is from genome assembly GCA_016586305.1 of Ophiorrhiza pumila. Lineage (NCBI taxonomy): Eukaryota > Viridiplantae > Streptophyta > Magnoliopsida > Gentianales > Rubiaceae > Ophiorrhiza > Ophiorrhiza pumila. Next base: position 10,050,423 of record BLIW01000008.1, on the reverse strand, counting down.
TAAAGAAGCAAAAGAAAAAATTAAGTCATTACCATGTTTAGGTATTCCACATCCAGAAGCATTCATGATAGTAGAAACCGATGCATCAGAAATAGGATATGGAGGAATTTTAAAGCAAAAGATAAATAATAAAATTCAATTAATAAGATATATGTCTAAAGTATGGACAGGATCTCAAAAGAATTATTCAACAGTTAAAAAAGAGATGTTAGCAATAGTTTTAAGTGTATCTAAATTTCAAGATGATTTATATAATAAAAAGTTTTTATTAAGAGTAGATTGTAAATCTGCTAAAGACATAATTCAAAGAGATATAGAAAACTTAGTATCTAAACAAATATTTGCTAGATGGCAAGGTATTTTATCAGTATTTGATTTTGATATAGAATATATAAAAGGAGAAGATAATTCATTACCTGATTTTTTAACTCGTGAATTTCTTACAGGTAAGCAAAAGAATGTCATACCTTTCGAGAAATGAAGATTGGTTATGGATAAAAGATTATATTAATCACCCTCAAACTAAAAAGAAAATACAAAAAATTTATTCACTAAAAGAACATGTTATTCAAGATCCAGAATTTCCAAACATTTATCATATATATAATAGTAATCCACTGTCAGTAAAACATCAAGTATTTTTGCATCAAATGCATTATTACAGTATGTTAGTATCATATTATACTTATAAGTCCACAAGAATCCCAGAAGTAAATAAAGCAATATGGAAAAGAATAGAAAACTTTAGGAAAGAAATAGCCTTTATATAATTTTTATTTTTTACAGGAAAAATCAATGGCAAACAAAGGAGAGTCATCATCTTCATTCAAAAATTACAAAAAACAGACAGCAGCAGATTATATGTCAAAGGTGAATACTCCAAGGCCTTTATCCCCGGTTATTCAAACTTCCAATAAGTTTACAAGTCTAGAAGAATTTCCATTACTTCCACTCACATATACTCAAGTAACTCAAACACCTTTTGCACAATTAAGGAATAAAGTGTCTAGTTCATCTCAAACACCAGTAGCAATAACCCCACTTCCAATTACACCTACTCCAAATATTGATACAGGAAAATCATCGTATCAATTAAAAAAACCTTTTGAATATTTATGTTTAATAGAGTTTACTACTAATATTCCAGTTACTGATTTAAATAATTACACTCAACAATTATTTCGAAATGATATGCTATGGTTTTCAGATGATTTATTAAAAACTCAAATTTTTTATGAATTCATTTTAGTAGATTCAGAATCTGTTGAAATCACTCATATTCATGAAGAAGGAACGCAAAAAATAGCTTATTCAAAATGTGTGATAAAACAAGTATTAGATGTAGAAGATTGGCCAAATATTTTTACCAAAATTCCATTTTCTATACCATTTCAACCTCAAGGATATTTTTATGAAGATTATAAACAGGCATGGAAGAAAGCTTTTTATTTAAGGTCTTTTGACCATTCTTGGTTTTTTCAATTTCACAAAGATAGCAAAGTTAAATTCCCATTATGGTTCTACGACTGGTGGGATACTCATGGATGCCAACCAGATATTATGCCAATGGAAGCACAACAAGGTTTACAATATTGGAACAATAATAGCAAAATGAAAGAATATAGTAAAGAAATTCAATGGCATGTGTCTCTTAGAGTGCCATGGATATGGTGTTGGAATTTTCAAATTGTGCAAATCAGACCAACGCCAAGGCCTATGTCACTGATTAGACAATTCAAATGTAAATGGTGGGATACATACAAAAAAGAGTTATGTTGTCAAAAGGCAGTGGCCACTCTTATGACTACTGGCAAAAGGACATGGATTAATCCCACTACTAATCCAACCACTCCAACTGGACCACCACAAAAGGTCACTCAACAGAAGACTCTAACAAATTCAGCAGCAACAATTCAAAAAGGAAAATTCTCAGAAGAAGATATGGAACAATTTTTTCAATTTATGGAATATCAAAAAAGACGCAATCAACAACAGCCACAAATGTCTATAGATTCCACTCCAAGCCCATCTCCTCAAGATATGTTCGGAGGACATTGTGCTCAAGATCCGTTTGAAGATTAATTTTTATAATTTAATTTGCAGGTTTTCTTTGATCAAAAATTCAGCATGGATGATAAGATTAAATATAATTCAAAAAATATTATAACTCTTCTTCACCAAAGAGAGTTAGGAGGATCTAATCCAAAGGTCATTCATCATAGTATTCATCAAGATTTGCTAGAAGATGGAACTAAAAAAGCAGGACAGCATATTCCATCTTGGTGGACATATTACACTCAAAAAACTAAGCAGGCTTATTGGTTCTACCGCACTCAAGCATTCAAGAAAAACAGTCAAAAAGAAGATGGGGGACCCAAACCCATGTGAAGACATCCACTCAAATAAAGTGAAGATTAAGACATCCACTCAAATAAAGAAGACGGATTTCAAAATTTATTCAAATTTTATGTAATAGAATAGTTTTACTTAAAGATTATAAATATGAAGAACTCAAGGGAAGGAGCATCGCATGTTTTAGAAGCTATCAAAAGCAATAAAAATTTGAGTTTTATTCACTTCTTGTTCTTCTTTCTTTTAAAAGGTATTATTTTTATATTAATTTTATATCTTATTTATATTAATTTTATATCTTATTTTTATATTAATTTAGATCCTGCACAATTTCATCCCGATCATATGGGTAGTTGGCATAGAATTCTCTGACCAACGTAGCATTTCCTCCTTGAGGTTGTGCACACAATTGCTGCCACCGTCGACGAGTAATCTGAGTAGCAATAGGCGTAGCTGTGATTTGAATTCCACGCTCTTCCACCATCGGCTTTTTTGCCAAGCTCTTATCATGATAATTTTGCGCTTCCAAGTTCATGAATCGAAAATTATCATAACCCAAAGGGTTAGGCTGTGGTGGAGGTTGTTGAGGAGGTGGTGGTGGTTGATATGCTCCTCCCCTACTTGAACTTGTGCGAGTCCTTTTGGTTGCCATATCTGTCAAAATAAAAACAAATGTTAAATACAAAACTAAAATTTAAATTACAAAATTATGTATAATAATTTTATTCTATATTAACATATAAACAACTTTACACACATAAATGGTATCACATATTTCACACATTCCCCCACACTTATTGTACATTAAATCTTTAAAATAAGGAATGTGGTAAACAAATTAACAAGCAAACAAACAAACCAAAATCAATTTCACAAAATGTATTTATGCATGTTTATGTGCATCCAATTCCAAAAAATCAATCAATGAAGCTTTTTATCAAACACCTTGAATGCATTCAAAATATTAACAAACACTATTGAATCATAACAAATTCTTTCCAATAAATTCAACAAAATTCCATCAAGAATCGTTTTTGATTCAAAAGTATGATATTTACGCATTACAATCAAACGAATAACATGCATTGTTATAACTATGCACAATTAAGTGTAAAAATACACTTATGAATCATTGAAGCATTTTATCAAACACATGGTGTGCATAATTATTTCTTCTTGTCCAAACCAACACTACAAACTATTTTACCAACAAAAACCACAACACAATGACCATATAGATTCAAAGAACAATTTGGAATTCATAACACAAACCATATCAACTAAAATTAAAGTCATAAACTTCCAATTTATCAAAACTTGACAAAACCATGTGTAATGAATTCTAACAATTCCAAACTTTAATTCTATCAATCATTGATCATCACAAATTACTCTTTATCACAATGTAGCATTTATAGCACAATCAAACACAAGATTATAACATAATTTAAAGACAAAATCGAAATTTTACCTTTTGAAGAACCGAAAATCAAAACCCAAAACTCTTGTGTTCTATGATGTAATGACACCTTCTACACCTTCCCAAACCCTCCAAGAGTGGATTGGAGTCACCAAATTACTTCAAATTCAACTTGAAATTCGTATTTTTGAATTTGGTGTTTTTGGGAAAAAAATGAGAAAATTTGAAAAATTTAGGAATTCAATCGGTCAAATTGTGTGTTTTTGGTGTTAGAATGATCCTTGGACAATCAACAACACTATTGTAGAGAGATTTTTCACGAAAAATTCAAGAAAAGAAAAAGGGTTTAAGAGAATTTTGGGTTTTAGGGTTTTAGAAATTGAAAAACGCATGAACTCAAGCGTTTATTCGTACAAATTTTACCGACGTCGCGACGTGGGTGCTCCACGTCGCGACGTGGGTGTTCGCCTGCACGTCGCGACGTGGGTTCTCCACGTCGCGACGTGGGAAATTTTTGCCTCCTTTTGCAAATTTTCACCCAACGTCTCTTATTTTCTTCTTCCACCTACACATAAAAACATTCTTATTAATCAAGACATAAAGTTAATGGAATTTTTCACACGAATTATTCAATGAAACAAGGTAAAACAACATGAAATGTAAAATCAAAACTTGAAAAACTTGGGTCCCCTCCCAAGAAGCGCTTTATTTATTGTCGAAAGCTCGACGCCTGTTTTTCTTCATTTTCCCTTTCGTGTCTCCACAAGAGACACCCGCTTCAATGTCTTGGAGAACTTTTTCGTCTTGTGAAAGATAAATCTTCAATCTTTGTCCATTGACGATAAAAGTATGTCCATTCTTCTCATTCAAAAGCTCTACTGTGCCATATGGAAAAACTTCCTTTACCTTGAAAGGACCATGCCATCTAGATTTGAGTTTTCCCGGAAACAGTCTAAGTTTTGAATTATACACAAGGACTAGCTGACCAGGTTTGAACTCCTTGAATAAGATTCTCTTGTCATGGCATTTTTTCGTCCTTTCCTTATAGAGAGCCGCACTCCGGTATGCATTGAACCGAAATTCATCCAATTCGTTCGATTCTAACATCCGCTTCCCCGAAGCCACTTCATGATCCATATTCAATGCCTTTATTGCCCAAAACGCTTTGTATTCAAGTTCCAAAGGCAAATGGCATGCTTTCCCAAACACTAAACGAAATGGAGATGTGCCGATAGGCGTCTTATACGCTGTGCGATAAGCCCACAACGCGTCATCCAATTTCCTTGCCCAATCTTTCCTTGTTGGACCGACAACTTTCTCCAAGATCCTCTTTATTTCCCGATTTGAGATTTCCACTTGGCCACTCGTTTGAGGATGATATGCAGTAGACACTGTATGTCTTACACCATATTTACCCAACAAAACCTCAAAGCTTCGGTTGCAAAAGTGTGTTCCTCCATCACTGATTATGGCCTTAGGTGTCCCAAAACGTGAGAAAATGTTGTGTTTCAAGAATTTCACCACGCTTTTGCCATCATTAGTCGGTAATGCAACCGCCTCTACCCACTTGGAGACATAATCTACTGCCACTAGAATATATGAGTTCCCATATGATGGAGGAAACGGTCCTATGAAATCAATGCCCCATACATCAAACAATTTAACTTCAAGCATATTATTCAATGGCATCTCATTCCTCCAAGATATGTTTCCTACTCGTTGACACCTTTCGCAGCTTTTCACCCATTTATGTGCATCTCCAAAGAGCTGTGGCCAATAAAACCCAGATTGCAAAACCTTGAATGCAGTCCTCTTTCCTCCAAAATGTCCACCATATTCTGATTCATGGCATGACCGAAGTATTTCCGTTTGGTGTTCTTCAGGAACACATCTTCTGATGACTTGGTCATTGCACATTTTGAAAAGGTAAGGCTCATCCCAAAAATAGTATCCTGCATCATGGATGAGTCTTTTCTTTTGTTGGAAAGACAAATTCGGTGGAATTCGTTTAGACACCATATAGTTTGCAAAATCGACATACCATGGAAGTTTTTCGGCTTCTCCCACCATAAACAATTGCTCATCTGGAAAAAATTCCTGGATTATAGCATTGATGTTTTCTTCCAGATGTTCATGTTTCTCCAATCGGGACAAATGATCGGCAACATTATTCTCGGTGGAATATCAGTACGATTCAAGCAACAAAATTTCAAAAATTTCAAGCAAATAAGATCTAAACCTGTCCACAGCAAAGACAACCGCCAACATCTCCTTCTCAGTAGTAGTGTAATTACACTGAGCGGAGTCCAACAAACGGCTTGCATAATGAATTGTGTGAAAAATTTTCTCCTTTCTTTGCCCAAGAACTGCTCCCACTGCAAAATCACTTGCATCACACTTGATCTCAAACGGAAAACTCCAATTAGGAGGTTGAATGACCGGTGCCGAAACCAGTTGGCTTTTAAGGAAATCAAAAGCCGACTTACAATCATTATCAAAGGTAAATACCACATCCTTCTCCAATAAATGGCACAATGGTTTCGTAATTTTTGAAAAATCACGAATAAATCTTCTATAAAATCCAGCATGGCCTAAAAAGCTTCGAACTCCCTTAACATTTATAGGATAAGGAAGTTTTGCAATAACTTCCAATTTTGCTTTGTCAACTTCCATGCCATTCGCTGAAATTTTGTGACCTTGAACGATTCCTTCTTGTACCATAAATTGACATTTCTCCCAATTGAGAACCAAGTTTGATTCCATGCATCTTTGAAGAACTTTAGCAAAATTATCCAAGCACCGATCAAAAGAATGGCCAAAAACTGAGAAATCATCGATGAAAACCTCAATTATATCTTCCACCATATCGTGGAAGATGGCCATCATACATCTTTGGAATGTTGCGGGTGCGTTGCATAAGCCAAAAGGCATACGTTTAAATGCAAAAGTTCCAAACGGGCAAGTGAATGTTGTTTTCTCCTGGTCCTTTAGATCAATGGTGATTTGATTATATCCAGAATAACCATCCAAGAAGCAATAGAAAAGATAACCAGAAATCCTGTCAAGCACTTGATCAAGAAATGGAAGAGGAAAATGATCCTTCCGGGTAGCCTTGTTGAGCTTGCGATAATCCATGCAAACTCTCCATGCATTAGTGACTCTAGTTGCCAACAATTCATCATTTTCTGTTTTGACAACTGTGACACCACCCTTTTTAGGCACACATTGAACTGGGCTCACCCATTCACTGTCAGATATTGCATAGATCATCCCAAAATCCAATAGCTTGATCACTTCCTTCTTGACCACCTCCATCATTACCGGATTTAATCGGCGTTGTCTATCACGAACTGGAGTTGCACCATCTTCCAAAAGAATTTTGTGCATACAAATTGATGGGCTAATTCCTTTCATATCCGCAATAGTCCACCCGATTGCTCCTTGATACATTTTCAGCACTTTGATCAACTCCTCTTCTTGCCATTGTTCCAATGTAGATGAAATTACCACAGGCAAAGTATTATTATCTCCAAGAAAAGCATATTTGAGTTGTGGTGGAAGTAATTTGAGTTCCAACTTTGGTGGTTCTTCAATTGATGGTTTCAACTTATTTTCCCTGCAATCAAGAACTTCAATAGGCCTCACCTCAGTGGGCTCTTCACAAGAATCATCTATTAGTTCATCAAATGAAGAATCAAGAAAAACCATTTCAACCATACTTTGTAACTCCAATGCAATATTCTCATCAATTTTTAACAATTCAGAATTCAAAACATGCATTGAGGAATAATGATTATTAACACTATATGATTTCATGGCATTACATTCAACAATTGAAGTTTCAACAACATCCATGAAAAACCAAGTATTAACATCCCTAGGATGCTTCATGGCATAATTAACATTAAAAGTTACCTCTTCGCCATTAACACGAAAGGTAATAGTCTTGCTCCTTACACCAATCAATGCATCTCCGGTGGCTAAAAATGGTCTCTCAAAAATAAGAGGAACTTCTTCATCTTCCTCCATGTCAAGAATAATAAAGTCCACCGGAATTGTGAACTTATCCACAACTACCAAAATATCTTCAATAATACCCATTGGAGTGATAATTGATCTATCCGCCAATTGAAGAGTTATAGCCACTGGTTTAATCCTTTCTCTCATTCCAACACTTATGGCTATAGAGTAAGGCATCAAATTGATTCCAGCCCCTAAGTCACACAATGCCTTGGAGAAAAATCTTGATCCAATTTTGCATGGTATTGTACAACTCCCTGGATCCTTAAGCTTAGGAGGCAAATTTTTCTTGAAACATTGTCCAACTTCATTCACTTGGATCACCTCTTCACATTGCAAAATTTGTTCTTTGTTTGAAATTAAATCCTTCAAAAATTTTGCATATGTTGGCATTGTTTTCACCAAATCCAACAAAGGAATTTCCACATTAAACTTCTTCATCATTTCAGTAAATTGACTGAATAAGATTTTCTTCTTTGAAGATTGTATCCTTTGAGGAAAAGGTGGAGGTGGAACAAAATCTGGAAAATTAAATGGACTTTGAGGATTTTTCTTCCTCCCTTTGGCAACATTTTCTTCCTTCTTTTCAGCTTGCACTTGGACTTCTTCTTTCTCAACTTGATTATCAACAACATCTTGTTCAACACTTGGAGGATTTTCTTCATTGATAGTTGGAGATTTAAGCTCTTTACCACTTCTTAGTGTAATGGCATGACATTGCTCTTTTCCTTTAGGGTTAGGAAAAGTATCACTTGGCAAAGTTCCCATAGGTCTATTATGTACTTCATTGCAAGTTGACCTATTTGAGTCTTCATGTTTTTAAGAAGGGCTTTGTGTTCCATAAATATCCCATCATATATTTCCATCCTCTTTTCCACTTGAGCTTGTTGTTGTTGACATTCTCCAAACAACTTTTCCATCTTAGCTCCCAAAGCTGTAATCACATCATCTATTGTGGCTTGTGAATTGCCACCTTGTGCATTTTGTTGAGTACCAAAATCAGGAGGTTAAACTGGCCTTTAAGCATTGTATTGTGGACGACTTGCTCCTCCTTGATACCATTGATTACCACCGGATGGTCTCTATTGATTTGCATTAGAATTCCGATTGTAATTAACATATTGCACAGGTTCATTTGTAATTTGAGGACATTCATCCATATGATGAGCTCCTTGACATAAACCACAAGATGGTGTAATTTTGTTTGACAAAGGCAAAACTGCTCGAATTGTAGATAGTTGGCTTTGAATTGCTGAAATTTGTGCCTCCAAATTGGATGATTTATCCAATTCCAACATCCTAATTTGCCTTCTCCCATGACTGCTTCTTGCATTGGGTAGCATCAATTCATTACTCACTATTAGCTCAAAAATTTCCTCAACTTCCTCCGGTGATTTGTTACGCAAATTCCCTCCGGCAGTAAGATTTACCATGTTCACAGTTTCAAAGTTGAGTCCATTGCAAAAAAAATTCAACTCTCTCCCCGGTTCCAATCCACTGTTTAGGCATTTGTTGAAGAGTTCCCTGAGCGGAGGTCGGTCGCTCGACCTCGTCAAATACCCAAACTTACTCAACTAATGTAGAGGTGGCAAGTGGGATCGTATCCACAGGGAAGGTTTGGATGTCAAGAGATCACTTGTTCAAGAAACCAAAGCAAATGGGACAAATGCAAGACAATATGAATGCAAAAAATGAGAAATGCAAGGTTAGTATGCAAGCAACTTGAGCTTAAGGATGAACCCAATTGGTATGGATCTCAGCCCTATTATCATGACTTGTGTAAAAGCATGAATGGGGGGGTCGACCTTCTAGTGAGCTTAGGGTTGATCTCCTTATAAACTCACAATCCTAATTCACCCATGCTCCTCTCATCTTCCCTTGGTAGGGCAGACCTAGGCTCGGCTTCCTAATTCCCGATCCTATCCGACACTAGAACCCCAACTCCCTTGGACAAGACAGTCAACCAAAGTCCGAATTCTAATGTTCAAACAATCCTAAGTCTTTCCATTATATTAACTTCAATTGTCAGTGGTACTGGCACAATTGACGTTGCATCCTTACACAGATCATAGGACTCATCCAAGTTGTGTCCCATATTCTAGTGATGTTATTTCAATTTCCATTGATAGCACTAGATTGACCTCAGTGGTACTGCAAGTCATAATGAAGGGCCTAGGCGTGAATGAGTAATCATTGGAATAAAGCATCAACAAGATATATGAAACAATATCAAACACATGATGTGCAATACGAATGTCTCAAATAAGATAAAGATCCACACAATTGATCCTTAAGACAGTATGATCTAAAGAAGGAAAAGGAGAGAGAAAATCCTAAGCTAAACTATGAACCCTAATCTAAGAATGCTATGTTGTGTTGTGTGCGGCCGCTCTCCTTTCCTTCTCCTTTCGGCTCCTCTTTATAGTTTTCTCTTGCTGATTTGGCTTGGTAAGTTCCTGGAAGCTTCCTTGCTTTGTGGAGATGTCACCCGTGTCCTGCAAATATTTAATCAAGCTGAAGTGAGGACACGTGTTTAGTTCAAGACTTAACAAATAAGTATTATCATCACAAATCATCAAACAGTTGGTGCTTGTGAGGAAAATGTATTAAGTGTCTGCTTGTGTGAACCGAAGTTTGTGTGTGCTACATGGGATGTGGGAACAAGATGTAGTGCATAGTGTTGGTGCAAGTGTGCGCGAGTGAAGAATGAGAAAAATGTACAAGGAAAACGCATAGATGAAAATGCATGAAAGTTCATGTGTGAGGTGATGCGCCCGCACCGTGTAAATGTGTGTGTTGTGCGGGCGCATGGTGCAAATGTGTGTGTGGTTAAAGTGCATAAGTGTGCAAGTGAGAGAGAGGTAGTGTGCAAGTGAGTATGTGTGTGTGCGCTGTGTGTGCATACTATGAGCAATTGCACATGCCTCGACTTTCTCCCCAATTTAGCCCCCGATTCCTTTCGAGTCTGAGAAAACATAAAGCATAAAAGTTGTAGCCAAGACTCTTAGCTAAACATAGCCTTTTGAATCATTCAATTCGGAGCTAAAATGAGGAAGTTATGGCCGTTTTACTAAACTGTGCCAATGCTGTGCGCGTGTGCTGTGTGCTGTGCGGGCGCCTGGTTGTGCGAGTGTGTGGGCTGACAGGTGTTTGTGCGTGTGTGTGCTGCCCGCACAGGCATGTGTGCGTGTTTGCTATGCGGTTTTGAAGGCTTTCTGTTCAGAATTGGATTTTTTGGTAAACATATGAGTTGTAGATCTCTCTCTTAGCTTTCTATAGGTTCAAGAATCATCTACTTTGAATGTCTGTAGCTCAAGATATTAACAATCTACCAAACTGTGCCAATATGAAATCAAATATGAAAACCTGAAGGAGCAATTGCAAAGATGCCCCCGTTTCTCCTACTTGCACACAGAATTAGAAGAAAGTTCAAACATAAGCAATGAAGTAAACGCAAAGAGCTTTCCAGAACATCCACGAACCCCTCATTTGGGTGAGTCTTGAGAGAGATATACGCATTTGAAGTTCGTTTTCCATTCAGCCAAATAAGAATTTCAGCACACCCCATGTGTTCAATTGTGTACGTGCTTGTGTGTGTTTGGACTTCATGTAGTGCTTGAGACTCTTGTGAGGTGATTGTGCCTAAGTGTGTTCTTGCTTCCAATTCATGCAACAATCATACCAATTTACATAGCATTTACACAACACTTAGACATTTTCTACCATTGTAAGATTATGAACATTCCTACACAAAAGTCATTCACAAAGCACTCTTTTCACTACATTTGCACACAAAGGCTCAAGGAATAATAGCATATAAGTCGGTATAAACCGGACTTATCATTCCCGAAATCGATCCCACGCCTCCGTGAAAGATTCATTATCTCCTTGCCGAAACTGCATGAATTCCATCCGAATTTTGTCCATTCTTGATGGTGGAAAATATTTAGTTATGAACCTCCTTGCCACCTCATCAAAGGTTTCAATTCTTGCACCATTGATTGAATCGTACAACCTCTTGGCGGCTCCTTGAAGAGAGAAAGGGAATAACATTCTCTTTAGAACATCATGCGGGATATGTGGTAAATTGCCCGTGTTGCACACTTTAAGGAATGTCCTTAAATGTGCGTGTGGATCCTCCGAATTCAACCCGTAAAAAATTTGTCCATTTTGAATCAAATTAATGAAAGTGGGCGGGATTTGGAAATGCTCTCCCGTGTTAATATAAGGTGAATCCAAGTTGTCCATGCGAGGCTCATAATGATCTCCATGTCGACGCCTTGGTACAGCCGGTTGTGCTGGAGCTATATTTTGCATTCCTCCAACTGGAGGAACAACAACATGTGTTTGATTATCTTGTGTAGCCATCGCTTCAAATTCCAGCTTCTTATTAACACGCAAAGTTCGTGCAAGCTCTGGATCGTACTGATATTCCGCTGGACCAAGAGACCTTGTCCTGCGCATACAAAGAAAGATAAAAACAGTATCAAATATTCACAATAAAAATTACTAAAAATTACAACAAAATCAACACTCAAATTTACACAACAAAAACAGCAACAAATTTTTGAAATTTTGTTGCCGATCGTTCTGATATTCCGCCGAGAATAATGTTGCCAATCATTTGTCCCGATTGGAGAAACATGAACATCTGGAAGAAAACATCAATGCTATAATATAGGAATTTTTTCCAGATGAGCAATTGTTTATGGTGGGAGAAGCCGGAAAACTTCCATGGTATGTCGATATTGCAAACTATGTGGTGTCTAAACGAATTCCACCGAATTTGTCTTTCCAACAAAAGAAAAGACTCATCCATGATGCAGGATACTATTTTTGGGATGAGCCTTACCTTTTCAAAATGTGCAATGACCAAGTCATCAGAAGATGTGTTCCTGAAGAACAGCAAACGGAAATACTTCGGTCATGCCATGAATCAGAATATGGTGGACATTTTGGAGGAAAGAGGACTGCATTCAAGGTTTTGCAATCTTGGTTTTATTGGCCACAGCTCGTTGGATATGCACATAAATGGGTGAAAAGCTGCGAAAGGTGTCAACGAGTAGGAAACATATCTTGGAGGAATGAGATGCCATTGAATAATATGCTTGAAGTTGAATTGTTTGATGTATGGGGCATTGATTTCATAGGACCGTTTCCTCCATCATAAGGGAACTCATATATTCTAGTGGCAGTAGATTATGTCTCCAAGTGGGTAGAGGCGGTTGCATTACCGACTAATGATGGCAAAAGCGTGGTGAAATTCTTGAAACACAACATTTTCTCACGTTTTGGGACACCTAAGGCCATAATCAGTGATGGAGGAACACACTTTTGCAACCGAAGCTTTGAGGTTTTGTTGGGTAAATATGGTGTAAGACATACAGTGTCTACTGCATATCATCCTCAAACGAGTGGCCAAGTGGAAATCTCAAATCGGGAAATAAAGAGGATCTTGGAGAAAGTTGTCGGTCCAACAAGGAAAGATTGGGCAAGGAAATTGGATGACGCGTTGTGGGCTTATCGCACAGCGTATAAGACGCCTATCGGCACATCTCCATTTGGTTTGGTGTTTGGGAAAGCATGCCATTTGCCTTTGGAACTTGAATACAAAGCGTTTTGGGCAATAAAGGCATTGAATATGGATCATGAAGTGGCTTCGGGAAAGCGGATGTTAGAATTGAACGAATTGGATGAATTTCGGTTCAATGCATACCGAAGTGCGGCTCTCTATAAGGAAAGGACGAAAAAATGGCATGACAAGAGAATCTTATTCAAGGAGTTCAAACCTGGTCAGCTAGTCCTTGTGTATAATTCAAAACTTAGACTGTTTCCGGGAAAACTCAAATCTAGATGGCATGGTCCTTTCAAGGTAAAGGAAGTTTTTCCATATGGCACAGTAGAGCTTTTGAATGAGAAGAATGGACATACTTTTATCGTCAATGGACAAAGATTGAAGATTTATCTTTCACAAGACGAAAAAGTTCTCCAAGACATTGAAGCGGGTCTCTTGTGGAGACACCAAAGGCAAAATGAAGAAAAACAGGCGTCGAGCTTTCGACGATAAATAAAGCGCTTCTTGGGAGGCGACCCAAGTTTTTCAAGTTTTGATTTTACATTTCATGTTGTTTTACCTTGTTTCATTGAATAATTCGTGTGAAAAATTCCATTAACTTTATGTCTTGATTAATAAGAATGTTTTTATGTGTACGTGGAATAAGAAAATAAGAGATGTTGGGTGAAAATTTGCAAAAAGAGGCAAAAATTTCCCACGTCGCGACGTCCAGGTACGTGCCCCCACGTCGCGACGTCCATTCTATGGACGTCGCGAAGTGCACAAATCTGACTTCTGCCAATTTTTTACCCATACACGCGACGTGGAGCACCCACGTCGCGACATGCAGGCGAACACCCACGTCGCGACGTGGAGCACCCACGTCGCGACGTCGGTAAAATTTGTACGAATAAACGCTTGAGTTCATGCGTTTTTCAATTTCTAAAACCCTAAAACCCAAAATTCTCTTAAACCCTTTTTCTTTTCTTGAATTTTTCGTGAAAAATCTCTCTACAATAGTGTTGTTGATTGTCCAAGGATCATTCTAACACCAAAAACACACAATTTGACCGATTGAATTCCTAAATTTTTCAAATTTTCTCATTTTTTCCCGAAAACACCAAATTCAAAAATACGAATTTCAAGTTGAATTTGAAGTAATTTGGTGACTCCAATCCACTCTTGGAGGGTTTGGGAAGGTGTAGAAGGTGTCATTACATCATAGAACACAAGATTTTTGGGTTTTGATTTTCGGTTCTTCAAAAGGTAAAATTTCGATTTTGTCTTTAAATTATGTTATAATCTTGTGTTTGATTGTGCTATAAATGCTACATTGTGATAAAGAGTAATTTGTGATTATCAATGATTGATAGAATTAAAGTTTGGAATTGTTAGAATTCATTACACATGGTTTTGTCAAGTTTTAATAAATCGGAAGTCTATGACTTTAATTTTAGTTGATAATGGTTTGTGTTATGAATTCCAAATTGTTCTTTGAATCGATATGGTCATTGTGTTGTGGTTTTTGTTGGTAAAATATTTTGTAGTGTTGGTTTGGACAAGAAGAAATAATTATGCACACCATGTGTTTGATAAAATACTTCAATGATTCATAAGTGTATTTTTACACTTAAATGTGCATAGTTATAACAATGCATGTTATTCGTTTGATTGTAATGCGTAAATATCATACTTTTGAATAAAAACGATTCTTGATGGAATTTTGTTGAATTTATTGGAAAGAATTTGTTATGATTCAATAGTGTTTGTTAATATTTTGAATGCATTCAAAGTGTTCGATAAAAAGCTTCACTGATTCATTTTTTGGAATTGGATGCACATAAACATGCATAAATACATTTTGTGGAATTGATTTTGGTTTGTTTGTTTGCTTGTTAATTTGTTTACCACATTCCTTATTTTAAAGATTTAATGTACAATAAGTGTGGGGGAATGTGTGAAATATGTGATACCATTTATGTGTGTGAAGTTGTTTATATGTTAATATAGAATAAAATTATTATACATAATTTTGTAATTTAAATTATAGTTTTGTATTTAACATTTGTTTTCATTTTGACAGATATGGCAACCAAAAGGACTCGCACAAGTTCAAGTAGGGGAGGAGCATATCAACCACCACCACCTCCTCAACAACCTCCACCACAGCCTAACCCTTTGGGTTATGATAATTTTCGGTTCATGAACTTGGAAGCGCAAAATTATCATGATAAGAGCTTGGCAAAAAAGCCGATGGTGGAAGAGCGTGGAATTCAAATCACAGCTACGCCTATTGCTACTCAGATTACTCGTCGACGGTGGCAGCAATTGTGTGCACAACCTCAAGGAGGAAATGCTACGTTGGTCAGAGAATTCTATGCCAACTACCCATATGATCAGGATGGAGTTTTGAGAATTCGAGGAGTTGATGTCGCGGTTGGACGCACTAAGTTCAATGAATTCTATGGGCTGCATGATATAGTCGACAGTGGTTATCGTCTATTCATTCGTGGTTATATTCATATCCCACGAGTATACTCCCACATTACTGCAATGCCAAGGGATCAAGCTGCGACAGTAACAACAATTGCGGAGCTCAAAGTGGAGTACATGACCAAGATAACTAAAGCTTGGCATTACTTCATCATAGGAAAGCTCATTCCCAGCAAGCATCAGGCCACAACGAACAGGGATAAGGCGATCCTGAATTATGCCATACAGACGGGTATGGCGATCGACGTGGGTGAGATCATGGACATCGAAATCAAGAAGGCACGTCAATTTAAGAAGACAGGCCTGTATTATCCATCGGTGATCACAGCCATGTGCTATGCTGCGGGAGTCCAAGCACTACCCACTGACGAGCTCTGTGGAATACGGGAGGTAATCACTACTTCCATGTACAATGGTTATAAGAGTAGTGTTTATGAGCAGTTAGGTCCAAACGCAGCACAGCAGCTTCTACAACAAATGGAGCAAGAATTCCAAGGACAACATCAGCAGCAGGAGGAAGAAGAGGAAGAGCAGGAGGAGCAGGAGCAGCAGCCACCACCATCCCCACCACCGCCTAGACGCCTTAACACTTTTGCAGGTGT
This sequence comes from Ophiorrhiza pumila, assembly GCA_016586305.1. Lineage (NCBI taxonomy): Eukaryota > Viridiplantae > Streptophyta > Magnoliopsida > Gentianales > Rubiaceae > Ophiorrhiza > Ophiorrhiza pumila. The sequence goes on along the minus strand of BLIW01000008.1, from coordinate 10,033,982 downwards.
TCATTCACGACTGGATGAGATCGAAACTCATTTCACACAGCAGACGACGCATATCGATGAGCTCTTCGATCAGATGGAGATGGCTTATGCCAATCTCTCACATCAGATGTCTCAGATCTCCGACATGGTAAGCCAGATGAGTCGGCAATGGCAGATCTCGAGAACCGAGGGCTCCAATTCCCAGCCTCCCCCTACTGATGATTCCCAGCGTGACTAGGTGGAGATTTACTATTATCACATTGAGGACAATGTGGATTTCAAGTGTGGGGGACTTACGAGCTACCTCTTGGTTGTTGGTTATTTTGGTATTTTGTTTTTTCTGGTTTGATAATGGTTATTTTGGTTTTTGGATGTTCACTTTTGGTTGAATATTTCTGGTTTTAATGGATTTTTAGTTACTTTTGGTTGTTGGTTGGATTTTAATTTAGTGGATTTTTCTGTTTAGTTTGATTGGATTGGTTTGACTTTTATGTTAGTGATTTTATTTTGTTTGAAGTTTTGTGTTGTTGTTTTATGTTGGTATATTGAGTTAATGGAATTAGGTTTTGTTTTTGAATTATTTATTTTTAAATTGTTTTAAAGGTATATTGTGCTAGTATTTTTTTTAAGTTTATTTAGTTTGAGAATAAACATGCTAAGAAAGATTATTCTTTGCATATTCACATTAGGGTTTATGTGTGATGCTCAACTTCTGAAAATTTTGTTCTTATTGTGATAAGTGTTATGATGCCAATGATTTGATTATATTGAAAAATTTAATGTGGGATAGGAAAATAATATGCTATTCAAAATAAGTCAAATGGTTAACAGAAAGTTTAGCATTTTGAGTCAATCATTTCTATGCACTTAGGGGAACTATCTAAGGGATTGGCGAGTTTGTGAACATTAAGTAGATTGGTGTGTTGTTGACACTTTGTTTAGTTTTAACCTATATAACTCGCTTAAAATGGTGATCTTTAATGAATGTGCTTACAGAAATGTTTGCACTTAATGCTTTGATATTTTACGCTTGTTGTATATATGCAGGCTACATATTGCCACTCCTCTGCGAGACTGCTCTTAAACGAAAAATTAATAGAGAACTTGCATGAGTGGGAATGGGTCTAAAACCCGAAGGTGAGACAGTACCCCAGGAGGATGTCACGGGACTTCCAATGAGATATCCTAATAAAAAGTGACAGTCTGGGGGAACGAGTGTTTATATATGAACCTAAGGGTTCGCCGAGTGAATCTTCATGAAAATGAGCTAATAATGAATTTAAATTTGAACAGTGAGGAAAAGTTGAAACTAAAACTTAGTTGTTGGAACCCTAATTTATGGCTTGGTTGTGGATGAGTTATGAACTTAGATGAAACCTATCGCACACACACACAATGATTGACTCAACGTGTTTAAATTAGTACATTAACATGTTTTGATAATTTTTGGAGATGTATATTATTTGTACTTGACATTAAAATGCTTTCGATTATGAAGTGATTTCATGAAACTCATTTTTAGAACAAGTTGATGAAGTTGGATGCGTATTTTGAGTCAATCATTTCTATGCACTTAGGGGAACTATCTAAGGGATTGGCGAGTTTGTGAACATTAAGTAGATTGGTGTGTTGTTGACACTTTGTTTAGTTTTAACCTATATAACTCGCTTAAAATGGTGATCTTTAATGAATGTGCTTACAGAAATGTTTGCACTTAATGCTTTGATATTTTACGCTTGTTGTATATATGCAGGCTACATATTGCCACTCCTCTGCGAGACTGCTCTTAAACGAAAAATTAATAGAGAACTTGCATAAGTGGGAATGGGTCTAAAATCCGAAGGTGAGACAGTACCCCAGGAGGATGTCACGGGACTTCCAATGAGATATCCTAATAAAAAGTGACAGTCTGGGGGAACGAGTGTTTATATATGAACCTAAGGGTTCGCCGAGTGAATCTTCATGAAAATGAGCTAATAATGAATTTAAATTTGAACAGTGAGGAAAAGTTGAAACTAAAACTTAGTTGTTGGAACCCTAATTTATGGCTTGGTTGTGGATGAGTTATGAACTTAGATGAAACCTATCGCACACACACACAATGATTGACTCAACGTGTTTAAATTAGTACATTAACATGTTTTGATAATTTTTGGAGATGTATATTATTTGTACTTGACATTAAAATGCTTTCGATTATGAAGTGATTTCATGACACTCATTTTTAGAACAAGTTGATGAAGTTGGATGCGTATTGTTGTTAAGTGTTAGTATTGTGTAAAAGTGTTATAATTTGTTTTGGTTTGTTATTTTGAATTTGGTTTGTTCGGGGACGAACAAAGGTTAAGTTAGACATGACCACGGTTCACGAACCGCCGGTTACGGTTCGTGAACCGCCGGTTCACGGTTCCACGAAGGGTGGAACCTGAACCGGCCCTTGGAGTCACGGTTACGGTTACGGTTCGTGAACCGCCGGTTCACGGTTCGGTCACGGTTCCGGTTCCGTCCCGGTTCCGGTTCCGTCCGGTTCCGGTTCCGGTTCCGGTTACGGTTCCGGTTCCGGTTTTGGTACGGTTTTCTCACGGTTCGACTTTTTAAAAAGATGACAATATGAAATGTGATGTACTTTACAAAATTTACAAGATGAAGAAAAAGAAGTTTGGTATAATTTACAATGTGAAAAATAAGAGAAGTTTGATATAATTCACAAATTTACAAGGTGAAAAAAAAAAAGAAATTTGATATAATTTACAATTTGAAAAATAAGAGAAGTTTGATATAATTCACAAATTTACAAATTTATAAGATGAAAAAAAAAAGAAGTTTAGTATAATTTACAATGTAAAAAATAAGAGAAGTTTGATATAATTCATAAATTTTACAAATTTACAATGTGAAAAGTAACAAGTTTGATATAATAAGTACAAGTTCACAAGTTTGATATAAATGAAAAAATACCTCATTTTATTATTGAAATATAAAATTTTGGCCTAAGTACAAGTTGGCCATTTACATATATGAATAATGAATCAATACAACATTTACTAAAAATAAAAATTTTCATTCATAAAAGTAATTTGAGTACAAGTTAATCTTCTTCAATGTCATCATCGTGATCGAGTTGAACGAAATCCGTGAAATAAGAAACTCCGGTTGAAGATCCGCCACTAACATTGCTCGTTTCGGAAATGTCGGTGTCGTAATCTAAATCAATGTCATCCGCCTTGTCCATTTCTTGTGCTCTCAAAAATGCCTTGTGCCAATCATCCACTAATGCTTGGATTTCTAATGATCTTGGTAATAATCGGGACCGGTGCTCGTCTAACATGATTCCTCCCGCACTAAAAGCTTGCTCCACAGCTACGGTTGATGCCGGAATTGCAAGAATATGTTTTGCGATAATAGAAAGGATTGGATAATCCTTCTCCTTTCCCTTCCACCATTCTAACACGGACCACTCGTGAAAATCCTTATCTTCATCACAAACTTCAAAAGTAGTTGTTAAATATCTATCAAGTTCCGTATCATTACCGGATCTTGGTTTTTTGTGTGAAGAATATATAGACTTACCAAGTTTACGTGGTGCTATAGAAAACATTGATGGAGTACTAGTATTTTGATGTGATGCACTACTAGTAGAACCATCAATATTAGATCCGGTACTAATAGGAACTTGACTACCATATTTAGAAAGAAATTCATTAAATAAATCACGAAGAAGAAATATTACTTCTCCTATAATTTCCTTAGTATCTTGAGGTTTATAACCTTCATTGCCAAGAAAAAATGAATCTATACAACTATTATATGCAGTAATATATTCTTCTAAAATATTAATTTTTTGACGTGGATCAAAAACAGAAGCAATTAAATATGTAGGTGGAATTCTTCGGTAATAGTTAAGCCATTTTATTAACATATCATATATAGGAAGTGATAAAACAGGGTCATCTTTAAATTGTTGTAAAATACCAACAACATCACATGCAATGTGAACAAATAGATGAGAAGTAGGATAATAAACACCAGATAAAATTTCAGTAGCATCTTTAAATACCTTTAAAAGTTCTAATAATTTACAACAAATTTCCCACATATTAGGATGCAAAGAAATATTATCTACTTGATTTTGCATAAAAAAAGTACATAATAAAGTACTATATTGTGTAGATGCATTCAATAATTTATAAGTTGAATTCCACCTATTAGGAACATCTTTACTAAATCTTTTTGGTTTGCGTCCATTTTCCATACAAAATTTTACCCATAGTTTCATTAAATTTGGACGGATCCATAAAAGACTAATTGCCTCTTTAATAGGCGTAATATGCGTATTTAGTGTTTTTAAACCATCTTGTACCGCTAAATTTAATATGTGGCATGCACACCTAATATGAAAAAATTTTCCACCTATTATTGGTTGACAAAGAGTTTTTAATTGATTAATTGAAGCCGTATTAGAGGAAGCATTATCAAAACCAATTGAAAAATTTTTTTTAGATAAACCATATTCATCTAAAATAATATTCAACAAATTAGATATATTATTTGCGGTATGTCTTGCTTCAAAATGACGAAAAGCAATAATTCTTTTTTGTATTTTCCAATCACTATCAACCCAATGACAAGTTACTCCCATATAAGAATGCATTTGCCATAAATCACTCCAAATATCGGAACATATAGAAACACTACCATTTAATTTTGAAAAAGTTTCAATTAAAATTTGTTTTTCACCTTTATAAATTTTCTTTAATTCTCTTGTTATTGATGTTCTAGGCATTCTTTTAGCTTGTGGATTTAATGCCTCTTGACAATAATAATTAAATCCTACTTTTTCACCAAAACCAAATGATAAATGTTCTATGGCAATCATTTTAGCTAATTCTTTTCTATTTTTTTCATCCGAATATTTAAAAGGAGGAGTAGTAGAGGGAACAAACCCGGATAATTGCGATTGGTTGGTGGAAAGGCCGAGTTCGTGTGGATGTTTTTCCTTCAAATGTCGCGCCAAAGTTCCATAGCCCGATCCTTTCTTGAAAGCATAAAATTTATTTCCGGGACAATAATTGCATCTCGCCTTGATTGGTTGTTGGTTGGAATCTAAAATCTTTGTGTAATGCTTCTTGAACATATCCGATTTTAGCCTTTCTTCAACGTTGGGGCTTTCGGTTTCTCCACCACCACTAAAAATTTGCTCACTTTGGTTTGCACCAAATTGTGAGCTACCAACAATATCTCTATTATAACTATCCATTTTATAGTAAATTCAAATTAAGTAATTGAATAAATATAAATAATTAGATAAATAAAATTATAACCTTATAAGTGTATAATAAAACTATAAAAGTGTTTAAATAAATTCAAATAATTCAAATAATAAAAATTATTAATGACATAATTGAATAAAATAAAATAATTTAAAGTAAAATAAATAGCTAAAGATTTGAATAAAATAAAATAATTTAAAGTAAAGAATTGAATTTTGAATATAATGAATTAATGAGTAAAAATAATTTAACGATAAAAAAAAAGTAGATAATATAAATGATAATTGAGTATTGAGAGAATTGAGAGAATTGAGAGAATTGAGATGAAGAGAAAGGTGTGAAAATGAATTTAGAAAATTTTAGGTATTTATAGAAGAAAAATCAAAAAAAAAAATAAAAATAAAGCTTACAAAACCGTTGGCAGCCAACGGCCCAATTTATGGCCGTTGGACTGCCAACGGTAATGTAGACATGAGGATGAGGGCCGTTGGCCACTGGCCCACTTGGCAGTTGGCCTGGGCCGCCTGGCCCATTTTTTTTTTTTTTTTTTTTTTTTGCTGAACCGGCGGTTTAACCGCCGGTTCTAGCCGTTGGATCATCCAACGGCTAGTAAATCCTGGAAATCCAATTTTTTTTTTTTTTTTTTTTTAAAAAAACCGGCGGTTCAAACCGCCGGTTCACGGGTTGGGCCCGGCATGGGCCGGTTCCGGTTAAAACCGGAACCGTGGCCATGACTAGGTTAAGTGTGGGGGAAATTGATAAGGTGAATTTATTCACCTTTTATATTATGATTATGCTTAACTCTTTGATCGTTTTTGTTCCTTTTGATTCGTTTTGTTGTTTAATTTGTAGGTTTGACAACCATGATGCATAATTGGTGGAGAGAAGTCACGGAAAAGCTAAACCGACGCAAAATGGAGAAAATGTGAGGAAAATCGCCAAAAATGGGAAAATTCCTCCACGTCGCGACGTGGAGGAACGCAGCTCTCCACGTCGCAACGTGGAAAGCAACAAAAAGTGGCAGAAGCAAAACTTCTCCACGTCGCGACGTGCGTGCACGTCGCAACGCGCGACCTCCCACGTCGCGAAGTGGAGGATTCTGCAGTTTATATCATTATTTTCATTTTGGTCAACATGGAGAATTATCCTATAATCATGATGGTAGGTGGGAGTGTCGGTAGAGTGTCGGTTGGAGCATAATTGGGGCGTTTTAGAAGACCTAAAGGCGGCAAGACAAGCATTCCATAGCATATGGTGAAGGGGAAAAAGAGAGCTCTAAGGAGAAGACTTCGATTTCTCCTTTGTACAATTCATGGTTTTCATCCCTTGATCATTTGATCTTGTGAGAATTGTAATAAGTATATTTGGATACATCATTGGGATTTGATTTCATATATTCAAAGACAAAGATTTCTTCTAAGGATTCATACTCCAAGGTGTTACCTTTCCCTTGTATTTATGAAATCAATATTTGATTTGATTATATATATGATGATGTTTAATATGTATATGCTTGGCTAATTTCTCTTGTATTCCTGGGATGATGTAGAGGGTTTTTGTGCTTAAACTCATGTTAGTTCTATCTTTTGGTTATAGTGGATTTGAGTTTTATTGTAATCTTTATTAGTTATGAATGAGTTGAACAACCATGTATAATGAATATCTTGTAAAGTGCAGTAAATTATTTAAGGATAATTTTTTCTAATCTTACCTTAATAGCCACAAGGAGGATTAGAGTAGATTTTTTAGAATCTTGTGTGGTTTGTTGTGAGTTTGTTGGATCAATTTTAGTTAGCTCTTACCTTAATAGCCACAAGGGAGAGTAAAAGTAAAATAATCCAACATAAGTGTGACTAGTTCAATTGTTACCTTAATAGCCACAAGGATCAATTGAGTTTGAGTGTTTGTTAAGTTGGATGTAAAACAAGATTTTAAGTTAATTAATGAAATAAATCTTGCCTTAATAGCCACAAGGAAGGTTTAAAGAATTGATTAACACTTAAATAGATAAATAACTAAATCAAATCTTACCTTAATAGCCACAAGGAAGTTATGAGATATGTTGTTTATCCTTAATTTACATTTCCATAGATAAAACGAATGCATGAACTATTTTTGTAACCCTCGAAATCATCCCGGGAATACGTTTGATCAATTGTTGTTGTTAAAATCAAGTCTTGAAAGTTATTTAATTTCATTGATATTTTTATTTTGATATTTGGTTGGAAATTGGTTAATCAAAACAAAAACATTTTGAATTACGTTTATAGAATTTCAATGCATTAATTTCTCTGTGGGATTGAACTCGCTATGCTATTACCTTGAAAAGGGGTTGTGTAGTGATTTTAATTTGAGCCGAGAGTAAATACAACCACGACCATATTTTTATGCAAATTTACCTCGCGTCACACAACTTTAATTGCAGCATCAAAAACTGATTTCACGTTCTGCAGCAAGGGTTTAAACAAAATTCAACTTCAATAACGTTAACATACCAATAAGCCTTCTGAAATAGGAAATAATATGATCTAAAGAACACATACCAGCTGTGTTTTAGAACTACATTCAATGTAGGCAGGAGCTCCAATCATTTTTCTTAGCTCTTCTCCCTTGAGAACCCCCCAAAAAAAATGATATCAGAAATATCAACAACTAATCTCATTTTCCATAGAGAAAAGAACAAGATCACAAGTACTCTTTACTTGAGCTGTGCTGATTGGCACTGCACCAGGATGGTCAATGAAGAACTGCTTATCATCCCGAAGATCTGAATGTAGTGTAATTGAAAACCATGAAACAGTAGAACACACCCAGTGAAAAGAAAATCCAAGCAACAATAAATAAACCAGGTCTAAAATTTCTGGAATTTGAACATTGCTCCCCTTAAAATTGCCCACCCAAAGTCACCATTACTTCAACAAAGTCAAAGACTACCATCACAATTTAAATAAGCTACAGTCAGGAACTGCAAGAGACAACACATTACACTGACTCATTTATATAACATATCATAACAAAACACCGTGAGGGTGAAAAGTCTAAGAATATAAAACATGAGAAAAATTCACCTACAAATCCAGCCAAGCAAATTTAATGACACGGAACAGAACAGTAGCAGAAAAAACTGAGGAGATGCTTGATATGGTGGTCAAATTCATTCTAGCAAGGCAACCAAATAAAAAATCCATCTCAGGGTATCATGAGGCAGAAAAGGAAAATTTTGGTGTGTAACAATGTGGTCATTGTGACTTGTACCCCTTTCTCCATATTTTGGTGAGAGAAGTCTATTGAATAGAACTTTGCCTCATCCCATGCTACATCCAAAAAGCACAATCTAATTAAAATAGAAATGAATCTCACCAAGTTTTGTTCCAATAAGAACTATTGGGACACCAGGGGCAAATACCATTTCACAGGTAACAAATCGAATCAAAAACTGCCTCAGTGGCAGCCACGCCAAAGATCACAATCCATATAGAACACCAACTAAATAAAGTTATTGATAACAAAAATCACAACCTTCATCAGCACCATAACTCTAAAGTATATGAGACACATTGTGATCACACGAGAACACATTTCACTAAAATCACACTTCGTCAACAGCCTAACAAATGCATTCAGCCACTTGAGCACACTGAAAGCATATTTCAACAAATTTTATGGATTGGATTCAGATTGCATCACTATGATTATAGCAACAGCATCCAAACAAACCAAATCCAGAAGGTTAATTCCCAGCAAGCTTTCTGAGTTTTCAATCCAAGGATAACCAAACAAGCATACGACAGAGCCTCAATGTTCAAGAAGATGGCTTAAACAAGTTGATAAATCAAGCATGAGCTGAGAGTCCACTTTCAGCATTAAGAATGCAGGCTTTCAAATTCACACCCAGTATTGGCATAAGACCAGTAACAGAATCTGGGGTTGTGAATCATTCGTTTCAAAATCAAAATCCAAAAAACCGCCACATTTAATCTTCAAGAGGGGGAATTGCAGTAATCTTACTAAACAATTTAGGCCTGGTAGCTTGAAGAAGTATACGAACATATCCTTCACAGCAAGAGATTTCTACCTTTCTTACCAGTGTTTAGCTCTGATTTTGGCTAGCTCCACCACTATCCGAAGCTAAGAATAGGTGCAGGAACCATTTGTGTCTGTTCCTTGATTGCTCTGACTCGGCAGCCAGCGAGAAACGATCGGAATTTAGCAGCAGGTTCCTTGAGAACCGATCGGTAAAACTTCAATGGATCTTCCATGAATCTGCCAGCAATAAGAGGCGATCGGACCTTAGCGGCGGGCCTAACCGATCGGTGAAGAACTTCCATGGGTCTTCCATGGATCTGGCAACAATGAGTCGATGAAGAATGGATCTTCGGATGCCTTGAATCGGACCTTAGCAGAGCGGGTCTGGATCTTTTCTTTGAAGGTGCCGATTACCCATAGTTTCTTGAGAAAGTTTATGGGCCAAATATTTGTTCTAGTTCTGCAGGGTGCCCGAATTGGAGTGTTCCCAGCTCCCAGTAGGAATAAAAATTGAGTCTCAATAGAATCCGTGCCGGAGAATTGCAGTAATCGGAGCCCAAAGGCGACGAGCTGCTGACAAGCTAATTTCAGTTCAGATCGGCTGTGGATCTCAGTACGATAGCTCTGATGTAGTTCCCGCAGCTCGACTGGAAGATGGCTCGGATCTGTGGTTATTTGGAGTTGTTTGGAGCTGGAACGAGCAGGTGAGGGGTTGAGATGGCTTCAGAGCATAGTAGAAAGGGTTTATTCGTTTACAGATCGAGTTGGAAAAATTTCTTTGGTTTCTCTCTTTTTAAGTATTTATTTTACAAATCAAATTTATCTTGTTTGTTTTCTTCAATTTTTCTATAAAAATTTTTAAAACAAAAAACAAGTAATTAATTTTGGTACATTGTTTTTTATAAATAAAATATTAAATTTGAATTTGAATTTTAAACTTTAATAATAAACAATTCTTCCTAACACAACTCCCACCAAAACAAACTAATAAAATACTAATTCAAATTTAAATTTCAAACTTTTATTAATAAAAAAATCTTCAATACAAATACCAACAAAATAAAATCATTCATTCCAAACACTCTCAAAATATTCTTTTTTCATAACAAATCCCAAGAAAAAAATTTCATAATATAATCCAAAAATACATCATCCAAACGGAGCCTTAAGTTTTTGGGAGTCCACTATACTGATAATAGAAGAAAATACGATGTCGTTTTGGTATTAATACTGATTCTAAAAATTGAAAATTAGCTCAGTTCTACATAAATAATTACAATATTTTTATTTTATTTTCAAATTTTCTTATATAATTTTCTTTTTTTTTTCAAGCTGTCTATTTTGTATATTTATTTATAAGGCTATTATAAACTATATTAAATTTCATAATCTTTTAATGTTATGATAATATTTACAAATATTTTATATGTTGATAATAAGAATTAGTGTATACTTAAATATTCTCTTAACTCAACAATTATTAATTTTTTAAACTATTAATACAATCTTTTTATTTAAAATTAAATAATCAATATTTTCCTAATAATTTTTTGTACAAATTAAACTTTAATTAATAGAAGTAAAATATCACTTAGCAAACTATTTTATTCAAATAAAACTAATTTAATGAATATTCAAGAATAAATAAATAAAATCTAAAATTTTCATCTAAAAATTTAGAACTTGTATTTAAAATAACATATTACTCAAAGTCTCATCCTTAACGCTTTAGGTCAATTATTTCATCAATTGTTTTACGTTTTTTTCCTTAGCAATTTCACAAAAAAAATTAAAGTCGTGAATTCATGTTTCCTTCCTAATTGGACTTGTATGCAATATTTTATAAAGTGTTGCAGATATTATATAAATGTTGCTTTAGATAGTAAATAAATGCAACACTTTTTGAAAGTATTGTATATTCTATTAGTAATTGCAACACTTGTAAAAAAAGCGTTGCATATTCTAATAGTAATTGCAACACTTGTAAAAAAGTGTTGCATTAAACTTATATATGCAACACTTATTTCAAAGTGTTGCAACTTTTCTAAAAGTTTTCTCAATAGCACTACTTTTTAAAGTGTTGCCTTCAAAGTGATGTTATAGCCTCATTTTGTAGTAGTGACCATTATGATCCCTGATGAGCCCTGCTGCAGTTAGAAAATGCTCCTGACTGAAGTAAGCCACATTTATCTTTTTCCAATCAGTAGCTGGTTTCTTCCATTGGAGGACTAGAATCTTTATTCTATTCCTGTGGTTGTTCACTTGGTCCCAAAAAGATCCCCAGTTATTGATGCCCAGTAGCAGCTGAGACTTTTTCCTATGAATAATCCTGGAAGCTGAAGTCTGAACTTGCTGAAGGATGTGAGATATGTCCACTTTGTGGCCTTCAAATGCAGCTCTGTTCCTACTCTTCCATGTTTCCCAGCATATGAGGCAGGGAAGGATGATCAAAAGTTGTTTATGCACTTCATTTTTAGGGGGAGTCATCCACCATTGCTTGCACAATTGTCTGATGGAGTTCGATGGGCAAACAACTCCCATCTTTGATGTATATATGTTCCAGCCATGTCTTACTACTATACAACTTGCAAATGAGTGGTTAATTGCTTCCTCATTATTAAAACAAAAGTAGCATATAAATGGACCAGTAACGTTAAATCTGTATAATATGTCACCAAGAGGAATTTTTCTTACCAGCATACAGTACATAAAGAGTGAAATCCTCAGAGGAATCAGATTGTTCCAGATCTCATTAAACGTGTAGTTTATACCTGTTCTCTGTCTGATTTGGTGGAAGGCAGTTGACAAAGTGAATTCGCCATTTTCAGTCAGAATACATTTCAGTTCATCCTTACCTTGTAGCAAAGGAGCAGGGATGGCTGCTAACTTTTCCTGAATTGCAGCAGGGAGGAAGGAAAGCCTATCATTGTCCCAGGATTCTTCTCTTCTCTGATAAAATCAGAGAGTCTCTGAAACTCTGGAGCAGAGCACTGACTGTCTAAAGGACCACTCCCCATCCAGTTATCTAGCCACATATGACATGTCCAATCTCCCACCTTAGTCATTATAAACCTTTCAGCTATAGGAGCCCATTTGACCATTCTTCTCCATGTGTGTGAGTCCCCCCTATATGGTGCAATTTGTGTAGGGTGGTGTGGGTCACAGTATTTGTGATGCATGAAGTCTGCCTATAGGGTGTCTCTTTTCCTAAATCTCCACCAAAGCTTAATGCTTTGGGCAGATGTGATGTCCTCTAGGGATCTGAACCCTACTCCCCCTTCATTAGTGGGGTAACATAAATCTTTCCACTTAATCCAATGATAGGATATATCCTTGCTTTGCTGCCACAGACACCTAGCCAAGATGCCTTCAATTTGTTCAAAGACAGCTTTAGGAGGGCAAAGGGCCATTGTGGAATAGATTGGAAGAGCAGTTAGAACACTTTTAATTAGAGTGATTCGTCCACCTTTTCTGAGAAATTTACATTCCAGGATCCTACTTTGTTTTTGATTTTCTGAATCATATCCTCATAATGTGAGACTTTGATTTTGCCATAGTGCAAGGGGAAACCTAGATAAGAAAAAGGCCACTATCCTCTCTGAAAGTTAGTCATTCTGCCCACTAAATACCTTTTTTGGCTAGACAGCTTATGGTGAGTTAAGAAGCAGCTTTTACTCTCATTGATTTTTTGCCCTGAAATGGCTTGGTAGTGTTCTAAGTCTTCCATAAGCTGAGATAAGGTACTGGGTTTAGCAGAGTAGAATACTAAAACATCATTGGCATAAGCAAGGTGGAAGATCTTTGGGCATTTTCTAGGCACATAATATCCAGGATTCTTAGTCAATGAGGCATTGAGTAATCTGGACAGGTACTTTGATCCTAGAATGAATAATAATGGAGATAAGGGGTCTCCTTGCCTTAGTCCTCTAGTCATGTTAAACCATCCATGAGGGGCTCCATTGATAAGGATGGAAATCCAAACATTTGATAAAAGCCTCCATATGGTATCTAACCATCTTTCCCCAAAGCCCATTTTCCTCATAACTTGTATGAGATAAGACCATTGGACCCTATAATCTTTCCCCAAAGCCCATTTTCCTCTTAACTTGTATGAGATAAGACCATTGGACCCTATCGTAGGCTTTTTCCATGTCCAATTTTAGGGCAAAGGTCCCATTTTTGTTCTTGCTAGACATTGATGCCATAAGCTCACTTGCCAATAGGTAGTTATCTAGAATTTTCCATGCCTACCTTTCACAAATCGAGCCATAGTTTAAAGCTACTTTATGCAATTAATTCTAAAAATTAATGATATATGTTCTTGAAATAGTTAAGAATATATCTGATTAAAGGTTGATAATGTTAACTCATTATAAAAATACAATGAAAAACAAAAATGAGTAAAAAGTTATAGTTTTAAATAAATAAAAAACAATAATTACTAAAAGTAGACTCTTAATAATAATAACATTATTATAAGCATACAAAAGTAAATTGGATTAACGTTGTGTTCCTATAAATTTATCCAAACTCACAACTTCCAAAATTTTTGTTTCCTTTCCTTTCTTTTCCCTCCATCATCCTAAATTCAAACAATGACTTAGTTTTATAATCTATTTGATGAAAGTAATGGCAGCGAAATCATATTAAGTGAATAAGGTCAATTTGAGCAAAATAAAACCTTTATGCACTGTCGCAAAATTCAACTTTTAGAAGTAGAAAAATATTAAATAAAATGAAAACAATAAAGTTGTTAGTCTTGATTGTATTCTAATTGAGGCAGAGAGGTATCTTGAAAAAGTTGGGATTACATGACTTACAAATCTATTTAATATAATTATGAAAACTAAAAATACACCTAATCAATGGAGAAAAAGTACATTGATACCTTTAAAAAAAATAAAAGAGACATACAAAATTATGCAAATTATAGGGGTATTAAATTAATGAGCCATACTATGAAATTATGGGAGAGAATAATAGAAATAATATAAAAAATGAGACTAAAATACTAGACAATCAGTTTGAATTTATGCCAATGAGATTTATAATGGAAGTTATGTATTTAATTAGAAGATTATGTGAGCACTATAATAAGAGAAAATAAGATTTACATAATGGTGTTTATTGATCTCAAAAAGACATATGATAGAGTCAATAAAAATGTAATATGAAGGATATTAGAAAAAAAGATGGGTAAAGTAGTGTATATAGGAGTTATAAAATACATGTATAAATTTATATATAACTTGTGAAAGGATGTCAGTAGGGATATCCGATGATTTTCTAAATACTATGGATTTGCATTAGGGATCCGCTTTAAACCCATATAACTAATAATTAACGAAATTGCAAAGTATTTGAAAAATTCATTCCTAAATATATGTCTTTTGTTGACTATATAGTTTAAGTGATGAGATAAGAGAGAGAGAGAGAGAGTACACACTAAATTAGAACCTTAAAGGAAAGCAGTAGAATCGAAAGGTTTTACAATAAGTAAAGATAAAATCGAATAAATGGAATGTCATTTTAATAATAATAGAAATAATAATAGGATAAATATAAAAATTGGTGGGTAATGAATTAAATGAATCTAACAGTTTTAAATATTTAGAATCTATTATTCAAGTAAATGAGGGAATTGATAAGGATTTTACACATAGAATTTATGCAGGGTAGAACAAATAGAAAAGTGTGTCCTTTATCTTTGTAATCGTAAATTACCATTGAAATCGAAGGAAAAATTTTATAAAACAGCTATAAGACTAGTGATGCTTTATACCATAAAATGTTGGATGGCTAAGTATAATCATGAAAAAAATGAGGGTAGCAGAAATGATAATATGAAGATTGATACTTGGGTATATTAAATTGAATAGAATAAGTTATGAATGCATTAAAAAGAAATTAGGAGCACATCCAATAGATGAGAAAATGAGGGATACATGTTTGAGATGGCTTAAACATGTGCATAAGAGACATTTAGACACACCAGTGCGACGTGTAGAAAATAAAAAAAAATTACGTCAAATTAAAAGGGAAAAAGATGCCTAAAAAGAATTAGAAAGAAATGATAAAAAATGATATGATATACTTAAGGATAAATGACTTAAATAGTCCCCCGACTTGGAGATTGGATACGTTTTGGTCCCCATTCTTGAAAAAAATATCATTATAGTCATTAAACTTGGATTTTGTTCTCAAAGAACCCTGTGCATCCAACTCAAAGTTAATTAGAAATGAGTAGAATAGTCCAATTATCTTATCAATTAGTATATTAACTCTTATTTAACTGATGCAGAATAGTATCCCATAACAGTCCATCTCAAATATGACTAAAATGAACAAATATAACATAAACCAAACTCAATGCTAGCCCAAATTTTGGACTAACCCAAATCTAATAATAGCATATTTCAACTAAACCAAACCCAATGCTAACCCAAATATTTGGCTAATCCAAATTCAATACCACAAAGAAGAGATAGAAGAGAAATCATAGTCATATTTGAAAGTCCCAATTAAATTCAAACTTGATGCTTTAATATGAATCCTTATGCATCCAACTCAAAACCAATTTGCAATGAATATAGTAACCCAAGTATCTTATCAATTAGTATATTAGCTCATACTTAACCAATATGGGATATTATCCCTTAAAAAATGTATTGTGAATGGTGTTCCTTATTTTATTTTTATCCAATTAATTAACAAATTTGTTTACCTATTTGCTATGTGCCATGCATTTCTTAGGGTAATTGACCCCAATAGTCCCTCAACTTGTGGGTTGGATATGTTTTTTTCCTCATTTTTGAAAATATTTTATTATAGTCATTCAATTTAGATTTTGTAACGTGAACAGTTCTTATTCTATTTTTTATCTAATTAATTAACAGATCTATTTGGCTATTTGCTATGCACCATACATTGATATTGATAGTGATGGTGACTTAGGGATTTTTGATTTGGTATATTTGTTGATGAGAATTAAAAGATGGATTAAAAGTAAGATTGAACTATAAACAACGACCATTTAATGGAGATGAAGAAGATTAGGGCTAAGGAAAGAGGAATAATAGTAGATTTTTTATTTTACTTATTGGATTATGTTTTTGAAATTGAACCAAGCCCTTTGTTTTTATTTTTCTTTCAAATTTGTCATGAGAAGAAACATTACAATTTATTTTTCATCCATTGCCCCTCCTTTCATCATATGCATGACACATAGCAATCAGTTAAACAAATTTGCTAATTAATTAGATGAAAAATAGAATAAGATTTGCGCATATTACAAAATCATAATTGAAGGATTATAATAACACTTTTTCAAGAATGAAAATCAAAACGTAATCAACTCATTTACCCTATGACACATTGCAAAGAGTTAAATGATTTGTTAATTAATTGGATTAAAAATAGAATACAAACCATTCACATTATGAAATCAAACTTAAAGGATTATAGTGAAATGTTTTAAAAAACGGAGATCAAAATGTAATCAACACTTAAGTTGAGGAACTTCCGAGTTTAATTATTTACCCTACACTTAAATATAAATAAAAATATGTGTAATGATAGCATACAATAACGAAATATGATCTATATAGCTGATCTCATAGTGAGATAAATGTTTAGTTTTTGTTGTAGGTACCGTTTCTAAGATTAACATTTGGTTTTGCTAGTTTTGAGATTTTTTTATGCGAACACGTTAATCAGATTTTGAAAAGTCCCGCACCCAACCAATTCATGGAACTAATATAGTTCATTTATAATATACAATAAAAAAAAGGGTGTAAAAATTTGCTTAAGAAGAGGCCAGGAAAGAAAACCCTTGTTCTTATATATTTCATTATCAACCATTCTAGGCAATGAAAACAAATTAGCATTCTATAATTGTTCTTTTTAAATTCATTTAAGTTGAAAAAAAGGCTTACAAGACCATCAAGGTATGATGAAATGCTATCTATTCATATCATTTCAAACTACAACACAAGACAGATTTGCTGAAAAGTTAGCATTTGAACATTTAGGCCACATCAAACTATATGATTTTGCATACACCACCACAGCAGCAATCTGAAAGATTTGAAACAAACGAGAAGTTAGGTCAATTGGTATTTTATAAAATGTACTAAACGATCATGGTTTCAAGCTTTACTGATTTTTTTTGGACAAAAAATAAGCATAGAAAAAATGCCAAATCAATTCTTACGATTGTGCGTAGAATTTTCTTGAGAATTCTGAGATTTCCCATTTAAGAACTAGGGAAACAAATGCAGATATAACCTAAAGATATGCATAAATTAATACTTGTAAAAGAAAGAAAGAATTTAGTTGAGATGCATAGCTCATATACGTAGTAGATACGGTGAGACAAATATAGAATTAGTGCCCGGCAATTTATATTCTTTGAATTATTACGTTCATGCAGAGAGATAATTAATGGATACACAAAAAGTTAAAAATCACTCTTCATACTACAAGCAGTCCTAAGAAAGCAAAATTGAAAAGGAAACATAATCCAAGCAAATCAAATATAAAACAAGAAGCCATTAATCCAAGCAGTGAGTGAAACATTTCAAAATCAAATAGTCATATAAAGAAATGTAACGAAAAGATCAAGAGTGTAAGAATTTGTTGATTCATAATTGGAAAAAAAGAAATAGTTTAAGATTCAATAACTAGTTACAAGAACTTCTCAAATAAATTAACGTAAATGAGCTTTGCAAAGTTGAGAATTAACATGAGAAATAAAAGTACTAATGGTGATGACAAGGAGTTTAACTTACCTTCCTGATCTAATCCTGGTGACCCATATTGTTCTCCAAGAATTCGCTCTTTGCCTCCAACAGAATTAAGCTATTGATTAATGGTAGAAAGTCCAGTTCATCTGATTCACTACTATGAATGTCAATGGCCTTAATCTCATGATTCTGAAAGTTATAGAGACATAATTTATTGTTTCCAGTTTCAATGATGATTTCATCATCAATGATAATACTTGAAGGCCAATGAACTGCCCCATTTAACTCAAAATTAAATATATTACGCCAAGATTCAGGATTTCCATACTCGTTCATCACCCACAAAGAACAAAATTCATTAGTACCAATAGCATAAATGACCAAATAAGAAAGGAATCCCTTATAAACATTGATCTCTTCACGCTTGGATAAATCAATGGTACAATCTGGCAATATTATTTGTTGAAATACTTCATTTTCAAGATCAAATGAGAGAATCATAGATTCGTCCTCGTTGATCTGCCTATAGAACACCATCCAATGGAGGCAATTATTAACAAATGCTCTTGAAAAGGTGTCACACATAAACCATGGAAACGATGGTACTCCAATTTTTTTCCAATTATCTGTGCTCAATGAATAAACCTCAACTTCAGTACCAGTGATATTATGAACATTTGTGTTTGCACCATTTTCATCACCAACCTCAAGCTCAGATACATCAAAGCCCTTGTCTCTCACATTATTTTCTTCCTGATAAATGCAAGCATCTTGGTCAACATACGCAATTCTAACAACCTTATGTTCGTTAGTTTCTGAGAGGTAACCAAATCCAAGAACCAAGAAACTAAATCTACCATCTGGTTGGTTTACTGCAATGCTTGAAGAATAAATGCTCCTATATTTTCTAATGAATGGATTCCATAAATAGATTGTGCTTCCATACTTGTTCAAATCAGTTAGACAAACCAAGCCACCAGAAGAACTAATAAGGATGCTACAATCAGAGTCAATTTTACAAGGGATTTCCTCCATCAAAGAAATACAAGGGTTTGTATCAGAAAGTAGCTTGAAAGGTTTTGCAAGGTTATGAACCATTTTTGGACCGCATAAAGTATAGCGATTACCTCTTGAAGCCGAACTATTGAGATGCTTAACGATGAATTCACCACATGCAATCAAAGAATACCATGCCTTGGAGACACACATAAGACTTAGCAGGCTTTCGACTGGAAGCATTAGGAGTATGGTCATGATGATCTCCAATGGAAGATCTTGAAATGTTTTGGGTGTCATGTTGCTAAATCAAATTAACCCTGTTTAGATCTTTGTTTTCCAAGAATACAATGAGATTCAACGAGATTTACAATGGAAATTTTGTGATGATTCTCTCTTTTTATTTCTAAGGTTATGTAAGAGTATATGTTTATTACTTTTTGGTAACCGAGATGTATGATCAGCAACGTCCATTAGCTTTAAAAAGGCTGAAACTGATTCAGAGAATCTCAATTAAATTTCATAGCTTGGTTTTTCGTTACATACTATGCAACATCCATAATATGCCTGGGGTGAATTGTGAAAGTTCTCTATTACTCAGACGCAGCCAAATCCTAACAATGGTAGCTAGTGAACACTAATATTCATTAAGTTAGTAGTAACGTTCACAAAAAGTGAATTAAGTTTTTACCATTTATTCAATCTTTACCTATTGGTATCATATGAAGTACATTCATATATGTAATAGCCTGTTAATCGTGATTTTCATTTGCGATAAAAATGACAATAAATTAAAATTACGATTTCAACGCAATTAATTATCCATAAATGAACCATGTCTTATATATGAACAGGAGTTTTTATGAATGTCAAATTACGATAGTTCAAATTGGTTTATGTCATTTAGTAGCAAAAATAACTATGCATTTCTGTCTTATAGTAACAGCCTCATAATACAATTACTGTATTTTGTTCAGCAGATAAGGAGTAGAACCTGGAGTGCCATTTTGAAATGCAATCTGCAAACACTTGCTTGCCAATATTTCATGCATACACTTGTCACTATATCTAAAATACGATGATTTACCAATTTAAAGTGAGTTACATTTTGCATAAATGTTTTACCATATTAGGCCAACAAATATTCTCCAATTCAAGATTCTGAATTATGGGTTATTAATACTTACTTAAAATAATAAAACAAATTAAAGAATGGCAATATCAGTTACATGGAGAAAATAAATGTGAATCTATTGTAGCTCTTTAATTTGTTGCTTTAAAACTATGGCTTTTTAAGTTTTGGTGTCCCCATTGGTGATTAGAAGAGGTCCAAAGGTACATTTTGAAATCATAGAGTATACGTGGAACTGTACACTTGACCAAAATAGGGATTGTCTGCTTGTCAACTCATTTGGTTTTTAATTTCACTATAAAACCACATGCTAGTTGTGAATTAAAAGTTTTTTTTTTAACTTTTTAATTCAAAAAAATGCTTCTTTTCTACTATATGTAAATCCATTGAAATAACATGTAGCTACGCATGATAGACCACGATATGTGTAAATAATATTCTAAAGATAGGTTTTTTTTTTTTCATTCTAAAAAGTTTAGGTATAGATTATTAGGAATAAATTGACCTAAAATGTTAAGGGTCTGTTTGGATGGTGAAGAATTTGTGATTTATTTCACAATTGCAAAATGAGGTGCTTGTTTTGTTCAACTTTTTCATCAAAATTTTTTCTACAGTAATTATTTTTGCTACAGTAATTTTTATAAATAACATATTGAATTTGAATTTGAATTTTAAAATTTAATAATAAACAATTCTTCCTAACATACTTCCCACCAAAATAAACTAATAAATTACTAATTCAAATTTAAATTTCAAACTTTTATTAATAAAAAAATCTTCAATACAAATCCCAACAAAATTAAATCATTCATTCTCCAACGGCGGAAGAGGAAGCTATACTTGCAGAACCCTTCAAGTTAGCCCTAGTGGCTAAATTCTCCAACGGTAGACCTTCCATGATCAATCTAAGGAAAGAATTATCCATCGCTGGCTTCAAAGGGTCCTGTCACGCAGGATTACTTGATTACAAGCATGTAATGTTGAACTTTGACCTAGAGGAAGATTTTCAAAGGCTATGGCTTAGAAGAAGCTGGAATTTCTAGGGCTACACTGCTAGAATCTTCAAATGGTCTATTGATTTCAACTTCAAAACGGAAGCATCCACTGCTCCTATCTGGTTTAACCTACCATTGCTACCGGTGCATCTTTTAAATAAGAGGTCTTTATTTTCCATAGCTAATCTGATAGGCAAGCCATTGAAATTGGACCTTGGTTCTGCGAATGCCACCCATGCCGCTAGACCAAATGTAGCGAGAATCTATATTGAAGTGGATGTCTTAAAAGAAATTCCAAGGTCAGTCTGGATTGGAAGAGAGAACGGGGGTTATTGGCAAGATATTATCCCAGAGAATCTTCCCCAATATTGTACAAAATGCTCAAGAATTGGGCATGGAAACTCTGATTGCAAGAAAGAAAAAATTGCAGTTCCTCAAGAATTAGGAAAAAATCTCACGCATCAAGAAAAAAGAGGGAACTCAAAGGAAGATACCAAGCAAAAGGGAATCATGATCCAGGATAAAAAAAGGCGTACCTGACTTTCAGGCTCCAAAACAGTACAAAAACAAGAACAAAATGGCTGAAATGAGATGGCAGAAATAAGGAGAACAAGGCAAAGCCTCTAAGGCACACACAACTCCAGCGCAGGATTCTCAACTAGGAAACCAAAAATCAACTACTGATTCAGACAAACAAAACTAAAGCTTTGAAACAAACAAGCCTACACTGGAAATAATAGCCATTGAGGATGCCACTTCAGCAGACTCCTTAACACAGAATCCTGGAAAAGAAACCTCAAATGGGGAAGAACAGAGGGAGGAGATAGAAAAATCAAACACTCAAGCTGAACCCTCACAATCCTCAAAGAAACAGAAAGGGCAGGAAAAGACGAGCTCTACCGTATTTTGTAATGGAAATGAGGAAAAGACCAATCTGAATGATCCTACACAAACAGATTCACCGAATGATGAGTTGGAGGCAGATACTGAGATTAATGAACAAATGGAGGTTCTTGCATTTGATGTAGATCCACCCGCTGAGGACATGATTCTACAGGATTTAGGTGGTGCTCAGGATATGATTAAAGCGATGGAGTCTTGTGGTAGTACCGGTACCTCTTTGCTACGGTCTGTTTCTCTACCAAATACAATTGACTTGGGAGAGGGTGAGTTGGTGGTGGATTTGGCCATGTTTCTGCCGCCTGGCAGCCTACAAATTAATTCATTGGCTGTACCTTCTTCGCCTGAGTAGGACCAGCAGAATAGCGATGGTGATTTCGTTTCTAATTCTGCTTTAAAATCTATGAAGAAGTCATATACTCTAACTCCTATTGGATCTGTTATTAATGATTAATATCTTATTTTGGAATATTCGTAGCATTTCTAGGGGGCCAAACTTTAGAAAACGTAAGCTTATAATTAGAGATAATGTTATTCAAATGGTGCTTATCTGTGAACCAAAATGTGCTAATGCCTTGGCTAATTCTGTTAGAATACGTTCGAATTTCCCAAACTTCTTGTCTAATACGGCAAACTCTATTTGGGTTTTTTATAATTCTAGTTTTTCATGTTCTGTTATTGGTGAAAGTAATCAACACATTTCCCTTTCTATTTCCCACAGTCAGTTGGTGGGTTCCATGGTGATTTCGGGGGTTCATGCAAAGTGTCTCAATACCGAACGTGTTTCATTGTGGAGTGCTTTATTGCGTGATAAACCTTTGGATGGTAGATGGTTAATTGGTGGTGATTTTAATTGTGCTCTATCTACTGACGAAAAACTTGGGGCGCTTCCTTTTTCTAGTGAGGAGGCTGTGGATTTTGAGCAATTTATGATGAATGCTGAGTTAATGGACATAGGGTATCTTGGAAATAAATACACGTGGTGTAATAATAGGCTTGGGAGTGCTAGAATTTGGAAAATGTTGGATCGGTGGTTAGCCAACTTTAGCTGTTATGATGACTTTGTTATGGGCGTTTCTCATTTGCCTAGAGACCCTTCGGATCATGCTCCTATCATGTTATCCTTAAGTGGTAAACTAGATACTAAACCTAAGCCTTTTAGGTTTCAAAATTTTTGGTGCTCACATTTTCAATTTTTGGATCTGGTAAAAAAAGGTTGGGAGAACTCTGTGGTTGGGAGTCCAATTGCTATTTTTACTTCAAAATTAAGATGCGTTAAGGAGGAGTTAAAGATTTGGAATAAAACTGTTTTTGGGAATGTGTTCGATCGGGTTAAAAAAGCACAAACAGATTTGGAAGAGGCTGACATTCGAGTTCAAGAACATAACACAGTTGAAAATTATGTCAATTTGAAGCGTGCTCAAGCTGAACTACGTTATATTTTGGGCTTGGAGGAAGAGTTTTGGAAGCAAAAAGCACGAATCACTTGGTTAAAAGAAGGTGATAGAAATAGTAGGTACTTCCATGCAGTTGTTAAGCAGTGACGTACCCAATCTGTCATCCACAGAATAAAAAATAATAATGGTAACTGGGTGGATTCGGATGAAGGTATTGGAGAAGAGGCAGTGAGATACTTTTCTAATCTATTTAGAGCTGAGGATTTGGAGAATAATTGTGATTTTCAGGTTATTCCGCGATTGATTTCAGATGAGGATAATCGCGTTTTACAAGAGCCTCCCTCATTTGATGAGGTTTTCAAGATGGATGGAGATAGTGCTGCTGGGCCAGACGGTTTCAATGGCAAGTTTTTTTTGTGTCGCATGGGATATTATTGGAGTGGATTTATTCCGAGCTGTTTTGAGCTTCTTTAATGGAGCAATGCTATCTAGGGCAGTAACATCTACGTCTGTGGTCTTAATTCCAAAGGTTCAGTTTCCTCAAAACTTCTCACAATTTAGGCCAATTAGCTTGTGCAATTTTATCAACAAGATTTTTTCCAAAATTTTATCGAACAGACTTGCTTGTGTGCTGCCAAAAATAATTTCTTTACAACAGAGTGGTTTTGTTAGTAGGAGATTAATCTCTGATAATTACCTTCTGGCAAATGAATTGATAATGAGTCTGGCATTGAAAAATAGAGGGGGAAATGTGGCTCTTAAATTGGATATGGA
The DNA here is from genome assembly GCA_016586305.1 of Ophiorrhiza pumila. Classification (NCBI taxonomy): domain Eukaryota; kingdom Viridiplantae; phylum Streptophyta; class Magnoliopsida; order Gentianales; family Rubiaceae; genus Ophiorrhiza; species Ophiorrhiza pumila. Next base: position 10,009,769 of record BLIW01000008.1, on the reverse strand, counting down.
AAAAGCATATGATAGAGTGTCTTGGTGGTTTTTAATTCGCATGCTTCGAGCTTTTGGTTTTGGTGAGATATGGATTGATATGATTTGGCGATTGATATCTAGTGCTTGGTTCTCTATAATTATCAATGGCGTAATCCTCTAGGGATTACGTCAAGGCGATCCTCTATCACCAGCACTCTTTATTATTGCTGCTGAACTTTTGAGTCGAAGTTTGATTAGTTTGAATTCATTACCTTCTTATGTTGGATATAAAGTCCCATCAAATTGCTTTCAAGTGTCTCACTTAGCTTATGCTGACGACATATTGATCTTTACTTCTGCATCGTCTAATTCTTTAAGATAGGTGATGCGGGTGCTAGAGGTGTATGAAGCTGTCTCCGGACAAAAGGTGAACAAAAAGAAAAGCTGTTTTTTAGTTCATCACAAGTTCCCGTTGATCAGACACCGAGTCATACAGCGTACTACAAGTTTTTGTTACAAGCCTTTTCTGGTGTCTTATTTAGGCTATCCGCTATTTTATGGTAGAAGGAGAAAAGCTTACTTTGAGGATTTATGTTAAAAAATTGTCACTCGTATTTCCTCTTGGTCTTTGAAGCTTTTATCTTTTGGTGGTAAATTAATTCTGTTGAAACATGTTCTTTTATCTATGCCTACCTACATTATTGCTGCGGCTAATCCTCCTGTTAATGTTTTAACTGAACTGGAAAGCATTTTTCCAATTTTTTTGTGGGGCATGATTGATGGAGTCCATAAACATCATTGGATTAGGTGGGCAGACCTTTGCTACCCAGTGGAAGAGGGGGGGATTGGAATTCAGTCCTTGAGTGATATATTTACTGCCTTCTCTATAAATTTGTGGTGGCAGTTTCGAATGCAAAACTCCTTATGGGCAAAGATTTTGCATAGGAAATTTTGCTTTATTCAACATCCTTGTGCTGTTAACTTGTCTTGGTCAGCCTCTGGGATTTGGCGTCGCTTGTTGTCAGTTCGAGACATCTCTGAATCAAAGATGAGGTTTCTCATCAAAAAAGGGAACTCAAGCTTTTGGTGGGTTAATTGGATTGGTGGGGGTTCTTTAGCTGTGAGGGTGGGTTATGATGGAGAGGATCAAAAGGTGAGTGATTTTGTCTCTGATGACCGATGGGATGAAAATGCCTTGTCACTGATTATTCCAGAGTATTTACTGACGAAAGTTTTGTGTCAACCAATTGCCATGTCTGATGAGGATGATGTGATGGTGTGGACTGGTTCATATTCTGGGGAATTCTTGATTGCTTCTACTTATAAGCTTTTTGAGTCTCATGTTCAGAGATCGCTTCCGCAATTTTCTAAGATCTGCCATAAGGCTCTTCCTGTGAAAATTTCATTTTTTATGCTGCAACTTTTAAAGGGTCGTTTGCCTCTGGGATCAAATATGTTTAAATTTGGATTTTGGCTGCCTACAAAATGTGTTTGTTGTGTGATGACGCCAAGTTATGATTCTGTGGATCATGTTTTCTGTGTTGGCGATGTAGCTTGCTATGTCTGGAAGTTTTTTGCAAATCAAATTGGAGTGCGTTGTGGGGATGTTAGTATTCGTGTGGTTTTAGCTCGTTGGTGGTCCTTTCAATCTAAAAATATTTGGGTACGTTTTATTGTAACTATTTTGCCTTCTTTGATTTGTTGGCATTTATGGAATATGCGAAACGATGGGATTTTTAATGGTACCCGTCCTTGTGGGCTGCGGGTTTGTCACAAGGTTTTCCTGGATTTACTTGATTTATTTGCTTGGCAATTTCCTAATGTTTCCTGTGATGTGTTGTCTTGGCAGAAGTTTTATCATTCTGCTTCTGTCTATAGGAAAGTGGAGAAGTACATTTTTGTTAGATGGATGCCCCCGGGGTTTGGTAGTGTAAAATTGAATACCGAAGGCTATTCTAAAGGAAACCAGAGAGAGATGGGGGGGGGGGCGGGTTGTTAAGGGATTGCCAGGGTCGTATGATTCTGGCTTTTGCGTGTCGGTTTGGCTTTGGTCCGAGTCTACTGGCAGAAGCCAGAGCTTTGTTATTTGGTGTTCAACAGTGCCTTCGTGCTGGTTTTAATGTGATTCAAATTGAATTAGTTTCCATGCTGTTAGTTAACATTCTGCACCAGGCCTGTACTTGCCCTTGGTCTATATTTCATGAAATGATTGAACTAAAGCGACTGGCGGGACGATTTCAATATTTCCACTGCTTTCGTCAAGCTAATACCCCAGCAGATTCTCTGGCTAACGTAGGAGTTGTTTCAACTAAAAATCAGATCTTCTATGATGAATCACAACTTCCTCGGATGATCCGAGGTCAATTAGAATGGATAGACTAAGCTTTCCACATGTTAGGAAGCTTTAAGCTGAACAAATGTTTCTGTCCACTTGACTGTAAGTGTTGCAGAACTCTCCAACTTGGTGGTGGTACATGCTGCCACTGTGGATGCTGAAATCTGGGGAGCTCCTGATCTTCAACTTCTTGGACTGTATGACATCTGTGGTGGACGCGTTTTGCTTTCCTACTTTTGGCATGTGTTCTGCAATGCACTCTTGGGGCTTCTTTTGCTGTTGTGGCAACGGAATCAACTAGTGGATTCAACATGCCATATGGGAACAACAGAATTTCAGGTCAACAACTTCAGGAGCAGCAAGTACAACTAATCATTTTTGCTTGTAAACCAGTACAAATTCTGTTGACTTATAATTTTGTAAAAGGAATAAGTCCTTACTTTTGTAATTATCCTCTGATCAATAGTCCATTAACGCCTTAATGGACTAATGGTCAATGGATTATATTTTGTAAGGTGGTTCTCCACTATCCGTTTAATTAATATAAAGGGAGTGGCATCCCTCCTCGGAAGAGGATCTTATTGCCAAAAAAAAAAGATTAATTCCAAACACTCTCAAAATATTCTTTTCTCATAACAAATCCCAAGAAAAAAAATTTCATGATATAATCTAAAAATAGCTCATCCAAACGGAGCCTAAGATATTACGATTTAGCCGGCACACGCATGAATAGCCCAATTTATAAGATTGCATACAGATTAAAGTGAACAAATAAAGTTGAGCTATTAGGTTTGAAATGGTTCAATTAGATATGACCAAGGTTTCAAAACTGTCTGTTTCAGTTTTAAAACTGACGGTATCAATTCCAAAACTGACGGTTGTTTCATAGTCATGGAAATCAAAACAAAGCCACCGAGGGACGGTTTCAATTCCAGTTGTGGTTCTAGTTTCTATTTGGTTTTGATTTTGATTTCTATCGATAAAATGATTTCAATTAAATTATAATTAGAATAATAGTTTGAATTAAACTTAATATATAGAGTTTTTAGAAGAAGGAGACTAGTAAGGATTACATAAGTGAAATAGAAAGATATAGAAATAATAAGGATATCGAAAGAATAATTGAACATTTGAATTGTTAATTGGAATTTAAATAGTAATATTATAATAATACAATTGGAATAATAATTGAAATTGAACTAATATATAGAGTTTTTAGCATATATAATTAAAAAGTATTAAATAAGTGGGAGAGAAAGATATTAAAAATATAAGTGTATTAAAAGAATGATTGAACTATTAATTGGAATTCAAAACCTTCGGTTCAGTTCTAGTTATCGTCTCTTTGCTCAACATTCTTACATAAGCCGATCGAAATCTAAAATTTAAGATATTAAACACCAAAGATGCCCAATGTGTAAAACTTAAAAGCAAGATTAAATACTTGAACATGTAAAGAAGCTCAATATTTTTTTTTTTATTTTGAAGAAACCACTATCAATGTTTTAAAACTAGGATTGGAATATGACTCAGTCGAGCCACTGGAAAGATTGATTTACATGGCTAATTGAATCTAGATTACTAAGAATCCATTTGGAAAATCTCTGAGTGAGAAATCAAAAGAGATTTTCTTATTTTTAAATTTTCAATACCATGTGTATGATATATGTTAGTTGTAAGTCTTTATATATAGACTTTTAGTTGTTAAATTCTCTAGTATGGATAATTGAGATATTGTGTTTGTATGTGATTCTATATGCCATGGATTGTGTTGATAATAGTAGTTATTGATTTGGTTTGATTACATACATGTTGAGAGGGCCCCTTAATTAGCTTGTGTGTTATAAGAAACTTAGATGAATGTAAATTCTTCTAGTTAAAGGCTTAAACACGATGAATTAAGAAATTTCTACATAGATATAGATGGATAGAGTTCAATGAGTGATGGAATTTGTCTCAATCCTTACTTAGACATAAAGGGAATTGAATAATGATACACTGCTTGATTGAAATGCTATAAACCTAATGAGATAGACATATGAAGTAGGTTTGTTAATAGTAGTGAGTAAGACATAGGATCTAGAGTGAAAGTGACACGTGTGGGCGAGGCTTGGAATCCTAGACCACCGAATCTCCACAATCTTTAGGACCGTGTTGCACAATTCAACCAAAAACAAGAACAAGAAAACAAACAATTTGCGGAATAGAATTCAAGGGAAATGCACAAGATTTGATGTTAAGCCAGATCAAACCCCTTACGTTATTACAAACAAATTAATTAATCTTATGTAATCAAGAGATCAACTAATTCAGTTTGGGTGTTCCTAAAATCAAGAACGGGTGGGCTAATCCTATAGCTCCTCACTAAAGGCTTCGCGGGTTGGGTAAAAACACAACGTGTTTTCAAATTTAGCAAAGCTAAAATTCTTATCATTAATCTTATGAAAAAAACGTACAAAACATGCCTTTTTAAATAGGCTAAAAAACGTGAACGAAATAAGCTCTAGTGAAGAAGTCAATTTCGAATTGAACTTCACTAACTAATCCAATTCAATTTAGGAAACTTTCCAAATTGGATTAGGAAACTAATAACTACTTACTTTCCTAAAAGAATTACTTTTCCTAAACGATAGGAAAGCTCCTAAAATGTAGGAACACTCCTAAAAAATAGGACATAGCCTTAACCCTAAAATATAGGACACAGTTTTGCTTACTATAAAATAGGACTCTACTTTCCTAAATCCATTACTTGCCATTATCATGCAAGATAATTGCGCCAAGTAATTAACTTATTAAATAATGAAATTAATAAGCCCAAGAATAATGTTTTGGACTTAATTTATTACAAAGTAAATAAATCCTAAGACTTAATAATAATGGCGTGAACCAAAGATAAAAGTCCAAGCACACCATCTTGGTCTTCAATAGGTCCATATGAAAGTCGCGACGGTAATCTACCAGAATCACGTCACTCATCTTGGTAGGCACGTTTAACGATGATAACGTCAGAATCTCGTAAACTTAAAACATAAAAGTTTTAGCTCTATCCCTTAGCTTTTTAGGGCCACTTGAATCACGAAATTCCGAGTTATATAGAGAGAGATATGTCAAGAATATCAAAACTTGACAGAATTTTTCAGCATTTAATGTTTGACTTTGACACCATGGACATGGACACGGCTCATTCTCATCAGAAAGATAGCAACAAAGTAACCCCATTGACCACTCAAAACCTTGGTATAAATCTCTTATATAATCCCAACATTACAAGTTACCCTAATTGAGTTCCAAGAGTATACTTGTCTTCCATTGAATTTGTTTTTACTTGTTGAGTTGCTTTTGGCAGCCTATTTTAACGATTAATTAGTTAATAATGAAAGAATCTATTGCATTTTTAACTACTTTGTCACACTTGACACTAATTTGTTGTGCAAACTACCCACTTTGTGGGAATGATCTTAGTAATACTATACCGCGGTGACCGTTCGGACATCAGCAACGTTACTACACAACTGTATGCTCTCAATTTTTTTCGAGAGCTCTCTGCTCAGCCAAATCTAAAACATGGCCAAAAGTTTAACATGTCTATACCTCAATAGTTGAATAAACCTATAAAGCTCAAGGAACCTAATTGTTGGGATCGTCTTGATGGGGTGCACCAACTACTTTGATCTTTTGGGAAGGGTGCAAGTGTGTGAGAACACCTATCAAAGATCTAGAAATGGTGAATTATGCCAGAGTAAACTCTGGTGGAGGCCATGGCAATATTAACATGCAAATCATTTATCTGAATTGAATAAGGCCGAAAGAATAATCAAAAAATCTAATAGCTAATCCGCTTGGATGAGGTGTTTTTTAGTTTTATTTATAAAATGATTTTATTGGGATTTGTTATGAGAAAGGAATATTTATAAAATGATTAGATGTGTTTGGATAGATAAATGGTGTTAATTTATTGAAAATTGTGTATAGAAAAATTTATTAATATATATATAATGATTATTTTATATATTGTTATGTAATTAATTTTTTTAAAGAGTGGGTCCTGCTTATAGTTATTTGTCATTGTTTTCGTCCCCACATGCCTGCAAATAAAGAAATCGGTCAGAAAAAAAGGGTCAAACATACAAAAGGCTGCAAAATCCCACGTCATTCCAACTTTCAGAATACTATTCATTAGTTTATTAATATGCTGAAATTATGTTACTGTATCATTCTTTTACAATTATAAATGAAAAAGTAACAGAAGAGCACAGCCAAACACAATTTATTTTTGTATTACAAATAGATGAAAATTTTGGCCGTCCAAACAGAGCCTAGTTCCCTACCAAGTTTTCCTCAAGATATATGCCTAGAGCTCACATTCAAGTTTTATTAAGTGAAACCAATAATCAGAGGTGTCGATGGTGCAAGGTCCTTGACCTATTATTCAAGTAGGCTAGTTTTCTTAATAGAACTGGCAATTTGGAAAAAACCAAAATGATAAGCACTAAGATAGACTATCATGTTACTACTTGTCAAGTGTGATATTCACAAGAAGCAATACATTTGTTGATGATTAATAATTTGTATGGAGATAGAGAATAAGCTCTCGACCAAGGAGCAAAAGAGTTCAAATTTAGGTTCAAAACATTTGAGATTATAGTAACTTGGTTGGAGGCCAAAGCACATAGAATTGAACGTGAGTGAACCAAAACATGAAGCTTGTCATGACAAAACAAGGCCTTCTCGCAACTTAAATTGCAGTGTCATGACACAAAAAGCCTTTGTCACAATACAAAATTACAGTGTCACATCATGCTCTTTCCTTGTCACAATACAAGTTCAAAGCAAATTTAGAACGTGAAACTTCTGAGAGCTGCGCTGCAAAAGTCCCTTGTTGCGACACAACCTGGAAACTAGTTAAATGCCATAATAATATCCACGAAATTTTCATAATTTGAAATTTCATGTATTGAAATTATTTCATGAAATATTTATATAATGCAAATTATAATAATGATAAATTGTGTAAATTGAATTTTCTCAAGTAATTATTTAGGAAAAGTAGGAAACTTAAGAAGTTACTTAAAACATGATTAAGATATAAAGTGTATTTAAATTATATATGAATATTTTTATACTAACGTTGGTCATAGAAGTTGGGAGAGTTGTCAAAAACCTATCATAATAGAACATAAGTTCTATATTTACAGTGGGTTTGGCCAATGAAAACATCTACAAATAGGAGGTTATATCATAATCAAATCATCATATGCCTAACACTAGGAATACTAAAAAGAATCACAAAGAGAGGGATCAAACCCTAGGAGACGCATGTGAATCAAGGTAGAAAAAAACCTTCTTTATTTTAAAAAGATAGTTACTTTCTCTCTTTAGAAACCTTCTATAATTCATTAAAAATAGTTTAGATACACTAGAAAACTATGGAAAATTTTATGAACGTATGATATTGATGCAGAAACATTATGAAAAAGATATTTTTAAAATTTTGTTTTGTATTTTATTTATTATAAATTTCTAAAGTTTTTATAATTACCTATTTTCCACTTGTATTTTTGAAAATTCATAAGTCCATATCAAGACGTATATACACAATGGATGAAAACTCGAGGTTTGTTTTTTATACTAACATATCTAAAATTTAGAATTCTTTATTCACCTATTATGAGAATAAAAAATTTCAAGTTTCTAGGGCTTTTGATTTCAAAATTTTAATTCTCTTCGAATATTTGATAACAATTCGTTTTTGTCTTTTGCTAATGAAACCCATGATTTTTAAAAGCCATATTTGATATTTGAATTCGGTTTTCATATTTTGCATATATTTAAGGGTCAGTTTTCACAAATCATTTCCTCGAAGAATCGTAAAACAAACTTGATAATTCTTGTTTTGTTTTACTCTTTAAGACACTGAAAACTGTATATCTAAAATATTTAAATTGTAGATTTTCATACAAAACCAGTTTAAGAGAATTGAAGAGGCAAAGTTGTATCTTTTATACAAGTTTTGAAAACCCAACTTGAACTTGATGATTTTGTTATTGTTGTTGTTGCTGCTGCTTTACATCCCACTTCACCTCAGCTATGCTGTCATCATGCACGGGTACATATTCCTCTAGTTTCTGAACCAATTCTTTGGCGTTTGGGGCAGAGACAAAGATATGACGCTGAGAAGGCTTTATAAAGCCATCATCCACTGCTTTATCGATGAAGGTAATAAAGAAGTCGTAAAAACCATCAACGTTCAGTAAACCTACCGGCTTATCATATCGTGGATACCCAATTGTGCCCATGTGATAACTTCCAATAGCTCTTCTAAAGTGCCATACCCACATGGCAAGGCGATGAAGCATTCAGAATGGCGTGCCATCTCGGCCTTTCTCTGATGCATTCCAGCCACCAGTCTCACTTCTCCAACAGTTTCCCCAGTTTTCTCTTTTCCTATCAGAGGTCTGGGAATGACCCCAAGAACATGACCTCCTCCATTATGAACAGCTTGTGAAACCAAACCCATTAGGCCGATACTTCCACCACCGTAAACAAGATTGAGTTTTCTTGCCACCAGCTCTCTGCCTAACTCCAGTGCAGCCTCTCTATAGCAATCCCTCTTCCCAGAACTACTCCCACAAAAGATGCACACTAGCTTGAACCTTGATCTAACTATGCCTTTCTCATCCATCTTCCTTTGATGATTATGATGAGCTCGAAAGATTTTGCTTTCCCTTTGTTTTTTCCAATTCTTATATTTGCTTCAATGAATGAGGCGGAGACCCTCCTTTTCTCTTCTTTTTTTTTTTCTACAAAATAACATAACCTACCAAAGTACCAATGTATTCATAGGCTAGGAAACTAACAATGATTTGACCAATAATTCATTTACAATTTTGTTTCCTAAAACAAAAACAACAACTAATTGAAACACCAATCTAAATAGGATTTAATTTAATCCTACAGAACTCATAACTATTGAATGCAATTATTCGATGAAATAACACTTTGATATGACTGTAATTAAGGTGTTTATGCACACTATTAATAAATTCAAAGTATAGGATTTATGAGAATTAATTAGTGGGCATGATATGAAGTTTAATTAGAAACTAGAGTTATAAGTGATTATTAAATCTTTTAGATGGATAAGTGACTCATGGTATAAATTGTTAATAGGTGAACAAGACAAGTCAACTATAGAAAAACAAAGATAGTTGATTTATCTCTCAACTAATCAAGGTGCATGTCGTACACACACGCACATATATGTATGCTTGTATGTTTATTAATTGAAATATTTTCTTTATGCAATAATTGCTTAATTATTTTCACATGAAAATCGGATCATGAATTTTATTGATTGCAAAATTATTGGTATGAATGAAACGTTATATGATATAAATGGAGAAAAATTTTTGTGATTGATTATTTACTTAAATGCCAACTCCCAAATGGTTACTATGAAAGAAGCCTACATTCTAGAACCATATATACTAACGTGATTAAAAGTGTTAGCTATCTTTAAGGAATAAAAAATTTCTATAGGATTAATATCTTACAGCGATATGTGATATTATGTATAGAAATTTTCAAATGTAATTATTACATGAAAAGGGCCTACTGGTTAGGACCTTAGTAACAAGGTTAAGAGCGTTGGACTTGTGTGCAGGACCATGATTTTCAGGACCATGATTTTCACTCACTAAGTATGATAGTCAATTATAAATATAAATATGATATGCTTAAAGATTATGATGATATTATATGAAAGAAATTTCTAAAGTTGTGTGATATGATTTTTGTTTATGTATAACATGGTTAAAAGAAAAACATAATTGCGTATGATGTATATATATATATATATATATATATATATTTTTGTCTAATGTCCGGAATTATTAAGTTTCTGTTCTGAGTTTAGTTTGGATAAATATCATGAATTCTAGGAATCTTTCAAAAAATTGGAGTGACTATAAGAAATCAACATTAATCATAGCTTATAGTTCATAGAAATTCCGCATTATTGTTTTATAAAGTGATATTATATAATTTATTTTTTTAAATATTTATTTGTACCCAATTTCGCAAAAATATATAATTAGTGTTAATTAGTTGAAGTGGTTATTTCAAGATTAGTATTACCCCTACTTTTATAAATAGAATCAGAGTTTCTAAATTATAATGATAACATGTCATGGACCTCAAAAATTGCGTCGTGACAAATATGATTCTCTTTCATTCATTTTGGTTGAGTTTCTACACATATTTTAAGTCATTTGATGTCTCGTTAATATTCGGGAGTTGTTTGGATATCTTGGTTGAGTTGTTCATTCAATTCTTGTGTTAACAAGAGTCATTTTAGGTCATGAGTGAAGTCATACAATGCTAATGCAATTCAAAGTTGGAATTCTCTTATTTAGTTACTCAAATAGTTGAGTGAAAAGGATACGAAGAATTTTTATTAATTCCAACCTTATATGACTTGTTCTTACATATATCTATTGCTTTTGGTAGCCTATTTAAAGGCCATAGTCATTCTAATAGATGTAATTTTTATTAAAAAGAGAGTTATTCTCTTGGTTATTATCCAAGAACTTGTTGGGAGTTATCATTGGGTTGATAATTATTCAATTGGCTTTCGATAACTATAATTAATTAATTGGGTTTGGGCGTTAGAAGCATCAATTGAGATTCAGTGTAAAAATTCTAGCTTACTTGATTCTCGAAAAGTTCTCGGGTTAGAAATTTCATGAGTTACAATTTGAGTTGCACTAAGCTATGATGAGGTTTTTATCAGTTTGAATCAAAGCTCAAAGGTTCTTCATAAATCAGGTTTCAGTTTCTTTAAAAATTGTTTTGTTCCAAAATTGCTTCGTATCCGCAACCCTACACATAAAATTATTATTTTGAGTGTGTTTGATTTCAAACGATTATATTTTTTAAAAATTGGTCATTTTGTGTTTTTAAATTTTCTTTGTGTGAGTCATATGTTTTTATTTTGTATTAGACTTGTTGTATTGGTGCTAAAGTTTCGTCCTCTTGAAATAAAATTTAATTAATATTAAAAAAAAGAGTGTTCCATTAAAAAATATTAGGGTTTTGTTTTTAGGTTTTCAATTCAAGTTCTTGATAATCTCTTAATTGAGTTATTAACAAAAAAAAAAAAAAGAGAATCAAAAAATTTTTGTCACGAGAGGTAAGGGTTTGAAGTGTCAACAAATTTCAACCTATATTGGCTTCCATTAATGAACAAATAACTAGTTTGGTATGCAAATATGATCAAATTGGAAATAAATGGGATAGATTTGACATCCAAATTAATCTAATTTTAAATGCTCTCAAAAGGTAAAATTTGAGGAGAAGTCCAAATCTTCAAAACTAGTTTCCAAGGCAAGAGAAATCAGTTGTGGTAAGTGCCTTGGATGTAGTTATGATGAATTTCAATGTCCAAATGTTATGCAAGTTGTGTATCGAGATGATGTTCAAGTTGAAACTTTCAAAATCGATGGGTTGCAACCTTTGGAGGTTGATCTTGAAGATATGATAACAGAGCCCGTTCGTGATGGCAAGTGCTAAGCATGGATGAAATTACTTCGGAAGAAGATGACAAAACACGTATGGAATCCAATCGAGATGAAGAGTTGAACCCAAGTTTTTCTCTTCGTGAATCTCATAATGCTGATTTGGTTTCTATGGATTTTATTCATAATTGTAATATGAGTGAAAGTGAAAACATTGTGCAAATTGAAAAGAGAGGAAAAAGTGAGGTACAAAATCGAGGGAAGAAAAGAGGGTTAGTGAATTTGTGAAACAAGTGAGATTGAGGGAGTTGTAAATATTTCTCTTTATGTGCTAACAATCATACAGGTCATACGATCAATCATTTTTGTTACCATAATGGAAGATTCATGCATGAATCTTCACCAAGAAAGGGGAGTATAATAGGCACCAAATAGCCTAATGTTACTACTTGTCAAGTGTGATATTCACAAGAAGAAATACACTTGATCGTGATCTGTCATTCATATGGGGTTTCGAATAAACTTAAGAAAAAAGTGCAAAGGAGTTTCAATTGAGATTCAAGACATACGGGATGATTAGAACTTGGTACGTTGGAGGTCCAAAACATGAAGAATTGAACGTGTATGAAGCAAAACATGAAGCTTATCCTAACACAACGGCCTTTTCCCGACACAAATTGCGCAGTGTCACGACACAAGAAGCTTATGTTGGGACACAAAATTACATAGTGTCACGATACTCTCTTCCCCTGTCACTACACAAGTTCATAACAAGTTTACTGTGAAACTTTTGAAAGTTGCATAGCGACATTCCTTTTCTTGTCACTGCATAACCTGGGAAGCTAGTTGAATATTTCTATCATTATTTTGAGCCATTTGATGTCTTGTTAGTATTTCGGGGTTGTTTGGACATCTTGGTAAAGTTGTACGTTCAATTCTTAAGTTATTAAGAATCTTTTTAAGCCATGTGTGAATTCATATAATTATAATACAATTCCAAGATGGAAGTATTGTATAGTTACTCAAGTAGTTAAGTGAGACAAGGATTTAGAGAATTCTTAATCCAAACCTTGTAGGACTTGTTCTTACATGTTATTACTGGATTTGGACAGAATCATTGTCATTATTCAGATTGAAATCATATTTGTGACCTAGTTTGCATTCCTTATATAGTCAGAATGGGAATGAAACTTCGTTTGGATGAGCTACTTTTTGATTATATCATTAAATTTTTTTTCTTGGGATTTGTTATGAGAAAAGAATATTTTAAGAGTGTTTGGAATGAATGATTTTATTTTGTTGGGATTGTATTGAATATTTTTTTATTAATAAAAGTTTAAAATTTAAATTTGAATTAGTATTTTATTTGTTTATTTTGGTGCGAAGTGTGTTAGGAAGAATTGTCTATTATTAAAATTTAAAATTCATATTCAAATTCAATATTTTATTTATAAAAATTACTGTAGTAAAAATAATTACTATAGCATTGTTTTATGTTTTAAAAATTTTGATGAAAAAGATGAGCAACACAAACACCTCATTTTGCAATTGTGAAATAAATCACAAATATAAGAGTGTCCAAACAAACTCTCACATGAAGTCATCTTTTTCTTTCCTATCTTAAAGAAGATTTGACAGAGTCGGGCTAGTATATTAACCGTATCCCAAACAAATATATGTACCAGTAACCCAACATTTTCCTCTTTTCCTAGTTATACCTTACATAATACTATGAAGGATGGAAATTAACCAAATCACAATAAACAAAAATATATTTAGGAGGAGAGGAATTACAATAACAAAATCTCACGTATGGCACAACTACCATAAAACACCACAATCCGTTAGTCCAAGGGATTTCTCTAAGCCGCCGTATGGCTTTTTCTTCACAACACCTCTTCGATGTTTTTCTCTCCAACTTCTCACATCACAAAAAACCCTAACACCCTCTATTTATAGTGTAGGAGACTTCTTAATTTCACACTTTCCTAATTCTTACCAATAACTAATTAAGAAACAAATACTATTAGGAAACAACCTTAAACTTAAGAAACGAAACATATTAGGAAACTACTAATTAATAAAAATTTAGTTTAATTTTCCAACATACTAGGACTAGGGATGGCGAAATGCTCTCCTCCTCAAAATTAACTAAGGATTAGGTGCTTGAGAGATCTATATTGAAGGAATTCGGCAAAATAACCTAGACAGGATCTTTATTTGGACATTCCCGAAATACCATTGTTGGCACAACTGTCTGCAACAATTATCGACATATTCTTTTATAGGTGATAAGTTGGTTTTATACCAACTTAAATGGCTTAATCCACTTAGCTTTTGACTTGTTTTTCATAAGTTAGTGCAATGATTTGTTTGTTGTGGTGCATTTATGTGGTTGGCAATTGGTTGTACTAAAACGGTTAAAAGAGACAAAAAATGATGATGAACTTAGGCAATTGTGTGCTTGATGTTAATTGGCAAGGTTGAGAGATCAAAACAACTAGGAAAATGGATGAAACCGAAAGGAATTTGGTAAGCTAAATTTAGGGTTTTGGCAGATTTGGTTGGTGAAATTCATCTGGGCATAACTCTCTTGATATTAATCCAATTGGTGAGTTCTTTGGTGTTCTGAAAAGCTCTTTGAATTCACTACACTTCTTATGTTTTAACTATTTTCTAATTGTGCGTGCAAGACTATGAAATATGAGTTTCTTTGCGGAATATCATTTTAGGGTTTTAGGGTTTTATCTGTCTGCCACAGTTTGGTGTTTTAATGATATCTTGAGTTTCAGGTACCTGATGAGGCTGTTTATTGATTCATTGGAAAGCTAAGAGGGGGATCTAGAATTCTTAAGTTCACCATCAAGGCTGATTCAGAGGCTAAGACACACTCATTTGGCATGGAAGTAGGGTGTTGTGCTGGAATGGTTACTTTACCAACATTTTGCCAACTTGGCTAATTTATCTTGCCAAGACCTAGCCAATACTTTGCCAAAGCCTTGAAAGCCAAACCGTGCCAAGACTTGCCAAGCCAACGTTGCCAAGACTTACCTTGCCAACTTGGCACATCAACCTTGCCAAACACTTGGCCATATTTTGCCACACTTATGCATTTATCCTACCAAGCATTCACAACACACGAACTATATGCATATTAATACCACATTCACACAGTTTGTGCATGGCATGTTTACTCATTTTTACACATTACTTTTGCAACATTGGCACCTTGGCACATCACTCGTTCACTTTGGCATGACACTTGTATACTCTTGGCACACCATTTGTGCACAACATAACATGCATTAGTCTTGCCACATACTTTGCCATGCAACTCATGCCACACATTTGCACCTTGGCACACCACTCATGTTGCACAACGAACTTCACAAACCAAGGCACATAACTTGGCATAGGAAAGAACTAAGCAGCCGAGAACAAAAAAAAATTGGCCTACGACATGTCGTAGGCCAATCTTGAGAAGACAAAAAACGGCCTACGACATGTCGTAGGCCATTCTTGAAGGAAAATCATGTCGTGGGCAAAATTTTGGAGATGGAATTTTGGCCTACGACATGTCGTAGGCCAATTCTGGAACAAGAACATTTAGCCTACGACATGTCGTAGGCTAATTGTTAGATGGTTGCTTAAAAAATGGCAAAGTGTTGAAGAGTTGCTTCATGGGTTTTAAGCTTTTTCACACTTCAGTAGTTTGGTCATAACATTCTCGTTTTAGCTCCAAATTGGGTGATTCAAATGGCTATGGATAGCTAAGACAAAGTGTTACGACTTTCATGTTTTAAGTTTTCCCTAATTCATAGTGAATCATGATCAAATATTTGTGGGAAGTCGCTGCCATAAAGTATTTTGTGTTGAGTTCTAGAAAAATGGCTAAGTGTTTAACTTCTGATTTTCTGAAATTCCAGGCAGCTGAAAGCGTGGTATTCGTTGGCAAGAAGGCGTGAATCTTTAAAGACTGGCATGCTTGGAAGCTCGCTGAGCAGCTGAAGGCGTGGAAGCTCTAGGATCGAAGGCGTGGTTTGGCTCTGATTCTTCAGCTGGATCTCCAAGCGGTGAAGGCGTGAAGCGAGAAAGCTGGAAGGCGTGCTGTGGACGTCAAGGGCGTTGAAGGCGTGTTCCGAGGAAGACTAAAAGCGCTGGATTGCTGAAGGAAGTTTTCAAACTTCGAATTTCACTTCTTGGGCTAAGTTTTAGTCATTTCTTTGAAGGCCATTTTGTGTAATACTTTATACATTTTATGTTGCGTATTAGTTACGTTTTCCCAACTCTATATATAGGGAAGGTAGCTAACATGCAAGGGGGATTCATTTTATTCACTACTCACATTTTCCATATTGTAACCGACTTTTGATTTTAAAAGAGCGGGAAGTGTTCTTGAGATCTACTTTCTCTCTCTAAGTTTGTAGCTTCATTTTGGATTCCGATCAAAGATTTGTTCTCATAATTGTACTTCTCCTGGAAATTGAGAAGAAAAGTGACAATCCTCTCGGCATTTGGAAGCTTTTAAGATTCTTAATTGGTAAACTCTTCCAATTAATGATTATGAACTGTTTAATCTTCCAATTTGTTGATTGTGAAACTGAAATGGAGATTCGTGGCTAATTGTATGATAATCTAGGATACTGAGGGTGAATGCTAGGTTGAAATTGTAATTGTGCAGTAGAACTAACAATCTATTATAAGAAATGGAAATTCTCAACTATGAATTGGTAAAACTTATTAATTACATGCTTTTGATCTGAATTTTGATAAAATGAGATTTGATTGCGGTCGTCATGCTGAATTGAGTCTTCTTTTGTAAGATTTGGATGAAAATCATGAATAAGAACCTGAGAATGCATGAGTTCTTTAACCTGTTTGAATTTGTTCAGATCTTAAGGCTAGACCTCACCATAGGAAGCTTAGAGTCTGTAAAAATCTTAAGAACAAGGTGATAAGAGATTCTCCGACTCAAATGATGAATTTACATGCTAGGATCGGGCCTCACTATGGGAGATTCTAGGTGTTCATGCCTGAGTAATTTGAGTGGGGAATTGAGATGACACAGTTTTACTTCACCATTCTTAGGCCCGATCATAGGATAGGATGGTGTTGGGAGACTAAAATTGTAGTGTAGTGACCATGCTAACTATTATTTCTGTTTCCAATTGTGATTCTCCTCATCTGCTTTGATTGTATGTTAGTAATACTGCATGTATGAGAAGTTGTATTCACCGGGAAGTAGCCTAGATTATCAGCTTTATTTTCTTGAGAACTTTGCTTTTACTTCTCTGAGTCTTACTTGTGTGTTCATTTCAATTTGTAATTGTGTGGAGTTAAACCAATTTACTTCCTGTTAAATTTTGTAATTAGTGTTCTTTTAATCTTGTTAAATTTTGGTGACATAACTGAGCATATCAAACTCCTTGAATTGACTATTTCCCTGTGGAACGAAACCTAACTCACTGCTACTATATTCAGTAAAAATTAGGATAAATTGACGAGCCACGACACTCGACATCAATTTTTGGCGCCATTGCCGGGGAACTAGGCACGGTTCTTGGAATTTGTTGTTGTTCTGTTCTTAGTTGTGTGTTTTATTGCTTTGATTTAGTTACTTTGTTTCTTTACTGTGTGTGATTCTGTTACTTTTACCATCTTGTATTGGTTTGGTTTACAGATTGATCCGTTTGTTCTCTTGATATCATTTGCTGTTCCTGTTTGTGTATGCCCAGGTCTGTAAGATCTAGAGGAAAACCTGAATTTGAATTGGACCTTGAATTGGAAAGAACTCTAAGGATTCAAGCAAAGCAGAGAGCTATGGCTGCACAAGGAGTACAAGCACCCAGGTTTGGAGACCATTATGCAGTAAATTTTGACAATCGATTTGGTCATCAGGACATCGATGTGGAAAGTTACCACATTCCTCCACAAATAGTCTCAATGATTACCCAGGGCCAATTCTTCCAAGGTCTTGACAACGAGGATCCCAATGACCACCTTGATTGGTTTCTCGGGTTATGTAGCACTTTCAAGTTGCCAAGGGTCGACAGGGGTGAGGTTCACAGAATTTTGTTCCCCTTATCTCTGCGTGGAAAGGCTAAACATTGGTTCAAGAGTATTAGGGGAGCAAATGCTGGAATGTCATTTAATGATCTACAAAAAAGGTTCTTGTCTAAGTACTTCCCTCCAGCTAAGCTTGAAAAGAGAAGGTTGGAAATTATGAACTTCCAACAACAAGATAGTGAGTCATTTAGGGAAGCCTGGGAGAGATTTAACGATTTGATTAGGCAATGCCCCAATCATGACTTGGGCGAGATTAGGGAATTAAATACTTTCTTCAAAGGCCTAACTCCTGAATCATCTTTGATGGTTAAAGCATGTGCGAATGGGGCACTTAAAGACAAATCTGTGCCTGAGGTGCGTGAACTGTTTAACCAGATAGCTGAGGATGAATACCTTTTTCCAGAGACTAGGAAACCACATGTTAGGAGACAAAGAGGGATTCTTGATGTAGATGAGGAGACTTCACTTAATGCTAAGTTTGAAGCATTGGCTAAGCAGGTGCAGACTTTGAAGGCGACTCAAACAAAAGCCCCAATACTTTCATGTGGACTATGCAAAGGGGAACATCACACGGATGAATGTACAATCACTACTGAATCCATTCAGTATGTGAACAATTACAGTAACAAACCCCAATATTGTGGGAACTATTCTGGGAATAATTATAATGGAGGCAACAGACAATATGGTGGAAACCAAGGCAACTGGAATCAACAGCAGAACCAAGGAGGAAATTACTATCAAGGTAATGACTCAAGGAGAGCAATGAATCAACCACTTCCTGGTTTTGATAATCAGGCTAGCACATCAGAACAAAAGAAGCCAACTGTGGAAGATATGTATCAAAAGCTGATGGAAAAGATGGATAAGAACGAACAGAGATTTGGAGGTTTGGAGTCCACTGTGAAGCATCACGAAGCTACTCTGAAGAATATCGAGATGCAACTTGGTCAGTTGGCCAATGCTGTTCACCAGAGGCCAAAAGGAGCTCTTCCTAGTGACACAGTACCAAGAGAAGCATGCAATGCTATTACTTTGAGGAGTGGAAAATTGTTGCCTGGAAGCAAACATGCAGAAGACAAGAGTGATGGCTTGGAGGAGGACCAAAAAGATGAAGTTGAGGAAGTTTTGGAACCTGAGAAGAATGGTGAGCAAGAGGAAAATAAGTCTAATAGGAAGGAAATACCAGCAAGGGTGGGGAATGAGATTACCAGAAATTCCAATCCTTTTAACTTCCCAGATTATGCTCCAAAGGCTCCATTTCCAGAAAGAAAGAAACTTCCACCTAAAAAGGGCCCTCAATTCAATCGTTTCCTGGATGTACTCAAGCAAGTGAATGTGAATCTTCCTTTGATGGATTTAGTGACATCAATGCCAAAATATGCCAAATATCTCAAGGATCTCATTTCCAACAAAGAGCAAATCTTGAGATGTGATGTTCCCATGATGGTTTCTGAGTGCACTCAAGCTTGGATGGTTTATGATCTTCCTCCGAAGCTTAAGGATCCTGAGAGTTGCACTATCCCATGCAAAATAGGCACAAGGCATTTTGCAAAGGCATTGTGTGACTTGGGTGCTGGAATCAACTTAATACCATTATCCATTGCTATCAATGTTGGATTGGAAAGCTGGATTCGCCCAGTTGCAGTAACCCTCCAATTGGCAGATAGATCATTGGTAACTCCCACTGGTTTGGTAGAAGATGTTTTGGTAAGAATAGACAAATTTACATTACCAGTTGATTTTATTGTGCTTGACATGGAAGAGGACCCTGAGGTTCCTCTCATTTTTTGTCGTCCATTCTTAGCCACTGGTGATGCTTTGATTGATGTGAGAAACAAGACAGTCACGTTTAGGATTAACAATGAGGAAGTGGTTTTTGATGTAAACTATGCTATGAAGCAACCTCTAAATATGGAGTCTTGTTTTGCTATCAAAGCCATAACATGTTCTTCTTTGAATAATTTGAACAATATGCATGATTTCTCAGTTGTTGATGAGTTAAGTGTTTATGAGGATGATTTTGATGGAATTGACTTAGATGATGAGGACAAGAAAATTCTTTCTGAAATTGAGGAAATCATTGAATGTTGCTATTTGGAAGAATCGATTTGTGAAATGCAAAGTGATGTTGTGGAAGTTAAAATGCATGAAACTGTGAAGGACAATGAACATGATTCGTTTATGTTCTCACATGTTTTGACTAATAAGATTTGTAATCCCACTGAGGTGAGGAAGGAAGAATTTCTTTGCAGGAATGAAAAGCTTTTACCTTCCATTGTGGTGGCACCAAAGCTGGAATTGAAACCACTTCCACCTTATCTCAAATACGCTTTCTTGGGAGAAAATGAGACATTGCCAGTTGTTATATCTTCAAAGCTTGAAGGTTGGCAAGAGGAGAAGCTTTTGGAAGTTTTGAGGAAACATAAGTTGGCTATTGGATGGACAATTGCTGATATAAAAGGCATAAGTTCAGGTTTATGTATGCACAAGATTTTGCTTGAGAAAAATGCTGTGCCAGTACGGGATAGACAGAGAAGATTAAATCCCCAGATGATGGAAGTTGTGAAGAAAGAGGTTAATTGCTTGACTTTGGGATGATTTTTCCAATTTTAGACAGCGAGTGGGTTAGTCCTGTTCAATGCGTTCCGAAAAAAGGAGGGGTCACGGTTATAAAGAATGAGGCTAATGAACTTCTGGCAACAAGAGTGGTCAGTGCCTGGAGAGTTTGTATGGATTATAGGAAGCTAAATAAGGCAACTAGAAAAGACCATTTCCCTCTTCCATTCTTGGAACAATTGTTGGATAGAATTGCTGGCTACCTTTTCTATTGTTTTCTGGATGGATATTCTGGGTACAATCAGATTGCAATTGATCCCAAGGACCAGGATAAGACAACTTTCACTTGTCATTTTGGCACATTTGCTTATAAAAGAATGCCATTTGGTCTTTGCAACACCCCAGCTACCTTTCAGAGGTGCATGATGGCAATATTCCATGACATGGTGGAATCAATAATTGAAATATTCATGGATGATTTTTCTGTCTTTGGTATGACATTCGATGGTTGTTTGGAGAACTTGGCAAAGGTTTTGAAGAGGTGTGAAGAAACGAACCTGGTGTTGAATTGGAAAAAATGTCAATTCATGGTTCAAGAAGGGATTGTGCTAGGCCATAAAATTTCTCATGCTGGGATGGAGGTAGATCGAGCTAAGGTAGATGTTATTGCCAAACTTTCTCCACCTACTAATGTTAAGGGTATCAGAAGCTTTCTCGGACATGCTGGGTTTTATAGAAGGTTTATTAAGGATTTTTCAAAGATAGCTAGACCCTTGTGCAGCCTCCTAGAAAAAGATGTTAAGTTTGAGTTTGGAACAGAATGTGTTGAGGCATTTGAAACTTTGAAAACAAAATTGGTGGAAGCTCCTGTGATAGTCACTCCCCATTGGGGTGAACCCTTTGAAATTATGTGCGATGCCAGTGATTATGCCTTAGGAGCTGTCTTAGGCCAGAGAAGAGACAAAGTGTTTCACACTATCTATTATGCTAGCAGACTATTGAATGAGGCCCAAATGAATTATACAACTACAGAAAAGGAAATGCTAGCAGTGGTTTTCGCATTTGATAAATTCTGTGCCTACCTTTTGGGATCAAAGGTCATTGTTCATACAGACCATGCTGCATTGAAATATCTGCTTGCAAAGAAAGAGGCAAAACCACGTTTGATTAGGTGGGTTTTGTTGCTCCAGGAATTCGATGTGGAAATCAAGGATAGGAAAGGCTCAGAAAATGTTGTGGCAGATCACTTGTCAAGATTAGAGTCTCAAGAGCAAGATTCACCTGAAGTTTTGGTGAAGGAGCATTTCCCTGATGAGCAGGTGTTCAAAGTGGTTGAAAGGTTGCCTTGGTACGCTGAGATTGCAAATTTTGTGGTTGCTGGCCAGATTCCATCATATTATTCCAGTGATCAGAAGAAAAGATTGAGAAGTGATGCTAAATATTACTTCTGGAAGACAATTCTCTATATAAAATATGCAGTGATCAAGTGATAAGAAAGTGTGTCAAGGAAGAAGAAAAGGGGGACATCTTAAAGGCATGCCATGAAGGACCCTGTGGTGGTCATTTTGGATCAACTAGGACAGGCTTCAAAATTTTGCAATGTGGGTTTTATTGGCCACATATCTTCATGGATGCCAGAATTTGGGATGGAAAATGTGATCGATGTCAACGAACTGGCAACATCTCTTCCAGAAATGAGATGCCCTTGAACAACATCTTGGAGGTAGAGATTTTTTATGTGTGGGGGATTGACTTCATGGGGCCTTTCCCTAAGTCAAGAGGTATGGAGTACATTCTAGTGGCAGTGGATTACGTTTCTAAATGGGTGGAAGCGGTGGCTTTGGCTCATAACGATGCAAAAAGTGTAACTGCTTTCTTGAAGAAATACATCTTTAATAGGTTTGGAGCGCCCAGGGCTATAATAAGTGATGGAGGGACTCATTTCTGTAACAAGCTCTTTGAATCTTTGTTGGCTAAATATGGTGTTACTCACAAAGTTTCAACAACTTACCATCCACAAACTTCTGGTCAAGCTGAAATTTCCAATCGGGAGATCAAGAGAGTTCTTGAAAAAGTGGTAAATCCAGGCAGGAAAGATTGGTCTTTGAAGTTAGATGATGCATTGTGGGCATACAGAACAGCTTACAAAACCCCAATTGGAGCTTCTCCTTTTCGATTGGTTTTTGGTAAAGAGTGTCACTTGACAGTGGAACTTGAACATAAGGCGTATTGGGCTATTCAAACATTGAACATGAATTTGTCTGAGGCTCAATCAAAAAGAATGTTGGAATTGAATGAACTGGATGAATTTCGATTCAATGCTTACATGAGTGCCAAGATGTACAAGGAGAGGACTAAAAGAATTCATGATGCCAAGATTCAATCCAAGATTTTTGTTCCAGGGCAATTGGTATTGCTTTATAACTCTAAACTCAGATTGTTTCCTGCAAAATTGAAATCAAGGTAGAGTGGTCCTTTTAGAGTTGTTGATGTAAAACCTTATGAGGTAGTGGAAATCAAGAATGACAAGAATGGCAATATGTGGAAAGTGAATGGTCATCGTCTAAAGCCTTACTTAACTTCTCAGGACAAGGATAGCACTAATGTGGAACGAGATCCACATGAGCTATACCTTGATGATCCTATCATCTCCAATTGAGCTTTGAAGCATGGTCGGTCTGTGGACTGTAAACCAAGCGCTCCTAGGAGGCAATCCAGTGTTTCTTTCCATTGTTTCTTTTCTTTTGTTTGGTTGGAATTGTTTTTCTTTGTTAATTTTTAGTTTGTGTCGATTTTGGTTTCAAATTGTGGCAAAATCTTCGAACATAACTCAGGGTTATTCTTTGGCAGATTTGCATGAGGATGAGGATGGGCATTATTGCTAAAAGCAGGAAATGAATCTTTGGTTTTTTCTATTCATTTGGGTAAATGAGTGTAATTTTCTACCACTCAGGTAAAAGTTCTGATGGTAAGAATAGAATCTAGTTCCGTGAACTTGAGAGCATTATTGAAGCATTGCTGTTTTGGATGGTTTCAATAATAGAATAATGCGGACAATAAGCTCAGACTTGTAGGCTTTCAATTTTCAGAATCATTCACATGTGTTTGTTGGGTAGCTAGATGGCAATTCTATATATTGAATATCGTTCTTTTGCATGCTCATTACCTTTCTTTACATTGTTGCTCTTATTAAACATTGTTCATTTCTTGATCATGGCTGATTATTCTCCTCATCAGAATCCTTATGAATATGCTATCTTTAGTGAAGATCCAGGAATCACTTCTTCCTCTTCTTCCTCTTCTTCCTCTTCTAATGATGATGCGGTGGTGCTTGATGATGAACCAGCTAACTTTCCTCATTTTATTAATGCTAATGCTGAGAATTGGAACTATGGTTTTAGCAATAGAGCTGTTATGATTGAGAGGCCATTCGAGGTCCCTTCCAGGAGATTTGAGGATGTGATCTTCAGGCAATCGTGGTCTCATTTTGCACGAGCGTCAGTAGTTGTGAATATGGACATAGTTAGAGAATTCTATGCTAATTCACGAGCTAATGGAGTTCACTCCGTGTTTGTAAGAGGGAAGTATTTGAGGGTCACCCGACATAGTTTCAATATGCTTTATCTTCTTGATGATTTTCCTCGTAGTACTTATTGTAGGTTGCTTCGGGCTGACGACACTGATCATTTGTTGGCTTCAGTGACTTTACCTGGTGCTAGATGGGTGAGGAATGCTTGACGCGAGGCTTTATATGTACCTACCAGTGAACTCACTGCCGAGGCAAAATTATGGTTAATGTTTATCAATTCCAGGCTTTTACCTACTAACCGTGCAGATATCGCATCTAGAGAACGTGTTCTTTTGATTTACGCTATTTTACATGATTTCTCTATTGATGTTGGGAAGTTGGTGTTAGAGTTCATCAGGCAAGCACAAAGAAGTGAGTTTGCACCCATGTATTTCCCAGCTCTGATAACAGCCTTGGCTCGTAGCAAGGGAGTTGATGTTACTTCAGATGCTAATCCTCAAAATCCTCTTGGACTTCTTGGAACTCCTCAATGGTTTGGGTTACAAGAAGAAGAAAGACTAGCAAGAATGTCCCGTGGCCTGTAGACAAGTGGATGGCCAGGTTCCTTTGCTCTTGTTGGTCTTGTCTTTGCTCACGGGGACCGTGCCATAATTTAAGTGTTGGGGGAATGCATGAATTGAAGCTTAGTAGTGCAAATAGAAGAGGATTGTGCCATGATGCTAATTCTTGTTTCGTTAATGTCTTTTGATGTATTTAGTGTGGTAGTAAGCGTACTTGAGTAATGTTATTTTCATTAAGTAAGCTTGTTAGTTTAGAGGTTATGTGTTAAGGTAGTCTCGGTTATGTGTGAGTCATTAGACAGTAGAGTTTTAGTTGCTTGTTAAATGTGGTAAAATTGAATGGAAGCTATTCTCGGCTATTCATGATTAGATATTCTGAGAAAGTTGATATTGTCATTGTTCGGTCATAAAGGCATGATAAGAATGAACAAGGTCTTACATCTTTGCCTGGATGGTCATAAATTTATCTTTAGATTGGCAGAAGAAATAGTTGCATGCATTAAAGTAAAATGGTTCCATTTAAGTCGTGAAGCTTTTAGGTGATGGGGTTGTTGTTTTGTGTGGTATGAATGCATGAAGTTGTGTTGGGCAGAGGAAGGAATCAGAACTCACATGCCTTGAGCTGAAGCATGCACATGTATTGAAAAAGAATTGGGACCCACCTTTGAATGACTTGCTTGTTTGGTAGTGTTTGGTGGGAACATTTGCTTAGCTTGTTTGACCGATTTGCTTTTTTCTCATTTGTCTATAAAGTACAATGTCTAGTGCTTGTCTTGGTAAGGTGGCTATTGTTGAAAATATAAGAGCGGTGATAATTAAGCTTAGTGCTCACATTAAACCTCTCAATTTCGTTCCTTCAAAGAGTTGATTCTAGCTCTCCAAAAGTTCTCCACTAAGGTATGTTTTTAAACCTTCTTGAAGCTTTGTGATTCCTTTTATGTACGTTGAAATGTTCAAATCATGAAAGTGGGGGCTTGATTTTGATTATGATGTAGTTAGAAAATGGATTGATAAACATGGAAAACATGATGTTGATAGCCAAATGACAAACGCATGTTAAGTGTGGGGAAGCATGATTACAAATTTAGATTTTTGATTACTCCAGCTTTGCCATGTTTCTGTTTTTCAAGCATAACTTGAGTTAGGAATGATGAAATGAGGAGATTCCAGTTGCATCCTTTAGCTAACATGATGGTCTTCGATGTTTATGTTGTACATTTTTGCTAATTGTGGCTGGAACTTAGACTAAAAAAACTTAGAATGTGAAGTACATGTGGAATCAGGAATGTTGAGATTTTGAATCTGCCAAGTTTGCCAAGTCTCGGTATTTTGGGTATAACTTGCAAATGGAATGTCCAAATATGTTGATTCCAGTGGTAGAATTTAGCTAAGAGGAAGGGCTACATTTCTTATATTGTGCACTTTTGATAATTCTGCATGGAGCATGATCTAATTTTGAGGACAATGTGTGCTCACGTTATGAATTATGATCTGAGAAAATGCTGAATCTGAACATTTTTGGGACTGTCGGTATTTTGGCCATAACATGGCCATTTTGACTTCAAATGGGATGATTCTTGTCCTCAAATTTCGATTAAAGAGTGCACTACAACTTTGATGTTTTTTGTGTGAACTAATTCTGCTTGCTTCCTAGATGATTTTTACAATCTTATAATTCTGGTTTTCAGTTTTTGGGAATGTGTTTATATAAGAAAATGCATGTGTTTAGTAATGTTCTTAATGTAATTGTTTTGCTTTGAGTATTATGTGACAAGCTGAACTTTTCTTAATAGAAATGGCACCAAAGAAAGATTCAACTTCAAAAAAAGCCACGACTTCAAAGAAGGGAAAAGAAAAAGCTCAAGCACTCGATGAAACTGATTCTGACC
This sequence comes from Ophiorrhiza pumila, assembly GCA_016586305.1. Taxonomy (NCBI): domain Eukaryota; kingdom Viridiplantae; phylum Streptophyta; class Magnoliopsida; order Gentianales; family Rubiaceae; genus Ophiorrhiza; species Ophiorrhiza pumila. The sequence continues at coordinate 9,983,355 of BLIW01000008.1, read as the reverse complement.
CAGAGTATTTTCATGATGATATGCAAATGTTTGAGGAACCTCCTCAATATGCGATGCCAGCTCCGACACCTAAGAAACGGAAAGGAGTCCCTGAGGTTTCTCTGTTCGTTGATGAGGATGCCATGAGACGTTGGGAACAAGGGTTCAATATGAAATATATACACCTTGAACGCGGGTTCAGTGTGGAGAAAGGGCCGTTTAAGAAGTTGATGAAATTTTACAAATTCCATGAGAGGCTTACGATTGCCCCTGAGTTTTGCAATGTGAGCATTGCACGGGAATACTACGTAAATGCAGAGTCTCCGAGGAATGGAGCTGTCTATGTGAGAGGCATTTGGGTTCGAATCACGAGCGAGATTATCAATGCACATTTGGGTACACCTGATTATCCTGATGATCCGATCAAATTTCCAACCAATAAGGCACTGGATGAAGCTTTGATAAAAGAGTTGGCACATCCTGGGGCAGTTTGGGAGCTTAATTCAAAAGGTGAGCATAAGCATATTCGGAATGAATACTTGAAGAGTGACGTGAAAATATGGTTGTTATTTGTGCTGTCTCGCCTCATGCCAAGTTCACAAAGAACCGAGGTGATTCGGAACCGGTTGTTCTTAATTTCTGCAATCCGAAGGAAGCGCAAGATCGACGTGGGACGTATCATCCTTGCGAGCATCAAAGATGGGACTGCCCAGAACAGTAAAGCACTTTATTTTCCTTTACTAATTCAGGAGCTCTGTGTAGCACAAGGTGTGGATGATCAGCTTGGTGCTTGGGAGAAAATGCAGACTCCGATTCCTGAACAACTCTACTTAAAATACTTGGCACAGGACAAGGAATTGGAGCAGACAAGGACTTTGAGTGTGGAGGCATCTCATGGGGGAAGTGCCAATCCGATGTATATTGAGAGTCAGGAGCAGCATCCTTTTAATTTTGAGTCCTTTCAAGGCGCGATTCAAGGTCTTCAGCAATCGGTTGAGCATCGGTTTTCCCACATGGATGAGCAATTCACAAACATGGGTGCACGATTATCAAACATGGATGAGCGGTTGGAACGAATGCATGAAGGTTTTGATAATATGCAATAGGAGTGGACGTCGCAAGCTGTACGCATGGAGCATAGATTTGATGATCTATCCACGGTAGCTCAGCAGCAATTTGAAGTATTATATCACAGGCAAGTGTGCATGCAGCGAGAGCTCGATAGGTGTAACAAGATGACGGTTTATTACCATTCAGATTCAGGACCCCTGAAGCCACCTCCAACTTCGTCACAGTTAGCGGGGTATCGAATCCCAAATCTGTCATGTGATATGGTTAGTGGTACCGTGCACGAGCTTCCACCTGGAGTGACAGCAAGCCCTTCTTTACATCCGTTACCCACATTTGGTCGTATACCTCCTATGCCTCATACTCCTACATTCATACCAAATCCAGAGTTTACACCTGCTGTAAGATTTCCATTAATAGCCTCGGGACAACCTCTTGAAGGCCCTGTGCATGGCCCTTTTCATTATGTTCCACAGTCGATTGGTGTCCCTTCATTTGCCACGGCTTCCTTGGATGGACAGTCTTTCTCCACAGCAGTTGCATTTGGATCTCCTTCTTCTTCAGCTCCATCATCGTTTTCTCAGGGAGTGCCTCCTTCATCTTAGCCTCTTACATTGGGGACAATGTTTATTCTAAGTGTGGGGGGGAGAAAAACTAAAAAAAAAAAAAAAAATTTCTTGATGCTCTTGGTGCTATTTGTGAAATTAGTTTGGTGCTGTGTTTTGCTTGGTGAAACTAAAATTGTGCTTATATGTTGTGTTCGTATTGATGAAATATTGTTGAAATGAAGAAGCCGATATGTCAAGCATGTTATATTATTCGGTTCCGAGAAGGTAGTTGAAGGGGCTAGTTGGTGCGGGTCTTGAAGTTTGATGACTTGTTAACGCATGAAGTTTTTCTTTCTTTGCAAGAATGTTAAGTGGATTTTGTGAAGATATTGTTTCTTGATGGATTGAGGAGTATGGTTTGCCATGATAGTGTGAAGTCAAGCTGTCTTACTTTGAAGAAAATGAAGAATGAAGAAATGCCATGAATCGTTTTGTGTGCTAAGTGTTGTTTGAGTGTTTAGAGTTTAGTATGCAGTTTGTTTTGTTTTGTTGAGGGATGGAATGTACTCAGCCATGTTGAAAGTTTGTAATTTTGTGTGTTTACCATGGGGCATTAATGAAATTGGAGTGTGTAGTGTTGTGTGCAAGGTATGAATTGAGACGTGAATTTGTGTGAAAAGAGAACAATGTGGTGATGCGTTGAGTTTATCATCTTGCATGCTGATGTTTTAAAAAAAATATGGAGCGAAAAGAGAAATGAACAAAGGCAATCAAAATTGAGAAAATGAGTTATCACCCTGTATGTGAAACTTTGTTCTTAGTTCACTTTGGCTTATTCCAAGTTCATCACTATACTTGTTTTGAATCTTGCATGTGAAAACTTTTGGTTTGTGGTGCTAAGTTTGGAGAAATTGGTATATTTTGCTGACTAAGGCTCGATGTTAAGGTAAGATAGATATGCCATGCAAAACTCAATTGACATAGGAGGTAATGTGTATGAATTCGTTTTCGTTTGTTATGCATTTATATGGTGTCTCCAGAATTCGTGTATGTTTAGTCAATTTGGGATTCTTATGAACATGTGCTTGCACAAGAAATGATATGGGAGAAAAAGCCATATTGGCAACTGGGAAGGAAAAAGCCATAAGAACCTGGCAATCAAATTTGGAGAAAAAAGCCATAAAACCCAGGCATTATTTCAGTCATCAATATGTGCACCAATGTGCAGCACTAATGTGCAGAATAAGGGCAATGTCCCATAGAGTACCAATGTACGCAGAGGTACCATTGATCTTGTGATTGCATGTTCATAAGAGTGGACAAAGAGATTGGCATGTATTGAATGGTATGTGAGACCAGCTAGAGGGTGTATAACAAAGGAATAGATGAAGTGCACGTTCCTCAGCACACACTTGCACGCATGACATTTTGGTCTTTATTCATTGTGCCTTAGTTGATAATTTGTATTGAAATCTGAGAGCTAGATACCATGAACCATCAAAGTATAAAGTTGTGTGTGTGAAAACACGTTTTGATGAATTTGGATGTAGTCAGTGTGGATGAATGAACAAATTGTTTGCATACGGGTGATGAAAAGGGTTAAATTGTGTGTATCTTTGCTTGAGGGCAAGCAAGAGTTCAAGTGTGGGGGAATTGATAAGTTGGTTTTATACCAACTTAAATGGCTTAATCCACTTAGCTTTTGACATGTTTTTCATAAGTTAGTGCAATGATTTGTTTGTTGTGGTGCATTTATGTGATTGGCAATTGGTTGTACTAAAACGGTTAAAAGAGACAAAAAATGATGATGAACTTAGGCAATTGTGTGCTTGATGTTAATTGGCAAGGTTGAGAGATCAAAACAACTAGGAAAATGGATGAAACCGAAAGGAATTTGGTAAGCTAAATTTAGGGTTTTGGCAGATTTGGTTGGTGAAATTCATCTGGGCATAACTCTCTTGATATTAATCCAATTGGTGAGTTCTTTGGTGTTCTGAAAAGCTCTTTGAATGCACTACACTTCTTATGTTTTAACTATTTTCTAATTGTGCGTGCAAGACTATGAAATATGAGTTTCTTTGCGGAATATCATTTTAGGGTTTTAGGGTTTTATCTGCCTGCCACAGTTTGGTGTTTTGATGATATCTTGGGTTTTAGGTACCTGATGAGGCTGTTTCTTGATTCATTGGAAAGCTAAGAGGGGGATCTAAAATTCTTAAGTTCACCATCAAGGCTGATTCAGAGGCTAAGACACACTCATTTGGCATGGAAGTAGGGTGTTGTGCTGGAATGGTTACTTTACCAACATTTTGCCAACTTGGCTAATTTATCTTGCCAAGACCTAGCCAATACTTTGCCAAAGCCTTGCCAGCCAAACCGTGCCAAGACTTGCCAAGCCAACGTGCCAAGACTTGCCAAGCCAACGTTGCCAAGACCTTGCCAACTTGGCACATCAACCTTGCCAAACACTTGGCCATATTTTGCCACACTAATGCATTCATCCTACCAAGCATTCACAACACACGAACTATATGCATATTAGTACCACATTCACACAGTTTGTGCATGGCATGTTTACTCATTTTTACACATTACTTTTGCAACATTGGCACCTTGGCACATCACTCGTTCACTTTGGCATGACACTTGTATACTCTTGGCACACCATTTGTGCACAACATAACATGCATTAGTCTTGCCACATACTTTGCCATGCAACTCATGCCACACATTTGCACCTTGGCACACCACTCATGTTGCACAACGAACTTTACAAACCAAGGCACACAACTTGGCATAGGAAAGAACTAAGCAGCCGAGAACAAAAAAAAATTGGCCTACGACATGTCGTAGGCCAATCTTGAGAAGACAAAAAACGGCCTACGACATGTCGTAGGCTATTCTTGAAGGAAAATTTTTTGTCGTGGGCAAAATTTTGGAGATGGAATTTTGGCCTACGACATGTCGTAGGCCAATTCTGGAACAAGAACATTTAGCCTACGACATGTCGTAGGCTAATTGTTAGATGGTTGCTTAAAAAATGACAAAGTGTTGAAGAGTTGCTTCATGGGTTTTAAGCTTTGTCACACTTCAGTAGTTTGGTCATAACTTTCTCGTTTTAGCTCCAAATTGGGTGATTCAAATGGCTATGGATAGCTAAGACAAAGTGTTACGACTTTCATGTTTTAAGTTTTCCCTAATTCATAGTTCATCATGATCAAATCTTTGTGGGAATTCGCTGCCATGAAGTATTTTGTGTTGAGTTCTAGAAAAATGGCTAAGTGTTTAACTTCTGATTTTCTGAAATTCCAGGCAGCTGAAAGCGTGGTGTTCGTTGGCAAGAAGGCGTGAATCTTTAAAGACTGACCTGCTTGGAAGCTCGCTGAGCAGCTGAAGGAGTGGAAGCTCTAGGATCGAAGGCGTGGTTTGGCTCTGATTCTTCAGCTGGATCTCCAAGCGGTGAAGGCGTGAAGCGAGGAAGCTGGAAGGCGTGCCGTGGACGTCAAGGGCGTTGAAGGCGTGTTCCGAGGAAAACTAAAAGCGCTGGATTGCTGAAGGAAGTTTTCAAACTTCGAATTTCACTTCTTGGGCTAAGTTTTAGTCATTTCTTTGAAGGCCATTTTGTGTAATACTTTATACATTTTATGTTGCGTATTAGTTACGTTTTCCCAACTCTATATATAGGGAAGGTAGCTAACATGTAACGGGGATTCATTTTATTCACTACTCACATTTTCCATATTGTAACCGACTTTTGATTTTAAAAGAGCGGGAAGTGTTCTTGAGATCTACTTTCTCTCTCTAAGTTTGTAGCTTCATTTTGGATTCCGATCAAAGATTTGTTCTCATAATTGTACTTCTCCTGGAAATTGAGAAGAAAAGTGACAATCCTCTCAGCATTTGGAAGCTTTTAAGATTCTTAATTGGTAAACTCTTCCAATTAATGATTATGAACTGTTTAATCTTCCAATTTGTTGATTGTGAAGCTGAAATGGAGATTCGTGGCTAATTGTATGATAATCTAGGATACTGAGGGTGAATGCTTGGTTGAAATTGTAATTGTGCAGTAGAACTAACAATCTATTATAAGAAATGGAAATTCTCAACTATGAATTGGTAAAACTTATTAATTACATGCTTTTGATCTGAATTTTGATAAAATGAGATTTGATTGCGGTCGTCATGCTGAATTGAGTCTTCTTTTGTAAGATTTGGATGAAAATCATGAATAAGAACCTGAGAATGCATGAGTTCTTAAACCTGTTTGAATTTGTTCATATCTTAAGGCTAGACCTCACCATAGGAAGCTTAGAGTCTGTAAAAATCTTAAGAACAAGGTGATAAGAGATTCTCCGACTCAAATGATGAATTTACATGCTAGGATCGGGCCTCACTATGGGAGATTCTAGGTGTTCATGCCTGAGTAATTTGAGTGGGGAATTGAGATGACACAGTTTTACTTCACCATTCTTAGGCCCGATCATAGGATAGGATGGTGTCGGGAGACTAAAATTGTAGTGTAGTGACCATGCTAACTATTATTTCCTGTTTCCAATTGTGATTCTCCTCATCTGCTTTGATTGTATGTTAGTAATACTGCATGTATGAAAAGTTGCATTCACCCGGAAGTAGCCTAGATTATCAGCTTTATTTTCTTGAGAACTTTGCTTTTACTTCTCTGAGTCTTACTTGTGTGTTCATTTCAATTCGTAATTGTGTGGAGTTAAACCAATTTACTTCCTGTTAAATTTTGTAATTAGTGTTCTTTTAATCTTGTTAAATTTTGGTGACATAACTGAGCTTATCAAACTCCTTGAATCGACTATTTCCCTGTGGAACGAAACCTAACTCACTGCTACTATATTCAGTGAAAATTAGGATAAATTGACGAGCCACGACACTCGACATCAATTTTTGGCGCTGTTTAAGATCTAAATCTTGGACTTTCAAAAAAAGATCATTTTCAGGCAAGCATAATATATATTTATAACAATAGCCCTATCATGTTTAGTTGAGGACTAGAATAAGTTTTATTTTTATCACAAGTCTTTGGTTTGGTTATTATTGGTAACGAGTTTTAAATTTTCATTTTCAAAATATTTAAATAAAAAGTTAACATTCTTAATATACAAAAGGTAATAACATTTTCACATGTTACACATATTTTCAAACACTACATATATTTTATACACAATGCACATTATCACATACCATACATTTCTTACACACTTAGTCATGACCACGATTATCGTTCTGACCAAAATGAACCAGCAGTTTCGATTTTGAAATTAGAATTGTGGCTTGGGCGTTTCGAAACCATAACTGAATCACCCTTTGGCAATTCAATTCTGATTCCTAAAAATATGGAATCGAAACCAAATCGAAACAGAAATCAAAACTAACAGTTTCGGTTCGTTTTTGAATTGACCGAAAAAATATCTCTTTTTTTTCTATTTTTAGTAATCTATAAATATTTCTATTCATTTCCATCACATAGTTCTTTTTGTAATACTATTTCTCACTTTTCTAATTAATCTTTTTATTCTAGAATTTAGTGTTTTAGGGTTTAGGGTTTAGGTTTAGGTTATCAACTTTTCTAATTTTTTATTATTGTAACTATATTATTGTATTAGACTATTTGAATTTCAATTAATAGTTCAGTTATTATTTTAATACTTTTATGATTTCTATATTTTTATTTCTCACTTATATAATCCTTCCTAATTCTATTCTTCTAAAAACTCTATATATTATTTCAATTTCAAGTATTATTCCAATTATATTATTATATTATACTATTTGAATTCTAATTAATAATTTAATTATTCTTTCAATATCCTTATTATTCATATATCTTTGTTTATCACTTATCTAACATTATGAATTCCATTCTTCTAAACTCTACATATTAGTTCAATTTTAACTATTATTCTAATTATAGTATTATCTTATACTATTTGAATTTTAATTAATAATTTAATTAATCTTTCAATATCCTTATTATCTTTATATCTTTCTTCTCACTTATCTAATTTTTGATAATTCTACTTTTTTAAAACTTCTATATATTAATTCAATTTCAACTATTATTCTAATTATTTTATTATATTATACTATTTGAATTCTAATTAATATTTCAATTATTCTTTCTATATCCTTATTATTTCTATATCTTTTTTTCTGACTTATCTAATCATTCCTAATTCTATTTTTTTAAAAACTCTATATATTAGTTCAATTTTAAGTATTATTCTAATTATATTATATTATACTATTTGAATTCTAATTAATTGTTCAATTATTCTTTCAATATCCTTATTCTATATCTTTCTTTCTCACTTATCTTAGTTTTCTAATTCTATTCTTCTAAAAACTCTATATATTAGTTCAGTTCTAACTATTATTCCAATTATATTATTATGTTATATTATTTAAATTTTAATTAATAATTCAATCATTCTTTCAATTGAAATCAAAACTAAAAGTGGGATCGAAATTGAAGTTGGATCTAAAAATTGGGATTAAAATTACAACTGAAATCAAAACCAACAATTCTGAAATCCTAGTGATGTCTACACATACTAAACACATTTTCACACACTATATATTCTACCACATATTGCACACATTTTTACATATGACAATACATGTGAAAATATCTAAAATATGTGTAATATGTGTAAAATATGTAGAGTGTGTATAAAATATATAATATGTACAAAATGTGTAGTGTGACGATATTTGTAGCATGCATAAAATGTGTGTAGTATGTGTAAAATGTATGTAGTGTGTGTAATTATGTATTGTATGTAAAAATGTGTGTTGTGTATGAAAATATGTGTCATGAGTGTAAATTATGTGTAGTGTGTAAAATATATATAATGTGTAAAAATGATTGTAATGTGTGTAAAATATATGCAGTGCATGAAAATATACGAAGCGTGTGAAAATGTGTATAGTATGTGTAAAATATATGTAGTGTGTGTAAAATATGTATAATGTGTGAAAATATGTGTAGTATGTAAAAAATTATGGAATACAATTATCATTAAGTTAATGAGAGATGCACATGGGGCAAACGGTAAAGAATCCCATTTTAGTAATGCTCATATATATATATATATATATATAGGGTGTAACATTTATCAGGACTTGACTGCCATGTAAGCTTTTTTTTAGTGTTTCACCATAATAATAATACACCTCACTTATACCATATAATTAACTAAAATCTTAAATTTAGGAAAAATATTAAATGCACATAAATCCTTCCATAACTTATCCATATCATTTGTTTAAAAACATTAAATGCAAATAAATCCTTCCATAACTCATCCATATCATTTGTTTAAAATTATCATGTATTTTTTCTATCTAATTCAAATCACTAAAAAAATTAAAAAATAAAATATCATTAAAATTAAATCTATAATTCACTAAAAAAATAACAATAAATAAATATCACTAAAATTAAATCTACAATTATTAACCCCTAACCCACAAATGTGAGTGAACCCTACGGTATTGTTTCATTAAAATTAGGGATTAAAGAACTAAAATATCACTAAAATTAAATCTACAATTATTAAATCCTAATCCAATATGAGTGAACCTTGCGATATTGTTTCACAAAAATTAGTAATTACAAGAATAAAATATCACAAAAATTAAAATTTACAATTATTAAATCCTAACCCAAATGTGAGTGAACCCTACAATCTGAGAATAAAATCAAAGAGTTTAATAATTAATTATATGGTGTAGGTAGGGTACATTTTTATTAGGGTGAGACTTTAAAAAATGCCGACATGGCACAAAATAATTGGTGCCTGACAAAAGGTTTATCAGGATGATCCTGATAAATGTTTTACTCATATAATATATATATATAGTAGAGCTTGATTCATGATCAACCATGAAGTTATATAATCTTAGGAGATACAATGTTTGAAATTAATAGAATAATATTAGTTGATTTGTAAACGTCTTTTTTTTTGGCAACATTCCAGATGCGAGGGGTGCCACTCCCTCTTATATTAATATCTGTTTTTAGGTGAAGGAATCACCTTTACAAAATGATCCATCTTGATCTCAATACCATTAAAAATTATTGGCAATGAGATCAAGCGGAGATCACAAAAGAGGAGTACACTCCTTTTACATAGGACTTTACATCCAAATAAATGAGAAAAAGAGGGTAGATACTCCTTGAGTATTGAGTAAGTGTACTAAGCCAGTCCAAAATTGATGTAGAGCCTTCAATTTGTGGTAAGGAAACTGACTCCGTGTAGTGATGGTTAAGATTTTGGGGTGAATCCCAATCAGAGTGGAAGGGGTCCCATAGATCAATGATGTCAGCTGTTTGAGGGGCTGTCATCTTCAGTCTTGATTTGTAAACGTCTTTCAGTGTAATGTATGAGCTAGATTGTCGTATGAAACTAGCATCAATAAGGTATTTTCTCAAGTGTATACTCACCAGTCACCAGGGATGGCAACTCTCATGGTAATGATATATAGATTATGCAATTTGAGGGGAACAAAATCATTTTTTTCACTGCTTAACTTTAGTGCCTGAATCTCATGCGCATTACTTTTAACATACATTATCTTTGTTAGGCACTTTAATTAATGCCACCCTCACCTCAATCTACGGCGTTCTTGGTTCGGCGTGGAACGTTAAAATATGATTATAAGATTGAAAGCTTAGAATAGAAAATTACTTGGATGGCAATCATGTTGTTGGGGGACGAAAATTGATTTTTAACTGAAAGAACGTTTGTTATATGTTTGATTATTGAGTTGAAAGTTGAGTGTATAAGTTGCGAAATGTAAAATTAGAAGAACATTTTCTTCATTTCTCTAAAATTATGTAAAATATGTATAACTTGAGGGAAGCAAACGTCCCAACAGACCTTCTGACCAATTATGGAATACTAGTTGGCAACACCACGCAAGCGCGGTGTAATTATATGTTATAACTCGCTATAATTTTAAATCAGCGTAATAGGTATAAGTAATATATGTAGATGCAGTGACACAGTGTATTTTTACATTGATTACACACATTTGTGCACACTACATATATTTATACATATTTTATACATTTTTACATACTATATAAATTTTCACAGAATATACATTTTTACATATTATACATATTTTCGCACTCGTAATATATTTTATCAATTATATTTTTTCATAAATTATACATATTTGCACATAATACATACATTTTCAAATTTTTACACATTGAATATATTTACACATATTACATACATTTTGACACAAATCATTTTACACATAAACTATACATATTTGAACACAATACATATATTTTCACATTGAATATATTTACACATATTACATACAAATTGTGTGTAGAATGTATAAATATTGTTGTGTGTAAAAATTTCGTAGTATGTGTAAATATGAATAGTGTGTGAAAAGTATATTATTTGTGGGCTTAATCATGACCATTATTTGGAAGAATTTGTAAATGAACTTGTGGTTTTGTAAAAAATGTACTGTTTTGAAAGAAGTAATTTTTTCTTTCAAATAATTTGCTCTTTGGAGTTTTACTTCAAGAACAAAACTGCATCATATTGTATCGGGACATAAATAAGTTAAATAATACAGTAAATTAGTATGTCTAAACACCAAAAAATTCTTTCCCTTCCCCCAAATTTTACTAAACCCCAAAAACCCCAATGGATCTTCTTTCTCCCATTTTAAAATTTCAACCGATCAATAGTTTTGCTTAGTAATCTTCTTTTCCTTCTCTATTTTCTCTTTTTTTTTTCTTCTCCAAACTTCAATTATTGGGAACACTTTGACTCCTTCTCTTTCAGAAATCTTGCAAGTTAAAACTTTTTTAAATGCCAATTTTACTTCAACAATAAATTTTAATATGCAATCAGACATAAAAGATTTAGATTGATAATGATTTCATTTAAAAATAAATTTTAGAGTTTATTTGAAAATGGACTCACGTGACTCACGTTAAATTTATAGGATAAGATTTTTTTTATATTGGGAAATTACATCAAATTGTGAAAAACATGAAAGACAGGGGAATGAATTAATCCAATTGAAACATAAGGGGGCAGCTACGATATTGGAGTACAGTAAGAGGAGGGAGATAAATAATTCATTAAAAGAAATCAATCCTGTTTATCTAATGTTTATTCGACAGGGGATCACAAAATTTTGATATCTTGTCTATCTAATGAATAGGGAGTCTGCTTTAAAATAGTTCTCTCTACACTCACCCCCGAGGATATGGTTCAACAAATATCATAAATTCGCATTGGACATTCCAAAAATGGGTACTATCAGATTGGGTGAATTCAATAATATACGTCTATTGGTATTTCAATCTTCATTCTCCTTTCAAGGTATATTCAAAAGAGATGAGAATCTAGTACTTATTGATTATGAATATCTGAATTGGTTCGCAAAAGTAAAACTTACGGAGTGCAATTTACTAATGAATTAATAAAATTATTCATTAAATGTTCAAACAATGATAATGTGTTAAATATATAGTGTCTGAAAATATGTAAAACACGTGTAAATATGTATAGTGTTTAAAAATGTGTATAATAAAATTAAATATGTATAATGTGTGAGATATGTTTAAATATGTATAGTAGATGTAAAAATATATAGTGTGTGAAAATGTGTATAATAGATGTAAAAATGTATAGTATATGAAAATGTGTAAAAAATTGTATCCTATGTGTAAATATGTATAGTGTGCAAAAATGTGTAAAGTATATGTAAATATAAATATGTGCAAATGTGTATAATATGTATAATATGTATAAATACATATAATGCGTAAAGCATGTGTAAATATGTATAATGTGCAAAAAATGTGTATAGTATGTGTAAAAATGTATAGTATATGCAAATATGTGTAATAAGTATAAATATGTATATAGGGTGTGAGAGCATATGTAGTATGTATAAATATATGTAGCATGTGAAAAAATGTGTAGTATATGTAAATATGTATAGCGTGTAAAAATGTGTAAATTTGAATAGTGAGTGAAAATATGTATGATATGTATAAATATATATAACCCGTTAAATATGTGTAAATATGTATAATATGTGAAAATGTGCATAGTATGTGTTAAATGTATAATGTGTGAAAAAGTTTGTAATAAGTATAAATATGTATAGTGTGTGAAAACGTGTGTACAAAAGTGAGTAGTACATGGAAATATATATAATGTGTAAGTAAATGTGAACAGTATTTGAAAATGTGTATAATATATATAAATATGTATAATGCGTGAAATATGTGTAAATATGTATAGTATGTGTGAAAATGTGTAGTGTGTAACACTGTGTATAGTAAGTATATATATATATATATATATATATGTTTATGTGAAAATATGTGTAGTATGTATAAATATATGTAGTGTGTAAAAAAGTGTATAGTATATGTAAATATATAAAATATGTGAAAATGTGTAAATATGCGTAGTATGTGAAAGAAAAATATTGTGTTATAATGTTTAATGTATGTGTAAATATGTTTAGTGTTTGAAAACATGTATTAATGTATAGTATATATAAATGTATATAATCGGTGAGGAATGTATAAATGTGTACACTGTGCAAAAATATGTATACTATATGTATAAATGCGTGTAGTAATTATAAATATGTATAGAGTGTTAAAATATGTGTGGTACATATACATATGTATAATAAATGAAGTATGTGTAAATATATATAGTACGCAGTAAAAATGTATGTAGCTAGTATAAATAAGTATAACGTGTGGAAATATGTGTAATACGTATATAGTATAAATAAGTATAACGTATGGAAATATGTGTAATACGTATAAGTATATGTATTGTTTGAAAAATTGAGTAGTATAACTTAGGTGTAAATATGTATAGTGTGTGAAATTCGGTAGAGTATGTATAATTATGTATAGTATGTACAAATCTCTGTACTATGTGTAAATATATATAACATGCTAAAATAATATATAGTTATATGTCGCATATGTAAATATATGTATAATGTAAAAAAGTGCGTTGTAGGCATAAAAATGCATAATGTAAGAGAATATATATATATATAAAATGTGTAAATATATATGGTGAATGAAAAAATATATAGTGTGTATAAATAAATGTAGTAAGTACATTTATGAAGGCATTAATTTATAGCAAAATTAAGTTAGTACAGAGAACTTAATTTACACACTATACATATTTATATATACTACACATATTTTCATACACTATATATTTTTACACGCTACATATATTAATACACACTACACACAATTTCACAAACTCGACATATTTATACATACTACACATATTTTCACATACTATACATTTATGCACATTTCCCACAATATAAATATTTACACATATTAATACACATTTTTTGAAACACTATGTTTGTACACATACTCGCATATTTTCATATATATGCTACATATATTTATACATAATTCATATATTTTAATACAATATGCATATGAACACATATACACATACTGAACATATTTTCACATACTATACATACACATAGTACACATATTTTATTCACTACACATACATATACATATTACACATATTTCTCATACACTATATATTTACACATATCTACACATATCTACATATATAACACACATTTTCACACACTATAATATACATATATGTACGTACTGCACATACTCCAAATTTTCATACTACACATAATATACATATACATATTATGCATATATATATACACTAAACATAGTTTCATATATTTGAACATATTTAATAATTTATCATAGTAAAATTTTTTACTTATTTTCCACATATTTTCGACACTACATATATTGCACATAATATTTACATTTGCGCTCACACACTATAATCTTTCATAATTGCCATTGAATAAGAGTCACCCATTTTGAATATTATATATTTTTAACATGTTGTGCATATTTTGCATACTACATATATACAATTACTATATATTTCATATACCACAATTTTTATTAACACATACTAATGTCTTTTAATACATATTACATGCATTGTCATACACTTTGAATATTTATATGCATTATATTTATTTACACATATTATATATATTTCACACATTATGCATATTTACAAAAACTATATATATTTACATGTATGTCACATTATGCATTCTCTTACATATTAACTCATTTGTGTACATTACATTGGTTTACCTATAGTACATACATTTCCTCACAAAATATATAGTAATAAATTTTAAAATACTTGCAAAACACTCTTCATATATACTTATTTTCCAATATTAATCCTTTATAGTCCTCTTTATATAAAAATCCTATATTTTAATTAAATTGTGACTACTATTTTAAATAATATTATCATATTAATTTTGTATGTATTTATATTAATAACATGCTTATTATTGGAATATCCTTATTGTTTTAATATATTTATTTTTTCTTTATAATTTCTTTACTAATAATCGGTATACCTATTCTCTATATATAAATTCTTTTTTATAATTATCATAAATTTTGCATTTAAATAAATAATTTAATTATCCTGCTAATAACATTTTTCTTTGTATCTTAATAAAAGAAATAAACTGAATATTATAAAAACTAATAAATATATAAATTTGAAAATAGCATTAGATTTGATAACATAATTTTTATAATAAAACTAAAAAGTGCATCATCAAAGGTAAAAAAACAACTCAAGATCGGTTTCCAATATGTGATATGCAAAACTATGTGCTTATTAACAAATATACACGTACTACACACATTTTTACACACACACACACACACACTATATATATATATATATATTAATTTTTACACATACTACACATATTCACACGCTATATATATTTATACATATTATACACATTTTCACACAATATACATATTTACACATAGTACACATATATTTAATTTTTTTTGGTATAACCCCCTATTATGTATAAATATATGTAGCGTGTGAAAATGTGTATAGTAAGTATAAATATGTATATTGTGGGAAAGTGTGTGTATTATGTATATATATATTTATACATTTTCACACATTATAATTACACATACTATACACTTTTTCACACAGTATATATATATTGTGTGAAAAAGTGTATAGTATGTGTAAAAACATATAGTGTGTGATGTATAAATATACGTAGTATGTGAAAATATATAATTGTATAAACTACGGAAGGTAAATATATATAATTAGCCAAAATGCGCAAATTTTTATGATATAAAAAGCTTGCAAAAGTTTTGTAAATTTATTTCTCTCCGTTAATTCATCATTATCTTGCAATAGTTTTGTAAATTTATTTCTCTCCGTTACTTTAGAAGTCAATTTAGTGTAGCAATTATTTTGAAATGTTGATATATAATCAGAGTGACATTAACAATTATTGATCGAGTGGGAGTGGACAAAGATCCAAAGCAAAATGCAAAAAATTAGGAGCGGAACAAATGACAAATGAAAAGCATGGCAATTGAAAGAGAACCACTGTAATAAATGGATCAATTAACATTTTTCCCCTTCTTTATTTAAGTAGCTCTTCAAAAATTTAAAAAGAAAAACAATTCAAAATGGACAAAGACAGAGAATCTTCGGTTTTAAAAGAAAATTTATGGTGAAGGAGACATAAGTATGTTCATCAGCATTCGATCCAAATTTAGTACTCATTCTTTCTCCATAATGCAATACATTTGACTATAATTGTTTCGCAGGCAGAATGAGGACAGAACTTGCTGGTTAATGCATTGTAGCAATAAGTAAGAATCACTGCAGTTCAAAATGGAAGATCTAAATTCTATTATATATGCGCATATAAAATCAAGCTAATCAAAAGCAGAAGTTGGCCCTGGCCTAATTTTGCTTAACAAATACACGTCTTTCTGTAAAGTCTACCTCAATCCAGTAAGACATCCGTAAATTGTCTCTCAATAGGCCATAGTTATTGTTCATTTGCAACAACACACCTTTTCTTCTATTCCATCAAATGATAGATACAAACAAAGAAAAGTGAAGTTTAGTCTTCAATTCCTATGTCAATTGTCTTCATCAATTCTGTAGAACCGACATCATCTAAATACTTTACAAACGAAGTGGATGCTTCACAAGGTTTATCGACGTCTTTGAAAGACGAAGAGAGAACCCCTAGAGCCCTTTCCAAGTCTGATCTTCTCATCTATATATGTGATATCTAGCTTGACCTCATTCTGACCCCAATACTGGAACTCAAATTCACGAATGTGCAAGTGAAGTTTCTGCACAAAAATAAATTCACATGACTTGTTTAATTTCAATTCCAATGCACCACTGGATATAGGAGATAAAATGCATCTACAGGAGGCCTAACCTTTAGGCAAATAGAATCTTTCAATATATCCCTGCACCGAGATCGACAAGATTCTACTTGGTTTAACAATTCTGAAAGGATTTCACCTTCAGGAAGTTGAACTCCAAGCTCCAATAACTGAAAAGACCAAAAGAGATAGACATTTCAACACACAAGATTGAGAGTATCATGTAGCAGCAATGCAGAAATCAGCCAATAATACCTCAGCCTGCAACCTATAGAGGACATCTGAGTCAACACTACCAGGAGATTTCATATCAATGCATTTTCTAGCATTTTCTAGCATTTTCGAGCCAAACCTATAAAGTCTCAAAATATAATTAGCATCCAAAATGAAACAGATTTCTTGGTATGAACCATGAAACAAATGCAATTTTACGAGGAAAATGCTTGAAATGGTATTATGGTTCAAAAAGAAGGCACCATCTTATTTAACACAGAAACCACATTTGGAAACTTGTTTCAAAAGGAAAATGCAACCAATAGAACAGTACTATGGTCTTTTTTCATAAGGCCCTTTAAAATCAAATATCACACATAGTTGACAATGAAGTAAAATAATTTCAATAGCTTAAGATATAAAAGAGGTATCCACTTAGATCCAGTCTAAGAATAAGAGCTTACACTATCCAATAACATTTCAATTACGACAAAATAAGACAAAATAAAGCAGTTATGAAAGATTATGAAAGATTACTTGGAGTAAGGGAAAGTAACAAAATGAAGCAGTTTACTTCTTTAAATGAAAGATAATAACACACATAGTAGATTCAACATTGTAGTAATAACAATTGTACATTCATTTCATCCACCAGAAATAAATTATTTCAATATGACAATCTCAAAAATAGTTGAGGCATCATGTTCAATGAATTTTCTTGCAGAAACTATTGAGCACACATCAAGGGCTTGCTCAATTTCTTGAATCAACTGTTTAGCTTCTTGTTGGTATTCCTACAACCAACAATGACCAATGATAAATGATGAAAATTGATGCATAAAGGAAGATTAAAAAAGAAAATAACAATACAAGTGAGCCCAACATTAAGTTTTAGATGACAAGACTCATTGCATGGTATAGGATCTAAAGACAGCAACTTGTCAACATGATCCATCTGCACCAACCCTGTTTCCTGTTGGGAATCACATGTCCAAGATTCCAGTTTAGAGACACTCTCTAACAGCTTGTGCCCATTTCTTAGCTTCAATCAAGTTCTTTACTGCGTGTCACACCTATAACCAAAGGACATATTGTCATCCTCAATTATAGAGCCAAACATTTTAGTCAAGGATAAGGTGTGACATTTAACATTAAAGCTCACGGGATCCATTTCAGAACTAGCCCAAAGAAATTGTTGAGCTTCTTTTATTGCAATGGAACAAGAATCACTGAAGTATGAACTATCAAGAATCTTATGAGATTTCAACAGCCATTCTTCAGCAAGCTGTACATGTTTAACCAAGGAGGAATAAGTTATGAAAGTATAATGACATCATGCAGCTATTTACCAACAATCTTTGGCTAGATTCATTAACGAAGATGAAAGGTGCTTATAGGAAATACATCTCGACCTCCTACCCCAAAGGTCCCAACTATTGTATATAAATTTGACCATACCATTCTACAATATTATAGCATAGTTTCGGGACATTTAATTTGAGGTTTCACAAATATGGAAGATAGGTAAAACCGCACAAACTTGATCCATTAATAAATAAATAAATATCATCAAGGAACACAGTTTAAAAAAAATACACTTGTCAACAACGCATAAAAAAAGAAGAAAAAACAAAAAGGTAATGCCAAAAACCATGAAAAAAGAGGATAAAAAACAAAAAGACAATGCCAGACCAAACAAGGTTACAGTAGAAAAAGAAGAAATTGCATAACTACAGTTGTAGAATAAACGGTTAACCCAAAAGAGGGGGATGGGGAGATGAAGAATTTCATTATGTGATAGTCACAAAACTAAAAGAAGATCTAATCCAAACCTTCTTCAACAAAGCAGCTGAATCATTAGAACTTGACGTTTGTCCCCGCAAATTACTGGCTGGGTCCTCAGGACTAAGTTCTTCAGTCATATGCACCAAATCATTCAATTCCACCAAAGAATGACGATAAAGAAGCCGATGCTTGTTAGCCTTGCATTCACAAAGGTGTTTCCAGTGCTTCATCATATAAAAGAAATAATTAGTTGTTACTATGAAAGGAGAAAATTCTAGCAATTCTAGAACACAAAGTCTACAGAAGTGAAAGAGCACAACTCAAGATGTACAATTCTCCAAATTTTCAAACCAATGACTAGAAAATCATTGAAAGATAAGCCCCACAGGATAACAAAGGAAAACAACAAAACAACTTTCAGAACATGGCCCAACAAAGAATCTCTTCCACCCGTGGTGAAGCTGAATTTACGTGTTACACAAACAGCAAAACAACAAAAGTTGGATTTTTTTCAGTCTTTGAACTTTACTTTGAATAAACAAAAGGAAAGGAAAAGAGTAAAATGCATCTCGTTTCACAAGCTTGATGAAGACAAAATAAAATCTCATAAACAGCAAGATAAGAAACACAAAGAGGACAAAGAAAAGTTTTTTTTTTCAGTCTGTCATGATTACTCACCTCTAAACAAACAAACGATGATGGACTACAGCGTCAAACAACAGCAGAAAGATAAATCAGTTGCTAGCATATGATGCATGTAGGATCTTCATGTCCAATGTCATACTCATCAGCAGTGGCGTTACCAAGATCATAATACTACAACATGTTAAAGTTCAATCAACCAGAAATAAGTTACAGAAATACCTCTTCAGTACCAACATGTTCAGGATGCTTCCGAGGTGTCATAGGAGAAGAACCAGTGATACTATTTCTCCAAAGCTGCTCCTTACAAGTCTTCTCCTTCTCATATATCCTAAGAAGTTCCTTTCTCAAGTAGACTGATGCTCTCTTATCAAAACCAGTCTACAACAGAAATGGCAATAGATGAGTAAATGCAACCTAAAAACCACACAAGTTCAAAGAATAAATCTTTTCAATAAGTGTAGCATGTAATGAGTATATGGTAAATGAGTTCGTAAAACTAAAAGCCTAATGATGCAATTTTACCACAGATATTCACATCATGAAACCAAATCAGCTATTCACAGAATACCACAACATAACAGAGTAATACAAATCTGATTGCCAGGTTAAAACTGGTGCAACAAATCTAGGACAGTTGGGAATACAAGCTTACTGAAATACTACAAAAATCATGAAATGTTACCGAGTAATAGAAAAAATAAGCTTCGCAATTCACATCATGAAACCAAAGGATGATCTTGTTTCTAAGACAATGCTTATTTAGACAAAATCTTTAGTGAAAAAAAATTAACTAATGTGGAAACTTGAAAGAAACGTACTATAAGCATAAACGAAGTAATCAAAACACTTTTCTAGTCCTTTTGCTAGTGCAAGGTCATCAAGGACTTAAACCACAAACCTCATCCATGAAGTAAATCATCACACATAAGGCCCTACCATAAAATAATCAACGGCAACAAAGCAAATTGCTCACTCAACTTTTATCTGCCAAAGAAAGTCTTTTCAGAAGTCCAAAGCTATACATATTAAACTGACAAGGGATAGTTCTGTTAACAAACATTCCAGAATGCCCCATAACAAAGAATACCAGAAAAAATGTAACCGCAGAATGGCACAGAAATACCATTAGAATGAGTTACCTAACATCTGCAGCTCTACCAATAACAGGCCCCTCTTGGAGTAAATGAGTGTGAGCCATCTCAGCAATAAAACCATCAATGTTACTGCCCATATCACTGCAACCAACAAATCATGAAATCAAAATATAAATATAGCAAGATAAAAAATCAGAGTATCATTTTTTTTCCATTAGTAAAAACACAAAATTATGTAGATCGCCTATTACGCAAAAAGCATACTATTCTTTCATTCAAAAGTATAAAATGGGTTCCTCCAAATGAAAACAAAGAAAAAATGAACTTTATCTTGTACAAATTCATACAACTCACCAAAATTTCTATGAATATTTCATGTACAAATATGCCATCATATTGACCAAATCACAAGGTTCAAACTGACTGAATGAGTAGTAATGTTTTCAATCTCTGATAAGTGGCTTCTTAAGTACCATGCAACCACGGTCATCCTTTTCAAATAGGTGCTCAATCAGTTCGACCCAACTTTTTTTTCTCTTACTTTTGTTTGATGAACCCAAAGAAGAATCGCCATGTGAGCATTGTGAATGTTCATCCTCTCGTTCTTCGAAAGTTCCATATTGTGAAGGGGAATAGGCATGAGGGATAGCTAAGGTTACTGCCCTCTGTAAAGCAGCCTTTTATTCTTCACTGTGCTTTATGGCGATTGTCTCCTGCCATTCCATCTTCTGCTTTGGTGGTATCTCTAGACTCTGATCTTTTTCACTCATTAGCTGCGGTACATTAAAGAAGTAAGTGTGTATCAGTATCATGCTTAATTTTGGTTTTGAAACTTCAAAAAGATTCCATTAAGAAAAATATATCAAAAGCAAAAAGGAACGCATTTATCACCATAATTCTGTTCAAAACAATGAATGATGAACCTGTTTAAGAAACCTCACAATTCAGCTGATTACAGATTGAGAAGATTACTAAGCATTTCAATCAATTTACTGGTTCCTGCTTCAGAGAAGTGTTCAATGGTTTATACAGTAGAAACCTGACCAATTTACAGCATTCAGCAAAAATAGGTACATGCTTTCTTGAATCTAGGTATGCTCCTCGGCAAACAAATTATTTATTTTACCAAGCATAATTAAACAAAAAGGGAAAAATAGATGGCACACGTTCATCCCAGTAAGTTACTTTTTGCTCAAAAGCAAAAAACAAAACAAAAAACTTACTTCCAGGGCCCTTTTGGCTTCTCTCTCTATCCAAATTATGGCATGATCAGAAGTGGCATTACATGATAGAACTATGTGCTCAAATCTCCCATCAACAGGAACTGCAATCCTCACAACTGGTGGAAACCTTCCACACATGACAAAAACTCAGTATAAAGAATGGCAAATATGATATTGTCTACTATTCAATAGTTGCATAGCTACTGCAACCAAACTATCAGTTTCAACCATTTTCAATTTCTACACATAAATCAGAAGAAAGCAGTTGATTAAATAAAAAAGAAGACCATCAAATTTATTTACCGAGCTAAAAATTCAAAATAGATACCATGCCAAAACAGAGAATCAAGGAGAAGTTTGAGCCTTGGGCGTACAAGTTTACCTAAATGGCTTTCTCTTCACTATGTGATAAAGGCGACCAGGTGCATAGAGTCTCCTTGGATATCTCCTCTGATATATATGCATGTATCTCTCATGCACCTTAGGCATAATATGCATGGAAAACTGTTCAAACATAAATAAATCAGAACTAACGAGAAAGACTTCTTTTATAAGAGACTAAAAATACTTAAAACTGACTAGAGAAAAACGACAATGTGACATCTGATGACATCACCAACTGATGCCCTTTGACACAAATGAATCCTTTCTCAAAGAGAAGAGCATGAAATTACTGACAATGAGCTTACAAGTAGACAACAGTTTTGTGGTCTTTAATAAAAGAATGATAGAAATAAAGGCAAAATATTAGTATAAAATATCAGAATTAAGGTAGAGTAGCATTCAAGTTTAGGTAACGAGATTTAGCCTATTCACGTCCAAAGAATTATTTTCTAGATGAGGTAAACCAATATGTTTGATGTTTTTTCTGGCAATTCCTGGCATATTAAGAACAAGAGGAGCAAAAGTCGTTGTTATTTTTTTTCTACAATTTGCTATTTCTTTTGTTACGTTCTAACTTCAACAGTACAATGCATTAAATGTTCGAAGTTTCTTTTTCTACTTGTTTCAATCTCTTTTTTCATACTAACTTCACTATTAAGCAACCAAAATAGAGAAAATCATTGAGGCAAAGAATAATAATAAGAAAAAAAGGAAAAAAACACGCACATACACAATGAACAACACACCTGCCCATGAACCAATTCGTGCAAATTCCAGAAGACGTAAGTCTCAATAGCATCCAAACCTCCATCCTTGGACTTCTGAATAAGGTCTGGCCACATCTACACACCCACTATCTCCGAAGATTACAAAAGGGTTGTACAATTAGATTGATGATGGACGACGAATTGCAAGACTAAGCATTAAAGTGGTGAAATCACGAGAGAAAACGAACCTTGAGGAAATTGGGGAATATATAATCTCTTCCTTCTAGTATTCTGTTCAAAACCATCTTACCCAACTTAACAAGCAATGCAAAATCTTTCTTCTATTTGTGTCGGGAGTTGAATGCCACCGCCAAATATCTTCTCAGATTGGTGTAGTAGGAACTCAATAACCAGTGGAGTATGCAAGAGAACCTGCTCTTGACCAAGAAATGCATACATAAGAAGAAAAGTCAAGGAATATTGTGACATTTACTGGTTAAAATAAGACAAAAAGATTTCAAAGGACAAACAGCACACCTGTTGTTCATATTCATAACGTGTGATCAAACTTTTGCAAAAATTGCTGATGTGATCTTCGATGACTTCTGGCAATACAGTGAGCATCTCTAGGACAGCAGTATCACCATCTTCTTGGCTTTGCAAATTCCACAAACTGTAAAAAAGCTTCTCAACAGGTTTGCCAAGCTCTACAGCATGAAGAAGAAGTGTGGAGAGAGCAAGACAGATTTGAGTCAAGAGTTACTATAGACATAGAACAAACATGTAAGCAAGATTAAGTTTACTAATGAAACAAGTACAATAACAATTTAATACTTGGCCGAACATCTTGCAAGGAAAAAAGTTGAATGACTTGGGGAGGGCCAGAGCTAAATCTTTTAGCAGCCAAAAGTAGAGCATTTATCAAAGCATCTTTCGATTGTGACTGTAAACAGTATCCTTCATTTTGGATCTATGAGGAAACGAAAAAACAATGTGTGAAATTAGAAAGAGATATCCAAACCAAATAGAACTAACACCTAGTATCGAATACATATAACCATGTTGAACTGCTGATTTCAGCACCCACTTTGAGCCGTGGCTGCAAAATTTCCAAGATTTGAACTTTCCACATTGGGAGAGGTACCCAGCATATCAATTACTACGATAATGAAAACCCGTCCTCATCTCTAGATGATCAAGACCAAGGTTTGGAATAGTGAGTAAGTACATATCTGTATAAAATGTGTGCATACATGTATAGTGTGTGAAAATATATATAGTATGTATAAATATGTATAATGTGTGAAAATATGTGTAAATATGTAGTGTTTAAAAACGTGTGAAGTATTTGTAAAGATGTATAGTGGTTGAAAATATTTATATATATAAATATAAATAATGTGTAAAAACATAGGTAATATATATAAATAGGTGCAATATGTGAAAATACGTTAAATATGTATAGTGTGAGAAACTATTTGAAGTTTTTATAAATATGTATGTGAAAATGTGTGTAATATGTGTAGATATATGTATATGAAAAAATCTATAGTATGTATAAATTATTATAGCGGTTGAAAATATTTGTAGTATGTATAAATATGTACAATATGTGAAAATCTATAAATTATGTGCAAATATGTTTAGTGTGTGAAAATGCGTGTAGTATGTGTAAATATGTAGTGTAAAAAATATGTGCAGTATGTATAAAAATGTATAGTGTGTGAAAATGTGTGTTATATGTGTAGATATGTGTAAATATTGAGCGGAGGTCGGTCGCTCGACCTCGTCAAATACCCAAACTTACTAAACTAATGTAGAAGTTGCAAGTGGGATCGTATCCACAGGGAAGGTTTGGATGTCAAGAGATCACTTGTTCAAGAAACCAAAGAAAATGGGACGAATGCAAAACAATATGAATGCAAAAATGAGAATGAATGCAAGGTTAGTATGCAAGCACTGCCTTGAGAATGAACCAATTGGTATGGACCTCAGCCTATTATCATCGACTTGTGTAACAGCATGAATGAGGGGATCGCCCTTCTAGTGAGCTTAGGGTCGATCTCCTTGATAGGTCTCACAACCCCAATTCACCATACTCCTCCGTCTTCCCTTGGTAGGGCAAGACCTAGGCGCGGCTTCCTAATTCCCGATCCCTATCTGACACTAGAACCCTAACTCCCCCAGACAAGACAGTCATCCAAAGTTCAAGTTCTAATGTTCAAATAATCCCTAAGTCTTTTCCATATTAATTGACTTCAATTGTCAGTGGGCACCGCACAATTGAAGTCGCAACCATACACAGATCATAGGACTCATCCAAGTCTGTTCCCTATTCTAGTGATGTTATTTCAATTTCCATTAATAGCACTAGATTGACTTCAGTGGGCACCGCAAATCACATGAAGTGCCTAAGCGCGTGAGTGAGTAAGCATCGAAATTAAAACATCAAATAGATATATGAAACAATATCAAACACGTAATGAGCAATCCGAATGTCTCAAATAAGCTAAAGATCCATTCAATTGATCCTCAAGACAGTAAAATGTATGAAAGGGAAAAGAGAGAAAAGAACCTAATCTAAACTATGAACCCTAATCTAAGAATGCTATGTTGTGTTGTGTGCGGCCCTCCTCCCTGCTCGCTCGTCTTCTGATATTCCTTTGCCTTTTATACTTTCCTCCCCGTGGAGGTGCCGATGATGCTTCCTAGAAATTTCCTTTCTTCATGGGGAGAATGCCACGTGTCTGTTTAAGCTTCCTGGAAGTTTCCTCCTTAGGCGATGTGAGTGCCACGTATCCTGCCAAATGACGGTCAACCAAAGCAGTGAGGTCAACTGATAAATGTTTTAGCGCACAATTAATCAAACAATTGGTGCACTCAAACAGTTTGTGTATGCTTGGTTTAAATATGTCTGTGCGAGTGTGGTGGGAGCATGAGCATGGTACTAGGTACGTAGATGCAAGGATAAGAAATATGTACAAGTGCGCGGGTGAAAAAGTGTAAATGAAATGTGCATGTGTGCGAGTGAGGGTGCGGGCGCACAGGCGCCCGCGTGTGTGCATGCGTGAGTGTGCTGTGCGGATGCCTTGCGAGTGTGTGGCCTGTACGGGCGCATAGGCGCCCGCACAGGTGTTTGTGTGCGTGGCCTGTGCTGGCACATAGGCGCCCGCACAGGTCAGTGTGTGTGTGAGTGTGCGGCCTGTGCGAAGTGTGTGAAGTGTGTGCAAGCAAGTGTTGTGTAGTGGACTTGTGTAGTGGAGTGCTTGGGACTTAATGTGGTGCATGACCAAGAGTGTTACATAACTCAAAAATCATTACTTTCTTCACAAAAACACAACTCTTAGCCAATTCCCACATTTCACCGGATGTAAACATTTCAACCACATACTTGTTCATCTGTCATCATTTTCATGAAAAGTTTATACAAAAGATCAAACAAGTGAAGCAAATAAGTCGGTGCAAACCTGACTTATCATCCCCCCACACTTAAACCTTTGCTAGTCCCGAGAAAAGTAAAGAAATAACTAAGCTCTTGTCCATCCCACATTCAAACACTCACAACATCATCGACAGTCCATTTACAAAATTTTCGCATGCAACAAGAAAGATATGAGCAGTGAGTTTACAATTCATCTAACTTACACAATTTATCGAGTAAGGTGCAACGAATAAAGACTAAACCGTCAGCGTGCAGTGTGTGCTGAGAGTTTCTTATGCTTCCTCACACTGTCTAAGCAGAGTACTCAAGTAGACACTTAACAAAATTCTTGCACTACAATCTGTTGTCCACACACACGAACACTTTAAACATTAAAAGATAAGAGCTATAAGTTGTATATGCTAAGCTTACTGGGGTTTTTCCCCTGGGGTTTCCCCCTTATTCAATGCACATTGGTGCTTATTATTGCTGCCAGGGTTTTGTGGCTCTTTTTTCCCTTTATTTGTATAATTCCGCACAACTTTGTGTTCATGTGTGTCTTCAATAGACTATATATTCACAATGCAAGAATAAGTGTTTACGAGTAGAAAGCCCATACAAGCAAGGGATCATAAGCTCTCTCCTATGTCAAAATTGGTGCTGGCGTTTCTATCTTACTTTGACATCGCACTTTACCCAGCAAAATGTATGCATCAAATGTATACTGTAAAACTCAAAAAATTTTGCATGCATGAATCATTGAATAACATTTATGGGTTTTTCGATGGTGTTGGGAGTGCGAGTGTTCTTTTGAGGGTGCAGGTGTGCTGGATGGACTAGCCAGTGGAATATTTCACAACACAACAACAAACAATCACATTTATCGCATTTATCGCAACAACAAGGAAATTAAAGCACATTACAAGATCAGTGCTAGTCACTGACTTGTTTTTCTTTTCCGCAACAACACAAATTTATTCATCCTACATGCTTACTAATGTACTACACACCACCACCATTTCCCCTTTTATACCCAAAGCAACACAACAGAAGAAATTCTTAAGCAAAGGCACTGGGCCTTACAAACACAAGCATTCCTTAAAGCTTAGAGGTCAGGCAACCACACACAGCATCATCACAGGCTAACATCCCCAATAGCATATCCCCCCCCACACTTGAAATTAACAATGGTTCCTATTGTGGAAAAGGAAAGAGACTACCGCGTTTAAGCTCGGTGGAGACTGGTTGGCAAAACTGGAGAAACCCAGGAAATGGGATTGTGCATTTCGGAAATTTGGTGTACTGGATCCAACATTCGAGCTCATCCTTTCCACTTGCACACCCCCACACTTGGACTCATGAATCCTTGCACCAAAAGAACACAACTCATTATATGGATAAATCATATATTCATGTAGCACACTAACCATGTTTTTCATCTCAAAGCAGAACTCCATGCAATAAAGGCGTCCCAGTAATGCACTATGTTCATGGCAAATTAAAATTTCACACATGGTCACCACTTCACATTTTCTATGATATGCATGAAAGCCCAACCAACTAGACAACATTCACCTCAAAGAAATCATGAAAGTTCAAGAAGGTATTTCCCCCAGAGAATGGAATTCAATAAATCACAAGGGAATGAGCTCATACCTTATACTGTGCAATTATAGGTGAATAGTGGCTTTTTGGAAACTTGGTGTTAAAGTGGTGGTGCTACATAACCTACTGTGTGAGAGTGTGAGATTGTGACTTGTGATGTGCAAGAGAGTAGAGAAAAAATGTGGTGTGCAAGTGAGTGACACACCATGACCTTGGGTCATAGTGGTGTATGATGGGTCAAGTTAATAGCACTTTGAAGGCACACCCACACTTGGCATTTGAGAGGCTTTTGCTTTTAGCTCCTGCACACAAGAGACAACTATCTACATAAGTAAAACAAAAGCAAAAGTGACTAAAAACATCAAACATCAATTTATTCAAGAGAAGTGGATTAAGTAGTTCTGGATTTATTCAGTCTCCAGCTAGACTTTATTCATGAAGCCTCCTTCTTCAAGATTCAGAGTATCCATCTCTGTACCAGAAGAATGCTTTTTCATAAGCACTCTTTTTTCTCCAGTATGGAACTGGACAAATGTTTTTCAGAAAGAGGTGATGGAGCTCATACGCATGGGTAACATTTTCAATAAACTCCACTTTATACCATGTATGTTCCCCCATAGGAAACACCTCTTTCACCTCTTCCACCACCTTTTGCTCTGTAACCCTGCAAGGCTCAACCACAGATTGTGCATCCATAGTCTCAACAAGTTCATCAGTAATTTCGAAAATGGATGCATCAACAAAGCAATTCTCTACCATGTTAGAAATTTGTTTACAAAGTATTAAATCCTCATAACACAGACTAACATGGGTACTCTTTTGGGTCTCTCCTTTGCTAAAAAAAATTGGTTCACTTTGCACATCGAACAAAGGTATCTCAATGTCCTCTATTTGTTGGTCACCATTCACAACTACAGATTTATGCATAATTTCAAGATTTGGTGTCTCAACAATGTTCTCAATCATCATGTTGTTATTTTCATTACCAACTGCAGTGTCATTTTCATTCATGCTCACACAAGGGTTGATGAAATGTGTCTCTGTACAATTCACCGGGTATTCAAGGACAGGAGGAGCATCTAAGGGAAGTCTAACAATGCCATCATTCTCATGGTAATTCATAAAGTTGATATAAGACTCAACATTAGATACACCCTCCATTTTGGCAGTAAGAAACCAAATAGCCCTAAGTTCTTCATCACTAAACTCATCACAAGAGACATCATTTTCACAAGAAAGACTCAAACGTTCGTACACAAAGAACTCATCAACAAAGCGCTCATGTACCACATCTCCAACATTTGTAGACCCCAACTCCCTCAGACTCTTTAAACCACAATCAACAATTGCATTCACATCAAAATGATTTTCCTCAGGAGTGGGTGTTTTAGTAATGAGAGATATACCTTCTGAGTGGCCTGGAGCTTTTTGGACTGGTGTCTCAAGTTCCCACAAGTTGCTCATTAAGGCACTCGTGTGATCAAGTCTCAGTAGTGGTTCTGGAGCCTCCTCTTTCTTTTGAGCCAACCTTGTTTTAATTCTATCCGCCTTGTCCAAAAGTTGAGACAACATGTATTCTCGATCTCGCTCTTCTCTGAGATAGGACCCATTGCTCTGTTGTTGGTCGTGCCATGTCTCATAATATCTTGGTGGGGAGAAGTTGCCAAATATTCTAGGTGTTGGTGGTGTGTCATCCATCCAATCTGGTGGGTACTCATAACAAGGCTCAACAAAGTCCCCAAACCACCTAGACATAATTGACCTCTTGTGGAGTGCACAATCCAATTTTAGTGAATTTTCAAATCACCTGCACTCACCACCAGCTAAACACAGTACTGGAACCAAGAACAAAAATATAAACTAACTATCAAACACAATAACAAACAGAATAAAAAGAATAACACCACCAAAAACCAAATGACAAAAACACAAGAACAAACAATTCAAGAGAACAAATAATCCCCAACAACCGTGCCTTCCCCGGCAATGGCGCCAATTTGAGCGGAGGTCGGTCGCTCGACCTCATCAAATACCCAAACTTACTAAACTAATGTAGAAGTGGCAAGTGGGATCGTATCCACAGGGAAGGTTTGGATGTCAAGAGATCACTTGTTCAAGAAACCAAAGAAAATGGGACGAATGCAAAACAATATGAATGCAAAAATGAGAATGAATGCAAGGTTAGTATGCAAGCACTGCCTTGAGGATGAACCAATTGGTATGGTCCTCAGCCTATTATCATCGACTTGTGTAACAGCATGAATGAGGGGATCGCCCTTCTAGTGAGCTTAGGGTCGATCTCCTTGATAGGTCTCACAACCCCAATTCACCATACTCCTCCGTCTTCCCTTGGTAGGGCAAGACCTAGGCGCGGCTTCCTAATTCCCGAACCCTATCTGACACTAGAACCCTAACTCCCCCAGACAAGACAGTCATCCAAAGTTCAAGTTCTAATGTTCAAATAATCCTAAGTCTTTTCCATTATATTGACTTCAATTGTCAGTGGGCACCGCACAATTGAAGTCGCAACCATACACAGATCATAGGACTCATCCAAGTTGTTCCCTATTCTAGTCATGTTATTTCAATTTCCATTAATAGCACTAGATTGACTTCAGTGGGCACCGCAAATCACATGAAGTGCCTAAGCGTGAGTGAGTAAGCATCGAAATAAAACATCAAATAGATATATGAAACAATATCAAACACGTAATGAGCAATCCGAATGTCTCAAATAAGCTAAAGATCCATTCAATTGATCCTCAAGACAGTAAAATGTATGAAAGGGAAAAGAGAGAAAAGAACCTAATCTAAACTATGAACCCTAATCTAAGAATGCTATGTTGTGTTGTGTGCGGCCCTCCTCCCTGCTCGCTCGTCTTCTGATATTCCTTTGCCTTTTATACTTTCCTCCCCGTGGAGGTGCCGATGATGCTTCCTAGAAATTTCCTTTCTTCATGGGGAGAATGCCACGTGTCTGCTTAAGCTTCCTGGAAGTTTCCTCCTTAGGCGATGTGAGTGCCACGTATCCTGCCAAATGACGGTCAACCAAAGCAGTGAGGTCAACTGATAAATGTTTTAGCGCACAATTAATCAAACAGTTGGTGCACTCAAACAGTTTGTGTATGCTTGGTTTAAATATGTCTGTGCGAGTGTGGTGGGAGCATGAGCATGGTACTAGGTACGTAGATGCAAGGATAAGAAATATGTACAAGTGCGCGGGTGAAAAAGTGTAAATGAAATGTGCATGTGTGCGAGTGAGGGTGCGGGCGCACAGGCGCCCGCGTGTGTGCGTGCGTGAGTGTGCTGTGCGGGCGCCTTGCGAGTGTGTGGCCTGTGCGGGCGCATAGGCGCCCGCACAGGTGTGTGCGTGGCCTGTGCTGGCGCATAGGCGCCCGCACAGGTCAGTGTGTGTGTGAGTGTGCGGCCTGTGCGAAGTGTGTGAAGTGTGTGCAAGCAAGTGTTGTGTAGTGGACTTGTGTAGTGGAGTGCTTGGGACTTAATGTGGTGCATGACCAAGAGTGTTACATAACTCAAAAATCATTACTTTCTTCACAAAAACACAACTCTTAGCCAATTCCCACCTTTCACCGGATGTAAACATTTCAACCACATACTTGTTCATCTGTCATCATTTTCATGAAAAGTTTATACAAAAGATCAAACAAGTGAAGCAAATAAGTCGGTACAAACCCGACTTATCAAATATGTATAGTGTATGAGAAATACGTGTAATATGTATATGTATGTGTAGTGAGTAAAATATGTATACAATGTGTAAACATGTATAGTGTGTGCAAATATGTGCAGTATGTGTACATGTGTTCATATGCATAGTGTATTAAAATGTATGAATTATATTATCTTAACTAGTTGGCAATCGCGCGCCAGCGCGCTGTAATTATATGTTATTTCCCGTTATAATTTTAATTCAGTATAATAGATATAAGTAATATAATATATGTTGCACAATACATGTACTAACATTTACTGTTAATATTTCCACAAACCTACCCATAACTTCACTCGCTATACATGTATGTACATATTTAAACATTTTCATAAGATACATGGTTGTCAATATTAGTACACACACTTATATATATACATATATATATGTATACACTATAAGCACTTTCGTATATTTGTATATATTACACTTATTTTGACAATATAGATTTGTACACATTTTGGACATAATGTGCACACTACGTATATACATATACTATATACACATTATAAATATTTGCAAATTCTTCTTACTTTTGCACACATTACAATGTACATGTGTTACATACTACACATATTATACATACTTAGACACACACTTATACATACTACGCATATATGTATATAAAAAATATAATTTCATATATTGGCACATATTTAATTATTTATCACACTATAATTTTTTACTTATTTTTCACATATTTTCGACGCTACATATATTGCACCTAATATTTACATTTGCACACACTTTAAATATTTGCACATTCTTCTCACATTTTAACACATTTCATATGTGAACATATTTACACATACTTGTACACAGACTTATTCATAATCCATACATATTTATACACTATACATACTTCCACACATTTTACACATATTTCTCATACACATATTAAAACGTGCTTCACACATTTTTACACACTATACACATTTATATATACTACACATATTTTCACACACTATATATTTTTACACGCTACATATATTAATACATACTACACACAATTTCACAAACTTGACATATTTATGCATACTACACATATTTTCACATACTATACATTTATGCATATTTTCCACAATATAAATATTTACACAAAATATACATTTTTTGAAACGCTATATTTGTACACATACTCGCGTATTTTCATATGCTACATATATTTATAAGATAATACAAGCTATATATATTTATACATATTACACATATTTCCACACACTATACATATATATACATACTACACATATTTTTACTCACTATATATATTTCCACATATTACACACATTTATGCACATGTAATCTATTTACCAACACTACATACATTTCCACATACAATACATATTTACAAATATTTCACACATTTTCAAAACAATTTTCATATATTTCTTTTTCAAACATTTATTAATTCCTAATTCTCTTTATATCAAAACATTATACATTAATACACTGTCTATAATTATTTTAATTATATTATCATAATATATTGTTTGAATTTCGTATTATATACATTTTCATACTCTACTATTGTTACAATTAAACCTTTATCCACTATTGTGGTATCAATTACATAGATAATATTTCATCATCTTATTACGTCTATACACATGTTATTGGGTTTACTTCAAATTTTCATACTACACATAATATTCATACTTGTACAGACACTTATACATATTACGCATATATATTCACTAATCATATTTTCATATATTTCCACATATTTAATTATTTATCACACTATAACTTTTTACTTATTTTCCACATATTTTCGGCGCTACATATATTGCACATAATATTTATATTTGTGCGCACACACTTTAAATATTTGCACATTCTTCTCGCATTTGAACACATACTTGTATACACACTTATTCATAATTCACATACATGTATACACTATATATAATTCCATATTTTGCACATATTACTCTAAGTTTTACAATATAATGTTTTACACATTTTGCACAGATATTTAACTGTACGTAATTACACATACTATCTACTATGAATATGTACACATTATAAATATTTGTACATTCTCCTTATATTCACACACACTACATATGTTCACATATATTTTTACAAGTATATACATATGTAAATTTAAATAGTGTGTGAAAATTTGTATGATATGTATAAATATATATAACGCGTGAAATGTGTGCAAATATGTATAATATGTGAAAATGTGCATAGTATATGTAAAAATGTATAATGTGTGAAAATGTTTGTAATAAGTATAAATATGTATAGCGTGTGAAAATGTTTGTAATAAGTATAAATATGTATAGTGTGTGGAAACGTGTGTATAAAAGTGAGTAGTACATGTAAATATGTATGGTGTGTAAAAATTTGTAAAGTATGTGTAAATGTGAATAGAATTTGAAAATGTGTATAGTATATATAAATATGTATAATGCGTGAAATATGTGTAAATATGTATAGTATGTGAAAATGCGTATAGTATGTGTAAAAATGTATAGTGTGTAACACTGTGTATAGTAAGTATATATATATATATATGTTTGTGTAAAAATATGTGTAGTATGTATAAATATATGTAGTGTGTAAAAAAGTGTATAGTAGGTGTAAATATATAAAATATGTGAAAATGTGTAAATATGCATAGTATGTGAAAAAAATATATTGTGTTATAATTTGTAATGTATGTATAAATATGTTTAGTGTTTGAAAACATGTGTAGTATATATAAATGGATATAATATGTGAGGAATGTATAAATGTGTACACTATGCAAAAATATGTATAGTATATGTATAAATGCGAGTAGTAATTATAAATATGTATAGAGTGTGAAAATATGTGTGGTACATATACATATGTATAATGAATGAATTATATGTAAATATATATAGTACACAGTGAAAATGTATGTATCTAGTATAAATAAGTATAAATTGTGGAAATATGTGTAATACGTATAAATATATGTATTGTTTGAAAAATTGAGTAGTATAACTTAGGTGTAAATATAGTGTGTGAAATTCAGTAGAGTAAGTATAATTATGTATGATGTGTACAAATTTCTGTACTATGTGTAAATATATATAATACGCTAAAATAATGTATGGTTATATGTCGCATATGTAAATATATGTATAATGTAAAAAAGTGCGTAGTAGGCATAAAAATGCATAATGTAAGAAAATATATATAAAATGTGTAAATATATATGGTGAATGAAAAATATATATAGTGTGTATAAATAAATGTAGTAAGTACATTTATGAAGGCATTAATTTATTAGTTTGAAATAAGAGTATTATTAATTTTTAAGTTTGTTGTTTAATTTAACTCATTATGAATATTTTTAAATTAAAATGACAAATTATACTTTAGAAGTGAACTATGAGTACTAATTGTTCAGAGTAGGCATTGGAGGGAGAATCAAGTTCATTTTTTATTGTAAAGTATGTAAAAGTTTGTGCCCATTAAAATGGTAGAATACACTTAAGTTTACATTTCAACTTTTTAAGACTAAACATTTAAAATGACAGAATACATTTAATTATATATTTCAACTTTTAAAAATAAACATTTCAACTATATACAATTATTAAAATTAAAGTCTTTGAATATTTTCAAAGGAAATAATCTAAAATTCAAGAGGAACAAACTGACTTCACACTTGTCATCAAAAGATCGGTTCTGGTCCTACAATTGGAAAGTATGGCATTCAGATAAGAGTAAAATAAAGTGAAACCTATAAATCATTCTTAACCAAAGAAGAAAAACCCCCCAATTAACAGTCAGGGATATTAAAACAATAAGCTTCTCCACACAGACTGTATAGTAGGGGGTGGAGAGAGATTCAATTATAGGTGGCAACTAAGAGAATAGAGAAAATATAAATAAATTACAAGATCTAGAATGTGATCGTGGAAGCAGAAAAACAGTAAGAGACTTCGTGCTGCTCAAACACTGCAATATTGCATTGGCATAACAACTGCAAAGCAAAACAAACGTCAACACAGGGGAAACTGACAAATAATTGAAAAACAATAAATTTGCCTGAGTGGACCTTTTACATAGAAAATTAGCAAAAGTTCTTACAATACCTGTTCCCACAGTTCAAAAGACCTCTAGGAGACATGTTGAATACTTCATATTGAAAATACTTCACAAAATCTTCATAGGGAAATAGCATATGTGAATTAGACAAGAAAACTAATACATAAAACTTCCATAAAATGATTATGCATAGAATAACGATTCACCAATAAAGCAACTTTGCCACAATCAAATAAATTCTCTGCAGAAATGTCCAAAACAGCTACTTTCATTTTATTTAATTGTTTTTTCCCATCTAGATCATGCTATTCATTGCAGAAAATTGGTTATTTCCCCCTATAATTGTTTATTTCAATGATAGTTATGCCCTGTTTTTCATTTAATAAAAAACAACTAAACTGAAATATCTTTCAAATTAGCCAAGGAAGGAAACAATAGTCACTCCTTTCTGAGAGTACAGAAGCATATAACTAACTATTCAAGTTATTACCTTAACATGGTTTTCTTCAAGATCATAATTTTTCATCCGAAAGTTTGAAAAACTCATGCAGTTGCGTACTCACGTACAGCCATTACCTATAGCTCACAAATTCAGAGCACCTTTAAATAAAATTGATAAGTTTAAAGGTAAAGCGAGAAATGAAGGGATAGCAGGAAGAAACTTCTGAAGCCAAGTGTTTGAAGGACATCCCAAAAAGAAATCCTATCAATCAAAAAGAGGTTCAGATCCATAGAGCCAGTGACAAGGTATATAAATAACCAGAATAGATGAAGACAAAGCTTACCACCAAAGGCATATGTAGTCAATGTCACTGCATATGCATGCAAACCATTTGCTTGGAAAAAAAAAAGTAGATGAAGTTGAAATGTATTGAGCAGCAGAGAAAGAATCACAGCATTAGCAGTTAAAGATTTATACTTTACCTCATAGACGGGCCTATTACCAGCAGGAGATATTGATCCTTCAACCCTCTTGCCGGGTAGACAGAGCTGAAGTGTAGCCTCAAAAGCATAATTATTGCAACAAAACTAAGCCAGGCAAAGATAGACACCCCTCTACCACACCTGAGCGCAGATTTGTCAGTCTGGAAAAATAAACATAGCTACCAAAATATGTGGCATGTACTTGGGAGCAGATAGTCAATCCTATAATGGACAATCTTTTATTTTAGATGGGAAAATCAAATGCAGCATAGGAGAATTGGGGCAGTGAGAATTGAATCCCTATCCTAATATTAAGAACAAGGTCCTTGAATCATTAAGCAATATTCAATTTTCTCCATAATGAATTAAGAGATTAATTTTGTGTAACAAAATTTGAAAACCAGCAACTACTGACAATAGGGATTGCATCCATAACTGGAAATACAATATAAAAATGAACTAATTAATGTAATTCAAGCAAACACAACTGGTTTTTCAAAATCAGCTTAATTAGATAAAATCTTCTTCCAAGTGTAAAAGATTTTTATGTCAAAACTATATCAGGTAAAGATAGACACATGCTTGAGCATATGTCTTTTTAACTAACCACTCTCCCAATACATCAGAAAAGATAGCAATGCTTTCATAACTTCCAAAAAGGATTTAAAGCTAAAGTGATTTCAACCAAATACCTTGTAGAAGAACATGATCTTACCCCAATGTTCCAAACGCTTTGGTATAGAAATGGCCAATATGATTGTTATTAATGTACAAGAGAAACTTTGGCAATTACAAAATAAGAAACATGCGAAAGATTCAAAACAGATAAGCACGGAGCAATTAAGTTCAATCAAGAAGATCACAGGTTATCCGTGCAAAATTCAATTTGCAAGTGACACATTACCTTAGGATCTCTCTGCCATGCTTGGTAGCTCATATCTAAAGGTAGAACATTCCATCATATGTTTTCAAGAGGGACCTCCATGCGTATGAAATGAAATCCCAAAAAAGAAATAAGAAATTAGTTAAAAGATTTACATTTCTTTAAGCTAAAAATATGGGCTTGGAGATAAAAATAATAGAAGCAATATTATTATACATTCCAAATTCATGTCTTTCTGAAACAACCACTACCAATTCATATTAAATCCAAATAATGTTGAAAACCTTTAAAAAATAACTTAACAATTCACATTGTATCCCACAGAATCCCAAATCTAACAAATATCATCAAACTGACAAATTTGTCATCGCAACTCAAATGAAGAACTTCATTCATCATTTCAGCATTCAAACAGCCAAAAAAAACCCAAAAATAGACAATTTTACCATATGGATGACAAAATACCACTGAATCCAGAATCCCGCAAACTATAAACCTCTCAACCCCGCAACAAAGTCAATCTACTATTTAATTTTTTTTGTATTTTGTACCTTTGGTCACTTGAAATGAGGCAAGCATTTAGGAGAGAGTTCATGATTGCTCATTTAATCTGCTCAGTTGAGTAAACGATAAAAAAATGTCGGAAATGGTTCCGCATTGAAAACTGCATTCATTTTTTCAAAGAGAAAGCCTTTGAAAGTTGAAACTAATTCCCAAGGACCATTCCAGCACATAAACCATGGTCAGTCAGTGCCCATTCTTAGTTAACATATTCTTCAAAAAGTGAATGAAGAAACACCACAAAAGGTAAGTTCAAAATCAGATTTCAAGATTAACATAGGGAAAGCAACACTAACCCAATTCACAGCCACAAAAATGAATAAGGAAACAAAGGGAAAAAGAGTACCAAATCCAGTGTCATCTTATATAACTGAAATAGCCCAACTGGTTGGTTAAACAACATCACTTGAAGCTGGGAGGCTTTCATTCATAGGACAGTTTACTTTTACAGATGGTAAATCATGATTAAAAAACAATACATGACCATGACTATCTTTTTTTTTTTTGGATAAAGGGGAAACTTTATATCATAATGAGCAAAATACGGTGCCGGATATACCCGACCACACCGATACAAGCATGTGATCCAAAATTTGGAGTACTACTCCATTACATGAAAATTCTTATGATCTAAAGTTGGGAATTATAGAAAAGAGACTTAGTGATTACCAAAGTCCCCATGCTCTAATTCCCTTTGGGAAGTATGTGAGTACAACAACCAATTAGAAGGAAACGAGATAAATATGCCACTGTCAAGAATCATCTTCCATTAATCTCAATGTGTCACTTTCAAGAATCCAAGCAAATGTGACAGATTTTCATTCCAAGGACAAGAATCCAAGAATCCGATACATGAATAAGCATTTAAACTACTTATCTACTTTTAATCATCTGAAGGCTGCCATGAATTCCAAACCATGTTCAACCGGGGCAGCCAAATTCAATTAAGTAATTGATATCATCAACAAGAAGTGCAAGAACACACTATGAGCACATGAATAGGATCCTTAATAGATATCCAGCCAGCCACCGACTGAATTTGGACATGAAGTACAGAATCCTCACCATTATCATGACTTTAAGCAACTAGCGCCAAATTATATGTACTGAGACTAAACAACCACAAAATCCATCAACCAAAACTAGTTTATACTCAGCAAATGTCCAAATGTCCAAAATTGTCCAAGACACAAAAATTTTAATTCCGCACCAAATATGGTAACCGTGTGACATTCAATCATCAAATTTGAGTCAGTGCATACCACCAGCAGGTTGAAACGCAATCAAATGACAGTGCAATTAGGAATTTCTCCACAACTGAAATTCTCTTTTCATTCAAGCAATAAAATCTCTAAAAAGCATATTATGATAAGCTTCACCAAATTTCTCACCAAAAAACATGAATTACCAAGGTCCCGATTCGGTATCTTCCTCCCACCACCGAGGGGGTTGCCAAACAAGCTCAGCGGCACTCACCTCCATTGTGATGGTTAGGATCTCCACAGTTTGGACTGGATGGAACAGCTGCTAATGCCCGAATAAAGATGGATAGACTGAGAGTCATGGGTGGCAGCTTGGAGTAGGTGAGTTCCGTTCCAAGATAGAGTCTGATCCGTCACCGTCAGCCTTGGTGGGATGAGTAGTAAGCTGGTGGCCGACCCTGGCCTTTGGTGGTGGTAGATGGCGGAACCGGTGGAGAGCTTGGAGGAGTTGCAAGAACCAATTAAGTGCTACCGGAAGCTCCCATTAGATCGGCCGAGCAACGGACTGATCTGACACGAGAGGACAGTAGATCTGAAAATTTGTCTATGGAGTTCTATTTTTCGAGCCGACCTTTGGGGCTTTGAGTAGTTGAGTCACGACTTGATCGTGACCTTGAAGCTGGAGCTCCTGATGAGGCTCCCGATCTGTCCGTTTTTGGAGCCGACCACTCAAGCTTTTAGTCATGAAGTTGGAGCTCCCGATGAGGCTCTCGATCTGTCCGTTTGTGAAGCCGACCACTAGCTTTGAGTGACTGATCAGTAGGGAGAAATGAGCTGTTAGCCAAAAGCTGTAGAATGAAAAATGAAAGAGCTAAAGGAATGCAAGCTGTAGGATGGCGTCTTTGGAAAAATCAATTTAGAGAGGAGGAGACCGGTTGACCGGCTCTGGCCAACTTTTGGCCAGAGCCGGTGGTGGTAGGCGGCTGAAGTTAGAGAGGCCTAGTAGTTAAAAAAATAAAAAATAATACATGACCATGACTATCAATGACAAAAACTGAATAAAAATGGAATCTTGAGTATAATACAAAATACAGATTGGCGGTAAATACAATGTTTAAATATATTTTATATTAACTGAATGTATATTGAATTTAAAGAGATTATAAACAGTAATCTCGCTAGGCCTTGTTATTGCCTTATAGTACTAGTTTCTTGAAAGAAGAATAACAATCTAATTAACAACATCACAAAAAGTTATCATCTTTATCCAATATTACCAAAACAAAGATTATCTACATGTAACACAGAACAGGTTCTAAAATTTTTGACATATTAGCTTCATCATTTATTTCCAATAACTGGAAGATATAGAAAATCTAAAACTTCGTTAATCAAACAACAAAAAAGGGGAAGAGCAAGAGGAGAGAAAACCCTAGGGCAACCAAATGAAGCATCAAATAAAAACAAGAATCCAATGCATAAATGGACCAGCGTCTAATCAAAGGAAAGAAAGCAGAAGAATAGGGGCGGAAACGGCGTCGTTTGCCAAGAAGATGTTCACGTGATCGCAGCCTGGTCACGTGCTGTGGTCGTCCTCCCATTTGTGTGTATTATTTTATCTTAATAAGCCAAACAAGAGAAGTTAATGCACAAAACCTATAGAATCATAATTGCTCTAAAACATATATACAAACCTCAGCATCAGCTGATTTATCAGAATGCCACAAATAAAGCACTGGTGTTATTTATATTGGCAATTTTTGCACTCAAAAGTTTGGTTCGCCAATGCCTGATTCATACTGTAAGTATGAAAAGAAAGTTGAGAAAGTTACAACTGGATGAAATCTACACACTATATCAAAAAGATTAAAAAGAGTGGAACAAAAGAATAAGTTAGAATGCATGGGAGCATACTTTAACTTTTTCATCCAAAAATCCATATTTGTGTCTTGAAAACTGCACAAAAGTAATTGATGAATTTATTTACCAAAGTTAACTGAACATTTGACAGGTTCAAGAATCATATCAAGAGAAATTATACCAAAGAAGCAAAATATACTATGCATATTGATTGATATGCAAAGCATAGATAAACTGATTGTTCAAAGGGGAAGTTGGTGGATATGATAAAAAAATGCAACCATTTTAGTATGAATCCGACCAAGTTAAAAGTAAACTTCTGGCATTGAGGTTCATGATTTCATATCCAAATAAGTCAAAGAAAATATTCGCTCCCCAGAATACATTTACAGCTACAAAGCAATGATCTAAACAGTAGCGAAATTTCATTTATTATAGACAAATATTAAAGTAAAAAATTTACATCAACCAATTTCTGTGTAAACTCTTTTTTCCTTTTAGGTAAAACCAATCAAACCTGTCAACAAATTTAGACAAGAAAAGCAAGAAATACAAAGGACAGAATTTCTGTCTTCTTAGCTTTACTTTTTTCACAATGGCATGGACTCATGGTCTTTTTTTCAGACCATGAAGGCAACAAAAATGACACTGTAAAACCTGAAAGACCCGACCAAATATGGTTTTTTTATGGAATAAATAGGCAATAAGTTCAAAGATATTCCAACAATTTGATGACAACAACACAAAGATAAACTCTATAAAGCAGACTTATTCCAACTGAAAAATCAAAAATCTTTTATACTTCAAATGTTGGATTAAACAATATCGAAATGCAGATAAAAAAAATGATAAATTAAAGTTTTGGCTCACCTTGCAGCTTTGAGACTGAGGCCTAATCCTCCTGAGGGAACAAAAATAGCTTGAAGAGCCCACTGAATATCAATAGGGGGTTGCTTCATTTGGCTTCTCATATATGTTTGATAATTTGCAGTTGCCACTAAGCAAAACTTTGCATTTGAGCTACTATAGCAAACACAAAATTCACCACCCAGATTCGAACAGTTGAGAATACTATCAATTAATAAAACAAAACAAACTGGTGTATTATCCCAAGGATAGGGAACGGCACAGTATTCAGATTCAACAGAATCAACCACATTCAAATCACTATCGGAATGTCCAATAATTCAAATTCAAATAGATATTTCAAGTACCTTAAGAGCTTTCAAGAAAATGTTCCTTCTTCCACATTATTGCTATTTACAGTTTCATGTTCAAAGCATAAAGCATCCAAGCAAAAAACTTACATTGGGTTAGGTATAAGGACATACCGTATTCATCAATTGAAGCATCATAATCATAGCTTGTTGTGACAAGAA
Organism: Ophiorrhiza pumila; assembly: GCA_016586305.1. Taxonomy (NCBI): domain Eukaryota; kingdom Viridiplantae; phylum Streptophyta; class Magnoliopsida; order Gentianales; family Rubiaceae; genus Ophiorrhiza; species Ophiorrhiza pumila. The sequence goes on along the minus strand of BLIW01000008.1, from coordinate 9,940,778 downwards.
GACCAGAAGCAGTCCAGCCAAAATTTGTTCATCCGTGGTACTGATTTATAAACAAGAAAACATGACACTTCAGAACAATAAATTTCTATATGAACAACAAAATTTGGTAACAAAATTCATTCAGACATGAATAGAAGAGAAATCAAATCCGAGGGTAGAATGAATAGAAGATGCATTCTCGTAACAAAATTTGACATTTGAAGAATCTAAGCGCGGCTCATATACTGCCCTGTCCTGTTATCCACCAGAATTTCCTCACCTCTCTCGATAAATAAGGGAACACTGACAACTGCACAAGTGTCAAGAGTTGCTGGTTTAGATCTACCTGCTAGAACCGCCCCAAGTTAAGATTTCGAAAACAAGAAAAGCAATAAAGGAGTCAAAATAAGCAAACCCCCAGTATACAAGAACCACAAAATGAAGCTAATCAAATCACTCCCAAGGATTAAACATGCATCTTCTATCTCAAAAGTAACATTTTTATTTAGATCTTGAGCAAGATTTAGAAATTAGGTAGACAGAACACAAATGGACAAACAGGGGATGTGGGGAAATGTTTTTCTCAACAAACAGTTGGATGTGGGAAGCACTGTAATATCAAAAGTTAACTACATGGAAATTTTCGTCCCGAATAATCAATTATTCCTTAGCTTATTACCATCAGCTTATCTGTTCATTCCTGTTATGCAATGAAGCACGTGAAGAATAAGAGAAACAGCAGCCATTACCTTGTGTCGTGCCACCTCTCACACCTGGATCAACATCAACCACGGTCAACTTCACTGTGATGGGAAGTTCAAAATCAATGACCTAAACATAAAACAATATTAGTCTACTGGTTAGACTTTGTAACAAGCAATTCATCTTCTTACAGACCAAAATAAGCATTTTATAACACATCTACCAAAGAAGCAAAGTAATGAATTTACTTTTTCCTTCCAAAATAGCCAATTGCAGTTCATGCCTTCTTTCAGCCACTTTGTTTTATCTCCAACATCGGACTCATTGAGACGAAATTCTTCATAAGTATTCTGTGATAAAGTATCACAAACATTATGTTGCTTACTTAGCAGCTGTCTCGGGAAATCTCATAATTTAAATTAAAAAACGTACGCACACGCGCACACATCGATAGAGAATTGAGAATTGAGATTTAGATTATAATTTGGGATCTCTTAATTAACAATAGTAAACAGCAACCCAAATAATATAAATATTAGACCATGTGCCTAGTGAGAATAAGGCCTGTATTGCCGATGATACATAAAAAATCAGAAGTCGAAGAAGAAGAATAAGAAGAATGAGGAGGAAGAAGAAGAAGAAGAAGGAAGAAGAAGAAGAAGAAGAGAATAAGGGTTTAGAGAGAGAGAGAGCGCAGTAGCCGCTTTGGGAAAAAATGAGGGCGAGGGGCAAAGGCAAAGAAAAAAAAGATAGAGATGAAACCCTAAGCCATAACGACGTCGTTTAGCAAGAAGGCAGTCGTGCCTTGGAGATGCTCACGTGATCGCAGCCTGGGCACGTGCCGTGGTCGTCCATCCTCTTGTGCTTATTACTTTATCTTAATGAACAACACACCTGCCCACGAACCAGTTCGTGCAAATTCCAGAAGACGTAAGTCTCAATAGCATCCAAACCTCCATTCTTGGACTTCTGAATAAGGTCTGGCCACATCTACACACCCACTATCTCCGAAGATTACAAAAGAGTTGTACAATTAGATTGATGATGGACGACGAATTGCAAGACTAAGAATTAAAGTGGTGAAATAACGAGAAAAAACCAACCTTGAGGAAATTGGGGAATATATAATCTCTTCCTTCTAGTATTTGATACGAAATCGAGATCATATGTCAAGATCGAGGAATTCAAAGTGTTCATTCCAGTTGTAAAAGACGAGTCCTTCATTTGGAGACCTGGAATTGAAGAAAGAGACGTGCAGGAATTTTTAGCGTTAATTAGTTTCCTATTTTGTTAAATTTTAGGGTTTAATTTGTGTTTTAATAAGATTAAGTCCAAACGTTAATTATGGGCTTATTAATTTCGTGATTAATTAGTTAATTACATGGCCCAAATTATCTTGCATGATAATGGCATGTAATCTGTTTAATGGATCTTTAATTTATTAAGGGTAGTTTTTAGGAAACATGATTGGCAATTATCCCACATCGGGAAAATACCAAACATTGACACTTCTTGTAGCCTATTTAAAGGGCACACTCCATACGTTTTCAATAAAGAAGAATTTTGAGAAATAAAACACAGAGTTGTTTTTTTTAATGTGAGTTGTTTTTCTTGAGGAGGGAATTCCAATTTACATTGTGGATTTTAGTTCCTGAGGAGGGGATTAAATCTTACGCGACTGTCATGTTAATTGTATGTGAGGAGCATCTAATTAATTGTGCTTCAAGTCAATCTATAGAGATAGATTGATTCTACCAGTCCAAATTGATTTACCAAAAGATCATGGACGCTATTCCGCATCAACTATCAATCTGCATGAGGAGCGTGGTGAGATCGTTATCAAGTGGTATCAGAGATCAAGGGATTTTTGAAATCAGGTTTTTCAATTTTTCCTTAAAATCGAAACCCTAAATTGTTGTTATACGCTGCCGTGCATGATTTGATAATTGTGTATTGGTTACAACAATTATATCTTTTCTTTTTGTTGGATTTTTCTTTGTTATTTGCAAAGGAGAAAAAAATTGGGTCTTTATTGGTACACATCAAGTAGTATATTTGGATATTGTGATATGGGTGTTGCATTAACTTGGAATGATTTGAGTTGGGATCAACAACATAAAGAAGTGAAGAGGTATTTGTCGTATTCCTTACCCCCTAAAACTAATGATGAAATTGAGAAAGAATTTAGGGATGGTTTACGTGCCTTGAAAAATCCCAAACCAAAAATACCTAGATGTGGTACATGTCTTGGATATGGTCATACTGAGATTAAATGCGCAAGTCAATTGAAAGTGGTTATTGTTGATGGGCTTGCTAAATTTATGGATCCAAAATCCTATGTTATTGATGATCCTTCTACATGGGCATGGGGTGATGCCATTCCATAACCAATTGTGGCAAACACAATTGAAGAGATCATCATTGAGCCCAAATGTGAAGGAGAATTTCTTTCGGATATGCCTTGGCCAAAGGTTATTTTGGAGGATATTGAGCCTACCATTGAGGAGAATGAATCCAAGAAAGATGAAGCTTCTTTGCAAGAAATTCACTCCCCCATATTGGAGGAAGCTTTGTCATCAACAAAGACAAATCAAAAGGAAGAGCTTGATCAAATTACTACTCTTAAAGAACCTTCTTGTGAAGATGTAATTCCTTTTATTGCTTTAAATGATTGTAATTTAATTGTTATTAATGATGTTTATCATGTGAATCAAGAAAAAGAATTGAGTAATGATTTGAATGACAAAAGCCTTGAGGTGAGTGTTGTAGAAAAAGGCAAAGAGGGGAAAAATAATAAGTGTGAATTTCCATATATTTTGTCTTTTTGTCTTGACAATTTTACAGATTTTGTGCCGACTTTCTTTGTTACCAATCAACGAGATTTGAGGTCAAATATTTTTCAAGTGGGAGTGAATGATACGAATTCGAGATCATATGTCAAGATCGAGGAATTCAAAGTGTTCATTCCAGTTGTAAAAGACGAGTCCTTCATTTGGAGACCTGGAATTGAAGAAAGAGACGTGCGGGAATTTTTAGCGTTAATTAGTTTCCTATTTTGTTAAATTTTAGGCTTTAATTTGTGTTTTAATAAGATTAAGTCCAAACGTTAATTATGGGCTTATTAATTTCGTGATTAATTAGTTAATTATATGGCCCAAATTATCTTGCATGATAATGGCATGTAATGGGTTTAATGGATCTTTAATTCATTAAGGGTAGTTTTTAGGAAACATGATTGGCAATTATCCTACATCGGGAAAATACCAAACATTGACACTTCTTGTAGCCTATTTAAAGAGCACACTCCATACGTTTTCAATAGAGAAGTATTTTGAGCAATAAAACACAGAGTTTTTTTTTTTAACGTGAGTTGTTTTTCTTGAGGAGGGAATTCCAATTTACATTGTGGGTTTTAGTTCCTGAGGAGGGGATTAAATCTTACGCGACTGTCGTGTTAATTGTATGTGAGGAGCATCCAATTAATTGTGCTTCAAGTCAATCTACAGAGATAGATTGATTCTACCAGTCCAAATTGATTTACGAAAAGATCGTGGACGCTATTCCGCATCAACTGTCAATCTGCGTGAGGAGCGTGGTGAGATCGTTATCAGTATTCTGTTCAAAACCATCTTACCCAACTTAACAAGTAACGCAAAATCTTTCTTCTATTTGTGTTTGGGAGTTGAATACCACCGCCAAATATCTTCTCAGATTGGTGTAGTAGGAACTCAATAACCAGTGGAGGATGCAAGAGAAGCTGCTCTTGACCAAGGAATGCATACATAAGAAGAAAAGTCAAGGAATATTGTGACATTTACTGGTTAAAATAAGACAAAAAGATTTCAAAGGACAAACAGCACACCTGTTGTTCATATTCATAACGTGTGATCAAACTTTTGCAAAAATTGCTGATGTGATCTTCGATGAGTTCTGGCAATACAGTGAGCATCTCTAGGACAGCAGTATCACCATCTTCTTGGCTTTGCAGGTTCCGCAGACTGTATAAAAGCTTCTCAACAGGTTTGCCATGCTCTATAGCATGAAGAAGAAGTGTGGAGAGAGCAAGACAGATTTGAGTCAGGAGCTGCTATAGACATAGAACAAATATGTAAGCCAGATTAAGTTTACTAATGAAACAAGTACAAAAACAATTTAATACTTGGCCGAACATCTTGCAAGGAAAAAAAAGTTGGATGACTTGGGGAGGGCCAAAGCTAAATCTTTTAGCAACCAAAAGTAGAGCATTCAGCAAAGCATCTTTCGATTGTGACTGTAAACAGTATCCTTCATTTTGGATCTATGAGGAAACGAAAAAACAATGCGTGAAATTAGGAAGAGATATCCAAACCAAATAGAACTAACACCTAGTATCTAACACATATAACCATGTTGAACTGCTGATTTCAGCACCCACTTTGAGCCGTGGCTGCAAAATTTCCAAGATTCGAACTTTCCACACTGAGAGAGGTACCTAACATATCAATTACTCCGATAATGAAAAACCGTCCACATCTCTAGATGATCAAGACCAAGGTTTGGAATAGTGAGTAAGTGAAATTAGGATCGAAGAAGAAGAAGAGGAAGAAGAAGAAGAAGATGAAGAAGACGGGGAGGAAGCAGAAGAAGAAGAGAGTGCAGTAGCCGCTAGAGAAAAAAAATGTGGGGGAGCAGTGCAAAGATGAAGCAAGAAAGATAGAGATGAAACCCTAATATCAAGAGGACGAAACGACGTCGTTTGTGAACTAGGGGACGTTCTCTTGAGGATCGCACGTGACCAAAGCCTGGGGAGCATATGACGTGGTCGTTTAGCTTGGGGATGTATTCTATTATCTTAACGAAAAAACAATGCTTGAAATTAGGAACAGATATCCAAACCAAATAGAACTAACACCTAGTATCGAACACATATAACCATGTTGAACTGCTGATTTCAGCACCCACTTTGAGTCGTGGCTACAAACTTTCCAAGATTCGAACTTTCCACACTGGGAGAGGTACCCAGCATAGCAATTACTCTGATAACGAAAACCCGTCCTCATCTCTAGATGATCAAGACCAAGGTTTGGAATAGTGAGTAAGTGAAATTAGGATCAAAGAAGATGAGGATGAAGAAGAGGAAGAAGAAGAGGAAGAAGAAGAAGAAGAAGAGGAAGAGGAAGAGGAAGAAGAAGAGGAAGAGGAAGAGGAAATAGAAGAGGAAGAAGACGAGGAGGAAGCAGAAGAAGAAGAGAACGCAGTAGCCGCTAGAGAAAAAAACGTGGGCGAGCGGCGCAAAGACGAAGCAAGAAAGATAGAGATGAAACCCTAATATCAAGAGGGCGAAACGACATCGTTTGCCAACTAGGGGACGTTCCCTTGAGGATCGAACGTGACCAAAGCTTGGGGAGCATGTGCCGTAGTCGTTTAGCTTAGGGATGTATTCTATTAACAAATACAAACTTCCAAATGCTTTACTGTAGAAGCAGAATTACCGACTAAGGTAAGGGGTGCAAATGTGCAATTAGTGTAATAGACTAGTTTTTCCATCTTTCAAAATATTTAAATAAAGGTTTGCAACTACTGTATATTTTGAAAGAATTCCACCCTCTTAGTATTCTCGTATACATTGAACAATTCATAATTGAATTGTGTGTTCTTTCAAAATTTTACTTCTCATCTGTAAAATATGGGATTCACATATCTCACTCCCCCATCCCATCCCCGCGCTCCCAACCACACGCACACACACACACAGGATTTTGCCACTAAAAAACGAAAATTTTAACCCAACTAATAATTTAACACTTTATTATATAAGTATTTTCTTGGTGTTACAATTTTTTTGGGGGTTGTATTTATGTTGATTATGTTGTTTTTAAAAAAAGGCAAAATTATGATATAGTGTGCTAAACATTTTTTCAAAGGTATATCTTAATTCTTTTTATTCAATTAGCAGACAACATTGCGAACTAATATGTGATCTTTCTCTCTTATTGTTTTTCTTTTTTCCTTTCATGATTTCAAACAATATCTTTTCTTTTTTTTTCTTTTTTTTTTTGATGTCACAGGTTCCTAACTCTACAACTCTATGTCTTCCCGCCACTTCACTGTTGTTGAGTCAGACTAATCCTGCGACTCAAGCCAACCGTCCCCTAGCCAATTGAGGATGTAAAGTGAGGGATGTGCACGCAATGGGTACAAACTTACAGTAGTGCCCAAGCTGGGTACCAGGGTCAGTCTCCAATCATTGGTCACCAAGTCACACACCTCCCGGCCCAAGGTGTTGACGATGCTCCTCCGACGAATTTCGACCCCACACAGCCTCACTCCTACGTATAACTACCATCATTGATCTCCATTGCGTATGTGCCCCTGGAGAACTTGGAGCATCTCACAAATACTCTTTCTCCACCCATTTATCCATAAATGAGTGGAGATTGTTCCAAGTGGGATTCGAACCATGGTTGCTGTCACACCTTTGGCGTCTTTCACCGTATTTACACTACCGGCAAGTTCCGACGGTTAGCCAACAGCCCTCTGTTGGTAACTCTCACGTTTTCCCTCTTGTTTAGGTTCGCACACCCGTTAGCAACAAGAAAAACAATATAAACAAGCAACCAAACGAAAATAGCAAGCACACAGCAAATTTACAGGCCAAGCCCAACCTTAAATCTCATTAACATAATGAAGATTACAAGGATCCTATTACAATGGTTGCAGAGAATCAAGATAGCCAAAAACGTAACTAATGAGCAAATCTGCCTAGCCAAAACTATAATAGGCTAAATTGTGGCTTACATGTCCAACCACTAAGATAAGTTACAACAACAGCCAATCAGGAGCAAGGAGTTAGCAACTACCTTCAGAATGTGGCTGCCAGCTCAGCCACGTTTCCCACAAGTCCAGCCTTCCAAGGACTTAGCCAATTTGAGTCAAGGCTCAACCAAAATCAAGACCCAATCGAACCAACATACCCACAGCTTTAGACTTGGTCTTTCAGCAACTAATTCCCACAACCGACTTGCACACAAATGCCCATCACGTGCTCAAACTGACTTAAGCTCCATAGCCTCTTGCCCGCAACTTTGCCTTTAGTCCCAGACCACTTCGGCTCGGTATGCCGACCTTCCCACTCGGCGTGCCGACCTGCCATGTACGCAGCACTCATGTTCAACTCAGCATCTCAGCACACTCAATGCCTTCAGCATTAACAGCATACAACACTAGCAAGCATAGCACGGCAGCATCGCATTTCGGTTCCACCAAACTGATTAGCTCGGTATGCCAATTGTGCACTTCGGCATGCCGAAAGCTATCCTCAATGCCAAGGGTCTAACAAACCTCCCCACTTGGAGGCTTTAACGCCCTCGTTAAAATTTGGGCTCCTTCTTGTTTCCAATAATCTTGGATCTGTTCTTCAAACTGCCAAAGATCTACCCCATCGATCCATTCAGCATTAATTTCTTCCTCTCTAACCCACTGAATCAAATACTTGGTCCATCTGTTCTTTTTACTCTGCCCTTGAACCTCGTGCCTCAGAATTTTCAGAATCTCCTTATCGAATTGAGTTCTGATCACTGGCGGAGCTCTTTTCTGTTGAACTCTGGAATCATCTTCCAAATCAGAGTGATAAGTTTTCAGATAACTCATGTGGAAAGTGGGATGCATCTTAAATCTGTCAAGTAGCTTTAGCTTGTAAGCTACGTTCCCAACTTTCGCCAACACTTCGAACGGACCATCGTATTTCTGTACCAACCCCCGGTGTACTGCTTTGCTGCTTATCTTTTTCCAAATTTGGGGAGTTAACTTGAGAAGCACCAACTTCCCAACCTGAAATTGCACATCCCGCCTATGCTTATCAGCATATCTCTTCATTCGTTGTTGAGCTACAGCAAGGCTATCCTTAGCTCGATCAACCAACTCTTGTTTGCCCCTGGCAAATCTATAAGCAGCGGGACAATTGCCTCCAGAAGACTGCAAAGCTACCTCATGTGGAGTAAGAGGTTGTTGTCCATTCGCCAGCTCAAATGGACTTAGACTAGTTGCTGAATTCTTGTGCAAGTTATAACAAAACTGAGCAACATCCAACAACTTAGTCCAGTTTCGCTGATTTGCCGAAACATAATGTCTCAAATACTCCTCGAGTAATGCATTAATCCTTTCTGTCTGACCATCTGTTTCTGGGTGATTCGCAGTAAAGAATTTTAATTCTGAACCCAAAGAATTAAACAACTGAGTACAGAATTTGCCAGTGAACCTTGCATCTCGATCACTGATGATATCCTCAGGCAAACCAAAATACTTCAACACATTTTTAAAGAATAGGTCAGCAGCAACATCAGCTGGACACGCAGAAGGTGCCCCAATAAAGCAAGCATACTTAGAAAATCGATCTACAACAACAAGAACAGTAGACAATCCGTCAACCTTAGGAAACCCACTGATGAAATCCATCGAAACTGATTGCCACGGCCTTTCAGGGACTGGAAGTGGTTGTAATAACCCTGCCTCTTTCTTCCTTTCAGTTTTGTCCAGTTGACAAACTAAACAAGATTTAACATAAGCTTCAATGTCCTCTTCCATCTTTGGCCATATAAAGCTGCGAGACAACAATGCATGCATCCTTTCAACTCCAGGATGTCCAGCCCACTGTGTATCATGCGTTTCCCTCAATAGTTCCCGTCTCAACTTCCCAAAAGAAGGCACAAAGGCTCTACCACCTTTTGCAAATAAGAGACCATTTTCTAGCCAATACCGTCTCACGGTTCCTTTTTCTACCTGTTCTTTCAGCTTCAGAAAAACAGGATCAGTTAGGGACTCATCCTTGATTCGTTCCAAGAAATTTGTTGTTACAGTTGTAATTGAGTTCACAAACTCTTCCACCGTCTTTCTACTCAAAGCATCAGCCATAGCATTTTCCTGTCCTGGCCTATGTTCCCATTCAAAATCGAATTCAGCCAAGTACTCCTGCCATCTAGCTTGTTTAGGAGTAAGCTTCCTCTGAGTTTTGAAATAAGTGTTGGTCACATTATCCGTCACAACTGTAAACTTTGTTCCCAGCAAATAGTGTTTCCAGATTTCCAAACAATGTACCACTGCAGTCATTTCCTTTTCATGAGTGCTATACCGTTGTTCAGAGTCTTTTAGCTTTCTGCTTTCAAAAGCAACTGGATGCTTATTCTGAACAAGAACTCCACCAATAGCCCTATCAGAAGCATCTGTGTGAACTTCGAATGGTAACCCGAAATCTGGCAAGCTTAAGACTGGCTCAGATACAATAGCTTCCTTCACAGCAACGAAGGCTTCTTCACAGCCAGAATTCCAATCCCACAGTTTATCTTTCTTTAGCAAATCAGTCAAGGGTGCCACAAGCTTAGAATACCCTTTAATGAACCTGCGATAATAATTTGCCAATCCAAGAAATGATCTTAACTCGGGGACCTTAGTTGGAGCCGACCAATCTATGACAACTACAACTTTCTTTCTGTCCATACTAATAGTGCCATTAGCCAAGATGTGACCTAGAAAAGTTATTTCTTGCCTACAGAATTCACACTTTTCTTTCTTGACATATAGCTCAAATTCCCTCAACTTCTGAAATACAGCCCTCAAATGCATCACATGATCATTTAGAGTTTCAGAATAGATCACAATATCGTCTAGTAAACAACAACAAATTTATCCAGAAATTCATACAACACATCATTCATGAGATTACAAAAGGTAGCAGGGGCATTCGTCAAACCGAATGGCATAACCAAAAATTCATATGAACCATACCTCGTGACCATAGTCGTTTTCTCCTCATCTCCCTCAGCAATTCGAACTTGCTAATACCCAGCTCTTAGATCGATCTTAGTGTAGTATCTGCCCTTCACCAACCTATCAAAGAGATCATAAGTGTTTGGCACAGGGTACTTGTTCTTGATAGTAACTTTGTTAAGAGCCCGATAATCAACATAGAATCGCAATGAACCATCAGCCTTTTTCTGAAATAAAGCTGGTGCACCATATGGAGCTTTGGATGGTCTCAACAGTCCACCCTCCAACAACTCATCTAGCTGGCGTCTAAGCTCAGTCAATTCCGCAGGAGACATACGGTATGGAGCTTGTGCTGGTGGCTTAGTTCCAGGAACTAGCTCAATCTTGTGATCAATAGCTCTTTTGGGTGGATGTTTCTTAGGCAACTCATTAGGCATCAAGTCAGCAAACTCATCAAGCACTTCAGCCACTTCATCGGGCACCTCTTAAAAGACATCAGGTTTGATCTCTACAAGAGCAGCTAAGTAAGTCATCTCACCTTGCTTCAAGCCTTTCTCAAGTTGTATAGCCGACAACATACCCTTCTGTTTGAGGTCCTTTTTATCACCCACCACCTCAGCACAAGGAACAAACAAAGGGTTACTTTCATCAGCAATCATTATCCCATTCAAGTATGGTATGGGATAAGCCTTGTTCAAGAACATGAATTCTTTTCCCAGAATAACTTCATAATCGCCCAACTTCTTGACAACCATGAAGTTACAATTTCCTTCCCATGAATCGATTCTAACAGTTGCATTTGAAAGACCAAGGACTGCCTCTTCTGAGTTCACAGCCCTAATGCGACTATTATGATCCTTTATGGACATTTTCAATCTATGAGCTTCCCGCTCAACCATAAAATTGTGACTCGCACCCGAATCAACTAAGGCATTCACAGTTGCCCCATTCACTCTCAGCAATACAAACATCAAAGTATTCTGAGAAGCATGTACCTTTATTGATGCCATTGCATACAACAGTTGTAAAGGGTTCACCCGAACAGGAGTATCACTTCCTGAATCCTCTCCACAAGCCACAACAGCATTCACCTTTTCTTTCTTAGGACAATCTCTTGCAAAATGGGGTCCTCCACAAGTGAAACACCCACCCTTCTTGCCACCATCCTTAGAATTAGTAGCCTTACTTGTGGTTTCAGAAGATACCTTGTTCTTATTCTTTTGAAAAGGCTTGGCCTTCTCCTTTCCTTTCTCTTTGCCTTTCTTCTTGTCAGCCGATTGCAAACTTGCCTTAAAATCTACAAGTTTCTCAGCAGCAGCCACAGCTTGAGGCAAAGTTTGGACACCCTGCCTGTTTAATTCAGCCTGAGCCCAATTTTGCAACCCCGACATGAAGTTAAACAATTTGTCTCGTTCAGACATCTCACGAATGTCCAACATTAAAGAACTGAAATCCTTCACATAGTCACAAACCGATCCCGATTGTTTCAGCTTTCTCAAGGCTTCTCTAGCCACCCAAGAGGAATTAGTTGGTAAGAATTGAGTTTTCAACTCATTCTTCAATTCTGTCCAAGACACAATTGTTCCAGCATTTTCATCAACCGATCTAGTTCGCTACCACAATTTCGCATCTCCCGCAAGGTACATGGTCGAAATGGACACTTGTTGTTCAGTAGGAACTTTAGCCGTCTGGAAATAATTCTCCATATCCCACAAGAAATTCTCAAGTTCTTTGGAACTTCTTACCCCACAGAAGGTTTTAGGTTCAGGTACCTTCACTTTTGCCAATGACCGATCTTCGTTCATAACAGGTCCATCCCGAAGAGCCCTCTTCAGTAAACCAACATCGTCCCTCAAAGCATCAATCATTTGCCTTTGTTCATCAAGCAACTGTCTATGAGAGTCTAGATCAGCAGACCTAGAAGATGAAGAAGGACCAGCAGATCCAGCGGTTACAGTGGACCGTTTTTCAGTTTCGTCCACCCTAGCCCTCAATCCGCCCACAGAACTTCGAAGTTCAGTTATCATCTGGAGTAAGTTTTGAGTCTCATCTTGAGTTCCCAAAATGGAGACAATACCCTCAATGGAGGTTTCCAGTCTACTAACTCGTTCCTTCAATGTATTACCCGATTCCGTCATCTTTTAGAGCACACAGCACCAAGTATGCACGAAACCTGTCTCTGATACCAAAATGTCACACCTTTGGCGTCTTTCACCGGATTTACACTGCCGGCAAGTTCCCACGATTAGCTAACAGCCCTCTGTTGGTAACTCTCACGTTTTCCCTCTTGTTTAGGTTCGCACACCCGTTAGCAAACAAGCAAAATAATATAAACAAGCAACCAAACGAAAATAGCAAGGACACAGCAAATTTATAGGCCAAGCCCAACCTTAAATCTCATTAACACAATGAAGATTACAAGGATCCTATTACAATGGTTGCAGAGAACTCAAGATAGCCAAAAACGTAACTAATGAGCAAATCTGCCTAGCCAAAACTATAATAGGCTAAATTGTGGCTGACATGTCCAGCCACTAACATAAGTTACAGCAACAGCCAATCAGGAGCAAGGAGTTAGCAACTACCTTCAGAATATGGCTGCCAGCTCAGCCACGTTTCCCACAAGTCTAGCCTTCCAAGGACTTAGCCAATTTGAGTCAAGGCTCAACCAAAATCAAGACCCAATTGAACCAACATACCCACAGCTTTAGACTTGGTCTTTCAGCAACTAATTCCCACAACCGACTTGCACACGCATGCCCAGCACGTGCTCAAACCGACTTAAGCTTCATAGCCTTCTTGCCCGCAACTTTGCCTTTGGTCCTAAACCACTTCGGCTCGGCATGCCGACCTTCCCACTCGGCATGCCGACCTGCCATGTACGCAGCACTCATGTTCAGCTCAGCATCTCAGCACACTCAATGCCTTCAGCATTCACAGCATACAACACTAGCAAGCATAGCATGGCAGCATCGCACTTCGGTTCCACCAAACCGATTAGCTCGGCATGCCAATTGTGCACTTCGGCATACCGAAAGCTATCCTCAATGCCAAGGGTCTAACAGTTGCCATGGTTGAATCCCACTTGAGATACCAATTGAGACAAGCTCTCTTGGTCAAACAATATCTTTTCTTACTATACATAAAGAGCGAGTGGGTTTCCACGCCTTGCCCTTTTGCCATGGTTGAATCCCACTTGAGATACCAATTGAGACAAGCTCTCTTGGTCAAACAATATCTTTTCTTACTATACATAAAGAGCGAGTGGGTTTCGACGCCTTGCCATTATTGCCCAGTATCAAGTCCAAGTTGGTCCCCAGTTTTTGTAATTTTGTATCTGATTCCTTATTTTTACCTTTTAATTTTTTCAGTGCCCCTTAGTTGGTTATTACTTAAGTTATTTAACAGGATGTGATTAGAATTGTTACTTTTTATTCCGCTTAATATTATATATTATCAACTAGATGTTTAAAGTTATCTCTTCTTTTTATTTTTTCTTATTTGATTTTTTTACTTTATCTTTCATATTCTTTTCTCTTCTTTCTTTCTTTCTTTTTTCTTTCTTTCTCAATTTTTTCTCTGTAATTTGGAGATTTTTTTGTGGTTTTTTTTATTGACCTATGGGTCATAGGTTCAAATTTGCTACTTTATTTACTTACACGATTTTTTTTTACAGATTCATAGTTCTTAATCATGTCATACATTTATTTTTGCTTTTTTTTTTTTTGGAGATCCATGGTTTTTTTTGTTTGCATATATATGGTTATTGTTCTATCATACATACATATTTGCTGCTTTTTCTGATTTTGGTTTTTTTTAAATCTATGCATGTTATTTTCTTCTATATTTATGTCTACATTTTTTATTTTTTTTCAGATACATGGCTTTCATATATTTATGTTTACATCTTTTTTATATCTTTTTTTTTGGGCAGATCCATGCATTTTTTTTTTACAGATCCATGGTTGTTATTTTGTCATACATCTATTTTTTTTTCTTTTTTTTACATGCATGTTATTTTTATTCAACATCTATGTCTGCAATTTTTATATTATATGTTATATAGCTATTTTCTATATCTATTTTTTGTGTCTTATTATTTATTTTGATTAATTTTTTTAAGATCTATGCCAATAATTCTATTATACATCTATGCTTGCTATTTTTTTAAGTATTAAACGTTTTTTATCAATCGGTTACAATTGATAATAATCTTGACAAAAACCATAATGTGTTTTGCCTTAATATTAGTGAATCCAAATTCCTCATTTTGGATGTCAACATTTTAAATATAAGAAAATACAAATGAAAAAAAGTATGGTTCATGAAATTACATTTAGTCATGCAAATCATAAATTAAAGAGCAAAAGGCCAAAATGGTCACTCAACTATTACCAAATCCGGCTTTTTGTCACTCAACTATTAAGTTGGCCAAAAAGGTCATCCAACTCCCTAAACGTATGACTTTTGGTCATTCCGTCCATTGAGTCCGTTTGTGCAGACGAAAATCACTTTTTTCAGGGGTAAAATAGTCCGCACAGCATAAATATCGGGGATAAAATTGTAAAATTGCAACCCTGTTGTATTCTCCTCCATAAATGCAAAACTCTATGCAATTCCAACTGCATATGTTCATCGTTACCTTCCAAAAATCATCTAACATACGTCACATATCCATTAAGATTTAACATCCAGAAAATCACTCAGGTTTCTTACTTTCACTCATCTGATTGAGTAGCCGCCGAAAATTTGCAATAATTTTGATGCTTAGAAGGAAAAAACAGGGGGATGCCGGAGAAGGCAGCGACGATCCCTTGGAAACTATACGTTCAGGCCAAGACCAACCATTTACAAATCCGACTCAAGGCCGCCTTTCCCAGAGCTGCCTAGTTTTTCAAAATTTCACTCTGCCTCAAACTTTCCCGAGCTACAGTAACTAAACCCAAAACTTCAATTTCTTCCAAATTCTTCACATCCAAAATCCCAAAGACGATTCTCCGTAAATTTCGCATTGGATGCCCCAAGAGAAGAAACAAAAGCATTACCAAAGACGCTGCTGCTGCTGCTTCTGCTTCTTCTTCTCGGCCTTGGATAACTTCAAAAATCGAGCTATGATGGTGGTATCTCTGGATGTCTTCAAATTCTTGCTCCTAAGCTGAAATTTATTTCTGAAAAAGATGAAGGAGATGTCATTAGTATTTTGCTGTACATTTACAATGTGATGGGTCGAAAACTGAGTATATTATTATTGGTGTTCATCACTTTTGGTAAAAAAAATTGGATGTGATTTGGGCATTCGAGTGGTGTTCATCAATTTTGTACTCAAAAAAAATTGTTGGAGATGGGTTTGACGTTTAGAGAGTTGGATGTGATTTGGGCATTCTGTCAAATTCATCACTTTTGGTCAAATTCTTCGCATTAAATTATTAAATAGTTTTAATATGTAAATGACATAAATATTCTCTCAGTTTTGAAAAAGATAACAGAGTCAGGGACGGAATGACCAAAAGTCATACGTTTAGGGAGTTTGATTATCTTTTTGGCCAACTTAATAGTTGAGCGACAAAAAGTCGGATTTGGTAATAGTTGAGTGACCATTTTGAACTTTTGCTCTAAATTAAAATAGTAGAGAAAATGATGAACTTTGACTAGTATAATGATAATGAATACTGTTTTCCATCTGTATTTTTTAAATTATCTTGAAGTTCAAGATAATTTAATATTGTAATTTTTCTTATGGATCTGTTGCATATCTTTTCTATTTTGGAATTGAAATTTTTTTCCTGCTATTTTTCTATTTTGAAATTAGATTTTTTTTTTTCTGTTATGGAGGACAAGACATATACATCATTTATACTCTTTTTTATGAAAAAGAGTGATTTCTTCTGTTGTTTATTACTTCCTAATAATATGACATATTTAAAGTTTATATACCTTTTAATTTCTGTATTGGAAAATATCAAAATTATTATTAAATTTTCCTTTAGTTTTAAAAACTTGTTGCTACACTTTTTTTTAGTTGATTTGTACATTCAATAAGAATAGTTTTTTTTTTTATATCTCTGTACAAAATAAAGCAACTTCTATTTTCATACTTTATTTGTTTCTATTATTAGTATTTTTAGTATATTTCATTTGAAGTCCAAACTAATAGTTAATAAATAACAATTAATATTAAAATTAAAAAACCAACTTGTCCAATAATAAGTTCAGAAAATGTTAATACAAAAAACTAACCCTTCCTTACCGCACTTCGTGAGATATGCCCCCAAACTAGTATTTATCTATTCCTTTCTTTTCTTTTCCAATTTATCTAAATAAAATAAATAAAAAGTATTTTTCTCTACTCTACTCTCCTCTCTCTGTTCTTTCATTCAAAGTCCTAAAATTACCCTTCTCCCTCTATTCTTATAAGTTATATAGTGTTTGCGGCAAGAAATTTATAGACCAAAACATACAATTGCTAGCATTTTTAATCTTTGGTTTTGCAACTGACACGTCAATCTTATAAAACTAGTATGCTTTTGTAATGGAATCACACATGTTACCCTGCTTACAACAGGGGACTTTAATGGAGTGATAATAACGCCTCAAAACTTTACATCAGTTGCCATTTATTGGACAAGAATTCTTCATAAGCTTGATTGACAGTTCAGTTGAAGTGGTTGATCATGTAAACAGATATGACTGATCTAGAAATAAAAACTTTAAACTACTACCATAAATACAAAGAAGAAGATGAATACAAAGTTATAATTCCACTATTGACCATTAAATTTGCACTTTATCCGTTTGAGTTTCTACTAAAAAGGTACAAAAGCATCCAAGATTTCGGTAAAATGTTGAAACCCTGGTAAAAATTTCAACAAATCTATTCGTGGCAATGGAGGCATTCAGTGTTATCAACAGTTGAAGAATATCAGATGACTCGGGACCTGAACTATAAGTTGTGTCAAAGATAAAAAGTAAGTCTGAGCCAAGGTCTGATCCTACTAATGAGTAGGCATTTAAATAACACACTATTCCATCTACAAAGCATCCTTCCCATTTTCATGTCACAAGAGACTAGTGTTCTAGCTTACTTAGCTTGGTCTTCACCACCTTCAAGATTTCAGATCTTTATCAAAAACCTTTACACTTCCATCTAAACATGATCCAGTTTCTCATGGAATCTTGTGAGAAAGAGGTGTCTAAACCAAAATGGTAACTCTTTTTCTCGGTTTTCTGAAGTTTCAACCACTCTTTGTAACTCGGGTTTTTCCTAGCCGCGTGACACGTTGTTAAAGAAAGGGGGCACCAGGTTATCCATGATATTGATGATATTACTCTCATCCGATATCATTTTCCAGAACCCCCAAAAAGAATGCTTCAAGGTTCATCAATTTCAGTAGTGTCCATCTCCATCGGAGTGTTTTTCTCAATCAGCTCATCTCTCTTGCCTAAAACGTCAGCAGATATACCGTTATAGTAGCCCAAATGTCCCTCGTCTCCATTGGTCATTGCAACATCAAATTGACCATAAAGATTAGGCTTGCAAACTTCATTAACTCGACAGTGGATGTTGCTACCAGATATCTGTTCAGCTGAGATTTCACGCTCTCTCTTGATATGCTTGTTCTGAGGACGTTTATCAAGAAAACCAGGATGAAAGAGTGGCTTTACCTTTACTGCAGAGTGTTTTCTGTCGGATTTCCTTGCTGAATCCCGAAAACCATTTGAAGCTCGAACTCCATCTGAAGATGGGATTTCCCTTGCAGCTTTTCCAGTCTTATCCCTGGAGTCAGCAGTTTTTGTTTCTACAAGTACTTCATTAGAGCTTGAAATAGCAGCATGAACATCAGCAGGCATTTCTTCTTTCACATCTACATGATTTTGAATGGCCACCGAATCTTTCTCAAAGAAACCAGGATGAGAGATTGGTTTTACCTTTGCAGCAGAGCTTCTGCCATCAGATTTCCTTGCTGTATCTTGACGACCATTTGAAGATGGAACTCCATCTGAAGGTAGCATTCCAGGTGCAGCCTTTCCAGTCTTATCCCTGGAATCAGCAATTTTTGCTCCTTCAAGGGCTTCATTAGCAATTGAGACAGCAGCAGAAAGATGAAGGGGCATTTCTTCTTTCAGATCTACGGGATTTTTAGTGGCCACCAATTTTCTGTCTAGGAATCCACGACTAAAGACTGGATTTATCTTTGCCACAGATTTTTTGCCATCAGATTTCCTTGCTGCATCTTGAAAACCATTTGAAGATGGAATTCCATATGAAAATGGCATCTCACGTGCAGCTTTTCCAGTCTTGTCCCTGGAATCAGCAGTTCTTGATGCTTCAAGGATTTCCTTTGAGCTTGAAACAGCTGCAGACACATCACAAGGCATTTCTTCTTTCACATCTACATGATTTTGAGTGGCCAAGGGATCTTGATCTGATGAATCTCTTAAGGAGAAATATGGAAGAATTCTATTACTGCCTCCAGAGTCATCCAGAACATTAGAAACAGGGGATGATGGTATCTCTTTGATAATATCCACTTCAGATAAATATCCTGCAACTGTGGGAACATTCGTTGAGGCAAGAGCATGAGTGTGGCCAAGTGGAACTGCTGCTTCTTCAATTGCAACAGGAAGTGAACCCTCACAAAGTTCATCATCCAGTGAAACAGGACAATTTTCCTTGAAATCCACCATCTCCAAATCCTCTTTTGTGTTTTCACAATTACTCCTGGAAGATAACTCTACTTCACAGATGGCAACCTCAGATTGTGAATTGCTATCAGACGTATATATAACAGAATTAACAAGTGTATCAGCCGACTCCCCAACCGAGGGGCATTGAACAGGGTGTGTCGAAGAAAGATCCACTTCCATATTTTGTAGCTCTTCTTTCCTTGGAGGTTCAGCAGGATACAAGCATGATCGTCGCGCAGAGATCCTGTTAGCAGTGAATCCAGTAGTAATTAATTACTTTACAACAGACAGCAAAAATAGGCTGCACACACTTACATTCATGCAAAACCTGTAGCTATAGAAGTTTCTGATGTTATCCACAAAGATGCACTCGAATGTGCAAAACAAAAATTAAAGACCAGAAGCCAATATGAAAACAAAAATCATTCCTCACCTGGATGGCAAATGGATCAGAACATTCTCCACTAAGTAAAATATAAGCTTAGTTGTTCATAGGAGAAGGTTTTTGATTAAAAATTAGCATTCCAAGTACAAAGACACACTATACGAGAATCTTCTACTGGATGTCTTTTGACATCTTTCAACCAAACAAGTTTTTGGGGTCTTTTACTGAAGGAATCAAATGGTTTGTGGCTACCAGTATAACTACTGTAATGGTGTAACTGTATCTCATACACACTTCATCATATGACAGGTCAATAATGCAAGTTTGCTATCCAGATTTAAATCCGCAGCTCATTAAAGCCAAAATTCATCCAGTGTAGTTGATTGCAAAAATATTCACTTTCAACAGAAAACACAGGGAAGACAATCAAGTGTAATTTTTCTCATGGGAATAATGTGTTTCTTAACTTCAGCTACAGAAAGGAAACAACATTCTGGTTTCAAAAAGGATTCGCAGGGTGTGTTTTCATACTGAAGAGAGATCAAAATCACTCAGAATTGGACTGACTCAAGTCATTGCAGTTTCTTGAAATAGTTTTAATATGCAATCAAGTCCTTAATTCATGTTGTTTGATAGATTTACTCCAGAAAATCTCATGTATGGCACAGGTACATAACATTTTTTGAGTTTCGATCAAAAAATTGGATGCAGTGGCCACTCTACATCAATCAGATAGTTCAGTGACTAAAACACTTCATTTTCAAATAGTTTAGTGACCTTTGGCTCAATTTGCTCTATTATTAGTTATCATGTAAGCTCTTGACAAGCATATTTTATGCAATCTATTTACAATTAGAACCAGGCTCGTGCCATTTATTTACTTTTTGCTATATTAAGTTGTCAGCGCCAAAATCACTAACCATTTGACCAAAACTAATGTGGACAATGGACATAAAAGCCAATAAACATACTGGGGTGAATTCATATCATGATTCATAAAGCAACATGAACTGATTGCCAACACCACTACCATTCAAATGGAAACCAAACTTCAGTGAGATAGGTGCCCAAGAAAGAAATTTAGCAAAAACCCAAATAGATTAGATGGACATGCATGTTTATAATTGTTCAATGAACAATCCAAATCAGACAAACTGGAAAAGCGTGAGCCTAATTACCCACTGAAATCGCATTCAATTTGAGTCAACAGGTTTTAGCAGTGGTTCCCACCATTAGGAGAGTTCCGATGCACTTAAGAGTATTAGAACAAGAGAATTACCTGCTATACAAGAGCATGTAAGCTCCTTGGGAAAGCACCTCATCTAAATCAACACGTATAACCTAGTAAGGAAAGTCATGGAAATCAGATTACTTCCTACCAAGTCATGAAATAAGATTTACAACGTATAAAGACAAATTATACCAGGAAAATTTTTGCCCAGACACAAAAGGAGTTACATAGGACTTTTCTTAGGGTCATGACTTCTAAAATGCGATTAGACACTCCATTAGAAAGGGGAAACAATTGAATGCATTTGCATGGATTATGGTACCAGGTCACCAATCACGCACAAAATGGGATAAATACAACAAATAAGCCTTTATTCCACTATGTAAGGTCACTATATTGAGCATACTTCGACATCGTATTCTATCTATACACATATTTTCATATATATTTAAATATAACATCACTTTTTTTATCGATTCTTTCCAATTCAGTTTAAGTCTCCCCCTCCCCTTTTAATTTGAATTAGTATTTCTCTATTTTCTACATGTTGCATTGAGGCATTTAGAGGTCTCCTACTCACGTGTCCAAACCATCTTAAGCGTGCTTTTTTCATTTTCTTATGTATTGGAGTTGCACCACTTTTTTTCTAATGCATTCATTATTTACTCTATCCAATCTAGAGTGTCCACATATGCATCTTAACATTTTCATTTCTAATACCCTCATTTTTTGTTCATGCTCATATTTAGTTGCCAACATTCTGATCTATAAATAATAGCTAGTCTTATGGTTGTTTTATAAAATTTTTCTTTCAATTTCAGCAATCCTTTACGATCACAAAGTATAGAAGATGCACATCTCCATTGTTCCATCTTGCTTGAATCCTACGTGTAACATCTTTATCAATTCCCCCACTTACTTCAAGGAAACAACTAAACCTTTATGCCACTATATGGGATCAGCTACATTTTTTTTCCTTCAATGATAGATCCTAAATATTTAAAACTTTTAGATGCATTTATTTCATTTCTACTAATTTTCACATTTATCCTATTGGTACTTCTATAGTCGCTAAAGTGACATTCTATATATTCAGCTTTAGCTCTATTTATTGTAAAACCTTTCGATTCTAATGTCTCCCTCCAAGCTTCTAACTTTGTGTTTACTCCCCCTTTCATCTCATCAATTAAAACTATATCATTTACAAACAACATACATTCAGGAATGGCTTTTTGCAAATGCTTAGTAATCCTATCAATTACTAAAGCAAAAATGTATGGACTTAAAACTAATCCCTGATGTAGACATATAGCATTCGGGAATTTGCCAGATATTTCTATTGGCATCCTTACACAAGTCATATCTTCACACATATCTTTTATAACTTCTATTTACGCTACTCTTACCCCTCTTTTCTCCAATACTCACCACAGTATATCCCTATTGACTTTATCAAATGCCTTTTTGAGATTAATAAATACCATATTTAAATTTTATTTTTCTTATTATAACGCTCACATAATCTTCTTATTAAATATATAGCTTTAATTTGTAGACCTTCCTGACATAAAATCGAATTGATTATCTAGTATATTAGTCTCTTTTCTCAAACTTATTTCTATTATTCTCTCCCACAATTTTATACTATGACCCATTAATTGAATACTCCTATAATTTGCACAGTTTTATGTCTCCTTTATTATTATATAAAGGTATCAATATACTTTTCCTCCATTGATTAGACATGTTTTTAGTTTTACAAAATGGGATAAATAAATGAAAAAAATCCTCATGAGCAATGAGAAGCAAGTATTTAACGTTGCAACAACTAAGCCTTTATCCCACTATATAGGGGGCTACATAGATCATACTTCGCTATCGTATTCTATCTGTACACATGGTTTCATTTATATTTAAATATACCATATCTTATTATCGTTTCTTTCCAATTCTTTTTAAGCCTCCTCATTTCCCTTTAATTGTAGTTAACGTTTCTCTATTTTCTACCGCCACATTGATGCATCTAGAGGTTTCCTATGCAAATGTCCAAACCATGTTAAGCGTACTCTCATTTTCTCATCTATTAGAGCTACCTGCACTTTTTTTCTAATGCATTCATTACTTATTCTATTCAATCTAGTATGTTCACATATCCATCTTAACATTGTCATTTCTGTTACCCTCATATTTTGTTCACGCTCATACTTAAGTCGCCTAACATTCTGATCCATAAAGCATTGTTGGTCTTATGGTTGTTTTATAAAAATTTTCCTTAAATTTCAAGGGTACTTTATGATCACAAAGTATAGAGGACGCATTTCTCCATTTGTTCCAACCTACTTTAATCCTATATGTAACATCTTTTATCAATTCACCCATTTTCTTCAATGATAAATCATAAATATGTAAAGTTTTAGATTCATTTAAATGTATGTTAAAGTGTGTACATGCAAAAAGACAGAGGAGAGAAATCTCTACCTTGCAATCGTCAACTCTATACCACTTTCCACGAAAATCCTTGATGTAGCAGATGTAATGGCCAAAAAAGGAGGCATTCAACATGTCCACATGGACAATAACTGCATAGAGTTTGTAAACATTATCATCTTCTGCTGTCTCACTCATGTAAGGACTAAGATCCAAAGTTTCAGGGAAAGTCACCCTCTTGTTCAGCTTTCCAAATCTTCCACTCTGCAAATAACAATAAAGCTAAGTTAACATTTCTCCTCCCCATAATAGCTACTAAACAAGGGGAAGCCTTTGAGAAATAATTAGCACACAAAGCACAAGATACAAATTCAATGCTTCAGATTTCTTGTAATATAAGAAAATCAATCATGCTAGAAGGTTGCTTTTTATGAGTAAATGTTCCCTTCAATTCTGATGGCATTCTCGTCTTTGGAGGGATTCTCAAGGCCGATGATGAACCAAGAAGCTAGCAAGCCAGCCATTGGAAGACTTGAAGTTTCTTGTGTCAAGTTCAAGCCCAAGTCCGACATCGCAGAACATAATGACACGGACATGATAATTTAAATATGATAAATGGCTGACATTTTATCTTAGTCAATATGACAAGTACAATTGAAACCACAATTTCTGTGTGAAAGGATAATCCCCTTCTAGTTAGAGAATCAGTAAAATGGGTTTCTAATAGAAACTGCCAGATTTTCACACATATTTTGTAGACTAAAAAGGCTGACTTCTCGAGAATAGACATAGATATAAAGCACACCTGAAATCTTTTTAACGCAATTGTAAGTATGTTTGGTGCCCTCCGAACAGTTAGACGCTTCCATGCCATGACATAGTCATCACATCTGCAAGCATAAGGCACTCTCATAAATCTAGAAAGTGAAGTACAAAAGTCAAAAAACTGAACCGCAAATCAATTTAACTGTGGAACTTCTTCTATGGCAGAACAAGAAAGTGCTACACTTTGACACGAAAGGGAAGTATTTGGAAAGAGATATTCTATGAGTGTGGAAATAAATGTAACACCAAACATTATTATGATGAAGCCAGGTATTAGTCAGTTCTTTATCCAAAATGATCTTTAATCATCTGGGCTCTAGATTAACAACACAAAAGAGCATTTTAAAAGGGAAAAGAAACATTAGGATTGAAAAGGAGTAAAAGACGGGGTTAGGAAGCCACGATATAATAGGAATTACTCCAAACCACATCTCCAAATCTGAACGAGATAGCTGTAATTAGAGAATCATTGCTCAGAGGACGGGAAATTGAATACCTACAGAATTTGTTCTCTAAAAGGGTTTGAGGGTCATTTGGAACAAAAAGGCACCCAAAGGAAGTAGACCTTTCTGCCTAGTGTTCAACCAAAGTAGCTGTTTAACCTCTCAGAATCTTAGCAGGATGGAGGATAGTACATATGCTGATGCATTTTAATATTGTAGCAATGACTTAAAATTTGTCTTGTGAACTAAAAACAAAAACATGAACATAGCCATCTCATTAAATAGATGATACATACCCATCACATTTATACATGTTATCTCCATGAAGCCATTCTTTGGCCGTGAACTGGTCCAAGCAATCTTCCAGAGATGCAGCATCCCCTTGAATCTCAACCGTTAAATCCATCATATTCTCAAACTGATTTGAAATGTTGTTGCATTTTGTACATATAACCTAAAAAACAAAGAACACCAGTAAAACTAGTGTGCATACAAAAGCTCAAACGAAAGATACGTCCATCAATACAAGAGAAAGCTCAGGGAGAGGGAGAGGGAGAGGGAGGGACTACAACAAGAAGTAAAACAAAGAACATTACACGAGAATGAAATTTAGAACTATTACGCAATTCCAGCCAGAATAAATTGAATAGGATATTAGTATAGTATCATAGTATTGCCAAGCAATTACTTTTTTTAGCATGTTAAAAACATGTAATGATGATTTCATGAAGTTCTAAGAATTGTATCAATGCCTAGATAGCTCCATCCAGGTTGCCAAGCATTTCAGTAGCAATTTGAACCAAAGGAAAATGCTTTAATTACTTCTAGATTAGGAACTACCTGTGATTGAAGGTGGCCACCAAATATATGCTGGATGAGGGTAGTCTCCTGAGAGGTAGGATGGATAGCCTTTTCGCCGCCAAATTCGTCAAGGCACACTGACTGCATTGTGTCAATGGCAAACCTGAATCACAATCAAACTTCAGCCAACAAATCAAATCCCAGAGGACAAAGAATGTGGAATGCACCTCCATAACAAAGGGTTCTTCAATGAAGTACAAAGCAACACATACCTCATAAATTCATGGGCATCCTCCTGCTTGCCATAGCCTAGATTACCACCAATATTGGGCAGTCGAGAAAGGATATTAATTGGTGAAAAGGGTCGTAAACTTTGATTAGCCCTTTCAACATGGGTTTGAAATTCACACAAAAAGCACCAATCATTCCTCCTGCCTGAGGAACAAGGAAGGATTGTAAATAAATATCATTCAACCACTAAGTCATGAAAAAACCATATACACATAAATGTCATCGTGCATTACATTCTCTTCTGTGCCCAGTTTCCAACAAGAATGCAACAAGTGGCTTAGTGTATGCAAGGCACTGTAAAACAGCATTAGCAAAGCAGCTGCAGAACAACGAGAACAAACATGAACTTCATTATTTAGGAAATAGAAGGAAATTGAGCTTCATGATAGTTCCTATACCTAACAATAAATTCAGATCATCATACCTGTTTCCACAATTTAACAACCCACAAGGGGGAAAACCAGGTTTGTCCCAGTTAAAGAACTTCACAAAGTTCTCATAAGGGAAAAGTATCTGTAGATATGGATGTAGCAAGATTATGGCCAGATCATAACAACCAAAATAACATCAAAAGATAAGCAAGTAAAAGCGAATTTACTTTCTTTAACTGGTTGGAACTTTTTGAGGATTCACCAGAAGCAACTAAAGATATAGCAGAACAACCTCTCCTTCTTCCAATAATGGATTTGCCAAATAATTGGAAATCCTTACATTCTGTCTTGTGCACAGATTTCCAGTGAGATGTTTGGCAAGCTCCAGAGCTGGAAGATACAGGAGGAAGAGATACAATAAGCATTTAAACATGAAAAACAAAAGCAAAAAGAAATAAAATAATCTAGAATGACAGTGATTTGGAACATGCAAAATACTTAAAACGATGAAGATAAAATAAGCGGTCTTGACATAAATGAAACAAAATATCTGAATAGCACCTTGCAAAAACTGTACAGCCAGGTAAAAGAATGACTTTTAAGAATCTATATAAGATTTCTTTTTCTTTCCTTCTAGTGGTTGGGATAAAGATATCACTAGAAGTGGCCACTCAAACGCTTCTCATATGCATGGTAAAGAAGAGAACAACAGTGTCTATGTAGAAACCATATTGCTCATCATCTCAAAAATCTCTATTCGAGCAAAAAAAAAGTAGCCCAAGCACTGAAAGAGTAGCATTCTATGAAGAAATAACCTATGAACTAGTAAAATGCATCTTTTAGAGTAAAAAACGTAGCCTGAGCACAAGCAAGAAGTGCATCCGAGAAATGAAATTTCAACCTACAAACAGGAAAACACACTCCAGCATCATCTCCTACATCTTTCGGTAGGCAACAAAAAGAGCATCCAGAAAATGCTCCCCAGGTTTTTGCCTTCTCCCACCCATGTTAAGCATTCAACATTTCGTTGACCTATGGTGGTTTCTGGTGGAGAGAATGGCTGCTTTTAAACCTTTTCACAAATCTGCTGCTATGGTGAGAGGCCCCATGGCCACACACTCACAGTTGCGGAAGTGAAGGGAAGAGTAGGGTCCTTTCATCTCTGTCGAAATAACATGACATTTAAAGGATCAACTAGTTAGAGAGAAAATCATTCATTTATTTAAACACTCAGATAGAACTTGTCTATCTCCTTCCTGGGAAATGATTGTTCAGCGTGCTACCTTAGTGACAAAAGTTGCCAATATTTTAGATGGATTTATCCCTTCTAGGAATTTGAGACCCATTGCAACAGTAGACAATATGAAAATGGAATCCTACAACTTCCCTCTAATTTTTGTATTTATTCCTAACACATTGGAAACTCAACAACAACAACTAAACCTTTATCCAACTATGTGGGGTCAGCGATTTGAATCATATTTCGCCATTGTATTCCATCTCATGCCTTGGAAACTAAATGAGCAAAAAGGCTACACCGTTGGGAAGGTAAGCCCTTCGGAGTTAACAAAAGTGTCCTTCCAGGTTAATTATATCTCTAATTTCAAGTGAATCCAGCAGGTCAATTTCTAGAAGCCAAATGTGTCAAGGATACTTTTGATCTTATTAGCAACTATTAACAATCAATTACCTTCACAATGGTTCAAACTATAACTATGTAATGTCATTTGGTATTTATTACACGTCTTATTGATTCTAAAGATCGTCCTTTCAACTCCGGTCCCCACGTTACTAAGCCTACTCAAGTTTAATACTTCTAGGTAATTTCTGCCGTTAAACTCTTCCTAGAACCCAATAAAAAGAAGGTACTTATTTTCATATCCAGGTGGCCAAGAGAGTATATTGTTAAACATACTAGCTTCTGCAGGGGAGAGGAAAATGGAAAAGCAAAAGGATTTCAATGGACACAAAATCATTCCAACTGAAGCAAACCATTCAAAGCATTACAATCAAAACTAATTTAGATGAACAAAACAAGTCCCCTTAATTTTGAACGAGATCGTTTTTTATCTTGTACAAAACAAAAGATGAGCATAATATTTTGGGAAAGTTCCGTGTTATCTCTCCTCAGAATTGCAAATTTTAAGTCCCAAATGCGTACCCAGTAAATAAATCAACTCATGTACAAACAAGATTTTTCAACCTCAGCTTAAATGATATTTTCTAACAGAGGAACCCAAAGACTTGCTAATTTCCTGCAGCTCTTGTTATGTTTAGCTCGAAAGACTGAGATCTGAACCAAATAATTGAAGGAACAGCAATACAGAAATAATATAATAGAAGACGAGCTAAAAGGGAAACATAGGAATCATTATAGGGTTATTAGTAATCAAAACCTAGCAAAAGCCAAAGAATAAGTCCTTAGAATTGATTTAAAGTTCATCATTCACCATGATCTCTGTACTTTAAAAAGTGGGAGGACAAATGTTATTGATCGCTACATCCATATTACTCTAGTGTGAAATAAGTAATGGTTTATATAGTAGAAGCCACTAGTAGGAATTCTAAAGCATCAAATATTTAGACTGTGCTACAAACCAAGCTAAACACTCAAACCTAAATTATATTATACATCTAAACTTATTAACACCTATCTTGAAATAGTAAAACTGAATAAGCAACAATAATTGAACTTGGGTCATGGAGGTAAACATGGGTTGAAAGTCAATTTTCTTTGCAGATCCAAACAATGAGATAATACTTCCTCTTCTCCATAACTTGCAGTAACTTAGCGATACAGACTATTTCAGATCTATCTCACTACATATAAAATGGAAGTAATCTCATGGTTCAGTGGTGTCTCTGTTCAAAATTTGAACCACAATAAAAAGGAAAAGTAAGCCCAGATTTACGTAAAAATACCTATATGATAGAAGAAGGACCTGCGCAAGTAAAAGTTTAGCTCAAACAGTAGTTTCAATCACCTGCCTGAAATATCTAGAAAATTTATAAGACTGCAATTGTCCCCAACAACATGCGAAGTGATAGTTAATACGGTGGAAATCCCAAAATTTTCTATCTTTTGTAAACACAACCTAAAAGACCTCTGTTGATGAGGAAACGAATTCTACACTTTATCAGGTAGAGCCTCACTCCTACAATGTGCACTATACACTAAGCATAAGCGCAACATTGAACAGGAAATAACGAATTATTCAACACAAAACTTTTTCAGATGAAAGTTTCTCATATTTTAGAATTCAGATATTAGATTTATCTAAGGACCCCTTAGTATTAGCTGCATTAACAATACCATATAATAAACAAAGTGACATTACATTATGTAAATTTTTCTATGCTCATTTTAACCCAGTGTTAATTCAAAAATTCATCCATAATCAACTCATTTGACTGCCTATTTTAAGCATTGCAGCTGCACCTATTCCAAATAAAATTAACCATCTTGCACACGTTATCTTTCTAGTTTAAAAAAAGCTGCTGCACATTTAGCACTCCCAAACACCAAAATCCAGTAACCTAGGACCCTTGAGAGTCAAGAACTCAGCATATTAAATTAGAGAAGCGGCTGAGAGGAAAGAACATGAAAGGACATTAAATAAATCTACAACAAAGCAGCCATAGCAGTTCTGGTTTTTAACCCAGTAACTCTGCTATGAACATTATTTTCTATGTGCAGCATGATACAGGAAACAATACTTTCAAGTCACATGAAAATGTTTCTAGTAAAACCAAAACCATGATAAACTTCGCCTCTTTTACACCAAGCCAACAAAGTCTGTTGGTTCTCTTAACACCTTAAATTTTACTCAAACCCAAAGGATACAAAAAAAATTCAGTTTCAGACATTAGAATTATAACATTTACAAGCACCAATGTGAAATGAATCTGAATACAATCTACAAAATTATTACATCCAAATTCCACCGAACTTAACAATCAGTTTTGCTAACAATAAAACCCACATGGAAACAAACAAGAATAGAGATAGCAACAAAAGTAAAAGTTGTGGCACAGTGGTGAACCAATCGAACATCTCAATCATCTCTGCAAACAGAAGAATCCACAAAGAAAACAAAATAACAAACAGTGAAATTCATGGAAAAAGAAAAAAGAAAGTTTAACCAAAAAAAACATAAGTAATAACCAGTGGAATTCATGAAAAAAGAGAAGGGAAAAATACGAACTTTAACCAAAAGAAAACTACAATCAAGAAATATATGGAAAAAACGAACTTTAACCAAATATACTACCATGCCTAATCAAAATATACAACCACATATCTCATTAACCTCGCAATCAAGCACCCAGTTCCAATATCCACGAATTCATTATAACTTTGTTATGATTATTTTTTTTATTTTTTTTTTTTACTTCTTTCTTTACCTAAAACTTCAATAACTATGAATCTACATACGACAAATTCTCAATTCTGAAAAATCTATTCTCCAAATTATCAACACTCCTAAATAATCGTCCAAAAAAATTAAAGAATCAAAGCAAAAGGCTACATGCAATCATGGAAAAAACAGATTAGTATTATACCCCGTGCTTCAGTGCGTTTTCTAGCCGTTCATCATATAGTTAAAAAAATCGTAATAAATACATAAACCTCAACCTTTAAAAAAAAAATTAATCTTTACACAAAAACCCAAAGGAAAAATCAAAATTCTTACCAATACATAACTATCTTACAACCGGCGCACCACTTCGTAGTCTGACAACCGCAAACGGCACAAGAATTTTTCTCCACCGCCTTGGTTGTCACCGTCGCCATTATTTCACTACGACTAACAGTATTATTATTTATAGCCGCCGTCGTCGTCTTCACCGTGGTAGGAGGAGTAACGGCGGTGGTGGTGGCAGGCCAATCAGAAACGTCGTCGTTGTCGTGGTCGGTGTCGTCGGCGAGGAAATAATTCGAGGCGGTGTTCTTGACGAGATGGAGCAATCCAACGGCCACAATTAATACGGTAACGATGAATTGCAATATCCAGTTCAGATCCACCGTCACGAGCAGCGACATTCAAAATCATCGATCTTTTGTATTTATAGAGTTTTATTTATGAATAATAATAAAATTGTTTAATTTAATTATATACAAAAAAAAGATTCCAAAAAAAACCCCTTAGGGTTTGTTTCCTCTTCAGAGTTCAGTAGTGCTTTTTGGGTACTAACACTGAAATAGGGTTTCCAAATTTGAATTTTCATGCAATTTTTTAAAAGTACTAATCAAAGAAAATCATGAAGTCATTATTAGAACTTACTATTTATAGTAATTATTATGAAGAAATGAGTAATTGAATAATAATTTGTTTACAGTAGAAGTCTATGACTGGACTTGGAGAGTATATTCTTTCTGAACAGTTGTGAGTTTGAAGTTAAGAAATGATTGCAAGTAATATGTACAGTTAGTGATCAAACTCTGGACGTTTTGCTTTTGTGTTATTCTTTTTGTTTTCTTTTTTTTTCTAATTACAAAACATTCCTTAATATTACTTTCTGTTACAAAATTGACCCATAAATATTTTTGGGTCAGGGTTTCAGGCTTATATAAGATTATAAGTTTGCTTTATAAGTAAGATTATTGGCCATACATTTTATCAAGGGTTTATTATTAATGACCACTATGTGGTCGATCGATTTTCTAAACAAACTCCTACGCTGAAAAAACCTACAAGTCCTATTGCCTCTGTTTAACCTCACATAAAGTATGAATATGCTTCCCCAATTAGTAGCCCTTATTGCCTCGAATTCGAACCCTCATGTCAACCTTGCCTCTCTTGCAGTTGAAATATGTTTCCTTTAATCCCACTCACTCACTAGATATTAACCTGGCATCTCCTCTCCTTAGCACATTCCCTGTATGTAGACATGGCCTCAGTTCCGGTTTTATCTGGAATCGGCTTGTAATTGGCCCGACGGGTTGGACCTAAAACCGGAATCGGCACCTGCCGAGCCCGAACCGTGAACAGAAATCAGCCCAGGCGGGCCGATTACGATTCATACTTTGGCGAACCGTGAACCGGCGGTTCAAAATCGCTGGTTTTTAATACATATATATATATATATATATATCTAACAGCTAGGATTAACTAGCCGTTATTTGATCTAACTTCACCAAAAAAAAATAAAAAAAAATAATGAGATGGCCATTGGATGCAACGGCCATCAACTAAATTTTGACCGTTGGCAATCCAACGGCCATAATTCAGGCCGTTGGAAAGCCAACGGTAAGCTCTTTTTTTTCCTTCTGTAAATACCCAAATTTCCTAAATTAATTGTCACACCATTCTCTCAATCTCAATTCTCTCAATTCTATTAATTCTCTTAATTATCATTTATATTATCTACTTTCTTTGTTATAATTAAATTATTTTTACTCATTAATTCATTATATTCAAAATTCAATTCTTTACTTTAAATTATTTTATTAAATATTGAATCCTCATTAATAGTTTTTATTATTTGAATTATTTAAATTTATTTAAATGCTTTTATTATAGACTTATAATTCTATTTATCTAATTATTTATATTTATTCAATTACTTTGTTTTAATTTACTATAAAATCGATAGTTTTAATAGAGATATTGTTGGTAGCTCACAATTTAGTGCAAACCAAAGTGAGCAAATTTTTAGCAGTGGTGGAGAAACCGAAAGCCCTAATATTGAAGAAAGGCTAAAATCAGATATGTTCAAGAAGCATTACACAAAGATATTAGATTCCAAGCAACAACCAATCAAGGCGAAATGCAATTATTGTTCCAAAAATAAACTATATGCTTTAAAGAAAGGATCGGACTATGGAACTTTGTCATGACATTTGAAGGAAAAACATCCATACCAAATCGGCATTTCCACCAACCAACCGTAATTATCCAGGTTTGTTCCCTCTACTACTCCTCTTTTTAAATATTCGGATGAAAAAAATAGAAAAGAATTAGCTAAAATGATAGCCATAGAACATTTATCATTTGGTTTTGGTTTTGGTGAAAAAGTAGGATTTACTCATTATTGTCAAAATGCATTAAATCCATAAGCTAAAAGAACACCTAGAACAATAATAACAAGAGAATTAAAGAAAACTTATAAATGTGAAAAAAAAAATTTAATTGAAACTTTTTCAAAATTAAATGGTAGTGTTTCTATATGTTCTGATATTTGGAATGATTTATGGCAAATATATTCTTATATGGGAGTAAATTGTCATTAGATTGATACTCATTGGAAAATACAAAAAAGAATTATTGCTTTTCGTCATTTTGAAGGAAGACATACCGCAAATAATATATCTAATTTGTTGAATATTATTTTAGATGAATATGGTTTATCTAAAAAAAATTTCAATTGGTTTTGATGATGCTTCGGCTAATACGGATTCGATTAGTCAATTAACAAGTCTTTGTCAACCAATAATAGGTGAAATTTTTTGTCATATTGGGTGTGCATCTCACATATTAAATTCAGCGGTACAAGATGGTTTAAAAGCACTAAATACATATATTATGTCTATTAAAGAGGCAATTAGTCTTTTATGGTTCTGTCCAAATTTAATGAAACTATGGGTAAAATTTTGTATAGAAAATGGACAAAAACCTAAAGATGTTCCTAATAGGTGGAATTCAACTTATAAATTATTGAATTCATCTGCACAATATAGTACTTTGTTATGTACTTTTTTTAATGTAAAATCATGTTGAAATTATTTCTTTGCATCCTAATATGTGGGAAATTTGTCGTAAATTATTACAACTTTTAAAGATATTTAAAGATGCTACTGAAATTTTATCTGGTGTTTATTATCCCACTTCTCATTTATTTATTCACATTGCATGTGATGTTTGTGGTATTTTACAACAATTCAAAGATGACCCTATTTTATCAATTCTTATATATGATATGTTAATAAAATGTCTTAACTATTACTGAAAAATTCCACCTACATATTTAATTGCTTCTGTTTTTTATCCACGTCAAAAAATTAATATTTTAGAAGAATATATTACTGCATATAATAGTTGTGTAGATTCTTTTTTTCTGACAATGAAGGTTATAAAACTCAAGGTACTAAGGAGATTATAGGAGAAGTAAAATTTCTTCTTCGTGATTTATTTAATAAATTTCATTATAAATATGGTAGTCAAGTTCCTCTTAATACCGGATCTAATATTGATGGTTCTACTAGTAGTGCATCACATCAAAATACTAGTACTACATCAATGTTTTCTATAGCACCATATAAACTTGGTAAATCTATATATTCTTCACACAAAAACCAAGATCCGATACTGAGACGGAACTTGATAGCTTTTTAACAACTACTTTTGAGGTTTGTGATGGAGATAGGGATTTTCAAGAGTGGTCCGTGTTAGAATGGTGGAAGGGAAAGAAGAATGATTATCCAATTCTTTCTATCATCGCAAGATATATTCTCGCAATTTCGGCATCAACCGTAGTGGTGGAGCAAGCTTTTAGTGCGGGAGGGAGCATTTTAGATGAGCACCGATCCCGATTATTACAAAGATCATTAGAAATCCAAGCATTAGTAGATGATTGGCACAAGGCATTTTTGAGAGCACAAGAAATGGACAAGACGGATGACATTGATTTAGATTACGATACCGACATTTCCAAAACGAGCAATGCTAGTACAATCAGATCTTCAATCGGAGTTTCCAATTTCACAGATTTCGTCCATTCCAATCCCGATGTTGACGTTAAAGAGTTAGATTATTAAAATTTAGGTCAATTAACTTGTACTCAAATTACTTATGAATGAAAATTTTTCATTTTAGTAAATGTTGTATCATGATTCATATATGTAAATGGCCACTCAAAATTCGATATTTAGGCCAAAATTTTTATGTCACTAATAAAATGAGGTATTTTTCAATTATATCAAACTTGTAAACTTGTACGTATTATATCAAACTTCTTATTTTTCGCATTCTAAATTTGTGAAGTTTTCAATTATATCAAACTTCTTATTTTTCACATTGTAAATTTGTAAATTTGTGAATTATATCAAACTTATCTTATTTTTCACATTGTAAATTATATCAAACTTCTTTTTCTTCACCTTGTAAATTTGTAGATTATATCAAACTTCAAATTTTTATTTTTTTAAAAGTCAAACCGTGAAAAAGCCGTACCAAAACCAAAACCAAAATTGGAACCAAAATCGGGACGGAATCGAAATCTTGACAGACCATGAACTGACGGTTCTCAAACCCTAACCGTAACCGTGAGGCCAAGGGCCGGTTCAGATTCCACCCTTTGTGGAACCGTGGAACCGTGAACCGTGCCATGTCTACCTGTATGGGGTAGAAAATTTGGTAGTGACCATAGCTTTTGGATCAAAAGAAAAGAAACCGGTGAAGTAGACAGTAGTGAGGGAAGAAATTGATGTTGAAGGAGAAAGGAAAAGAGAAAAATAAAAAAAAATAGGAAAGAAGGAAAGAAGGAAAAAAATTGTAGGAAAAAGGAAGGGAGGAAAAAACAAATTAAAATTATTGGTAATTAACCCTACAAATAATCAAATAATGAACATTTGAGGGTAGTTTTGGAAGATTATTTAGACCTTTAATGAACATTAATACTCACTAAACAAGGTGCGTGTGAAGCACTTTCCATTAGTGAGTCCCTTTACCATCAACTTTTCACTTAAATTAGGATTACATAAGGATCATTGGTAGGTTTTTTCAGCATAGGGGATTTTTAAAACTTCGTTCAACCACATGGGGGTCATTGGTAATAAACACTTTTATTAAAGGAATGGTCATTTGATTGTCATTCCTATCACTCCCATATTTGGTTCATTTAATAAATGGTTAATAACCAATGACCCCCATGTGATCGAGCGAATATCTAAAAAACTCCCATATGCTAAAACAATCTACCAAAGACCCCCATGTGGTTCTAATTTAAGTCGAAAGTAGTTGGAAAATAAACCCACTAATGGAAAGTGTTTGACATGCGTGTTTTCTAGCGAGTATGAATAATGTTAGGTAAAACATACAAGTAATCTTTTACTTTCACTTTCATTTCTTCTCTTTTCTTCAACTGAATCCAACAAGATTAAATCTAAAACTTTCGAGCAAACAATTTCAAACCCTAATATTAAATTTTAGTAAGAAAAAAGAGTGAATCCAATATATTCGAACAAACTATTCTCTCTCTACTGACATATTTTCAGATCTGTTATATATTTAATTAATTTAGCATGTTAAGTTCAAGTTATGGTGATGATCAAGGTATCAATACAAATATTGTGAATGTGGACGAAAATTTGTTGTGGAGATTGTAAATTCTGACAAACCATCTAAAGGTATGCTATAGTTTGTATGTGAAAAAATTGAGTGTTCTTTAAGGGCATAGTGTAAGCAGATATTGAATTACAAGGGGATGCAAAATTGCAAAAAGAAGTATAAATAGTGTTGAAACTGGAGCAACTAATAAAGATTCAAGTTATGAAAGTTTAAGTATGAAATGGCCCCCGCCCATTTCTCTATACAATATCACAAGTTTATCTCTTATCATCTCCTCCCACCGCAACCAATAACCCAAAATAAATCCAATCTACAAAGCATTGAGCAGAATAAAGTCACGGGGCAAAGGCCCTTCAGCTTTTTGCGGATAGGGCCTTTCCAAAAAATAGCTTTTTAGTTTTTAGCATCAAAATTCAATTTAAATTTTTTGGGCTATTTACTAGGATGTGGTTTGCCAAAAATCCCTATAACCCCCATGTTTTATGAAAAGGTATCGAATACCCCTATGTGTTTTGGGGTGAAATAGAAAGTGGACGGAAAGTAGGTCTGTTAACGACGATTGAAAAGCACGCGCGTTGTTTTGGAGGTGTCATTTACCAAAGCTTAATTAATGTTATAAAATTCCCAAATTACCCTTTATTTGACTTTTTATCGTCATACAACCCTCTCCTCCCTCCATTGACACCTTACTGCTTTGCTGGGTTTCAAGAAGCATAAAGAAATCCCGTGTGCAAAGCCCAATTTTTTGTCTCAGAATCCTCTCTACACCAGCACCTTGAGAGACCCTCCTATGGTAATGAGCCAAGTGAATCCCGTGTTGATACGCAATCATGTGCGATCACATATTTCGGAAAATCTAAGGTACTTGTTCCAATTGTTAAAGATGAATCTCATGTATGGAGGCCTGGAATAAGATGGAGAATAAGCCTCATGTTAGTCCCAAGGAGGTTCGAGATTCAAAAATGGGATAACAAAGGAACTCATGACAAGAGGCGTCAAATATTGTTTTCTGAGAGATTCTGCCACGTTTTAGTAATCTGCCTATATCTCTCTCAATTTAACTCGAAATGGATTGATTCCAGTGGCATTAGAAAGCTAAGATCCAGAGCTAAAACTTTACAGTTTTGCAGTTTTCCAGATTCAGACGGGATCAAGGTGAAAACACGCCATGAAACATCACGTCCTGACGCGGACAATTTCGGGATTTTTAGTTTTTCATTAATTTTTGTTTTAATAAGATTAAGTCCAAATGTTAATTATGGGCTTATTAATTTTGTGATTAATTAGTTAATTACATGGCCCAAATTATCTTGCATGATAAAAGGCATGTAATGGGCTTAATGGATCTTTAATTCATTAAGGGTAGTTTTTAGGAAACATGATTGGCAATTATCCCACATCGGGAAAATACCAAACATTGACACTTCTTGTAGCCTATTTAAAGGACACACTCCATACGTTTTGAATAGAGTAGAATTTTGAGAAATAAAACACAAAGTTGTTTTTTTTATGTGAGTTGTTTTCCTGAGGAGGGAATTCCAATTTACATTGTGGGTTTTAGTTCCTGAGGAGGGGATTAAATCTTACGCGACTGTCTCGTTGTTTGTTGGTGAGGAGCCATCAAATAATTGTGCATGCTGTCATCCTACAGAGATAGGGTGATTCTACCAGTCCAAATTGATTTACGAAAGGATCGTGGACGCTATTCCGCAACAACTATCAATCTACGTGAGGAGCGTGGTGAGATCGTTATCACGTGTGCAAAGGCCAATTTTTTAAGCAAATTCTCGTTCTTGTTCACGATCAACCATCTTGTTTGGACCAGTGCCAGATCATCATTGCCCTTCTAGAATGCAAAGAAAATAAACCAAGGGAAAAGTTAACGAAAATTTCTGAACTCAGATTACAATCTCTTCTAGCCAGCCAATTTCTTTAGACCCAACGACTCATATAACAAGAGTCCTTTAAGAAGGCAATCTCCCCCACCCTTATTTAACCATTTGATCAGGATCTCTGCATCAAAGATTGCCACAAACTCATAATCTTTGACATAGTCACAGCTCATTGCAGAATTGAGGTTCCCTGCTTTATATCCTGTGCGTATAAGACGATGTCTGTATATAATGCGCACACCCCTTTGTTGCCACTTCTGAACTTCAGCCTTAATAAGAGCTTGAACATCCAAATCATCAGAATCATCTAAAACTTGAACAAGCATTTTCTCCCTTGGCTAATCCTGTATACAGACTGCTGCAATGGATTGCTGGTAGTAATTTTTAGTATGGTGGTTTTGGTGGTGGCGATGACGGTAGGGGAGGTTTGCAGATTTGAAGACGACAGAATTTTATGAGTAGTGATTGAAAAGGAAAAAAGAAAAAAGAAAAAAGAGTAGTGACCGAAAAGGAAAAAAGAAGAAATAAAGAAGAAATAAAGAAAAAAAGGAAAAAAGAAAGAAAGAGATCGAAATAAATAAAAAAAAGAAGGAAAGATTTGGAGTAACAGGAGTTGAAACAAGGTAGAAGAAGTTTATTAGAGGAAGAAGAATTTTTTTTAACTTTATATTTTTACCACAAAAGTTTGATAATTTAAACTTTAACCTCAAAATTTTAATTTTTTAAAGGTTTACCATTTAAATTTAAAAACAAATGAGAGGACATTATTGGAATAATTACAGTACCGTTATTGGACCTATTTTCTATCCGCTTTCTATTTCACCCCAAAACACATGGGGGTACTCGATACCTTTTCATAAAACATGGGGTTATAAGAAGTTTCGGCCAACCACGTGGGTTTCTTGGTAATTAGCCCAAATTTTTTTGATTGGGATCAATATGATAGCCTCTGTGCAAGAAGATATCCAAAAAGGAAATTTGGTAGAGGATATCACAATATCGAAACAAAATCAGCTTGACATCACATCCATCCCATACACAATTGGAAAATTCCAGGAACAACTAGCATTCTTCAGCCAAGCTTGTAGATCATTTGAAACTGGCACTACTCGAAAGTTCTTCAATAGAAGACCAAAGATGGAAGAAATTAAAAAAATACTTCTCCATCAATCGTTTTGAATGGGACATTCAATTGGGGCTACTAAACAATAGACACGTGCTCATCAGATTTGCATATTCAGATTTGCCTAGCCGTTAATCGGTGCTGGGCAAAATGTTCTTGGTTCATCCAAGGAGTCTGAATTAGGGTTTCAAAATGGTCACTTGATTTTAGACTAGAGAACTAATCGATAGCTATCGCGGTATGAATGGTAATGCCAAATTTACCTTTCCATTTATTTGATAAAGAATATATTCACTATCGTTAGCACAATAGGGCTCTTTATCAAACTAGATGTTATACCTTTGCTCTCACAAGACCAAAGCTAGCCCAAATGTCTATCGAGATAAACCTTAGAAAATTGTTGTCGCAACAAATTTGGATTAGGAGAGAGAATTTGGGATTTTGACAGAAATTAAAGTTTAAAAATGTCCCAATTTTATGCTCGTGCTGCCACAATTTAGGACATTTAGAGAATAGATGTAAAATGAAGAAATTTGAAGTTTTAAGAAAGGTTGAACAAGAGATAGAAAAATAGATATAGAAAGAAATCAAGAAAAATCCTAAGAATGCCCAGGAAATTTAGAGGCTGAGGTTTGCAAGGATAATATGATAATACCATATCAGGCCTCTGTAATTTAGTAGGATGGCCCTGACAATTATAAGAAGAGTAATGTAATCGATTTTGAGGTGCTTGGGAATGCGAAGCTGTTGATGGAAACTGCCGATGAACAAGAAAGAGATGGAAGAAATTAAGTTGATGTTGTGACTGTAGAATTGATGCCCTCTTGTCTCTACCTAAGGATGCTAATTATGTGGGATCAAAGGTCAGAAATCTGGAACTAATTCCTGTGAACACAGGGATCGAAAAAACAGAAGTTGCCAAAGGAGAAAAAAAGAGATGCAATCTGAATCAAGATGACAGTTAGACGAAATTGCAAACTCTAACAACTCAAACTGGAACAAATGAAAAGAAAACCTCAAATACAATGCTAGTGGTCAGAAATTTTGGGATAAGAAGGAAGACAAAAAGCTCCAAGATGTTGATGATCAAAAAGACAAACTAAGGGATAAACAAAATCAATGCGGGATTGTAATTCCTAGTCACCTACAAATGGAAGCAATGAGTGGTGAAGCAATAGAAGAGTAGCCTCTGGAATTTGAAAACCAAGTTTCTGAAACATATGAATTTGAAAGCTCTGCAATGCCAACTGAAACTCGTCCTATGAAAAAGAAGAAGTAAAAGTAATCCCTGACATGATCAAATTTGAAGAAGTAGGCATAGGACAAAAAAGCCAAGATTCTAATGAAAATCAATCCTCTCCAAAAAGGAAATATTGATAGATGTAAAATAAAAATCCCTACTGCAACAAAATGAAGACACCAGATGTGGGAAGCAAATATGGAGGAATTTCAAAAAGGGTAAGCCTAAACTGTGTATCGAATAGGGTAATATGCCCAAGGTTGTACAACCGTTCCAAAACTGAAGTCTTAAAGAAAATAGACAAATGAAATAATAGAAAAAAGAGAAAAGACATTAGTTGATTGGAAATCTGAATGAATAAATCTCAACATGATAATTTCTGAGAAATTAAAATTGAAGTATGGAGTTTTGCTCAAAATGACTCATAATTCTTAATATATTTCAT
Organism: Ophiorrhiza pumila; assembly: GCA_016586305.1. NCBI lineage: Eukaryota > Viridiplantae > Streptophyta > Magnoliopsida > Gentianales > Rubiaceae > Ophiorrhiza > Ophiorrhiza pumila. The sequence goes on along the minus strand of BLIW01000008.1, from coordinate 9,899,908 downwards.
TCCCAATGATGTGTTTGCCTTGAGGGCTTGAATTATTCCAAGAATGTACATGCATTCTACTTATCTGTTGTTTAAAGTGGTAGATTTTTTTGAGATAATTAGATTTTGAGTTATTCATATTAGGCCTGTTTGATGGAGAGATGAATAGTTAAACTGAATATTTTGTTGTTAGAGCCCTGCTGTGGCAGTTTGGGTGTAAAGCTTAGTGTGGATGGAATTTACTATGTTTCCTATTACTTTTTTTTTAATTTATCTGCTCCTGAAGTTGTGATAAGGCTATGGTTTGTTTAGTATAGAAGTTTTACAACAAGTATTATTGTGGCCCTTTCTTGGACTGCTCTTAGAACACTGGTACTTTTTGGATATGTGGTGGTATAGAAATAATTAGTGAGACCTGCTGATCAGTTGAGGATATTGCTCTTGATGAAAAATGATGCAAAGTTGCCTAATGCAGCAACCTCAAACTGTTGTTTCTCTGGTGTGTTTTGGAATATGTGTTGAAATTCATGTTACAAGAAATTGGACTTTGGTCTTGGGAGCTGAAGCAGATTTAAGTATGAATGCAGGGTACAGTTTGCTACACTTTACATTTTAAAACTAGAGGTTATACTTTAGACGACTAATAAGATTTAGGTATATGGTAAAGTATAAAGACACTGGCGGATCTAAAGGGAAGTGGGAGGCCGAGCTGGTGGGGCCACCTCTTTGTTTCCGAATGTGAGGGTTACTGTCCTCATCCTCACCGGTTTAGCACCAGTAATTTTCGTCCCTTCTGCCAGTAAATATAGTGAAAAAGACGACAGTAACATCTCTACAATTGATTTATAGTGATTGGTGGTGGTATGTAGGCAGAGGTGGTAAACAAAGAATAGGGAAATGGATCTTACATATTGGTTTATAATTAGTTGGATAGTCGGGATTTGAGAGATAGAATTTGGTCTCCTTTTCTTTTTTATCTTTTTGTCCACAATAACCAAAAATCCAAGTCAAATTTGATTTTGACTACTTGGCTTATCATAAAATAAAGAAGTTACAATTTTTTACCAAATTTAGAAAAATAAACAACGTAATCAAAGTGTTCAATCTAATAATAGTAAATCCATATGCAAGCTAAATTCAAATTACTTCTGCCTATCTCCTCAAAATTAAAAATTTTAAATATTTTGAAACACTAAATTAAAGGTATTTTTTGAGTTTTTTTCATATTAGGGGTAATTATTACGACGTTTATTTTAGTAAGAAAAAATTGATTGTATGACAAATTTAGCATACATTAAAGATATGATTAAAATGAATAAATCTTGCAAAGCTTATTACAGATGTAGACTTATATAACACATATATATTTTTTTATGTTCAAATGTCAATAAATAAGTGATTTATTAGTACGTGGGATGTGTATATATTTATATTTACATTATTATGGTTATCAATTTGATACTTTATTATTTATATTTATTTATTTATTTATTTAATGACATTTTTATTTCAAATTGTCTCATATGAAGCGGGTTCATATAGAAACAAGAGTTAATCATTATTTCAACAAACAATAAAGCGACAGAAAATTAGAATGAGCGAAATGCCAATTTGGTCATCAAACTATACCAAATAAGTACTTTTAGTCACTGAACTATTTTTTCAGCTGAAATAGTCACTAAACTATTTTTTTCCAGCAAAAAACGTCCTTCCATCCATTTAGGCTTTTAGCTTAAATTGAAATACACTCACGTGATCTGCATAAGCCTATTTTCAAGGTTAAAACAGTCCAACAACTTTGGCATGTGATCCACGTCGTCATCTTCTCCTACCGTCCCACTGCTGTTCTACCTTGTATGTCGATTACAAATTTTTTTAACTGATAAATAAGAGGGGATGAGAGACTGTCAAATACATTTTTATGGTACAAATATTCTCTCAAGTTGAAAAGTGAAATACCAATAAATAATTTGAAAATGGCTCAAAAGCACAAGAACCTGCACAATCCCAACAACCTATTATAAAAATCGAGATTATATTTGAACCCATATTTACACAACCTAGCAAATTAAGGACTTGAACCCCATATTTGCTCAAATTTGAACCCCAAATTAAGGGCTTTACAAGGATTTTTTTTATCCCATTAATCAAACAACATCTAGTAATGAAGTTCATAAAGCAGGTAATTGAAGAAACTGATCAATAGGACTGAAGGATCAAAAGAAGAGGTCCTTGAGACATTTCCATGTTCTCCTGCTTAGACTCATCATAGCTTTACACGCTATAAGTTCTATATAAAACCCAAGAAGATCTACATATCTTTTATGCTAAAAATAGGTTCTTTTTCTTGGAGGCTGGACCAATTTAGGATTGTGTAATGCAGCCATCTCCTTTTTTTTTGCTGTGTTAGTTTGTCTTCCATGGCGTATTCCTATTGCTAATTCACCAGAAGTGCAAACATTTTGAACTTCACCACTCCAGTTTCATGATTAACACAGGTCATGTTGATCCAAGAATGAAAACGAACTTCTGGCTTCTCTGGGTCATCCTTGTCACAAACTAATACTGGGATTTAATTTGAATTTAAAGATATGCATTCTGCATCAATAAAGTAAGCAAAATCGTTACTTCCCTCATTCAGACCCTATAATAAGGTTAATACAAAAAATTTCAGCTAATAAGGTCAGATATTGTGCCGATTACAAATTTCTTTTAGAGATGAATAAGAAGAGACGAGAGAATACGGTGGCGATGGGATAACGGACCACATATTTAAGGTTTAGAGTGAGATAGGCAAATAAAATTGTTATGGGACAATTTTAACCTTCAAAATATGAATGTGTGAATCACATGAGTGTATTTCAGTTAGCTCAAATGGAGGAGGACGTTTTTCACTAGAAAAAATAGTTGAATGACTTTTTTAGTTGAAAAAATAGTTCAGTGACAAAAAGTACTAATTTGGCATAGTTTGATGACCAAATTGGCATTTCGCTCAATTATAATCGCAATGTCAATGGCCATTAATTGTCCGTTTCATATACAAAACATTTCTCATATACGAATCGATTTTACAATAATTTATATTTTTAATTTATACTAGTCATGAATACCTCCTCAATTTTTGTCTTGGTTCAACTACTGCCTACAGAACCCAACTTCCTTGCTTTTGGAAGGGTTTTCATAGACTACTTGTGATAACGATCTCACCACGCTCCTCACGTAGATTGATAGTTGTTGCGGAATAGCGTCCACGATCTTTTCGTAAATCAATTTGGACTTGTAGAATCACCCTATCTCTGTAGGATGACAGTATGCACAATTATTTGATGGCTCCTCACCAACAAACAACGAGACAGTCGCGTAAGATTTAATCCCCTCCTCAGGAACTAAAACCCACAATGTAAATTAGAATTCCCTCCTCAGGAAAACAACTCACATAAAAAAAATAACTCTGTGTTTTATTTCTCAAAATTCTACTCTATTCAAACGTATGGAGTGTGTCCTTTAAATAGGCTACAAGAAGTGTCAATGTTTGGTATTTTCCCGATGTGGGATAATTGCCAATCATGTTTCCTAAAAACTACCCTTAATGAATTAAAGATCCATTAAGCCCATTACATGCCTTTTATCATGCAAGATAATTTGGGCCATGTAATTAACTAATTAATCACGAAATTAATAAGCCCATAATTAACATTTGGATTTAATCTTATTAAAACACAAATTAATGAAAAACTAAAAATCCCGAAATTGTCCGCGTCAGGACTTGACGTGCAACTTCACGGCGTGTTTTCACCTTGATCCCGTCTGAATCTGGAAAATTGCAAAACAGTAAAGTTTTAGCTCTGGATCTTAGCTTTCTAATGCCGCTGGAATCAATCCATTCCGAGTTAAATTGAGAGAGATATAGGCAGATTACTAAAACGTGGCAGAATCTCTCAGCAAACAATATTTGACTCCTCTTGTCATAAGTTCCTTTGTTATCCCATTTTTGAGCCTCGGACCTCATTGGGACTAACATGAGACTTATTCTCCATCTTATTCCAGGCCTCCATACATGAGATTCATCTTTAACAATTGGAACAAGTACCTTGGATTTTCCGGAATATGTGATCACACATGATTTCGTATCATTCCCTTCCACTTGAAAAAGATTTGTCCTCAAATCTTGTGGATTGGTAACAAGAGAATTCATCACAAAACCTGAAAAATTGTCAAGACAAAAAGACAAAATATATGGAAATTCACACTCATTATTTTTCTCCTCTTTGCCTTTTTCTACAAACCCCAATAAAGCTTTCTCCAATATGGGTGAGTGAATTTCTTGCAAAGAAGCTTCATCTTCCTTGGATTCATTCTCCTCAATGGTAGGCTCAATGTCCTCCAAAATAACCTTTGGCCAAGGCATATCCGAAAGAAATTCGTCGTCACCTTCGGGCTCAATAATGATCTCTTCAATTGTGTTTGCCACAATTGGTTGTAGAATGGCATCATCCCATGCCCATGTAGAAGGATCACCAAATAACATAAGATTTTGGATCTTTAAATTACCAACCTATCAACAATAACAACTTTCAATTGACTTGCGCATTTAATCTCAGTATGACCATATCCAAGACATGTACCACATCTAGGGATCTTTGGTTTGGGATTTTTCAAGGCATGTAAAGCATCCCTACATTCTTTCTCAAGTTCAGCATCAGTTTTAAGAGGTAAGGAAGATATATACATCTGCACTTCTTCATATTGTTTTTCCCAACTCAAATCTCTCCAAGCTAAAGCAACACCCATGTCATAATATCCAGATATATTCAATCCAATTTCCAACCAGAGCAATTCTCACAATTTCAATGAAACAAAAACAAAAGATATAATTGTTGTAACCTTATCACAATAATCAAATCATGCAAGGCTGCGAATACAAACAATTTAGGGTTTTCAATTTTAAGGTAAAACTGAAAAACCTGATTTCGAAAATCCTTTGATCTCTGATACTACTTGATAATGATCTCACCACGCTCCTCACGTAGATTTATAGTTGTTACGGAATAGCGTCCATGATCTTTTCGTAAATCAATTTGGACTTGTAGAATCACCCTATCTCTGTAGGATGACAGTATGCACAATTATTTGATGGCTTCTCACCAACAAACAACAGAGACAGTCGCGTAAGATTTAATCCCCTCCTCAGGAACTAAAACCCACAATGTAAATAGAATTCCCTCCTCAGGGAAAACAACTCACATAAAAAAAATAACTTCGTGTTTTATTTCTCAAAATTCTACTCTATTCAAGCACGTATGGAGTGTGTCCTTAAATAGGCTACAAGAAGTGTCAATGTTTGGTATTTTCCCATGTGGGAGTAATTGCCAATCATGTTTCCTAAAAACTACCCTTAATGAATTTAAAGATCCATTAAGCCCAATTACATGCCTTTATCATGCAAGATAATTTGGGCCATGTAATTTAACTAATTAATCACGAAATTAATAAGCCCATAATTAACATTTGGATTTAATCTTATTCAAAACACAAAATTACATGAAAAACTAAAAATCCCGAAATTGTCCGCGTCAGGACTTGACGTGCAACTTCACGGCGTGTTTTCACCTTGATCCCGTCTGAATCTGGAAAACTGCAAAACAGTAAAGTTTTAGCTCTGGATCTTAGCTTTCTAATGCCACTGGAATCAATCCATTCCGAGTTAAATTGAGAGAGATATAGGCAGATTACTAAAATGTGGCAGAATCTCTCAGCAAACAATATTTGACGCCTCTTGTCATGAATTCCTTTTTTATCCCATTTTTGAGCCTCGGACCTCATTGGGACTAACATGAGGCTTATTCTCCATCTTATTCCAGGCCTCCATACATGAGATTCATCTTTAACAATTGGAACAAGTACCTTGGATTTTTCGGAATATGTGATCACACATGATTTCGTATCAACTTGTGTACATAGTCTACAACATTAGTGACTCATGTTCCTTGAACTTCGAAAGTTTGACATAATATTGCTACACAAGGGGCTATCCATATTACTCTCAAACTCTTGACACTATAATTTTGTTACAAGATATCCTCTGCTTTTAATCTAATAGCTAGACATTTCGTAAAGGAGTAGTACGCCTAATTTAAATGCTTTAACTTATTTAACAGTGGTGTTGGATATGCTTGCCACCCCTTTTTGCTCTATAAAATTAGACATGGTCGTCCCTCCCCCCTCCCCCCATTTATACGGTTATGCCAAAAAAATAAACAAATAAAAAAAAGTATGAAATATCTCTTGTTGCAAGGTACTATGCATCTTCAATGATGCAACAAATGAAGAAAATCTTGAAGATGATGTTAATTTTAATGGAATTTTCTTTTATTGTATCTTTTTTCTCATTATTTATTCACTTTTTAAAGTGAACAAGTTGTTAAAGTTGCAATTTTTTAGTATTATAATACTAATGTGGTTGTTTACTTCAATGGAAAATAATGTCAAAATTGTTTATTGATTCAATTATGTCATTCGAATAAAATGGAATTGAATCTAAACAAATCTGAACAAATATGAGCAAAGCTAAACAAAGCTGAATAAACTTGAATAAAATTGATATTGAATAAAGCTAAAATAAGGAAAAATTAAGTTGAACAAATTGAACCAAGTTGATATGGAACATATAGTATAGATAATTCCAATTGTCGAACTTGATACACAACATATTACACAGTTTCTAAATATCAACCTATCATTAGTGCATTACCATGCAAAAGATCATCAATTTCCAACATAATACACAAACTAAACAAAAGTCAAATTTTTTCAAACAACCAATCTTCAGTATGTACTAAATACTGTCAACATAACATAACACACAACCTTAACAAAAGCCAAATTTTCCCAAACAACTAACATTTAATACATACCAAATACTATTGTCAATACACAACCTTAACAATAGCTAAATTTTCCCAAATAATTGGCATTCAATGCATGCCAAATAATTTTACTTTCTTTTAGCCCTAATAGCTTTAGGGTAAAAGAAATAAGAGGTGTAGTTGATATCTCATGATGAAATGGTAGGCGCACTGAAGATGAATTTACAACCTCATTTAAAGTTGGATTTGGCATACTGAAACTGGTGGAATGAGGTGGAGGTGGAGGCTATGAACTGGAACTACTAGCACCTTTATTCTTGCCATGAGAATGAGCCTAATTTGAATCTCAATTTAGCACATTAGAGACTGTGGAATGGGGTGGAGGTGGAGGTGAAGGTTGTGAACTGGGACCATTAGTTGCTTATTTGGTTTTCTTTGGTAGGGGTTGTGATGAACTAGATACACCACCAACTGCATCTTCCCTCCAACCACAATACCATCATTACCTTTCTTTTTTCCAATTTCTTATATATAATGTATAGCATGACATAAATTAATATGTTTGAATATGAGTCTATGATTATAACTAAATAAATTGACATATTAAGGTAGTCTAATTGAGTACCTTTAGAGTTAGCGTTTGCACATTGGAGACTGTAGAGTGAGGTAGAGGTGGAGGTTGTGAACTAGAACCACAAGTAATTTTTTTTTCTTTTGTGGGGGGATGGGATGAACTAGATACAACACCAAGTGGCCTTTTCCTTCTTGCCACACTACACTCAGTTACATTTGGGAATAAAATTGTTGTAGAGTTGACTGAAGCATCAGCAACATTCTTCTTCTCAGGATCCTATACATAATATGGCATAACAGAAATCATGTGATTGAATGTGAGTTTATGATTAAATGACTGAATAAATTAACATATTGAAAGACCTAGCCTTAAATCTACTTGTTATTTTGATGATTAATAAACAATTATGTATACTAATATTTCAACAAGATTCTTAAAGTTATAGGTATGCAAATTGGCAAAGGTGAATTTTAAAGTATTGAAGAAGTTGAAAAAATAAAAACTATGTAAATTATGATAAATTCCCGAATCACAAACCCTAGTTGTACATTCACTCATAACATAATTGAATCATTTAAAAGATCAAGTAAAATAAATCAAAAAAAATTGAAAATGTGTCTTTTTGAAAACAAAGTCTTTTACAAAATTTGTTTTTCAATTTTATCAAAATATTCCAAGAAAATAAAAAATAAAGAAAATTGAGAAAAAGTGAATTCAAACGGCCTCAGAGGAATTCGGCAATCCAAACCTTGATTTTAAAAGTTGAAAATTTTTTGAAAAATGAATTCGGACGAATTTATTAAATTTTGGATGCCCGAATTTGATTTTAAATGTTTTGGAAAACTTTTTTAAAAATGTATTCGGATGACCCAGTTGAGTTTCAGACGTCCGAATGTATCTATTTCAGAAATTTTAAGATTTTCTGAAAAGTGAATTTGGATGGCTCCTTGGAATTTTGGACGTCCGAATTCCCCAAATTTGTAAGAACTGGTAGTTTTTGAAAAATGAAGTTCTTGTCTATTTTACCTCAAAAGTCATTTATATAAATAACTTGGAATTTCATAACCAATTTCTAATGATCTTTGAGCAAAATTTTGTCTACAAACAATCTCCAAAATATAAAAGAAAAGATATTTGATAATAAATTAAAAGGATTAAAAATCTTGAGATTTAATTTTGTTCTCTTCATCTATTTTAAGCCAATCTTTCCTCATTGTAAAAAACATTCTTTGAGATGAATTGGAGTGAGTTTTCAATTGTAATTATCCACCTTATTAAGAGGGCTTTCAAGAGTGTTAATCTTCAATTTCGTAAGCTTGAAAGGTTTCTCCAAAGTGGAGAGTAAAACCAAATCTTATAGCATTGGTTACTAGGAAGATTGGTTTAACCTTCAAAAGTTTGTAAAGATTTGGATATCACATTTAGTGAAGAGATCTCTTTTAGTGAATTGGTAAAATCCTAACTCTAAAGGTTTAGGTAGTGAATATAGAGTGATCTAAGGGGAAACTTGAACCATGCTTATTCTTATGTTTTGATTTTATTTGCTTAATTTAAGTTTTATATTGATATTGAGATAATATTTTTATGCATAATTAGTTTGAGTTGTTGTAGTGAATTGATGTGGATTGATCTTTGGATAAATTTTGTTTGATTGGATTCACAATATGCACACACGCACACAGACATACTAAGTGTTTGATAAATTTCCGCAAAGAAGCAAATGCTTAAGAAAAATCCATTTTGATAAAATTTTTAATTGTCCAACCTAATTCAACCCCCTATTCTTAGTTTGCATATAGGGCTAATACATATTAAGACATTTGAATTGATTACCTTGTAAAATTTGGATTTTGAATGGATAGGGTAGTTGCAATAATTTGAATTAGACTTGCCTTGAAGCATCTTTTACAATGGATTTATTAACCATTTTCTTATAAATGACACTCCAGGTCTTAGTTCATCAGCATCTCCATTCTCAATATCTTTGGCCTGCCAAGTTGCTTCTTTACAATAGAATGGTTAATTAGTTCTCTAGTACTGTCTTCCCAATATTCCATTTGTGATGCCCCGACCCACCTCCCAGTTGGAAAGTGGATCGGGTCGTCCAATCAGACAAATAGTCCTGAACATACAGTAAAACCTCGATGAAAAATTTTCTTCTTAACTATTTCTTCTCAACGCCAATAATCATAACAAGTACAATGTAATCTCAAATTTACAAGATTATCTTACAACTTAATTTGTACTCCAAGGTTCAATGCCAAACGTCTCACCATCACTGACGGTACCTCCACTCGCCCACGTCCATCCTTCGCAACCTTCTCTGGTTACTTTACTGAAAACATTTAAGAAAAATGTGGTGAACCTTTATCGCTCAGTGGGTGAAGGATTGGGTTTAGTTTTTTTTTTGTAAAACGGAAAAGAATTTAGGACTACATTTTCAAAATATCAGGTGCCAAAATAATTTATATATTCCAAGAGGAATTCACAATAAAAGTCACCGTAAAACAAACAGTAACCAGTCACAAAGAGAATGGCAGCAAACAGTCACAAAGACTATTCAACTCATGTAGCACAATGTCCCAAAAGAGAGCACATAAGAGTTTAGTTTTGCTACCTGTGGTCAGCCCAGCTGACCTCCAGTACCAGCCATATGACTCCCGGCAAATTTCACGCGCGACTTAGAGCTACCTTATCCTCCACAGTCAGTAATTGCCCCGCAGGGCACAGTATGATATATCCGGATAATCAGTACCCTTTCTCATGAAACTAAAACCTCCTTAGTTCCACTTGACAAGGGTTAAACGTCACGGTGAACTTATGATGAACTCGTCGGCCCTTGCCTTCCCGACCATCAATAAGTCACTCATGACTGGGCCCCAGTCAGTCAGGTAGTCACAGTACATGTAAATTCATGCCATACACAAATATTTCACACCACGTCGGCGTGCTACAATCAATAACGGTTGTGTGAATTGTAGAGGTGGCTCTCGCACTCTTATCAGCGAAGCACTTAGTTCCACACAGCATAAAGCCAATATTTCAATCATATCATATCATAGTCACCAAATTCAATAAATGCAAGATTACAGTGAATTATAAACATTCATTCATCATGAAATACCTTTCTAATATAAGAAAGGAGATTGTCCATAATTCTAACAATGCCCATATCACCTTTAATCAATATAAGGACATGTTGATACAAAATCATATAATACAATTATTATAAAGACAGGCCAATTCGGTAATTATGACCATCGTGGAGTACAAAATTCACCACTGGCCAAGTTATAATTTCTAAGCAGGTTTATAAGTACACCTTTGATCAAGTAAGTATTTTCCTTAATTTATAATTATGACTACTCGAAAGATATTCTTATTGTCCCTCATGATTAACCACTCCTTTCCATATAATATTCCCGCAGTTGTATGCATTATAATTCATTGTACAATTAATCTTGTGCCTAAATCATACGGAATGTTTAATAAGAGAAGTTTCCTTATTTTAATTCTCCTTTCCGTAATATTTTATATATTTACTTGGTAATTTTTACTAAGAACCGTTTCCTTATTTTAAATCTTCTTCCTCTCACATTTTATACATTTATTTAGCAATTCTTTTCCATGGAATTTTATTAAATATGCTCCATTTATGGCCATTGAAATCAATATAAATCATTTTTATTGTCATTATTTTTATTATTATCATTACTAAAACAAGAATCTTTACCTAAGTGAGGTAACGTAAATTTTCTTTAAGAATGGCAATAAATATGAGATAAAGCATTACCTTTAAAGTTTAATACTTATAATTGAATAACACCACCAAATCCCATTAAAACTATTGGAGTATTAATTATATTTATACCTATAGCCCAAACTGGTAATGCACTAAAGCCCACTCTTAAAAGGTCTACTTCATACTAGACTCTAAAAAAACCCATTAAGATCACTCACATCCATTCAATTCATTCAACAAGCATTACTAATTCCTGTTGGGCTGAAGCCCAAACCGATAATACATTCAAAGGGTCAATTTATTCAACAAGCATTACTAACCCTGTTGGGCTGAAGCCCAAACCGATAATAAATTCAAAGGGTCAATTTATTCAACAAGCATTACTAACCCTGTTGGGCTGAAGCCCAAACCGATAATACATTCAAAGGGCCAATTTATTCAACAAGCATTAGTAATCCCTGTTGGGCTGAAGCCCAAACTGATAATACAATGAGGCCCATTCTTCAAAGGTCCTCTTCATGCTAAACCCTATTTCTCACTAGCCACACTCATTCCATTAACTCCCAATTATTATTTGCATCATCACAAAAACGGTCCCACCTTACATCACCACAAAATATGAAGACGACACTTCTTCCTCTGCTTCTACTTCCCACCAAATTGCACGGCAACAAGCAAGATGACCCCATTTTCTATCTTCTCCATCTTTGTACTCTTAAGCTCCCTTAACTTCACCCACAAACACTTTTTCCCCAATAAATGTATATAATAAAACATATTTAAAACTCTCAAACATAATTCATAACCACAATTCTCAAACAACCTCTGAAGCCCTACTTTCCTTTTACTGATTATATTGTTCCTCCTTGCGAACACATGGATTTTAAAATGGAGAATTCATTAAATGCGTACACTTGACTTAAAGAAGAACAGATTGGAAACCAAATTGAAAACCTACAACAATTTCCTCAACCTACATACATGCATCACCAACAGCAACCATAGAATAACCATCCAATAAATTTCCCCACAAAACCTATGTTCAATCCAATTTGAATTACAAGTAAAAAAAATCATCTATAGTTTAAAACAAAACTCATCCTTTCCAGAGGATTCCTTTTCATATTCTATTCAGTAATTTTCTCATTTTCTTTTATACGTATACATGTAAATATATACATTTTTATTATTATATAAATTAATAAATCTCACAAGAACTTAACTGTGAAACCCCGGAATTTTCATATAAATAAATATTGTATTTAATAGTTTAAAATGTTACGTTTTCCGTCATATGAATTTAGTTAAAAAACGAATATATATTTAATTAGCTTTACCAACGGATAAGAATTTTGATTTAAGATTATTAAATGGAAAACATGTGTTAAATTTTAATTATTGGTTTACAAGGCAATGTTGGAAAATTTTATGGTTTAATTGTAAAATCCTAAAAAAGTTATAGGAGTTAATTTTATGAAATGATAATGTTGGGGACTCTCGTGAGTGCTTCAAATATAAAGGGTTATATAGCAATTTAAAAGACTTAAAAAAAGAAAAAAGAAAAATATAGCGTACAAAGAAAGACGGGAACAGGGGAAATAGAAAAAAAAAAGAAGTCGAGAAGAGAGGAAGAGAGACAGAAACAGAGAACCGGAGAAGAAGGAAGGAAGAAAAGGAAAGAAGGAGAGAGGAAGAAGAGGGAAAAAGGGAAGAAGAAGAAGAGGACTTTACAAATCTGCTTTGTTAAACATGGAGGAATTTGAGAAGACTTTCAACAGGTGGGTGTGTTTCGATTTCAAAATTTTGGTTAAATTCTTTTTGTGAACCCTGTATTTCTCGTTAAATTCATAGCTCCATGAGTTGTTTTAGGTTTTTGGTGAATTAAATCAATATATTACAAAGGTTGTTGCTATTTCGTGGGTTAATTGCTTCAAACCATTTTGATTGTTCTTGTTGCAACATTTTTAGCAGCTGGAATTATTTTGCTCTGTGATTCCACTTTGAATAAACTTGGGGATTGCTACCACGAAATTTATTTTCTTGTTTGAGATCTAACACCAGAGTATTTGATGTCTGAAATCTTAATATAAGTTTTATGGGATTGGATTCATGTATATGTGAAGATGGCGAAATTGTCCTACCAGTTGAAGGCAGATGTTGGGAAGTGAAGGCGAATAGGACAACAACTTATGGGGTTTTCACTTTTTGGGGTTTAAGTTATTTAAGTATGGTGTGAAAAATGATGAGCAAGTTTAGATGATTTACAGAGGGTTGTGGATTTTTGTTTGAGAGTGAATGAAGAGGATTGAATCATATATGTTTTTTTTCCTTTATGTCGAGGTTGTCCCAACCTTTATTGGAGGAATACTACAAATTCTGGTTCATTTGGAGTTAATTACAGTGGGTTTTTTATGTAGTGAATTTTGGATTTCCATTAATTCTAGGGAACTAAAGTTATATGGTGTTGCTGAATTCACCTTGCTCTCTGGATCCTTTGGGAGCAAAATAAATTATTAGCATGTAAAATGGTGGCAGCCTAAATTTGGTTGATCTTTATTCTTTTGTTGGTTGGAAGAGATAAGCTATCTCCTAGAGCAACTTGAGGTTTCAGGGAAAAATTATTACAAGTTTAATGTAATTATTTTCGGTGCTTGGAATAAACTGATGGGAGTTAATGGTTAACTAGGACTCTTGTACATAGATGTTTGGTGATTTAAATACAAGTGGAAATGGGCTCTAGTTGGATTAGTTATTTGAATATACAATAACTTCTTAAAGTAATTTTAATTGACAAAGGATGGGCCTTCTGCACTTTCAAGTTGGGCTTTAGTCCATCAAGAAATAAAATGAATATAAGTAACGAGAATGGGCCTCAGTGCATTACAACTTTGGACTTTAGTCCATAAAGAAGTAAAATGAATATGAGTAATAAGAATGAGCCTCAGTGCATTATGGCTTTGGGCTTTAGTCCATCAAGAATTAAAATGAATGTGAGTAATAAGAATGGGGGTTTAGTGTTTAATATGAAGTGGACCTTTTAAGAGTGGGCTTTTGGGCACTATCAGTTTAGGCTATAGGCTATTGAATTAATAACATAAATGGTTTTAATGGGATTTGGTGTTGTTATTCAATTATAAGCCTTAAGCTTTAAAATTAATGCTTCATTTCAAGTTTATTGCCGACCTTAAAGGAAAAATTTACGTCACCTCTCTTATGTAGATATTTTGTTTTAATAATGATAATATAAAATATTATAGAAAAGAGAATTAGGATAAGGAAACCTCTCTTATTAAATGTTTCGTATAATTTTGTGTATACATGTCCTTATAATGATTAAAGGTAATAGGGCCTTATTCAAATTATGAATAATCTCCTTTCTTATATTAACAAAAAGGATGTTTCATGATGAATGAATTTTTATAATTCATTGTGATCTTGCATTTATTGAATTTGGAGGGATAGTTTTGTTTTTGTGTCAATTGATAAGTGAAGGGGATATGGGCATTGTTTGAATTGTGGACACTTTCTTGTCTTGCATTTAAAGGGCCCCCTCGGATGAATAAGTTTTCTCATCCATTGCCAACTGGAATCTGTAGTAATTGTTGTAATTGATATGTCGGTGTATATGTGGGACTTTACATCCATAAATTATGCATTGATAAACTAGGTAAGTTGGAACTAAGTGCTGCACGGAGCTAAGTGCTACGCCACTTTAAAGGCAGGAGCCACCTCTAGAGTCCGTACGAGCCACCTCTAGAGTCCAACGTTACCACCGATTGGTAAAAAGTGATTGTTATATGATTTTTCGGATTTTGTGAACGTATCATATTTGTATTGTATTTGCTTGCATGGGCCCTAGTAGGTGTTGGCTTGGAAGGTGATCGAGACGGCATCGGGCCGACGATTACGTCAAGACCACACCGGTGAGCCCCGTCACGCGATTAAGGAGTTTTTAATCCCGTTGACGGGAGTCGGAGTGGCAAATCCGGATGCCACGTTAGGCCTGCGGGGCCGTTGTGGTCACTGACCACTAGGAAGGATAAGGTAGCTTCTCAAGTCGTGCACGCAACAATAAATTGTTAGGGGATATAAGGTTGGTAAAGGTCGGCAAGACCGATCGTGACAGGTACCGATTATATGTCCAATGTTTTATGTGATATATGGATATGTGCATTTCACAATCTTTTATGTGATATTTGAGACTTGGTCGTATGGTTATTTGCATTGGAAAAATGATTGTCATATGGTTATTTGAATTGGAAAAATGTTTAACTGAAATTGTGCTTTCTTAAAGTTAATTTTCTAAAAAAATTATCTATTACCCCCTCACTGAGCTATTTTGAGCTCACCCATTTTATGAAAATATTTTCAGGGCGACTCAAGTTAAATGGTGAGCTAAATTTTGGATTTTCAGATACGCTGAAGTAATAGGAGTGTAGAAGGTTAAGGTATTTTTATTGTTCAGATTTGGATTATAATCACGTTGATAAACAAAAGTTTATTATTTTGAATGATTTGTCTTTTGGGGATATAAGATAAGGTGAATATTGTGTTCAAAATTTTAGATGGAAATTTTCAGGTTATAATTTATTAATGTTCAAGGTTAGGGCCCAGACGTGAGTCGGGCGTAATCTAACGTTCCCGTCACATTTCTATTAAGGGAATTGGGCGGGGTGTTACATTAACAATTCATCAGTTCATGAAAGGAACTTCTCAATTCAGATTTTGATTATGTCCAGTATCAAGAATACTGATATAGAAGCCCAAATTCTGCATTTTACAACACCACCAAGAAAGGGTAAATTTGATCAAATTAACAACATCCAATAATAATTCGCTTGATAAGATACGGAAAACACAAAACTGTTGACGACACCAAAACACTGATAGATTTAACAGAACAAAATATCGCAAGCAGAAATCAGAAAAGTAACTCCTCAATTCAGATTTCGATGGTGTCCAATATCATGAAAGAACTCTTCTCCAACATTTAAATACTGGTATAAAATCCCAAAAGCAAGTTAATCATTTTATTTTTCTTCTTCTATCCAAGAATTTAAACCAAGTTTCAAAACATAAAACTCACCCACCTGCTCCAGCTTTTCCAATTCCCAAATTTATCCAAGATTGAATTGCCAAAATTTTCATCATCCTTCTTCTCTTCCTCTTTCTTTTCTTTTCTTCCTTCTTCTCCCGTCTTCCTTCCTCTCTTCTTTCCTTTTTCTTCTTTTCCCCTTTTTCCCTCTTCTTCATTTTTTTCCTCCCCTGTTCTTCTCTCGTTGCCGTTCCCCTTCTCCCTTTTTATCTTTTTTTTGTTTCTTTTTTCAATTATACTTGGGCTTACACGTTGGCCACCCATGTGGCAAACTACATTTTTTCCTTTTTTTTAATAGTTTTCTTAATTTATCAATAAGTCCTTATCTTTTATAAATACTAATTAATACCCCAAACTTAAGATTAGTTAATATAATCAATTCCCTTATAATATTCTAAAATTGACAATTAACCCCTTAAAATGAATAATTAATTAAAATGCAAACTATTAAATTACAATTTTCACAAAGTGCCATGAATTCAAAATTTATATTAACGTGCAACTTAAAATAACCAATTATATTTTTACTTAAAAATTTTGGGGTCTCACACCATTGATGCTAATGGAGCAATAGGATAATTGTATGCTTGCAAGTACACCTCCTTACTATAACATGCATAAAAAAACTCCTCAACTTCCTTATTTGCATGTTGAATTGTTACAACAGAATGAGAGTAGGGAATATCTGTTAATCGAAATAAACTACATATGCATATTTTTTAATCCAATCTAACAACATGTGTGGTCAGCTCTATATTTACCTCATACACTCCAGGTGATGAGTACAATGCTCTACAAAATCTACTAGAAATCTTAATTTTCTCCAGTTTTTCTTGAATATTTGAACATAATTTACCTTTGTATTGCTCTATACACATTCTCTTAGTTTCTATTCATTGCATCAATATCCTTCTAATCCACTCAAACATTAAGATTACAAACTTATCTTGAGCCTGCAATATATAACTATTGAAGGATATGTTGAGGTTGTTGACCAAAATGTCACTTTGAAAGGATAAGCTAAAATGTGATCTAATCCATAAATATGGAGGTATCGTTTTTAGCCACCCTATAGCATTAACTCTGTTTCCCACAATTGGATTTATTCTATCTAAATTATCCATTACTCTTTTGAAGTCATTTTTATTCCTTGAAGAAGATGTAGCAAAAACAAGTATTTGAACTTCTTTCTTTTGTATTATTTTTTGAAATTCTGGTACAAATGTCAAAGACAGTATTTATATTCAGAATCTGGAAACACATGCTCAATTGCATTAACCAATCCCTTTTGCCTATCAGATATAAAATTTCATATTTTTGTCCCAATTTTATCTTCCAAGTCATGCAAGAACTATGCCCAACTATCATTTCTCACATCCTCTACAACTTCAACTACTATGGGAAACATGTTGTCATTCTTGTCTCTACCCATTGCTGTTAGGAGTTACCCACGAAATGGACTTTTTAAGAAACACCCATCTAATCTAATAATTGGTTTACAACCATGTAAAAAATCATCTTTCAATAGACCCAATCACTAATACCTTCTATGAAATATGCCAATGTCATTCTCTCATATTTTTTGCACTTTTATGATAACACGGCTCCCAAAATTATGTTTCAATATGTTTGATGCGTAGTCGCTAATCCTATGATATTGTTCTATGTCACACCCTTGCATAACTTCTATTGCATTTCTCTTTATTCAATAAACTTGTTTCAAAGAGATGTTAACCATGCATTCTCTTTAACATGAATGGACAAACCCATCCAAACTTATATTTGGATCGTCTCTTATTCGATGTTGTAACTTTTTATTCAAATAAGTGGTCATAGCATGTACTCCTTACCACAACTGTGACTGTCTCTTATAGTTTTTATTTGAAAAGGTGAAGTACCTTGAACTGGACTTGCATGAAGTCTCCATCCACAATCATGCTTGCAGTGAATTGTTACTTTTGCCTTTCATTTTTTTCATACTTGAACACATAACCCTCTCTCACATCCCATTCCACAAATGCCTCAATGAATACTTGAAGATTTCTGAACTTTTGCCTTATCTTTAATTCAAATTTTATTTTCTTAAATCCAGTTTTAGTATTAAATTCATGTTGTGTTTATACATGGTATCCTTCTTCATCAGTAAGTTCAATGTCTAACAAATTCTCTTCATTAAACACTAGTTTATTCCATGGCTCTGATTGAAGTTTCAACAAATTATTCCTCATAGAATTGATTGTGTTCAGCATTCTGAGGATATGTGATGTGAAAGGTCGAGGCTTGAAGATCCTGGACCAAACAATCTCCACGAACTTTAGATCGTTGCTGCACAAAAAGTTAATCAAAACACACAAAGAACCAATTCGGGCGGATGACAATCAAAGGGAAAACAGAAAGTATTGAAATTGATCAAGACCCCCACGTTTTATTACAAATTGATTTGGCTTAACTTATGAAAATTCAAGAGTTAAACTTAGTCTATTTGACTTGTTCTCGAAATCAAGAACTTTGGTGAAGTCACCTAAAGGTCACGCTAAAAGCAAACTTACTACAATGAAGAACAAAATAATTCTCCAAGGCTTTGACAACACAAAGTGTTAATCACAATTTCAGCAAAGCTAAAACTTTCAAAAATTCTTCTATATTATTTCACGTAAAATTTCACCTATAAATAGGCTACAAAAATCGTCAAACCCTAATGGTTATCAAGTACAACTTGACTTCTAACTAACCAATCCAATGTTAGGAAACTTTTCAAATTGGATTTGGAAACTAACTAACTAACTAACAAACTAGTTTCCTAAAAAGTAACAAAGCAAAACACGATTTTGCTTCCTCTAATAAAAAAGTGTAAAGCTCCTAAAGAGTAGGAGAATACTTTCCTAAAAATTGAAGCACATGGTTTTATCCTTTAAGAGGTAAAAACCGAATTGTCTTCTTTACTTTCCTAAACTTTTACTTGCCATTATCATACAAGATAATTGGGCCAAGTAATCAACTTATTAATGAATTAATTAAAGCCCACATTAAGTGTTTTGGACTTAATTAATTAACAACAAATCCTATAACCTAATTTATCCCGCTTCCAGCAAGCATCATCATTTTCACGTGCCAATTTCACCATGATGCGTTTTGAATATGTGAAAGTGTAATACATAAAAATTGTAGATAATTCTCTTATGTTTCTACAGCCACTTGAATCAGCACAATCGGAGATCATATGAGAGAGATATGCCAATAATACTGAACTATGGCATAAGTCCTCAACAATGTGTATAAAGCGGATTTCATCCTTGGCACCATGGACATGGACACGGACTTATTCTCATCAATCCCTCCCTCCTCGGAAAGAATTCATCCTCGAATCTTGAAAGTGAGTTCCTGGATCAAACACCAAAATCACGAACTCATTGCAAACTCGAGCGAAGTACAATTGGAATGATTCATATCTCGGGCAGCAATCACGTAGCTCTTGCAAGAACAAAAGAAGTGTATAAGATAAACAATCTCGTGCACTTTCCTTTGCCAAATGAATTATAAGGGCAGAATATTTATGTACGTGTAAAGCATATAAACACAACATTGTCAAAGAAAATTCATAAAAATTATTCAAATAAACATCATGTATTAAATGCAAATCAGAAAACCTAATACTAAATGCATCACGAAACAATGTAAACACTTTATTGAAATGCGAACTTATTAGTTTTGACAATATGAAAATATGCAAGACAAACTTAATAATAACATCATGCATGGACATATTAACCTTAACATAGAAAACGATTTTAATGTGTAAAATAAGAAAAATATGTAAACATTTATTAATGTAATTACAAATACTATCCAAGGATGCATAAGAATATTCATAACAACTAAACATATATATATCCCGGATGCATTGTAAATCACTAATGTTTGAAACACTTTGTAAACATGCTGAAGTTATCAAAAAGAAAAGTACAATTCCGAAAATTAAAAACAGAATGTTTACTATCTAAGAAATAGATGGTAACACAATACTTTACCTTTTGGAATTGAAAAGAAAAATGGAGCTTAGATAACTTACCAATTAAGTGTTGAACTACACGATTACCTCTTGGAACTTTATGAAATTGGCTATGGAACCGATTGAGAACATTATGTTCAAACTCTCGATCCCAATATTCAAAAGAAAAGTCATTCCAACAAGTATACTCAATATAAACCAAATTAGCACTTTTATACACAAGGATTTGGTTAAGCTCGAAATTATAATTAAGTACACAAATGTATGACTTATGTAATAGATAAGCAATATAGAATGTGAAGAAAGTATACATAAACTCAATTAATGCAAAATAGTTAATTTTCATAATTGAAGAATTATGTAAAACAATTTGCTTACCAAAACGCAAACCATCGGTCTCTAATACACATGTTATAAAATTTTGAACTAGTGTTTCAAAGGTATGTGAAAGACTTTGAAATTGTTTCAAAACAGAATTCAAACTTTGAAAATCATTGAAATTGACGTTAACAAAGTTATTGACATGTAAACTATTGAAATCAACCAAAAAGCTTTCATACTTACCTAATTTACCTTGCTTACCTTGTGGAAAACAAGCTAAGGCAGATTGGACTCCTTCCAATTGATAATGAGTTGTTTTGAACTCCATTAAACGTTGAGGAATTCCATGAATCTGTAAAACCAAAGAACTAGGAAGAAAACAATGTAAAGGGTGATCACTAATATCAATTAAGTACAATGATTGCTTCTTTAACGTTGCTCTCTTAACATCACTTTTAGAAGCAAAATAACAAGAATTTGAACTATCTAACTTTCGGCTATTACAAGATTTATCAACAATGTCACGGCTTAAACTAGATACATTCTGTTTATTCTCTTGTTCTTTCTTTTCCTTTGCTTCTTCTTCAGTCATCTCACAAAAAGCTTGTACAATCCGTGATTGGTCTTCAAATGCTTGAAATGGACTTAATGCTCTTAGATTGTACTTTCGGCCTTCATAATCAAAAGAGTAGTAATTCTTCTTGGCATGATATGTTACATCTCGATCAAATTGTCAAGGTCTACTAAGCAAAATATGACTAGCTTCCATGGGCACCACATCACACAAAATCTCATCAACATACTTTTCAATGGTGAATGAAAATTTAACTTGTTTAGTCACCTTACTTTCTGCCGAATTATTCAACCATTGAAGCTTATATGGTTTTGGATGTTTCATGCAAGTCAAGTTCAACTTCTTAACAAGTACTTGCCACATTTGTACAACTACCACTATCAACAATCACACTACAAACTTTTCCTTGAACCATGCATCGTGTGTGAAATATGTTATCTCTTTGAGACAAGTCATCTTCAATTTGTGGTTGTGCACTAAGAACTCGACGAGCAACTAAAGAATAATTACCAACCTCATATGTAACAAGATCTTCACTTTCATCACTTTGGTACTTCTCTTCAAGAGGTGGCATGTCGGCACATTCCTCATCACTTTCCACATCTCCATTATCACGAATTATCATCAATTTTCTAGTTGGACAGTCGGATTGATAATGGCCATAACCTTGACATTTATAACATCTAATGTCCCTTAACCTCTCATTAGGTTTTGAGTTCGGCTTTTTGGAAGAATCAGCAACATTACGAACTGATTTTTGAGCATTGACCGAAGTGTTTGAAGTTGAATTTGGTGTGAAAGACTTCGGTTTTGTTGATGGTGTGAATGGAGTTGAGTTTGGCTTTTGCTTTCTTCTCCAAGGTGGTTGTGGTTGTTGGAAACTTCGACCCTTTCCCTTCATATGTTTCTCAATCTTGATAGCTTTGTGAACAAGTTCATTAATATCAACATAACTTTGAATATCAACATGGTAAGCCAATTCCGAATTCATACCTCTAAGAAACCTCTCAATAGTTGAGTCGGGGTCCTCTTGAACATTGGCTTTAATCATCAAAGCTTTCATCTCATGATAGTAATCTTCAACTGTTCGGCTACCTTGCACAAGGGAGTGCAATTTTCTATTGAGCTCTCGGTTATAATGTGAGGGAACATATTTCTTTCTTATAAGCACTTTTATTTGGCTCCAAGTCTTGATTGGCCTTTCACCATCTTTGCGTCTAGAACGAATGACTTCATCCCACCATAAACTAGCATAATCCTAAAGGTGCATAAAAGCAAGGCGGTATTTCTTACTTTCTGACACATCATTACCTTCAAAGAAGTGTTCTAGTTCTCGCACCCATTCAAAATATGCCTCGGGATCTGATTTGCCATGAAAAGTAGAGATAGTGAGTTTAACAGAACCAATTGAAAATTTAGACTTGTCACCTTTAGAAGAAGAACCCGTGTTCTCCTCCTCCTCCTCATCTTCATCTTCGGATACATCCTCATCAAATTTGAGTTTTCTTGAGGTGGATCCTTTGGATGCCGACTCCAAATTATCAAGTCGAATATTGATCTTTTGAAGCATGTTAAAAAGCACCTCATTGGCGAACTTTTGTTCGGCTTGGGTAAGTGTTTTATCACCTTTTCTTCCTCCATTGGTACCTACAAGTTAGTAAAGAAAAACTCAAGAATATATGTAGAAAAGTCTCACGGGTTTCTCACTTTGGGGTAGTAGGTACTCTCCACTCTATTTAGGTAGTGTTCTCTCTTGTTTATCCTAGCTAATACTCTCAAGTGATGAATTTGTTAGGGCTATTGAGACTTACCAAGTTCAATGATTTATAGAATTTGTCTCAATCAACAAGTTCCACAACAAAAACTTTCACAAATAAAAACCAAGAGTTTTAACAAAGAAAACACGTCACAAGAGGTTTAAGAACACGTATGGGTATAAAATGATTCAACTTCAGAAACTAAAGAAATTAGAAAGTAGACTCTAAGACGAAGAGAACGTAATTCGAATCACTTGATTCCGAGTTGTATTGAGCAAGATATGGCACTTTCAATATATGGTGGTTTTCAAGTAACAATTCAAGAAATGGCTATTGAACTAAGTGTTCTTTAAAAATAAATGAAATAAAATAAATAACAGAAAAATAAATAAAGTCCGAATATATATACTTCTTTTTTTTTACTCTTTTTTTTTCAATCGGTCACCTTTTTTTTTACCGTACTCTTTTTTTTTTGTTCGGACAACCTAGGACAAAACAAAAAATTTAAGGTTTGGATACAAACCTTGGATAAAACAAAAATTAAGGTTCGGACAAGAACCTTTGACAAAACAAAAAGTTTAAGGTTTGGACACAAACCTTGGATAAAACAAAAATTAAGGTTCGAACAAGAACCTTTGACATAACAAAAATTTAAGGTTTAAGGTTTAAGGTTTTAAGACACAATCCTAGGATTTAAGGTTGTTTGTCTTATGTTGTTCAAACAAACCTAGGATTTAAGGTTTTGTCTTGTCTTAACCTTAAAATTTCAGCAATAAAGAACCTTCAATAACTCACCAAATAATCGAAATTCAAAGGTGCCACTTTCACAAGATATTCAAGATTTGCAACCAAGAACAAGATTCTAACTCAAGAATCAACTTTTGACACTTTCGGATTTTCAAGAAATTCAAGAGAAAGTATCCAAGAACTTGTCTTTTTCGGATGTGCTAAAAGTTTGATCGAAAGGCAATATATTCTAGACACAATAATGAATCTAACACAAAAGAAACCAAGACAATCGGATAAGAAACAAGGAAGTTATGAGAAATTGACCGAAACCCTAGCTGGATAAAAACCCTAGTTTGACGCAAAATCCTAGCAACTTTTTGTTGTGTAAAACAGCAAGGAAAACACACGGAATTCAGCACTATGATGATGAACAAAACAATGCAGAATTTGACATAAAAAAACAGCAATCAAAACGCTAAGAAAACAGCACAAAATTGACGCCAAAAGACACAAAACGCAAAGCGAGTTCAAAGACAATTTCGGGCAGAATGTGTGCAACAATTTTGCATGCGATTTTTTTGACGAATTAAAGGACTGAACCTAACATGACCTAGAACAGCAAGATGGACGCAAAAACAGCAGCAAAAGAGACACAAAACAGCAGCAAGAATGACGCTAAAACGTAAGCAAGAATAGAGACTCAAAACAGCAAGACAGAAGACAAAAAGAAACCGGATTAACCTGAATTTTGAGACAACAACCTATGCTCTAATACCAATTGATGTGAAAGGTCGAGGCTTGAACATCCTGGACCAAACAATCTCCACAAACTTTGGATCGTTGCTGCACAAAAAGTTAATCAAAACACACAAAGAACCAATTCGGGCGGATGACAATCAAAGGGAAAACGGAAAGTATTGAAATTGATCAAGACCCCCACGTTTTATTACAAATTGATTTGGCTTAACTTATGAAAATTCAAGAGTTAAACTTAGTCAATTTGGCTTGTTCTCGAAATCAAGAACTTTGGTGAAGTCACCTAAAGGTCACGCTAAAGGCAAACTTACTACAATGAAGAACAAAATAATTCTCCAAGGCTTTGACAACACAAAGTGTTAATCACAATTTTAGCAAAGCTAAAACTTTCGAAAATTCTTCTATATTATTTCACGTAAAATTTCACCTATAAATAGGCTACAAAAACCATGAAACCCTAATGGTTATCAAGTACAACTTGACTTCTAACTAACCAATCCAATGTTAGGAAACTTTCCAAATTAGATTTGGAAACTAACTAACTAACTAACAAACTAGTTTCCTAAAAAGTAACAAAGCAAAACACGGTTTTGCTTCCTCTAATAAAAACGTGTAAAGCTCCTAAAGAGTACGAGAATACTTTCCTAAAAATTGAAGCACATGGTTTTATCCTTTAAGAGGTAAAAACCGAATTGTCTTCTTTACTTTCCTAAACTTTTACTTGCCATTATCATGCAAGATAATTGGGCCAAGTAATCAACTTATTAATGAATTAATTAAAGCCCACATTAAGTGTTTTGGACTTAATTAATTAACAACAAATCCTATAACCTAATTTATCCCGCGAGTCCAGCAAGCATCATCATGTTCACGTGCCAATGTCACCATGATACATTTTGAATATGTGAAAGTGTAAAACATAAAAGTTGTAGATAATTCTCTTATGTTTCTACAGCCACTTGAATCAGCACAATCGGAGATCATATGAGAGAGATATGCCAATAACACTGAACTGTGGCATAAGTCCTCAACAATGTGTATAAAGCGGATTTCATCCTTGGCACCATGGACATGGACACGGGCTTATTCTCATCAATATGACTGCTCTTGAGAACTACTGGCACCTCGAGGATATGACTGCTTTTGAGAACCAATGACACCTTCACCAAATTCATCTCAACTTGTCCTGTACAATCTCTTAAATCTTTGAAAATGTCTTAATCTTCTAACCTTTCTAATCCCTCTAATAGCTAATTTGGTTCTTCTGATGTTGCGAAATGGGTATATTTATCACCATCAACAACCTTTTTCTTTCTTCCTTTTCCTTTTCCATTATCTTCATCACCATCAACAACCTTTTTCTTTTTTCCTTGTTCTCTTCCTTTTCTCACCCTTGATGTTGAATTGGTAGTAGATGTCTTTTTTGCAGGTGTATTCTTTTTTGCTCTTTTTGTTTTTGCACCTATATTACACAGAATAAGCATTGATATCAAATTTCTTTTTTTTTGTCATTAGCAATATTTCCTATTCTATCATAATTTACACTATTTATGGGTGGACCCAACTGGGTCAATGGGGGTTGGAGAGAATCCACCTCACAGATCAGAAAAGTGCATATCACCACTTCTGAATTTTTTTCAAGTAGGACATAAAATTTGACCCCATGATCTACCCTCACCCAAACACTTAAGATTTGAGGTGGTAAAACTTGGCAACACTAAGTTGGCTGATACTAAATAATAATCTCTGCCAAATTTACATTTTTGCCTTTGTTCAAGTCACCTTTAAGAACTTCTGAATTTTCAACAGAATAAGAATTGGTAAAACTGCATATCACCACTTCTGAATTTTTTTCAAGTAGGACATAAAATTTGACCCCATGATCTACCCTCACCCAAACATTTAAGATTTGAGGTGGTAAAACTTGGCAACACTAAGTTGGCTGATACTAAATAATAATCTCTGCCAAATTTACATTTTTGCCTTTGTTCAAGTCACCTTTAAGAACTTCTGAATTTTCAACAGAATAAGAATTGGTAAAACTGCATATCACCACTTCTGAATTTTTTTCAAGTAGGACATAAAATTTGACCCCATGATCTACCCTCACCCAAACATTTAAGATTTGAGGTGGTAAAACTTGGCAACACTAAGTTGGCTGATACTAAATAATAATCTCTGCCAAATTTACATTTTTGCCTTTGTTCAAGTCACCTTTAAGAACTTCTGAATTTTCAACAGAATAAGAATTGGTATCAAATTTTATAGATTGATATTATATGTAAAAGCATCTATTACACAAAATAATTAAATGGGGGTTACCTAAATTGTCCAATTCTTGTTCTGCCAAATTTGTACCTTCTCCATTGTTCAATTTATTTTTGGCTAATCATCCTATTTGGGGGGGAGGGGAGAGGGGCACTCCCAATTTTATTAATATTAAAAAAATTACAAAATGGCAGAAATATCCACACTATTAGTACAAAACTGTAAATAGGGAGGACTCTTCTCTTACATTATAGCCAAAGATTAAGCAAATAGAAATTAAGAGTACTTCATTCTTTACAAATGTGATCGTTTCTACTGTTTGAAACTAAAACAAATACTATCGGCAATAAGAGCTGGTCAATAAAACTATCAAGTCGTCAATAAATGGTATCCTTTAATGACGAGTTTGATAGTGTCGGCAAAAAGTCATCAATAAAAAATGGTATAGTCAAATGCTTTATTGACAAGATCAAATGATGATAAATATTTGTCAAAAGGAGAAAAAAAAGTCAACGATTTTATTGACGAGTTGTAGTGACGAAAAATGTATGTCAATAGCGTCTTGTAAAGAATTGCATTAACAACAAAATTTGAAATATATCTTGTCACTAAAAAAGTTATTAACAACCACTAATGATGACAAGAAGTCGTCAAAGAGAAATTTGTTATTTTTTGAGACAAATCTTATGCATACATGTATTCCATTTTAATCGATAAATGAAACAAATATAAAACTAATCTCAATTCATTACATCCAAGTAATGAAAAAAAATCTTAATACAAAATATACTTTATTCATCCCATATGAAATCCACCGAACCCCAAACAACAAAACAAAAGCAATTTCCACATCAATTTAAGTAACTATACATAAATGTTTCAAAAGGACCAATTATATCTCAAAAATATTGTCAAGGGCTTAGTAGCATAATAGTCAAAACAACCTAACCCAATATTACTATTTGACATTGAAGATAAAAGTCAATGTATGCTCCTCAATACTTCTTTTCGTCCTTAAAGGGAATATTTCAGAACTAAAGTTGGCATGAGCCTCTTTCACTCAAACTTTTTCTTAGGAAACCTATCTCTACAAGTTGGCTAAGGGGCAAGAATAGGGTTGAATATCCCTCATGTAATGACAAACATAAATTTATAGAACATCAGCTATAATGAAACACACTAGATAATACTAGAAAACAAAAAGATATGTGTGAAATAGAATTATGTGCAAAACCAGTAGAACTACCTTGGTGGGGATGTGATAATTGTTGGTGTGCCATAATAGTGTTTTCGCGTTTTCAATTCAAAGGAATGTGATAGAACAGACCCACTACATTCATATAAATGCAAAATTAAAAACAATTAAAAGGGTTTATGAGTCTATTTAGCATGAGCAAAGTAAGAAACTCAAGCATCAAACTTTTCCCATGACATTAAGTTATTATCACTCACAACATCAACTACATCTGGAGACCAACTATCACTAAATCAAAGGTAACAAAATCTTTTGCGGATTAATTAAGTGATATATATTACAAAATCTTCATCTACATGAGATTTATGAAGAAGGACTCTACAAAGTACCAAGGAAAATAAATATACACATTCTTTTTATACAAACTACTTTGCAAAGGCAATTGTAAACTTAATTAACACTAGAAAACATTAAAATATGAAAACAAATCAGTAAATAATGAAGGAATCAGTCAAAACCAAAATCACATGTTTCATTTTCCCTTGATCCTTTCAAAAATGGACTCTTTTCCCTTTATTTTCATGTGCTTCGAAGATATACTCCTTGGCTTCTCTTGTTTTTCCCATTTTAGCTTTTTTTCTGTATGTAAATTTTCAAATGAAAAGAGTTGTCATATGAGCAATAAGTGTCAATCAAAAAATAAATGTATAGTCTCAATCTGTGAGAGCGCCAGATTACAAAGGACACATAATTGAAATCAAAAGTGAAGTTAAATTGCCATTTGCAAAAATCTAAGAATATGCTCTCGAGTTTCAAATCTAGTGGTGCATCCTCTTAATGACTATTCATTCAATTTTTGAGGTAGTAGAATACAACTAACCTGCAATTTTGGTACTTGAGTGGCACCTCCAATTAGCGCCATTAAATGCATCTTATTAGTCTTCAATTTAGAATATTCTGCCATTGCTGTTTCAAATTGCTATAACCTCTCAACCAATGACCCAAATGATATGAAACTAAAACTGTGTAAATTTATAATAAAAATTCTAAAACTTTTATGTTTTATGAAATTTCGGATTCAGTTTACAAATCGATGTAAAAATTGTTAAAAGTTGTTATATTAGCTGAAATCCCGTAATGAATTTTCAGTTTAGCTATAATTATTTAAAATTGTTGTAACTTGGTAACGAAATTCACAATAGATGTGAAACAAAGATTATGTGAAACAAGATTTAGAATATTAACATTTTTATGTTTGTGTAATTCCCAAATTATGCAAACAAGAGGGACGAAAATCTGTTTGAAATCGGCACATATGCAGCTCTACTTGTGGTTGTGAAGTTCCCTTTCGAAGTGCGGAAGCAAAACTTTGAACAACCAAGAACAATCTTTTCATTTTTTTCCAGAATAGCACATCTTATCAAAATTTCAACATACTTGGTAAGTTTCAAATGGTATAGCCTTGAATAACAAGTATCAATGAAGTTATAGTATGCATAGCAAAGCAACGGCATAACCAATAATATATACATTAATACAACAGACCCAACAAATATTCATATATGCTCTACTTTAAAATATATAAATTTTCCAAGTACACCAATGTTGTTTTCCTTACAATTCATAAGTTTGCCAGTTGTTCAAAGCATCATTGGCCTACTTTACTTCAAGTTTATGATAAACAACCTAAAGTTTTAGCTCAAACTTCCCTCAGCCAGTTTATCGAATTAGTTATAAGCATAAATAAAATTTCCACCCACATAGCATAACTACTACAACAACATCCACAAACTACAGCCATGTTAAAAACGCAAAACATTCCAATAACACTAGAAAACAATTCATGAAACACCTAGCACACTAAGAATCATGTGTTCAATGTTATATGATACACAAGCGACTATGAAGTTCTCAAACATCCAAGCATGTTTAGTTAGGGAAACCACGCCTGTTTTTAAAAAAATAATCGTAAGGAAACATCATATACACACTTAGTATATCCTTGGACACGAAATTAATTTCTCATCGTAGCATTCCCAAGGAATTATTTTTCATGTATAAAAATTTAATCTTTACACATGAATAACAAAGAATTAATTTTATGAAAGCTTAGCCATGAAAATTTAGCTATTTTCTTTATTTTTATTGTGGTTCTCCTATCTTGTGATTAGTTTGGAACTGATGTTGTATTATCATTGTTACTGTGTTAATTTCAAGTATTTGGAACTGCAAACCATTAAAACAAAGTACAAAAAGTTATAAAAGCTACATTATTTGATATTGCAGAAGAAAAAAAATTGCAAATTAGAAATTCAAACTCTAATACCTTGGAATGCACGAGGCCACTGTTAACTAAATTCAGAGAGAGAAGAAAAAAAAATAATTAAACAAAAGAAAGAATTCCCAGGAAGGTAGGGACCCTGAATTGACAAAAGCACACAAATTATAGGATGCCATTAAATTTCGTCAAACCTGTGGCCAAAGGGTTGCCTGGGGACCTAGATTGTGGAGGTTGAGGAAGAAGCTCTTGATTCACAATGCCACTGCAACCAAGTCGAATAGAGGTACCTATACAGTCAGTACTAGTATCCCCTCCACCAATAACTACTACCTTCTCGCCCTTTAGCTGAGATGTAGTTGCCATTCTCAAGATTGCTGTCTAGCAAACTCTTTGTATTAGCATGGAGAAATTCCATGGCAAAGTGGACACCAGAGAGCTCACGTCCAGAAACAGGAAGGTCCCTGCCGCATCAGCAATGAGTTTATTAACATCAAAGATAATAATGGTATCCATTAAGATTTGATTAATGCTTATCAAAATCAAATCACCTTGGTTTTGTGGCTCCTATTGCCAAAACAATAGCATCATGTTCCTCACTTAGTCAGTCAAAGGAGTACGAAGCATCTTTTCCTACATTTGTGTTAACAACAAAGTTGACATCTTCATTTTCCATAAGATCGGCCCTTCTCTGCACTACTTCAACTTTGTCGGCTTTCATATTGGGTACCCCATATATCATAAGACCGCTAATTCGATCAGCACGTTCATACACCGTAACTTTATGGCCCATCCTATTTAATTGATCTGCAGCAGCCAAGTCAGCAGGTCCGCTTCCAACAACTGCAACTCTCTTTCTGTAGAAGAAAGGACAGTTAGTAACTCACGGAGTTAAAAGACGAAGTCTAGAAACAACAAAATTCCCAAATAAAATGTGCTATTTACAATTCCTCAAACAACAAAATTCACTTACATAAACATAAGAACACTAGAAAAATGAAAATAAATAAAACAACATTACCTTGCAAAATTGTGGCCATGATTTTTTATATACAAACCCTAACTATTTGAATCGAAAATATAAGAGAGAAAGGGATAAACAATTGGACAGACAGGAAGCGCTAGAGGCATGAGAAACAAACATAGATCGATTAAAAGAAAGCGGAGTTGAGATTAGAAGAGAATATGAGAGCGGCCGCTAAGTTAAGAGACGACAGTGTTTTAAAACTCGGACCAGAGTGCGAACCGGTAGAGCTACTCAGTTAGGGGTCAATTGGTCGGACCGGTCGAACCGGTGTCAAGAATCGGATGACGTCATAAATATATTTAATATAAATATATTAATTAAATATTAACATATGTCACATTTTATGTCAAAATAAAATGATCAAATTATAAAAAAAATAATATTCAATTGAATTCTTAGTTTTTCGTCCATAAAAAATCATAAATCGTATTGTTTAATAATGCTAATAATTATTTTGTTTATAATTTAATAAAATTTTATTAAAATACGCAAGATATAATAAAATAGTAATTAATTTAATATCAAATCGATCATATTAAAATAAGTTAGAAAATGTAGTTCTCAATACACAATTTATTTATTTCAAAACTTAAACTTGTGAATTAAAAAAATTAAGGACATATCATACTTTGAATTTAATTTTGTGTGCTATAAAATAATAATTAAATAATAAATAATAAATATTATATGATAAAATTTAAAATTCATATTTATTTAAATTGTATAAATGTGATTGATTGAAAATATTAATGAAAAACATAATTTTCATATTCATTCAAAATCTTGTAATATAGTAAATTGGAATTATTTATGACAATTATAATTTATTAAAAATCTTAAAATATGGTAAATTTGAAACATTTATGATAATTGAAAGATATTAAAAATCTTGAATATAGTAAATTAAAGTATTTAAAATAATTGAATGTATTCAAATTTTAAAATATTGAAATATGGTAAATTGGAATCATTAATGATAATTAAAATGATAAATTAAAGTATTTATGATAATTAAATGTATTCAAAATTTAATATTATTATATTTTTTTAGTTTGACTTAAAAACAAAAGTCACAATAAAACAAAAGCGTATTCATCAATCATCATCAAATTGGAACAAAATAAAAAGAAATTTCTCTAGTAAGTATTATATATGTTTTTGCCTATAGGCTTCTGTCATTTCATTTGCCATAATGATACAAGCCCCCAAAAAAGGAACAGAAATTACTTTGGCACAACACCGAAAAAGAGCCGTCACAGATTCATCAACATAACCACAACCAATCCAAAATAGGATCCCTCTCCTCTCATATCAACACATTTACATTTGATTTTACAGTAAATACAAGAAATCTTGCAGCTCTTCTTCATCTGTTCCACTACTACAAGGCCCTCACTACTGCAAAATAGTCATTTTAAACCGCCTTTTTAAAGCGGTTAATCATAATCCGGTGTAATTTATAAAAACACGGTGACATTATTGTAATATTAAACAAGGATAGTACACTTCTTACACCGGTTAAAAAAAACCGGTGTAGAAGGAACACTTATTACACCGGTTTCTTATAACCGGTGTAAAAAGGCCTTTTGCTATGCTGCCAAAATCTGGATCGTTTCTTCCTTTGGAGATTTTTTTTTTTGGGATTTACTAGTATAAAATTTCAGGAGTGAAAAGGGTCTTGTTACATTTTTATGGTAATATCATTAGAGAAACTTGACTTGATTAAAGATTCAAAATTCAAGCAGCAGCAACTGTGCTTGTCCTAAAACTGCAATCTTGGGTGGTTTTGTTTGAAGAACTCGATTTTCTTTGATCCTTTTTCCTCAAAGCTCTCACTGAGGCATAGAGATTCCGACTTTTCTCGGTAGCTTCATCCATCTCTATTTGTTCTTATCTGCACTCTTCACTGCAGAATGGAGTGTCTTCTCTGTACATAAATATATCTGTGTTGCCTCCAAGCATCTTTTTGCAAAGAAAACAAGCATCCAAGAAATGGGCTTGCTGTGGTTCTTCATACAATCTCACAGTTGAATTAACAGATCTGGGAGATGAGATGAGAATTTGGGCGTGTTTAAAAAAAAAAAAAAACCGAGTTTTAACCGGTTTCCGGTTTTCCCGGTTAAATCGGGTTTTTGACCGGGCTTGAACGGTTTTCTAACCAGCGACTTTTTATAGTAACTCGGACCGGACACCTTGCCGGTTCCCGGTCGAACCGTCCGGGCCGGTCCGAATTTAATAACACTGAGAGGAACCAGAGAGGGAAAAGAAGTATAAATGTCTTATAGTGCAATACTATTTAGATGGGTAAAACGACGTCGTTTTGCATTGTAATTGTATTTAGATAATAACTAGTGTTAACTGCCAGCACTTAGTCATCTATCTTATCTTCATTTCTTTTTCATTAGTAATTTTTTTATATAATTAAAAAAATATATTCACATGACACATATTTCAAAACTAAAATAAATTAATATCCTTTAGTTTTATTCTCAACTTTATTTTTTTTATTCATACTTTCATATTTATTTCCATATTATTGTACAAAACTATGTTTCTATACAATTAATTAAATCCTAATGTTTTATTTTTAATTATTATAATGTGCTAATTTTTTTCTCATTATTAATTTTATTTTGGTCCACTTGCATAATTATACTACTAGATTATATATATGTTGAAATATTATTATATTATGTTCAAAAAAAATTTAAGTTACACCCTTATAGTTTAAAAACTACATTTTACTTTCTTGTGATCTTGTTGTTTTTTGAAAACACACAAACTTTATATATTTAAAATACTAAATATATCTAGTCCATCCCAAAATTTCTTTGTTTTTGCCACTTTGAAACCCATTTTATTTTCATAGATAAATTTGGTTTCTTTTCTAATTTTGTTTTGATTTGTTAAAAATATAAAAACACTTGTAAGACTATTCTGAACTAGTATTAATAAATAAACACTTTTGGAATTCTTTGAAATTAGTGGCTTTGTAAAGATATTTTGTCGTCCATTAATCTATCATGTGTTACATTTCCTTAACAAAGTATTAAAATTAATCATTTCTAATTAAGACTGTATTTAATTAATAAGATGGTAAATTATGTCCTCTAATAAAATATTATGGGGCAAAATAAAAATATTAGGGTTTATTAGTATCATTATTAATAAGTTAAGAGATCTGACACAAATAGTCATTCATTATTATAGGCCCAATTTATCCCATCAAATGCGTGACGGCATAATATTGTTACAAGCCCAATGGTACATATACATATTTGTGAGCTTCCCCGATGCATTTAGCCTAGGTATTAAGGCCCACATAAATTTAAATATTTATCAAAAAATTTATATACAAATTTTATTTCCAATTATTCTATTCATCATCTAACATAATATTTTTCTTGGAGGTAAAAAAATTATGTATTTAATTTGTTTTCATAAAATTGAAGATATAATAATTTGTACTAGTTTATTATTAATAATATTCAAAAAAAGAAAAATCATGCTAAATGTAGTGCCTGTGAAAATATAAAAAATTTAATATTGTATTGCATTAAATTAATTAAATAAAAATCCATAAAATACATTTTATGTTAATAATTTCTTTGAATGTTTTCATTGAAATTATTTTTTATGCACAAGTGGGGAACATATATGTAGATAAAAGGTGAAAAACAGGGTATATTTGAAAGTATACGAATTGTTTGGCTTTTGAACTAATGATACCTTGAAATTTTGTATGGATACTTAAACATTTATGCATATTTATTGGGCATTTGTTCATTTATTTTATTTTCATAGTTAGTTTTCGTTTTTTTTTCTAATTTTATTTTGGATTTGTTGAAACAATAAAATACTTGTATGACTGTATTTTCATCATTTTGAATTATTATTATTATAAATTTAACACTTTTTAAATTTTTCGAAATTGCTAACTTTTTGAAGATCCTTTGACTTTTATTAATCTATTCTGTTTTATATTTACTCATGAACAAACTAGATTATTTCAATATTATTAATTAATAGTGCATTTAATTGATAAAAAACTATGGCATTTAATTAAAATGTTATGGGTCAAAAATAAAAATATTAGTGTGTCTTACTATCATTATTAAAAGTTAAGAGACATAAAATTATCATTAATTATTGTAAAATTAATTTAGACTCTCAAGTGCATTTAGCCCATATAATAAGGCCCAAAATAAGCCTACATAATTAGCGCGCACACACACACACACAAATATATATATATATATATATATATATATATATATATATATATATAGGATTCCCTCAATGCATTTAACCCACAGAATATGGCCCAAAATAATCTTACAAAATTAGCCCCTCCCCCCCCCCCACACACACACACACACACTCACATATGTATATATATATATATATATATATATATATATATATAGACTTTCTACAGTGCATCTAACATATTTTTTTTGCTAGTAAAAAATTATATATTGTGTTTTGATAAAACTAAAAGTATAATAATTTATGTTAACAAAAAGTCTTAAGAAATATGTAGTGTTAATATTTTTTCACTGTTTAAAGCCTAACACAAAATTTTTTTTTTTAAAGGCTTCACATTTTTTATTAGTGGTAAAAGAATACATTTTTTCATAATACAAAAATATAATAATCAATACTATTTTAGCATTTGATAATAATAAAATATTCACAATATTCAAAAAATTAAATTATTGCAATATTCACAATATTCCAAAATTTTAATTATGACGTATTTAATACAAAACATCATTGTATTTTGGAATTTTTTTTTGCTGCATTAGTGAATTGGGTGATCATTTATGTATGGTAATGCTATAATTTTAAAAAATAAATATTAAATGTAGTTGTTGATGATAAATATTCAGTGACCATTCTTATCAAACAAAAAAATTCATTCATTGACAACCAAATGTCATCAAAGAAGGAAACATTTTTATTGACGATAGTATGTTGTCACAAGACTACTAGAGGAGGACCTTTTATTGACGAGTTCGATTTTTGTCAAAACATTTGGTCAATATATATACGTCGTCACTAAATTTCGTCAATAAGTCGTCAATAAATATTCTAAAGATGGCAGGAATAGGTGGCGCAAACATTTACTGACGAGTTATTGACAAACTTTCAGATTTCGTAAATAAAGCTAATGATATTGACGGTGTTGCATTGACAACCTCATATTTGGTCCCTAATGATGTTTTTATTGATGACTTTTGCATTCATTGATATGATTTTCGTCACTAATGCCCATTTTTCTTGTAGTGATGTATCTATTACACAAAAATAATTAAGAGTAATGATATATAGAGTGAAAAATTAGAGTGAAAACGTAAAGTGATTGACGTGGCAGTTATAAAAAGACAAACTTATCCATTATCCATTAGGGTTCACTTATCATTTGGTTAGGGTATTAGTTTGTCTTTTTGTAACTGCCACGTCAGTCACTTTACGTTTTCACTCTAATTTTTCACCCCTTATCATTACTCAATAATTAAATGAGGTACCTAAATTGTCTAATTCTTGTTTTGCCAAATTTACATTTTTGCCCTTGTTCAAGTCACCTTTAAGAACTTATGAATTTTCAAAAGAATAAGAATTTAAATCAGATTTTATAGATTGATATTATATGTAAAAGCATCTATTACACAAAATAATTAAATGGGGGTAACCTAAATTGTCCAATTCTTGTTCTGCCAAATTTGCACCTTCTCCATTGTTCAAATTTTTTTGGCTAATCATCCTATTTGGGGGGGGGGGGGGGGGGGGGGGGGAGGGAGAGGGAGGGGGGAGGAGGAGGAGCACTCCCAATTTTATTAATATTAAAAAAATTACAAAATGGTACAAAACTGTAAAGGGAGGACTCTTCTCTTACATTATAGCCAAAGTTTAAGCAAATAGAAATTAGGAGTACTTCATTCTTTACAAATGTGATGGTTTCTAACGTTTGAAACTAAAATAAATATGGTCAAAAGACTAATAGCATTTATTTTTGTTTTAACCATTAGATCTCACATCTCATCCGAAAACAAGTAGGACTCCTATTTTACATATTAGGCTACAAACAAAAAGCTCCTAAAAATATTGGCAAATTTTCACTAAGAGTGATATTAACAAAAGATGACAAAGAGATACCAATTCTCTTTCATTGAATGTAGTATGATGAAGTGAGTGCCGATGCTGATTGGAAAAAAATATAAATGAGTGTAAGATAATTTATGAGCCCATGGCATACATCGAAAAAGTGTATTGAGGATCCTGGCCTAACATCACCAGCCAGGCCTCATTACACCAGGCAGTCAACAATAGAAGTAGTGGAAGAAAAGTTTCCTTTGGATTAATAGAATCATTTAGAGTGCATAAAGAAGCAAAAGTAATTGGTGGACATGTACATGTGAGCTCTAAAACCACTACTACAAAATGGCGAATTTAAACCGCCCTTTTTACAGCGGTTAAACATAATCCGGTGTATTTTATAAAAACGCGGTGGCATTATCGTAATATTAAACAAGAATTTAGTGACAGGAGTACTTTTTACACCGGTTAAGAGATTAACCGGTGTGAAAAGAGCACTTTTTACACCGGTTATAAGAAAACTGGTGTAAAAAGAGCCCTTTTTACACCGGTTATAAGAAAATCGGTGTAAAAAGAACCCTTTTTACACCGGTTTGCACCTGTTATAAGAAAACCGGTGTAAAAAGAGCACTTTTTACACCGGTTATAAGAAAATTGGTGTAAAAAGTGTACTAATTTTTACACCGGTTTTCTTATAACCGGTGTAAACAGTTGTAAATTGTAAAATTTTATGTAAAACAGTTGTAAAATTGTAGATTTCAATATATATGCTTTATATGTGTAATAAATGTAATATATTCGATGAGGATTTGTTATTTTATTTAGGCGTTCATGTGTATATTTTTTAGATTTATTGATACATTGCATATATAATACAAATTTATTAATTATTACAAATTTATTTATATTCATTTTTGTAACTATGATTTCATCTTTTTCATACTATAGACTAGTTCACACATAAGCATATATATTGGTACGAATGTATAGAAGGGTAAAAAAAAACAAAAAAAACTCTTATGTTTTTTATTTCTTGTGGAATGAAAACTACAATTTTACAAATTTTAACTTAAAGCAGCATATTTCAATTGAAAAAATAAATATTTTACACCGGTTACTACACGAAACCGGTGTACAAAGATTTTTTTAAGTGTAAAAAAAGATTTTCTACCCCGGTTAAGAGATTAACCAGTGTAAAAAAAGACTTGTATATACACCGGTTATTATTAACCGGTGTAGAAAGTCTTTTTTACACCGGTTAAGAGATTAACCGGTGTAGAAAAACTTTTATATACACCGGTTAAGAGAGTAACCCGTGTAGTAATTTTGTTTTAAACCCTGGCTGCTAGTACTTGTCTCCTACCAAAACTCTCTCTCCCACCATATTGTTAAAACCATCGGCACCGTTAATGACTTTTTTTGGTGGCTTACTTCTTGCATCGTGTGAAGGATATCAGCTGGAAATTTCAAAGTTAAGGTTTTTTAACGAAGAAAAGAGGAAAGCTTCGATCTTTATGTTTTTGTAAGTTTCTATTAGCTACCAAGATTGGAGGCTGTTCTTTTCTTTGGTAAGTTAGAAAGAAACCCTTTACGTAACTCGCCGTTTTACTTTGTTTTCTTTAACAAATAATACATCAATTATTGTACTTTTTTATGTTGAATAGCATACTTGCACAGTGTTGGTTTGTTTTTTTATATGTCAATTACTAAAATTTGGGTCTGTTCTGATGTTTAAGTGTCTGAAATTTGCAGAAAGAAATCAAAGTTTGAATCTTGCTGCCATTGCCAAGAGTTCCTTCAAGCTTGAGCAGCCCATTTTTAGGAACTTGGTGCAGAGAAGTTTTTATTGTTCCAAATGTGTAAAAATGAATATAATTCTGTCTTTTGTTTCCTCAATGTTCCCCATCGTTAACTCTATGATTGAATGTTTTACGTATTGAACTAAATGTTTAGTAGATTCAGAAGTTGTGCATAACAGTTATTTGTTCTTGGCCTACCTCATTATTGGCATTGGTGAAGCTACAGAACATCAGTATGCAAGTTTATTCAAGAAGTAAAAGTTTAAAAGGTATTGATGATGTTGTTTCTCTCCTGGATCAAATTGCTGATGTAGATTTAGTTGTGAATCTTAGTTGTGAATCTAGTTGTAGATTTAGTTGCTGATACTTTTGAGCTGGTGGTGTTTCTCGGCTTTATTGCAAATTGAAGAGGATATCCTAGCTGGTGACTGTCTACTTTTGAGCTGGTGCTGATACTTTTACACCGATTTTATTCTCCGTGTAAAAAATACTTTTTACACCGGTTATAAGAAAATCGGTGTAATAAATACTTTTTACACTGGTTTTATAAACCGGTGTAATAAATTTATACATTTTACCCCGTTTGTATATACACCGGTTCATTTTTATAATAACCGGTGTAAATAATAAAGATTTAACCGGTGTAAAAGCCCCTTTTTGTACTAGTGAACGAACAACTAAGAAAGCAAAAATAATCAAAAGAGCACACTATTAGAGCATTCTTTAAAATATTGTCTACCCTTAAACAATTGTTTCTGAAAATTCAAATGCTTCACAAGTCCAAAGTCAAGTAGAAAACATTTTGAGAGTTTCAACATATTGTTGAAGTGTATGGAAATCTGGCCTAACACCATCTTCTCATGTGGCTTGGAGGATTGGTCGTTGCATTGGCTTGAGTTATGTCCTATTTTGTTGCATATTGTATAGTATAATGGTTTTTCTTCCACAATGATTTCTTGACATCTACCTTTCGTTCCTTGATTAATCCAGATTCTTTTTGGAATATCTTTGAGAATATCTACTTCTATGCACACTTGTGAAACACTAGGTAGGATAACAATAGTTGCAGTAGCTATGGCCGCATCTGTTTTTAGTAGGTTACCGATTGCACTAGCTAGAGTAAATAAGGACTTTTTATTGAACTAGTTTAAGGGAAGCATAGGAAAACTTATCTAGATTAGAGCGATGGAGGACTTTTTCTCTGGAGTGAAGTCTGAGGTCTATTTGAAGATTATGGCCAAATAGCCTTGAAACGACCAAGATTTGCTTCATCCACAGGAGCTAAAAATCCTCTTCCAACTCAAATATAAAGATGACATGACGTGGATCGAGTAGGCCTAGGTAGCAAGGTTCTTTGAAACCCACTGCGAGGATATCCTTTCTAAGAGTGGCCATCAGAGGTCTGCCCCAAGAAAATTTTCCAATCACTATGAATTTGAAGGGGGCCGCCAGTGATTCATCTTTCTCAGCAGTTGCTGGGTCACCTTGGTAAGTGCCTATGGCCTTCAAATTGGCTTGACTGCGAATTTGCTCCGAGAATAAGGTTGATGTTGTGGTGTGATTGAGAGTTGGAGTAATCACTTTTGGGATTGAAGCCGCCAATGCTTCTTTGAAGGATATAAAGGTTTGGTTTTCCCCCGGCGGCTGTGATGCCGTCATGGTTCTCATTAGCAAGTAATTTTAGGTCACCAGATAATTCAGAGGAGCTGAAATAGCCGTTATTGTCACATGATAATTTGGAGGATTAGCCATTAGGGTTTCCTATATTAGTACATTAGGGTAATAACTCTAGAGAGAAGGCAGAGAGAATTTAGGAGAGAGAGAACTTAGTGTTGCCATTGTTCAAGTTACCTTTAAGAACTTCTAAATTTTCAAACATTTTGTGTATTTTTTGCATTTTCTTCAGAAAATCTGAATCTTGTCAATGGCAATATATAAATGGTTAATTTTCTTCACTTTAAAACACAAATTATTGAAATTTTATATACACATAATTTGTACCTTTTGACTTTGAAGACTTTGTTAATGAGAATGGCCAAAATTTGCACTTTGTGATTTATCTGTCAAGATCTAGATGCCTCTCTTCTTATGTATCCTTTTCATTTTCAACATCAACTTCTAAACTTTGTGAAATAGGTTGAATAACATTTGCACTTTGAGATTTCTCACCTTTTGCCCTATTTAGAACAATATCTACATTTTTTTTTCGCTTCCTGAACCTACTGCTTCCTCGAAATCTAAGGTAGATTCAACCCAATTTGAACCTCCTACCAATTTATTTCACTGCCCTTCATTATCACCTACCAATTTACTTGACTACCTTTTATTGTCAAGTGAATTTACACTATTTTTAGAACATATTTGACTTTCTATATTTACTGTGGAATCACTCTTGGTACCAACTTTTGACCGCCTAAAGGGTAATTTTTTTTCTAACTCCAATTTTCTCCCTTTTTCTAGTCCTTCAATTGATTGCACTTTCACCCTCCTCAATATCCATATTCATGTCTCTTTGACTCACCATTACCCTCCAACTTGTCACTATTTTCATTTTTATCATCAATATTTTCACCATTAGTTAGCAATAAAATTTCATTTCTAGGGACACTCTGATATAATATCTAACCTTTAGGTGATACAACCTGTAAAGGCATTTTCTCTTTCACAACATTTACATGCATCTCACTCAATCCATTATAACCAATAATCAAAAAGTTATATATCTACATCACTCTCCATACAAACCACCCCAACATCCAAATCACACCACTACTACAAAATGGCGAATTTAAACCGCCATTTTTAAAGCGGTTAAACAAAAATCGGTGTAATTTATTAAAACGCGGTGGCATAATCGTAATATTAAAGTGAGATGAGAACTATTTACACCGGTTATATGATAACCGGTGTAAATAGTATAATTTTTTACACCGGTTATAACAAAACCGGTGTAAAAGGTATACTATTTACACCGGTTATATATAACCGGTGTAAATAGTATACCTTTTACACCGGTTATATAATAACCGGTGTAAATAGTTTTTTTTTTTTGTAAAAAGTGACTTTTTACACCAGTTTTCTTATAACCGGTGTAAAAAGTGTACCTTTTACACCGGTTATATAATAACCGGTGTAAATTTTTTTTTTTTTGGAAAAAAGTGACTTTTTACACCGGTTATAAGATAACCGGTGTAAAAAGTGGAGAGTCAAATGACAAGCAAAGATGATAATAGATTCTTGTGTACCATATGTGTTGTTGTTCA
Source organism: Ophiorrhiza pumila (assembly GCA_016586305.1). NCBI lineage: Eukaryota > Viridiplantae > Streptophyta > Magnoliopsida > Gentianales > Rubiaceae > Ophiorrhiza > Ophiorrhiza pumila. The sequence continues at coordinate 9,857,577 of BLIW01000008.1, read as the reverse complement.
ATTAGGGATATAATAGGTTCTAGATTATTTATGGGACTAAATGATTATTATTTATGCTTTTAAATTTTTATGGTGGATGGAGGATATTGGATGGGAAGTAATTGATCTAAATTAAAAATAAATAATAAAAAAAAAGTTGATTATAGATATTGACAAAAAATTTGAAGCTAAGTTGATGATTGTATAAGCAAAGATGACCAATTAAGCGGGATTTTTAAATCCTAGAGAATTTTCTATTGCATTATTTATAAAATGAAACAAATTTCAACTAATAGAAGATCGGGAGTGTTTTTAAACTAGGGCACTTTTAAGGACAAAAAGAAACTTAGAATTGATCAAAACAAAATGTTCGTTAATAATTTCAACAAAATGTTCGTTAATAATAACCCAAGAAACACTTGAAAAGGACATACTTCTTGAATTTAAATGCTCTTTCATGTGTTTCTGCTGGCTCTTATTAGCTATTTGCTTTATTTTTGGTAAGAAATAGAACTATATATATGTATACTAGTGAAAACATTAATTGGTTAATAATCATTAATTCATCAACTAAATTTGTTGTTAATTATTTATATTAATGAATCATATGTATTAATATTTTGGGATTTATTTATGTTTATTTTAGATTAGGTTGGGATTAATATTTTTTAAAATTGTTGATAATGACATATTTATTTGAGTAGATTCTGGAGGTTATCTCTTATCTGTAAGGAGAAAATTATGTCAAAGCCGTTAAATGGATGAGTTTTGTATTATTATTTTATCGTTAAATGGACGAGTTTTGTATTATTTTATCTAAAAAGTGTACCTTTTACACCGGTTATTATAATATATATATATTTTTTTTGTAAAAGGTGTACCTTTTACACCGGTTATATAATAACCGGTATAAATATTTTTTTTATTTTTTATTTTTTTTGGAAAAAAGTGACTTTTTACACCGGTTATAAGATAACCGGTGTAAAAAGTGGAACTTTTACACCGGTTATCTTACAACCGGTGTAAAAAAGTTTCAATTATTTTTAAAAGACCTGGCAAGATCGATCCTACCAAAACTTTTTCTCTCCCGCGCTCTCAAGTTCAAACCCAAGAATAGCTCAAATGACGATACCACTGAGGTGGAGAAGTTTTCGGGTTTGAGAATTAGGTAAGTCTATCAATCGTCAGACTAAATATTTTTTTCTTCCGTTTCATTCATTATTTTCCTGAAAGGAATGTTTTTCTTTGAGGATGACTCGTTCTTGTTTTGGGTTTTAATTATCTTATTACAAATATCTTGCTTGTCAAATATTTACTGGTGAGTTCTATTTTGTTCTTAGAGAAACTGATATCTGACAAAGAATGCTCTTTGCTTGCTGTCTTTACTGTTTTGTGAAGGAGACAACTTATCGACCCAACTAATACTACTTAAACATTTCACAAGGCTCAGATCTGCCAAACGTGTGCTCCGACCTGCCCATCAAACGTGTGCTTCCAGATTCGAGCCCCCTATCCCGATGGTAAGCAGCTATTTTTTTGGAGTTGCGGGATACCCTCCTTGATGATGGATGGATGTTGTTCAGCTATGGATGGATTCAGTAACCGTGAAAGGAATTTGTGCTTTAATTGATTGGATTCTGGTGGCTGGATGCATTTCTATAATTTCTGTTTTTGATCCTGATGAATGTTTATAGTTAATTATTCACATATCTTGGCTGCTGTGTGATGCTCATTTTTTTTGGGATGTTTTTGTTTTTTACACCGGTGTAAAATAAACGTTTTTACACCGGGTTTATAAACCCGGTGTAACAAAGACATTTTACACTGGTTTATAAAACCGGTGTAAAAAATATGCACATTTTACCCCGTCTGTATATAAACCGGTTCATTTTCAAAATAACCGGTGTAAATATCCAGATTTAACCGATTTAACAGGCTATTTTTGTACTAGTGACCAAGGGAATTGATAATAAATTTTGATATTAGATGCATGTGCATCAACACTTGCATACATACTAGCGAACACATGTATAGACAATCTATCAATTGAACAATTCTTGAACATGGCAATTTTATCGTCAGTGTGCACTATATGTGGTTTCTCTATAAAATGTTCACCAAGTGCATGAAACCATCGATGTTGTGAAAAATTGTCATAATTCTAGAACTTGAAATTCCACATAATAGCATTACTTTGACAATTTTCACGTGATAGACAAAATGTTTATTCTACATGCTCAACTTTTTTTAATTAAACAGTAGGAACATTGACAATTTCTATGTGATAGACAAAATATTTATTTCGCATGCTGAACTTTTTTAATTCAATAGTATAAATAATACTAGATCCATTAGAGTGCTATCAACAAATTAAAAACATCACTTCTTCCCACTAAAGTATAAAATATAGAAAACATATACAAATTACTTTTTTATTCAACATAATCAATTTTGTTTTACAAATGTGACCAAAATTTTAATACAGTAGCTCTCAACCCAATTAAACATATAAAAAACTTTAAATTGTATATAAAAACTCATTGTTAATTGGTTCACTCACCTTTGGATAAAATGTCGAAATTGCAAATTTTGCAATTGTCAATATTTCATATCAAATTCTTGTGATTGCTGGTTAACTTTGGGGCCCTTCAATTGCAATCACTTCAACTTTTAGTTTTGCTACTACTCGCATTTATTTAATATCATTGCTGGATAGTCACAATCTTTTCAATCACACTTAAAATGTTGCTTTGTACTTTTTATATTTTTTCAATTTATCTAACCTCTACCGCGTCAATCACATTAGGGTCTTTGATAGGTTTTTTTAGCATAGAGGGATTTTTAAATATTCGTTCAATCATATAGGGGTCATTGGTAATTAACCCTTAAATAAATGGGTATTTGTTTACTCAATAATAAAATGACTATTATTAAAGGTGATAAAAAAAACCATTTGAACAATAGTATTATGAGATTCTTGTGTAAAAAAGAATTGTTTTAAATTCAAAAACTCTTTATTTCTCACAATATAATATTTTTATCCTTTTTTTATAAATATTATTTCTCTCTCATCTTCTTATTCTTGTTTGACTTTCAATATTAAAAATTATTTTAAATATATTTTACTAATTTATGTAAGAAGTGGGTATAAGTGATAATATTATCTTAATGGTGGACAATTAAAAAAAATAGAAAAGAAATTTGTAAAAAATAAATAGAAAATAAAATACACAGGTTTTTGAATTATGCAAATAAATAAATAAAACAAGAAAAAAAGGTTCTCATAATCTTTTTCTTAATTATTTTTTATCAAAAAAACAAAGAAATGTAAATTTAACTACATATTAAACTTGAATTTTCTTGTGTTACTATTTCTAATTTTTTTGCCTAATTTCAATCAAACTATATGTAATATTTTTATATTTTTATTATAATCTGTAATCTGCTACTATTATTGTGTTTAATTTTGTTATACATTATATTGTTTAAATTATTATGTCATGGTTTATAATTTAACAAAATTAAAAAAAATGATTTATTCAATATTATATTTTAGTTTCCAAATATTTTCAATCTTGTTTGAGAATGAATTTTAGAAAAGAAGAGGTTGGTGGTGATTAGAGAGGGGAAGGAATAAGTGTTGGTTAATTAAAAGAAATATTTTCAACATGTAAGCTATTTTTTGTTTTTTTTAATATCAATCATTAATGAAACTGATAGTGCCGAGGTTAATAGGTAATGATTACTGTCTATCACCATATCATAGTGACAGGCATTTAACAAACAACATGTCTAGGTTTTAATAATTTGGGACATCCCCGCACCGTGAACAATCCACGCTTATGAGGAGATCCTATCATTCAGAGATCAGATTTTGCAGAGAGAGGGATCGGTGGAATAGGCGGGGGCTCTTATGGACTTATGGAAGCAACCGGGACTCGTTGGGGCTACATATCACTACTTCCGTAAATCGACTCCGAAGGTACCTTGGGCGTCGACGATATGTAATTCTTATATTCCGCCCAAGTACTCCTTCACCCTATGGGTAGAGATCAGAGGCAAACTCCTCACGAGGGACAGACTGAGTTATCTCGGCATCGACCCTGTTTGTGGACTCTGTGGAATACCTGTGGAGACCATCCAACATCTATTTTTCTCTTGTCCTTTCTCTAAGGCAATATGGGATGATGTGCGGGATTGGTGCGGTTTGAGGAGGACCATGACGACCCTGGCTGCTGGCTTGAAGTGGTTTAAGATAGAGAACTGAGGAACCTCCTGGAGGAGTCACAAGAGTAGGCTAGCATTCGCATGTACGGTCAACTACATATGGCTCACACGAAACAGGTTGTATTTTGATCTTACAGTTCCTATTCATCAGGATATTGTACAGAGGATTAAGACACACGTGTACATGGTAGGTGTATCATTGTACCCTAGTGTCTCTATCCTTGACTAGGAGGTTTTATTTTCTATGTATTTACTGTTTTTGGCTGTTTTGCCCTCAACGTCGCTACGTTCACATTGAACGACGCGACGTTGAGGGACGTCGAGACGTGAAAACCTCCACGTCGCGACGTAGATTAGGTGGATTTAATTGCCATTTTTTTGGACCAATTTTTGGAAACTTCTAGTGAGCCACGTCGTGACGTCGGAACCCTCCCACGTCGCGACGTCGGCTCCACGTCGCGATGTCCATGGCCGAAAAACGTGCGACCATGGACGTCGCGACGTCGGGACCTTTTTTCATGCTTTGCTGATTTTTGGGAATTTCTTGATGTAATTCACCCGGGAATGCTCGGTGTACAGTGTATATGAGAAAATCGATCAATAAAATTTTTACATTTGATAAAAAAAAAATTTGAAGCCCATTTTCCAGTGTTGATCCCCTATACCAGACACCTTCTAAGAGAAATGTTATGTGTTAGAAGAGTAATGATAGAAAGCACTAAAATCTTTTTAGGGTTAATTGAAAAATACCATAGTTCGGTTGTAAAGTATTTCCTAAACTTTTAATTTTAACATTTTGTCACCCTCGATGATTAATTTTTTCAATGTACTACATTTCGATACAAATTATATTATAAAAATACATAATCAACCATTATAAATGTTAGTTGTCCAAAACACTCTCATTCGGTTGTCTCTTTTGTAAACTTCTAATTTTTCCTTTTTTTTCATTTAAAGAAATTAATCCATGAAGAATAAGTTAAATGTGATTTTCTTTATATGTTAAAGCAAAAGTACATTTATAATTACATTCAAAGGTTATTGCTGATTAAATGAAAATTGGACTAGTTCATTCATTCTTATTTTATGTAGAAAAATGAATGAATCGAGTTACTAATCACCCTCTTATATTAGTATAATTTAAAACTATTAAATTCAGTTAATATACATAAAAAATTAGTTTTTGGGAATATTATAAATATTTTTAAAAAAGATTAAATATATTTTCAAATTTACTTAAAAGAAAATCAAATCACAATTTTCTTCAATCAAATATTTTTAATTTAATTTTAAAGAAAAATTTAATTAAAAGAAAATCATATAACAATTTGAAAAAAGAGATTGAATAAAAAAAACTAGTCTAAGCGCCATTAAAAATTATTTTTAATAAATTATTATCTAACATTTTTTCATATATTTTGTTATAATTCATATCATACATGATGATGAGGTTGAATTATGTCCACCCATTGACAAAAATGCAACGTTTATTAATCGTAACATACACTTTTGAATTATGGTCAGATCGTAAAATACCCCAAAAACTTTTAATTTTAACACTTTAGCACTCTTTACATTTATTTTTTTGCAATATGTACTACATTTTGATAGATATTGTATTGTTAAATTGTGAAAGGACAGAAACATCCCTTATAAACTTTTGTTGCCCAAAAGTACCCTCATTTGGTTATCTTTATTTTCCAATAACCTTTTCACAATGTTAATACTCTTTCTCTCTCCAAATATTTACATAAGTTTTAAAAGAGAAATAAATAATTTTAAAGAGAAGAGTTTTAAGGTTTGGAAAAAGTTATTCAATTGAATCAACTTACGAAAAATAAAGACAAGAAAATGAGGGTATTTAGAGCAACTAACATTTATAAGAGCTGATTCTGTCTTTTCACAATACAATTTCTATCAAAATATAGTACATGCAAAAATTAATTATTCAGAGTGGTAAAATCCTTAAATTAAAAGTTAAGGGGTTATTTTATAATTGAGTAATAGTTCAATGGTATCTTTTGTAATTAACTCTTATATTAATTCAATAGTACACGCTAACTTATACATCACATATGAACTATTAGTCTTAAATACTCGGGAGTGTTTTTTAACATTATTATAACTTATAATCATAATTTTCCACATGAACTCAACTTAAGACTTAAGAATAGGGTTTACACAATAATTATTCAGATTCTAATATTCCTTCAAATTAATAACACAAAAAGTTATACGAAATTGAATCATATATATATATATATATATATATATATATATAATGGATAGTGAATGATGCGTTCTACCAGCAAATTTATACACTTTAGTTTTTTTAAATATTTTCACTTTGGGATATCAATTTTAAGTTCAAAAGTATTCATTACCTTTATAATGAAAAGTGTTAGTTCTGAATTAAAAATTAATACGCAAAAATATTGTTACCTTTTGACTGAAAATTTATATGCGAAAATGAGTTACCTTTATAATGAAAAGTGTTATTTGAAGAGTGTTACCTTTATGATGAAGAGTGTTATTTCTGGACTCAAAAAATCGATACGCATAAATGTGTTACCATTATACTGAAGAGGCTACCTGAAGAGTATTACCTTTATGATGAAGAGTGTTATTTTCAGACTGAATACTGATTGTGTTACCTTTATGATGAAGACTGATACTTGAAGAGTATTTCCTTTCTGATTAAAAGTGTTACTTCTAAACTGAAAAGTAATAAGCGAAATTGTGTCACCTTTATGATAAAGAGTATTACCTGAAGAGTGTTATTTCTGAAATAAAAAGTGACATGAAAAAATTTATACTTGGTTTAAATTCTTCATTATACAAGTATTAGCTTGATACTTTTGATCTGAAAAGTTATACAAAAAAATTGATATTTGTTGAGGAGTGATACTTCTGAATTGAAAAGTGATACGCGAAATTGATATTTGTTGAAAGTTTTCATTGTACAAATATTAGATTGATACTTTTGGATTTAAAACTAATACACAAAACTTGATACATGTTGAGAAGTGATACTTTTAAAATGAAAAATGATACGCGAAAATTGATACTTGTTGAAAATCTTCATTATACAAGTATTAGATTGATACTTTTGAATTTAAAACTGATACGCGAAAATTGATACTTGTTGAGGAGTGATACTTTTGGATTGAAAAGTAATATACGAAAATTGATACTTGTTGAAAGTTTTCATTGTACAAGTATTAAACTGATACTTTTGAACTTAAAATTTGTACGCGAAAATTGATATTTTTTAACTGAAAACGGATACGCAAAAAACAACATGCACACATATAGGTTACATGTATGAATCCGTTTCACAGGAAAGTACCTCAATTAATACAATTCATGCTAATCAAAATTCCCTTACCAATGTTTCAAGAATAGCCAAAAAATTTTACCTACTTTAAAATGTTTAACCAATCAGTCTTTTTAAAGCCATAGAAAAAATTCACTTACCCCAAAACTAAAAATAATTGAAAATTTTAAAATTCTAACGGCCTACTAAAATTCAACAAAGAAAATAAAACAATTTTACTACCTTTAAATGCTGACACATACTAAAACAAAGAAATGTGAAAAAAAAACTCCTATTTCGTAACAAAAAATGCGACCTGAAAAGCTAATCATAGGTTCTTCTTAGGGGTGGCAATTCGTGTCGGGTTCGGGTTGACGGGTTAACGGGTTAGAACATGTAAACCTGAACCCGACCTGATTAGTATTTCGGGTCAAGTTGTTCAACATGAACCCAACCTGTTTGTTTATATTTAACCTGAGCCCGACCTGAAATGACCCATTCACAAAAATTGTATATTAAATTCTCAAATTAAAAAGCACATTTATGAAACACAGAATATTCATATCATAAAGTTATAAACCCAATCTAAACTCAATAGCACATCTCTCTGTTTAGATTAAACAGATTACAAGCAAAACCCATTTCTTCAAATAAGAAAATCACAAATGATATTCTAATCCGCAAATAATGTAAACCATTAAAATTACAAACCGAAAATAACTTAAAGAAATTACAGTCCAAATATTTCTGTCAAATATAAATTTATCATAATACAAACTTTCACAAACTTCTCAAACAACAAAATATCCAAAACATTTGAGCAGTGAGGAGCCTTGGAGTAGAAGAGGATCATCGTTGAGCTATATAAAGAAACTGTACTCCTCTGTGGCAATTCAAAAAGTAGCAAAGTTAATTATCCAAATGGACCAAATAGAATAACATTACAAGTTACAACTTTAATCTTATGATGCAAATATTAATGAAAAGGCATTGACTCAACAATTATCTAATTACCTAAGATTTGAATTTATACCTCTAATGGAACTATTCTGCTTCACCTTTGTTGAGGTCCAAAGCCATAATGTCTTGAGTTACATCTTCCAATTTGACTGGAGATACATCTACACGAAAAAGAAAGGAAAATCTACATAACAAAAGGCAACCTTGGAATTTGGATGAAAAGAAAAATAAAACTCTTAAAAAGCTTACCATTTTCTCCAAATAGCCAATCTCTACTACATATTAAGGCTTCCACAACTTGGGGAGACATTGAACTACGATATTGGTCCAGAATTCTACCCCCAAGACTAAAAGCTGATTCGGATGCAACTGTTGAAACTGGAACAGTAAGAACATCTCTAGCTAATTTAGCTAGATCTGGATATCTGAATTGTTGAGATTTCCAAAACTCAAGTACATGAAGTGAAGATGTCCTTTTACTTCTTGGTTCATCTAAGTACATTTCCAATTGACTTTTTTTAACACTACCAGCAAACTCAAAATCTTCAAATTCATCAAATTCCTATCATATCAAGAAAATTAAATATTATATTACATAAAAATAATTCAAAATGATCAAAATGTTCATTATTCTAATATTATTACTAACAACATCAAAAGTTTAATATCATACCTTGAAAACATTGGAGGATTCTTTACTAATATCATCCCGAAATGTATGAGCATCGGCCTCTTTGCTGCCTTGAGAATGCGAAGATGATGCTTGACTAGTTCTTGAATCTTTCACATACTCATCAAAAAGACCAAAAAGTGTTTCTCTAACCTTTATCAATTCCCGAGACCCAGAACCATAAAGCTTTCCATAACTAAATTCAAGAAACTGAAACTTGTATTGAGGATCAAATATCACTGCAATGGCTAACAAGACATTGAAGTCACACCAATATTTGTTGAATTTGACAAATATTTGATCAGCTATCTTCTTCATATAGAAATCATTACTTCTTGACTCTTCATATAACTTCAACTGGATTACAAAAACATGAGGAAAGTACAAGTTTGCTGTTGGATAACGAGATCCAGAAAAGTCCACAGTTGCATTATGAAAAACCTCAAGAAACCTACATATTTTTTGAACTCTTTCCCACTCTTCTGTAGTTGGACAACTTTGAAAATTAGAATCACTCAATTGAAGATGACAAAAAGCAAGACGATAATAGAGAGCACTAGAAAGCATCCTATAGGTAGAATTCCATCTAGTAGGAACATCTTGAGTTAATGCCTTTTTAGAATCTAGAGAAGTTTGGGAAACACAATTCATAAACTTCTGCTTTCTTCCTTGAGAACCCTTAACGTATTTCACACATTCTCTAATCTTGTCCACAGCAATGTCAATCTCTTTCAAACCATCCTGTACCAACTCAAATTGAGAATATGTGCACAACAATCGAACATGAAAAAAGTGCCATCAAAGATAAAGCATTCTTTAATTTGAGTTGAGTTTTAAGTATTCTCAACACAAACATCGATTAGCACTGGCATTATCCAAAGTGATAGAAAACAACTTCTTATCAATAGTCCAATCACTAGCAAGCTATAAATCTTTTCAGCCAAAGCAACTCCAGTGTGTGGAGGAGGAATGTGGGGAAAAATTCAAAATTCTTTTTTGCAACACCCAATTCTTGTCTACATAGTGTGCAGTCAAACTCAAGTACCCATCAGTCGCAAATAGAAGTCCACTGCATCAGAGGTCAAACATATTCTACCAGAGCATGCAAGTAACTCACTACGTAGTCTATCAAATTCAGCACAATAAATCTTCTTTAATGTCAGACTTTGCAGTGTTTCTGGAGAAATGACTAACTTTTGGTTCCAAGTACTTAAAGATATTCCACATTCCTTCATATTCAACAAAAGAAAATGGCAATCATGTCTCATAATAGCATGCCACTACCAACTCTCTAAATTTATCTTGACTAAAGTTTGGACTTCTTGTTGTTAAGCATGCACTTTCATCTGAAGCAATCATGTATGTCCTATGTCTTTTTGTAGTCATTCTACACATCTACCCAAGTGACGGTGTAATTACCTGACCATTAGCACTACCAGCTAAATACTTAGTCCCACACTTGGCATGCACATTTGAAGCGCCCTCATTGGTTTTTGAGGGAGTATAGTAAAGTACTCCTAAATATCAGATTTAAGTCTCATTTTCTTTGATTGTTGAACTTTTTCCCCTCCATTTTTAGGGCAAGAAGTCTGCGAGCCTTCTGTTATTTGTTGAATTGAATCATCAATGTCATCTTCATCTTCAATATCCATTAAAACTTCTTCATTTGTTTCCATAATTTACCTGTAAAATAAATTTCAATGAAAAAGAGCATAGATTCATTCAGTTACTTCATTTTCTTTTATTGATGCATTATAATATCAAAAGACAAAAAATAGAATAGGGATTGCGCATACTTACTCTTCTCACAATGTCCAAGCCTTCAAGGATTTTTTTTCACTTTGGTTGACAAACAATAACAATTTGCTGAAACAGAAACAAAGCAGTACAAATCAGAAAACTGCAAAACTAACTAGCCCGAGCTACATTTCAAAACAAAAGTCACGGTACATCAACTAGCGTAAGAAATTAAGGAGTATACGCAATAGTACGTAGAGCATCACTAATCTGTCAACATCCCTCAACCATTTCTTCATTTGTTGCTCAGCTCCTTGTCCAGTCATCCTCATCGCCTCATCATCGTTGCCTCGTCGTCCTCATCGCCTTCTCGCCGTCTTTATATCGCCGCCCCTATCAAAAGTTCAAAACAGAAAAACGGTAAGAGTGTGATGGATGAATTTTTGTTTTGGAAAATGAAAAAAAATCCTCAATCGAACTTATCGAAGAAGAATAGTGAAGCCGTGAAGGTCCTGAAGGAGTAAGGACCATAGGTAGTGAAGGACGGTGAGGGTGACTGTGTGCGTAAGCCTGTGAGGCTGAGGCAGTGAGACAGTCTCCGACTCTCCTGCGCTTAGCGAGATTGAGAGAGTGAGGAGAAGCGAGAGATCTGGTTAAGCGGCCGAATGGAATCACTGAAGATATCTGGTTAAGCGAGAGAGTGAGGACTGAGGAGAAGTGAGGACTGAGGAGAGCGAGAGATCAGGGAAGACAAGAAGAGGCCGAATAGAATTAGTCATCTGATTCACTTATCAATTTATATGTCGACTCAAAAGTCAAAACATTAGGTTTAGCTATTAGGGTTTTCTTATTTTAGTAGTTTATATTTTGGGGTTTAAACTTATGTATATTTACAAACGGGTTCACGGGTTGAATTCGGGTCATTTCAGGTTGACCCGAATCCGACCCGAAAATTTAATATACGACCCGAACCCGGAAAAAAATCCAAAAAACCTAACCCTAACCTGATTTTTTCGGGTTCGTTTCGGGTCGGGTTTTCGTGTCGTGTCATAAATTGCCACCCCTAGTTCTTCTCTTTATTGGAAAATCTTTTTCTTTGGTGGAGGGAATTGCACGTATAGAGATTCAAAAACGAATCTATATTACATTTTATAAGCTTGAAGTGGATGTTATCATTGCAATAGTAATCTTTTTTCAGCATATTCCAGAATTTAAATAACCACACTAAATTTACTTATAATATAAGAAAATGCTATGAGAAAACTTATTCGGTAAATTGGATAGTTATCAAATTAACAATTTCTTTTAACACCCATAATGTATTATTTTTTTAGTAAGGCAAAAACTTGTAGACGTGATGAGAGAGTGCCGATGTAGAATTAAAAATTGTATTATTTTTTAAATTTTTATTTAATAGCAAGTCCTAAAAAATAGCTATTGCTATTGGATTGTTTAAATAATACCAATTGAATAATGCATTACTTAAATATTATTTATTGCATGATAAATTTTTTATAAGAGACTTGTTTTTGAGGACTTGCTATTGGATTGTTTTTATTTATTTATTGTTAAGTTTTCTAATCTTATTATTTGGTTTAGTTCTAATTTCTGTTTTTTTCCTAATTAATTTCATTTACGATATATTCACTATCAATGTTTATATTGTTGCTTAAAAGATGTCTTTAAAGGGTAGACATTTTTAAAATTTTTAATTCAATTTGTTGATGACTCTTCATCCTAGTAAACATTCGTAATTAGTAGTTTATATTTGTGGAGGACTCTTCATACCTAACAAAGAGACGTAATTAGTAGTTTTTATATATAAGGAGTAATTAGTAGTTTATATTTATAAAAAACTCTTCAAACCAAGTAAATTTACATAATTAGTAGTTTATATATATAAGGAGTAATTTGTAGTTTATATTTGTTAAACAAACGTAATTAGTAGTTTATTGAAAGTACCATTTAAAGATAAAATATTATGATTTTTGCATTTTTTTATAGTTATACTAGATGCATTTTTTACATAGTAAATCATTTACATAGTACCATTTAATGATTTTTGCATTTTTAACTGTTTCACCGTAATAATAATAATACACCCCACTTATACCATACAATTAACTAAAATCCTTAAATTTAGGAAAAATAATAAATGCACATCAATCCTTCCATAAATTATCCATATCATTTGTTTAAAAATATTAAATGCACATAAATCCTTCCATAACTCATCCATATCATTTGTTTAAAATTATAATGTATTTATTCTATCTAATTCAAATCACTAAAAAAATTAAAAAAAAAAGATATCATTAAAATTAAATCTATAATTCACTAAAAAAATTAACAAAAAATTAAATATCACTAAATTAAATCTATAATTATTAAGCCCTAGCCCCCAAATGTGAGTGAACCCTACAATATTGTTTCATTAAAATTAGGAATTAAAAAAAATAAAATATCACTAAAATTAAATCTATAATTATTAAACCCTAATCAAAATATGAGTGAACCCTATGATATTGTTTTACAAAAATTAGGAATTACAAGAATAAAATATAATAAAAATGAAAATTTACAGTTATTAAACCCTGTAAAATTAGGAATTACAAGAATAAAATATCACAAAAATTAAAATTTACCATTATTAAACCCTAACCCAAATGTGAGTGAACCATATGTAAGGAAATCAATATAGTAACAACGCAGCTGAAAAATATAACAATTATATTATAATTGATTTCCAAATGACCTTTAATGATAATCTATACAAAATATACCTTGAGAGATGCCAACAAAATCCTTGAGCGAGGTTTAATCGACCAACAAGCCGCACACGGGTCCGGCCTCTAACGGTAATCCACACGAACTACTTTCGAGATCCTCAAAGGATTGATTTTAACATTATGTTAATAAGCTAGATCCCTCTAAACAACACCTTGAAAATCTAATAAGAAAACCCTTTTCTTATTTACGTGATTTCTTATTGAGAAAGTTGTGTGTTGTCTTTGACCTAACATTAAGCATCTATATATAATAATACAACCTTCCAAAAAAGTTGTCTTGTCAAACAAGAAACGAATTATTACCAAACTCTATTCACTTTCCAAAAGTGAACAAGAGTATAATAGATGCCATAATTATCATATAATTATGTAAATCATTTTAACCCAAGAAGTAATTCTATTGTGTGTGACCCTTTAGGTTCCTAATCACTTGGCAATAAATATAAATAATAATCTTAGAATTAAATTGGCTTTTGTACAAAACCAACAAACTCCCACTTGGACTAAAGACAATTTAGTCACAGAACTTCTAAGATAGAATAAATTAAACAACTTTAATTTATCATTAATTCAACAATTAATTCATTTATATTCATAGATCAAGAGCGGCCTCTAGCCAAGACATCATGACCACCCAAGAGTTAGAAAAAGTCAATTGATCGACTTCACCTATCCATGAACCAGGTACCATGTAATTATCATCCTTTCACCATCCTATATTCCAATTAGTACAAGAGTAAAGTCTAAGTGCCAACTCTTTATTGTACTAATTATATTTCTTTCTTGTACCGAAATTCAACTCCTTGTAAATAAATTTAGAACTTTTCTAAATTTACTTACTGAATATGTGCACTTTTGAGTTGAACTTTAACAAGTGGTGCCAGAAAGGAATATACTCTCCCACTATTAGGAGTGGTGAATCCTATATCGATCATAAACTATCAATCCGTGCTTCTTGTTATATCCAACGTCTACCGCTCATATATCCTATTACTGTTATGGACAAATAGAGTTAAAACATAACATCCACACTAAAGATACTCTTATGATCTCAAGTCAAAGGATCGCTTACACTACTGTCACGTAGAGATTATACCATTGGCACTCAAATAGTTAACGATATGGAAATCTCTAAGCGGATAATTCCAGTGAACACATTCTCTAATGATTCACCCATATATCACTATATATACTAGTCTGTCCGCATTAACAACGTCCTTATTATTGTTAATACTATGACCAGGGAAATTTAAGAATAATAAATATTATTCTAAGGACTTTATCATATTGTATATATATCGACATATATATGTTACAAAATGATAAATATGCCATATCTTTATTGCATAAAATTACATAATCATTCTTTCATTATGACTCAAACCAAATGAATAAACATGACCATCATGTTTCTTTTGGGATAATGGTTTAGTCAATGAATAATTATATTATACTTTGCAGGAATCTCTTGTATCTTTACTTAAATTCTATCAGTGATTACTCTAATCAAATGATAAAATTTTAGTACATGTTTGGATCATTGATGAGACCTTAGTTCCTCAACTATTGAAGAAACTATTTCCATCCAAACAATCTTGTAGCTACTTCTCAAGCAACTATATACTTATTCCCTGTTGTAGAATATGTTGTTATAATCTATTTGAAACAATTTCAAATAACAACATTTATATTTAAGATAAATACATATCCATCTTGATACTTGCAATCATCTTTATAAGATTGAAAACTAATATCTATGAATCCATATATATTAAGCTCAACTTTCAAGAATAGATCCTTAATACTTCTCAAGTATTTAAGAAAACTCTTGACCACTTCTAGTGACTCTCACTGGAATTGGATTAAAATCTGCTCATAACATTTATAGCGCAGAAGATATTTGGTCTTATATAATATACATAAATGATCTTACTTCTTAAGAATATTTTGCATACTATATTTCTTAATATCAGTCTTTGGACACATGTCCTAAGGTAAATCCCATCAAATATAGGAATGTAAACCTTGTAAACTGATCCATGCATGTTAAACATTTTATCATCTTATCAATACATATACAAATATATATATTGACTGTATATGACCAAACAACTTATCAAATCTATCTCTATAGACTTTTCCCAATGCATAAGTTGTTTCTCCAAAAATCTTTAATTGAGAAGGTTTTTGAACAACTACATCTTAACTAATTAAGAGTAGTTATGTAAATTCTCATTATTAATATGTCATCTACATATAATATGAGAAATACAATAATATTGCCAATTATATTTTGTATACACAAGATTCATATTTGTTTTTGATTAAATTAAACTTTTTGATTATCTCATCAAAACAAATATTTGAACTCTTAAAAGCTTGCTTTAGTCCATAAATGAACTTTTATAATTTGCATAGACGAACGGGTCATACACCAAGAGATAAAAAGAATTAACTAAAATAAAAAGTATAACGCCGTTCCCCGGCAGCGGCGCCAAAAATTGGTACGTCGTTTTGTACCAAATTAAATTCCTACTTCAAAGAATATAATTAGCACATGGAAGTAGGGTCGATCCCTCGAGGAACGGGAATACAATCGATTTTAGTTAATTCAACAATGTCACAATTTAATTTCAGAGTGTCAACTTAAATAAACTTAAAAAATTCATTAAAACAATTAAAAGAAAATTACAAAAATTATAATCTGGCAAATAAGAAAAATTCGGCAATTAATAAATCCATACTAATCAACTTTAGATCGATCCTAGACTCACAGATAAATTAACTTTTACAAACCAATTGGTTATAGATTACCGAGAATCAGCTCTGACATAATCCAATTTTTCCTTAATTAATAGGTAATTAACAAGAATTAGCTATAAATTAATTACCCCTAATAATATCTTAATTTAGCTGGAATCAGCCAACACTAAATTTAAAGATTTAATTGCATTAGTAATTAGAAAAACCCAATTTTAGTAAATTATAATCATCAACAGTATGTCATAATTTACTAACTTTTAATTCCCTCCTACCTGATGGTAGTTTTACCACTTAATTAATTAACCAATTAATTACAGATAATTAATAGGAAATTAATTTGGCATTGCGTTGATTAAAGAAACGTGATCAAGATTAATTCAATCTCAACATATTCATTAAACACAGGGAATTTCCAGAATTTATCCAAGTTAATTTAATAAAAGCATTTTGGTCTCACGATCATATTTTAATTAGCACTTCATTATTAATGCCGGAAAATAAACTTAAGCTATCACCATAATTAAAGAAACAATTAAACTAATTACTGAATATAAAATTAAAGTAAAATAAAAGAGAGAAGGTAGAAGAAAACTTATTGCTTTGGATGGATGAGAACCAGTTGATGTAACTGGATACTGGTTGAACTCCAAGATGGACTCCACCCTTTTCCAATGTTAATCCGCAACAGATTGCTCCCTTAATTATGAACTGGATTGGTATCTTATTTAATAAGATATACTTAACTTAAGAAAAATGATTTATTGAAACACTAAACGACTAATGAATTAAAATGGAAACATGACTTAACATTGTAGAAAATGCATTCGGCAAGGAAACGAAATTATGGAACATTATCTACTTAAGATTTTGACTCGGACTTCTTAAGAAACTTTAAGACAATGATTAAACCTCAAAAAGAAGACTTTTAATGATAATAACTTCTAGGCTCTGGACAAAAATTCAATGGTATTAATCCAGTAACTTAACATTCACAAATTCAATCTGATCATTTCATTAATATACGGAACTTGCACGTCTGAGTTCTTAAAAATAAAAATACTTCAAATATACAGTGCTTAAATAAATCTGAATATGAGATTAAACTCAAAATTGAATAATTCCTTAATGGATTTAACCGAAAATAATTCAATGTAAATGGAAAAGAATTCTATTAGAATCAAATACTGAATTAAAACAAACTTCAAACTTAAATTCGAACTAATTTAAAAACTAAACTTGAAATAAAATTGACAGAATTCAAAAGATGGAATCGGGATGGGGTAAATTTCAAACTAATCTATCCCTTCTATTTATAGGCAAAAACACAAACCAAAAATCCTAAAAATCTTCAATCGTATTCCTGCTTAAACTCCAAAATCAAATCGTCCAATATTTCAGGGAACAAATTTGATAATCCCTGAAAAGCTTCACTCGTCTCAACAAATTTGACTTGACTACTTCACAGGTTCTTATCAGCAACTTCTACTCCAGGTTTCATCATTTACCACAGTAAATGTTTTTTCCTGATAATCTCTATAAAACCTGCACAAAATACGCTTATTATTGCTAATAAAATAACTTAAGATATTAAATAATAAAACCTAAAAATTATACTTATCAATGACCAAACAACTTATCAAATCTATCTCTATAGACTTTTCCCAATGCATAAGTTGTTTCTCCAAAAATCTTTAATTGAGAAGGTTTTTGAACAACTACATCTTAACTAATTAAGAGTAGTTATGTAAATTCTCATTATTAATATGTCATCTACATATAATATGAGAAATACAATAATATTGCCAATTATATTTTGTATACACAAGATTCATATTTGTTTTTGATTAAATTAAACTTTTTGATTATCTCATCAAAACAAATATTTGAACTCTTAAAAGCTTGCTTTAGTCCATAAATGAACTTTTATAATTTGCATACTTTGCTAGGATTTTTGAATAAAAACCCTTAGATTGTATCATATACTAATCCCTTTACAAATTACAACAAGTAAAATCTTAATGGATTTTAACATGGCAATTGGTGAAAAGGTTTCATCATAGTCAATACTATGATTTTGTGTAACCTTTAGTGACCAATATTCATGCTTTATGGGTAACAATATTACCATCCATGTTTATCTTCTTTTGAAGACCTATTTGCATCTTATGGGTTTTATCCCTTTAGGTGCATCGACTAAGGTCTATACCTTGTTGTCATACATGGAATCCATTTTAGATTTTATGGTTCAAAACCACTTTTAGATTTCTTATCAAATAAGACTTCTTTGTAGATAGTAGGTTTATCATTCTTAATGATAAACACATCATCTCATGTGGATGATTTATCCTACTAAACATACAATTTACTTGTGTATTGAGAGCTTCATGTCTTACCGCATCACTATGAGGTACAAGCTCTAATTCCATTCTTTTCATTACTAAATTGGGGTTTAAGAACTTCACCAAGTTCTATATGCTCCCACTTGCCTTTTCTAGAATAAACTATTCTTCTAGAAATATGACATATTTTGAGACAAACAGTTTGTGCTCATTGGGATCATAGAAATAATATCCAAACCTTTCTTTTGGACATTCCACAAAATAGTATATATGAAAATTTTGTATCAAACTTATCAGATTTTACCTTTTATATATAGGATACCCCCAAACATTTTGGTTCTCTCCTATACAATATCTCATGTGAGGTAGAATTGATAGGTTTAAATAGAACATACTTTAAAAGATCAAATACAATATTTATGGTATATTCTCAAAACAATTTTGAGAGAATTATATGGCTCATCATTAATCGAATAATATCTAATAAAATTTGATTATTACTTTAATAAAGAAACAAGTTCATTTTATGAAGATAATTATAATTTCTTGACTCAAGTATTCTCTATTTCGATCTAATCGAAATATTTTAATACTTTTACCAAGTTGTTTTTCAACTTCAATTTTATATTCTTTGAACTCTTCAAAGAATTTAGTTATATACTTCAATAAGTACATATATGACTATATTTAATATAGTCATTTGAAGTATGAAAAACTTTCTCTAATTACAATTAACATAGGTCTATATACATCAATATGTATTAGATTTAGTAATTCAGTAGATTTTTCACCTTTTAAGTAAAAGGTAAATTGGTTATTTCTAATACATAAAATTCACATTTATCAAATGATTCATAATCAAATGATTCCAAATAAACATCTTTATGCAATTTGGCTATGTGTTTCTCATTTATATAACCATATCTACAGTATTAGAGATAAAATTATCAATTTTGTTTCTTTGTGTTTATGTTTGAAAAGAAGATTATCCAAATCAAATATATAAAGTTTGTTATCCAATTAACCAGCACCTTAAAATATTGTCACAATAAAAAGAACAACATTTATTCTTTTGAGTTATTGTAAATCTATTCATGTTAAACATGAAATAGAAATAATATTTTAGTAAGTACTGATAATAACAATACTTTATATTAAGGATTAATCTTCTGAATAAAGAAAACTCTATATTCCTATGGTTAATGTAACAACTTTTGTCGCATTCAATTACCACATATAAGAATACATTTTCTTTACCCAACTTTCTACTTATCCTTAAATCTTGCATATTTATGTAAATATGAGAACCAAATCTGGTATCTAATACCCAAGATTTTATTTATAAGCAGAAACATTTATTTCAATCATAAACATATTTGAAGTAAAAACTTCACCAAGTTTCTTTTGCTTCAAAATCTAAATGAACCTTTTAATTCTAATTCCAGTGTCTATCTTAATAGACCATAGTAGAATTTAATACCATTTAAACTTTTGTCCTTATTATTTTGTGTTAAGTTTGAGCGCCCTTTATTGATTTTCTTAAAATCAGGATCCAACTTCAGTTTCCTGGAAAGCTCAAGTATTAACACAATTTTCTTTTTCTTCTTGATTGAATCCTTTGTTGTCTTATTAAGCAATTCAAGCAAATATTTAGATCTCAACTTTGTTCATAACAAAGATTAAAAAATCTAATTTTTAATGAGAATAATCACCTTTAGCACATTAGATGATACTAAAGATTATTTGCCATTTTGCTTTAGATGAGTTCGTGAGAGATATCATATATCTCATTTTAACTCTTATATCATACAATCACTTCATCTAATGAAGTATTGTTAAAGCATACATATTCATATGCAACTATTGTAATTGAGATTTATGGATGCTTTTTAGTATAAAACAACATACATTATCAAAATCATCTTTATGTTTTTGACATGTATCTTTGATTACTTGATCAATATCATCATTAAGAGAAAGATTTTAAAGACATCAAATAACTTCTCATACCTAAAAACAATTTTTAGGTTGTAAAAATCAATCCATAAAATTTGAGCAATTAATATATTGTCAAACAATATATTATACATTATTTTCTACAACAGAAAATAAAGATATAAAAATATTTCATATTTATGCAATAAGCAAAACCAAAATAAAATAAATATGGACTTATGAAAATTTTGATTTTGCTCCCAGTATTTTATTCAAATCAATATCCCTTAAATTGATTCGAGAATTTCACAAAATTTTTAGTGGCTAAGATCTTATTTTAATTATTTTTAACCTTGAGGTAACTCAACAAGTTAAAAATAATCTCAACAAGTAGGTAACAATTGACAATTACAACAAATTGTAACTCTTATTTTAATTATTTTTAACTTTGAGGTAACTCAACAAGTTAAAAATAATCTCAACAAGTAGGTAACAATTACCAATTACAACAAATTGTAACTCTTAGATAGTTAGGCCATCAACTCTTGATACACATATCTCATATGTCCCCTAACTCTTTGCCTCAAAAACATTTTGACCTTGAGGTAACTCAACAAATCAAAAGTCTTTGTTAAATCAAACCCACTATTCAGAGATCTTATCTCATAGCATAAACATATTTAAAGTAAAACAACCTTGAGGTATCTCAACAAGTTGCTCGAATAAAAATTGTTTAAACTAGGGTAAATTACAAAATACCTCCCTGTGGTTAGGCGATATTATAAGTTACCTCCTTAACATTTAAAAACCTATTATTTACCTCCTTGTACTTTGGGTTTTTTTTGAAAAATGAATGGAAATAGAAACGTTGACGGAGAGTGAATCACAATCGCGATTGGAAATTGAAAAGGTACGCTTTTAACTTAATAAAATGAGCAAACAGACAAAAATAACCTCAATTTGTGATATAAACAACAAAATTACCTAAATACATCTTCTTCTTCCTACAAAATTACCCAAAATTTCCCTCTGAAACTCAATATCGAAACCCAAAATCGCAACACACAGACCAACTTTAGAGATCTTTCAAGGAGAAACCACAACATTATGAATAGTCAAACTATTCATAAAGCACAATCAGCTCCAGTTTTTCTAAAAAATTGGTTTGAAAAACTGGAGCTGGTGCAAACTTCAATCGGGTTTATGAAACAAAAAAAAAAGATGTAAAAATTCACAATATAATTCGAATGATCTTCTTTTCTTTTTTTTAAACACATTATCAGTTTTCATATTCTCAAGAAATATGATCCAAACAAGGTAACACAGAAAAGTTTCTCTAAATGAAAATTCAAACAAGATATTCAGTTCTTTAAAATACAGAAAACAGTTTCAGCACAACATTGCAAAAATGTTCTTTTGAGACCATCTCAAAATCCTAAACTGCATCTAACTAGCAGAGGACTTAAGTCAAATGAAATTTAGGCTGCACCAGGACCCTTGCCCTTCTTCCTCTGAATCTTCTTGGTGTAAATTCTAGTTCCTTACCTTCCAAGATGTACCCGTCGGCTCTTCCACACTGACCCGGACGGGAGGAAATGCAAGCCAACAATCTACCAGATCCAAATTGTTCTTCAATGTGAGGATCAAGCTTACGATCTTTTTGGTGCTTTTCAATCTTCCTGACCCATGTTTGCAGCAGCGGCGGCGCTCCTCTACTTCTGGAAATGAGACGGCGGCGGCTTCTCTCTCACACACTCTAAAAGACACTATATATAATTCCATGGGAAAAGTCTAGTCGCCGCCTCTGCCTTGCTCTGCATCCAGTCCACACAATCCCATGCCATCCATCCCCAAATCCCTCAAATTCAGTGGAATTCAATCAATCCCATTATTGAAAAATCCACCCCTTTTGCTAGTTTTAGATCAGAGAAGTGATTGTTATGGACTTGTTTGGTGGTGGTATTGGGTCTCTCCATGGTGACGACGGCAGTGGCCTTGATGACGACGAGGGATTTGCGATTTAAACTCAGATGGCCTTGATGACGATGAGGGATTTGCGATTTAAACTCAGATTTTATGGCAACGAGTTTCAGATTGGAGGAAGAGAGAATGGAGGAAGAAGGATGGTTCTTCAATTTTTACCAAAAATAAAGTAGACTCTATTGCTGACATTTATCATTTATTTGGAATTTGAAATTGTCCTCTGTTTGCTGGTTGCTTTGGGTCTGAATTTAAGGCCCAGATGAAAGCTGTAAAATACAAAAGTTGTAAATTGATGATGGAAGAAGATGATCATTAGGGTATTTTAGGAATTTCAGTTTCTGTCGTTACTTTATCATATTTCCGTCATTTTTCACTTTAGTCTAAACCACAAGGAAGTAAATTGTAGGATTTTATAATTCAGGGAGGTAACTTAAAATTGCGGTAAACCACAAGGAGGTATTTTGTAATTTACCCTTTAAACTATAATAATGGAAGACAACTAATTATGATTTAATATTTAATTAAGGGATTAATTTATGGTCTCATCATACATACATATCATATGTGAAAATTATTTGATCAATTGAACATACAATATGCAATTAAATAAATATATTATTTTATCAAATATAAATCACATATGATATATTATTCAAATAATCGCATTAAATGAATGTATAATAAATTTATATCACATATAAATCATATATGACACATGTTACTCAAATAATCATATTAAATGAATATATAATAAATTTATATCAAATATAAATTGTATATGAAATGTTATTCAAATAATCATATTAAATGAATATTCAATAAATTTATATCACATATAAATTGTATATGGCACATGTTATTCAAATAATCATATTAAATGAATACATAATAAATTTATATCAAATATAAATTACATATGTCATATTATTCAAATAATCATATTAAATGAATATATAATAGATTTATATCAAATATAAATTACATATGTCATATTATTCAAATAATCACATTAAATGAATATATAATTTTTATGTCATGAATCTATATGTATATTATTTCTAATTATATTAGTAATCATTTAATTGAATTTTTGAAAATTTTATGGGTCAAAATATAGTTTCCAAAACTACAGGGCCAACTAATCAAAATAATAATGAAGTTCTGGGGTTGTTATTTAATTAAGAAAACTCTTTTCTTAAAACCCCATATTCCGGTTTCTAAAAACCACGCTTTCAGTTGTTTTTTTTTAAATAAAAACATGTGATGACGTCATCTGACGTCATCATCATCTTCACAAAAAAAAAACGCAGAGCAACGTCTGCTTTCTTTTTTTTTTCTTTTTCTGATCAATCCACCGGCGACTCTTCGACGGCAACAACTATGGCTAGATCAAATCCTGCCTAGAACTTTCTTCGGCGACTTAGCACAAATGGGTTGCGCAACCAAAACACAACCAAACCACTCTTTGATCTTGCCACGATTTGGCCAGATATCTCAGTGTTACTAAGCTCCGAAGGCAGCTCCATCTCCGGCGAGATTTGGTCCAGTCAAATCCTCTTGTTGGATCGCCGGATTTGATCCGGCCGTGGCCTTTTTTTTCGTTTTTTTTTTGAAAAATTCCAACCAGTTTTGAATAAAAAATCAAAATCACAATTTTGACCCATTATTTAAAAAACGAATTTTTAAACAATTTCTCAAATAACCCAATTAAATCAAATTTACATACATAACAATTTATCATTCATGACATAGTATATTATGCATAGATAAATCAAATTAGGCTCTGATACCACTGTAAGGAAATCAACATAGTAACAATGCAGCGGAAAAATATAACAATTATATTATAATTGATTTCCATAGGACCTTTAATGATAATCTATACAAAATATACCTTGAGAGATGCTAGCAAAATCCTTGAGCGAAGTTTCATCGACCAACAAGCCGCACACGTGTCCGGCCTCTAACTGTAATCCACACGAACTACTTTCGGGATCCTCAAAGGATTGATTTTAACATTAGGTTAATAAGCTAGATCCCTCTAAACAACACCTTGAAAATCTAATAAGAAAACCCTTTTCTTATTTACGTGATTTCTTATTGAGAGAGTTGTGTGTTGTCTTTGACCTAACATTAAGCATCTATATATAATAATACAACCTTCCAAAACAGTTGTCTTGTCAAACAAGAAACGAATTATTACCAAACTCTATTCACTTTCCAAAAGTGAACAAGAGTATAATAGATGCCATAATTATCATATAATTATGTAAATCATTTTAACCCAAGAAGTAATTCTATTGTGTGTGACCCTTTAGGTTCCTAATCACTTGGCAATAAATATAAATAATAATCTTAGAATTAAATTGGCTTTTGTACAAAACCAACAAGGTATAGACCTTAGTCGATGCACCTAAAGGGATAAAACCCATAAGATGCAAATAGGTCTTCAAAAGAAGATAAACATGGATGGTAATATTGTTACCCATAAAGCATGAATATTGGTCACTAAAGGTTACACAAAATTATAGTATTGACTATGATGAAACCTTTTCACCAATTGCCATGTTAAAATCCATTAAGATTTTACTTGTTGTAATTTGCAAAGGGATTAGTATATGATACAATCTAATAAAATAAAATAAAAGAGTATATGGTGTAGGTAGGGTACATTTTTATTAGGATGAGACTTTAAGAAATGCTTATATGGCACAAAATAATTGGTGCCTGACAAGGAGTTTATCAGGATGATCCTAATAAATGTTTTACTCATATATATTTGTGTGTGTGTGTGTGGTTTTAAATTTAGACAAGTTAAAATGCACTTAATCTAAGACTGATATTTTATAGGGATATTTAGAGTATTCTACTAAATATATTAGATATCTAATCTGATTAATTTAACCAAACATTGGAATAAAAATTTTATTATAACATATTCCTAATCTTTCCAAATGCATGGTAAGAATTCTAGTTGTATTCATTTACTGCAGAATTAATATTTTAAAAAATGATATTCCTCACTAACTTTACTTTCTTACCAACTAAACGAGTCCTTAGAGCATCCATAAGTGTTAAGGTTAAAAATATTGTTAGAAGAATACCATTAATCATCTTAAACTTAATTGAAAGTTTACAATTCGTAATCGATGATTAGAAATCAAACCAATTAGTTGTCACGCTTCTCTCATATTCACATTCACGCTTTTGTATTTCGTTGATTCAAATTGTAAACGACAGGAGTTTCATTTAGTGAAATTGTAGGAGAACCTCTTCAGGTAGATTGAACACCATTATTGACTAGGCTACACCAGATGTCTCCATGAAGTTGATGAAAGAAGATGGCAAAGTCCTCACCAATAGAGACCGAATGGGTAAGAATGTTCAATTCTTGTATCCAAAAATTGAACTACCTTAGAAAATATAACAAATTTTTTGGAGTTCATCAAGTGGATGAGAGTGCTAAAATGGATTTGATTGAAATGTATTTAGAGGGTAGATCAGACGGTTCCAGGGGTTGAAATTGGCTAATGTAAAGATTTCTTGGTCTGAATTCAGTGAATGTGTACTTAAAATATTTGATGAAAGACTTGGGAAGGATGATGTTGAGGAATTTAACAAATTGCAATAGACAAGCTCTCTTAGTGAATACCAAGAAAAGTTTGAATGTCTGAGATCTTTGCTTCTCTGCAAGAATTTGAGGTTATCAGAACAGTATTTCGTGCCAGTTACATTAGTGGGCTGAAACTATGTAAGAACAGACATATCAATTTTTTAATCTCAGAGGATGAGGAAGAGGGAGAATTCTTGGATGTTGAAGGAGAACAGAATGAAAAGATTGGTAATCCTGGAGAATTGATGGAGGTATCACTCCATACCTTGTCTTAGAATCTTAAAAGAAAAGCTATTACGCTACAAGGAGTGATCCAAGGGCATACAGTTCAGATGCTGATAGACATAGGAAGTTCAGATAGTTACATCGATTACAGGATGGTTGAGAGATTATCCTTGAAACATAAACGAGTTCCATGGTTAAGGGCCACTGTGGCTGATGGAAGCACAATTTGCAGTTCTACCTTGTCTTCTCAAGTGCACTTTGAAATCCAGGGATATCAATTTGTACATGATGTAAGAATGATACAAATTGAAGGTTGAGATATTATACTAGGGGTGGACTGGATGACTGAGTATAGTTCAATTACATTTGATTTCAAGCAATTTATGATCCAGCTGTATAAGAAGGGTGAATAGGTAAAGCTAATTGGCAATGCAGGACAGTCATCCTTAACTTTGATCAGAGGTACAGACATGAAACCTTTCAGGCTGGAACAAAGTAGGGGATCCTTTTCTGTTAGTTCAATGAATGCAGTAGAAAGTTCTGAGACATATTCTAATGATTTAAGAGTACTGTTAGACAAGTTTTCTATGGTGTTTGATGTTCCAAACTCTTTACCCTCTAGTAGAAATCATGATCATGAAATTCCCCTAAAACCAAACTCCCAACCTTTTTAACTTAAACCCTATCGTTATCCACACTCTCAAAAGACAGAAATTGAAAATCAGGTTATTGAGATGTTAAAAACTAGCATAGTTGTACCTAGTAACCGTCCATTTTCATCTCCTGTGCTTTTAGTGAAGAAAAAAGACAACACATGGAGGTTTTGTGTTGATTATAGAAAGTTAAATGAGATCATCATAAAGGACAGATTTCCAATCCCTAATATAGATGAACTTCTAAATGAACTTGGCAGGGCTAAATATTTTTCCAAACTGGATTTGAGATCTGGTTACCATCAGATTTGAATCAAACCTAAAGATAAACATAAAACTCCCTTTCAAACTCACCATGGTCATTTTGAGGTTTTGGTAATACCATTTGGCCTTACCAATGCCCCAACTACCTTTCAATCTCTCATGAATCACATTTTTCAACCATATCTGAGAAGCTTTGTATTAGTTTTCTTTGATGATATACTTATGTGTAGCCCTATCTTCCACTTAAAGAAAGTGCTTACAATTCTTAAAGATCATCAGCTATATGCCAAACTTTCTAAGTGCTCATTTGCTCAAGAAATAATTGACTACTTAGGTCATATTATATCCAGTAGTGGGGTGGGCATGGATGCTACCAACGTTGATTGTGTTAAGGAATGGCTTGTGCCTAGTAATGTTAAGGAATTGAGGGCTTTTCTTGGTATAGATGGATATTATAGATGATTTGTAAAGGTTTATAGTTTGATTAGTAAGCCCCTACCAATCTGCTCAGAAAAGACGATTCCTGCTGGACTGAGGATGCTACTTCAGCTTTTAATGATCTCAAAGCGGCTTTATGTACAGCCCGTGTACTCAAATTACCTGATTTCTCCAAGAGCTTCGTGGTGGAAACAGATGCATGTTATAAGGGAAAAGGTGCCGTGTTGTCACAGGAAGGTCATCCTATAGTTTTCCTGAGTAAGGCTTTAGAATTTCATAACTTAGGATTGTCTATCTATAAAAAAGAACTTCTGGCAGTGGTGATGGCGGTGACTCAGTGGAGGCATTATCTTGTTGGATATCATTTTGTCATGAAAACTGATCACCAAAGCCTCAAATTTCTGCTGGAGCAGAAGTTGACTTCTACACTACAACATAAGTGGATGGCTACGCTTCTAGGTTTGGATTATAAAATCCAATATTGAAAGGGGACAGACAACAAAGTGGCGGATGCCCTTTGAAAGAGGGTTATGGAGTTCAAGAACAAGATTGAACAAGAGACTGAGAAACAAGTAATCGATACATTTTCACAATCAGCACCAACTGAGCATGCAGTGCTAATGCATATATCTCCAGTCCAGCCAAACTGGATTAAAGAAGTCCAATAGAAAGTTAGGACTTGATTACTCAGGTGGTATTATCTCCTGCTGAGTATAGCCAATATCAGTATATGGATGGACTACTGAGATACCAAAATAGAATTTATGTTGGAGCTGCAAATCAGATCAGACACACCATCATTCAGACTATTCATTCATCATCTTTTGGAGGACATTCTGGACAGTTAGCAAGCTTAAAAAGAACTAAATTGCTTTTCTACTGGCATCACATGAAGGATGATATTAATGAGTTTATTAGAGAATGTGATACATGTCAGAGAAGTAAACATGAATTGGTTCCGTATACTGGGCTTCTACAACTCTTACCCTACTCATTCCACAGCGGGCTTAGTGCGATATCACAATGGATTTCATTGAGAACTTTCCCCAATCAGAGGGATATGACACAATTTTGGTGGTGGTTTACCGGTTGACAAAATATGGTCACTTCATCGCTCTTACACATCCATTTACAGCTCCAGTAGTTGCCAATGTTTTTCTTAATCATCTATTCAAGCTACATGGCCTTCCTGAGAGTATTACATCTGACCGGGACAAAGTCTTCACCAGTGTCTTTTGGCAAGAGTTGTTCAGATTGATAGGGGTCAGAATTCAGCTTTGTTCTGCATACCATCCTCAAACTGATGGTCAAGAGTAAAAGACTTTTTTTTTTTTTTTTTAAAAAAAAAAACTATTTATTATACCATAAACAAGACAGAAGATACGAGGCCGGATATTCCCGACACCCCAAAATAAACGAAAGCCATAAACGAGGAGTACTACTCCTTTACAGTCCAAAAAGCCGAAAAGTCAACACTAGAAGTTTGTGTGAAGATTGAGAGTCCAAAAAATTTGAGAGCCCGATAGGCACCTCAGATTCTAAAGACTCTCAGGGCTCGTTTGGTTGGCAGGGAATTTGGGTTGGGAAAATAATCTTTTTACTAATTTCCAGTTTCCTGTGTTTGTTTCAAACTGGGAAAGTAATCATTTTCCTAATTATTAAATTCCTGCGTTTGTTTTATCCTGGGAAAGTAAAAAGAATCCTGAACCAAGGAAAATAACTGCAAGATTCCAGGATTATGAATCCTCTTTAAAAGTTGGTATTCTGATTCCTCTCTTGAGGATTTTAACTATGTGGCTCTTTCTTTATATTTATTATTTATATTTTGAGTTTCATATATTTCTTATGCTAAATTCTAATTCATTTGGTCAAATAATTTTATTTTTTTGTTTGATATTTTTTTTATTAAATTTACTACTTAACTAAAATTAGTTTATAAATGTCTTTATATTGACTTTAAAAATGTAATTCAATGTAAAAAGAGTTAAATAGATGGATGGTATGTTGTTTTTTTATTATTAAAATTATTAACATTATGGGGGTTATATATATATTTTTTAAAAAACTCAAAATTGTATTTATGTTGCTTTAGACTTTTTCTATCATATTTTTACTTAATTAATTTTCATACATTTTATATTTTCAATACTTATTGTTTAATAAATTTTAGCGATTTTTATTAATATTAATTTGTCAATTATTTTTCATTTATTTAATAAACTATTCTTTTTTTAATAATATTAACCAAGAAAATTTTTATTTTAATACTTTTTTATAAGTTGTAGTTAATAGTTTAATTATTTAATTAAATTAAAAATGATCATTTTTACAATGATGAAAATATAAAACATAATATTAAAACATTTATTATAAGGTAAAACTACATAATTAAGTTTCATGATATAATTTAAAATAAAACTATAAAAATGGTTATGGATAAGTATAACATACAAATGGAATTCAAATAACATTATTTGGTTCAATAATTTAAATCAAATAATAAAATAAGAATCATACTAACTTTTTTAAGAATCTATCCAAACACAGGGTAAGTATTCAGATTCCTCACAATTAAATTCCTAGGAATCAGATGATCAGGAAAAATATTCATTTTCCTCAAAATTAAAATCCCAAAAATCACATTCCCATTAAACATTACTTTCCTGCCAACCAAACGAGCCCTCAAGCTTTATCAATATCAAAATTTTCGAGAGTCCTAAGTCTGTGGGCAGAGAGCTTCAGCCCAAACCTGTCCAAGTACAACTATTAAGAGCATTTAATAAAAGTTCAATTCAGCCCAATTCAGCCCAATAATGAGATCAGCCCAAAAATGACCTATAGCTCGCTCAAATTCAGCCCAAGATTTATTTATAGTACCAGCATGAGCCATGATGATGAAGTCCAAGAAAGCATCAGTCAGCCAACTAAGATTACTAAGGGTCCAGGATTCTTCCAACCGCCCCAGCCTCCAACAAGCAGCAATTCACAAACAAACATAATCCCAAATGGATATACATTTTAGATCAAAGTCTACCTTTGGGCACCATCCCAGAAAGCAGCATGCAGTGAACCACCCAAAGCTATGATGAATACCCCAGCCACATGAGAAGAGGCATAGCAGCATCACCCATTCTCTTGATTAAAAGAGCACAGCATCATCAAATCAGTACCACATCCGCCATTCATTAGCACTGCCCCCCACCATAAGAGCCTAAAAGTAGCAGCCAAGGATACACCAAATTCTTAACATACGGGCCAAAACCGAGTCTACCAGATACCAATATGTCCATACAGTAAAGGGGCAAGGCTTCAGAACAGATTTCCCTTGTGAAACCAAAGAACTGCGTAGGCCTCTGCCAAAATTTCATCAACACTTCTCCTTTCTACCCCTTACTCCACTATGAAAGCATCCCAGAACAGGTGCAGGAGAGTTTTCCAACCAGCACCATACACCACCATAACCATAGTTCTCAGATAATTTCAAAACAACATCAGACCAAAACAATGCAAAATTCAGAATCAGTCACCACACAACCACAAAGGACTCACAGCATCACAGCAGAATACATCACGAAACAAAGTCCAGAACAACTTAAACAACCAGAAATTAAAACATCAAGACGGGCCAACTGATATGAACATCGGTAATCAGGGGCCAAAACTGAAGTCTATCACTTACATATTCCTTCTATGATTCCACCTTTTGCCTTCTGAATAACATACGAAAGGATTTCGATCTCTAAGCCTCCTTCCCGACGTGATGTTAGCTTTGGGGCTCACTAAGGCTTCCATGAACCTCGTTTTCTTGACTGATTTCTGTTGTCTTTCCATTTTATCAATGATATTGTACAGCTCATCTTGAGGCTCCTCATCGAAACTGGCCTCTGTCCATCGGTCTTCTCCCTCGTCTTCTGACTCTACTTCAATTGGTATATCTTGTAGTGCTGCTAAGTCTGATGTGGAGCTGACCTTGATGAACTCCCCTGCTTCCCATCTCAGTGTTGGCATAGCTCTTAATATTTCACGATCTGTCCTGGGATTGCCTGTGTGCAATGTTGATGATTCACCTTCTTCCCAGTTAACCGTAACGTTGATTGTCTCGTTGTTCGATCTTGTACTATCCACCCGACCAATTTGGGGAGGGTCCTTCGGGGCAGCTTCAGTGCTCTCATTTGCTCATTCCAAAGCAACATTGGATGGAGTAGAAGGATCAATTAGGGCACCGGAAGTCCCTTCTGTACTGTTTATAAGTTCCAAGAATTGCCCATGGTTAGCCAAAAAATGGCCAACATTTTTATCCACATGATCAGAGCTCTCTGATCCCTTCAAAGATTCATTGGCTTTTTCCTCAACTGGCTTAATCACTTCCTTCCCCTCAACAATCATTGGAATCTGAGTTGGAATATAGACCTCTTTAATTGAGAGTTGCTGATTACCATCATTTGGCTCAAAGCTGTGCTCGTTGTCCCCTTTTGGATTGATTCGTCTTTCCAGCATCCCAGCCCTTTGGAGCTCCTTACTCTGAGGGTCAGGCACCTTAGACACCTAGTGTACGTGAGTCTTTTGCAGGGGTGTAGGAACTATACGTTCTGAAGGAATAACTGCCTTGCCTTTATCAAGATTTTCACTTGGTCCCCGTTCCTTTTTTGCTTTTCAAGAATGGCTTACGACATGTCGTAAGCCATTTTTTCCTTTCTTATTTGGTGAACATTGTGATGTGAATAGTCGGTTCAAGTGATGTATTCAGCTAGGTGGGTACATGTGTGTGGCAAAGTGTGGAAAATGAGTGAAGTGACAGTAAGAACGTGCTAGTGTGATGGTGGTGCATGAGACGTGTGTTGTGAGTTTATGGCAAGATGAGTGCAATGTGTGTTGGCAGAATTGGCATATTTTGGCATTGATGTCACTAAATCCATCAAAGGAAGATTCACATTCACTTGCTTAAGTACATCCAGGAAACGGTCACCTCGCCGCAACACTCATGCACACACCTCATGCGACGAGCTCAGCTCGTCGCATACACTTTTGCACACACAAGGTGCGGCGAGGAGCACTCACGCACAAACACTCAATACTCTCATATACTCAAACACACATACACATTCTACTTCACACTTTGTTGTTGTTCTTTATCCACAATTCTCAAAGTCTTTTATAGCACTTGATGGAGTTGCATGTATCAGTTTTACAAACACTCACAACACTTCTCACAATTCACTCCATTTCACATTCACATTCACAACATCATTCTCATTTCACTCCATAATTTCATAATTCACTTCACTCACATCTACACTGCACATTATCACATTATCGCACTCAAGCTCACAACCATATTGCACATTCATTTCACTCACACTTATGCACACTACACTTCACATCTCATTAAAACCTCACACTCGCGCATTGCATGGCGAGACCTCGCCACGAGGTCTCGCCAGCAAAACACTTTCACAGCGAGGTCTCGTGGCGAGACCTCGCCAGAAAAAACTTTATACGGCGAGACCTCGCCACGAGGTCTCGCCATACATTTGCACAAAGCGGCGAGACCTCGCCACGAGGTCTTGCCAGCTTATTGTCTTCGAGCAAGAATTTGCTTTGTGATTTCAGCTTTGAGGAGTTTCGAGTGAGCAAGAGTTTGTGTTTCTAGCTTTGTGCTATTTTGAAGTTCAGAAATTTCTCTAAGTGTTGGGTTCTGATTTCAGCAGTTCAGCAAGGCAGCTGAAAGTGTGAAGTACCAGGGCAGGAAGGCGTGATGTCTTGCAAGCTAGAACGCGTGGAGGCTTGCAAGGATGTCAAAGGCGCATTCGTTGCTGGCTCAAAGGTGCAGGGGAGGTCTGATTCCTCACTTGGATTTCTGAGAAGTGAAAGCGTGAAGTGTGCTGGCCTGAAGGAGTTGGAGCTAAACTGAAGGCGCGACACTGCAGGCCTGAAGGCGTTGGAGCTGAACTGAAGGCGCGACACCGAAAGCCCAAAGGCGCTGGAATGCTGGGCATTTCTTCAAACTTCGAATGTTCACATGATTGGGCTGATTTTTGGTCATTCCTATTCAAGGGCATTTTTTGGAATACTTTAGATATTTTACGGTTGCGTATTAGTTACACTTTCCTAACTCTATATATAGGAGATGTAGCTAATGTGTAGGGAGATTCCGGGAGACTATTATTCAACCCATTAGTTAGGATTTGAACTGGTAACCAACTTTTGATCTAGAGAGAGCGGGAATAAATTTGCAAGATCTACTGAGGGCCTCTTTTAGGCGGAGGTTTCTTTATTTCTGGAAATGGAGCTTTTGGAGCATAATCTGGGAAGTTAAAAGGATTGGAATTTCTGGTAATCTCATTCCCCACCCTTTCTGGTATTTCCTTCCTATTAGACTTATTTTCCTCTTGCTCACCCTTCTTCTCAGGTTCCAAAACTTCCTCAGCTTCATCTTTTTGGTCCTCCTCCAAGCCATCAATCTTGTCTTCTGCATGTTTGCTTCCAGGCAACAATTTTCCACTCCTCAAAGTAATAGCATTGCATGCTTCTCTTCCCTTGGGATTTGGTACTGTGTCACTAGGAAGAGCTCCTTTTGGCCTCTGGTGAACAGCATTGGCCAACTGACCAAGTTGCATCTCGATATTCTTCAAAGTGGCTTCGTGATGCTTTACAGTGGACTCCAAACTTCCAAATCTCTGTTCGTTCTTATCCATCTTTTCCATCAGCTTTTGAAACATATCCTCCACATTTGGCTTCTTTTATTCTGATGTGCTAGCCTGATTATCAAAACCAGGAGGTGGTTGATTCATTGCTCTCCTTGAGTCATTACCTTGATAGTAATTTCCTCATTGGTTCTGCTGTTGATTCCAATTGCCTTGGTTTCCACCATATTGTCTGTTGCCTCCATTATAATTGTTCCCAGAATAGTTCCCACCATATTGGGATTTGTTACTGTAATTGTTCACATACTGAATGGATTTAGTAGTGATTTCACATTCATCCGTGTGATGTTCTCCCTTGCATAGTCCACATGAAAGTACTGGGGCTTTGGTTTGAGTCGCCTTTAAAGTCTGCACCTGCTTGACCAATGCTTCAAACTTAGCACTAAGTGAAGTCTCCTCATCTACATCAAGAATTCCTCTTTGTCTCCTGACATGTGGCTTTCTAGTCTCTGGGAAAAGGTATTCATCCTCAGCTATCTGGTTAAACAGTTCACGCACCTCAGGCACATATTTGTCCTTAAGTACCCCATTAGCACAAGCTTTAACCATCAAAGATGATTTAGGAGTTAGGCCATTGAAGAAAGTATTTAGCTCCCTAATTTCGCCCAAATCATGATTGGGGC
This sequence comes from Ophiorrhiza pumila, assembly GCA_016586305.1. Classification (NCBI taxonomy): domain Eukaryota; kingdom Viridiplantae; phylum Streptophyta; class Magnoliopsida; order Gentianales; family Rubiaceae; genus Ophiorrhiza; species Ophiorrhiza pumila. The sequence goes on along the minus strand of BLIW01000008.1, from coordinate 9,822,359 downwards.
ATTGTCTGATTAAATCGTTGAATCTCTCCCAGGCTTCCCTAAATGACTCACTGTCTTGTTGTTGGAAGTTCATAATTTTCGACCTTCTCTTTTCAAGCTTAGCTGGAGGGAAGTACTTAGACAAGAAGCTTTTCTGTAGATCATCAAATGACATTCCAGCATTTGCTCCCCCAATACTCTTGAACCAATGTTTAGCCTTTCCACGCAGAGATAAAGGGAACAAAATTCTGTGAACCTCACTCCTGTCAACGCTTGGCAACTTAAAAGTGCTGCATAACCCGAGAAACCAATCAAGGTGGTCATTAGGATCCTCGTTGTCAAGACCTTGGAAGAATTGGCCCTAGGTGATCATGGAAACAATTTGTGGAGGAATGTGGTAACTTTCCACGTCGATGTCCTGATGACCAAATCGATTGTCAAAAGTTACTGCATAATGGTCTCCGAACCTCGGTGCTTGTGCTCATTGGGCAGCCATAGCTCTCTGTTTTGCTTGAATCCTTAGAGTTCTTTCCAATTCAATATCCAATTCAAATTCAGGTTTTCCTTTAGATCTTACAGACCTGGGCATACACAAACAGGAACAGTAGGTAACAGCAATATAAACTCAAATCAAGAGCAATAAATTTCAACACTCCAGTACGCCAGATGAAACAGAACAAATGGATCAATCTGTAGATCAAACCAATACAAGAAGGTAAAACAACAGTATCAACGAAACAAAGTAACTAAATCAAAGCAATAAAACACACGAACTAAGAACAGAACAACAACAAATTGCAAGAACGGTGCCTAGTTTCCCCGGCAACGGCGCCAAAAATTGATACGCGAGTTGTCGTTGCTCGTCAATTTATCCTAATTTTCACTGAATATAGTAGCATTGAGTTAGGTTTCATTCCACAGGGAAATAGTCGATTCAAGGAGTTTGATATGCTCAGTTATGTCACCAAAATTGAAATGAACACACAAGTAAGACTCAGAGAAGTAAAAGCAAAGTTCTCAAGAAATTTAAGCTGATAATCTAGGCTACTTCCGGGCGAATGCAACTTCTCATACATGCAGTATTACTAACACACAATCGAAGCAGATGAGGAGAATCACAATTGGAAACAGAAATAATAGTTAGCATGGTCACTACACTACAATTTTAGTCTCCCGACACCATCCTATCCTCGGGTCGGGCCTAAGGATGGTGAAGTGTGAACAAGCTGTCTCAATTTCCCACTCAAATTACTTAGGCATAAACACCTAGAATCTCCCATGGTGAGACCCGATCCTAGCATGTAAATTCATCATTTGAGTACGAGAATCTCTTATCACCTTGTTCTCAGGATGATACAGACTCAAAGCTTCCTATGATGAGGTCTAGCCTTAAAATCTGTGCAAATTCATACAGGTTTAAGAACTCATGCATTCTCAGGTTCTTATTCATGATTTTCATCCAAATCTTACAAAAGAAGACTCAATTCAGCATGACGACCGCAATCAAATCTCATTTCATCAAATTCAGATCAACAGCATGCACTTAACAAGTTTTACAAATTCATAGCTGAGAATTTCCATTTCTTATAATAGATTGTTAGTTCTACTGCACAATTACAATTTTAACCTAGCATTCACCCTCAGTATCCTAGATTATCATACAATTAGCCACGAATCTCCATTTCAGCTTCACAATCAACAAATTGGAAGATTAAACAGTTCATAATCATTAATTGGAAGAGTTTACCAATTAAGAATCTTAAAAGCTTCCAAATGCCGAGAGGATTGTCACTTTTCTTCTCAATTTCAAGGAGATGTATAAAGATGAAAACAAATCTTTTTTCGGAATCCAAATTGAAACAGCAAACTTAGAGAGATAAAGTAGAGAGAGAAAGTAGATCTCAAGAACTTCTCGCCCTTCAAATCAAAATTCGGTTACAATAAGGAAAAAATGTCAGTAGTCAATAATTCCCCCCCGTATATTTTAGCTACCTTCCCTATTTATAGAGTTGGGAAAATGTAACTAATACGCAACATAAAATGTATCAAGTATTACAAAAGTGTCCTTAAGGGAAAGAACTAAAAATCAGCCTAAAATGTCAAAAAAAATTCCAAGTTTGAAGTAAAGTTCAGCATTCCAGCACCTTCTGGCTTGTGCAAATCACGCCTTCTGTAACTCAGCCACGAGCCGCGCGCCTTCTGGCTTAACAGAATCACGACTTCGCTGCTTCTGGCTCCAGCTTGAGGATTCAGACTCAAATCACGCCTTCATGCTTGCTTTCTCCACGCCTTCAACATGCGCGCGCACTTCTGCAGATCAGCCCTTCAGAGAAACTGCTCCTTCTTCCTTCTGAGCTACACGCCTTCGTCTGTCCTGAAAATCAGAAACTTAATACTTCAACACTTAGACGAATTTTCCAGAAAACTCAATCACACAACATTTCATGGCAGCAACTTCCCACCAAGATTTGATCATGATGCACTGTGAATTAGGGACAACTTAAAACATGAAAGTCTTAACCCTTTGTCTAAGCTTTCCGTAGCCATCTAAATCACCCAATCCGGAGCTCAGATGAGAGGTTTATGATCAACTCAAAACAGTGCCACAAAACTGAAACTCGTGAAACATCCATTCCAACACTTTGCCATTTTTTCACTTCAACCAAACATAAAACCCCAAGGCAAATATAGGAACGAGACCTCGCGGCGAGGTCTCGTGGCGAAGTGTGTGTGTGTGGCGAGACCTCGCGGCGAGGTCTCGCCATGCAATGATTTTAATGGCGAGGTCTCGTGGCGAGACCTCGCCGTGCATGTGCGAGTGTGAGAGTTGGTGTGAGGTGTTTAAAGAGTGTGAGTGTTTGTGAAATGAATGAATGGAAATGAATTGTGAAGTGTGTGTAAGAGTGAGGAATGTTGTTATGAAATGTTGTTAAAGTGAAGTGTACAAAATGAATGAAGAAATATGGTAAGGATTTGTGAATGTTGTGAAGCGGAATAAGAATGTTGTTGTGAATGTGAAGTGGAATCGGTGTTGAAGATGTAAACTCCTAAAGAGGCTAGTGTTGTGGATACTTGCAAGACTGAGAATTTCAAATCGATGAGAGAAGTGAAATGTGTGAAATATTCTTAACTAAATATAACTAAAGTGTTGTATATAAGCTGGATGTAAATGTCATTGCTAAAGATCGAAGTGTTTGTGAAAATATTTTGTGTAGTGAAACCAAGTGTAGTGTTGTGAAATATGAGTGAAACTGTGAATGTGTGCACAAAGTGAAAATTCATGAATGAATTGCAAATGTATGTGTTGTGCATAAGTTGTATAATGTACAATTTATGTTCAAAAGTTGGAATAGAATGCAAAGAGAATGTTGTGTTCAAATGTATGAGACATAAAATGAATGGTGTAAGTGTGTGTGCAGCTGTGCAAGAGTGTAGTGCAAAGTGAGTGCTCGTGAGGTGTTTGTGAAAATGCCCGAAACAATATTGTGCATGTGAGCCTTCATTGTGGCTGAGTGCTTGTTTCAGCTTTAGAACCCAACTTCTACACCTAATTAGTGTGAATTAACACCTGAATTTGACTTGATTGTAAACATAAGAGTTCTAGGTCTATCTCAGGGCTTTCTAATGGATCAAGAATCACCTTATTTGGAGGTCTGTAGCTCAAGTTATTAACAATCTACCAAACTGTGGCAATATGAATTCAATAACTAAATTATGAAGTAGCAATCATCAAGATGCTTTCGATTCTCATATTTACACACAGAACTAAAAGAAAGTTAAAACATAAGAAATGAAGTACACTCAAATAGCTTTCCAGAAAATCCAAGAACTCATCATTTGGATTAGTATTGAAGAAGTTATGCTCAAAACAAATTCACACTCAAAGCTGCCAAAACCCTAATTTGGCAAAATATGCATTTTCGGTTCCTCCATTTGCCTTTTGACAATTTTCACTTCAATTATCACCATTTTTGCTCTTTTTGCACCATTTGATCATTTTCATATTGCAAACATATAAATGCCTAAAACCTTTCAAAACATCACATATGCACATAGAACACACAACAAAAGCCAAGCATTTTAACACATATTAGTTGGTATAAAACCAACTTATTAAATTCCCCCACACTTGAACTTTTGCTTGTCCTCAAGCAAACATAAAACACGAAACTGACATTTCAAAACCACTTTGCACTAGACTTCACTCTTCTGTAAACCTTGTTCTTATTTGAGTTCATCAAAACAGATTTTTCATGCAATATCAAAAACTCTTAATATATCCTCAATTCCAACCTATCAACTTTCAGCACAAATTATCAACCAAGGCACAATGAATAAAGACCAAAATGTCATGCGTGCAAGTGTGTGCTGAGGAACATGCACTTCATCTATTCCCTTGCTATACGCCATCTAGCTTGTCTCACATACCATTCAATACATGCCAATCTCCTTGTACACCCTTATGAACATGCAATCACAAGATCAATGGTACCTATGCGTACATTGGTACTCTATGGGACATTGCCCTTATTCTGCACATTAGTGCTGCACATTGGTGCACATATTGATGACTGAAATAATGCCTGGGTTTTATGGCTTTTTTCTCCAAATTTGATTGCCAGGTTCTTATGACTTTTTCCTTCCCAGTTGCCAATATGGCTTTTTCTCCCATATCATTTCTTGTGCGAGCACATGTTCATAAGAATCCCAAATTGACTAAACATGCACGAATTCTGGAGACACCAGATAAATGCATAACAAAAAGAAACGAATCCATACACATTACCTCCTATGTCAATTGAATTTTGCATGGCATATCTATCTTACATTAACATCGGGCCTTAATTAACAAAATGTACCGATTTCATCAAGATTGGAGTTCAGAACATCAAAACATCTTTCGCATGCAACTTATGAAAATAGTACTTGATGAACCACAAATTCAAACAAGACTTCAAAAGAGCTAAAGTCTAGTACAAAGCATTCTCTCCTTAGAAAAAAAACTTATAACGACTTACACTCCCACTACACTTTCCACATTGATTTAGTACAATCACTACCCAAATAAAAGAAAACAACATATTCATGTCATGAACATCTGAACATATAAAAGAAAACTTCAACTACACAAAATTCTTCACTTCAACTCAGAACATCTCAAACAACAGGAAGTCCAAATATCTCCGTATCCCCCCTTCAGCTTCACCGTGAACCTCCTTGCAGTCCAGCTTTTGGGAATTCACGCCTTTTCGCCTTGAAACTTCACGCCTTCAGCTGCCTTGCTGAACTCCTGAAATCAGAAGTTCCATACTTAGCCATTTTTCAGGAAACTCAAGAACACAACCCAAAACTGCACACAACTTCCAACCTAAATCTGATCATGATGCACCATGAATTAGGGAAAACTTAAAACACGAAAGTTGTAACCCTTTGTCTTAGCTTTCTACAGCCGTTTGAAACATCCAATTCAGACCTAAGACGAAAGAGTTATGACCCAACTAATAAAGTGTGACAAAGCTGAAATTTTCATGGAGCAAACCTTCCAACACTTAGTCAATTTTTTTCAGCACACCATCAAGCAATTAGCCAACGACATGTCGTAGGCTAAATATTTTTGTTTCAAAATTGGCCTACGACATGTCGTAGGCCAAAATCCTTCCTCCAAAATTTTGCCCACGATATGTCGTGGGGTTTGCAAGTGTCGTGCCAAAGTGCGTGAGTAATCTGCCAAGAGTGGCATGGCAAAGTGTGGTGCCAAGTGAAGTGTTTGTGCCAAAGTGAACGAGTTGTGTGCCAAGGTGCCAATGTTGCAAAAGTAATGTGTAGAAATGAATAAACATGCCATGCACAAACTGTGTGAATGTGGTACTAATATGCATATAGTTCGTGTGTTATGAATGCTTGGTAGGATGAATGCATAAGTGTGGCAAAATATGGCCAAGTGTTTGGCAAGGTTGATGTGCCAAGTTGGCAAGGCTTGGCAAGGTTGATTGGCAAGTCTTGGCACATTGGTTTGGCAAAGCTTGGCAAGGTCTTGGCAACGTTGGCTTGGCAAGTCTTGGCATGTTGGTTTGGAAAAGCTTGGCAAAGTGTGTCAAGGTTGGCAAGGTGTTGGCAAGGTAGGCAAGGTGTTGGCAAGGTTTGCAAGGTGTTGGCAAAGTGTTCATTCTAGCACAACACCCTACTTCCATGCCCAGTAAGTGTGTCTTAGCCTCTGATTCAGACTTGGTGGTGAACTTAAGAGTTCTAGATCTCCCTCTTGTCTTTCCAAAGGTTCAAGAATCAGCATCATTGGGTACCTGTAGCTCACGTTACGCACGTTCTACCAAACTGTGACAATGAACTTAAACACAAAAAATCCTGAACGTAGCAATCTTAAGGAAGCCCCCGTTTCTCATGCTTACAAACAGAATTAGAAAATAGTTAAAACACAAGAAATGTAGTACACCTAAAGGGCTTTCCAGAACATGCAAGATATCATCATTCGGACAAGAATTGAAAGAGTTATACCAAAAACAAGTTGCACAAACATTCTGCCCAAACCCTAATTTGGCCAAGTAATCATGTTTAGGTTTCCTCATAACCAACCTAGACACACATTACATTGTTTATCACCATTTTTGCTCTTTTTGCACCATTTCATCACTATCAACTAGCACACCACGAATAAACATAAAATAGTACAAATTACCACACACTTGCACCAAACACAAGACAAAAGCCAAAAGATTTAACACAAATTAGTTGGTATAAAACCAACTCATCAAATTCCCCCACACTTGAACTTTTGCTTGTCCTCAAGCAAAGACACAAAATATCATTTAAACTCAATCACAACAACATGCCACACACACACCATGCTTTAAACTCTTGATAGAAACAACTTTCCTTTCCATTTCAACTTAATTCACACTAACTTGCTTCTAAGCAAATTGTACACTCAAAACTTATTTTCATCACCCGTATCTAACACATTGTTCATCCATCCGCAATGGCCACATCCTAGTTCATCAAAACATTTTTCCACACAAGAATTCATTCCAAGGTTTCTGGCACCAAGCCTTCAGATTTCAGCACAAATTATCAACTAAAGCACAATGAATAAAGACCAACATGCCACGCGTGCAAGTGTGTGCTGAGTAACATGCACTTCATCTATTCTCTTGCTATACACCATCTAGTTGTCTCACTCATTCAATACAAGCCCATCTCCTAAGCCACTCTCATGAACATGCAGTCACAAGATCCATGGTATCCTATGCGCACACAGCTCTATGGGACATTGCCCTTATTAAGCACATTAGTGCATTTGTGATACTCATTGGCACCATTTGCCTGGGTATTTTGGCTGTTTTTTCCCTTTAATAATTTGCCAGGTTCTTGTGGCTTTTTCCTTCCCAGATGCCAAAAGGCTTCTTCTTCCATGGCTTCTCTTATGCATGCACATATTCATAAAAGTTTCAAGTTGATTAACATGCACGAACTCTGGAAACATCCAGACAAATGCATAGCAAGTAGAGTAAGCTTCCATACACATACCTCCTGTGTCATTTAGTTTTGCATGGCATATCTATCTTACCTTAACATCGGGCTTTAGTCAGCAAAATGTACCAATTTCCTCAAACTAAGGACCAGAAACAAAAAATTTTCACATGCAAGCTCAAAAAGAGTAAAGTGATGAACTTGGTATAAGCCAAAGTGAGCTAAGAACAAAGTTTCAAATACATGTGTGATATTAACTTTATAGTCCACACACTCAAACTTTTGTCACCCTCCTCAACACACACCAACACTAACACCATATTCCATTGACACACAACACAACTCGTGCTCTCCAAAGCCATCACTTATTCACAAAGTTCAAAAATTTCACCAAAAACATTCAAAATGAAAATTTGCACAAAATTTGCACAAAAAATGAAAAACACAACATATACCAAGTATAATATGTAGAAACTCAAAATAACACAGCAAAAGTTAAAAGTAACATACTTTGCATCACATAGCACAAAATAAATTTCCATAACAAAAAGTAAGCATATCAGGTCCAAAAGATAGGTTTAGGAATCCCCCGGTATTGATATGTCATGAAATCCAATGCTTGCTTGGTATAGTGTCCTTGTTTGAAGTTCTTAATTGCATGAAGAATCCCATGATTTGGAACCACGGTGGTGTAAAATTTTACAACTAAGAACACTAGATGGCACATGCACAATCATGCTTGAAAAGTAAAACAAAAGGACTATGTGCATTGCGGGAGTGGTTCATGACTCCACTCCCCCACACTTAGCCTCTTGTGAGCATGGCCAATTTCCCTCGCAACTTCCTTCAGGGATGCCTACATCATGAGTGGCCTTGGTGAGTATAAGCAAAGATGCAAACTAACAAAACACGTAGAAAACCAAAAACTAAAGAAAAGGTAAAAGATCAAGAAGAAGTTCTGGGTTTTGAAGTCTCCAGCTAGACTTTATTCATGTAACTTTCTTCTTCAAGAATCGGAATAACCCTCTCTGTACCAGAAAAATGATATTTCAACAATACTCATTATCCTCCAGTATGGCACTTGTAAAATAGTGGCAAAGAGGTGCTTGAGCTCATGCATATGGGGAGCAATCTCTACAAATTTAATTTCGAACCACTGAGGCTCCCCGATTGTAGGCACCTCTTTTACTTCTTCTTCCATTGGAAACACATCATTTACTTCTCCCACCACACTAACCATTTCAATCCTGCAAGGCTCAACCAAGGGTTCTATATCCTTGGTCTCAACAAAACTATCAGTAAATTCAAAACCACCAGTAAGTTCAAAAATGAATGTCTCAAACTCACAGTCATTCAAAATGTTAACATCTTTAGTAGCTAGACTAATGTCGACATTTTTATTAGCAAGTTCAACATTATCTCGATTCATGATATCACAATGTTCATCAATATATGACTCTATGCAATTTATCAAGTCATCAAGAAAAGTTACATTCAGAGAATAACAATCAGCATCATCAAGTATAGCATGGCAGTCATTGTCATTGTCATTCAAAATGTTAACATCTTTATCATCAAAACTAACATTGGGAAATTCCTGAGGCTTTTCTTTCTCAACAACACAACAAACATTATCATCAACTAACAAGAGTATCTCACTTTGCACTTCTTGTGAGTCACCATTTAGACACCTAGATTCATTGACCATTTCAAAAATTGGTGCCTCAACCAGAATTTCAAACAATGTGTTAACACTCTCATTAACAAATGCAACATTTTCCTCCTTTAGGAAATCACATTGATCTTCAAGAAGTGACTCTATGCAATTCACAAAGCTATCAAGAGGAAAAACATCTAAAGCAAGGCAATCAACATCATTTAACTCATTGAATTCCATGAAATTCTTGCAAAATTCCACTTTAGACACATTTTCCAACTTAGTAACATGGCAACTTAGAACACGAGAGTCATCAGTATCAAGATCACTAAAGAAGCCATCATCTTCAACATCAAAGTGCACATATTCATGCTCAAAAGAATCAGCAACAAAGCACTCATATACACTATCCCTAAAACATGTAGACTCCTCCTCCTTTAGACACTTTAAGCCACAATCAGCATTAGCATGCATATTAAAATGATTGTCCTCAGGAATGAGAGGTGTACCTTGTGAGTGGTATTATGCATCTAAAGTTGGTGTCTCAATTTGTTCCAATAGGTTGCTTGTTAAAGCGTTGATTTGATCAAACCTTTCTTGTCGCCCTTGAAGCTCTTCTTCCAGTTGAGCGAACCTTGTTTCATTTCTATCAATTCTCTCCAAAATTTGAGACAACATATTTTCCATTTTTGCCTCTTCTCTAAGATCACACTCATTGCTTTGTTGTTTGTGATACCATTGCCCTTCCTTTTGTAAGCCTCTGTCAAGTTTTTCCATAAGTTGAGAAAACATGTCCTCCACAAGAAGCTCTTGTGTCCCAATGTGGTGTGAGTTGTTGCTTTATGCTTGATTTTGCCATTGCCTTTCATATGGTGGTGGAGAGAAGTCCTCATACCATCTAGACATGCTTGAGTACTTGTGCAATACTCAATTACAGTGAACTCCAATGTCCTGCACTTCACACAAGTACACCAAAGCAGACAACAAAACACGAAAAATACAAAATGCAACAAAGGTTACCAAAATGAAAAATAACAAGACTACAAACTACACAAGAAAAGAAAACAGAGCAAATCAAAATTCAAGAAACCGTTCTTTCCCCGGCAACGGCGCCAAAAATTGATGTCGAGTGTCGTGGCTCGTCAATTTATGTTAATTTTCACTGAATATAGTAGCAGTGAGTTAGGTTTCGTTCCACAGGGAAATAGTCGATTCAAGGAGTTTGATATGCTCAGTTATGTCACCAAAATTTAACAAGATTAAAAGAACACTAATTACAAAATTTAACAGGAAGTAAATTGGTTTAACTCCACAAAATTACGAATTGAAATGAACACACAAGTAAGACTCAGAGAAGTAAAAGCAAAGTTCTCAAGAAAATAAAGCTGATAATCTAGGTTACTTCCGGGTGAATGCAACTTCTCATACATGCAGTATTACTAACATACAATCAAAGCAGATGAGGAGAATCACAATTGGAAACAGAAATAATAGTTAGCATGGTCACTACACTACAATTTTAGTCTCCCGACACCATCCTATCCTATGATCGGGCCTAAGAATGGTGAAGTAAAACTGTGTTATATCAATTCCCCACTCAAATTACTCAGACATGAACACCTAGAATCTCCCATAGTGAGGCCCGATCCTAGCATGTAAATTCATCATTTGAGTCGGAGAATCTCTTATCACCTTGTTCTTAAGATTTTTACAGACTCTAAGCTTCCTATGGTGAGGTCTAGCCTTAAGATCTGAACAAATTCAAACAGGTTTAAGAACTCATGCATTCTCAAGTTCTTATTCATGATTTTCATCCAAATCTTACAAAAGAAGACTCAATTCAGCATGACGACTGCAATCAAATCTCATTTTATCAAAATTCAGATCAAAAGCATGTAATTAATAAGTTTTACCAATTCATAGTTGAGAATTTCCATTTCTTATAATAGATTGTTAGTTCTATTGCACAATTACAATTTCAACCTAGCATTCACCCTCAGTATCCTAGATTATCATACAATTAGCCACGAATCTCCATTTCAGCTTCACAATCAACAAATTGGAAGATTAAACAGTTCATAATCATTAATTGGAAGAGTTTACCAATTAAGAATCTTAAAAGCTTCCAAATGCCGAGAGGATTGTCACTTTTCTTCTCAATTTCCAGGAGAAGTACAATTATGAGAACAAATCTTTGATCGGAATCCAAAATGAAGCTACAAACTTAGAGAGAGAAAGTAGATCTCACGAACACTTTCCGCTCTTTTAAAATCAAAAGTCGGTTACAACAGCCTTACTTTCTAAAATAAAGAACACTGTGAATATGGTTTCTGTGAGAACTCTAGATGTCTCTGTTATATTGGTTATAATAAAATTATGTTCTCATCTAGTTTTATTTGTTAATAGTTTGAGATATGGCTTATCTTGATCTAAATGTTAACTCACATTTTAACCATGCATTTCCTTAGTATTTTCCCTGTTTCCTTTCTCCTTAAAGGAAGGAGATGCAGCTTTAGGTAATGGTGGTCTGGCTCGCCTTTCAGCTTGTCATATGGATTCTTTAGCAACTCTAGACTATCCAGCATGGGGGTATGATTTTCATTTTCTGAATTTTTATAATCTGTCTTTTGTACATCAACCTGTTGCATGTGCTGCTGAGATATGCCTGCATAACCTGCTTTTTGCCTGCAATAACTTGAGTTCTGTACCAATGAAGAATAGCTTGTGCTAGTTAAATTATAAATAAGTTTGAAGTATAGTAGAGTTGATCCATTCTTAGCTATTGACAAGAGTATTCTCCTTTTTGTAACTGCTGGCATGAATGAAGAAATACTAGGGTTCATAGTTTTAACTTGTCCTTTCATTGAGTTTAGATCTTCAAAGCTTGAGATTGTGCTAGAAAAACGAAAAGATTGTTAGTGGCATGAGCTATCTTTGGCATTTCAAACATGTACTATACTTTGAACTTCTGATAGGGCCTGATAAGTTAAATAGCAAACCCTCTTCCCTATCAAATTCAGCTCTAGGCCATCCAGCTGGTATATTAGCTACCTTGATCTCTTTTAATTGAATGTAGCTTGCCCACTGTTGCGAGAAGCTTATAAAAAACCAGTTTAAATTAATAGGTATTGGTTTCCAAGATGATATGAAGCTTAATTTGTTAACTTTGTTTTCTGCTTCTCAACATCTTGTTGTAGCTATATTTACTATGCTGAAGCATTATGATCATCTGTGATTGCATAAATAAATGCAACTAATCCTACTTTCACAATTGCAAGTATATTTGAGGATAAAAAAACTGACGAGTTATGTTGACCTTTTTCATTTTCTGCCGCTAGTTGTTTACTGAACTGTGATATTACATTTTATGAACGCAAGTCTATTGTCATATCATGCATGCAGTGTGGCCAAGGAAGTGCAGACGACGAGCTAAGTCCAACTTGTGTATCTTCCGTACTTGGAATCAGGATAGATGGAGTGGCTGCAGGGCTCTGGCACACTGTTTGTATTTCTGCTGATGGTGATGTTTATGCATTCGGTGGCAATCAATTTGGGCAGTTGGGTACTGGTTCTGATCAGGCTGAGGTACTCTGTTGTTTAAGTTTCCTGTGATCTTTTATTATTTCCTTAATCCAGGTGATACATGGATATTAATTACCTTGAAAGGAATAGACCATGTTTTCATGAGAATTTGTTTACATGATTAGGTGGAAAATATGAGTACATGGCTAACTGAAAATCCACAATGGAGAGGGAAATTGCTGGACAACTAAGGTCAGTGCATTTTAAGCTGAGAGTTTGTACCAGATATTCTAGTTTCCAAATCCATACCATTCTTTGTACTAAAATTTTTTCTTGGCTTCAAAAAATTGGTAGGTCCGATGTGAAGAGGAGCTTATTGAAGCTATTGAAACTGAGACTAAAGCAAAGAAAGATAGCCTGTGCTTCATTGAGGTCATTGTTCATAAGGATGACACGAGCAAAGAACTACTCGAATGGGTTCCAGAGTCTCTGCTGCAAATAGTCGCCCACCAAACCCTCAGTAGAATTTACTAGTGCTGCAAAATGTTGCTCAAATCTGCTATCGCTGAATCGAGTCTTAATTACTCTTAGTTGTCACACAACCTCCAGCCTCTTTTATGACCTCTCAGCTTCTTACCATTTAGTTTTGAGTCGTTTCTGTCTGTCACTTATGTAAACTTTTAAGAGTCTCCACAACAGGAAATAGCTTCTGTTATGTGTTAGGATTGTCCTCTTTTACACTTAGCATGAAGTTGTAGTGTCTTTCATCAATGAGACTCTGCATGCATCTGTCTATCTGTGTTGGGGGATTTTCCTCCTTTGTCACCTCCTAAGCTTCACGATTTACATCACGTCCATTGGAATATCCATTTGTGGAAAATTCATCAAGTTTGCTCTTGCTACAGCTCGGCTTGGGTGATGTAATTGACCGCAATATTCCTACTCATGGCTGGAAATGCTAGCAAGAATATGAAAGTGAAGAGAATTCGTGGAATGAGGAGCTCGACACTCTAATTAAAGGAACCATTGCTGATGGCGGTGTCATTCCACACATTCACAAATCCCTCATCAACAAGAAAACCACATAATGAGGATCAAGTCTTTCACCTTAGTTATCTATCAACTATTTAGACATAGTAGTTGTGCTTAGTTTGGTGACTTTTTGTTTGTTTGCTGTCTAATCTTCTTTAGAACATCTCTTCATTATGGTATGATGGCTAGTAGTTTGTTTTAGGTTTTGTGATTGAATTCATAGCGTATGATACTCCATCATACTTTTAGATACTTTTTTTTTTAATTGGCAACGGACCAGCATCGAGGGGTGCCAATCCCTCTTATATTAATATACGTTTTGGGCGATGGATTTACCCTAATATCGCCCTTACAAAAGAAAACCAAAATGATCCCAAAACCATTAACAAAACCTATCCTAATGGTTAAGAGATCAAATGGTGAGTCCAAAAAAGGATTTCTCCTTGAAAACAATGACATTGGAAGCAATCTGTAAATATTACATTTGATCAAAGCCACAAAAGTATATTCCTTAGAATCTGTGAACAAAATATTGACAGTAGCTAAGTATCTAGTGTTTCTATCTAATGTATTGACTTCTGTGAGAGCTTTAGTAGAAGCTGGAAAATCCTTTATGGATTTGTGTCGAAGTTGAGTCAAAAATTCAGAGAGCTACTGGCCTTTAGTGTTTTCCATCAGTTTTGTCATGGTGTTTCCAGCAGCTAGTGAGTCCTCTTGGGCATTCCTTTCATGCCTCCCACGTTGTTTCAAAATTCTTTTCTCCCATTTTGAGTAGTCACTTTCCCAGGGAGCAAAGATAGGTAGTGTAAAGCAGTGCAAAATTCTGAACCAAAGCAACAACTGCACCCCATCTCTAAGTTCAGCAAATTTAAGCATAAGCATATGGCAAATCAGTCCTAACTTCTGCAGACTAAGGCCTTTTAAGGTTGTTTTCTTACCATTTATTGCCCACCTGGTGTCTTGCATTTGTCTGCTGAATTCCATATTCCTTACCTTTTTTGATAACCACGGAGGGGACTTGTTTCCATCATACTTTTAGATACTATTATTGAATGAATGAAATATATTTGATATTATTTAGTGCAAATGAGTTCTAGACAATTTGATTTGATATTTTTGTAAATGTATTAATTGGTCAAGGTTTCAGTGACAATAATTTGTAAAAAAAATGTGGTAAAAAAAAACAGTAGTAGTTATGCGCTGTCACTGATACATTTTTGCACTACCGACCTAAATGTAGTCAATTTTAAATGTATGCTATTGACGGCAATATGTCGTCATTAATGATCTTCCACATCAGAATGCCACGTAAGCTTGTTGTCCACGTCATATTGCCATGGTAACATTCAAATCTAGGTTGGACATGCTATTGACAACTTTGTGTCGTGAAAAAGTGTAAAAGCTTTATTGACTACAATATAAATGTCGTCACACACTAGATATTAGGGCACTATTGACTATGCTGTGACAACACCAAACTCGTCATTGCTACATCACAGTGACTACATTTTAAGAATTAATCACAATTTATTGTCATCACTAAATACCATTTTTCTTGCAGTGTATTTTTTTTCATTTGTTCAATTATTTCTTTTTCTGATTTTCAATAAAATTATTTCTTTCTGGAGAAAATACACCATAAGTAGTGTCAAACAGATTTTCTTTTGTAAGAAGAATATTCTCCTGTGCCAAGATTTTCTGAATCGATCAATAATCAACTTGGCATTTTTACCACCATTTTTTGTATAGAACTCTTCTGAACTTATGAATGTCATCAATTACATATTCTCTCTTATACTTCCATGCAAATTTCTTGGGTATATGAAATTTTATTAAAAATAATAGAATATAAGGGAATGTCACAGCTAGTTCTTCTTTTATTGATTCTATTTTTATAATAATAATATACATTAACATTTTTTTTACACATATTAAAAATTTGATAAGTTAACATTTTTTTGACACATATTAGAAATTTGATAAGTTGTAAACCCATCAAGATTCCATTCATATATAGAATTACTTTGATAACAATTTTGAAATCCTCCAGTATTTTCTTCAATTAGAAGATTTTGAGGAGTTGGTATAGGATAATAGAATTGTGTGGATGGATAATTTGACTTAAATTTTAAATGAAATTTCTTGATTTTATTTATTTCAAATTTATTTGAATCTTCATTTATATATAAATTATTAAACTTTTCTTCTAACTTATCTATTTCTAAATCAAATTTTTCTTGGTTTAATTCTTCTTGTTCAGAACTTAAAATATTTATCCTTAATTTATAAAATTCTAAATCTAAATTCCCAATTTTTTTCTTTAGTAAAACCTAAAGGTAGGGATTTTAAGATATTTAAAGGCAAATATGCTACAAGTTTGAATAAAGATGATTGTGGTTTATTTAAATCTGAATTATTTAAGCTTGTATTTCTTAATGGAAAAGGAATTTGAAAAGTTTGAAAATTAATTTTGTCTTCAAGACGACATAGTTGCTTAAAAATAACACTTGAATTAAAATTTGTAAAATTATTTTGCTTGGCAAACTTTTCTACTTTAATTTTATTAGCATCAATATAAGTACAAGTCTCAGTTAATATATTTGAAGCATTTATTTTAATTATTTGTTGTGGATGATGAATTTCTTTTAATAATTTATCATCACATAATTTACAAGTTTGATGAGCTTCCTCTAGAACATTTAGACTAAATTGATCATTAATATAATTTGCTTTTTGTTTAGTAAGAAACTAAGAAATAAAAGAAATAATAATACGTAATTTTAATGAAATCATAATCTTCATTTTGAAATTGTTTTTGTTGTTTAGAATTGTAGGTTTTAAAAAACCAAGTTCTAAATATTACACATTGTGGAAGATTGAAATCTTTAACACATATTTTACTTATTTATTTCAAATCAATTGTATTTTCTTGTGGAATTGTATTTATTTCAAATCTCATTTCTAAACCAAAACTTATATCATCATGTGATTTTTGTGTATATATAAGTTTAGGTATTTGATTGTATATTTCTTTAATTCCTTCAAAATTAAAATTAAATCTACCAGATTTGGAGGTAGAAGAGGTTGGAATTGAAGAAACTGACCTCCGTTTGGACAGCCAAAATTTGAATCTATTTGTAAAAGCAAAAAGAATTATGTTTGGCACTGCATTCCTTTTCCAAACACAATTGAGATTGCAAAACACTGTATTTTGCAATTTTATACTTTGACCGCCTCTATTTTTGTTGACCGTTATTTTATGCATTTCAGGAACAAGTTATGTGCTAATTAGCGGGTCCCATTTATACTCTTTGACAGCTTTTATTTTTTTTGTTACGGTTATTTTATGCAAAGAGGGCTGCATATGCCAATTACCGAGGCCCATTTTTTCTCTTTCACCTCATCAATCATTTTGTTGATTGTAATTTTATGCATTCTTGTTGTATCATCAGATAGTGGGTCCCATTTTTTAAAAAAATTAATTATATAATAATATATAAAATAATCATTACATATATATAATAATAATTTTTTCTATACACAATCTTCAATAAATTTACCAAATTTATCTTTCCAAACACATCTAATCATTTTATAAATATTCCTTTCTAATAACAAATCCCAAGAAAATCATTTCATAAATAAAACCAAAAAACACCTTATCCAAGCGGAGCGGGACGTCTCCTAGGAATTTGTTGTTCAAATATTATTTCTATATTTCCTTCAATGTCTTCATTAATTTGAGCAACTTTAGAATTTAAAATTTTTTTTGGCTTATTTATTTTTTTTAAAAAATCCAATTTGAAGGTAAATTTATTTCATCTCAATTTATTAATTTACGTATTTGTAATTTTGGTCTTTTTAAATTTGTTTAAATTAACATTTTACTTCTTCCATTATCTAATAATTTTGCTCATGGACTCATAGTATTCATTAATTTGTAATAAAATCTATGAATTAAATTTATATTTCATATCCAAATTTTATATCATAACACTTAGTTTGTAAATTAACGACTAAAACATTTGGTATATTTCTATCAGCTAGTGACATTAAAAAAATTGAAAAAGTATTAAAGTATATTGGACCACTGAGAATCAATTAAGCCTAACAATGAATCATAAAATTTATCGTACCTACATCTCTTAAGGCAACTAAATTGTGCTTCCTAAACCTTGTCTATTAAAGGTTGCAATGCAATTTGTATAAAACCAATATGTAAATAATTAAATATCTCTTATCTAATTTGAGACAAGTAATCTAAATCTACTAAATGAATTTCTCCAAATTGATTTTGTATGAAAATTGTCTTTTCTACATTTTTTATTGCATTTCTAGTTCTAAAATCAAAAGTTCCAAATTTATAAATTTCTTTATGATGAATTTTAAGAATATGTCAATTTTGTATAGTTGGTTCAATTTTAGAGAATTCAATTAATTGAGCATTTTTAGTATTTTTATTTTTCATTAAAGAAGAAGATTGAGCAATTGATTTACTACGAGAAAACATACTGAAAAGAGCAATTAATAAAGAGAGTTTCGGGTAGAATTACTAACAGATGTATGAATTACTTAATTTAGTTCCTTCCATATGGAATAAACATATTGAATATATTAGATTTTCTCCATACATAACTAATTAAAAAAATGGTACCAACAAAACATTAGTTTATATGTCAATCTTTTGACTATTTAAAAAATAAAAATTGTCTCGTTTTTAATATGGTGTTGTTGATCTTGCTCAACTGTCAACGACTTTTACCAGCTAAAAAGGGCTTTCACTTCATTAAAAAAATGCCCCATGAAATGGCAAACGCAACTTGGGTGCCGACCCACAAAATCAAACCATAATAAAAATGAAACAATTTCTTCTTTTTTAAGGATTATTTATTGACACATAAAATAAGTTTTAACTAAGTAATATAGTATTATTGTTATCAAAATGAATAGAAATAAAACTTTTTAAGGATAATTTGTATTAAGGGCACATCTCATATCATTATTATTAAGTAGGGCGCGCAACTTTAATGTATTTATTATTAAGGGCGTCAAAATAACTTTATTATTTTATGTAATTAATTAGAAACTTTGTTACCCTCCCTATACCTTAAGCTTAATTTTTTTAATCTTTTATCCCAATTAGAATTATAATCATTTATCTTTTAAATTTTTCAATAATCATAAATTAATCTTCTCTCTCTTAATTTTTTTTCTCCATTAAATGATCAAGCTCTAGGTTTTTTAATCTTTTATCCTAACCAAAATTCTAATCCTTTATCTACAAAATTCTTCAATAATCATAAATTAATATTCTCTCTTAATTTTTTTCACCATTAAAGGATTAATTTCTAGTGTTTATCCCCGTGCTTTTATTGTTGTTCTTCTTCGTCTTTGGATTTGGGAGCCTCCAA
This sequence comes from Ophiorrhiza pumila, assembly GCA_016586305.1. NCBI lineage: Eukaryota > Viridiplantae > Streptophyta > Magnoliopsida > Gentianales > Rubiaceae > Ophiorrhiza > Ophiorrhiza pumila. Next base: position 9,803,276 of record BLIW01000008.1, on the reverse strand, counting down.
TGAAAATTTTCCAATGAATAATTTTCATAAACAATAAAGGAAATAATAAGGTGATATAAACTATAAATTAAAAATTATTCAAAGTGTGTGTGTTCTCCTGTTAGAAGGTTGTGGAGTTTTAACCAATTTTAAATATTTTTTGGTTTATGGAATTCAAAATTCTTATGTACAAAGTTGAAGGAAATAATGAAAATGAAAAAACTATATTTCCATCTCTTACTTTTTAATTTGGCATTTGGTTGTTAAAATTAAGGTTTTGTTGTTGAAAAATAGTATTCAACATCTTAATTATGAATGTATCGTACAAATTTCATCCTCCAACTTCAAAATAATATAAATTAAATAAAAAGTCTAGTGAACAATTCTTTCAACACCCTATAAATTAAGAATTATAGAATTAAGGATTATACTTGTGCAAACTTGTGCAAACCTCAAGTTGGGGATACAGTCTCATGCATACACATGTTCTTAAGTATGAATTTCGGTTTAAACATGGTCCTGGAACTTATATTTTTGTTGGAAACTCTCTCATGCTAATTGATAAAAATCATTAAATAAATATAGTAAATAATAGTTTTTGGATAATTTGGATAGTACAAAGTACAAACGATTAGTTTAATATAATTGAAAAGTTTTAGTGAACTAATGATTAGAGTTTGAATTGAGATAAGAAATTTTTCAAAAAAGCATGATTAGAGTTTGAATTGGAATAAAAGATTCAAAAAAAAATTAGTATTTAAACGTAGACTAATAGTAAAAAGGACAATAAAATATTTAACTAATTATATAAAATATTAAAATTATTTTGACGCCTATAATAATAAATACATTAAAGTTGTGCCCTAGTTAATAATAATGACATGAAATGCGCCCTTAATACAAATTTTCCCAACTTTTTATTGTGAAACCATATGTTTAGATTCAAAATTATGTAACCATTTTTGCTAGTAATTCCCCAAAATGAGACTTAACCTTCCATAGCTTTGATACGAAATCTACACCAAAATTAAATTAAACAACATAAAATAAAAATAAATAAAAATAACTTGTTATTTCTCTTCTTCACCAATCTTGATGAATTACAAATGTACCCCAATATTAAATTAAAGAAGATAAAACAAAAATAAATAATAAGAACTTAATAATTATAGAAACCCAAGAAAAAAAACATGCAGAGCAATTTGATTTTGTTCTTATTATTCTGAGTAAGAAGTCCCCAAAGATATAAAACAGAGGAATATCTCAACCTCTCGGGGCCAAAATAATCTCATTCATAATAGTAACACACGTCCACACTCACTCTCATAACAGTTTGATTTTTTTTTCTTTTTTTTGGGTTTGGTTAGTAAAAGTTTGAAATCGAAGAAAAAGGGTTTGATCATTCTTGGGTTGGATAATTCTTGGAGTGAAATGGCGAAGAGTAAGGTGGTTTTGGAGGAAGGTGATCATGATCAGGTGGCAGCAAAAGTAATGGAATTGAATGGGGAATTACAGACTCTGGTCAATGTAATTGCGGTGGATGATTGGAATGGTGTGAATTTGGAGACCCTCGATAGGGCCGACAAGACAATTTGTGCTCTGAAAGATATCAAGATGAAGGGATCCTTGTCTTTGAAGCTTCTTGAGTCGGCCCAGGTCACTGTACCTGAGGATTTTGTCTGCCCGCTTTCTAAAGAGATTATGAGAGATCCCGTTGTTGTTGCCACTGGTCAGGTCTGTATGCCGCCATTTTCTTTGGAATTCAGCTTTTGTTTTCTTTCAGTTTTTTTCTGTTTGGGCGACGTGGGTTTTGGAGGGATTCAGTTTACGTTTCTTGTCATGCTTGAAATTCTATTTGGTTTCGGAATTGGGTTTTTGCTGTTGGTGGAATTGTATTCATGTTGTTGTAGTTTTCAAGGGTTGAAACTTGATAATGAATTTGAAGGAAGAGACTTTTTTGAGCACCTTTTGAAGTATTAAGGCAAACTTTGTTTGCTTCGTGTTCTTTTTGTTTGGTTCAGATAGGTCAAGGGTACATTTCTTCTTGGAATTGGCTGTATTTAGAATTTTGGTATTGCATGACTTTTGATAGAAGGGGATATACAGCTTTACAAAAATAACTTCGTGATGGGCTAATTCTTTTTTCTTGATTTTGGACCGCATAATACAAAGTTTCAGTCGTCAGTTCCTGTTGATATCTATTTGATGAGAGGGAAGTATTGAATTACTAGGCACAAAACCGAATTTGTTATTTTCTGGTTTGTCACTATTGTTTCCATGGAAGGACTTCGTCAATCTTGTATGGAATTTAGTCCTAAGACAGCAATCACTGGAATTGACTAATTGTTAACCCTCTCTCGGTTGTGAAGAAGCAATCACACATTTGTCAGAATCTAGGAACAACAGGAAGGATTTTGGGGAGTGGATCTTCTTTTTTTTTTGGTGTGTTGATTCTTTCTGATATTGTTCTCAGATAATCATCGTTGACTGCAGACTTATGATAGGCCCTTTATTCAGAAATGGTTAAATGCTGGAAATAAGACTTGTCCCCAAACACAGCAAGAACTCTCTAATGTTCTTCTTACGCCTAATGTCTTGCTCAGGCGTATGATATCACAATGGTGCAAACATAGTGGGATCCAATTGCCTGACCCTATTCAGTGTTCTGAGGATGAGGTCGTAATAGAAGCTGATAGGAACCATTTGATTACTTTGCTTTCGAGGATGTCTCGTTCATTGTCTGATCAAAAGGAATCTGTTCGGGAGCTGAGGATTCTGACAAAAAGATGCCTTCATCCCGGGCACTATTTGCTGAAATTGCTGATGCAATACCTTGGTTGTTTTTTCCGCTGTCTCAAAACAATCCCCACGGTGGCAATCACCCCGACCTACGAGAGGACATTGTCACAACCCTTTTCAATCTTTCCGTTCATGACGACAATAAGAAGCTTGTTGCAGAAACGTCAATGGTTATTCCTCTTCTTATGGATGCATTGAGATCAGGAACGATAGAAACAAAGAGCAATGCAGCTGCTGCTCTTTCCACACTGTCAGCTCTGGACTCTATTAAATCACTTATTGGGAGATCTGGTGCTTTGAATCCTCTTATTGACCTTTTAGATGAGGGGCAGCAGTTAATGCTGAAAGATGTTGCATCAGCAATTTTTAATTTGTGTATCGTAAATGAGAATAAGGAAAAGGCTGTTCTAGATGGCGTCGTGCAAGTGATCCTAAAGAAAATCAGGAATAGAGTGCTTGTAGATGAGTTAGTGGACATCCTTGCATTGCTTTCAAACAATCAAAATGGTGTGGAGGTCATGGTAGAGTTAGAAGCAGGTCCATACTTATTCAGTATATTGAGGGAGGCATATGGAGCTCATACCAAAGAGAATTGCATTGCCATTCTTTACTCTATTTGTTTCAGTGATCACAACCTATGGAAGCAGATGAAAGAAGAGGAGAAAACTCATGGCACTATATCTCAACTTGCTCAAAATGGCACTTCAAGAGCAAAGAGAAAGGCCAGTGGCATTCTTGGGAGACTGAATAGGGGCTAGGGCTGTCAATTTTACCAATATTGCATGATGAGGCACTACTCCAGTCCTGGCAAAATTTTGTAAATTTTACAATCTTATTCGTCCAGCCTTGCTTGTACGGCTTTACCATTGAGTCATCTTCTGGTCTTTCTTGAACCTCACAAGTTCATATTGTATATTCTATGACGTCACAAGGTTTTGATCTTAGGTTTATGGGTTTATTAGTAGTAGTCACTGTGAATAATTCGTGAAGGAGCTTTTTCTTGAAGATTATCTACTTTTACATTTGCTCAATAATCAAAGCACGTGGCTTTGTTAAGCACACTGCTTGTTTTAGTGGCATAGGATTTTGTGGAAATGAGGAACTCGACTCTTTGGTTTAGTAGCTTTTCTTATCAAAAACTATTATTCTGTTCCACATTTCTGGTTAACGTGTAAAATCCGATATTAGAGTGTAGTATGAAAACTAGTTTAATTTTGGTGTAATTTTTCCAATTTTACAGGTTTCATCTCTCATAATCATGACACGAGAGATGGGACTGTACTTTCTGTGAGCCTTTGATGTGTCCAATTTGAACAAGATAGCAAAGGCAGCAATGCTGACCTAGCTTGGTAAGCTTTTTTGTTTCAACTGTGTTCAGTTTTGCTAATCTGGACTTTTTAAAATTTTTTTTGATGATAAATATTATCTGCCAATTATGGTGCTGTGTTTTCTTCCTAAAAGGGTATTGTATCTTGTAACTTTTTTCTCAACATTCTGAGAGAGAGAAGGGGCACAAGTTTTTTATGTGCTCTGATTGTATTATGGATGATCTATTTGGGTATTAAATCTGAACCGTTTCATGACAAGTAGAAATCAGAAAAACTTAATGCATTCTCCTATTGCTTTAGATTGGTGGGTTCTAGCACTAGAAATGTGGCAGAAAGGGTCTGCATAAGGCTTGCAGTTCTTCCAATTTGACATGGAAAATATTTGTGCATTGTCTGAGAAACTGATTTGAGAAATGGAATCTATAGTTGTATCTTCAAATTGTTTCACAGACTGGTCAGATGATTGAAATGACTACTATGGTTTCTTGCTCATCTTTCCTTTTGCTTTTTCAGAATGGTGTAGGTTGTAGCCTTACTACGCACTCAATCAAATCTATGCATACAACATATAAAACACCAAAAACCAACAGGAACTATCATTCACAAAAATAAAAAGAAAGGAGAGTTCATCAAGTATTACGTCATGTGACCAAACTCACCTGAGGTGCTAATGATAGTTCCGCATCTACCTTATCCAGACTAGGGTGAAGAAGCACAAAATATATCTTCCAAAAACAATTCTCACTCATATAACCCAGGCAAATTTCAATCCTCAGCGCGACTAATCTCAGGGCAAGATGTTCGACAGCTAAAGCATGTTCTTGTTGAGCGTCAGACATGTCAAAATCTAGAATCACAATGAATCACAAGATCTCTGTTAACCACCCATGTTTTAATAGCATTTGCAGAAACTATAACAATTGTTATAACCTGGATCTTGCAACAAATCACAACAAAATAACAAAAGGAATCCTTTTGTAACTGGAGTTCATATAATGCCATAAAAGGTCAGCATTTACCATGAAGCTAAAATATATGACATGCTATGGATAGGTCAGGGTTGAAATGGTAAACCAATAGTTAGCACATTGCAGATTTGCAGGTGGAATTTACGCTATCCATTAGCTGCAAAAGCATATATAAATTGAAAACTCCAACTTTGACCTAGTCATTGATTCATATCAGAAGAATAAATGCAGCTAAAAAATGAACATTACCATCATTTTATGATTCGTGAAAAAGAAATGGAACCCAGGACATAGAGGCAACTGAAAAAAAACAAAAAGTCTTCTTTTTTTTTTAATTTCCGGAAACAGGTAGAGAGACATGGAATACAAGAAGCAGTAATTAAAAGGGAAAGTCCATTGGGCAGCTTTTAAGAACCTTCATTACAATGTATTTGTTATTCCTTCTTTGTTTTTCCCTAACTTGATCTGTACTTGCTCTCTATGAACGTATGGGGCAAAGTACACTACACTTGTACTTGTAATTAAAGCTGAACAGCCTCTAGAAGCAACTAGGGTGTCCCAACAATTTGAGCCAGATCCTTGACAAATATAAATTCCATGAAGCCTCCCACAAATAATTGCAATAAGAATGTGTATGCGTCCTAGAGTTCATGCCCTGAAAAGCTTAGGTTTTTTTTACCACTAACTCAGTTTCTAGTCATTGAATTGCCTCAAGAGTTACTCACAAAAACTAAACCCAAATCAAACATGATAATGGACCATTAACAGCCGTTTCTGTCAGGAACCTCGTACATGAATACATAAGCACTGGAGAAGGTAAAAAACAAGGACTGCAATGCACATTAAAAAAGGCGCACAAATGTCCCATAAACTGCACAGCAAAATTAGCATTAATCATCCTATGCCACTAAAAACATCAACAGTCAACAAAAAGATTTTAGGGAAAATTTGTATTAAGGGCACGCTCCAAATCTTTATTATTAAATGGGGCGTAACTTTAACCTATTTACTGTTAAGGGCTTGAAAATAATTTAATTAGTTTATATAATTAGTAAAAGACTTTATTATCCATGGATAAACTCAAACAACAAATAACAATTATCCAATTAATTTACTTCTAATAATTTTCAATTACTTATTCAAACCACGTCATTTATTCATTCAATCAATTCAATTTTAATCTTTTTCAATCACTTTTTATTTTAAACTCACCCAATCTTCTCCTTGTCTAAAACTGTCTAGTTTTCTTTTTCAATGACTGATTCAATTTTAATTATATTAACTAATAATTTAATCATATCATTCATAAAATTATAAAAGGAATTATGTTAGTATAAGAAAATAAAAAAGAATTTTTATATTTGAATATAATATATAGAAATAATTAATTCGGTCTTCACTTTGAAGGAAAAATAAATAAGAATATTATGCATTCACTTCTAATACTTTTACCCTTCGAGGAAAAAAAAAGTTAAATAAATAAACTTGAACTAGAGGATTTGAGTTGCCCGTCATTGCAATAATATGATTTAATTTGAGGTATAACTCACATTTTTTTCTAAATTGGTTATAATTTATTTTTTTTTGTTTTGTTGTATTTCGTTTGTTTTAGATTGAATATAAAATTCTACCAATCATATGATTTCAACTTGAGACATAATTTCCCTTTTATTTATTTATTTTTCTAAATTTTAATTTTAATTATTTTTTTTTCTTGTCCAAATTTCACTTTTTTTTTGCTTTAGATTGAATGAATAATTATGTCACTAATATAATTTCATGTTGAGACGTAATTATTTTTATTTTATTTATGACGTTGAATTGATTGAATGACATTGTTTGGATGAGTGATTGAAAATGATCAGAACTGAATTAATTTTATAATTGTTGTTTGTTTTTTTAGTTTATTTATGGATAATAAAGTCTTTTACTAATTATATAAACTAATTAAATTATTTTCATACCCTTAATAATAAATAGGATAAAGTTATGACATCTTTAATAATAAAGTTATGCCATCTTTAATAATAAGGTTTTGGAGATTTTCCCAAGATTTTATCAAAAATCAATAACGAGATTAATCCGATAAAACCGGTAGGATTTAAAACGAATAAATAACGAATCACTTGAAGCAGTGGAAACAGAAATTTACCATCCTCATCATCGCTTTCAGGCAATGGACAATCAAGCCAAATCTCGGATTGCCCTTCCACCTCCTCTTCCTCATCATCCGATCCCAATTGCAGAAAAATTGGATGCCATTTTGGTAATCTCGGACACAGATATGTTATTCGAAATCATGGATACCCCAGTCCGAAACTTTCAGCCAATCTCCGCGAAATCGTTCCGGGTCCCCACTATTCCGACGGGGTCGGATTCCGAATCGGAACCCGAATTAAGGCCAGGCTTGCTCGAATCCGAGTCCTCTCTCGGTTTGTAGGGTTCGGACTGAGGGGGCGGGGCGAGGAAGGAAGCAACGCCCCAGAATTGGCGGGTTAGGATTATGGTGAGCTCGGAGAGGTCATCTTTGACGACTCGTTGAGATGCAGTTTGCGACGAAGATGAATCTTCGTTGATATGTTGCTGTTTTGAAGGGGTGTTAGCATCGATTGTACTATCTTCATCCTCACTGTGATCTTCATTGAGATTAGAAACGTCATCGTTGGAGTCACGATTGTCGACCTCATCTAGCTTTGTTGCGGTACGAGTCGCTTGTATCTTGTGTGTATAAAAACTTTGATGTCCAACAGTCTATGGGACCCAAGTAAGACTCGTGGTTCCTCAAAGTTTAGGAACAAACGTTGTTGTCGTCTCACAAAAACATCAAGGATGATACGGGTCCTGTACACGTTTAACACTTGCCCCACCAAAATTTATTCATATCATTGTGTGTTATAAAAATACTAAAAATTTGTAGATTTAGATTATGTAACAAATTATTATATCACTAATAGAAAGTAAAATATAATATTATGTTACTATTCCTATAAAACTAGTAGAATACAATTATAAAATGTGAAACAAGTATACTAAAAAAATAGAGAGAAAAAGAGAGCAAAGTATAGCAAGATGTAGTAAGAATTCAACGATCATTTTCTTTTCACATAAGCCTCTATTTATAGAGTTAAGCCTTATATTTTATATTCAATGTCATAATACATTTTATGCAAGTTATAAAAGTTACAAGTAATGGTAGAAAACATGGGGTAGTGGAAGTTACACAATATAATATGAGATCATAGCATATTTAGATGGACATTCATATTTGTTTATAACACTCCCCCTTGGATGTCCATCTATAAGAAAAATGCCTCTTTAAAACCTTACTAGGAAAAACCCAATGGGATAAAAATCTAGTAAAGGAAAAAGAGTACATTTTCCATACATAACACTGCCTCATTAAAAACCTTTATCAGAAAAAACCCTAACAGGAAAAAAATATATTAGTTAAGGGAAAAAAAGTATAGTGTATAATAACTTCCTCTCTTGAGCACATCATTTGACATCTTTCAACCGACGCATTCCGATCTTATAAATCAGCTTTTGAAATGTTGAAATTGGTAGTGATTTAGTGAAAAATATGCCAAATTGTCATACGAACGAATTTGTTGTACATAGATTTCACTATTCTTCTGAAGATCATATGTGAAAAAGAATTTTGGTGAGATGTGTTTTGTTCTATCGCCTTTGATTTATCCATCCTTCAATTAAGCAATGCATGCAACATTATCTTTGAACAAAACAATTGGAACTTTCTTGTCCAAATGCAAACCACATGTTTCTCGAATATGATGAATCACTGATCTCAACTAAAAACACTCCCGATTTGCTTCATGAATTGCCAATATTTCAGCATGATTTGAAGAAGTGGCAACTATAGTTTGTTTCATAGAAGGCCAAGAAATAGCTGTACCACCACTTGTGAACACATAACCCGTTTGTAAACGAGCATGATGAGGATCAGATAAATATCTAGCATATGCATAACCTATCAGATCAAACTTGATTGCCTTAGAATAATAAAAACTCATATCTATCATACCTTAAAGGTAACAAAATATATGTTTTACACCATTCCAATGCCTTCGTGTAGGTGAAGAACTATATCTTGCTAGTAGATTTACAGCAAATGAGACATCAGGACGTGTATGACTAGCAAGATACATTAATGTTCCAATAGACTAAGATATGGTACTTCTGGACCAAGTAATTCTTCATCGTTTTCAGGAGGTCAAAAAGGATCTTTATGCACATCATGTGATCTTATAACCATCTATGTTAATGTCGTGTTTAAAAAAAAAGTGATCTTATAACCATAGATGTGCTCAAGGGATGTACTTTATCCATATAAAATCTTTTAAGCACTTTAGTTGTATAACCTAACTTATGCAAAAATATGTCGTTTTCGAAGTGTTCAATTTGCAATCCAAGACAAAATTTTGTCTTTCCAAGATCTTTCATTTCAAATTCTTATTTCAAAGAGTTAACAACTTTTTCGAGCTCTTCAGGAGTCCCAATAATATTTAAATCATCAACATAAATTGCAATGATTGCAAATCCCGGTGCAAATATCTTAATAAAAACACAAGGACAAATGGGCTCATGCATATAGCCTTGTTTCGCCAAATATTCACTAAGGCAATTATACCACATGCGTCCACCTTGTTTTAATCTATATAAGGATATGCACAATTTAATTGAATAAAGTTCTCGAGAACTAGAATCATGTTCCTTAAGCAATTTGAATCCTTTAGGGATTTTCATATAAATATCATTATCAAGAGAGCCATACAAATAGGCTGTTATAACATCCATTAAAAGCATTTCAAGTCATTCATTTGCTGTCAGATTAAGCAAATAACGAAAAGTTGTTGCATCTACTACAGGAAAATATGTCTCCTCATAATGAATATATGGTCTTTGGAAAAAACCTTGTGTAACAAGTCGTGCCTTATATCGCACAATTTTATTATTCTCATTTTGTTTTCACACAATAAAACACTAGCTGCACATCTTTAGGTGTGCATACTAATGATCCAAAAACTTTACATTTTGCCAACAAGTCTAACTCTGCTTCAATTGCGTCCTTCCATTTTTTTCAATCATTTCTTCGTCTACATTCATCCACAAACTTTAGTTCATGATCCTCATTTTCATTCATTGCACTAACTGCTACATCATAGGCAAATTTATCATCGACGTTCATTGTATATCAATTCCACCTTTCCCCAGTCATGACATAATTTATTGAGATCTCATGTTTATCAGAATTTTCAGGTAGCTGAACTTCTTCTGGAAGTTTATTATCTGACATGTCAAGAATTTTCATTTTTGAAGATTCTTTTGGAACTTTAATTACCTCGATTTCACCATCATTATTATTTGCTCCTTTTCTTTTTCGATGATTTTTGTCTTTGGAACCGATTTATCTACCACATTTCATGGGTGCCTTTAATTGATTACTAGTACTAGAAGGTCGTTCAGGGACATCAATTCTAATTGGAGCATTAACAGCTGGTATATGTGATTTAGTCACGAGTTTTGGGTCATTAAAAGCATTTGACAATTAATTTGCTAAACGTTGCAAATGAATTATCTTTTGAACTTTCAGTTCATATTGATTTGTACGATGATCAAAATGAGATAATAATAATTCATTCAAACTAATTTTGTTAACCAAATGTTTATTTTCTCCCTCTAATGTTGGGAAAACTAATTCTTCAAAATGAAAATCTGCAAAACGAGTCGTAAATAAATATCCAACTGTTGGTTCAAGATATTTCACTATAGATATAGATTCATACCCAACATATATTCCTAACCTCCTTTGAGGTCCTATCTTTTTGCGTTGTGGTGGAGCAATTGGAACATAAATCACACATCAAAAAATTCTAAAATGGGCAATATTTGGTTCCTGACCAAAAATCATTTATTGGGGAGAGAATTCATGATAATTTGTTGGCCTTATTCGAATTAGTGTTGCAGCATGAAAAATAGCATGTGCCCAATCAATTGTTAAGAGTTTAGTTTAAGGTTCAATTAAAACCATAAAATATCAATTAAAACCATAAAATATCTAAATGGTCCACAAGATGGATAAATAGGCCCACAAATGTCACCAAGTATGCGTTCTAAAAATTCAGGAGATTCGGTTCGAATTTTCATTGGTGATGGTCATATAATTAATTTGCCTTGAGAACAAGCAACACATGAGAATTCATTAGATTGAAGAATCTTCTGACCCTTCAAAGAATGACCAAATGAATTCTCTAATATTCTTCGCATCATTATAGAATCGGGATGACCTAACCCGTCATGCCAAACAACAAAATCATTATGATCAGTAAACTTCTGGTTTACTGTTGCATATATTTCAACTGTAGAAATATATGTATAATATAATCTGGAGGAATAAGAAGGTAATTTTTCTAATACAAATTTCTTTCAAAATCCATACTTGTAATATACAAGTATTCATTATTACTTTCATTTTTAGTCTTAATATGATATCCATTTCGGCGAATATCTTTAAAACTTAACAAATTTCTTTGAGATTTAGAAGAAAATAATGCATCTTCAATGCAAAATTTTGTTCCTCTTGGCAAAATTATTATTGCTCTTTTGGATACTTCAATCAATTTTGTACTACTAGATATAGTACTAATATGAGTTTCTTTCATGATTAAATAAGAAAAATATTTCTTATCTTTTAGTATAAAATGTGTTGTTGCACTATCTGCCAAACATAATTCTTTGTCTTTGATCATTGGAACATCCATTTTCTTCACAAAATAAATTTCTAAATGAGAATTGTTTTAATTTCTTTTAAGTATAAAAGAAATATTTAAAATAAACGCATTAATAATAAGTATTTTTATGATTATTTGAGAACATCTAATGATAATGTTTATTCATTATATCAAAATAAGCCACCAAAAATATTTATTCATTGCATCAAAGTAAGCAATTAAAATATTTATACATTACATTAAAATAAGTACTAAAATATTTCTTCTTGGATATTTTCATCACTAATCAAGTGACTAGTATTACATTCGGGGTGATTGACAAAGAAATCCATATTATTTGATTTCAAACATTTGGTATTTATTTTTCTCCAAGAAAAACATACATTCATATCTTCTTCAGGAAGAATTTGAGACAATATAAATAAACATTAATAAAAAATATAAATAAATTGCATAATTAAAATTTACATCAAAGATACAAAATAATAAAATTATATAATCATATTACACCTTCAGGATGTTAAATAATATATGATTATATTGCACCTTCATGGTGTTCAAAAAAATAATTTGTTATGTCGAGATTTATCATATTAGTATTATCATCATGTTTTATCAATAAAGTTTGTCTCAACGTTGTGGCATTTTTTTTCAATAATATTTGATAAAGCTTAACGATATGCTCCGCAGTACGACAAGTACGAGTCCAATGATATTCTATACTACATTTGTAGTAATTATTTTTTCCATTTTTCTTTCTTTCCATTTCATTAACCCACTTCTGGAGGTTATTTTGTTTCTTGTCATGGTAATCATCATTTTGTTTCTTTCCATGGTTATTTTTATCAAACATACCATGCTTTGAAATGATAACAAACTTCAAGTGGTTGAATTTTTCTTTCAAATTAATCCATCTACAATATCCATGATATTATATCCAATAGTACAAATTCATATTAGAAAATAAATTAATTAAAAATAAAAAGTATTACCATATGAACTTACCAAAAGTAAAAACCTAAGCTTAACAATTGTTTCAATATGCAACTTGAATTTGATTTGCTCGAATTTTCTTAATCGATAGAGTTTCGTGCTGATAACGTGTTATAAAATACTACAAACTTGTAGTATTATATTATGTAACAAATTATTATACCACTACTAGAAAGTAGAGATATAATGTTATGTTACTATTCCTATAAAACTAGTAGAATACAACTATAAAATATGAAACGGGTATACTAAAAAGATGGAGAAAAAAAAGAGTAAAGTAGAGCAAGATGTAGTAAGAATTCAACCATTATTTTCTTTTCACGTAAGCCTCTATTTATAGGTTTAAGGGTTACACTTTACATTCAAAGTCATAATATCTTTCATGTAAGTTACAAGAGTTAAAAGTAATGGTAGAAAACATGGGGTAGTGGAAGTTACACAATATAATGTGAGATCATGGGGTATTTAGATGGACATTCATATTTGTTTATAACACTATCCAATTATTTTTTATTTTTTTGCATCAAAATTAATTTTATTTTACAAATATAAAATTAAGTGATCATTAGTTTGGTTAACATCTATCATCAAGGATTTTCATTTTTTTCTGTTTTTAGAGAAAGAGAAAATTTGATGCAGTATTACATAAACCAGTCGTGAAAACCCGTGACATTCACTTGGAGTACTGTCTCACCATCGGGTTTTAGATCCATTCCCACTCATGCAAGTTCTCTATTAACTTTTCATTTAATAGCAGTCTCGCAGAGGAGTGACAATATGAAACCAGAGTCTTACGGCTTCTAATCTCCGTTACCATCCATATGAGTTCTCTTAGGGTTATTATTAAAAGCAATCTCATAGAGGAATGATAGTATGAGCAAAACAAGCTTAAAAATGCAAAAGCATTAAGTGCAAACAATTATGCAAGCACATTTATTAAAGAACACAATTTAAGCGAGTTATATAAGTTTCAACTAAACAAAGCGTTAAAAACAAACCAACATACTTAATGAATGTTTGTTCAGCTCTCTCTCTCTCTCTAGAAAATTTTCTCTGGCTTCTCTCTAGGAGTTGATTTCGCTTTCGGGCCTTTCAGCTATCAGCTGAAAGGCCCGACTCAACACTTTAATCTTGTAATCTTTTAATCTTTCTTCTTCAACACTTTTAATCTTTCACTCTTTCTTTCCTTTCTCTGAATTCGACCACTCACAAATCGACCTCTTGTTGTGGTCATCGGCTTCAAATGGGAGCTCCCAAGGATCTGATTTCAAAAGGAATCTAACGGGCTCCATCTTCAAGATCTAACCGGGATCTTTACTCTCGCAGCTGAGGTGAAAGACACGAGCTTCAAAGATTAGATATGAACTCCGACTGAAGAAGTCTCCTCTTAGTTGAAGGGCAGCTGAAGAGGAAGCTACAGTCGAGAGTTTCAAGATCCACAGCTTCAAGAGAGTTAGCTTCAAAGACAACTTCAAGATTCCGAAAGCTCCAAGCCAGCTGCTGTGCTAAGTCAAACCTTCAAACCTTGGAACCTACTATTTCAAGCTGATCTTGTTCAACTTTAGCTCCATCTCACTCCAAGTGGAGTGTTTTTCTCTGCCAAAGCAATCAGTAGAGATCAGATCGAACATCCTGCGGTTTCATTGAAGAATTGGACCTAGATCAGAGACGGATCGGGCTTCTCTCTCACCTCAGCTACTGTTCAAACCCTCCTCCTACTATTCACAACTCAGTCGGTTACTGTTCATAACTCAACCTCCCATTAAATCGACTTCTGCCGCTGCTCACCTTCAAGCCTCCATGGACTTAGAAGCTACAGCCATAGCTATTGCAAAGACCGCCACTCTGTGGAACATTGATTTCCGAAGGAAAGTGAAGCCTCAAGATACTCGGAGCTGAGGATTCCACTTGCTGAATGATATTGATGCAAATGCTCAAACCGGAGGTAATTTGTGAACTTAGATTCATAAGTTATTACATTTGTTAAATCCTGGACTTGAATCGTGCTTATGGAAGGAAAAATCCTATATTGACTTTGAGCTTAGGTTTTGTGATTTTCTGGACTTAAATCGTACTTATGGAATGGAACTGTCTGAAAGTTGAATTGATGAATATGATCTTATCAAATGGAAATAATCCTGCCTTGATGACCGTGGAAATAAATGTTTTGGTGACTGTGAGTAAAGATTCATTTGGATTTGAATCTTGCTTATGGAATGTGAGATAAATCCTGTCTTGCTGACAATTCGGGACTCATTCATAGAGATGTAGTGGAGTTGTTCAACGGGATGTGGTAAATGTAACGCCCCCCCTTATCCTTTAACGGTATCTTGACGGAAGCGTTAGATTACGTCCGACTCACGTCTGGGCTTAATACAAATAACAATATTTCCGAATATTCATAATTATACTTAATCTGGAAATCACGCTTATTCAACGATAATTTATTTATTGCATACCAAATGTTTTCCTTACACTATTCAATGTCCCAACATCCAAGATTAATAATAGGAACCATAATCCTACAAACCACAAAACTATCCTAGTTGCATATATATTACATTCCAAAAGAAAAGCACTTCTAAAATATTTAAATAGTCCAACATAACAAAAGACTATTTCAAACAACTCTATTTTATACCTTAGCCCCCTTATTTCCTACTACACGATGCGTCGTAGTCTCCGTATCCAAACCAGCTCCAAGTCAGTTCCGAATTGCTCTGAAAACAATAATTTATAAAAGGGGGTGAGCTCAAAATAGCTCAATGAGGGGGCAGAGAATAGTTTTGAGAAAACGTAATTTTAAAGACAAGTACAATTTCTGTAAATGCATTTCTTTCCCAAGCACAAATAATCATATTGCACAATATGAAGCTGCACATATCTCATATCATTTTTACATATCGATGTCACATGTTATTTTCACATATATGTATACCTGTCGATCGGTTCTACCGACCTTTACCAACTTATCTCCCCGGGAATTCTGTTGATGCGTGCACGACTTGTGAAGCTACCTTATCCTTCCTTGTGGTCAGTGACCACTACGGCCCCGCAGGCCTAACGTGGCATCCGGATTTGCCACTCCGACTCCCATCAAACAAGACTAAAACCTCCTTAATCTTGTGACGGGGCTCACCGGTGTAGTTTTGGCATAATCGCCGGCCCAATACCGTCCCGATTATTTTCCAAAACAACACCTACTAGGGCCCACAATATTCAAATACAATGCGCGAATAGTATTTTATGCGTAACTCAAACAAAACAATCACATTGGCACGGGATTTTGATTAAAAGATATATGTATCGTGCGTTTTTCTCCCAACAAGTCTATTCATGTTCATGCACATAGCAAGAGACATGCTCACAAACCTCTGGAAGATTGGACTCAAGGAATATCATTGTTTTATGTGTTAACACAGTTTTGCCAAAATTGATGAAAGTAGTAAGAGACTGACCATGTACACAGTTCCTTGGAACGCAAGTTTAATGCAAGAAAAACAAATACAAATATACCAACTGATCATCACTTGATTCTCTTAGAATCTTTTTAATAAAAAAAAACACACCAGTCAATCATTTTTTTTTCCACCCAGAAGCTGCGGTTTTATCCTTTCAGGGAAAAGCATCAGTTGGAAATTTTTTCTTCTTCACCAAGAAGCTGCATATTTTCAAATGAATGCTGTCCACATTTCTCTTTCCTATGTCACTGAATATGCAGGAGATAAATTACAACTTTAATTTGTGAAGCTCTAGCAAAGTTGTAAAACAAACAGGTATAAATAATTCATGGATATATATATATATATATATATGTTAAAATAATGATGTGAATCAATGACGTTAGAACAATTAAAACTTAATGATTCAATCTATTCATTTAAACTGAAGGCTAGTCAAACCCTTTGTCTTCAAAACCAACTAAAAAAAATGGCTTCTGTCTAAAAGGATTAAAAATAACAGATTTTCAAATCAACCCATCAAATATAGATATATATACATGTACTTATATAGATAAAAAAAATAATAAAGAAATGATTTCTTATCCAGAATAATTTAACATAGCAACTTATCTAATTCAATTCGTTATGACTCCACAGTAAAACATCCAAATGATGTGAGCCAAATTCGTTTAAGTCTAGATGTGTTAAACCAAGGTGATAAATGATAAGTACGAATGAATTGTTATCCAGAACAGAATCTTCCTGCTTAAAATAAGGAGTTAAAAAAAATTCCTTGTAGTCATTCACAAATAAAAGGGATTAAGAAATTTTACTCACTGCCTTGCTTCAATCCTTTTGTGCGTGTCTTGCCCTTCACCCCCTTTTTTTTTTCTTTTCCCTGTTTTCCTTTAATTCTAACTAATGCTATATATTGATAAGAAGAGGCGGTGGGTTGTCTAACAAGCTTGTCATTAATTATCCTTCTATTATCTCTTTTTTTTTTAATTTCTTAAATTGCCTTATTATTTTTAGAGTTTAAAAGAATTCAAATAAACTCCACTGATTTTCAATAATTCTATATAACATAGTCCCTAAGACTTAAACGTTTACGTTGCCAAATAAAATTACTTAATATTGACTTAGAACTAAATAACTAATAATTAATACATACTTTTAACTTGATAATCCTACATCATAAATATATTATTATTATTATTTTATTCCATTGGTAAGTCGAGTTAAAATTTATTTCTATACAAAGCACTAAACCAAAATTCGTATAACAGAAAAAAAAATAAAATTAAACGTTTTAAACAATCCTATACGATAAATGTATTAATATAAAATTATGGGGTTTCACAGTAAATCATTCATGTAATTGGTAATCATTTGGTTTTCTCAATTGCTGAGCTGAAATTGATTCTAATTTTGGTAAACTGGTGCTTTGCAATTGTGATTGTGCTTAATTGGGATTGAATTTTTGGTTGGCCATTTGCTTTGAATGGTAAAAAGTTGATGATTTGATGCAATAGGATGATTACATGCATATGCGATGCTCACTTGCTTGGACTGGGCAGTTTGGCCTGAAAGCATGTACTTCCATGAAAGCACGAATTGTTTGGATCATTTATTGGCTAGTTAAATTGTTTGGGACTGCTGGTGGCCTTTGCTTTGGTTAATGCATCACTGAATTATGTTTGGATGTTGTGCCTCCTTGACTGCATGGTCTCTAGCTGTGGCTCGTTCCTTAACTCAATTCATTTAATTTGCCTCACTTTGATGTTTGCATTTGCTATGGATCTCTCCGTATACTAGCTTATAGGAGTAGGATTGGAATGCTGAAAACCTGCTTGAGCTACTCCATTCGATTGTGGAAAAGTCATTTACTTGTAAATTGCATGCGTTTCTATGTAGCTCTCTCTGGCGAACTTCACATGCTTTTCTATGAAGGTAGAAAGCTATACTCTAGTCTTTGATCTAGAGTAGAAGCATTCTTAATTTCACATTATGCATTTACTTAGGAAACCATATAATGGAGTAGTACTCCATGTTTATTGTTTTGTTTTTTCTTTTTGCTTTTTTGCTTATGTAACGATGTTTTGGGTATATCCAGCATCGTATTTTGCTCACTATCTATATAAGAGTTCGGGGTGTTGTTTTTGCATGTTTTCCTCAGTTTCCCAGGTAGCTTCTTCCACACCATGATTTCTCCAAATGACCTTGACAAGTGGAATTTGCTTAGTTCGAAGTTGTTTGAGCTTCCTATCAACAATCTTTATTGGTCCTTCTTCATAAGACAAATCGGCTTGTAATGGTAAGCTAGTGGAATCTAGGACGTGAGTTATGTCTGGCATGTATTTACGCAACAAGGAGACATGGAACACATTATGCACTCCTCCAAGTTGTGGTGGTAATGCCAAACGATACGCGACTTGTCCTATTTTTTCAGTGATTTCAAAGGGACCAACATATCGTGGACTTAATTTTCCACCTTTCCCATGCCTGATTATCCCTCTCTTCGGTGCCACTCGTAAAAATACCTTTTCGCCTAATTGGAATTCCAAATCCTTTCTACGAAGATCAGCATAACTTTTCTGACTGCTTTGAGCGGCTTGCATTCTTTTCCGAATTAATTGTACCCGGTCAATTGTCTCATCTATGACCGGTACATCCCTAGCATCTATCAACTTCATTTCTCCAACTTCATTCTAACATATTGGGGATCGACATTTTCGGCCGTATAAAGCTTCGTATGGGGCCATTCCTATCGTAGTTTGATAGCTATTATTGTAAGCAAACTCTGCCAACTTTACATAATGATCCCAACTTCCTCCAAAATCTAATGCACACGCACGGAGCATATCCTCTAAAATTTGAATAGTCCTCTCAGATTGGCCATCTGTTTCGGGATGGGCTGTGGTACTAAATTTTAATGTAGTACCTAAAGCTTCTTGAACACGTGGCCACATTCTTGATGTAAATCGAGGATCACGATCAGAAACTATTCTCACTGGTACTCCATGGAGGCACACTATTTCCTCTAAGTACAATCGTGCTAACTTTTCCAAGGAATATTTGGTGTTCACCGGTAGAAAATGTGCAGTCTTAGTAAGGCGATCTACAATAACCCATACTGCATCATGATTTTGTGGTGTTCGAGGTAATGCAGTTACAAAATCCATTGTGACATGTTCCCATTTCCATTCCGGTATAGGTAACGGCTGCAATAACCCTTATGGTCGTTGGTATTCCGCTTTTACTTGCTGGCAAGTAAGACATTTTGCCACAAAAAATGCTATATCACGCTTCATTCCATTCCACCAAAAATACTGTTTAAGATATCGATACATCTTAGTGCTTCCTGGATGAATCGAGTACTTTGAACAATGAGCTTCTCCCAAAATTATACTTTTTAAGCTCCCTGAATTAGGCACACACAATCGTCCTTGAAAGCGCACTACTTTGTCACTCCCAATGGTGAAGTTTGGCAGTTTACCCTCCTGGACTTTTGGAACTAAATCTGAAGTTCGCTATCCAATTGTTGAGCTTCTTTAATTTCCAAAATTATTTTTGGATAGATCTGTATATTCGCCATCATGAACCTATTCCGTTTTATGTTCAAACATATCTGTGCTAGTTGAGCTTTCATACTTAAAGCATCAGCAACCACATTGGCCTTTCCAGGATGGTAATTAATGGAAAAATCATAGTCCTCTAATAACTCTATCCATCTTCGTTGCCTCAAATTTAGGTCTTTTTGGGAAAATAGATATTTTAAACTTTTATGATCTGTAAAGACTTCAAATTTTGCTCCATACAAGTAATGTCTCCATTTCTTTAAAGCAAAGACAATGGAAGCCAATTCCAAATCATGGGTAGGGTAATTTTGCTCATAAGATTTCAACTTCCTAGAGGCATGAGCTATCACCTTACTTCTTTGCATTAATACACACCCAAGCCCTTCTTTCGAAGCATCAGTATATACCACAAAATTTTCTGTTCCATCTGGTAAAGTTAAGGTTGGTGCACTTGTCAACCTATTCTTGAGTTCTTGAAAACTGCCCTCACATTTCTCGTTCCACTCAAACTTCTTACCCTTTTGGGTTAACTGTGTTAAGGGCCCAGCTATTCTGGAGAAATCCTTAATAAATTTCCTATAATAACCTGCTAATCCAAGAAAACTTCGGATTTCAGTTGGTGTTTCCGGTTGCTTCCAGTTCATTACTGCCTCCACCTTAGCCGGATCCACAGAGATTCCTTCTCCCGATATAATATGTCCTAAGAATGAAACCTGATTTAACCAAAACTCACATTTTTCCAATTTGGCATAGAGTCGGTGTTTTCTCAATGTTTCCAAAACTAATTTAAGATGCTTCTCATGTTCTTGCTTACTTCGAGAATACACTAAAATGTCATCTATGAAGATCACCACAAATTTGTCCAGATATGGTTGGAATACCCGATGCATAAGATCCATAAAAGCTGCCGGTGCATTTGTAAGTCCAAAAGGCATCACGACAAATTCATAATGTCCATATCGAATATTAAAAGCCGTCTTGGATATGTCTTCATTCTTAATTCTCAATTGGTAATATCCCTGCCGAAGATCAAATTTTGAGTACACCTTAGCTCCCTCTAACTGATCAAACAATTCATCAATCAAAGGCAAAGGATATTTATTCTTAATGGTGACGTCATTTAAACCTCGATAATCAATACACAATCTCAAAGATCCATCTTTCTTTTTCACAAACAACACTGGTGCTCCCCACGGTGAAGTACTCGGGCGTATGAAGCCTAACTCAATTAGTTCTTGCAATTGTATTTTGAGCTCTTGCAACTCTAACGGTGCCATTCTATAGGGAGTCCTTGAAATTGGGTTTGTTCCTGGTATTAGTTCAATGACGAATTCTATTTCTCTTTCTGGAGGTAATGACTCTAATTTACTAGGGAAGACATCAGGGTAATCATGGATTACTGGAATTTCTTCTAACTTTGGTTTCTCTGGAGATTTACTAGCCAAATAAGCTAAGTATCCAATTCCTCCCTTATGTAACAATTTCCTTGCTCTTACCCCAGAAATTAAATTTTTCGCAAATTTACCCCGTTCTCCAACAAGCTTTATCACCGGTCGTCCTGGTTTGCAAAATTTTACTATCTTACCCCGACAATCAAGTTGTGCATGATGTTGGGATAACCAATCCATTTCTAAAATAACATCATACCCTTGGATTGGTGCACAAATTAAATCTGCACTCATTCCATTACCACTCACTCCTATTTCACACGATTTATAAATTGTGTCAGTTATCAATTTACCACCCATAGGTGTATAAATCTCTATGAGATATGGTAACTCCTCACATGATAATCCCAAGTAGGAAGTAAAATCAGATGCAACAAATGAATGCGTTGACCCTGGGTCAATAAGAGCTTTAACATTATGATTATTGATGGTGAACGTACCTTCCACGACATTCGCTCCATCGGGAATCACCTTTTGGCCTATAGCAAAGACCCGAGCCTGCACCTTTGGTTTTTCCTCCATCTTCTTACTTGCTCCCGGTGTCGCATTCTGGAAGCCCACATTTCTTTGTGGGTTTCGTACGGTTGGACAGTCTTTTGCAAAATGCTCAGCACTCCCACAACGTAAACATCTATTTTGTTTCATCCAACATTTACTCTCATCATGATTCCCACGACCACGAAAGGCACATGTTCTACGATTTTGTGATGGCGGGAATTGACGAACTTGTGGGGGTTGTGGCCTTATAGTTGAACTTCCACCTATATTAAACCCTTGGGTATTTTTTCGCCACTTTGAAGGGTTTTGGTTCCTACCCCACTGACTTTCACGCTCTCTTTTCCTCATTTTGGCATTTTCAATGCGAATAGCGTAATCTAAAGCTTCAGCAATAGTCGTCGGTTTTACCGTTATCATTTCATCTTGTATCTCATAACGTAATCCTTGAATAAACTGACGTACTTTTCTCTCCTCACTATCCACCAAACGATAAGCAAACTTAGAGAGACGATTAAACTTAGCCTCATACTGTATCACAGTCAACTCTCTTTGTTTAAGGTTGATAAATTCTTCCTCCCATTTTTCTCTACTTGCATTTGGGAAGAACTTAATGTTAAAATCTTCTAGAAAATTTCCCCACGTCTTAGTGGTATGAAGAACTTGCCATTTTTCTTGGATAGTCTTCCACCAATCACGTGCAGCCGCTCTCAGTTGGAAAGTAGCAAATGCCACTTTCCTCTCATCCTCATAATTCAAAGTGGAGAAGATATCTTCCATATGTTCTAACCATAACTCGGCCTTATCTCCGTCGATTTCCCCATGAAATTCAGTGGGCTTGAATTTCATAAATCGTTCCAATGCACTATCTTCTCCAGATACTGTATTTGACTTGGATTTGTCGGTAAGAACTTCAGACATTATAGTTACCGCTTTCACTAACTGAGTCAGTAACGGGTTATCTTCAACGGTACTTGTCCGAGAAGTTTCACCCCCTTCCTTATTCATGTTTGTTGATTCTTGGTTGTTTGCCATCTACATAAAAAGAATTAACATGTTGATAATGCACATAATTAAAACTAAAAATGTACACAAAAGGATTCATTATATATATATTTCTTAATAGTCAAAACATTTCAAGCGTCTGACCATATACTACACGACGCTGGCTTAGTCTACCTACTGAGTCATTTAAGGTAGCAAAAGTAACATAGTCATAACACGGTCCTAGTTTAGTCAACGACTACAAACCCTATTCACATTGAAAATTTACATAGTCATCCCAAAAGTGTTATTTACAGCTACCACAAAAGGTATTAAACTCCCATCCTTGCTGCTAAACCGAGTCATGCTTTGACCCTTCTCGAACGATCTCAATCCTAACTTTCTTGTTTCCCTCATCAGTAAGATCGTCCAATCTAACGCCTGCCTCGGGTTGATTCACTGATTGTTCATCTTGAGGAGGTCCCCTCTTTTCAGGCATGCCACACTCCACATAAACTCTTTCTAGAGTATCTCCTATAGCCACATATTTATTGTAGATCTTCGCAAATCCAGCCTTTTGAATTCTCCTCATCTTTTCATATTGATTCTGCCAACCCAGGAGCTCATTCAACTCCTGATATGAACGAACAGACTCTTCTTGGAGTTCCCTTTTCAGTTTTTCGATCAACTTTTCCTGTTCCCTAACTTTTTCTTCCAAGTCTGTTGGGTCCATTGGATCTTCTTCCTCCATATCATGTAAGATTTGCTGCTTTTCTCTTTTCAGTTGTTCATTTTCACGCTCGAGTAGCTTGTTGTCTCGAAGGAGCTCATCCCTTTCCTTAGCCACATAATCCATGACATAATCTGGGTATGTTTTTCCACAAACACATTCTGGCCTAAGTCTTGTAGGAACTTTTGGATCAAATACTTCATATGGCGCACACCATCTATGTCTGCATCGTATCACTTTTCTTCCTTCTTCGGCCATGTCCTATATCAAAAACTTCATATCATCACATATATATATAATCATACTTATGAATTCATCTAATTTTCAAAAATTCCATACACATAGGGTCCAAGAATCCTTTCTGGCTTTATATGCATTAATGCTTTGATACCACTTGTAACGCCCCCCCTTATCCTTTAACGGTATCTTGACGGAAGCGTTAGATTACGTCCGACTCACGTCTGGGCTTAATACAAATAACAATATTTTCGAATATTCATAATTATACTTAATCTGGAAATCACGCTTATTCAACGATAATTTATTTATTGCATACCAAATGTTTTCCTTACACTATTCAATGTCCCAACATCCAAGATTAATAATAGGAACCATAATCCTACAAACCACAAAACTATCCTAGTTGCATATATATTACATTCCAAAAGAAAAGCACTTCTAAAATATTTAAATAGTCCAACATAACAAAAGACTATTTCAAACAACTCTATTTTATACCTTAGCCCCCTTATTTCCTACTACACGATGCGTCGTAGTCTCCGTATCCAAACCAACTCCTAGTCAGTTCCGAATTGCTCTGAAAACAATAATTTATAAAAGGGGGTGAGCTCAAAATAGCTCAATGAGGGGGCAGAGAATAGTTTTGAGAAAACGTAATTTTAAAGACAAGTACAATTTCTGTAAATGCATTTCTTTCCCAAGCACAAATAATCATATTGCACAATATGAAGCTGCACATATCTCATATCATTTTTACATATCGATGTCACATGTTATTTTCACATATATGTATACCTGTAGATCGGTTCTACCGACCTTTACCAACTTATCTCCCCGGGAATTCTGTTGATGCGTGCACGACTTGTGAAGCTACCTTATCCTTCCTTGTGGTCAGTGACCACTACGGCCCCGCAGGCCTAACGTGGCATCCGGATTTGCCACTCCGACTCCCGTCAAACAAGACTAAAACCTCCTTAATCTTGTGACGGGGCTCACCGGTGTAGTTTTGGCATAATCGCCGGCCCAATACCGTCCCGATTATTTTCCAAAACAACACCTACTAGGGCCCACAATATTCAAATACAATGCGCGAATAGTATTTTATGCGTAACTCAAACAAAACAATCACATTGGCACGGGATTTTGATTAAAAGATATATGTATCGTGCGTTTTTCTCCCAACAAGTCTATTCATGTTCATGCACATAGCAAGAGACATGCTCACAAACCTCTGGAAGATTGGACTCAAGGAATATCATTGTTTTATGTGTTAACACAGTTTTGCCAAAATTGATGAAAGTAGTAAGAGACTGACCATGTACACAGTTCCTTGGAACGCAAGTTTAATGCAAGAAAAACAAATACAAATATACCAACTGATCATCACTTGATTCTCTTAGAATCTTTTTAATAAAAAAAAACACACCAGTCAATCATTTTTTTTCCACCTAGAAGCTGCGGTTTTATCCTTTCAGGGAAAAGCATCAGTTGGAAATTTTTTCTTCTTCACCAAGAAGCTGCATATTTTCAAATAAATGTTGTCCACATTTCTCTTTCCTATGTCACTGAATATGCAGGAGATAAATTACAACTTTAATTTGTGAAGCTCTAGCAAAGTTGTAAAACAAACAGGTATAAATAATTCATGGATATATATATATATATATATGTTAAAATAATGATGTGAATCAATGACGTTAGAACAATTAAAACTTAATGATTCAATCTATTCATTTAAACTGAAGGCTAGTCAAACCCTTTGTCTTCAAAACCAACTAAAAAAAATGGCTTCTGTCTAAAAAGATTAAAAATAACAGATTTTCAAATCAACCCATCAAATATAGATATATATACATGTACTTATATAGATAAAAAAAATAATAAAGAAATGATTTCTTATCCAGAATAATTTAACATAGCAACTTATCTAATTCAATTCGTTATGACTCCACAGTAAAACATCCAAAGGATGTGAGCCAAATTCGTTTAAGTCTAGATGTGTTAAACCAAGGTGATAAATGATAAGTACGAATGAATTGTTATCCAGAACAGAATCTTCATGCTTAAAATAAAGAGTTAAAAAAAAAATTCCTTGTAGTCATTCACAAATAAAAGGGATTAAGAAATTTTACTCACCGCCTTGCTTCAATCCTTTTGTGCGTGTCTTGCCCTTCACCCCCTTTTTTTTTTCTTTTCCCTGTTTTCCTTTAATTCTAACTAATGCTATATATTGATAAGAAGAGGCGGTGGGTTGTCTAACAAGCTTGTCATTAATTATCCTTCTATTATCTCTTTTTTTTTTAAATTTCTTAAATTGCCTTATTATTTTTAGAGTTTAAAAGAATTCAAATAAACTCCACTAATTTTCAATAATTCTATACAACATAGTCCCTAAGATTTAAACGTTTACGTTGCCAAATAAAATTACTTAATATTGACTTAGAACTAAATAACTAATAATTAATACATACTTTTAACTTGATAATCCTACATCATAAATATATTATTATTATTATTTTATTCCATTGGTAAGTCGAGTTAAAATTTATTTCTATACGAAGCACTAAACCAAAATTCGTATAACAGAAAAAAAATAAAATTAAACGTTTTAAACAATCCTATACGATAAATGTATTAATATAAAATTATGGGGTTTCACAGTAAATCATTCATATAATTGGTAATCATTTGGTTTTCTCAATTGCTGAGCTGAAATTGATTCTAATTTTGGTAAACTGGTGCTTTGCAATTGTGATTGTGCTTAATTGGGATTGAATTTTTGGTTGGCCATTTGCTTTGAATGGTAAAAAGTTGATGATTTGATGCAATAGGATGATTACATGCATATGCGATGCTCACTTGCTTGGACTAGGCAGTTTGGCCTGAAAGCATGTACTTCCATGAAAGCACGAATTGTTTGGATCATTTATTGGCTAGTTAAATTGTTTGGGACTGCTGGTGGCCTTTGCTTTGGTTAATGCATCACTGAATTATGTTTGGATGTTGTGCCTCCTTGACTGGATGGTCTCTAGCTGTGGCTCATTCCTTAACTCAATTCATTTAATTTGCCTCACTTTAATGTTTGCATTTGCTATGGATCTCTCCGTATACTAGCTTATGGGAGTAGGATTGGAATGCTGAAAACCTGCTTGAGCTACTCCATTCGATTGTGGAAAAGTCATTTACTTGTAAATTGCATGCGTTTCTATGTAGCTCTCTCTGGCGAACTTCACATGCTTTTCTATGAAGGTAGAAAGCTATACTCTAGTCTTTGATCTAGAGTAGAAGCATTCTTAATTTCACATTATGCATTTACTTAGGAAACCATATAATGGAGTAGTACTCCATGTTTATTGTTTTGTTTTTTCTTTTTGCTTTTTTGCTTATGTAACGATGTTTTGGGTATATCCAGCATCGTATTTTGCTCACTATCTATATAAGATCGGTTTTATTTTTTTTTTAAAAAAATCATACTTAATGATTACAACTCGTTAATCCCCTCAGTAGTTCCCCTCAGTGCATAAAAATGATTGACTCAAAATGCTAAAACTTTCATCAAAAACCCGACTCCCTCTTGATAGCATATTATTTTCATATCCCACATCAAATCTTTCGATAAAAATTGAATCATGGGCAACATAAGACTTATCACATAAAATAAAAAATTATTTTGAATACCACTTCATTATTATTAGTTGCCTAACACACTAAAAAAACAAATAAAAGAATACTGAAAATTTTAAAAAAAACCTTCACATTGACCTATCATAAGGCTCACCCTAAAAATTTTCATTATAGCTCAAAGGAGTTCACGTCAAGAATTTATTTAAAATTAAAAAAAATCAAAACTACTAAAAAAAGCTAATTAACAATTAATCAAAGAATAACATCCATACTTCAACTTCAAGGAAATTAAGCATGAAGACATACAAAACAACATAAAATGAATTACATGAATTTCATCCCACCCACACTTAAAATAAACATTGTCCTCAATGTGTGAGAAAAGGAAAGAATTCACCTATTATCCATGTTATTCCCGACAAGCTTGTTATGCAGTTAAGGCCTTGGCAATGTCTCAAGTGGCCTTCTTCTTTATTCAAACTAACAACTAAAAACAAAAGCATACTAAAAACTATTAATTTAAAAAAAGGTAAGAAGGTAGTTCTAGGTTTATTTGGTCCCTAGCTAGACCTAATTATTGTGGCCTTCTCCTTCAAGATTCGGAATACCCATCCCTATACCAAAAGAATGCTCTTTCACAAGCACTTCACCTTCTAGCATAGGGCTTCTTTTGCAACCCTTTGAGGAGAAACTTGAGCTCACGCACTTGAGGAGCAAATTCAATGAACTCAACTTTATAGCACTCTTGCTCCTCAAAGGTAGGCTCCTCATTTTCTTCTTTCACCATTAACTTTGGGATTGGTAATGACTTAACATCGTTTGAAGAAATCTCCAATTGTTCCATAATTTTCCATTCCTCCCTACAAGGCTCCAACAATGGCTTTGCATGCAAGGACTTAAGAAAATCATCAATAGAAT